>JAAONU010000001.1:59708926-62508926 GCA_012932295.1 Cyclina sinensis
CATGAAACAATAATTTAGTTTAGATATATTCTTTACAATTACAACTAAAATTTCTGCAAATATAAACATTTTCTTTTTATGCATCGTTGACCCACCTATCTGTGAGTCAGTCGCTTTAAATCTGATTTATCAATTACAATATTGTGCAAATCTGAAGATGACTGATTTCCGTTTGGAACTGAGAAGTTCATTAATCTAGTGTATACTAGTACACATGTACTTGGATTTCGAGCAAAAAAAAAACAACAGACATGTAAACTCTTCTAATTTCATTGTATCAAGGGCAAATTGATACGAAATGATATTAGTTCTCGACGTCATTGACGTTACACAATATACAGTGTCTTCCATTTCTATATGTGTTGTAATGTGTTTTAGATTCTATCGTTAAATTGTGTGAAGAGAATTGTAGCTTTACCAAATCATTTCTTAATTTAACACTGTTCATCACTTTCAAATAATTTACCCTATTATAACAAATTTTCATTTGTTCATACAAGTACAGTGACGAACATAAATTCATTTTACTGTGCCAATGTATAACATGAATATTTCTTATTTCTTATTCTACATCTTAAAAACAGTATACTGATTCTATAGTATACTGATTCTATCTCTTGTTCTTGGCGATACAGTATTGAACTGTTTACGCTTTTATTTTTATAAAAATCTCATTCTAATATGTCGTAAAATATATGTCTGAATATGGACACACAAAAATTGTTGACATTTTTACATTATCTGTCTATGTACAAAATTTTCTGTGAACAATTTCTATGTTTTGCGCTTTCATATATCTCCATATTAAGCCATAATAAAATATAGATGTTACACATGAGTCGAATAAGTGAAAAATGAGATACAGGAATATATTCTGTTCTTTGTTCAACTTAATAATTAGTAATGCACTCATTGCACTCTGAGCTTGACCATTAAGATTATTGTTGCCACTACTTGACAATACAATGCCAAGGTAATTAAATGAATTGAAAATTAAACAATGACTTAGATACATTTGTAATATATACACTTTCTGTAGGGCCCTTAAATTTATCCGTTTTCAAGACAGTATTGCCTGTATCTGAGATTTATTATCACTTCTAGTATTGTTATTCGATACCTTATGAACAAGGTTATGGAATGTGGACTGACGGAAATTTAAGGGTATGTCCCTTTAAATTTTGACGCAAGTCGTATACAAGTCAAGAGCAGTGAGATAAGTTGAAATGCAAAAAAAACTTTGTAAATTATTAACACATTCATTGTGTGTTCGAACAATTTCTTTGTAAAGAAAAAACGCATAAGAGACGGACAGAAAGTTTTTTTTCCAGGCAAAATAATTCAGTATTTTTTTCATGCAATTACAGATAGAGATTTCAAACTTGAATGCAGCAATTATATTAACTATTAAAGAAAATACAATGCAATAGAGAAATGAGGATGAATTGAAGTATATAGAAGCTGTAGTATGGTTACTTTCATATCTGTATTAGGCTCAAACTTGTAGATATTATATTAGGGGCAAGGTCGACACTCTACATGTGGTTATTTCCCTTGTCATGCCAGCTAAACACGAAAGTTTGACGAACAACGACATTTCACAGAGCATTCCGCCATATGAAGCTTACATGAATATGTAAAAAAAACTTTACACATGAGTTAAGCTTTAGTGAAATATGTGAATCATACGTAGGTGTGAATCTTACATCTACTGTTAAAGACATATATATCTATATACAGTCAACTTGCTTTCTGATTCATTTTATGTGGTAAAGGTGTCAAAAAGGAAACAAAATAGTGTAATAGTTAGTAATATTCAAATGATTGCCGTACTAGAAATCAGATGATCCACAAATCACAAGTCACTCTGTCTTCCTGGTTTTATCATTAAGATCAATCCTTGAGTGTTCTATTTTTAGAACGCAAATTGAATAGGGAATGTCCAATGGGTTTTTCCAAATTTGGTTTTTGCGTTGTAATGTTAGAGAGTTCAGAGATGGCCTACACTAAGCTAGTGTATTAAAAAAAAACTTATGTGTTGCCGCCCTAATTTGATAGCTCAGAGCAGAAATTCCCTTACATTTTCGTAAGTCCAATACTATCATAGTTCACTTAGAAATATCGATTTCATTACAGAAACATAAAAATAGTATTAAAATAATGCATTTACAAAAGTTAACAATTAGAAATTTATATCATTAAACGTAAGATCAAATAAAAATCTGATAACAGAACAAGTAGACTTACAACTTACCGGTAAAATTACATGTATAATAATGTACATGCGTATGAACAAAGACGTTTGTTAGTTTCGCTTTCGCCCACATTCGTTGTGTTACAAAAGTAGAACGTATAGCGGGTAAAGGTTATAGTAAATGAAATAAAAAGGTATATATTTAACAATATTACGTCTTAGATAAAGATTACCGAGAAAACAAAGGGATTTTAAAAGAATAACGTGTTGTTGTTGTTTTTAAAATAAATATTGGAATAAAACTGTTTTGGGCAAGTGGTTGTCTTGGCCTGACTTATGAAGTTTTCGCAGCTTCAGAAGATTAGATTCTCACGTAATGTTTATCAATGGAATAATGGGAACCCGTTGCCAAGATTACGAGGAAGGACTCATAAAAGTATCAGGCGTACAGACAGATGGACGTACGTGCTGTACTGAGGCAAAATGAAGCTGTCGTGTTGATTAATTGTGATGTTTAAAATTTATTTCAAGACTAGATTTTTTCAGTAAGTAATTCATATGCCAAAACTTATTTGGAAACCTTACAGTACTATTTGTAATGAAAGCAAGTTCACTGCACTTCGGACAACTTAAGAAGAGGAAGTGGAGTCGAATACATTAACTGAAAATTTGAAATACTCGTCCATCTCGGACATGATTAATAACGTTCTCCAGACAATTGAGCGTTATGAGTCGTCCAGTTCGTTTGACCAGTCCCAGTTACCCGTCGACATATTTGACGCTGGCGATGAACAAGGGACCACGGTTCTGTCGGATATAGAAGAGGAATCAAGTAATGACTCGATAGAGTTCCTAGACATAAAGATTAACAATCATAATGAGACTGTGAAACAGACAGACCAAATTCTAATCAAGCAGACACTAAAAGATAAAATCAGGATACGAAGGGAATCGGAAGGCGCTGCAGAAATTAAGAATTTGTTTGAAGCACCAAAAACATATGAGGTATTGTATTCTTTTAATTTGACAGGATGATATTTAATACTTTTTTAGATAGAATATTAAATTGAAATTAAAATTAAAATTGAAAGAGCAGGCGTAAAGCACTGTACCAGTGGATGTCTAAAAGCAAGATTTTGTTCAAATATGAAGATAAAATTCCGGTAAAATATAGCACAGGTGACATTATACATTTTGTTATTGTAACAAATTAGAAGCCAAACTCCGTGGATGGCAAGTATTTGAAGATACATTCTCGTATTGAAATAAATAAGATCTCAATATCTTTCATGACTGTATTTTTAACACTTTTTTTTGGGAGGGAATATGGATGTTACTAGGTAACACTTTTTAATAGAGAAACAGTTTAAGATGGCGTTTATTTTCAAATAATTACATATACAACTTAATAGAAATGAAATGTCACTTTAATATATACATGTTTAATATTGTTGCAATAATGAAAAAGGAAGTCAAATGGTTGGATAAAAATATAATGAAAAAGACAATTTGCAATGACAAGTCAAGTATTTTAGATTGATTATCTTTTGATTTAGAAGTAAATATTCTATTTTGATATTGATGCATTAAACGCTGGGTGACTACTAGTTAGCTTTCCCCATTTCCCTGACAATGACAGAAATTGAGCTTTCAGATAAGTTCTTTAAAATAAATCAGTTAAGTAAATCAGTCGTTGTGTTGCCTTAGCAAAAGATTACATGCCATTGATCTTAAAAATTCTTTATTCAGAAAAGAAGCTTAAAAGCTCTTTTTTGTTTAAAAGCTCACCCCAGAAGAAGAGACAAAAAATGAGATAAGGAAACAGCGTAACAGACAATCAGCGAACAAGAGCCGACTGAAAAGGATTGCGAGAGAAAAACAGTTAGAGAAGGTAACAAATATTTTTTTCTGTGGATTTTTTCGGAAAGTACCTTTTATTTAGTTATTATTTTATCATGTATAGCATCATGTTTTATGATAAGATAAAACAATATAATAATTTTATATTATAAGCACATACTAAATTAGTTTTAATGTATACTTCCTGGGTTCAAATCTGTATTTGTGCCGAAAGTATGAAAGTCGGAAAACCTCTGGGATTTCATCCTTTCGTACCAGCGACTGCCGGGTCGGGAGTTCAGTGCCCTACACAGCTCCTAAGCATTGTTCAGAATGATGCATTGATTAAAGATTCTGATAAGTGTTCTGCTAGTATATTTCAAAGAGGAAGAAATATTTGTACAAACAATGTATTATTCAGCAAATATTTGCATGTTCGAAATGTTTTTGTTTATCCAGTAATATACACTGCCTGATTTAGTTGTAAAAAAATAGCTATATTGATCAATAAAAATGAAAAAATAAATAAATAGATAAAAAAAAATAGTATTGTCGAAATTTACCTCTTTTCTCAAATACGATTCTTGTTTATAAAATGTATTGATCTGCGAGTATCAACATTTCCTGAAAACCCAGAAATACTCTGGTAAATATTCAGATCATTCGCCATGAAATATGCTAATAATGTTTTATTGAACAAAATCATTGTTACATCTGATTTATTGATCCTAAAGATTGTAAGAAACTGTATTCTGTTTATTTCAAACACTTTGAAAACAGTAAAGAAAGCACCAAAGTTGAACAAAGTGGTAATATATTTTTTTACATCTTATATGTAACGAGTCAATTCAGCAGGGTTATTATCAATGTATCATTAAAAATCATAACAAAGTAAACATTTACTATATATTGCGATCTACGTGTCGTTCTTAGCCTGAATGAATGTTTATCTGCAAGGTTAACTTAAATTTATCAGTTTATGAAAACACACGTTAATTATCATTTCAGCAAAGAGTTTCAGAAGAAATTAATAACAATTGAAATTAATCAGATATTTTTTAGAGTGACACAATAGGATATAAAATATAATTTCTTCTTACAAGGAATGTGAAAACTACTTTAATGAATCGAATAACAAGTATTAGCAGCGATATTTACTACTAATCTTTAGTTGATAAGGAAGAAGATACACATAAAGTTTATATTTTGGGTTAAACAACTTTTACCTGGAAAAATCATGTAGGTTGCCCTATTTCTACGTGTTAAAAAATGGAATCCCAAGTCTGGCATTGTTCCAGATTGAAAGGTTTGTCAAAGCAGAAGAATGTACAATGTATAATACATATCTGATTTTGAAGTAAATCGAGATTTAAATAATCTAACATCATCTTATTTTTATACAAATACCAATACAATAGGTTAATTTGCATTTGTAACCGGCAATATGACCTGTTCATGTTCTTGAAGTAGGCGTTTATTTTGGGAAACCTAAATAACAGAAATAGCAACTTTAAAATTTCCCACTACCATTTTAGAAATATATAATGAACCTGATATCGAACGACAAAATATGGCCTCTAGAAACATAGAAACTTAATAGATTTTCGTCACATGCATTCATTCATAATTATCATGTGTGATAAAGTCGAGGCTGAAATTAATTGATTTATGTACTTAGTAAGAATTAATAAATTTCCAATTTATTCAGGATGCGGAAGAACTTGAGAAAGAACACACAAGAAGAACGAGTGAAGTGAATGCTTTGAAGAAGATTAAGCAAATATTGTTCACACATCTGAAACATCATCTACGGTCCTGTCCAAAATCGGCTGCGGCGCGAAGCACCGTAGCTCAGAGTTTTGCATCTTTGACCAGTACGGCTCAAACAGTTTCATGCGGCACTGCATACAGTTTACACAATCAGCTACTGACAGCATTAATTGCACAAATACCAAAAGAAAGCGGAGATCCACAAACAAGTCATCACGTTAGCCCGTCAGCACAGCTGAACGTACCGTTAAAAAGAAAGGCAGCTGATGAAGAAAATGATCGGCAATTTAAAATGCCGAGGACTTTGAGCCTGGCACAAATAGGATCGGTGCACTCTAATCCTACCAGTATGGCAGAACAAACTTGCACAAATGACAACTTGATGAAAACATGGACTGGACATACAACACCTACTACCTCTGAGATGGACAGAAACAATAGAAACCAATCTGTCTCCATAGCAACAGAAATGGGTATCCAGTGCAGTACGATAAACAATATCAACGGTCAAATTCCATCTCGACTTTTGGTTTCGTCTCTTTCAAGAAACGGCAGTGTTGAACGACCAGTTTCGATCAATGTATTTGAAAACATTGGGGGAGATAAAACTATGGATAACACAATTATAACCAAAGATGATACTGAACTGCAAAGGATAAACCTAATCAAACAACATCTTCTTGACGGCTTTCGTCAGCAGTCTTCCAGCTGACAGGCGCCACCTTCTTGAAATATTCCAATCACGATTCCATATCATTTCTTCTGGGTTAATATCAAAAATCAAATCTTCATTTAGAATGACACTGATAATAGAATTACATGCATTTCATAGGTTAATTCATTTTGCGTTACTACCATTGTCACTGTCGCATGCACTTATTTGTTGTTTTTTTTAGCAAATTCCCATCAACATGCACTTCCGGTCATTACCACTGTATTATTCTTTGTCAAGTTATTTCAAGTGCTGTATTTAGTTTCAAGAAACTTTTACCGTGACTTTGTTAAATCTTTTAAGCCTTTCAACAGCTTGTATGTTGATAAAGAAAAAATGCTTTGATCATGATGGATGATTCTGAAACATGTCAGTTTCAAACACTTTGATATGTTGACAGATATTGTGTTTCTATTGAATTTTATGAATATGAGCAACACTTTAAATACACAGAAATTAATTCCTTTTTTGGTTTTGAGTTATTTGCTCTTTTACCATAATTACATATAAAAAATGTTGTCTTAATCAAGATTAAGGGTCACCATTATGCTTATAAAAAATTAAAAAGGCACATAACGAGTTCAGCTGGTTAGCATCTGTTGCTTACATGGAACGGCCGCACCCATCATATGATTGCATTTATAACATTATTTTTCATAATCTCGTTTTCTCTTCTATTAAAACATTCTGTTACAATAAGAAGTCGGTAGTCATATATTTATGCTATATTACGCATCCCATTTTTAGTCGGTAGTCATACATTTATGCTATATTACGCATCAGATTTTTAGTCGGTAGTCATACATTTATGCTATATTACGCATCAGATTTTTAGTATGTAGTCATATATTCATGCTATATTACGTATCAGATTTTTAGTGTACATTAATATGTTATTTTGTTAGATTGTGGAAGAAAACTTTCTTATTTAGTTTCTTATATGTTTGAAGAAAAGTAACAGAAACTACATGTGGGAGCAGCCTTGATGTGAATTCAACAAGAAGGAGCACAATTAGAACCTATCAATTGATTGACAATATGTGATCGAGTAGTTCTGTGACTCTTGTTTCTTTGTATGTATCTTTGTATGTGCATGTAGTTTCAAATAAGGCTAGCTATGTTGCCCATCAGGGGTTACTTCATACTGTCTCAGTTATTTCCAGTTAAGTTATTTTGTTGATGTATTATATGTGTGAATAATATTTTTTTCTATCAGGATTATGCATTGAAATTTACTGATGCAGGTGTATGGCAATATTTCACTTCAGGTATGTTCATGAAACTTCATCAATGTTATATCACACTAAATGTACATATGTACATGCATTCCCAGTAAAGAACATAATAGTATGAGAATATATTATATGATATATTTCATCTGAAAAATGAAGAGAATATAGTGGTTTAATACGTTTGATATGAAATAGCATAATGATGATATCAGAGGAAAAGGAAACAGTGACTAGTCATTCTGCTATAAAAAACACAGGATGATCAAATTTATTACCTTTAAATTCGTTAAGAATAAATATTATTATTGATAATAAACCGATGGAAAAGAACTGAATTTGTTACACAAAATATACTCAAACAAACGAGGAAGAAATATGACTACATGTATTCACATTCGTGCAAAATAATGCATTAGGCAACTTCACCTCAAATTAATAAAATGAAAAATAATAAATAAGAAACTAAATAAGACTATCTAACTGACTTTCTATATCTGATAATTCGATTAGATTATCGAGCTTATACACACAAATGATATATGGCATTATATATCATTGATAGGCACCTGTAAAAGAATTCTACAGAAATGAACATTACAATATTTTGAAAGTAATATTAATAAACCAAACAGCATATGTGTGTAATACCAAACAAAGGAGCATCAGAAACCTATATTGATTTATAACAATGTATTAAGTTATTACAACGTTTGAACAGTGTGTCCCACGTTGTGTCCACGTTGTGTCCCACGTTGTGTCCCACGTTCAGAACACTTGTAAATACGTTTATATGATTGCTGTTTTTCACATCTTGATATATAAAATCATTGATTTGTTTAGTCTGAATGCAAGATAACCAAGTCACTAGGCAACTGTCAGAATGTCAAAGAAAGAAACAATCCGGTAATACAATATTAGGGCTCAAGAATAAATTTCTTGTTTTGTCATTGAGTTGTGGTCACCGAATTTGTATACGTTCCATTGACTTTCATTGTTTTCTCGCGTTATTTTTGTGGAAGAGACGACAACGAACGTATACTGTGATAGCATGTATAACCTTTTTGTAGTACTCTGTTTTGATTTGATTTGATAAGGTCTTGAGAATGAAAAATAGAAATATACTGTAGCACCAGTAGCCGAGGTCTTTTGACTTTAATGAACGAGAAATTCTTTTATTTATTTTTACCTACTGAAAGGCTATTTGTACTGAACTGAACCGATGTCGATCTTAACTATTTCATAAGCAGCAAGCAAATGTTTTTCGTATTCTGAGATAATTTATGAATTGTATATATATATATTTCTTGAAAGATCTGACATGCCATACTTGAAGATAAAGACATCAGATTAAACTTCTCTTTGTACATAGCTTTTCAATTATTAAATACCCAACAGATCAGTTTTGGCTGTTAGTTTCAGAACATCACTTAGTAAATTGATTTTGTTGTAATTAAATGTGAAAACGATAAATGTGTGTCTTCTGGTTTTTTTTTCAGTGAGGAAATATCCGTAAGCAGTAAATGTTTTTCATAAAAATAAGATTAATGTGTTTGTAGCATTCTTTAATAACATATCAATATGACTAGAACCACAAGAAGAATTTCAGCATTTTATGTTTTAGGTTATCACGGAGTTTACAGTTGTTTTGTAAACACGAGGTTTGTTACAGTATTATTTGAAATTCAGCCAGAGATTTGCCTGTCTATTGCGCTGATTGCCCCACGTGCTTTGGCATGTAATAAAATGGAAATTAAAGCTGAACCTGTATGTTACATACTAGTGTAGCATTCTGATGGAGGATCACACCACTGTAACATTTTACAGAGAAGCACATTAAACAGTCCCAAAGTGATCACTTAGCAAATAAAAGTATTGTAGTTTCCAGATAACTGAGACAGACACAAGTCATTGAGTTTATGATTTAATCTTATCTCCTTTAATCTGAAGTTTTGGTAAAATGCACTGGTAACTTCTAAAAGAATTGATGCAATTGTGACTCAATCACTAAACTGAAATCACATGACATTTTTGTCATTGTTCTAAATTTCTTTAACCGTCGTTTATCAAGTAATGGATTGAAAAACATTTAAGCGATGAAATTTACAATATCGTAAAAATACGCACGCAACTAAGTAAAGATACTTCACTTCCGCATTTCTATTTTAGATAAGTTCTTAATAACTATCTATGTGTCATACAATACAGCCAACACATACAGCCAATACAATGTAACTAATTTCATCCTTCTTTCAAATGAAAAAAAAATACTTTCGGTTGTGAGTATTCACTTACAAGTACAACAAGGCTCATGTTTTCTTGGTTTACAATCTAAATGATCTTTTACCTTTCATGGATTACGTTGTACATTTGTGAATAGAATAAACTATCCCGTAATTTTGCAACCCGAAGTTTCATATACCAAATTCTAAGAAAAATTTAAACCGTCTACCATAATTCAGGTTTTTTTTTTGTTTATTCTTTTCAGACAGTGACCTGTTTGCTATATTAAATATGTTAGTCTTTTTCTCATGCTTCAAACAGCGATGTTAAAGTTAATTAATTGAATGGTATATAATTACCACGAAAGAGTGTTGCAGCACTGACGCTGACCTTTTGTCCATAACAATCGAAAACAAGGTAGGAATGAATACGCTTGCAACTATCCCTTTTCCCGTAGAAATATCTGAATGTTGAGACACTCTCATTGTTTATATTACCTAAGTTGTCTTGACTTAAACGTTAAACCTTTTATGTCTATAGAAGGTGAGCAGGTATATCGTTACTCTTGTGATAAGCGGCAAAGCAAACACTTCAACATATACAAATTTGTTACAAATTTCCTTTTTTTATGATGTAATGATAAAATTTGCTTGGGGTTCTATTTTAGACTAGACTTGTCCCCTGTTTGTTTCTTTTTTATTCAGTTACAACAGGAAACCAGTCTAGGTTCCAGATAATCAGAGAATGTTATACTTACTTTCCCAAAACTTTGCCTGGTTACATTTAAAAATATTCTGAAAGATAGTACGAAAGCCGTGATACCATTCATTTTTTGCAAACAAAATAGTAGTGTATATAAATAATTGACTCACTTAGACCAAAGCAGAAAACTTTAAAAATAACCATAAATATCTGTTTTTGTAACATAATTTATATATTTTTTCTTTACATACTCTACTAATGACGGTATTTTCGATGGCTTTTGCTGTGTATAATGGCCATAGCTTTAGATGCAGATTTATATGTGTGTCACTTTGAAAAGTTTTTGCTTTGACAATGTTTCGTTTCAGAAAAATGAAACGAACCAAAATTGCACCAAATGATTATTATTTAACATGAATATCAAAATGGCTTATTTCACCATTGACGAAAAATTGTCTTTTAAATTTTGTTTTCCTGTTTTTAACGAAAATAACAAGAGCATTTATTCATATAGGATTATTAACATATTTTCGCAGACAATTGTCTATTGTTTACTGCGTGAAGGTCGATAAAAATTGGCCGATTCACTTACGTCAAAATTTGACACGTCTGTTATGAAATATCTATATATGAAGCCAGCTTTATGTTTTAAAGTCTCCAAATATTCACTTGTTGGGTACTGCAGACTGTATTATATACAAAAGGCGTGTCTGTTCAGAAGATGGTTTCATTGCTTAATGAAATGTCTGTTAGTAATAATCTATTTTATATTCGGAATTCAGATATCTGTTAAGCTTTGCCTGAAGTTACAGTTGATATATTGTAAAAATTTGGTAAGATTGTGGAAAGTCTGGTTTCAAATTTGTCATTTGAGATGTTAAATGCAGTGAACAAAAATTATGTCAGTAATTTCTGTTTACGTTGTTACAGCTCCTAAAACGTAAGAGATATTATGAGCCTTTAACACGATGTCATCTTTATACCGATTACACTTTTCCCCGTCCCACAATTCAATTCCAATTTTAATGTTTGAAGATGGTTTTGAAGAATGAGGACAGTTGCAAACTCCGTTTGCCTTGTAATGAGGGTCTGAAATCTGACTTAAGTGTAAATCCAAGAAATGAGAGCACGCTGCACCTTGTATCTGTGAGTTCCATTGAAAGATAATCACTTCCTGCAAATGACTGTTTTGAATTAATAAAAAGCCAACGTTTATATAGCCTTGATTAAAGCATTGTAGCTTTACAGGTTATAATGCGAGACTACCACCTCTGGGTTCTGTGATTAGATGTGAAGTTCAATATGACGTAGGCATAAAAACAGCTGGCTTTTCTGAAAAATCGAATTCTGAAAGGTGTACTTTGTCATGGATTCGGTAATCAGGCATGGATCCGTCTAAATTGTTAGATGCATGCTTTGACCCACTGCATTCTAAATAAGAATAGAATTAAGAATTAGGCAGAAAACCATCAAATATCGTGAATGTTCGAGACCCTTGGATATTGGCCGGTCACAGTAATTTTAAGATGCCAAAAAGGTTAATACTGGCATTTGTAGATCAATAACCACACGATTTAGTACAGTTCATTTTCACTTCTGTCTCCTGCCGCCTCGGAAATCCCTCGAATAAAGCCAAGATACGACAAACAAGTTGTAATTTTAGTTCTCCCGAGAGAAGATATTTTCTTTCTGAATACAAAGAGTTAAAACGGAAAACGTATCATTACAGGTCGAAAGAGATTAATTTGCTTTACAAACAGCGTTTACTTATTGTTGATACTGGCGTATAGGTACATAAATAAAAATTTCATATAACAAGCTAAACTAAGACAAAATTAGGAAGTGATAGTAAAATCTGAGAAAACATTGTTAGAAAAATTAAAAACTACCTACACTATTTTCAACGACATTTTTCAATATCCTATATGGGTGTTACATTGAAACTAGTTTATCATAGTTTGACATTTAATATTTGTATCTTTAAAAGTGGTAATAAAATTATACTCTTGTAACTATCTGTGAAACAAATATTATTTATACTTAAATAGATACGTACATTTATCTAAATATGAAATTGTTTGTATTTCTAATGTAATAAAGTTTTAAATTACTAAAATTTGATTTATGTAAGTGTGAAACCTACGTCCATGAATGACAATACTATTATCTCTTGAACCTAGATGTTCAAACATGTTCAAATATATTGACAATTGAAGTGTATTTACATATTTGCATACGTTCGATTCGATATGGCACAGTACTTTTCAAGGCCTTTATGACAAGCATACACTGTTGAGAATTTATAGTTCTTAAACATCTTTTCCTACAACTTTGTTCTCGGATGCTTGTGGATCTGTTGTTTTGTTTAGTTTTAAAAAGTGCATTGTACCGTTTTAAAGAGCAATATATCAAGTGAAAATGTTACTAACAAAATCTTATATTGTTTTTACAGATGTCGACGGTTGTTGAGCAAATGCTTATTGAAATTTAAATGTATTGAATCGATTGTGGCGATTATTTCCGAATTACATCCTATTGTGTGATAAAATGTTTAAACATTTTTTCTAAACAATGTGTGCCTGAAAAATAGCTATTATGAAGTTGAGGTTTTCAGTTTTGCACAAGAGATATTTCGCGTGGGTCCCCTTTCGAAAAAATTCTATCTGTATACGTGGATTTAAAAATAGAAACTTCAGGGGAAGATATGAATCACATAACTCACACGGAAACTGTTAGCTTAGTCAGAGAAAAAGAAAGAAAAAGAACAAAAAAGAAAAAAAGAAAAAAAAGAAGAAAAATGAATTTGTTATAACAAGCAACAGCACGTCTTTGTACAAATATAATCTGTAATATACAGTATATAAGTAGCGGCAATACTGAAACATCGCTGGAAAAAATTCTAAATGTCTATACTATTAATTTTCTTTTTTTCTTTTATCCAGTATTGTCTAAGAATTTCTTTTAAACTGTCATGTTTTAAGTTAAGTTTATGCCGAGTTTCAAAATTCCAAACTCCTTTGAGGTATTTTTATTCAACAAAACGTATGTGACTGTATCATGAAATTGTAGTCTATAAATGAATGTTCAGTACAAAATCTTAACAAACTCTAGAAACTAACTATTTTGAATGTAGAAGAGCTCAGATATCCTGATGAAAATAGTCTAGGTAGTATTTAAACAATTTTGTTTAGTATCATTAGTGGCCATTTACATGCTTATAGTTTTTGTTTAAGGTAAAATATTTTATAACAAAATTAGTTGGTGCAACTCTTATTTTCACTTCGGATATTTTCAAGTGTTGAACCTTGTTTCTTGTAGTAAAACTTAATTTACTCAAATGTATTTTCATGCATTACCAGTGAAAGAGCATAGAAGTTGGACAATGTATTCATCAAAGGGAAAGCACTTAGTGGCTCAATTTTTATTACACTACAATAACATAATTTATTTACTGGAAAGACCACAATTTGTGGACAATGCATAGAATATTTGGGTTGCTTAAAATTCGATAAAATGAATTCTTCAGTACTGAAAATCCAAGAAAAGAACTGTATTGAGATGCCTGTCTTTTACTCAAATCACTTAAGAAAAAGCCTCCTTTTGTTAAAAATATTTAAATGACAATCCGAAATTAATGAAATACAAAAAAGTGAAATAAAAAAAAGAAAAAAATACAAATGTATTTTGACAAAGAAATTCAAAACATGCAAGTACAGCAATTCATTCAAACTCACACGCCCATTATGTTTCTTATAAATTAAGAACCATTTATACCAAAGTGAACAGTTCTATTGCTTGAACATTCCTATGAACAAGACAGGATTTTGTAATTTCTATGTTTCTTCACTTTTTATGTCATAGTAAAAAGTCAAAATTCAGGGTTAAGCTAGCTACTATTCTGTATACATTGCTTATCTGTTGTGCGTACAACCGGAAGTAAGTTTTGAAAGATCTTTTTACACATCAATTAGTAAGATTAAAACCACTAGGAAGGAACTGTTATAATATAAAACTATCTCTTAGACTGTTGTCGAATAAATTGATTAAATAACGCTGAACAATTAATTGAACTTTTTTGTGAATTATACAATTCAATTCCGCTTACAACGGCATCCTATTAAATTTCAAATAACTTTCGATTGGGAGGGTTGATGGTTGGCGAACATGGCTAGCGAAACCAAAACTGATATTTTGTATATATATCTAATAGTTTTTTCAACGGTTTATGACTTGTGTTGCACGATTGTTACTTATACAGTTGCCATTTTAGGACGCATGCCAGCATTTGAGTACAAATTAATCATTCTAGACTTCTTCAGCTCATTTTTAGTTAATTCTTTTGATATCAGATGATGTTTCCATTTGCTATACTATGCAATGTGTTTCATCTTTTTTTCATCGTTTTTCATGCGCCCAAAATTCCGGAATAAAACTTTAGAGGCTGCAGAGATATAAACAAAATAACATTAAATATCAGGAGGGAATGAAGTGACCGTTTGTCTTTCACTAACATTAAGATCGAAAAGCCAGGTATGTTATCATCCCACTTCCGGTAGAAGTTTGTTTTAACTTGTAATGCGACACTGCAGCATCAACAAATCGGCTATAAACCCCCTCTGAAAGTTGCTGATTTTCAGTGTTATTTGTATGATGTAATGATTATGTTCATTTAAGACTTCTAGGTTAGACTCATCATCGATTTATTATTATCATATTTCTTAAAATGGGAAACCAGGCTCTGTTCCAGGAGTTCAGGTGATATTAGCTGGTGTTGAAAACAAGGATAACTCTCTTAAATCCCTATACTGTACCATCCTTAAGTGACATGATTTACAGATGTGTTACAACTATGCAACGTTCGAATATGTTGACGAAACACCAACGGTTTCCCTAACCTGATGATGTGTCTTCTCAAACCAAAATTAGCTATGGTCGCATGGGTAGTCACGGGATTCTAGAGAGGACTTTTTTTGTTAAAAATATAACGAATAAATGTTGCGAATGTAGAAGTTTGTAAGATCAGTATTGATACAAATGTAGATCCTATTATACTAGAATATTTCATGTTTTCAAGTGAAACTAAATGACTTGTTTTATGAACATGAAAGTTCGTAATAGAAAGATGCAATGCATCTTGAAAATGGCTACACAGAGTAGCCGATTGTAACACCTACGTCATAATTTGATACGTCTGTTATGAATTTTCTATTTAAGAAGCCAGCTTTATGTTTAAAAAATATCCATATAATCACTTTTTATGTATAACAGACTGTATTATATACAAAGGGCGTGTCTGTCTTATTACAGGTGCAAAAGATGGTTCATTGCTTAATGAAGTGTCTGTTAGTAATAATCTATTTTTTTATTCGGAATTCAGATACCTATCAAATTTTGCCTGAGTTTACAGTTGATATTTTGGTTTCAAATTTGTCATTTGATATATTATCTATGATGTTACATGCAATGAACAAAAATATGTCAGTGACTTATGTTTACGTTGTTACAGCTCCTAAAACGTAAGAGATATTGTATGAACATTTAACGCGATGTCATTTTTATACCGACTACACTTTTCCCCGTCCCAAAATTCAATTCCAATTTTAATGTTTGAAGATGATTTTGAAGAATGACAGTTGCTAGCTCTGTTTGCCTTGTAGTTAAGCTCTTAAACCAGACTTAAGGGTTAATCCAAGAAAAGAGTGTACGCTGCACCTTTAAAGTATCTATGAGTTCCACTGAATGATAATCGCTTTCTGCAATTGGCTTTTTTGAATTTAAAAAGTCAACGTTTATTTGGCCTTGATAAAACCATGCATTGTAGCTTTACAGGTTATAATGCGAGACTACCGCCTCTAGAGTTCTGGTATTACATTTGAATTTCAATATTACGTAGGCGTAAAACAGATGGCTTTTCTGAAAAAAAAATCGAATTTTGAAAGGTGTATTTGTCATGTTTTCGATAATCAGGCATGGATCCGTCTAAATTGTAGAATGTATGCTTTGACCCAGAAATCTCCCAATACTTTTTGATTGCATTCTAAACAGGAATAGAATTAAGAAATAGGTATAAAAAACATCAAATATTGTGAGTGTTCGACACCCTTGAATCTTGCCCGGTTACAGTAATTTTAAGATTACAGGTTAATATCAAAATTGGCATTTGTAGATCAATGACCATACAATTTAGTACAATTCATTTTCAGGTTCTTTTTCTGTGAAGGCGAACACTTCTGTCCTCTGTCGCCTCGGAAATCCCTCGAATAAATAGAGGATATTCAAGTTTTTTCTATAAATACGGGATTTATTTTCATCGAGTGGTATGAAAATAAATATTTCACGAGTGGCGATAGCCACGAGTGTAGTATGATAATTTTCATACCACGAGATGAAAATAAATCCCGTATTTATAGAAAAAACTTGAATTTTCTGTTTATTATATACTTTTCTCTTTTTTTGACCTTAAGATTTAATTTAATTTAGTGTATTGGCTGAATTTAGAAAAAAGTAGTCCGGCAAGACACCAGTGAAAATACGGAAAATATGTTTCACTGCAGTGAAAAATAAATTTTTACAGTGAAAATACGGAAAATGAAAATACGCAATTTATTTCATCAATATTTCTCAATATTTCATTTATAAGTATATAATAAAAGCCAATATACGACAAAGAAGTTGAAATTTTAGTTACATAATTTATTAACTTTTTAATATTATATTTATCAAATACGTACTCCCTAGAGAAGATATTTTCTATCTAAATACAAGGAGTTAAAACGGGAAACGTATCATTACAGGCCGAAGGAGATGAGTTTGCTTGATAAACAGCGTTTACTTATAGTTGATAATGGCGTATACATAAATAAAAATCTCATAAAACAATCTAAACAAAGACAAAATTAGGAAGTAATAGTAAAATCTGAGAAAACATTGTTAGAAAAATTAAAAACTACCTACACTATTTTCAACGTCCTTTTTCAATATACCATATGGGTGTTACATTGAAACTAGTTTATCATAGTTTGACATTGTACATTTGTATCTTTAAAAGTGGTAGTACTAGTTTATTCTTGTGACTATCTGTTAAACAAATCTTATTTATACTTAAATAGATACATACATTTATCTAAATATGAAATTGTTTGTATTTCTAATGTAATAAACATTTAAATTAATAAAATTTGATTTACGTATGTGCAAAACCTACGTCCATGAATGACAATATTATTATCTCTTGAACATAGACGTTCAAACATGTTCAAATATGTATATTGACAATTGAAGTGTATTAACATGTTTGCATACGTTCGATTCAAAATGGCACAGTACTTTTCAAGGCCTTCATGACAAGCATATTCTGTTGAGAGCTTATAGTTCCTATACAACTTTTCCTACAACTTTGTTAGGGTTAGGGTTAGATGCTTGCCAATCTATTGTTTTGTTTAATTTTAAGAAGTGCATGCACCGTTTTAAAGAGTAATATATCAAGTGCAAATTTTACTGACAAAATCTTACATTGTTTTTATAGATGTCGACGGTTGTTGAGCAAATGCTTATGGAAATTTAAATGTTTTTGAATCGATTGTGATTTCCGAATTACATTCTATTGTATGATTAGATGTTTAAACCTTTTTTTCTAAACAATGTGTGCCTGAAAAATAGCTATTATGAATTTGAGGTTTTCAGTTATGCACAAGAGATATTTCGCATGGGTTCCCTTTAGAAAAAAAAATCTATCTCTATACGTGGATTTAAAAATAGAAACTTCAGGGGAAGATATGAATCACATATCTCACACTGAAACTGTTAGCTAAGTTAGAGAAAAAGAAAGAAAAAAGAACAAAAAATAAAAAAAGAAACATCGAAGAAAAAGAAACTGTTATAACAATCAACAGCACGTCTTTGTACAAATATAAACTGTGATTTACAGTATATAAGTAGCGGCGATACTAAATCATGGCTGGAAAATTTTCTTAGTGACTATACTATTAATTATCTTTTTTGTATCCAGTATTGTCTTCGAATTTCTATTCAACTGTCACGTGTTAAGTAAAGTTTATGCCGAGTTTCAAAATTCCAAACTGCTTTGAGGTATTTTATTTCAGCGAAACGTGTGTGACTGTATCATGAAATTGTAGCCTATAACTGAATGTTCAGTACAAAATCTTAACAAACTCAAGAAACTAACTACCTTAAATAAAGACGAGCTCAGATATCCAGATGAAAATAGTCTGGGTAATATTTAAACAATTTTTGTTTAGTTACATTAGTTGCCATTTACATGTATATAGTTCTTGTATAAGATAAAATATTTTATAACAAAATTAGCTGGTACAACTTTAAATATTTTCACTCCGGGTATTAGTTTTTGTGTCGTTTGTGTATTGTGTATGACCACCTCCATTGACTTTTGATGTGTATATGTACTATGTTGTTCAAAGGCCATTTTGGCCAAAACAGTGTATTCACTTTTGTATTTTGATGGAAATAAAATAATACTTCTTCTTCTTCTTATTGTGTGATTAGATGTTTACATATTTTTCTAAACAGTGTGTGGCTGAAAAACAGTTATTAGGAATTTGAATTTTTCAGTAATGCACACGTTATTTCGCATGGGTTCCCTTTAGAACAAAAATTCTATCTGTTTACGTGGATTTAAAATTATATATTACATCGAAAGATATGAATCACACAACTCACAGGAAAAAGGTAAGTCACTGAAAAAGAAAGAAAAAGAACAAAAAAAGAAAAAAAGAAACAACGAAGAAAGAGAAACTGTCTTAAAAAATTAACAGCACGTCTTTGTACAAATATAAACTGTGATATACAGTATATAAGTAGCGGCGATACTAAAACATGGTTGGAAAATTTTCTTAGTGACTAAACTATTATTTTCATTTTCATCTTTTATTCAGTATTGTCTTCGAATTTCTATTCAACTGTCATGTGTTAAGTAAAGTTTATGCCGAGTTTCAACATTCCAAACTGCTTTGAGGCATATTATTTCAACAAAACGTGTGTGACTGTATCATGATATTGTAGCCTATAACTGAATGTTCAGTAAAACATCTTAAAAAATCTAGAAACTAACTATTTTGAATGTAGAAGAGCTCAGATATCCAGATGAAAATAGTCTGGGTAATATTTAAACACTTTTTGTTTAGTTACATTAGTTGCCATTTACATGTATATAGTTCTTGTAGAAGGTAAAATATTTTATAACAAAATTAGCTGGTACAATTCTAAATATGTTCAGTTCGGATATTTTTATGTGTTGAACCTTATTTCCTGTAGTAAAACTTAATGTACTCAAATGTATTTTCATGCATTACCAGTAAAAGAGCATAGAGGTTTGACAACGTATTCATTAAATGGAAAGAACATAGTAGCTCATTTTTTATTACACTACAATAACATAATTTCTTTACTGGAAATAACATAGTTTCTGGACAATGCATAGAATATTAAGGTTGCTTAAAATTCGATAAAATGAATTCTTCAGTACCGAAAATCCAAGAAAAGAACTGTATTGAGATGCCTGTCTTTAACTCAAATCACTTAAGAAAAAGGCTGCTTTTGTTAAAAATATTTTAATGACCATCCGAAATTAATGAAATACAAAAAAAGGTGAAATAAAAAAGAAAAAAATATAAATGTATTTTGAGAAACAAATTCAAAACATGTAAGTACAGCAATTCATTCAAATTCACACGCGCATTATGTTTCTTATAATGGCATTTGAGAACAATTTATACCAAAGTGAACAATTCTATTGCTTGAACATTCAAGACAGGATTTTGTAATTTCTATATTTCTTCACTTTTTATGTCATAGTAAAAAGTCAAAATTCAGGGTTAAGCTAGCTACTATTCTATATACATTGCTTATCAGTTGTGCGTTAAACCGGAAGTAAGTTTTAAAAGATCTTCGAACACATCAATTAGTAAGATTGAAACCACTAGGAAGCAACTGTTATAATATAAAACTATCTCTAACTGTTGTCGAATCGCTGAACAATAAATTGAACTCTTTTGTGAACTATACAAGTCCGCCAACTTCAGCATCCTGTCAAATTTCAAATTACTTTCGATTGGGAGGGTTGATGGTTGATGAACATGGCTAGCGAAACCAAAACTAATACTTTGTGTATATATCTAATAGTTTTTTCAACGGTTTATGAATTGTGTTGCACGATTGTTACTTCTACAGTTGCCATTTCAGGACGCATGCCAACATCTGAGTACAAATTAATCATTCTAGACTACTTCAGCTCATTTTGTTAATCCTTTTGATATCAGCTGATATCATTTGCTGTACTATGTAATATGTTTCTTTTTTTTTCATGGTCCCAAAATTCCGGTGTAAACAGTTCGAGGCTGCAGAGAAATAAACAAAATGACATTGAATATCAAGAGGAAATGAAGCGACCGTTTGTCTTTCATTTACATTAAGATAAAAAAGCCAGGTAAGTTATCATTCCACTTCCGGTAAAAGATTTTTTTTAAAAACTTGTAATGCGTCAATGCGGCATAAACAAATCGGAACCTCCTCTGAAAGTTGCTCACACTCAGTGGTCTTATTTGTATGATGTAATGCTATATTTACTAAGGCTTCTATTATTTCTTAAAATGGGAAACCAGGCTATGTTCCAGGAGTTCAGGTCATATTAGCTTGTGTTGAAAACTAGGATAACTCTCTTAAATGATAATTTCTTGAACCCAATCTTAATCTTTTTGACAAAATTTGACTGTCATTTTGATACAATATTGTCGACAGCTTTGTTATGTTCCGTACCTTTTATTGCAAATTTAGATACATGTTTGAGTCATTATGGAATTTCCCGAATATTTGTTTCAATTGATAAAATATTTATTAAATTAACAATATTTAACATATGAATCAATACTGGTTAATTACATCAAGGACAATAAATTGTCCTTGAAAATTGAGATTTTTTAACGAACGAAATGTATTTATGCGCATTTATTCATTTCAAAATATTAACTCGTTTCCGTCGACAATAGCATTAGTTTAGTCATATTGCTAATGACGCAAATAGTATGTGTCATTACTTGATAAAGTGTCTATTTCTGAGCTCATATTTTTTTTTAAATTGAGATATTTATCAACTTCGCCTTAATTGGGAGAATTTCGTAACTCTGAAAGAATACAATTGTAATCTTTGCAAAAATATGTCAGTTTTTTGTTTTATTTTTAGAACTTTTGGTTCTATTTTTGCCATACGGCGTTTTATGTTTGATATATTATCTATAAGCAATGAACTTGCTAACAACAGCGCGTATTTAATGAACGCTTTTTATTCAACAAGTTTGGTATATTATTACATTTGAAACGACTGTTTCAGCGAAGTTGTCTCGATTTCTTCTTCGTCTTGATTACACTTTCCTACACAACATAGAAATGCAGTTTTTAAACACACTTATTACCAGTATCATGATTGTTTTTATAAACTACGACGAAAATTAATGTGACTCCATAGAGAAGATATTTTCTATCTGCATACGTGGACTTAAAACTGGTAGTATATGGTTAAAGGGTGGGGAAACGAACAGCAACATTGGCTTTTTATATAAAGAGCTCATTTATTGCAGACATTGGCACAAATGTATATAGATGAAATATAATAAAACAACCTAGGCATAATTAATCTTGCGAGAGCGTGAGTTAATTGTAAAATTATATTTTTGATAATGCATGTACATGTATATTATTATGATACACTGATAAAGAGCTGTATATTTCATTTAATTTTAGTTGGCTAAAATATAACCGTATTTTGTTAATATGTTCTTGTAACCATCTTTGTAACAAATGGAAGAAAAATATATAATTCATGACATTTGCTGCCACTTAACACATCGGAATGACAAGTCTTCTCGTCTCTGAATCCTTGACGTTCAAATAGGGGCGAGAAAAAATCTCGGTGGACAATTTGAAGGGTCTTCAAATATCTACTTATACTATTTTCCAAGGCTTTTTTTTTATAACCATTGTCTGTTTACAAATTGATTCTGTCAATATAGGTGAAGCTTTTCTGATAAGCAAAGCTCTTGAAAGCTGGTTAGCCTGTTTTTATCTTAGTTTAAAACAAGTGCGTGTATCGGTGTGAAAAGATAATGCATCATTTGCAAAATTAAGTGAAAAAAAATCTTACATATTGGAGTTAAAGGTACACAGGAGTCAACGTTTTGTGCATAAAGTTTATGATTCCGTTGATGAAGACATCTTTGGGTCGGTCGAGGTGGTAATTATAGAACTGCCTCACCATTTATGGTAATATAAGGGAGAAATACGTCATTTAGAAGAAAATGGTAAAAATCAGAGTTAAAGCAGAGTGCTTTAATATTTTGATTACACTGTTACCACATTTTTATATATAATTTTATCATATTTTTAACATTTTATTGATGAAAGTTAGCAACGAAGCAAACACAAGATGTTTAAAAATTTTTCAATACGTGTGCTAAATGGTATTTTATGAAGTACATCGTGTGGGTTCCCTTTTGAAGATATTTTCTAGCTACATACGTGTATCTAAAATTAGAATTTAAGTGTAAGCGACAACAAAACATCAGATAATTGTTCATTTGTTTTTATAAGACAAAATTAACAAAATCAAATCTATTTCCGAAACTTACATGCTTATAAAATCATATTGTACTTTTTTTCGGTTAAATCTATTCGTCTAGTAAGAAAAAAAAGCTTTTAAGTAATGCTAAAATTAATCGATTTATATATTTATTGGCACTGCTCCTAATTTTTATATGTTATAATTATAGTCATATAGCACACACAAGTGTGTTTTGTCGTCTTAAATGTGTTATTCTAAACCAAGCAAGCAGAAAATTAAACAATAAAGAAAAAACAAAACAAAAACACCCACACAAAAAATAAATGAAAAAAACAAAAACAAAAAAATACAACAAAAAACAAGCGCTACATTCGAATAAACACCATGCCCCCCCCCCAGGGACTTTGACCTCTTAGTGGGTTTGTTGGGTAGAGCTCATCAAGGTACATGCACCTGTGAAGTTTGGAGGCTGTAGGTGGATTGACTTCTGTGTTATGGTCGAGGTTAAAGTTTTGTGACAAACAAACTGTGAAAGACAGAGAGACGAAAAAACAATTTGCTCTCTCGGGGGCATAAAACAAAAGGAAAATCAGTAATTATTATACTTTTATATAAGTAACGTCTTTGACAACTAAAACACGCTCTAGATCATCACTTCAGATTTTCTACCTGTCTGGTCTACTTCAGTATCAACTTTATCTTCTCGGCAACTAACAAAATATGTATTGATACTGGTTACATGTTCCAGATATATATGTGTAGGTATAGAAAATCTTGGCTTAACCCTGTTGTTTTCCACTGAGAAATATCAGAGATTAAAGTATACAGTCGAATAGAAACTTCAGGTAACACCTAGCTAAATATGTAAATGTATTTGAATTGCCAGGATCAAATTAAGGCATAACACCCGTGGTACCTGATGCCTCTTCTGATACAGTAAAACCAAGCAATTTTTTAATATACTTGTTTTTTAACATTAACACACCCATACTATCTATTTTAGTTTTGTCCAAATAGTGAAGTCTTTGTTTAATAGTTATATCTAATTGTTTGATTAAAACATACTGTTGATATACTGGAAAATTTCACATTTCAGAGTTTTCATTTCCTTACAAAATGTGTTTCTTAAAATGTTGACCGTTCCTTACTTAAAACAGGGTCGTATATTTTTGGAAGCAAAAAAATTTTATTCCACAAAACAAAAATTATGCTTTAAAATAGTAAAGACAAGTAGACCAATTATCTTATTCTTTTCTGTTCTGGACTATTTTGAGGGGTATATTTCAATTTATATATGCTTGATTGAATTCATATGTGATAGTTTTAATGATAATAATAATAATAATATTAATAATAATGTTAAATTTGATTGAACAAACTATGGGCTTGACAATTAGTATGACTTACTGTACTATGAAGAGGTTGAAATTTCATATTACATAGGTGCACACGAGGTTGTTCAATAAAATAAAACAGAGTAATCTATGACAAACAAATAAAATTCTAATATTAAAATACAATATTACCACATAAACATGGCTATGTAAACTAGCATTTTAGCAAACTATTAAAAACAAATAATCTGGTAGCTTTCTTAGAAAAAATTATATACATGTATTGAATTAGGTATTTAATCTAGAAATTTCAGAAAATGGTACACTATGACAGATAGCAATTTTAGAAAAGTGTGCTGATGGAAACACGCTTACATTATGTTAGATAATAACTCTTAATATTTTCACGAAGTGAACAAAACAACACATTACTCTTGCGCAAAAAAGCTTTCAAACATGCTTATGATAAGACTATTTTTGAAAAGTATAATCTTATACAGGATCACGAAGCGTTTGCAGCAAATCTAGGAACTGATTTCAAAGGTCAGATGTCCAGAGTATCCTCATTCTCAAAAGATTTATCAGGTAAAGAGGGAAATTAATGCTCATTATCTATTCTAAAAATTTCTTGCAAACTTTGATATGATCGTCAAGAGTTGACATAAACTTGTCCCTCAATTTGGTTAGACCAGCGGCTTCCCCTCTAAGTCGAGCATTCTTCATCATTTCAGTCTTAATTGTCTGCAAATAAAAACATATTGGTTTGTTTTCTCGAGATATCATAACGATAATTTAAACTACATGTGTATCTGTATTCTCTAGCAGACATTCTGAGTTAAATTCCGGTCTTTTGTTCGGAAAACAAAGCACTTTTTCAAACAGATTACAAGTTTAATAAACATCTTGTCATATCATTGAACCTTTTTAGAATTTTCTAGAAAATTTCCAGATTTTTTTCAAGTTTCCTTCTACCATAGGAAATACATATTCTAGGAAGTGAGAACAGCTTGTATTTTACCTTTGATCGATATAAGAAGTTACATTTTGTATAGTTGTGGAAGTAAGGTGTAAGTTATTCAAAGTGATATGTGATAAGGATTATAACCTAGATATAGAGAATAATAGGTTAGTGTCTAAATATGAGAAAGTTTATCTGGCAAGGCGTAGGAATTTATCGGGTGAGCCGCAGGCGAACCCGATAAATTCTGCAGCCGAGCCAGATAAACTTTCTCAATTAAGACGCTAACCTATTATTCTATTTATCCTGTCACATCTGGCATTTGAAAATAATTTACCTAAGATATTGAAAATCTGTCTTTAAAGTGTTTCAATTTAGGCTAATGTCAAGGTTATCCGGCAGAGGTACATTTGCACACACAAAAAATAGTTCCAAAGTTTCAGTATCTTTATTTCCTTAAATGATCACTATATCGTAAGATTTACATATTTAATTTTTTATTCAAGTAGTCTCTGTTTGTAATAACATCTATTTTATCACTTCCTTCTGATTTTTAACACAAAAGTAGTCCATGACATATCATGTGCCGGATATCAACGTCACGTGACCAACTGCCGTATACGGCACCTTGTTATCGGTTCGAAATTGTTATAAGTGACAGGATAAAGATTACAACAGCATTACAAATCAACTAAACAATCAATGAATGATACTAATATGTCCTCTACATACCTCTTTCAATTTTTCCACGCGTTCTTTTACTTTCTGTCTTGACTTATCAGCCGACTTCCTGTTTTGCTCCAGACGACTCTGTTTCTTTTTTATTTCCTCTTCTGTTAGCTAGTTTATTTAAACACAACAAATTGTTTATATTGTTTTGCATAAATTATTATTTGAACAAACAAAAAGAAGCTCTGAATACGGAACAATTTCAAGCTTGCTCAAGTTAAAGTAAGTACTGAGGGATAATTTACTCCGTTTCCATAGCCAATAGACTCAATGTGTCAATACTATATAAAAGACTTTTGATACTAACATAATGGAAAAAATATTAAATATGGCACAATTTTAAGACAGTGTATCAGAAGAAGACCGACTGTTTCAGACTGAGAACTACTACCTCAATTCTATGGATACACGAAATGGGAACTGAGTAAAATACACTGTCATGAGTGTAAGTAGAAATAGGACCAATAATAAGTGAGTCAAAGTGTGCTTTAAGGCAACATTTTACATAAGAATTTCATTTGCAGAGAATTGAATAGCCGTTATTTGTTATCAGACAGAAAAATGCAGATTCAACGGTTACTGCAAAATTTTGAGTAAAGATTTTTGCGATGACAGACTTGTTGAAGGCTGGAGTAGAATTGTTTGCTCTATTAACATAGATCTTAATAGACTGCACATAAAGCAAGTCCCTATGTCAGTTAGAAATTTAAAAGATCTGAGATAGAGCTTGTATAATAGAAAAAATGCTTCTGAAGTCTATTTTTTCTCTTTGGCGACCGAAGAATTGTTTTAAATCAAATTTTAGGAGTAATAATAACAAAAGAGAAATCTTTGTTTTTTTCTTTATTTCTGAGAATTTCAATGACAAAATATATTACTGTGAATCTTAAAAGAAGCTATCGCTGATATTGTAGATGTAAACAATTGTATTGCACGATGTTGTTTCTAAGGCACAGATCTCCACACACAACATACACATGCAAACAGATATTTTATTACTTACTTCATACTTCTTCGGTCCCTCCGGCTCTATCACAAGTTCTGGTTCTCCCCTTTTAAGCCGCCTGACTTGAATCTTACACTGAAGTTCTTGTTTCAACAGTGGCAGAACCGAGCCTTTAGTCACTGACTCTTTGAATGCTTTGCCAACTTCTGATTCAAAACTACTATCAGCACTCTCTACGTCCTTTTCAAATCCGAAATTGGCCTTGTCTGTCTTCATTCTTTTATGTGACTTTAGCTTATTAGGCGATTCAGTGTCTTCTATTGAAATTTGAGGTCGCTTTGGGACTGAAAAAGATGTCACCGTAGAATCATCTGTCACAGTGGCTAATTTCCCAAGTAATGCCGACTGAACATTAGTTGAACAATATGTTAGAGCAACCTTCTCATTCAGTAGTACAGTAGTAGTATCTGATTTTTGAAACGAGATTTTTCCCTGTTCTATCTTGGATGTCTCTGTGGTCAATTCTTTTTCGGTTTGAAAAGTTTCAGATGTTTCTGGTAGGTCTGGTTCCAGTAATGGTGTTTCAGTTGCAGTAGGAACTCGCTTTGAAACCAGTGGATTTGGTGGTGTTTCTAATTTTATTCCTACCGTAACAGCAACGTCTAGTTGGTCGAAATTAGGCAGATTTCCTTCGTCTTGATATTCGCTTATTTGGAAAACAGGGTTCGTTAGTAACAAATCTCTGTCATCATCAGACAGCAGGTTAAGTATAATTTCTTCGTCAGATTCTGAGACACTACTAGAGGAATCGAAGTCTTTGGAAGGTAGAAAATCAGTTAACCTTTGTTCATCATTTGTGTTGTATGATAAGAATATTGGTGTCGCTGTGAAAATTTCGTCTTCGGCTTGTTTATTAATATCCGATTTAGAATCAAGTTCAGCAACAATTTCAATGCTTGCATATCCTTCATCAATGTTTGCAGTAAAGTATTCTAGTTTATCCGTTAAGTTTTCCGTTCTTGTTCGAGATACAGCGTGAGAGTCTGAAATTACTTTTGACGGTTTGGGAAGATCAAAGGTATTTTGTGCCTTGTTTTTGTGTGATTCAGGAATGCCAAAAGGGAAAAAAGGAAGTATGTTCTTTACGTTATCTTTCTCCTTTTCTTCATACTCATTTCTATTATCTATTACTTTGTCGCTACTCCTTTTGATTGATACCATCCATATACATGACGTGGTGAATACAACTTTCAAAACCAGGTTTGCATGGAATAGAAAAGATATATCAGATACAAGTTTTTCACATAGTAGAGTACTCGAATATGTACATATGATGACATTTTCTGATTATGTCTCATTCTTTGTAAATAATCAAAAAATGTATACAGGGATCCATATAGACATTGCCTAAATCACGCTAGTGTTACACTGTCATGGAACTACGTGTACATGAATTAAACTAAACCCATATGTCTGAGACTGCAGATAAACAATCTAGATGTGTGCAGGTCTGCTAAAAATTTTGGTGCTTAAAACAAAATAAGAGCTTAAATACTAGTTTCTTATCCATTCGAAGTTCTTTCCGGTACGTCTATGAAATAAATCACTTACCACACATCTAATCCCAGGTACAAGATCGGACATAACAGTATTTTTATCTGCAAAGGCATACTACATTAACTGACTGGTTACTTTATAAAGTTAATAAATTTGTAAGTGTTGAAGACCTTTTAGGCATTTTTCATAGAGTAAAAAAATCATAAGATGCTTAGTCCATGTCTTTTTGTCTGCAAACACGTTGTCTTCTGTAACCGGAAAAAATCAATCTGCCCCGAGCTGGGTTTGAACTCGCGTACCTTTCTAAGCGGACACTCTACCACGTCGCCATAAAAGCTAGCTCATAGGCAAGGTAGTACAAGTGCCGTTTTATTCCTATGCTACATACACCCACTCCTTCTCAGAATTCTTCCTCGAATTCTTGGAGTACTGAATGTCTGTGAGACTTTCTAAGGTTGTAATCACATCTACACTCGTGAGTTACTTATCTTGGGCGCCAAATGTAACCTGGAAAAATCCACCTGTCCCAAGCTGAGTATGAATAAGGGTATTTTCGTTTACTAATCGGACACTCTACCACGTCGCCATAAAAGCTAGCTCATAGGCAAGGGAGTAGAAGTGCCATATTATACCTCTGCTATACTTCTGTTATTTTGATTTGGTGTATCTTGTAAAATGTGTTACAGCATATTTTGCGTACTTCGACTGTGTTTCAGACGTTTATTTCAGACAGAAACATTTAGATTTCAGATAAATCGTGTAGGTATATCAATGTTTGCATAACTGCAGGGTTTGTCTGTTATAGCACAGTACACCCTATCTAACTTGTACGCCACTCTATTTATACACCATGGTACAGCATTTTTTTCTCGTAGATGTGATTTTATTGCAACACACTAAGGTCTACGGCCCTCGAGTGAGTATAAGCTGCATACACTCGGAAAGTTATTTTGTAAATGTAGCATTTACTGTCAGGTTATGTGTCAATGAAACTGTCATTGACCCAGAAGTACTCTTAAGCTCCATCTTCAAAAGTCAGACTAATGCAAGGACATAAGACTGTTTTCTTTTCTTGAGTATGTTGTGGTCCATTTCATTCGAAAGAGTCCGATCACTGACAAAAAAACCTTTCATACACGATATATTAACTAATGAAAAACAAAGTCCAGAACACAAACTGATTGTTGAGTATAGATACTTCTGAATTTATCTTTTTATTTCTTTTACCCAACTAAAGACTAAGATTATAATTATTCTAACAGATGATGCTGAACATAGAACTTATTGTTTTCAACATTAATCAAAGGATATAACAGGTATTTTAATTTTGGTAACATACCTGCCACAAAGTTCCTACGAAAACTTATTCTCAAATATCCAAAATGGCTGCGTTTGTACGAGAAGACGCTATTTCTGTTGCTAAAAAAGAGTTGTAGCATTCCATGTGTAACTGATTTTAGTTACATTAGATTACTTCTGACATACATATCATTAACAATGGCGGAATATTTGACTCCCATATAAAGTGTCCTATTGGATAATCATATCGTTGAGTTACACAAATCAAATGCTTTCAGAGAAAAACATCTAGTTCAAAGCTTTTGAATTCTTAAAATATATTATAACTTATTTCATGAACAGAAGCAGAATTTTCATGAAAATAACAACGATCTCTTTTTTATTTGTTTAAGTGATAATTATGCAACAAATACTCAAAATGGCGCACTCAAAAAAATTGATTATATCTAATAAAAATGCATACCTGCAAACGATGTATTTTAATTCCAGAAATATTCAGAACATCGTATGATAATAATGGTTTCCCAAGATGGGATTTGATGTTTCCTAATTTTAGAAAAAAATGGGAACCCGTAATAAAATGGACATTTTGTACCAGTCTAACCTACTAACTAACTTATCGTTGATTTAGCACCCAACTTTAAGTATAAAGACAACATGCTTTTATAGATCAACAACAGAAGCATGTTCTGTCATTCCGCAGAGTAATTAAGCTGTACCGACGGAGATAAAATTTTTGTAACAATGCGCAAATTTTAAGGGTAGTTTTGGTTGATAACACCGCCAAATAAAGATTAGATTATAAATTGTATTAAACCATGACTTTAAAAGGAAAAGGTTACGTCTGCCATTAAGATACACTACAACTTAGGCAGACGACTGAATATGGCGAGGAATGTTAAATCGGTTATCAGAACTGCCTGCCGCTATGAGTGAGGGCTATTGTTGTCAAATTGAAAGAAAAAGAAAAAAAACATTAAGAACTACGTCAAACTTTTTCCATTATATACACAATCAGAAAGCGCATTCTTTTTATTCAGTTGTGCGATTATCAGCGGCTAACGCCAAAGTCCTAAAAACCTATATTTATATCAATAAATCGATCCGATAGGGCGCCGAATAAGGAGAGGTCTAATAGAAAGATTATTTTTTAAGACAGTATTACACAGACATGTAAAATTCAACACAGACTGGTTACATCATTATATATCCATTACTCTGTTCTTTTTTCACAACTTTTTGTATATCTTCCTTCTTTTGAAACTAGTCATGAAAAGTCTAAGAGTAATTTTCCTGCACCTTATGGCCAGAGATCTTGAAAAATAACAAAGGGTTTGGTTTAATCATATTTTATTACCTTTTGCAATACATATATCAATACAAATATTTATATAGCATGCAGATTAATAAGCAAATATTACAGTATAGTATAATGGGTTAAATGCATGTAAAATATTTATAATGTCAAAAGTAAACGGGTTGGGCCACAAGTTATGGCAACATTAGAGATTGGCCCGTCCCAATAGTCAACATTTAGGTAACAAGATGAGCATTATGTTAATTGTATTGTCGTAAGTATGCGGAAAGTAATATAAACAGTAAATTAAAAGAGAGATAAAAAAGAAAAAAAAACACAAAAAAAAAAACATTTCAGGAGGTATTAATACTGGTAAGGATTCAAATCGACGAATAATGATTATGTATTCAGATAGATATTTTCCTGATATCATAGTAACATATTTATTACATGACATTGTTTTATACCTCACTAAAAGGTATGATCTTATAGAGTATAATAAAGTTTTAAACAAAATTAGTAAAAAAATAATGAAAAATAATGACAAATAATAAAAAAAATGAAAATAATGAGTAATGAAGTCCCCTGCCTATATATTGCACTATGTTGCCTACATCATTAAGTCAAGGTTTATTGGTCAACGACAGTAAATAACGGTTTATGTATTTTCGAAACGCCTAGAAGTTTTTATAAAGCTATTTACTTGCTGAAACAGGTTTTCATTGTCCTCGTCGGTATTGTTTTCAATGCCAAAAAGAAGTTTTCTTGCACTAAGCGGATGGTAAGCACGTGTATTAATAAAAAGAGTTCTTCGCTGCGCAGCGTATAAGTGACATTTGAAAAAGAAGTGGTCCGCATTTTCAATATAATTACTGCATTGACAATTCGGACTTTCTCGTAAATGATTTATATACAAGTCATAATTTAGATTACTGCAGTTATTTCTGAGGCGCGTGTGATGAACATGTTGAAATCTATCACCCTTTAGGAAATATGTAGGTACTGTAAGTGGCTTAAATTTCTCCTTGAGCTTAGTTTTAAAAGACGAAGGGTTGATTTTAATGGTACATATTTTATTTGTTTAAAGCGATTGACTCACAAAATTTTGCTGAAATTTTTTATTCCTTCAAATTTAAGAGGATTTAATATACTATGGAAAAAATATAATATTATGCTTCTATACACCATGAAAATTGAAAAAAAATGTTTTGACTTTACTAGGATTCGAACCCACAACCTTTCGGTCAGTAAAATATGGAGCGACGACTTAGCCCACTGAGCCACGGCGTCTAGTTATTACATTGCCTCAAAATTAATGTTATAACTATAGTATTTACCCCGTGACTAACGGGGTAAATTTTTTACCGATAAAAGTGTGTAAAACTTTGTGTTTTGATGTTTTTCTGTAACAAAAACTGAGTCAGTTACTTAGTTTAAATACGTTCTTCACGATTAAAGCAAGAATTTCAAGATGTATAAAGATGTTCTTTTTATCATCGTCTGTGAGTCAGTCAGACTTCAAAAAGAATGAGCGGGCCTGATGCAAGACCAGCCGGCGAAAGCAACACACATCAAAAATTTAAGTTGCCAACTGTGTTCAAATTTCATTACAGATTTATACAAATTCTGCGACGATCGATTCATTAGATATTTTCTTCTAAATCTTTATTCAATATAGTAAAAAACTATTAACTAAGCCCAAATTACCAATAAATTTGAAATATGCGAGGACGAAGGTACGCTCCCTCAGCAGCTAAATGAATACACTACCGTTACTTCACACAAAGTGAAACATTCGACCGATGCGCAGGAGAGTAGGACGAAGGTTGTTTGTATCGCATTCTATTATGCAAGTTAGATAATGAAAAAGTTCGCCAAAGCCACGCGGTATGTGGTTTCACATACAAAGAAATGCCCTAACCTCACTAAGTTTAAATAATGAACAGTTACAGATTTGATTATCGAATATTATACAACAATGCATAAGTTAGCATTGTTTTGTCAACACACACACACAAACACACACACACACGCGCACGCGCGCGCGCGCTCAGACACATTTAGTATAAGTCAGGTGAAATCACCAAGACACAAGTAATTACAAAAATATGAATTACATTGTAAATCATTAAGAAAGAGTGGTACTCCAGGCATATTGTCTGATTAAGCAACAATTTCTTAGGTATTTTGTGGGGAAAATACTTAATGCGTACACCCAAATAACATTTTCAAAGCACTTAAACAGTTTTTATTTCTAAAAAATATTTTGAAATCTCTCTATAATGTTTTTTCTTTACATTAGGTCAACATTTTGCACTTAGTTTGTTTCTCCGTCTCTGAATGTTTCTTCAAACATATAAAACAACCAGTATAATAACAAAAGAAAAATTTACAAAATGAAATGATTAATTCACACTAAAACAGTTTATCATAAAGTCAGAAAAGCCTTTTCGCTATGTGTAGTATTATATTGAGGGTGTAATGTGGAAGACCCAGTTAGTTGGTCTTCAGTCACATTGGCTATAGTCACTATCCTTTCTTCGGGGATAAGACTACTATCAAGAAACTGTAAAGTCATTTCGTTTTCAACTTCTAGCACTTGCACGTTTCCATTCACGTTAACAATATCCTCAGTCCCATTCATTATTGAGGCAAGAAGTATTTCTCCCTCTCCAAAATTTCCATCCAGATCCATTTCGCCGTCTTCAGTAAATCCACCATTGTCCAGAAGAAAGCTTCACCTCAGACTCTGACGGGTCTGTTTGAGTGTCAAATGGAGATTCAGTTTTATCTGTATTTTCTGATGTAATCTGGTCAGTGTTGTTTGCAGCTTGATGTTTTGAATATTCTATACGTCTTAAAGCTTCATCTATGTATATATCAGGTAACATTGTCCGCAATGATACCAAATATCTATTCTTTTCAGCTTCGATTTCGTGTATCTTGGTCAGGTTCTGTTTCCGCAGTTCCTCCAGCTCATCTAAAAGCTAATAACAAAAAATAACTTATTTGATTTCATATCTCATATCACTGATCATTGCATAGTTTAAATATTAGTTTCAAATTACCTTTTTTCAATAATATTTACATAGATATATAATGTTTCATGAATCATCCATTGTGATAAAAATTATTTTCACCTGCAAATCAATTTCAAGAAAATAAAATGACTCGAACTGATTTTGTTTTCATTCAATATTCAAATGTCTATTTGGCACAAAAAATAAATAGATTAACTAAATTAAATTCTTTTGTTCGTTCGTTCATTCGTTCGTTCGTTCGTTCCTTCATTCATTCATTCATTCATTCATTTAGTCAGTCAGTCAGTCAGTCAGTATGTCAGTCAGTCTGTATGACAGTCAGTCTTGCATGTTAATCATTATGTTGAAAAATTAATTGATTAATTAATTAATTAATTAATTGTTACGAAAGTATACACATTTTTATCTTAATGTAAAATTACATTTTTTCTACTCTTTAGACTGATTTATAAATAATAAAAGAAGTTACCTTTTTATTATGTTCATATTCTTCTTTCTGTTTCAATCTACATCTTTGTGCAGATTCCTTGTTACTCTGTTTTCTTTTTTTCTCTTTTTCTATTTCTTCCTTTGTCATCTGAAGTTAAAACAAGTATTAGTTTTCCTCAACAGAAATTGATAGAGAACGGAAGTATTTTTTGTTTGTTTGGATTTTTACGCAATATATTTCAGTTCAAAATAAACCAAACATCTATATACATTTGTCGTCTCAGGACTCTCTCAGTTTATTTGTGTTTTTTTTTTTTCAGTTTTTTTTTTACAGTCGCTGAAGTTTATACAAGATATAAAATACAGATATACAGAACTAAATGAACTATAAAAACTAAATTATGTTTTTTTAATCAAATAAATATTACATCTATATTAATATTACATTTATGATAATTACACGGAGAAGAGAAGAATGAGAGAAATAAGTGCAAAAAATAGTTATAATATCATATTATTTTGTTATTAATTATTGTTAATAGATTGTAGCAGATATTTAGATATTATGATAATTATGTTCTAAAAAAATCTTTTAGAATCTAAAAAAAGCAAGTTCTAATTATTGGATACCATAGTAAAAGTTCGTCGATGGTGACAGACCATATCAACTTTTTGACAAAACGATGAAAAAAGTATAAAATAAAGAAAGCGTGTTCTTGTAAAAGATGCATTAAAGGGGCTGTGCTCCAGATGACACAAAAAAGAAAGTTTTCTTGTATTATAAATTTCTTGTGATATTTATGATTAATGCTTAAAAACTGACTAACTGACAAAAAATAAGTCAGGTAATCACGTTATAAATTGATTTTTTTTCCTTTCATAGTGCTATACCGTAACGCGACGGTATAACTATATTGTATAAGATTTGAAGTAAACAATAGGTATTTCACATGCGGCGATAGTGGTGACAATTAAAGCGTTGTTAATATTTTGTTAACATGAGGGTCCAGAGTTCAAATCCGGTTGAAGCGAATATATTTTTTTGTTCTATTTTGACTTTTATAATCAGTTTTGAAGTAAAATATCATGTTGTTATAATCTCACGGCATCTAGATATTTAATTTAAGTAAAAAAATTTTTTATATCAAATCTGGAGTTCAGCCTCTTTAAACAAGTTAATATTAATATGATTTTAGATATTAGTGTAACTTACTGGGTAAGACTTTTTCGGCGCAAAATCCACCTTGATTTGCTCAAGTCCGAGATTTTTTCTTCGTTCCAGAATTTTACTTTTCAAAGAATGTTTCACCGTGTTTTGATCATTTTGCATTCCATTCCTCGAATCGTCTGCGTTCGTAACGGTGCGTAGTTGATCAGCGTTTAAACTGAGATTCCTTGTAAAATTATTTAATTCTATTCCCATCTTTGGTAGATAATATGTACTAGCCACTTCATAGGCAAGAAATGAATGAATTTCTGTCACATTCCACCGGCACTCCCATTAAGCCGGTTTGAATATCACGTGACGACATCCAAGTCATTTTGGAAAAAGTACTTTCGGTCTTCCTTGGTTGAGTGCAGGATCGTGTTTTACGGTAATAGATCTATCAAAGGGATGCAAAGTAACACTAAAAATTAACATTGAGGTCTCACAGCAAACATTTAACAATTTTAATGTAAAAAAAGAAGAAATCATGGGTCATGCACTTAACCTTTCAAAGAAGAAAACTGTAATGATAAAAATAGTTTAGTGAAAATAGAAAATCGGAAAATCCATTCTAAAAATAGAAACAAGTTATTATAAATATATGTTTATATATAAACGACAAATACCTCAAACATATAGATAGTATTTTTCCAGTCAAGGTGAATGCTGTCTTACAATACAAAATGGCCTCTAGATTGCATTTTTCGTACAGTATGTACAATACGGTGAGAACTTTTTGACACTGTTCGAGGGTAGTGAACGATCACCATACTTAAACAACATAATTCGTAACGCTTAGACAGCTGATGTTTTTAGTTGTTCAGCCGTTATGGCCCATACAATCGGTTCACCTTCAGATGCGAAATGGTGAGAGTAACCAAACATTTGTTTTGTTCTCTTAAATAACATCACCATACCTTTAACAATACTTTACCTGGTTAAAAGACGAAGCGTATCCATACACCATGGGTTTTTTTATCAAAGATAAGGGAAATAACTCGAGAAACAGGCAGACTATTAACTTATAATTTCAGTTTTGCTCAAACTTCTATTTTTGCAACATTCACAAAGATAGCCGTCACGTCCGTATAAAAGACAGAGACTATACAACCGTGCTATTTCAGGAATCTAGAGTCGCCAAGTCATAAAAGTCTCAACATTGTGAAGTAACTGTCAGGCTTAGTTAACTTTATTGTAAATAAAATAATCGGACATGTTTAGGATTATTACATTATGTTCGTTTACAAATTGGTTAAGTGTTTTGAGTTGGATTAGAAAGCTATATGAAAAGCAGACCAGTTGCGCAGTGGTAACATGCCTGACTTGTAATCCAGAGGTCGCGAGGTCTATCCCAACTCCTCCGCTAACATTTCTACATGTAAATCTCATGTTACTTGTTTAGTAGTACCGCATATTCAAATTAGCACTTTACAAGACTTCAGATGAACTTCATGCAGTAAACTTCTATGGATATGCACGTATCTTTATCATTGATGCCTTAGGTCCCAAAGAAGACCCATTTCCCTCAGCGACTATAATATTGCCATATTTGTAAAGCAGTTCTGCAAACAACTAATACAATTACCATTTATCTCACGATAGCACGTTTTCACGATGACAAATTGGGATCTGTAGCAACTTCTGTTTAGTTTAGACTCATTTATTTTACATAACACAGGTTTGTGCATTTTCTGTAGAAACATTACAGAACAAACACGAAAATAAAAAGAAAAGACAGGTGATTAGAATTACAGTATCATTTAATATTTCATTTTAAGTTTGTAAACAATAGAAAGCAACAAAGTACAAAAGTAATAACAGTTTATACAAAGGTGTAGTTTTCGATGGCAACGTGACTATGATGTCTTTTTTTCTGCACACATCATCGCTTTAAACTTTATACGTCATGTTCGTCGTCACTCTGAAAAGTTTCTTCCTCTTCGTTGGAATTCTCGCCGACAAGTTTTACCCGCAGTTTTAATATTTCCTCCCTTTTAAACTTCGCATAGTTGCAGTATGCCGTAAGCATGCCTTCTACGACCAGCATGCGGCTGCGCAGTGAGTACCGGAAGTGCTTGTTGCTGCTGTCCTTAGCTGACATATATCGTCTGCTGATATCGTCTAATTTTCCGTTTAATTGAATAATCTGATCACACGCCCGGTGGAAACGCTGGAGTTCCACGTTGTGTTGGTGGTACATTTCAATCTTTGAGTTCATTTTAAAGCAAGAATTAATGAGATTAATCTTTTTCGATCTTTACACAGAATTTGCTGGATGCAATTACTGCTTTTACCTCATAGATTGTGCAAAACAACTGATTGCTTGACAAACACATTACACCTTTATATATATATATACAATCAGGACTTAATTTTCTCAAAATACTCGGACGCTATGCCATCATTACATTTAACAAGCTGCGAAAAACTACATGAGGGTTTCGGCTTTTTTCACACTTAATTGTTTTAATTTACGTAATATTTCCTAAGTGTGTCACTTTTCTTAGTCTCTATATATGCAAACAATGAAGCTAAAAAATTTAGAAAACTTCAACAGCTATTTTGACAACTTGTACTTCTTGCAGTATTTACAGTACCAAATCCGTTTAATTCATAATTAACTTGTCCTATAACGCTTTAAATTCACTCATTCTTTGTTTTCTCTCTCTTACAAAATAGCTTTTTACAAAGTTTTGTCAAGATACAACATTCGTATATTTATTCTACAACTTTTGATCATTTTGATCACTGTATGGTTTTTGCTTTATTTTCTCTTTTCTTTAAGTTTGTTTTTTTACAAACTTGCAAATCGGAGGTCCGATAGCTGTAATCTCATTTACAGGCCCGTACATGTATATACATATTTACATCTATTTATCTCTCTCATTCTCTCTTCGAGCGATATGAATAATATTTAAATGCTGGATTAAAACCTTATTCGTTGTCACGTAAATGCTTCACTGGCGAAATATGACAACGCGCCGTACTTCTAGAGTGTTTTTTATTATCATTATTACTTTTTATTTATTACTATTTATTTATTTATTTTTTATTTTTATTTTTTTTGGCTGAGATAAAGCCCTTGTGTTTTGAAGAATGTTTGTTTGATGATAGCTTTGTAGTATTATTACGTGTTTCAATTACGATTTTCATTGACTATTTAGCAATTTGAAAAATGTTGACTTGCTGTTGAAACCTATAGTATGCAAAGTAACATGACTGCTCCAGTGGCGCGCCGTACTTGCAGACAAACCTGTGGAATGAAAAATCGCGTAGGTCTTTATCATTAATTCCAAACGATATGGCTCCTTCATTATCAACTGAATTTAAAAAAATGATTTAGGACACCAGTATAGCCTACTCAACCAAATAATAGAGTCATGTGCATTTTGCATATCTGTTCTGTACATTTTGAACGCTGCATAACTATGTAAAAATATCAAAGAAATGTAGAATCTGAATCTCAGAATACTATTTGTATTATATATTTATATGTACTATTGGTATATGTGTATTTAATGATGTGTGTGCGTGTGTGTGTTTGTGTTTGTGTGCGTGTGCGTGTGCGTGTGTGTGTGTGTGTGTGTGCTCATACTGCGATGAGCTGCAAACAAAACTCCAGGCGCAAAACAGCTCGTCATGGCGAACAGTCATGGAAGGTTTCATTCCCTTTCAAATACTTTAGGAGTTATATGCGACACAAACCTTTTCGGACGGATGCACCACGGACGTAGACAAAATTTAGTTACTCCCCCGCTCCCGCCCCACTCTATTTAGCTTACCTATCAAGAGCTCTGTGGAAACGTGTAACAAACAGAAGAGGAAACCGATTGCGTTTGAAAAGCCGAGAGTCATAGGCCGTACTCAAGGTATTCACAGCTTCATATAACTGGACTGCAGGCACAAGGCTTCTCAACATTATGTGGTAATCAAGTCTAATTGTGGTTATGTATATGATGTTCAATGTGTTGGTCATTTCATTAAATGCATGTTCTGCAAGGCATAAGCAAATTGTCAAATCCTGCTCGTTGCTGTTCTGTTAAGAAAACGTCGTCACTGTGTAGAAAATGAACCTAATGATTGAAATGTACCAACAACACAACACGTCTCTCTTCAACTGAACGGGAAGTTAGACGACCTCAGCAGACGATACTTGTCTGCAAAAGACAAAAACAACAAACACTTCCGTTACTCACTGCGCAGCCGCATGCTGGTCGTTGAAGACATGCTTTGGGTATACTGTAATTACGCGAAGTTGAAAGAAATGGAAATATTGAGACTCCGTCTGAAAATTGCCGCCGAGAATGTCGCTCACAACGACGAAGTTTACTTGAGAAATGTTAACGGATATATGATCTAAATGATGACTAAAACACTGTTTGTCAGTGACCACATAGTGTATGTGTGTGATCAATAAGGGTCCAAACACCTCGAAAGAACTAGCCCTGTTAGAACTATATCTTAATAATGCCTTCTTACTTAATTGAAACACTACAGTATAGAAGTCATTACATTTTTGTTATTTTGTTCATTCATTATATTTTATTACTTTTTGTCTGTTTACTTAATGCCTTTTTAAGTATATTAAAGAGATACTGTACATAAACGGTTGGTTCTATCTCTTTCCTATTAAGTAGCCATTTTTGCAATGTCCTTTAATTGAATGAATGGAAACGTCGATGGCACCTCGCAGTATAACGACGAAAGTATTTTGGCGTCATTATTTACGAAGTAGATTTTAAGTTTGAGTGATCTACCGTCAAATATAGCACGGTGTCGAGTTCAGATGCGTATTAATTTAATCACGAAGGCCGTTTATTATGATATATCACGCTCAATTCCTTCTTTATTTATTGTCGACGAATTGCGGATAGTGTTAGAATGCTTTTTCAATAAGCGTTCTTGTCATACACGTAGTTTGAGAGCAGCGTATAAAGAAGCTAAAACATATATCACTATTATTTTTAACAGAAGAATATCACTATTTTCAGCAACATACTCGTTTTTGAAAGTTGCTTGCATCTATTGCAATGTGACGTTTAATCTGTTTGAAAGTAACTCATTATATGATATATTGATATAGATACCTAAGAGTGCTTGATTTCTGTAGAAATGAAATATACTACATCTCATTGAGAAGTGATACAACAGATTTTTTTTTAACAATCGCGGAGTGCATTTAAATGGAATAAAACAGCGGTTCCCCAGCCTTCTCTTAAATATCAATCAATTTCTATGTCGTAGGTAATAATTCAAAATGCCTATATGATATACAATTATGCAAACAACATGTAGAGACAGATCGACACAGGCGAACGGACAGACCAACAGACGGAGGACGGTAAATTAGATGCACGGACAAGTATATTCATTTATTTATTTATCATAGTCTCGTACATGTATATGCAATATCACAATCACAATGTTTATAAAACATGGCAATATATACATGCTCGCTCAATGAGATTTATAAGAGACTTTATAATGATAAAACAGTCTTATAGCTACATGTGAAAATATGGGTGGAGTAATACATCAGAACCTATTCAAATAAATGACCTAATTAACCCATTAATCCCCAGCGTCCTACCAATAGGAACATTTGCAACAGCGCAGACCCAGATCAGACCCCGCATAATGCAGTGCCCGATCCGGGTCTACATCGCACACTCACAGAAATATTTTACAAATTCAAAGCCCACCGCCCACAATTTGGAAATATATTCGTCCAGTTAGGAAGGACAGAAGAATCCACTGGGCATAAATGGGTTAAGGTTATTATATTTACTTTTCTATTTTGCTCTGTCACACCTGTGCCAATCAAATAGGTTTGAAGGGAGAATACCATCTGGCGTCTAAAAGGAAGGCCAATTACTAGTAATCTTCCTTGGGGTTCAGGCGAAACAGAGCAATTTAAGAGCACTAGCGGATCCAGGGGTGGGGGCGCCCCCGGCGCGCGCCCCACTCCTAAAATTTCCCGTCTTTAAATAATGTATAATTTATTGTTCAACATTGAATTGAATAACCAGATTGCCAAATCAGTATACTCTAGCATAAACACAACCATTGAAATGAGGTAGAAAACGGACACAAATTGGGCCGAACATTTTGCGCCCCCTCCCCCCCCCCCCCCCTCAACCTGAAATCTTGGATTTGCCCCTGAGCTAGTTATTTATAAAACCTTATTTCTAGTTACTCCAAAATTCTTAAAACTATCTTTCAAAATAAGTTGTTTTTTTGTACGTGTGTGTGTGTGTGTGTGTGAGAGAGAGAGAGAGAGTTGCTCTTCCTTAACTATGTCGAAGCAGGTTATGGCAAAAACTTTATACAACTCATGTCTGACAACAACAAAAAAATGTTATCAATAGTGGGCAATGTATTAAGATGCGGGTTTTGACGGTCCCTTGTTGAAATAATTCTGCACGAATATCTGCATACATAGAACATTCCATCACAGCATGAAAATCACTTTCTACCTTATTATTACAAAACGGACAGAGTTTTCCATTTACTGGTAGGCGTTCATATCTGCCAGTCTATATTCTAACTGGCGCAACGCCACATCTGAATCTCGCAAAGGCGGACCAGTGGCAACATCATTTTACAATATTCTTCGGTTCCAAAAGTTGTTTTGCAGAGCCTGTGTACCACCAACTCCGTCTCTGCTCCCTTCAGATGTTGCATTCCATTTCGTAGTGAACATTTGCATAATACTGGTTTTGATTTTATCTAACGTAGTCTGTTTGGTTACCAGATTATCAATGTTACAAAATTCTGTACAATCAAGATTTGTAAACATCTGTTTGGTTCTAAATCACCAATTTTTAATCTTGTATTTCCAACTGAATTTGCTCATATAAAAACTTTATAATTTTTTCTAGCATTAGGCATCCTACACAATCTGAGCCAAAAATTTGAAACACATGCCATCTGCCTACTGAAAATTGATTGTCAAATTATCCAATACTTATAATATATTGTCGTAAAGTTAGAATTTTGTTAAGCGTTTAACTGCTCCAGTGGCGCAATCGGTTAGCGCGCCGTACTTATAGACAGTACCTTCCTCTCGCTTGCGAGGGAAGAGGCAATGCGGAGGCTGTGAGTTCGAGCCTCACCTGGAGCAGGAAATTTTTTTAACAGACAAAGGAAAAATAGTTGAATAACAACACGAATGTTATATCTGGTGGTGTGAATGACTTTTTAATATAAATACTGGCAGCAGTATGATCTAGCTTCATTAAGCACATGACATACGGAACCGCTAGGTAGGGGAGAGGTGGGAGCGAGGTTTAGTTGCTGATTTAATTCCTTAAGTAACTCGGTTAATATAAAATAAACAAAATAAATAAAGTGATATTTTATTGTCTGAATTTTATTCAAACGGTTTGACAACTCTGAGGAAGATATTTCTTTCGAGGATTTTATGCCCTTCTGGGCAATGAACATATAATGTCCCTGGATGTGATTTGATGGATACATTAGTTGGTTTGCATCTCATCGTCGTCGACGTCATTTCGGTGTAACCCGTCGGGATTCTTTCCATACAATAACCGTCGGAGTTTTAATATTTCATCTTTCTTCAACTTCGCATAGTTGCAATAGATATTCAGCATCCCCTCAACAACCAACATGCGGCTGCGCAATGAGTACCGGAAAAGCTTATTGTTGTTGTTTTTTGCTGACATATAACGTCTGCTGAGGTCGTCTAACTTCCCGTTCAGTTGAATGATTTGATCACAAGCCCGATGGAAACGCTGAAGTTCCACGTTGTGTTGGTGGTACATTTCGATCTTTGGGTTCATATTCGGTTTGCAGAAGTCTGCTTATGGTATCGTGGTATCTTGCTGCGATGATATGCAAAGGCAAATTAATGACTGCATAGGCTCGTTACGTCCTTAAATACATTACCTAATCAAGACTTAATTATCTCAACTGATTATGACACCATGCTAATAGCTTATTGCCGAAAGCTGTGAAAAACAACACAGATGTGATTAGGCCCTGACATGTGGGAACATTTGGTAAGTCTGTATAACAATACCAATGTATCAACGAAACAAACATTGTCGTTCAATCGTGTGCCAAGCCGTGAAAATGAAAATAATTGCACGAAAGCAATATTGGTGAAATGGAGAATTTTGTACGAAATAATTGAATTTTAAGAACCAGAAAGAAAATGATTTAATGTCATGTGTATTTAATAATAAAAATGCATAAATATTGTGTTAAATGTACATAAATGTTTAATTTCATGCAAATTATGTGAAAACTCAAGAACTTTTAAAAGACGAGTACACATAAAAAGTGTTAACTAGCTGGGAATGTCTTGTAAACGCACCAAAAGACAAGTCGCTAAAATGTTTACTTAAAATAACTCTTGAAAATAAAACCACCCTTCTTCTGCTTTTAGAATTCTTTTTTTTTTTCTTTTTGCAAAAGGTTTTCCAGGGTGATCAAATGTTGTTTTCCAGTTATCGTCGCCAATCCTTTGTCGTAGTCTTACCCTTCAGTATTGTTGCATTCCGTCACTGTACTTATTTGACCTTTAATGGCTTTTAATGAAATGTCGTATAATTAATATAGCGGCCACCATATAAATTGCATGAACTTCCCAAAAATATGACCAGAAATTCTTGCCAAAAAAAGAGAAGAAATTTCAGATGCGCCCGCCCGCGCGCACGCACCAAAATATTTTTATTTTTTGTAATCAAAATGATCTGTCTTCGTCGAAGTTATCATTCAGTTACGTTGGAGGAGCGGCGGTCTAGGGATTTGAGCGCCGGACTCCCAATCCGGAGGTCGCTGGTTCGAATCCTATCAGGGGTGAGGGTCTACAGTGACTTTCCGTATTTCTCACTTTCGGCGCGAGTACTGGTTTGAACCAAGGAAGCAGTCATCGAGAGGGATAAATATGTTGCAAGAACTTGCTTCCCAATCGAGTTTAAACTAAATACGTTAAAAAGGTAAACTATTTAGAAATAAAGTATTGCTTATTGACCTTTTATCACTTGTCTAGGGGTGATTCCTCCTTCTTACTTGCACTGAAGAAATTCTCCAGATTTTATTTTGCCATTTTTTCTTTAGATATAGAACAGGATTTAGAATGAAGGGCCATGTATTGATATTATGATCCAAGTGTATTAACACTAAATTTATACAAGTTCTCTCTATTTTTGCTCTCGTGGTAAACCTGGATTGTATAAACCAAAGGAATTTTTTGTTTGATCATTAAACAAATACAAATACATTGTTCAAATATTTTAGTTTCAAAATATTTGACATCTTTACAATCGTGTTCTGACACATTTAGCACCATATGACTGAGGTGTCATAATACACTCTAACAGTTTGATTTGTTAGCCATTGAAGGTTAATAACTGTTACGATTTATTGACATATTGACAAACAATTCAATCGATGTTCAATTATTACATGATTTGGACGACGCGGAATTTGTTGTTTCCCGGCATGCCACGGGCTATGAGTGGTTAACAAGTCCATGCGAGTAATTAATGAACGCCAGCCAGTTATGCTAGCACATGCTCTCGGCTTTTCTCGCATGAATTATCGACTATCAGTTTACGATAAGGCTTTATCGATACAAATCTTGCAGATAAAAGGACTACACTTTGTTTGAGGTATCATTTACAGCCTGGCTTCACGTCTGCATACCTCGTTCACATTTGTTATCTATCGTCAGATTGTATCAAGTGCGAATTTGCTCAAAGTAAGAATCAAGCACATCTGCCGAAGCAATGGGAATGGAGAAGTTTTATATGTACGCCCAGCTGTACGAATCTGAGAAGAGATTTAACAGAGCCTGCGACCAGATCAGTCATCTGAACGGCAAACTGCATGAGCTGCAGACGAGATACAACCGGGCACGTGACGCCAACGACAAGATCTTCCGGTACAACCTTCGCATACGTCTTCTGGTAGTAGAGGGTTTGGTCAAACGTTACTGCCATTATGCATGCTTAAAGAAGAACGAAGTTCTTGACCTACGCTTCAAATTGTACGGAGAAAATCCCGACGATGGCGAAACGTTTTATGGTGGTGTAGAATCAGATGACGATGCTGGCGACGAAGTCCAGGAGTGAACACAACAGCAGCGACCAAGCCTGGACTGGCACCTACAAGACCCTAGACAGAAAATACCTTTCTTCTTCCAGAATCACGTTTACGTATGTGTGATTAAAAACAGAAAGCATACACCGAAGACCATTCACTGGTTTTCAAAAACTGGCTCCGAGTCCCGAACCAGTCCAAAAAGCTCGAAAGAAGTATCTCTCAGATATTGTCAAAAAAATGGGTTTTGTTTCAATTGCATCCCCACGTTTCTCCGTCAGTGAAGCAAGAAAAAGATATATGAGAGATTTTCCGTCCGTCTGCCTTTTCATTGGAGCAGGGGCCCGTTTGTTTTTAATAAAATATTATAAAAGAATGTGGTTCAAATCTTTATTATTTGTGCATATGCGTGTTTTAGCTGCCGCTTACTTTGCCAATGATGCAGTTGTTACTTCCGAAAAAGCAGGGCGGTAGATGTCTTCTAAGTTCTCGCCTTTCTTAAATAAGAAAAAAAAAAGAAATATCTAGCTGCTTAATACTGTTTTTTTTATCAAGTCTGATTTAATCCTTTAACTCTTGAGACTTGTATTCTTTTCTTTCACTAATCTGTTTAGCGGAAGTCTAAATAAAATTTATTAAGCAAAAAATGTCGAGGCATTGTTAACTTGTTACTTCTTGGCAACATAAGAACTAAGTAGTCATAAAGAAAACATTATCAAATAGACAATTTGATAGGAAAGACATCTTTTTAAAACCTAATTTCTGTTAAGTAAAAGTGACTTGAATAATGTCTATAAATCATGTTGTTTTAAGTAAGCGTTTCAACTATAGGTTAACAGCTTTTTGTATTCCACACATTTATTTGCCTATCATATGCTCACTGCTGGAAGCTGATTTGTGAGTTATTATTGTTCAATATAAAAGAAAATATTCATATTTCTGTAGTTCATGGGTACATAAAGTGCATACCTGTCTGTCTGTCTGTCTGTCTGTCTACACATGGAAAGCTTACTACATATAATATCTTTAAAGGACAATATGTTGACGCCAATCTTCAGGCTCCGCAAGAAACTGCTTTCTCACACAGGGACCCGCTAAAGCTCTTCTATATGCACTCCCATTCAACGAAACATTTGGAGATATGAGTATTAACTTCAGACCATAGTCAGACTACACGGATGTGCACACCGATCATATATTGCACTAGTCGCAAAGGTTTGAACTTTTGCCGCCGACGGGGTAGGGATAATACATGAAACATGCCTTCGATTTAGGACAGATCATGAAATAACTCGAAGCTATATAAGGACAATTTTTTTTTTTTTTTTTTTTTTAATGATTTTATTTATTTATTTATTTATTTATTTATTTATTTATTTATTTATTTATTTATTTATTTATTTATTAATTTTGTTAATGTGACACATTAAGGCAATTGAAAACATATACAGAATGGAAATTAATCACAGCTGTTTTATAATGGGGCATTTCGGACATCAATAAACAAAATATAACCATACATGTAATATACTATGAATGGATAACTTGGTGAAATGCATTTCTTTATCAAATATCTCTAAACAGTTCAACTCCGGTTCACCACATTCTAAAGCTGACCTTTGTTTAACTAAGGAACGTGATTAGTTATGTATACTAAGATACCAATGCCTCTCTTAATTTCATGTCTTTTCTTAGGTTCGTAAAATTTATCTTTGTTTATAATCATGTCAGACAATGATTCGCTTAAAAATATTTCGTAAAATCCAATGTGCAAATTCGATTCTTTCAATTTTGTTTATATTTTTTTTTTTTTTTTTTTTTTTTTTTATTTGCTTTTTTCTACAGTAACATGTACATTCAAATAGACAGTACATACACATAATGGAATACTTAATTGAACAAATACAAGACAATATTATAACGCAAATGTAGACAACCTAAACAATGTTTTACGTAATAGATTATTCAATCCTTCTGAATCTGATAATATTTCAACCAGTCGAAATTAATTCACACCCTTTATCGTCTCGTTGTGTTATCTTATCTACGAAACGAAATTGAAAGATAACACAAACGAAGGGGGTACATTAAAGAGATAACAAAAACAACTCATCTATAATATTTGAATATTCATAAAATATAAGTTTTCTTTTCAATAAAAATCTCAGATTGTACCTTAACATGTATATAAATTGATTTACATTCGTTGTTTGATAAGAATTCTTACACTTATTACGATGTTTCCATATGTTCCACTTTGTCTCAAATATAACAGTGTTTATTATGAAAGATACAGGTGAATTATAGACACCAAGGACTATATTATTATAATTTAATAAGATTCTTTTTTTATCTAGTAACCTAGAATTTATTTTGTCTATAATATTCTGTGCTTCGCATATGATTTTTTTAGATTTTATGCAATCGAAAAAAAGATGCTTTAGCGTTTCTCGTTCGGTATTACAAACTTTACAGATTCCATTGGAAAGACCCAAGTGTACCAATCTGTCCTCCGTGTATAGGGAGTTATGAAGGAATTTAAATTGTAAATTTTTTGCGTTTGTAGATGCAAAGGAAGTATATATGTTTGACCATATGCGAGGCCATGAAATAGTTTGTTCTATCATTAAACGTTCTTGCCATTTAATTTCTGCTTTTAAAGGCCTATTAAAGCTTTTAACCAAATGTTTTAATATCAAGCTTAATTTAAGTTCAGATGGCAAAAGCTTCTTACCCTCATTTGAAAGAATATGCAGATCGTGTCTCCACAATTTACATTTAACATTTTTTGATTCATTGTCCTTCAAACAGTTGATGTAAGATAAAGGTATACTTGAAATAGTTTTATCGATTAAGCTAGTTTCAACTTTGTTAAAGAACCCGTATTTACGCGAAAGATCTTCATGACTGTAAAATGTTTTTGTATCAGTGTTCCATAAGTCTTTAATAAATTTTATATCCCTACTTATAATCCGTTTAAAAAAGATAGGCTTGTTCCCATTTTTAATATTATCATTACCAAACAGATTGCAGTTCAAAACTTCCTTTTGTGAATTTGGTTTAAATGTTTTCAAAAAATTACTCCAATATTTTAAACTTTCCATATAATATTTTGGAATTTCTTTAAATAACTTTACGCGGTTGAAACACGTAACTGAGCTCTTCTATATGCACTCCCATTCAACGAAACATTTGGAGATATGAGTATTAACTTCAGACCATAGTCAGACTACACGGATGTGCACACCGATCATATATTGCACTAGTCGCAAAGGTTTGAACTTTTGCCGCCGACGGGGTAGGGATAATACATGAAACATGCCTTCGATTTAGGACAGATCATGAAATAACTCGAAGCTATATAAGGACAATTTAATATTTTGGAAAGAAAGCAACTGCAGATACATATATCTGATTAAGAAACAACTTTCGTAGTTACCTGAGTTTTACGTGGCAAAACTTTTAAAGCTTAAGATGTCTTTAAATATCCCTTTGTTCACGGGTGTAAACCTTGAATCTATAGCAACAAATATTCTAGGTTTATGTTACCTTCGCCTGTTTCTATACAGTCTTCATTTTCACCATTGGTACAAGCGGTTAGGAGTTATCTCTCTGTCAAAATCAAGACATTTATCTTCTTATAATTTTATCCGTTCACAGACGGATAAGTTCAGAGATAAAAGAACTGTAAGAAAGGCGTGATTATTAATATTTAAGCACATTACATTAGACGTGTACAAGGTACATTGTCATGTTATACATATATACACAATGAATAAACATGGTAGGGTATAGTACAGGATATAAACATTAATGCGAGAGAAAAAAAAAACATCGTAAGACAAAAAAAAATTGAGAAAAAAAAACATACAAAATTATGGCAAACAAGTCAACAAACAGACAAAATATATTTTAAATAGACAGAATTAGAGAAACATTGAAACAATAAATTATAAAAGACAATAAGTTATATGAGGATGGACTGTTAATTTTCTGCGTTTAATATAGTTCGTCGTTAAGCGAAAGCTTCTTTTATATATATATATTTGACATTTTATAAGTTATTCTTTGTTTGTTGAATTTAACATTTGTAAAAAATTGTACACGACATACTAAGTCGTTCCCTCGAGTTATTATCTCGTGGGAACGAGATAAAAAAGAAAAGTGAAATTAAATAAAAGAGTTGTGCATGTCACCTCTGTGCCACCGTAAAAATCAATAAAACAAATGATTGAATACCAGTCCTGACCAACTGATGATGAAAAATAAACACTTATTTAATCATCATTTTTAGGGAATCGGAATTAAAATCACACTGTTAAAGGTGCAGAATTACTGACCGGAATAAACATCAAGAAAATCTTTGATATGTATCTTCATATTTCTATTACATCCACTTCATTTCAACTCTCTCTCTTTCTGCGTGATACACACCCATCAAATTATGTAAACAAGCAGCAGTCTTTGACAATTTATCCGATAATTGCCTGAGGTCACCGAAATCAATTCTTTATCAATTACACCTGTGACGTGTGAAAAATTCGGACAGGTGTAGCCCTAAGCATAAACTAGTCCGATTGTCATTGAAAATTTAATGTGTGTATGATGGGACAAGGGTTTCTTTTATCCCCCTAACGAAAAGGCAGCGGGTGATAAGGTAAAACTTTCCGTCCGTCTATCCGTCCTTCCGTCCGTCTGTCTTTCCCACATTTTTTGTCCAGAGCATAACTCGAAAAGTATTTCAGATATCAAATTGACAATTTCATAGGTGGATAGATCTTATTGAGGAGGCATAAGAATGATAACCTACCCTTCATATTTTTTTGGTGATTGCTCTTTCTTATTTTTCATGCTTATTTTTTGTCTTGAGCATAACTCTAAAAGTATTTGAGTTATCAACTTGAAACTTCATAGGTGGATAGATCTCATTGAGAAAAAGTGCAGCGTACAAGAATGATAACCCTACCTTTCATATTATTTTAGTGATCATTCTTTGTTATTTTTTATGCTTAATTTTTGTCTAGAGCATAACTGGAAAAGGAGATATTAACTTGAAACTTCATAGGTGGATATATCTCATTTAGGGGGAGTGCAGAGCATAAGAATGATAACTCTACCTTTCATATTTTTTTAGTTATTGCCCTTTGTTTTTTATGCTTAATTTTTGTTCGGACAATAACTCAAAAAGTGTTGAGATATCAATTTGAAACTTAATAGGTTGACAGATCTCACTGGGAGGAGTGCTGTGCACAAGAATGATAACTAAGCAAACGCTTTCGGCGGGGGATGGTCATGTCAACGTGGCTCTTGCTGTTGATAAGAATGTTGGGAATTTTAGATGAAAATCGGGACAGATGGAATCGATGCTGAATATCGGGATTTTCAATGTATAACGTTGTGACTACGTTGAGTCAGAGATGCTTCAGATTCGTGGCCCGGGCCAATGAGACTTAATGACCTAATATCATAAAATATTAAAACTAGTATTTTGTATCGTGAGGTTTGATTTGATTTACGCTGAATGAGATATGTCTATCCCTTAACTTGCACTAAAGAATGACCCCTCTCTCGATGGAGAAGAAGAAAAGAAAGATGTTACGTTCTAGTGCATACCTTTCTATAATTGTATAAATACAACTTCTGACAACTGCGTCAGGGAATCGATTCCTTGGCTCAGTAGTTAGAATGTTGGCTTCGGTGCGCTAAGATCGGAGTTCCAATCCCGCTCAGGGTTGTGTATTCTAAGATGCTTTGGATCTTTCTGCTACGGACTTTCTTGTTCGTAAGAAAGAGAAGAAGAAATAATGGTTTTGTTTCGGTTCTCTGAACGTAAAAAAGACTTCGCATAAAACAAATTCCAAGGTTTCACGTAGAGTTAAAAAAAAACGGCTCAGCTGCTGAAAGAGATCCTATATTCCGTGGAAAGCTTATATTTTTCTCCTTAGACTGACACATCTCCCATAGAAATCGATGAAGAAATGAAATACTTCCGGGTTATTTTCTATTTTCAAGCGGAGCCAACATTGACAGATTTGTCTTGGTTTTGTTGCCTTTAGTGACGTCACGGTCACGGGGTATTGCTAAAATGATCATCGCAACTAGCTAGACACAATGACTCTCAATTACTAAAGCTACTTTAAGTCTTTAAGTCACGTAATTTTGCTGTTATCCATTTAACTTATCTTTGATAACAAGGTCAGTCATGACAAAAGGGTATAGTTAAAACATAGTTTCAGCATTAATTATAATCCGGGTTAACAACAAAAGCGCTTCTTTTGACACCAAAAATATCTTTAAAAATATCATTGGCGTACATACAGGACAAAATTAATGCCCCATAAGTCATGGTTAAAACGTTTTCATATTAAATTTACAACTGTATTAATGTTATTATCATTGCATTATTTTCAGACGCTCTTAAATTAACAATTTCGAATTCTGTCCTAACATTTCAATAACCAATGGCAAGCTTCCTTTTTCAGCTGAAGATTTTGTAGCAAACAATTTCAAATTGATCGACGTTAATACCGCTACGCCAAAACAATACTGAAGGCCATATCGAAGTTACTGTCTATAAGTATATGCACTGGAGCATTTACGTGACATTAAATGACCGAAGACACGAGTAAAAGGGCACTCGGACATATTTTTTTTAATTGACCTTTTTACTTATTTTGAACAAACGATATCTAAGGATAATTGTCTGAAAATTTCAGCTTCCTGCATAGAACTTCAACTTCGACTTATTACTGCCAAAAGTCAATACTGACTATACTAGGCAGGCGCGTGTCAGGAACATTAAAATTATAAAAGATAATAACAAAGAAAACAAGATTTAACTGAAGATCTTACTTAAACATTCATTTTAGATACTTAAAATCTGTAAAACTTGTTTAGTCCACTGATAAAAGCTGGCACAGTTGGGTAATTCGTTCCAGAACACATACACTAGTCTATCATGTTGAAGAAGGACATGTCGTGCAAAATTGTTATTCCTTAAAATAACGCCACATACCTAAATTTGACGTCAGATTCTATTCAAGTTCCGGCTGGCAGTAAATCAATATGATAGATTTTATGTATTTGAAATTTAGCTATTTTCTTGTAAAATTCTATGCCTTTTTAATATAGCCCACCTGTTTACAAAACTATAAATGTTATCATTCAATGTTGCGTTTTATTCAGGTAATATCATTTTTACACAAGTAAAAACTGTCTCCAAAAACTGTTTCCATGGTAATGGCAATCAATTTTTTTTTAATACAAGATACGCATTTTTATAAAGGACAATATTCAAACTATAATTTTTTTATTTCATCTTTGTTTTTGAAGAAGACATGAATTTTGTCGTTTTTTGCTGATTTTCAATTCAGTTTATTTCAATAGTAAAACAAATGTCCGAGTGTCCTTTTTCTCGTGCCGTCGGCCAAATAAGGTTTTAATTGAGTATTTATTAGAGTACCTCTTAATATTATTCATATATTTCGAAGAGAGAATATGGTAGATCAATTGATGTATATTAATATATACATGTACGGGCCTGTAAATGCGAGTTCAGCTGAAAAGCTGAATAGACATCTGAATTACCGTCTAGGCATCTCGTCATGCGAAGGAGATTGTAACAGTCACACAACACAGACTTTTGTATCATTTTTTTGTAAATTTGTACATACACTTTGCTGACACTTCCTTCTAATCAATCTCCCACGCAGTGATCTCCCCTTACAGGATTAGATCTCTGCCGTCACAACATTTTCGTCAAGATTTTTGACGATATGATTTTTTTCAAATTTGATTTTTTTTTTTAAGTAAACACGGTTTTGCTAAAGTTTCAAGACTGTAAGGTGTTAGATGTGAACTCAAGTAAAAAATAATTTCGGAAACATAAATATTACGAGAATATTTTTTAATATCGCACCGTTTATTTCAAAACAATATGACCGCCATTCGGAACACCTCGGGCGACTTCAGTAAGTAAGTATTTTTACGAAGTTGTCGGAAAAGGCCGAGTTGTTACGATTGTATGACCGCTTTTGAAAAAGAAATCATTCAAGTCATCAATAATTTCGATTCTAAGCTCTCCCTTAAGGCAAAACATTGAAATTTTGTCAATCATATCGGCAGATTTGACACCAGAGCTCAAATTATATTGTCGCTGTTTATAACAGATGAAACAATTTTTCAACGGTTTCTTTGGCGTATCCACCATCTTGACGCAATCATGTGATAAGACCATCGAAGATATTAGAAGGCAGTGGTTACTGAGCGTAGCGTAACCGGTGCGCGGAGTTTGCCTTCTAATACGTTTGAATCTGTATATCTTAATTATTGTTATTGTTTGTTCAGCTCTTCAAACTTGGAGGAAATAAAAGTATCTATCTATCTATTTTGCATAAAAAAAGAAAACTTGAAGAGAGAGAGAGAGAGGCCGTACGTGATCAAAATGATCTAAAGTTGTAGAATAAAGATACGAATGTTGTATCTAGACAAATCTTTGTAAACAGCTATTTTGTAAGAGAGACAAAGCAAAGAATTGTGCATTTATTTGTATGTTTACCACTGGAAAACCCCGGGTGGAAAGCTACTGCTTTTTATTCACTATACTGGAAAATCCTCATATTGTACACAAGTACTTGAGTGAATAAAGTTATCTGTCTGTCAAGAATGAGTGAAATAAGAACGTCATAGGATCAAGCTCATTCGGATTTGGGTTTTTAAAAAGTTACTACAAAAAGAACAAGTTGTCAAAATAGCTGTTGAGGTTTTCTAAATTTCTTAGCTTCATTGTCTGCATATATAGAGACTAAGAAAAGTGACACACTTAGGAAATATTAAGTAAATTGAAACACATAAGTGTGAAAAAAGCCGAAACCCGCATGTAGTTTTTCGCAGCTTGTTAAATGTAATGATGACATAGCTTCCGAGTATTTTGAGAAAATTAAGTCCTGATTGTATATATATATAAAGGTGTAATGTGTTTGTCAAGCAATCAGTTGTTTTGCACAATCCATGAGGTAAAAGCAGTAATTGCATCCTGCAAATTCTGTGTAAAGATCGAAAAAGATTAATCTCATTAATTCTTGCTTTAAAATGAACTCAAAGATTGAAATGTACCACCAACACAACGTGGAACTCCAACGTTTCCACCGGGCGTGTGATCAGATTATTCAATTAAACGGAAAATTAGACGATATCTGCAGACGATATATGTCAGCTAAGGACAGCAGCAACAAGCACTTCCGGTACTCACTGCGTAGCCGCATGCTGGTCGTAGAAGGCATGCTTACGGCATACTGCAACTATGCGAAGTTTAAAAGGGAGGAAATATTAAAACTGCGGGTAAAACTTGTCGGCGAGAATTCCAACGAAGCGGAAGAAACTTTTCAGAGTGACGACGAACATGACGTGTGAAGTTTAAAGCGACGACGTGTGCAACTGCCTGAAAAAAAGACACTATAGTCACGTGGCCATCGAAAACTACACCTTTGTATAAACTGTTATTACTTTTGTACTTTGTTGCTTTCTATTGTTTACAAACTTAAAATGAAATATTAAATGATACTGTAATTAAATCACCTGTTTTTTCTTTTTTATTTTCGTGTTTGTTCTGTAATGTTTCTACAGAAAATGCACACACCTGTGTTATGCAAAGTAAATGAGTCTAAACTAAACAGAAGTTGCAACAGATCCCTATTTGTCATCGTGAAAACGTGCTATCGCGAGATAAATGGTAATTGTATTAGTTGTTTGCAGAACTGCTTTACAAATATGCCAATATTATACTCGCTGACGGAAATTTGAACTGGTTATCAGTGGATAGTAGAGTTGAGTTCCAAACACTGTGTCATGTTTTTAATATTCACACAAATTCTGCTCTCTGTCTTTGTCTCTCTCTCTATATATCTCTCCCCCCCCCCCCACCCCACGGCCAAGTTAAAATTTAAAAAATCTCTTGCCTCGCACTTTCCACTGAAAACATTTATCAAAAATAAAAAAAAACCTCGAGGACGTACAGGCGAGATTTAACACTTTGATTTTCACACGTGTCACTTTAATCTTCGCTAAACTCAAAATAAAATTTTTGCATGTCTCGCGTGCTATCGTCAATAGGAAATATAGACGAAAATTAAACCGGTAAAATGTCACCATTGCCCTTTCTGCACGGCGACAAATTAAAGGGACAGGAATAGATGATATGTAAGAAGTTTCCAATTATTAGACATCCCTCACTCGTAGTAGCATTAAGACAAATTTTACATCGAAATCATTAGATGCAAATGAAAGTTTATGCATCAAAAGTTATTGCAGAACAGTAGGACCCTGTGTGCATTTCTAATCCCGCGAACTTTTCATCTCAATTAAATTTTGAAATATCTAGACACGTAACTTTAAGTGACGATATTTTATTTTGAGAATCGCGAGGATTAAGATTTCAACTGTTAAATTCAGTCTGGGTTTCATCGAAAGGTTTTCAGTTTTATCTATTTAATATGTTCGACAAGAGATTTTTTAAGATCACGCCTGTCAAACTGGCGATATTTTACTGATCTAAGAATGAGTGTTTAGTACATTGCATGTTTAAAAAGGCATACCCTAAAATCAACAGTATACCGTTTTCTTTAAAGTCGTGTCAATGTGAATATAATGCAACAGTAAACATAATGCATTAATAAGTCTTTATTTAGAGGGTTTTTATTGTACCACTTTCAATAGAAGGCCATTTATTTCAAACAAACACTTTCTAAAGTGTCATTATGTTTTGAACACTTGATCTTTTGATAATCATTTTGTAGAGACAGACCGGTTAAATTTATCTAATGTTAGAGGTCGTATTCTAGCACATCGATGTTATGTCATTTCTATTTAAAGAATACGATCAGTTATTTGTAAAACTTTGGTTTAAAAAGTACATGTCAGACAACATGGTGAACTTTCGAACTCTTCAAACAAATGCTTCTTGTGAATGTTTGAACAGTGTATAAGTATGTGTAAACAGTATATTTAAATACACAGTGCGTACGGTGGTTTAGAGAAACGCGGATTTAAACAAGTGGATTTTTTTACTCAAAGTAGCATATAACATACAACTGTATCATCAAACGGGAAGCATGGCGTATCCTTTTGTTTTTAGAATATCTCTACTGCTTTACGTTTTTAACGGATGCATGTCAGATACATTTACCAATGTGAAAACAGAAATGGGGACAATTTTTGGGACAACTGCAAGCGTGAAATTTCAACAGAATACATATGAAGTGGACAGGTACCTCGGAATTCCGTATGCAAAGCCTCCAGTTGGAGAACTGCGATTCAAGAAGCCAGTACCTTACGGTGTTTTCAACGAACCATTTAGTGCCACAAAATTTGGACCTGTTTGTCCACAATTTGAAATGTTACACATGGGAATAGGGGAACAGTCAGAAGATTGCCTGTCACTCAATATCTACGTGCCAAAACAGAAAAGCGACAAGGATTCTGGACATGCGGTTATGCTTTTTATCCACGGAGGTGGCTTCACTATGGGGACGGGTGCGACATATCAATGCGAGGTTCTTTCTTCAGTCGGAAATGTCATTGTGGTTACCATAAATTATAGGCTTGGATTGCTTGGGTTTTTGGACACGGAGGATAAAAATTCCGCAGGCAATTTTGGACTTTGGGATCAGCATCTTGCTCTTCAGTGGGTTAACAAAAACATTGGAGCTTTCGGGGGTGATAATGAGAGAGTAACAATATTTGGGGAATCTGCAGGTGCTGTAAGCGTAGCTTTGCAAATGATATACCCACCAAACAAGGGGCTCTTCAGAAGTGGTATAACTCAAAGTGGGGCTCTAACAATGCCGGGAATATATAAAGAGAGTAATATTGAAATTGCCAAGTACTATGCAGAAAATATTAGCTGTAGTGCTAATAATACAGATGAAGTTTTTACATGCCTACAGAAAGCGACTTGGGAAGATATAATTAAAGTCGTGGCAGATGCTATGTCATCTGGTGATTTGACAACGGCAATGAAGGTCGGCGCACCGCCGACAGTTGACGGAGAGTTCATTAAAGAGCCACTAGCAAAATTGTTCGAGAGAGCTGAAACAGAAGATTGTCCAGAAATTAATTTCTTTCGATCACTGAAGCTAATGAATGGTATTAATGGTCAAGAAGGTGCACTGTTTCTTTTTATGCTAGGGCAGCCGGGTGGGTTAGATGATATAGAAATAACTCGTGAACAAATGAACACTCAACAAGTTCCGGGGGCAACAGCTTTAGTTTATGGCTTTGAAGAAATTCCAGATGTACTGAAGCAAATAATCATCTCTGACTACACTGACTGGGGAAATCCCGATGACCCTAAAACTATTCGTGAACAACTAGTACGCTTATTTGGTGACATTTACTTCAACGTTCCGGGAGTAGAAATGAGCCGCGTTCACTGCAATTCCTCAGAAGTTGTGAGTTATTTATACAACTTTATTGCTTCTGTTGACAAGCATTTAGTCCCAACTCCAAGTTGGATCAAAAAAGCTAACCACGGGGACGAGATGGGTGCCGTATTTGGATACAACTATGATTTCGAAACATTATTGAACGCATCAAATTATTTGCCGCCAGAATGGGAACTGAAACTCTCTAGAAGAATGATGACTTACTGGTCCAACTTTGCAAAAACTGGGTATATTATTTGATTTTATAGGTTTTCATACACATGCATAATTTATTATAACAGGTAAGAAGTCATATAAACTCATTCACATATTAATCTAAATCAGATAAAATATCATAACTGAACGTATGTCCTGAAAATGATTGTGACTGATACAGATGCTATGAGATAGCAGGTCCGATTTCTAACCCCATGCAGCAGTAAGCTCCCTTGTGCTGAAGGATAAAGGGGAGATCACTGCGGCTGTTGGTGTTACCAGCCTAAATTTTCTTTAAAGAAATGTCTTGCATAAAAACGCACCTTACTTTTTACGTCTAAATCCAGATTACATCTGAGGGTCAAACTACTGCGCATTTTCAGCATCAGAACACGGAAACAGTTTCTAAACAAAAATACTGCAGTTAAAATATTAGGTTTCTCCCCTCCCTTTAAAAGTGTTTTAGGTGAGTAACAAAAGTAATTTCAAAGCCCGAACGTCTTTTCCGTCCGTTAGAAATGCTCTGGCCCATCTGCAACATAAACGGAAGCATCATGCACTGTGGACGTATTTTATCGTATACTCAAGTTTGTGTGTTTACCCGTCCTTCCTGTTGTATTATCAAGCTTGTGTGTTAACTTATTCTTCCTGATTACAGAGATCCGAACCAGCCTCCGTCCGATACTACATCGTCTGTGACGTGGCCGAAGTATGACCTCACATCTCAAGCATACATGAAGTTTGACAAGGAAGACTCTACTGGGCAGTATCTCTTTGCGAGAGAAACCGAATTTTGGAGAAATATTTTACCTTCTGTGCTAGACGCAACAAAGCATGCTCAAACAATTACGTCACAATATGGCGGAAAAGATCATGACACCTGCGAACAAGGCGGCGACTGTTAAGATTACTGAGTTTTCGAATCAGTTACTCGAAAATGCGTTTGAATGCCGTCATTCAATGTGCTGTCTGTAATGTCAGGCGAAGCTCAGTGCAAAGACTGTGTTAAGTTGTTTACCCATTTTCGAGAATCCTTTGAACGTAACTCCATAGTGATACTTCATTAATTGACGAAAATTGTAAAAATATGTTGTTTTGTAGTACTTAATTTCGTGCTTTATATAATCAGATGTAATTGAAGATTGTTGTCCATGGTTATACCTCACTCTTTATTTTGCATCAAATTGTTTATTTTCACTCTATGATTCGATAAGAAGTTATTCCTTTGTATGTTAGATTCTTTTTACACGTACTGAGAAAATAGGCGTTTTTCAGTAGTTTCTGTTTGAAATTGTTGAATATGTGAACTTCGTAAGAGATGTATGTTGAGGAATTAGTACATATAGTAATAAAAGTTACGATAGCTACATCTCGAGTGATTTGATCTTTCATCAGAGCTTTGTAACTGTCGCCTGCTGTATCCCGTGAACCGCAACGAATCTGTTTGTAGTAGGATCGTCTATGTTTTATATTTCTCGTTACATTTTATTTACAAAAATGATATTAATGTCCAGTATAACATCTTGGTTTGTTAATCGTATGGTATCTATCATAGTGTTACAACTTTTATTAAATTTCCAAAATACTGAGCTGTTATCTTCAAAGAGTAACGAAGGTCACAAAAGTGTACTTTGCTTTCAAAGCTATTCATTATGTAGCTACCCTGAGCTTGAGGGAAGTTTAGTATTTTGTTAGGTTGTTGGGGATAGTGCAAGATACGTCTTGGTTTGTTGTGGAGAGTGCAAGATTCATTAGATATTTCTTTCTAGAGACACTATTGGTTATTTTACATGCTTAAAATATAACCTTGATATTTGCGACCTCGATTTAACGTCTCCAAAAGACAATTAGAAGGGTTAGTGGGGGAGCGGAGAATCTAACTCGCGCCACCTGGATAACCAGTCCAGCTCCTTACTACTTAACCACTTATCCGCCCTCAAGCTGAAGCTGTCTATATTCCATCTGAATTTATTATCGTCAATACCGGCTGTCCATATCACCAACGCCCCCCTGCAGAGTATAGTTGATTTAGGCTATGGGGAATTGTGCGTGATACAGAAATCATCCCATTCAAGAGAAACTTCTGGTTCTTTTCCATGCTCAGTGAATAGCACCAACAAATGGGACATTGGTTTAATGAGTCATGCGGAAGACAACTTTTAGTGTAAGTGGAGGAGCGGGATATTGAACTCGTGACCCCATGATTACTACAAATCCTTTTTTCTGTTATATACGGCATCTGATCAGGGTCTTCACTGTTTGAATAAAGGATTTTCTTCACTAAAGAGAATAAAATTGAAAATTTATACCAGAAACCTTTCAACTGAAAGTGGACTTGTCTAACAGACAAAAAAGGCACACTCGATTAGGGTAAATGGGTTAACTGATAAAGAAAACTTTATATACATGTGGTACTACAATGTTTAAAAAACAGTGTGCTTGGTGACAGAAGTTTAAAGGTGACAGCTTCATTAAAATATAACTAAGCAGGCATTTCCCTTCGCTAAAGATATTTGCGTAAATATTTTGTATGAAAATATCTGCAACAAAATGTACCATATAATAACTTCCTGAAAGTTTGGGTTCATTACCGCAAAGCTTGGAAATGCTTACAAATACAATTTCCTCTTATTCATTCCATCAGTTTCTAAACTAGGTAAATCTTTACCAGCCCGTTGTCAACCAGCGAAGCTTAGATCTGTCCAGTCCTTGACATTAAATTCCCATAATTCCTTTTGTCTCTGTCTCATTTTCTTATCTCCTCAACTGATTGATTAAATCAGATTTTCGAATCAAATTTCAGAAGAATTTGAAAGAAAAGCTGAAAGATGGAACAGGATGAAAGAAAGAAATAACTCTAATAAAACAGCCTAAGGGCATACCCCCTATAAGTAACTCATGGTAAACTGCACTATCATATTATGTGCTTGGTCTCTACAAATGAAAAATAACTGGTAAAATAAAGATAAAGAATACAATTGATAAAATACAGAAGATCAGTTGATCAATGTTGTCCTTTTGGCATACAGATACTATGAAATATTTCTTTTTAATGATCCCTGTGCACCCTAAAGTGTACAACAACTCAGTAATAACACTAATATTAAGGCACCCAGTCTACAAGTTTTACTCAGAATTGTTTATACTAATACCTTGAAATCAGGTGATGTTCTGTTCAAATCCATGTACTTGCATGATTTCGGATGAAATACACTGCTCTTAATTTTCTCTACCTTTCATAATTTTTAAGTTATTGTTCTTTGTTATTTTTCATGCTTAATTTTTGTCTTGAGCATAACTCTAAAAGTATTTGTGATATCAACTTGAAACTTCATAGGTTAGATAGATCTCATTAAGGAAAAGTGTAGAGCACAGGAATAATAACACTTTTTTCATAATTGTTGAGTTATTGTTGTTTGTTATTTTTTATGCTTAATTTTTGTCTAGAGCATAATTGGAAGACTATTTATGATATCAACTTGAAACTTCAAAGGCAGATATATCTCATTTAGGAGGAGTGTAGAGCATAAGATTGATAACTCTACCGTTCACATATTTTTAGTTATTGCCCTTTGTTTTTTATGCTTAATTTTTGTTCGGACAATAACTCAAGAAGTGTTTGAGATACCAACTTGAAACTTCATAAGTTGATAGATCTCATTAGGGAGGAGTGCTGTGTACAAGAATGATAACTAAGCAAACTTTTTTCGGCGGGGGATGGTCATGTCAACATGGCTCTTGCTGTTGATTAGAATGTCGGGAATTTTAGATAAAAATCGGGACAGGTGGAATCGATGCTGAATATCGGGATTTTCAATGTATAACGTTGTGACTACGTTGAGTCAGAGATGCTTCAGATTCGTGGCCCGGGCCAATGAGACTTAATGACCTAATATCATAAAATATTAAAACTAGTGTTTTGTATCGTGAGGTTTGACTGGATTGACGCTGAATGATATCTGTCTAACTCTTAACTTGACCTAAAGAATGACCCCTCTCTCGATGTTGAAGAAGAATAAGAAAAGAAGGATGTTACGTTCTAGTGCATAACTTTCTATAATTGTATAAATACAACTTCTGACAACTGCGTTAAGGAATCGATTCTTTGGCTCAGTGGTTAGAGTGTTGGTTTCGGTGCGCTAAGATCGGAGTTCGAATCCCGCTCTGGGTTGTGTATTCTAAAATGCTTTGCATCTTTCTGTTACGGACTTTCTTGTCCGTAAGAAAGAGAAGAAGAAATAATGGTTTTGTTTTGGTTCTCTGAACGTAAAAAGGACTTCGCATAAAACAAAGTCCAAGATTTCACATAGTGCTTGAAAAAAAAAACCGGGTCAGCTGCTGATAGAGATCCTATATTCCGTGGAAAGCTTTTATTTTTCTCAGAATGACACACGTCCAATAGAAATCGATGAAAAAATGAAATACTTCCGGGCTATTTTCTATTTTCAAGCGGAGCGAACATTGACAGTTTTGTCTTGGTTTTGTTGCCTTTAGTGACGTCACGGTCACGGGGTATTGCTAAAATGATCATCGCAACTAGCTAGACACAATGACTCTCAATTACTAAAGCTACTTTAACAGTCACGTAATTTTGCTGTTATCCATTTAACTTATCTTTAATAACAAGGTCAGTCATGACAAAAGGGTATAGTTAAAACATAGTTTCAGCATTAATTATAATCCGGATTAACAACAAAACCGCTTCTTTTGAAACAAAAAATATCTTTAAAAATATGATTGTCGTAGATACAGTACAAAATTAATGCCCCATAAGTCATGATTAAAACGTTTTCAAATTAAATTTACAACTGTATTAATGTTATTATCATTGTACTATTTTCAGACACTCTTAAATAAACAATTTCGAATTCTGCCCAAGCTTCCTTCTTCAGCTGAAGATTTTGTATCAAAAATTTCATTCGTTACAATTGTACGTGTAGATCGCTACGCCAAAAAAATCCTGAAGGCCCTATCAAAGTTACTGTCTATAAGTATATCCACTGGAGCATTTACCTAACATTAAAAGACCGACGACACGAGAAAAGGGGCACTCGGACATTTTTTTTAATTGATCTTTTAACTAATTTTGAACGAACGATATCCCAGGATAATTGTCTGAACATTTCAGCTTCCTGTATAGAACACATAGACTAGTCTATCATGCTGAAGAGGAGCATGATGTGCAAAATTGATATTCCTTGAAATAACGTCACATACCCTCTGACGTCAGATTCTATTCAAGTTCCGGCTGTTGATTTTTCAATTCAGACTTTTTCAATAGTAAAACAAATGCCAGTGTCGTCGGTCAATTAAGGTTTTAATTTAGCCTTTATTTAAGTATCTAAATATTATTCATATTTTTCGAAGAAAGAATTGCGGAGACCAATAGATGTAGATTAATATATACATGTACGTGCCTGTAAATACGAGTACAGCTGAAAACACCGAGTAAGCTAACTGAATAGACATCTGAATTACCGTCTAGGCATCTCGTCATGCGAAGGAGATTGTAACAGTCACACAACACAGACTATTGTATCATTTTTTTGTAAAATTGTACATACACTTTGCTGACACTTCCTTCTAATACGTTTGAATCTGTATATCTTAATTATTGTTATTGTTTGTTCAGCTCTTCAAATTTGGAGGAAATAAAAGTATCTATCTATCTATTTTGCATAAAAAAAGAAAACCTGAAAAGAGAGAGAGAGAGAGAGGCCGTACAGTGATCAAAACGATCAAAAGTTGTTGAACAAAGCTACGAATGTTTTATCTTGACAAATCTTTGTAAACAGATTTTTTGTAAGAGAGACAAAGCAAAGAATGAGTGAAATAAAAACGTCATAGGATCAAGCTCATTCTAAATTAAACGGATTTGGTTTTTTAAAAAGTTACTACAAAAAGAACAAGTTGTCAAAATAGCTGTTGAGGTTTTCTAAATTTCTTAGCTTCATTGTTTGCATATATAGAGACTAAGAAAAGTGACACACTTAGGAAATATTAAGTAAATTGAAACACATAAGTGTGAAAAAAGCCGAAACCCGCATGTAGTTTTTCGCAGCTTGTTAAATGTAATGATGACATAGCTTCCGAGTATTTTGAGAAAATTAAGTCCTGATTGTATATATATAAAGGTGTAATGTGTTTGTCAAGTAAACAGTTGTTTTGCACAATCCATGAGGAAAAAGCAGTAATTGCATCCAGCAAATTCTGTGTAAATATCGAAAAAGATTAATCTCATTAATTCTTCTTTTAAAATGAACTCAAAGATTGAAATGTACCACCAACACAACGTGGAACTCCAACGTTTCCACCGGGCGTGTGATCAGATTATTCAATTAAACGGAAAATTAGACGATATCAGCAGACGATATATGTCAGCAAAGGAAAGCGGCAACAAGCACTTCCGGTACTCACTGCGCAGCCGCATGCTGGTCGTAGAAGGCATGCTTGCGGCATACTGCAACTATGCAAAGTTTAAAAGGGAGGAAATATTAAAACTGCGGGTAAAACTTGTCGGCGAGAATTCCAACGAAGAGGAAGAAACTTTTCAGAGTGACGACGAACATAACGTATGAAGTTTAAAGCGATGATGTGTGCAGAAAAAAGACATCATAGTCACGTTGCCATCGAAAACTACACCTTTGTATGAACTGTTATTACTTTTGTACTTTGTTGCTTTCTATTGTTTACAAACTTAAAATGAAATATTAAATGATACTGTAATTAAATCACCTGTCTTTTTTTTTATTTCCGTGTTTGCTCTGTAAAGTCTCTACAGAAAATGCACAAACCTGTGTTATGTAAAATATATGAGTCTAAACTAAACAGAAGATGCTACAGATCCCTATTTGTCATCGTGAAAACGTGCTATCGCGAGATAAATGTTAATTGTATTAGTTGTTTGCAGAACTGCTTTACAAATATGCCAATATTATACTCGCTGACGGAAATTTGAACTGGTTATCAGTGGATAGTAGAGTTGAGTTCCAAACACTGTGTCATGTTTTTAATATTCACACTTATTCTGCTCTCCGTCTTTGTCTCTCTTTCTCTCTATCTCCCCCCCCCCCCCCCCAAGGGCCAAGTTAAAATTTAAAAAATCTCTTGTCTCGCACTTTCCACTGAAAAACATTTATCAAAAATTAAAAAAAAACCTCGAGGAAGTACAGGCGAGATTTAACATTTTAATTTTCACACGTGTCACTTTAATCTTCGCTAAACTCAAAATAAAATTTTTGCATGTCTCGCGTGATATCGTCAATAGGAAATATAGACGAAAACTAAACCGATAAAATGTCATCATTGCCCTTTCTGCACGGCGACAAATTAAAGGGACAGGAATAGATGATATGTAAGAAGTTTCCAATTATTAGACATCCCTCACTCGTAGTAGCATTATGACAAATTTTACATCGAAATCATTAGATGGAAATGAAAGTTTATGCATCAAAAGTTATTGCAGAACAGTAGGACCCTGTGTGCATTTCTAATCCCGCGAACTTTTCATCTCAATTAAATTTTGAAATATCTAGACACGTAACTTTAAGTGACGATATTTTATTTTGAGAATCGCGAGGATTAAGATTTCAACTGTTAAATTCAGTCTGGGTTTCATCGATAGGTTTTCAGTTTTATCTATTTAATATGTTCGACAAGAGATTTTTTAAGATCACGCCTGTCAAACTGGCGATATTTTACTGACCAAAGAATGAGTGTTTAGTACATTGCATGTTTAAAAAGGCATACCCTAAAATCAACAGTATACCGTTTTCTTTAAAATCGTGTCAATGTGAATATAATGCAACAGTAAACATAATGCATTAACAAGTCTTTATTTAGAGGGTTTTTATTGTACCACTTTCGGTAGAAAGCCATTTATTTCAAACAAACACTTTCTAAAGTGTCATTATGTTTTGAACATTTGTTCTTTTGATAATCATTTTGTAGAGACAGACCGGTTAAATTTATCTAATGTTAGAGGTCGTATTCTAGCACATCGATGTTATGTCATTTCTATTTAAAGAATACGATCAGTTATTTGTAAAACTTTGGTTTAAAAAGTACATGTCAGACAACATGGTGAACTTTCGAACTCTTCAAACAAATGCTTCGTGTGAATGTTTGAACAGTGTATAAGTATGTGTAAACAGTATATTTAAATACACAGTGCGTACGGTGGTTTAGAGAAACGCGGATTTAAACAAGTGGATTTTTTTACTCAAAGTAGCATATAACATACAACTGTATCATCAAACGGGAAGCATGGCGTATCCTTTTGTTTTTAGAATATCTCTACTGCTTTACGTTTTTAACGGATGCATGTCAGATACATTTACCAATGTGAAAACAGAAATGGGGACAATTTTTGGGACAACTGCAAGCGTGAAATTTCAACAGAATACATATGAAGTGGACAGGTACCTCGGAATTCCGTATGCAAAGCCTCCAGTTGGAGAACTGCGATTCAAGAAGCCAGTACCTTACGGTGTTTTCAACGAACCATTTAGTGCCACAAAATTTGGACCTGTTTGTCCACAATTTGAAGTGTTACACATGGGAATAGGGGAACAGTCAGAAGATTGCCTGTCACTCAATATTTACGTGCCAAAACAGAAAAACGACAAGGATACTGGACACGCGGTTATGCTTTTTATCCACGGAGGTGCCTTCACTATGGGGACGGGTGCGACATATCAATGCGAGGTTCTTTCTTCAGTCGGAAATGTCATTGTGGTTACCATAAATTATAGGCTTGGATTGCTTGGGTTTTTGGACACGGAGGATAAAAACTCCGCAGGCAATTTTGGACTTTGGGATCAGCATCTTGCTCTTCAGTGGGTTAACAAAAACATTGGAGCTTTCGGGGGTGATAATGAGAGAGTAACAATATTTGGGGAATCTGCAGGTGCTGTAAGCGTAGCTTTGCAAATGATATACCCACCAAACAAGGGGCTCTTCAGAAGTGGTATAACTCAAAGTGGGGCTCTAACAATGCCGGAAATATATAAAGAGAGTAATATTGAAATTGCCAACTACTATGCAGAAAATATTAACTGTAGTGCTAATAATACAGATGAGGTTTTTACATGCCTACAGAAAGCGACTTGGGAAGATATAATTAAAGTCGTGGCAGATGCTATGTCATCTGGTGATTTGACAGCGGCAATGAAGGTCGGCGCACCGCCGACAGTTGACAGAGAGTTCATTAAAGAGCCACTAGCAAAATTGTTCGAGAGAGCTGAAACAGAAGATTGTCCAGAAATTAATTTCTTTCGATCACTGAAGCTAATGAATGGTATTAATGGTCAAGAAGGTGCAATGTTTCTTTTTATGCTAGGGCAGCCGGGTGGGTTAGATGATATAGAAATAACTCGTGAACAAATGAACACTCAACAAGTTCCGGGGGCAACAGCTTTAGTTTATGGCTTTGAAGAAATTCCAGATGTACTGAAGCAAATAATCATCTCTGACTACACTGACTGGGGAAATCCCGATGACCCTAAAACTATTCGTGAACAACTAGTACGCTTATTTGGTGACATTTACTTCAACGTTCCGGGAGTAGAAATGAGCCGCGTTCACTGCAATTCCTCAGAAGTTGTGAGTTATTTATACAACTTTATTGCTTCTGTTGACAAGCATTTAGTCCCAACTCCAAGTTGGATCAAAAAAGCTAACCACGGGGACGAGCTGGGTGCCGTATTTGGATACAACTATGATTTCGGAACATTATTGAACGCATCAAATTATTTGCCGCCAGAATGGGAACTGAAACTCTCTAGAAGAATGATGACTTACTGGTCCAACTTTGCAAAAACTGGGTATATTATTTGATTTTATAGGTTTTCATACACATGCATAATTTATTATAACAGGTAAGAAGTCATATAAACTCATTCACATATTAATCTAAATCAGATAAAATATCAATACTGAACGTATGTCCTGAAAATGATTGTGACTGATATAGATATTAGATAAATAATGCTATGAGATAGCAGGTCCGATTTCTAACCCCATGCAGCAGTAAGCTCCCTTGTGCTGAAGGATAAAGGGGAGATCACTGCGGCTGTCTGTTGGTGTTACCAGCCTAAATTTTCTTTAAAGAAATGTCTTGCATAAAAACGCACCTTACTTTTTACGTCTAAATCCAGATTACATCTGAGGGTCAAACTACTGCGCATTTTCAGCATCAGAACACGGAAACAGTTTCTAAACAAAAATACTGCAGTTAAAATATTAGGTTTCTCCCCTCCCTTTAAAAGTGTTTTAGGTGAGTAACAAAAGTAATTTCAAAGCCCGAACGTCTTTTCCGTCCGTTAGAAATGCTCTGGCCCATCTGCAACATAAACGGAAGCATCATGCACTGTGGACGTATTTTATCGTATACTCAAGTTTGTGTGTTTACCCGTCCTTCCTGTTGTATTATCAAGCTTGTGTGTTAACTTATTCTTCCTGATTACAGAGATCCGAACCAGCCTCCGTCCGATACTACATCGTCTGTGACGTGGCCGAAGTATGACCTCACATCTCAAGCCTACATGAAGTTTGACAAGGAAGACTCCACTGGGCAGTATCTCTTTGCGAGAGAAACCGAATTTTGGAGAAATATTTTACCTTCTGTGCTAGATGCAACAAAGCATGCTCAAACAATTACGTCACAATATGGCGGAAAAGATCAAGACACCTGCGAACAAGGCGGCGACTGTTAAGAGTACTGAGTTTTCGAATCAGTTACTCGAAAATGCGCTTGAATGCCGTCATTCAATGTGCTGTCTGTAATGTCAGGCGAAGCTCAGTGCAAAGACTGTGTTAAGTTGTTTACCCATTTTCGAGAATCCTTTGAACGTAACTCCATAGTGATACTTCATTAATTGACGAAAATTGTAAAAATATGTTGTTTTGTAGTACTTAATTTCGTGCTTTATATAATCAGATGTAATTGAAGATTGTTGTCCATGGTTATACCTCACTCTTTATTTTGCATCAAATTGTTTATTTTCACTCTATGATTCGATAAGAAGTTATTCCTTTGTATGTTAGATTCTTTTTACACGTACTGAGAAAATAGGCGTTTTTCAGTAGTTTCTGTTTGAAATTGTTGAATATGTGAACTTCGTAAGAGATGTATGTTGAGGAATTAGTACATATAGTAATAAAAGTTACGATAGCTACATCTCGAGTGATTTGATCTTTCATCAGAGCTTTTTAACTGTCGCCTGCTGTATCCTGTGAACCGCAACGAATCTGTTTGTAGTAGGATCGTCTATGTTTTATATTTCTCGTTACATTTTATTTACAAAAATGATATTTATGTCCAGTATAACATCTTGGTTTGTTAATCGTATGGTATCTATCATAGTGTTACAACTTTTATTAAATTTCCAAAATACTGAGCTGTTATCTTCAAAGAGTAACGAAGGTCACAAAAGTGTACTTTGCTTTCAAAGCTATTCATTATGTAGCTACCCTGAGCTTGAGGGAAGTTTAGTATTTTGTTAGGTTGTTGGGGATAGTGCAAGATACGTCTTGGTTTGTTGTGGAGAGTGCAAGATTCATTAGATATTTCTTTCTAGAGACACTATTGGTTATTTTACATGCTTAAAATATAACCTTGATATTTGCGCCCTCGATTTAACGTCTCCAAAAGACAATTAGAAGGGTTAGTGGGGGAGCGGAGAATCTAACTCGCGCCACCTGGATAACCAGTCCAGCTCCTTACTACTTAACCACTTATCCGCCCTCAAGCTGAAGCTGTCTATATTACATCTGAATTTATTATCGTCAATACCGGTTGTCCATATCACCGACGCCCTCTGCAGAGTATAGTTGATTTAGGCTATGGGGAATTGTGCGTGATACAGAAATCATCCCATTCAAGAGAAACTTCTGGTTCTTTTCCATGCTCAGTGAATAGCACCAATAAATGGGACATTGGTTTAATGAGTCATGCGGAAGACAACTTTTAGTGTAAGTGGAGGAGCGGGATATTGAACTCGTGACCCCATGATTACTACAAATCCTTTTTTCTGTTATATACGGCATCTGATCTGGGTCTTCACTGTTTGAATTAAAGGATTTTCTTCACTAAAAAGAATAAAATTGAAAATTTATACCAGAAACCTTTCAACTGAAAGTGGACTTGTCTAACAGACAAAAAAGGCACACTCGATTAGGGTAAATGGGTTAACTGATAAAGAAAACTTTATATATATGTGGTACTACAATGTTAAAAAAAAGTGTGCTTGGTGACAGAAGTTTAAAGATGACAGCTTCATAAAAATATAACTAAGCAGGCATTTCCCTTCGCTAAAGATATTTGCGTAAATATTTTGTATGAAAATATCGTATTATCTGCAACAAAATGTACCATATAATAACTTCCTGAAAGTTTGGGTTCATTACTGCAAAGCTTGGAAATGCTTACAAATACAATTTCCTCTTATTCATTCCATCAGTTTCTAAACTTGGTAAATCTTTACCAGCCCGTTGTCAACCAGCGAAGCTTAGATCTGTCCAGTCCTTGACATTAAATTCCCATAATTCCTTTTGTCTCTGTCTCATTTTCTTATCTCCTCAACTGATTGATTAAATCAGATTTTCGAATCAAATTTCAGAAGAATTTGAAAGAAAAGCTGAAAGATGGAACAGGATGAAAGAAAGAAATAACTCTATTAAAACAGCCTAAGGGCATACCCCCTATAAGTAACTCATGGTAAACTGCACTATCATATTATGTGCTTGGTCTCTACAAATGAAAAATAACTGGTAAAGTAAAGATAAAGAATACAATTGATAAAATACAGAAGATCAGTTGATCAATGTTGTCCTTTTGGCATACAGATACTATGAAATATTTCTTTTTAATGATCCCTGTGCAGCCCTAAAGTGTACAACAACTCAGTAATAACACTAATATTAAGGCACCCAGTCTACAAGTTTTACTCAGAATTGTTTATACTAACACCTTGAAATCGGGTGATGTTCTGTTCAAATCCATGTACTTGCATGATTTCGGATGAAATACACTGCTCTTAATTTTGTCTCTTTTATAAACATGTAATTAGTATATCGAATGTAGGTAATGTTTCTTTTAAACGAATATATATACATGTATATGTATATAGAGAGAAACTGTGAGTTGATTATTGTGACCTTGGTTAACCCCTACATGATATCATCTAGATCCGATGCTTTCTTTTTTTAAAATATGTGAGACTCATGGTAATATAGCTAATAAACGTACTTTCTAGGGATAGGGATAAACAGACATGACAGACATCACACTAAGCTGAAAGGTCATTTGATGTTCTGTTGTATACATTTATTCAAAATTAATACTCATTCACATTTATTTCCTAAGGACTGCTTGTACGCCTTCCGGTAATGCGGTTTCCAAAAGGATCCAATTCAGGCTATTTGATTTATTATGTAACAGATTAATTGTTAGTTAAATGTCAAAGATAAATGGTCTAAGTTTTCACTGAGTTCATACACGAACCATGCATATCAATATACTGTACGATGATTTCGGGTGATTTAGGACGGATGTTTTAGGATAATCATTCCTTTGTCACCAGGGATACATGAAAGCTGGCTGCAGTTAATGTAAAGATTTTTTCCTTATTTCTTTTTATACGTTTTCCTGATACGGCAGGTTTCATACAAATGGTTATTCGGGGAAAAGTTCAAAAAGTAAAACAGTTTCCCTATTTCCTTACAACTATTATATTTGAATACACAGTAACACATGTATAACCACAGTGAATGGGAAGTACCCTTTGTGGGCAACTGGATGTTTTGACACGCAACAACCGGACAACGTTCAACACAACTATCCTATGAAGTCTGAACGATGTGGGTCAAATGGCAAACAAGTTATTGCGCAAAAAAGATGTAATATTCATTTTTCAAATTGGCCTACTGACCCCAAAAGCAATAGCAGTCTTATACTCAATAAGGGCAATCATCGTATGAAGTTTGAATGCTCTTGGGCAAATGGTACTCCAGTTATAAGGCAGAAACCATTTTCACATTCAAGGTCACTGTGACCGAGACCTTTGACTAACTGACCCCAAAAACAATTGGATATTCCAACTAAATAAAGGCAATTATCCTATGAAGTTTGAAGGCTGTGGGTTTAACGGTACTTAAGTTATAAAACGAAAACGAAGTGTGACAGACGAACAGAAAGACAGACAGACAGGACAAAAACAATATGTCTCCACCAGACGGGGGAAGCATAATTACATTCACATTTTTTAAAAGCATGACCACTCAACTTTCCGGGTATACGTTCTAGACGTAGACGGTATTTTAATTTTGTATCATAGTCAAAACAACTGTATATTTATTTTCTGTGTTCAGTCGTGCAAAATAAATCCCACACACTATAAATAACTGAAGGGGCGGAGCTAATATTCTGAAAAGGTAAACCGAATTGCAATATTGCACAGAACTTAATTCACAGGCTAGGCCTAATCAAAGCATTGAGAGTACTGTCAAAGCGAAAGTTAAAATGTGTGAAGATTGTTCTTTGTCACTGCACATCCTACCCATGTGATAAGAATCATATCAATTCCTTCAACTAGCATTTTTAGATATGCTCTAGAAAAGCATATTTTCAAAATAAAAGTAATTTAGATAATCCAAAAATGATTCAAGGTATAGTCATTATTCGGACATCCTTGTGACTAAAGTGTGACCATTGTATAAAGTATAAACTCAATCCCTTAAGTACTTTCTGAGTTGCGACGTGCAGACGTGACGGGATATACTATGGTCATTTGAGACTTAATAAGAGCATCGCATGCAATGCCAACGCACGTATGTTAAGAGCAATGACTATATGACCAAATTATTTTCAAGAGTGTTGTGGTGCTATTCAATAATTGTTGTTATGCGCTTTACTTAAGATGAATACATGTGTGATTGTGAATGTTCAAGATATTAGTGATTATACAAAAGTTTAATTATTTTCCGTGTGAAAAAGGGGCATAACTCTAGAAACACTGATCACTTAGTTGTGTCCCTTGTGGTATAGATGTGCCTTGTCCCCAGTAGCAAGTATGCTGTATGCCAAGAATTAGTACAATATTTTTGATAGTTTTCAAAAGTCGACTTGGGGTAGAACTCCAAAAACAGCTTTCAGAGTAATGCCCTTTGTCTAATAACTGTACCCCTGTGATAATAACCAAGTATTCCAAGTTTAATGTTGATACCTTTTATAGATTTGAAATCAGTCCACTTAATTAAATAACCAATTTTGACAAAAAGTCTAATTTTAAGAGGGGCTTAACTCCAAAAATATATTTCAGAATAATGCCCATTGTTTCACAACTGCACCTTTTCATTATAAGAAAGTATTCCAAGTTTTGTGATGATACCTTAAAGTGTTTCATTAACGGGTTACATCAAAGTTTTTGCATGACAACGATGACGACCTAGCGATCATAATAGCTCGAGATTTTCTATAAGCTAAAAATAGGGAAAATACCATGGTGATCTCTATTAAACTGAAATACTTGACAATTGCTTATATCCAAATCAAGAGCAACACAGAAATCAAATATATATTTTTATGTAAGTAAACTGTTAATTAAAAAGTAACAAAATCATGTGAGCAATAAATAAAGATGTGAAAACAGTAGATACATAACCTGAAATGTATAAAAAATAATACTGCAAATATATATTATGGGCTCAAAGGCAATTATACTGACAACACAGAAGTTAACAGAAACTAATTTCTTGACTCAATGACCATGTTCAAAACATTCAGTGCCGTCTTACTAGATGTAATTTGGATATCAATCTACTCAGATTTGTCCCAGACCTACATAATGACTATGTAGAATAACCTCTTGTGACAAGTTCATAATGTAACACATACATCCTACCTTACATGAAGTAATCTTGCTTAAAGAGTCTTATTATATCAGATTCTTCAAAAATCTTTTTTGAGGTATTAATAATTTAAGACTAGATCTTAATCTTTTGTTTAGTAAATGTGACATGAAATTATTTTAAGGGAAAACATGGTAAGGATGAAACCCCTAAGGTTTACATTGAAATGTTTTAATCCTTACACCCTTTATGACGAAGATATTTGGAGATCTGTGTTTATCAATAATCAACTGAAAGTGTTTCAAGAAAAGCACTAAAAATATACATTATTATATACATTATGTATAAGTAAAACGTTATCAAAAAGTAGTGATTGGAACGAATACTGAAATCAATATTCGAATATTTGGTTTTCCATATTGGAATATATTCGAATATTCGATTTCGGACGTTCCATCAGTTATCCGAATAACGGTATCCGAATATAGGTACTGTTTAACTGTTTTTGTTCAGACTAACGTGGTTCGGGAAACTGCTATTTATAATCAGGAAATGGCTTGTTTAATGGAAGCCTCAATACTTTTTGTGATTGGTATAAACACAATTTATTCAGTCCTTTAAAACGTAAATTATCGTCTTAAATACAGACAGTTGGCTAATATAGCAAAGGTTGTTTTTTCCGGTCAAATGCGGGAAAACAGATAAATATATTGACACTGGTAATTCATGCAAACTCAAAGCAAGGATGTTAAAAATATCTTAAGCACATTTATTGGAGGAAAATATTTGAGTTATTCAGATTGATTTGACAACAAAACAACAAAAATAAGTATTATCAACAGAGTCAAAAGCGTGATTGGTTGTTCGTGTACGTTTATCTCTTTACAAGCATTCGGAATACCTCGCCGATTAGCAAATGGTCGAGAAGTTGCGATGGTTTCAATGCGTAGTAAATTTTATGAATGAAACTAGTGCGGAAGAATACTAAATTAATAACTTGTTAGTTTTACAGTTTGACTTGCCAAACAATTATACCTCATGCTTTCAAAATCTTCAGAATTCTGCAAGATCAATGCACTTTTACCAAAACTGCAATGAAAACTCATACAACCTGTGGTACTATTTTTCAACGCGAATGTATGGATGAGAGGCGGTCATGTGATTGTAACTACAAAATCTTGTGTGCAACTTTATTGTTTGTTTCATTCCTCTAAAAAAAGGATAGAAAGGAAGAAAATATTACAAATCTGGTTGCTGCATTTCTGTTTTGATGTAAAATTATTAATTTTTTCAAGTATCACAATCATGAAAATAGATAATGTCAGGGATTTTTACTGCGACAAAGGACGCACACCTTGGAAATATGTAAGACAAGCGACAGTCTTATCCAGAAAAATTATCCAAATTTACAACTTAACTAAACATAGTAATTGAAAATGATAATTCCAGAAATGGACACTACAAAGTACATTGTGCTTAAAAGTGCACACATTTTTGCATCGATGTAGTATGCCAACTGGCAGAAACAGGTGGGGTTCCACATATGCTAAAAGAAGGTTTCGTCACCAGACAAAGGCGTGTCTTGAATTGTTTTGACTATGATACAAAACATATATAAGCAAAATTGCTTTCGTTGCAACCACTCGTGTGAGAACCACGTGTTCACTCGGAATAGTATTGTTAGAAACAAAAATAACGTATTCACTGCCTATATTGGCCATCACCGTTGTTCTGATTGCACTGATCGTGATATGCTCCTATATCATTTGCTTCCGGACAAAATCGACGGAAAACTATATAACTCTGTAAAGAACATTTATACCAGCACTATATCAACAGCATGTTTCAATGACAAACTCACGGAGTGGTTAAAATATGCCATCGGAGTGATACAGGGATGCAATTTGACGCTGACACTATTTCCGATGTTTGCAAATGACAATTCTTTCATGCTAGACGGTTGATTTATTCTGAAAGCATTTTGCCTCGTTTCTATCTTATTTTGATTTTCATGTTTGAATATCATTATTTCCATTCAGCATTTGTAAATTTTTGATACCATCTATTATGTAAATCATTATTCAATAGGGACGGGTCGTTTAATGTTGTCAGAACTTTTGACTTAACCCCTTTTCCCTGTTTGTGTTAAAATGGATGCAAACTTACACTTCTGTCAAAAATTCATGGAAATAAACTGAATGACCTTGTGAAAAAGGTCAATGACCTTGATCTTGGAATTCCGTATGTTGAATACAAACTCTCCATTTCCATGTGCGCGAATAACATTGTTTTAATGAGTGACTCAGAAGATAAAGTACAAACTACATTGTATATGGACGATTTGTGTAAACGTTGGTGCGTCTTGATTAACTGCAGTGAGTCTAAATATACATGTAGTATGTTATGAATGTTAAAGGTCTTATTTTTGTGGTTGTTCACACTCACATGACTCTCATGCAGTTTCCGGCAAAACAGTTCCCACCAAAACTGACATCATCAATCGTGTTTAATCTTGTTGACAGGCCTTACCTAATACTTCCTAGATACATATTGGTAATACACCACCACCCCCACACCCATATTTCTGCTCCAAACCGATATATTTGCTCCAAGTCGATATATCTGCTTGTCAATTATTTTCAAGGGAAGTAAGACAGAACCAATCTCCCACGCAGTGATCTCCCCTTACAGGACTGAGTGTAGCGTAACCGGTGCGCGGAGTTTGTGACAGAACAACGAGAATTTACTACGAAGAATAACTCTTCTCATCATTTGATGCTAGTCTTTTTAGCAATTATTTCCCTTGAAAAAAAATGTATGTCAGAGTAAATCACATTATAATGATCAAGATAACATTTCCAATGCTGATCGCGTCACCATGTGATCTTATCCATAGATGAATGTAGATTTGATAATGTTCATTGATTTGAAATTATACTGCTTGCTGAAAGCGAAGTTATTCTGATATTTCAACGAATAATAAAGCAGAAGATACACTGTAGTTTTTATGTAGCTGGGTATTTTGAAAGCGTGATGGCTTTTATGACAAGTGCCAGATCTTACGTCATGTAAAATAGCATTAAAAACCTGTAACAATGCGTTGTAACCAGTCTACTCTATTATAGCATTTGGTAGTATTACTTATTTTCTAAAAATGTTACAACAATTAAGATACTATTTCAATTCTAGAATATTACATTAAATTAAACAGATATTTAGTAAAAAAATCGATATTGCGTGACCTAAACAGCTTATCCGGATTCCTATCAACTCTCGCACGGTACGTTACTTGCTACTTAATGTACTGATCAGAAACGCTGCGGAGAGTTTGTACCGATTAGAATCGCCTGCAAGCATTTAATTTTTTCTTAAGTGCAAGTTTGAAAACAAAAACATAGACTACTTCTTGTTAGAATGACATGTAGCAAAATTTGCGATTATCTGTGTACCGAAGATCTTACGAGTTTGTCATATGAGGTCTTTTCATTGTAGACCAAAAATGCGTTGGGCGAGTCCATTCACCCCTTGCCGCCATTTTTTATCATGTGATATGAAATTATTCGTTTGTTGCTAAAGGCGGGTACAGCAAACTTTCAATCTTTAATGTATATATCAGCCTTCCAGACGCGATATAGGAAGATAATTAAACATTGACGTAGTCTTTATAGCGTTTACGTCCCTTGAAAATAATGTATCATCATCTGCTATATATTTTTTAGTTATCTTGATATTATATCCAAATGTGTTTGTCTGACATAAGGCTTATAGTTAAAATAGTTCATTATAACTTGGTGACTAACCCACTTGTCCTGAATCTAAAACCTCTAATATGTGTAATATTAAGAGTGATTCCAGTCACACTATAAGTACCTACTTACTAACACCTTCTACCTACCTACCTACCTACTACACCTTTCTACTACATACTGACTGACTGACTGACTGACTGACTGACTCGCTCCCTAGCTCACTCACCTACTTACTTAATAGGCAGGGGCGTACACGCTAAATTTAGAGCAGTGAAGTTGTGAGGGTATGGGGGTCTCCCCCAGAAAAATTATCACTCAAGCTATCCTTTCCGAGACAACCTTTCACACCATAATTTAACAAGCGAGAGCAACTCCAATTAAAGCCTAAACAAGAGTATGATATTGGATTTCGCTGCTGGACGAACAGTATGCGATCCAGCATTATACTATACGTTTGGCCGTATAAGTTCATAAATCTTTATTTATTATAAATCATTAATTTTCGGTGATGAGGAATATATTTTTCACTCTTGTGTTTATCATGCTGATATTTTACCTGTTGACACTGGCGCTCTGTGGAACACTGGCAAGAAAAAATATACATATTAGTGCCTCCTTGGATAAAAAGCGATTTCGCGGTAACGTGGATCTTTTTAAGATTAATCCTAAATCTCCGACACATTCAGCTGGGAATATTTCTGTGTCAAAACCACTTGTTTTCGATATCGACAAATTTTATTCGACAAATCTTATAGAACACAGAGAAGAAGCAAACAAGCTTTCTGTTTTGCTGACCACCAGGTCAGATGTTATCAAAGAAGCTCAGAGAATACACATGAATATTTTCAAGTCTCTTATAGGCAAGTATAAATATGCTATGCTGTTTGATTATGCTCCCTATGAAAATAAAGGAGATTCAGCTATCACTGTTGGAGAATGTATCTTTTTAAGGAAACTTAAAATCGACATAATTTTTGCTTGTGCAGCAAGCTTTTGTTCCGAGAAAATGGTAAAACAAGCACAAACATTAAGCAAAAAATATACAAATAAAGAGCTTGTAATTCTTTTTCATGGTGGGGGTAATGTAATAGGATGGCCTAGAGCGGATAAACGGCGTAGCACTGAGATTTCACATTTTAAGGATTATCATATTGTTATGTTTCCACAAAGCATATTATATATAAAGCCTCAGTCTCATATAGAATTTTGTAAACAAATGTATGCCTCTCACTCGAACTTGACATTTGTATGGAGAGACAGAACATCATACAAACTGGGCAAACAACTTTTCCCTAAAGTAGAATCATTATTGTCACCCGACATGGCTTACCAGATTGGTCCTGTTCCTCGATTTATGGCTCCGACTCACGATATTCTTTGGCTAAAAAGAACAGACAAAGAATCGCCTGATTACACAGTACCTCCTATGCTTTCCAGTTTTCGAGTCTGTGTTTCCGATTGGTTGAAATGGAAAACACCAAAAGGTACCTCGTCGATGGAAGATGCATTTGTAATGACAGCGAATGGGATGACATTTCTGCAAAGGGGAAGAGTAGTAAGTAACAGATCGCCTTCATGGACATATTTTGTGTACTCTCTTGGATATTCCGCACGTGTATATAGATAATAAGCAAAGAAAAATCTCGAACTATCATTTCACTTGGACTGCGAGTGTGGAAAATATTGTTTTTGCAAACTCTAGTACCGATGCGTTGGTTCAAGCAAAAAAACTTTTGACTAAGCTGGATAAATATTTACCAGAGATAACAGGTTTTTACAACAATATTCAATAAAGAATGTCAGAAACTTGTCTTTTGGTATTCAGAAACAATGTGAACACATCAAAAAGTAGTAAATATTTGGTCACTTAATTCATACGCAATACAGCCATATTAAGTGTCCAATTAAAATGTTTTTACATTCTATTTGTATTTTGTCTCAATGAACAAATTTTAGGTATTCCTCTGTTTGCTACAATTTGCCACTTGTAAAAAATTATAAACAACGTATATTTTCGGAAACTACCAATACGCTGCACGTGTTGAATAGATAGTTTAAGCAAACTAAAGCATTTGATTTGCAGTTTAAGCCAGAACGATTTTAAAGTTGATGAAATTTTTTCTAGAGGAATGGAGTAAAAAATCAGAAGCTAAAGAAAAGCTTTTTTACATCAAATATTACATATTAGTGTAGAATTATTTGCGATTAAAGTATCGCTCTACATGTCATATCATTAGCAACATTGGATTCATGATAGTTTTATGAAGTCTGATAGGTAATAGTGTTGTTTATTGTTAGATTGTTGTCTTTGCAGGATACTAGTCCTTAGAACACTTAATCTCTCAGTTTTTACTTTCGAAGCATTCTTTTCTCCCAAGTTTTTGTGTAACTTATTTCGGCTTAATCACACAGAATCAGCATAAGAAATTATTACCTGCTGAAGTTTCAGTAGAGGGATATCAATTTTGCGTTGTCCGTCTGTTCTTCGATGTATTACCGTCTTCAGTCTGGAGCCAAAACACAGCAGCGATTCGTTAGATTTAGTTGAAACTTAGAGATATGGTATCTTGTTATGAGGTAATGTTATACATAAAACGTCATTGGAATACACTGACGAGTAGAGCTGGTTCTTTGTTATTATAAAGATATAAAAAATATTTTTGTCCGGAGCCATTAGTAAGAAGTGATTGACAGGATTAAGCGAAACTTGGAAGGATTTATTGTACTGTTGAATTCAGAAACCAGTTGCGGAGTTATGACCCTCTATTTCTTTAATAATAGAGGCAAATTTACGTCCAGAGCCAACGCTCATGTGTAGCTTGAAAGACTTTTTTTGAACTTTATGGAATTTAATAAATTTATAAGCAAATGATGGACGTAAAACTCTGTTACACGCTTCTCATAATAATGGCAAAGTTATTGCCCTTTGTTATTCTAAAATGTCTGAAAGAATTCTGCCCGGAGCGGTAACTAGATGGTTGTCACTTTGTAGCATTGTATAATAGTTTATAACAGAGGCCAGATTAATTTGCTGTCACAATTTATTCACTTTTGTTGTGTTACTGTAGTAAAAAATATCTGTCTGCAGCGGTGACTATATAGTTGTTATTATTTGGCACAGTACAACAATAGTTTATAATGAAAACCAGTCTGTGATGTTTTTACAATCCTTTAAACTATAGTCGTTCTTCTGAAAGCAAAAATAAAGCCTGTATATTTCTTAATCGGGTTAAAATAGATCGTAGGTAATTTAGCTTTTCAGTCAAACATGACAGAGAAAATAAAAGCATCTCCAGTAAAGTATTAAGAGTTGGAAGATTTAATTTCAAACACCTGTCTGCCTTTGTAATTTTGAGAAGTAAAAATAAGATTAACTCCCCACCCCCACGCCGCTCGCTCTATCCTTTTCTATGAAAAATCAGAAAAAAACTCATAAATTTGGCATGACCTTAGTTTTGAAACGCTAATATTTTGCAACATCTTTAAAATTACGCAATTCAGCTGAAACCATAGTCTATAACTTAAATTTTCAGTTATAATCTAGGCTTGTCTGAAATAAATTTGTTGACGATGTGTAATTTTATATCAATCTTCGACTGGTATTTACTACGTAATAACTGTTTACTGTAGCTTTGCCTTATTCAATTGCAAATGTTTTCCTAAAATAAACTGATAATAGTTAGTTTAATCACTATACGATTAAAACTTATTTATTTTACACAAGTCTATATTGTAGTAAATTAAGTAAAACTGCGCACTAGTGCGCAGGCCCTTCTGTGAGATATTTTTAGCTTTCAGCGCTGCAAACACGTGATTGCGCATTCTTATCGTGCTGGAACTCAAAGATAGAGGTAGCGAATATATATTATTCCATATATGTCCAAACGATTTAAGTTCTGATATAAATTAATAATATTTAAAGCATAAATTGTTTTTTGTTAATAGAATAGACATTCGTATTAAAAAAAGTAAATATATAGAGACTAAATAATGGTTTAATACAACACAACGTGGGCTTATGTTATAAATTTGATTTTTCTATCATTTTTCATTTAACCGGGTCGATTCTGTGCAAACAATTTACTTATAAATGGATGACAATTCTGTACTTAAAACAACGAAATAACAAAACGAAAATCCAACATCATTGTTAGGTTTTACAACACAGAAAAATACGTTTACATTTACAAAACAATACGAAGTCGAACAGTTGTAAGAGGCTGTCGACAACTCAGAATAGTTTTAGCATACTGGAAAATTAACAGGAGCATTAAAATGTCCATGAATAAGTATTAACTACTTGATGGCAATTTACCACAGCTGTTGTCGTATTTACTTGAAATTATTTCCATAAATGAATTTATAAATGGACGAGAATTCTGAAAATGAAATGAAAGCTTTTAATAAACAGATATGACTTACAAAAACAAAACAAATATCCAACATCTTTGTAAGGATTTGTTATACAAAATAGTTTATGCATTGTAATTACAAAACAATATGAAGCCATCAGATAATTACTGTAAACTAGTGTGTAGACAAAACTGAAAGGTCCCTTTTCTAGAATACATAAAACTGACGATACAAAATTAAAAAGAATATCAAGATAATTATTGATTTATATGGGTAAAATTTTATGAAAAGCCGTAAACAATCGGATACATGTATTATGAAACACCGAAAATGCAAAATGTATTTGTTATTTGTTTATTTACGATGATGCATGCATACTGAAACTAGCAAATTGTTTTGCTGGAATATTGAAACTGCCAAAGGCTCACAACACTGTACATTAAAGCGATATATATTAAAGATATATTATATATATAATATGTTACTTCCCTTTAAACAAGTGACACTAACTATCTGCAATGAAGAAACATTACTGTTTAGGTGGCAGATACCAGTTTCACACTGAAATTTAGTGTCTGACGGCCACTCAAACTGTTAACGCCTCTCTGACAATCCCAATACAGCAACCTGAAAAGAAAAGTACATCTATTCTTATAGGACCGAAGACAATCTACAACAAAAACTCAAATTTCAGATGAAACACTTCTCTAAAAATATCAGCTGCAAGAAAGAACCTACTCCCAAGCCCCACTTTTTGACCCCTGGCCGAGGCAAATTCATTGAAACAGACAAGTCGCCTGTTATTCAAAGGCACCGGGTAGAGTCATAACACTACATGCTAATTGTTCGTCTGTTATGGCACACCTAAATCAGCTAGTGCTAGATACCTGTCAACGCTGCACTTTTTTCAGTATCCAGCTCACACGGCATCCTATTGAACTTCTGCAGCCGAAACAACTGACATAACCTGCTTTCATTAGTTTCGAATTTCAAGCTCCTACTTCTCACACTGAGTGCATTTCAATACTGTTCAATAAGGAAAAAACTAAGAGAACCTCATCCTGACCACTCTGAATACCCATATCCTTATGTATTAATTAATTTAGACTTCAGCAATACACATATTAACGCATTATACCCTATCATTAATAATTTCTACTTGGCCAGTTCGAATGTGTGGCTGAAAAACTGGTATGTGCTACCTTATGCATTATTTTGATAGTTGGTAGGGCTGCTTACTTCCCTTCGTAACTGTAGCGCCACTTGATATCAATACTTTATCTATATTTGAATTTCTCATAGTAATGGTGACTTCATTTCCAATTATGGGACACTACCCCAGTGACGACATTTATAGTCAGGAGATACTTTTCATGCTTTATTTTTGTAAATTCCCTTTTAACCGGCGATGCATTTTGAGATGTTGATATTCAAAACTTACTTTCTTTTTATAATAAAAAAGATGAATGATTCCCACTTCCTGCTGGTGGCGCATTTTGTTATCAAGGGGCGTTTTTTATCTTTGAGGAAATAGGATAGGGGACTCCCTTCTGTAATCTCTAATTGTAAATCAGGAGAAGAGTTTCTTCTCTCTGTATCTATTAGGAAATTTTTTATTAAGAGGCACTACTCTTACATTAATTTTGTATTCCATTTGTATTTGTGAGCTATTCAAAATCAAAGGTCATTTCTGATACTTTTTGATAAAAAGGTAGGTTACTTATCTCTGTACCGTTGACGCAATTTGCAATGAAAGGACAATTCTGTTACTTTTCTTTTTGACAAAAGAATAAATTACTTCTCGTTCTACTGATGATGCAATTTACCATCATTCTATTTTCAGTACAGCTGAGTTTCTTTCGTTTGTACCGGTTATGACATTAGCAAACGAGTGAAAAAAACTTTCCATTTCTTTCTTGAAACTTTACCTGCAAACTCCGCGCACCGGTTACGCTACGCTCAGTAATCTAATCCTGTAAGGGGAGATCACTGCGTGGGAGATTCTGGTGACTCCATTTTTAATCATGTCGCTTTCTCTTCTAACATTGGATCAGTGACTTTCCTTGGTACCGACGACGCCATTTGTAATCAAGTTACAACATTCTTACTTTTCATTTGGAAAAAAAGATGGGTTACTTTCCCTTGAACCGGTTTTTATTTAAGAATAAGCTTCCTCGAGCAACAGTTCTTTTACCTTTTTTTCAAAGTTGGGATGGACTATATCCTTGTACAGTTAATGCCATAGTGAATAAAAGCTCACAAAACAACCAAAGGACACTTCTTTTACTCTACTATTTGATAAAGGTATGAGAATTTCAATATTGCCGGTGACGCTATCTGAAATAAAAAAGCACAATTCTTGCTTCTGTTATCCAGGGACACTACTCTCTTTATTTCTTTCTGAAAATAATTTCGCATTCACTGTTGATGTTTTTGCAGTCAAGGCAATATTTGATGAAAATTACGCTGTTCCTCTACTTTCTCGCTAGATGCGAAGTCTGTTAGAATATGAGAATTTAAATAATTTTATGAATAATTGGGCATGAATGTTTATTATATACTTACAAATGAAATATTGAGAAATATAGATGAAATATAATGCGTATTTTCATTTCCCGTATTTTCACTGTAAAAATTTATTTTTCACTGCAGTGAAACATAATTTCCGTATTTTCACTGGTGTCTTGCCGGACAACTTTCTTCTAAATTCAGCCAGTACTCAAAATTAAAGGGAATTCTTTCAAATCGTAAGGTCAAAAAAGAGAGAAAGTATGTAATAAACAGAAAATTCAAGATTTTTTTAATAAATACGGGATTTATTTTCATCGAGTGGTATGAAAATAAATATTGCACGAGTGGCGATAGCCACGAGCGAAATATGATAATTTTCATACTACGAGATGAAAATAAATCCCGTATTTATAGAAAAAAACTTGAATATCCTCTATTAATATACCTTAAGGATTGTTTGTACCTTATCAATTTTTTTTTATTTGATAATGTATGATAAATACAGCATACACTATATTATCGGTTTGTTCTAGGGTGTGTCCAAAACAATCAATAGCAATGCTTCCATGTCCAGGACCAGATTAACATGTAACAAGTTCTGGCCATTCTTCGATGACAAAATTAACAAATAAATATTTGATGTTCGGAGGAAGGGCACATTGTTTTTGGTCCGTCTGTTTGCTTGTTTGTCACAGAACTATATTTTTGATTATAACACGAAAGTCCTTCCACTTACAACCTCCAAACTTAGCACGTGCATGCACCTTGATGAGCTCTACCCGCCAGATCCACAAAGAGGTCACAAGGTGAAGGTCACATTAAGGCCCCGCCGGGGGCATGGCTTTCATTCGAACGTAGCGTTTGTTTGTTTTTTCAAATTTCGTGAAAAGTTATTTAACTCTAAGACCACCTTGTATTCCAACACCGGTTTTCTCGGTCAATGTCCGATTTGTGTCGTCTGACACTGTGATACAATGCAAAAGTGGCTGTTATCAAAAACCTCCGTCAGTTCATCCTGAAAGTTATTTACAATTTACTCAAAAATCGACACAATCATCTGCATCTACTATTTTATCAGGACATAGCGAAATGCAGTGTTATTTAAGCACTTCAGTCGGTGATCATTTTATCAAAGTCAGTTATGCTGTTTACACCGCCTTTGTCTCCATTGTCAAACCAAGAACTGATCAAGTGTCAGTTGCGACTGTATTTCATTGTTTCTTGCAGTTTTATTAATAATAATTTTGTTAATATCAGTAATGTTTCATTTTAAAAATGAAAGTTGTGACAAAATGCTTTTCTATGGACTTACTGCTGCAGACTACAGTATCATATGGAACGTGGTAGACGCCATTATGTTTTTACCAACAGTGTTCGGAAACCTTCTGATACTTCTCAGCATTTGTCGCTTTCGTCGTCTGCGGACTAAAATACATATTCTGATTGGTCATTTGGCGGCGAATGACCTGCTTGTCGGGGCTACACTTCTACCGTTAGAGACCATTGGAAACTCTTTAGATTATGATAATGATAAAAATTACTGTTTGGCAAAATTGTCTATTTTCGCGATGACGTTAGGTGGTTCATGTATGGGACTGTTTCTTATCTCACTTGAACGTTTTTCGGCAGTAGCATTTCCGCTCAGACATGCCTATTTTACAAAAAGAAAGTTAGCCATTTTGATGGTTTTCGGATGGATATATGTTATGCTTTGGACAATTGCTCCTATTCTTGGATGCAACACCTATAGGAATGAAAATAGTTATGTCAAAAGACAATGCAATGCTAGTATTATTTGGGGAGGTTGGTGTAAATTAGGAATGAATGTAAATTTTATCATTGGGCTTTCTCTTAATGTTATTTTCTATATTTGTGTTGTAATAATCGCAATAAAGAAAGTCAGAGAGCATGGGCGTCAAACTGGCACGAGTACAAATCTCCTTAAATCTCGCGAGATGTCAAAGACGGTAACAATGGCTGCCGTTCTTGGTCTGTTCGTTTTATTTTGGCTGCCATATGCAATATTGACATTTCTGATTACTGTGAATGGGATCTGTGTTGCCAAACTTTATTACGTGAGACGCTGGTTCCTTCTACTCGGCTTATTCAACTGTTCCATCAACTGGATCATCTATGGCCTCCGAAATAAGGATTTCAGTGATGCATTCAAACAAGTTATTTGTTATAACAGGTGTGTGTTAGGGAGACGTAAACAGAGAGTTACCTGTAGTATTATACAACGAGGAAACCAGGAAACACAATGTTGAATGCACTATTTAAAAAAACTCATTTCATAAGGAATTATTTGATTAAATGTATCTTGCTAAAATTGCTTCAGACGAAAGTTGCTAAAAGAGAAAACACATCAGAAAATCACTTGTTATCCTGACGTATATACTAGCGATACTTTAATACCTCACGAGGAAACACAGGCGACATTTAACATTTAGATTCTCGCATCTGTCTACCTCACGAGACTCAAAATAAAATGTTGCATGGCTCGTGTTAATTAGTATATATGTTCACCTTAAAGGGCGAACAACAGATGTTTTAAAATCTCGCCCGAACGGGATTCCGTACATTTCTGAAAATATAATAACATATTCGTCTTTGTAGCTTTTCTAATAAATACTACTTCCACTTGAAACTCTTTTTCTTGATTGCTGTCTGCGTGTGATGCAATCGATGCAGACTTTGCTTAAAGTCATAACAAGGATTTCACCGGGCATATAGTAAGAACGCATAGGACCTAAAAGACACAGCGAAATCGTTATGGTTTTTTTTTTTACACATTTTCTAATCAGTGAAATATGCAGGTTCTAATTTTTATAACTGTGGCTTAACAAGCGATCATCTGGCCTTCAGCTTTCAAATGTCATTGTCTTATAGAGACAAGTATAAAAGTTTGTTCTTAATACAGTTTCAGACCATGTCTTGAACAATAGTCTACATTACTTGAGGATGCAAATTTGTTAGTGAAAAATATGTTGGCATTCTTGGTCAGAGATAATCTATTTATTGACATCATGTTAGGTTTTTGCTTGAACACACAAAAACTACTGCTAGGTATGCACAACATGCCTAACTCACTTCCATAGAGAACATCCTGTTCGAGGTTGCCTGAAGTAGACCTGTTAAAGATTAGGCCCTACTGACAGATTCATGTTCGTGAAGTTGGCGGCCCGGTGGCCTAGCGGCCCAGTCAAAAACAACAACAATAAAAGGAGTTTGGGTGTTTTTTTTTTGCAAATTAAAAAAACGTCTTTTCATGATTTGTTATCTGAAGGCTGCTTGCGACCCAGCGGTCAATTGGCCTAAGATAAACTTTGTCTTTCACAACAAGAATTATATCTCCGAAGTAAGCGTCGATAAACAACAACAATAAAAAGGGTTTGGGCTGTATTTTTACAAACTAAAAAAAGCGTTTTTTTTTTTTTTATTTATTATGTAAAGGTTGCTAGCGGCCTTCAATAAAATAAACCTTGTCTATCACTATAAGAATAATATCTTTGAAGAGAGTGTCAACAAACAACAACAATAAAAGGGGTTTGGTTAGGTTTTTTAAAAAAAAAATGCAAAAAAGTTGTTGTTTTTTTATTAAAAGAAAAATTTGCTTAGCAGCCCATCGGCCTAACAGCTTAAGATATGCATGGTGTATCACATTAAAACAGTATTTTTGAACTCAGTTCAGCATAAAGATAGAAAATTCTTCTTTTCCTGAAAAAAAACCCCTATTTTTCGAACTTGCAAAAGTCCACACCAAACTCCTTTTTTATGTTGTTTGTTTGAACTGAGCTCAAAAATACCATTTTAACTGTAAATCTTGGGCCGCTGGGCCGCTAGCAGCCTTAAGATAGCAAATACTTCTTTTCATGAAAACCTCTTTTTTAATTTCAAACCCCTTTAATTGTTGTTGTTTGTTGACATTTATTTCAAAGACACTTTTTCTGTTGTGATACACAATGTTTATCTTTTCATGAAAACTTTTTTGAATTTGCAAAAATACATACCGAACTCCTTAAACTGTTGTTGGATGTTTACACTTTGTTCAAAGACATTATTTTATTGTGATCATCAATGTATATTTTAGGCCGCCAGGCCGCTAGGCCGCTGAAGTTAGGCCGCGGGGCCGCCAACTTCACGAACATCACAGATTCTGTCTTTTAACCCAGGGTAACTACTATTTTTAGAAATGGTATGCAAATGTCTGATGCGTGAGCAAAAAAAGATTACCTTAACTGCGTTCGACTTTCTGAAAGTGCTAAAATGACATAAAAGTGAAGAAAATGTAGAAAAATTATTGTAAATATTCTTTTAAACAAAGTAACACATTGACAACACAACAAGTATAAGTCACTACATATCAGAATAACTGAAAAAATAGACTAAAAACTAAAATAAAAGCCATGTCTTAATGATTTAGATATGAAAATATCTTATGTGCGTGACCGCTCTTTTGATTGTGTATATTTTTCTATTATATTTTTATTTTAGTTTAAAGGAACACGAAATAATAGTTTTTTCCCCACATATAACGTTTCACGAGAGCTAGAACAGCCATGTTGATTCTGGGGTTTTTTAAGTGAAAATACATACATACCGATACAGCTGTTTTGAAACTGTATCTTTTATTATTATTATTATTTTTTACAGAAATAATTTCATGAAGTTTCACATATCAGCATATCATATACATATATATATATATCATACATTTTTCTTTGTGTTCTTCTTTTGAAAACATTATTTTCTTTCTAAATATAATAATCTTACAGAAATGGCTTCGTGGCCGCTACATTGAAATAACTTGCGGTTGTGAAGTTTCTGACAAATCGTTTGATTTTGTTCTAAAAATTCGAAATCTCAGAAATGAGTTAAACGCTTTTCTGAATTCTGTATTTCTGTATCCAAAGATAAGCCAGTTAACACCAGAGTTTAACAGTCCAGGGAGCAGAGTACATCTTCGAATATATTGAGTATATGGCGTCTCATAAAATGTAACAACAATTGCTGCACATACATACGGCAGCCAACAAAGTGCAAATACTCCTAGCACTATCACCATGGTAACCATGTGGTAAACATCCTTGTCTAAATTAGCTGTATGTCTTATCCCACCTTTTATATGATTTCGATCACACGCCTTCTTTACAGCAATTTTCATGACAATAGTATACAAAACAAAGTTTGTGATAAGGGCCACTATAAGCTCCCAGTTCACTATTATCTTGTATCCTGCCGGCCAAAGTGTGTCACTTACACAGTTAGTATTGTTTTCACCATAATAGTGCCAACCGAAAAATGGCATGGTGCTGTTGCAAAACGTGGTGGTCCATCCTACAGCAATCAAAAGCGCCATTCGTTTCGGAGTGATATGTACCCAATGGGTCAAAGGACAGGCGATTGTTATAAACCTCTCGAAAGAAATAAGCATCAAATTGTAACACGAAGAGCCAAGGCTTATAACGAATATTGCAAGCTTCGTGAAGCACAGATACATATTTGAATTGATAATTCGTCCGTCCGTGATAAGACTGTAAGGTATAAGTACTGCCCCTATGATAAAGTCCGAGACAGCAAGGTTTCCGATTAAGATATGCATGTTTGTTCTGAGGCTCCGGTACTTTATGATACTCAGTATAATAAGTCCATTTCCAATAACAATTGGTATCATAAGAAGAATATACAAAGCATGCCATATTGTCTGATATGTTTCAGGGCTCATAGCCAAAAATTATTAGTTATCACGCGTTGACTTCTCAGAACCAACATCCCTAAAATGACTACAAAACCAGAACAGTGGTATAGTTTTGAATGACTGTTATCAGAAACCACTTCAGAAATGCTCAGCAGTAATGACGGTGTGATAACAATTTTGCTGATCTCCATGACAATGCTTTTAGCGGACAAAGGCTTAAGTTTGACGTTAATTTCCAATCACTGCTCCATGGGGTATGTCTGCCTGGTAGAAATTTCTCGGAGACCGTTTAACTGTTCATCGATACACTGAGAAATGTTTTGTCAATCAAACAATCTATCCTATTCATGTTTGTTTCTTGTGATTATATAAAACTGAAAACCACGTTTTGTGCGAATTTTATTATACGTATAATGATTTTATAACCACCCCCCTTCCCCCTCCCAGCCCCCACCCCATTTAAAACCACTCGTATCTTTGTAACGAAATATCTGTATTTATGTGTATAGGAATATAAATTGCAGCGTGCATGGAAAAAGAACAGTCAAAAACGTCAAGTTCAAATAAGACTGAATGCACCTTGTAGAGTTTACATTATTAAGTATTTTTTCTTTTTAAAAGCATACCGTTAAAGAGGCTGTACTCCAGATTTGGCATAAATTTTTTTTTCATAAATTATGTATTTAGATGCCGTGAGATTATAACAACATAATATTTTACTTCAAAACTGATTATTAAAGTCAAAATAGAATAAAAAAAATATTTTCGCTCCAGCCTGATTTGAACTCTGGACCCTCATGTTAACAAAATATTTCCAACGCTGTTACTGTCGCATTGCCGCATGTGATATTACAGATATTTACTTTAAATCTTATACGATATAGTTATACCGTCGCGTTACGGTATAGCACTTTGAAAGGGAAAAAAATCAATTTATAATGTAATTATTTGACTTATTTTTTGTCAGTATGTTATTTTTTAAGCATTGGTCATAAATATTACAAGAAATTTACAATACAAGAAAACTTTCTTTTTTTGTCATCTGGAGCACAGCCCCTTTAAGGTTAATGTTAAGCCTTTAAGCTTATAGAGTTATTGTATCGCTAATTATACATTTAATCGCTAACCAATATTTACCACCTTTTCATGATTATTTTTAAACTTGTTCTGATATTTGCACTCTGTTTAATGTATAAATGTCGCCGAAGTTCAATATCGACCATATTGGTAAGACACGCTTTCGTATTCGCGTTCTTTGCGGCTTAAGAAAATAAACTTCGGTAAGTCTTTTGACCAATTATATTTATTGTTTATAATCATTGTTTAAACATTGCACATTTTGTATTTTTGAGTCATATTGAGTTTTTAAAATTAGTGATGAAATAAATGGAATGTATGGTTTTCTGCACAGTTTCGCTACAGTTGTATACAAAACGTACAAGTTTTGAACATATTGTCTCGAGAAGTTAAAAAAATGACTGACCATTGACATTTTATTCATATAATATTGACCAAAAGCTTTTATATACATTTGTTTGACTATATTTTACAGTAGTATTAGTGCAAGAAGTAGTATTACAAGTAGAAACAGTGTTGTTGTTGTTGTTGTTGTTTCGTGTGAAGACCGTAGTAATCTATCTCAGTAACTGGTTTTTTTCTTCGGCTGTGTACTTCATAGATAATTCATTTATTAAGCCGTCCTTTGGTAACTTTTATAAACGGGATCAACAGTCTAACTTTATTGTATTGCAATGAAGATAAGGATACTTGTTTTTTTTTACTTTTACAGGAACCATGAAAGTATTTTTGCATTACGGTCCATACCAAAGATGAAATGGTGTGTACCACTCGGAGAAACCGCTGGCACCCTTGATACGTAAGTATGAAGGCAATGATATAAGTAAAAAATGAATTTGAATGTGCGTGACAGATGACTTTTCTAGGAATATTCTCTTTATTTTATAAGTTGAAGTGAAATTTTGAAGAAAATGGCACAAAGAGAGAATTTATCACTGACAATCCTTTCACTGACAGGAATCTTTTGTACTGCTGTCGTTGCATGGGACCTCGATTTGATCAAGATAAATAGAAGTTTAAAAGAATCCTTCCGAAATATTTTCAAAAATCGTTTAGTTCACAAAAAAGTCTGTTTCTAATGTGAACTATTGTTGTTTTTTTACTAGATGCCCTGGGGACAGCAGGTTTTACGGTGGTACCTGTGATGATTAAGCGTCGTGATTTGTGTGAGCTGGTCGTGGACAAGAAGCCAATCTGGCATTGCTCTATATCGGACCTTCTCAATGGTAGGTTGATAACATACTCAATTTTTGAGAAAAAAAATCCAAGACCGCTGGAACTACCACCAAACTGTCGTCCCCATTGAAAAGCGAGTAGATAATATAAATAAAATCGTGTGGGGTGATATTTATTTGTAAACTTAAAATTGTTTCTATTGGGAAGTAATTTTGAATTTGCAATCCTGTAAGTGTCTCTGTGGGGAGATGATATTTATTTGCAACTCTGAAAGTATTTCATCAAAAAAAATTACTTTATTATCTATATAATTATATAGTGAAAAGGTTTCTGCCTTCGAAATGTGACTTAGTGATAGGTAGGGAGAAGGGTGCTGCTTTTATTTTCAAACACGGTGATTTGCTTTTAATTCTTTTCTTTCCAGTTACAGTGAAAAAGTCACCATTACTGAGTGAAGCCGTTCAAGCCTGCGAGTCAGCAAAGAAGAAATAAAAATACAGAATTGTGACAAGTTCTAGTGTAGAATAGGAGTGATGCTTTCAAGAGATACTTTTTATTGTCGTTGATATTCTTTAAGATGTTCTAAAAATAAGATTATTATCATATATCACATCACCAATTGGAGATCAAGACAGTGTGACATGTTTGTCTGAAAACTAATGGCCAAACATAGAAATTAACGTCTGCGATTTTCAATGGGAGTGCAATATTAAACTTCTAACCATTTTACTGTGTCTTTTTCATTTCTGAACGATACAATGGAATCTACAGTGGATATTTGCTTGTTTTCATTATACATCTATTTGGAATCTCTCTCACCGCCATAAAAGTATTGTAATCAAGCTCTTCAAACTAAAAAACAATCCTGTCACTTCAAATGTTGTCACCTGTCAGATCTATATTCAACATACCTATTGAAATATTTTCTTTTAACTTTATGATGAGGATAAAAAACATTTCTTATTTTAAGCCTTCTTATCTTTGTTAAGGTTCGTTTTATTTTCTGCAAACAGGCTGAACCAGTTAGATTACTCAATCAAATAATTTCATAAAACATAATAAATTACTTATTTTGTACCGCACTGGCCGTTGTCGTAGACTCCACGATCCCCTCCTGTTCTTGTTTATCCTGAATTAACGTAAATACTACCGCTTGCAAAACTTACGGAATACCGTTAGGGCCATCGTGGTTAGACGTTATAATCCAGAGGGCCACAATGCGATAGCGCGATAATGCGATGGCGACAGTGCGATAATGAGATTGCGACAATGCGATAACGCGATAGTGCGATGGCGACAATGCGATAGTCATATCGTACTGTCGCTATCGCACTGTCGCCATCGCACTATCGCGTTTTCGCATTATCGTACTGTCGTCATCGCATTATCGCACTGTCGCCATCGCATAATCGCACTGTTGCCATCGCACTATCGCATTGTCGCCATCGCACTATCGCATTGTCGCGTTATCGCACTATCGCATTGTCGCGTTATCGCATTGTCGCGTTATCGCACTATCGCATTGTCGACTATCGCCTTCCTGTACACATGCGCACATCGTCTTTTTTGTATGTACACAAGCGATTTTTACGAAATAATAACAATTGCAGAAACATAAAATGGATGGCTTTTTAATACGGAATATCGTTAGGACCATCGTGGTTAGACCTTATAATCCAGAGGGCGACAATGCGATAGTGCGATAATGCGATGGCGACAGTGCGATAGTGCGATGGCGACAATGCGAAAACGCGATAGTGCGATGGCGACAATGCGATAATGCGATGGCGATAATGCGATGATGCGATGGCGACAGTACGATATGACTACCGCATTGTCGCTATCGCGTTATCGCATTTTCGCCATCGCATTGTCGTCATCGCAGTTATCGCACTGTCGCCATCGCATTGTCGCACTGTTGCCATCGCATTATCGCGTTATCGCATTGTCGCCCTCTGGATTATAACAACTACCACGATGGCCCTAACTGTATTCCGTAAAAACTGATTAGAGTTTACACTGTTAGGTAAAGAACGAGACTCCTCCGTACACCTGTCAAAAATCAAATCAATGGTGTTTCTTTCAAACTCCGCCTTTTACCTGTCAAAAGTGTCATTCTAGTGTACGAAATGTAATAGCGGTTAGGAAAAATATATTGAGTGAAGAATTTCGGTAGCTACGAAGCAACAACTTTGGCGCCGGCCAGACACATTTTTTCTGGCTGTGGGTAGATTGCAAGACGCAGTTTTATTGACAGGTATGCCTGCGAAAACTGCCTCGCTGTGATTGGATGATCAGTAAAGTGACAGTTTAAGCCAGTGAAATAAACATCGTAACGTCATTTTTTTTTTACCGCGTTCCGAATACATGAAACTCTAAGTATAGGTTAGACTTAGCAGAAATTTGGAAAATACTGCAATGTGATTGGACAAAAAATAATGTTGATCATTAATCAGTTTTGCAAGTGTTCTCTAGCTCACAAGTTATTATGGGTTTTCGATATTTCAAAGTCTTTGTTACGAAATATTCATGAAACATAACTTTTAAGCAAAAACCGTCGCATTTCTCTTTTCAAAACGTGTCAGGAAATCAAAAAAAGACATACCTTAGCTCCGTTTTCCGGAAAAAAAATGTGTAGGAGTTGCAGTTCAAACATAATATTTTCTGGAGAAATGGTTATTTCTTCAACAAAAAGTTACTGATAGGGCAATTATGTTTCTAACAGAAATGTTGAATTTTCGTAAAACTCTCAAGGTACAGAAATATCAAACATAATTAAATTGTTGGGACACAGGCGTAATAGAGAAAGTTTATAAAAACTGTTTTTCGGCGCAGTTATATTAACATCGATTTTGACCTACATTTTGTAACAAAGGAAATTTTTAGATACAAAATCTTCAGCTGAAGAGGGAAGTTTGCCTTTGCTTTAAAGTGTTGCTGTTATGAAATTTGGGGCAGAAGTCATAATTGTTAGTTTGATTGCGTCTGAATAATGCAATAATGATAACATTATTATTTCATGCTTTCCAGTGTTTTATTGTAAACTACCAGATGGTTATATTCTGATAAACCACTAGTGAAATTTACAAAATGTAATTTTCACTGTCCCGGACTACTTTTTTCCACTCACTGCACCCCAATAACAAAGAAACACAGTTCGACCGGCATATAAACGTATCCGTATGATAGAATCAGATGACAGTGATTGAATTTTTAATAAAACACTGAATTAAATCCTGATGAATATGAAAACACTTTTTATTTTGTTCAGTTATCGTTTAAAGAGCTTAGTGGACCGGAACACGATTTTACTGTTAAAGAAACTGTAAACAATATGGCGGACGTTTCAATTTTGCGTCATGTTCTGACGCAGAGGAATATATTTCATTGATGTATTTGCAGTTTCTGTAATATTTCGTTAGATTGAATAAATATTAAAAATGTTTTGTTAAAATGTTATTTTTGTGCTTATGGGTGAAGATATAAACACTGAAAGCCCAGATTTTCATTATTTTTATCGAATTTCTTGGAACTATTTTGAATAGCGTCTCGCACGTGCAGACATAGTAAATATTGGGGTGCACCACGTGTGAATAAAATGTTCATGTTATCACTGTTTCACCTTTTTTCCGAAATAACACTGAAAAGCATGAAGTAAATAGAATATTTGATTTTTATTTTCAGTGTGTGATCGAAATTTATTTCACGAGTGACCATCAGATTTTAAATATTTTCACGAGTGGCTGAGATTGTTTATCTCTTCCAAACATAGAAGAACTGCAAGAAGCTATATTTTTTTACAATGCAAGACTTCGGCAGGCACCAGATAGAGGGCGCTCCGAGTTACATTGAATAAAAATGTGTCACAAATGATCAAAATCAACTTCAATAAAGTGATTTAAAAGTCGTTTGGTGGGCAATGTATACACGCATCCGACACGACTGCAAACACAGGATGATTACAGAAAAGGGATAGATTTGTGAAGTTAGCGGCCTGGCGGCGTGAAATTAGCGGCCTGGCGGCCTAGCGGCCTGGCGGCGTGAAGTTAGCGGCCTGGCGGCCTAGCGGCCTGGCGGCGTGAAGTTAGCGGCCTGGCGGCCTAGCGGCGTGAAGTTAGCGGCCTGGCGGCCTAGCGGCCTGGCGGCGTGAAGTTAGCGGCCTGGCGGCGTGAAGTTAGCGGCCTGGCGGCCTAGCGGCCTGGCGGCGTGAAGATGGCTGCCTTTATCACAATTTAGGTTGATCTTAAAAACGGATTGAAATCTATTTTTACAGCATATAATGTAAATTGCAGGGGTGTATAAGAAAGTTATCGACATGATTTAGCTTTTATTTTTTAAAATAAATTATTTAACAAAGTTCTAGCTTATCTGCAAAGACGAATCGGAATATCTTTGTACATTTACTCCCATGTACTCTTTGTAAATTACATTTCAGTTGATGAATAAGTAAAATATCAACAAGAACTAGCTTTGATTTTTTTAAGGTTTTCAATGCCTGGCGGCCTAGCGGCCTAAACTTCATATTTATCATAATTTATGTTTATCTTAAAAACGGCTTGAATTCGATTTTTACAGCATGCAATGTACATTTCAGGGATGATTAAGTAAAATATCAACAAGAACTAGCTTTGATTTTTTTTAAGTTTTCGAAGTCTGGCGGCCTAGCGGCCTAAACTTAATATTTATCATAATTTATGTTTATCTTAAAAACGGCTTGAATTCGATTTTTACAGCATGCAATGTACATTTCAGGGATGATTAAGTAAAATATCAACAAGAACTAGCTTTGATTTTTTTTTAAGTTTTCGAAGGCCGCCACATCCCTGAAATGTACATTGCATGTTGTAAAAATCGAATTCAAGCCGTTTTTTAAGATAAACATATATTATGATAAATATAAAGTTTAGGCCGCTAGGCCGCCAGGCTTCGAAAAGCTTAAAAAAATCAAAGCTAGTTCTTGTTGATATTTTACTTAATCAGCAATTGAAATGTAATTTACAAAGAGTACATGGGAGTAAATGTACAAATAGATTCCGAGTCGTCTTTGCAGACAAGCTAGAACTTTGTTAAATAATTTATTTTAAAAAATAAAAGCAAAATCATGTCGATAACTTTCTTATACACCCCTGCAATTTACATTATATGCTGTAAAAATAGATTTCAATCCGTTTTTAAGATCAACCTAAATTGTGATAAAGGCAGCTTTTTTCCGGCCGCTAGGCCGCCAGGCCGCTAACTTCACGCCGCCAGGCCGCTAGGCCGCTAACTTCACGCCGCCAGGCCGCTAGGCCGCCAGGCCGCTAACTTCACAAATCTAAAAGGGATCACAAAAAAGAGAGCTAAAACAAACAATCTCTGAACTCTTGCTTGCAAAACTATTTTATTCTAGATAGAGTTTAACAGTTAATCACATACGATGTTTACCGGGACTACAATAACATGAACACAAAATCTTAGAATGTCTGTTTCGTTCAAAACTGGAAATGTAAACAACTAATTCAGCACGAGGTGGCATGTACACATATCGGCGTTTGTTACCTAAGTTTGAAACAAAAGCGTCATTAACACCAACATGCAGAACTAAGTAATCATTTTAAGCATTTCCGGTTTTAAGTAAAAGTGCATTTCTGGACGCACTTGCAATGCTTTGAATTACACAGAAGACAAGATTACATTCGTCTCCCCAATTTAAATTATTTGATATCACAAGTAAAATATCATGGGAGTCCAATTTCAAAATAAAAGAAACGTGAAAGCAGACCAGTAGATCATTAAAGATTCAAAAAAAGAGAAAGGCTTGAAACACGACAAGTTGTATTTGTTTGTTAATCTGTGTACAGTCCAAAATTCTTTACTAAAGCATAAAATCAAAACAGAACAGGGCCAAATATCTCTCCTTGAACATGATTGGCTCTTGGCTCTTCCGTTATCAGACATGATTTCATTATAGATTTTGCTGTATAATTTTATGTATATTTGTGACATTAGGGATATTTTCACAAATTACTGTAACGCTACCTCTAGAAAAATAAAAACATATAGTGAAGGAGATGTTATATTAATTCAAAAAGGTTGTTAACATTTATTCACTGCCGATATATATTCTATAATATTCTTTTATTTCATTTGATTCTGTTAGGTTGTTTTAGTGTATTTAAAATAGTTTTTCTCATTGTCAAGTGTGATAAAATCAATCAAGGGTTTTGTTGTTGCTGTTGTTGTTTGGCCGTGTAGTGGTTCTGTTAGACATGATTCTATCAACTCTTTGCTTTCCCCGTAGCAGATGTACAAGCGTTCACTGCAGCAACAATAAGTGGATCGTTCCTCCTTCTTGTAACTGAAAATAAGGACATAGCTGTAGATCGACTAGCAAGAATCTTTTACCAAAAAAATTAAATGCTGTCAATAAAGAACATCAAATAATAGTGTCATTACAAACGTAATTCTAGATTAATTTCTACGATTTTAGTATACCTTGTTTAACGGTATCCCTGATTTTCTAGAAAACAAACTTAACTTCCATGTTTATCATATACCAAAGAGATGTATTTTCATAAAAATCTCTCTTCAAACTTTTCCATATTGAGTAATTTCATTACTTTTTAAACAAAATAAAATCAGCTGTCAAATTTGGATATAACCGGCTTGAGAGTGTACGCAAACAAGGTTGCTTATAGCGTCTTTACGTGTCTAAAATTGTGCATGAGGTTCACGATGAGGTAAAATAGACGGCACCTTTTGGCAATATCTGAAAGGGCACGGATACACACCCTTTCAACAAAGGCCTTATACACCGCAGTAGAGGCATTCCTCAATTATACTGCAAACCGATGACAGAAACTTAACAGTATCGTAAAAAAGAAGGATGATTTCTGTGTTTTCTTCTGGAATACAGCTTTCACACATATATTTTGAAATTGTGCCTACCTGCTTGGAATAGATTGAGACTGCATGTCCATACGACAGTTTTGTCTACAACCAGTTCAGCATGCATCTTTTCGCTTTATCTTCACAGTAACCACCTCAAAGCCTGCTGACTCCAGAGCTTCTACAAGATAAATGACACAATTGTACGTCGGTATGAGAAACTAACGGTTTTAACGTAGACGAAGAACGAGTTAAGACAGACAAAGAGACGATACACACTGTCTGATAAAATAACAAGGGCGATAATGACCCAATATTGCTCACATTATTACTACTGTTCCAACTGAACAGATTCTATGATGCAACTTGAAATCCGTCACACAATGTTATCTATAAATAGTGTTTACAATATTTCAATTTACTAGGTTTAAAAGCTTTATCATCTTTACTGAATGGTTTTCCCTTTGATCGAATATGTTGGCCTAGATTTGCATGCTATGAGATCAAGTTTTCAAGACTTAGATTATCTCAAGAATAACATTCTGACCAAGTATAACGCAGAACTGGTAACAATAAGCCTGTAGAGTAAACGTAAGTTTTTCTAATCCTCAAATTAAAGCTGGCAATTTTCGACCAACATGATCCAAGAGAAACTAGAAGAATAATCATTTAGGCAAATAATTTGACAAAATACCATGAAGATTGTGTTGAAGATGTAGTCTCTTGAGTGTTTACTTTTTTTTACACGAGTCAAGCTGATGACCCGGTTTAAAACAAAACTAAGAGAACAACAGTTTTGTCAAAATTCTATGAGGACTTGATCGTAAATGTTGTCCGGTGTTCATAAGGTTTTGTCTCTATCTGGCGACTGGGTTTTTTTACCCTACGTGACCCAGTTGAAAACTTGATCAAGTTATGATCCAAGGAGTTATTCGGACCAGTTCTTATGAATATCTGGTCGAAAATGTTGCATTACAAGTATTCCCTAAAGCTGTTTTTAATTTAATGGCTGTCACTTAGTTTTTTTAACTTCACGATAAATTCATCGAGACATTTTGACAAAATTCATGCAGACTGGGTAAACATTTAACCTCTAGAATTTTCGAAGGATGAATGTTGTCTACAGAAGACGCACCACAACATTGTATGATGGACAAATATTGGCCTTAAGAACAAAGGTCCATTCCAAGCACTTTGTCCCCAGGCAAACTGAAATAATTATTATGTTTGCGAAATCAACCAATACATAAGCGATTTTATGGTTATGAATAATACAATAGATAAAAACTCAAAGACGTTGCGAGCCCATATTAAACCTTACATAAGCTACGTGTACTTACTTATAAGCGGAACCAGATGCTTATCGGTGTAGATGGTTATATGTCATCTAACCATGAACGGACCATGTCTCAGGAACACCTTACTCATCTTGGTACCGCAAGTGGTGAGAGTACCTGGTTAAAGTAAAATGTTAGTAGAACTTGTTTTGTAAATAGTTTTATATCATATTCTGTTACTATAACAATACACAGTGCTATAGACCAACTTATATCTAGATTGATCTTGAATCCTGACTGGATCATAGGAAATTGTTCATGTGGCTCATGTTTTTTTTATTTTTTGTTTTGTTGTTGTTGTTGTTGTTGTTTTGGTTTTTTACCTCGGATTTCCAAAAAATTCAGTTCGCCACTTAGAGTCCTTTACTACGGTGAAATATTAGGACCCGAGTCTATCAGATGGTTAAAAGAACATATAAAAATATGTGTCCTGCAACTAAAATAACATAAAAAGATACTAAAAACATAATACTAGTCCTTCCAAAAGAATTAACCTTTATGGGTACAGCGGTGAGCGGAAGTTGGTAAACAACCAACACGTAGAGTAACATATCCTATTATTTTAAGATATCTCGATATAGTCAATGTTTATTTTCTTGCAACTATCATACGTGGTGGTAATGAAAGGGGAAGTAACCGCTGCACGGAGATAGGGTAAACAAGGCAAGCTTGTTCAAGGTTTGTATACCTTTTCCAGAATCCCTACTGTTACAAACCGGTAGGCATGGTCCTGCCTAGTTGCCGCAAGATTAAAAAAATATTTGTATAAAATCTGAGATGCTAAAATTAAACCTGAAGGAAATAAAACAAGTGGAGTCAGAGAGGAAGTAACTGCTTAACTGAAAAAAAAAATGTTTTTATAACAGAGAATTTAAGATATAAGATTAAATTTTACACATACCTTTATGTTTTGAATTTTCAACTTAAGAATGTTTTCTACTCCGTGAATACGAGAAATATCTTTATACAGGTCTACACACGGCTTTTTTATACCACTGCTACAGGTTAAAATTCCGTACGCATGGTGGAAGTAAAATGTGAACTGATCAAGTATAAAATATTGATTGTATAGAACAACTGAAATAAGAAAAGCAGTTCTTTGTAACATGAACGGGACAAATAAAAATGGGTCAAAATTCCGTACGGTTAATTATATAGTTTAATTTGCTAATAACTGCTTAATGGCATATCAATCAAGTTCAAAATAAAAAATGCAGAATGCTTGAGTGCGATCGGGTTTATCTTTTACCATTGCTGTAAATATATATAGAAATCGTACTAAAAGTTAATGTGACGTTTTGTTGTTTTTTTTTTACTGAATTTCACGTTCGGCAGTCCATAAAAAAAGAAAATGTTTATACATAAAAAAATCTATCTTTATATTTTTATTTGTGAAGAACGCATCCAAACGTACTTTTTATTTTTTTATTTTTTATTTTGTGTGTGTGTGTGTGTAAATTTAGTATTTTCATTAAGTAGTTTCTCCCATTAGTCAGGTGGTAAAGACTATAATTATATTGTAAAAAAATTATGTTGGGAAGTAGTTTATAGCTCGTCGCTGATTATTTTACTTAATCGAGAGGATCATGGGTTCGAATCCTGCTACTTTCATTTACCTTCTTCCGTCTTTAAGAGGTGTAGAATTACAGCGAGCCGTGCTGTTAATTGGCGATAGCTACACATGCAAAGTCGAAGAAAAAGAACATTTCCACCCCAATAATGGTATGATGTATTTTCCTGTCATTGATAATTTCAGATCATATCCTAACGATACCGTAGTGTGGCACGACTTTACACTATGGTATGAAATAAAAGTACTTTTTTTCTTTTATATGCAATTATCATGAACACTCGGACTGCGACCTTCATAAGTGTATGAATGACAGATACCCGACAATGTGATAGGGGACATTAGTGGATTATCTACCCTGAATACTCTCTGATCATTACTTTGGTCATTCCATTTGGATTCCTCTGCTTTTATCTCCATTTTCTCTTTTGGTATGGTAATAATTAAGCCTAATTATTTGCAACAGTGGTAGTCAGATTACACATGAATTTAGCAACACGTTTTGTTAACACCATTATCTTTGTTTTTTGATAATAGCGATTTCCGATCCCAATCTAAGGGAGACAAATCGCAATGGCTTTGTGATTCCAGACAGAATTACCTCCCCTGTAGTAAACCAGTGTGTGCAGTTTACGTGCGCTAAGAAAGTGGTAATCATGTTATCTACCAATTGATTGCTATTTAAAGAAAGCCTGGTACCACAGTGAGAAAGCTAACAAGCCACTTAATATCCATGTTATCAACTATACTTATTACAATGCGTTTCGCTTGTTTGTATTTAACGTCCTCGTCAGTTGACTGTGTAATAAATCATTTCCCTTGTTACTGTTATGGTATTTTATTTCACTGTGCACGTTTTTTTTACATTCTGTCTTTATGTGGTAAAGATGTTTCGAGTATATTCTATGTATTATATAAAAGTTTGCAAATGAATATTTATGCTCAGTGAGCACATCGAAGAAGAAAGTAGGACAACCTTTGTCTGTGAACGAAGGACAACCTTTGTTCGTGAAAGTAGGACAACCTTTGTCTGTGAACGAAGGACAACCTTTGTTCGTGAAAGTAGGACAACCTTTGTCTGTGAAAGAAGGACAACCTTTGTCTGTGAACGAAGGACAACCTTTGTTCGTGAAAGTAGGACAACCTTTGTCTGTGAAAGAAGGACAACCTTTGTTCGTGAAAGTAGGACAACCTTTGTCTGTGAACGAAGGACAACCTTTGTTCGTGAAAGCAGGACAACCTTTGTCTGTGAAAGGAGTCTAGCCTGTATCATTCAAACACAACTTGTCTGTCGTCCTCCCCTGTTCCCCATCCTTGTTCAGAGGAGATGTTTACCCATCGAAGTACTTCAGTATGACTATTTTGCTCGAACTACGTGTAATGAAGTTTGCATTTTTCTATCTTTTACTTCATTGAACAAACAGCAAAACCACCACTTAGCCTTGCTTACAAATATTACTATAGATGTCTAAGAAGTACTTTGAAAGTGAAAGTGGTAAACAACGTCTTCAAATAATACATTCCGTTATCAAATTTTTGTTTATTGATTATACAGCAATATGTAACACAAGAAGTAAAGAACAGTGCTGCAGAGCTCAAAACCAACAGAGATGTCCTACATCTACAACTGAGGCAGATATCAAATTGAATTTCGCGGACATTACTCTAACGAATATCTAGGCGTATTGTACGATCTTTAAACTCAACACTTTCCAGTAAAGTTTCTTGTCCTCTGTGTTTATTCTGTTGTGGAAACGGGTCCATATTCTCAAAGACCTAAAATACCAAAGATTTGAAACTGCTTTATAAACCAAAGGAATGCACTGTTTAATCACACGGCAAGTCAACATTTTGTCCAAAAACTAAATGACCTGTAAAACTCCTTACTAGAAGTCAATAGCATATTATAAAGTCACCGTTTCAATATAAATGAGAAGTATTCAAGATGCAGATGCCTTACCACACTTTATCGTAGACAACTGAATGCTCTATTGTATTATGCAATTTGTTGTCATCATATTCTTTATAACAATTTTGTAGCTATTTGTGATATAATACAAACAAGATTTTGCGAGATCTTATTCAGAATCCGCGAGATTTTGTGAGATTAACACTAGTAGCACATCATTCGGAACACCTCGGGCAACTTCAATAAGTCACCTCGGAAATAATAAGGTAGCCGCCATAATGGACTATTTTATAACACAAATGGTTTCTGCTAAATTGAAGACATTTCTTGAAGTCTCTACCTGCTCATACTTTAAATTATTATTTATTTTCATTTTTTCTAATCCATAAGACAAACACTGCTTGAATTCTTACCATGTTTGTTTATATTTTATCAAGGCAGTGGCGAATTACCATTTGGTGTATTCATACACTTACATACGAGGTCTTTTTACGTAGTTGTCGGAAAAGGCCGAGTTGTTACGATTGGTAGCACATCTGTAATATTTATGTTTTTGATAAGCTTAAGCAAGACATATGACATTTAAGAATGTGAAGAAAGATTGAAATTGTAGTGTACAAGTTAGTTTGCAATACTTCTAGGTTCTGGCAATTGATACTAAATAGCATCAGCAAAATTTGAAGAGATGGAATAGTACCATTCTGGGCGTTTGTCTTACAAGTGAGATAGGCGATGTGCATTGTGTTTTATTTCACATTACTTGTAACTAAGAAATTGCCAACTAATTCACAGGAATGGTCATGTTCGGTAGCGGAACTCGAACCCATGGCCTTCCATCAGTGAGAGGTGAAGTGATTCAAGTGCGCTACTTCAACCACTAGAACAAAGAGGCAAAACTCCCATTTAAAATCCCGGCATAACTTATAATGCATAAAAATCAGCTAGTATAAATATATTTGAAATTCATAACATGTTATTCATTTAAAGACTTTATGTATGATGGCAACTATAAAAATTCGTTACTGTAGTAATCAGATGAACTGTTGATAATCTCAAAGGATTGTTTCTAACTAATTGTTGCTATATAGAAAAGTACTTGTTTTGAACGCACTGTAATAATACCCAATTACAGCGATCGGCGGATGCCCAGGTCCGACCAAAAACGTTACTCTCCATTCAGCGGCCGTACAATGTAGTGATAACGGAATAAGGTACCGTGGGTATCCGACGATAACTACAGCAAACGTCCATCAACACATTTGTAACGGGCATGATGTAGATAATCAGAAGAATCAAACAAAATATTTATGCCCGCTTAAAATAATATCTAAATTTTCCACGCACCTAACCATCCATTATCTCTTTCTGTTTCATGAGTTTGCAACGCTGGCTTCCTGGATTATACATTTGCTGTTGCACACAGTGGATGCTCATTAAACCGGAATATTTTCAACTGCTGATAAGAAATGAAAGTCGACGACAATGTTTAAACGTTTGTAATATATTTCAGTCTTACGTTCATGAATAGGGAATATAAGTACGCTTCAGGTAAGTTTTGTTTATATAACTTAATACCATACTTTTAAGAGAATTTTTATGAAACGATGAGAGGTATCTTATGTAATGTGTAATGAACACGACTTTAAGATGAAAACGATTTTTCAGCTCGTTGCGAAATGTTCAGTTTAATAATATTAAGTCATATATAAGAAGACAACACATGTTTGTTTCTTTTTTTTTTCCAATTTACTATTTCTGGTAGACAAAACTCGCAGATTATGCGATTATTCAGGTGATTTTTAGCCAAAATGATCTTCTTTCTTAGATTGTTATGTTTATATTTTAATATTTGGTTTCAGGAATATTTCGTTTCAATGTTAACCCAGTAATTCTTGAATTTCAACCTTGCTTTGCGATCACAATTTCAGCTGACCACATAGGCACCAAAATGTTAACCAACCTGGTTTTGAATCTATTATAAAAATGACATGGCATTGAAATTATAACAATCTAGTGATATCATTCAAAAGTAATAACATGATTAGAATAAAATTATTATATACATAATGAATTTAAACATTGGATGTTACATTCTTCATTCAGTTAAATAGAGAGTGTATTTGCCTATTAAATGAATAAGCGTGTATAGCCATGTTCCATTTTCAGTTTTATAGATGCAAACTTTTTGCCACATTAACGCAGATAACTGCGAACACAGTTTCATTTCGTGCTTGTTGAAGCGATACAAATTTATTATTCGGGGCTGTAATATATATAAATGCAGTTTCAAAATTACGAATCTCCATCTTCGTAGCCATTCGATTCCCCTCGGGCATTATAGTTATTTTCTTTGTACCTAAACTTGATAAAGATTTTACCACAAGTTTACTGTCAAATATTATTTATTATCTAAAAATCGATGATAAAACCACGGTCACCATGTAGCACAAGGAATGATAAACATGGGTGTAATGATAAAACAAGGGCGATTCAATAACTAGTGATAAAAGTATTTACTTGAGACAAAACGTAGAACTGAGTTGTATAGGGTAAGAGTAGGAAATCATTTTACTATATTACTTAAGATCTTCAACTTCCTTGTTGCTAGGCAACCACATATATACACATTTGACAAGATCGTAGAAGGAGGACATAAATGAGCAGTTATTAACAACGTGGAGAATAACTGATGTGTCAAAGATTTTCATTACTGTTAAGTATGTAATCCCTTACAATATTCGTTATCTTGTGTCTCAAAATCTTCACGTAAAATTCTGTATGATGATTAAATAAACTAAAAAGATATTTGGAGCCTGTTTTTCCTTTTCATTCATAATGAGAACGGCAAGGGGATATTCAGTTTGCCTAGAACTAGTGACACACACGCATGCACAAACACATGCGCACATTTCGATTTTGATCCAGACCCATAGCACTGTTCTTTTTAAAACGTGAAAGCACTGATAACATGCTTATTGACTTTTGAAAATAGGCTTTTATAACAATTCTAAATAAATCACTTTTTCGGAGTAATGAGTTATCTCCTCATAATTTTGCTAGGCAACACCTTATTTCATACATTTAGTTACATGTACTTCTAATGCAATTCACGTATCCGCAAAGAATCATCATCTTTGTTAACACTTATGACATCTTGATAACATAAGTGAACACATTAAGAATGCCCACTTGACTCTAACTTAACCATTAACCTCGTGTTTGTTTTTTTTAGAGCTGACAGTAAATATAAATATCATCTTTCCAAGTATGTCACTAGAAATAAGTATGTATTGAATACTGTAAACAAGAACACATCTGCATTTTTAAAAACTTCCTAAGTGAGCGAGATTCTTTAGTTGCTAGAGCGAACAAAGAACGAGCATACCTAAATATATTAGATGGAAACTAAATTTTATTCAAATCGAAAATCAGTAATGATTTGGTCTCACTAGTGATTTCCTGTGTTCACGTGGTACTGTTTTTAATGGCATTTTGAACATCCCTCATAAAAACGAAAAACAAAATCGAGGAAAGAAAACACGATACCTTTACCGTTGTTGCCTAAAACTAAAGTTACTACCGCTTGCAAAACTGATTAGAGTTTACACTGTTAGGTAAAGAACGAGACTCGTCGGTACACGTTTTACGTCGGTGTCAAAAATCAATGTGTTTCTTTCAAACTCCGCCTTTTACCTGTCAAAAGTGTCATTCTGTGTACAAAATGGAAAAGCGGTTAGGAAAAAAATAGTGAGTGAAGATTTCCCGTAGCAACGGTGCGACAGTTACGACACAGCAACTTTGGCGCCGCCCAGACACATTTTTCTGGCTGTGGGTAGATTGCAAGACGCAGTTTTATTGACAGGTATACCTGAGAAAACTGCCTTGCTGTGACTGGATGATAAGTAAAGTGATAGTTTAAGCTACTGAAATAAACATGGTTACATCACTTTTTACCGCTTTCCGAATACGTGAAACTCTAATCAGTTTTGCAAGCGGTAGTAATAGACACAAAAAAATGATGAACATGCATTTTAACGCAAATAATCCAAATAAATCAACATGAAATAAGTGGATTCACCGTAGACAACCGGCTAACGCTGCGTGATTAAAATCACTGGCGTTGGTGAGTATTTACAGTTACAGTAGAATCTACATTTGAATGTCGCCTTATATTTCTCACATCTGAGTTTTGTGTTCACATCAGACTTAAACAGAGCTGTCACATAGTGGTCTGAGTTCAATATAGGTTTCACAACTTGAAACGAGTGAACACGAAGCTTAGTTTAGCGTAAGCACCGTGTCCAATCGTTACAATTGGAAGGAGGAGCAGTCGTGTATTTCAGGGATTTAGAAAGGGGTGATGTAAATATTTTTCTCGTTATTTCTTCATTTTTTCTGTCTGGTTTTTGTTTAATGGTCTAAGATGACCTTCAATCAATGTAGATTCTTGCTCTAAAACTTTTTTGTCTTAGAACTTTGCCATTTTCAAGATCATTCAGGAAAACCTAGCGTTAGAAAGAAAAACGCTTTATTTTAGCACGATGTTTTGAAGATTTCTTGATTTCCGTTTATCGCTTGATGACAAACGAAAAACAAAAAAAAAAAAACTAAATTTTCTATATATCTTCTATATATTCACCAGAGATTAAAACTTATAAGTTGCTTAAACATAAGTGGAGAAGATAGTCAGCCATAGGCAATTATTTTACAAAAGTTTTTAAATTGCATGCCTAACTCTTTGTGCTTCTGCATAACGCATTTAACGTGTCTGTGCATTGCCAATTCATTTAACTTAGCATTTTGTGCGTGCCCGTTCTATTACGAAATGGAAAAGGTAAAAAAGAACTATGCCTGTATTCTTAAAATAACCATGGAACATCTCATTTGGAGATAATCTACATAAGTCTATTAGTGAATGAAATTACACCTATTTCAATTACAGAACAAATCAAAATATGAAAGAAAGCTTGCGCAAGGGTAGCTCCATGGGCAAGTATGGAGATCTTATTTTTAGTGTCTTGTATCTTTCCACAACGTGTAAAGTATCAAGAGTTTTCTAGAATACGTATCGTCAAATACCAAAAAAGAATTGTGGAATGACTAAATAAGTGTTCTCAACTACCCAGGTAATGCGTTTTCCCTGAGTTTCAAAACCAAAATGCTCTGTTCCTCTTGTCTTGACATCCCCAGTCCAAGAACTTGGGACTGCTTAGTAAAGACCATCTGGCCGAACTATTAGAGGGGTTTATCGGCAGCCATAAAGCACATATATCAAACATTTATCATTGGCTATAGTTGTGGCAACCGCTGCATATAGTAACATTTTACTATTTCAAAGATTCTTCCTTTACCTGAAGATGGCCACATTACACATAATAAAACGTCTTTATCTGAAGATGGCAACATAACACAATAAAACGTCTTGCCATCGTTTGCTGTTCCCTTCCAGCAAACAACAGGCTGGGTTCAGGTGCCCTTGTTTGCAGTGGTGATTGTTGTTAGCTAAAGTTTGAATCAACGAACACAAAAATGTACAAAAATGGTTAACAGGACGTTAAATTTTTAACATTATAAGACAAGGATCCGTCACAAACGTTGAGTAGTATAGAATTATTCAGTTGCACATCTCGTTGACAAACAGCTGTTTTTAGTGTTTAATGATTCATATAGAGTGTATAAGTAACGTTATTTACTATATCCCTACGCCGGATATATTCAGATCACTGAAGCGATACAAATGATGGTTTGTAATTATATACACAACATGAATCAGATAGCCCATTCATTCCTTGTAAACTAAGGACAATAGCGATGTATCGTTTTACAAGCGCTGTCTTACATTCGATGTATGATTTGATCTGTTTAAATTTTCACACTCCACATCCTCTGAGCATACATAGATCTCCATCCATCCTGTCGAGTCATAAGTATATGTTAAACCAAAACCAAACAAGGGAAGTAATTATGAGCTTTATTGTTTGACATAATATAATTGTGAGCCAAAGAGCTTTGGGTCACATTGCTTTAGGTATAGAACTTTGAATTGTAAGCCGCATTGCTTGAGCTCAAAGAATAGTGAGTAACATTATTAAGCTCACCATGTCGTGACCGACAATGCTACAGCTTACAGAGTTGTGACCCACAATGCTAAAGCTTAAAGAGTTGGGATTCACATTGCTACAGCTTACAGAGTTGTGACCCACAATGCTAAAGCTTAAAGAGTTGTGACCCACAATGCTCCTGCTTACTGAGTTGTGACCTACAGTGTTCCAGCTTACAGAGTTTTGAGTGTCATTGCTTCAGTTTACAGAGTTGAAAGTCACATTGCTACAGCTTACATTTTGTGAGTGACATTGCTTCTGTTTACAGAGTTGTGACCTACATTACTTGAGCTTACAGATTGATTTGTAAGTCACATTGCTTCAGTTTAAAGAGTTGTGAGTCATTGCTTCAGCTTACAGAGTTGTGATTCACATTGCTTCAGCTTATAGAGTTGTGAGCCACATTGCTTCAGCTTACCGGGTTGTGGTTCACATTGCTTCAGCTTACAGAGTTGTGAGTCATATTGCTTCAGCTTACAGAGTTGTGATTCACATTGCTTCAGCTGTTAGAGATTTGAGTCACATTGCTTTAGCTTACAGAGTTGTGAGCCATATTGCTTCAGCTTACAGAGTTGTGAGTCACGTTGCTTCAGCTTACAGAGTTTTGAGTCATATTGCTTTAGCTTACAGAGTAATGAGTCACATTGCCACAGCTAAGAGAGTTGTAACCCACATTCCTTCAGCTTACAGAGTTGTAACACACATTGCTTCTGCTTACAGAGTTTTAACACACATTTCTTCAGCTTACAGAGCTGTAACCCACATTTCTTCAGTTTACAGGATTGTAACCCACATTTCTTCAGCTTAAAGAGTTGTAACCCACATTTCTTCATCTTACAGAGTTGTGAGTGGCATTTCTTTATCTTACAGAGTTGTGAGTGACATTGCTACAGCTTACAGAGTTGTAACACACATTTCTTCAGCTTACAGAGTTGTAACCCATATTTCTTCAGCTTACAGGGTCGTAACCCACATTTCTTCAATTTCTTCATCTTACAGAATTGTGAGTGACATTTCTTCATCTTACAGAGTTGTGAGTGACATTGCTACAGCTTACAGAGTTGTATCACACATGACTTTGGCTTGCATAGTTGTGACCCACGTTGCTTGAGCTTACAGAGTTGTTAGCCATATTCCTTTAGTTTCAAAATGTGTTGAACCTTGCTTGAGCTCACGAGGTAATGATCTATTTGCTTGAGTTTACAGAGTTGTGAGCCATATTGTTTGAGCCTACAAAGATATGGCCCACTTTCCTTATGCTATCAGAATTCAAATTATTTACCTAAGTTATACTGTGAGAAAGTCATATGCAGTAACATATCTTCTTTAAATGTGACCCTTTACTATTGAAGATCACGTTATGTTAACCCTTTGCTTATGAGGCAATTTTACTATCACGTACTGGTAAATTAACAAGCCATTGAACGTAATAGATTTTTTCTCGGGAATTATTTGTACACACGGAAAGCTGCTAGATTTTTAATACTGATAAGCAGAAGTATATTTCATTAATTCCGCGTCACATAATTAATGAATCGAAAATCAATAAGCCAGGTATATCATCCGTCTTGTTTATTTCAGACGCATACGGAACACGTGAAAACTTGGAATACTCGCACTCATTAAATTGATGGGTTTATTTTTTGTTTTATTGGATTATTTATGAAGTGCATTGCAAATGGATGAACTCTAACGATGCACACTTGATATTGATGGATTTGTGGCTTTCTGATTAATCCTTAGCAAAATAGTAAACATAACTCAACCAGGAATAGATTTATTTAACGCAGATTGCTAGGTAAGGCTAGAGTCAGTAATACAAAGGCGTTTATGAATAGTTTTAAATACCTTTGTTGTTCATCAGAAACATCATTTTGAGATCGGTTTCACACCTTATGTTGTAAAAGTCCACACAATTTTTACACTGATTTTTCATTTGGTATTATTTTCTCACGTAGCAGATCTGGTAACTTTTTTTCCTAAATGGGGACCTGCGCAGACTAAGTGATTATACATGTAGTAGGGTGGTTTCGTATGACATGTTTGATTATGACAATACAGTAAAGAATAAAGTTCTCTGAGCATACATAGATCTCCATCCATCCTGTCGAGTCATAAGTATATGTTAAACCAAAACCAAACAAGGGAAGTAATTATGAGATTTATTGTTTGACATAATATAATTGTGAGCCAAAGAGCTTTGGGTCACATTGCTTTAGGTATAGAACTTTGAATTGTAAGCCGCATTGCTTGAGCTCAAAGAATAGTGAGTAACATTATTAAGCTCACCATGTCGTGACCGACAATGCTACAGCTTACAGAGTTGTGACCCACAATGCTAAAGCTTAAAGAGTTGGGATTCACATTGCTTCAGCTTACAGAGTTGTGACCCACAATGCTCCTGCTTACTGAGTTGTGACCTACAGTGTTCCAGCTTACAGAGTTTTGAGTGTCATTGCTTCAGTTTACAGAGTTGAAAGTCACATTGCTACAGCTTACATTTTGTGAGTGACATTGCTTCTGTTTACAGAGTTGTGACCTACATTACTTGAGCTTACAGATTGATTTGTAAGTCACATTGCTTCAGTTTAAAGAGTTGTGAGTCATTGCTTCAGCTTACAGAGTTGTGATTCACATTGCTTCAGCTTATAGAGTTGTGAGCCACATTGCTTCAGCTTACCGGGTTGTGGTTCACATTGCTTCAGCTTACAGAGTTGTGAGTCATATTGCTTCAGCTTACAGAGTTGTGATTCACATTGCTTCAGCTGTTAGAGATTTGAGTCACATTGCTTTAGCTTACAGAGTTGTGAGCCATATTGCTTCAGCTTACAGAGTTGTGAGTCACGTTGCTTCAGCTTACAGAGTTTTGAGTCATATTGCTTTAGCTTACAGAGTAATGAGTCACATTGCCACAGCTAAGAGAGTTGTAACCCACATTCCTTCAGCTTACAGAGTTGTAACACACATTGCTTCTGCTTACAGAGTTTTAACACACATTTCTTCAGCTTACAGAGCTGTAACCCACATTTCTTCAGTTTACAGGATTGTAACCCACATTTCTTCAGCTTAAAGAGTTGTAACCCACATTTCTTCATCTTACAGAGTTGTGAGTGGCATTTCTTTATCTTACAGAGTTGTGAGTGACATTGCTACAGCTTACAGAGTTGTAACACACATTTCTTCAGCTTACAGAGTTGTAACCCATATTTCTTCAGCTTACAGGGTCGTAACCCACATTTCTTCAATTTCTTCATCTTACAGAATTGTGAGTGACATTTCTTCATCTTACAGAGTTGTGAGTGACATTGCTACAGCTTACAGAGTTGTATCACACATGACTTTGGCTTGCATAGTTGTGACCCACGTTGCTTGAGCTTACAGAGTTGTTAGCCATATTCCTTTAGTTTCAAAATGTGTTGAACCTTGCTTGAGCTCACGAGGTAATGATCTATTTGCTTGAGTTTACAGAGTTGTGAGCCATATTGTTTGAGCCTACAAAGATATGGCCCACTTTCCTTATGCTATCAGAATTCAAATTATTTACCTAAGTTATACTGTGAGAAAGTCATACGCAGTAACATATCTTCTTTAAATGTGACCCTTTACTATTGAAGATCTCGTTATGTTAACCCTTTGCTTATGAGGCAATTTTACTATCACGTACTGGTAAATTAACAAGCCATTGAACGTAATAGATTTTTTCTCGGGAATTATTTGTACACACGGAAAGCTGCTAGATTTTTAATACTGATAAGCAGAAGTATATTTCATTAATTCCGCGTCACATAATTAATGAATCGAAAATCAATAAGCCAGGTATATCATCCGTCTTGTTTATTTCAGACGCATACGGAACACGTGAAAACTTGGAATACTCGCACTCATTAAATTGATGGGTTTATTTTTTGTTTTATTGGATTATTTATGAAGTGCATTGCAAATGGATGAACTCTAACGATGCACACTTGATATTGATGGATTTGTGGCTTTCTGATTAATCCTTAGCAAAATAGTAAACATAACTCAACCAGGAATAGATTTATTTAACGCAGATTGCTAGGTAAGGCTAGAGTCAGTAATACAAAGGCGTTTATGAATAGTTTTAAATACCTTTGTTGTTCATCAGAAACATCATTTTGAGATCGGTTTCACACCTTATGTTGTAAAAGTCCACACAATTTTTACACTGATTTTTCATTTGGTATTATTTTCTCACGTAGCAGATCTGGTAACTTTTTTTCCTAAATGGGGACCTGCGCAGACTAAGTGAATATACATGTAGTAGGGTGGTTTCGTATGACATGTTTGATTATGACAATACAGTAAAGAATAAAGTTCTCTGAGCATACATAGATCTCCATCCATCCTGTCGAGTCATAAGTATATGTTAAACCAAAACCAAACAAGGGAAGTAATTATGAGATTTATTGTTTGACATAATATAATTGTGAGCCAAAGAGCTTTGGGTCACATTGCTTTAGGTATAGAACTTTGAATTGTAAGCCGCATTGCTTGAGCTCAAAGAATAGTGAGTAACATTATTAAGCTCACCATGTCGTGACCGACAATGCTACAGCTTACAGAGTTGTGACCCACAATGCTAAAGCTTAAAGAGTTGGGATTCACATTGCTTCAGCTTACAGAGTTGTGACCCACAATGCTCCTGCTTACTGAGTTGTGACCTACAGTGTTCCAGCTTACAGAGTTTTGAGTGTCATTGCTTCAGTTTACAGAGTTGAAAGTCACATTGCTACAGCTTACATTTTGTGAGTGACATTGCTTCTGCTTACAGAGTTGTGACCTACATTACTTGAGCTTACAGATTGATTTGTAAGTCACATTGCTTCAGTTTAAAGAGTTGTGAGTCATTGCTTCAGCTTACAGAGTTGTGATTCACATTGTTTCAGCTTATAGAGTTGTGAGCCACATTGCTTCAGCTTACCGGGTTGTGGTTCACATTGCTTCAGCTTACAGAGTTGTGAGTCATATTGCTTCAGCTTACAGAGTTGTGATTCACATTGCTTCAGCTTTTAGAGATTTGAGTCACATTGCTTTAGCTTACAGAGTTGTGAGCCATATTGCTTCAGCTTACAGAGTTGTGAGTCACGTTGCTTCAGCTTACAGAGTTTTGAGTCATATTGCTTTAGCTTACAGAGTAATGAGTCACATTGCCACAGCTAAGAGAGTTGTAACCCACATTCCTTCAGCTTACAGAGTTGTAACACACATTGCTTCTGTTTACAGAGTTTTAACACACATTTCTTCAGCTTACAGAGCTGTAACCCACATTTCTTCAGTTTACAGGATTGTAACCCACATTTCTTCAGCTTAAAGAGTTGTAACCCACATTTCTTCATCTTACACAGTTGTGAGTGACATTTCTTTATCTTACAGAGTTGTGAGTGACATTGCTACAGCTTACAGAGTTGTAACACACATTTCTTCAGCTTACAGAGTTGTAACCCATATTTCTTCAGCTTACAGGGTCGTAACCCACATTTCTTCAATTTCTTCATCTTACAGAATTGTGAGTGACATTTCTTCATCTTACAGAGTTGTGAGTGACATTGCTACAGCTTACAGAGTTGTATCACACATGACTTTGGCTTACATAGTTGTGACCCACGTTGCTTGAGCTTACAGAGTTGTGAGCCATATTCCTTTAGTTTCAAAATGTGTTAAACCTTGCTTGAGCTCACGAGGTAATGATCTATTTGCTTGAGTTTACAGAGTTGTGAGCCATATTGTTTGAGCCTACAAAGATATGGCCCACTTTCCTTATGCTATCAGAATTCAAATTATTTACCTAAGTTATACTGTGAGAAAGTCATACGCAGTAACATATCTTCTTTAAATGTGACCCTTTACTATTGAAGATCTCGTTATGTTAACCCTTTGCTTATGAGGCAATTTTACTATCACGTACTGGTAAATTAACAAGCCATTGAACGTAATAGATTTTTTCTCGGGAATTATTTGTACACACGGAAAGCTGCTAGATTTTTAATACTGATAAGCAGAAATATATTTCATTAATTCCACGTCACATAATTAATGAATCGAAAATCAATAAGCCAGGTATATCATCCGTCTTGTTTATTTCAGACGCATACGGAACACGTGAAAACTTGGAATACTCGCACTCATTAAATTGATGGGTTTATTTTTTGTTTTATTGGATTATTTATGAAGTGCATTGCAAATGGATGAACTCTAACGATGCAGACTTGATATTGATGGATTTGTGGCTTTCTGATTAATCCTTAGCAAAATAGTAAACATAACTCAACCAGGAATAGATTTATTTAACGCAGATTGCTAGGTAAGGCTAGAGTCAGTAATACAAAGGCGTTTATGAATAGTTTTAAATACCTTTGTTGTTCATCAGAAACATCATTTTGAGATCGGTTTCACACCTTATGTTGTAAAAGTCCACACAATTTTTACACTGATTTTTCATTTGGTATTATTTTCTCACGTAGCAGATCTGGTAACTTTTTTTCCTAAATGGGGACCTGCGCAGACTAAGAGTATTAAGAGAAATGATTATACATGTAGTAGGGTGGTTTCGTATGACATGTTTGATTATGACAATACAGTAAAGAATAAAGTTCTGTTAATTTGACTTGTTTCCAAACACTGTCTCACGTGTGCGAATAAAATGATCGAATAGATAGATAAAGATGTACACGAAGGAACCCGGGTCTTTGCGAATAGGACAGTATGTCGCAAGAATGTTTTCTTGACCTCCAGCTGTCAGTCTGATCGCCACTGATCAAAAATGAATCTCCTCGGATTACAATAAGACTAATAAAAATGTAGTCTTAATGAATTGGTCTTGATACTGGGATTCAATTGTTCTAAATATTATACTTTGGTACTTTCAAATTGTTTATTTTCGCATGCTTTTAAATAATCAATGGGTTATTACGTTATTACTATATAAACATTATTAGAGAATTTAGCAAATTTACTACAATTACAGAAAGTCTCAAATGTTTAAACAGTTACGAGTGCCCCACAGTTGTGAAATACTAAAAATTATTTCACTGACTTGCAGAAGTTATGTAGATTTAATGTTCACCTTTAGCACTTACAGTGCTGTAAAAAATAGTGCTGTAAAAAAAAACGAAAGAAAAAAACAATGATACGAACAAATTAGACACATAGGCAAACTTGAAAAAAAGGTGTGACTACAATATGAAAAGTCGTCTGAAAAATGGTGTGATGGTGGTGGTTGTTATTGTTGTTTTGTTCCATGCTTAAGATGCTTTTTCGTGTTAAAAACGTCCGTAAATTATGTATAATTTGTCTAGAGATTAAAAGGAGTGTACATGTTCTCCTAGGAACATTTCCTTCCATTGTCGGGTAAAACTTCCTGTGGTTAATTGCGACTCAGTAGTTTTATTAGTCGTTATTGATTATGAAACTAGAGTAAACCTTCAGGTTCGACAACTCTCAAAACGCAACTCGGCAAATCCCCACTAGAGGACGACACAGTCCAGAAACGTTGCATATTTAAGCTAAATAGGGTGCAGTTTACATTTTTTAACTCTCGGGTTACTGATCTTTATAAGATACACACTTTTTATGACAAATAAGTAAATTTATCAACAAGAGATTTAGAAATGCTTTCAAGCTAAGGACATAATCATTCGCCACTTTCAAAATGGCGGACGAAAACGTCACTTGCAACACTGAAAAGTAAAAGCATTTTCGTAGCGAAAAAGCGAAAATACGAAATGGCGTAAATCAGCCACCATAACTTCACTAGTCTTCTACAGTCGAATGTTTAATTTCTTTACACCATTTTATACGGTCTTTTCTATTAGCCTCCTTTATTATCATCCTCTCCTGAACCACTCTCCTTTTATATCCAAAATCATTAATTTTTCTTCCAATAGTTTTTTGCAGAATGTTCCATCTGTACCCGAGTTCATCGTGTTCGTAATATCCTGCAATGTTCTTTTTCTATCGAAAATTTTGTTTGGTCCCTCTCCGTGAAAAGTTTTTTTCCTGCCCCTCCCACTATGATTTTCAACACTTCCATATTTTTGATATTTCTTTATTACACCTTTTACAGTTAACCTGGGTATGCTTAATATTCTTGCCAAGTCTGATTTATGTTTGTTTCCCTTGTAACTTTTAATTAGATCTATATGTTCCCGAACATCACTAGTTATAATTGTTTTGTTTTTTTAGCCATTTTTAAATCTCTTAAAAAATATATTAGTAAACATTGCAGACGAAATAAAACATGTGAAATAGATCTACGTCATCAACATGTCTGAGTGAACTTTGAGCTAATATTCAAGATGTATTCATTTATTATAAGCCCGATCAATACTCAGGGTACACAAATGAATAAACGCGGGTGCAAATAATTATGTCCCTTGACTGTACGTCCCCACGAGGGGTTTGACATTATTGGGAGATAGATGTGAAGTACGTCATCAACATGAACCTTATGTCCGTTTATTTATAGCACCCAGTACAAATAAATCCGATCAGTACTCAGGGTACACAAATCACTTAAAGCGGGTATTAATAATTATGTCCCTTGACTTTAAAAGAATATTAAAATAAATCTACACATACAAAAGAGAAGGCCTACAGACGGTTCTATAATTTCAACACAAACAGTAGTGTCGTCATCAGTATGACGTCATTCAAGGTGAATATGTAAATAAGCTGGAACATCCAGTGGAAGTAGTTTGGGTTAAGATGGGTAGATATATATTCGATACTAAGGTAAGTTTTCTGACACTTGTTTTACTGCTTGCTTTACACGGCGTAGGAATATGTTCAGTTTTCTCTATTTGAGCTATTGTCAACTTTCATCCATAGGTGACAGTATCACTGAGCATAAAACCTCTAAAAACGAAAAAATAGCTTTTTACTAATATATCTACAAGGTAGATATATTAGTAAAAAGTTTTTAAAAAATGTTTTTGGATTCTAGATGTTGTATGCTCAGTGATACTGTCACCTGTGCTTTCATCTGCACTAATTATTAACAGTTGAGAGCTGAACCATGTTCCTATCACACTCACAGGTGACAGTATCACTGAGCAATTATCTTCATCTTATGACTTATCATGTTCCACCTACATTTTTAGATATTATCAAAGATTGGTAGCTATTTCTGCGTATTTAAACAACTTCCTAGTCATTCACTGGCGTATAGGCAGAACACGCTCGTGCATAAAAATTCGTTCCGGCAGGTAGAAAATTAAAATGCGAAATTTGTGGAGCTTCCGGGGCCCTCAACACAAAGACCCCTTCAGGGCTCTGCCCTGAATCTGCAAGTGGTCTGACGCGCCCCCTGCGTGTTTTTGCATACACTCAATTTTGGCCACTGGTATTGGTAACTTTTCAACTACATGTACTTCCAGATTCAGAAAAACTGCCGAGGTGTTCCGAGTGAAATGAATGCTGACTCATTTTAGTTACACCCTAGTTGATTTATTCCAACGTAGTGAACGTACAAAGATCGTTGGCAAAATCCGTTAATTGCAAGGACCAAAACAGTGGTGGAAATACCACTCGAACTGTTCACAGGAGTGGAGATATTGCCAACACAAAATTTGCTCAGTATTTTCAAAGATCGCGTCAGTTTGAATTGTTACACGCACTGAACATATGTAGCCAATAACTGATTTTTTTTTTAATTTTCAGATAATATTGTAAAACTTTGGATGCAGTTGCCATGTCAACCAGAATATTCTGCAAGAATCACCAAGAGGATTCGTAAATCAGAATATCTAGTACTGCAATCAGGGTTCATCTGATATGATGTTCGCAAATCCTCTTGTGTGAGGTTCCTTAGGTAGGCCTAATGTCATAGTCTGGTTATTTGCATATTGTAATCCATCATAATGCTCAAAATGAGCTGGAAACCATAAGATCAAAGAGTTTATTTAATACAAATATATTATTTTCATTCGTAAATTTTTCTCGAGTAGATTTTTAAAAATACGTAACCAAAATAAACTACGAGACAAATATAGACCGGGAGCACTGTGAAAGATCAGAGAATAGCGTTGTTTTAAATATCTCGGTGTTACAGATTTTACCGGGATTTTAATTTCTATTTTGTCATTTACTCGTTTTAAAGCTAGCACAATTCATCATCAACGAAGTCTTGAACACGTTGATAGATTAATTGCATTTACGAAAAATATAACCATCATTAATGACGGGGATATATGTTGCAATACATGCTAAAAGATTAAAGAGGAACACAGGCAACAGGTTGCTTTGTGTATTCGCTTGCATTCTTTTTATCATCACTCTAGCATGACCTAATTTATAAATGCATTATACTCGTGTGACTTTTGCGAAAATTTACCTTTCATAGACCAGTAAAATACACCGTTTGTTTCTGCACAATTGTAAATTACGTTTATCCTAAGGTAAAAAAAACTGAAATATACGATAATATTTTCATTTGAAGAACGAGACGCGGTTACATTGATTGAGCAGACACATAGTTATAAAAGAGCAAGGAGGATTAATGTGCTCGGCAGCCCGCGTCAATATAAAAATGATAGTGAAAATCGATTATAAAGGTTTTACTTGACAGCAATATTACCTTTCTTTATGAATTTGCCTCATATATTCTAAGATGTCTGAATGATGCTCACTTAGATTTGACTAAACGTAGAAGAGCATCCCATCATAATAAAAAAATAGAGAAAAGAAAACGGTGTTCTGTACTCTAAAGGCAAAAACTACCTTCCCTTAAGTTACTTTTTGATTTGATGTCGATAACAGGGGCGGATCCAGGATTTCAGGTTAGTGATATCACATGGGCCTCTGATTATTCAATTCAATGTTGAACAATTAAGTATACATTATCTAAAGACATATTAAAAATAGACCATCAATAACACCGGGAATTTTTGGGGGGTGGGGGTGCATCCGTTAGGGATAATTAACGACTATATTTTATAACAGTTTTTACTTCAGAGTTTTCTGTGATAACTATAAACTTCAAAATTAGGTTAACTGCTGGTGTTTCAAACTCGATATTCAGTATGAAAGATTTTATGAACAAAAAAATTCGGTACGTTTCAAATTTCATTGGTTAAAACTTTGCCGGTCGAATTTGCCATATTTTTATAAATTTTTTGTCTCGATTGCAGTTAAACGTGACGACCGCAGGGAGCTCATTCTGTACACAATCTTTAAAGATAGTGATTTCATAAGCGAGTTAAGTAAAACATGTCTGCCTAACATCTTGCATCTTCGCTTTCTAGTCGCAGTGTTTGTTAAGCTCCACGTGCTCCTGAGACTTGCTGAAATACGATTTCAGCTTCACGTGCTCCTGGGACTTGCTGAAATACGATTCCAGCTTCACGTGCTCCTGGGACTTGCTGAAATACGATTCCATCTTCACGTGCTCCTGGGACTTGCTGAAATACGATTCCAGCGCTTTGTTTATGTTTAGGTCGTCAAACCATCAATCTGACTGAAGTACATACTTTCCCTACCTAATAGTGTAGCGATTTTTAGGATATGATTCTTATCAGATTTAAGAAACACAACTGTTGAAAATATTCTTCATTCATTTAAGCCGGTATTTGCATTTACCATTTAAATGTTTACCATTTAACCATTCATTAGATAAAGAGATATAGAACGCCCGTCAAGAATATAACAACCCTTTTCAAATTTTCAAATATTTTATCACTGGTCAGTTGTAATTATAAGTTATCGCAGTAACCAGGAAGTTGGTGTCAAAGTCTGATAGTCCATTTTGATATATATACACGTATTCTTTCATTTAGATGGTCTTTTCTAGACACGATGTTGAGAAAAACGTTCAGCTGACCTTTTTGACCAAAGAATTGCCACGCCCACCGAATTCAGAAAATGTACGCAGATAAAAATTATGAAGCCAATAAAAAAGTGCAAGTGTGTAAATTCAATGGATTTAACTGAAAATTGTTCAATAGAAACATTTTTTTAAATTGTTATTATTTTAGTCGTGATTATTTTCTGACTGTGAATCTTGTTCGCACCCAGTGTATGCTTATGTGTTTTTGCTTATCTATTTTTATCTTTAAGTTATTCATTTTGCCTAATTACTTAATTTTTTTTTTAAATTCTGATTAAGTGCACGCTTATCATCTGATTAGATATCTCGGTTTAGTTTGGCTCGCATTAATAGTAAAGAACCCTAAACACAGAACTCGCAGGGTTTACGAATGATTATTTGTTATTATTATAAAACGTTTACTCTTACACACTCTGTAGCTTGGAATATTCGATCTTTTGAGGAACAAAAGTATCTAAGACTTTAATTAATGTCATGTTTTGCCATTCTAATTAATCTAAATGCCAGTAAACGTGATTTTTTTTCAAGCTTTACTATCTTTGGCTACATACTGCATAACAGTTTACTTTTGCTCAAAATGTATTTCAAGTAATCGTGCTAGTCAATTGATATTATTTACTTTTCAATAGGTAAAATAAATTCCATAATACATTTATCTTTAATCTAATCAACTGTTGGTTTCTAACTAGCAACACCCATTCATTCTTTATCAGACTTTATTATGTAAACGTGGTTTATCTGACATAAAAAAAATTGTGATGTCTGAACTAGACAGAACTTGTCCATGTCTGTGTCTGTTACTGTCTACCTATGATGAATTTCCTATAAGTTCAAGTATTTCTTCATTCAGATGAATTTTTAAAAAAATAAATTATCTGTACCACAGTCTTGTTTTGTTCTTGGTACAAACCTGTTTTTTCGATCAGAAGATATGGAATAAACCATCTTGTTTCATAAAATACTGAGGCATCTGGGATTTAAACATTACTGCATCATAGCAGAAAATGTCAGTAATATTGTGAAGAAAACTTTGTTTTGTGTGCTAGTTCTTTTGCACTTGCTTGCATATATTTTATTCAAAATTACAGGAAGAGGAGCGATGGCCAGTTTTAGAGGATTTCTTCGGAGACTTCATCCAAGAGGTCAAGTGGTAAAGGTCATCTTGACCGGACTACTTTTCGTTACGATATCATTCATTTCAATGGTCTTTCTTGTGGGCGTGACTGAAAACTACCCCTATAACATGTACAAAGGATTTCCGTTGACAGTATACGACAATGCATATAACATCAAACCGAACCAAAGCGAATGTTCTGATTCCAAAGTTGTTATTGTTATCCACTCAGCTGTTACTAACTTTAACAAGCGCGCAACAATAAGAAGTACTTGGGCAAATAGTGCTCTTCTAAGACAGTTTAAGATGAAACTTGTGTTTTTCCTTGGATTGCCAGTTAACAAGGATATTCAGGTACTTGTCGATGCAGAGTCTATCGAAAACAAGGACGTAGTGCAGGGAAATTTCATAGATTCTTACACAAATATTACTCATAAAGCCGTTCTTTGGCTGAGATGGGTGACTGAAAATTGTCCAAAGGTAGAAACTGTATTAAAACTTGATGACGATGTTTTCGTTAATTTATTTAGGTTCCATGATTATTTATCAATGTTTGAAAGCTCAAAACGAATTGTATGGTGTGAAGTCCTTAAAGTTGGTGAACAGCGAATTCAAAGGAAGGCAGGCCTCAAATGGCGGGTGGCCGATTATGAACTGAAAGGGTTGAAGTATTATCCGTTGCCATTGTGTCGTGGCTACTTTGTAGTGATGACCAAAGAATGTGTAACGGCAATGTATACAGCAGCGAAAGAGACGCCATTCTTCTGGATTGATGATTATTACGTGTTTGGAACTTTGGCAAATACAACAGGAGCCCAGTTGTCATCTCTGCAATATTTGGCACCAGAAGAACAGGCTGTCGACTGCTTCGCGTCCAAATCGTCTGCGTGTCGTTTGATGGGAGTTTTATTAGACTCATATAGTGCAATGGAAACATTATGGAAAAATACTATACGGCAGCAAAACCTGATATCCTAACGTAGTTGTTAACAAAATTTGAGTCACAATATATTTTAAACTTAGTCATTTTTGTGCTTTCAACATTGTTCTCTGCTCATGTTTGTCATTTAACTTAGTTCACTTTTTCAAAATGTATTTTAGTTGGCTTTTTAAGCAGATTTCATTGTTTTTAATTCATATAGCGTACAACGTCATATCTTGGATATGTTTGACCTCGGAGGCGTGGCATCTCATAGGTCAGAAAAATCTGGCGGTCGCTGTTATTAGTGACAAAAGAAATCAAACAGTCAACTTCTAGGGAACGCCCAATCCTGTAAACGCTGTTCATGACGCGCCGCGGTTATGACAACTTAAAAGTAACACGACTTGTTAAAATTCTAATTTAGTGCTGATACAGGTTTATTAGATAATTTTGGAAAAGTCCTTGTAACAAACTGTTGACCCAACATAAATCATTATGTTATGCAATACTAAATACAGGGAACATAACTTTTATTTCAAAAACTAAGCACGGTTCTTATCATTTTAGGAAGAATTTACTGATTGTTCTGTTAATTAATGTCTTCCCGTTAGTGGGGGGACATATTGTTTTGGCCCTGTCCGTCTGTCTTTGTGTCCATCTGTCACACATCGTTTCTCTTCAATAACTTAGGTACTATTTGACCATACACCTTTCAAACTTTATAGTTTGATTGCCCCTTTAAAGTTGAAGAACTCTATGGTTTTGGGGCTCAGTTTGTCAAAGGTCAAGGGCAAAGTGACCCTGAATGTGAAAATGGTTTCCTTTCAATAACTGATGCACCATTTGATTCAGAACTTTCAAACTTGAAAAACCGTTTGGTTTTAAAGGTCAGTTGGTTAAAGGTCAGGGTAACAGTGTCCTTGAATGTGAGACGGTTTCTGCTCAATAAAAAGAAAACCATTTGTTCCAGAGCCTTCGAACTTCACAGGATGATGAATTAAAGACTGCTATTGTTTTCGAAACAGCAGATCAAAAACCAAGGTCACAGTGGCGTTGAATATTAAAACGGCTCCCGCTCAATAACTTGATGCCATTTGACCCACAACCTTCAAACGTCAAATGGTAGCTGACCATTTTGACAAAAAGACTCTTATTGTTCTGGAGTCAGTAGGTCAAAAGTCAAGGTCAACATGATTTTAATTTTGATACTATTTTCCAGTCAATAACTTGAATACTATTTGACCCACGCCCTTTAAAATTCATATAACGAATGCTTGTATTGAGTCGATGACCCTTGTAATATTTGGAGTCACTAGGTCAAATGTCAAGGTCAGTGTGCTCTGAAAACATTGATAACAGTTTCTGCTAAATAGGGTTAGTATTTTTTCAAGTAGAACTTCCAACTGCGTAGGATGATTTGCATCCTTGTCAACACGGGCATTTTTGGGATAAGTATATCAAAGGATGACTGACCTTGCTTGAAAGACCTCTAGCGTTTTTTTTTTGGGTTGTTCTTGTTGTTTTTGTTGGGGTTTTGTGTGTGTGTGGGGGGGGGGGGGGGTATGTGAGTACAGGCCTAGTAACATAAACTGCAGTCGCTTCGTATGCTACAAACAAATCTTTTATCTACTTCCTGCCATGTTCTAATCATTCCCTATTTGGTTCTGCATCGGAAAACATATTCTGAAAATTTTATAGTCTGGTTAGCCTCATCCGGTATATGTTCCCTTTAATACTCCGGGTATGGTATTGTTTCATTTGATTGTAAAATGAAATAAATTTCTATTTATTTTTAGTTTAAACATATTTATTTTACATCAATTGGAAAGCAAGTTCTTGCAACTAATATTAATTCCTCGTGATGACTGCTTCCTAGGTTCAAACCAGTACTTGCACTGAAAGAGAGGAATGCGGAAAGTCCCTTTAGACTCTCAACGCTGGTGGGATTCGAACCAATAACCTCCGGATCGGGAGCCCTCATTTATATTCGATTAATTTACATTCGATTTTGATTAATTTTTATTTCTGTTCAGTACTGTCAACTTATACTCTATACCTCATATTTATATTCTAGATTGATTTATTTATATCGTAAAATTCCTTTAAGAAACATATCTTTTTCATTTGTATGGTAAAAATAATCCGTCTTTTATTTAATAGAGTCCACACTCGGTATGTCAAAATCACTTAAGTAAAATTTCCGGCTGACTGGAATTAATTTTCTGTCCTGTCAATAAACCTTCTTTATTTATATTATCTAACTCCTGTTAAGCCGAATTCGACACATAAGAACTTCGGCTATGTCGATCGTGTTTTTTGGTCCCGTCGTATATTTTCCTATTAATTTTTCCACTCGATAAGTCGAAGTGAAAATTTTTATTATGAGCCCAAAAAGAAGTTTGGGGGATATATAGGAGTCACCCGGTTGCCCTTTGTTGGTTTTCCTTGTCCAGAGCATAACTTGAAAACTACTGGTTGGAATTCAGTGCAACTTCATACAATGGTCAAGCACAATGAGAGGAAGTGCAGTGTTTAAGAATCATAACTCCATCTTCACTATTTTCAGAGTTATTGCCCTTTATTGTTTTCCTTGTCTGGAGCATAACTTAAAAACTACTGGTTGGAATTCAGTGCAACTTCATACAATGGTCAAGCACAATGAGAGGAAGTGCAGTGTTTAAGAATCATAACTCCATCTTCACTATTTTCAGAGTTATTGCCCTTTATTGTTTTCCTTGTCTGGAGCATAACTTAAAAACTACTGGTTGGAATTCAATGCAACTTCATACAATAGTCAAGCAAATGAGACGAAATGCAGTTTCCAAGAATCATAACTCCATCTCTATTTGCAGAGTTATTGCCCTTTATTGTTTTTCCTTGTCCGTGGCATAACTTGAAAACTACTGGTTGGATTTCAGTGCAACTTCATACAGTGGTCAAGCACAATGAAAGGAAGTGCAGTTTCCAAGAATCATAACTCCATTTTCACTATTTGCAGAGTTATTGCCCTTTGTTGGTTTTCCTTTGTATGGAGCAAAACTTGAAAACTAATGGTTGGAATTCATTGCAACTTCACACAGCGGTCAAGCACAATGAGAGAAAGTGCAATGTCTAAGAATCATAACTCCACCTTCACTATTTTTAGAATTATTGCCTTTATTGGTTTTTTTTTGTCCGGAGCATAACTTGAAAAGTGCTGGTTTGAATTCAATGCAACTATATACAGTTGTCAAACACAATGAGAGTAAGTGCAGTGTCCAAGAAATATAACTCCCTCTTCTCTATTTTAGAGTTATTGCCCTTAATGTGTTTTCCTTGTCCTGAGCATAACTTGAAAACTACTGGTTGAAATTCAATGCAACTACATACAATGGTCAAGCACAATGAGAGGAAGTGCAATGTCCAAGAATCATAACTCTATGTTCACTATTTGCAGAGTTATTGCCCTTTGTTGGTTTTCCTTTGTATGGAGAAAAACTTGAAAACTACTGGTTGGAATTCATAGCAACTTCAAACAGTGGTCAAGCACAATGAGAGGAAGTGCAGTGTCCAAGAATCATAACTCCATCTTTACTATTTTCAGAGTGATTGCCCTTTGTTGGTTTTCCTTTGTAGGGAGCAAAACTTGAAAACTACCGGTTTGAATTCAATGCAATATCATTCAATGTTCAAGCAGAATGACAGAAAGTGCAGTGTTCAAGAATCATAACTCCAAATTCTCTATTTGCAGAGTTATGGGGGACATCAGTGGATTATCTACCCTGAATACTCTCTAATATTAACTTGGTCCTTCCATTTGGATTCCTCTGCTTTCATCGCTGTTTTCCTTTATGGTATGTTGATAATTACACCTTATTATTTGCCACAATAGTAGTCAGATTAAACATTTAGTTTAAAAATATGTTTTGTTAGCTTATAAAGTTTGTTTTTTTATATTCCTAACTTTTTATTTAATATGTAAGTGACAATTTTCACAACTGAAAGTCAAGACTATCACAAAGAGAAACAAGGATAAAGTCAGAGGATTCCAACTGAAAGGACCAAAGTGCAATTTGGATTACCTCTGATGTTATCTGAGTAAGGGAGATAATTTGTTATCAGCAATGTCTCTCATTGCCCTTTATTGGTTTTCTGTTTTCGGAGCATAGCTTGGAAACTACTAGTAGGAATTCAGTGCAACTTCATACAATGGTCAAGCAAAATGAGAGGAAGCGCAGTATCCAAGAATCATAACTCCATGTTCACTATCTGCAGAGTTATTGCCCTTTGTTGGTTTTCCTTTGTAAGGATCAAAACTTAAAAACTACTGGTTGGAATTCATTGCAACTTCAAACAGTGGTCAAGCACAATGAGAAAAAGTGCAGTGTCAAAGAATCCTAACTCCATCTTCACTATTTGCAGAGTTGTTACCCTTAGATTGTTTTCTTTATTTGGAGCATAACTTGAAAACTACTGGTTGGAATTCAATGCAACTTCATACCATGATCAAGCACATTGAGAGAAAGTGCATTGTATAAGAGCTTTAACTCCATCTTCACTTTTTGCAGATTTATTGCCCTTCCTTGGATTTCCTTTTCCAGAATATAATTTGGAAACTCGTGGTTGGAATTCAATGCAACTTCATACAACGGTCAAACACATTGAGTGGATGTGCAATGTGCAAGAGCTATAACTCTGTCTTCATTGTTTGCACAGTAATTGCCCTTTGTTAGTTTTCTTTGTCTGGAGAATAACTTGAAAACTATTTTTTTTGGAATTCAATGCAACTTCATACAATGGTCAAGCGCAATGAGAGGAAATGCAATGTACAAGAACCACAACTATCTTTAATTGCCCACAACCATAACTCTTTTTCAATTTTTTTACGAAGTATTCTGTTACTAAATTGAAAACTTCCTCTGTTCTGTAGCGATGTTTTGGGGGTATTAATCACATTTAGTGATAGCTTTAGTTATTTATTAGTTCCGGCGACTTCGAGGTGAGAATTGATTGAAGTTATCATACGTGTCAACGATTATTTGTGGATTGCAACTTTCAAATCAAACTATAATTATGGTGTTACTTGTCACTTTCAGGCAGACAGACAGACAACAACTTTTATTTCACCCAGGTATACAAGTATACAACATGGGGTTATGTAAACAAACAGTTGCATGCAAATTAAACAGGGTTCCGGTTGACATAGTAGTATACCAAAATTGTAATAGCAGTGTTAATGGTGTGGGGGAGATTCAACAAATCACATTATCAACCTTACATGAAACGGAGGAAACAGACTGTTTCGTACTTTAGACGATACTGATTTTTCATTTAGTCGTTTAGGATTTAGCTATAGCATGACGTCAGTGTGTACACGTGTTTATCAATGAAATCAGTAACTGGGTCACACAAGGAAGGAATTTACTCTATGTTTATATGATGCGGATTACGTATAAGGTAAGGATGTAAATAATATTTATAGTATATGCATAATAAGTTTGTTTCCTCCATTATTATATTAAGATACAATTGAATCTTTCGGCTATTTAGACAAGAGTACTGTACGTTATGTAATTGAGCATATATATAAACATTACACATACAATTGTGAATAGTTATAATTACAACACACAGTTTAGCAATATAGTTCCATATTAAGGACCTTGATAATTGATTAATTAATGGGTTAATATAATAGCAAAAGACTATATTTGGAAAAATAAACAAGCATTGACATGTATGGATATGTTAAGTGTCTCTGGTTAAAAAAAAAAAAAAAAAAAAAAAAAAAAAAAAAAAAAACTGTTTTATGGATATTTATTACAGCTAAAAAGAAAAACAGTTGGCAATTCAAGCGAGAACTGATTCTTTACTATTCAATTCTGATCTGATTTGAATTGTACACGTTTCAAATTTATATTCTAAATTGCTTCCTGGAATTGGCTCGTTGATTTTGTTACGATAGAATTGATTTGCTGAGGCTAAGCAGCATTGCAACCTGTATATATGATAGAACTTAAAGCGGATTAAGTTGCGTGTTTTACGGAGTTACCTTTTCTGAAATTACTTGATATCTATTTGAGTTTATGTATTGTCGGTATCGGTTGCCCATATGACCGACTCCCCCAGCAGAGATTAGTTATTTTAATTTGTGGTGGATAGTGCAAGATACAGAAAGCATCCTATTCCAGAGACACCCCTGGTTCTTTTGCATGCTTAGTGTACAGCACTGATATATGGGACCTCGGTTTAACCGAAAGACAATCAGTAATATTAATGGAGGAGCGGGAGTCGATCTCGCGAGCCCTGGGTTACCAGTCCAAAACGTTACCACTGGAGCCCTGATCACTTTATAAGTGAAATCAATGACGTCTTTAAATTGTGATATATTGTCAAGTTGATTTCCTTGAGTCAAAGAGGTCCGTCGCGACAGAATCAACAAACAAGTTCCGGTGTGCAATTATAGAATACAAATGATGTTACAATATAGATGATAAAATATATAATACCATAGTATAGTATACTTAAACTTGAAATTGATTCATGGCTGTGTTTTTAAATGCATAAAAGACACAAATTTACAATGGTAACAGAAAAGAATTATACACAGAATTTTAGCAATGAACTTTTTACTTTGTAAATAAAAAGTAAAATTAGTAATTTATGCATTTTTGTCAAAGCGAAGAAGAAAGTGTTGCGGTTTAGACTGTCTTGAAATTGCCTGGAGAGTATATTAAGCCTGTTGTATAAGTGATGTGAATTTTTTTAATAAATGGACACTTCTTAGACATTTTTTTTATCTAATTAGTTCTTCTGACACCGTTTCAAAGCCACTTTTTGCAGTAACAATTGTACTAAATGTAAATCCCGCATTTTCATTAACCGATATAATATTTAGGTATGTCTAGAAAAGTGAACATTTTTCAGTTCCTTTTTTTCGGCGTAGCTGTATTAAAATTGATTTTGTCTACATTTGTAACGAATTAAATTTTATTATATACAAAATCTTAAGCAGAAGAAACATGTTTTGCCATTGCTTAAAAGTATTTCTGTTATGACATTTTAGAGCAGAATTCATTATTGTTAGTTTTATTGCCTCTGAAAATAATGCAATAATAATAATAACATTAATACAGCGTTAAATTAAATATTAAAACGTTTTAACCAAAAAATTTTATCCTTATTTGAATAAATATATAATAAATATGACAATGTCTAATTATTGATTTACTGAAAATGATATTGAAGTGTTAGCCGAAATTGTTATGGATATATGATATTTGATTACTACGTGCGTTCAATATTTGCCAATGTCCTAAAATTTAACACTTATGGAGCATTAATTTTGTATTGTATCTACGCCTGTCATCTCTTTAAAAGATATTTCTTGCTTTAAATATGTGTATGTTTATAGTTTTCTGCTTGTTGCTTTCCTTTCTGTTTTATTTAATTAAAAATTTCAGTAAATGTAATTTTCTATGTATGCATTTATCTTGCATATTTGTAATGAGTAAGAAAAAAGTCCTAAATTATCTAAATAATTAAAATGCGTTTGTCATTTACTATGGTTTGTTTTTAAGTTAAATGATATGTTGGTCCATAGTTTGTAACTGTGAAGATTATTTGCATCGTGCCAAAAAGGAAATACTATAACGGAAAAGAATACTTTATACCATGCAAATAAATCTTTAAATGAAACATTGTTTAATGCTACAGTTATCACATTCCCTGTGAGTGATTCACTAATGGGCTCTGTTACGACGCAAATTGTAATAAAAACGCAAATTGTAATAATTATTACAATTTGCGTTTTTATTACAATTTGCGTTACAAACGTAACGCAAATTGTAATAACGCAAATTGTAATAAAAAGTCATAATCGTGAATTTAGGGTTATTGCAATGTATTATTATCTACAATGGGTATATAATCCATTTTAAGACATTTCCCGAAGAATTCACTACTTTTAGAATATATCGAATACTATCCTTATGAAGAAGAAAAAGATTTATTACAATTTGCGTTTTATTACAATTTGCGTTGCAAACGGTAACGCAAATTGTAATAACGCAAATTGTAATAAAAATTCAAAATCGGAATTCTAGATGGATTTAAGGCTATTGCAATGTATTTTTATATAAAATGGCTATATAATCCATTTTAAGTCATTTCCCGGGAAATTCACTACTTCTAGAATATATCGAATACTATCCTTATAAGGGAGAAAAAGTTTATTACAATTTGCGTTTTATTACAATTTGCGTTGCAAACGGTAACGCAAATTGTAATAACGCAAATTGTAATAAAATTCAACATCGAAATTCAAGGTGGATTTAAGGCTATTGCAATGTATTATTATATAAAATGGCTATATAATCCATTTTAAGACATTTCCTGGGAAATTCACTACTTCTAGAATATATCGAATACTATCCTTATGAGGAAGAAAAAAGTTTATTACAATTTGCGTTTTATTACAATTTGCGTTGCAAACGGAAACGCAAATTGTAATAACGCAAATTTCAAAATCAGAATTCAAGGTGGATTTAAGGCTATTGCAATGTATTACTATGTAAAATGGCTATATAATCCATTTTAAGACATTTCCCGGGAAATTCACTACTTCTAGAATATATCGAATACAACCATTATAAGGGAGAAAAAGTTTATTACAATTTGCGTTTTATTACAATTTGCGTTGCAAACGGTAACGCAAATTGTAATAACGCAAATTGTAATAAAAATTCAATATAATCCATTTTAAGACATTTCCCGGGAAATTCACTACTTCTAGAATATATCGAATACTATCCTTATGAGGAAGAAAAAAGTTTACAATTTGCGTTTTATTACAATTAAATGTAATCCCGGGAAATGTCTTAAAATGGATTATATAGCCATTTTATATAATAATACATTGCAATAGCCTTAAATCCACCTTCAATTCCGATTTTGAATTTTTATTACAATTTGCGTTATTACAATTTGCGTTACCGTTTGCAACGCAAATTGTAATAAAACGCAAATTGTAATAAACTTTTTTCTTCTACATTAGGAAAGTATTTGATATATTCTAGAAGTAGTAAATTTCCCGGGAAATGTCTTAAAATGGATTATAGAGCCATTTTATATAATAATTCATTGCAATAACCTTAAATCCACCTTGAATTCCGATTTTGAATTTTTATTACAATGTGCGTTATTACAATTAGCGTTACCGTTTGCAACGCAAATTGTAATAAAACGCAAATTGTAATAAACTTTTTCTCCCTTATAACGGTAGTATTTAATATATTCTAGAAGTGAATTTCCCAGGAAATGTCTTAAAATGGATTATATAGCCATTTTATATAATAATACATTGCAATAGCCTTAAATCCACCTTGAATTCCGATTTTGAATTTTTATTACAATTTGCGTTATTACAATTTGCGTTACCGTTTGCAACGCAAATTGTAATAAAACGCAAATTGTAATAAACTTTTTCTCCCTTATAATTGTTGTATTCGAAATATTCTAGAAGTAGAGAATTTAACGGGAAATGTCTTAAAATGGATTATATAGCCATTTTATATAATAATACATTGCAATAGTCTTAAATCCACATTGAATTCCGATTTTGAATTTTTATTACAATTTGCGTTATTACAATTTGCGTTACCGTTTGCAACGCAAATTGTAATAAAACGCAAATTGTAATAAACTTTTTCTCCTTCATAAGGATAGTATTCGATATATTCTAAAAGTAGTGAATTCTTCGGGAAATGTCTTAAAATGGATTATATACCCATTGTAGATAATAATACATTGCAATAACCCTAAATTCACGATTATGACTTTTTATTACAATTTGCGTTATTACAATTTGCGTTACGTTTGAAACGCAAATTGTAACAAAAACGCAAATTGTAATAATTATTACAATTTGCGTTTTTATTACAATTTGCGTCGTAACAGGGCTCTTGTCTTCACACTTTCAAAAGTTGCATCTAGAAATCCAATAATATTGGTACTGCTTATTTTAAGTCATGCAGTCAATGTTATTTCATTAGATTGTGGCAGTCTTTATTTGGTATATTTTTATTTATGATTTTACTTTCAGATGATTAAAAACTAACATACAGTCTGTCAGTTTGGTCATTTAGAAGTCCTGGCATCACACAGTTATTCATTTAGCAAACCAGATAGCAGCTTAAGAAACGCAGTTTAATCTTATGTTGTCAAAAGCGGAAAGTCATATACGCCATTTGTCAATCAAAAATAAACCAGTATGGACAGGCAATCAAAATCATGCGTTTATCTTCGGAGCCTCGTTACGGAAAAAAGATGGCAGCTCCTTCGTACAATGGGAGGTATTGTTATCCTCACTGTGCTCTATGTTTTTGTATATATCAGTCTTCAGATGAACTTAACTGGTATAGTACCCTCACCAATCTCTACAACTTTTGAAATGATAAAATCAGGTTCTAAAGAATCAGCAAATGTTACTAAGAAAAGGCGTACATTGATTGACATTTTTCATGAATTCAAAATGTCAACAGTTTCGAAACCGAGCAATGTTGAGAAAAGAACGAACAGCCAGAATTCAAAGTTGGATATTGTTTGGTACACAAAGCCAAGCTATGTGAATCTCAGGCATAACAACGAATATATCAAGTCACAGTGCCTGTTTAACAATTGTAAAATGTCAACAAACAGGTCGGATATAAAACACGTTGCCGCTCTAGTATTCTGCTTGACGGAAGACTTGGGTTACACGCCCCCTATTAAACGACAGGACAGAAATCCGGACCAGCCTTGGATATTCTTTTACTCTGAGTCACCTACACATCATTTTCAAAAGAAATACAGGCATTGGAACTGGAGAAATACAATGAACTGGTCAATGACTTACGAACTTGATGCCGATATCTTCCGTCCATATGGTTTCTTAGAAACAAAGAAAGAAATAGCAGAGAGGGACTATGGTGCAATATTTCGGCGTAAAAGAAAATTTGCTGCCTGGGCTGTTAGCCATTGTGGAGCACGAAGTAAAAGAGATGAGTTTGTTGAGGAGCTCATTTTGTACGGTGTGCAAGTGGACATATTTGGTGAATGTCTTGACAATAAACGCGTTGACGGAACTGAGTTAAAGGCTCTTATCAGTAGGGAATACAAATTTTATCTTAGTTTTGAAAACAGCCTTTGTAAGGACTATGTGACTGAGAAGTTTTTTCTCTATTACAGCCTTGATGTAGTCCTTGTTGCGAGAGGAGGTTTAGACTATGATAAAGCTTTGCCTAATGAAACATTCATAAATTCGGCTCACTACCCTTCTGCTAAAGAATTAGCTAGTTTTCTGCTGACTGTTGGTTCTTCTGAAGAAGCTTATACTAGATACCTTCGAAACAAAGATAGGTACACGTCATATACAACGCCTATGTTTTTCTTATGTAGTTTATGTGAAAAGGTTAACACTTTCAACGAAAGCAGACGGATTTATAATGACCACGTGACACATATTCATAAACAGACTTGTTGGAAACCTACGGACTTGACACAGAATGGTATATCATGGTTGATGCTAGGGTTAACTGTATCATTGATAGTGTGTGTTTGTTTCTGTGTTATTTGTTTAAAACTGAATAAACGACAGATATCCCAGAACAGGCTGGGATCCTAGTAAAAAAAATTCGTCATATATTTAGTTGTGAAATTCAAGACAGGTTGGCTCAACAAAAGTTTTATCATTTAATATCATGTTTACTCTTGTGAACAAATGTCCTCCATTAGGTTAGTAAGTAATTTAAGTTTAAATGAATTAAAATCATGTCGTTCACATCGGGATAGAAGAAAGGGGGAACTATAACTTGTTACACCTTCTTTTTGCTGAATTATGTCCTGTGTTACATGTACATTTTCCTAAATATGTCCCTTGTGACATGTATTTATTGCTAGGTCATGTTCTACTTTCACTTCTTATGTTGAATATTGATCAGAGTCCTGTTAACACGTCCGTTTCAAGTTATTACTTCATGTATAGTTTATATGCTAATTCGTATCTTATAATATTCAGTTTATTTTAGCATGATATCCTGTATTTCATTGTACCTTTTTGTGTCGCCTACGTTACTAGGAAGACAGACATTTTTGTCGTCTTTGGTTGTCGTCTGTATTTCACGTCTGCTTCACTGAAGCAGTGACTGAAAGATTTTTGAAATTTGTGAATATGATTTTCCATTCGCCTGTCGGTGTGTCATGTACTTGACCGAGATCAGAATCAACGTCACACTGATTATTTTCATGTTCCGTGTCAAGGTCATTATTTCACAATAAATTCGTCATGCAAAGAGAGATTTCAGAGATATATCTACATTTATACATAAATCTTAAATAAAACGAGTCTATCATATGAATGTCAACTCTTTCTTAATAAAATATGACTTCTGGAATTATAAATAACTAGTAACACGCGCCACCATCTCAGTAACATGTTGCCATATTCCAAATCTATTTTCGCACTTTATGCCTCCCAGCCTGACCATACTCTTACAGCAAAATATAGAATATGACTTTAGAAAATTGGTAGATATCTAGGACAACATTATGCCATATCACATCTTTAAAATCTTTATAGAATTTTCAAGACAAAGTAATTTTTTGTAATATGCATTGAGGTAAATATAGATTTCTTAGTCTTGTGTAGCCAAAACTTATAAATCTTACATCAGATGCAGAAAAAAAAAACGTCCATGTATATAGTGAACTCTCGATAGCATTGCGAGGGTGTAGGCTCACACTCCTTCAGTGTATTCAGCACAGTGTACGCAAGCTATATCTTGATTTTGCGAATTAATTATACGTTTGTAAATATGACAAAAGGGCTTACTGTGCAATCGTTGTCTGTTCTGCAGTTGTTGGGTTGCACAGTTTGGCAATCTGCAGCATGGTCGGATTTATTGTTGCTTGATGCAAGCGTCGATAGAAGTACGGATTCGATATTAACTGGTGCAGAAATAGACTGAAATATTATGTTTATAACAGTAATACAGTTCAAGTCCATGTGTTATTATTTCGTAACTAGCTTTGAATAAACAGGGATATTTTTTAGATAATGTGGCAAAATTAGGTATGGGGTGGGGTCAGTGCCAATGTTTTATATTGATATTGAAACTAATCATATTTTCCCGTCAATGTTTACAAAATCCTTTTAAAAAAAATTCATGCATCATGGACATTTATATTCTTTATCAAGGAAAATAATTTCAACCATTACAACTAACAGCGGTAATCATTATCTCGAAGAATTTCAAGGCTGAAGGTAAAATAACTCAACCCAGAATCTGTTTTACATTTTATGTTCATACTCAGATGTCTTGTCTTCGATTAATTTGTTATAGACTGTAATGATTATAATGATGACAACGTCATCGGAGATGATGGTAATGATGAAGAATATGATGATGAAGTACGTTGCAGCATTAGAAGGGATGGATAAAATCTTTGAAATTTTGATTTAATTGTCAACCTTTCACTAGAACGAACGCATGTCACATTGAAGAAAGTGTTAAAAATGTTGTCAGGGAAATATGATGAAGTGTTATGTTCAGTAAAAGCAAGATCAGTGCTGAAATAGTTTTAAAATAGATTAAATGGTCTGAACGTAATCAGTTGTGTAAAAAAAGAATTTTCGTTCAAGACAACACACATCCTTTGATCGGATAACGCTGCATGTATTCATTCTTTTTCAGCGTACTGTAAATAAATTCAGGGTAAATTTCGCAAGTGTGAACGCGCTTTGTTTGAAAAACAAATGAACTTGTCCGAGACTATCTGATAATGTATTGGAAATCAATAACGTCTGACAGGAATTTAACCACACTTTGTCCATGCATAATTTATTCGAAATGGTAATGGATATCATTAAAAAGCTTCTTCTAGATTCCGCCCATGTAATATTAATTCAGCGAAGAGTGTAAAAATCATCTGCATATAACCAGCTTTCTGATAGTTTAAAAATTTGAAACTGTATTTTCAACCAATGAAATTTTTCGTTATAAGATTGATGTAAAATAACCTATTTCACAGGCTTAGAAGATAGTGGATGATTCTCATGAGAGTGAGCAAACGGCCTCTATATAAATGTCAATTTACGATGAACCATTTAGAAAAAGACTTGTATTCTTTTTTCTCACGACCTGCTTTTCACATACAAAAATAAATTTAAAAAGGGAATTTCCCTGATACTATCAATTTTTAATGAAATCAGGATAAACTCTGACAGACTTGCGTTTTACTTTTGTATCTAAAATATCAACTGACATAGAATTGAACGAACCTTTCAGATTCAGTGTATTGAAAGCAAATAAAAGGTTGTCATCCATTGTAAGATAAGAGGTCAGTTTTTGTGACAATGCAGTGAATATATTCCTTAAGAGAAGAATAAACATGCAGAGTTTAAAGATCATTACACTTAAACCAAACAATTCATCGCTTTCGTAGAGCCTTTTAACAGTAAACATGATTCAAATAAAACAAATTATTTTGAGAACAAAACTAATGGAAATGGTGTCCTATTTATTAAAATTTCCTCTGACTACTCTCGCTAGTCTGCCGTTAAGCCAAGCATAAGTTACTTCCCCTACTACATCTTTGCCTGAGAAAAGGCCATACTTGAACAGGGTGGTGGTTCAGTGGTCCGATTAACGTGCTGGACTATTCCAGTGGTCGTAAATATGATTCATCCATTTCTACTTACACCAATTGTCTTTCGGATGTCATTCATATGAGAAACCAGTTTTACGTTTTATTATTTAAACAGACACGTTTACAGCTTCAGAAAAACTTGGGATTATCTTGTGGTAAGTAACTTAACTTCACTTTGTTATTTTCGTATATAAGCATACTGTGTCATATCTTTTCATTGCAACTAACCACGAGTGTATGCATTTATTTGCTGAATTAATATCTAAGGTGGTCTTACAATCTAATCTTTACAAGCATGCATTCTTGTAAAAAATCTATTATGCAAGGTTTTGAGAATTCAGAATTGGTGAGCGCTTCTTTAATCTATATTTATTTCAAAATTGGATGCTTTGATGGGTAAATAGGGATAAAGCAATGTATCTATTTTGCCCGCACCAGTCAGGTGATCTTCACATTGACCTGTATACTTTCGCTCAAAGTTTACTTGGATTGGAACTATTTTCAAAATGGCGAACTGAATGAGGAAAGAAGTATGGCACGACCAATATATGCATCTACTCCTGACAAACGTATAAAAAAATGTATGGCTTGCAATAAAAGTCCTTCTAGACCTAGATTTACGCTCCCACCGTGTCCAATCGTTACAATTGAGATGAGGATTTGTAACGCATCCGCAGTCGTGTATTTCAGGGATTTAGGAAGGGGTGATGTAAATATTTTTCTCGTTATTTCTTCATTTTTTCTGTCTGTATTTTGTTTAATAATTTTGTTTTGTCTGAGATGACCTTCAATCAATGTAGATTCTTGCTTCAAAACTTTTTTGTCTCAGAACTTTGCCATTTTCAAGATCATTCAGGAAAACCTAGCGTTAGAAAGAAAAACGCTTGATTTGAGCACGATGTTTCGAAGATTTCTTGACATAAACGTATCAAACAACTTTATATTTTGTTTGGTTTACAAGAATTTCATCGTAAAAATTGATTTTAATTTAAACTTTATTCCTGCGTTTCCAATTAAATACTGATATAATCGTTTTTGCTAACGAAACATATGTAACGTAGGCGCAGTTATTTTTGTGACGCACGCGGAGCAAGGATTCAGTAACTTTCAAGTACCTTTTCTCACCGTATTTGACCAAATAACAAATAACTAGATATATTTATAAAGCGTTAAGAAATATTCATATATCTGAAATTAATAGAAAGAATTTGCCATTATGCAATGTATTTACTTTTAAAGCTAGAGAGGGTTTCAGCTTAATGAGACTGGAATGAGTTCCAGTTTTTAGTTCCAGAATATTCAAAACTTTTCCTAAAAATACTGTACTTAGCTTTGGGACATGCAAGTTCAGTTTTAAGCCTGTTGATCTGATATCCATAGTGTGTATATTATACTTGTGGTAAGTATTGGGGACAGATATGTTAAATATACAGTCAATCCTACCATAACGTCACCCCCCCCCCCCCCCCCCCCCCCTATTGGAAATCTGTGTATTTTCACCTCTCTCGAGCTGCATCTCCCCCAAACGAGCATCACGTTACTATTTCTCCCTAATGACAAATGAAAATCTCCCATGAATGCCCAAAAATAATCAGCGAGTTGTAGATATCCGGAATTTCCCAAAAATATTAAATAGGTATTTCCAGCGCAAGTGCGCATGTATTAAGTCAAAAATCATAAAGTTGCTAACAACATGCGGTTTTAAATTAAACAAACATGAAATACCTGCGTGAAATGATTAAGCAATTTGTTTGTCAACTTGCAGGTATTCTTATTATGGATGTGCAAGGTTGTTTGTTGATTCACCCAAAATAGCAGACATTGAATGTGAGAATTCACAGCTCATTAAAACTGAATACAGCAATATAGTGTCTGCAGTTTGAATCGTGAATGCTCTGTTGAGTTTTATGTATGGTAATACTTATACTTCTGCTTTTTCCAAACTATTAAAATATGTTATCTCTGCTTGTGCATCCGCGTCATGCATCAAAAAAACAAGATTTCTGTGAAATCAAATTTAAAAGGTACAGTGTTTGGACTCATTTATTTTACATCGATTGCGTTACAAGTTCTTACAACTTAGAATCACCACGCTTGATGACTGCTTCCTGGGTTCCATACCAGTATTCACGCCGAAATGAGGAATGTGAAGATCGTGAGAGAAACTCGCATCTGACGGGATTCGAACCCGCGTCCTCCTGATCCGGAGCCCTGAGCTCTACCCCTTGACCACGGTGGCTCCTCAAGGAATGTAAAAGATAAATTTGATGAAGATTTTTAATAAAATCATATGTAAATAAAGAAGGCTTTTAAGGAAGCAGATTCTCGGCTTAAGCATGACGTCAGTCTAGCCATTAACCAATCAAATAACAGTAACTAATAATTTAAGCAATCGGTTGTCAATCGTTACTCGGACTTTATCGTAAGAGCCTATTTGACTTTAAAGTCGTTTGTTATGAAACCTAACAACTTTAATTAATTAGAATCGTTACAAATGCACTTATCAGGCCATAGGTCTCGGAAATTAAGACAGTTTCTTTTGTTGTATGTTCTAGTATTTGTAATTTTTAATATTGAAGTTACATATAGCTCAACGATAAAATCCGAGTTACACCCAAGTACGGATATACTACCTTTAAAAAGTACCCGGATGTGTAAAGCCGAGAATTGGCTCTAGTCATCCTATTTGACTGTAAAGCATTATCACCGTGTCCAATCGTTACAACTGGGAGGAGGATTTGTAATGCATCTGTAATCGTGTATTTCAGGGATTACGAAGGGGTGATGTAAATATTTTCCTCGTTATTTCTTCATTTTTTCTGTCTGTTTTTTTTTTAATAGTCTAAGATGACCTTCAATCAATGTAGATTCTTGCTCCAAAACTGTTTTGTCTCAGAACTTTGCCATTTTTAAGATCATTCAGGAAAACCTAGCGTTAGAAGAAAAACGCTTGATTCCTTCCAATTGTAACGATTGCACACGGTGGCTCCTGTCTTGGATTATTTTTCAGAAAACTATTTATCGACTATTAATGCAGCGCATGAACAAAAAAATCCATATTTCGATGGTGATGTGTTTTAGTAAAGAGGTCGCATGACCGAACCTCTATCTATAGATTGACGATGTATCAGAAAAAAAATACTTGAAAAGTTCCCTCGGTGTTATCACTGACTGAATAGCGAACAGATGTCGTTAAGTCTTCTCTGTTCGATTATGAAGATCAGAATAAACAAGAAGCCACTTAAAAACAGATACGCGGCCGTAGTACAAAGACACATGTCACAATTGGGAAAGTTGAGTATAAGTACTACAGCACCAGTTAAGTTACTGGCTTTATAAAATAATCTGGCTGGAAGGATGCGCTCGCAGAAAACGTTTTTACATGACCACAAGGCAAAAAAAAATATTGAATCAGACCAACACGACATTTCGCCTATAATGTATACGGTGTCCCATTCCCGCCAGTAACACTGCGTCCTTTTATGGACGCGAAGATGCGACAACGCGAGATTTATCTTGCATCTTCGCCCTTCAAAACTCGCATACAAACACGAAAATTGGGCGATAATTATCGACCTAGCTTTTGTAAAACTTTACACTTATCCTGAAGCGCGAGATATGCAGATTGTAACAGTTAAACTTCGCGTCGCCGTCCTAGGACTAATGTTTGGTTGGTTGAATTCTCCGTGAACAATTATCCCCGTAATATTTTGTATCGACACCGATATTCGTTAAACACGCGTTCATCCCGCTGCGAAATTTTAGGAAAACAATCAACATTAAACGTCGAACAAGAATAGAGTTTGGCCTATATGGAGACCGAAATAGAAGGTGGATTTGTTGCCCTACCCTTACATTATCAGTCGGTGCTCTAAGTTATCACGTACATTTAGGGTGAGGGCGACAACGCGAGGTTTAACAATTAGAATCTGCAGATTTCGCACTTTGGGATTCTCATAAGCACGAAGTTTTAAAAATGCTAGATCTATAATTATCCCCCAATTTTCGTGTTTGTGAGCGATTTCTAGAGAGTGAAGATGCGAAATATATCTCGTGTTGTCGTATTTTCGCGCCCGCGAAAGAGCGAAGTTATAACTGGCGGGAACGGGACACCGTAAATTTACCATCGTTTCTTTTCTTATCCGAATATTAAATGTGCAAAATGTAAAGTAATTGAAAAATGCATATGAACCTGCTAGATCACATTTATGTTCGGAGTCTGAAAGCCCAAGTGCTCGTTTCCGGGAGTACTTTCCTTTTCATGTCAAGTGACCACTGAAATGTCGATTGTTTTGTCCAACAATGAAATTTTAGCAGCGATCCTAAGCTCACTCAACAGTAAACCGGAAGTCAAGGTAAATTCAGACGGCCAACGGCCGAAAAACACATTCACATACACATGTAAAATAAAATATTGATGCACAGCATCAAGCCAGCGCAGAAAATTCTAAAGATTTAAAATTGTTGGTAGTAGATAATTTCACATATACAAAATATTTTTATAACAGCAGAACTGTTAATGCTCTAAAAGAGACCATCTTTTCGGGCTATTCGTACTTAAACCGCTTCGATCTTAAGTACTTTGTTAAACCAACGCTTTAAACACTTAGCAAAAGAATCGATGCTCTGACGCGTCTGTCAAAGGTTGTATCTGCATATTTACAAACAGTTGTGATACACTTGCTCTTATGTCATTATTCAATAAACAACTTCAAAAGAAACCGGAAAAAGCACAATCATATAAACTTTATTCACTGATCCCGTATCTTGTCATCCACGCAACAGTTACTTCCCTGCATGAAGGGGAGATTACCGGTTAGGAGCGCCCTATGTTGCAATCTATCGAGTTTATTTATCGTCGATACCGGTTGCCCATATGACCGAAGCCCCTGCAGAGATTGGTTATTTTAATTTGTGGGTGATAGTGCAAGATACAGAAAGCATCCTATTCCAGAGACACCCCTGGTTCTTTTGCATGCTAAGTGTACAACACTGATATATGGGACCTCGGTTTAACGTCTCATCCGAAAGACATTTAGTAACGTTAGTGGAGGAGCGGGGGGATCGATTTCGCTACACCTGGGTAACCAGTCCAGCGCATTACAACTAGACCACTGATCCGCTCCTTTGTGTTGCCACTATCTATCTATTTGAATTTATTTATCTTCTGTACCGGTTGTCATACATTTGACCGACGCCCCAAGCAGAGATAAGTTATTTTATGTTGTTGGGGATAGTGCAAGATACAGAAAGTATCCCATTCCAGAGACACCTCTGGTTCTTTTGCATGCTCGGTGTACAGCACTGATACATAGGACCTCGGTTTAGCGTCTCATCCGAAAGACAATTACATGTAGTAATGTTAGTGGAGGAGCGGGGGATTGATCTTGTGACCCCTGGATTACCAGTCCAGCGCGTTACCACTGGACTTTTGTCGAACCCACTATATTAATACTAGTATTAAGTGATCGACGTTAAGAAAAAAATTATTATTATCAAACGTGATATTTCTTTTTTATTCCGGTGAAATATTTCATCAATTTTTCAGGGATAGTTCCTTAATTAAATGTCGGTAAGCTTTATTTAATGAAACAATATAATAATATTGATAATGATAATAATAGTAATATTTCTTAGTAACAACTTGTCCCAACTTTTGCTATTAGTTTGAAATATAAGATCAGAGCCTTAATTGAAGGGAAAAGATAGTCGAAAAGTCCTAAATTACTCTGTCGCGCGCATGCGCAGATGGAACTTCATAAAATACCGTTGCTTTCAATATGTCTGAAGTATGTTCGAATTCTTGTTTTCTGGCCAACTTTCGAGGGATTATCAGACAAATAAATTGACAACAGTTGGCAGTTGGTAAGTGGACATAGAACTGGCGTCTACAATGTATTGTATTGCTATATAAACTCAAACAGAATGGTATCAATGGAATTTTACATAAGTGCATAAACAGTTATCTAACAAATCGTAGGCAAAGAGTCTTTGTCGGAACCTCTTATTCCGACTCACAAGTAATCTATGCAGGTGTACCTCAGGGCTCAGTGCTAGGTCCCGTTTTCTTTTTAGTATACGTAAATGACATAGTCGAAAATTTTTATCATCATTCATCATTAAATCATTACACGACTTTTCGCAGACGACACCTCTTTAGCTTGCACAGCGTCTAGAATTTCCGATCATGTAGGAATACTAAATCATGATTTGGCAATGATCGACATTGGTCTAAAACTTGGCTTGTAGATTTTAATCCAAATAAAACTGAACCGATTCTTTTTAACCTCAGTTCAAATGCTTCCAAACCAAACTTATTATTTTCGTGAACTCCTGTAATGTTTGTTGAACATTATAAACACCTTGGCTTAACTATAAGTAGAGATGGTAAACGGCAAAAATACATTGATGATATAACAAATTCTGCATCGAAGGTTTTAAGAATAATGAAAAAAATAAAATTTTCTTTAAAACGTAAATCGTTAAATCAAATATACTTGTCTTTTTTACGACCTATTTTTGAGTATGCTGTTTGCTGAATGCTGGAGTATGTCGTTTGGGACGGGTGTACAAACTATAAAAAAGATACGCTTGAAAAAATTAAAAACGAGGCCGCTAGAATAGTAACGGGATTAACTAAATCTGTTTCGCTTTCTAACTTGTACAAAGAAATTGGGTAAATTTATTAGATAGAAGGAAATACCAAAAATCAATTATAATGTATAAAATGCATAATGGTCTTTCGCCAGATTACCTGAATAATTTATTACCAGGACAAATTCTCGATAATATTCCGTACAATCTTAGAAATCAAGACAATTACTCGATTCTTAACATGAGGACTCAGATTTATTCAAACTATTTCGTACCTACAGCTATCGCTCTCTGGAATAACCTAGATGTTTCGTTGCGTTCAGCTCCTACGCTTAATGAATTTAAATCTATATTACGAAATGCTTTGTTCCGGACCAATAAAATACCTGTTTTCTATTTTTTCGGTAATCGCAAATATAGTGTGATCTATGCAAGGCTCAGAAATGCATGTAGTGATCTAAACTTTCGTGGAATTAATAATCATCTGATTCGCGACGCGTCTTGTAATTGCGGAAACGAAAGTGAACATTATTTCTTTATATGTCCATTTTACACACAACAAAGAATAGAATTTTTCAATATGACCAACACATTTTCACCCGTTATCGCCTTCAGCTATATTGTTTGGTAACGATTACCTAAGTGACGAAGATAATACGACTTTTTTCTTATATACAAGAATATATTCGTGACATCGGCCGTTTCTAGGCAGCTGCAGTATTCCCCGTGTTTAACTTTGTTAATTACATACACGTAACATTGTAGGTTGTATTCCTAATACTTCTCTTGAGATTCGATATACTTTTCTTCTTTCCAATCTTTATAAATTCATTGTTGGCAGATTCTTTTCCTATTTTTTTTTTTTCGTTCTTTTTCTCCTTTTTTTCAAATTCATGTAACTTTCAACAATTTTTGAAACCCTATCTAGTAATGTAAGTAAATGTCACATATTCGTGTATATAGTGTTTGGGAAGAGCCAGTATTATAACGTTGGCAGAACTTTTGGCCCAACCCTTTCGCTGAATGTTTAGATTTATATGTTAAATTTTCACATGTTATTTTCGACAATAAAATATGTTTAAACTCAAGCAGTTTGTCAAAAAACTGTAAATCACTGGTCTACACCGTACCGAATTATTTCGGGTGTTATCAGTGCACATAGGCTCGATAAACAAACATAATGTGAAGTTCATCCGGTGTTGGTAGAGGCCCAGATCCGATATCGTCTGCACTCTAATGAGTGCCGACTAATGATATTCGTCTTCTTGTTTGTTGCAAATACAACATTTTCTTTCGGCAAAAGGTATTCTTGTCATTTTTTTCTCCATCTTCCTGTGATGAAAGTCTTAATGTTATCACTGCGATTCTTTCTTTTCTTTCATTTTCTTTTTTTTTATAACTTAAATTTTGCTCTAATATGTTTTGGACTCAAAAGACAATATATTTTTATATGATGATACTCCATCCGAAATTTGTAAACTGGTATTCTTTCCAATTTTGTATGTAGATATCTTTGATGTCACGATAGTGAATACCGGAAATAGGGATCGAACTCATGAAGCATGGTTACAAGTGTTATTCATGGCCACATAACAGGAGATCCACCTATAAAAAAACTTTTTAGTCTAATTTAATTTCATACTCATTTTTTCATTCCTGGTACGGGGATCAACTTTTTGGAATACCCAAGTTCTATTGTTTTCAACTTTGAATTGCACTTGTCTGCTCGGACACGTTCTATCCTATTTCAGTTTGTTTTGGTCCGCTTTGATTTTCTAAATACTGCCCTAAATCTTAAATTAAGCAGGCCACGAGTCACTATCGCTTGTGATAGATTGAAGTATTTAAGCTTGCTAGTCCGTAATACCTTTAAAATAACGAGTGTGATTATTTAAATACTCCGGTTGTAACATGATGAACTCTACCACTCTCCCCCTACATACAGTTTAAACGATATAAAGAACTTGATTCTCATGTCAAAAGACGTATGAAAATTAACCGCAAAGATGCTGATTACTGTAAAATTGGGATTTTTTTAATAGATAAAACCAATGAGCACTTGTACTTTGACAAGCCTTGTCATGAAGAATATTCTTGAAAACGAAAACCAGAAGTTAATGTTTTGCCTGGGGAGAAATTATCCAGAAAAGTGATATGTAAACCAGAAAACTATTACCCATGAACTTTGTTTTACAGCGGCGTTTTCGCAAGTGTTTTGATAAAAATGTGTATGATGAAATATATATAAGCAACTCTTTGTATCAAGTCAACATTAAAAAACCTAGAATGGAAAACTCTTTCCAGAGAGATGAAAAATTGTTTATTTGCTTTCAATGAGTATTGTGTTAATCACATTTCAGTGTTACACCATTTACACTCATGTTTTTTTTTATTTAGCCGATGAACATGTTTGGTTTCATCTTGAATTTTTCAGAGTGTAAGGGTTCAAAACAAGATTATTAGTATCCCGTACGTAAATGTTGTAAAGTTTATCCTAAAAATAATGTAAGAAAAGATACGATTGTTCATACAACACTATTCGAAAAGACGAAACAGACTAGCAGTTGTTTAATATTTCCTACATAAATCCTACTAAAATAACAGTTTTCTTAGCTGGATAAAGAAAACCCCTCTTTCCATTCATTCTAGACCTGCAGAAGAAATCTTTAACCTTTTAGGAATTAGATAATCTAGCATTATTGTAGTCTTCATAAACAGCAAATTCACAGCGATCTATTGATGTCAATCATAACAATAGCAGAACATCAACAAACATAACAAGATAAGAAGATAATAATTTTGAAATCGAAAAGTACAGTTCACGTGATATCAAACTTCAAAACAGAACACTTGTTCGCGTCCAGCTGTAGCAGTGGTGCTGATGTGCCACGTTGCCTGGAACTATCTGTGACAGTTTGATTTCATTTTTGATTAAGATCGATTTAATTTTTCTTACATAAACATTCATTAACCATGAATGAAAAGTGGATAGATTCCTCTTATATACTTTTTGTATTATTTATGGTAAGTAGTAATTTTTCATTTTAAAAAAATCTTAAAATTTTTATCATGTATTAAGTATGAGTGTTTTTAAAGTAAACTGAAATGAGCTACTTTAATAATCTACAAATTGCTTGAATTTTAAAGTTTATATCGTAGTTTCTCTTTTGTCTATTTATTCATTGAGCATTGTATTTGGCTATTTCAAATGGGACTTTTTGAAATTTTAAAAGAATTTTTATTTTTATTCTTTTTTAATTATACGTTTAAATGCGTTTTCAGATTACTGTATTTTTCAGTAAGTTTTACATTGCTTTGACAATACTATTCAGATTGTATTTCTGAAATACCGATAATTAAAAAAACCAACTGAAATTGTTAAGGAAATGAAAAAAAAAAGATATTTTCGTTTCTGTTCTATTTCATTCTCGCAGTTATCACGTTTCATATCAAACAAAGTATAAATTAAAAGGAGATCTTTGTCGCACACAGATGAAGTCGAAAAAGATAATACCTTAAAAATCGGTCGAACATGTCGGCGCACTTATCTGACCTTTGGTAGAATTATCGTATATTTATTACAGCAGCTTGAAATATTTCTAATTCTTTTCGAGTAACTATGTTTTTTAATTATTTGTCTGTAAAAATTACGGACTCTTTATAAACCGCCCTAGTTTCAGAGCAAAAATCGATTGTTAAAAGCCCTGAGTCTGCAATATGTTGTAATTTAAAGCACATTTAATTTTTCAGGGCCTTGATCTACTTGTTCATGGTAAGTTGTCTGCTTTGTTTAATACTTTAATTGACCTTGAAATCTCGTGAATTTCGTGCAGATAAGATAATTGGGTATCTGTGAATTTTACTTTCATTTCCTCGATGCATCAATAAAATAGGTCAATAATAAGCATGTGAAATTGCCAAAAGAAACTGAAGTATGTTTCTGTTTTGTTTTGGCTATAATCAAAATATACGTGCTACCAATAAAGTTAACTTTTAACAGTTAAGGAGTACTGAGTTGTTTCTGTCTCATTGAGCACATACATGCCCCCGCTTCATGTACTCAAAGATCTAGAAGTGATAAATGTTTGATGAACTACGTAAGATCCAATTAAAATGTTGCTGCTTCTGGTTTATATATATTTTTTATTCTTTTCTAAAAGCCGAACTGCCATGCAGACATGTGCACAAAGAAGTAACAATCCCCTTACTACTCATGAAAAACAAAACCGCAGCTACCACCGATTGGCATGAAATATTTGTCAGCTTAAAATGGCGAACGGGAACATTGCGGCTACGACTCATCCCGCATGACATTACACCGGAAGGAACCGTTGCTGAGTGGCACGAAGGGAGTAATTTTACAGAAGTCGATATTCTCAGGGATAATACAAGATATTACCGTGGTGAAGTTGTCGGAAGGTACCATAGTTACGTTGCCCTTGCGTTTGATGGAGTAACACTAGTAAGTATACGGAAATGTAAATAAATCAAAGCTCTAAGAGAAACTCTAAAAAGCTTTTAAGTTCATCGGGAAGGCATTACTGTATCCAAAGAGCGCGATGAATAAAGGGTTAAAGTAGTTTTCAGTTCTTATCTAATAAGACGCCTTTGTAGAAACGGCATGATGATGTTGAGAAATTTTTGTTGTTGATTGATTGATTGACTGGTTGATTGATTGATTTTATTTCATTTTATTTTTTGTGGGGTGTCTGTTCTTTTTGTTTGTTTGTTTGTTTGTTTGTTTGTTTTCCCCATGAATCTTTCGTGCTTGGTTATATTTTGTCTACATATTTTTGTCTGCTAATGATGTATTCATGAGTATCCATCTGGTTTGCATCCCGAATAAAGGTACAGTACTATCAGTTTGAACCTATTTATTTTACAACGATTGGGAAATTTGTTCTTCTACAACCTATACTTATTCCGCTCAGAGTTGGGTTTTTTTGTGTTCAGACAAAACACATTGTAAGAAATGCCACTTGAGACTCTCACCCCTTAGACAAAAATCAGCTACCTCCAGATATGGGTCAGTCGTTCCACTTGCCGCCATCCCTCTTCTATAAATCCTTAATTGATCGGGAATAAAACACCAAAACTCCTATTTTAGCCATTGCTGTTTAAGCCCAAATAAACTCAAATTTAGACATTGTATTATTCCAGTCTGGAATGATTCAAAATGGTGAGGAAGGTATTTTCCTGGAACCAGTGGAAGAATCTGCAACTTTTGGGACTGTCTTTGGTCGACACAGATTGTCAAGCTGTGGCAAGATCCACCCACCTCCTTTGGATATAGGTCAGCAGTCACATAGGTATTTGGTATTTTCCTAAATTAAGACAAGATTTCAAATTAATATTCTCTCCAATACGGACTTTTGTGGGTCCTGCTGTAATGCGATACGTATGGTGGATGATTTCGAACATTTCGTTGTTTCGTTCTGTCGCGCGCGCCAATACGAAACAACGACATTTTAAAGTTTCGAAGTTTCGTTTTGGCGCGCGCGACACAACGATACAACGATAAACCGCGCGCGCGACACAACGAAACAACGACACTATGAACGCGAAAAAACGATACTCAGAATCTCGTCTTGTCGTGCGCGCGGTTTCAGTTTAATGTCGTCTTTTCGTTCTGTCGCCCGCGCCAATACGAAAAATCGAAACATTTTAATTGTCGTTGTTTCGTTCTTTCGCGCGCGCCAAAACGAAACTTCCAATCTTTAAAATGGCGTTATTTCGTTCTGTCGCAATTTTAAAAATTGGAAGTTTCGTAATGGCGCGCGCTTTTCAACTTTATCACACTCTTTCAACGTTCTGTCATGCATATAGCTACGAGCTCGTGACGTTCTTAATTTGCCTTGAAATACCACCCTCATACTTGGTTAATAATAAGTTTCAAAAGGCTTATGTGAACGTAGAGCTCGTCCACAGACGAGCAGACAAGTAAATATACAGATATAATCTATTTATTATTTCACTGTAAGTAATAGTAAATCCTATAAAACAAATGGCAAAGGAATTCGTCGAATCAATTAGACAAAACATTATGTCCCCTTTCTTACTAAATGACTTCTGTGTTTTCTCCTGTGGCGATCGTGTTTAAGGCTGTTCAAATTCATTAGGAACGTTTTTATTACAATTCTTGGGAATTTAATGTTTTGTGGTAAAATGGTTAAAGATAAGGTTCAGTATCCGTCTAATTACAGACATATTTATGACTTTTCATTAAAAAACAGGAGCCAAACACAACATAAACCAGTAAAATATGAAGTGGTATATGTTTTTCAGAGAGTGAGCATGGGAAAATATTATTTTAAGTTAATCTTGAAAACGTACGAAAATAATGGAACGCCGCAGTGGACATATGCTAGTCTACTTGCTCAAACTTCAGGTAAAACTTGATATATCCTCACATTGTAAACAGGATCATGTGTAAAGAGGCGACAGTTTCTTGAAATAATGTTTTAGAGTTTTTAAAAGCGCTTTAAAAATCTTCACCAATGACATGTTTCCATTTGGAGAAAACCTCTAGTGTAGAGCAGACGACTCGTTATGTTTCCAGGGTACGTCGAGCACCTGACGGTTTCACCAAGTACTTGGAAGTTCTTATTGTGGCTGATACAACGGTTGTAGACTTTGTTGGAAAAGATCGAGTCAAAACGTACATATTGAGTCTAATGAATATAGTAAGTTATTACCTTGTCATTTTTCAACTTATTTTTCTTATTTTGATATGTATGTTTGCTCTCCGTTATTATTTACATTGATTTGTTTAAAGTACGGCATATGTGATGTGCTGTTCTGTGGTACTTGTGTCCATGTATGTTCGTACTTGTATCTCTGGCCAATTTCTCTTAGTCTCTATAGCCATAAACTAAAAGATTCTTTTGTAATTAAAAAATGTAAACATTTATCCGGTCACACCTACATTTGGAATTTTGCTAAGACAAACCTCGGTCGATTTTCATTCCTTACAGGTTAATACAATATACCATGATCCATCTTTGGGAGTCAACATTGAAGTGGTCACTGTGAAAATCATGTACATGGACAAAGCTTCTGTAAGTATTGTGAAATAAAATGAATTGCTTGACTCATGTCATAAGGATGCCGCTGACCAGTCCAAGCTTTTTCCATACCGGAAGTTACAACGTTTGCTATCGCATTGCTTTACGGCATTCATTTAATATATGATCTTGTAAAACGTTGCCGTAAAAAAGGGGCGAATAAGTGGTCCACCGTTAACGAACTTGATGTGTAATCCAAGAGTTGCGAGTTCGATCCACCGCTCCGCCACTAAAATGACAAATTGTATTTCGGATGAGAGGATAAACCGAGGTCCAGGTGTCATTGTTATACACTGAAAAATGGAAAAGAATCAAGAGTGTCTTTGGCATAAGATGCTTTCTGTATATTATCTGTACAGTATCCCCACAACCTGAAATAACTTAACTCTGCAAGGGGCGCCGGTCATATGGGCCACAGGTACCGACGATAAACAATCTCATTAAAATCATATCCTTACTGACGCTACACTACCTTTCTCTATGTAGCGAAGAGTAACAGAGCGAAAACGATGATCTGATTTTAATGAGATTGGACGATAAATAAACTGAAATGGATAGTTTGCTAAAAGGACCGTTCTGTATATCAACAATTAAATAAGATTTTTTTCTAGATCTTACGATTGAAATATAGCAAAAGCTGTCGCCCTTCTCACCGCCATACATTTTTATATCAACGGGTCTCTTTTTTCAAAATGCTCAACTGATAATGAAAAATAAAATAAATTTGAAACACTTTTTTGAAGCATTTACGGTTCTTATCTCTAAAGTTATTTTTAGACATATTTAGCATGTGAAATTCAGGAAAATACAGTTGTCAGAGCCAGTAGTCCCCAACAAACAGTGGACAAGTTTTGTCAGTGGGTTAGTTCCCAGACTTACAGAAGTGCGCGTTCTGGACCGGGAGCCAATCATGACGTGGCTGTTCTGCTTACCAGACACAAATTTGCAACAGCTGGTAATTAGTCGTTTTCCGGTTTTTTCGCGGGATTTACAGTTACTGATGAAAGTGTTGAAATGGAAAAGAAAAATATAATAGTGCTTAATATGTAAAGTTTTTTTTTCAAGATTATATTCTTTCTACAGCTCTATAATTTTCTGAGATTCATATGTACGTATTGAATGGTGCAATTTACTGTTGTGATCAAGAAGTGTCAATTGATTTTGTTTTTTATTACGCCATAGTTTCTAAATATAAATACTTAACTTCGAACTATTTGTAGTCTATACAGGATGCATGTTCAAGACATCTGAAACTCTAACTTTATTATTTGTCTTATTACATGACAGGATATGCACCAATCACTGGTCTGTGCTTGCCAATGCGAAACTGTGCTCTTGTGAAAGATGATGGCTTTACAAGTTCGTTTGTTATTGCACATGAAATGGCGCACGTGTAAGTTATTGACCATGTCCAGTCATACTAGCATGGTTTAGCGGAAAAGAAAGGTTAAGTCTCACTACAAATGATCTCATCAAAGTTATGAGTATGCTTTAGTTATAAATTGACACGTAACTTTATGTGTGAATAAAAAATATTCTTCTTTTCTTAGCATAATTAATGGTGTTCTCCTTAGGAATGACTCAAGATAAGTAAAAGTTGCACCTTAGACATATCTACTGATTACCGGCAGCAACTCTAAGAACTGCTCATGATCTGCTTTAAATCATGATCTGCTGTCAATTTGGTGATAAAAAATTTTATAGAAATAAATGGCAAATATTTCTTATTAAACTATTAAGAAATTATTCTTAGAAAAATGTAATTAAATGTGTAAAATATTGTTTACACTACATTGTCGCACCATAAATCGGAAAGGATAAGCTTTGTGTTTTTTGTCAAGTCAGTAAGTAGAAACGCTCAAGCCGAAGAAAGAAATCAAAACTGTCAAATGTCCTTAAAGTACGAGTTAACAAGTTTAGAAATCAAGAGTTCAGTGCAAAACTATTGTAACCACATGTTAGGTAAGAATGAGATATAATAGTTCTGTACTTAGCCTTAGATTTAATATAATTTAATAATATATTTGCATTTCGTAAGTCAAGAGTGGCAACACCATTGTATTTTGGACGAGACTGATAAGCGAGGACTCCTGTATCGGTGCATTACTCTATGAATGATTAAGAAGAGACACGTCTCTGGAATCGGGACACTATACATTTCAGATTTCAACTGTTTAAGTTCCTCTTAGTTTCTGGTTGTATGAGCAACTGGTACCAACGTACTTTAAAAGATGAAAAGACGCACTTATCTAAATGCATGTGTATTGAATAGTGTGAGTTCATTATAACAACTTGAAAATAAGACGAATTAAGGTGGAAGTATCTTTTTTCCAGGTTTGGTTTGATGCACGATGGACACGGAAATAACTGCCATGGTTCAGCTTACAGAACTAGCATCATGGCAACCATTGTTCAATCCTCCTTTAACCATTACTGGTGGTCTGAATGTAGCAAAATAAAAATGGCTCAAGTGATTGGGTAAGAATATTTTTTTCTTTTCTTTAATAACGTCGTCATCGTTTGGTTTAAGGTAGATCGATACATTTGAACCAAAATTTCAACCTTTCTCTGATTTATTTTCATTGACTGTGACGTAGAGTAGGTGCTTTACCCTTCTCAGTTTTACAGTCATATTCGATTTCATTGCGTAATGAGCGCCACCTATCGGCGAGTGATTATCCATTAATTTTTTGTCAGTCAAATGTATAAAGTATTTAAATCATTTAGAATGATCCTTGTGATAAATTAATGTTATATGTCGATTAAAAGATATTGAAGAATGTACGTGTCAAACTTCGAAGAAAGAAATCTGAGAAAATTGGAATATTTTTCCCTTAGGATATCTATTTACTGATTGAATCTGTAGATGACTTCAAAGTAGTGAAAGATGCAGTTATAAATACGGAAGCAGAAAATTGAGCTTCTCTGGAGTTCCTTTTATCAGACCTTTTACGGTAACTTCAAAACACAAGTGAGTAAGAAAAAAATTGAAGCTTAAACTGACACAGACTTATCGATAGTTAGACCAGTCACAAATCTATAAACTAAGTCTTCGCAACAAGTTTAACTGCACATAAAGACAGTATCTCGGCTAATCTTTTGATGCATTTGGGTACAAACGCGATTGAACACTAGAGATGCAGACATCTGACGGTATAAAAAGGAAAATCAACTGTTGAAGACGTTTTATACAAACTATCGGTAATTTAAAGATAGTTTCCTTTTAATTTGAAATTCCAATAAATAGCGATTTACCCAACTTTCAAAAAATATACTTAGGACCTAAATACCTTAGTATGAAGTTCTGTAACGTAAAATAATGCAACTAGGTCTAGTTAATGACTTTGTTTTCGTGGATGTAAACTTGAAAAAAGGCAGATATACCTGTCTGTGCCAGAGAAGCCACCTGCTTAAACATTTTATTGAATCTAATCAATGCAATTATTTCTATTACTTTGAATTTTCAAATAACATTTTATTTTTACAAAGAAAGCGTGTTTTGATTTTTAGATCTCTGTATTGCTTGAACAATAATCCGTTTGTTGTGATCAAAGAAGATCTGAGAATACCTCTTGGCTTGAGCTGGTCTTTGGATGAACAATGTCGGCTAGAGTTTGGTGGCAATGTACAGTTTTGCAGAGCAGTAAGTGTAACAGATCTATTCAGTAAGCATGGATCGAATAATACGTTTTTACAATTGTCAAAATATATCAATAATAGTTATGCTACTATTGAAAAAGCATACATTGTCTGCAGCGTTATCAGCCTTTTTTTCTTTTTTTGTTCTTTTTTTTTCTTTTTTTGAGGCCCCTTACCGGGTAACCCCGTTTATTTTTTGGTACCATAGTTAAAATAAGCGGTATTAATCAACTGATCGATTGCTAGCACATAATCTTTGGTAAGAAATGTCTCAAAACTGATAAATGTAAAATTTACGTTAACTATGTAGTGTAACAGGCTCTTACCCCGTTTATTTTTTGTGTCATAGGTAAATACATTGGATAGACCAATATGGCATGCAAACTTTTACATATTGTCCCGGTTAGAAATGTCTCCAAAATGACAATCATCAAATCAACGTTAAATATTCACTGTATGCGGCTTTTGTTGTGACGTCCTACTACCAGAAAGCATTATTAATTAAACTTTTTTAAAGTCTTAAATAGACTTGATCGAAAGAGGAAAAGACAAGACAACTCTTAAAGAGGACAGAAAACTAAGTAGAGGGAGACTACTCCTTAAACCAACTGATAACGTTTATCAGCCTTTGTACGAGCGTTGAACTCGGTGACCTGTGCAGTTAACTAGCAGTGTTACTTTTTCAGTAGAACATGAATTTGTTCAGAACAATGTATACTTAGTCTTTTACAATATGCATTTCGGAATTGCTTTCATTGATTTCTGTTTTGTTCGGATTCAATTTAATATTTTATGTTATTTGTAATTCCAGTTCAGGTCCATTGACCCTTGCTCTCAGATGTGGTGTACGGACGAGGGCAGACGGTACTCGTGCAAGACAAAAAATGTCGTACCGCTTGATGGCACACAATGCGGAGCCTCGCCTCAGGTATGTAATCAGCAATTGTAGGTACCAGCTAATCGTATTATAAGAAGGCTCTCGTTAGTCATTCTCGCTTTAGCGCACGTTTGATTAGGTGTATTTGTTATGACAGATACTTTTCTTTTATCCTTGCTTAGAAACTGTAAGCTTTTTAACTTCATGCCAGTTCAGCGGGGTTAAATACTAATGTATGCCAGGTCAGCGGGGTTAAATACTAATGTATGCCAGGTCAGCGGGGTTAAATACTAATGTATGTCTTACGATTATCAGGCCGATTTCGTGACAATTCGTTCTTGCGTACGGCAAATTTCCAAAGTAGAGACCCGAGACAGTCCTAGTACAGTGACAGAAGAAGTTTTTAGGAGCCACTGACCTTAACAGCAATCTCCTGGACCTTTATAACTAGATCTTCAGTTAAGGTCCTGATGCAAGTTATGTCGAAAATTAACTAAACTTAATTATTGAATTTAAGTCTTCGACGGTAACTAAGTATTTCTCAGATAGATATTCTTTTATCTATTTCAAACGACAGTACTATTGCCAAGGTGGCGCGTGCGGTTACCATGGTAATCAAGCGCCTGTTGACGGTGGGTGGAGTCAGTGGACAGAATGGAGCCAGTGTTCGGAACAATGTGGCGTCGGATTTAAACGGCGGTCACGGAAATGCGATTCTCCAAAGTATTTTTATAAGCATATGCCTCTAAAATAGTTTTTTTATTCTAGAAGTAGTAAATCGGTTTCTTTTAAAATGAGTAGATTTATTCGATTTTTATAGGTAAGATGGAAATGTTAAGCCTTGCATTTAATTAATTTAATGTATGATTTTGTATTGTAACATTTCATATCTTAATTTAATTAAGTAATTTGCATGTAAGATACGAATCATATTATTATTATTATTATTATTATTATTTCATTCGAAGTGCAGATAAAAGACTTAATTTAGTAAATCTTTAGTGAAGATTTAAATGTGTGAATTTTCTTCGTTTTTTCCCCATTAGTTTCTAAGAGTGTAAGAGACTTCTCCTTTCAGATTCTTTTAGCATTTTATCAGAGTTTTATTTTGACCTTTTGGTTTTAATCTTGTAGACCGGAGTTTGATGGGAAAGAATGTGAAGGCGAAAGTGAAAATATGGATACATTGTTTTACTCAGGTAAATTCAAAGTACCATGTTTATGTTTGTTCAAAAGTAAGTTGATTTTAAACAATATGTGGGGTTTTTGTCGTCGTCAAGAATTCACGATTAAAGGTTTTCACGATTTAATCCTGAAATTTCACGACTTCCCGATTAAGCAAGAAATTTCATGATTTGTCGATTTCACGACGTTCCTCGATTTTATCCTAAAATTTCAAGATTTCATGATATCGCGAAATTATAAAATAGCTCAGTTATGAATTTTCAAGAAAAAATAATCGCAAAATTACAAAAACATGAAACTGAAATTTAAATTCATGAAATCGTGAAATTGCGAGATCGTGAAATTATGAAATTTCAAGAAAAAATCGTGAAAACAAAAACTTGTGAAATTTTGAAGTTAAAATCATGAAATATAAAGTTGAAGTTTCACCACAGGTCTTTCGTAGAAAAAGGGACACCTTGCCCTGTGATATATGTTGTTTATTAAGTTAATTTGTTAGTGTTTATATTTTTAACAGGTATGTACAGAATATACTGACAAACGGGCTCAGCAATGCAGTATGATGGATATCGTGCCGGTAGGAGGAAAAACACAGACATGGTTACCTTACCAATCTAAAAAGGTAAAGAAAACACTTCCGATATACAGAGGCACCACCTATTTAGATAGTTCCGGTCTCAATAAATACATAAAGTAGGGGCCAGTGGGCACCCTAGAACCAGATGAACAACCTCGCAGCTGTCTTCAGATTATCAATCACTTGCTTATAAAAAAATGCTGACTTAAAATACATCAAAGTTAACTGCTTGGTGAGAATGCTTTAAAATAACCAGTGACTCTGCTTTTTATGTGAAGTGCGAAGCTACTTGATGCTACAACTCTTTCAGATTTCATCTTGAACGTAACCCTGAGAAGTTACCTAAGTCTGGCAAAGTGGTAATTAACAGCGTATCTCTACTTTTTTTTTTAGATGATGATTTGTGTAAACTGACATGTGTATCCGCGACAGATAATAATGTTGTGACATTCGACAGTCTTGTTGACAACGGTACACCATGTTTCTATGGCGAGAGCAACTTTATATGTCTTGATGGAACCTGTGAGGTACATGTATTCTCTTTTTTTGTTTCTGAAAATAGAAATATACACTTTCTTGAAATTTAGACATATTTGTCGTTTACTTTCCTCATTTCCGTGTGATATGATAAGGTCACACGTGTATATCTTTGAAATGTTCATATAATTGAAGTAGAAAATAACGTATAAATACGAAATACATTATGTTTTCATTAAAAAACGTTTTCAGAGTATCAGTTTCAATACAAAGACTGTTGTTGGGAAAATGGAATCTGCTTTCCTCTCATAATTTCTGTCCTCAGGAAAAAATACCATTCTTAATCATTAGGCAATAGTGCATCAATGGAAGTTTGACTTTTTCTTTAGAAAGTTGGCTGTGACGGTGTAAGAGGTTCTGACGTGACGCTAGATAGGTGTGGAGTGTGTCAGGGGGACGGTACTTCCTGCAAAGATGTCACTGGTACATACAAAAGGAAGTTTGACTACAGTGCAGGTACAGTTGCTGAATGGAATTTTTATTTTGATGAAATTGAATTAAATTATAATTTAGATTAGTTCAATCTAATCATACGTCTTAATCTTTTTTCGTTCATGGCCATTTGATAAATAACATGAAAAAAACGTGAGTTTAGTCCTATGTTTGTACGTCCAATTTCCTGTTACCTGATTTTTTTTCTGTTTTTTTTTCTTTAGCGAAGACGGAAGTTGCTTTGACATTTCGATAGAACGTTTCGATTTCTCACAAAATATTGTTTCTGTTTTCTACATTAACGATGTTCTATATTGTATGCTGATGTTCTAAAGAGAAAAAGTTTTCATCATTCTTCAAACCTTTCTTAAAAAAGATCATTTCCGATATGTTTAGGAACGCTGCTTAATACGAGAGCTACTTTGTAATTTCTATTTGGCAGGCAGTAATAGTAAGTTTCCTGTTTCCCTGTTTTATTTAAATACTTATTATTATTGTAATTTCAGCGGGAGGGAAACACTATGATACCGTAATGATATTGCCAAAAGGGTCCCGGAATATTACAGTCAGAGAACTAGCGACATCTTCTCATTTTCTGTGTAGGTTAAATCATGGTTGAATTATACTGCTTTATATGGAGCACAAGAGAGCATTCATGAATTGATTATATTCAAAAAAGAATACTAAATACTCAAATACAATTTCATTTTACTTCTTGCTTTAAGATGGCATTTAGGTTTGTACATAAATGTACAAAAAGTTCGACGGTGAATGGTTTCGACGCCAAACAGATTGAGGTATTAGATAACATTTGTTATACAAAGTAATGTAATTGGTACCTCCAATCTGATTAGAATCATTTCCTAAACATAGCTATGCTAACCGTAGGGAGATCGTGAACTTCAGTCAGATTGCTGGTACATCCATGTTCATCATGTTTTTGTCGTGATTTTTTCTTCTTCTTTTCTAGCTCACCTTAGCAAATGCTCAGGGTGAACTATTGTGATTACCCTGTGTCCGTCGTCTGTCGTCAACATTTTACTTAAAATGACATCTCATCCTAAATCACAAGGCTATTTTTAACCAAACTTTATAGAAATGTTCCTTATATTGCCCTTTTCTAAAATTGCTCAAACCGCTCCACACCATTGCACATAAAGGCTGCAAAAGCTAAAACTGGAAGAAAAAAAAACACAACATCTCCTCCTAAATGGCAGTGTAATTTTCCACCAAACTCCACAGAAATGTTCCATACAAAGCCCTTCATTAAAATTTCTAAAACGGTTCCGCTCCATTGATCAAAATGGACGCCAGAGCTAAAAATAGATTTTCGTCAGTATTTGGTTTCAAATGACATCTCCTCCAAAACCATTCGGTCATTTAATCTAAATTTGACAGAAATGTTCCTAATATTGGCTTTTTTGATAATTTCACAAACAGTTCCGCTCCATTTTACTGAAGGGCTGCAAAGGCTAAAAATAGAAAAAAATGAATCAGCGTCTCCTCCTCAACTGCAAGGTACTTTTCCATCAAAATTCACGAAAATGTTCCTTTGCTTAGCCCTCTATTAAAATTGCTAAAATAGTTCTGCTCCATTGAACAAACTGGCCACCAGATCTAAAATAAGGTTTTCAGCAATATTTGGCTTCAAATGACATTTCCAAAACTTCTAGGCCATTTTAAACCAAACTTGACAGAAATGATTCTTATATTGCCCTTTTATAAATTTGCTTTAACCGTTCTGTTCCATTGCAAGTAAGGTGCTACAAGAGGTAAACATAGAAAAAAAATAACGTTTCCTCCTAAACAGCAATGTGATTTTCCACCAAATTTCACAGAAATGTTCCTTCCAGAGCCCTCTGTTGAAATTGCTGGGAAGGTTCCGCTTCATTGAAGAAAGTGGTCGCCAGGGCTAAAAATAAATTTTCATCAATATTTTGTTTCAAGTGACATCTCTTCTCAGACCGATAAGCCATTTTCTTTTAAACTTTGCAGAAATTTTCTAGATATTGCCCTTTTCTAAAATTGCTCAAACCATTCTGCTTTATTGCACAAACGGGCTGCAAAAGCTAAAAATAGAAAAACAAATCAAACAGTATCTCCACCTAAATGGCAAGGTGATTTTACACGAAATTGCACAGAAATGTTCCTTACATAGCCCTCTATTCAGATTGCTAAAAGGGTCTGCTCCATTGGACAAAATGAGCTAAAAATAGATTTCGACAATATGTTGCTTCAAGTGACATCTCCTCACAAGCTGTTATCTCGAAATTGCCATTGGCCCATGGTGTTTTTTTTTTGTATAAAATTCGAGAGCTTTAAAAATCTTCAATTAGGAAATGTAATGTTGCATCTGATGTTTGTTTAACAGTAGACCCTCAGCCAAAGTACTCAGGTGACCGATCCAGGACCATCATGACTCTGTTGTTTAAATTAAAGGCTTTTGCTTCTATAGTTATAGTGTTCTTCGCAATAATATGTCGAAATTTGCCAAAGTTTGAAAGTTATAGTTACAAGAAAATGTGCCTTTAAACTCAAGGCTTTTACAAAGGTATTTGAAATTTAAAGAATTATATTTAGAAAATGTTACAGCTTTACAGGATACCTTCTATTACAACTATGCGTTAAATGGTGACGGGAAACAGGGCCATTCCAAAAACTTTGTGTTGGATGGAGCTTGGTTTGAGTACAAAAACAACAGAGGTCATGAAACATTGAAGTCGAAGGGGCCGCTACATCGAGACGTCAACGTGCTGGTATGTTTGAAATGGGAATGAAACAGTTAATACGCTGACTGTTTATGTTTAAATAACACTTTGCTATTCCGCATACAAGTCCGAAAAGAGAAGAAATATTATTATCTATAAGATTTCTTTTACATATGTAACATTATAACTTATAAAGTATTTCAGTTTTAAAAGCTTGTGACTGTGTAATAGTTGATGAAAATATCAGTAAACAAAAAAATACAGTGTCAAAACAACTCTAATAGCTTATCTTGTAATGGTATCCTTTGTAACTTGTTAATTGCACCAACATGATAAACGTGAGATGTCGTCTGAATTCCAGGTATACCCGATGGACTACAGGCATCCTGCACAATACGAATATCATTATACAGTTGACAAGAACGATTTTACCTTAGAAAAGAACAAATATGTCTGGAAATATGAGGACTGGAGCCCATGTAGTGTATCCTGTGGCAAAGGTTTGTTTAATTATTTGTGAGATGGTTCAAACTTTATTCGTGCGAAGATTGATCAAAGGTCACATTCGGAATGGATTAAAGATTCACGCTGTTACTTCATTTTCTGAGACAGAAATAGGTGACTTTTACAAGTAAATTAGGATTAGACAAATGCAAAGATCATTGTGGTTGTCTGTTTTTTGGAAAGACTGTGAAATGAGTTCAAAACCAGTAAAAACAATCCGGTACTATAACTTTCTCTGTCATAATTAACTCAGGTTAAAGGTTACAAGAATATTTGATTTATCACTTCAAGTTCCTCTTATTACATGTTCTCTTGAATGTTCAGAAAAGAAGACGGTGAATTCTTTGTTGCTATTTGATATCTAAAAGGTTACTTTTGGGCTATTTCTAGATCAGAGAAATGTTATCATTTTTACTCTTTTTTTTTTCATTTCAGGTGTTCAGCATATTATATACGGTTGTTATGACAGACAAACAGATGATAAAGTCGAGGAAAAGCTATGCCAGTATGTTGGAAGTAAAGAAACAAATAATGTGGAATGCGAAATGATTGACTGTGCCTCTGTCTCGTAAGTAAACAATGGAGTGATTGGTTGTTCACATCTCTGTTAAGTAAGCAGTAGTGTGATTGGCTGTTCTTTTTTGTAACTCGGTAATCAGATTCTGGTTGACTGTCTTTATTAATGTCGATCACGAATGACCTTGCCGCTCTCCAAGAAAGGAATCCTCAAACATGTAATTGCACGTCGTCTCCATTAAATGTCTGTCTCATGTTTGACAAGCAAAGACGTCATAACAGCATGATTATTAGTATGATTTGTTTGTAGATATCAATGGCGAATGTTGAGGGATTACAGCGAATGTTCAGCCTCATGTGGAGACACTGGTATTCGTCATCAGTTGTCAGAGTGTGAGAGAATCTCTGACGAAGAGATTGTTGTCGATGAATATTGTTTGTATGTACCTAAACCGATCAGCATCGAGCCTTGTAACCGGAAAGTGTGTGAAACGTTCACATATAAATGGAAGGTTACAACGGAATGGAGCGAGTGCTCCGCCACCTGTGGAGATTACGGGACACAGTTCCAGGTCTTTTATTGTGTGAAGCAATATAAGGACGGTCACACTGAAAACGGCCGATAAACGGTTTTGTGCTGATATGGTTAGCCCCAAGGAGCCTAGACCTTGCAACAGAAAGCCGTGTATGGAATATAGATGGGAAAGTACGGACAGTTGGTTGGCTTGTAACGAATCTTGTGGAGAGTATGGGATGCAAGCAAAAAGGATAACATGTAAGAGGGTTAAGGATGGCAAGAGTACTGATGCCGGGGTATGGTTTTGTGCAGGACTAGATAAACTGGTTGAGCGTCAGCCTTGTAACAGAAGAGAATGCTTTAGTTTGAAATGGGTTGTGTCAGGTGATTGGAGTGATTGTAGTCAGACATGTGGTAATGAGGCTTTCAAAGAAAGGAAATTTTTATGTAAGAATGTAACGTTTGATGAAAGAGAGCAAACAGTTCCCGATGAGTTCTGTAACGAGTCAGAGAAGCCAGATGAAAAGGAACAATGTGAACTAGAACCGTGTGTTACTTACTACTGGGGTTCTACAGAAAACTGGACAGAATGTTCCGAGACTTGCGGTGATTCGGGTAGTCAAAAGCTTTTATATGTATGTAAAAATAGTCAAAATGATACTCAGGTAGAAGACATTTATTGCGAAGGCCTTGAGGTTGAAGCTGTTGAAAGACCTTGCAATAGAAATCCCTGTTCTACTTTTGAATGGAAAATAACTGAGGACTGGAGTCCAAGCTGTCAGAAAACGTGCAGTGACCTTTTTGTAGAAAACCAAACACAAGAAGTATTATGTTACGAAATATTTCAAAACGGTGAAGAAAAGTTGGCAAGTGCCTCAGCATGCGACAACGTTGGGAAACCTGTAATTATCAAAGCTTGTAAGAAGCTTGAATGTACCAAGTTTCGTTGGAATCGTGCAGATGATTGGTCTGAATGTGAGGCTCCATGTGGGGGAACGGGTGTCCAGAGAATGGTTACTGAATGTGTTTTCATTGATGGGGCAAACATAAAAACTGTCGATGATGAAAACTGTGTGAATCATGTGAAACCAGATGACTTAACCTAGAATATGCTCAATGTCTGCCTGCTATAGGTAAAGTATCAGAACGTTTACTGCAATCTGTTTGTTGATTTCGAAATGGAGATATCTACAGATTGTTAACATTTTGTTTGTCGATCTTCGATATGAAATGTTTATGTGCTATAAGAAAATTTGATTTTTTTCTCATTATAACTTTATGAATAAAAAGCTTTTGAGTTATAACTTGAATTATTCTCTTTTCCAGTTATCATCCAAGAAGTGTAACCACATTACATTTCCTTTACAAAGAAATGTTTGTAACTTTAAAATCATTAAGATATGAAGAGTTGTACAAAAGTCTGACATCACACATCAAATATTGTGACGTAAAAATTGATTAAACCTTTTGTTATAACGCTTGATCTATTACCAGTTTCGTTGATGATGGGGAGGCGTACTGGGGACCGTGCTCCGTCACATGTGGTGAAGGTTTTCAGACAAAGAAACAGAAATGCTTGGAACATAGTGATGGTAAACAGTGGGAAGTAAATTCTACAGTATGTGAAGAAGCCAACATTGTTCGTGCAAAACAACCTTGTGATGCTGGGCCATGCGGGTATCTTGAATGGGGAGCGGGTCCTTGGTCAATGGTAGCTGACCTTTTGATTTGTTTACTTATTGACTTCCTATTTCTCATAGATGGTTTTTTTATCACAAGTATTCGAAATGCCAGAGTTTGATATTTCAGAAGTAATTGATTAAGTATAGTCAAATGGCCAGATTTGGAGTTTTGACAATATCTAGTGTGTGTTTATTAAAATGTTTATTTCTTAATAAAACATATATATTGTAGCAAAATTAATACAGGTGAAATGTACACAAGAGTTTAGATATTTATTATTTTTCTAGATATCTACTTCATTTTTTTAAATGTCAAATAAACCGGATGTTGAAACTATGTTACATCAACATCTTACCTACATACTATAACAAAATCAGACTTTCTGACTATCATTTATGATTCCAAAGTAGTTGTAGTTGTAGTAAACCTATAATCCATATTTAGTGTTTGCACTCCAGTGTTCGAAGACATGCGGACCAGGACAACAAAAGCGTATAGTATACTGTGGAGAACCATCAGAACCTAGTGACTTCTCCAGGTGTCCTGGCAAAACACCGGAAGAATATCAGACATGCAACAATGAGCCATGTCTTGGTAGGTCCATACAGTTTATTCTTTGACATCCGTAACCCTGCATATGTTTGAAGTCTTACAATGTGATTACATACTGAGCAGAAATACTTATATTAATATTATGTCCATAATTAAGCAGTCCTTGAATTTGTGTCTCTCTTTTCTGTTTACACCATGTTTCTGCAGTTTGTTTCAATTATTCTTTTTCACTTAATCTCGAGTATGTTTGAAAAGAGTCATTTTATTAATTATAACTTTCACAAAATATGTTCTCTCAGTGACTCATATTTGCTTCCTTTGAGATTCGATCGTACAGAAATTCATTTTAACACATTGCTGTCCCAAAACAATTGTGGGAGTTCTGTCAAGCTGTTCAACTTAGATAACCTAATGGACAATGAGTAATCACGGAATGCGATTTATGTAAGCGACAGATGGCTTTTCATTCGAAACATCACACTTCAAACAGAACTAGATAACGTTACACAAGAGTAGATTGATTGCGTATTTACTACATTTGAATTTTCATATATCAGTTTCATTTTGCAAATACACGTTTCGGTTGTGCATGTTACATTGTAAATGAACTTATTTGTTCATTTCAGTCGGACATACACCAGTTTGTGAGAAAAACCGGATGAGATTCTGTAACCTTTCTAACCTGCGACTTTGTTCCCACCCAGCGTATGAAAGTGTTTGTTGTGTCGCTTGCCAAAAGTACAAAACAGACCAGTCTTGGTACAGAAGGCGTAGAAGATGGTTGTTATACCATGGATAATCACACTGCATTAATGACTTACTCTTGTTATTCTTGCTGTATTGCAGCCGTTGTCATTGTCGTTATCAGAAAATAACTGAACAGATATAGTTCTAAGTTATAATCTGTTACGTGCTTTTGTTAAAGGCAATACTTGACGTCTTAGTATAATGTGGCGCCATGTAAGATTTCAATGTTCTTGACATAGCCTTTGTTAGTCAGTGCGCTCGTACTTTTAACCAGAATTTTTGTCACATTGAAGGTTCAAAGTAACCACATAAATAAGTAAGCGAAAGTTACCCGTTACTTCATGTATTTCTCATTAATTTCTCTTCTGTCTCGATTTTATAATTTATGTGTGCGTAAATAAGCCAATCATATACTAGTATACATTGTTCTTTTCTCTCCATATTGAAAAATGTAGAATGTGATGCAAAATTTGCATTTAGTTAAATATCCGCTTGCATACTTTGGAAAATACAGAGCCTTATTCCTTGTATATAGCCTTTGATTACTATGCCCCTGAAGGAGGGCATATAGTTTTTTTAACCGTCCATCCGTGATTCCGTCCAAAAACTTTAATCATAGTCCATAACTTCCTTATAAGTGAATGGACTTACTTAATACGTGAATACATCACCCCTTTTGGACAGGATCTTCCCACTGACATATATTTATTTGACCTTGACCCTTAATGACCTTGATGTCAAAGGTCCAATTGTCAAAAAGCTTTAACTTGCCCATAACTTTCTTATTAGAAAGGATATTTAATACTTGAACACAACACCTCTCTGGACATGACCTTCCAACTAACATATATTTATTGACATTGACCCTTGAATGACTTTGACCTCGAAGTTGGCTATAACTCCCTTATTACTAGACAGAAGAAATCTTCCAAACGACATGTATTGTTTTGCCTCGACCACTAACTGGCCTTGACCTGGAAGTCAAATTGTCAGAAAAAAACTTCTTTTGAAGGATCTACAAGTTATCTTCTGGTCACATACATTTCTTTATCTTGACCCCTAAATGACCTTGATCTTGAAGTCAAATTTTCCACACACAAAAACCCACTAATTTTAAAGGATCTGGTCCTCAGCTCTGAGGTCAAAGCATCACATCTGAGTTATTGCCATCTTTCTGTGACAGTTCTTGTTCTAACTGTTGTAGCTTTTGTTTATTCTGTTATGCCGTACGTTTATTCTGTTATATAGCATACGTTTATTTTATATGGTTCATGGTTTACTTTTTGAAATAACTGATAGAATGCTTTTTATATGTTTTAAATATATAGTTAATCACTTTTTACATTCATGTTGTGTATTCGAGTATCTGCCATGGGTAAAAAATATGTAGCCTTGTTTTTGAAATAATTCCTTATCATATATATATATATATATATGAGGAATAATTTCAAAAACAAGGCTACATATTTTATCACATCTGAGTATATATATATATATAGAAACTACAGAAATAAGTTTGTTGGTCGTTCAGTTTGAACTGGAATCTGAAATGAGCAGACAGTTTTTTCCTCTCTTTTTTAACATTAGATTAAGCTAATAAACATTTGAATTTGCCCTTTGCTTTGTCGTTAAAAAAGTTTTAACATTTTAACCAGTAAACTAGGGTTCTCTACTTAAACAATGACCAATGACATCAGAAACTTTTGTCATTGTACTTTAACTTTAAAAAAAAATACTTTTAAAATCGCCATAAAAGTATACTTATTTCTCTTTCAGGGCTTATAAATATTCGGTCACTTTTAAATACCGATGTTTTTTTTATTTAGCTTAATAAACTGCAGATAACCAGGAGATCCTTGCCGTCGATGTTTCCAAGGTCTCAACAAAAATTCTAACTATTTCAGTTTGCTCACAGAGCTAAGAGTCGTATTTAAGAATTCCCGAAATGGTGGGACTTTTTTAATCATGATAAATTTTAATTGTATTTGACAATTCATTCTTTGTGGTCATTTTCTACCACATCTTTGGTATGCAATGTAATTTGTTGCGATGCATATAACAGAAATATTTACGAAAGTATAACCAAATAATAATGGCTTGGACGGAAGTACGACCACAACCAGTAGCTTTGGTATTAAGTATACATTTGTACTTAGATTATTGTACTGAATGTTTCTATGTTATCGTTGGTAATATGTTTATAAAAATACGCAGATATCAAGAAGGAGATTAATATATTAATTTTAGTAAGTTTAAGTACATCTGCCACTTCCTACACATTTTCTCTCTAACGCGTACATCTATGCAATAAATAAATGACAAAAACTGTGCTTGTTACTATGTTCTTTCCCTTTATTTTACTTGACTGAGTATCTGACTTATAATGAACATTGTATGTTGTCAATGTGTCTGGATTTTTTTTTCGTTTTTTTTTTTTTTACCCTGAAATGAATTTTGGAAAGGTTAAAATAAAAAAGCGATATTTATGTTTAAGTCTTTACTAAAATATTTTACGGAATGTAATACTAGAGTGATAAGTTTTCAGCAGCACATTACGGAATATGCCGAACAGCATAAATGAAAGATGACCTTATAGAAAGATAGATCATTTGCATAGGTTTGACCTTTTTTTCAACTCCAACGCTTTGAGGTCTCGTCTCATAGCATTCAATACAGAGCAATTCTGAATGTTACCGTTTACAAAAAACCATGTAGGATTCCTTGTTGTTCCTTTCAGTCGTTTTCTCCTCTTTCAATGTCGTTTATCTCTGTTCAACTGGACATGTCGATTTTCGAGAGTTTCACTACAAGCAGAGTTACTTCCCCTAAAGTTCCTGTAATATAAAGGGAAGTAACCGCTGCGTGGAGTTTGGTTACTCTAAACTCGTTTTTTTGGTGAATCTATAGTAAAATTATTTAACTAACACTCAGATTTAACTCTTCCGTTTCATAACTAATACATTCACGTTTCAACGAGCATTTTACTGACTCTCCAGAGCGTGGTGTGATCTTCACAACAACATGTTTTTAGGCTTGTTACATTGTTTGCACGAAGTTTTCGAGCTTTTTTTTCATTAAAATTTTTGATGGAAGATATTTATATAAAACTGCGTATTTTTCTATTCGTTTTATGAATTTATTTTGATGTTGTTGGCCGAAAGGTTAGTACTTTTGCCAAAATTAATAGAATTTTTTTTTTTTAAAACCAGTGTCATGAAAAACACGAATGCCTCGTCAAGTTGTTTAACGACTTTTGAAAGAATAGACAACAGTAATGTTGAGGATAGCAATTTAATATCAGCAATACTGTCGGAAAGCGAGCGACATACTAGCTCGTTGTAGAGGACAAATGAGAGCCAAAACTGATAATTTAGTTGAAAAGGTACTTACAAAGAAGTGTTTTGAATAAACTAGATCCAGCTGATTGCAGGGGAAGTAACTGCAATGAAAGCTTGAAAATAATGACGTCAAATTATTTCGTCATGACGTTAAGTAATAAAACGTCATTGCATAGCGACCGCCTTGCATTAGACATTTATCAACCTTTTCAAATCGACCAACGCTGAATTTTCGACATTAAAACCATCGAATAATTATGAGCAACAACAAAAAGGACAACAATAAGCACAGTAGCTACAAATCTGGTGGTACGTGCTTTTCTTGCTACGTAAAATTGTTTTTCCTGTATATTTGAAATGTTTAATATAGTTCCTACCATTTTCAAACCGACATTGAGCAAACTATCTTTGAAATGATCAGACTGCGTATTATTTTGCCGCATTGAAGGTAAATTAATATTTAATCATTCAGTTCATTAATTAATTTGAAAAAAACTCCATTCATTATTTTCGTTCTTCCGTTTATTTCTTTATTTATTTCAAACTAACTTGTTCAAACTTCTAGTCAATAATTTAATCTGTTAAATTTATTCTTTTATTCATTCATTTATTTTTATTTGAGATCGAATTTTAGTATCTTAAATAACAGACTCTATTTTTTTTTATTTTGTCTTTAAACAGGCGAATTTTTAAGTTGTTAATTTTTTTGTGAGTAGAAATCGTTTAGCTTAAGTTAATACGTTAATAGATTAAGACATTATTCTTAATAAAAAAAATAGGGATGGGAACGAATATTCGAATATTCTGAAATCGACCGAAAACTTCCAAAAATTTAATATTTGAATATGGTAAACCGAAAATTCGAATATTGATTTCAGTATTCGTTCCCATCCCAAATAAAAAATAATCAACCAATCTAAATTAGATGTTATCATAGTTGGAAAAGTTATTTTTAAAAGACCGTTAATATCTGATTCTAAACATTTCATTGACAATAAATCAGAAAAACACGTGAGTCAAGTTCGCTATGAAATCAGAAGTCGACATATTCAGTTCGACAATTGTTTTGTTAATGACATACTCAGTGCCGACGAGTCAGCTTTATGTTTGCTTAGGTATTCTGCTTTACATTTTAAAAAAATCAATAACAACGATAAGTGGTTGAAGAGAATCGACTTCTGTGGTCAAAGAAACCTTTACACGTTCATAAAATTTTATTACAGGGAGAGCATTTACAGTAAACAAGAAAGAGGACATAAAGACAGGATCTCATAACGACGAATATTGTTCAGTGCATTCGTGTTCCTCGACATGTATTAGCGACGTGGAATGGAGATCCACACAAGACATACTTGACCTTGAAATTATGTCAGAACAGATGATAGAAAAGAAGATATCTAGGATTTCTAGTACAATTGATGGTAATTCTGACTCTTTTCCACACATGGTCTCGCTATTTCTCAAGTCTCCATCCCAGCCTCGTTACACAGCTCATGACTGTTGCCACAAAAAGCAACTTAACACTCGAATGACGACATAACTAAATTTTTACACGTCATTACCTTTAAATTATGCTGGCATACCAGGCTGTATAAGGATATACCAGAGTGTAGGTATTAAGCATAAAATAAAATTTGACTTTCCGGTTTCTGTTTTGAATCGATTATTTTCCGAAGTCGAAGTATGCAAGTTTGAAGATTCAATGACCGAAAAGAAGGCGTGACATTCATGATAGCATATGGAAACAGTGGTTTATTTGACGTGTAATAAAAACTATTGATCCTCGGCAAATGTCAATTGTTTCGAAACATATACAAGAATTCTCTCTACCAGAACTACAGTATCATTAAAATAAAATAAATAAATAATACATTATACAAATGTAATTATTCTGTGGTCTTTTTATGACGTTTAAAATGCCTTGTTCTTTGAATAAAAAGTCGCAGCAAAATGCAATGTTTACATTGTTTGTTTATCAATCTTTATAGAAGAAGAGCTTAGACGATACACTGTACTTGCCGAAGCAGACTTTGGAGAGATTGAGAAGACGGATTTCTTACTTGAACAAGCCTACGACCTGTACTTTGCACGTAAGTATATTCAAATTCAGTTTCGAAAACCGAATATCGCGCTGAATCCCTACTTTACTTCAAATTAGCACAGGAAGATAATCATTTGATGTAACAGGAAAGAAAATTATATTTATAAGTAATCATAATTTTAATGATAGAATTAAAATCAAATAAGTCATAACTGAGGTATTCACGCCGTTCAATTCGTCAATTTACTATTATGGGAGTGATTCAATTTACTATGAGGTATTCTACCAAACAGTTGTAGGGATATAAAGTTTAAGTGTAAATTCAAAAGCGATTGTTTATTTATTTTTTTTTTTCATTAAAAAGATGAAAATGACTGTTGTAAAATAGTCGCCGCATTTATAAGATGTTTTCTCTCACCACAGCTGGACTTGATGAGGCTCCACGTGTCAAACGTAAGACGGAAGCCATGATTGCACGCCTTGAGCGCAAGCCGCATTTTTACTGTCCATACGAACGTGAAGAAACCACTGAGGTCCATGTCAGCAGGTGGCTTAACAAGTACACATGTAACCCACAGGAAGAGCTCCTTGGATTCACATCCAAAGATCCATTTGAGCCAAAAAGATACATTGCCGCTACAGAGCCTAGAGCTTGCACGAGTGACACTAACATGGTCCTTGGAAAGAGAAAGAGAGCTAGAGATGACGAATGGGGTGTAGAGGTCAGCAAGTGCAGTTCAGAATTAAGACTGGTGCGTGACATCTTCTACAGACCAAAGAAAGCTAGAAGATCCCGGTGAATGTGATTTGCACTTTTTGGCATTATTTTTTACAAATCATAAGCAAAAAGGAAATTTGAATATACATGTCACTAGAAATCAGCTCTTGCCTTTATTATTATTTTTTTCCTCCAATATTTAAGTCTCGCAAAATTAATGCGTGGTTGCCTGATCGACTACGGTACGAAGCTGACTCTCATCAAACCAAAAGGCCAATAAATTACTCTTTCGTCCGACACCATTTTCCGTCAATCTAATACTTACAGCTCGTATTCTGCGCCATGTGTGTTTTGTCTATTTTAAAACAGACTATTCCAGTCCTTGAGAACTTTTAATTTATTTTGATAAAGTATAAATGTTATAAAGCCAGAAGGTAACGACGGTCATGGGGTAATGGCATTTTGAAATACAAAAATCATGAGTAAGATATATAAACATAATTACTCTAAATAAATGGTTTGTCGTGAATAGGATAAGCATAGCATAATTACTAGTACTCTGAATACAAAACGCATAGCAATGGACACTAATGCAGATATAAATGTGAAATTTGAAAAGTTAAATCGTTCTGCATGGGATTCAATTATTTATAAATCTTAATTTTTCGTATCTGAATGTCTGAACTCCTTTGATTGACATCGAATGGAACGGTTTATGTTTACAAACACAGTGTTAACAAATTCGAACTGTAGTCAACTTATATGGGATTCGGAACACCTCGGGCGACTTCAATAAGTATACGAAGTTGTCGGAAAAGGCCGAGTTGTTACGATTGCTTATATGGCGCAATCCTAAAAAATATGGATTTCACTTCGACGACTGATCACATGATCAACGACACAAACAGTCTTACTTTGCCGATTCGACGGGTAGAGCTGCGGTCGCAGAATGTATATTTAAGAAACTGGATTGACGCGCTTTAATTTTGCACTTCTTGGCATAGCCTATTAGTTATACCTGGCCATATCGTTTTGTTTGGCCACCTAAATTTTTATTACAACAAAAGAAAACGGACATGAAAGGCTGGAAATTTTATCGCGATCAACTTTTCAAAGCATACTGAAATAAGTATTAATTCCCGCCAAACACCTTAAATTTATAAATGTTTAAACACAAATTCCGACGTATTTTCCGATTGACTGTAGGCTAATATGTAAATGCAAACTAGACATGTAAAGTTCATAGCTGCTAAGATAAACCCTGCGAATGAAAATCATTATCTGTCTTGTGTAACTCAGAATACACAGGAAAAAGAAACCTGTCCTCTTTCCCTAAACCCTGCACACTACTATTCTGAAAACCACAGAAAATGCAAAATACTTAGAGTTACAATAAGTAGTAACCTGAACTGGTAATCCCACATAAACAACATCACAAACAAAGCAAAAAACAGCTTAAGATTCATCAGACGAAATGTCAAAACACAAAACAAACGTCTCAAAGAAGCAGCATACAAAACATATATACGACCCGAAGTTGAATACTGCTCAACCGTATGGCACCCATGGCGCAGAAATACTTCACTCACAGTATAGAAATGGTCCAAAGGTCAACCGCAAGGTATGTTCACAATGATTACCACTATACAAGCAGTGTAACAAACACGATTAAGGAATTAAAGTGGTCAACACTCCAGCAAAGGTGAAACCAAGCTAACCTGGTCATGCTATACAAAATGAAAAATTAACAGGTCAATGTCGATCACGATCCCCTTATTGACAAAAGAAACAACAAATTCCTCATCCCGGAGTCAAAGACACAACATCAAATAAACTCATTATTCCCAAGGACTATACGACTCTGGAACGAATTACCGACCGAGATTAAGGCTACCCCAACTGTACCAGCTTTTATCGGTGGATTGAACAAGTTTTATGGATTTTAAATGTTTACAATAAATGTTTAAAAGATCTTTAGCAACAATTTTATTTACTTTGTTTTTATATTTGACAATTTTAATGTTCCTGACACGAGCCTGCCTAGTATAGTTAGTGTTTTTGGTAGTAATAAGTTGAAGTTGAAATAAAAAAAATAATGCAGTAATAAGTTGAAGTTGAAATAACTTGTTTTTTTTTCTTTCTGAAATTCATGCAGATGAACTTGAAATTCTGAAAAGAAGTTTTAAAAAGTTGCAATTTTCAGTGCCTGATTACATAGGTACACTTGTGTGGTTGTGACCATCTATTTTCTTTTTGGCCGAAAATGATTCAGTTTCAAAAGTTTCAGCAAAGTCTAGCAGGACAACATTTTAACTAAGTATCAAAAACCAAAACAAAACAAAAAAAACTTCGAATATCCATTCCGTTTCTTTCACTCCTTTACGCTCCAAAGCTGAGTCATCTGGGCGCGCACCGATGAAAAAGAAAATTGACCAATCGATTGCCAGAAGTCATTGCCTCGTTTTGGAAGTAAACATGGAAGTTATGTGAGAGTATTATTCAGTTTGTAAGTACTTTTAAGTATGTATTTCCGTTGTCAGTGCAAAACAGAATACAAACTTTAAGCCATTCACTTAAGTGTTAATTATTCTAATGAAATCAAGTGGTAAAACGTGGAAACGTCGGCTTCTTAGCGGGTTTCAAGCAAAAAATGACAGATACACTTGTTGATTTGTTTTGGTATGCATAATGCAGGTGGAATTTAATCATCGTGGTCATTTTGATGCCATGATAAAATATCTTAATTACTTTTTTATATTCTTTTAATTCAAATTTTATTAAAACTTCAGTGAAATTGGATTTCCATTCCAGTCTGTTACTAATAGCTGCAACCGTTTGAAGTTCATTAGGACCATGTGAAATTTGCACTTTGCAGTTGCTTAGTGAATCTTAAGGTCTAAGGTAGTATTGTACTTATTAAGTGTAGTCCCTGGTCAGTGTTATGCACATCAAAAGACCAGCATATTGGAGAACTGTAGCAACAAGATTTTTATCCCTACTGTAGGGTAATCAACTTAGCCCTATACCAGCTCTGCACGGGTCAACTCGGCCCACTTTAAAAAAAAAACATATTAAACGTATTAACTTTTTCTGATTACTTGCATGCATGAGTTGTTATTCTGTTTTCCTCAATATATAGCAAAGAAATAAAAAGCTTTTATTAACATGCAATATATTTTGCAATGTCACAAGGATGGCTTGTAATAAGTTTTTATTACCCAAATCATTGAAAACTCTTTCATAACCAAAAATGTAATAATAATTTAAGAAATCATCTTTCCACGTTTGTGAATAAGTCCATTTATTAATTATGTGGTTCCAACAATAAAGAGTGATAAAACAAACTAATATATTAATAAATTGAAAAGTGGGCCGAGTTGACCCGTGCTGAGTTGGAATAGGGCCGAGCTGACTTGGGGGCCGAGCTGACCCTGATTCTACTGAATTGGGGTTGTTGGGTGGAATGTTGAGCCCCTAACCTTTGGCTTTGATGGTTTGACCCATTTTATAGACTGTAATGCCTAATTTTGACTGTCATTTTCATGTATAGAAAATGTAGCGGCAACACTGCCAATGGTTTTGATAGAGTTTTTCTGTTAAGATATGCATTATTCTTTGATTTCCAGCCAACATCGAAAGAACATATTAATTACTATTCTTATTAAAAAAAACTTCATTAGTTCATGTCACCCTAAATCCTGGATATGCTTTGCACTAAATACTAAATCAATGACAGTTCTAGCGATTTGTTTCACATTTGCACTCATAAACACTCGGCAGCAAAATGTCTTGACGTCACCATAATATTATCATATCGTGAAAACTGGTAGGAAAATCACAGTTTCACTGTATCTGATCAGTTTGGATGGAGTTCTCTTATACGAAATGGAATTTCTTTTTTCTTTTTTTCATGTGCAGTTTTGATTTGATAGTATTTGTGTATTATTTATTGCTTATTTTAATGAGTTCACAGCTTTTGATGTGTTTAATTAAGAGTTAATTATAGCATGCTTGTACAGATCATCGGTCATTAGACCAACACATTATATGGTGTATTTTTAATCAGTTGAAAAACATTGTAACGAATAAGAATATAAGGCATCCTAAAAGATGAAGATAAAAAGAGTAAGTAAATATGAAATTTCACTAGAAAATAAAAAATTCAGTCAACTGAATGCATAATAAAATTGCGGAGAATTGGTTTAATGCAGTTTCAGGGTAAATACCGTCAGTCATCAGACAAATTTCGTCTCCGCGACGCCTCCCTGATTTAGGGAGTTTCTCCGCGATTTTCCTCCTTAAGTCCACAGAGTTAAAGAGAAAAATGTACATATAGCGGGAGCTGTACTGTATCTTACTGTAATGTATTCCTTTCATTGTAGCGTTAACATTACTATTAGATTACTTTGATTGAACTTTTTAATAATAATTGTTTTGATGATAACATGCATGACAGGAAATAAAATATCTTGACTGCAATTATGAATTATTACCCCTGTTCATGCTAAAATAAGGGATTTCAAAGTTGCTTCAGCAGGGCATTCCCCAGACCGATTTAGCGCCCCGGCAGCGGGACACTTGACTTTCATGATCCAAGTTACCGGGGTGCTTGAATTTCGGCTTGCGCGTTGATTTTAGAGACAGGGCGCTTGAATTTTTAGAGCAGCAGACGACTACTTAACACTGAATTGTTACTTTATATACACAGCAGCCGTCATATTGACATTGATCCTGTGTTATGGCAGGATGTATGGATAAACATGTGACTGCTAATAATGGGCTATATTTTGAAGAAGTAATTAAAAGAAATTAATGTGTTTTATGATCACATGGCATTAATTGCTCTTGATTGAAAATCGGTTGTTTGAGCTACGACAATTAAGGAGTTGGGCTAATTCATTTGTGAGAGGTGCTAAATATGATGTGATTAAGTTAAATTTGTTTTGTATTACAGGGCTCTACAAATTACTTAGTCCGACGCTGGGGACAATTTTTCTCAGACAACTGACTGTGAACAAAATTTTTGGCATGGACAGCTCTCATTTTGACAGTCAGAATGATAGGTCAACTGTCCAAAAACACAACCCACTCTAATAAACAGTATGATGCAGTCGATTTCTAACCATGTTGTAATTAATTCTGACATTCCAAAAGCACCATCTAAGTAAAAATTTCTCAGGTAGTCCATTTGTCACCTGTTTTCGCGACCCAGTCGTATTTTTACTTTTTATTTAGAGAAAACTGCGTCTTGGAGACACAGCAATCTTACAAAATTTAATTTTTTGATTAAAAAGAATGGTCAAGATTTGATAATTTGTACCAGTTATTTTCCTTTGTCATTGAGAAAGTTTCTTTTTCTCTTAAAAATTGCTGTCATTCATTGCCTTCAAAAGATGTACTCAGTTCAACTTCAACTTATTACTGCCAAAAGTCAATACTTCTAAATACATGTATCTGTATATTTTTTGTTTCTTTTTTTTAAATATGATGATAGAAAAAAAACTATTCATTTATAATGCTCACTAAAACACTGATTTTGGGACAGCTCTGTTTTGCCATGGTCAGTTGTCCCAAACTCATACTCAGAAAAATTTGTAGAGCTTTTAATTATATAATTATGCACCTATGTATGAAATATACACTTATATATTAAAGATGCTGAAAGATATTAAAAATATTTTAATACTGAGCACCTTTTGTTTGTTTAAACTCCAATTAAACATACCCCAAAATGATTCATTTCATTGTAAGGATTAAAAAAAAATTCAACATGCAGTAGGGGGAATACCCCCTCCTGCACCCACCCCCTCAGAGTTGTGCTTGGAAAATTCTCTGGGAAAGGCCCTGCTTCAGAAATCTAAAGGGTTTAAGTATCATTGAAAGCAGCCATACAAGGCCAATGGGTATAATCATAAAACATCTATACCTCAGTAAGCTATCTCCTTTCTGAACTAAGAAACATCTTGTAATCATTCATAATTCATAAAAAACATTCAAAATTATAAGTGTACTTTTTAAGTTATGAGTGATTGATCAGATATTGTAAAAACTGCAGTATGTTCCATTCAGTTTTGTGAAGTATGAACAAGACAGTCAGTGTTGTCCTTCACCTTCCCCAAACTAAGTGTGGTATATTTAACAAAACTTTAATGCTCCCTAATTGCTAAAGTTGATGTTCATACTTGTATGTTAAGTAAACTGTGCTAGACACATGATTTGGCTTCGACATTCCTAAAATTGAACAATGATATACCTGGAACATTTAAAATACTTTAGCCTGACTTTTGTCACTTACATCATAGTTAAGTATATGGGTTGCTTAGGTATACTTAAAAATTGAACATGTTTTATTGATTGATAGCCATGGAATGTAGTTACACTTGAACACCTGACAATCATCTATGGAACATCTAAACTGTCTTGACATTTTTAATTTGTTTGTGTATTCATTTGAGTTTGTGCTGTCCATTTACTAGTTTGTGCTGTGCATTTTTCTATTTGTTTGGTCCTATTAACAGTTAATGCTATGATTGTATTTTCCATTGAACATGATGCAAACACTAATAATTGTTATGTAGATAAAAAAGTTTGCTATTGGCTGTTTACTAGTTTGTGCTGTACACAAACTAGTATTTAGATGGCACAAACTAGATTATCGACAGTACAAACTGTTTATCTACAGGAAAAATACAGTTTGCACCGAATATAAAGCAAAATGCACATGACAGACTAGTACTCAGGACAGAAAAAAATTGAAAACTGCAAATAACTATTGTATCTACATAACAAATTAAGGTTTGCACCAAATGTAAACAGAAAATGCATAGGATAAACTATTGATATGACAAAATGAAGCACAAACTAGTAAATTGGACAGAACAAACTCCAATGACGAGATACATACATCATCACATGTACCATTCCAGCATTCTTATTTCTAGCTAAGGTCTGTAGTCTACATGAAAGTAGAATTACAATTTTAAATAAATTACTCTTTGATTTGATGCAAATTTATTCTGAATGATATATATTTTGACAACTTCTTTGAAACATCACAATGGATTTCAGCAAGATCTACCTGACCCCATGTATGGTTATAAATGCAAATGACATGATGTCTGGCTGGAGATAACTGCATTATGAGATAACCTAGACAAATTATAGTGTAGAGCTGGGGAATTTTATTGAATCATCTTTGCATGTTTGTTTAGCATCAGTTACATTGGACGGCAGTTTCTGTGATTCCGTAATTATACAATGTGTATGAAGTGTTAGAGTTTTCAATTTGTAATGCCACAACTCAGAAAGAGTTTTCTTATTCCGAGTGAGATTCATTGATCTGAGGTATTGATATTTTATGAGAAAGGAAGCAACACTGACAGAAGAAGTATCTGAACACAGATTCAATTTGTCATCCTGTACAACCATGGGCTTGGCTGAGTTTTAAATGACCGACTTACTGCTAGTTCCTTTTATTCTGATCATTACACAGTCACTTTTTCAGCAGCACAAAATCGTAACGGGCGCCTTAGCCTGCTAAATTCTCATGATGGACTTGTCCATCTTTCAATTTAGGCATTATCATTTATCCATTTGTAGGAGGTATAGTTGCTAAAATACTGACTGAATAGTGAACGATTGCAGGACCAAGACCAGACTGCATGGATGTGCACTGGTCTCAAAGGCAGACTCATTTGCCGCCAGCAAGGGAAAAGTTAATGTAAATAAAGACATTATGGTCAAAATTTGTTGATGAAAAAATATCTTTTATGTCTAGCAGCAGGTCCTTTTGATAGAGATTATCATAAATTGATAGATACATTATCTTAAATTCTTTAAACATATTTCTCTTGTGTGTCTGCAGTGTAAATTCATCATTTTTAAGCAACAGTTTCATGTTCAAAGTGTTTAAACAAGCATAAAGCAAAATGTAAGGTACAAGATTTCAAAGGCGTCATTTAGGAAAAGGTTCGAAAGAACAGATGAGGGTCAAACATGCTTCTGCTATTTAGCCAAATTCTGGGCAAGTAAAACATAATTAGTTAATAATGCTATGAAAATATACAGGTAATTGCTTCCTTGACCCAGGTAGTAAGTCTGAGAATGTGTGTTGGAGTGCCAAATAATTCTATAGATAGGATGCAAGGTCATTAGTTAACATGCAAAACATTGATGAGAATAGATACTAACAGTAAAACCTGTACTGCTTCTCTAGTTGAGTGAAGAATATAACACATGGATCATTTGATGCTGCAAAGGTAGACACAAAAAAATATGTATAATAAATAAACAGAATAGTGCTCATGAAATGACATTGATTGGCAACAGCTATTGTTTTGCAGTCTACAAATAGAATGGTGTATCTTCTGATGCACTCTTTAGAGGATTCTATGCACCTACATAGTTAAATACTTGGTTGTTGTCACTGGGCCTAGGAGTCATAAACAGTGTCTTCACTTTTAGTAAAGTAGTTAGTAATAGGTAATAAATAAATAAATTTGTTGGATAAGACAATTAAAGTATCAGTAATGTATGCAGACTCACTCTTTCTTGATATTAGTTTTGAATTCTTGTTATTTTAATTAGGGCTAACAGTTATGACTCATAATTTTATGCTAAAATTGTTCTGTTTTGATTTAGTTCAGACATGGACAAAGATTTTTTCATGAACCAGTCTGGACTACCTGGTTTCTGACTGGTCACAATTGAGAAAACATCATATTCTGTTTAATGAAATATCAGAATATCTAGACTGGTTTTCTGCAAACTGTTGCCGAATGTGTATTGTGTTCTTACAAAAAAGAACAGAAAAAAAACCAAATATTTTAAGTTTTTCATTATCTAAATAATTATTCCAAAAGGGTTTTTTCTCTTTCAGCTGATGCACTATGGAGAAACTTGCAGCCTACGATATTGGGCATTTCAGCATGGAGATTTGTTTTGGCTATGGATAGTCTGCAAATAATTCTCAGAAGAAGAAAACATGACACTATTATTGGATTTGGATCATATTGCATTGAACATAATTCCCAGTTTTTGATGGGCTTTTATATTTTATAATGTTTTAAGTGAATTTTTAGACAGAACTTACCAGAATTGCATTTATAGTGTTTCGCATTGTTCGAATGCATTTATATTTTTTTATTGTTCTTTAAGTGTCTGGTGCTTTTTTAACAAAATTTTTGAAGGACCAAGCCTTAAATAACATCACGGCCTACATACATCTCACAGTTAGTGACAGTGTACAAAACAATTAATCAGACTTTATTTTGGAAGTTGCTGCATCTTCATTGGATAGCAGGCTTAAGGGAGTTTAGCATTTATAGAATTACGGGTTACTAAAAACTTTTGGTTGTTGTAAACGGATACAAAAACAGCATTTAAAAGTGGTTGCCATGTTCCCAACATCACTGGAACGCTACAGTTACAACATACACCATGACAGTTTCTCCAAGATGGCCAGTTACACAGATAGACATTTCATCAACTGTTTACAGAAACCACCTAGTTCTAGAACAGATGTGGTAAGTTTTTATTGTCTGTTTTAAGACTAGTTTGCAGATGACCGTCAAAGGTAATGAAGGTCCATGACTCTGCTGAGAGTATGTAAGGAGCAGTAAGAAATCTTTCAGCTTCAGTCCTGCAAGGATGCTTTGTGTGCTCTTGTGGCTAAGTGCTGGTCAACAAGTGAATATATTATTGCTAGCAGAAAAAAGGTCTATAAATTGCTGTATGAATTGTGAAAGGCTCTGTTGATTTTTGTTAATATTAGGGATTTACATGAGCAATTTTGCATTCCCGCCATTGTACACACAGCACTCGCTTCTCTTTTGAGTTTCTGTTTTTGGAAAAGGATAATCCTGCAATAAAAACAGCTGGGTATCAAGTCAGAGGTAAACTTTTATAAAAGTTCTGCACTAGAAGACTTTTTTATGTCCCCGGATTAAGGGCATATTGTTTTTGGTCTGTCTGTTTGTCCACAAAACTTTTAACCTTGTCAGACCATAACACAGAAGTCCTTCCACCTACTGCCTTCAAACTTCACAAATGCATGCACCTTTATGAGCTCTACCCACCAGGCTCACTTAGAGGTTACAGGGTCAAAGGTCTGCTCCCCCGCTCCGAGGGCAAGGCGTTCATTTGAACACGGTGCTTATGTTATTTGAGTTGGAGGCCAGGTTATGGTTTTAAAGTGCAGCTCAATAGAAAAAACAATATATTCTGAGATAATAGGTTTTTCCACATACATGCCATTAGCTTGATTAGTTTTGTAGATGTTTTGAATTCTTTATTTGCAGTAACTGTTTCATTTTTTAGAGTTTATTTATGGAAGTACATTTTGCTTTGATCATTATATAATGGTCTTTTGTTGAACCATTTAATATGCTAGTGTACATAAATGTTATTTTAAAAAAAAAAACGTAATTACTCAGCGAATTCAGAATGCTTAGCTGCCTGTTGCTTTAATGACATGCTATTTTCACAAATCTTAAGAATTCAAGAGGTGAGTCTGACACCCAAATACTACATTTAATTTGAGAAATAATCTCAGTGAAACCACATTTATATGTTTTCAAAATAGTTTTCTCAAATTAATGCCACATGTTAACAACGGAATATAAAATAAATTGCCATGAAATTTCTGGCTCCCCTTGTAGCAGTATGATGCCAAATAGCTTTCTCTTTCTAATGTATGTTTTGCAGTTATTGCTTCAGTTGCTATTTAGAACTAGATGTGAAACAGTAAAAACATAATCATTAAAGGTTGAAAGCTCTCAGCTGTCAGTAAGTCCAGGATATATTTACTTCTAAATATAAATTCTGTATCAGATTCATCACAGGTCATAGAAATTCTCTCAATCACCTGAAGATTAGTGCGCATTCCCATCTTTCTAAAATAGGGTTTTTTAAAGCCTGGACCAATCTCTAGCCAAGATGGTTAAGGTAGCAGACCTGTTCTGCATCTTATCATTGCCATAAGGTGATAGGTACAAAACCCCAAAACCAGCCTTACTGACATTGTTGTAAGGAATATTGGCAGTGAGTAATACAAATACCTACCAGGACTCTTGCCAGACTGCTTATAACCCCACAGTCCCACCTCCCTTAAAAGCTGAAATACATGTAGTGGTAAAAAGAAAAAGTTAAGTGTAAGTTTAGCAAAGCAACTCTTTTTAATTCACAAGAGCATAATCTGATACTATGTAGAAGATAATAAAACCTTTTTACTGTCACCCCCTTGAATATGTTTTCATGTACTTCCTGTATGCAGAGGCTAGTAAATTTTCAGTTAACATAAGAAGGTATTTTTGGAATGCTAGAAAAAATATGATCATCTTGTAGACTTGAGATAACTGTACCATATATTGTAGTATTTTATTGATGTTCTTCTCATGTGTCAGTGTAGTTAAATATTTCTATTAAGATTGGTTATTTTGATACTTTTTCTGTAACTGCAACTTGTCATTTTTGGTCATTTAATTTTGTGTCTCCTGCTAAAAAGCAGCCGCGACATATAGGGATCATTTCCCTGTTGTCTGTCTGTCCATCTGTCTGTCTGTCCATCACAAAACTTGGCCGAACTACTCCTCTAAAATCTACTGGTGCAATTTCATCCAAACTTTACAGGAATCATTACCAAGTCTAGTTGTGCATGTCTTCGGCATTTTCCAGTTCAATGATTTTTGTTAGAGTTATGGCCCTTGAATGATTTTTTATTTTTAAAGTTTGTCTAGACTACTTCTCTTATACTACTAATGCAGTTTGATTGAAATGTTACAGGATTGATCGGTACTTCAATTTACATTTCCAACAAACTGTCCAATCACCCCTGAATACAAGACTGTTTCAGCAGTAACAGTTGATACACAATACCTACTCCTCTGTTTCCAGTTCATCAAGTGGCTTACAGTTACAGATGTACTTTGAGCTGTTATTATTAGATTCACCTGTTTTCCAGAATTATCTGTAGAATAGTTTATGATACATTCTGAAGGAAATGGCAGGTTTATGTCAGGCTAGTATTGTTTTCATAAATGATTTTGATGGCTGTATTGCAGTATTGTTTGCTCATTATTTTTACCCCTGAGTTTGCTATATGTAGGTTGTAACTTGTAGTTAGCTAAAATGCATTGCTTACCAGATTTAAAGGTTTTTTCAAATACACTTAATCAGGTATTGGTTGGAATGTAGGTATTCTAAAAACCATGTCATTTAAATACCCAGCTTAACATTATTGTTGAGGTTTTTTGGCCAATTAAATGAACATACTCTTTTGGACTTGTTAACATACCAGAGTATAGACTAGTTTAGATCAGGTAGATAGACTGTTGATAAAAAAAACCCACCCTCTCTCTTATCTAGAGTTACCCTACTTCAAAAAGTACTTGCCACTGAACAGGGGTAAGAGGTTAAACTCTGATTGAATTTATTGGCATTTATCAGGTTATTTCTTACCAATAAGTATTATTTTTAGATAATCTCTATCTATGTTTCATGCTAGATTGTTTGCAATTTGAGGAATATATAATACATTGTTACATGTACATTGTACACTGTAGGTGTTGATTTTTTTGGTTAAAAATGAAACAAGAAGTGTGAAAAGATTACTCAAGTCTCTGAGAAACTTATTTACATCCATAGAGGTTCTACTCAACAGTTAAAGCATTGTAAAGTTACTGAAAGGTTCAGTTGGAACTAGAATTGTGGCCAAGATGTCTACAATCAAAGACCAGTTTGGCCCATTATATTCTGTTTATTGTTACAGATTCCATTTAAAGAATTGCAGATAACTGATGTTGTTTCCTAGGTGATTAAGTTTAAGTTCTATGTCAGAATTGATATCAATAATATAAAATTATATATGGTTAATTTTTTTCCTTTTTTACTGCTGTTTTTTTTTTTTTTTTATTTCAAAATCACCAATTGCAAAACTATTATAGAAATGGTGCGACATATTTAAAACTTTATCTGTTTTTGCAAGAAAGAAAATGTCATGCATGCCCTTTTTTATGGCATTGTAGTTGTCAGAGCTAGTGATTGATCAGCTTTGAAACATACCTACTTGCTTTGTATCAGAATTAGACAGTGTTCTTAATATCAGCTAAGAATATTGAATGAATTTTTATCAGAAAAAATTATTTAAACACAAGTTAACACTTTGTATTTAGAATTGTATTCTCGCTGCTTTTACATAGATACATGTATCTTAATATGAAGGAGTTTTATTAATTGATTTTTAATGTTACATGTTAAACTGATGCATCTATGGGGAAGACATTTTTGCCTTTGTGTTAGGCCAGTGACATACCTGTACATTCATGCAGTAGAGACTACTTAAGACATTATACTTATTTAGAGGTGTCTTTGTAGGGCTAGATGATTAGTAGTGCTCGGTTTAACATTAAATTGATGGTCTTCTTAACTTCTATGATTAATAGTTTTTGTTTTTTTCATATTTCAGGATTTGGATGTTATATATTCGTACTTACATGGAATGGAGGCAGCTGTCATCACTACGGGAGCCAGCGTTACGAGCTTTGTGTAGAACAGTCCGCTATGAGTACCATGACGCCAATGATATACTTTACTGGTATGAGTCACTTCCCTTTGTATTTCTATCTGTAATCTGCATCTGTTGTTTTTTTTGTATTTGGAAACAACAGTCAGTTAGGCATAAAATAATAACAGTGTTGGATCTCCCGCCCCCTCAGTTATGTAAACTTGTGGTGCCACTGCATTTATTGAAGTCAGTGCTCAGTACAAAACTGGTATGACCAAGCTTTCCCTTATACAAACTTTCCTTTATACACTGTACACATTTTTGCAAAAGATAATTGCCAAAGCAAATGATACATATTTCAGAAACTTGAAATGTCTGAATCTATAAATCAAAAAATCTGCAGACACAGACTTTGCTGTAGCCTCTGTTGCATTGTGGTTTTGTAGCTTAGCAATTGATTCAACTGCCTTCTCTTTCTAACAGCTCAGAATGATGAATGTATGGTAACTTCCACAATGTATGAAAGACAGCAGATTTTTTACAAACTTTTATGAATTTCAATTACTGTAGTATCATTTTATTTCGCTTAGGCTTAATTTTCGCGTATTTCGCTGCTCGGGCTAGTGCGCGAATTTAAACCCTAAGCTAAAATTTATCATACGATATTGTTCCAGATACTGTATCCGAAACTGGATGATGTCCAAATATACATACACTTAGTAATTTAGTAGCTGATATCGCTATTTGAAATAAGTTTGAAGCATTAAGGCAATTACATGAATAAAGGAAATAAAAAAGTCATGTCACATTTCTTTTTGAAGATTATGAATGTTACTGCATGTTACTGTTACTGTTAATATAAGTTCGTCATTTTAGGTCAGATCGTTTCTTAACAAATAGTATCGTTGTCATCTCATTCGGTTAAATTAGACACACTTGCATTTTCAGAAAAAAGCAGGGAACTTTCATGTTGTTTATCTATTGTTACCTTAATATAAAACAGGTACGCTAAGTAACATGTCAGTTATGTTTATATGAGCGGTCTAGTGTAAGCTGTTAGTTAAAATAAATAAATGACACGGGTATGATTTCAATAAGCAGGGCCGGTAGAATAAACAACGGTCCGATAATTGCCTTACACAGGAAGTGGTAACTGACGCGTATCAACTGAGACATAAATAACTCGCATGTTCAAATAAACAGTAGGGTTTCACAAAGGATCTGTCTTAAATAGATTAAAATGATTTTTTTTTTTTTTACAAAATGAAGATATGCGCGAATTTGCGTTTGCGCAAAACAGCTTTTTTCGGCGATTGCGCAAAATTTCGTGCCAGCTGAAATTAAATGATACCACAGTAATCTGTAAAGTTTTCTGCATCTGCCATTTCTTTTGCTTGGCTGTGAGATTATCAAAAGGAATATCTGTTTACTTTTAAAAGGTCATGTTATGATGATATAGGTGGCTGTCCACATTCAGAGGAATGTGACACATTAGCCTTGCAAATTACTCAAGTCCAATGTCAAAAATGTCATTATTGTCAATGTTAACAACCCCTGAAAATGATGGATATATTCAAGGGAGTATACTCTTGAATAGACACAAGATTTTTCTTGATTTGTTATCTTCCTTCGAATATACATATTTAAAACTTGTATTGCTAGAGTTACTTCCCTTTAATTAAAGACAAATTTCATTTTCATTGAGTTGACGAGCATAACATATATAGTTTGAAAGGTAGTTTTTTAAGAATATGAACAGAGATAAAAAAAGACATTGTCTTAAAAGCTGTTTAAAATTTTACAATCATGTAATGTTACTATCATGAAATAGTTTGGCTTATCTGAACATTGTAAATATTTTCAGTCAAAGGGAGCTAAGCACATGTTGGTACATTCTGCTGTCAGGGTCAGTGTTTATAGAAGGGTCTATGTTCCTTCCAAGAAGCAGGTAAGTCATACATGGTCAGTTTAAAAAAAGGCAGTGGAACAGGGTCAAGCATACAGTGGTCATAATATTTTCCTCTGTTGTGAGAGAGAGTGAGAAATTCAGTCATACACAACCTTAGAATAAGGATATAACTTTTCTTAAGAAGTAGACTTTTCTATTTTATACCCTTTTTAAAAAGGGTAAAATGTTAGAAACTTTCCAGAAACATTCTTATGTAGTGTTACAGTTAACCTTGAAAAAGAATTGGCTAATTTATTGAAAAGGCTAATCTGATTTGCTATGTCTTAGAAGGATGTCTTTATGTTTTAAGAAAGAAGTTTCAGTACTTTTTTGTAAAATATCATGCCTAGCTAGAAATAAACAATAGTTGCGTATGTGCATTTCATGCTTGTATACATGATTGTCACTTCTAAGAGTCATTGACATTACATACATGTACAAGGATGTGAAAAAGACTATACTCCAAGATTCCACTCCCCTAAGTGTTCCAAGTACTTTGACACGTAGGTAGTTAACCCTCTTCTCTCTATCAAAATCAAGAGGGAAGACAAGGAAGAGCTTGCGATGGAGGAAAGAAGATGACTTGTTTAAACAACCAGCCAGGTCGAATTGACTAAAGTTGAAGGAAAACATGTGACAAAACCATAATAATTATCATGTATCTATTTCATAGGGATAATGTCAGAGTTTCTTACAGTACTGAAATTGCGTTTCTGAATTTTGGATTTGTAGATTGCTGCAGAGGACTGTCTGTGTTGATTTAATTAAGCATCTTGTTTGTAAAATGAAAAAAAAAACGTGACAGTAGTATCATGACACTCATTTAAGAAGAAATTTTGGGAAAATTGTTGATTGATTTTGTTCAGTTAGATTTAGTGTAAAAATGTTTACTTGTAATAAGGTATTCTTAGTTTTGAGATTTTGGATTTTATGCTGTATTTGTGTTTAGGAATATCATTAGAAAATATACTGGCTGAACATCATTTCTGTTTCGGGTTGACCTAAGCAGCATGATTGAAAACTGATGATTTCAGACCCCTGTGGTTTGTTATAAATGTGTTACTTGCTCTCAAAGCAAGACAATTGTAGAGCAAGCATGTACTTGTGAAAGTATGGTTTTGATAGTATCAGATTTTTGTCAGTTCCTTTAGACTTCACCTGTCAATATCATATATTTTATCTGGTTATATTTATATGGTGAGAATTTTTCCCACTTGCCCTTATTTGGATAAAAGTAGGTGTGAGATTGTCAGAAATATTATTGCAATGTTTGCTTATTTTTGTTTTAATGCAATGGTAATGAAACTTGCTAACCTCAGCAGAATCTTATGGATAGGTAAGATTTTAAGATTTTACAAACATATATTATTTAATTTGTTTGAAAATTTTGTCTGTCCAATGTTTGTATTTTATTTTGAGTTCTTATAATTGTTATTGTAATTGTAATTGATCAGATGCCATTTTTTAGTTTTTTGTTCAGTACATTTCAATCTTTTGGATATTTTATGAATAGTGGACTGAATTTTTGATTAAATTTAAAATGAGGTTTTTAAAAAAACATATCTCAGTATTATCTTGCCTGCACTAAAGTGATACTTTTTTGTGAAGGCAGAAATTTTAAAGGGTTGGTACTTTCTGCTTACTTTCGTCTTATTATGTTCATTGGTATATTTGGGTATTGTCCAGTTGTACTGTCTAACATTCCTGGCCGAATTATGTAAATAAAATTTGGCCATATATAAACATCTTTACAGTCTGTTGGTATTTAAACTTGGCAAAAGTAGATTTTCTTTATTGTATTGCTAATTTGGTTTTGTTTGCAAATTAAACAAACCACGGAGATAAAATCTGCATCTTGTCCCGATTGGCAGTAACTGTTGTCTCAATGTAAATTTTACCAAGGAAGTTTTCTTTCATGGGACTGTAAAAGGTAGGAGCTTACAGTGTAATGGAATTGTGTATTGTTTAATTTCTGTGTTATAATGTAACTTGCACAGAGAATTTGATTTCATAAAGAATTTGTACTGAATATATGGATAGATCCTTGGAATAGCTGAAGTAGGGTCTCTGGATATGGGTTTTCATGATTTATGTTAGAGGAATTAAAAAGCTGTATTTGTGAGTATGGCTGTAATATGTAACTGATAGAGAACGTTGCATGGGTTCGAGACCAACTACATACATTATTCTTTATGCTAACAGTTCTTTTTGATGGATAAAGTGGACAGTTAATGTTTGTCTGAAAGAAGGAGTAATGGTTACTGGGTGATAATGATTACAATAATAATGATCGTTATATTTTGTATTTTTCTCCTTTTTCGTATTTTGTGGTTTTTACAACAGTGTAAGACGGATAGAGGAAAAAAATCACTAAATTTTTCATGCAGAAAACCTGTAAGGGGTGATACAAAAAACAGTTTGCTGGTGATGATAATGAATAAATTCTGAAATATGTGGCTTAGGGAAAATTTGACATTTTGATTGCCTCAGAAGCTGATGGTATTGACATTTTCTCTGTAGCTTGTGTTGATGACATGGTGCTGACAGTTATGTTTGATGTTCATTTCCAGATTGGCACAATTCTGCTTTTAACATACATTTCTACTACAGAAGTGTTAGAATTTAATTTTTCAACTGTTATACATATATGTCAGGGTTGTCACGGTAGTTTGTGAATGAAGTATAGGAGGCTTTTCATTTCATTATTGCTTTAATTCATTGGAGAAACTGCTGCTCTTGTATATTCAGTACCATTTTATTCAGTTATCTAAATGAGAATTTTTCATGGATCGTTTATAATTCAAACTTTATATTTACTTGTTTCAATGTTATTGCTATCCATATCCATTCTAAAGCTTGTCTTGTTTGCTGCAAATAAAAAAGTTAAGGCTGAGAAATAGTGTTATAAAAGTTAACTTCTAAATGATAATATCAAGCTAATTTCTTGCTGCTGAAGCATTCCTTTGAAAAAAAAAAATTGTCAAGGATACTTTGAGGACAGCTTGATTTCCTGCGGGAGTTTATTAGATACTGATCTATTATGACGACAGTATATCATCGTCTGTATTGCAATTCATTACATAAGAAAAGGCCAATACATGTCTCTTTGTGAAATAGTATTAACAGTTTTGCAATTGCATAGCAACTAACTGGGGAATGGAATTTGCAGAATGGTTTTTAGAAATACACACCAAATTGATGTGACGAAGTGGAAATTTGGCTTGATTTTCACAAGTCAGTCTGAATTTTCTCCACAACCTTTAGCATTTGAAATTGATTTAAAGAAAATTCATCATAAGTTGATTTTATTTCTTTGTAATATATTGAATTGATATATTTGTTAATGTCTTGCCATAAACTTAATTTCTTAGAAAGGTTTAATAACCCGCTGATGAGACAGAACTTGACCACAGATATTTCAGCGAAATGACATATCTAATTTGAACATGACTATTTAAATTGTTTTAAGAGACACTCATCATTAAATATTCAATTAGATATGCATGTAACTCATCAAAAATGCTCCAGGCTCTGTACAATGATTCTAATTCATCTATTTATAGAAATTTGATATTTATTACTTACACAGAGTTAAACCCCTTTCATTTTCAAACTTTTTTAAATGACAGTTGATATGTCATGTATTTGTTGTTTTGAATTAATTTTTTGACAGGTGCTTGTCAGAAGTTTATTTAAAGTTTATTGTTCTGATCTATTTCCTTGTTGATAAATAGACTTTGTATGGTTATGAACTCTTAAATAATGTATGAACTGTGTGAAGAAGGATATATCACTTACTGGTAGGAATTCTTTGAAAACTTTCATAATAATTTACTGGTTTTTACCATAATTTTTCATACTTGAATATAATTCAGTTTCACTTTTTTCTTAAAAAACATGTGAAGTGTGGTTTTGTAATGACTTTGAGACTGTAATGATAAAGTTAAATGATTGCCTTGTAACTGAGCAAAATATTGATAAAGGTACTTAATTATTCTTTGATGCTTATAATTTAATAATTTAATTCATAGTTAGTAAATACTGTAGTTGAAATAAGTTAAAAACTTCAGAATGTTGGCTTTCAGTATGCAGGTTGAGGGTTTGGTTCATGGTTATCTGTATGTATCACAACCGATTCAAACCTTGCGGGTTCAGAGGTATTAAAACAGCATTGTTAAGTCTTAAACAGGAATGTTGGTTTGACATTCTGTTGCTGTTATAAAAATGCGACTAAGTTTGAAACTAGATATTTATGTGACAGTTATTTAGTAACTTGCTTTAATTTCGGCTTGCTTTAATTTTGGCTTATTAATTATTCTTCATAATTTGACATTCTGCATTAAGTGGCTGATGTGACCGTATTTCATACTCTTTGGATAGAATTTCATTTTTTTTTTTTTGTGGCCATCAAAAAATAGACTTCTTTTCTTTCAACCCTGGTATGTTCTAAAATGAAAATAGCATACATACTTTGCTTTGTTTACTTGTGTGCTAATATGCTTAAAACTTTAAGTAGATAGTTTATCTATTGGCGCAATTGTCTTTTAGATATATAAAGTTACCAGTCTAATTGTATGTGTAAAGAAAAAAGAATTATATACATGTAAGGAATTTGTATTGTAAAATGAAATTGTCTGTTACATTGTTATAAGATTTAAATGCCTTTGTAAAACTATTTCATTGAGGACTTTTAAATAAGTTTGGGATTTACAAAGGAGTTTTAATTGAAGAAATTTAGTAAGTGATTTAACAAAATATCTATTTTACTAATTACAAGAATTATATTTTTTAAAGTTATGTTCTTTTTGTAAAAGATTTGTGACTTTTATTGAGGTTAGTTCATTGTCCTTTATTCAAGGTATGATTATATTTATATGCCCGTTTGAGAAACGGGACTTATTATAGGAACACCCATGGCGGGCAGGCAGGTGTCCAGTTTTGTCTGGAGCATATCTTCAATGTGCATGGATGCATTTAAATGATACTTGGTACCAATGTTCACTATAATTGGAGGTAGTGTCACGCACATGAACCAGGTCTCTAAGTCAAAGTCAGAAAAAAACACTTGTCTGTAGCAAAACTTCTACATGCAGTGAAGGATTTTAATATAACTTGGCATAAATGTTCACCATTGTGAGGCGGAGTGTCGCGCGCAAAATTCAGATCCCTGTGGCCAAGGTCAAGGTCACACATAGAGGTCAAAGTTGAGATAAAAATATGAAGATGTGAGTTTAAATTAGACCATTTAATCATCATGGATCGAGGGATTCTATCACAAATGTTTATGAGACTGAGCATTACCTGCATAATCCTGGTCCATATATGCAAGGTCAATGTCACTAGGGATGATGAAATATCCAGATTTTGTCCTGAGCATATCTTCTACATGCTTGGAGGTATTTTAGTATTACTTTATACAAAAGTTCACCATCATGAAATGTAGTGTTGCACACATGAACCAGGTCTCTAGGTCAAAGGTCAAGGTCAGACCTAGAGGTCTGTGGAAAACGCTTGTCCAGAGTAAAAATTCTACATGTATTGAAAGATTTTAATATAACTTGGCACAAATGTTGACCATTGTAAGGTGGAGTGTCGCACTGCAAAATTCATGTCCCTGTGGCCAAGGTAAGGGTCACACATAGATATTGTTTTATATATAATATATTGATTCATATATAATTGTTTTTTAATTCATGAACTTCATGAAGTAGTAGAGATCATTCCAGTCCAATTGTTTGTTGGCTGGTAAACACTTGGTTTCTTTGATCCTTTCTGGGTTATGTTTTCCCTGATTGATACCAGATAATACAATTCACTGACTAGGTTCCGGTTTCTTATTTGAATGTTATCATGGCATATAAAGTTCATTTGATAATTAAAATATTAATTTCACATTACAAATGATTTTATCATCCTCTTTTATATGTTTTGGGTTGCTGTAGTTTGCAGAGATTTCAAAATCTGGAAAAAAATCCCCTCTCCTCCCCCAACCCCCAGGGGGAAAAAAGACTCAAAAAGGTGAAATGAATCCCTGTCTAAAATTTTGTTTCATGCCTAAAATGTTTGAGTCATATTATTATTTTACCCCCCCCCCCCCCCCCCCCCCCAAACGAAGTATATAGGAGTCACCTGGTGATTGGTTGGTCGGACGGACGGTGGGTGGGTCGGTCAGGCTAATGGTTTGAATTCAATGCAATTTCATACAGTGGTCAAGCACAATAAGAGGAAGTGCAGTGTTCAACAACCATGACTCCATCTTCACTATTTGCAGAGTTATTGCCCTTTGTTGGTTTTCCTTGTCCAGAGCATGAATTGAAAACTAATGGTTGGAATTCAGTGCAATTTCATACAGTGGTCAAGCACAATGAGTGGAAGTGCAGTGTTTAAGAATCATAACTCTGTCTTCCCTATTTGCACAGTTATTGCTCTTTGTTGGTTTTCCTTGTCTGGAGCTTAACTTAAAAACTAATGGTTGGAATTTAGTGCAACATCATACAATGATGAAGCATGATGACAGGAGGTGCAGTGTACAAGAGCTATAACTCTATCTTCACTATTTGCAGAGTTATTGCCCTTTGTTGGTTTTCCTTGTCCAGAGCATAACTTGAAAACTAGTGGTTGGAATTCAATGCAACTTCATACAATGGTCAACTACAGTGAAAGGAAATGCAGTGTACCACAACTATCTTTAATTGCCTACAACCATAACTCTATTTAAGTTCTTTACAAAGCATTCCGTTACTAATAACTTCCTCAGTTCCGTAGCAGTCTTGCGGGGGTATTAATCACATTTAGTGATAGCTCTAGTTTTATTAGACATTTTATTGCATTCGCAGTATTTCTTAAAGAAGGAGTTTTAAACAGGAACCATGGCAATCATGCAGAACTACACATCTGTATGATGCTCTAATTACAACAAAACCTGCAAGGGATGCCTGGTAGGCCTGCAGGAAGTTGGTTAATTTAACTAACAAATCATATAATACATAGTTATGATATATCCTGTTTTACATTTTTATGATAGAATAAATTTTCATTTTAAGTTATATTTGGAGTTGCTAAGGTATATATGAAACTTTGTTATTGCCTAGCTGTATTGAAATCGTTTCTTTACATAAGGATATTGGTAACTTTCAGTGTATGAGGCTGCAATATTTACAGGCAATAAAGTTTTAATGCATACGTTCCTTCTGCATTTGTTGTATTAATTTGCATTTCAAGTGTATCTGATATTATCAGATTTATTTGATGTTTTATTTGATATGGGCTATGCAAGGAGGATGTCTGGCTGATTTGAACCTGAAGAAAATGCATGCTCGGCAAATGCCCCATGTGAATATGACTGTGGTGCCCTGTGTCAATGATAAAAATAACAACAACAATTATGCATTGATTTCAGTTTGAAGTGTATTGATGACTGGGCATGTTTTGGGTGTTTTCAAATCCTTTGTTGCTGTTTAAATCATACTGCACTCTTAGTTTACAGAATAATAGCAAGAAATCAAAAGAATAAGAATTCAGTTTCAAAAGTAATTACTTTATTTTACATGCTCATATAAAACATACAGTGAAAACTTTCACATACTAGAAGCAATGTAAAAACAAATCAGTGAATACCTTCACATAGTTATAACAATGCAAATTGACATTGGCATTATTAAGTACCTTCCTAAAGCTGTTAAAACATCTTGGAAAAAAAGAGTAACTGAACATGCACATGTTGCAACCTTCACCTCTCTAAAACATACATTGAGCTCTATAACAAACTATTTTGTCAGGAAAGTGAGCAGTAATGTGCACACAACATTACTGTACTTTGATTATTTGCATATTGAGATATGTTCTGCATCTTGACTCAGGCACCATATGTTCTTTTTCAAGACACTTCTCTTGAGAAATTATATAGCATTATTTCTCTCTATCATATTGCTCTCTGTTATTGTGTTTGAGGGTTTACTATGATTTGCACATACTGCATTGTTGGCAGATTTTCATGCAGCAGTAATTATGATTTTTACTGCCTTTCTTTCATAGTTTATGGACACACATGTTAGACTTCATGCAATTACATTTCTCAGTATTTCTGTAGCAGCCTAGATTTAGATATGTCACCGACTCACCTGCCGTTTTCATCAGATAGTGATTACAGTGAGCAAACAAAAGCAGGTCTTTATTTAATGGTCATTTTGTCAGGTCAGTACATGAACAAACTAAGTGTGTCTGTTCATCTAAGGTCAGTACTACATTTTTAATATTTTTCACTTTTGGCTACCTTAACAAAGAACCTGCTGGATATGTCCAGTTCTTCTAAAGGTATTGGTCCTGGATTCGTATGGGGTTTCACATAATGTCACCGCTTAGACCTGTACTGAATAGACTTTTCATTTTGGGACAGCAAATGTTATTTCAACATGTCAAAATTTCAATTACTGTCTGTAATTGTTGGTCGGGGTTATAACTAATGAAGCAGAGAAATTCTGTACCAATACTTTTAAGTATTGGTATTCTTGACTTTCTAAACTTTTGTAAATAGGCAACTTAGTTTGCATTTCTGTGAAGGATTAGTACAGTGTACCAGGATATCGTATTTAAATGACATTGGTGCGATGAATAATTTTAGTATTACATTTCTGAGGGATTTATAATCATAGATTGTGTGAAAGATAGTGTTGACTCAGCGAAATTAGCTTAAAATTATGAGAAAGTTGCAGATTACAAAACAAAGAGCAGATTAGAAATATGTGTAACTAATTCATGGGATTAAAAGATTATAGAAATAACATGGATTTAGAAATAGTTGTGGGCACTTTAAGATAATGCAGTTTTAGTGTCGTCGATTTCAGGAGATTTGTACAGGTTCAGAAAACGTTTCGTCTATTAAGACACTTGTATGGATTTATAATGTCAAAATTTGGAATTTACACAAATATTATTTCCTAAATCATTGAAGATTGATACTTTTGTCATTTGTAAATGAAATGAATTACTACAGTTATACTAATAAAAGGCTTTACTGGCCAATCCCAGTCTTAATAGAATAAGTTTTAATTAACAGGTACTTAATGGTATTCTTTTAAAAACGTAAAATTAGAAATGACTTCGTAACTTGAACAAAATTAGATAGCAGTAAAACAAAACGATTTGTAATGATTAATTTGGATTGAATCCAAGGACAAATGATTGTTCTAAACATTCTTTCTGTAAGATTAAGTTAGTTTGATTTTGCTGTTACAGACTTGTTCATTCTTTAGCGAGTTCGTTTTCTTTCCATTGTTTTTTTTTGTCACTAAAAACAGTTAAGGTTTAAATGTATATGGAATACTTCTATTTCGGAGTTAATTTGTGAAGACATTAATTGTTTTTTGTTGTTGTTGTTTTTTTTACAGGTTATATATATATTTGTTAGGTTAAACAGTTTTAAAAGGATAAATTATTCATATTTTGTGGAGATACTGAAAAGGAAACCAATGACAACGCCTAATTTTAAGTTTCAGTGATATAAAAAAATATAGGATTCATTTTAGTATTTTCAGCGGAATGTCACAAAAAAAGAAAGATCATGAAGTATGTAATGGCTGAAAGAATTACACACAGTAAAGAAATGAAAAGCTTAATTTGTGACAGAATGTACATAAAGTGGAATAAATTGTCATAATTTTATGACATGTGTATTGTCGTCAAATAAAGGACTTACTTTTTCAGTTGAAAGTGATCTTTTGAAAGTAAATTGTGCCATAAAACATTAAAGGTCTTGGTGAATTAACATAGGAGTGTGGAAATTGACAAGGAAATTTGGATTATTTACACTAAAATATTGTGTCAAAGTTTGTTGACTTGCAGTGTGTTTGTTCAGCAGATTATTTTAAATATTTTGGTATTTTCTGTGAAAATTGTTTTGTTTTGTGATTTATGGATTTTATGGTTTTGTATGACTGACTGTTGAATTTTTACATAAGTTGTGTCATTTAAAAATATTGCTAAATGATTTTAAGGTAATAATTGTCTGAAAGATCAAAAGGTATTCATTTGATTGGTGCGTTATAATTTTAACGGAAATTGGTTGGTGTTGGTAGGATATTGCTACATTAAGTCATAAATTAATTAGAATCACCAGGTGCAGAGTAATCTTCCAAATATTGCAAAAGTATTATTTGACAAAGGTCAAGGTCACAGTTAAAATCAAAGTACCATTTTGTCACAGAATGTTTGCCAACGTATTAACGGTATTAATATTTTTCTATTGGTCTACTGTTGTATTTCAGCAGATGAAACTTTGAGTTTGAAAGAGTTTGTTAAGGAATTTGAAGGTGTTGATTCATTAAGTAAAGGTCACATTTGCTTTTTTTTGTATGATATACTGGTTACTTAACAACTTTTTACAGAAAATTCAGGACTAATTATATTATCCAAAAGGATCCTGTATCAATTAATTCTTCCACTTTTATGTCACAGAATGTATAGACACAAATCAAACTAGTAGACTATTTATAATATATATATATACACCAGCCCATAAAATATTTGTCAGTGAACTGTTGCCAGAGGCAGGATTTACTGTTGGATCAGCTGCGGTAGATATTTTGTTACAAATATAGATTTTCTCTTTTCTTGGAAATTTGAAAATTAAATTTTGGATGCATGGCAATGTGTTATTGAATGAAATTTTGCAGCAGCAATATAGATTTGGCTGCCTGGGGCCATTTGCTTTTAAAATTTGTGAGAAATATGGATTTTCTATTTGTTTCTTGGAACTAGAAAGATCTCCATAGCTGTTTTCTCCTTCGGATGGTAGGGAAACAGTGTCTCTAAGCTATGTAATAAATCAATCAGTGAACATTGGTTTTGTGAGAACTTAATATTTTAATACATTTGCTTATACTGTGGTGGCACAGAATTTGTTATTTTTATTTGCATTAAAAACTTGAAAGAGGTATTGACAGCTTTAAAAAGTTCTCAGAATATTGTAGGCTATATGGTCAAGTTAAAGAAATGGTCTTGAGTTTTTAAAATTTAATTAAGTTGTACGAAAATGTTTCAGATCTTAAAGATAAGTAATAGTAGCAAGGGAATCTAAGGTAAAATTTTATTTAATATAATTCAAGTCTTTTGAAACAAGCTTGAGAGTTTTAAGTATATCTCTTAGAGATATATCTGAGTTAAAGTTATCATTTTGTTGGTGTTTAGAATGGGTCAGTAAGTCAAGTTCAAATGAAGGAAAAAAGGGGATAACTTAGCAGATTTGATATTTATCAGGAAAAGGTAACTGTGTTTGGTTTGATGTAGTTGGTTGACAAAGAGTTGACTCTCCTACAGAATTTACATTGATCATATAAAAAAATCTATAAAATGATAATTCTTTGCTTTGGATGAAAATTAAGAACAAATGAGCAAATAGCTCATTTATTTGGAATCAGAAGGTTGTTTTACCTGTAGGCAGCAATGTTGTAATATTTCTGTGATCATAGACTGAGATTAAACTGGAAACACCTGTGCATGTTGAGTTTACTGTATCAAAGACTATCCTTAACCATTGCTAAAGGCTAATTGTATTTTCTACTTCAGTCCAATTGTCAAGTGTTCAGAATTATAAGAAGTTGTAAAAGGTTCTTATGTTTGTAATGTATTAATAGTATCTACATTCTCAAGTGATTTTGTAATTGTAAACACAGCTGTTAAGAAGTGTAGGTCATGATGAAGATGATAATGATGATGATGATGATGTTCTTTGTAGTGATTGCTTGTGAGTAATTTTGACATTGATACAAATCATCATGGTGATAGTGCTACTGCTGCTGCTGAAAATGATGCTGTCAAGGATGATAAAAAAACTCTTAAATATTTGTAGTTTAATACGTTATATTTGTTAAACATGTTACCACCTTTATCTTTCTGATATTCATGAGAAGAATTCAGAATTTCATATAAAATGAAGGGTGGCATCTTTTTGCACCTGATGCTAATAAAAATTGTCTGTTTAAGTATAGTTACAGATTTACAGTACAGTAGTTATAAATTTACAGGAAAGGTTATCAGACTATGCTAAACAAACAACCAAGTGATTTCACATTATGTCTGATATAATGTTGATAGGTACTTAAAGTTTCTGATATGGAATTTCAGAGAAATAGAGAATTTTATGTGGAACAATGATTTTTGGGACAGCCTTTTACTTTATAAAAAGGCTAAAGAACTGACAGGAAAACTAAGTGCTCAGACAGGACTATAAAAAACGATTGTTGTATTATAATACTTCAATGTTTGACCTACTAAACTACTGTTGATTTTTTGTTTTAGGAAACAAATCTAGGACAGATTGGTTTCATTTTTTTTTTGGCAGCACTAACATGTCAAGAGTTTACATTTCCTCCTGAGTTAATTAAGTCACGAATTTTAGCAGGCACTTAAATCATAATATCAATCATATGTGTCCCATTCAGGCTGTAGCATTCTGCACATAGCCCCGCAGTTAGAGAGCAAGCCTGGGAAACATGTCTTTTCACTCTTGATTTCCAGACCACCAGATGCTTATCAGAGAAATCAGAATTTCAAGCATTTCAGCATTTAAAAAAGATGAAAACAGCCCAAGATATGAAATGAAAGAAAAACTGAATTGCTTTTTTTATATCAAAGAATTTCTTAGAGGTAAAATACAGACATTTTCCTTCCTTTCTCTTGCATTTACCTGTCAGTCCTTGTCTTTTCAATCTCCCTTCCCCAGATTTCACAGGCATATTATCTCCAAGTGTATCAGCAATTAAGCAACAGTTGAATACCTTATTGCACTTATTTAAAACTGTCACAACCTCAGACAAGTGCATTTATACCTTAATCATTATATGATATTGTTTTAAACCAATAGCTTATCTCTTTCAGATGTTGTTAGAAAATTAAAGGGAGGTAATTTAATTAAGAAGAATTCATTGAACACTGATTTTGTGAATAATTTTTATAGTCTAGGATAGATGATTGTGAAAGCAAGTAAACTGAATAGAATGAAGTACCAACCAAAGTTGATTTGTTAGTACAAAGGAAATTGTTGTACATGCATTATTTAGTCTGTAAGCCTATTGTCAAGTCAGTAAATTTCATTTGAGAATTGATCAGATCCATGTGACACCTCCATGCAAATTGCACAGGAATCTAATTAAGTGAGATAAAACTGGGTGAAAACTTCTTCCATTTACATTACCCAGACTACACTGTCACTCCTCTGCATTACAATTAAAATTATTTAATCTCCAGTTGATTGGCTGATGTTTAACTTGTTTTACTCATTGACTGTTTTTCGGAATCGAAACAGTTCTACTGATCAGAAGGGATCAGAACTTTACTGAGTCTTGTATTTGCTCTTGTATTTTTTCAGGAATCTGCTGTCATTCCTGTTAGAATTAAACTTAAAAGTATTTAAACCCTGAATCTTCCAGATTTCTAAAATGAACTTTCTGTCATTAATTTTGGACAGATCTATTTGTCATTTTATGGAAGTGTTAATTGAAAAGAAGGTTTTCTAATGGGACCCAGTAGAAGAAAAAAAAATTAAATTGAAAATTCAAGAAATGGAGGGAAGGAAAAATGCTTTTTCATGATTGCTTCTTCGTTTTTATATCAAATCGGTGGCATTGTATTGATCGAGAAGTCTGTGTTATAAAAAGTCATTAATGGAATTAGGAAACAGCTCAGCCCTAACTGAGGAGGTGATTCCTAGAATCCTTTTTACAGTAAGGCTTTATTGAAATGAAATATACTTAGAACATGGAAATGAAGTTTTGAAAGGATGCTAATGGTTTTTCATCTTAGAGCTAGGATCTAGCTTTCTAGTTTAATTAAGAACTAATATGACCACAACTAATTATGATCAAGATGAAATTGTGATTTTGACACATGTCTGAGATTCAGGTTTAAAGAAACTGAGGAAACAAAAGAATTTATGAGACGTATTCTGTTGAAGAATTCAAACAGTATACCATAAAATATAAAAATCACTTTTTTCAGAACAAAAATAAAAAAAAAAACACACACACAAATCCAGCCAGTTGCAATCAGTGTGAAATATTTTACATTAACCAAAAATTGACATAGCTAAATTTGATAGATGGTTTATAACTTATTTGTTCACTGAATAAATACATGCTTACTTGTTTTGTTATTTGATAAGGTAATCCAAACTCAGAAAGAAAAGAGGGGTCATTGTCATTCAGGCTGCCCCTAATTTCAAGGGGACCATCGCATGCAACCACTGTGTAAATTGAATTTCAGTGAAAACAAACTTTTTATTATAGTTGCTCATGCAACAAAATACTGTAGTCTACATACTGTGATCCTTCTGTAATGTTATGACAAGGGTGGCCTCGGCCTCCTTCAACTTTCTCTTTATGCGGTAAAACACAATCCAAAAACTGAAGGTTTTTAAGTAAAAAGAAAGATGTATTTGGGGAATGACTGGTTTTATAATGAAATTTGAGATATGCACTTGATAAAAAGGCAGTTACACATAGGGACAATATGTGTTTTGTTATTTATTTTATGACAGGACCTTGGTATTCAATGTACTTTATATATATTCATGTTTGATAAAAAATTCAATTTAACAAAGTGTGTAAACCTGACAAAGTTTCTATTTTCCTGTTATTTGCTGAACCTAACCATTTTCGACATGCAAAATTGAGAAAATGATTGATTTTAAGATATGAATATTTACTGACATGTTTATCAAATGAGGAAGTTTTATATTGGAATATATGTATATAAGTTTTATAATTGTCTCATCTGTAAACATTTTGGTGGACTTTTAGGATAGTGAACAAGGTGTAACACTAAAAACTAGCATAACTTTTAATTACTTAATTTACTTTTAATTAACTGTTAAGAATGCAGCTTTATTATCGGTTTTATTATATCCATCATCAACATTGAAGTATAGTAGTTGTCAGTGTCATCAACATCAGAATTGATCATTGCCATCATCGTCATCATCATCATCATCAGCAGCAGCAGCATCTGTCACTATTTTATGCGTATAATAATTACTGATAAACTTATTTTCGTTTGATTGATGCAGATTCGATCCTGAAAATTGTGTCTTGTTTATGTTTTATGTAGGCAGTTACAACCTATACTTAATGATTGTTTAATGACTGGTTATTATAATAATATGATTGGGAGGGAAAGGCCATGTCTAAATAATGATTGGAATATTGTTGTGTAATATTGTTATCAATCTCATCACCTGTGTGTAGTGGAGCGTGCAATGAAATGATAGCAGTATCTGGTATACCCTGGACCTTAGATATGATAGTTACTGATACAGCATGTGATTATCTACAAAAATATGATTCAAACTGAGTTGTTAGTCATCCACTTACCTAACAACACATTTTGTACAGTATATATATTAGCATCTACCTCTGCCAGTAAATGATTTAGGATTGTTACCTAGTAGTTATCTAGTAGTTTTATCAACACATTCACAGATAAACAGATTGTTTTTTAAGAAGTGATATTATTGTTCATTGGGCCAGTGTTCTGTTATTAAAAACAGCTATCATTCAGTGCTGAACCTAATCTCAATTGTGGTTTCACACTTAAATTCTTAAAGTGGATGAACTAAAATTGGAACTAATTTTTCAGAGTTTTGTAGGGCAGTTTAAAGTATTTGTTAGTGTTACGGGATTTCCTGTGTCATATAACCGAACAGTAATTATGTGCATATTTACAGCTTAATTTTCCTTACTTTTTGTCTTATTTCATGAGATTTAAGTGTTTCTGGTTCAGTAAGTTTATTAGGCAAAGGATATTATGTTACGAAATGCATGATAAAATTTACATGTTGACATGCAGAAATTTGCAGTATGATCATAGTTACACAGAAACAGCATATGGAAATTAGAAATATTGGTTGGATTTGTGTATATTTTGGAAGGATTTTATGGTGATTAGCTGAATCAGTTTCCACGCCAGATGTTTTCAGTAATTGGAAGGAATTACTTTGGACACTTGCTGTACTGTCTTAACATAAGTGAAATGAAATCACTTCATTTATTTCAAGCATTCTGAAAAAGTCTCTTGTTCTGTTAGTTAGAGGTACACTGACACAGTGTGTGCTAGGGAAAATATTGATTCAGGAAAGCTTTGACTGTTTTCCCTTCACATCTTACGGAGTTTGTAGTGCCTTATATAATCAGAATTCAATCCAGATAAAATGGGGCTGTAAAATTATATTGTTGTTAATAACTTCACATGATATCATATCTCAGTTAGTGTTCTTATCTTTACACAGGGTAGCTGGAATGCCATTTAGACATTTTATAAGACAGGAGATGTGTTAGCAGGGCAATTTTTCGTACATAAAGGATAAAAGTTTTTTTTTCCTGTTTGATCAGAAAATTCGAAAGGAATGCATTATTATCAGATTGTGGTGAATTGTACTGAATTCCTGTACATGTAAAGTTAGCGATGCTTAATAGTGTAGCTGGAGTATCCTAAATTTGAAGTCATTGGTGATAAGGTGAAAGATTTTTGCGATGTGAGACTATCATAGAATACAGAAAATCGTTAACATGGGAGTAAGTTTACACTAGTGTCCTGATAATTGACTTTTATGAGGAATTAGTGAAAGTAGTTCTGGATTAAAAACCTTTCAGGATTCCTAAGAGGCAACAAAAGGATTATGATAAATTAGTGATGTTTAGAGATAGACTGTAGAGAGGAGTATTTTGTATTTATTATAATAAGAATTTGTCCTATGGTTGATTCATTTGAAATCACAAAATTGGATTAATGAAGCCAGGTTTTTTTATGGTTTTGAAAGCATAAGTTTAAAGGATTTTAAATGACTTATCAGGAATATTACAAAGGGGAACAAGACTTTGATATGATAATGGACAGAATTAAGTCTAACTTTCAATCTTGGATTATGAAGATATGTTGATATACTTGGTTGGACAAGACAAAAAACCTGAAGACGAAGAAGGGGCCACGGCCCTCTCTCAGCCTTCTGGAGCCCCAAATGATGGGGGCTCTCCAGAGGAGGGGAAAAACCCACTGGGTCTCGACCTTGACCCTTATTGGGTAGATGAAGTGCAGGAGCAGAGGGTTTGCACATTTTCAAGGTGATTTTTATTTTGTTGTTGATTCTTAACTTGTTTATGATCGAGTTACCTCATTTTCAGTACAGCACTTCCAGTTTAAATCATGATAGACATTGAATGGAGCATCAAATCAGTATTAATATATTTTTTACACAAAATAACTTTTTTTTCTATCTAAACAATCTAATATAATTAGTTTAAAGTTATCTTGAAGGTTTTTTTACAATTTTTAACATTTTCAGTATTTTAGTTCTAAAAGGTTCTAGACTCATAGGTTAACCTGGAAAACCCAGAGTTCCGAGTCTTGGAGTCTAAATTAATGAAATAGTCCTATTGCTGAAGTAACAAAGTATTTAGTTGTACAGGATTTTTTTAGTACTTGGAGACAAGTATGCGTCAGATTGATGCGTTTCTAACTAATTTTGGCATGTCATTATATTAACACTTTGTTCATACTTAATGAAGTTGTCAAAGTATTCTGTCAGACTGTTAGTTTGGTACTGCTAATCAGGTAAGACTTAATTTAGGCCCTGAAAATATAAAAGAAAATATTGATAATCAGATCTTAACTATATAATCTGAGATAGTCACATTTTGGTCATGGATTGAGTACTGGTTTTATCAAGTATCATATCAGATATAGATTTATTGATAGCAATTAAATTTATACTTCTTCCTGTTTTTGTGTCTTAAGTGTAGGACAGTAAAGGTCCATGGACATACACAGGGGGTTATTATTATGTCTTCTCTCACTTAGAGGTAAAAAAATGGGGTCTTTTTTTTTCATCTCCGCTCTGTAGCTTTGTCATTCCTTGATGTATTTTGAAATGATTTGGCAAAATGTTAACCGCCATGAAATAATATGTCATGTGAAAGAACCAGGTCTCTACCTTCAAGGTCAGGGTCACACTTAGAGGTCAAATGTCAAAAATTGGGATTTTTTTTAACAGTAGAAGTCTTTTGACAGTGCTATAAATATATATCGAAGTTCTAGTTCCATAGGAAGTTCGGGACACTCACTCGAGATGTATTTCTGTTTGTGATTCTTAGCAGTTAATATTCTTTGGAGATTTTACAGTATGGCAGAAAACGTTTTTTCAATAAAGAACAGTAAAATGATCATTACATCAAAGAGACTTAACTGACAGTGTAAAGAGCTATTTTTGAGCTTTAATCGTGTTCGAAACTAGCCTTGAAGATTCTTACAGAGCTTTTTGTTGGTCAGATAATCTTTACATAATTTTTGCAGAACAGTTAAAAGCTAAAATTCTACAACCATAGAATGATTTGTCTGAAAACTTGATCAGTTGTCTGACAACGGGCTATCATAGATACATTTAAAATCAATACTAGATTACTATGAGCAGACTGTTTTATTGTGTCTGGTTGTGTGAGAGCTAAAGTAAATAAAGCGGTACTTTACATGTCTTCTTGCATGTTTCCCTGTTTCCACTGCTATTTGCAAAATTGTATTTTCAGAATTGCTTTGTCTAAATCATGTAAACTGTCTTGAAATGGATTTTTTTGGGGCAGAGTGTGAAACAATTCTTTTCATCACTCTTCATGATGAAGAGTTTTTATGGTGACCATCCTCTGTATTAACATTCCATTGCCTTCATAATTGAATTGAGTTTGAGCATAAACTGTTGTTAACATTGTGACATATGACTATTTCAAGGTTTTCCTTATTAATTCTGCTAGAGAAGTCTATAGGAAGAAAGTGATGCTGACTTTGACAAAAAGAGAAATAAACTTTTTTAATGGATGAAGTATTTTCTTGTTTATTTCAGTTTTGGAAAAAGGACTCCAGGATGTGCAAGAAGAGCGAGCGAATGTTTGATTCTCGAACCATCGGAAATGATTGTGGTAAGTCTTTTCTTCTGCAAGTTCATTAAAGTTGTTCATTAAAGGAATATTTAGAATCATTCAGCACAAACCTGATCATATGTCATAAACTACCATGGATTGAGTGTACTGATAACAGCAGTGTGGTATGTTTTTATGCACATGTTGTTTTGTGATGGCATTACTTCCTGTAAAGCTTGTAAATATTGCTACCATTGTACCAGATCAGCATGGTGTAGGTACCATACACATACTGCTTCCTGTTCAGTCCTGTCGTAAGTGCTACAGTCCCAGTGTGTAGCTAATACACCGCTCCTTCTGCAAGTGAAAACAACCTCAGCCACAGGAGTGTGCAGCTGTTAAAATTCTGTATTAATATTTGCACTGACAGAAGGGCAAGTGACAAATACCCACTCTGCTTTTTATTAATGAGCAATTATGGCAATCCTTGACAGGAACATGGCATAATGTTACTTCTTAAAAGGTTCTGATGTCTTAAACTACTTATAATCAAGATCCTTTTGTTACAATTGTCATCTGTTTATAAATAAATACAGTAATATAGTTTATTTTACATCGGATGGTAAACAAGCTTTGCAACGTATATTATCGCTGCTGTAAATGGATTGCTTCCTGGGTTCAAACAGGTTCTTGCACTACATTGTGAAAGGCTTCTGCTTGCCCTTCACACTCAGCTGTGATGGAATTCGAACTTTTAGCAACCTCCTGATCAAGAATCTGGCCCTTAACTCTTGGATCTCTGTGCTTTATCACTGTATAAACATATTAATTGAAATATGCATCTAGAATAGAAGTATAAGTAGAGCTTACATATTATAAATTTTAAACAAATTAAGTGTTTAGGAGCACTAACTACCAAGAACGAAGAATTTAGCATTGAAAAGAACTTTGATCAGATGCAATAGTTTTTAAAGGGGCTGTGCTCCAGAGGACAAAAAGAAGAAAGTTTTCTTGTATTATAAATTTCTTGTAATATTTATGACTAATGCTTAAAAAATAACTTACTGACAAAAATAACTCAAATAATTACATTATAAATTGATTATATTCCTTTTCAAAGTGCTATATACCGTATCGCGAAGGTATAACTATATGGTATAACATTTAAAGTAAATATCTGTAATATCACATGCGGCGATGGTGGTGACAGTAAAAGCGTTGTAAATATTTTGTTAACATGAGGGTCCAGAGTTCATATCAGGCTGGAGCGAAAATATTTTTTTTATTCTATTTTGACTTTTATAATCAGTTTTGAAGTAAAATATTATGTTGTTATAATCTCACGGCATCTAAATATAATTTATGAAAAAAATTTTTTTATGTCAAATCTGGAGTACAGCCTCTTTAAAATCCAAGACCTAAATTATGTTGAGTATCAGACAAGGCTTCTATTAAACCACCCAACTTGCATGGATAAAGAAGTACGTAAACATATATAATAATGTTGAGGGTAAAACATAATACTGTCTCTTGGTCTGGTATAGGGTGAAAGTATCAGTATATCTTTACATTGTTTATTTAATCCAATCAGATATAGTTAATAAGGTAATTAGCTTGTCTGGTACAAGTTTCTCTAATGTCTAATTGTGAGCTGATTGCTTAATTTGTGATCATATCTGGTTTGTTTGTGCTTGACTATTGATATGCTTATACTAGAATGTAAGATGTGTATAGAAGAAATTGGCGGTAAGTTTTAAACAGGAAAACACTAGTAAATGAAATTGCCTGTGTAAAAGATTGAAATGGTTTGGTGTAGACTTGTCCACTTTTCGTAAGTAACAGGTTATAGGTTGCCTTACTCAGATGCAGTTTTCAACTTTATAATAAGCCAGACTGTTTCAGTGACTTATTCAAAAGCCATATTAATCTAGGCAGACAATTCCTGTTACTTATTAAAAAACACCATATTAATAGCCGAACGGTTCCAGCGTGGCTTGTTAAGCAGCCCAACAATTCCTGTGAATTTATTCAAAGGTCTTACTAACCAGCTAAATGAATTCCTGTGCTCTGTTTGAAAAGCATGCATATAATAAGCCAAACAATAATTCCACACTGTCCAAAAACTTGATATACAAGCCAAACAGTAAGCAAAAGCATTCAAAACCAGACAAGTATTTTTTTTTGATATTCAAACACCATGCAATTTTAGATCTTTTATTTTAAGATTTTATGCATATTATCATGCAATACTGGAGGTTAGCATTACATGTTTTGCAACAGGTTAGCATCACATGTTACACAGGATAGATTCTCATTGCATTGGTCAACAGCAGTTCTTTATTATTGCAAGTGCGGTCACTGTGTGGCCAATGATGTTTTTCATTAAGTGATTTTGGTAAGGTTACCCTACATAAAGGAAAAAATTCATGAATATCAATGAAGAAGTTGGATGATGATGGAGCAGAAATATTTCTATGGATTAAGACAGGATTAGAAATATGGGAAAAATGAGTTTTTCCCAACAAATATCATTTCTGATTTTTATTTCTGCCAATCATCTTTGAAGGCAGAATTTTTTTTTCTCCTCCTGTTGAGCACCTAATGTGTGTTCCACATTTTGTACTACGTGTTCACTTGTCTTAATTTTTTTATTATTTTTCTTGTCATCTTGAACTCTTGACTTTAACATTTAATAAACATAAAAAGGTAATTTAAAAGAAAAAAACAATATATTACATCTGTACTCCAGTAAGTTGTTGTTTTTCAAGATAAATGCTGTTTGACAGGTTGCAACTTTGAAACAAGTCAATGCAGGATACCGAGGGTGTATATAAGAAGGAATGCAGGACTAATGTCTGACCTTAGGTTATTTTTGATAGAAATAACAGAAAAACAAATGTATAAAAAAACAACAACATTGTATTCTCTCTGCAAAGAAAATTCCATTCCTCATTGCTTGAATTGTGGCTTGAATTGTCACAGTCTGTAATTTACACTTGTAGCTATAGTAACCAGAAATTGAGAGATGCGAAATAACTGTATTCTGAATCCTAATAAAGTCTTGTTTTCATTTTTACCACAATTCATTACAATCTAGTGTCATATTTCTTAAGGAAAAATTAACTTTATATTATCTTTGGTATTCTTTCATGTGGTGAAAGTCTTATTAAGAAGTGTTCTACTTTCTCAGAGGTCATTTTACCAAGGAATCAGAGTGTAATATTAAATACACAGTCATTTTTAGCTCACCTGAGCACAAAGTGCTCAAGGTGAGCTTTTCTGATTGGTCTTGAGCGTCGTCCGTCCATAGTCAACTTTTCATTCAAACGACATCTCCTCTGAAACCACATGACCAAATTTAATGAAACTTGCCTGGGATGATCCTTGCATGAAGCTTTATCAAGATTGTTCAAATGGTTCTGGTCCATTGCATTTCTGGGTCACTGGAGCTAAAAATAGATTTTTAAATTTGGATCTTTAAAAATCTTCTTCTCAGAAACCTCAAGGCAAGGAGCTTAGATATTTGGTTTGAAACATCATCTAGTTGATCTCTACCAAGTTTTTCAGATTATGACCCTCGGGTCAAAACTGACCCCACCTCAGGGGTCAGTTGATTTTACATAAATTTATATAGGGAAAACTTAAAAAATCTTCTTGTCAGAAGCCACAAGGCCTAGAGTTAAGATATTTGGTGTGCAGCATTGTCTAGTGGACCTCTACCAAGTTTGTTCAAATTATGACCCCTGGGTCAAAAAAGGCCCCGTCCCAGGGGTCACGTTTTTCATTGGGCCTATTTAGGAAATCATTAAAAATCTTCTTGTCAGAAACCGCAAGGTATAGAGTTTAGATATTTGGTGTATAGCATTGTCTAGTGGACCTCTACTAAGTCTGTTCAAATCATAGCCACTGGTTCAAAATAGGGATCACTTGTTTACATCGAGTTATATAGGAAAAAGTTAAAAAAATATTCACATCAGAAACCAAAAGGCATACAGCTTAGATATTTTATATGTGGCATTGTCTAGAGGACCTGTACCAAATTTGTGCAAATCATGGCCCCTAGGTCAAAAATGGCCCCGCCCCAGTGGTCACGTTTTACAGAGAGTTATACAGGAAAAAAACTTTAAAAAATCTTCTTGCCAGAAACCACAAGACCTAGAGTTAAGATATTTGGTGCGCAGCATTATTATGTCTATTGGACTTTACCAAGTTTGTTCAAATCATGGCCTCTGGGTCAAAAATGGCCCTGCCCTGGGGGTCATTTGTTTTACATATAGTTATTTAGGAAATTTAAAAAAAAAATCTCCTCGTCAGAAACCAAAAGGCATAGTCAGCTTAAATATTTGGTATGTAGCATTGTCTAGAGGACCTCTAACAAGTTTGTTCAAATCATGACCCTGGGGTCAAAACTGATCCCACCTGGGGTGGTGGGGGGAGTCATTTGATTTTACACAAAGACTTATATAGGGAAAACTTAAAAAATCTGCTGCTCTGAAACACGAAGGGCTAGACCTTCAGTTGTTCATTATTATGTCTCCCTACCCACCCCCCATCCCCCAACCACACCGTTCTGGTGGAGATATATAGTTTTTGCCCTGTCCATGGGTGTCTGTTCGTCTGTCTGTCACAATTCATTTCCATTCAATAACTTGAGTAACAGTTGATACAGAGCCTTCAAACTTCACAGGGTTATTGCCCTTATTGAGTAGAAAAAAACAACCTTTTCCTTGGTCAGAAGATCAAAGGTCAAGGTCAGAGGGACCTCTAGAGTGAAAACAGTTTCCACTCAATAACAGGAGTACCATTTCACCCAGAGCCTTCAAACTTCATAGGATGATTGCTTTTACTAAAACAGAAAAACCATATTGTTTTGGGGTTTTGTAGGTCAAACGTCAACGTCACAGGGACCTGTAGATTGAAAAGTATTTCTGCTGAGTAACTGTAGTCCGATTACACCCAGAACCTTTAAACTTCATAGGGTAATTATATCAGAAAAAAACCCTATTCTGTTTTGGGGTCCATAGGTTAAACATCAAGTTCACAGGGACCTGTTGAGTAAATCTATTTCTTCTCAAAAGTTTGAGTACCATTACACCCGGAGTCTTCAAACTTATTGCAAACTTATCCAAACCTGCAAACAACAAACACCCATAACAACCAATAACGATACTTGTAACTTGAGCATTGAGACTCAGGTGAACGATTTAGGGCCATCATGGCCCTCTTGTTTATGTATCCCAAAGCTGGGTGCATATAATTGGCTGGCTGTCTGTACATCTGTTGCACTGGTTTCCAGGCTAATATTCTCAAGAACCAGTGGCTAATAAATTAAACTTTGGTGTAAAGTTAAATAAACGAAAGAAGCGTATTTTCAGGATATATTCTGGTTGGATAAAAGGACCATCAGGTTTGATACCTTACCAAAATAACCCAGATCTGGACAAAAAGCTGCATACTTGTGCATCCATCAGTGCCATATATTACCACAGATATTTTTTTGACTTTTTATTTTCATTTAGACTGCAGACTTCACTTGAAACAAAACAGTTAACATTTTGGGAGTTAAGGTGTGATGTTTTTTTAGGAGTCTACAGATAGCTAAGAAATAAATCTGAGGTTTGGCTTATTAAATTCTATAACTTTAAATACCTAATTATAGCCACACAGTGACTGCTTGCAGACACCATTGAAAAATAAAGAAAGGAGAGTAAACTTTCTACTTGAATTGTTAATAACAGGGTTCAGTCAGGTTGCAGACTCATTTGAATGCTTTATCAGTGAAGAAAAATCTTTTAGTCTGCTGTAATATCTTCAAACCAATATGAAGTCTGCAAATAGTTTTCATTTAATTTCGTAGATTTCTTGTAACATTCTCAGACAATAATGCTTTCCAAAAGATGTAATGTGTTGTGTCTGTAATTTCAATGGAGATAATTATATATGTAAGAGCTAACCCCCTGCAGCCCTTAGAGTTCTACATTAATTTTATGAAGATTTGATGGCTCCAACTTGGCAGGTAACTGCAGCACTTTATACCAGGTCCTTATACTTTATTACAAGTGCAGTAGAAATCTGTACAACTCTTGTTTTTATCTCCCTCTGCTTAATCAACTTACAAATATGCCAACACATTTTCAAGAGCTTTGCAAGCATTCGTTTTTTGTTAAGAGACTGGGTTGGGAAATATTCGAAGTTGCTCTCAGCATTAAGTGAAGTAATAGAATTTTCAGCGCCTTTTTGTTTAGAAGTGTTTGAAACATTATTGTTTTGTTGAATTGTATTTTAAAAGACTTTCAGTCAAATGAAAATCATTACTATAGGGATTAGAGAGAAAAAAATAATTTGTAAAGAGATGTCGTGATAAATAAATTTAAAGGCTAGAGCTGGGTAAGTATTTAATTTTTGCATAATTATTATGCAGTATTATATTGATACCTGTTTTTCCTGTCTCATGAATGGATAGGAAGTTTAGAAGACTACTAAATTTCTCACAGATTCTTGAAGCCGATAGTGTCTTTTCACAGTGAGATTACCTGATCAGAATGATTAGATGGAATTTGTAACACTTAAAAGACTAGGAGAACATTGTGATAAGGACTTTTTGATTAGAAAGAAAGAAACACAAACGCAAGTTTAATGACTCATTTATAGGCTTATGCAGGTGCTTTATTTTGACAAGTTGATAATCAGTAATATCAGGGGGTACCCAGAGTTGATATGACAACCAAGGTGATATACCCCTTCTGGAACACAAAACAGTCCTAACTCATATACTGCACAAAGAAAAACCTACCGCTTTCATGCATCAGTCCTTGTGATTCTGTAACTGGGTTATTGGTGTTATGACAAACATCATGCCAGCTTGACTCAGAAGCTGGTAATGTTCCCAGGTACTGATAGATCAGATAATTAAGGTTATATAGACCTCTGAGAGAATGGCAGAAAAGTTTATGGAATTTCCAGGCCAATTCCTGATAAGTTTTGTGGCACTTGTCCCTTATCTATTGATAATATATAGAGTATGATTATCAGGCCAGAAACTTAGAAAAATATACAGTCATTGTCCTATAGGCCTGCATGTGACCCATATGAACATATAGTTGGAACACTCTTATAATTGAACCGTAAGAGCACATCGAGAAAGGGGAATAACTTTAAGTCTGCTCTGGTTGTCTAAACATTAAATCTCTCAAAAGACAATAAAGAAATTGATCTTGTCTGGGTTGTTCTTATGTTTTTGTATTCTGTAGAGATTGTGAATCGTTTTGGCAACACTGAATTATAAAGTAAGCATGCTGAGGACATTTAAAGCTTCAGTGCAGGCAAATTTTTCTTTTTCTTGCCTGGCTGAATGCTTTACATGTTGGTCTAAGGTGCACCTGGCACTTGGTATCTGCTAGGAACTGTTGCTGTTTGGATTATACATTTCATGCATGACCATTATAAATATGTCCGATGTCTCCATATTTATAATACAGGTCAGTCCTATAAAGTCATCTGTTACCTACTTGAATGGACTGTATGTTATAAAATGTGTGAGCTTAGTATACTGAAGTGATTCAGGAAATCTGACTTAACACAGCGGTTTAATATTGTTTGGTTATGAGTTAAAGCAACATTTGTAGATTTTACACAGATGACTTGTAAATCATCATGATGGGCTGCAGTTCTTGCCTTTTTCTAGCTAGAAAGCTAATTAAGGAAACATGAACAAACTGTATTTATGTAATGTTTTAAAAATAAAATTAAGTCAAAACTAACAAATAACTATGATGGCAAAATTTAAGTTACTGAAATTTGATGGTTTTTTTTAGCAGTATGGGCCAAAGAAAGAACAGGTTTCTTAATAATTTATGTTTGTTCTCAGAGACAACATATTAAGACATTATGACAGGTAGGCAAATTAAGTACATGATTTGTAAGCAAATTCTGTAGACACTGCTGCAATGCTCCTGTCCAAACCATATTATATTATATTGTTGGAGTTCAGAAACACTTAAGACATGAGCTATCTCTGTATCTAGAGCATTCAGGACTTCCTGTGTCCTATTTCATCCAATCAAAGTCCTTATGTTTGTCATCAAATGAACATGTTTTAATATCTGAATCATTTTACTTTTTTAGCCTTAACTGAAACAAGAAATGTTTTTGTGGCTTCCTGCAAAAAAAAAGATTTGACTGATGAAAATAGTGTAATGTATACGTCTAGCTAACTTGATAAAAGTGATTGAAGTTAAATGTGATTTTGTAGAATGTGATAAGAGTGATTCAGTTGAAATTATTAAGTAAATAGAACTTTAAAAGTAGGAATTTCAAAGCCAGTTTAAAATAAATTGAGTGATTGTGTGAAGTAGTTCTGTGAGATGAAAATTAACTGCCATTAAAACTTCACTTTGGAATTTAAAGCATGGAGTAGTGTTCTAATGTTTCAGGCTATAACAATTTGCACTCCTGTTTCTAAAAATATAGTAAGATAAGGAGAAAGTTTCAACTTCTTTCAGGAAATTACCGTTATTTATTGTTCAAGTCGAGAAAGTGGAGTTAAGATTTTTTCTTTATGTAAGCTGAAAGTGAAATAGATCAGTAATGTTTTAAGTGTTGTGAGAAATTTAAAGCCATGATAGGGTGAAAGTAAGAATTTTTTGTGTGGAACTATATGGTGTATTCAATTTTAGAAAAAAATGGATTTATTAATAACTAGGACGAGAAAACGTTCCGGTTTTCATGCGGGCTGTTGCCAGGCATTTGCGGGAAGAAAACAACAATAATATCCAACCTCCAGCAGAACACAAGCCACTTAGATATGTTGATCGTATGGAAATAAAAGAAGAGGTAATAAATATGTGACCTTTAAGTACTGCCTGTCCTCCTTGTGACATGTGTATCAAAACTTTGTATCTGCAAGGAAGGTTTTTGAACATTTTTAGATGTTTATGGAATAGGAGAGACGCTGCACAGAGACAGGGAGTGGGGTGGGGCTGAGGCTTTAAGATTTAAATATGAACTATTGTAATATCTACGTACAATCGGGCTCAAGGGTTATGGCTCCCAAAAAAAAATTGTTTAATGTGTCAGCAAAGTTCAATTAACTACGTAATTAGGATGCTCGAGGGCGGGAAAAGTGTGAAAAGCATGCAAAGTCTGGGGTTAATCCGCTTCTTTGTTCATTGTGATCGATGATCAGTCAGGTATCAAACTGTTTTGAAAACCCCGACGCGCAAACATCGATGAACTGCTTAACAAACACAAGTCAAAAATCTGTTTAAAAACCTTGCGTTTTCTATCGGCCGGCACAAAGTTCGTTGTATCTCACGAAGATATTACAGGACTGCATCTAAGAATCTGAGAGTTGTCTTTCAGTGTTTACTTTACTACAGTGCAGCGTTACACATTGTAACTTACCGATTTTCACGATTTTACTTTCGTAACGCTTACGCCAGGATTTTCCCAGGGAATTGTTATGTTTACATTTTTCTTATGTGATTTTTATTTGTTTTTTTTTAACAGAGCAGGTAATATTTTACCAAATAATATATTTTTCTGTACATAATGTATCTCGAGTGGTTTACAAATAAATTTGGTTCTTTTGAATGTTTTAACTTTAACATAATGATACAGTTACAATGTTAAATAGGTGGGTGAGGTAATACTAGCAAATTCAACAGGTCAACTATACGATCTCTGTAGGCGCGTTATATATCAGAACCCCGTTTATATCGCAGTCTGAAACTTTGCACCCCAACTAGAGCGCTATAACAGGGGTCCCAGTGTAATATGTTGAAAGGCTTTAATTAAGTTACCTCCTATGTGTCAGTCTTCCTGTTCAGTCAGAAATGTCAGTCATAAGTTGAAACACTGTGTTAAATATTAAGCAGGAAAATATTTTTAGGATCTGTGTTGAAGTGCTAATTACATATTTTCCTGTATAAAGGTTTTTTGTTTTTGTATGTTATGGACAGATTAGTGAAAATATAACAGCAGATGTTGAACAAGATCTTACGACTGTCAGAATGTCAGTTGATCAATGCTGTCTTGTCTCTGGTTGCATGACTGACCAAGAATAGCATTCATGTATCTCCATTTCTCATTTCCCTGAATGACAGCTCTTCATGGAGAAAATTTGGCATTTACAAATTGCTACAAAGGAAAAAAAATGTTAACTAACTACCATGGTGACCTTGATCTCTGCCAGATGTCTTTCTGTTTTCTGAAGGCCAAAAAGCAAGTAAAATAAAAAAAGAAAAGAAAAACTAACTTTTCATTTAATTACCATTAGAAAGTTGTATGTTCAGTGTAACTTTGTGTCTTCGGTAATATATTTGTCTATATTGAAAGGTTTAGTTACCATAGCTTTGCTCTGAGCATTCATAAATCTTCTCAGTGTGTTGTTTTTTTGTTTAAAGAAACAAATCTTTGAGCAGAATAGAAACTAAATTTGATTTTTTTTTTTTGCTTATGAAACTTCAAGTTTTGTTTTGTGACAGAAATCGTGATTTCTTCTCAAATGAAAATATAAACAAAACCAGATGTTTCTGACATGCATGTTAGAAAATGTCTACTTCCTTTCCACTGTGAAAGTGCTTGAAACACTCCTCATAAAACCATGGAAGCCTGTCAGTAAGTTCATAAGTATAATTGTGGTCAAAATGTCTATTACAGTAGCAGTTCAATGTATTTTGACATTCCTTCTTTACCAAAGCTGCTGTTACATGGTTGGTAGGTATTTTGAGTGGTAAGACTTACTTATTTTGTAAGTAGGAGGATGAATGTTGAAATTCACTAAACACGTCATAGATTGAATGGCGTAATTGTTAAACAAAATTTCTATATATGTGTGTCATTAGGTCATTTTCGTGCCCTTATATGAGAAAATAAGAAGATTCTTATAAAATGCTGCTCTAAGGTTTTGAATATTGAATATATTTGGAAATAAGTGATTATCTATCAAATGTACCAAACCACTGAGAATTTAATGTTGAATACAAGGTGAAAATCTTGTACATTTTTAATATTGTGAAGGTACTTGATATGAAATCATGAAAATTCATGGTAAAAAATGAGTCTGTTTCATTGATTTTAATCTGCAGTTTTCACAGTTCTACATTGAGACTAAGACTGAGTTCACTGCTGAGACTAGCTGCATGATTGCCCACTTCAAGTCGTTGCTTTGCTTGTTATTGTTCATAATGGTAATGCTTGTCGTTTTAAACCAAACCTTCTTAAAGGTGTAATGGCTCTGATTTAGGCTTTCCCTTTGCTCTTTGCCAGTGGCCAGACATAAAAAATGCACTGTTTGTTAATGTAATTATACTTTTGGAAACAGGAGAACAATTTTCTACATTTTGTCAATAGAATATTTAACCTTTTTAAAAATGATTTCAAGGCACAAATCAAGGGGATGGATGTGAAGAAGTTCTAAATGCTATTAGATAAGAAGCAGATAGCATATTTTTACATTCACCACATGATAAGAATTGCTGATGCTTTCCTTTTCGATTGAAATTCAGTTTCTAAGAGACATAATATTACTGTGATTTGACCTATAAGTATAACAAAGATACTCATATTGTTGAATTTACTAAGCACCCACAAGACACTAGTTGTTAATAGACATACATCTTAGATATTTTAATATCTTTCTAATGAAATCTTAATAAAATACTGATTTCAACTCTTGAACAATTCTTGCACTCAGCATTTTAAATTTATACTCTTTTAACTGAAGATTCACCTGTCAGTCAATGTTTATGAAGCACAAGTTTTTTTTAGCAGGTCTACACTGTTAACTTCAACACATTGATGAGTTTTTATGAGCATAGGCTGCAGTTGTATCCTTCGACAAGCCTGCAAATGTACTTAAACATCTGTTCTGTGATGATAGAAAATGATCTATGTTTATTGCTCGCCCTTACCCATTAATAAATGTATATGTTGTTGCCGTTTTTCCTTTGAAACTTATCGCATGCCGACATGTTCCTTATTACCTCTCTGGCTTTGTCATAAAGACCCGCAAGGATTAATCTTTTCTGGTGGATGGATTTGTGTGAAACATACTTATTATTCTACTGTTTTCAACTGTAAAAACATTATAGAAGTTTGATATACATGGATATTGTTAAATAATATAGTAATGATAATAATATAGTAAGTTTTTGTCAGATGGTGCATTTTGTAAGGAACAATTGTTGGTAAAAACGGTACCTTTTTGTTTTGGTTGCAGTTATCATATGAATGTTGCTAGAAAATAGTTAGCAAAGAATAACAAGCGAGAGGTTTTTGTAAACATGACATAGAATTAAAGTCTGCCGAGTGTTGTTTATTGCCAAGCATTTAGATACAGTTAATGTAGTAAACTTTTGTTAATTGACAGTACAGTGTTTCAAAATAAATGTATTTACATCATTCTGAAGACAGTGTGTAAACATGACATAGAGTTAAAGTCTGTGGAGTATTGTTTATTGTAAAAGCATTAAGATACAGTGAACGTATTCACATATGAGGACCAGTGACATCTGAGGACCAGTTTGTTTTTCTGAAGGAATATTTTGTAAGGTATAAGTTGTTTCAGTGAAAGTGTTTGTATCAGTATTGAGGAGAACACTTTCAGTATAACCATAATTTCTTGGATTGGTGCAAAACAGTTGTATCTCATTCTTTCTTTATGTGTATAGATACTTCAGTTTGACGTCAAACTCCTTTATCTGGTATATTAAGTATATTTTCATTTAGGACAGCCAGAAATAATGTGTTTTAGCAGCTATTTCAGTTAGTTGTAATACTGAATTAATTATGTCAGTGTATACTGCTAAAGATACAGCAATATGGTTATGACATTTACGGCACTTTTGGTTCTCATAGAGTTCAGCAAACTATTCCTAATACATCATTTAGTCTCCTTATATACTTGATATTCTATTTTTAGGTCTGTTTAGAATAATAATTATTGTTTTGATTTCGTTACATAGTTTGGACATATCTGAAACTAAAAAGAAGCTGTAAGTTTGTTTTCATGGATAATTGTTGCAAGGTACTTGGAAAGCTTTTTCGATTTTCTTAATGGAAGGTAAAAACAAAAGCAGACTGAACCACATTTTTCTTTGAAGTTGATTGTGTATCAACTTGACTTGATTGTGTTACACTCTGTTTAGACATAATTAAAGATATAATATGTGTTTATACTGAAATAAAGAGAATCATTTCCTACTATAACTCAGAGAAAATTGTAAGTACATCTCTGTTTTCAATTTCAACAGTTTTCTACAATGACAAGAAGAAACAACGGAAATTTAGTTCTTTCTTAACTTCAGTTATAACAGATTGTTGAAGTTCTGCAGCTGCTTTAGATATATAATTGTGGGAGAATAAATATCTAGTGAAAAGAAAGGAAACAATTGCTTGTTTTTTCTCAATAGCTTGTTTTTCTGAAAACTGTCATAGCAAAAAGGGGAATATTAAGAATTTGCCATTATGTAGTTTCCTTGCTATTTTCCAGTAAGGAATGAAAAATGTTTCCATTATGATTTTATGTAAATATAACTTTTCGATATATCAAAATTCTCTGGAAAAACAGATGTCCAGGAAGTTTTGCTTTGTTGTGAACCTGTTAGAACAATGCATGGCCAAACAGACCATCATGATAGCATGTTGTTATTATTATTGGTCCATGATTATAAACAGGAAGCCTCTTCATTGTAAATCATAGGATATCTGTATATTAATTTTGTCTCAATTTTGGAAAAGATTTTTGGGGGAGTTTCAGAAAATTTAATGATTCATTTTAGTATTAAAGTGACTGACTCACAGAATTTAGCTGAAAATTTTTTTTCTTAAAAATTTAAGAGAGGGTAATATACTATGTAAGGCCTAAAAAAAAAAATAGTGTTGTTCGGGTAACATGCTCTCTATGATTAGGTAGGGTAGGTAGGAATTTTTTTTTTTTTTTTTTTTTTTTTTTTTTTTTTACCATTATAGACATTTGGTCTTCATGGGTAGAATCAGTTCAAATTGTTCTGGCTCCTCAAACCTATGATCCCTCAATTGACAAGTTACAAGGTAACAGTTGGAATGCAAAGTGGTGTAATGCAACCATATTTAACCATTAGCTAGTCAATGCAAGCTAAAGCTTTAATATTGCGACTACAGGTTCCTGCTAGTATAGAACGTTAGGCACAAGAACAACATTTCCAACTCTTCAAATGACATCTTTGACGAAATAATTTTAAACAATCGACGTTCTGCAGTGTGATGGCGATCACACGCAGTTTTATACACATTGACGACCTGAGCCGCCATTTTGTTACTGTGCTGCAATAAAATCCGTCCGCACCGTACCGTACCGTACCTCTAAAATACGAAGTGCGACATTTTTTTTTTTTTTGACAGACCTAAAAAAAACAGTAGGGTCGGGCATATTTTTAGGTAGGGTCGGGTGACCCGAACAGAACAATTTTTTTTTTTTAGGCCTAAAAAAAAACATAATATTATGCTTCTATACACCATGAAAACTGAAAAAAAAAATTTTTGCTTTTACGAGGATTTGAACCTATGCCCTTACTGTCAGTAAATAATCGAGCGATGATCTACACCACTGAGCCACAGAGTCCAGTTATAAAGTTTCATCAAAATTAATGATTAACAGGGTAAATTTTTCTTCTGCTTCACAGTTAATAATGTTGTTACTCAGAAGCAAATTTAGACAGTTGTAAGTTCCCCCAATGATGCAAGGAAGAGGTGCTCTCCATTCCATAACCAGAACTATTAGATCTTTAATTGTCAAAACAGACAAGAGGAAATGTCATTTTGTAATTATTATTTATTTAACGGAATGAAATAGCACCTTGTGTTTTCATGTCATTTCAGATTGACTATCCAGATGTACAAGTCATGAAACCGGGGTCCCGTCAGGGCCATTGCAATGCAATGAACTTAGAAAGACTACCACAGTATGATCCACAGGATGATATCCGGATGAGACGGATGAACTCGGACACCTCCGGATTCTCAGAACAGGTATGAATTAATAGCTCCGGCTTGAAATCTGACATAAAGTTTTATAAATACCATCTTACAAAACTAAAAAAAAAATATTTGAAAAAAAACCTGTTAGAATACCTACATGGTATTTAATAAAAAAAAGTTCAAGGTTCTTTATAGTTGAACAAAGGTCAATTAGATGGTTTCAAGGTAAAAAGTAGGGATGTCAATGAATATTTAAACATTCAAATATTCGCATTTCTTACGAATATTCGAATCCAATTTCTGCATTCAAATATTTGCATAAAAAGATATAATTTATCTAGTCTTCCAGCATTTTTTTTGTGTCACCTGCTACAAAGTAGCCGCGATATATAGGGATCACTTCTCTGTCCATCTGTCTCTCCATCATAAAACTTGTCTGCACTACTCCTCAGAAACTACTAGTGCAATTTCATCCAAACTTTACAGGAATGATCAGTACCAAGTTTAGTTGAACATATCATCGGCATTTTCCAGTTCAATGATTTTTGTCAGAGTTATGGCCCTTTAATGATTTTTATTGTTAAAGTTTGTCAGGACTACTTCTCTTATACTACTAATGCAATTTGAATGAAATATTACAGGATTGAATGGTACCTCAGTTTACATTTCCATTTAACAAACTGTCCAATCACCCCTCAATACAACTGCTTAAACATGTGATCACTGATCACTCTTGTTCTAAAAATTACCAGGGTTTGGAAAATGTAATTAAGTGACAGTTTATTTGTTTGTTGGCAAATATGTTTTCATAATGCATGTCAGTTTATCAATTTGCAGTCAGTTGGCATGTTTGTTGTTTAAACAGTTAACTCTACCGGTAATTGCCACGCAACTTTATGAAGGTGCGAAATAATTCTGCATGGTGAATTGTTAATCCACTAAGACACAAACATTAAGTTCACTTTTCTCATAGTGGAAAAAGTCTGGCCCCACCTGTGTTCTCATATATTATTCATGATTTCTTAAATTTTCACTATTACTTAGGGCAAGAGTCTTCACTCAACTCATCCACTTGAAATTCCTTATTTAATAATGAAGTCTTTGGATTTTCATATCTAGTCTCAGATCAAATCTTCAATTTGATCAGCAAAAAGTTAATGTAAAATGCCTCCATCTCAAAAATGTTCAAGGAAGGGAAGTCATTTAACAACCGGAAGTACATGTAGTCAAGTGGACTAAATCACGAAAGACACCAAATTCAGTTTGATTATTTAGTATAACTTGATTTATTGTGATAAAAGTTTGAACATTTCAAATTGGTATAAAAACGAATTTTAAATACTCTCTGATGAATGAGACAGAGTAGGTTTCAATAAAACAGGAACAAGTATGTCAGTATCATTAGAGTATGGGTATATGGATACCAAAAATTCGGACATTCAGAAACAATCACATATCCTATACGATTATTCGAAAATATTCGATTATTCTATACGAAGACTTGAATACCAAAATCAGTATTCATTGATATCCCTAGTAAAGTATTTCAGAAAAAAACCCTAAAAACTGATATAATCTTTGTGTCGCCTGCTACAGAGTAGCCGCGACATACAGGGATCACTTCTCCATTGTCTGTCCGTCACAAAACTTGTCCGGACTACTCCTCAGAAACTACTATTGTGATTTCATCCAGACTTTACAGGAATGATCAGTACCAAGTCTAGTTGTGCATATCTTCCGCATTTTCCAGTTCAATGATTTTTGTCAGAGTTATGGCCCTTTAATGATTTTTATTTTTAAAGTTTGTCCAGACTACTTCTCTTGTACTACTAAAGCAATTTAAATGAAATGATTACAGGATTGTTCTGTACCTCAAGTACTTGCGCATGTCTTACAGGTTTTTACGGTTGAATGATTTTTGGCTGAGTTATGGGCCCTTGAATAAAAAAATTGCGTTTTAGCCTACAAACTGTCCAATCACCTGTCAATACTACTGTTTAATTGGCTATCATCAAGCGACATGTGATCACTGATCGCCCTTGTTTTCAAACAGTCTGAAAGTGACAGAAAAAAATATATGAAAAATGATTTACAAAGACATTATTGCTAGTTTGTCCTTGGCAAAGAGCTTTAACAGAACTGAAGTCTGAGTGAGATATGGAACTCATTACCTAACTACAGAAATCCTAGATATTCCTAGAGAAAACCTAAATTCTTTGTAATGTTATGTTGTTTTTATGGAGTACTGAATGTTATGTGAATAGTAAAACCTTGCAAGTGAAGAAAGCATCAAGTGTAATATATATATTTGGTGCAAAAACATTGCAAGTACAAAAGAGCATGCATTATTAAGTAATAAATCACTTTGCATTTTTGCCATGAAAACAAAGAAAATAGTTAAAACAATTACATGTGTATTGCTGTAATGATGTTCAGATTTTAGTCATGAAAATGGGAAATGTTCTCCTGAAACATTACATGACACAAGAATAGAGAAATAGCTAAACAATATACCACTCTCACTCGAAAGAAATAAGGGAGGGGTGAAGAATTCAAAGTTCAACAGTATACCATTTTTATATAAGAAAAAAAAATGGAATAAAAAACAATATACATCTGTTTTGCCAAGCAGTGTGATATATGAGTGATGTGTGCATGTCAAGAAGAACCTGATAGCATCAGAGATATAGTAAAACATTAACAAAGACAGCAGTGTTGTCAGTTTCAGAAATCATGATAAATTGTGAATTGAAATTTATCATCCAACAACCATAAACTGTGTACCTTGAGGGGAATCAGTGTGTTCATTCTTGCCTTTAAACTTAGTCAAACCCACAGTTGCAATGTCAGTATATATTTTCTTGTCTATCCAAATGACCTTTCCCATCATACCATGCATTCCATAGCAGCAGAATATCTTTTAAAGATAAGGCTTGGGCTTATCAGCAGTAGGTTGACCTGCAGACTAGCCAGTTAGCTGGTATTTCTATGAAATGTGGCCTTGAAGTGAAGAAAGCATATCAAGAGGTGTAAGACTGTTGTAACTTCCAGTACATATAAAATGAAAGAGAGGTAACAGTTTTGCAGTTGGATGTTGAGTCTTAAAACCAGTCTGACCATTCTTCTTTTTTTAACTGGAAAAATAATATTTTCATATATAAGGTAAAGGTCTAGAACACGTCCCTTTTTTAACAATCCTATATAATTCTGCTATGTTGAAAGGTGATGAGCAGAAAAGAAATAAAAGTAAACAGTTGAAGATTCAGGTGCTGTTAAATGATAAACAGTGGTAGCAGTAAGGTATCATTATGTTTATCTAGTAGATATGATGAACTCCTTCCATGTCATATCCGACACTTTATCTGTTTGTTTTAACTCCGTTAATGATAAATAAGAAATTGAAATGGAATGTTTTGTATATATAATTTGACATTCAGTAACAGGTCACTGTTCCTAGTGATTATACAGGAAGATGGATTTATCGCCAATTTAAACAGCTTTCGTTGAAGCTGGACTGATAACTCTAGATGTATGTTTCTATTGGGAAAGTGGGTATTTTTGTCTGTAATGATTGAAGCCAGGCATATGGTTTTGATTAAAAGGGATATGTAATGTAATTAAGCTGTTTAATCCCCCTGAATGAATTGTTGATACAAAGAGAAAAAAAGAAATTAGAGTCATTCTGTTACCATCATTACAAAATTGATTGCATTAGAATTTTAAAATACTTCTGGATGCCTGCAGTTTTGATATAGTTTTGCCATTCATACAGTTGTGAAAATAATGATAATACTGAGTATCGTAGCTGTTGTTATTATTTCATGCTATGGATATTATGATGAGGATAATGATGATATTATAACTATTTTCATCACTATTTTAATATAATTATACAAAATCAAAATTTTTAATCATACGAGGTTCGCTGTTACTGTGATGCAGTTCCTCAGTGAAAATATCTTGGATGAAATGCGAGTTATTGGGCTATGCTATGATGCAAAGCAGGCATGTTAAAGGAATGATAATTTGTTACCCTGTTTGATGAGATTCCTAGAGAAACTTGGATATTTAGAACAATGGCAAATGGAATTCCTCTTCAACTCACTGTGGATTGCAGAGAGCACAATTTTATTTTGTAATACGATTTGCATAAATCATCTAAGGGTCCATTCAAGGGGATTGATGAGGGAATCAGCCCTGTTTTGGATCCCAGCATTAAGGAGGAATCTTTTTTGTTCAGTATTTTGGAAATTGCTCAAGAGATTTTTGTCAGTATTTGGCATCAAGATTTTACTTTTTTCTGTTGATAGCAGAGTAATTTGTATGCACTTGCTTAGTGAGATTGTCAGCATGTTACATGAAGTATCTTGTTTGTTTATACAAAGTTTTAATTGAATTTAATTTCACCTGTCAAACTTGATCAGTGGCTGTGCTTTATCATAGGAAGAGCCCATCAGGTGTATTTCAAGATGTAAACTTCCCCCAGTTTGCTTGCCCTAATTAACTATCATACCTTGAATAAACAGAAGCAACTTAAATTAGTGGTTAAGAAAAATCTCTTACATATAGGTCAGGCAAAAGAATATAAATTATCCTTGAGAAATGTTTTAATTGTAGTTTTGGTTTAAGAATTTTGGTTTGTGCTTATGCATAAATTTGGTTGAAAGCTTCTGTCGAGTACATCATAGTATTAATGTGGTGTCATGGAAAGAACCATGTTACCTGTATTTATAAGTATCAGATTTGCCCATAATGTAATTTGAGGTTTTAAAGTGTTTTTTTTTTTTATTTGCATTAAAAAAATCTTCTTGCATCCTTTATGGAAGCTTAAGCCATATCGAAACTTAGAATGACTGATTGTCTGTGACTGATTGAAATTTTAACACATAGCCACACATGTACCCAGGGTTTTTCTTTTTCAAGGGGACAAGATTAAGACACCTATCAGTCTTCATTAACAATGTTCTTTAAAAAGTTTTGTGTGACTAAGGAAGGCATTTTATTGCAAATCTGCAGGTTATCAGAATAAAGGAATCAGAAAGATTTTTTTAAAGAAGATTGTAGTTGTTTCTCAGAAATTAATGAAACCTTTATAGGTAGTGACAGAGCACAAATTTACTTAAAGAGCAGTCTTGGTACATTTATAGTCCTGCTTGGAATTGATTGAAGACAAGTCAGTTTTGTGTTGAAGTGTACTTCTGGGCAGTCTTTTGTGATTTTGTAATTCTCTGACTTCCCCAAACAACATGAAAGTTCTTTTTATTTTTTGCCTGCAGTTAAAGCAAAGAGCTATTCTTATGGAAATAGTTTTATTTTTGTTCAAAATAGGAACATAATAGCATTTTCTAAAAACACTGCATATTTTTACATTTATTGGATTGCCATTGAAGCACTTAAGTCCATAATTATTATACTCCACCCTTAGAAGTTTCTAATTTTTCTGATACAGATTGGACACTGTAGTAAGGTGTTATTGCATATTATTCCTTCACAGTGGCTTTCTCTAACATACGAGGACTCAGATCCTTGAAGCTGATATTAAAAGATGGCACATAAAGGGTCAGAATTGGGGGCTAGACCCTTGTTTAGCCACTTAAGATATCTATCTGCAATAATTGTTTATATTTGTTGTGAGTCTGATACAATCCATTGTCAGTACTTACTTCAAGACTTCTAGACATAATCTAGCTTTAGTGGCCATATATACTGTAAAGCAATGGATCCACCTTTTTTCTGTCTTTGGGTATAAGACAATTAAAAAAAAACAGCATCTGTCCTAAAAAGGGTCCATATTTTTATAAAAGGAACCATTGTGATCATATTGAAGGGCCAGCATTGTATTTTTCTTTATTCTCTATTACAGACAATACCTGATATACAGATCGGTTACAATGGAAGAGATGCATCATATGGGTATAAAAGATGTTCTCGAGCTAGTGACACATCCAGTGCTTACTCTGGCTCGGACATGATGCAGTCATCAATAGATGATGGAGAAAATGTGGATTGTGATCTGCCGTCAAATCTAATCGAGAGTACAGTGGATAATGATTCGGAGGATGAAGAAGGCTTTGGCGAGTCTACAGAGGTTAGTAATCTCCCAGGCAAAAAAAGCAAACACACATTTGACCTGTATAATTATAGACTTATGAGCATCAAGTGCATGAAAGGAAAGTCAGTTGTATGGGAATTGAAAAGCAGTAGTTCAGAGGTGTGAAGGGTAAGGCTGTAATGCATGTCTACATGCAGAAATAATTTGAAAAATTTACTCTTTGCCAAGAACTTTATTATTGCTGTAAAGAAAAACGGAAGTAACCAAGGTTCAATTTTAACAGTTTAATTGTATCAAGGTTGTAGGTAGGGCATCAGATTCAAGTAGAGGCTTTTGTTTTATAAGTAAAACTACCTCCCATGTTGTAGCAACAGTTCTTTGAAGGCTTGTAGTAACTCATTGAAAAACTTGCAACTCAATGAGTCTTTGAAGAAACACAGTACAAAACAATAGGATAGGGCATGATGACAACTGATATATTGTCATGTTTTGATGTGATAGTATTGTATGGCAGGAAGTTGATTTGACCTGTCTTAAGATGACTGCTGTTGTAACATAGAAGGGCGTTACTTGAGCATTTCACTGCAGGAGTAGCCATATCCTTTTGTTTTCCAGCATAACTACTTAATAATACAATTGTTTTCAAGTATTATCTAAATACAATGGAAAAGTAATGAATGATTTAATTAGGCAGTTAACCAGTAGTTTATCCATTTTCTCATAATGATGTACATAAATAGAATTTATGGGGGCACACGAATTAGTCACAAATTTTAATTGGAAACTTTAGTTTGTTGTTAGATGTGGGTGGTTGTAATGATACGTCTGATAAGTAAACAAGGAAGACAAAAATTGCATGTTATATTTAGTGTTCAAAATGACCAAGATGCAGCACAGTGAAACAAAATGGTGAAAATACAGTGCATGTTCAGAAACCAAGAAAATTAGAAGTTCCAAAGTTTTCTTTCATATCTGAGTGATAAATGCAAATATACTTTCCAATCTAATTGTCATTTTATCAACCCTTATCTGAAATGGACTCATCCATATTTCAATTTGGACAGATCCATTGTTTATGGAGGTACTTATTGAAAATATACTGACTGAACAAAGGCCCACCCGCTTAGCTCAATAGGTAGAGCACTGGATTAGTAATCCATCGGTCGTTGGTTCGACCCCTGGGCAGGGCGAAATTTCTCCGTGACAATTGCTCTCGGACATTGAGTCTAATGTTCATTTGTCTCTCACCGCTGATTCAGAGTAGATCAAGTGGGAACAGTAGTCAGTCACTTGCGGAGAAATTGGCAATTACTGGTTATTTATCCAGGAAAACCGGTTAGGTGGACTGACCGCCGAGATATAACCTATGTTGAAATTGGCGTTAAACCCCAAAACAAACAAATAATACCATAGCGCTGTCATTGAAGTATTTTTATAGTTACTCAGGAAGTCTGTTATAATAATGCACAATCATAATGATATTTCCTTGTAACAAATAATGCTTAAGAACTAATTAAGTCCACCATTCATTAATTCTGAATAAATTTCCAGACTTCGATTACAGAAGGAAGTTAAAAGTGAAAAAAAAAAAAATACCAGTTATTCATGGGGGATTTGGAAAATAAAACTACTTAGTTATGTGTGGACATAGAAACTTTTTATTAGAACACATAAATATTGCAGTAAGTGTTTCTTAGTAATTCTTAATTTTGTCTTCATTATTTTGGTGACTTGTCGAAAAATGTTTTTTTCTGAAAGGAACACTTTTCTTAAAAAAGGCCCATCTTCATTTTATATTTTCTGCAAGAAAGAAGTGCTCTTACAATTGTGCAAGATGCTCAAAAGATGCAAGGTAAAAAAGGTACAGTTTTAGATTTGGTTTTCTTTTTCACATGACATTCTTGCTTTCAGAGAGTTCATTGGATTCAGTTGATTGGTGGGTGGGGTGTGTATATTGTTGCGGAGATATTGTCATGCCTGAAGAATATAGACATGAGAAAAATCTCTTTGGTGCAGAATATTTTCTTTCTGTGTTTCAGTCATTACCAGTTCGAGATGCTGTAAGAGAATGCTTGGAGAAAGATCCTGCAGACAGAAAAGATGACGATATTGAAATACTCCTAGACTTCATGCAACATTTTAGGGTAAGTTTAGATTAAATGCTTGAAATAGTACTTTGGGTGGTGGTGTGTGTTGGGGTGGGGGGTGTGTGTGGAAGTCAGTCAGTGACTTGGGAGCTGTACTTTCAGTTATGAGAAATATTTATCAGCAGCAGGTTAGTATGTTCTTAATGTGATGTGTAAGTATGTTTATGGCTATACCATTCTTAAACTATGAAGAGATGTTGTGAGTATAAAGTGAAACCAAACTGTCAGATAGTCTTGGTCTCTTTTCATCTTTGAAATGATTTGTCTTTCAAATAGAAATTTTGGTATCGTAAGTCATGGAAATTAATATATACTTTCGTTTTGTCCACAGGCATTTGCAAACATGACTCTAGCAACACGGCGGGCCCTGTGTGCAGTGATGGTGTTTGCAGTTGTAGAGAAGGCGGGGACTATTGTCATGAAAGATGGGGAGGAGCTGGACTCCTGGTCCGTCATCCTGAATGGTTCCGTTTGCATAGAAACAGAAAGCGACACCAGATACCTGCAGCTAGGCGACAGGTTTGTAACAGAATAATTAAGATGCGAACATTGTTGAGATCAGGATATTGTTTATTTAGTCCTGTCTTGACTAAGATACCTTAAATAATATCTTTTTTAAAGAAGAGAGTACAGTAAAATACACCTGAATAAAAGGCAGATCTAGATGCAGTAGTTAATATTTATAGCTTTCCGTTCAAACAACACTGTGCTTGTGAGCACATGCGGTGTATAGATGGCTTATGACTACATAATTTTAAAAGCAGTCCAGTGTTTTCTTAAATTTTTCCATTTACATGACCTTTAGAAATGAATATTGTCACTTTCTTGATAAATCTACACTTATCCTTATGTCATAGTCATGTTGGCACGGCACATGAGTAACTTTTCAGTAAAATTAGAAGTGAACCTGTCTAAATTGAACATTGAGCTAAGCAGTATAAGAAACAAGATTAAAAGTGGCATTTTTTGGTAAACCAAGCTGATGAATCTTAAAGCATCGTAATAAACATGCAATTATGATTTGGCAGTTTTGGAATCACACCTACTATGGAGAAGCTTTATCACCATGGACAGATGCATACTACGACAGATGACTGTCAGTTTGTGTGTATAGCCCAGGCAGATTACTACAAAATTCTTCATCAGGTAAGTTTACATAATTATGTAAGAACAAAATTTCTAGCCATTGCTAACCACATGCTTGGTCAGAGAGTGAAAGCCTTTGTATTGTAAACTTTCCCTGATTTAATCATTGATTCCAGTACTGTTACAGACCTCATACTTTATGTGAAAGGGTTTGTTGTTAGATTAGGTTCTTCTCGTAATAAGAGATTTAATTCATGGTGGAGCAGAAAGATGATAATCGGTAATCACTGAACTTATGAAGGATATTTGTTACTGTATGTAGTAAAAAGTGTATTAATTCTCAGTTACTATGAATTGGAAAAGTTTTCTGGAAATACTGATGAAATATGCGATGTAGCAACAAACCGTTAACATCCCACACTGAGTAAGCAGTAGACTAGATTTATCAAGAGTTAAAACTATTTAGTAGAATCATTGACAGTTTCCATTGTATTTCTTCACATTGTCAGCTGTTTTCAACTTAAGATGCAACTCCATGCTTGAGATACATTTGTTAGTTGAAAGACAGTGAATAGTCATGAATTTGAATGACAGAATTTTTTTTGAGACCAAAGTGAAACTGTGTAGTTTCATGATTATATCTGGTTTTGAATCATGATTTTAAACTTGTTTCTGTTTCTAGGGTGAAGAAAACACTCGGCGACTTGAGGAAGATGGTAAGGTTGTCATGGTGACAGAACATAGAGTGTTTGATGGTGGAAACAGACAAGGTCCTATCGTAATTAGAGTAAGTAAAAAAACACACTTGCCAGTCAGATAGTACTGTGAAATTGAGTGTGAATTGTAAAAAAAGTTGTATTTTGTTACATTTTTCAGGATAAAAATTATACATAGAATAAAGATCTAAGGCTTTTTGAGATTATTTTTAAGGGTTGTCCTAATGAAAGAATGACCTATACCATTTTTCCGTTATTCATTCATAGATTGATGCAGTTAACTCTTGTTGTTATTCATTAAAAAAGAAGTTACTACATATCAAATTATTAGATGGATTTTAGTCCTTATTAATGTCAAAAAGTTAGAGAGACTGTGTCACAAAAATTTCCTGTAAGAGTAAAAACTAATTAAGGTACATTAAGACCAGTTTATAACAAGAATTAATTACTGTAATAATTACCATTCTGACTGGCTTTGAAGAAAGTTTCCAGGATACTGTTTATAAAATAATTGAATAACATTTCTTGGTATATTATAGCTTGAAAATAGTTTCCTTGATATATTTATCAATTAGTTTCTAAACAGTTGCTGGACATAAATAGTTCTATATGTATTGTCTTGAAAAGAATTGTTACTCCTTTTAGAATACCTAGTAGTCAGACTGTCCTTAGAAAGGATATATTAAGCCATCTAAGTGGAGTGTCTAGGTTTCATAATAGGAGGATTTATTTTGAATCTATGTGGGAGGCAGATGTATATTTTAAGGCATAGGTCATTTCCTAGTTTCATTTTTAGTGCTTCTTCTGTATAACAAAGATCAGACATTCAGGTTTGGGTCTAGGAAGCTGGCTGTGAACTTTTATTAAGTCTCCTACACAAAGCTGTGGAAGAAATTAATACAAAGATCATGTCTGTAATACTGTGTGCATAGTCATGTGATAATTTTGAAAATACTTTATCTCATAGATTGCTACCAGCAGTCTTGTACAGACCTTATAGTCATTGACAAGATCAAAGGCTCATTTAATACCAGAAACTGAAGTAAAAGGTATACTGTGGTATCATTTAATTTCACTGGCATTAGATTTCCCACAATTGCCAAAAAAGTCTGTTTTGCACGGACGTAAATTCGAGCAAATTGTATTTTGTAAAAAAAAAGAAAGTCATGAATTTAATCGATTTTTGACAGATCCTTTGTAAATACCTACATTTTATTTGAACACAGGAGTTATTTATGTCTCAGTTGACACGCGTCAGTCAGCACTTCCATTGTTAGGCAATTATCGGACCGTTGTTTATTCGACTCTGCTTATTGAAATCGTACCTGTGTCATTTATTCAACTATCAACTTACACTGGACCGCTCATAACATGATTGACATGTTACTTTGCGTACCCGTTTTATGTTAAAGTTGCAATAAATAAAGAACTGAAAGTTCCCGGCTTTTTTTCTGAAAATGCAAATGTGTCTTATTTAACGGAATGAGATGACAGAGATACTATTTGTTAAGAAATGACCTGACCTAAAATGACAAACTTAAATAACATTACAGTAACATGCAGTAACATTCATAATCTTCAAAAAGAAATGTAACATGACTTAGTTTTATTTCTTTTATTCATGTTATCGCTTAATGCCTCAAACTTATTTCAAATAGCGATATGGGCTGCTAAATTACCAAGTGTATGTATATTCTGACATCATCCCGTTTCGTATACGTATCTGGAACAATATTGTATGATAAATTTTAGCTTAGGGTTTAAAATTGCGCACTAGCCCGAGCGCGAAATACGCAAAACTTAAGCCTAAGCGAAATAAAATGATACCACAGTAAAATAGGAAAACAGTTTTTCTCTTTGAGCTTGTTTCTTTAATTAGCCAGAGATTTTGCAGGAGTTTAATAGAAGAATCTTACTCAGTTTATTTAAGTATAATAATAATGATAATCTGTTGTTGACATACAGAAATGAAACAGTTGTTACATTTATTATTTGATACATTATTAATATACAGGGTACACCAGAAAAACTCATGTCACATCTAGTCGAGGACCACAATGTTGTTGACCCCACATATGTTCGAAGACTTTCTCCTCACATATCGTACATTTCTGTCATCACCTACATTACTGACAAATAAGCTTATACAATGGTTTGAAGACCCTGCCCTAAGGGCTAAGGTAAGGGATATAGTTCTGATTCTGTTGTAAACACATATACCAAATGTTAAGTAGAACCTTTCCTTGTATTATTACACAGGGGAATTGTGATTGATTTCATTGATGCAAGTTAAGTGTACTTTAAACTGCATGACAATGTGCGAGACAATATTCTGAGCAGGGTGAAGAAAGAAAGGTTCTAGTTTTTTCTGTGTTCAGTAGTACTTACAACCTTCTGCTTTCACTGTACATTCTATTGGTGTGTACCTGATAGTCAACTATGTTTCCCAATATGGAAATAGTATAATTCCTTAGTCATGAAATTTTTTTTAAAAGAGTCAGTTTTCTACAATAAATCTTCCTTATTAAAAGGGGAAAAAAAAAAAAGAAAAGTCAGCCTTTCGATACTCTTCATGAAATGTTAGCAGAAGTTACCAGTATGTCACATAGCTGTGGTAAATATCACGGAAGTACTCACAGCACATTTAGTCACGTGGCAATATTAGTTGTGATTTACTTGTGCAGTGTTAAATGATATTTGTGAAACTTCCTTTCTGCTGTAATCAATGATAATTACAGTGGTAGTTTTATGTACTGCATATTGTTATTGTAGGTGACCAGAGTGGTGCTGTTATGGGTAAATAACCACTTCAATGATTTTGAGACCAATGCCGACATGTGTGAATTCCTCGAACATTTTGAAGAGTTACTAGAACGAGAGGTAAACAGTGCTGTTATTTAATGCTTTGTTCAAGTAGACCATTTAGCTTGGTATATAGGAAACACTAAGACTTCAGAGTTATGTGGTTGTTGTAAATGTTGATGTTCAAGTAAATGTCATAATTTAAATGGTGTGTGCAGCTATATCCAGAATGTCGTATTGTCATAGAAAACAGGAACAAAAGCAAACTAGCAAAATGCAAGAAATACCACAAGGTATCAGGAAGAGAAAGAATGCACAACATTCACCATGCCTGTAACTACACCTTGTGCACTTGGCTACTTGCAGAAAGTCTTAACATAATGGTGGCTTTGTATAGATCATTTCACTCATATCTCTTACTGTGTTCACAGAAAATCTTAGTAGGTCTGCATAATGTATTTAGTGACATTAAAATCCTGATAAGCTAAAAAGAAAATTGTAAAATAATTATTTTTTATAAAGAATGAAGTAGCCTAAAATGATTCTTACAGCAGTGATAGTTGTTCAGAATTCAGTAATTTGATATTGACATACCCGTTGTAGAAGGATGTGGATAAATATACAAAAGCGGTAAGTTTGAATGAGAAACAAACCCTGTCCTCTGCTAACACTGCATTATGTGAAACTGCCTCATACTTCATTATGATGATCATTCTTAATCACTGGCTGTATACCATGAGGCATTTCTTTGCATGGAATAGATGAGTTTCTTTCTCTGTCTCATGCTACTAAGGAATGCTAAGTTTTTTAAGAAAAATTGTATGAGAAATTGAATGAATATTAGCTGGTAATTGAAGTAAACGATAACTTCTGAATCGACAGGTTTTTAGTCTCTTTTGAAAACATTTACATTAACCACTGGCATATGATTGGGGTGAAATTGCTTGATACAATGAATAATACAATTGGACTTGCCTACAGAATAAGTTCAGGGTGACCCCTGGGTTCAAAGGGCAATAGCTAACACTTTGATACAAGTTGCAAAATAATACGAGTTGATAAGTGTTTATACATGATAAAAGAAAACAGAATTTTGTTACATGTATTATATTTTATATTGTAATGGAGCTGGTCTTGTGATTCTGTTGCTTAGTGTATATATAGTGCTATATTAGCTTTTCAGTAATGAATTGAATTAATGTTCTTAAATTTTCTATTTATTTTGTACAGTTCATTAAGCAAAGCCTAATAAATTATTTTGATCATGGGGTAATTTGCCATCATATATTTTGTTTTATTCACACATCCATTTTTGACACAGACTCACTTCCAAATAACATTTCATAACTGGTGCATTTAATGTGCTTGGTTGAGTTTACTTCTGATAAAGAACTTGTTCCTTTATTTTTCTTTTAAAAAAAAATGCATTCAATGCTCTTGTTATTTTCATGATTTTCATGATTTATAAACATATTGGCTTCTGCATGATGAAATATTTAGTTGCTCTGTTTTGTTTCTGATTTATTTTTATATTGCAATTTTTCAAAATGATACGTTTCTAAGTTTTCCTCTAGCTATGATTTAGATTCTCATATTCACATTAAACTTGAATGTTTTTTCAAATGCAAAAAAATAAAAAAAAATAAAAAAAAGAATCTTGGTATTGCTATAGCTTTAGTATCATGATTGTTGTGTCAATGTGCAAAAATTCCACGAAGAACAAGGCCTAATGATATTTCTGCCTCAGTGTTGTTACTCCCCATGTAAACTTGTCAGAAAAGTTCTGATGTGATGTCAGGATTTGTTCATTTTATTTACCTTTAAGTATCACAGGAAAGGTTGATTCTTCAGTAATTCATCAATTTCACTTTTTTTTTTTTTTTTTGAAAAACCCATGTTATGTATGATTTTAAAGCAAATACACATTTATGATTTTAAAGCAAATACACTTGTGTATTTTAAAGAAATTTTGGCTCTCTATTATGCCATTCTGAAAAATTTTTTAGCCACATTATGTAAAGAAACTTCAAACTGCAGAACTTGAAGCACTCATAGAGCAGTTTACTGTGAACAATATTTGACAATATCTACCAACATTTTCAACTCTATACTATATTTAGAAAATGTAATGTCATGTGACTTATTTTTAATTACAGAGAATGACTGGTCAGCTCCGTCTGCTAAATCTTGCCTGTGCGAGTAAAGCTCGAGAACGCACAGTGACCTTGACCAGGTCAACCAAGAATGAAATCCTGTATTTTGAGATTCTAGGGGGCCTGGAGAGGGGCTGTGGGATCTTTATAAAGAAAGTTGTAAAGGACTCCAAAGCTTACGAAGCTGGCCTAAAAAGGGGAGATCAGGTAACTTCATATCACATAATATCTATAACATATTAAAACTTACGTATTTGTGAAGCTTTATCTAAATTTTCATGCATAGATTTTGTGAAAAGTTTTGCCATTGTGGTAACAGTGTGTATCAAAATCCTTCTTTCAGGTTTTGATAATGATTATTGCTGTTAAGATCAGTTCATTATTAGGACTTTTTCTTACCAGTTCTATTAGTTGAACTTGACTTTTTAATGTTCTAAGTTACTTACATTGTAATTTCAGATCTTGGAGGTAAATGGTCAGAAAATGATTAACATATCTCACAGTAAAGCACTGGACCTTCTACGCAAGACCACCCATCTTTCTATCACAGTCAAATCTAACTTACTTGGTAAGTCATAGACATTGGTGGAGAATGAAAAAATTAGTCAATAGTATGATGACACTCTGAGGAGGGGTTGTGTTATGGTTGAGTGCACACCCTAACTACATTTGTATAAATTCAACCGCTGACAGCTGTCTGTGAATTGATTCTTTGACTTAGTGGTCTAGAACATTGGTTATCATGTTGAATTGCCTATACAGGCATTAGTTCAAATCAGGGTCTGGGCTTTTTCTGATAGTGCATCTAAGCATTACTAATGAATGTTTATGAGGAAATGAGTAGCATTTTTAGAAATCTTTTTTTCATTTTATGAAAATATATTTGATAAAAGAAAATAACTGTTGTGACTCTGATGACTTTAGTGACCCAAATTGAGTACAGTACTCATAAAGGTCCACATGAAATTTCAAACATTTATTATTTTCATTTATTTTTTACTTTGAGCCTGATGTGGTATATTGATCCTGCAACAATTTTGAACTAGTTACCTCCCTTCTGTCAAATTCACTAGTTATCTTTCCTGCTGTTTTCAGAATTCAAGGATATGTTGGACAACTCTGAAAAAAGTGCCACATTGAAGCGGCAAGATTTTCAACAAACCAACCACAAGCAGAGATTATCTGCCCCTGATTTAGAGAACACACTTCTTCAGTCTCCTCAGGACACAAAAAAGCATAGTTCTAATAAGAAAGATAAGACTTTTATGATGACTATAGCTAGTAGTAAGCCGAAACTCAGGAAAGCCCTACGCAATCTCATACCAAGAAACATGAGTGCTAGCAGTATGAACAGGTGAGAGATAAATTCCACATGAGTTATTTAACATACATATTTATCTGCAGCAATGCTGAAAAGAAAAAGCCGATATAGTTTTATGATAAATATGACAGAAATGGAACTGACTGTTGGTTCATCTGTTTTTCTGTGGAACACAGCTGAGGTGTTCCATCAGATTTTGTATCCAGTGAAAGTTTGGTGTTAAATTTTAGACAAGGTAACTGCCAGTTTTATTAGGAGTGTTTGTTGGAAAGGGAAAAAAATATGTTTGGAGGATACAGTTATCAAAATAAGGAATGATAAAGAAAACACCAAAACTATGATTTAAACAGTATTCAGATTAATATGGAACAACTAAGCATCAAGTAATGGAGATTATCATTAGCATTTTAGCATTTTGTAACCACATTTTTAAAGCACTTACTATCTCTGAATTTTCAGGTTAGCTAGTTACTAAAAAATAAAAGCAAAACAATCTGTTGTACTTTTCAGTGATGTGTCATTAAATCACTCGGATGAAAATCTCTCCTTACGTGGGTTATCTCGGAAATCATCGACATCATCAGGTTCATCATCTAACACAGGAATGTCCAATCACCTCAGTGCCAGTAATCCAGACATTTCGTCGGCCAACCTTGCAGCAGACGATAAACCGTTTGAGTATCCAGAGCATGCCATCAAAGTGTACAGATCTGATCAGTCTTTCAAATATCTTCTCATTCATAAGGTAAGCTTAATTAGGTAAATTTGTTTGATGAGAAAGGCTAGATACATAAATTTCTAGATTTGAAAGTGCTTTTTATTCGCTAGTAATATCAACTGTTTAAATATTGCCGAAATATGTTATAGACAAGTTTTGGAGTTATTTATTACTGCATACTGAGGAAGAATTCTAGAGGTCAGAGTTTCTTAAAGAGGATAAAGGTTTTGTTCCCATAACCCAAGGATTAGCGGCTAGTTGAACAGTCTATCCAAATACACAATACTGTTTGAGGCAGTTAATAGGAAGAAAACCAGTCTGAAAATAAACAAGATATATCTTGAAAAAAAAAAAGATTTTTAAATTGCACCTTTACATTGTTGCAGGAAACTACTGCAAAAGAGGTAGTGATGTTGTCATTACGAGAGTTTGGTATAACTGACCCGAGCAGGTAAAATTATAGATCATTATAGGTCAAAGTAAAATGATAATTTAATTTTCTTTCATCACATTTTGACCACATTTATGGCAAGTACAGTGGAAGTGAAAATAAGAAGCAAAATTTTCTTTCACTTTTCAACAAAAGGAGAGGTGGCTGTCAGTGAAAATGGAAATTTGGCATGAACTTTGCTAAATGAAGTTTTTGAATTCTGATTTAGAATATTTTGCTGTTTGATGCTTCATGTAACTTTGCTATGCCAGAATGCGCAGTTATTAAATGCTTGTTATTGTTTAAAACAGACTTTACTTGAACAAGGTAGAAAATTTTAAAATATCAAAATATCTGTATAATTTCAGCAATTTTTCACTGTGTGAGGTGACTGTTGAGTCAGAGGGTTTCATCAAACAAAAGCGACTACCGGACTCCTTACAAAATCTGCCAGAAAGGTTGACATTAAATGGAAGGTATATCCAACTAAACAGTTTTCTGTAGCATAGCAGTGATTTGAATAAAGTATATAATCTTAGTGCTATTTAATTAAGCTTGTCTTACTTTTGCTTCCTAGTGTTTTTCTTATCTCAAGACTTAAGGGACGAGCTGTTTTCTGTAGTTTCCTGTGTTTTTTTGTGTTTTTTTTTAATTTGTGTGACTTCTTTACATTTTTACTTATGATTTATTTTCAATCATGTGTAGGACATAGTCCTGTGAGCTGTAATAATTAGGAAGAAGATTTTTTTTTTTTTAATTTGCCTTTGTCATGCCTGAGGCAATTCTTTCTTGCTACCCAATACCCAGCAGGCATTATTAAGCAGAATTTTTCTGATTTTATTTATCTTTATACTCTAACTATGCTAATGCTTGGATGTATTTGTGGGCGTGGTAGAAATTGAATTAGACATATATTCAGTAGATACCCATTTACATATTATTCTACTAGTTAGACTGGTATATGGAATTAATTTTAAGAATGCACATTGGTAGTCAGGCCTTGAAATATTTAGAAACCAGTCGGGGAAAGAAAGATGATAGAATAGTCCACCTCATTCACCCAGATTTAGTGTGGAGTGATTAGATAAATATTTCTGTAATATTCAGGGTACTTTCCTGTTTGGCTTTTATTTTGGGACATTTGTGGTGATCTTTTTTGTGTTTTGTTTTTATTTTCAAATTTTATGTTCATTTTGTTTTTCTTGAACATAGAAATGCCAGTTTTTTTTAAAGATTGGTGAAAGATTAGAAATGTTGCTGTGTTTGATAGAAAGGAATACTTTTTACGTGATTAACACATTTGGTGTGAAATGAACTGATAGAAGATATAACTTGTTTGTCTGTGACCTAATTATATATAAGAATTATTTGTTAAACATTCCATATTCAAGCACAGTGTATTAAATTTTTAATTCAGTTAACCACATTTATTAAGTAATCTTATATTATTGTATATACTTTTATATACATGTAATAACATGAAATTGATATATACAGCATGCACTATTTTTTAGTATGATTTTTGATATAAAAAGATGAATATTCTGTCTTACAATATATAGTTTAGTACAGAATAGTTAATTAATTAGTCTGTGTTTAACATTTATTTAATTCAGACAAATTTTCTTGATTCTTGATAATTAAACAGCATTTGAACATTTGACAGGGATCCATGTCCTAGGGTTAATGCCAGGTAAAACATATAATCAATTCTCTTCAAGCGTAACCATATTCCACGACCTCTGTTTTACGGTATGTAACCTCTGAACTTTGGCCTTTGCCAAGGGTGATCACTCTTGTGATTGGTTAAGACAAGTTAGACAGCAGAAAGTCTTTAGTTGGCTTGTTTTTTTTTCTAGATTTTTGAACTGGTTATCTCTACTGTTTTTTCAGCAGTGAAGAAAAATTCTAAGCAAAAAGAATGTTATATAATTTTTTGACATTCTGGAAAAAAAGAATAGATCTTTTAATTTTGGTCAGGATCTGTTGAGAATAAAAATTAATGAAATTTTATTATCTTTTATAATCAAGATGACAATATTGGTTGGTTGCATGCACTGCTTTAAATGTGAATTGCACTTCAGAGAAAAGAATTGAAAATTTAAGACAGGTTGATGGAAAGTCCCTTAATGCTTTGTCCTGTATTGCTACATTGAATTGTATCAGCTTTCTTATAGACTTAAGTATGCAAGTTAGATTTACTTCAACTGCTTTTTTAATTAGATGAAAGGAATTAGGTATATGTATGTGTATATTTTATGAGATTAAGGGAATCTATTGTATTATTCAGTACATTGACTTTTTGTCAAAGGAGTAGTCACACTATCTTCTTGTGAGATATATGCTGACAGTTAAAATTCTCAACATTTTCTTGAATAAAAATTAGTGCCAAAAGCAGTAAGAAAAATTTACAGAAACTTTTCTTATGGTTTGTTTAGCTGTTGCTGATAAAAATTTTGTAAGAAAAGTTTTGTCATCATTTCAAGTAATTACAAGCAGTTTTGGGAGAAAGGTAAACTTGCATCCTTGAATCTTAACTCAGTTGATAAAGTCCAAAAAAAGTATCCTGTGTAAGGCATTGTTCTTATGGCGGAGTATGTGTTTGCTGTGCTACCTTACCATTGGAAAATGTTGCCATGAGTAAGCATTGTATATCAGATATATTTGCATGAAATTATTGCTGTGAAATTTGGGGCCTGGTTAGCATGTGTTTGTATAATTGATCAGTGTTTGATGTAATGGTATAATCAATAAATATAATACGGGGAAAAACTTGCATTTTTTCCCTTCGTTGTTGTAACAGTAACTGTCTGTTAGCTAAATCTGTAGTTTTAATGACAGCTTTAAGAGACAAAAAAAATCTAGCACTGCATTTCTAGTACTTGTAATCCATGCTTGCTCTTAACCTGCTTCATCTGCTTTGCTTTGCTTAATTTCTCATTTGACAGTGAGTAATGAAAGGACAACACCAAAAAAAAAAAATTTAGCCTATTCCATTACTAGGGCTTGCGAAATGTTTGCCAGAAAAATTTTAAGGTGAAAATAGAAGTTAGGCTGTTTGTTTATTTTATAACTCTTGCCACACTGAGGTAGTAAATATAATTTGATGAGCTTCAAAAATGGGGCATAACTATCTTTGAGCTTTTGGCAGACTTCCAACTTCCTTGTTGCTGATGTAATGTAAAGCAAGTGGGGTTGAGATAGAAAGCAACATTAAAGGCTAGTCTCTTCAGAAAGAAATCCCCTTTTCAATTTTTTTTTGGACAGAAACACTTCATTGGTAGAGATTGATAGATTTATCTCTGATCCTTGGCCAAGAGTTATGTCTGATTTGCTCGCTCAGATGTGGGACTTTGTTCATTTTAAGTGAATCTATTTCGTCCTTGGTATTATAGAAATTTTTTCTAATGAAGAGTCCTTGAAATAAATTCAACAGAACCAGTTTGATCTTTTTCTTCAACTGTTTTTGATCTATGTATTGTTTTAGTTGTTTCACATTAACTTCAATATTATAACAAATGGAACACCATGTTCTAGTACATACTGATACAGTATTTCAGCAAAATTACCATAAAGATACAAAAGAAAAAGAATTGGTAATAAAAAAACATCTAAAACAAAACGTTTTTCAGAAAAACAGTCTGCTTTGAAGTGAATGGATTATTGTTACCAAGATATGGTGAACCATCTAGATTCGTAGCATCAAGATCAGTGAAGCTGATTATAAAAATACTGACAATGTTTTGTGCAAGTAAATTTTAACAATTTCATTTTTAAACAAGTTATGCTGACTTTGTGTTAATATAATTTGAGTGCTTGGCACTAGACTGGACTAAGTGCCTTTATAATTCAGTTAGACTAGTCCAATCATTGTGCCAGATACAATGTATTCTAGTTTGTGTTAAAATACTTCTTTCTCATCTCATACTTATATTTTGTTTAGCTCAGTTAAGCTCAAAAATTTTAGGTGAGCTTTTGTTACCACAGATCATATGTTGGTCATTTTCCAGTCATTTATCAGTCTTCTAGTCACTTGTCAGTCTTTATAGGCACAGAAGGTATTTCATTTCTTGTACAAGGATGATGAGTTTGTACATGAAGGAACTTGAACTTCAGACTTACTCAAGTGTACCAGAAAGTAGTTCATACTTAATTGAGTCATCTACACTTAAACATTGTCAAGTTGTATAATAGAATAGTGAATTGCTGAGATCAGCACTCCATGAAAATTTTAATATAGATATTTCCCTTGTAAGATTATCAATAGTGTCAGTCCAAGCTTTAATCCTGTACTTTGCTTAATATCTAAAATGGACTTGTCCATCTTTCTATTTGGACAGGATCCATTAATTGTTTACAGGGTGCTTATTGAAAATTTGCTGACTGATGATTGATCAGTGCAGACCATGATCAGACTGCACTGATGAGCAGGCTGATCTTGGTCTGCCCTGGTTGCAAAGGTAGAGTCAGTCTCCTTCAACAGGGTAAGAGTTAAACATTTTTGTAAATTTTAATGAAAGTGAACATTGAAGCAACTGTAACAGTTTGTCTTTCATTGTTACTTGATAACTTCTAATGATTCATGTTAATACTGTTGTTGAACTGCATTTTGAATGATCATGAAATCACATAGGTTTTCATTGTAGTTAGCTCATATGCATTATTTTTGCCCGTCATTGTTAACATCATCATCATCATCATCATCATCCTTGGCTATTAACAATTATTTTCATGGTTTAGTTTTCACAAAATGATACAGTAATGTTATCTTTATTGTGTGTAGAGTGCACCCCTAACACAAAGAACACAAATGTTAACATGTAGTGTTGCTAAAATCAGTATGTATGGTAAATGTAACCACATTGATGAGAAACTGTGACAGATCTTCATGTAAGAGGCAGTCTGCTTGATATACATATAAGGAAAAATATGTTCTAAAGAGAGAAATATGGGGAGGAAAACATGAAGCTGTTTAAATTGTCCTGCATTTTCTTGACTAAGTGGTTACGTAATTGACACTCCATAAATTTTGCTAACCCGCTAATAATGACCAAAGCACCCAATTATTTTCCTGGTGGTGAGACACTGTGAAGTCATAACTGGTTGCTACACATTGTAAGAAAATGTTTTTAAATATGAATGAGATTTACCCATTTACAAGCATAAGCTGTAAATAATGAAGTCTAGATGGTTTTACAAGCTTTATATAGACAACTGATCTCATTGAATCAAAATTTTAGGATATTTTGTGTTGCTTTGAACTTGAATGTGAAAGTTAATTGCAATCCTATTGTTTCCCCTTGTGTGCAAAATGAGCATATACATGTGAATTACATGATGTAATTATAATAAGAAGATATCTGATAGATATTCTATGAAAATCAGCATATTAATTGCTTTCCATTTGATATATTCAAAATGAATACCTGGAAACGACTTACAAGAAAGCATAATTTTTATGACAGTTGTTTCCAAATCACAGAGTAATTGATAGATGCATTTTGGTGACTTTAAAAATGAGTTACTGGATAACAGCATGCAATTAGAAAATGACTGAACAGTGTTGGATTTGTATGTTGTAAAACAAAATTCAGGTATTGGCGTGAAAGATTAAAGCAGTTATTGTACATGCTTTCATCTTCCATTTGCATTGATAACCAACCAATAAGAAGTCTTGTTATATGTTGTCTAACTTACCCATTATTCCCATATCAGCTGGAGGCCAGGGTTCAAAGGTTAACTCAGTTTTGTTTTTCTGTCCTAATTTACTCAGGCGAGCTCTCCCATGTGTACTCAGGTATTACTTAAAGAACAACATGAGCACAGACCCTCTGGTACCAGATGAGTTGATGGGTGACCTCATTAAAGAAGCACAGATCAGTCTGACACAGCTCAACACATTAGAAGTTGCTTCCCAACTTACACTGGAAGATTTTAACGTGTTTAAGCAGGTGCAAGATACAGAATATGTTGATCGAACATTTGGGCTTAATTCAAAGTATGGATGTCCAAACCTGAAGAAATTTGAAGAGGTACCAACTGTCATCTGTTTGACCTTTATGTCAGTTTTATAAATAGAATAAGCAAAGTAAATAACTGTATTGTAAATTTTTATAAATTTTCTGTGTAGATTTTGTAATATTTGTGCTCATAATCGCTTTCATTTGAGGTAAAGTTACATAATTACACAAGAGGTAGTTGACTTTCATACAGATTGAAATGATTCATTTTTAAAAGAAAAAGTTCTTGATTTTTATTAACTGTTTCCATGGTTACAGCTTGTGAACAAGGAGATGTTCTGGGTAGTGACAGAGATCTGTAGTGAAAATAATCTAGTCAGACGGATGAAAATTATTAAACATTTTATCAAGATAGCAAGTAAGTAAAGTAGCTATTAACCTTGCGTATGGAAATGTTGAGTTAATTACATGAACATCTTCAGCTGATTCTCAAAATTCTCACATCAAACACTATGTTAGGTGAATAATATAAATGTTTTATTATTTTTCAAGTTCTTTCCCAGACGAATCTGCTTGATCTATTAATTTAAGTTGCAGACCTGTAATCACTATCTATATCTATCACTGAATGAAGGTCATGGGTTTGAGTCCCACTGCTGACCCTAACCATCTGAAATAAATGTCAGTTTTTTGTGGAGATTGAGAGTCCAGAATTGGTCTTTCCCAGGAATGACAGGTAAACTGGCCACAAAATGACTGTTGGAGAGTGTGAAACTCAATGAAAACAAACCAGTTAGGAAAACGTTTTACTGCTTGACTTCTAAGTTGAATTTTATTCCTTTACAGAACTTAGTAGTGAATTGAAATTAACATTTCCCTGTGCCAGGATTTTTAATCTTGGTTATTGTAAGAAATGTAATTGCTTTATCTTCTACTAGAAATTAAAACTTTTCTTCTCTACAGGACATTGTAAAGATTGTAAGAATTTCAACTCGATGTTTGCCATTGTGAGTGGCTTGAATCATACCTCAGTCTCCAGACTACACAACACCTGGGAGAAACTGCCCAGTAAATATAAAAAGATGTATGAGGTAAGCATAGAACAGCTGGCTAAGACACTTCATATGATTGTGTCTGGATATATTTTGTGCATAGAGCAAAATTTCAGATAATATATGCAAGTGAAAAGATTATTTGCCTTGTATCATATTCAGGAGACTATTAATTGTGCATTACATATATAGCAGTAAAGATACAACAAGTAGGCTGTTAATACTGACAAATGACTACTCTTTCAGGGTATGTTAGATCTGATGGATCCATCTCGAAACATGTCGAAGTACAGAAATCTCCTTGCAAGTCAATTTGTACAGCCTCCAATGGTAAGTTTTTGTAAAGGACTAGTTTCTCAGAACCTAAAGGACATTCATCTTTGTTTGTTTTCTGAATGTTGTTGATTGTTATTAACAAGTAATTACAGTAATGAGATTCAGTATGGTAATACATTGGAAGACTCGAGTCATTATAGCTGCAATTTTCGTGGAACTCGGCAATTATAGGAACAGTTGTTTGCTGTTTTGCAAGTTAATTGATACCTTAAGACTTAATAAACACTGCAGTGTTAAAGTTCCTTGTGTTTCTTCTTTTTTTTTTTTTCCCCCTTTTTTTGTCACAGAAATCATTGTTCTGTATTCATGGTAAAGTAACATTAGAATGAAGTGTGGAAGGTTGTTGAGTTGTAATCCAGTGTTATTCCATGCTGATTGATTGAACTTATGGGATTGAGCCGTGCAAAATATCTGGCTTTTTACACAAAGATGTAAGCAGTTTTTTCTGAAGAGAAAGGATCTTGCACTAGCATGTGCGAACAAATATGTTTCGGTTATTTCCTAGCCTATGTATCTAAAGAGGTGTGGAAATCTTTAAAACAAAACATAGTTTGAGCTCATTCAGTGCATTTGTGAGTCTATGAACATTGTTTATCATCATTGGAAAACACTTTTCTATAATTATTTTTCAGATTCCATTTTTCCCAGTGGTCAATAAGGACTTGACCTTCATTGACCTAGGAAATGATTCCAAAGTTGAAGGGCTGGTAAATTTTGAGAAGTTACGCATGGTGGCAAAAGAAATCCGTCATATTTGTAACATGTGCTCACCACACTATGTAATTTCCCTTTTTACTATTTATAATTTTGGTATATTGGTTTTGTAACTTGTTTGATATTTGTTAGAGCAAAACTGAAAGTAAAAGGTAGAGATCCATGATGTTAGCTGTAGATAGAGAAATCTCTTACCAGTAATAAAACATGTAACTTAATTCTTCCATGGTTCAGAACTTTATAATAGCATGTAAACTCTTAATCCATCCTTAGTTTTATGAAATATGTAAAATGAAATAATAAGGCTTCATAATAACTCTGTAATTTTTCATGGCAATTAAGTCGTTATTAGTGCATTTGTAAAAAGGAAATGTAAAAAAGTAGCCATAGCTTTTTTAGAACATGGTATAGTGATGGGTTCTAAAGTCAGCATAAACCTTTCGCTTTCAGGATGTGAACACTATGTACTTAAATACTCCAAGTATGTATGACAATTCACTGATATTTGGCGTGGCAACAATAAAGAGAACGAAAAACAGACGAGCCTCAGCAGTGCCAAATGCACGGAAGATGTACGATGAAGCACAGATGACACGAAGGGTGAAGTCATATCTCAGTAACTTACCGAGTATCAGAGATGAAGAGAAGTTAGCACAGCTTTCTAATCAATGTGAACCTCCAGGTACTTACTGAAACTTGACATTAAAAGTGTTTGTAAGGCAAAGAAGCATAAACTTGTTGACAAAGATTTCACTTATTTATAAAGTTATACCCCATGGAAGTGAAGTTTATGGGTTGTACTCATTTAAAAACTGGTCAGGTGGTTTTGTCAGTCATGTTTATCAGTAAATTTTGCAGGTGTTGAGGTATTTTCGTGTAGGCTGGTTGATACTTTTTATGAAGAAAATGTGACAATGACAACAACAACAAGATCACTAAAGATTGTTTGAACAGATTTTTTTTTTTTGGAGACAGTTTTAACAATTGTTTACCTCCCAATTTTAGATACATGTTTTGTTTACAGCTAAAAAGCCAGATTCGTCACCCAACCTTAGTGCTAGCTCATCAAGTGTGTCCAGTGAAGAGAAGAAACCTATATATACAGGGCCTAAATTTGGTATGTAGAAACTGTGCCATGTCTTCTCTTGTTTCCCTTATTTCTTTGTTTCTATTTTCTCTTAATTTTGCATAAACAAGTTAAACTGCATGAAAGACTTGAAGTTTATTTTGTATGATAATGCTCCATTTTATTTCGTGAAATTAATACATTATATTTGCTCAGTGCCTCGAGATGTGACCAGATATAAAGTAATTTTGAGAAAAATCTTATTGAATTTTGTGTGGAGGTAGAGGAAAGAAAAACACTTGAGATACAAGAGTTAAAAACTTAACAAAAAACAAAAAACAAGAACTGCAAGCTGTCCGGTTTATGGAGGAATTGGAAGCCACAGTTTCTAGATCAATTGTAAAGTTACTTAATTTATTATGAAATCTCCAGATGGAAGACAAAATATACATGTAGGTAAATCAGCTACTGGTAACAGCCATTTAGTTTATTTCTTAACAAACCTGTTAAATTCTCCTAGTGTGGACAGAAGCTTGAAATGTATTTGATGATGATTATAAACTGATTTGATTGAAAGTAATTTCATGCAGGGCTTTTACTAATGAGGTGTATATATTCAGTGTTTACGGCTTAATTCTTTTTTCAACAGTCTTTGCTTCTCATTTCTTTGCTTTGTGTATGAATTGTTACTTTTAGTTTTTGTCTTGAACCCTTTACCACATGGTTAAGTGTTAAATTGCAGATGCGACCAGTGCAGATTCAGATCAGCCTGCACATCCGTGCAGTCTGATCTGGATCTCCACTGTTCGCTTTTCAGTCAGAAATACTTTTATGGATATAAAAGCGAACAGTGGAGATCCTGATCAGACTGCACGGATGTGCAGGCTGATCTGGATCTGCACTGGTCGCATATGCGTCAAAACACGTATCTATGGAGTAAAGGGTTAATTAAACCTAGAAATTAATTACAAAAGTAAGTGATATGAAGTTATTCTTGTTTGACAAGTCCTGGTTTTTGGAACTCTATCTTTTTAACCTAATAAGCATAATTTTATCATTTCACAGTATAAATATGTGCCCTTTATTCATTGGTAGTCTAACTGTGATCAAATGAATCCAGATAGACTGAAACTACAGAGTACAATGAAAACACTCTGGTCCCTCAGATAATTTTTACCATTTCAGTGCAACAGATTTGTAATTCTGTGAAAAAAGTTATATGGTCTGTTGGTATTTAGAAAAATTGCATGTTGAATTCTCACATGTTGGGCTCTATGAAATATTTATATCATTTTGCTTATTCTAAGTCAAAGTTGACTGACGGAGTTCCATAAAAATAATACAGGATTTGTTACAAATCTTCAAATTGCTTATGTTTTATTTCCCTGTGGCATGTTTGTTTATGTTGCATGTGAGAATGATGTTATTTTTCCCCCATTAGGTGCTGAAACTGTGGAGAACACTCGCAAGCTGATGGCTCTGAGTGGGAAGGTAAAACCCCATGACTCTAAAAACACTCTGCCAACCCTAACTAGTCCAAACCTGTCTTCAGGTGGTCGCAGACAGCCAATGTCACCGCGACACATGCGTCCGCCCGTCCATCTGTCGGCAGAGAGTTCTTCTGTCATCAGTCTCAGTAATATAGCTAATAGGAAACCTAGTCGCACTGGTAAGATATAGAAACAGAAGTATATTTGACCATCTTCATTTTACATTTTACATGCTAATTAGTAGAGTATTCAAATGTAGAAAATTTGGTGGGGTTCTTTCGTTTTGTGACATTGGCGTTCTTAGGTTCATCTCATCCACTTCCACTACTGATGAAATATGATGTCAAAAATATTACATGTATTTCTCATTTGGTGAAACTTTCAATATATAAAATTTACTTACAGTAAAAATTAACTGTAGCAGCAGTAACTCAACGACCTTGTTAACTCAGTCTGTCTTCAGTCTTGGCCAATTTCTCTATATACATGTAAATATGTTTTACCATGTTAAGTATCAGTAACTCAGTAAACTGTGATCTGGTTCATGGTCAGATGTTTACTGGTTGTTTATTGAAGTCATTGATAATCAAGGTTTCCATTGTCAAACATTCTTTTGCATCCTTTCATGTTGATAGCTAAAAGGTGTCTTTCTTGAATGAAAATTTAGTCATGAAAACCTTGTTGATTCAGTATTCTCTTGTTCTCATTCCCTGTTCTGTTGTCATGTACTGTTACTGTCTCATTCCAACCTTTTCATCATTTGCATGTCTCATTTCAGTGATTACTTACACAGTTTGTGTATTCTGGCTTCCTGATTTGTTTAAATTTATGTTGCAGTTTGCTTTTGATGTTGTACATTTTTATTTGAAGATTTGAAATCAAAGATTGAAAGATATAACTATTACACACTGTATATGTGTCACTATTTTTTATTGATCTTCTATTGATTGTGTTGCCAAGAAGATAGTATTTTTTAAGTTTTCATTTTGCTGAAAGCCAAGAAACTGGCAATTATATTTCATATCTTTTAACCCTTCAAAATTACTGATGTTCATATTTTCTGAATCTGTTTTAGGATCAGTTGGTTCAACAGAATCTCACAGTCCGACAGCAAGTATCAAGAGTAGTCATAGCAACCACAGTGCTCACAGCTTGCCGTCACATTACGAGTCTGACTCGTCCAGTCATACCAATACATCTGCGTATGATAACCACAACCCGTGTTCAGCAGCCATATATAACTCGCCAGGACAGGCGCGGAAGATGTCAACAACGTCAGCGAGTCATCATCACCAAACATCTTCTCATCAAGTTCATCATCCTAATGTACAGCAACATCATCAGCATCATCCACCTCAGTCAGGTGAGTGTAGTGCCAGATTGCAGTGTAATGAACTAATTTTGGAGAAATGTGTACATTTCTGTTAAAAGAGATTCAAGTATGCAGCATATGGTGGCTTGGGTGTTCAGATCACTGGAGTTGCTTACAATATTGAGTAATAAATGTGCTCTTTAATAAATTGCTCAGTAATTATATGGCATGTCATCTGAAAGAAAGCAGTAGAGAAAAAAAGCAAGGGCTGGTGGCTGGGCATCTACATAGGATGTAATGTTGTCTTGTTTAAGAATTTTTGTTTTAACTAACCCAGTTCTAATTTTGCTACCTTTGCAAAAGCTGTAGAAGTATTACTTTTAACTTCTTTTTTGGACATATATACAAGTTAGCTAAATAGGAACAGCTTTGGTGGGAAGGAATTAGATCACAGGGGTCGCTTATGATACAAATTCAAAGCTTTGATGAATAAAAAAAAATGATTGTGGGTGTAATTTTCTATGTTGATCTGACTATTTCTTGTGTTATGGACATCTCATTGCTCTAAATATTCTGTGCATGCTAAGATGTAAACTTTCATTGCGTATTATCTGAGAACACTGGGATCTATATGAATTTCCATTTGATGTATGTGTTTTTTTACCTGCTATTTGTGAGCTTTGAACTTAATTGTGGTATGTGTGTGTCTGTTACAGCCGGCAATCCACAGTCGACGCCAGCGCTTCCTCAGCCTGCTGTACGACCCCCTCTACCTCCGTACCATGTTGTTATGCAAAACGCGCAAGGTACTTCTGGTGTGTGTTGTTAGAGCAGATTCATTTACCTCCCTTTGATATATGCACACCATTTGCACATACTAATCACAGCCATTTTCATTTTCACCCAACAGCATCTTGTACCAGTTTGTGTTGTTTTCATCATCGTACTTAACCAAACACTGGGATGGTTTTTTGCATGTTGCTGGACTGGTTTTGGTTATTTATCTGTTGGTACTCATTAATCATTTACCTTCATTTACTAGCATTTATTACAGGCACAGTATCATCGATTGTGCATTAACCCTGACCCTACTGATGAGTAAAAATTCATGTGAAAATGGAATGTAAAATATCTAAAGCAGTAACTGTTTCTTATAGGTGTGATCATATGTCTTTGAGACTTTATCTTGTTATCAAGCTATAAACTGATAAAAAAGAATACAGAAGGGTCAGTGTTAAACAGAAGAGTGTTGTCATTGAATGCACGTTGAATTACATCATTTGAATGTATCATAACTAACTGACCAATCATCTCATTGCAGCAGCCATTTGTTTATAATATTCATGTACCTAAACAAGCTCTTGTGTTCTGTATATCATGTTGTGTGTTTTCATTGTTATTTATTATGTTGGTATTAGTTGATCAAAAAAACAAGCGTTTATTTTAGTGGGTGCACTTAATCTTTGGTTTCTGTAATTTGCATGGTTTTAGTGTTATTTCTTGTGCTCTTGTAGCAAAAAATTAAGTGATTTCTTACTTTTAGAATTGCTTGTGTTGTAGTAAAAGTTTTGTAGAATTGTTTATTTTGGACCTGGTGTTTACTGATAGTGTGTGCAGTGAAGGTGCTGATGAACACGCATCGTACTGAATATTCTCTTTGGGTGTGAACCACATTGTATTCATCTTTTCACAGTAACTGAACAGTAGTTCTTTTCTTAGGGGGCTCTTTCTTCCTAAAGACTGTTATTGTTACATTTATCATGGTTTCCTTTGATAATACTGTTGAGTTAGCTCCCCTGCCAAAGCTATATACAAGAATCATTTCATTTGACTGATAAGTTGTGTGGTGTTCATTATATATTTCATTATGTTTTACATCATTAGAAATATTTCCCTGTCATTTAACTGTTTCCTTATCATTGTGAGCCCAGGAAGATAGTTCAACAGTTTATTCAATGATAATCATAAATTCCATCATACATTGTCAGTTTGCATTTAGGTAGGAATAATATCAGTACATAATACTGGCTTTAATAAACCAGAATGAGCTCTGTCATGTGAAAAGCAACCTTTGGTCGTTTTGTATGCCCTTGAAGCTCGTAGATTCTTCAGGACAATTGACTGTTGCCATTTTATTCAAAACTTCTTTCTGATGGGTTAGTAAAAGGGGGTGAAATTGAGTAGGCAGTATCAGTCTAGTCTAAGTGAAAATGTTTTGTACATAAGATAGTTTATTTCCCAACAGCCTGGTTAGTGTTGGTTTTCACTTGTCAGGGCTCAGTATTAAAAGTTTTTTAAACATGGTCAACTCACTATAAAGAATGGCTGGTTCTACCAGCAGATGTCTGGGACTTAAAAAAATTGTTGACACTTTTACAAAAATAGTATATTAAATACAGGGTGAATATATGAAATAGATTTGATACTAATAATAGATTTAATCTTATTTTTAGCATGTTTGTTTTATATAAACTTTTCTTGTAGAGAAACTTATCAAGTTGAAATACTGATATTTCGTTTTCTTATTTTCTTCTTGTTTTTTTGATAATCTGCATTTTGATAAAGGTAACATTTGTAACAGAGCAGAGGTTATAGCAATGAGTATGGGGTTGAATTCACAACTTTCTTTGGTTCTTGAAATAGTAGAAAATACACTTTATTATACAAGGCAGCTTAGCAGTTCCATTTTTTTGACAAACATTTTTAAACACCACTTTGTAATATGACTGACCATTTCTCATAAAATCATCAAAATAAGAAAGTAGTTATATCATTCCCATATGATATGTGAAATGTGTCGACAAAACCCATGTTTGCTGTTCATTCTGTTATCCTTTGTTACTCCACCAATTAGCTTAGTTTTAATTATCAGTTAAATGAAAAAGAAGTCCGTTAGTAGTGTGTTTCACTGCCGGGAATATGTAAATCTGCTACAAGCATCAAAAGTTTTGTGAAAGAAGTCCGTTATTCTGCTGAGAACATCCTTGTTCACCAAAAAAAAGGAAGACATTAAATTTTTTCAACAGTGCCTGAAAAGGATGCTTAAAAGCCTTCATTAGAGCAGTAGAAATTACCAGCAACAGATTTGCGTCTTGGTAGTGCTATAAGGAAAGGGGTTTTTTACTTGTATTTTATGTCATAGCTTGGGAGGTGCTACTATTCACCACATATACATACTCAATGCTTAGCCTCTGTGGTAACTATTTTATATATAGCATGGTTATTCTTTCCTGAATGCTATTCTAACATAATTTACCTGGGTTTATTTTTATATCCTTTGCTTTTCTGTTTCTCTCCCCCTTCACAGCTAACAGTCAATACATCCACAACACTTACACAAACGTGCGTCGCCCGCCACTTCCCGACTATCACTCAGCTACGCAAATGGCGCAGGTGGCGCGCCAGAGACACAAACAGTGGGCGGGGTCTAGCAAGTTTTATAGGGAGGAAGAATATGACCAGTCTCAGGGTATGTGTCTGTATTACAAACTTTGTTGTCTGTGTGCTTCACGTATGTATAATTACTCGCATATAAGTACGGCGAAATCTACTTATTCATGTCACAATTATTTATCCTGTCACAATTTTTTGTTTTTATGCTAAACAATCATTAGTTTACTGGCTAACACAAAAAAAACACCAAATATACGAAATATTGATAGCTTACTAGACTTGTCCCAAGTTTGACAATCATTTACTGCACAGATACTTTGGAGCAGTATCTTCTTAAGTTTACCTTTTTACAAAGAGCCAGCTTCCAGGATCAGTGTCCGGTTTTTGGTGTACAGCATGAAACAGGGAAATAATTAGAGCTAGCAATGCATGCCTAGAACTAAGGCTAAGCTCTAGAAATATATCAGCTGAATTGATGATTTGGTTACTTTTAACTTATGGCCTTCATTAATAAATAGTAATCAGAAATAACAAGTATATTGTTGTTTATTTAATCTTCTAGAAATCCATTATGTGCAGCATTTACTGCTGAAATGTTAAAACATCCAATGACAGTTGTAGCCAGAAGTTGATACTGTCAAAGCATATTGAAAATTAATGGCTAGATTCACTAAAATATCAGGGAAAAGCCAAAAACTTTATGATGAAAATAAGATAATGTGGATAGCAAAGATTCTGTGTGAGGAATCATAGTGAGTGGACTCAATTAGTTTTATTGTAAACAGTAATTATGACATAGTGCTATTATTACAGTTCATGACCATTTCATCTAAGTAAGTTCAGTTTTGTGGTTGATCATGTTTGTAGCCTGACATATTGTCTGTATTGAAATAACTAGACTAGAATTGTGAAGTAGATCAATGAAAAACTGTAAATCTTTTGAATGCAGTGATAATTCAGTAATTTTGTGCATTTGACTAATTTTTTTTTTGTTTAATATGTAACCTAATTTTAACATAATATTAAAAGGTTATGGTTGTTTCTCAATTTTTTTTTTGTGATTTGGAATGTTTCACTAGCATTTGTATTGTATGAATTTAATATCTTGTTGCAGTTGAATATTTCCATGCCATTATAGAAGAATTTTTAAGTGTTCTTTGATTCTTAGATAGATTTTTACTTGCCAAAATCTATAGAGTACATTACAAAATGTTAAAATGTATAGTGTAGTTACTAGTGAAATGAAATGAAATGCCAGTTTTAGTATCTTAAGTGATTTCATTTATGTTTTCTTACTTGCATTTAAATTTCTGCCTAGAACAAAGTAGCTGGCATGTAGAAAATATGCAAAACATTTAAATACTTAAAAGGAAAACCATCATAATATTGCAATTTAGATCTGCTTTAAGTAAATAGAGTTAAAATTGTCATTCTTGTAGAGAAATTGACAACTTTCATTTGAACTCTTTTAAGTTGATCCTTCCTTTGATTGAAATAGTTAAAATACAAGCATTTTTGTTATATATTAAGTGTTTGCTACCTCATACCAGAAAGAATAAGGGTTCCTATTTCAGGAAAATACCCAAGTATTTACTCAAGTCAGTTTGTTGTTTTAAGAGCAGATTACTCTCTACCAGTAACTTACAGACTTCTTTCACACATTTGCTCAGAGGGTCTGTAGGTTAAACATTTATAGGTATTCAATGTACGATAGCAATTTAGCAAAAAAAGGTGTATTTGGGTGATACCTTAAATATTTGAGAAGTGATACAAATATAGATCATGCCATAACTCAATAGTTTCTGAAAGAAACTTATAAGCTTTTTAAAAGAAAGCATTAATAAACTGATCAGAATATGAACATCCTTGAATCATTTATATTGAAAAAGTAGCAAAATCAGTTAGGTAGAATTTAGAATTTTCTTGAAACTGGAGCCTGGCTTTTATTGTTTCAGAAAATACAGCTTACAAGTTAAATGTGTATCTTTGAAGCTGTCAAGAGAATTTTATGGAATCTTTCTGGTGTTTCTTGATTTTTCAACAGTACAAAGATACTGATGACTGATGGTTATGTTTACTCTTTTTCAGGTGTACGAGATGATGAAGAAGAAGTGGTTTCAGCTGTATGATCATGTTGTCATGGTAACAGAAGATACTGAATCATCATGGAAACCATCTGTAGCACAGCCTTAGGTGCTTTCTGGCTCATTTGGCCATTAGAGAGGACCTTCAGCACAGTTTGGCACTTTTGCTAGACTAACAGCAATACTGAATATGGAGGTCAATTTAAGCAGTGCTTTTACAAATTGTTGCCATGGTAACAGATTTAAGACCAAGAATAATTGGCTATAATGCTGTGAGGGGTTGCAGCCTCAAACATATCTGTGATAGCTGTAGAGCAGCATGTATATAGTAATGTTTGGACATGGAAGAAGCAGAAGAGGGGACAGAAGGGGTCAGTGTAGAGGTGTGGATGTAAAGTTCACTCAAAGATAAAAGCAGAGTGGTAGAAACTCTCAAAGCCAGTCTGTTGAAATTACATAAAAGATCTGTGGAGTATTACGTGTATGAAAAAGGTTGACAAACACTGCGAAAAGTTGAAAAAAATTTGAGTGGTTGATTTAAGATGAACAAAATATTAGCTTGATGATTGTTGATGAAACTGAAAATGTGAAGAAAAGAAAGAAAAGATAAAACTTAGAAAAGTGTTGGATATTGATATATTTAACCTTTGAGACAGGAAGATCTGTATGTAAGACATTCTGATATTTTGTATGAATGGATACTAAAGGAAGCGACAGCTTGAGAAATTGTAGATTTTGGCATTTATAAATGTGAAAAGAAATCTTGCCTGTTGTAATGAGCATTTTTAGAAAACATGTGATTGTAAGAAAAATTCTAGACAATCACTTGTTTGGATTATACTTTATACAGACATATTCTAGTAGAGGACTGAAAATAATGTTATTGTTCAGAAAGTAAACTTTGTGCATACTTCAGGTGCTATATGTATGCAGAAAACTAATAGAAATTTGTATTGACTGGACGGACTATGTAACAGGAATGATACTGACTTTCTGGAATAAATAATATATAATATAGTCAGTGGTTTCTTCAGAGAAATTAACTGTATATAACAGAACCAAATCTGTCAGATTATTAAAGTATAAGTAAGACTAAGAAAATATTTTGAACATAACTCTTAAAAATATTTATTTGCATTAGATATAAGCCATGTTTTAAGTCTGTGTAAACAATATTTTCATACATGCTGAGGTACGGTTTGTTACCTCTTAGATTTTTTTTTTTCATGCAATATTTTGTATTTTCAAATAAAGTCATATTGACAGGAAATATTCAGGGCAGTTTTCACTAACATGGGTGTTACTGTTTCTTATTTTAAAACAACTGTTTGTTTTATAAACATATGTATACATATTTAATTTTATGTCATAGTGTAGAATGCCACTAGCTTTTTACATCTGTCTTTTAATACGGGCAACAGATGTAATTATTCTGTTATTTTTAGTATTTTAGTTAAACCATTGTCAAGAAGTACTTTGAAAGAAATAAGACAAGTGTGCAATATCTGAAAATCTGTTATGTAAATACCAACTTCTTAATATGTTTTATATTAGGCTGGCCAGTTTAGGGAAACTGGTAAATACATCCTTGAAAAAAAGTAATGAGATAACAATTCATCTAGTTACATGTAAGTAGTCGGTGACATACAAAGATTAAGTTACATCTTTCATGAAATTTCTTTTTGTTGACACAGCAGATTTAGGCAGCTATCTCTAAAGCTTAATAAAGAAATGGAACATTCTCTCTTATGAAGGAAATTTGAGGTTTGGTGAACATCATATATTTAAAAAAAAAGAAAAAGAATATTGGGTTGCCATCTATAATACTGGCACAATTCTTCATGTATGTCTTCATGTGTGAAACAAAAATAAGTTTTTAAACTTCAGATGAAAAAGTCAGCTTTGGAGACAGACTCTCAGTACTTATCCTGTAGAAATTTAAATAAAAAACAATATCTTTATACAATAGTTTTAGACATGCGTTGTGTTTTGCATCTACTGCTATTCGTTATGATAGCCATTATTCAGTGACCTTTTCTGACTTTATTCATTTGAGAAAAAAGGTGTTTTTATTTCTGTATTTGAAGCAAAATGATGGTTTTCAGTTTTCCTGAACTGGTTGGTTTATTTTTTATGTTCCTCAATGGGGATGCATTTAGTCGCCGCTTTGTCCATCCTTCTGTCCGTCTGTCTGTCCATCCGAATGCGAAATTTTGTCCAGACAATTTCTCAACAACCACTGGCTTGAAATTATTAAAACTTGATAGGAAGCTTCACTGCCAAGAGGAGCTGTGCATGTTAGCAGCCTGTTCCGGTCCATTGATTTTTCACAAAGTTATGCCCCTTTAATGCCCTTTCAACTGACATTTTTGTGCAGACTATTTCTCAGCAACCACTGACTGGTATTCATCAAAACTTCATAGGAAGCTTCACTACCAGGAGGTGTGGGTATTACAGGCATGTTCTGGTTCAGTGATTTTTCACAAAGTTATGCCCCTTTGATGCTTTTTTAGCTGTAATTTTTGTCTGGACTTTTTCTCAGCAGCTATTAAATGCAATTCACTTAAACTCAAAAGGAAGCTTTATTACCAAAAGGAGGTTTGCATATTACAGTGATTTTTCACAAAGTTATGCACCTTTGATACTTTTTTAGCTGTAATTTTTGTCCAAACTATTCCTCAGCAACCATTGACAGGAATTCATTGAAACTCATTAGAAACCTGCACTACCAAGAGCATGTGTGTAATTTACCGGCATGTTCCAGTTCAGGTGATTTTTCATAGATTTATGTCCTGATGCCTTTTCATGTAGTGATTTTGTTGAAAGTTTAGACAATGATAGAATACAATGAGAGGATTTGCATTGTGCAAGAACCATAACTCTCTCTAGCTCACTTTCTGAATTATCTCCCTTTATTAAATTTAACTTATATTCTTTTGACGAAATTTTTTTGACCAGATTTATTTGCACTATAACTTCAAAGCTATTGAAAACTTGTTTTGAAAGTTATTAAATGAAAGAATAGATTGAAAGAAAATGCATTGAATAATAACAATAAGTTTTGGTTACTTTTTTAATTATCCCATTATTTTGTTCTAAAGAATAAACCCAAAATCATTAATGAGTTTTATTATAATCTCGATATCTTGCAGTTTCCTTGATATTTGTATTATTCTTCAAAAATTAGGTATGGATTTGTAATCTGAAAATGGGCCTAGCTATGTGTGAATATTGGACATTTTATATAGAACTGTTATGACGCCCCTTACTATAAAAATCCAGCTAGATAATTGTTTGAAAACACCTTTGATTAAAAATTTTAGTAACGACTGTCCTAAAAGTTCCTCTCATAGTATTGTGGGAATGATGCTAGCACTATGGCAAGGGAAGTAATTCTAGGTTGCTTACATTTTGATTGCGCAGTTTTCTTGCATCATGCACTGTTTGAAGATCTAGCATCCGCTTGAGGGTAATTTGTGTAGTAGTTATAATATATTGTTCTATTACTATAAAATAACCATTATGCAAACTTAATTTCAGCTTACCATTTCAAAATACCAAGGAAAGCTCTGTTTTAATTTCAATGCCTTTTGTCCTTAATATTTTCGTACTCATTACTTCCCATAAACTTTCAACCAAATATAACGTGTCATTTCGTGTGTTATCAGTATTGAGTGATAGGATTCATACTCAATGTATGATGATAAAATTCCATGTCAGATTCCTGTGTTATTTAGTGTTTCAGTAATTGGTGAATAACAATTACAGGTCATATTTATGGACTGTCTGTAAATTTACGGACAGATCAGACTTGAGGTATGAAAGTTGTGGAAATGAAATTGTAAACTTCCATGTACCTTTGGGGAGCATCCATCGTTTCCAACGATATCTTTGTTTTTAATATGACAGTAACCAGTCTGTATATTAATAAATTATTATTTATTTCTTATATATGTCACATACATATGCAGTGGCCGTTTTTTCCCTCTGCCTTGGAAGTAGTTATGAAACAGTGCCTCTGTAATGCTTCTACTACTGTTGTACATGTAAAAGTGTAAAATGAGTGGAAAAATTAATCTTTTACTAATAACTGGTACAAGTTACTTCAGTTTTAGTCATTTTTGTAATGTCATTTTTTGTTGTTTAGCAACAGTAACTGATAACTCATTCAGAAATTTAACTGCCCTCTAGGCCCCTCTTGAAGGACTGATTTAATTATAAAGATGGTTTAGTCATTGTGAAAATCCCTCAATTAAATGGAAAATTTTGGGGTTTTTTTGTTTTTTTTAAATTACTCATTTTATGCGCAAGTGTACAACTTTAACCTTAAACAAGGAAATCATTAAAGATTGCTCAAGTACAGGTCATTACATATAAAATAACCAAGACTACATTATTCATATATGAAAACAAAAGTTTTCAGAAATAGGGCACCCATACCATCAAAAGACTTGATGCTTCTTCATATACAGCTTGATTTATTCCAAAAGAAGATCTTGAAGAATGATGTCTAAGATCATGTAGCCATAACATTTCAGTTTGGTTAGCACCCTGATTTTTAAGCCTTTTTAGGCCAGTACTTCTGTTGTCAGTCATAGTACAATTTAAATTAAGATGGGGTTACACGGAGAATCTAGACATTGTGAGTTTTATAAAATGTATCAGAAATTTAAACTGGAAAACTGTCATTTTCACTCATTTTACTTATGACCTAATCTTAATTTGAAAACTGGGCTTTGCATGAAAGTTAGTAACTTACAGTCATATCTTGATAATCAGTGAGGACTTGGACATGGTTTTCATGTCAATCTTTTCAGTATTTATTTAAGAATTAAGTAACACTTTTTATTTAGTGAGCATCTTATCAGTGAATAGAGTAAGTTAGGTTTTTAAAATGTTGTTGATACAGATCAATTATCTTTTGTCAAAATCATGGTATTAACTAGCTGAAGGACATAATCCTTTAATTTAAGCTCTCACAGTAACATCTGTTGGTGGACAGTGTTTAGAGTACAATAAACTAAGACACAAACTAGTATTTTTTTGGCCTGAATTTTTTAAGTTAATTGTGTTCACATTTTAGAAGTATTCTATGTCTGTAAAGGCCATTTATGTTGTTTTTTGTAAAGCATTTTATCATATGTAAATAAAACCAACATTATGAGAGATTATCATTTAAATTCATGCTATTGAACCTGAATAAAATATGAAAGTAAATAAAAATAATAGGTTGTCTTCTTTGTCTTTCTGTTGACGTGAATTGACTTTATAATTGCATCACCTGAATCTTCTAGGCATGGAAGAAATGCTACAGTTTTTTTTAGGTCCATTCAGTATATATGAGTTAGTTTTATTTAGCACATGCCAAGTCTTGGCAAGCACAATGATTACAGTCCATGGATTGAAAGTTTGCCTGTCCAACACCTTACTGCCACTGTTGGAATTTAGATCAAGCCCAGACTCAGTTAAGTTTAAGTTTGAAACATAGGTTACATTTTATCTTGTGAACAAATTGCATGTAATCTCAACAGTCCAAGGCATAAAACAAAACCTTTTGTTTGGGTAAGTATGCAGTTTCATGCACTTCATATTTTGAACAATGTGTATTGTTGATGTTTTTAAGGCATAAAAACAGGAAGCTGCATAGCACTTAAAGAATAATTTTGTATTATTTCAGTATACAATGTATTTGAGTATTGCTGTTAAGTGTGCACCACACTGACCCATTTTGTACAAAATGTATTTGTACAAATTGTTATTAGGTGCTATGTTAAAGGTCTTGCAGAGCCATTATGATCTGCTTGAGTCACCGTTGTGGATTTTTACTGTCATTGTATGACTAAAAAAGCGATGTTGCACACGTTTCCCCTTGTTACAGAGCTTGACTTGTTCAAAAATTAAGCACGGGAAAGTAAAAATAATACCGTGACTATGAAAGTCGGTGCTGCAGTACAACACTGGAAATTTTATCTCAATACATGTCTGTGTTTTAAGGTGTATACCATTAATATTCAAGCTGATCACCAACAGAATAAGGAGAAGTGAGTTTCTGAATCAAGAAAATGACAATGTTTCACTGTAAAACGACAATAGTTGGTCACAATGATAGCCATAGTAATCCTTTTGGTATGCTACTGGAAACGAAGAGATTCAAATAAACAGACTAGTTAATGTCTATAGAGTGGAAAGTTGAATGAGGAATGTAAATTGTTTACAATATCGCATCACTCCTCAAATTTTCAAATTTAATACTTTAAATTTATGTCATTTGGAAGTGATGATTTTACAGATGTAAACACGAAAAATGAAACTGGATTAAATTTAATCTTATTTTATTGCTTATATACATGTGAAAAATAATTTATGCATACATATAATGTTTAAAATAGCCAAAGGGTTTGGCCACAAGCTGTGCCAACATTAGAATGGCCCTTCTCAGCAGTCCTGTTTGAATTTGCAGTTGCACAATCTTTCATAGCACTTAATAGTAGATAATTTAATGGTTTAGAAGGTAGGAAATATATGGAATGTAGGAGTTATTACAGTAGGAAGTTAAATTCTAAAGAAAAAAATAGAAATGAAAAATGTGACAAAATTTCTTTCAAAAAGAAGTGTTAATATCTGTTAAGATTAAGTGATATCTAATTATCACTATGTCCCAAAAAAATACCACTCAATGGCTCCTATCAAACCAGAGGAATTTGCATGAAAATGAAAGCACCAATGAAATTAGAAAAAAAGAAAACAAAACAGATTGTTCTTAAAACTACAGAAATAGCATTTATGATTGAATTACTGTTACATTTATTGCTGTTACATCAAAGTAATCTGAGAAAAGCACAGTAATCCTTTTTATACGCCCGTCGAAGATGAGTCGTATTATGGGAACACCCATGGCGGGCGTCTGGGCGGCGTCCACAATGATGTCCGCTCTCTAATTCAAACAGCTGTTGTCTGATGTTCATGAAACTTGAGAAAAATGTTTATGGGCTTAATATTTCCGCCAAGTTCGATAACCAGCCAAATCGCTTCAGCCACCTCAGAGTTATGGCCCTTTATTTGTACAAAGAAATGTAAATTCCCCATGTCCACTCTCTAATTCAAATAGAGATTCTCCAATCTTCATGAAAATTGGAGAAAATATTTGTGGGCTTAATATCTCGGCCAAGTTCGATAATCAGCCAAATTGCTTTAGCTATCTCAGAGTTATGGCCCTTTATTTTTACAAAAAAGGCAAATTCACCTTGTCCACTGTCTAATTCAAACAGTTGTTCTCAAATCTTCATGAAACTTGGGGGAAATGTTTATGGGCTATATATCTCGGCCAAGTTCGATAATCAGTCAAATCGCTTTAGCCACCTTAGAGTTATGGCCCTTTATGTGTACAAAAAAGGCAAATTCGCCTTGTCCATTCTCTAATTCAAACAGTTGTTCTCCAATCTTCATGAAAATTGGGGAAAATGTTTATGGGCTTAATATCTCGGCCAAGTTCGATAATCAGCCAAACCGCTTTAGCCACCTCAGAGTTATGGCCCTTTATGTGTTCAAAAAATGGCAATTTTGCCTTGTCCGCTCTCTAACTCATAAAGTTGTTGTCTGATCTTCATGAAACTTTAGGAAAATGTTTATGGGCATAATATCTCGACCAAGTTCATTATGGTAAAAACAGTTTCCATGCTTTAAATGCCCTGTAACTCACTATTAATGTGGCTTGTTATCGAATCCATTTTAGTACTACATGGTTCCTGTGATATAATTGACACCTATGCAAATACCCCATAATTCTTTGGTATTAATTTGGCTGGTTATCAAATTAATTTGGGTTATAAGGATTCCTACATGTTCACACCTCTCTGTCAAACTTTTCAACCATTTACCAAAATTTTTCGACGGGCGTATTTTGTGGCAGTTTGGCACTCTTGTTTACTCTGAATCACATCCAAACAATAAAGTACCCACTTTTCAATGATTAATATCTTGATATTATGTGAACAAAAATATTACAAATAAACAACGTACATGTAATCGGAGTACCTGTTGACCTAAGTTTTATCAGTACTCAGTAGTAAACCATGCCCTTCGACTAAAGACTCAACTTAGAGGTTTTGCACCTGCACAGATCAATATCTGGTGGTAGTATCTGACTGCACTAATTGACCGGAAAAAAGTCAGAATTGAATAAAATCACGCAAAATCAAGTCAGACAAAATGCCAAGATCGAATAATGATCAAGGAAACCAAGCTCTTGGGATGCAAGATGCAGGTACATCAGTAAATGCTTATCCCTGCTGTTTGGTTGCATTTGAGAGATGACTGAGCATTTGTGGTGACAATTTCGGCTCAGGGAAACGTCTACAAGCATCCCCGAAGTAGAAGGCCATGCCATGTGTAACGACTGCTGCAGATAAACAGTATATCATCGTTCTGCATCTTCGTAACAGACACCTGCCTGCAGTACCAATCGTGATATAGCATCATATCCAGACGGGCAGTAATCAGTTGAGACAGTGTTCAACTGATTCACACGAACCGACCGTACTTCATTCAAATTCTCACTCAATGTATTCAGGACTGGCAACTCGTGACGGGTGCCACCATCATTAGCTTTTCCAGAACGCTGATCGAAGAGTGTCTTGTTTACCGACGAATCTCAATTTAACCTTAGCCAGATGACAGATGTAATAGAGTTTTCCAACATCGGGGAGAACATTATGTTTATGCGTGCGTCATTGAGAGGGGCCGTTATGGAGGCGGTTCAGTCTTCATCTTGGTTGGGATTATCAGTGGTAATAATACCAGCTTAATCATGATTAACGGAAACATCAATGTCCAGACTTACATCAATAATGTTCTTGCAGCAGAAGTTCTTCCTTCCATTCAGTGCCATGGTCCAAATGTCACCCTCATGCACGATAACACTCGTCCTCAACTTGACGGTTTTGGCAGTTAATAACATCAATGTCTTAGACTGGCCTGCAAATCCTTCTGACTTGAACCCTATATAGCACATGTGGGCGTTGTGGTAGAACAAATAGTGCAATAAACACAGTAAATGACCTTGCAGCAGAAGTTGAATGGGGCAATTTGCCTGTGCTGTATATATACATTGTGATGTCAACAGCATGCACCAGCCAGTCATTAAATGGTGGACACGAGATATTGACTTCTTTTCTTTAATTTACAGCCCCTTTTTGCATAAATCCCATTTAAAATGAATTTAAACCTTTTCTGCTGGTTAACCGAGTCTTATCGAAGCAAGTGTTATTTTTGTAATCTACCCCTAGGTCATATTGTTCAAATTGTTTAAATGAAAAAAATATCGCAGCAAATTCAAATGTTCACATGATTAATCCAGATAGAACAAATAGAATATATGCTAATCACAAGTATATAACTAGAAATGTGTGATGGGTACTTTCTTTTTGGGCTGAGTATATTATTTCAATAGGTAACATTTATAACTTTTAATTTTGATTTCTTCTGCCACGGGGAAATAAAAGACACCTTGTTACAATATATTCAGACAAACACCAAAGACACTACGCGTGTAACACTATATAGGGAGGGAAGTAACTGTTCCATATTAGTAAAATCCGGAAAATAACGGCGCGGCAGAGGCAAAGAACCGGCTTTTTCCGGATACGCAAATGCGTAGAACCAGACGTTGCTGTTTCCGGATTCGCAGTAATTTCCAAAAAATATTAAAGTACCACAAAAAAGGACAGGTCTTAAAGACTTTTTGTGACTAATCTTTGTTAAATCTTATCTCTTGATGACTATGTTTTGATTTTAAAAAATCATGTTATCATTGTATCATGAAAGATTTGTATTGGAACTATTTTGTAATCGGTTAATGATGAAATGTGTTATAGGGCGAACGTTATCAAACGTTTTAAGTCAGTCATTGCCAAAAATAATTCACCAATCACAACTTGCCATTATTGTAATTTTGTCCAATCGGCATGGAATGATTTTGCCGAAATCGCAAAACGTATGGAAAACGTATTACTTTAGTATTTATAATGCGCGTGATGGAACTACTTTTACAATTTTAAAATACCGTTGTAGGAGGAGGCACGAAGGAGAGTGAATGGAATATAAATACAGGTAGTTCTTTCGTGTAAACAAAGTAATTTTGTTAAACAAATAAAGAAAAACTAAATTAAGCTAGACATCTCAGTTTACTAATAATACGTTGTTGATGTAAACATTACAACACACATTACTTTAACATTGGAACTGTGTAAAAACTAAAAATGGAAAATAAATTCTGTACTTATGTTCCTTGTTTGTTAGATGAGCTGATGGACAACAAGGTTATCAAGTGTGACGTAGGCTTTGGAATGTCAGTAGATCCCGTTTTTGCCAGCAAAGAGTCGCCCAGTCACGAGTCGGACAGTGGCTGCTCAGACATGAGTGAGGTTAGGTCAGTATCGCCTCTTAGTGATGTTGATTTCATGTCAGCCTCGGCTGATGATCAGGTAAACTTGTTTGATTTTGAGTCAGTTTCCCAAGTGGAAGACACAATAGATGTTCTAGACAATGAACTTCAGACATATTTGGCAGAGCCTGTACTGATTAACAGTGTGGGAGGGGCAAGTTTAACAATGTCAGAGCATCAAGAGATTGATCTGAAAAGAACATCTACGTCAGCACCTGAAAGTCCTGAAGTATCTGTAGATTCTGATTCTGATGATCCAGATTATGTTCCAGGGAGAATTATTCAAGCAAAGGCTGTAGGAATGGCACCAGCAGTTAAGCCTAGTGCAACGTTGATCAAGTTGCCTAATTTAAAACACAAACAAACTGATATTCATGTTATTCCATCGAGGTCAAACGTTGGCAATGCAGTGACATCTTCAGCCCCAGCTGTGAAAGTTGTCAAGGTTGTGAAAACAGCAGCCCAATCAAAGCAAGAAATTGACAAGGAACTATTTCAAGCATTAGATGACAGGAATAAGAAGAATGCTATTCAGGCCAAGTTAAACCGTGAAAAGAAAAAGGCTTATATAAAAAGCTTGGAAGATGAAATTGAGGAATTGAAATGTGAAAACTTCACTTTAAAAGAAAGCAACAGAATGGTTGTAAATGAGAAAAATGAACTTCTTGAAGAAATTGAGTATTTGAAAAGTGTGCTTGCAAATCAAAGTGCGTTATCTGGTCTTCTGAAAAACATTGGAAATGTGGAAAATGTTAGGTTATCATCATCTTTGAATCGCAAAAGAAATGCTAATTTTGATCATGATTATCATAATGTAGGGAAGCGGGTGAAGTTGGCAGGAAAGAAAACTGCAGGGGTTTGTTTACATGTTGATCAAGGATCTGTGTCTCTTGAATTCTGTTCTAAGTGTGCTTCTATGGCAAAGACGGATGTGAATAAAACCAGTTCTTGAAATGTCACTACAAGAAGCAAAGTTTTATGCAAAAGGATTGCCAAAAAGGCTAAGTATAGTACTGTACAGCACAGTAACACTGAGTGTAAATTGAAGGTTGAATAGTATCTGGTTGGTAAGCCAGTTTCCACTGTAGCAGGTTTAAAGTCATGAATAGATCTGAAGTGAACAAATTGTTAAAATAAGAGCTTTCCACAGTTGAGTAAATTGCTAATATTTTGTTTGATTAAAGGACAAGCTAACTTGTACCTAATACATTTAAATAGTTTTGCAATTGTAATACCAGTAGTTTGTAAATTAAAGCTCTTGGTTTAATTAAACTTACTTGGGATACAAAGAAATTCTTTTTTAATAAGTTTGCTTTGCTATAGAAAGCTCTTGTTACAACTGAAGCTCTGTGATAGTTGGTAAGACTTTAAACAATTTCTAATCTTAAATTATCAGTTATACATTTTAGATGATGCTGAAGAGCCATGGGTGGCTGCTGTGGAAGTGAATCATTGTGGTTCATAAATCATGTTCCAACCTGAGGGAGGGTTGTTGCACCATATTTGACCCTGGTGAGGTGCTCCAAGTGCACCCATGACTATAAATTCGGTAAGGTATCTTGCATGTAGCAGGACTTATGAATAGGTCTTTAAAATCTATCAGTTAACAAGGAGAGTGTGGCAAGACTATTAGACTATTTCATCTAACTTGCCTCAAACAAAATGATATTTTGTTTTTTGGGCAGTGGCACTGTTTTGGAAATGTTACTGAAAGTATGTTAAATCATAATTTTTTTCAATTCATGTTAGTTACTTCTTCTTTTTTTTTTTGACTGCCATCCGATTGCTATTCTATCAAGTATTTAATTCCCTAATGTTTGTGCAAAGTTCTGATATTGTCTGCTAGGTTTCCATATACCTAAACTTTAAATGAATGAAAATTACTCCTTTTTGTGCATTTTGTATGTTTTTCTTATTTATCAGTGCACTCAGTTTATTATTTTGTTTAACAGAGATCAAGTCTCAAGATTGGCTGGCTTCAAAAGTTGTGGAGAATGTTTAAGCTTGGGAATCGGGTAAAATGAAAAGCGAGAAACCGAAAAGGGTGATGTTATAACAAAGTAGAGAGTTTCTTGCATGTTACATGTTTTAATATTGTTGTTTCAGTATTGATGAGATTGGATGAAATATGTATTTTCATTGTGTAATTATGTTGAATATGTTTGCATTTTAAGTGCTTAAGCAAATTTCCATTTCTGTTTTCTCTATGACATGTAATGAATTTGATAGTCCTAGAAATGTTTGAGTATAAAAACTATAAAAATATTGTTTTACTTAATTCATCTTCATCAAAATGTATGTACATATTAAATTGTGTAGAAATAATTTGTGAATCACTCTGTAGTATCTGGATTATATAAAAATATGATTATTTTGTTATAGTTGAACATTGCCTGATCTATTTCCATTAAAATTGAATGCTGTTCAGTGACAATGAGAAAATAAAAATTTTGATGAAAAATCATTTTGTTTGTTTTAAAATGGCAATGTAATATTGCCATCATTATAGTTGTTTTCCAGGAGTTCCTGCTACAGAGTTGAGCAGACTGTGACAGATGCGAGTTGCAACCGGTGTCCTCGACACACATTGATGTGGATTGCATTACCCAGAACTGTTTCTGGCTCACCAGAGCACAGAGTGCTCAAGGTGAGGTTTTTATGATACCCTGGTGTCTGTTGTCAACATTGTTTTCCTTAAAAGGACATTTTTGAACTATTTGGTCAGTTTGATTAAACTTTACAGGAATGATCATTGGTTGTCCTGTGTTCACAATTACCAGATAACTATGTATGTAGGTCACAAGAGCTGTAAAAGATTTGAAAATAAAGAATGAAAGTCTTCTTGTCAGAAACCTTAAGGTCATAGGAATATATAGGAAAGTCTCTAAAATTTTAGATTCATCTAAAACTTTTTTCAAACTCATTAGGAAGTCAGCTTTTTGAAGAAACCTGTTATCATATAGACAGTATAAGGCACTTTTACCAAATGTGTTTCAAGATCTCACAAGGTCGGTAAAGTAATGATGAACATGTTTTTAGCTCCACGGAGTAAGTCGAGGTATTCTGCTCACCCTCGTGTAGGAAGATGTCATACCTTGGTTAAGGTTTTGTGAGTAAGTTATTATCATGCATTTATCCTAATGCTGACTGATTTAGTACATCCCTAATGTCTTCAGGGGTTTAAAACAAACAACTTGTGACCAAATTTTAAGCAAATAATGAAACTTTTTGTTGAGCCCGCTTGTGGTGAGCTCGACATAGTTGTCACATTTGGTACCACAGTTCGGTGAATGCGCGTACCTGCGTCCATCCAGATTGCCTTGTCCGGGTCATAACTTCTCTGTGCATGGACAGATTTTGAAATACTTTGGCACATTTGTTCTCCTTGATGAGACAGTGTGTCACGTGCAAGATCCAGGTTCCCAGCTCAAAGGTCAAAGTCACAATGTCGGGTCAAAGGTCCAAAATTTTGATATGTCTTGTCCGGGCCATAACTTCTCCGTGCATGGAAGGATTTTAAAATACCATGGCACATTTGTTCACCAGGATGAGATGGTGCGTTGGGTGTAAGACCCAGATTCCCAGCTCAGAGGTCAAGGTCACAGTGACATCTCAAAGGTCTGAAATGATGATGGAACTTGTCTGGGGTATTACTTCTTCATGCATGGAAGGATTTGAAAATACCGTGATACATTTGTTATGCTCCCTGAAAGAGACTCATATAGGCCTGCCTTGTCCGTCCATCATTATGTCATTCTGTCTAGTGTAGGGAAGAACTCCATAACTAAAAAAGGTAATGATTGCCTTGTCCAGGCCATAACTTCTCTATGCATGGAAGGATTTTGAAATACCTTGGCCCATTTGTTCACCTTGATGAGATGGTGTGTCGCATGCAAGACCCAGGTTCCCAACTCAAAGGTCAAGGTCACAGTGCCAGGTAAAAGGTCCAAAATTTTGATAAAAGACCTTGTCTGGGCCATTACTTCTCCGTGCATGGAACGATTTTAAAATACCTTGGCACATTTGTTCACCTTGATGAGATGGTGTGTTGTGTGCAAGACTAGAATTCCTAGCTCATAGGTCAAGGTCATGGTGACAGCTTAAAGGTCCAAAATGTAAATGATAGCCCTTCTTTGGGCCATTACTTCTGTATGCATGGAAGAATTTGAAAATACCATGATACATATGTTATGCTCCCTGAAAGAGACATCATATAGGCCTGGTTTAAACAACATCTCTACCACTAGGTCAGTTGCAATTTAACTTTACAGAAATGGTCCTCTCTCAAAGTTATATCAAAATGATATTCCATGCAGAACTGGTTGCCATGGCAACCTGAAGGAACAATTTAATCTTCTTGTCTTCAACCACAAGGCCTAGAGATTACATATTTGGTTGATAGCATCATCTAGTGAACCTATACCAAAGTTATATCAATCATAGCTCTGGGGTCAGAATTGCCCTGGCCCCAGGGATCACTTGATTTTACATAGACTTTTATAGGAAAAGCTTTAAAAAAATCTTCTTGTCAGAAACAATAAGGCCTAGAGTTCAGATGTTAAGTGTGTATGATTGTCTAGTGGAGCTCTACCAAGTTCTTACAAATCATGACCCCTGGACCAAAATTGGCCCCACCACAGGGTTCACTTGATCTTGCATAGGTTTATATAAGAAAAAAGTTATCAAAGATTTTCTTTTCTGTAGCCACAAGGCCTAGGGCTTATATATTTGGAAGATAGCATCATCTAGTGGATCTCTGCCAAGATTATATAAATTGTGGCTGTGGGGTCAGAACTGGCCGGAGCCCATGGGTCACTTGATTTTACATAGACCTTATAGGAAAAACTTTGTTAAATCTTCTTGTCAAATAATTAGGCCTAGAATTAAGATGTTAGGTGTGTATGATTGTCTAGTGGACCTCTACCACATTTACACAAATCATGGCCCCTGAATCAAAATTGACCCCACCCTAGGGTTCAATTGATATTACAGAGAGTTATGTAAGAAAAAGGTTTTTTAAAAATCTTGTCTAAAACCACATGGCCTAGAGATTACATATTTGGTTGATAGCAACATCTAGTGAACCTCTACCAAAATTATATAAATCATGGCTGAGGGGTCAGAATTGGCTGGAGCCCAGGAGTCACTTAGATTTTACATAGACAATATCATAGGAAAAACTTGAAAAATTTTCTTGTCAATAAACCATCGGGACTAGGATTTAGGTATTTCGTTTGAACCATTGTCTAGGGGATCTCTACCAAGGATTCACAAGTCATGGCCCCTGGATCAAAATTGTCCCCTCCCAGTTATGTCACTTGGTTTTACATTTTTTCACTGGAAAAAGTTTTAAAGAAATTTCACTTAAAGACTTGAGCTTAGATACATATGGTTCAGCATTGCCTAGTTAAATAGATGGGCTTGGGAAGATCCCCACCTCAAACCTCAAATAAGAGACTCTTGGCAGAATTTATTGTGAATAATTGCCCCTTTTAAAGGGATATACAGGCAAAAGTTTTATGCTTTCTTTCACGTTTCTTCAATCAATATACTGTAAATGTGCTCGTAATAAATACAATGATCAGTCCCAGTAAAAAAGATAGAAATAATATCAGTTTTAATTTTTTGGCATTCATTTGCTTGTGTATCCCTTTAAACTTAGAAATATTGGTTTAAGTTTTGCATGCCAAAAAATTTTTTTTTTTGCATATAATTTACTGTGATGCATATATTTTTATAAGCAACTATTATTATTAATTATTGTATAATTACCAGTACTATATTAAGGTCTTCAGGGTCATTAAGAAACAAGCTAGATAACTCTTGACAAAATTAATTGCAAACTATGACCCGTTTTTAACTTAGAAGATTTGATTAAAATTTGTTTGCTACCTACTTTTGTGCGTATATCTTGGAAATCAGCCATGGTTATTATACCCCTGCAATGAAGTTCTTGGGGAATTAGTTCGAATTAGCTTATCCCTCCATCTGTCTGTTCAATGACACAATTGTTCCTAGACCATGAATTGCTATCATTACCATCAACCTCCATCAAAACTTCATGGATGATCCCTATTGATTTTTGGGTCAAACCATCAAATGTTATGGTCACAATGCCAGGAAGTAAGGTAACCATTTGGGTACCTAAGTTTGCTTTCTTTATCTCTTACCTGCATGAAGACTCATGGACTTCAACTACATCAAGGTTGATCCCTTTTGATTTTGGGTCACTATCAAAGGTAAGGGTCACAGTAGATACACATAAGAAATCAACTTGCTTTTCTTGACCATCTGCCTACATGAAAACCCAACACCTGCACTTGCACCACATCAAGGATGATTCCTATTGCTTTTGGGGTCATGGTCACAGTCCTTAGACATTTTTTTTATGGGGGGGTGGAGGAGAGGATATAGAATTGCCCTTATCCATCTGTCACACTGTCTGTAGACCAGTTTGTGTCATGTGTAACTCCAAACATGTAACTGCTAGAGCCATGAAACTTTCTAAGAAAAGTTGTTGCCATGTGAACTTGTGTATTTTGATGCCAATTTATTGGAGATCGGCAGAGTAATGCCCCCTAAATAATAGCATTTTTAGACTTTATACACAAGTGTAATTGTACAGAATTTTTTGTGACAATAAAGTGGAATGTGGGGGCTTCTGTGTCCTATGAACACATCTCTTAGTTTTATCACAGTGTTTCCTATGCATTTCACAAGCAGTTTTAAATTAATAAGCTGTGAGTAGTAGACACACTGTCTTACAGAGAGCTCTTGTTTCTTATTCTGACCATTAAAACAAGAGCATTTCAGTATGTAAGTATTCACAGTACAAAATCCCAATGACTGCTGACGAAAAAGCCCAGAAAAATGAGGCGATAGTGAACAAAACGTAATGACAAGTCAGGTACTTATTTACCCCTGGCCCACTTCATGATGAGGGAATGGTATCAAAATAAACTTCAATATATGTTGTAGGGGTTTAAATTAGCTGTAAATATTTTATTCATACACTGTTCTGAACAGTTAGGCAAAATATTTAGATTTTGCCCTTGGGGTCACTGTCTCCAGGCTCGACATCAGATTTTTAACAGTTTTAAGTAGGAAAATATTTTTTTTGATTTCTTGTCTGAAATCATTAAGCTTGTCTTACTGAAGTTAGGCATATAGTATTGTCTAGAGTGAATACTTATCAAGATAGTTATGCTTACAAGCCCAACCAGATGTTACATGTTAGCTTGAAAATTTATAAGAAATACAAGTATATAGAAAACCTTTTTTCATAAACCAAACAGCCTAATGCTTCGATATTTGGCATGCTGCATTTGGATAATAAATTAATTTCCTTTCACTTGTTGCTCTGAGCAGTTATACTTGGTGAGTTATCCATCATCTGTCCAGTCAGCTATGCTTGAAGGCAGTTGACATACTGTTTCTATTGAGAATTACTAGAAATCAAATCCCTATTGGTAAGAAAGTGAAGTTTGTTGTATATAAAAAAATTGTTCCAGCTAGCCCAAACTTTTAACCATTTATGTGACCAGTTACTGGCTACTAATTTGTCCAAAACTGTTATTATACAAGTAATCCGTTGCAAGGTAAATACCAGTTTTGTGCTTGAATGGTTTCATTGAAAAAAATTCTTGAGATGGGGTTGAAATGTATGGCTGCCTTTTTAGCTCACCTGTGCTCAAAGGTGAGCTATTGGGATCATTGATTGTCCAGCGTCCGTCAATGTGCATCCAGCACCATGCATCATGAACAATTTGCCTTGAACAACTTCTCCTCCTAAACCACTAAGCCAACTTCGACGAAACATTATGTGGATATTCCTTGCATGAAGCTCTACCAAAGTTGTTCAAAGAATTGAATTCCATCAAAAACTCTGGTTTCCATGGCAACTGAAAAGAAAAACTTATAAAATCTTTTTGACTGAAACGACAAGGCCCTGAGCCTTAAGATTTGGTATGTAGCATTGTTTAGTGGACCTCTACCAAGTTTGTTCAAATTATGCCCATGGCGTCAAATTTGGCCCTGCCCCGGGGGTCAATTGATTTTATTTAGGCTTATCTAGGGAAACTTTGAAGATCTTCTTGTCTGAAACCAGAAGGCCTTAAGCCTTAAGATTTGGTATGTAGCATTGTTTGGTGGATCTCTACCAAGTTTGTTCAAATTATACCTCTGGGGTCAAATTTTGCCCCACCCCAGGGGTCAATTGATTTTACATAGGCTTACATAGGGAAAACTTTGAAAATCTTCTTGTCTGAAACCACAAGACGCTGAGCCTTAAGATTTGGTATGTGGCATTGTCTAGTGGACCTCTACCAAGTGTGTTCTAATTATGCCCTACGGTCAAATTTGGCCCTGCCCTGGGCGTCAATTGATATTACATAGGCTTTTATAGGCAAAACTTTAAAAACTTCTTGTCTGAAACCACAAAGCCTAGAACTTAGATATTTTAATGGAGCATCAGCTAGAGGTCATCTACCAAGTTTGTTCAAATTATGCCCCTAAAATTTCAAATTTGTGCCTGCCCAGGGGGTCAATTGATTTTACATTGGCTTATATAGGGAAACTTGTGAAGATTGGCTTTATCCTGGGGGTCACTTGAATTCATATAGATTTTTATAGGGAGAATCTTAAAAATGCATTTTATGTTTGCTCAACAGGAGAACCCAAGGCAAAGTATTCAGGTGAGCAATCTAGGGCCATCATGGCCCTCTTGTTTACTGAAATTTTAAGTCTTGGTAACTGCATTAGAATGTCAGAATTTGTGCGGATAGCTTAGTCAAGGGGTAACATTGCCTAACTCCCAGTGCAGAGGTCACTGGTTGGATGAGATTCACCAGTGACTTTTAAATCCACATAAGGTACAAGTAGATTATAAATGCAGGAACCAGTCAGCAGGCATGATCAGTGTACCTTGAATTGATTTGTTTCTATCAGTGTCTCTGTGCAAAGGGTTCAACATTCATGGCAGATAGATAGCCGGTATAAGTAAAGGCCTCTAAAAAACAGCATTGTCCAGTAAGTGGTTTGTTTCACTCATTTCAACATTATAAACTTTCCTAAATGCCCTGTGTCTAACATCATGCATCAGTTTGTTACAAAAGAAGCTACAGTTTCACTTTGTATATACATATAGCTGCCAGATTGTCCATTTCATTGAAAATAAAAAATGTCAAAAGTAATTATTCTTAGAAATTGTGAAAATAGGTGTCATTTTCAAGTAATTGCTGCAGCCATTGGCTAATATGGCTACTGGTAGTGCTAACATAGATATATGTGTCATTTGTTGATGTAAATTTAGACTTGGTTCATTTTTCAAAAGTAATGGCCAGTTAAAGAGACTGACCTTGACCAACTGTTCGTTAATATCCATAATTTATTTCACTTGTGCACATAGTTATCTAGGTGGAAATGCAATGGCCAATAGACAGAGGATCATAGTTCTTTCCACATTAGCAGCAGTCAAGAATTTTTCTTGGTGTTGCTGTAAGTGATTGCTATCAGGAGAGGTCAAAAGGCTCTGCTCTGCCTACGGTGGTTATGCAAAGTGAGCTTTCATCCTGGTAAATTTTTTCAAGGGGCATCACTTTAGTCTACACATAGTTTTTAAATACACAAGGTTACTTTGGAGGAAATACCATTCATACTACAGTAAAGTTCTGCTATGCTGACCAGTCTGAATATTTCAAAATTGTGAAAAAATTAGTGAACCAGTCTTAAATTAAGAAGAAATAAGGTGACTAGGTCTGCTCTTAAGATTGATTTGAACCACCTTTTGACCAGTCTTATTGGTACACTTTTATTGTATTTATTTTGATCCTTCAAAGGCTGGTCTTAAAATCCAGCTTGCTTACATGGTATAAGACTTAATGTACAGAAAAAAGACAGAGTAAACATGATACAACTGCATTAGCAAGGAGTGTCAGTAATACTGACAGCTGATGTCTTTGAAACATCTGACAGTTAAATAATTATAATGTATTTATACATAGTAGAAGAAAATGGGTTAAATCAAAACACAAAGTCAGACTTTAATATATAATGCATTTAAAATTTTCATACTGTAATTGACTATATATCAACCTAGCATGAACAAAATACTTGTATTTTAATACCAGTAAACAAAAGATATCCCAGATTCAAGTGAAATATTTAAAAAAGAAATACCTGACATACCTCGGTATTTTATTTGCCATTTGTGTGGTAGTCATATACAATAAAACAAGATGTTATGTTTACACCAACCTTTCGATGAACAATCAAATACTGTATCCTTGGCAGTACGTAGAAAAGGTCCACTAAATCTTGGCAATAGTGTTACACCTGAGTTAAGCTCTCCACTTACAAAAAGGTGACAAAACACGAGATAATTGGTTTACAGTTTTGAATCTGACTACTCTTACAAACTTCATTTATGACTGTATGTATTGTTTTGAACTCTAACAAGAGCACATTCAATATGTTCTAAGCCAAGTGCAAAAATGAATGTGTTGAGTAATCTTTGTTTTAACAAAGTATTATTAAAAAAAAAAGGTGCAATGAAGTACATTTAGCTCAAAGCATTAACCTTTAAGTAACATTCCATCATGCAAACAGTTTGTTTTGATATAATACATTTAGAAAATAATATGCAGACAATACGAAGACAGGGACATGTTCTCTTCCTTAAATATTTTCATATACATGACAACTTTCCTAAGTCATTAGAAAGAGTACTATGATACTTGAAATTAACACTTGATTTAACCCTGGTTTCATTTCTCATCTGAATGATTATTGGTATTTAGTATAAGAAAGAAGGATCAAATTTGCCTCTTTATAATTATTGTTTTAACCTTAGGATCAAACTTCATCTCCATAATCATTGTAATGGCCTTTAACACAATTTATTCCAGGATTAACAAAGGAAGAAATTCTAAAGAATCCTTAATACATGTATTTAGAAATCTATCATAATAGATTTTATTAAGGGAACATTTTGGAATCAAGCCTTTTTTCATTAGAAATTAAAAGAACCTTAACATTAGCAAGAAACTATGAAAACATCTCGAAAGCTGCATGAATACCTTTAAAAGCTCTGGTTAAAAATAAATGAGTTTTTATTAATTTAAGCTTTTAAATACAAGCAGATGTTAAAACATGATTTAAAGCCTAAATGTGAGATAATATTACAACAAATACTGCTTTTTAAAACAAAAAAAATGTATAAAAATGCTTGATATTTATTTTACATATACTGAATTAAATAAAAAAAGCGTTATTCATTATTTTTTATTTGATATACCACATTTGTAAATATACTTCTAGACAATCTGATGCCAAATGGTTTTTTAAAAGATTGTAGACAACAAGGTACACATTTTAAAGTACAGTATAGGTTATCATGAAAATATTTAAGATTATAACATGCAGAGCAGCCAAAAAAGTTTTTTCCCCCAAAAAAAACTTTTCAAGAAGGCCGGTGTGTTCATGTCTTGTACAACTATTCAAATCTTACTATTCTGAAAAGTTCTTGAATTTGAACTTTGAAAACTCCAACCTGGGGAACTCTTTATTGAAGTCATCCACACTATCTGAAAAAAGCTAATTCAACTATGAACTTTGGTATGTAATTTCCATTTCTATTCACATTTGCCTGAAAATGCCATATGGAAATTCAACAGTACTTAGTAACAGAGGCTTAGGGAGTAATTAGAAAACAAGCATTGTACTAACTAGCCGTCTTGCACTCGCAGAACTTTAAGCAAATTTTAAAATTAGATGCTTCCAACCAGTCTGTAAACATTTTATTTACACATTTTCCTCAACCGTATAAAGATAAATTTTATCACCTGAAATCAATTTATCACTTTCATTTCAATTTTATCCCCTGATTCAAGACCATTATTCATTTTTCTTCCAAATTTTTTTTCTGGAAAAGTCCATATTATTCAAGGTATCTGCTAGCTTACAATGTATACAGCTAGTCTACACTATTTCTTTCACCAGTCTGCTCCATTCCGTATGTACTGTCCAAGAGAACTTTGTTTATCACATTCACTTTGCTTATCACATATCTCGCTTTTCAATCATTTTCCTAACACTGTGTCACTGTTTCCTGTTATTTTAAGTAGGAACACATGGGCAAAAACACATGGGCAAACCTTCCAAAAAAAACCCTAATATCGTAGTTACCGTGTATCACGTCTAGGTTTTGGGCTCTTCTTGGGTCTTGGAGGTACTTCAGGGGTTGATGGCAGTCTGTGTTTCACATATGTGGGCTTTGTTGAAGGCACTTCAGGGGTTGATGGCAGCCTGTGTTTCACATATGTGGGGTTTGTCGGAGGTGGCTTTGGCAGACGAGAATGGGGTTTGTTCTTAACTATGGTCAAAAACTGGTCACCCCAAGACTGTCTGTTTTCTTTTTTTTCCTGTAAAACAATGTACAGAAATTGTATTTTGATTCATAAACAAGACTGACCAACTGACTCTTCTAATGTCTCATGTAAGTTAAAAGTTCATTTCAAAGCTTAAGAAGTTCTTTTCCAATATAGGAGAAATTTTTTTTTTCTTTTTTTGCCAGGGGGGGGGGGGGTGGAGGAGGGTGGGGGAAGGGGAGTTGTGGTGGTGAGGAGTCAAGTAACTTCATACTTACATATAAAAATGAAAAAAAAAAAAAAAAAGTATTAGTTGTTTTTTTTGTTGTTGTTGTTTTGTTTTTTTGGGGGTGGGGGGGGGGGGAGGTCCATGTCAAGTACCTACATATTTTTTAAAATAAATAATTATAATGAGAAAAAATTTAGGGGGGGGGGGGTAATGCAGGAGGGGGTCCCATATATAAGTATTAGCAAAATCATGTGACCCCTGGAGTGGGGCTAACTTTGACCCCATGGATATGGGTACCAGCAATCTTTGCAGGGCTCTTGCTGGTGATCAAGTATACCAAGTTTGAATGGAATATCTTTTGACATTTTTTGAGAAATGGACATTAACGAAAAGGTTAACCAAGAAATTTCAAGTTGAAAAAGGGCCATAACTTTGCAAAAATAAATTTGAGGGTTATCTGCCCTTGAGAAATGGTGTTGGATTTTGATAGTGAACATGTTTTCCTAATTTAAGGTAAAAAAGCTTTGATAGTTTCTGAGAAATGGACCTTAACAAAAAAGTTAACCAACACAGACAGCAACGAGGGGGTCATGACAATAGCTCCACTTTTTTCTTCGAAAAGTGGAGATAAAAATGGTTCAGTACTTGACTAAAGTAAATATCTTTGCTCCTTGAATAATCTCCAACAGTTTCAAGCAGATTCTCTTTCAAGACAAAAGACAGATACTTTGATCACTATAATGTGAACCTTAACCTGTTGCAAATCAGGTCATTTAATATAATGTTTACTAACATTCTTTTACAAGCTTTTATCATTTAGAATGAAATGTTGGCTACTCTAAATTAAAACAAAAAGATCCTTTAACAAATTTAGAAGAAAAGAAAATACTTTGATAGCAAAACACACACACACAAAATGAAACGCACAAAATACAATAGACTACAGTTTGTGTGAAAGAAAAACTGTACCAACAACAAGGGTGACATTGTCACAAAATACGCCCGTCACAAAAGCTTTAGGTGGAGATGTAGGCATTATGGATAAGAAGTGTTAGCTGGGAAGCAAGTTTCTATTCTTGGCACTGTGTTGTAAAATGAACCTTAAAACAAATTAGTAGGGAAGATATGCACAGGACCCTAACATATATAAATTAAAATTCAGTACCAAGATGTAACAAGCCCAAATTAAACAATGCAAGCAATGAATGTGACATTTTATTGACAAGCAGGTTATAATTCAAGAACAAGTACAATGTATATATATCTACTGAAGTAATTATTTCATAAACCATATATATTTGAAGTGTATGGTCACTTGAATATAATAGTGTACACTAACAGTAAAGCAACTGGCACAGATATGCTGAAAGCATTTTTTTTGGATGTGCTGTGGACATTTTTTTCATCTGAGCTCTAGGTAAGACTTTGACCTTAGATCTACTGTTCCTGTACAGAATACTATGACTCATGATGGTGACATTTCTATGAAGTAATAGCTAATCCCGCCTATGCACGTACAAAATATGCTCCAGAAAAAATAACTGGATATTCCATCATCTGCAGTGACCTTGTCTTTCCATATATTGACCTAAATCACACCCGGTGTCATGATAGTGACCATTTGTGTTACAATCCATCAATAAATGATGACTAAATGGTCCCTATATATATTTTCATATTTTTATCTGAAATTTTACCTTAAAGTGTGACCTTGACCTTGGTCGCAGGGACCTGAATATTGTGCGCGACACTCAGACACACAATGATGAACATTTGTGCCAAGTTATATTAAAATCCCACAATGCATGTAGAAGTTTTGCTCCAGACAAGCGTTTTACAAAGAGATCTAAGTTAACCCTGACCTTTGACCTAGAGACCTGGTTCATGCGCAGAGCACTATGTCTCATGGCGGTGAACAATTTTTTAAAGTAACATTAAAATTCCTCCATGCATGTAGGAGATATGCTTCGGACAATATCTGGATATTTAATCATCTCTAGTGACCTGGACCATGCAAATATTAACCTAAATTACATGTGTCACACCTGTAGTCATGATAGTTACTATTTGTGTTATGACTGGTCCCTATACACATCTTCATATTTTTATCTGAACTTTGACCTCTATGCGTGACCTTGACTTTGGTGGCAGGGACATGAATTTTGCACGCAACACTCCGCCTCAGAATGGTGAACATTTGTGCCAGGTTATATTAAAATCCCTTTATGAATTCCGGACAAGCTTTTTTCAATTAGCTCTAAGTATGACCTTGACCTTTGACCTAGAGACCTGGATCATGCGTGGAGCAATACATCTCATGGTGGTGAACATTTCTATAAAGAATTAAAAAAATTCTTCCATGTATGTAGGAGATATACTCCAGACAAAATCTGGATATTTCATCATCTTTAGTGACCTTGACCTTGCATTTATTGACCTTATTACATGTGTCACAGCTGTAGTCATGAAAACTCATGATAATGACCATTTGTGTTATAATCCCTCAATAAATGATGACTAAATGGTCCCTATACACATCTTCATATTTTTATCTGAACTTTGACCTCTATGTGTGACACTGACCTTGGCTGCAGGGACCTGAATTTTGCACGTGACACTCCGTCTCACAATGGTGAACATTTGTGCCAAGTTATATTAAAAATCCCTCTATGTATGTAGAAGTTTTGCTCCAGACAAGCATCTTTCACTGAGCTCTAAGTGTGATAATGAACTTTGACCTAGAGACCTGGTTCTGTGCGCGACATGGTTTCTCATAGTGGTGAACATTTCTTTGAAGTTTCATTTAAATCCCTCCATGGGTGTAGGAGATATGCTCCGGACAAAATTGGACAACTGCCCGCCCGCCAGGGGCGTTCCCATAATACGTCCTGTTTTTCATACGGGAGTATAAAAAGCAAATCTTTGTTCTAGAAATGACATTTTCAATCATTGTAATTCAAGACAGCAAAACTGACATGGCCATTACATTACTTACATCAGATCTGCTTCTACTGGAATCTGAGCGTCTTCGAACTGGAACAGCCGGGGCGGGCTCCTTGTTGAAACATAAACATTCAATAAGGTTATGCTGTTTTTAAGAAATGACTTAAATCCCTATTGTCTTCCACTTCCTACTGAATTACCTATGAGTAGTCAAATCATGGAGTGATTCTTTAAGTTTGAGTGATGGTGCAGAAATTATGTGTTAGGCTTGGTCAAGAGTTCAAATCCTACCAATTGACTTACATTAATCCTATCAAGTATTTCATATCAATAACATGTAAAGATTTTTGAAAAAAAGTGTTAAGATTAATTTGCAACCAAACTGAAAATATGAGACAACATAGCAAAACAGAGAGCAACATGAAATACATGTAATATTAAACCTTTTATAACACACAGTTACTTGACACTATACTTTTACATGCAATACTGAAAAAAAAGACAAAAAAGCAACAAATAAATACGAAATATAAACCATCTTACAGCTTCAGAATTTTCTGACTCGCTGGATAATTCCTGTACAGTACCCAGAGCACTGTCTCGAGAACTAGAACTTGATGAGCCTTAAAAACAAGACAACAATTACTTCAGATATTGTATAAATAATACTGTATTTGGTAACAACTTTTTAGAGTGAAATCAAACAATATATTGACCTTTTGCATACACATATATTAACTATAAACGATAATCTAAGAAAAGTGAACCTGAACCATAAGAAAATAGTAATCTAAATAACAGAGTTCTGATGTGGAAAAAAAGCAAAATTTCTGTGTTTTACTCTTGTCACTAAGAAAACACATTTAAATCATGATTGAAAACAGCCTTGATATCACATTAGAAAATAACATTTTAATATTAAATGAATCTGAATAATATAATTTTCTTATCAATCAAAAAATCAAAACCAATTTGAAGTGTGACAGATGTACTGGTAACTGTATTACAGAATTTTGTCACCAAAGATGGTTATGCAGAAAAAAGTTAAAACTATTACTGAGTTCTGTTTGTAATATACAAATAAGGAAAAAAGTAAATCTTACTGGTTGTGGAGGCATTACTAATGGTACTTTCCCTGTTCTGGCTTGAAAACTGTGTTCCCGACATAATTCCCCATGATTCATACGTGTTAGGTTTCACATGATGCTGAATATTGTAAGAAAAACACGTTAAATAAAGCAATTAATTCTCATTTAGATTCATTTTTTCTGATAGTTTCTACACCATATAAATTACTGCAGCTCTGTAACTGTCCTCTTTGACTCTTTTAAACATTATCACATACTTTCTTCAGATCCAGGCTGTTTTGCCCACCCTGATACAAGCATTTTCCTCCAAGTCATATCATTACCACTGTATCAATGTTACCTTGCAAAAGACATGAAATTTTGCACATTCTACAGTCACGTACCTGGATATCATATCAATGATGCAACATGACTTTGTAAACAAGTTAAATAGCAAGAGATATGTTAAAGGAAGTTTTTGATTAATATTACGATAAACCACAGACAATGCAAAGTATAGATCTTTAAAAGGCATGTACAAATTTGTTTATTCTGTGGAAATTTTCACATCATTCCCCATAGTATTGGAAATTCCCTGGCCATATATCAGTCCCCATAACACTGGACATCCCCTGGTCATACATATATCAGCCCTGATTTGAACATCCCTAGGACCATACATCAGCCCCAATATCACAGAACATCCCTGGGACCACATATCAGCCCCCATATCAATGGACATCCCTGGGACCATAATTATATCAGCCCCCATATAACTGAACATTCCCAGGACCATATATCAGCCCCTTCATAGTTGAACATCCACTTGGACCATATATCAGCCCAAGAGTGCAATCCAGGGATGTTTTAAGGGCTGACATATAAATTTCCATACAATAATCTGTAGCTGTCAGACATAAACATTTCAATTTGTCCTACCCAAGAAAAATGGGTTGTTCACCTAACCACAGTTCCTGGAAGGAGAAACTCAAGACACTTGTTATTAAGGCTATTAACTATCCATAGATATACTGCAAGTAAAGAGGCAGGTAAGCTGTCTAGATGGACCTTATAATTCTAAAGCAATGGGAGGTTAAATTAAAATGTGCATGAACATTATCCCGACAACACTAGAGGTAGTTTAACCTGATACAATATAATCAAAATTGACTCAGCAGCCATACTATACAGTCCTTAAAAGATCAAGCACATTGCTTAGACTGATATTTTATAGTTCATTAAACTTTTCATCACTTTTCCTCATGGTATTCTTATCATCCCCCACCAAACGTGGAGGGATATAGATTTGGCATTGTCTGTCCAGCTGTTCATCCTTCCATCTATCACACTTTGATTGGAAGATAACTTCTAATCTATCTAAGTTATAAACCGAAAACTTCATATTTGGTTAAAACTCAATGAGTAGAACTGCAATGCATAAAAACTGAAACTCTTCACTTAATAATTTTTAAGTTATTCCCATTTGCTATTTTTCCTGTTTTAAGTTATAAACCTAAAATTTCATATGTGGTTACATCTCACTGAGTAGAAGTACAGTGCATAGGAACTGTAACTCTTCACTTCATAATGTTTTAGTTATTCTCCTTTGCTATTTTTCCTATTTAATCTTTGTTTGGACCATAACTCTTAAAGTATTTGAGATATCAAAATTAAACTTCAAAGGTGTCATTAAGGAGTCATGCAGTGCATAGGAACTGAACTCTTCACTTGTTTAGACCAAAAACTGCTGTTGTTCTGCTGTTTTTTGATAATGTTTTGACATTATTTCTCTCGAATGACATCATTTACTATAAGAGCTATTTCTGCTTGGCACAGCTCAATTTTATGGGCATTGATTCATTATAGATAAAGATGCCAAACTGATTTGTCACTCAAATTCCAAGGTCAAAGATCTATGTAAACTTAACAGCCCCATGCCAGTGATTTGTATTATCAGGCAGGGGATATCAATTCAACGAATTTGCTTGTTGAAGTTGAAATTTCACAGGAACTTTTGAACTATGGAAAAAATAATCAACATTTCAAAGTAGTTTCTATTAAATATCATTCTAAAATTCTTTTTTAATCTGTTCATTTGCTGCCCATACCAGGTTACCTTGCAGCTCAATACAACATCAATTTACACACCTGTATTTGAATTTCTATTTCTTTCTCCTGTTTTTCTTTCTTCTTCCAGAGTAAACCTGTCTTCTTCTTTTTGTCTTTCTGCAGGCTCAGGAGACTCTGGTATGTACTTTTGAATTCATCAAGCTGTTTCTAGAATAAATAGAAAGTACAGAGTTTCCTTCTAGAAAACCAAGAAAAAAGTAATTTTGTTTCTGAACTAATTTAAGAGGATAGTGAAAATAGTGAGCTTGTTCAGTTTGTTTCTAGAATATCAAGAAAATATTCAGTTTGTTTCTAGAATATCAAGAAAATATTCAGTTTGTTTCTAGAATATCAAGAAAATATTCAGTTTGTTTCTAGAATGTCAAGGAAATAGTGAGTTTGTTTCTAATAACATCAGGAAAATAGTGGGTTTGTTTTCAGAAGATCAAAAAAACAGTGGGTTTGTTTTCAAAAGATCAAGGAAACAGTGGGTTTGTTTTTAGAAGATCAAGAGAACAGTGAGTTTATAAGATGATGCTTTATGCAAAATATCTAAAAAGATTTAATAGTTACAGTTTCTCACAAAAAATTTTTCAAAGATAAAATATTTCACAAAAATAGAACCCCTAGGGTGGGGCCAATTTTGACCCAGGGGGCATAATTTGAACAAACTTGGTAGAGATCCACTAGACCATAAAGCATATAATAAAATCAGGTGGACCTGGGGCAAGGCCATTGAAGACCCCCGGGGCATAATTTGAACAATCTTGGTAAAGGACCTTGAGATGATGTGTCATGCAAAATATCTTTCCCCACTGCATTGAAGTAACAGACAAGAAGTACTGAGCTTATTTCTAGAAAAAAAAAAAAATATTGACTTTGTTTCTAGACTAACTTAAGAGGATAGTGACTTATTTCTGGAATATCAAGAAAATATTGAGTTTGTTTCTAGAATATCAAGAAAATATTCAGTTTGTTTCTAGAATATCAAGATAATAGCGAGTTTGTTTCTAGATTTTCAAGAGAATAGTGAGTCTGTTTCTAGAATATCTAGAAAATTTTAGTTTGTTTCTAGAAAAGAATAGAAATTATTGAGTTTAAAACTTCCTTGATAACAAGGGAAAAACCAAATATTTGAATAAAAGGAAATTACTTAGTTTGCTTATAAAGTACTAAGAAAAAACTAAGTGTTTTTTTCTCAAACAACAAGAAAATAATGAGTAAAAATCTTAATTACTAATTCTATACAGAGAGGTCAAGCCTCAGATAGTAGTTGAGCATTTTGTGTTTACTTGTTTGAATGAATATAACAATACAATGACAACTTTCAACTTCCATATTATCATAAGGCTCTTATAAGCATATAAGCATGGACAATACATTCTACATGCAGCCTCTCTGGTGATTTTAGAGTTCGTGCTTCGCCTTACAGTTTTCAACAATATTCAATAGTTAAAATCTGCCTTGTATCATCAACCTGAATCAAGAATAGATTTTTTGCTTCGCTTTACAGTATTCAAAAGTTAAAATCTACCTTGTATGATCAACCTGAATCAACAATAGATTTTTTGTGGTCTCCTACTCTACCATTCTTTGCCCCTCTTTGATTTATAATGACAGCCATAACATATACGATACCTTACGTTCCTTGAAAGAATTGGATGTGAGATCCCTATTTCTCTCATGCCAGGCTTTATACAATCGTTCTATATCATCAAGACTGAACTCTCCTCTCTTGTAGGCCTCGGCATATTCTGACAACTCATCTAAATTTGTTGATCCCATACTGAATGGAGACAACATCACAGGACCTGTGGTGAAAATCTGAAACCCTTGTCTAATCTAGTTAAAGTTAGATGTGAATCACAATTCAGAGTTTACCTTTATTTCTACGAATTTTCCAATGACAAAACTCTGAAACCAAAGGAGTAAAGTGTTCATCTACAAACTCAGATGGAAGGGCCGTTATTATTTACAATCATGCAATCCTTGTAAGTGATGAGGAAAATGTTTAGATTTAGAAACCAGAATGGTATACATTATGATCTTACTGGAAATGTAATGAGTTGAAAACTGTGACCTTTTGGACATGAAATACAAATGGTCCATCCATATTTAACATGAGACAACTCTGTATCAAATAATCAGGGTGAATGATTGTTAATCTTTCAAATATTTCTACCTCCAAAGAAGTCATCTTTTGGCATTGGTGGGAAATCTTCAAAACCACTTTCCTTTCTTTTCTGGATGTCTTCATTATCTTCAAGATCAATGTTACTCTGGTTAAATCTCTGTTCACTGGGTGAAATTGTTCCTCCTCTGAACTTTCTTTCTCCCTTTTGTTCTCCAACTTCTTGAGGAATGTTTCTTTTTCCAGTAACTTCAAGAGGAGGTTTAGCAGGTACTTTGACCTCAGGCCCTCTCTTTGTTGGTTTTCTTACTGGAACTTTAACAAAAGTAGAAGTAATTGAGATAAAGTCGGTATTTCAAAAATAGAAAAGGAAAAAAATAAGTTCCTGGCCATTTTCTGCTGCGTAAAATATACTATTGTTACTTGACCATAATTATGACAGTACTTGATTTATTAACATGTCATAGGTAAAATAAATACTGATAAACAGACCTTATTCATTTATTTCCAGATGCTGTAACAAATCTTGTCAGGTCAAAATTTTGAAAATGTTTCTTCCTCATTCATAACAGTGGAGTGACTTGAGAACTTATCCTTATATTAAGTTCCTACTTCCTTAATGGTTAACTAACTAATGATAGTTTGTTTACAGGAAATTTAGTCAATGAAAACTTCAATACTTTAATGACAGTATTTTCTAAGAATAGGTCTTCCCTCTTTTTACGCATCAAATAACATGACACATACCAGTACAAGCCTTGACCTAAATAGGGAACATTTTTACTGAACTTTCAATTTCAATCAGCTTTTTCTAAACACTTGGTTATCAATATTAACTAACAAAAGAACACTTGTGCTCAAAAATTGAAGTGAAAAGGTGTCATACATGCAACCAAACATCAGAAAGAGAACTTCTTTTGTACCTACCCAAGAAATGTTTAATTTACCTGGGGGAATATCATCTTCTTCCTTCACCTCTTCTGGTGCTCCAGGGAACTCTGCAGGTGTGCCTGTAATTTCATAACCATCCGAAGGAACTCTAGCAGTAATGTATGCCTCTTCTACACCATGACCTTTCATAGAAAGGTACCCTGGCCTTGATGTAACTGAAAATAAGAATCTATGATACTGAATCAACTTAAAAATAATATAAATATGGCGTATAAGAAATAGTAAGTCTCTAGATCACTGATTTGTTGCAATGACCTATATGGTATTTTGTTTTTTGACACCATGTGACAAAATATGCACTAAAGATTTGCACTAAGAATACTGTAATTTACATTTCAAATAACAATAATTTCAAATGGGATGACAATCAAATCAAATGTGCAAACTATTCAGACCTATCAAAAACTGCTTGATTTTTTTAGTTAATGTCTTTTTCTTTTTTTAATTTTTATCAACAAATAAGTAAACTTTGCATCTGAATCAGGTTACAGACCAGTTTTCGTCAGTTTTTCGTGGACAGTTTAGCCTTTCAACTTTGCCTAAAAGGAACTTCCTCACAAATAAAAATATCAGTGAAACCAGTGGATGCACCTCTGTTCATATGCCTCTGTTGCACTTTGTCAGTATTTGGGTTAATTTAGAAAAGGTATCAAACAATGGTCCAGTTATCTTCCCTTGCCAGTGACGCTTCACACATCAATGAGTACATTCATGTATGAAAAACGGAATGGAAACATATTAAAAAATCCAAATCTATATGGAGATCATCTGACCAGAACATCCTGACAATAATCAGTAATGCGCATCTCTTCTTGCTGTTGAAGCTTATGAGAGACAATTATGCCATCCCTAATGAGCCAGTAAACTACAAGTCAGTGAGAGGAAAAGAGATTAAAAGTCAGTGACCTCACCATCTGACCACATAATAGTGTACATGGATATAACTCAGGTGGGGGGAAGAGAAACTTACACATTTAACTAACCTGTTGATTCACCTGTGTTGATGTATGTCTCCGGTTTCACACCCCTTTTCATGACTTCATATAGGTCTTCAATACCTGTCACATAATCATGCATTTCCTACAAACAAAAATTTTTTCTCACCATCACTTTCCATCAAAACAAATTAACATACTGAATTTATGATGCAAAAACTGACTCAAGGAAACAGGCAGATTTTTTTTTTAAAATCTTCCCTCTGCTCACTACCACGAAGACTTGAAGGCAAGACACTAGGGCCAATATTGATCTAAATAAGTTATTGTTCAATACACTATCAATGTGTATCAACACACCAATCAAATCCAGTGCATGATTGACAATCAAAGGAATAACTGAAAACAAGAGCATCAAATCTCTGATGCTTCTGCACATTTTAATTTTATTCTAATGTTGCTCTGACAAATGGTAAAGACTGTAAAATCAGTTACAAAATGTGTTTTTGTTTCCATGGAAGTACCAAGATAGTCTTCTGCTATATTCGGACTATTACTTTTAGAAAACAAATGAGAGAACAATACATGTGACATTTTAGATACAATAATAAATCACTTCCATGTTTCCTACCCTATTTCTCATAATCTCAATTTGAATCTTCTACTAATCACACAGATTTACAAACAGTTCTAAAATGTCAACAAATCTCAAATTTACCCAAGCAATGGTTATTTTATTTCAAACAGTTATCTCAGACTAAAATCATTATTGTGACCTACCACAAAACTGTCGAGGTAATGGATAAGGTCTTCATTATTGTTCTCTTCGGCAAGGTCACGAGGGCTCAATCCTCTCTCATTGTCCATAGTGATGGCTACATGGGACCCCGGTGTTTCGATAATACTGACCGCTAAATCATTCAGACTATATTTACATGCAAAGTGGAGTAAAGTTGGCAATTCACCACAACCTTCAATACCTGAAAAAGAACAATAAACAAAGCAGAGGCATAAAAATACAAGAATTTTCAAAAAATATTCAGAGTTGTCAGAAAAAAGGTGTACATGCTTTTTCCTGTACATCTGTAACACTTTTTGCAGTCAGTAAGTGTGCTGAATTGCAGCTTCTATTCTGTCTATTTTGAAATCTGCACTCTTCAAAGTAGTGAGAGATGGTGTAATACTTTTTCAACAGTAAACAAAAATTCAAACAAAGAAAAAATCAAATGTTCAAGTACAGTAACTTACTGGCGACATAGGAAAAAGGGCATTCATCCATTTATTATACTATTGATATAAAGTGAATTGAAAACAAGCAAAAAACAGCAAATTTCTCATCCTTTTCAAATGCAAAGTTAAAGTAAAATATTGATAGGCTTAATATTGTGATTAAAAAAATTGCCTATTTTGTATCAAATTTTCCGATGACCATTACCAGAGCAATGGTTTTGAGACAGGTCATTTCAAGTCAATTTCCAAAAGTTATGTTAAAGTGCCGTTTTTCCCAGTGTCATAGGTCAGTTATCATAACTCTTACTCTGCTGGAACCAACTGACCCTGCCTTTATGACTAGCACAGACCAAGATCAGCCTCACCATGGTCTGCACTGTTCGCCATTTAGTCAGTGAATTTTCAATCAGCACCCCCAAAAACAGTTAATGGATCTGTCCAAATTTAAAGACAAATCCATTTTAGATATTTAGCATGGTCAGGGATAACAAATTACCCAAACCAACTGGAACGTGAAACTTGTGTTACTATTGTTATCTTGGATATATAATTTTTTTTGGTCAATGAAGATTTTTACCTCCAGTTGCTGTAGACTGAAGAACTTTTGGTGAAAGCAAACTTTGTAAGGATCCGTCCTGAGGTGCGCTGTTCTTAAATATGTTCGTTAATTCCATGTCAAGTCCACTTTTGTCATCTGGATTTAGTCCAATCAGTTGACACAGATATACTGGACAGGTGTACGCAAACTTTGTCATTGAAGAATATCGTATTGGATATTTTGAGATTTTTTTTCCATCAATAAATAATCGAAGATCAACTCTCCCTGCCTTGTGAGCTAAAAAAAGATTTCACGCAAATACAAATACAAAAACAAAGTTTACATAGAGTTGGTTTGATTATAACAAGATTCAACATCAGCTATGTATAGCTTTTGACCAACCATGCAACTATTGACTTTAACAATGCATTTGATAATGTTTATGAATATTCCTAAAGTATTACAAAGGAATTATTGTAAAAACAATTATACACAAAAATATCTCTACAAATATATCTTTTATCATATGTTAAAAACTTTTCAAAATGTAAGTTTAAGCTTGATTATTTCACATCATTTGCAGAACAAGTTCTTGCAGAAAATGCTGTCAAAGCCTGCTTCCCAGTTTTTCAATCAATAAAATGTCAGCGTAAAATTATGCTCAGTATAATTATCATATCTGAAATGAATGGTGACAAAACATGCAACAGCTTACCTGGCGCTTTAAAGGAGAAACAATACGGATTTAATTTGTTTGTATCTAACAATTTCTTATCTTCTCCGATACTAACTTGAACACACTGGCTCTCTCCAACTTCTTTTCTTAATACTATAATCATTGCTTCTCCACCCTGAAACATTACATGCGTGTTGGAAACATTACTACATATATGCTAGAAACATGATGGAAAAGACGATATTTCTTGTGTCTATGAACAAAAACGGCTTCAACTGTACTATGTGCAATAACAATTTTGGATTTACAGGCATCATAGTATTTGCCATAGCTAAATTTTTTATTCTCCAGAATTTATTTCTTACTCTCTACAAAAGTTTATGTGAAAGGAGAACCAACTTCATTTTATAACATTATAGTAGCTGTATGAAACTCACTTTTGCAACTAGTTCTGTGAGATTTAACTTTTTCCTATCATAGGCTACCAGTACTTTTACAAATAACAACATTTACCTCTCGCACATTTTCAGGGCAAACAGTAACAATCCTGCTTTGTCTTCGACCTGGCAGCCCTGGAGCTGGCTGTTTTGGAACTCGCAACTTTTCAAGATCATCTATTATCTGTGAGATCATTGATGTTATGTTTTCTTCTGTATCATCTTCTGATATACTGAATTCTTTCCACTTCTGAGCTTGCTGGTAAAATTGTTGTAACTCAGCAAACTCTTTTTGTTCCAAAAATAACTTTATCACAGACACACAAGAATGATTTTGCAGAACCACGTTTAAAGTATTTGCAGGCTGATTCCATTGTGCTTAACATTTCATGAGAAATGATCACTAACACCATAGAAAAGCATTCTAATAACGTTCTGATTTCATCAATATTTGAAGATAAGTCTAACACTTCAATGGAAATATCTTGTGGACACTCCTTGAAGGTTTCATGGATAAAGTCAGTCCATGCCTGCGAGTCACTCTTCTCATACAAAATGAGAATGTCTTTCATCTCGTTTATCTTTTGCTTTTGTTTTGCCATACTTCAGATTAACAGGAAATAAATAAATAATTCTATACTTATTTATGAAAACACTGACATGTACTATTTCATCAAATATAGTCTTATGTTATGATAACTACCTTGTATTTTCAAAGATTGTATTTGAAAACCATTTGGTAGTTTGTATAGAGCATGTCAACACTTCCTTACTTCTTCATAATCTGTATTTCAAAACAGTGCCTTCACTATTCCAAGAAATGGCTAGTCAATTGGAAAAAAACTGTAATGCTCTTGTTCTGTAGGTACACACCTTTGGTATCCTACAAAAATGTGTTGTTGTTCATCTGTCCTGAAACATAAAAAATCTTTTGAAATCTCATTCAGATTGTTTTTGTGAAACATGTTTAACACTAGCCTTTCAGTCTTGAGAGAAATAAAAACAAAACAAAAAGGCCATGATGGCCCTATCTTGCTCACATAAGGACAATTCCTTTCTCCTAAAAGCAAGGCCTAAGTAAGACTTTAAACTAAAGTATCCTAAACGCAGACATCAAAACTTATGCTCACGTAAGTGGCATGTTTATTAGCTATACTCTGACCTGTAACACCTGACCAGATTTGTGAATATAATTTGGATTAGAAACTAGTGACCCAACTGACCCCTGGGACTGTGCTAATTTGAAATATCTTCTTTATAACTGCAACAAGTTATTATGACAGAAGGTCAAAGTTTAACACAATCAAAGTTGAAATTTATATTATGTATATAAATTCATGATGTAGTGCCAAAAACAGAACCTATAACAGAAGGCCATAGTCAAGGTCACCCAAACTTTAAGTTGAAATGTGCTAGGAAAATTATGGAAATACATTGTAGGTTCAAATTTCAATGTTGTAGCTTAAAAAAACAAGGAAGTAAGCCAAGGTAAAGTTCATCCTCTGTTGAAGCTGAAATCAAAACTGTACATATGGTCCAGTTTTTACACATACAGTTTCAAAAACTTAAAAGTAGATCAGTGGCTCAATAATTTGACCTTGATTGTCATGGTGATTTTAAGGTTAAGGTCATACTTGAATGATTTATCATGTCAGCTTTGTCATAAATGTTTTTTGTCCAAGTATAAATCAAATCAAACCATAAACAACAAAGTTCTGGCCAATTTTAGCAAATTTCAATAATTTGACCTTGCATGTCAAGGTCATTTAAAGGTCAAGGTTATACTTGAAAGAATCAAAATGTCAGATGTGTCATAAGTGTTGTTTTGTCCAAGTATGAATCAAATCAATTAATAAAAAATGAGACAGTTCTGACAATTTAGGCAAAATTCAATTATCTGACCTTGATGGTCAAGGTCCTTTTTAGGTCATGGTCTCACCTGAGTTCATTCAACATGTCAGTTTTGTCATATTTGTTGTTTTGTCCAAGTATGAATCAAATCCAACTGTAAACAAACAAGAGGGCCATGATGGCCCTGGATCGCTCACCTGAGTACTTTGGCTGTAGGTTTGCTGTTAAGCAGTATTTCATTTTTTAATTGAAAATATATAAGTGCCTACAAACCAAATATGTAATATATCAGTCAATAAATAAAGGCTCTATGACAGAAAGTAGAAATATCTATTATAAGCTATGGTGACCTTGACCTTGACCCAGTGACCTCAAACCCTACCCATGGGTAGAGGTCTATGCAAGGAACCTATATATTGAATATCAAAAATATTGGTCTATAAATGAAGGCTTTATGAGGTACAGTAGATAAATCTATTTTTAGCCTCCGTGACCTTTAACCTAGTCTAATAATTTGAACAACCAAACAACCTTTCTGACAAACTGCCAGGATATTTGGACTGAACAGTAGCCTCTAGAGCATTAACAAGATATTTCTATTTTTGGGCTCTGTGACCTAGTTTTTGACCCCAGATGACCCATATTCGAACTTGACCTAGAAACCATCGAAACAACCTTTCTGACATATTTCCAGAATATTTGGGCTGAAAATGTTACCTCTAAAGTGTTAACAAGGTTTTTCCATATTTGGGCTCTGTGACCTAGTTTTTGACCCCAGAGGACCCATATTCGAACTTGAGCTAGAAATCATTGAAACAACCTTTCTGACAAATTTCCAGGATATTTGGACTGAAAATGTGACCTCTAGGGTGTTTTCAAGGTTTTTCCATATTTGGGCTCTGTGACCTAGTTTTTGACCCCAGATGACCCATATTCGAACTTGACCTAGAAATCATTGAAACAACCTTTCTGACATATTTCTAGGATATTTGGGCTGAAAATCTTACCTCTAGAGTGTTAACAAGGTTTTTCCATATACAGGCTGTGTAACCTAGTTTTTGACCCCACATGACCCATATTCAAATTTGAGCTAGAAATCATCTTAACAAGCTTTCTGACAGTTTTTCAGGAAATTTGGGCTAAAAAATGTTACCTCTAGAGTGTTAACAAGGTTTTACCATATTTGGGCTGTGTGACCTAGTTTTTGACCCCACATGACCCATATTTAAACTTGAGCTAGAAATCATCAAAGCAACCTTTCTGACATATTTCAAGGATATTTGAGCTGAAAATGTTACCTCTAAAGTGTTAACAAGGTTTTTCCATATTTGGGCTCTGTGACCTAGTTTTTGACCCCAGATGACCCATATTCGAACTTGAGCTAGAAATCATGGAAACAACCTTTCTGACAAATTTCCAGGAAATTTGGACTGAAAATGTGACCTCTAGGGTGTTAACAAGGTTTTTCCATATTTGGGCTGTGTGACCTAGTTTTTGACCCCAGATGACCAGTATTCGAACTTGAGCTAGAAATCATTGAAACAACCTACCTGACATATTTCCAGGATATTTGGGCTGAAAATGTTACCTCTAGAGTGTTAACAAGGTTTTTCCATATACAGGCTGTGTGACCTAGTTTTTAATCCCAGATGACCAATATTCGAACTCGTCCTGAGTAATTACTGGGACAAACATCCTGACCAAGTTTCGTGCAATTGGAGCAAAAATGTGACCAGTAGAGTGTTAACGAACTAAGTGTGAACGGACGACGGACATTCATCGATCCTAATAGCTCACCCTGAGCCAGCTCAGGTGAGCTAAAAAGTTATGACAATTTAAGCAAAATTAAATAATTTTACCTTGACGCTCATGGTCATTTTAAGGTTACTGGTCACATTTGAATAATTTAACATGTCGGCTTTGTCATAAGTGTTGTTTTGTCCAAGTTTGATTTAAATCTAACCAAAAATAACAAAGTTATGGCCAATTTTAGCTTGACTGGCAAGGTCATTTAAAGGTCAAGGTCAAACTTGAAATAATCATAATGTTTGACTTGTCATAAGTATTGTTTTTTTTTAAGTATGAAACAAATCCATAAAAAAATAAGAAAGTTATGACAATTTAAGCAAAATTCAATGTCATTTTAAAGTCATGGTCATATTCAAGTTATTCAACATGTGGGTTTTGTCATAAGTGTTGTTTTGTCCAAGTATAAATCAAATCTAACCATAAACAACAAAGTTATGGCCAATTTTAGCAAAAGTCAATATGACCTTGACTGTCAAGGTCATTTAAAGGTCAAGGTCAAACTTGAAATATTCATAATGTTTGACTTGTCATAAGTATTGTTTTTTTCCAAGTATGAATCAAATATAACCATAAACAACAAAGTTATGGCAAAATTTACCAAAATTCAATAATCTGACCTTGACTGTCGAGCTCATTCAAAGGTCGATGTCAAACTTGAAATAATCATAATGTTTGACTTGTCATAAGTATTGTTTTTTCCAAGTAGGAATCAAATCCATAAAAAAATGAGAAAGTTATGACAATTTAAGCCAAATTCAATCATTTTTAGGTCATGGTCACATTCAAGTTATTCAATATGTCCGTTTTGTCATAAGTGTTGTTTTGTCCAAGTATGAATCAAATCCAACATAAATAACAAAGTTATTGCCAATTTTAAAAATTGTTTCTTTTTAATACTTATGGAGTTTTTTGGCAATTTTTGGAAGGTATAACAACAGACTTCAACTATTAAGTTTTGAACCAAATATACTTAGGTAAGGTAACCAACAATCTAACTTTTCACACTGTCACTTACTCGGACAATGAACTTATGACAGATTTTTGCTCCTCAGCTCACCTGCCAGTACTTCATTCTTGACTCAATCAAACATCAAGACTATTTGTAAAATTGCAAGACCTTAGTCAAACTATACTTTTCTTGTAGGTTGCTGCCTCACGCATGAAGATTTTCAATAAATCAGAGATCAGTTCAAAAAGGCAAAAGCTAATAACTAAAAGTGTCACATACATAATTATATGAAAAAATTGTTTTCCAGTATCCTATTTTTAACTTATTTTACTTTAATTATTGTAAATCCTGATACATAGAGGTCTAAAAAGACATCACTGAGTTACTGATCTGTCTGTACTTTGATTATTGTAAAATCTGATACTTATAGGTCTGGAAAGACATTACAGTACTGAGTTACTGATCTGTCAGTTCTTTGATTATGATAAAATTTATCATATTGTTTAATGATGATTGGTACAAATAAATTTCCACCATTGCCAGGACACAAACTATCAAGAATAATTGCACTTAACATTCTTCAAGTTCTTTTGTCAACTTATAATGAAAATGTTGCCACAAGGAAGAAAATATATTTTTTGAACTTTCCTTACTGTTTCAAAAGATGACACTTTTCCAGTAGTTTTCACATAACTGAACTATTGATAAAACTTTCCTGGTTGTTAAAAGTGAAGAATTTTATTTTAGAAGACCTGCTGTATTAACACATAACCTTTCTTATACATCATGACCAAGATTAGCTCAATAAATGAATAGAAAATTCAATTTTGAAGTTAGATTCATTTTCAAAATGACAAAAATGCATGACTGGTCAATATGAATGGTGAAAACACAGTGAATATTCAGAAATCATGTAGTAACAATGATTTCTTTAACTTCTAAGACTGATGTAAAATTCAGTAAAATTGTAAACTTAACCATTGCACTTAACTTTCTTCATGTTCTTTTGTGTACTTAAAAAGATTATGAAAAAAGTTAAAAGTTGCCATAAGGAAGTAAAAATATTTTGTGAAATTTCTTTATATTTATACAAGAAAATGTTTCATAAGAGACACAGACAACACTTTTCAAGTAGTTTTCACACAGCTGCACTTTTGTTAAACTTTCCTGGTTCATAAAAGTGAAGAATTCTTATTGCAATAAAAAAATCCTTTCTTCAACATTGCATTACCTTTAGCTATAGGTTAGTAAATATCGACAGAAAATGCAATTTTGATGTTATATTCCTGCTCAAAATGACAAAAAAATGCATTATGGTCAATACAAATGATGAAAACACAGTAAATATTTGGAAATCGTGTAGTAACAATGACTTCTTTCCCTTCTAAGATTGATATAAATTGAAATATACCTTATAATATAATTTTTGAACACAACATTCATTTTGAAGACTTGCTTCAAGAAATAGCAGAATCATCCTGCACTATTTCCTTTTTTTCTATTGAACAAATACGAGTTAAATCCTGGCTATGTTCTGCTAACACCAGTTGAATGTTGATGATATGGAACAACCTACTTTCTAGTAAGTACTCTTGGAGGTGTCATTGTGTTGCTCATAGGGGTTCCGTTCTGCTCTAAAATATTATTTATAAACTACTGTATATAAGTACTTTCTGTGAAATATTTTCAAGCAGACTGCCAGTCTTTACTATACGACTTCATAACCTTCAGGCCGTGGATTCTAAATCCATTAGCAAAAACTGAAAGTGGATCCCACTATTCCTGTTTTTAAGACAAAGTACCAGTTAGAATTCTAACATGTAGTTCAAGATAGAGGCTGAAATAAAGTGACATGAATTTTTACAATATATAAATGAATTCAGACTTTAAATAAAACTCAGTTTCCTGACTATGAGAAGCTGTACAACACACTTATGACGACTTTGCACTATATTTTATATATCATTTAATGATTTATGTTTTTCCCACGAATAAAGCACTGCTAAATATTATACACCCTTTGTGTTATTACTTCTAGCTGAATATCTGCTGATATCTGATATCAGAGAAAGTAAAATATAAATTAACAGCACTTTTACATAAGGATAAGCAATTTAAAGTCAAATTCTAAAACAGACATTTGATACCGTTATTCACATCATACAAAACACACACCAGGAAGAGAAAATGATCATAGATTTTAAATTCAAAGCCATAAATACATTTATGTTGAAATTAATAATATCTTATTAGGTTGCACATCTATTTATTAAGTCTCATAGACACACTGCTAACACAGATTAAAGCGACTGATTCACAGATGGGCCGATGATGAAAAAAAGAAAATATTTATACATCTAGAAATTCTAGCTGTAGTTGTGAAGTATTATCTAAACTAAGTTATTGACAGAAAAACATCAAAATATAAAGTTCTTCACAATCTGATCAGTAAAAAATTTACCCCACTAGTCACAGGGTAGATACTAAGGTCATATAATTAATTTTGACAAAATTTGATAACTTGTCTCTGTGGCTCAGTGGTGTTACGGATTGTCGCTCTATATTTTACTGATCAAAAGGGGCATGGGTTCAAATCCTGTAAAAATCAAAATTTTTTTTTCTAGTTTTCATGTTGTATAGAAGCATAATATTATGTTTTTTCCATAGTATATTAACTTCTCTTAAATTTTAAGGAAAAAAAAATTCAGCTAAATTCTGTGAGTCTGTCGCTTAAAAACCTTAGTGCAAAACTACTATATAACTAAGAATGAAAGAACATATAACAGTTTTGCCGTTTGAACTAACTGATTTTATAAGGATTGTGTAATGTTATTGTATCTTCTATGAATTTACTTTTAGTGACTGCTTCATTCAGTTGTGACCAATACTTGGTACCAAAAGGAGGGATTGGTTCAGTCATTGGTGATTTCTACTAATTTAATGCAAGCCATGAACTCTAGGTTAAAAGTCTGACCTACTATTACTACACTAGTTAGACTGTGCAGGCAGCCTCATGCCAACCTAGCTGGACTGATCTTAAAACAATAAAAAAACAAATTAATGCAACCCCATTTGTGACAGATCACAAAATTTTTTCTTGATTATTTCAAGTCATGCTTAGTCATATGACTTCAGCAACAGTATAAACTACATTTCAATATCCATGAGAAAGGTATGACCTGGACACAAAAAATGAAAGATCTCAAAGTGTGACCTTGAGCTGACTATAGAGACCTTGGTCATGACGCACCATCAGGCTATGGTAAATTATTGTGTGAAGTTAGTTGCTCAACAAGTTTATAGTCTAGATAACATATAAAACAAGAGGGCCATGATGGGCCTGGATTGCTCACCTGAGTACTTTGGCTGAGGGCCTACCATTAAGCAAACATCAGATGCAACATTACATTTTCTTTTAATTGAAGATTTTCAAAGATATCTCCTATTTTTTAGACAAAAAACTTCCATGGGGCAGAGGCAATTTCGTAATAACAGCCAGTGAGGAGATGATGTCATTTGAAGCAAAATATTGATGAAAATCTATTTTAGCTCTAATGGCCATTTTGTTCAATGGGGCAGAACCGTTTAAGCAATTTTATAGAGGGCTATGTAAGGAACATTTTGGTGGAAATTGATGGAAAATCGCATTGCTGTTTAGATGAAGATGTTCTTTGATTTTTTTTTTCTATTTTTAGCTTATGCAGCCCTTATGTGTAATGAAGTGGAAAAAGGCAGTATCAGGAAAATTTCTGTAAAGTTTAAAAGAAAATGGCTTAGCAGTTTGAGAGTATAGATGTCATTTGAAGCAAAATATTGATGGAAATCTATTTTTAACTCTGGCAACCATTCTGTTCAATGTAGCAGACCCTTTTCAGCAATTTAAATAAAGGACTCTGAAAGGAACATTTCTGTGAAATTTCGTGAAAATCACATTGCTGTTTAGGAGGATATGTTGTTTGAAATTTGTCCTATTTTTAGCTTTTGCAGCCTTTATTTGCAATAGAGCAGAACCATTGGAGCAATTTTAGAAACGGGCAATATAAGGATCATTTCTGTCAAGTTTAGTTTAAAATGTATTTGTAGTTTTGGAGATGTCATCTGAAGCCAAATATTGAAGAAAACCTATTTTTAGCTCTGGCAGCCATTTTGTGCAATGGAGCATAATGGTTTGAGCAATTTTAGAAAAGAGCAATATAAGGAACATTTCTGTCAAATTTGCTTTAAAATGGGCAAGTGGTTTTGGAGGAGATGTCATTTGAAGACAAATATTGATGAAAAATCTGTTTTTAGCTCTGGTGGCCATTTTGTTCAGTGGAGTAGAACTGTTTTAACAATTTTAATAGAGGGCTATGTAAGGAACATTACCTAGCCATTTATGAGGAGATGTTGTTTAAATTTTTTCTATTTTTAGCTTTTGCAGCCCTTATTTGCAGTGGAGCAGAATGGTTTGAGCAATTTTAGAAAAGGGCAATATAAGTAACATTTCTGTAAAGTTTGGTTAAAAGTAGCTCTGTGGTTTAGGAGATGTCATTTAAAGTGAAATGTTGATGACAGATGACTGACGACAGTCGACGGACACAGGGTGATCACAATAGCTCACCCTGAGCATTTGCTCAGGTGAGCTGAAAGTGGTAGCTGTCTAAGAGTGAACTTGACTTAACCATAAAAGCATAGTTATGTGCATGAGGTGCTGTGGTGAACATTTGTGTCAAGTTTAAACTTTTCCATTTTGGTCTGATGCTGAAACCAAAGCTTTCAGAACAAAAACAATTTCATAAGAGAGATCCAAATCAGCAGACTGGGAGACCAGCATTCTACAGCCAGACCATTGTCTTTTTATGTACGATTATGTGATGAGAGATACCAACATCCCAATGCCTTGAAATCAACATGATTTTGAACCTATACAAGAGCTACCACTTAATGTGATGAATACCCCAAGATACATTTTGACTAGGTTTCATGAAAATATAGCAACTATAAAGTAAAACATTCTGATCCAAGTTACTCAAAAAACAGTAAAACAATCTGACAATGACATGATAATGGAAATCTCAATGATCCAATTTCAAAGATAAATTTAAATACATATATATTTTGTATCATAGACAGGCCAAAAAAAAAACAGACAATACATTGTGTATTTTATGAAAACTTAAGTATAAATTAAATTGAATAACCTAACTGATATGAGCTCCATTGAAAATGTGCACAATATATAATTATATAAGTTTTAGACAGCAGGTGGTCCATGTGTTACAGACTCTTGTTTAAAGTGTTTACTTTCTGATAAAGAGACAGATAAACTATCATACTATTACAAAATCTGCTCTACAATTAAGATATGTCAGAAAAAAACCCAGTGATAAGATATATAGGTTAATTCACTTTTGAAAATGCTGCATTATTTATGTATGGTAGCCAAAGAAAAGGCTTTTTTAAGTGATTTATTACTGCTGTTGCAAATTATTCAAACCCACATTAAATATTTATAATAAGTATTGTTCTTAAACAGTTTCTTGGACATACCAGACCAGTGGTTGGGGGTTAGTGCTGTGGACTCCCAATCTGGAGACTGCTGGTTCGAATCCCACATGGGGTGAGACTCTGCAGTGACTTTCTACATTCCACACTATCAGTGCAAGTCGGGGCTTAGCGCAAAACGGTCGTAACTGAAATTTTGAAAACTTTTCAGGAGAGTGAAAAAGCTTTACCATTATCTACAGATTATGATGAAAAACATGTACTTTTGTAAATAAGAAGGTTTTTGAATTAATTTTATATTAACAGTTTTGATGTTTATTTAATTTATGTATTAAACAAGAAGTTTGTGAAAAACTGAGTTACGACTGTTTTGTGCCAAAAAAATGACAAATTGTTTGAAAAAATTTTGTTTGCAAAACAGTCATATATGAAACTGAAATGAAATTTTATCCTTGAAAGTTTATATTTAACTGCTAAGTTTCTTAGTTTCTTATTTCATATGTAAAAAATAATTACTTAGAAATATTGCATTTAATTAAGGTTACAAATGGACTATCTGTAATGTCCAGCATTGAGAAGCTGATATCTAACACAGGAAAAAGAATGAAATAATACAATTTAATTATCTGCAATGTTTATATACTTCATTCTGTATAATGCAAGTCACAAAGTACTTCTTCAGTTTACACAACAAACTAACAATAAAAGGTCTGTCACCTATCTATTTTTTTGTTTTGTTAATATTCTTCCATGGCTGTTCAAATTCAGCATAAGGCTAAAATATTATTACTAAAACATACAGTATGAACAACATAATATCCTTCAATCAACATAACTAGATCACTAAATGCACATTCTTAGAGGAGAGCACAAGAGAACAGAACTGAGCAGACAATTTCCTGTGATGAGTTGCATTCACAACTAGACAAAGCTACTCATGCAGACAGAGGAGATAAAATGCTTGATGAACTCTCTGATTCTGAATGATGTCAGTTTGACAAAGAGAGACAAATTTTGCTCTTGGAACTGGTACACAGTCCTCAATTGTCCCAGAATAATAGCTGAAGAAATTATGACAGTGTTTCTAGAATGATAGAAAAGGTCTACAGTGTTACATAACTAATATTTAAGAAAAATGAACATAGTTGGGGGGATTCTTCATCAAGAACAGGGTTCCTATAGAGGGAATGGCTGACAGTGTGTCACAAATGCTTTGACAGCTGTTTTTGAAAGCTAAAAATATCCTCTAAGATTATGGGCACCAGAGGACACTGACTATATCTTAACAAAATTAATGGAGATAATCTTTATTTGTCCTTGACATAGATAACATTCCTGCAACAGTTGCAACAACATCTAGTCACCCTCATTGCACCTACAGACTTATTCAACTAGTGCTCCATTCTATTCTTTAAATGATGCTGTTGATTCTCTTATGAAAGCTCATGTGATGACAGGTTGTTTATTGACTATACAGGAAATTCTGACCCTTGTTATTCCACCAACATCCTTAAAAATGTAGATTGTTATTACCCGTTTGACTTGCACAGTAGAAATGATTTAGGTATGTTAGCCCCAGATGGCACAGCATATTTGAAGGAACACAAATATATCTTTAATTTGTGTAACTTTATTTGGCATCTTGCTTCCTTTCTAAATCTGGAACAACCCCCTCCTTTTGAAATTGCTGCCATTGCTAAGCCCATTACACAAAACATTATCAAAAGCAGTGAAAATACAACAGATAGTGACATCAGCTTTAGCCTTTTTTAACCAGTGTCTGATGGTTAATACAGTTGAAAGCTTTACATGGCAAATGTTGCAATAGCAAAAACAAAATTTGCTCTTGGTGTAGATTCCAATTCAGACGACAGTAGCTACAGATTTGAAGAAGCAATTAATAGCTCCAGAGCTGAAGACATGGATAATGTTAGTCAAGTTGAGGTAGTTCTATCTGATTTGGACAACAATGATAAGATCCTTAGATGTACTGACAGTTATTTATTAGGTGACAGTCAGTATGATGAAAGTAACAATGTTTTTGTTATTGGTAATAGCAGTCTTGATAGACTCTAGTATAACACTAATATAGGTGTTGAGAGTGAAAAGACTATGTAGGTGTTGAGAGTGAAAACACCAATGTAGGTGCTGAAAGTGAAAATACAGATTTACGTGTTGAAAGTGAAAAGACCATTGTAGGTGTTGAGAGTGCAAATACTCATGTAGGTAATGATGGCGATAATACTGATGGAGGTGTTTAGAGTAAAAAGACCGATGTAGGTGTTGAGAGTGCAAATACTGATCCAGACTTTGAGAGTGAAAATACTATTATTACGGTTACCTAACACTCTATATAATTTGTAATTCATTATTTTTGCCTGTTTCCTGGCATTTTTACATCTTTCAAGTACACCTGCAACAATTTATTCAGGTCCAGGCAACAGTTAAAACTATTGACAGGGCAATAGTTTGAACTGTTTCAATGTTGACTTTTGAACCAATCATATGCTTTCTATATGCGCAATAGGATGCGCAATAAGATGTTATAAAGTGAAAGTCACTAAAATTGAATACATGTTCATTTTTCAAGGACCCTGACGGCGCTTTAGGTTCATTTAATTCCATTTCATGTTTTTATTGTACCCAAGTTTGTAGTCGGATCTGTACTGGCTTTTAGCCTAAACAAACCAAGCATTAACATACGATGATCAGTCCTCAGCCGACAACTGGTGAATAAAAATCTTAAGTTGGTGAAATCGTATAGAATATTAGGTATTTGAACAGTTATATAGAGTATTAGGTAATAAAACAGTTATTTCATGTGTGTTTTAGGGGAACAGTCAAAACTATCGTCTCGAAGACATTCGGAACTGTTACCCGAGGCCTAATGGCCTCGGCAACAGTTTGAAAGTCTTCACTGAAACCTCGGGACATTAGTTTCGTCTGTTCCTCAAAAACATGAAATAACTGTATAATGTATTTGACTGAATCTAGTAAGCCCAATCAATGTAAAATAAATACCTGGTAGGTGTAAACTAAAATATAGATTCCATATAACCTATCAATTTCCTTAGATGGAACTTTGGGGGCAGATCAGCACACATGACTTGTGACTGAGGGGTAGCAATCCCCTTTCCTTCACTAACACTAAGTCCTATGAATATGATGTTGCTTTGTGCTATTTTAACTTCATGGCAAAGCAATTCTTGCCCTATCGATAAAACTATCACAAGTGCTGTAGTCTGAAGTTTTGGACTACACTAACACTATATACCACCAGTAATTTCCTTTCTGATGAGAGGTTTACTAGGGGCGGTGTGTATCATGTAAATCTGTTAGTATGTTGCACTATCCCTCATAACCTAACATAACTAAACTCTTCAGTGGGGGGCACCAGTCATACAGGCAAATGGTACCAATGATAAATACATTTATAATCAAATGGAGAGTTATGGGGCTTACTTTTCACTTGGTAGAAAGTAAAATTAGTTCATTAGTCAGTTACTTGACCCAACTGATCTTTGTATGAAGAAGGTAATTTCAGCCCTTCAATTTTTCACAATTTAAGTACCAGCAATTGTATACTATAATTAATGTCATTAGGTGAACTGACCTTTGGACCCCTAATTTTGTCACGCAACTTAAGTTGAAAATTCAGACGAAAATCTGTCATCTTCAAATTTATCATTCAAAACTTGCATGAGAACACATCCTTAAAAATTGTTAGAAGTACACTTGTGGTAACCATTGTAAACAGATGTTAAATATTTTCCTGGATTTATAACCACAACATAAAAACACTTGTGCATGAAAATAAGCATTTTTGTAGATGAACAATACCTTCTTAACAACTTAAGAGCAAGTAATTTGTGCAGACTGAACTATGATTAATACCAACAAAATGCATGAGAAATTGCGAAAATACCCGAAGTTACCAGATACAAAATTACCTACATAAACCATTTAAACACTATTATCAATTTTTTACCACAAGTTTCTCATCAATATTTAATAAAGTACTAATTATAAAATTTTACACTGATTTTTTACAAAAATAGATGCTTTTAAAGCAACTGACACACAAACGTCTTTCTTTATAATTAAAGAGAAGTTAATATACTATGAAACCCCCCACCCCTAATTTTATGCTTCTTTACATTATGAAAACTGAAGAAAAAAGAATGTGATTTTAAAAGGATTCCAAACCATGCCCTTCAGGTCAGTAAAATTAGAACCAGTGACCTAGACCACTGAGCAGCTGGGGAATGTTCTTTACAAATATCAAAATTAACAATATAAACTAAGAATGGGGTCAATGTTTTACTGAACAAATTTGTGAAAAAACTTTATATTATGAAGTGGGTTTTTTTTACCAAAAACTGAGACAGTAACTTATAATAGTTTAGATATGTTGTTCACATCTACAACCAGAATTTTTACATATATAAACATTTTTTTATGCATCATCGACCCATCTGTCAGTCACTTTAAAGATAATATCCCACACACTTTTAATGAGAAAAGAACTTATCACATTAAAATTCTCTGTCCTAATGACAATTAAACTGTATTATAGAACAATTACCAGAAACCTTAACAGCTGCGGGCCTTAACCTGCTGAAACCAAAAGGGATTAGCCTTTGCCACCAGTATAGAGTCAGGCCAGCCTGCACATCCGTGCAGTCTGACCAGGCTCTATACTGTTGGTAGCTCAATTTTTTTGTATTTTGATACTGAAATTCCTTAAACTTTGAATGGAATGTTGCAAATTCAAAGCTGGGCAAATCCATTACAAAATTCAGCAGGTAAAGTGTTAATTATATTCATTCACAAGTTTTATCATTCTATATGGCTATATTTTTTCTTTCTTGCTAGACATAATTTTATTATATTTTCTCTTAACTCAGCAAATTATTATGACATAAATATACCCATGATTACAATAAACAAATAACTTCCACAGAAAACAACACAAAATGGTATCAACTTACCTCAATTTAATATAAATTCATGTACCATTCAACTGCCTTCCATTTGAAACTTAATGTGAAACTAAATTTATCTCTTATATTCATAATTCTCTATTTACACCATTATCAAACTCTATAAACTACAAACATAACTAAAAATCTTCCTGAAATTAACTAGATCTAACTTTATTCCAAAAATCTACGCAGTTTTCTTCAAAAATTATCATTAAACTAAGTCATCTTCAGCATTTAATACCATGTCTTATCAGATACCAGATGACACAATGTAAGCTAAGACTGTTATATTTTACACACAACTGGACCAGGAAGTTACAATATAATCCCTGTGAGGTCATCATAAACACTTTTACACTACACTACAAAAATTATGGTTACTCTAGAACAGGACTGACTTAATTGAGACAAGACAGTTAAAACTGTTTAGGACATTATCTGAATCAATCTAAAACTTTACAAATATAGCCTATTTCAGGGTGTATAAAACACCTTGAGAGAGCAGACACATGCCCTCTACATATACTTAAAAAAATTGCTATGTAATTATGTCAGTTTGTGATATGATTTTTACATATCATGAAGTGGATTACACTACATCAGTTTACATGACGAAATGGATCTGTAATACTGTAGAGAATAACAATAATACAGTATAATAATTGATATAATATCATGTTGGTTTAAGATGTGGCAAATAGAATGAAACATTAACATTAGAACTAGAATACACAAAGTTCAATCCCCTGCTGTGACCTTGAACTTTGATCTAGGGACCTGAGTCTTACACACCACATTATTTTTTACATTGTATCCCCCACAATTATGGTGGTGGCATAAAAGATCTGATTAATCTGGGTTTAAAAAATCAAATTATTCATTCAACTGAAATAAAATGATTTAATCTTGATAAAACTACTTACTGTGTACTACTGTGAAGACACTCTTGGTCCCTATGGAGGTTGTGATCCAACGAAAAATTAAAAAAGCTTAGTGCCCATCACATTGCAGCTGTAAAGATTTTAAGTATGACACTTTTCCTGCCTTTTTTTGAGAACTGACGGAAAACATTTCTTATTTAATATCCTTTTTGTTATACCTACACTGTGTTTTTACTAACAATTCACAATATTGCAAGGAGATCATCTTGAAAATAACTACCATAAAATATGGTTTGCAACAGGCATGAAATCTAAAATTAATTTAGTGATTAAAAAGCTGAGCAGGATAATTTTAACCAGTTTTCCAGTCACGATTTTCCTAACAATATGAATACACAACTAAATGGACAACAATGGGAAAGTCCCATATAACCCATTGTTACTGTTTCAGATGCATCATGTGTACATTTCCTGCCTGACCAACTGCTGAAGACAGATGTAAACAAAATATTTACTTGAGCATAACAATGTAAGAGCTTTTAAATTATTTAAGATAATCGTCAATCTTTTACCAAGCTAGAGGCAAACGTCTATCCCTTTTATAATAGTTAAGTGTTGTCTGAAGTAATACCAAACATGCAAATTTACTAGAGATGATTTATGACAATAACTTTATATATATACTGAAACATTATTTACATATATCAACTTCAGTATCATACAAACATAAGTAGGATAGTATAATTCTCTATTTTAACTCTCATCTCTATTCAGACCTTCTTTCCAAGAGATTGAATTAATCTGAAACATTATAACAAACAAAACATTTCCATAAATCACTTTCTTTTAACAGAATCTTATTTCTATGGCAGTTTATTCTTTGCTTTATAAATAGAGTAAAACAAGGACAACAAAATTTTTTTTAATTGTCAATTTTTAGAGACATGATCATGAGAATTAATACATAACATTCCCATTCACAAGATTTCAATTGATACAAATAGATAAGCAGCATGTTTGTCTTAAAGGGGCTGTGCTCCAGATGACAGAAAAAGGAAAGTTTTCTTGTATTATAAATTTCTTGTAATATTTATGATTAATGCTTAAAAAATAACTTACTGACAAAAAAATAAGTCAAATAATTACATTATAAAGTGATTTTTTTCCCTTTCAAAGTACTATACCGTAACGCGACAGTATAACTATATCGTATAAGATTTAAAGTAAATATCTGTAATATCACATGCGGCGATGGTGGTGACAGTAAAAGCGATGGAAATATTTTGTTAACATGAGGGTCCAGAGTTCAAATCAGACTGGAGCGAAAATATTTTTTTTATTCAATTTTGACTTTTATAATCAGTTTTGAAGTAAAATATTATGTTGTTATAATCTCATGGCATCTAAATATATAATTTATGGAACATTTTTTTATGTCAAATCTGGAGTACAGCCTCTTTAACGAAAAGCCATTAGCCTCAGAGATATTCATGAATAAAAAATGTAACACACTGCAAATCAGCAAGAGACATACAATCTTGTCAAAGTGCTAAATCAATTTCAGACCCTGAAGATGCATTGTTCTGAACACTTTATGAAACAATGCAAGAGCAGCAATCTATCTCAGTCTAGTTTTAGACTAACAGTCTATGGCATTATAGTGTAATATTTTAGCATAAGAAATGGAGCAAGAGAAAAACTACATACAGAAAAAATAATACCAGAATAAAATAAAGCAATATGATGAGCGATGAATGACCTTGGTGTAACAGTCGACCTTTGCGATACAGATGACTTTGATGAAGCAGCTGACGTTGGTGATACAGCTGACTTTTGTGATAACCTGACTTTTGTGGTACAGCCAATCTTGGTGCTACAGCCGTCCTTGGTGATACAGCTGACTTTGGTGATACAACCAACTTTGGTGATACAGCTGACCTTGGAGATACAACTGACCTTGGAGCTATAGCTGACCTTGGTGAAGAAACTGACTTTGATGATACAGCAGACCTTGGTGATACAGCTGACCTTTGAGCTATAGCCGACCTTGGAAATACAGCCAGCCTTGGTGAAGCTTATAATTTGGTGATACAGTTGACCTTGGTAAAACAGTAGACCTTGAAGATATAGCTGACCTTGGTGATACAGTTGACCTTGGTGATATAGCTGACCTAGGAATTACAGCCGATCGTGGTGATAGAGCCAACCTTGGTAATACAGTTGATCTTGGTGAAATATCTGACCTTGGTGATACAGCCGACCTTGGTGATACAGTTGACCTTGATGATACAGCTGACATTGGGAATACAGCCAACCTTGGTCATACAGCTGATCTTGATGATACAGCTGACCTTGGTGATATAGGTGACTGTGGTGAAACAGCCAACCTTGGTGATAAATGCGACCTTGGTGATATAGCTGACTGTGGTGAAACAGCCAACCTTGGTGATACAGCTGACCTTGGTGATACAGCTGACCTTGATGATACAGCTGACCTTGGTGATACAGCGGACCTTGGTGATACAGCCGACCTTGGTGATACAGCTGACCTTGGTGATTCAGCAAACCTTGGTGATTCAGCTGAGCTTAGTGATTCAGCTGACCTTGGTGATGCAGATGACCTTGGTGATACAGCTGAACTTAATGATACAGCTGACCTTGGTGATACAGTCGACCTTGGTGATACAGCTCACCTTGGTGATAAAGCAGACCTATGTGATACAGCCGACCTTAGTGATTCAGCTGACCTTGGTGATGCAGCTGGCCTTGGTGATGAAGCTATGAATGCAAGATACAGGAATATACAAAAAAAGATAAGTTAATTTGATAATGCAGCAATAAACCGATTGGAAAAATGTATATGGTAATGGAACAACATACACAGTCAGACAAGTGATTTAGCAATGCAGCAAAAAAAGACATGAGAAATTAATTACCTTTGTCACAGTGACTTCAAAACTTTTTAGGGACATCTCTTCACCGTGATCAATCTTCCAATAACATTTTAGGATCTTTGGTCCACTATGCTGTTATTGAGGGATGGATCTCAAACCATTTAAAAAGTGAGGATCACCATGACCCTGACCTTTGATGGGACCATACAATTAATTTTGATCTCTGTTTTATTAGGATATACATTCCCATTTTAGGGTCACAGATGTAAATCTTGGGTATATGTATATATACAGAATTATGATGTGGAGACTTGAGAACCTAAATGGGTCATGTACACATCATAAATGTCTCCCATGTTAGTTTTAGGGTCATTAGGACTAGCTGTTCTCAGTTATGAATTATGATGTGGAGACTTGAGAACCTAAATGGGTCATGTACACATCATAAATGTCTCCCATGTTAGTTTTAGGGTCATTAGGACTAGCTGTTCTCAGTTATGAATAAAACCCTTTAAATGAGTGGCCAAAATGTTTAAGGGTCATGTACCCATCATGACTAACCTTCTATACAGTTTGAGGGTCCTTAGCTCAATTACTGTTTAAGCAATTATACAGATAAAGGTAGAGTAACCTTGACCTTCAGTGCAGTGATCCCAAAATCAGTTATTCGTTCTCAGATCTGAGTTAACTGGGCAATTTTGAAAGATGCTTAAACATAAACTGCAGTGTAAACATTTCCATGGGTAGCCTATACACATTAGGAAACGGGCCAGTACTTTAATATGTTACAAAGTTTAGACACCCCTGCGATAGACTTTTTTACTCTTTTTTCTCTGGAATGTAGCAATCTGAAATTTTACATTTAGATGATATTATAAAACAAAAGCAAGCTAGCTATAGGCCGTCTGTGAATAACACAGACATCTAAATAAATATAATATCAAGAGATACACATGTACTTGACATATAAAATATTCCATAGCATGCTGTGAACAAAATCAACCAACAAAATCTTTTCAAAAAAGGAAGTTTAGAATCTACTTACTGATTGCTTAAAATCATAGCCTCACTTATCTTTTAACCTTATATGTATATCTCCCTGAAATGTAAATTTATTGTTTACTGACACTAGAAAATCAATTAACTTTCGAACATTTATCATCCCTTTTTCTATACCTATCTAAAATGACGTTTTCACTTGCTGAATAATAATGAAAAAAAAAATTACCTGATCAAATAAATTGCAAACCTGTACTTCTCAAACAAATACACTTTAACAACACTTTAACATAATCTCTGTACAAAATGCCTACATTGAGTAAACACAAAAATTACAGAATTTGTTCATTTATTATACAGCTATTTAATCATACCATTTTACCAATTTTAACATACTCACCTGAAATTTTGGAATTTGAAGATTTCATGATTTTGAAAAGAATACATTGTGATCATCTTTATTAAGAAAACTCTTCTTCTAAGATGGAATACTCCGTTGAACATGTGCTATCCAATTAGTGTAAATAACAATGAGATGTAGAATGATAGGTTTCTGGTAGGAATCATTTTAATATTTCATTAACTTCAAAATACAAGTAAGTAGGTCACAATGTCACATGAAGGTCAAGGAAAAAGGTGGATGAAGGTTAAGTACCTTTTCCACCCCATCCAATATTTTTTTTTCAGGGAGAGGGTGGGGGTACCAAGGTTAGGTGGGTGAGGCTGGGTACCCTGGTGATCAAGGGACAAGATCTTCCAAGCCCATCAAATTAACTAGGCAATGCTGAACTATATATATATATCTAAGCTAAAGGCCTTTTTCTTTTTGACATATAGCTCCATGTAAAACCAAGTGACCACTGGGGTTGGACCAATTTTAATCCAGGAGCCATGATTTGTATAAACTTAGTAACGGTCCACTGGACAATGGTACATACAAAATATCTAAACCCTAAGCTTAATGGTTTCTGATAAGAAGATTTTTGAAGTTTTTCCTACATAAGTCTTTGTAAAATCAAGTGACCCCTGGGCTTGGGCCACAATTTATGTAACTGTGATACAAGGTCCACTTGATGATGCTATCAACCAAATATGTAAGCTCTACACCTTATGGTTTCAGACAAGATTTGTTAAAACTTATTTCCTATATAACTCTATGCAAGATCATGTGACCCCTGGGGCCAGGCCAATTTTAATCTAGGGGCCATGATTTGTAAAAACTTGGTAGAGATCCACTAGACAATCATACACACCAAACATCTTAACTCTAGGTCTTAAAGCAAATGACTCACAGATTGGTCAACGATGCAGAAAATGTCTGGTTGTAGTAGAAGAACATATCTAAGCTAAGTTACTGTCTCATACTTTATTACAGAAACACATCATAATGTAAAGTTTTTCACAATTTTATTGGTTAAAATTTTACCTCATTTGTCACCAGGTAGGTTCTTTGTTTATATTGTTAATTTTGACATTTGCAAAGAACATTCCACAGTGGCTCAGTGGTCTGATTATAATTTTACTGACCTGAAAGGCATGGGTTTGAGTCCTGTTAAAATCAAATCTTTTTTTCTTCAGTTTTCATAATGTATAGAAACATAAAATTATGTTGGTTTTTTTTTCATAGTATATGAACTTCTCTTTAAATTTAAAGAAACAAATTTGTAAGCTAAATTCTGTGAGTCAGTCGCTTTAAGGTTTCTAACAAGAAGATTTTTAAAGGTTTTCCAATATGTCTATAATTATAAAATCAAGTGACCCCTGGGGTGGGGACAATTCTGACCCCAGAACCATGATTTATATAACTTTGGTGGAGGTTCACTAGATGATGCTATTAACAAGCCTTGTGGTTTCGGACAAGGACATTTTTAAGTTTTCCCTTTCAGTTATCATGACAACCAGTTCTGCAAGGAAATCCTTTTTTTAAAAAGAATTTTGAAAGAGGACCATATAAAGATCATTTCTATAAAGTTTAGTTGCAACTGACCCAGTGATTTAGGAGGAAATGTTTAAAGTCAATTGTGGACGACTGATGGACGATGGACAAAATAGCATACTAAAAACTACACCTCGTGAGCTAATAACAGTATAACATCAAATTTTCGAACAGGAAATCATTTCCTACCAACTGAAACAGGACAATGGAAAGGTTTGGATATCTCAGACAGAATATGTATAAAATGAGAACAAAATTATATCTTAGATGAGTTTCAGTAGCTGCTGAAGTGCGCCCTTTTATCGATTTATGACAAAAATATAAATACGGTATTTTTATCAAAGGCCAAATATCATTACATTTACATCTGCAAACAACATATTTTGTGCAACTTCATTATTATTTTGCAAAACTTTACAAGATATTGTATTTCTTTTACAGTTTATTCAATACTAGTATAAGGATTGTGTTGCAAGCCTATAATTTAATATACCTTTTCATTTGAACTTTCATTGAAATCAAATATGGCTCTATCTGAACATTGGTCAAACCTGATATGAATCTTTTGTTCAAAATCTATGTAACTGTAAGTGTAAGAGTCTAGAATCCAAAATATAATAAAGTATTACTTTTATTAGAAAAACATGGTTATCTAACAAGCCTATATTATTACTATTTATGTCTCCACCCACAAACATGCTTGCATGTAAAAACCAACCAATCAAATTAAGCTTGGAGAATGCTTATGCTAATTGGATTCTAAAAGTCTTGTTTTTAAGATAAACATGATGCAGTTGGATGTTTTCTGATCCCGCCTCTACCCGCATACGTACAAAGGTTTATAAAATGCAGTTAATTCCGAGCATTTATAAGTAAACCCATAAACCTTGTGGTTCTCCAAATTAAACCAGTCCAAAATTTGAAAAATACTGCTTCCCCATTGGTCAAAATATAAATTCATACATTTAATCAGAACATTACACACAACTGATGCCTTTAACTTGTTTACATTTGTGCAGTATCTCTGATTAGAAATGACCCATTTTCTCCTGTCAATAACTCCTAAAAAAACATTGTCAAAAAGCTCATGACTTAACTGACACTGATACAAAGTAAATAGGTCAATATAGTCTGTTTCAAAATATTACTAAATAATCACTGGGCATCCCCTTTCACCCTTAACAAGACACTTGGTATTAAATTGTTACATAATGTATCAACAAACAAGTAATTGCCACATGTTAATACAGTAAAGTCTCGCTATTAAGACCACTTTGGGGACCTGGGAGAAGTGGTCTTATTATCGAGTCGGTCTTAATTCCGAGACCCGTGCTAGCCTTCAATCAATTTCTCATCTGTTGTAAAGGGTTATCATTAGCTATAATAACCTTGTTGAAAAAGTAAATTATGGAAAAATACTAATGGCATGAATTTTTTTCTACAATAACATGATATTTTTTCACATAATTTTCATATTAGTGCGACATAAAATGAATTAAAACTCGAAATTATACAGTGCAATTTTTCTTTCAAGCTGTTTTCATAATTAGCAACACTGAAATCTTACTGTACACGATTTATTTTTGACAGTTTTTTACTCGTAGCCGTAATAACGTACCTATCCGAAATTGGGCATTATTAACACCTATTTTGTCTTTCATAACGTATTTCGTTGTTCTGCATTAATCAGTACCATTTTTATGATACAAACATTAGAGTATATAATAACTTTCCTTTAAATTACTAGCCTAAAGTTTATTGATATTAATGTTTATAAATTGTACCGCAAATCGTTCACACCTTGATGACGATTATCGTATTATGTTGTTTATTGGTGATAATAGGTGACACGTGTCATTTTAGTAAACAGTTAATGGTCGTCTTATGGGGTCCCACTTTCATTGTAAAATGGGAATTCGGACCCGAAAAAGTGGTCGTAATATGTAGTAGCGGGTCGGTCGTAATATTGGACCTTACGACCATTGAATTATATAGCAAAAAAGTCGGGACCGGAAAAAAGCGGTCGTAATATCGATTTGCCCGCAAAAAAAGGTCGGTCGCAAAGCGAGACTTTACTGTATATAGGTTTGCCTTGTTTTAAGTTTCTTTTGTATTGTAGATCTTTGTCAGTATTGACTAAGTTTCTGTTCTGTAGTGCAAAATGTCAAATTTTAACAATTCACTGTAATTCATTTTCATGAAAATCTAATTGAGATTTTTTAAAGAACTACTCATAGACAGAAATTAGATTGATTTTGAATGATGTTAACTGTAAACAAATGCAAGAAATGCAAGACATCCTTTTGACTTATCGTTTAGAGCTTTTTTTTTCCTTCTAAACAGGTAACATTTTGTTACTTTCAGATTACTTAAATGTTAAATAAGTGCTAGACTTGAATAAGAAGCCTTCTAGTACCTTCTGTTTGTTTATGAAGTGATATATTGTAAATGTTATGCATATCCATAATATTTCTCTTATTCATTATTGACTTCAGAAAATTGTCCCTAAAACTGGCCTCCTCTGCTTAATCAAGGTTTCATTTTAGTTACATTTTTACATCACTAACAATAAGCCTTGGAATTTTCCACTGACTTATTGTTATAAATAAGGTTAGCTTTTTAAAAAAGCTAGCATCCGGCCTTTCAGCATGAAGTATTTATACAATGGTGTAATACTTGATGGTGTATACATGTGTAATTGTGTATAATGGACTCCCAGTTTTAATTTCATGATAAGAATTGCATAAAAACATTGAATACCATTGAAAAAAAACCATGACATGCTGAACCACTGTGTTGGAAAAAAGCAATGTGAACAGAAGATGTAAACAAGAAGGCCATGATGGCCCTAGATCACTCACCTGCATACTTTGCCTTTGGGTCTGGTGTTGAGCAAGCGTCAAAAGCTTTTTTAAGATTCTCCCTATATAAATCTATATGAATTCAAGTGACCCCCAGGGTAGAGCCAATTTTCACTCAAGGGGCATAATTTGAACAAACTAGGTACTACGACCTCTAGCTGATGCTCCATTAAAAATATTTAAGTTCTAGTTGTGGTTTCAGACAAGAAGTTTTTTTTTAAAGTTTTCCCTATATAACCCTATGTAAAATCAATTGACCCCTGGGGCAGGGCCAAATTTGACCCCAGGAGCAAAATTTGAACAAACTTGGTAGAGGTCCACTAGACAATACTACATGCCAAATCTTAAGGCTCAGGATCTTGTGGTTTCAAACAAGAAGATTTTCAAAGCTTTCCCAATACCATTAAGCCTATTTAAAATCAACTGACCCCTGGGGCAGGGCCAGATTTGACCCCAGTGGTATAATTTGAACAAAGTTCGTAGAGGTCCATTAGACAATGCTATATACCAAGTCTTAAGGCTCCGGGCTGTGTGGTCTCAGACAAGAAGATTTTCAAAATTGTCATTATATAATCCTATGTAAAATCAAATGACCCCCAGATTGGGGCCAAGTTTGAGGCCAGGGGCATAATTTGTACAAACTTGGTAGAGGTCCATTAGACAATACTATGTACCAAATCTTAAGGCTCAGGGCCTTGTGGTTTCAGACAAGAAGATTTTCAAAATTCTCCCTATATAACCCTATGTAAAATAACTTGTTACCGTCTAGTGCATACCTTCCATAAATTGTATAAATACAACCTCTGACAACTGAGTCAGGGAATCTGTTCTTTGGCTCAGTGGTTAGTGTGTGTCTTTGAGGCACTAAGATCAGAGTTTGAATCCCACTCTAGGTTGTGTATTCTAAGATGCACTGCATCTTTCTGTTATAGGCTTTCATGTTCGTAAGATAGGGGCTCATCCCGGATGACCTTTCCTGGACTTAGTTGTAAAAATTAGATAAAAAAGAATCTTTCAAGATTTCTGTCTGATCTTATTTAAAAATAAAAACACCATAAATGATGACTTTCTCAAGAGGGGATGTGTTAAGGTCTATAGTATACCTTCCTATAATTGTATAAATACAACCTCTGACAAGCAGGTCAGGGAATTGATTCTTTGGCTCAGTGGTTAGAGTTGGTCTTCAATGCACTAAGTTCCGAGTTCAAATCCCACTCTGGATTGTGTATTCTAAGATGCATTGCATCATTCTGTTATGAACTTTCATGTTCATAAAAAACTCAGCTTATCCATTTGTTTTATCATTTGTTGTTGTTTTTTTAGCCCTCTTTTAACTGTAATTTTTTTAAAAGCAATCTTCAACCTTCAATTTTATTAACTGATTCTTTTCACAATTTGATACATATATATTTCACAATGAAAATGTCAGACTACCCCTTGGGACAACAATTTGACTCTAAAATAAATCCGTTATCACTTGCCCAGTTCTTGCATGATTCAACACAATGTCTGTGCACTGTGATTTTATGCAATGTTAGTATTTAATTTAAGCCCTTCGTAAGATCATCAGACTGGGTATATTAATTCTTTAGACAGCAATTTCAATGGAAATACAGCCATGTTACAACCAGCATGAATCCTCAGTATTTTACACACTTCCTGACCTCTGCACCAGGAAAAGATATGTTGTGTAAAATATTACTACAGCAAATTTTCTGATGTACGACATTATACTGCCAACTCAGGCCTACGGCCCTTGTGCTCATATTAATCTCATATGCTGGCTGTTTATCACACCTCTATCTACAATAACTTTACAGTTTTCAAATTAATCTAAGACATAAATTGATAAATTTAGCTTCCTCAGGTAAAAAAGATTAATAAATAAAAATGTTATAAACAGAAGCACCAATGTCATTTAACTGTGCACTTAACCACCTACCTGATCAGACATATATAACAACCCCAAACAGCCTCCCTGTCAGATAACAAGCTCAGGAGAAACAGAGGCTGGTCTTTTCAGTATGGTAGACATGCATGTACATCTCTTGCTCAGATTTCTATTCACTAATTTAAAAACCAATTAAATCATTTGTTAAAGACAACCATCACTACCAGTTCTCAGTGATATGGTTGACAGCTAGCTAAAGACTAAATACTGTAGTAGGATATTTGATACTGCTGAAAAATGTCAAACAGGATACAATTAAACCAACCCACACCTATCTCAGCAGTTCCACACCAGTTCTAGTGATGAAGGTGGAGTAGGAGGGAGGATGTGGTATGCCTCTTTATAAACTGGGGATGGAAATAAGGTCCTCCACAATTTCAGTACTTACCACAATAGGGATATTTAACAAAACTTTTCAAAACTGGGGGTGACTAGGGCCATTTTAGCAGTGAAATGTTAGGGATCACTGATTGCATTCTCTTTTGATTAACAGGTCAAACTGTAATTTGTCACTCTGATAAAAGATAACAGAATAAATATAGCTATCTCTAAACAATTAAATTTTTATCAGGTAGAAAAATTAAAAATATACAAAGCTAGAACATTAAAAATTTTGATGACTTTGTTACCTATGTCATAAGACAGATAAAATATTATCTTGGGAACAAATGAAAACCTCTGAAATAAATGTCCCCACCAATGAGATACATACAAGAGTTAATGTGTTTTATACTACTTCCCAATTTTTATCTGTGACTGATCACTGGTTCATTTTATCAATGTCATAAATCCTCAAGATTTAGATAATGAACTATTGACTGCATCTCTAGCTAACCCAGTTGAAAGCTGTCTGTATGTCCAATGCAGAGAGATTCAAAGTGAATATCAATTTGTCTTTTCATGTAATAATACCACAATATCTGTACTTGGTCATGTTGCAGGAAGTTTTATTCCATTAATTGAATGTGTTCTCACTGAATGAGCCTATTTTGGCACCATGTCTAGATTAATTAAGTGTCGCATAGTGGGGCGTCCATGGGGGCAGTTCTGAAAATAATAGAAGGTACATTATATCAATATCAAGAACAGCTGGTTACTGTTATCAATAAAAACATTGGCCCTAATTTATCAATAATTTCACCACCATTATTCAAATCTAAAAGCACTGCTAACCAGCTCAAATGTGGAAAGCATCTATTTCAGAAAAATAATGATTGGAAAAAAAAAAATACAAAACTTACCCATGGTTGTTCTATTTCCCCCATGTGGCCAACCAGCTGAAATTTGAAATAAAAAAGATCATTTTAATTCATTCTTTAGAAATTATTTTAAAGAATTTTAACCCTTCTCCTGCTGGCGGCAATTGTGTTTGCCTTTGCGACCAGAGCAGACCAAGATCAACCTGCACATCTGTGCAGTCTGATCATAGTCTGCACTGTTCGCCATTCAGTCGGTAAATTTTCAATAAGCATCTCTGTAAACAATTAATGGATCTGTCCAAACTGAAAGATGGACAAGTCTATTTAAAGTTATAATACCACCCATTAACAAAAATTTAAATTATTGCCAATTTATGCAAATATTCATACCAAAGCATAGATAACTTGCTTAAATCTGCTGTTTATTTTCACTTATAATTTGACATTGTTCGTGGATGTCAGCAGATATAAAAACACCTACTTTGGTTTTCTGTAACCTCTCCGTCACTGCTCGGATATAGTCAGAAGATGCTAATTTGCATACGCAAGTTATTTATAGAAACAAAATTTCATTTTCAAAACCTAAAAAATTTAGTGCCGATAAGTATTCTCGATAGATCATACTTCTTCCTCTTTAATTTTAAAGCCTTAAAGGTTTTGACAACCATGCTACTGAGTATGTTTTGTTCTATCTTATTAAATTAATTTACATTCTGAATGATGCAATATTGCTGTATATATTACAGTATTCAAAATAGATCATGTTACATTGATGACTCATTTTACAGATGTTGGCAGTGTGTTCAGCATTTTCCGAAGCAATTAAAGACTGCCGGGTCATAAAATATTTTTGATAATTAAATCCTGACATACTTCTAGCACATCTTGCCATCCACAAAAAATAAACATGCAGATAGGGTGTTGATAATGTTATTAATCATTCTAGAGTTCTAATTTCATTTATTTGGATGACGATTATGGCCAGTATTATAACTTTAAGATATTCTGCAGGCTAAGAGTTAAGTAACATTAAAATCCTGCATACATTTCTATAGCACACTGCATGCACACAGCACTGAGTTAACACTAGAATATAAAATTTTGATTAAAAACTATACTCTTCAAAAAAAGAAATGCATAGTCCATTTTTCATAATTTTTTTTAAAAAAACGGGACTGTTGTTTCGATGAATCTTACATGTTTTTAATGTCATTATGTAAGAACTAAAGAAATTAATCACAGGTTTTAAATGTGAGGTCACTAATTGGGACTGGTCATTCTTTTTGCCAAAATTCATTTTCGTTTGATTGCACCAAGACACAAAAGTTTATTAACGTCGCACGCATTTCACATGTAACCGGAATCTAAGGCTTTAAAATCCAGGGGTTCTCGGTTTCAAATTCCGTTGCACATGTAGACATTCAACATCTGAACAAAGACCAACGCAATAATGCTATCGGTCAGTTACAAGCAGGTGAATCCCAGACAGAAGTAGCCAGGCTGCTAAATGTTTCGCAGAGTACCATCTCTCACCTTTGGGATAGGTACCGACAGTGAGGTTCAACACGTGATTGCCCACACTCAGGCCAACCAAGAGTGACTGCACCGGCCCAGAATCCTTACATCCGGTTACGTCTTTTGTGGAAACAGTTCACAAAAGCAACCTCTACTGCAGCAGCAATTCCCCGGATGGCATAGGATCTCAGACCAGACAGTCTGTAACTGACTACGTTAAGCTGCAATATGAGCCAGATGTCCCATCTGAGCTGTTGTTTTGACACACCGACACCCTCAAATCAAACTTCAATGGGCTCAGAAACATAGGGTATGGCCTAAATCAATGCTGGAGAACAGTTTGGTTCAGCGAGGAGTCACAGTACCTGTTGCAACAAGGCGATGGTACAGCGAGGGTATACCAACCATGAAATGAACGCTTTGCCGATAACTGCATTCAAGAAGTTGACAGATTCAGTGGCTGGGAGTGTAATGATGTGGGCTGCAATATTGCATACTGGAAAGACAGCGTTGATGCACATTCAAGGAAATCTGACAGCCCAGCGGTACTGTGATGAAATCCTGCAGCCAAACATTCTGGCGTAAATGCAGCAGAATGGCCCAGCATATCAACATGACAATGCCCGACCCCACACTTCAAGAATAACAACCGTTTTCCTCAAGGGTAACAACAATGTTGCTGTGCTTCCTTGGCCATCCAAATCACCTGATCTCAACACCATTGAGCATCTTTTGGACGACTTAGACTGATGTGTCCGGCAACGACAAACACAGTCTCAATCGTTGCAGCAACTTATTCATGCATTACAAGATGAGTGGAACAACATCCCACGAAAGGTGATTTGGAATTTGATTTCGTCAATGGGGTGGCGCTGTCAGGCTGTTATTGACACTTGTGGTGGACATACAAAGTACTGAGCTGTTGTGACCTTGAACTTTGAATATGTAATAACTTTCCATGGAAATGGAGATTTGAAAGTTGTTACGAGTTGTTATTTATCCACCTATTTATTAATCATTGTTATCATTGAAATTTTGTTGATTTTATATTTCCTCTAAATTTCACTAGGCATTTCTTTTTTTGAGGAGTATATTATAAAACTTTGATTAAAAACTACACAAGATTTTCTTTTATGATTTGTTTTAGGCAATGCAGTTCTGGTACACTAGTTCACATACCTTTTTCATTTCAGCTTTGTTCAGTGTTGTTCCAATCATGATTGATTTTCTACAGGCTCTTGATGCAAACATTGCTCGTACTCTGGATGGCCGACACATAATCCCCTTAAACATTAACATACAAGTATATACATCACTTAGGAAGGCCAGAACTCTGACTAATAGAGACACATGTATACAACACAATCAAAACATGATCTGGCAAATAAAGTTAAACTGAAATTACTATTCTATGAAAACAATATTGTCCTTTCAATGCATTTTCTAAGGACTGAAAAATGCAATACAATTGAACAATGTGATTCCAGCAAAAAAATGATCAGGCAAGATGCTGATTCAAAAAATTATGTTTCCTCTGTATGTGAATCTGATACTCACAGGTGAATCTGTCAGCATGAAAATCATTTCTTCTATATCTAAAAGGAGAATAGAAAATAAATTTGTTAGCTTTACAAGACAATACAACAGTTAAAATACCTGAAAACATAGAAAACTGTTTCTCTACAGTTACTGTTCAGAATGATACAAAATATTGAAAATTCAGCTGTCATTAATATATTCAATTCACTCTATTAATGCTTAAGTCTTATTAATTACATATTTTTATATGAGACCTACCTCAAGTGAACTTTACATATAACAAGAGCACCACAGAGCAGCACCAATGCTAGTCTGTTTTATCAATTATGTCAGAAACAGGGGCATATTAATAGATTTTAAGTTTGAAGTGAACATGGTATTATTATGTATTGGGTAATTGTCAAGAAAACTATAAACATGATAGATGTAAAACATCACACTGTTTGAAATCATCACAAGAGGGCCATGATGGTCTTTGATCACTTAGACTAACCTGAAAACAGGCAATCAAACAAAGCAGGAGAGTGGGGGGCTAGTCTTTCCAATTAAGGCATGTGTCAAATGGCAGATGGTGAAAATATAATATTAGATTAAGTTTAAGCTGGTGTGAACAATTAAACAGATAAAATTTCAAATTTTTTTGATGTAGCTTCAAAACCAAGGTGAGTGTGTGTGTGTGTGGGGTGGGGTGGGGTGGGGGGGAGGGGGTGGGAATGGGGGTGCAAACACCTAGCAGACCTCTACCAAGACTGTTCATATTACGTCCATGGGGTCAAATTACTAAGTATATACTACTAAATTAGGGGGTTGGAGGGTGGGGGAGGAAAGGGGGAGAGCAGCAAGTACCTACCCATCCACACACATGTATACAAAAGAAAAAAATACTGGGGGGAGGGGATAAAGTTTTCTTATGTGAGTATTTGTGAAATCAAGTGACATCAGGGATGGCACAATATTGACACAGGCGTCATTATTTGAACTTACTTGGCAGAGGTCCACTAGACAAGGCTACACACAAAATATCTGCAAATATCTGAACAGTAAGCCTTATCATTTAAAAATTAAAAAAAAAACATACAACCTAATGTAAATGGCAAATGAACTAGACATTAGATAATTTCAGATCACACATTTTACAAATAAAGAAAACCTCTAGTTTCTATTATGAGATTTGAGAAAACATTTTATTATAAAATCATTCACCTTCCTTTCCAAAGTTCCAGTTTTTGCTGACAGGTGTTGAAACTAACTTCACTCTATGTGTTGGTGGACCTATGGAGTAAATAATATTCATCAGGTTTAATAAAATGTGATCAAAACATATAAATTTCTAATATTTCAATACATGCTTTGCCTTTTTAAAGACTGAAATTAAAGTATACAGATAGTTTAGCAGAACAGAATCATATCCCTTACATGGTGCCTAGATGTTGGCATGTAAGGTACAAGTCAATCCTTCTTTTGTACTTTCCAAATCTTTAAGAGTTCATTACCATGACTGAAAAGTTTCAAGAAAGATTATCTAGGTTTTCACATGTGACTTTAATAAGCCAACATAAAACATTTACACTACAGAATATGGTAGAAGATTCATGCAATTCAAGTCTTCCTTGACAGCTTAATTGGACAGATGATTCTTATTATACCTAAACAATGAATTGGTCTTCACAGTAGACCTTATTTCTGTTCAATTTTAGACTTTGGTTCTTTAAAGTGACCGATTCACAGATGGGTCGACGATGCATACAAAAATAATTGTTTATGCATATAAAAGTTCTGGTTGTAGTTGTGAAAAAAATATCTAAACTAAGATACTGTCTCATTTTTTTGTTACAGAAACACATCATTATATAAAGTTTTTCATATTTTCATTGGTAAAAAATTTACCGTTAGTCACGGGGTAGACACTTTCTTTATACTGTTAAATTTGACATTTGTAAAGAACATTCCTCAGTGGTCTAGGTTGCTGCTCCTTATTTTACTGACCTGATGGTCAAGAGTTTGGATCCTGTCAAAAATTATTTTATTTTTCTTCAGTTTTCGTAGTGTATAGCAGCATAAAATTACATTTTTTCATAGTATATTAACTTCTCTTTAATTTCAACGAAAAAATTATTTAAAGCTAAATTCTGTGAGTCAGTCACTTTAAGAGGTCTTAATTATGTTTGATTTTAACACAATCACTGTGTTTCAACAGCCAAATTTTTATACACAATTCTGTCCACTCTACCTTCCAATATCTTACCTTCCTCATCAATAACAAACTCAAAACCATTCTTCCTAAATATCTCAATGTTGTCCATCAGTATAATTTCATTACTGGAGGTCAACTCAAGATTCATTGGGCTGAAAAACAACAACATGAAAATCTCAAAGATCTGATCGAAACTCTAAAAACAAGTAAAAATCTTTCTACCTCAATTTTAATAAAATAATTTCATGTCAGAAAACATTTCTTCATTTTAACTGTAAACTGCCAATTAGTAAGTACAAACCTAAAATCTGTTAAGATTCTGAACAGCTGTCTCAATTGTATGTACAAAATGTCATGACCTGAACGAATGTGTTGCATATATGCTAATGATGTACCGGTATGACGCCACTATTTAACTCTATCAGATCTAAAAAAATGGTACCCACATAATGGCGGCTAGAAATAGATTTTTTTGCGGTTTCTAACAATTTTGCATTCTGTATATTCTTTTGCTAGAATATCAATTATTTTTCTTTCTGATAGTGTGGTAGCAATTTTATGCTCATATGCATTCAGAACAGAATCCATAACAGGAAATTGTTTCACATACCCCAATCTGAAAATTGTCTCAGATTTTTTGTTAATTTTATGGGTAAGTTCACATGAGCAGAAATATCTTTCTTGTTTGAAACACAATTGCCACTTTTCTTTCAATTTTTCATGAGTACAAATACAGATCTACAAGAATATATAAGGTAAAGCCATTTAAAAGGGTTCTTGCTATGTTTTACAGCGCTATGAACATTCTGAATTTTATACAGTACAAAGAAGAAATTTGATTGGTGGTTTCACACCAACACAGACAATTCCTTCAGCCTACTACAAAAAAGGTGTTAAAAGGGGAGATAACTGCAACAGTTGCTGCATATAAAACTGCTAATATGAACATACAAAAGGGCAAAATTAAAGATAAAAGACAACATAGAGGTAGACAAACTGCTAAATGGCTACAAACTACATTTTAACAAATCCTTTAAAAATAATTTTACCCGGAAAAAGTAATTACACTCAATTTTGAATTCAGAAAATTCCTAACAATGATCTGAATTTTAAAAAGGTAACAACCCTCAACTCTGACATTAGCAAACAACAAATAACATTCATTAAATGGTGACCTACCAAATCAATTTCTGACTCTGTATAACAGTATCTCTTTGCAAGGTCTCAAAGTTGTACTTCTCATCTGTAGCATGCTGATCCACAATAAAAAGGTCATTCTCCAGTTTTGTGATAATGAAGCCCATGTTGAACTGTCCTAATATTTCCATTTGTGCAAACATATCCTTTCTGTCAGAAAACAGAGGAATATGTTTGAAATTTAGAGCACTGAACACATGTTGACATTTGACATTTGTGGTATTAATTGCAATTTTCTTCATTTATACATGTACAAAGCCTTAAAATTATTTTCATGTTATCCTCTTTTCTGAAGTTCTAGAAGATATTGTTAACTAATTTCTAATGAAAACTGTTATCTGATCCCATGTAACACATTCTGTCCCATAACATCAGATAATCATCATATATGTTAACAGATTTGTAAAAAAATGTAATATAGTGTCTGTAGAGTCATTTCATTGGTTTCACAAGAAAAACAATTCAAATTTCACGACCAATAAAACGATGCCTTTCAGTAATTGAAAAATCAAAATTTAACTGAAATACAATTAATATCATATACCACTTACTAAAAATCATGCATGTCATCAATAAATCAATAAAAACAAAAAATTATTCAAACACTTGCAAAACTTATTTTCTCTTTTAAAACATTTTAGCTAAAACTTTAACTTGGAGTATTTCATCATGTAATTCACTTACTTGATTTCTCTCTGCAACTCCTGTTCAGCAGCCTGATTTTCTGCTGGGTTAATGGTTGCTCTGAAGGCTCGACTGAATCGATCACTTCCATTGCTCTTTTCTACAAGAAAGAATCAAGTGCAGAGGTTTAACCCATGCACAACCCAAACCTTATTGAAATAGGCACTGTGGTTTTAAGTTTGATGATCTGAACAAAAAACTACCTTTAAAGTACTGAAATACAATGCAATCAACAAAGCTTTAAAAGAAACTTAATTCCTCAAAAACTTAAGCTATATTTTCCAAAAGATTTGTTTGTTTTATACAACATATTCATTGATCTGCCATTTTTATACTCCAATTACAGTAATTCTCTGACAGTAAAGTCAATACACTTTTAAAAGAATATTTCACCTGAATTGCTTAACAATATCATCACCTACCTCTACACTTCCATCTGTTTCTAAACTGGTCCATGGAAAAGCCAACACATTTTTCTTTCCTCTCTACATTTTCTTCAGCATCCTGGAAAAACCAACATTAAAGCTGTGTATATACCCAAGACATTTACCTTTTCACTTCCCCTGCCCATTCAACTCTGAACCCTATGTGCGTGGCAGTAATTTCTAATTACATGATGTGTGTTGATGCTGTTAACTTCTCTTACTTGGACAAACCAGAGTAGAAAATTCCTCATTTTTTAGCTTAAATGATTTAATGATGTGTTTGTTTCCTCCCCCTCCCCCCAGTCAGACAGTCTATAACATAAAAGGAGTATCAAATACATACTACAAACTCTTCAGAAAAGCAACCATATATTGAAGAAGGAATGGCAGAAACAAAAGTTAAAGAAGGTTAGTAATAAATGTAAAAATCTCTGCTGTCAACGAAATGAAATGTAAGGTGAGAAAATAACTCACAAGATGTTGGTCTTCAAAACCCCCTTGCTCACTCTCACCAGTTTCATGTGGAATAATGGATATATCTATGCTTGATGCCTCATCTTTACTTTCAACTTCATGGTGAATAATTTTCTGACCAACATGGCTGTCCATTTTATGTTCTTTTACTATAAAAGTATTCACACTCAGATCCAGTTCAGGTTTTTCTTTTTTCAACTCACTATTTGCAAGATCAGTATTGTATTCAGAAACAAATGACTTAGTGTTACTGTTACATGTCTTTCTATCTTTCTGAAAACTTGCTGTGTCTTTCTGAACACTTGATTCATAATTCTGAACACATGGGGTATCATATTGAACATCTGTGGTATTTTGTACACATGGGGTATCATACTCAACATCTGTGGTATTTTGAACAAATGAGGTATCATTTTGAACACAACTGGCAATATTCTGAAGACATTCACTAGAATTTTGAACACAATAATTTTCAATACCTTGAATTTCAGTTAAAATGGAGTACTCATTTTCCTGTTTTTGAACACCTTCCACTTTAAGTTTTTGCAGATGATCACCTGTTTCATCTGGAAGTTCTGAATGGTTATACCTTCTGTCTCCTTGAACTGATCCATGTGAGGACCTATTTTCATTTCTTTCATCTACATCTTCCTTGTATTTGCTTATATGTTCACTATTACTCTCACCTCTCTCTTTCATGATAATGTGATCAATTACTGTGAGTTCATTAGAAATACTTGTTTCTTTTATATCTTGTTTATGATGTTCAAGTATGATGACTTCATTATTATCTTCCTTCCTTTCAAAAGAAACACCTGTGGATTCATCAGAAACTCTTCTTGGACTCTGATATGATGAAACAAATGAATCCAGTCTTCTCTCTGTAAACAAACAAAATTATGCAGAGTTAATTATCTTACAGATGTATACTGTTATACAGTAGAATCCTGCTATAAAGACCACAAACAGTTCTTAGATAAACTAGAACTGTGTCCATAGGACAAGGATGCCCACTATGCATAAGTGCTCATAAACAAGAGCATGTATATCCTGTATGTAAGATTTTTTCTGTACATATACCTAAAATGATCTACAGGTAACCTTATGTACATGTTAAATTAAATTACAAATGTAAAATTTATATGTTCAATTATTTATATGGTATATAGTGAAAAAAATCAACAAAGGGCCATAATTCTGTTAAATATGGTCACAGCAAAAATTCCTTCCTTTACTACCATCTACACATTAAAGCTGTTCATCCCTGGAAGTTTAAGCAAAATCTGCCATCCGGTTTAAGAGGAGTTGCGTTCACAAAATTTCTATATGGTATATAGTGAAAAAATCAACAAAGGGCCATAATTCTGTTAAATTTGGTCGCAGCAAAAATTCCTTCCTTTACTACCATTTACACATTAAGGTTGTTCATCCCTGGAAGTTTAAGCAAAATCTGCCATCCGGTTTAAGAGGAGTTGCATTCACAAAACTTCTATATGGTATATAGTGAAAAAATCAACAAAGGGCCATAATTCTGTTAAATTTGGTCGCAGAAAAAATTCCTTCATTTACTACCATCTACACATTAAGGTTGTTCATCCCTGGAAGTTTAAATAAAATCTGCCATCCGGTTTAAGAGGAGTTGCATTCAGAAAATTTCTACATAGTATATAGTGAAAAAATCAACAAAGGGCCATAATTCTGTTAAATTTGGTCGCAGCAAAAATTCCTTCCTTTACTACCATCTACACATTAAGGTTGTTCATCCCTGGAAGTTTAAGCAAAATCTGCCATCCGGTTTAAGAGGAGTTGCGTTTACAAGATTTTGGGACGTACGGACAGACGTACGTACGGACAGACGGACAAGTGCAACGCTATATGCTCCCCACTTTGTGGGGGCATAAACAGTTGTAATGTTAGGGTAGTCTTATCAGAGGACACACAACCTTATAATGGACTTTTAAGTCATGAGAAAGCTTCCAAATATTAAAGTATGTTTTTCACTTCTAAGGGACAGGGCTTTGTGTTGAATCCAGGATGCCATATTTGGTGTAATCTTATTTTGCTAGACAAGTAATACAGATGAATGAAAGATCAATTCTTTGAATGACTTAATATTTAAATTAAACAAGGGCAATCAGTGATCACATGTGTCGCCTGATGATAGCCAATTAAACAGTAGTATTGAGAGGTGGTTGGACAGTTTATAGGCTAACACGCATTTTTTTTTTCAAGGGCCATAACTCAGCCAAAAATCATTCAACCGAAAAACCCGTTAGATATGCCAAGTACTTGAAGTACTGATCAATCCTGTAAAGTTTCATTTAAATTGCTTTAGTAGTATAAGAGAAGTAGTCCGGACAAACTTTTAAAATAAAAATCATAAAAGGGCCATAACTCTCACAAAAATCATTGGACTGGAAAATGCCGACGATATGCACAACTAGACTTGGTACTGATCATTCCTGTAAATTTTGGATGAAATAGCACCAGTGGTTTCTGAGGAGTAGTCCAGACAAGATTTGTGACGGACGGACAGACGGACGGACAGGCGGACGACGGAGAAGTGATCTACTTCGTAGCAGGCAACACAAAAATACTCTTACTTTGCCCAAGCTAAGATGGATGAAGCATGAATAAAATAAATTAATTATCTGATCATTTGATTAATGACACAATCATACTTTTGACTAACAAAAAACTTTATCATAGCCCGTTAAGGTTGAAATAAAAAATGATCTAGTGGATTAGCAGGGAGGTCGTAAGTCTGGACAGATATCAACTGATGTTAAGCGCAAAAATATCTGTTTTTTTTTAAAGAAGTGGGCATATAAACAGAGTTGTCTTAATTCTGAAGTGAACTCAAGGCAAGGTTCAGAATCTTAATAGGCATTAAACAGGTAATAAATTCCGCAACAGACTTCAGACAGTATTTCCTAACCTACACAGCACACATAGGTAAAATTTGTTTACTTTCTAGTAGCTGAAGAAACAAATTCTTACAACTTTTGTAAACAACACTTCCTTACTGCTTCTCTTGAGTTCTGACTAGAAATTGTGCCAGAAGGAAAAGGGCTGAACTGATGAAGTTATGATTCTGACAGTTCTCTTGCATCACTGATTCTCTTCTATAGCTTTTATCCTCTGAACTAAACTATATATAATTATCAGGCAGATCAGTGGTCCAGTAAAAACACTCTGGACTAGTAATAAGTCTGGTCCCCTGTTCCCCCATTAAAGCAACTACTGGGTAAATATCTTTTGGATGAGACATTTAACGAAGACTCGTGTATTGGTGCTATTCACTCAGCATTTAAATGAACAATGTTTTTGTCTCAGGAAAGGGATGTTATTGTATCTTGTACTATTTTCAACTAGAATATAATAAAATAATTACAAAACTTCACAGGGTGCCAGTCATATGGAAAACCAGTACCAATGATAAACTCAAACAGATAAAGACAATTATCAGAAATCAAAGAAGTGATGTGAATTTAAACCTTTTAATAAAGACAAGACTCATGAGCATAGATTATCTCAGCAATGATTCTTTTACATATCAGAATCACTTATACAAAATTAATACACTTACGTTTCATTCCAGGTCCTGATTTTGAAGGTGACTTTGAACTTCGATCACTGGTGGAATCCTCTTTCGAGAACGCACTACTAAATGACCTTTTAAGCTTCATCAAAGATGTCAGACTGGTTGGCTGGAATAACATGTATTTATATTAAGAAAACTGGATAACAATCATAAAAACTTAAATGTTCTTAAAGAAATACTTTATCAACTTGCCAATCAGTGCCATGGTGTGTTCCAGTACAGGTCTCATGTTTCAGTTTTCTCTTTACTGATCAAATACATTGCTGAAGTGATAATAATGAAATGTTCGGAAAATTAATGAATTGAAGCTAATTTAATGCAATGAAAATAACTGTTTCCATGTTTAACATTCAAAGATTTCCCTAATATACTTTATAAAAACATTTACTGTGTGATTTAGTTTTACAAACCTTTTCCAGACTTGGGTGTTTTGACAACCTGCAATACAAAGAAATGCTATTTATAGATTACATGGAGCTTTTTGTTTCAAAAGGTATATTTGTGTGACAGAAATTCATATGGCAAATAAAATATTTTCGCAGCTAAAAAAACAGATTAATATAAAAACATATTCTAGCAATTGAATTCATCAGCTTTAATAAACAATTCGGAGACTTCTACTTATACAGTGAATATAATTCTCAAGTCACCTTTCTTCAACTAACAATTACCTTCTTCTTTGCATGTTTCTATTCGTTTACCTTTTATTATAACTATTTTGACTATTCTAATAACTTATGTGGCCATCATAAATCAAGCAGTTTTTTCAACCCTTTGATTTATCTAGCCATCAAATCAATAAACTTTCGCTCAGAAAACACAGTAGAAGTTTCAATACCTGTTCAAATCTGAATCTCTTACTGGTAAAGCACCTTTACCTGTAAAAATCAGAAATGCATAATTTAGCACACAGCTTAAGATACACTAACATTTATCACTAATTTCCTTAACAGTAGGTACTTTGAAGTTGAACACTTAGCATGATCATCACAGAACCATCCTCTATGAAGTTTGATGGTAAGGACACTTTTAAATCAACAACTGGCAACCGGAGGGTACCACTGGCTTTTCAAAGCAATGATGGTTATGTAAACTACCCATCTATATAATGAAATAACAGCAAAAGGTTAAAAACACAAGAAATTATCTGCTTCCTTCACCATTTTGGTTTAAGATAAAATAAAACAAACAGGAAAATCTTATATCATTTACTTATATCATAAGTAAATGATGTGCTACAGTTTAAAAAAAAAAAATGGAGCTGTATTTAGATAACTGGATCATCCGACTTTGGAAAGAGTTGGATCTGCAGTACAGAGAACAGTAAAATACCTAGCACAGATAGAAACAGACAAATTCTGAATTTTATCAACACCCCTCTTGTAAATGAGCATACTATAATTAATCTAAAACTCCATTACAAAATGCCAAAACTGGGCACCGAGCATGACTATGCTAAAAGTGAATTAATGTATCTGATATACATGTATGTTTCAACTTAATCCAACAGGATTGCATCATAGACTTTTGGCACTGTTTTCAGAAACCATCTACCAATCTGGCCATCCTCTGTCATTATACATAGGTTTGACTACTTACCACAGGCCTTTGCTGGTGGAAGCTGATACTGCACCATTGAGGTCGTAGGTTCAAACATGGCTATTAAAGATGCCTGAAACAGTCATGATGTAAACAGATATTGAATAAATAATAAAACAAGTTAAAAACCAGTAAAATCTCCATTTGCAGCCTAATCCTAGTATTCATTAGAGTTTCTGAACTTTTTCAAAACACTAACAATTTTTCCATTTTTTTTTTAAATCTGAAACTTTGCTGTTGCTCTAAACAGATAATTTGTCCATGTACAGATCAGGGACTTACAAAAAAGTTTTACGAGTCAAATTAATTTTTTTCAAATTCCCTTTCTTGCATACAAGTTTTTACACCAAAATAAACCAAAAACATAAAACTGGGACTTTATTAAGGTGTGTTAGTTTTAGGCGATGATGTTTTACCTTAACAGTGGCAAGAATAATCTTTTCTCCCTCTAGAAACACCTGTCTCTTATCTGGGGTCACATTTACATCCACATTGTCTGAAAACAAAGCAGAAACACTACCAACTCTGCACAATACAAACCAATCACTTATCAGAAAATTGAATGATGTATCCAACATGACGCTAAAAAATGAACACAAAAAACTGTTGTAAATGGTTAAGTACTGCCAAGTAGGTACTGCAAGTTAGGTACCACATGTTAGGTCATATGGTTTTAGTTGGCCTGCAGATGAAGGGATTTTCACAGACAAAATATTTCCAAATAATGGTTATGAATCATTATTTTTTTTCAATGATCACAGGCCAGCAGAAATGTTTACAGCTAATGATAACTTGCACTTGTCAATAGGTTTTCAGTTGTTGCCAGGGCATGAAAATGACATATCTTGAGAAAGGTTTGTGGTAGTGTTTATATTGTCAATTACGCCAAAAAAATGATCTTAACTAAAAACAAAATAACATTACAAAGAACAGATTAACAAAAATTAGAACTCAGCAAACTGTAACTTATTCAAATCTTCATAACTGATATGTCTTTTTAAATTTTTTTTTGAAAGGCCCATTGTCATCTTAGCACACACATTACAGACCGATGATGACAAGTAAAAAGAACCAACCTTTCTGTACAGTAATCTTGAACACAACAAATGGATACTGATGTCTATTATACTGATGGTAGACTTCATTCACTACTTTACTCAGCTGTAAAACAAGACAGCCATGTCTCACTGGCATAAAGGTAAAAAATCAGGCATTCATAAAACTTTCTAAATAATGTTATCAAATTAAAATCTAAGCAAAGTAACGATTCACAGAAATGCATTTAAAAGTGCCTTCCAAGTTCTACTATGTGTATAATGGATACTGGCAACTGATCTTAAGTAAGTAAGTAAGTAAGTTCATATGTAGGTTTGAATGCCATCAGCAGAATCTGACTTGCTCTGACACAACTGTTCCTTTTTTCTGGGGATATCAGAAGTCACCATTCTATTTATTACTGTTACCAGTTTCCCAGACGACTAATGGCCACTGAAGAGTTTAGTTATTTTAGTATTGTTTTGGATAGTGCAAGGTAATAAAGCATCCCATTCCAGAGAATGCATCTGGGTCTTTTATATGCTAAGAGTATAACTATGATACATGGGGTGATGATTTAACTTCTAATCCAAAAGACAGGCAGCCATTAAGACCAGTGTCCAATTATATTTTGTAAAAACCTGAGGCAACAATCTATGTAAAATGGTTATTTTATGTTTAGAAATAAAAAATGACGTAAAAAGTCGTAGTTGTAACTTAGTCCCAACCTGACAATGTTACAGGGGGCCTTAGGGGGTAAGAAACAAAGACCCTCTTCCGGCTGAGTTTGTTTATTATTGACAGGTTACAACCAGCACATCCTGTTTTTTCTTCTCACAACACTGTTCGATTAAACAAATAAGCTTCAGGCTACAGATAACTAAATTTTGACTCCGTTACAACAAGGAATTTGTTTTCCTGCTTGGACTGTTTAACTTTAAGCATACTACCTTGTTAGAATCAAAAGGTCTTCCATTTATAAAGAAGAACTGTCTGTCCGTACTGCTTCTTCCTTGGCCATGCTCACACTTGGACACATAACCTTCAATACTAAAATGCCAAAATATCTGTTCTGTTAAAACCTCTGTTGTGTTGAAAACTGGACATATCAGAAATTTACATTCAATACTGAAAATTCAAAACTTGGTTCTGTTAAATATCTGTTATGCTGAAAATGGGATCCTATCAATATACAGAGTTAGCTTTGTCAGTAGCAGCTCTCTGATACTGGGCAGTTCTGGTTAGAAAATCTAATACATCATCCACTGAAACTGTTGGTAACAAATAGTTCCTAGTAATTTATGCTATGATCACATTAAAACAAACCACCCATTTCAGCATGCTTTTAGAAATCAATGATAAAATATAATTCTTTCAATAATACAAGAACGATCAGTAATCACGTGTCGCCTGATGATAGCCAATTAAGCAGTAATGAGGGGTGATTGGACAGTTTGTTGGCCAAAATGCCTTTTTTATTCAAGGGCCATAACTCAGCCAAAAATCATTTAACTGAAAATCAGTTAAATATGCCCAAGTACTTGAGGTACCGATCAATCATGTAACATTTCATTCAAATTGCATTAGTTGTATAACAGAAGTAGTCTGGAAAAACTTTAAAAATAAAAATCATTAAAGGGCCATATCTCAGACAAAAATCATTGAACTGGAAAATGCTGATGATATGCACAACTAGACGTGGTACTGATCATTCCTGTAAAGTTTGGATGAAACTGCACCAGTAGTAGGAGTATGAGTAGTCCAGACAAGTTTTGTGATGGACAGACAGACAGACAGATGATGGAGAAGTGATCCCTATATGTCACAGCTACTTTGTAGCAGGCAACACAAAAATGATAGCTGATCAAATTGCAGCATTCTGTTTACCTCAAGAAAATAAAAAACTCATTTTTTTCCTTAAATTATTTCATTGCATCAAAATACTGAGGTATCTTTCATTCTTAATTCTTTCATGACTTGTGTACGTTAAGTTATAATGATTTTATATATTTTCATTTTTTAAGTAAATCATTGAGTTGAATGAAACAAAATTAATAATGTTATTTACTTTGTAAAGCAGCATTGCATGTCCTTTGATAATATTTGAAGAGTAGAACATTAACCATATTACATCATAAATTAACAGTCATCTGTGATCAATTAATTTTTATGAAAGCAAACTGTAATAAACACAGACCATAATGGTTCGTAATATAATCTGTTTACCTGAATAGAGAACCGTTGTTTATCTTTATTCCAAACTCACAGCACGTGTCTTCACTTGGCTCTATTTTCTTAAACTCCATCACACTTTGTGTCTACAGTATAAAATATACTCGGTTTATTAAAGAAATGAAATAAATTTATGACCGTATTTATGTACCTTACTGAAATGAATAAATATATATATGCATTTATCACAGGCATAGATTTCACCCACTGGATTAAATCTGACATTTTTTAAGGTATGAATAGTGACTTTGTCTCTTATTTAGTGAGTTAAAGGTATGATTTAATGCCAGACTGTTGAGTATCCTTTAACAGAGATATTTACATGCAACATCTTCCTTTGTTCACATCAGCCTGTAAATGGTTACCAGTGATGAAAATCATTAACCTTTCTTTCATATCTATTGGTTCAACCTAGCCTCACCTTCTGAGATGTAAGTGTGTAACATAGAAAAGCTTACTTAACAATAAAACCTGAACAAAACTGGTATAATCTATCCGTATAAATAAGAAAATGTTTCTTGCTAATGGTAGTGAACAAATACCTGTTTGGGACCAAAAACATTAGATATATTTTCAAGCATGTTGGCATTTCCCTTTGATGACACCACAGTTGATCTGCTCCTGAAAAAATGAAGAAACAAGTGCAAAATTCTTGAATCTTCGTATGATTTTTTAAGTAGTAACAATACTTATGAACATACCCCTCATTATGAACTGTGGTAATAATAGGCATAGGCAGGTTGTTTGAATAAAATATCGTAAGTTAAATCTGTAGTACAATACATTATGAATATATATGCTCCCCTACCCCTACCCTACTCTACAAGCTGTTATCTTTAATAAAACTAAACCTATTCAAGATTTTAACTGAACTACAATGTTGCAATTATTTTTAACTAAACATCATTACTGGAAATTACACAGTGCTAAAAAATTTTAATGATATTATATATGAAGTTGACAGAAACCTTGTTAAATGACTTAAATAACAAGAAATTATTTATCCTATCATGCTAGATTATCTAACCAAACAGTTCTTCAAATTATTCTGCTGTCTTTAACCCGTAACTTTAATATCTCTATTTCTACGTCAAATACCATCCAGAAGTTTACTCTCTTTTTGTTGAAATATCTAAGATTTGAAAACTTAGGATAACTTAAACTAACTTTATCACTTAAAAATACCAACCTTCACTGACAAAGTTTAAAATTTTACCCTTTTCCTGTCTGGTTTGTACAAGTGATTCTCACACCAGTGCTAATAATACAGTATGAGTTTAGGACTTGCACCATTTTCACAAACTCCTTCTTCAAGTTTCTCTGGAATTCTTTATGCCTCACAGGAAGGGTATAGAATAGATTCTGCAGGATGACTGAAGTTCCAACCTGTAGATAAAACATAATGTACATAACAGATTCTGCAGGGTGATTGTAGGTAATGTAATGTGAAGAACAGTTGCTGCTGGATGTATTTACAACCTGAAGAGTATATATTATGTACAAAACAGATTCTGCAGGGTGATTGTAGTTCTAGACTAAAATAAAACATTAAGTCTTAGTTGGTAGTGCCAACTGCTGGATAATATGAGGGTGTGGAACATACAAGAGAATTTCTTAATCAATATGTTTTTGTAAGATTCAGCTTTTCACCTATACACTGTAACATTACTTCAACTCTGCATATTTGGTTATATGCAAATTTAGTTTTAAGAAATGATCACTTAAACCTATTATTACAGAGTTATTTATGATGATACTTGCAAATTGAGGGTTCAGTACAAAAATGTTGTAATTTCATTAAATTAAAAGAAGTTACATGTTTTATAGATTTCTATGAACCCTCAAAAAACATTTCATAGTTTGAACAGGAAAAGGTTATAAGTGCTAAGAGGCAGACAGAACATTTTCCTTTTTTACCACTTGATTTATGTTCAGATTATCACAACTGTCTATACTGCCTGACCTCTGGATAAACATTCATCACATAGTACAGTAACTTTCCATTTAAAATTCTATTTCCTGCACTCACATACCTGTCTAGCTTGTTTGGACTGCTTCAAAATTTTACCGTTGTGGTCATACTCTAGTTTTGTTCCCACTGCAGCATCCTTATGCCGGGTGGCTATGCTCATATCACTGTAAAAGAACATTTAAATATTCCCCTATGTTTGTAAAGAATGGTTAAATGCGACTGCTGTTCATCAGACATAATAAGAAAATTACCTGCAGATACTAGCAAAGCTGTTTATTTTTACGAAAAATAAACACAATATTTCACTTCATCAAAAATAACAAGTTTTCAAACACTGCTCTGAAATTTCAATCTGTATTGTTTCTATTGCAATTAACATTTATACCAATAACTAAAAGAAAATGGATGCTTTACTAAGATGACTGATCACAATATTTTACTGAAAAGTAAATTAATGTACACTTTCATGTTTACCATAAGATGCAGAATGTATAGTCACTCACACAAACTTTTCTCCCAAGGTATATTCATTTGTTGTACTTACCTCAGGGCACACAGGGAGCTTAGAGCCTCCCCTCTGAAGCCAAATGTTTCCACATTAATCAAATCTGAGAAGTCTTGAAGCTTTGATGTATGATGCTTTAATGCTAGAAATTAATAATATCATATGATGGTTTCAAACATATTTTTCCTATCTCAATGAATTTATCTTGCAGTACATGTACATAAAATCAGTTATGTTTACTAAGTAGACTCCATCTCCAAGAGGTTATTATGGAGGTTCTTTGTACTCGATAACCCTTTTCATCATTGCAGGATAATAAGATCGAAGCTGAATTCTTAAAAATCTTGTATAACATCAGGACAAAACTGTTTCATAGGAAAATGTGAATCTGACTCTTACATAAACTTGTTTTATTTTTGGCATTTAACCCAGGGCTCTACAAATTCTATAGTCCGACGTCCGGGACAGCTCTAAACTTGCTCTCGGACACCTGACTTTGTACAAAAGTTTTGTCCCGGACAACTCAAATTTTGACAGCCATAAATCTCGGATAACTGCTCAAATAAACAACCCACTTGGATAAACAACATGATGCAATCGATTTCTAACTGATTGGCATTCGATAAGCTCCGCCCTAATAAAGAAGTGACAGCAGTAAGCTGAAAAGGTCAACCAATCACGACTCTAGTTACAATTTACTATGGATATTGATTATATTTTGTAAATCTCTGTTGGTATCGTCAGTGTTGAGTTTAAAATAGTTCAGGCAAGTAAATATCTTAACAAATTCATTGAATGCATATTTCCATCTGCAAAAGGTTAAACACCAAAGCTTTGCCAATGTTATTCTAAGCCTTTAGACAAGGGACACAAAAAGAGCAAAAATTCTTTATGGCATTTTCATTTTAATTATCAGATTTATTCATAAGAAAAAGTAAAGCAGATTTAAGACAATCTTAACAAAATGAACACAACCAATTATAGCAAATATTTATTTCATTAAACATGAAGCAGCGAGTGAAAATCTCGGATAAAATCCGTATGTCATATATTTCCGCGACCACGTCGTATTTTATTATTTATAGAAAACAGTGTCTTGGAGACTTTTTACAAGGCAAACTTACAACAGTCAATTGACTGATTAAGATAAGTAGTCATGCTTTTATTATAAGAACCAGTTTTTCTTTTTTCAATGAAGAATGTTCCTTTTCTCTAAGACTTGAATATTTCTGTCATATTTACTTTTGAAAGCAACAATTAGAATAAATCAACATACTTTACACCTTAAAAACTTTGTAACTTGTTCACATAAAATTCTTGGGAAGCTGGAAACACATCCCCTAGGTAACCAGACATTCCACCAAAAAGTCACTGAATTTTGATGCCAGAAATACGTCAGTTTAAAACAATAAGTTGAATAACAACTAGTCCACATATTTGCTGACTGTCATAGTCTTTTAAAGTGAACTCAATTTATGTTAAGAAGTTTGGGGTATCTTTTAAAGATCTATGAAATAGTCTTTCATTTTAAAAGTGTTTCTTATTCTTTTTTTAAATTGACTTTGTAAAATTAAAAGCCCAATTAGCTAATAATGCTTATCGAAAATGTTATACTTGTCACTTGGACATATGACTTTGTTTTTGGGACAACCCTATTTTGTCATAGTCAGTTGTCCTGGACAACTCAATTTCAAAGAAATTTGTAGAGCCCTGATTTAACCTTTCAAGTATTTTTTAAAATCTGATCTCTCAAAAAAAATGATATAAAGCTTGCTATACATAGCTTTTTAGAGAACCAAATTTAAGAAAAAGTTTAAAACTAATACATGACATTAAAGCGACTGACTCACAGCATTTAGCCGAAATTTTGTTGTCTTTAAAATTTAAGAGAAATTAATATACTATGGAAAAAACATAATATTGTGCTTCTATACACCATGAAAACCGAAAAGAAAGTTTGACTTAACCAGGATTCAAACCCATGACCTTTCGGTCATAAAAATATGGAGCCATGATCTACACCACTGAGCTAAAGAGACTAGTTATCAAATTTCGTCAAAATTTAAGTTATAACTAAAGTATCTAACCCGTGACTAACGCAGTAAATTTTCTACCAATAAAAGTGTGTAAAACTTTATATTTTGATGTTTTTCTGTAACAAAAAAAGAGTCAGTAACTAAGTTTAGATATGTTCTTCACAATTACAGCAAGAATTTCAAGATATATAAACATTTTCTTTTTTTTTCATCATCGGCCCATCTGTGAGTCAATGAGACAGTCTCTTAAAGACATACAATATGATCTAATACCTACTTAGCCCTTCAAAGTTCTTCTGATGGACTCCCATTCCATTATCACTGACTTCTATCTGCTCAGCACCATAGTCTTTTAACTTAATGTCTAAAATGAGAAGAATTCTACACTAATAAATTGTATAGAAAATAAAGCAAACCAAACTTAAACAAATCTTCATGTCCAAGGGCATATAACTATGAAATACCTTTCCCTTGCCTAAAAAGCAATATTTAAAGTTCAAGATCAGGGTTTTCCATCCTTACATAAAAGAGGCAGATGACAGGCTAACTGAGAACATTTAGTTCAAACTGAGGCAGCAAAATTAAAAAAAAATAAATATAGACAATAATGAAAAATTATAATTTTGATGATTAAACGGTAATGTGATAAATGGCTATTTAGGCTGGTTCCAGTTCATATCTATTTCAAAACCAGAGCAAACACAGCACCATTCTTTAGTCCCTACTGAACAAGATCACAATATTCTTGATTAAGTGTTAACAAGAGAAAGTAATCATTGGAGCTAAATCATACCACATATTATGTCCTGTTTTCACAATGATACATAATTAAAAAAAATCAAAATGATTCAAGTTTTAAAACTGTACCAATGTTATGTTTTTTTTTCCATTGGTTTACATTTAGTTTGAATTTTCACTGAAGAAAATGGAACAAAGATGGTCAGGAAGTCAGGCAATGTTATGTTCAGCCCAAAACATTTGTCTCAGGCTCGTAGAAAGAACTTATAAAAAGTGAAAAACCAATGTTAACTTCGATTACCTATGATTGTTGATCCAGCATCAATGCTGTTTTCAAGAAGTTCTTTCACAGCAGTGGCCAGAGTAAGAACAACCTGACCTGAACATATCCGATGTACTGACTTCTTGTCTATAGCACTGATACTTCCAGCTGTAGGGTGGTCCAGAACATCTGGTTCATCAACCTCACAATTTTCAACTTGTTCCATTTTTTTCCTGAAAAAAGATTAACAGTTTTTGCCTTTACTTAAAATCCGATAGTTTAAATCCAGTCAGACAGATAAAAGAATTAAGTCTGTTGTTTTTTATGCTTCCACATTTTAAATGTTCTGAAAATTTCTGAAAAATCAACTACAGAGCACAGGTAAGGTACTAACAACTGCTCAAAACAAGGAGTCACAAAATGTGTAATAAGTTGGAATTTCATTACTGTCTATAGCTCTCTCACTTTTCCCTAGTCAAGGTAAATAATCCTTGTTGCTTCTGGATATTGATATATATTTTTTCAATTATGAAGTACATAACATCCTACAGTGGCAAGACTACCTGAACAACTTCCAACTTAGTTGGAACAATTTAATAAAGTTACTAGAAGGAATACCACAATGCCATTACTGAATTTTCAATACATAACATGTAATGTAAATATGTGAAATTTTACTGACTGGTATTAAATCAATTATTTTCAAAAAATGAAAATGTGAGCCAGATTATTACTCCTTTCAAGCTGTGGCCCTAACCCCTGGATGTATTTATTGATACTGGTTTATAACAATAGCTGCTAGAAGCTGTGGCCCTAACCCCTGGATGTATTTTATTGATACTGGTTTACAACATTAGCTGCTAGAAGCTGTGGCCCTAACCCCTGGATGTATTTATCGTTACTGGTTTTTAACATTAGCTGCTAGAAGCTGTGGCCCTAACCCCTGGATGTATTTATTGATACTGGTTTATAACATTAGCTGCTAGAAGCTGTGGCCCTAACCCCTGGATGTATTTATTGATACTGGTTTATAACATTAGCTGTAAGAAGCTGTGGCCCTAACCCCTGGATGTATTTATTGATACTGGTTTATAACATTAGTGGCTAGAAGCTGTGGCCCTAACCCCTGGATGTATTTATTGATACTGGTTTATAACATTAGCTGCTAGAAGCTGTGGTCCTAACCCCTGGATGTATTTATTGATACTGGTTTATAACATTAGTGGCTAGAAGCTGTGGCCCTAACCCCTGGATGTATTTATTGATACTGGTTTATAACATTAGTGGCTAGAAGCTGTGGCCCTAACCCCTGGATGTATTTATTGATACTGGTTTATAACATTAGTGGCTAGAAGCTGTGGCCCTAACCCCTGGATGTATTTATTGATACTGGTTTATAACATTAGCTGCTAGAAGCTGTGGTCCTAACCCCTGGATGTATTTATTGATACTGGTTTATAACATTAGTGGCTAGAAGCTGTGGTCCTAACCCCTGGATGTATTTATTGATACTGGTTTATAACATTAGTGGCTAGAAGCTGTGGCCCTAACCCCTGGATGTATTTATTGATACTGGTTTATAACATTAGCTGCTAGAAGCTGTGGCCCTAACCCCTGGATGTATTTATCGATACTGGTTTATAACATTAGTGGCTAGAAGCTGTGGCCCTAACCCCTGGATGTATTTATCGATACTGGTTTATAACATTAGCTGCTAGAAGCTGTGGCCCTAACCCCTGGATGTATTTATCGATACTGGTTTATAACATTAGTGGCTAGAAGCTGTGGCCCTAACCCCTGGATATATTTATTGATACTGGTTTATAACATTAGCTGCTAGAAGCTGTGGCCCTAACCCCTGGATGTATTTATTGATACTGGTTTATAACATTAGCTGCAAGAAGCTGTGGAAGCTTGTTAACTCGTACCTTAGTAAACTGAGAACTTAGTACCCTCGTACCCTATTGTGTCAATTCTTTCCTTCTGAAGGCTAATACACTCTTTTTTATAATTCTTTTTTTATTCTCTTAATTTTAGTGCTCATCTTCTTTCTTCCTTTTGTTTCCAGTTACATCATATGTGTAATGAATGCCTGTTGGCAATTAATTGTGAATCATACATTAGAAATTAGAAGTAGTATTTTCTTATAAAACAAACATGAAGCAGTGACTACAAAAAGAGAGCATAAAAACAAAAGGCCTTTTTATAATACGTCATATTAATACTTTGGAATCTGTACATAAAAGAACTGTAGCCAGGTACAGGTATATTGGTCATAAATCATTATGGCAAAACTATGTGGCTTTGAAGCTCAGTTAGTAGAGTGTCCACCCTGTAAGCGGAAGGCACTGGGTTTTGAGTCCCGGTCGAGCCACGATTTTTCACCACCTGTTACATTAAATTTTGTGACTATACACAGACAAATATTTTATATCTGTCTGCCTGAAACAACAAAACATGTGCTTGTGCGTATGACAAAACATACAAGTATCCCTCTCAAATCTGCTTTAAAAATAGTCCTTTTACATGACAGTTTCTTTTAATGACATCACAAAAGCAAACAAACCTTACTACACCTCGAGGATTTTGTTCTAAAAAGTTTTGGTATCATTGATTTGAGTCAACTATAAGGAGAACAAGCTAACTTTATTCGGTAAGAGTTAACCAATTATAGTATGAGTTAACTCTGGTATGAGTTGACGCTCAAGTTGACTTGGAAACCAATCATAATTACTTCATACAAAACTTTTCTTTATTTTATCGAGCACTTCCAAATTATAATCAAATCATAATTTACTTTTGTAATGGCAAATCAACTTATACATCACGTTCCTGAGATGGATTTATGGAGTTTATGTACCAGTGCAATAACTTACCAGGAGGTTACACACCATTTTTGGAGGTTATGTACCACATATATATTTTGGAGGTTAAATACCGCTGATATATTTTATATGTAATTTTTTTCACATAAATGATGATCTAGTATGTTTATAATATTGAAATCAGACATAAACGAATTAATTATTTTAACAGCTATTTTTAAGATACTAAAAAGGTAAAATATAGAAAAGCAACATACCTTTACCTTTATCTACGTATAATTTACCTTTATTTAGGTATAATTATCGCATATGAATTTGCCAATGAGTTGTCAAACATAGCATAAACAAATCACAAACTACTGACACATGGGTGAATACATTCTTTAAAATTATTATAATTTAATTTGTTAATTCGATTAAACAATGATATAATTGTGCAACAAACATCTCTACCTGATATTTTTCACACCTTTAAGGCAACACCTTACCTTTTTGGTACGTAACCTCTTATTTATGTAAGTGGTACGTATTCTGAAATAATGGCACATTTATGTAGTGATACATAAACTCCATGGTACGTAACCTCCAGTTTCTCTGTGTTACGGTCCAGTGCACACCTACCTATAATTGTAAAAATATAACTTCTGACAACTGTGTCAGGGAATCGATTCTTTGGCTCAATGGTTAGAGTGTTGGCATGCCAGGCGGGAGATCGAGGTTTGAATCCCACTCTGGGTTGTGTATTCTAAGATGCATTGCATCTTTCTGTTACAGACATTTTTGTTCATAAGATGGGGGCTCGTCCTGGATGACCCATCTTATACTTCCCTCGTCTGGGATGACCTATCTTATACTTAGTTTTAAAAACAGAAAAATAAAATAGAATCTTTCAAGATTTCTGTCTGATCCATAGATCTAAAAAAAAATACACAACACCATTTGTCATCATAAATAATGACTTTCTCAAGATGTCATTATCGATGTCTTATGGTCTAGTGCACACCTACCTATAATTGTATAAATATAACCTCTGACAACTGCATCAGGGAAACAGCCGATGTCGTCCACTGTTAACGCGCTGGACTGGTATACCAGGGGTCCCGAGTTCGATCCCCCGCTCCTCCACTAACATTATTAATAGTCTTTCGGATGAGACTTTAAACCGAGGTCCCATGTATCAGTGCTATACACTGCGCATGTAAAAGAACCAGGGGTGTCTCTGGAATGGGGTGCTTTCTTTATCTTGCACTACCCCAATAACATAAAATAACTAATCTCTTCAGGGGGCGTCGGTCATATGGGCAACCGGTACAGACGGTAAATAAGCTCAAATAGAGATGCATCAGGGAATCGATTCTTCAGCTCAGTGGTTAGAGTGTTGGCGTGTCAAGCGGGAGATCGAGGTTCGAATCCCGCTCTGGGTTGTGTATTCTAAGATGCATTGCATCTTTCTGTTACGGACTTACTTGTTCGTAATCCCTGAGATGTGCCCGCCTGTTCGTCCAAAAATCAGCTGTCCGAAAAAGGTACTATTTACCCCTATTTACATTAACTTCAATTCTACTGCTGAACATGTAAATGGAACACAAGCTGTATTCAGTTAGAAATAGCAATGAAAAATATAATGAATTCATAAGCCTACTGTGAAGTGTTCTGCAACAAAATTTATCAAATGTTGCAGCAGTAACCTGGAAACTCCCGAATTTTGTAGCGGTGCTACCGTTTTTTTTAAAGGTCATACAGCTCACTAAGCAGCTGTGTTACATTTCACGTTGTTACAGTCAGTATTAAAAAAACCCAAAACATTGTTTATCTTGTTTACGGAAAAGATCAATTCTGAGAAGAGGTTAGTTTTTAATATATTCCTTGACAGATTGTGTTGGGGCTATACTGGATTCATGTGTCCTTAGACATAATTTGTCTGGACTGGTTATGTTTATGTGCAATATTCTTTGCAAGAATTTGAAGTAGATCTACCAAGCCTTGCTGTGCATATTGTTGTCACCAGGGCCTTAATTGAGAGGGAGTGAACACTCCTTATCTATCGAAAGAATAACCAAATATGCTGCCGCGCATTCACCTGTATATCCTGTAACGGAAAATCAATCAGTAATTGTTAATCTATTGTTGCTTAGCGGTAAGGTTGAATGCACCTAGCTTTAAAAAAAACATCGGTCTTTTTGTCAATAATGGGCTGATTTTCATAATCTGAAATTTGTAAGAAAGAAGAAACATTGAACTTTTTATATCATTTAATTCACTTCAACAATGGAAGTTTTTCTTGCAAGCCGACGAGTAACAGATGACAACTCAATACGTTTTTCTTTCTATTTGGTTATTATCTACAGTTGGCGGAAAGTTGGCATGCAATGCTCGCACATAGTTTACAAAAACATTGGTCTTTTTGTCAATTATGAGCTGATTTTCAAAATTAAAGATTTGTATGAAAGAAGAAAACATTAACCTTTAAAAATATATATATTTACGTCAACACAGCAGAGGATTTATTTGCAAGTGGATCTGTAAAAGACAACAGCTCAATATGTTTTTCTCTGTTTTGTAAAAAATCTGTCTCCATTTCATGAAAGCACAATATTCAATCATCCATTATGAAGGAAATATGAAGAGAAGGTGGGAAACCATAAATCTAGATCCAAATATCGTTTAAGTATAGAGTGCGATGCAATTTATGTTAAGTGTTTTTATTAAGTCTGTTTGCACTTAATATGTTTGCACTTATATTACCCAAAATTTGGTACGTTGATGATCTCTGAATGACTGTATTTTCAACAAAACTGCTATGTTTACAGTGCTCTGTTTCATAAACAAACACAGATATAGGAATAAAATACATTGTAAAGCTCAGTTCTATCTTCTAACTTCATCTAATGCTGACTTATTTTGATACCCCCTGAAAGTTGACCAGAAAACAAGAATCTGAACATACTTTCCGCCATTTTGGAAAACAACGATTCAATTTTAGTATCGATTTTATTGTTTTTGAAGCAAAAACTGCATTGAAAAATAACAAACAAGATAATCAAAACAATATGGGAATATATATTTTACTAATTCAGCTAGAATTGTATTGTAATTTCTTAATATAAGCTGTTTTCCAGCATTTGATTATACATTACTAGCCGCCATTGAGATATTTATAAAAAAACCGACCGTGCATGCGTGCGACACCATATTTTTGCAATTTACGAGTGTCCATTCCCTCTCAATTAAGGCCCTGTTGTCACGATCCGATGATTTTTCACTGAGTTATGGCCCATTGATTTTTTTAATACATCATTTTTTTCGGACCATTTCTCATTAAATTCAATTCATATTTTAATCAGAGCATACGTTGTTGTTAACGCCAAATTCCCCATTGGTGAATTTTCCTATAACTTGGCTAATGAAATATCCATTTGACTTAAATCTTAGCTAACGCATTTTTCAGATAAATTTTAGTAAGCAAAATTAATGATACAGTACTTCACGAGAATTGTAAATACCAAAGCTATATTTGCATAATGTGGCCTCACTATTTTGCCTCTGAAAATGAATCGAATATACAGGCTGATATTTTTATGTCTGTTCACCTTAGTCTTAAAGGTTGAACAATATCAGATCTACAAAAGCGGTTCAACTCTTTAAGCATAATGAATTCTAGGCTAGTTGTTGCTGTGCTCCACTGCTATGATTTTTCACTGAGAAATGGCCCTTTTATATTTCTTAACATAAATTGTCTAGATTTTGACAGCTGTTAATAGTACTTTGATAGTATAGATTTTGTCAGCTGTTAATCATAAGTACCAAGCCTGCTAGTGCATGTCATTGTTGTGTTCCAAGTAAAAAAGAATAAAATGGTTAAATGTATTATGGTTGAATAAGTTTTTGAATGTCAAGGATAGTTCAGTCAGTTGAGTGTTGGACTTATATAAAAATTGTAGTCAGAGCTAAATAGCATCTGTTCAAGTCCCTGGTAAGGCTAGTCCTATAAATGAGCCATCATGTTACTATTTTCTCCTCTATCATCAATTTTTTATGAAATTTCATGTTTTACATATTACAAGTTAAATGAAAATCATAGAATATTGTAAAAAAATAATGTTAGAGGTGAAAGAAGTATCGTGATGGCTTAATTATAGGACTATGGTAAAGCAAAATTTCTCAATGGTAATTTGAGGAAATTGCATTTGCATGTAGGAAAGTAAGTTGTAAATTTCTTATGGAGTAACTGGGAAATAACCCAGAAATGCTAGTTAAATTAACAGACCAGCTGTCAGTTATTTTATAGTATAGCCAATATATAAAGAGGTGGAAATGGGCTTAAAATTACATGCAAACATATCTGAATGTGCATTTACTAAACAAATTCCAATGATTTATATCTCAACTTACTGTTAAAGAGCCAAATTACTGTTTTGTTGCATGTTTAAAGGTTGTAATTTATTATGTAAATAAATTATTGTCTTCTTCATCAAGTTATTATTTACTACATTATTGTTTCTCTTACCTTAAATTGATCAGATTACTGTGTCAAGACAGTATCTGGGGGTATTCATCATTAGTGATAGATTTTGTTTTACAGGTAAAACATGAGGTCTTTGTTTTTCTTTAAACGCCAGTCAAACAGGTATTTTTATGATCATATACATGTAGCTCACTATTACACATTAAAAAAGGAGTGGTGTTGTATTTTAGGAATTTATTTGAGGTCAGTTCTGAGAAGAGATAGGTTTTTAGCTTTACCGCAGAAAGATGGTCATTTCTTATGTTATTTCATTTCTTCTATTTAGGGTGGCCCAAAAAAAAATCATTCAGATTTCATAGATAGCAGTGTATCTAGTCCCATTTACAAGCCATTCCAGCACTCATGTTCATAAGTATATATATCTATATCCTGAAGCCAAAAGGATACCTGGACTAGCAGTATATGTCATATTCTGTAACACATTATTTAACCAGTTAGTTAAACTGCATACTGAGTTACAAAAGATTTTGGTAAAAGACAAAATTGGTAAATTGATTATAAATATACGGAAGCCCATTGAGGCCGTTTTGACTTAGAAGTTAGAAGGCAACAATTCAAACTAAGATGTTAGATCTTAGAACTTAGGTCTTTAATCTTAGAACTTAGATGTTAGATCTTAGAAGTTAGGTCTTAGATCTTAGAACTTAGATGTTCCGTAAAAGCATTAAAAAAGCCGAGAAAGGGACCGAGTGTACTTTGCATCATTGGTCAATCCTTCTGTCTTTCCTTCTGTACCAGGTCAAGACCACAGTGGCCACTTAAATAAAAGTTAACCATAATGCCTTAACTTTTAAGACTTGCACTTCTGTAATGCTGGATGAAGTTATCAGCAGTTGGATATTGATTGGGGTCGTCATGATATATAAGAATATTAAAAGACAAGGATTTGGCTTATATTAGTATTGAAATAAATTGCCATTTGTTACAATTTCCTAAAGTGACAAAGGGGCATAATTCTGCACAAATGCTTGATGGTGTGACCTGCTCTTGGCTGCAAATTGGGGTCATCAGTATATACATAATGAACCGCATCACTGAATATGTACAATAGAATCTTACAAAGGAAGTATATGGCTGTCTCATTGGCAGGGTACCGAATGATGGCTAATCGAGAAGATGTTGCATGTGCAAAATATGCTATCAATGCATATTATATGCTGTGAAAACTAGCTATACAGCTAGATATAAAGCATGCAAAAAACAATAATGAAAGAATCCATAACGTTGTAACTTAGACCTTAGAACTTAGTTCTTAGAACTTAGATCTTAGAACTTAGTTCTTAGAACTTAGTTCTTAGAACTAAGACATAAGAGCTTAAACTTAAGTTAGATAGAAAGTAAAAAAATATCGGTTTGAAGCTAAAAGAAGGAAAAAGTAACACCATTCTCAAACATAAAACTTTATTCAATTACCAGTAAACTACAATACATGAAACAAGATACTTTGATCACATTAATCACTAAAAAGAATATCACAGTCTCGACTAGAACCTGTCGATGGCATACCCCCATGTCACACTCAAGAAATAGTTAATACTAAACCTTTGTTTAAGTTGCAGCAAACTTACTTTAATATCATGCACAATATATAATAACAATATAATATCCTTGTATGATAAACTATGAAAAAGTAATGCTTAACATGTTCTAGTCTAGAAAAATGATAAAATTATTTTTAATACACGTTACAAAACCGACAGTATCAATTATTATAAAACTGACAGTTAAACAATTTTAAATACCGTTCCAAATTTTGACAAGGGGGGTAATTACAAAAAGATAGGCAACAGATACTTGTGTTCTTCTTAAAGGGTAGCCCTGGTTATAAAAGGCCAGCCGAAATCACTATCCTGGAACAAGAGCGGATGTGGTCCAGTGGTAACGCGCTGGACTGGTAAACCAGGGGTCCCAAGTTCGATCCCCCGCTCCTCCACTAAAATTACTAATAGTCTTTCAGATGAGACGTTAAACCTAGGTCCCATGTATCAGTGCTATACACTGAGCACGCAAAAGAACCAGGGATGTCTCTGGAGTAGGATGCTTTCTGTATCTTGCACTATCCCCCACAACATAAAATAATTAACCTCTGCAGGGGGCGCTGGTCATACGGGCAACCGGTAGCGACAATAAATAAACTCAAATAGATAGATAGACTAGCCAGTTGAATTGGGAAGTTCTAGCGGTGTATATTACATATAAAGATCACTGACAGTGAATGATTGATGGGAGGCGGAGTTAGGTATACCATAGAAATACCTTCCTTTAACAAACACTGAAACAACTCTAATGCAATGGACCCACCGTAACATTTATTGGTAGCCATACAAGATCAAAATTCCACTCTAGCATGAATAGATTTATCGTGAAAATATCACAAATGAATCTTATCTCACCACTTTTGGTAGATTTTCGTGTGTACCTGACCGCTCTTGATTTCCTTGCAAAAATGGCGTTTCCCGCTTTCATGAGATTTCTACATTCTAAGTTCTAAGATCTAAGTTCTAAGATCTAAGATCTAACATCTAAGTTCGAATTGTTGCCTTCTAATGTCTAACTCAAAACGGCCTCAATGGGCTTCCGTATAAATAGCAAATTGCTTGCACTAATGGAGTAATCAGTATAAAGGGATAAGGGATATAATAGTGCCATTAACACCTTTACACATTGTGAATTGCTAATTGGTGCCAAGATAGAGAAAGCTTAAGATCAGAAACAAGAGACCTACTTCAACCTAATAAAAATGAAGTGGAAAAAGCAGTTTAGTAAATCTCGCCATGAAATCAGAAAATTTTACTGTACAAGATAATTTAGCATTGCAAATCCAAATTTTGTTCAATGAAAAAAACTAACTATACACTTAAAAACTTCATGTTTACTCAGATACAAGTGTTATTTTCAATACACTGACAAGTTTGACATTGAAACAAAACTAAATTTTATGTCCTTGACATCAAGTCAATATTTAAGCAAGGTTTAGTGCACATAAACATTTAAATATTGGATATTCTGATAGCTACACCTCAAACAGAATGTAAGACTATTGCTTATTGTATTTTGAAAGATTTGTTGCAAATTTGTAAAGAAGTCCTGAGAAGTGGATGGGGAAATAAGTGCTGGATTGAATAAAGCATTGTGTCTATGTGAAAAGGCACATTCTTCAGTGGAAGTGACAGTATGAAGTTGTGAAGTCAAAACCGAATCAGCATTGTCCTTATTTTGTTCATGGTAATGAGGGCTAAGTTAACACATTTATTGACAGTAATTACCAGGTAAGTTTGAAGTATCCAGTGCGTTACTGTTAGTCATGTCACACACTCTGTACATAAAACAGTTTGTGTCGCATGTAACTTCTAGAGCCATGAAACCTGTAATTTTATAGGATTTTTTTGTGACAATACAGTGGAATGTGGGGGCATTCCGTGTCCTATGGACACATCTGTAGTTACATAATTATATAAACATTTTCTTTTTTATGCATGGTCGACCCATTAGTGAGTCAGTTGCTTTAAAATATAAAATCAACATTGCAAAGAGCTAGGGCATGCCCAAAGTTGTCATTCACAAAATTAATATTTTTACCTTGTCAATACATATTTCCAAATGGCCAGAGTGGCCTTGTTCCACTGAGTGTTGAGTACAGCATCCTATAAGCACTGGTGCCATAACCTTACCCAAGCGATACGGAATGTATTTCGTACACATTTCCATGAAAAAAAGCTAGTCTAAGACTTTTTTTTCAAGTCATTTACAGTGGTACCTCTCATCTTGTGTCATTTAATGTCTTTCTATTTTCAGAATACAAGTCCATATCAGAACACAGCTAAAGGAAGTGGGGTTTTACTTAGTTAAGTCACAATTTCACTTAGAATTGTGAGGGTGTGTAATGGTTGGCTACAATCCGAATCTCAAGCTTACAGAGACAGATATTGTTTTTGCAGGTGCTGCCAGTAATGCTGTGGCAAGAGCAGTAAATCAGCCTTTGATGTACTTAAAATCAGATTTCAGGTAAAGATATAAAGAAATTAAGGTGATACCAGATTTCACTAAGTCAGTAAGATAATCCTTTTTTTTGTTTTCAGAACTCAACTTATTGTTGAAAGTTGTGCTTCTTAACCATTGCCTGATACACAGTTTCAGTTTAAGCTCATAACTGAAGTTACCAAAAAAGGGGGGGAAAATTGCGAACACTAGTTAACAATAGATACTATAGTTAGGTTGAGTGCCTTACAACTGTTGCATGCAGTTCTGACTGTTCAAAAAATGATTAGTAAACTAAGCACAATATTGAAGTGGCCTGTTCCCAAAAGCCTGATAAGCTCCGTCCACTTGTTAAGCTTATGTTGTGAATGTATGATGAACATTTAATCATTTAATAAGTTAGTTGTTGTTTAGCAATCTTCTAGCCCATGTGAGTTTGATAATAATAAGATAGTAAATGCTATCAAGGATTTGGGTCTTGTCAGATTCCTGATACAACTAAGGATCTAGTATTTATACATTCATACAAACATTACAAATATTAGTGAATGATCTTTGACATTGAGATGAGTTCTTACCAGACCCCTCTGACAAATTGAGTTTCATTTACATTTTACCTTATTGCTTATATTCCCTGGTATATTTGCATGGACTTTTACTTACCAAGTTTCCTTTTGTGCTAATTGCATAATTATCTTCTTTATACACATAGCTGCAGATAGAGCCAATATCAAAGGGGAGCTTAAATTCCAAATACCATGGTTTGCTTCAAGCAGTACAATGTATTGTGAAAGAAGAGGGTTATAGAGCCCTATGGAAGGGACATGTTCCAGCTCAAGTCTTATCCATTGGATATGGAATTGTACAGGTGTGTTTATATAACTATCATTATTTTCTAAGCTATGTAATAGTAAGGTTGTAATTTGAGTTGTGTATGGTTAGTTATCACACTGTTGTTGAAATGAAAGGGCACTTTTGCCTTATAGAAATGTAAATTGTAAGTAACTTTTTAAGAAAATACTTGTACTTGGATCAGACAATTCTGCAGTGCTTGAACAAGATGAATACTTTATCGCATATTCATGAAGTCTGATCAGAGTTAACTGCTATTTTTCCACTGTGTAATTAGTTCTGCATTGATTTTCAAACAGTTTGCCACATTTGAGTATTTGACGAAGGTTGGATGGTATATTTTGCCAGAGAATTATGCTCATAAACTGCTTCCTGTGACACACACAGTGTGTGGTGGTATAGCAGCTTGTGTTTCTACTGTAGCTGTGCAGCCAGTAGATGTACTAAGAACCAGATTTATAGCTCAGGGAGAACCAAAGGTATGTAGCAGTCTTGTAAATACGATGAATAAATTAGTTTAATATACTCTTTTTATGACTCCAAGGAGAGGCATGTTGTTATCAAGCCCAGGGCTTTAGCTTGAAAAATATTTTAATGGAAGTACTACATTAAGTCTGACATAAAGTACCTTCATGTAAACAATTAAAAAAATTATCTTCAAGCTGAGCCCCTATGATTGGGTTCATCATCCATCTGTCCCCCATTTTGTGTCCTGTCCATGTCTCTTAAACACCATGCCTTTTTAAGGACTTTGAAGTTACTTAGAATTATTATTACTTTTTGAAATATTCACTGTGGCAGAACATGAACATCAAGAACAGAACATGATTTGGTTGGCTCCATCTAAGGGCAAAGTTACCCAAGATCAAAAGTTGTTGTTGTCTGCTATTTAGTATCTATGCTAGACAGGAGCGAATGTGGTCCAGTGGTTATGCCCTGGACTGGTAAACTAGGGGTCCCAAGTTCGATCCCCCACTCCTGCACTAACATTACTAATAGTCTTTCAAATGAGACGTTAAACCGAGGTCCCATGTATCAGTGCTATACACTGAGGATGTTTAAGAACCAGGGGTGTCTCTGGAATGGGATGCTTTCTGTATCTTGCACTACCCCCACAACATAAAATAACTAATCTCCTCATGGGGCGTCTGTCATATGGGCAACTGGTTCCGATGATAAATAAGCTAAAATAGATAGATAGATTCAGTTAGATTTGTAGGCAACCATTAGAAACTTTTTTTTTTTTGCCTCTGTTGACATAGACTTTCATGTAAATTGGTATTATCTGGCATGCACCTGCATAAATTGTTTTCAATCTCACTATATAATGCTCCTTCATACCCATAAATCTTTTTAAAATTAAAAAAACAAACATTTTCAGCCAATCCTGTGAGCTTTTATGTCTGATATATGACCTTTGTAGGCAATAATCATATTTTTTGACAGCTCTTGTTTTGTAATATAATATACCACCTTGCAAAATTACATTGTGTCACCAGTGTCTGATGTGTCCTTGTGTTTGATTTCAGCCAAGCAGAAGCTGTATATAACATTTTACCAGTCTCACCCCAAAATATTTTTATTTACGTGGCATCTGTATAATCTGAAAGTGATTGCAACTTGCCAAGCCTTTAGATAGGGTGATCCCTTAATGAGAAGAGACCCTAGATTTCGGTGTAAAGGCAAGTCTGTTACAGCCCAAGATGTAAAATTTACTCAAGATGAGTTCATTTCAAGACTTCAACTCAAGGGTGGATTGCTTATGATAATAGATTCTGGGTTAGTAGGTCAAGGTCAAGTCACAGGTAAATTTAAGGTCCACTCAATAATGAGTTCTATTTCACCCAGAGTCTTCAAACTTCCTATGGTGATTGCCCTTATTGACTAGAAAAATCCTATTGATTCTGGGATCAGTAGGTCAAAGGTCAAGGTCACAGGGGCCCAAAGAGTGTAAACCGTTTCCACTTAATAACTGGGAGTTCTATTTCACCCAGAGCCTTCAAACTTCATAGGGTGATTGCCCTTATTGAGAAGAAGAACCCTATTGATTTTGGGGTTAGTAGGTCAAAGGTCAAGGTCACAGGGGCCCGAAGAGTGTAAACCGTTTCTGCTCAATAACTGGAGTATTATTTCACCCAGAGCCTTCAAACTTCATAGGGTGATTGCCCTTATTGAGTAGAAGAACCCTATTGATTCTGGGTCAGTAGGTCAAAGGTCAAGGTCACTGCTAGAAGGACACTTCTCAACCATATATATGATAAAAACATGGACTGCATTGAAGCTGGTGTTACTCCAGTTACAGCTACCACCATGTAACATTTGCTGTCTTCCACACATCCGTTGATACAAACAGTTCCACTGTGATGTCAGGTGACGTCAACCGTGCCTAGAGTAAGGTGTGAAACTATCATAACCATACATATGTTAATATATAAATAATGTTCTTTATACCATAATAAATAACAGAGGCTTCTGTTTCAGAAAGGTGATATTTCTTCCCTGGCCTTCCTTCCATCGGGTGCAAGGGGGAGACATGCGTTTTTCACAAAAAACATCTAGTTTTTATTATAAGTGGTTTGGTAGATTAATTTCAAAAAAGGCAAATGGTATTTTTCTATTAGATATAAAATATTATTGCTTTCATTAGTGATGGACAGGTAGTCATTGTAGCACAGGTAATGGAAATAAAAAAATGGGGGAAGAAAAGTGTCAAGGGAAACAATGGTATGATTGCATCTCTTCTGTTTGATATGTATTAGCTTTACACTGAAGTAGATGAAATAGCACTTTGATTTTGCAAGGAGTAAATAACAGGTTTTCAATAAATGGCATATTTGGAATATATTCTCTTTAGTTTTTTATGTAAGAAAAGCAGTTATTTACTGTGTCAGAGCTTGTAAGGGTATAAAGTGATTTTAAGAGATTCAAGGTGTACACGTAAAATACCTCTTGTTTACTATTTATAGTTCTATTATTTCATAAAAATAATAATTTCAATTCTTTCATAACATTACAAGCCAGGTGTTTCTGCAAGGGTTTAAAGTATGACTAATAGCATTTGGAGCCCCATATCTGATGTCCTTGTTTAGAAATGCCAGATCCAAAAGTAGCAAATGAGTATATTGGAGGGTGTATTGTGTAAACCAAAGACCTAAAAATACCATATTGTAAACAGATACTGTGTACAAACTTTTCTATGCAAATAATAATGTAAGATATATGACAATGATTATTTCTCCTCGAAAATCTCGAAGGTAAACAAAAACAACCTATTGAAATCATATCTTTTTTTTTTTCAGGGTATAAATAACTTGTTAAAACTTCTTAAATCAATCAAGGACAAAGATTTACTACCCATTCAATGAAAAAAAAAACAAGATTGAAAAATTTCTGAGAAATAATCGGACTTTAATTGTTTATAATTTTTATCTAGCATGGCATGTTGTTTTCGTATTTCAAGTAGGTTAAACTACATATTATTTAACCACACCTTGACTTTCTTTCTTGAAACTAGAAGAGTCGTCTGCAGGTCTTAATTGTTCTATACTGAATGCAAAACTGGGAAGGTTTTTCTTTTTAGTACACTGTATTGCTAACTATTCAACTATACAGGCTTTTTTATATTTCAGATTTATACATCTTTTTATCATGCAGCCAGATCCATCTATAAAACGGAAGGGGTTCGAGGCTTCTACAAGGGTCTTTCACCTGCTGTGTTAGGTATAGCACCACAGATGGGCCTCAGTTTTGGATTCTATGCTTTTCTGCAGAATATGTGGAATAAAGTCTTCAAACTGCCAGAGAACCATCATCCAGGTTAGTAACAGAGTATTGAGTATGCAAGCTGAAAAAGAGAAAATCTCTTTGTTTAAATTTTACTCTGAAGTTGTTGCTTTTTTTTGGATGAAAATTACTGGAATCATTTTGATTTGAATAATTAATTCTGTCTGGATTTTAAAGTGGCCTTTAGAACAGTCTTCCAAAAGTTAAAAGAAGTTGTCAGACATTTATTTCCTTCTCCCGTGATATGAAAACCTTGGAGCCCAAAATTTAGATAAGTGTGATTGGATCCCAGTAATAATGAGGGGAAATATTTGGCAGTTGTCAAATTTCTTCTTTAGATACTTCATGATAATTATCACAATAAGAATTTAATGATATAGAAGTTTCCTTAATAATACAGAACTGTCAGATTGATACAATATAAAAAAAATGTTGGAGCTTTTCTTTTTTTGTTGGTGGTGTCACTCTTTCAAATAGCTTTCAGGAAGTCCACCTGTTAAGCTTTGTGTGTGATACTGGTTCAGCTCCTGTTGGAAGTTTAATGATAAAATCAACATAGATTTAATGATTATTGCTCATTAGATTAGTAGTAGGACTTTAGATGTTTCAACTTTCCAGATGATAAAAACTTCTGATAACTGTCCTATAATAGTTGATAATAAACAATGTTCAGTCATAATGTGTCTTTAAATTTCAAATGACTATCATGTTTTTTGCTTTTGCAGGCACAATAGAGAGTTTTTTGTGTGGCTCAGGGTCAGGATTTTTCAGCAAGCTATTGATATATCCATTAGACTTAATGAAGAAACGTCTGCAAATCCAAGGTTTTGAAGAAGCAAGAAAACCTTTTGGAAAGGTCAGCAAGTACACTGGACTCAGAAACTGTTTTGTGAAGTTGATAAAGGAAGAAGGAGTACTTGGACTTTATAAAGGATTGAGTCCCAGTCTGTTGAAGGCTGTGTTTGTTTCAGGAACTATTTTCTGTGTATATGATCAGATTTGTTATGCTCTTAGTTTAAGGCATGATTGAATTGAGGTTTATGACTGATTTTTTTTTAGCTCCCTCAACACATTGTACCCATGATGATCTTTTGTGGTCACCATGTGTACATCATGCATTGTCCCATGTCAGCTTTAAAAAAATTCTTCCTAACCACTGTGTCAAAGTTTATAAAACTTGGCAGGGTTTTTTTTTTGCACAAAGCTCTACCAAATTGTTTAAAGAATTTCATTCCATGCAGAACTTTGGATGCTGTGGCAGCAAGAATGAAAAACTTCATGTCTAAAACCACCAGTTCTAGAGCACTGAAATTTGATATGTATTATTGTTTAATGGACTTCTACCAAATTGTTCAAATTTAGTCCTTTGGGTCACTATTGTCCCCCTCCTAAGGGGTCAAATGATTTACACAGAAATATGTAAGGACTTCTTCTTGTGTGAAACTACAAGGCCCAGAGTTTTGAAATTTGGTGTGAAGCATTATATAATGGTACTCTAACAAGATTTTGTAAAAATTATTAACCTGGAGTCATAATTAGCTCAACCATGGGGGTAATTTGTTTTACATCGACTTATATAGACAAACTCTTTTTCTTTTCAGAAGCCACAGAGCACAGACTTCTGAAATTAGGTTTGAAATATTGTTTGGGAACCTCTACCAATATTGTTCGAATAATACCCCTTGGATCATTATTGTTCCTTCCTAAGGGTCATTTTTTACCTAAAAATAAAAAGGAAAATCTTAAAATCTCTTCTGCTTCACCAGGCCTAAAGTTCTGAAATTGTGCCTAGAGCATTGAGCAGGATTGTTCCAACTTTGCCTCTTGGGTCATTTTTGGCTCCTCCATCAAATCTGATGTTTTAGACTTATACAGACTATGTTTTTAGCATTTTGTCGTGCTTTTCTTTTTTATTTTGATTATAAGTTCATTACATGGCACTTGTTTTTTTCAGCAGTTAAATTCTGGTGAGTGCTCTAGGGCTATTATTGTCCTCTTGTCTATTTATTATTTTGTTTATTTATTAAATGAGGAAAATACCTGTGTATTTTTAAAGCTGTTTAATATTTGAAGTCAAGGCAATTTAAACAAAAGAGTAGGGAATTTTATTTTTTAAATTTCATTTTGATATGTGAAATTTTACAAGAATTTTATTTTTATTAGTGTGTTTGCATACAATATTATTGCAATATCAGAATTACTAAGCATTGTTTGAAGAGCATTGTCTGTAAGTGGTAGTCAGAAAGGTTATTAGATAAGTGGTGAAAGTCTCATACAAGTATTGATATTATATTACATGTATTTCTTTACATACTGTCACTCAGTTATTACATTTATTTATTTTTAGACAGTGACCAAATGGTTATACAGTGTCTGGCTTGAAGTCTGCTCATTTACAGCACTTAGGCAAAATTACAAATGATACCACATTTATTTTGTTTAAAGTCCTGAAAGTTTTTAACAAGGAAGAAGTAAAACTGCAAGCCCCTGTTATGGGGATTCTATATTTGAAGTGCATCTCAAATGACTTGAAAAGACCTTAAACTTGAAATAATCACTTGAAAAGATGTTATACATTCCTGTATGTTACAACAAGGACTAATATCATGATGTACCTCATATGTCATTTGCACTGCGAATGAAAAAGACAATATGCAGAGCATGTCCAGATTCTCTGTTATTTTACATGTTTTATTTTGATACTAATTGTTTGTTGTTGTTACTGCTGTTGTTGTTTTACTGTTTATAGGCTGTAGGAAATAAATGTATGTTAAGTGTGCGCTTGAGGAGTTGTAACAAACAACTTATTGAAATGGTTAAAATATGATTTCAGTGATTTACCCAATGTATTTAATTGAACTAGGAGGATTTTAAAAATTTTGTGATTATGAAATACTGCAATGTTCTGTTTAACTAAAAGCAATTTATCACTTTAAATGGCTCCATTGGTCTTAACTTAAGAAGTGACTAAACCATTGTAATTATGATTTAAACTTTCAGATATATCTTGCAGGTTTACCCAGCAGTGATATAACTGCAGGATTTGTCAGTTTAAGACCTTTACACGTATATATCATTGTTCGGTGTATGTACGTGCATGCATGCGTCCATCCAGATTGCCTTGTCCGGGCCATAACTTCTCTGTGCATGGAAGGATTTTGAAATACCTTGGCACATTTGTTCTCCTTGATGAGATGGTGTGTCTTGTGCAAGACCCAAGTTCCCAACTCATAGGTCAAGGTCACAGTCCCAGGTCAAAGGTCCAAAATGATGATAGACCTTGTCTGGGCCATAACTTCTCTCTGCATGGAAGGATTTTAAAGTACCTTTGAACATTTGTTAATCCCCTTCCGCCAAGCGGGTAGGGGATGATAGGAATGGCCTCTGTCCGTCCATCTGTAACACTTTTGTGTCCGCTCCTATAACTTTTAAACCGCTGAAAATTTTTATGAAATAACTTGGCACAAGTGATCACCATTATGAGACGATGAGCAGAGCGCAATTATTGGGTTGTACCCCTAAGGTCAAGGTCACACTTAAAGGTCAAGTGTTAAAAAGTCTACATTTCGTGTCCTGCTCCATAACTTTTAAACCGCTGAAATTTTTAAGAAAATAACTTAGAACAAGTGATCACCATTATGAGACGATGTGCAGAGCACAATAATTTGGTTGCTACCCCCAAGGTCGAGCTCACAGTTAAAGGTCAAGTGTTAAAAGTCTACATTTCATGTCCACTCTATAACTTTTAAACCGCTGAAAATTTTTTGAAATAACTTGGCACAAGTGACCACCATTATGAGACGATTTGCAGAGCGTAATTATTGGGTGGGCTACCCACAAGGTCAAGGTCACAGTTAAGGTCAAATACCCACATTTCATGTCTGCTCTATAACTTACTAACTTGGCTTATGAAAAGTTGTTTAATTACTTTGCACAAATGATCACCACTATGACACGATGTGCTGAACCCAACATCCAGGTTGCTACCCCCAAGGTCAAGGTAAAATGTTCTCAACATCAAGGTCATGGTTTGTTTAAGGTCAAGAAGTACACAGACTGCCTTGTTAACCTTGATAAGATGGTGTGTGGCGTGCAAGACCCAGATTCCTAGCCCAGAGGTCAAGGTCACAGTGACAACTCAAAGGTCCAAAATGTTGATGATAGACCTTGTCTGGGCCATTACTTCTCCATGCATGGAAGAATTTGAAAATACTGTGATACATTTGTTATGCTCCCGTTAAGAGACATCATATTGGTCTGCTTTGTCCTTCCATCGATCATTATGTCATTCTGTCTATTATGACTCCATAACTAAAAAAGGTAATGATTGCCTTTTTCGGGCCATTACTTCTCTGTGCATTAAGGGATTTTGAAATACCTTGGCACATTTGTTCACCTTGATGAGATGGTGTGTCTTATGCAAGTCCCAAGTTCCCAGCTCAAAGGTCAAGGTCACAGTTCCAGGTCAAAGGTTCAAACTTTTGATGATAGAACCTGTCCAGGCCATAACTTCTCCCCGCACTGTAAGGATTTTAAAATACCTTGGCACATATGTTCACCTTGATGAGATGGTATGTCGTTTGCAAGATCCCAGATTCCTAGCTCAGAGGTCAAGGTCATAGTGACAGCTCAAAGGTCCAAAATGTTGATGATAGACCTTGCCTGGGCCATTACTTCTCCATGCATTGGAAGAATTTGAAAATACTGTGACACATCTGTTATGCTCCCTGAAAGAGACATTCATATAGGCCTGCTTTGTCCTTCCATCATTATGTCATTCTGTCTAGTGTGTGGAAGAACTCCATAACTAAAAAAGGTATTGACTTCAAACTTGGTATGTGAATAGATCTCCAGTTTTTCTTTTCCAAATCATTACGAAGTGATTTTGTTTAAACTTGACACATTGATAGGCAGCTTTCCATTGGCGGGCTTGACATGCTGCCCATGTGCATTCTAGTTTCATGAAGGATTTGAATTATCTTTCTTTAGCTGGATTGTTGCCTATTTTGTTGCTAGTCGTAAACTGTTTACTGAAAGGAAATCAGGTCAACGAAACTGTGTTATCTTTGTGCATCAGCAAATAGGCTGTGCACATCTCTACATAATGCGGCAAGTGGGTCCTAAACATAGACATTTTTATTGTATATTACAAACCCAACTCCTATGATATCAATTTTAATTTATGGACAGTTGACCAATCAGAAACTAGAATTTCAGTGGAAAGGTAATAGATAGAAAAATCATTATATATATCTAGCATATTATGCATGAACTGTAATAGTGTTATTTTTAACTGAAATGTTGTTGGTACTTTAGTGAAGTTATTTATATGTTAAGACTTGATATTTCAAGATGAGCAGTATTTGTTTTTTTCTAGTTAAAATAAAGGAGAGAGAAAGAAAGAATATCGACCATGTGCCTTTAATTTATTACAACTAGCAAACAACCAATATCGCAGCTGTAATCTGGTTTAAATACTATTCAAAATTAAGTTAATGTTTAATGCCGTCAAGGATGGGTCCTAAAAGTGTCTCTGGATGTATCTTGAAGAGCACCATCAAAAGTGTGTCTGGAAGGAGATTGGGTGTATAGTTTCGAGCCATAACCTTTTAAGGGTAACTGAAAACTTTTGACCTCTTAATTTATACTAATTAAACTTGTCAACCGACTAATTATGTTTGTTAACCACTAGTTTTTTCCAAAAACAACTTAGAACAAACATGTAGCTATACTTCTATCACTGTTTAAAATGATGGGGCAAGTGAACTGCAACAACAGAGCCATGTCTGGTACCCAGAAATGGCTGCAGTAAAACCCTGCAAAACACTGCATGAGGGAAAGCAGTATGTTGTACAGAAAAGGGTTAATAACACAAGGCTTTGCTTAGTACTAAGGGCAAAATCAAATCAAGTCCAAGCTACAAAAGAAATCATTGTTTGTATTGAAGTGGATGTAAACGTACACTATTGTCAAAATTTCTTAGAAAAAAAAATATGTTTAAACTAAGTCATTAGAGATAAATGCCAAAACTACAGTGTTATGTAAAGATACATTTTATTTGTAACATCCAAACAATTTTTTTCCTATAAAGATTTTTACAAGATACATTCTTACAATGTAAGAAAACTTAAGAATAGAGATGACTTGAGCTACTGTATGTTCTTAAGTATTGCAGCTGTAATGTGATCGAGACCCACAAATTCGAGATACTGACATCGTCACGAAAGGGAGCAGTTTTTGCTTCATTATCAGGACTTAAAACAGCTTATCCCAGAAGATGTTTATATTTTCCTTGCAAAATCATTCAGGCATTTTCTTTTCTGTCGGTCACTTGCCACCCAACAAACTTTCTAAAATATCAACCCAAATGATCTCACGAAAGCTTCTCTGAAATATAAAATTTCAGTCTCCTTTATCTTACGATGTTCTAGTGTTTTTTCCCCAAATCGTTACAGCTCAAATGAATAATCTTGATTGAGAGAGCAGAAGAAAGAAGCACCCGTGTTTCCACAGAATGAGGAAAACTTCCCAATCTCAGCCCCTTTACTGCCCACCAAGCCATTGATACTTGCTGTAGACCAAAGTTAGGCTTTCCTGGAACATTAGCGTGTTGAACAGAATCACCCAAGCCCAAATGTCTGAATATGAAAGCTACACTCTTCATAGTGTCAAAAAGGACAAATGTTCTGTCAGTGTGAGAAAACCTTTCAGTATTATATAAAGCTGAAAAGAGTTTGATGTCCACCTACCAAGTTTCATAACTGTAGTTGTACAAATGTGAAAACTATCTCTTTTGTTATTTTGACCAAAAATGGTGGGGGGGGGGGGACTTTCTTATTGCTTTAGAGAGAATATATGAAAGCTGAGTTCTTATCACAGGTGAAAAATCATGATGGGAAAACAGAGCATATTGGCTTTGGTCTAACAAAAAAAATAGGCATCAATTTGACATGGAAATTTCAAGAAGTGTGGGTTTCCCATTTAGTTTGTTTAAAATGTCTAAATCAGACTTTCAAATATTTGTTATTTCTAACAAAAGATATACATTGTTTTATTGTAAAGCATTTTCGGGGCCACATTTGTCGAAAGATACCAGCTCACAGACCCAAAACAGACCAAAGTAATTGCCAGAATAAAAATAATTGGACACTTTATAAAGTAGCACACTGTTGGTAGTGAATTGAACAGTAGTAAATAAACCTGTTTGGTTAGTGGAGCCTTGTTACCACAAGTAATACCAGTATGCTTCTGATGGCAACCAGTTAGTTACTAATAACAAAAATCTGGCGGTAGTACTTAATATCTGCCATTATATGTAGTTTCTGACACTCCCCGTTCAAAACAGTAAGCTATGGATGAAGACTGGTGAAGGTGATTATATCCATATTTTAAGTCAAACAGAACTGCCAGCTATCCCTGACTGAAGGAGCTGTCAGGCTCTAAACCAATTATGTTCCAAGAGAACAAACATTGCTTTGAGTCTGCATCTTTGGCTTATCCTTTGAACCTTGTCAACTGAAACTGGGTCAAAGCATCACAGATTTCATTTTAACAGCGTTAATAAAAATGGTATGTGGTAAAATTTCATTTATTTTCTTAATTGCTTCCTGACTCTTAGCGGCTGGGATACCAGTCAACATGATTTGAATCTAGCTCAAGGCAAAGAAAATTAAGACCTCAGTCAGACTTTTTTTCTCCTTTTCTAGAGGTACGCCTCACTCAGGCTTTATATCTAAAACACTGAATGTGTATGCAGGCAACAATACTCAAAATCTTTCTATTTGAAATAGTTGCAGTCCTCTGAAAGTTATATCCTCACATACTTATTTCCAAGTTACCTCCTTTGCTGTTCTATTTAAAGCTGCCATTATTGAAGCAGATGCAAAAATTGGAGGTACATCATGGGTGGTAGCAAAATTGTTGTGATAAACATTGAATGCTTCAGAAGTTGTGTCGTCAGTAGCTATCGGTGCCCAAAGTAACGGACGGTGACCAATTGCTACCATGGCCAATATTTGTAACACTGTAAGAACTTGCATTATTGTCAGTTCACTTGGAATCCCATGGGAGAATTCCGTACAAAGGGTCGTCTGCAAATTTCAGGTGAATATTTTGTTCGGTGTTTAAGAAAGGGAACAAAGCAGTTTCTGGCCTTTTCACTCTTGTTAATGATAAGCCATGCATATTTCTGTGTGCAAAATCCTAGGAATATGAATGCTCAGAAAATTTATATGAAATCTTCAGAGTAACGTTGTACTTCTTCAAAGAATGACTGAGTACTCCAGTATTAAAATTGGTACTCAGTAGAATAGATGATACAAAAATATTTAACTTATTCTGGCATTCTAATCAAGATCAAGTTAAAATTCATTTGATTTTATTCCAAAACGTTAACTGAATGATGTTAAGATATAGAACATAAACTTATTCCCCTCATAAAGAGCTTAGATGCAATGCTAGCGGAGTTTCCATGTATAAGCCGTATTTCAGTCAACCATTGCTTTCGCCTTTGCTTGAGGACATTATAATTATGGTACAAATGGGAAGATACAATTTTTTTACTTACTGAATTACAGACCTACAATATAAATGGCCTACCAAATACGAAAATTTTCTCTTGTTCAGTGTTTTGACACAATATTTGAATTTCATGCCTGTTGTCAAGTGTCAAATGTCAACTATGGTTCAAATTCAAATTGTTTAAGTTCTATCTTTTCATACTGTGCAAACTGATTGCAGCTGTAAAAATTTTATTTCATTCTTCGCACTTGACATTGTTTATTGTTGGCATGTCAAAGTTTTCAAAATTCAAATTATGAGAGAATGTTGTACATGTATTTGTTGCACAAATTGGATACTAGTACTTTTGTTTTTGTTCAAGTGGCTTCATTTGAATTAAAATGTTACAGAAGTTATGAGTCAGTACATCATAAATATTATGAGGTATATCATCAACTGCAAAGCCTTTTCAGTATATAGAGTTTAAGTACTTTTCCTGACAGAAAACAAAGATTCTTTATCGTCACGTCTGTGTTTATTGAATAAGTACGTCTTCTCTGGAACCTGGTATATTTTGCCCTACAAACTAATAGTATTTGATATACTGTCATACTTTTTAATAGATTTAAAAGAAAAGTAAATTAGGCCTATGTAACTTGCGTAACTGTATTGTGTATTTGAATATCAATGCAAAATAAGATGTTGTAACATAAAGAAATAGGTTCAGTGAGTAAGGGTATCAGTTGTACATGTCTCATTACTTACAAAAAACTTGAAAAAAATGTTACTTGGCATGTCTCGAAAAAGACTTGGTACACAAAAATAATTGCTGTGACTGAAAAGACAAAAATTTCATGGGTCATGGGTCATTTAGAGTCACTCCTAGGCTCACCAAATGTCCTATTTTGGTTGTTGTTGTTTATGTCCCAGTATTTTTAATGCGGCATTTATCCAAATTTTAAAGTGATATTATAAAAAAAGTAAAGGGATCTTAATTGATATCTCCACATCCACAGTGCACATAATTCTTTAGGAAGACTGGCACATGCATAAAATTAGTGTGTATTGGGTACCAAGACTTTTAAATGAACATGAAAAACATAAACAAGTTGAGGGATCCCTTGAGGCTCTGCGATGCTACCATAGAGACGGGAACTCTTTTCTAGATCATATTATAATAATGGTTATGAAACCTGGTTGTGGCATTATGACCCGGAATCAAAGGCTCAATCCTCAGTTTGGAATACACCACAGACACCAGCACCAAAAAAGGCCACAGTCAACAAATCAGGGGGCAAACACATGCTTGTCTTTTTTATGGGTAGAAAAGAGTTGCTTCTCAAACACAAAGTACCAGCCAGACAGACAGTAAATGGGCCATATTATCCAAAGGTATGTATCATGCTAGATATAATACAATAATTATCAACTGAAAAAAATAATTGATAGATGTAATTAATTGTTTAAAAATGAAAAAAGAAATCTTCTCAACTTCGATTACAGGTTGCGCGAAGGGATTTTGCCAGGTCGCTGCATAGGAAGCGGCCAAAGCTTGATTTTGATCAGGTCATTTACCCCCTCCCACATTGCATCTGATACCATCATAGGCATTGAACTCTAAGGTTTTGAGATCTTGAAACATCCGGTCTCTTCACCTGATTTTGTCCCAATGGACTTCATGGTTTTGTCTAAGCTCAAGCGTTAGCTTCAAGGAATTAAGTTTGACTCAATGGAAGAGTGATTGAGTATTGTGTCCTTGTATACTGAAGATTGGTACAGCAACATATATGACAAATGGGTTATATGCCATGAGAAACGTGTACAATTAAATGGAGGCTATGTTGAGAAAGAATAAATTGAGCACTAGACCTGTCATACATGTGAGTCAAAGCAAGTTTTGTTGCCCATGACATTTATTGTCATTTTGACATCGCATTTGCTGTACCATGCACCGGGTGAAGGAAGGTAGTTGGGTTTTCTGTGATGTTATGTTGAAACCATTTACTGTAAAATTGTGCTGTATGGATCATGTGTTGGAAAAAAAAAATTGTTAATGCATTTCTCTGTTAAAGACATATGATCTGTTATAAAGAAAGTCTATGAACATGAATAACTACCCTCGTACTAAGTAAGAGTTGTCCTGTATGCATTTAATTATCTTGTAATTTTGAGTTAGCATCTTATTTATCAAATGACTAAAACCACCGTCTCAGATATGACCGTCGTCCATCAGTTTCTTATTGGGAAAATTTTTCAAAGATACACAATTAAAACTTGATGTGTGAGTAGCAAGTGTGGAATACTAGAGACTTAACACTCTGTTTATAGTTATTAGAATTATTACTCTTTGTTAATTTTCAAAGTTCTCTTTTGTCCGAGACATAAAATCAGAGACGTATATTTATCTAAGTCTCTGATAAAATCTACCAAATAACCCTAAATATGCAAACTGGAAAGTTATTTATGGATATTACTTATTTAGTGCCTAATTTACAAGAATACTCTTATCACTGAGTAATTACATTTTTTGTTAATTTTCATAGTTGATTTTTTGTCCCGACCAATTCTTAAAACCCTTAAAGTAATCATTTATTAAATATACATGTGTGTGTGCCAATTTTTTTTAAAGGAGATTTGCAATGCACTAAAGCTACAATTCTCCATTTCTTCCAGGCGCGTAGCTGCCTATACGCGAGTACGCAGCTGAATCCACATTATTTTGACCAAAAAAAAATTCATCTCCATTTTTATGCTAAAATAAATGGATTTTCGTTGGTCAAGAAAGCTCTCCGGAGGCCCCAAAACGCACCAAATTGCACCATTTATTTCAAAATTTTCAGGGGGGGCATGCCCCCTGACCCCCCTAGATTATTTTGAATCCACATTCTTTATAGGCTAGCTACGCGCCTGTCTTCTTACAGAGTTATAGCTTTCTTGTCTATTTTTTTAGCTTGATTGAATAAATTTTATAAAGTTCTGTAAAAATGAAACGCTTGAACAAAAGTAAAAATATTTTGTGACCTCGAGCTCTACGTCTGAAATGGAGTGAATTTCATGTTATGGAAAGTATTACAAGTCCTACTGACTGAGTATCGTCTGCAAATTAGAAAGTGACCTACGGGATTCATTGACAATATCCGAAAATATAGCGATGAAAAGGTAAATTTGTTGTCTTATTTACAGCATATACTATGATATACTTATTTTTTGGATTTTGATATCTAAATGTCTTACTAAAACAGCATTATTCAGATTTAATGTAAACGTAATATGTTTTCGCGATGACTTGATAAGTTTCTTGCGAAGCTGAGGGCAGCCGGATTTATTTTACGTGAATTTAGAAAAGATTATTTTGTTGGCAGTATATCAAGTCTCCATTATATTGGTCTTTCAAAATTTTTGCCGTGTGAGTGCCAAAATTATAATGTGCCTTGAGCTGTACAATTCCAGACACTAAAAAAAAACCAAAAAAAAAAAAAAAAACCCAGACTTTTCTTGCTTTAGACTTTGTGGATTTTTCATTTAAATTTTGTTTTAAAACAGGACCTAACACAATGAAGAAATAGATACAAAGATGAGTAGTACTTCAAAGAGCCAAGCAAAATACAGTAAGTTTTCAGTGATGTCTTGGAAAAACAGTTGATGTTGTATAATGAGTATTTAGATGGTTTCTCTATACATCTACATTGCTTTTGTTTTTGTTTTTTTGTTTTTTTTTTAAGAAAAAAATCTGGGATTGAAAATGATACAGTTCTGGGATATGGTGCTTCATAAATACAAGTAGAACATTTGTCAATTCATCATACACCATCATACACTTCACTGTCTGGTATTGTTCAGTAAACACATTGTTTATTCTGATAATTAATGTAATATTTTAGAACTAAAGTCAATATATGTTGTTTGCATAATTTCTAGATTTTGGTTTGTTGGAGACACCCGGTGTAACAAGCTGTACAGATGAAGATAAAAGTTACCATGGCATCAGCAATGGAATGGTTCCTCAAAAAACCCCAGGAACATCCAGTTCAACCACCACTGGTGCAACCAGCAGTGCACAACCATGGTTTATTTTTTGTTACATTTTTTTTTCTCATTAACAAGCTTTAAAATTTATGTAAATAGTTAAGGACTTATAAACATTAAACTGTATTATGTAATTTGTTTATCTGAAATGAAGTCTGAATTAACTTGATAAAACTATTTGATAATAAGTCATATTAATCAGCATGAGTAGTTATTGATATTTTTCTTAGTAATATGTTGTGATGTATATATCAAAATTACAACAGAATAATAAAAACAGAAGACAGATAACAGTGATATGCTACTCTAATGAATGGTGAAATATCACACATGACATGAAGTTAAGTATCCTTTAAGACCACAAGTCTTAATAATTTGAGATACAGTTTTAATAATAATAATAATAGTAAATATAATATAAATATAATCAATAATAATAATAAAGATTTAATAATACATTTTCTTTAAGTTTAAACATTAAACTATAGCTAGAAATAAAAATACTTTCATATTTGAAACAATATTCAGGTATATAACACTCATTTTGTAAAACATGCCGGTTTTACTTTAGGACAAAGTAAAATTTGTTTTCAGCTCAATTTTAGTCAGTTGATTCTACCTGTTTTTGATAACATAAGATTCAAAAGATATTATATATGGGCCGCCGGCTGAGAAAAGGGCCCTTACGACATCTATTAATAGTTTTGCGTGACACAGATAAAATGATGACGTTATGGAATTTCCACTTTTCCAATAATCTCTACCAGACTTTGGCAAACTTTTCATAACAACAAAGTAATAAAATATTAAATATTGTTTGAATTCAACTTTTTTAAACTGCTTTGCATTTATGTTACTAAATAACATAAACTCAGTTGTTCTTTTTGCAAATAATTATAAAATAAACCCGACACGGAAATGCAAAAGGTGGCGCCATAATGTTTACATTAGTAGCAGCAGCCGATACATTTTATCTGTATTTATCATGGTATAAATCTTTTATCGAGGATTGTTAAATTGTCGTTATGGCAGTTCCAGTAAGTTTAAATATAGAGTGTTCTAACCATGACCTTCAAAGACAGTTAGATGAGGATCTTGGTGATTATTTACAACCTCTCACAGTGGAATCCGTCTCTGGAAATGAAAGTACCGGTAAATGTTCATCAAGTTCATGTGCACAACCTTCCGGAACAACTCAGGTAGAAGACAGCTATTGTGATTTTTCAGACAGTGAAGAGATTGATTCACCTTTAATCACTTCTCCTCTGATAATATCTAGAATTAATGATTTTGTGTTAAAAGAATCTGAGAGCGGGTTGAAATGTCGTACCCCACCCACGTCACCAGCTGTAGAATTGGATTGTGAGGATCCACTTGGGGTACCAGTACAAAATGATCAATGTGTTTCTCTATGTTCAAAGAAATGTTTATTGCAGTTTAATAGTCAGAGTATACATGAACACAGACTCAACATGAAAGAAATGGAAAAGGAGTGTAAAGATATGCTAATAATGGGGCAGTTGCAGGCTTGTGGTGTAAGTCAGGGTAATAAAACCAGGACAGGTGAAAGGAAAAGACATAAGTTCAATTACCAGTATAATAATACTGATGTCTGTAAAGAATGCTTCCTTTATGTAAATGGAATAGGAGATAGATACCTCAAAAATCTTAAAAAACACATGAAAACATATGGAATAGTTCCAAGGACCCATGGAAATGCAAACAGGAGACCAAAACATGCAGTGACTTATGAGGATGCTAGGAGAGTTGTCAGCTTCTTAGAAGGGTAAGTTTGTAAAAATGTGTGCCATTATTTAAAATGTAATTTTATAAAATTAGTGAGTTGTAGTTTGCCATTTTCATTTTATATCTAAAAAAAACATAATTTGTTAGTGATTAAGTATAATTATAAACAGAAATCAATGAGATGCCCTACAGGAAGTCATTTTTATTTGATGAACCTAAAACAGAGACATTAATATGCATAGGTATAAAACCCTTGACATTCCTCCATATTATTTTAATATTCCAATTTTTTAAGAAATATATATTTTAAAGTATTTATCCCCATGCCTTGCATTGACAGGTTGCAATGAAAATGTTAATAACAGTTAAAGGTCAGATTAAATGCTTGATGTTGTTCATTGTAATTTGTCACTGAAGCCAAACAATTATAAAATATATGCATGTTTTATAATTGAAAAAAGTCATTGCATTCCACATTATGTGCACAATATGCATTATATATTCATTATTTAATCAAACTAAATGGTTCTAGTTGTTGATGAACACATGAGTTAAAAAATATTAACCTTATTTTAAAATATATTTGCTACATTTGTATGCTTTCATATCTTACTTTTTGCAATAAAATAAGTGATTACTTTGTTGATGAACACATGACTGTGTTGACAGAAAATTTATTGATTATACTTTCAAGTTATGTCATTTCTTAAATTTTATACAAATGTATTTTAATTAGGTACTCACAGAGGTATGGTATGCCACAACCAGCTGCCAAAAGAGGAAGAGATGATGCTCCCCCTGTCTATCTCCCAAGATCCTGTACCTATGTATCAGTTCACAAGGAATATGAGACATCATGCCAGGAAATGGATGTTAGAATTCTGTCAGAGACCACATTTAGGTATGACTGTAAAACTACTTTTCCTTTTATTATAGCTGCATGCAAGAATGTTAGATTTTATATTCCATAAATTTACTGTAAATACTTTTAAAATATGTTAAATTTATTCAAGTAAAATATGTTAAATTTATTCAAGAAGTTGAAGTTAAAAGAAGGATCTTTTAAACTCATTAAATGTATATAAAGAGACACTTTCATATCAGAAGTACATGTTTGTAACCACCTAAAAGAGTGTCCCCTCACTTAATATTTTCTCCTTTTTTTGACAGTTATTACTTTGTCTTTAATTAATAAATGTATCTTGATACAGGAGAATATGGCACCAGTGTGTACCTCACATCACATTCATGGATAACAGAACTGATGTCTGCCCTATATGTGAGGAATTCCAAGACAAAGTGAAAACTGTAAGTTTAGATCTCAGATCTGTATTATAGTAGTATATGATATCAAATATTGAAAAAAAATGTGTCCATAATAAATCTAAACAGATATTTTCAACTTGGAACAGCCAGTTGACTTGCTTACATTTAAAACCTCTGGCATAATATGTTATTTCAGTTGCAGTTTATTGTTGAAATTTACCAATCATACATTTAACTTGCTATTTATTTCATGACTATAGAACCATGAGAACTATAAATATGCACTTATTTATGTTTTTAGTAAATTTTATTTTATGATACGATACAAATTAGGCTTACTGTTATATTAATTAACTGATGGCATACCAACTTGTGTAAGGTAAGAGCAGTTACTTCATCAATGTAAACTCAATCTTTATAATTTGTATTATGAAAAAATCAATTTTTATTTTAGAGGTTTAATACTGAGGCTGAGAGATTGAAAATCGCCCGGGATCTAACTGATCATCTCCATGGAGCCCAAACAGAGAGAGACTTTTATAAACAACAGTGTAAAAAAGCAACAGATGAACTACAGGATCACCAGAAAGTTCAAAATCCAGGACCCTGTTCACAGAATTTATACTATGTACATTATACATTTGACTTTGCTAACAGTGTCTTAGTGCCATCTCATGTTAGACAGGAAGGACCACTATATTACAAAAGTCCACTTAAGTGCATGTGGTTTGGGGTCTGCAATGATGGGAGAAATGAACAGACAAACTATATATATTCAGAGGAAAATTGTATTGGAACAGATGGGGCTCAGGGTCATAGCTCAAATGCTGTAATTTCAATGCTTGACCATTATTTTGCATATTTGTCTGAAGGTGAGAAAAGGTGCTGTTTAAATGCTGATAACTGTGGTGGCCAAAATAAAAATCAAATTATGACTGGCTATTTGTCCTGGAGAATTTTAAGTGGTCTTCATGAAGAAATTTATCTTCATTTCATGAAGCCATACCATGCACGCTGCCTAGTTGATGGGATGTTTGGTTTAGGTAGGAAAAGTCTCAGAAGACATGACATTGATTGTGTTTCAGATGTTTCAAATGTAATAGCTAAGTCAACAAAATATGCAAGTGTTGTCCAGTATGATACAGGTGGTCAAAATACATCATGGATATGGAGAGACTGGAAAACTTTTCTTAAGGCTCTTTTTAGGCCAGTACCTCAAATTCAGAACTACCAACATTTCAGATTTACATCATTACATCCAGGTAGTGTCTTTGTACGTGAAAATGTGCATTCTGTTGAGAAAGAAATCTGTCTGTTGAAAAAAGGAAAACATGTTGAGGTTGGAATGCTTCCACCAAGATTAGAATGTGGTGGACTGTCTGCCAAAAGAGCCTGGTATCTCTATGACAACTTGAGACAGTTTGTCCACATTCCACACAAAGACACTACCTGTCCTAGACCATCTGTGCCCAAACCTTCTCATGAGGAATAAATTATGTGTTTGACTACCTATATCATACTGGACATACCAGAGCAAATTCTTTATCACAGGAATATTTCTGAAATATAAACTATAATATGTAGTACTCGGATATTCAATTTTTTAATTCACACATGCTGTTAAACACACTACAATTAAAATCTACAAAGTTGTTAATTAAATCTTGTGTAGTAGTTCCATGACAAATTCTACTTTATTGACGGAATATAAATTAAGGTAACACACTTGTCATAAAGAGAAAGCTTTACCACTTACATATGAAATTTGAAGAAGTTATCTCCACTAAGTCATGAGCTATATAACGTTTTTAGTAAAGCACTAAACGCGTTTTTCATTATATATATAATAACATGACGTCAAGAACGTCATGAGACTAGTATGACGTCATTATACAAAGTATGTATTTAGGTTCTCACTGTCGCAACAAATTAAGTCTATCACAAGTCAGACATCATTCAATCAGATATTAAAGAACAGTTTGAAAGCATTTTATTTCATACTGATTAATTCGTGTAATTTTTGCTTGTTTTGGTTTACATTTTAGCTATGTAGGTCGATATCTTTGGGCTTTCGGTTGCTTTGAATTTCGGTTGCCATAGCAACAGGAGTTGCATTTTTACTTTATTATCATAACATTTGTTTCCTATTGCTTTACGTATTTGCTACATAGTAATACAAGTCTATAGGGTATGATTAAATACAAGAGAAAACGTTGGCTTTTTTCAGTATGATCAACTTTGTATAATGCAGTAATTATACAATATCATTAAGGTAGGGTTTGTCATAAAACGGTTATATTATATTTTACTGAGACTTCAGTAAATAAATAAATAAACAAATAAATAAATAAATGTCTATGAATTATTTATTTATGTTGTGCATTGTTGAGGAATATGATTTATAATTAAACCAACCTTCAATATCTGTGTTCTGTTACCTAACTTCTCTTTCAGTAGAAAGAAATTAAATATATATTTAAAACCTGGTCCTCCAACACCAATGATTAGAACGATACATTTAACCAAATCTCCCGGCTTCATATACATACATTTAACCCAACCTCTTGATTTAATATATGCCAAAGTCATGATATTTGATTATGACATATCCTCACTATAAAACATGACGTCACGTCACAACGTCTTCGTTGTTGAGCTGTACAGGTACACATTGCAAAACACTGTTAGACGTTAACTATTGCCATTACACATATATAACCTATACTTTTACATTCAGAAGGGTTCAAACTAGTAAAAAATAAAAAAAAGTAAATTTTGAAAAATTATGTCCTAAGGGCCCTTTTCTCAGCCGGCGGCCCATATATAGATAGATATTTGTAATACTGCATCTGTAAAGGATATTTTAGACTTTCTGAAAATGTAAAGTTTATGAATGTAGAATAAATAGTTTTTAAGTTTTATCTGCTACAAAACAAGCCATTTTTGGTAATTTTAATTTCTACTGACATGTGTGATAAATTACACAGGTAATAGGTTTCATCTAGGGAGCTGCTTATCTCTTTTATCTATGTCTCTGGTTGAAATTTCCAAGTAAGATAACTCAGGTATAGCTCACTGCTTTTTTTAATGGTTTGTAGTGACAGCATACTGTGAAAATAATACTTTTCTTTTTGAATATAAGGTCAGCCTAGATGCTAAGAAGCATATATTATGCAGAATGAAAAAAAGATATTTTAGATAAGATGATGGAAAAAAATCTGCATTTCAGCAGTGGAAGCAGCAGTTTGCCCAGAAAGCAGGCAAGGTACAGAGCTTGTGTTACTAGCAGTGGTAATGAAAGAGAAAGCTTCTCTTCTTCTGACTCTACAAAGACTCCAAATGTGGCATCTTCTACCTCAAGAACTTCAAATTTAGGATCTTATTCAAGAACCCCTCGTGGTATGACTTCAGGCACGACACCAGGGTCACGTAGGACAACTTATGCAGCCACAACACCTGGTGCAACACCAGCTAGAGTAGACAGGTCAACCCTTGTTGGTATGCATGCTTTAGGCATATATACATGGTCAGAGTAGCTTTGTTTGACAACATGTTCATGGAGTTCATTCCCTTGGCAGTTTACTGTTGCAGAGTCTGAAGGATAATTCTTTTGTCACCTTTCATTCATGCTGCGAACATATTTTAAATGTATCAGTAATCTTAAATGGTTCACTCTATTGCCAGAGATCAAGAGATTTTGATATCCATTAAAAATTAATGTATTTTCTTGATATCTGCATATAGCAATAGTTGAAGGCAGAGGCCTGGCCAGAGGTGAGATAGGAATGGCCACATTGGACCTGAAGAGACCTGAACTAGTTCTGTCACAGTTCTCAGACATGTCTACATATGTGAAGACCATAACAAAACTGCAAATCATTCACCCACTTGAGGTATAATTTTTTACAGAATCATTACAGTTTTCAAATAAGTAGAACTGTGAATAATTTATTTTCATTATTTCTTAAAAATTAGATTTTTAGTTCTTAATTTTGGTAGCAACTGATATTCTCTTAGAACTGCAATAAAAAGACCACAGTCATTCAAATTAAATATTTTGTGATATATTGTCTAATGTTTCAAAATTCTACCAATTATTTAACTATTTTACAGATTATTTTACCGAGTACTGCCTGTGAATCAGGAACAATGACAAATCTCTCTAAATTTGTCAGTGACCAGTTTCATAATACCAGTATTTCAACAGTTCAGAGGAAATACTTCAATGAAACAAAAGGTTTGTCTTTATTTTGTTTTTGACTGCATATGTGTCTCCAATAGAACAATATTAGTCAATTGTATGGCCATTTAATGTTCTGTCAATTAAATTTAATCATTACATGATTTTTCTGTTATATTTTTAGCAATAACGTCTGTTGCATTATTTTCATTGATTCAGCAGTGCATGACCAGAGTTTACTAAATATCATTTAAGAAACACATGTCTCTGTATTGTTTCACTGCTTTCAAAAGCTTTAGGACTTATTTTGCATAATTCTTATCTGCTTATTCGTATTCCTTGAATATACCAAGACAGTGCACAAAGTCCATATTATTTTATGTTTTGTATTTGTAGGATTGCTGTATGTGAAGCAGCTATGTCTCCCTGAGTACAGTAGTGTTGAACTTGAAGTTTCTTCAAAGTAAGACTTTGTCAGTTTTTTTTTAGGATGTTTGAAAACTGGGAATTATACATCTTGGTATGTCAAAAGTGAGGTATTATTATACCCCCGCACAACGAAGTTGTGAGGGGTATACTGGAATCAGCTTGTTCGGCCGTCCGTCGGTTTTTCCTTGTCCGCCCAATAACTTAAGAATCCTTTGACCCACAGTCTTCATATTTGGTATGGAGGTTGGTCATGACCAGTAGATGAACCCTATTTATTTTGAGGTGAAAGGTCACAGGAGCCTTGACTAAAAAAAGCTTGTCCATCCAATAACTTAAGAATCCTTTGACCCATAGTCTTCATATTTGCTTTGGAGGTTGGTCATGACCAGTAGATGACCCCTATTTATTTTGAGATCACTGGGTCAAAGGTCATGTTCACAGGCCTTAACCGCCCAATAACTTAAGTATCCTTTGACCCACAGTCATCACACTTGGTCTGGAGATTGGTCATGGCCAGTAGATGACCCCTATTGATTTCGAGATCACTGGGTCAAAGGTCAAGGTCACAGGGGCCTAGACTACAAAAAACTTGTCCGCCCAATAACTTAAGAATCCTTTGACCCACAGTCTTCATATTTGGTGTGGAGGTTGGTCATGACCAGTAGATCACCCCTATTTATATTGAGGTCACTGGGTCAAAGTTACAGGAGCCTTGACTAAAAAAAGCTTGTCCGCCCAATAACTTAAGAATCCTTTGACCCACAGCCACGGTGAATCGATAATCGATGGTGATCAGACGTGTTTTTCTGTGTTCTGATATATACGGATAAAATGTATTATAATATTGGTTAAATTTCATCTTTTTGGGTTCTGACAGTGGTGGATTGTTGATGAAATGATGTACCTTATATGAAAACAGTTAAATTCATTTTGAGAAAATTGCAAAGGAGTTTTCGATTCAATATGGTTTTCCCTTTACCTGTGTACATGTATATACCATTATTGGATTTAACAAGTGTTCACCTATATGTAGAGGATTAGTGCGATTAGTGTGATATTCTTTTGTTACTATATAGTTTTGTGTCTAACAGCCTATGTGAAAGGATTTTGGCTATTCTGTTGTCAGTCCAGTGTGTAAAATGAATATCTTGTGCCTCCATATGTCTGCTTCTTTTGTTATTTTCAAAGCAAAATATGATGTCATCTGATACGCCGCTTTGATAGAGTCAACCTAAAAGACCTTTGAGCTCTCCTGAATTTGAAGTTGAGATTAAACGAACAACTTATGCTCAGGCAGTCATGTCGTCTCCAGTTTCATCTCCTAGTGAGTGTTCTTTTTCAGCTATACCCAGCCTCAGTATTCCGGATGAAGCAATGGGTAAAATTGCTGATCTTTTAGTTGAGACATTCAAAGGTCAGATAGAATCATTAGTAGATAAAATCGTTTCCGGTGTAGTTGATAAGCTGAATGACAAAATTGAGTTCCTAGAAAGTCTCAACACTGAGCTGGTTCGTGAAAATTCTGAACTTAAACGGAAAATTGATCATCTTGAAGAAAAAGTAGATGACCAGGAACAATATTCTCGCCGGAATTTACTTAGAGTATCCGGAATACCTGAATCAAAAGATGAGGTAACAGATGAGATCATCTTATCTATGTGTAATGCTGTTGAAGCTGATATCTCTCTTTGTGAAATTGACAGATCACATAGAGTTGGCAGACCAAAAAGAATTAAATCAAAACCAGGTTTATCAAAGTCTATCGATGTAAATGATAAACCTAGGGATATTATTATTAAATTTACTTCATACCGCTCCTGCCAAAAACTTTTTCTCAGGCGGTCTTCACTGAAAAATCATGGATATAAAAACATTTATGTTTACGAAGACCTCACGCGGAAACGAAGTGATCTCCTATTCAAGGCACGCAAACTCGTGAAATCCAAACATCTTATTGGCGCTTGGTCTTCCGATGGTAAGATTCTTGTGAAAGACAATAAATCAAAACTCCATCGTATTTCAGATGTGGATGACCTTGACATGTTCCTTCTGGATGAGCCACGTACGGAAACAACACCAGAATAGGATATGCTTTAGTAATGTTGGAACTGTACACTAGAAACATATATCTGCTTGGTATTTGTCTTTACTAGTGATCTTTGTTTAATGTATCCACGACACTCTAGTTCTTCTCAACATGAAATATGTTGTTAAATATTTATTTCTACCACTATGTAATTAATATGTCTTTATCTTCACTACAGATCCCATTTTAGTATCGATAAGATGCTGCACATGTTTCTTTTTTCCTGTTATTTTTTAATATACCTTTCATTATTTTTTCATGTCTTGTCAAACGTGAAACTTTTACTCTGTCTTTGTGAAAATAATCTTGTTTATACACAGCCCTCTATTTCAATAATCATTTTGTTTATCCTACCACATAGGTAATGAAATAGTAGGATATAGAGCGGCTGTGGCGACAAAACGTTTCAATTAATTACGACAAAGATATTTTTATCTAAACATATCCTAGTATTTTTACCTTTGTATAGCTGTAAGTAACCATAACCATCAGACTTGTGTAACTTTTAATTCATTTGGGGAAGATCGTTAACTAAGTTGTTAGAACTTGTGATCTAACCCTTTTTTCCATTTTATCTAGTTGGTGTGTATTAAATATACCTGCGTATGTTGCAATATCTTTTGGAAATAAAATATGTTTAAACTAAACTGACCCACAGTCTTCATATTTGGTGTGGAGGTTGGTCATGACCAGTAGATGACCCCTATTTATATTGAGGTCACTGGGTCAAAGGTCATGGTCAAAGGAGCTTTGACTAAAAAAAGCTTGTCTGCCCAATAATTTAAGAATCCTTTGACCCTCAGTCTTAGGTCACTGGGTCAAAGGTCAAGGTCACAGGGGCCTTGACTACAAAAAACTGGCTTACTACCCTCAGATTTGGCAGGGAGGTTGTCCATGACCTCTTAATGACCCCTGTTGATTCTGACAAAGCGCTATGCGGGGGTATTCACGCCATGACAGTGGCAGTTATAGTTTTATAACACATTTTATCCATCCATTCTTTAGCAATTTCTTGTGGGTATAACTACAAGTTAATGTTCATAAAAAAATTTTTATTACCACTTACTCTTGCATTCAGTCGTTTGTCTTTGATCATAGCTATTTGCATAGAAAAATACTTCAGTTTCCTCTGTCAGGTTAAAATGAAACTTGCTACATATCTACTGTGTGACAGTTAACTTGCAATACAGAATATCTGCATATGCGTATGAAGTGTTCAAGGAGTGCAACAGAAACTTTGTCCAGTAAAAACTCAATATTTAGACAAGCTGGGGGACTGGTCATTTTGGTCTTAATTTAGAGATGGTTTCGTTTCTCGAGTTCCCAGTGTCTGGTCATTGTGGACATTATTATTTTTATGCCCCCTGAGGGAGTATATTGTTTTTGGTCTGTCTGTCTGTCTGTCTGTTTGTTTGTTTGTTTGTCACAAAACTTTAAACTTGACCATAACATGGATGTCCTTCCACCTACAACCTCCAAACTTCATGAGGGCATAGCGTTCATCCAAAAGTAGCACTTGTTCTCTTATGAGGGTACTATAGGTTTGACCCATGTCTACCTTTCTGTCTGTCTGTCTGGCTGTCTAGAAATCTGGATCCCACAATAACATTGCAACACTGTATAAGTTATGTTGGTGGCACTTGTTTTATGAATAGAAAGCAATATGGAGATTATGCACATCATTTTTATTAGCTTGTCTGTTTTTGAGGAAAAAAGTCTAGGAATTATATGGTCTCTGAGTTGTCATCGTCGGTGTCATGCGAAAACTTTAATGTAGCCTATTATTCATAAACCATAAGGCTTAAAGTTTTGATATTTGGTATTTAGCATTGTACCATGTTGATTCAAATCATGACCCCAGGGACAATATTGGCCCTGCCCTGGTACTTGATATAGTTGTATAAGAAAAACTTGGAAAATCTTCTCTAAAACCACTTGACACAGAGCTTTGTAATTTGATGTGAGGCATCCTCTAGTAGACCTCTACCAAGATTATTCATATTATGTTCAGAGTTTCACAAGTTATTCCACTGTGAAGGAAAAGCATGTAAATGAAGTACTTTGTTTTTCACTGTTTTAAAGTAAAAAGAATAACACATTTCAATAAATTTTTGTTTTATATCATCAGGATTGATTAAAACTATAATTATTATAGCATATTTAGATCTGAAAGGCCCCCCCAATTTCGGTCTAAGTCAATAAGTCAATTGTGTTACAGTTTACAGTATGTATACTTTTAACTCCCTCCTTCAATTATTTTAGTTTGTACAGACAGTTTTGGGACATAGACTAGTATTCCTTACAATTTTTTGTATACATAGACAGAAGTCTTTAATGAAATGTTTTCTCTTAGAATCTGTAACCTGTGTAATTTATCTTCATTATTCAGTTTTGTATAAGAATATTTGTAGATACTGTGTCATAAAGTTTATTTTGTACTGATTATACTCATGATGTTCTATATTTTTAGCAGTCAGTATAAGTTTCATTAGTTGTTTTATTGGCTCATTGTTTCAGGTATTATTGCCTAGCAGCTGCTGCAGCCTTGATGAAGTATGTGGAATTTATACAGAATGTGATATATGCACCTGCTTCATTGAAAGTCATTTTCAAGGGCAGTGAAAACACTACAATGATTGGTGATACCTTTTTGCAGCTTTTATTGAGTTATTTTAATTCTGTTTTATTTTTTTTTTACAATGCTTCATTTAAATTGTTCCTCTGTTAGGTTATATTCACATGTTACAATGCCAGCTGAACTTCTGTAAAGAAGGATAAAAAAGATACTAATTTAATCTTTGAAATTCTTTTTGTTTGATATCCAAAGATGATTAGATGTTCTTTAGTATATCATTAACCTGAAAAGAAGCTTGGGCCTTCTCAGTATAATTGTATCAGCTGCAGATATCGCAAGTAGCTTGTTTAGGCAAATCTGTGAAGGACTCAGACAAGTTTTACTTTAGTAAAGCTGACAAATCAGTCATAGAACTCCACTTTGTATACTATATTATGTAAGAGATGTTTAGAAAAGCTCACTTTAATTAACAGATGTCTCCACTGCTAAGAATTTGGAGCTGTTGCAGAACCAGCGTGATCCGCGCAGTGATCACACCTTGTATGGTGTCTTAAACTACACAAAAACAGTGGGAGGAGCAAGACTCCTGAGGTCAAACATACTCCAGCCACCATCAGGTACATTTCTGTCTATATAAGCAAATGGCATTTTCTGTCTGTGAACAATCTTTACATTTGCTACCATTTACCTAATATAAAATTCCTGAAAACATGCAAGCAAATATTTGGAAGGGATTTTGTATGTAATGGCCATCGAGACAAATATTGAAGATTAGATGGATTTGTATTTCCAGCAAATGTCAATGCTATTTACAGATATAACATGGGTTTAAATATTAGAAACTTTATGCTGAACATCAACATTTTCAAGAAACATTTATCAAACAAGTAATTTTACAGAAAGTCTTATCCTTTCACATGACTAATTTCTTTTTGCATTGCATTCAGAATGTTTTACATTGTTATTTTTTAACATATCTCAGATCTAGACACCATTACTCTCCGACAAGATGTTGTGGCTGAACTCATTGAGAAACCTGAAGTGTTCTACAATCTCCAGGCAGTGATTAGTCGATTTCTTGATATTGACCATCTTCTGTCCTTGTGTATACAAATACCGAAGCAAGAGAATGTGAAAATTGCTGAGAGCAAGATAACCAATGTGATATACCTGAAGCATACCCTTGAATTAGTGACTCCACTCAGAGAGGCACTAGCAGATTGTGAGAACCCATTACTCATGGCTTCTTACAAGGTATGTATATAGTGGAATGGTAGTTGTTTAGTTTGCTCACAAAAAGAGAAGTTTTTAATTTTAATATGTAAATTTGCTAAGCAGTACAATTCATGTCATCCTTAAATCACTGTTCATACAGATCTTCAGCATTGATGGGGATCCTTCTAAGAAATGTTGATTTAATGCAAACTGCCTGGTTGATATGGCTCTGATTGTTAAAGAGGATGTTAAACTCAGACTAAATGAATCAAATGAAGCATTACCATATCTAGCACAGAAACAGGTCAAAGATTATAAGGTAAAGGTTACATTCCATTTGAAAGAAAAGATAATTTGAAAGTGACAACAGATAATGGACAGGATAACTGTGTCGAGTTACTGGGTCATGTCCGTTATTCTGCCATGGATTTTGACAGAGAGAAGAAAGCTTTTATCTGAAAATGAAAGTCTTCTTTTTGTTTCAATCATGATATTTACACTAAATGTTTGACACTATTACTTCCTATGCTTTTTAGGTTTTAGAAGATCCAAGATTTGCATTGATGTTGAACAAGATCAACTGCATCATACATGAAGATGCCCGGTACCAGAAGGGAACTCTGAACATGCGATCCCAAAAATGTTTTGCTGTGAAGGCAAGTGCATAAAAATCAACCTAACATGAAATAAAGTATGTTTTAATGTTAACATGGGCTTTTTAAATATATAGCTGTAATTAGTGCCTTTAAAAGTACATGTGAAAATTCTGGGACTTACAGTAAACTCAGAGACTCTTATATATGTACTGGATTTCTTTTGCCCTTAGATACATGTAACCATGTCAGTGGTAAGTTCTGTGAGTCACCTCTACTGAGTGTATGTTGTAAAAATGAAGGAAAAACTTTTCTCAAACATAATTGCTCAAGTATTTTTAAATAGTTGTCTTCTTTTATAATGGTGATGTTTATTCATACTCAAATATGTGTATGCATTTTTATCTGTGAACTTTTGTACTTTCTATTCACAGCCAAACATGAATGGTAGAGTATATTGTAGCTTATAAAAAGTTACTAATTTATGTTTGAATTGCAGTTTCTGTTTATTTTTTCACATAGAATCTTTACATTTGTTATGACATTTTTTGTGTATATCGGGATAGATATTTTACTGAAAAATGCTTCATGTGAACATATAAAAAATCAAATCAAGTGTCCTATATTGATTTACTATAATCTTCAAACAACATTGCTACATATTGCAGTGTAAATTAAGACACAGTGTATTTTTTCCTTATAAAGGAATGCTTACATCTGCAACATTTAAAGAATGTTGCAACACATTGGTTGTAAAACACAGAACAGAAGTGAACCTTTTCACTTCTAAATGGTGTTATTTCTTAGTATGTATTTAGTTTAATCATAATCAACATGGGTTTTCTCATCTGTTTTTCATACATATCCACTTTTATTGTTTGTTTGCATATCAGATTGTTTCAGAGATCTGAGATGTAGAAATTTCAAAACAGTTTACAGATTTCATATTGGACAATAAAGTTTGGGCATGAAAATTTTTTTAACTCCCCTAACCAATAATAAAAGTAATTTTTGCACCTTCATTGATATTATGTTCTCATCCCTGCAAATTATGTTTGCATGATAGAAGTTAGACAGTCAAAAAGTGTTCACGGATCTGTCTGTATTTTGTCAAAACTTGAGACAAAAAATATCAAAAGATAAACTGAACAAAAATACTGAAAAAGAAATCCTGTTTGTGAAGTAGGAAAGGATTTTGAGGTTGAAAAGGTTTTGTAATGAAAAAAAAAAGGAAATAAAAAAGAAAAAGAAATCAAGGACTGGCTGGGGTGGGGGTTGGGGGTCAGTTCAGAAAGAGGTCTGGATCAGAAGCATACAAAGTCTCACTGCATAAGGAACAGGATGATTTTATACTTTGTTGGTTAGAGTTGGCAAATTTTATTCAGTCCTACACTGATTCGATACCCTTGTTAATAGCTTTGATTTAATGCATGTAAGTTATATTTATAAAATACAATAATGAAATACTGATTATGTTAAAGTAATATAAAAATTTCAATTTCATATGTACAATATAAGAGACAGCATTACATGATTTGATGCTGTCAATAATTTCTAGATACATTGATTGAGTAGTAAGCATGTCTTAGTTATTCTTGTATAGTGTAATAATATTGTTCCTTTAAATTACAGGACTTCTAGACATATCGAGGAAGACATACACAGAAATGGTGGATGATATTACAAGTAATAAATCTTAACTATTAAACTTAAAAAAAGTGTCTTACTAGCAGGTTTTATATAACATTACAGTAAAAAAATGCAAATTTAAGAATGCTTTGAGAAATTTGAGTCATTTTATGATACTTTCTGTATGCTCTGAACTCAGGGATTTGTCTAGTTTTTTATACAATGATTTAATCTGTTATATTTTTAACATGGTGCCTTCCCAACACAAATGAACAACCATTGCAAAATGCTTAGCAGACTTTGCAAAGACTCAGTGTTAATTGATTCACATCAGATGTAGTGAACCAGATGGCAGGCACTTACAACCTGCCTTTGAAGGTTGCGTACACCACCAGTAGAGGGTTTTATATACAGCTGTATGCAGGTGGAAATGAAGGGTATAACAGTGACAATCTGCCTGGAATATTCATCAAAGTGGCAAAATTCAAGAATACACTCAGCTTTACAACAGCAGATCTGGTAAATATTACATTTCCATGATTGATTTCAAGCTGGATGTTGCTCACAAGCTGCCATATAAATAAGAATAGATTTAAAAAAAAACTTTGAATTTGAATTTAAGATACTATTTTGTTGTAAAGACCTCTGAAATCAAATCTAATATTTTCAAATTTTGGTTACAACATTGATTCATTCCATAAAGTTAACATGACCACATATCTCCCAACTGAACCAGTCTAAAACATGAAATCTTGAATTTTGTGACCTGAAATTTCATTGATAACCTTAATAAGCTTCAGAAGTACTAAATCGTACATTGTCTGGACAAAAATAAAAACAACAACCAGACTACAAAATGGCTGTTTTTCATATATCTAACAATCAGTATAGCATTGCAAAATTCTAATCAACTTTTCACATGTGTTATAAAGACAGAGAAAATGTTTCTTATTCTTTCTTTTAGATAAAGATGAATGGTATGTACCAGTTGTATTGGATTTTATATTTTTGAGATACTTTTAAAATATTTGTATTTAATCTTTAACTTGTATTATAGTAAGATCTTCTGTATCTAAAAACCTTGTAACTTTCAAAGTGTAACATTGTAACAAGCATTACTTTTAAAGAAATGTTCAGTAGAGAATCACCCCTACCATTTATACAGCCAAAATTTGGACGTACCAGATTTTACCCTTTTTTTTTATTCCATATAATGTTCTGAAAGTATTCTTATCTGACATGTTTTCAGATAGAGTCAAGGAGTCTTTACATGAAATTTACATGATGACCAGCATGTGAGTAGGAACAATTTTTAACTTGACTGGTTTCTGCTTCTGTATGTTACAACTAAACAAATAAATGAAAGCATTTGTTGAAAATTGTTCTTTTCAGTATTTAAGTTAAAGAAATTTTTGTTTTTGCCAGAATTTTATCAGTTGAAACAAATGATCTTCTCGCAGAGTGATGACGGAACTATTGAACAATATTCGTGATGACATTGGGGCGCTATACAAGCTGACAGAGACAGTTGCCACTGTAGACATGCTACTGTCCTTTGCACATGCTTGCACTCTCTCAGACTTTAGTAAGAATGAACTTTTCAACCTGTATAAACTCAGTCATTCTAAAATTTGAATTTTGAAGCTACAGTAATTAGATATCACTGTTATGCAACCCAGTTGATGTGTTTATATTTTGAAGAATCCATCATTTTTTTCACCTGAAGTGTTCAAAGTTGTAAAGTTAAATCTTTTTGTTGCAGTTCTCCCAGTGCCATTAAATTAACCAGTTCCTCTTTTATGGAATCAAACAGCTGAAACAAAAGTCTTCAATTTAACAACAAATCTGATAATATTTTGTAAAATTACAATATGTTGTTGAATTGTAAAAATGTACTACAGATTTACTCTATTATTACTTTTGATGCATTCACTTTCTGCTTTTCAGCCAGACCAGAATTCACAGATACTTTAGCAGTAAAACAGGGCAGACATCCAATTTTAGAGAGAATATCTATAGAACATCCTATAGCAAATAATATAGTATGTCATTGTCTTTCATCATCATGCTAGCATGGAATAAATGCCTTTTATTTCACAATCCTGCAGTGGAAATGTTAAATTTAATGTATTTTTATGATAATTGCATTTCTCTCAGCTGTATAAGAAGAGTTTCATAAAATTTGAAAGACAAGATCCAAGACAGAATTAATTAAGAAATACTTAAAGCTCAAAGATATTTAGCATATGATTGTTTGAGGTTTATTTTAAATTTTACATCTATACTGTTTACAAAAATAAGATAACTAACATGTAATAACATATATTTTTCAGTATGCTTCAGATGATAGCAACTTTGTTATAATCACTGGTCCAAATATGGTAAGTTTCAATAAAATTTCTTCATGTTTATAATTTTTCATTAATAACTGGTAAAATTTGCTAATTCCCTTTTAGCTAATTATCATTTTAATGAATATATTTTTGTAAGTGAATTTTTAAAAAAAAAATATGCAGAAAAAAGCAAAATCCACCAAAACTAGATTTTTTTTTACTGTATGGATAACATACATTGCTTACAGAGTGGTAAATCCACCTACCTACGCCAAATAGCCTTGCTACAGATCATGGCCCAAATTGGATCTTTTGTACCAGCCGAGTATGCTTCATTTAGAATAGCCAGTCAGATCTTCTCTAGGATAGGTAGTGATGATGATCTGGAAACTAACTCATCAACATTCATGCTTGAGGTATTTCACTGAATTTTACAAGTTCACCATTGTTATACATACTAGAATAAGAAATATTATCCTTAATTATAATGATGATAATTTTTTTCAGCTCTTGAAATAAAATATAAAACTGAGAACATAGCTTTAATTCTGATATTTCACTTTCTGAATATTTTAGACTTTTTTTGTGCATGAATGAAAAGAAAAGAGAGCTGAAAAAAAGACATGCAACAACAGAATAAACTGACAATAATTTCTGTGACATTGTTAAAGAAAATTGTTTGTGTTTTGTTGTTTCAGATGAGAGAAATCAATTATATCATACAAACAGCCACGAACAACTCCCTGATTATAATTGATGAACTTGGAAGAGGTATTTACTATCAGGATTGTCAGAAAACTTAATTTACAATTTTTATATGTAGAAAGTCTAACCAAGAGAAGGTAAAGTTATAAGTCATAACTGTACAAATGTAATAGTTAATACAAAATGTGCATGACTTTATGATTCCTCAACACCTGTTGGTAGATTTGTTGGACAATAAAGATTATTTTTCTTACCAAAGACAAAAGATGGTGAAAAAAGATAAAATGCAGTATCATGTAACTTCAAATGAAGAGGTCATGGAATGCAAGAGTGCATTTTTGTGTTGAAGTCATCCAATGTAGCTATTATTCACATTACTATTATGACATAGATAGACATTGTTTAGGTAACAATATGCATATCATAATGGCAATAACAACATACCAAATATTAGAAGCAATGCATTCACAATGAACTCCAATACCAAAGAAAAACACAATAAAGTGAAAAGTAACATTTGTAATTTGAAAATCTGAGTGTTTATAATAGTATGGGAAGCAGCAGTATTTCTTGAATTAAAATTCACCTTTGATATATTGATCTTGGGAGAAAAAACTAACAGATTGAATGTTATATCTAATTGAAATGTTACCTGTTTTTCTGAAGGAACTAGTGTTGAAGAAGGGGTTGGTCTTTGTTTTGCTATCTGTGAACATCTTATCAATACCAAGGTAACACAAAAATTGCATACTGTTTTTTTTTTAATATTATATGTCTATATTTGTAGATACTTCCTCAACTTTAAGTAAAAATCTAAGCATATGAATTTTTAGCTGTTTACGCCTATTGTAAATGCAGAAATAAATTTCAATTTTAAGTATTGTACAGTAATGTAACTTTTCATTTGCTGCTGACCTAATGGTACTTCATCTTTCAGGCCTTCACATTCTTTGTGACACATTTTAGAGAGTTAACAATGCTGGACAGTTTGTATCCAAATGTAGAGAAGTATGTTAAGAATCCTAAACTTCTTGTTTTATAAAATCTTAGCTTAATTGTTTGTTCACTAAACATATTTTATTAACAATTGGGCAGACTCTTCATTTAATAGAATAATATTGCTGATATATCATAATACAAAGTAGTGCAGCAATGTTATCAAAGAATAATGTACCTTTGTAGAGCTTTTCTGTGGAAACAGTTTTCTGCCTTAGTCTTTTCAGACCAAGTGGATATTCTTAGATTTAATCATATTTCAGGAAAATTAAAGTTTTTGTTTCTGGTTTGATTAAAATTTTTGTAGCATAGGGTGGTCCTTACATTTGAACAACACTGTATCTGTTAAGATTTTAATATATATACTGTAGTGTTTCAAGTAGTGAAATCTGTCTCTAGCAGTGTAACAAAACTGAAATAATATTACAAGAACTATTCTCTTGATTTATATATATGAGAGAAATAGTTTTACAAAATTCCTAAAGGAACATATGATTCAAGTTATTGTCTTTCATGTAACCAAATGAAATTATGAAATTTTGAACATTTTACTTCGCAGTTACTTCTTTGAGATTCACAGAAGTTTCAGCACAGATGCAAACTGTGAAAAAGTTGTGTATACACATGTACTTTCAAAAGGAAAGACAGAAGAGAAACATTATGGTATGGTATATTATAATTTTTATCTAAAAAATCAGTGCATGGTAAGATACAAAAAGGACTGTAGTAAATTAAAAAGGTGTCAATACACGTTATACAGGACTGGCCCTATATTGATTTAGATTAAAAGTATTATGTCTCAGGCCAGGCTGACTATGAATTTACATTGATGGAGTATCTGTTTTGGAAAGTATTAGAAGGGGATAGAGCTTTCATACAGTAATTTCTGTTCATAAAAATGTTATCATAAAATCCACAACTTTATTGTAGGCATACAGTTAGCTGAAATATCAACACTTCCGAGGTCCGTGGTTGATACTGCAAAACAGATAGCACAAAAATTGGAAGAGGAGAAAAAGGTATACCGGTAATAGAGGGATAGAGGGGAATACTGGTAAAAAATTGTTGGACAGTGTATTTAGTTGAATCTTTGAGTCTGTATTTTAGGCTCAAAAAGGGTTTTCAATTTAATTCTCTTTTTCCTCACCGATGTTGGATATCTAGCATGATTTTGTGACACCATAATTGTCTTTATTGCAGTTTTTGTAGGAAATAGCTTAAATGGTACAGTATGCAAATATTTGGCACTTTCAAAGGTTTTGAAATTTCCCCAAAATCTGTAAACAAGCAGCTGTGAGACAGTAATACTTTTTAAAGAAAACAATTGTGTTTTGTAAAAAAAACCCCAAAAAAACCAATCTTTTTTCAGAAAAATGAGAAGAAAGATAAGGAGATGGTAAGACAGAGAGCAGTGTTCAAGCTGGCAACAAGGTTGGTACAGGCAGGACGTAACTCTCGGCTTGATGATGATAGTCTAAGGCAGTATGTCATCTCACTGAGGAAGAAATATGAGGAGGATGTCCGAAGCATAGAGGAATGAAACTTGTGAATCAGAAAAGTAGTCTTAAACATTCTTTGTTGGCAAATGTCAATGATAAATGATTGTTCATTACAGCAAAATCCTTTTGTTTTATCTTAAGAGTAGAAGGGGTAACTGTTTCTGCTGTATTATTTCAGTATATTTCAACTTATTTTCTTATATGTAAACTTTTTATTCTGGGGCCGTATTTCAGTAGCATCTAAGATTATGCACTTAAGATAAAGAAAATCTTATCTTTTTTCCTTAGCTAAGAAGATTTTTTTCCTTTAACTTAAGTCGTATTTCTGAAAGATTTTAAGATTTTCTTAACTAAAATAATTCTTAAGTTTAAGATAAAACTTAAGAAAATTATCTGCCCGTTGTCAACCAACTTGGATTTTCCCGTGTCTATAAATAGTAACGGATGTGGCATAAACGTGCGCGAACAGGTGCCCGCGCATATCGTCTGCATGTTTACAAACAATGGCAGAAAAGAAAAGATCACCAAATTTTTCACTCAACGACAGCTTGTTGCTGTGTGAGCTAATGGGAGAAAGCTCTTCTGAGGAAGGTTTATCGTGTCACCAGTACTTTCGGCACAAATTTACAAATAGTAAGTAGAGTCTAGATCAATTCAGTGTTCTCGATTTTAAGTAGGTCACCTGTCATAACATTTGTTTACGTGCTGTCAAACAAACATTTGCATTATCTTTAAGCGAATTGACTTTTTAAAGCTTATTTTAAAACTGGTTATACTTGTTATGCAGCATACCAAAACCTATAAATCATAATATGTGGGTTTACGAAACGGTCTTGATATTTTTGAGCTTAAAAAAATACCTGTCTCATAATTAAAGTGACCATGCAAATGTGAATGCTATCAAACTGATACTAGATGCTAAGGCAACTGCATAGTTAAAATTTTGGTCAATATGTCTCTTGCAATGACTACTTGAATCTTATTTTTTTTACTTCTTGTTTAAATTTTGTGGTTTTTGTAATTAAAATAAGTGAAAATTCATTACAATATATGTGTTATGTTTTATCTTCAAAATGGAAATGTGTATGGAAAAATGTTATCTCACCTATATTGATTTCTAATTTTAAGGGATCAAGTGTATAAAGATATTGTTTTGCACTAGGAGTACACATGCAAAAGCAATATGAAACATACATATTTACACTTTAGAGGAAATAATACTAAGTCTCATACTTATATATTTGCAAAAAAGTAAAGACAATATATTGAGTTTACCTGAATGAAAAACATGTAGTTATGTTTAAAATGATCTTCATGAAAAAGAACACATTTTCATAATAGCCTGTACTGAAAAAGCTTTTCACAATTGATTTAAAATCAACTAATCAAACCATATAGCTCTACCTTGAAATGTATTCCATTTTTCAGATATCACATCTGCAAGTAAAAGAAACCAATGGGCTGTTTTAGCCAGAAGATTCAACATAAAAGCTGAATCACCAAGGGATGTTCCATCCCTACAGAAAAAATGGGACAATCTGGTCCAATGCCATAGAAGTGCATTCAGTGATTTCTTAAATAGCCAACGGGCTACAGGTAAGGGATAATATCCCAAAACTATAATTTGTCAGGCCTGAGGCTGATTACAAAAGACAGTAATTGCTTACATTACAGTTATTTTGATATTTCTCTGAATACAAAAACTTTTTGATTCCTACTGGCTTGAAGCTATAACTGATTACATAACATTACTTGAAATTAAGTTATTATTATTACATTTGATTTCTTTCAATAAAAGATTACACAACCAATATCTTGGACAGAATTATAGGCATATAACTTCATGTAACACTGAAAATGTGCTCCAAAGTTAACTGATGGTTACAGGATACAGTTTTTTTTTCATCAACAACCATTAAGTGTGTTAAAAAAAACACCAGCACTAACTTAGCCATCTTGCATTAATAACTATACAGAAATAATTTTATTTCAGTCAAACATTGTATCATACATGGAAGGGGCACCTCAAAAATGTCCCGCAGTAATTAGACAGAAATCATGAATGATCATGATTATAGACAGTAAAATCACTGTAATCAATTAATTACATTCAGGCCTGATTACATTACATGTTAACAGATCACTGCTGAATTAAATGTATTGAATACTAGAACTGGAGTAATCAATTACAGGTGAATACAATTAATGTATTCTGACTATTAACCCAAGCCTGTTAATTATAAATCTGTATTGAGTTAAACATAAAAGTTACATTAAAGTTAAGCCAACTATGCAAAACTTTATTATCTACATTGATTACTTTTTTATTAAAACTTGATATACCATAAGGTGAGCCAGGTACAGTTAGCTCAATTCAATGGTAAGTTCATACCTTGGAGTAAACAAATATTTCTCTTTTTTTTTTACATTTACCCTAACACTCCTTCCGAGTATATCCTTACAAGTGTAACTATTAATAATTTCAGGTGGTGGACCTTGCTCCAAGAGATTGTCTACTCTTACAGAGGCTGTTATGTCAGTGGTGGGAAAAAGTGCAGCTACTACTATAGGGGTTATTGGCACTGAGATGGATACATCCATGATTCAGGTTGCTAGTTTAAAGTAAGTGTTATACATATTATAAGACAAAAATGTTGCAGTTGCATGTAGTGCAACCATAACATAGTATTTAAAGATTTACTAATGATGTAAAATCATAAACAATATGACCTAGCATTTTCAAACTTAGCATCCAAATTTACATATTTAAATGCATAATTTTTACTAATATTGTTTTCATATATCCATTGTAAAGTGTAGGTTGAAAAGCAATAAAAAGATTCAACTATCTAAATTGGTTCTGATGAAAAATCTTGTGCATTTCTGGCAGAGCCTCCAATCTTCCAAAACATCAGTGACTGAAATTTTGAAATGAAAGGCGTATCTTATGTTGATGAAAAACTTATACTGTACAGGGACACATTAAATGGTAAACACAGTTAAAATTTGTGATATAAAACAACATTTAATGTATTTAGTATTTGGTTACAAACCACCAATTTATTCAATTTTTTAATATGAAATACAATTTGTAAAAACATCATTTCGGGTAATCTGCGATCAATGTTTAGATTTTCTTTTTCAGTGCAAGCACATCTTCTAACACTACGTGTACGTTATCTAGTGAGCATGTGGAAGTTGACAATCTATCAAATAACAGGTATTAGTCATAGTAAAAGTTATGTATGTATTAAAAATATATAAGTTATTTGAAAGAAATACTTTTGTTTACAAAATATTATATCAATGTCATCAAGAATTTAATTGAATGAGTCAGAAGTCTGATGACAGAACTGCACATTTAACTTCCAATCAAGTACAAGTTAAGAGAAATGTTATAAACTCAATTAAATACATTTGTTTACATACAGTAACAATTTACAGCATAAAAATTTGTTTATTTTCAGGTTCACTGCTACTGCTGCTGAGGACATAGATAGTGATCTTGTCAATACAGAGACTTCTTTATCAAGGTATTTGATAAATTATCATGTTAAATAAAAAACGAGAACTTTGTTAGGGGTTTTTGAAATTTATTTAATATCAATTGGAAATCAAGTTATTACAGCTGATATCAGACTTGCTCCTTACACTGCCACTACTCAGGAAGTAATTAGGATTGAACTCAAAACTGACAAATTCTATACAAGGTGATGTTGCACAAAATTGCAAGAAGGTACAATATGCCCACTCAGATATGTCTCTATTTCTTTCAGCAAGTATTCCTCAGTCAGTGTGGTGTGCTGTCAATGCCAGTGCCATAGACGAATTGAAATGCTGAAAGAGGAAAAGATCAATCTACAAATAAGACTGTTAAAAAAACAACTTGGGGAGGAATAAACAATTCCTTGTGTGAAGACTTTTTAATGATTTTGACTCTGGCAGAATTATTTGTGACAGTATAAACATGATGCCTGTTTAAAAGATGTTATTAAACTAGTATAATGAATTACTTGCAATTATTTATGTAATAATGGACATTGGCCAGTAATAAGTTGAAACCTAAATCAGGGAAAAAAGAGGATAGGGCCTTGTTCACATGCAATTACAATTTTTCTTTTTTGTTTTTTTGTTTTTTGTTTTTGGTGAGGAATACTTGTGATAGTCATAATGATAGTTCCAACTGGCCCACCCAATGGGCACTGACCCCCTTCCCCCAAAACTGTAAAACAAAAACCCAACAGATTAATGCGGTGTTATAAACATTGTTTTAACCTGAATTTAAAGAGGTTTGTAAATATTACTTTGACCCTTGAAAATTTCAGTTTGACCCTTCAGAATCTCAGTTTGACCCTTGAAAGTTTTATCTGATGGGTCATTGACCCTTGAGTTTCAGAGTCTACCGAACACCCTGAGTGATTTAGTGAATGTGACTCTGGCAGCATTATTCTGCTGCTTCTGCTCTAATAATTTCAAAAAGTATTCATAATTCATACCTCAGTCTTCAGAAGTAAGTATTTGCAATGTAGTCTCTATATCTAAGTCCTACTTGTGGTGCATTTTGATCATCATTGTTGTCATCTCCTGGTTGGTCAGCATTGTTGCAATTGACATCATCTGGCAGAGGAATAGCTCTCTTCTTGCAAATGTTGTGAAGTACAGCACATGTTAGGATGATTCTAAATACAAAGTTTATGTTGTGCATCTCAATAATCAAATTTAGTTTTTTTTAAAAAATCCAGAACATAACTAGAGCTGTTCCATAATAGCGTGTTCCACTATTCAAAGTAATTATCAGTCTAATATAAATAATAGTACAATAAACAAACTTGATAGTAGCTGTATGCAAAACGTTAATCTTGTCTTGAAATTTTCTAAGTTAAAATAAGTCCAATATTTGCATTAAATTCAATCACATTTTTTTTTAATTGTTTCAACTCAATACAATGCATGGTTACTGAAATAAAGACTTGATAGTTGTTGCACGCATAACTTTAACCTGAAGTGACACAGACAAAATAACAAGTGGAATAGCTCAGAATATTCAAAAAATGGTAAAACTAATGTATAATCTGTAAAACTTCATAACTGAATTTTAAAGTAAATTTGAAAAAAATATTTGAAACAACAGAATCCATAACTAGACTAAGATCTGATTAACCACACTTAAAGAGGATTGTGGATTTCTACATTTTGCTTTTAATGTATAACATTGGTCTTTTTAGCTCACCTGTCATGTAGGGTTGGAAAACTAGGTCACATAGCCCAAATATAGAAAAACCTTGTTAACACTCTAGAGAATGCTTTTTCAGTACAAATAACCTTGAAATTTGTCAGAGAGATTGTTTCAGTAATTTCGAGGTCAAGTTCGAATATGGGTCATCTGGGGTCAATTAACCAGGTCCATAGCAACTTTGTTTAAAGCAGTCATACTCAGGTGGGCAATACAGGGCCATCCTGACCCTCTTGTTTGCTTACTTCTGTGTTACAATTTTATAAGTATTATTTAATACCTGCAGACTTTCTCAGGTAACATTTTGATGTCCCCATAAAGAATTCCAAATCTTCTTTTCAATTGCCCAATACCCCTTTCAACTGTGGATCTTGTTCTTTTGTGGGCCCTGTAAAACAGTGCAAGTAAATTATAAACCATTATAATCTGAAATGTAAAAATGATGTTTAGGGTAACATATTTAAAAGATCTTAAATCTATTTAGCATATTTATAAAGTTTTAATGTACACATTTGGTCCATTGTTTGTATCTAAGAATAAGTACTAAGAATTGTTGCTAAGAATAACTTTACAAGTTCACAAGTTAAAAAAAAATAATTTAAACATACATATATTAGGTATACCTGTTGTATGATGTCTGTGCTCCTGGTTGTGGGTTCAAGTATGGAGTTAGAAGCCAGCGCTTACAAGCATAGCCACTGTCTCCAAGCATATGATAGCCAGCTGGTATCAAACCTCTTTCGAACATTTGTTTCAGTCCACTGTTTTCTAAGATTCGGCTGTCATGGCTTGACCCTGGCCAGCGTGCAACAACATCTGTTATTTCATCAAATGCGTTAAACACCAACTGGGTATTGATGCTGTGAAATCCCTTCCTATTGACAAAGGCATCTTCCTCCTCTGATGGAGCCTGTATACGAACATGTGTGCCATCAATCACCCCTACAACCTTTGGGAATCCTGCTATCCCATGGAACTGTTGTACTTGTCTGTCCAGGTCAACTGCATTCACTGGAAATCTTATAAACCTTTGTATAATCACTGGAGAACTGAGCTCTGTTATAACTTGAGATATGGCTTTTGACACACTAGACTGCCCAACATGATGAATGTCGCCAACATTTAACTGAATTTCTCCAGTTGCCAAGTATCTTAAAGTTATTAGTAATTTCTCTCTGACAGAAAGACTATTATGTCTGTATGTCAATGGCTGTATACCTGTTAATAATGTTTCTAAATACTGTATACCATCTCTATCCAATCTGTATCTTCTTATAATTTCCATGTTAGTCAAACCATCCAATATGTCAGGCCTGTCTCCCATACCTGAAAAATAAAATTTTTTTTTACAAATTGCCATCAAATATACTTTTTTCTGGAGGAGGGGGTGCAGAAAAAATGACATTGCTGACACTAGTGAATAATTATAATCAATATTATGTCATTGAAATTGATTTTTAAAATGAGAAGTTAGAATCAAATTGTTAATGGGCACAAATACTAGAAAACCATGTTCCTTTTAACAAGTTGCACTTACTTACCTGCAAATTGTACTACTACCTTTTTTCTTTGTTAATTAAGTGCAAAGGTACATTCGCATTGTCTTTAAATATCTTTTTTCCTTCCTCAAAGTTGGTTGTAATGACAAGGCGCAACATGTAGAAGAACAACAGGAATTGACAGTAAAATATACGCCAAAACACTGCTGTATACATACCATGCCTGTCTACATCTGAACTGGATTACAGGGTCATAAATGCTTAAATATGAGAAAACTATGCCAACAAGGTGCCTGGAATATCATGACTTTGTTTTACTTGTAAATCTTTTTAAAGCAAAGAATGCAGATCATGATCAGACTGCATTGTTGCTCATACTGATCTGGATCTGCACTGGTTGCACATCCGACTGAACAAGTATCCCTGAGTGTTAAAGAGTGTATCACTGTAATATCTGTTTTATATTCGAGTTGTCAATCATGGTGACAGCAGCTTTTGAACTGCATGAATACTTGTAACACTGAAGAACAACTTCCTCTGATATAGATCTACAGTACACCTTGACAATTCCACGTCAGATAACATTAGCGTTTGAATTTTTCGTATTCTTATCTTATCAAAGGGACATGTTCTTTTCAGCAATAGATGCACAGTAATTCTCTGAATAAGCTGAATTGGTATTCCGAATTTGGTGTTATCCGAATTGCGAACACAATATATCAATAAAAACAGCTTTCCATTTAGAGCGATGTACAGTACGTTACTTTCCACATTCCTTGGAACAAAATCTCTTGTATTACTACTTTGAATAATTGTGTTGATAACATTACACTTTTAAGACTTGAGTAAGTGTATTTATTTTAAACAGATTTATTTTTGATACTATCGGCGTTCGTTACAGAATTTAACACAGAGTTGTCTTTCTTTCCAGTATTCGCATAATACACGTTCCAGATACCGGATTTTTAATAAGAATAATATAGATATACTCACCTATTGCCTCCAGAAGAAGTAAGATCCAGTAAAAAGTGAAAATCTCGACCACAAACTGTACACTAGGAAAATTTCTTAGCAACTTAAGGAAGACGAGGTGCTTCCTAAAAGTTAAGATAAAAATATGACGTATTTAAGAATTTTCTTAAGATAAAAAGCTTTTAAAATAACACTTAAGAAAATTCTTAATTTTAAGGAGAAAATTACTGGATTTAAGGAAAAAATATTAACTTAAGATTATTTTTAAATCTTAGATGCTACTGAAATACGGCCCCAGGCTTATATTAATCAAATTTTATAATTTGGATAATCTTATTGTTTAAATCACTATTCAGGATTTGTTTGTAACTGTTGTTGTGAACTTATGACAGATAATTATATTTAGCAGTTGCTTTAGTTAATCTAACAGTGCTGCTCACCAAAGCTTCTCTCTTAGTGTGAGATTCTTATGACTTTGATATGAAGTCTTTTGGCATGAAGAAAATTCCCCTTTTCCATTTATATGCTTTTCAGTAATTTTCTTTAAGTCTTTGTTGAAATAAGTTTGAAGATTCAGGTCTTGGTTTTGAAAAGGGTTTAAATTCACTCGAACAGTTACATTAAATTTGAGTTGTTCTCAGGAAAGATTATGTTACAAGATTAGGATGACATACTAATTATAAATCAAGACATTTTTTTTGCTGTTTAAAATTAGTGACTTTTTAAAAAACAACAACAACAACAAAAAAAAATGCCATAGACACAATATAGAATTCTTCTTGAAAACAATAAATTTTCTAGCTACAGCAGAGAATAACCCATACAAGCAGAGAATTTTTTCTATCAATAAATGATGCATTTTCTTACTTTCAGTCATTTACATATGTGCTAAGCCTTATTATGTATGAATGTAAATTCAGTTGAGCAAACAATTTCCACAACTGACTGTCCAAGTGAACTAGAAATTGGTATGGTAGCTACATTTTATGTTTTTTTATATAACTTATCACTAGGTAATTAGTTATTCTTGCTATCATAATAATGATTTATATGATTGGATGTTTTCTTTTGATTTTGGAAGTTTCACAAAGGCACTGTCAATTTATCAAGCCAAACATTTAATGATTTTTCAAATGACCTCAAAATGCATATCAAGATTAAAATAATATACATGCTAGGATATTTTAGTATGTAAACTTTGACACATTGAAAAATGGTGATGCAGTTTTTGTTTTGTTTAATGAAAGGTGAGAAATTGTTCTGCAAAGTATGGTTTCCGATAATCTTGAAAGTACAAATTGAAGAAACAACACAGTGGTAGACATTGAAACATTGTAGTCTTCTGTGATGATTGTTGTTTTCATGCTTGTTTGTTACGTTACATGCATTATAGTACAGTGCATTTTCTAGTCTTGTTTTCATATTAGATGCATACGGAAAGTAAACCAAAGTAAACCAGGTTTTCAGAGAGAACATGACTGATTCCAGCAGGCTCTGATATGTCGAATTAAATCATTAGTTCAAATGAACTGTCTGTTCTGTTTCCTAATTTAATTCTGTTGGATGTCTTAGTCTGTAATTATTTAAATATATCAAAGTGTTTAAAATGTAATGACCATTATGAGTTTAAAATTAACAAATTAATACAGAGTCTGAAATTAATGTGAGAGATTTAGGACTGCTGTTTTGATAGTCCAGTCATAAGAAATGTCAGAATTTCCCTTCAATGTAGATAATACCAATTAATGTCTGTTTTGTTTACATATTATATGTTTGATTTTAAACAGAAGTCTTGTAAAATGTAACATATGACATATGTTCCACCAACAGTTCTCCCTCTTCCTTTTTTGTGGCTTTTGTATTCTTCAGCATAGGTTGGAAGCTGTCTCCTTGGATGCTTTTGAAAGTATGTAAAGAGCTAAAATTTGAAGAGTATTGGGTCGTGCTATTTTATTGTTTCTTTGTGACGCAGAGCCTTCCAAAATCTCTGGAAAAGTTCTAAGTCTTTAAGTTTTTTAAATTATTTACTATCTGATTCATTTTACAACACAAAAAGAGATGATTTCAGAATAAGTTTTCATTGTAGCTGACTTTATATAATGATCATATTATCCTTGAAGAAAAAATCTTTGAGTATAACTTTAGAATACAGTGAAATTTCTTGTCCGCAGAAATAACTCAGGTGTTTGTAAGCATATTTGCCTGTGTGATAGAGAATTGCTTGTATTCTAGTGCTGCTTTTGTAACTGATTTCATTATGTGGTATTTATAATTAGAAAAGCTTACACATCTTATCACTAGGGACAGTGCAGTAACTTGCTAAAGAATGATTTTCTGAAGTTTTGTAGAATGCAGAAATGCTTTTCTTTTTTCAGCGAACCGTTATATAATATAGAGCATTCTTTTCAACCTTGTGTTGAGAGCTATATATGTCAATACAGCAATCCTTCAGAGAAGAGGGTCATTATTGCAAACAATACATGTTTTACTTTGAAGATTACCAGCAATTCTTGGTCACCTGTAAATCCCATTCGCTCTTTGGCCTTCTTTTCGCAAAATTTCTATCAATATCAGTTGTCAGTGGTGAATGAAATGGATGTTACAGTGAAGTATTTTTCATCGTCTGTGAGTTAAAACAAGGAATCAGTATACAAACAATATATGATATGAGCAGTATACATGTAGGGCCTTTCATACTTTGAATTACTAACACGTTATCATTGGTTCTGAGACTGTGTTTCTTGTAATACTAGCAACCATTGAAAGAGAAAAATGCACAGCTTACGCTTAATGCATAGAAACATTGTCGGCTGTCGTAACTACCTTTTGTTTTGAGGCTGTGTGTTCCATTTGATTACTTTATTTATTGACAGTTCTCTTTACAGAAGTATGCGTGTTTGTTTCTTTTTCTTGCACTGGCACCTCCTTGATTCTGAGTTCCACAAGCCCATGTCAGACTTGAACAGGAAAGTGTATTCTGAAATTGCCATTTGACCTGTTTTTCTACCTTTACACCCTTGACTGATCCAAGTTATACCAGTCCATAACAGAGTAAAATAAATTTGAAAATTTAATCTGATTAAAGAACACTAGAGGAAGCATGCCTGAAGTAAGAGGATTCTGGGAATCTCGAATAATCTTGTCAGTAATCTGGACTTTCCGATTCCTTACCAGATCACCCCAAATTTCATCATTAACCCTGGGGACTGACATGAAATCACAATTAGAAGGAACCTTTTACTTTTCAGTTGTTTGTTTGACTTCACAATGTTGTGTGTATGAATCATTTATTAATTTGGCAAGGGATTTAGATATCGAATCTCCCTTCTCTGGAGCTTTCAGCTGAGGTTGAGGCCAATTATCATCATCTGAAGAGTTAGAATCGTTATCATCGTCATACAGACTTTTCTCAATGTTCTTAGAGCGAGAACCCTGTCTCGAGTTCCTGTAAGTGTGACTATGAGCCCTATTTAAAGTATTTCTAGGAGTTTTTCTCCGCTCCGCATGGTCGGAATCATCCGACCGCCAGTCGTTCCCATCAAAAGACATATCAATCGATTCTTTGGGAGCCTGAGAAGGGCGAGGCCTATCTATGCCAAGAACAGCCCTCAATTTATTCAAATTCTCCGGAGAAATACTAGATTAATTATTTAAATCAACCAAACCTGTTACGTTTGCATTTCCAGGGCGCCGCCATTTGCATTTTGATCACGTGATCGAGTTTTTCGATCCGTTTCAGTTATTATCGGTATTGACAACGTTAACTACCGACCTGAGAGAAGGGGCCCAACGCGGTGAAACAGATTTACTTTTACTATTATTTCTGTCCCTACGGGACTTCTTAGCTCGCTTATTGTCGGACTCAGAGTCCGGTACTGACGAAAACCCCGAAATATCTGAAGAGACATGTTTGTCTTGGGCAGTTTTCACGTTTCGGTAGGACAACTCATCACTACTGGACGAGACATCTTTTCGCCCTCTTCTACCTTTATTACGCCTCGACAACGTCGAAGGCTAGTCCAAAAACCAAGGAGGTGGACAGGTTGTAAAGTGGTAACCGCAACGCAACCGCTGCAACAAAGACAAAAAGCTCTAAAATAACCACTTCAAGAAAACACGAAAAAACGCAATACACAAATCAAAACAAGACGCGAAAGCCCACCACACTACGTGGTCACTTACCTACGTAGACTGCGTCGTCGCTAAAGAAATCTATGAGAATGCACGTGTTGCAGTGGTTTTTATATCCTGTTTGTCATGTTACGGAACAATTTGTTTTGACCTTTAAAAGGCGTGGTCACTGGTCGCTGAAGCGAATCATGCTAGTATATGGAAGGCCGTAGGCTAATGAAAATAATGTTATTTAAAGTTTTATCTAGTCAACAATTTGTCTTTTTTGTTATACATATACGTTTGACGGAATCGTCCATTTAGTAGATCTTAAAATAAACGTAAGAAGTTAGGCTAATCATGAAAAATTGGCATAAAATGGAAAACTTTTCTGGAATGGTCAGTGGACATTTGGTAATCCAGTTATGCTGAAAGGGCAAATTTGACATGCCTGTTGCATAGACAAACTACCAGCAGCGATTTTAAAATACGCATTTGTATTAATATAAAAATGATACAGCAGAATTTTCTCAACACTAAAACATATCTTTGTTTTAAAATTGTAGATTTCTTCATATTTTTTCATTTCTGTGAAATGTAGGTTATTTGTATATATTTCACAATAGTACAGTAAAAGGAACATATTGTCTAGATATACTTCAAGAAAATTAGAAGGGAAACTACTATCTATACAAATTAATAAGATTCGAAGGTTTGAATTAAATTTTACGGATTTTTATTTTGACTTTCTACGATATTCCATAAGTCATTGTTTTTTTTTGGTGGTGTCTCTTTGTATTGGGTACAGGCTCTTCATCCAACAGTATTATTATAGATTCCCTGTCATACCTAATTATATCATCCCTCATTGGCCAGAACCACCTATTACGTCCAATTCTGCTCATTGTTTTGGCGGCTACCTCGTGCTCATCAGTAGAATGATTCCCTAGTATGGTTTATAAAGAAAGTACATGAATTTGTGTCAGTTCATGAGTGCTCGTGCTGTTAAGTTTACAGCAGGTAGACTGGTAAACATGTTCTATTGTAATATTGGGACAAGTCTGTAAAAATCATAGCAAATTAACTTTGATATTACTTAAATCTAATATAGATACTTGTTATGTACTTGTGTGCAAACAAAAACTTTCCCGACATTTTGGGCATTATTTTATTTTTTGGCCTTGTCACGTTTCTTACAATAAAATTTCTAATAACTGCTCCTCCCACAAAAAGGTCGACCAACCAGTAAACATGATAAACATATACCTGACATACTTTCATTTCTCTGGTACTACTCGAATCAGCTATGGGATCTATTTCTGTTATCTCTTTAACTTCAAAAGGCTTGATAGCCAAGTCAGACATACCTAGAGATATATTACATATATTAGTACACATTTTAACAACAACCAATAACTTAAAATGTCAATAGTTTAATTTTTTATTAGGTGCAAGCCACAGATGGTGAACATAATGTAAGAAATGGTATACAACCTATCATTTACAATGTCTGCCGCCTACATGACGCTTTTCTGTCTAGTGTTCACGAGTTTGTCTGCACTTCGCTTAATCACAGCCAAAATTCCATCGGATGCAGAAGTTCAAACTACCATCCTCGAAACCATGCTCATATATTTTCTTAGAAAACAAATAGAAAATTGTTTTTGAGCGGTACTGTGTAGTAGGCCCATCGCTTATAAAGTACACATGCTTCAGAGGTTTAAAGAAGCAAAGGTATGGGTACGTATGGGCCCATATTCCACTCTGGCCATGTTTCAGGCATGACATTGTTGCAAAAGGGAATGTAATCTCTTTGTGTATGCAATGCCAGTGTGTATTGAGATCTGACGCATTGAAGCCCCAAAATAGGTGAATATCCGATTCACATGCACATGCAGTTTTCTGAGAATTTTATATGGATTAGTGTGGCGTATGCAGGTAGGTTTTGGTTTAGATGTGTTCTATACTGATACTGAGAATTTATGTTAAACATAGGTCCTTGTCACATGCTCATTCTCTTTAATAGTTGTGGTGTTTGCATTTCTATTCCTTTCTCCAATTTCATATAGTTTTTGGCATGTTACTCATTTTGAGGTCCAGTTATACCATTCCACCATTTTTACAGTGTAATATATGCACATTATACTTTCTAACAGTGGTTCGATTTTGTTAGGGGATATCACCTTATACTTTGGATTTTCATGTAGTTTGCATAGACTTGTTTCTCTGTCATTTTCTGTGGTCTTCAGTACCCAAAATGGCTTTAACTTACAAAAAAATCTGTTACTAATTTTATCGATATTTTATGCAATACTTTCTCTGATTCATTTAGAAGTCCAACTACCCCATTACGAGTTATAGTAGCTTTCATTCCCGCATTTATTCTAGAACTTTCATCTCTTAAACAATAACTGTACTGCAGTTTCTTTCAGGTTATGTTTAATATATCTTGTCTTTATCTGATGCATAATCACAGAGTCTGTACTTTTTAAGTATGTATTCTCGAAATATCAACTGCTTGATGAGTCTCTGTTCTTTCAGACTAGACTTTCCTAATTCCGTTGACAATTCATAGATGTTTGAGCAGTGTTAAATTTTTGTAGATTTCTTCTTACATGTGCTTATCTTCAATAGCCTGTAATACTTCGGTTTGTATTTGTTTTTTTTTTCTATCTTGTTTCTTTTGCAAGTTTAATTTTAAGATGAAAGATATCTCTACAACTCTTTTCTCACCTTTTTTTCCTGCCGTTTTTTATTTCAGCAACACGTTTATCAATTTTAAATGATTGTAAACATCTGGTAGAGTAGGAGGGCTTATTAAATCATTTAAATCATGTTCTGGTGGAGTAGGAGGGCTTAGCATTTGTTGTATAGATCGTTACAGGACTCAGTCTTTTCCCTTCTTGCTTCTTTCTGTCATAACCTTAAGACTTTACAAAACCTTGTTCTTTTAATACCTTTCTCTTCCTTCCCTTATGTTTTCTGCATGTCTACCAGGATCCCCTCACTAGCGTTTCCTCCATAAAGCTCTTCTTTCATCAGATGTGAGCGCCATTCTGATTCAGAAAGTTCCTTCAGCTGTTTTGTCGGTAAGTGTCTCAGATCAGTAGGCCTACTGTTTTTGATACTTTCATATAGGTCTCTAATATCGTACAAAAATCGAAGAGGGTTGGATGTTTTGAGTAGAGGACAGACTTGACACCTCCTATTCCTCTGTCTAGGTTGTTCTATTTTACCTTAAAGTTGAATACCTTTCTGAATAAATAAATTTCAGATGTTTCATGATAGGAGTACCTACAAACTGGTCTGTGGTTGTGTAAAAACATATAGGTATTGCAATTTTTTTATTACTATATACATATTAGATCTGATATTAATATATTAATATACTACCTTTAATAATTATTGATATAATTTTTACATACTAAGGTCCGGCCTCTTGTTAAGTGTCTTTTTTGAAACGCTTTTGTCTCTAACCAACCTTTACCTTGTTTCGCAAAATGGCCATTTTGGAAATGACAGTTTTTGCAAAAAATAGTCAAAAAGCGTCCACTTGACCCTATGATCATTCCATAACAAAAACAATAGATCTAATAGAGTGAAATGTGCATAAATACATAGGAACACATGAACGCATCTATGGTGAATGAAGGTAAGAGATATTTTTTACATTTGGAAATGACATATAGTAAAGATACGTAAAATGTGAGCCCATCTTCCATCATACAACTACCAAACAGAAGCGCTGATACATTCTTGCATGACATCACCTTTGCGTTTTTCAGTGGTGCGTAACTTTTGGAATAGATCTGAATAAACTTCATTTCAGAAATAAAAGAAAAATGAGTTTCATGATAAATATGAGTTATTTTACCATTTGCATATATATCTTAGCAGTTTCTGTTGTAGAGTATTAACTTTTCTTTAAAGCTGAAAGCTTAAACACCATAAAATTAAATGCATTCATATCCGAGTGACAGAGCCTGGCCACATTTGGAGATTTACCCAGCTGGATTTTAATTGCTTTTATGTCTAATGGACCCTGAAATAGCAAGAAATCTAATCTTGGATTAGTGTGGCTTTCTTACCTCCTTTCCGGGAACTTGGTCATTTCTGAAAAGGTCATTTTCAGAAACAAGTTTAAGTTTTGTAAATGACATCACCCGTAACTTAATATGTAATAATGATAGTGGTGAGATGTAATGCAAAGGTTAACAATTGCTTGGATCTACATAATGTTTTATATTTCTAATTTTTCTTTTTATGCCTCAGAAGAGAGGTCCAACCGTCATTCCGTCCATCCGTCAGTCCATCCGAAAACTTAAACATTGGCCATAACTTCCATATTAATAAGTAGATTTACTTCATACATGGACACAACACCCCTTTTGACAAGACCTTCCAACTGACCTATATTTCTTTGACCTTGACTCCTGAATGACCTTCACCTTGAAGATCCAATCGTCCAAAAACTTTAACATTGAGCATAACTTCTTTATTAGTAAGTGGATTTACTTCATACTTGAATACAACAACCCTTTGGATAAGACCTTCCCACTGACCTATATTTATATGATCTTGACCCTTGAATGACCTTTACCTTGAAGATTCAGTTGTTCAAAAACTTTAACATTGGCTATAACCTCCTTTTTAGAAAATCGATTTACTTCGATACTATTTACGATTTACTATCGATCGACTGGCTTGGTTAGCTGACACCTCTCTGTTGGTCCACCTCTGCCCAAGTTCTGTGCAACAGCTCTCTGTAGTGCCTGCCTCTCCGCAGCTGCTTCAGCCCCTTGATGGGCTTTGCCTTCCTCGCCCTCTCATATGCAAGGCTTAATCGGACTAACCGGGTTTGCACCTCCGAAGGATGTACCTGGCTTTTTCCCAGTAACTTTTCAGCAGTGTGGACGAGACAGACCCATTCTTACTTCCGGCTTCCTCAACTAGCAAACTTTGCTCAGCTGAGGCTACTAGCTCCAGGTGCTCCCCGATACACTCAGTTCCGGGGTTAGATTGTAGCCGGGTGTCCTTACTTACAGTAGGGACATCCTTCGAGGCACGTCTTCGAATGGGCTCTAGTCGGCGCACATTTTGAGAAATCCATTCGCGTGTATGGAACTAAAGGTTATCAAGCTCCTGTCTAGATCCCTCAACCACGGATGCTTCTCTCTGCACCTAGCCAGTTGGACCTGGCCCAACAAGACATCAAGCCGGTCCGGTCGTCCACTGGAGGCGTCTCTTTATGCCAGACCCTTCATTGGCGGACAGAGCTTACGACATTTGCCCTTTTATACAGCAGTGTCCAGTAGGTAAACTTTATCACCTACTTGATAGTTTGTCTCTAATAAACGCAAATCATAATTACGCTTTATTCTGTGAGAGGAACTCTTCATCATATTACGGGCAATTTCATCCGCTTCCTGCATCTTTTGAACCAATTCCTGTGAATAGTCTTCGGGAGACTGGACTTCACCCAAGAATTGTTGAAACATTAGGTGAGCAGGTGCACTCACCTCCCTACTCAACATTAACATATTGGCTGTAAAACCCGTCATACGGGTTACAGACGATCTCAATGCCCCTGCTACCTACTGTAGATGCAAATCCCATTGGTTCTGTGATTTTCCATTGAAACATCTGACAGCATCCATCAGGGTACGATTATATCTTTCAACCTGCCCGTTAGTCCTTGCCTTTTGAATTTCAAGGACCTTACAGACATCTGTGAACAACTTTGATTCAAAGTTTCTGCCCCGATCAGAGAACATCTGGAACGGCATGCCAAACCTTGAGAAAAACCCATCTACAGCTGCCCGTGCTGTAACTTTATGGACTGATTAGGGATAGGTATACATGCAACCCACTTAGTTAACTGATCTTCTATCATGAGTACATACTCATTTCCCCAAGGTGTTTTAGATAATGGACCTAGGAAGTTTAAGTGCACCCTTTTCATGGGAGATCCAGCCTGGTACTCAGTCAATCGGCACTTACCTTGCCGATCAGCTTTCTTATTCTGGTTGTAGGTCTCGTATTGCGACACATACTGCCGAACATTCCTACCTAAGCCATACCAGACATATTTCTCCTTAACCCTTTCCTTAGTTTGTTTCACACCCTGATGTCCCGAGGATGGAAGATTGTGACTATGTGCCATAGCTTTCTTACTCAGGCTTTTAAGCATAACAAGACGGCTATCATCCTGTCCTGAGTCACGCTGGTACAAAACTCCATCTAACAGAAGAAACCCTTCTTTGTTTAACCAGTATGACTTGGCCCCTGGACTTGCACGAAACAGATAAGAGGGTTCGGATCCGCCCCTTTCTTAACCAATCCAGAACAAACAGCAGTTTTTCATCCTTATATGGTCGTTCCTCAGCTCATGCAAACGCATGTTTGCCTGTAACTGCATAAAGAGGTTCAGCTTACTTCAAAAAAGTTCTTTATGAACCTTCTATGGTAGTTAACCAGTCCCATGAACTGTTCCACTTGCTTTGCATTTATGGGAACCGACCAGTTCTGCACTGTTTCAATGTCAGTCGTTGACATAGCTAAACTGTTGGTACTGACAATACTACCCAAGAACTCTACCTTTCTTTGAAAGAAGATATATTTCTTAGGCTTAAACTTCAAACCATATGTTCGAAACCGCTGCAAGGCCTCTTTTATGTTAACTCTGTGGTCCTTAAAACTCTTAACCAGCACAACAATATCATCAAGGAAAGCTAACACTGTTTTCCATGTCATCCTCCTGAGGACTAAGTTCATAATTCGGGCAAATGTGGTTAGTGCTCCACAAAGACCGAATACTATTCGCAATTGTTAAAAAAGACCATACTTGGTTTAAAAATGCAGTCTCTTTCTGGTCCTCTTCCCTAATGGGAACGTGCTAGTATGCAGAGTTAGCATCAAGTTTGGAAAACCACTCACTTCCCGACAGTGTGTCGAGACATTCATCTACTAAGGGCAGTGTAAAAACATCTTTCACTTACTTTTCATTTAAAGTCCTGTAGTCTATATATAAACGAACAGTACCGTCCCACCTCCGGATCAATACCGGGACAGATTCTTAATTTGATGTAGACTCTTGTATCACTCAGGTCTTAAGTATTTTATTGAGATTGGCCACCTCCTCCCCAGCGAAATACACACGCGCACGCCGTATACGCTACCTCAGAGGGCTATCTTCCCTGTCTCAATAACATGCTCTGCCGCTGTGAAATTGCCTGTGAATTTGCCAGGATTAAACCCATCTTGGGCAAACTTATTTTGATATTATAATAACAATAGCCTTTGCTCCTTATCAAGATGCACGAAGGAATCAGAATATAGCTGTTGAAGGTGAGGTGGGAGAGAACTGTTGCCCTACCTCCTTCCTAGCAGGAGTGTCCTGAGTACAACCTTTGCCAGAAATTTGATGAATACTTTATTTACCCTTCCCTATCACCAATAACTTCGAACACTGGATATGCTTTACCTATTTTCAGATCCCTTACATATTAGCTTGAACCTGTCGGACTGAACACATGACTGGATCAGTGAACCCTTCCCGGGGCTTCAATACCCGAGACTGGTGTAATGGTTAAATAACGTCATCTGTCATTTCATTGCCCATCTTACACTTTACACGGGCCACAGATTGAGGTGGAATAACTCTGCGCTTTGCCACAGTAACTCTGTCCAATGATGGGAACCGCCAAAAGTGTCAACGTCCAAGTTTATGAACATACCGCCAAAGATAATTATTCCCCTACCCATGTCTTAGATCGAATGGCCCTTATTACAGAGAATGTCAAACCCTAACACCATTTGCTTTTCTGTTGGTGCGACATAAAGCTTTTCTGAGTACCACTAGATTTTCAGCCGGACTGGCCCTACCACACCACTATTTATTATTGATAACTCCCTCCCCGCGGTCAAAAGCTTCACATCCTTATCTAACGACACTTTATATACCTCGTCTGAGATAATTGTGACCTGGGCGGCAGTATCAACAATTGCTTTGACCGACTGCTCACCCACCTGCTAAAATGAGGCAGACCTTTCCTGGCAAACAAGTACTTGCTCAGGATCAGACTCAACCCCCTTAGTACCCGGGCTAACAATAGGTTCTTTGCAGTGGACTAGCTGAGTTTCCTCCATTTCCTCCACCGGAAACTCATCTAAATTGATCGGGGACACTGCCTTAACGATCCCTACCTGTTTAACTGACCTTGACCTTCAGTTCCTGAATTGGGACAATCTCTTTGAAAGTATCCAACTTCACCACACTTGAAACTTTTTTCAGGTCGTTTTTTGGATTAAGCCTTAGACCTTGGCTTATCCTGACCAGATCTCAATTTATGGCCTTTTCGAACTTAAATTCCAGTTTTTGATTGTTGCCATGACATTACTGATATCCGGTGCCCACAGTATGCTACCGGCTTTTGTTTCAAGCGCATACAATTGTTCATCCTCGCGTTTACTTTTAGTCTCACGCTTAGATTTACCAAACATGGCCTTGTACCCCCAGCTAGTACTTATTATGTTGGATATTAGCAGGCGCATGCACGAAGACATGGTGCCCGGCCTCTCTATACAACATGCCATGACAAGAACGAATTATGACTTGTTCAGTCACACACGTCTGGTAGGCCTGTAAAGGTCCTGGGGGGCAAGAGTCAGCACACGGTCAGCAAACTCATCCATCGACTCGCCTTACTTCTGGATATCCTGTTGGAACCTTGCCTGAGCTGCAGCTGGCGGCTCCTGTTCACCAAACCGTGCCTTGAGCTTGGCAAGTAAACTCTATAAGTTTAATCTCACCACTATCAAGTAAAAAAACGTAATAGTCCATCGCCTTGTCAGTGAATAACCAAGACAAGCCGTCAAACGTTTTCATCATCTGACAAGTCACATGCTTTAGCAAGCATATCTGGTAAACTTCAGCTCGAAAGCTTCTCAGCTGCTTTTACTGTCAAATGTCAAATGATTAGGCAAAGAACTTGTAGCCTTCTTTGCCTGTTGACCATATGTACTGTTCCCCACCCCCATATCATATGATGTTGTAAAAGATGCAGATAAATCAGCTGCAGGGATGCTTGGGCATTCAAGGAAAAATTCAACATTACCTTGATGTGTCTCGTCTGCCTGCCGGTGACGGCAATGAAAAATCCGCAGGCTTTTTCAGCACTGGTGGTACTTTACTACCATTAGGCACACCAAGCATACTGGGCTTAGGGGTAGCCTTAAACTGCTGTCCCAGTGCCCAGCCTGAGCACATTCGGTCTTTATCTTAAAGACTGGCGATGATTTTGGACAAGCCAAGGTCTCAAATTCATCATCAAACTCCCCCCTTCTCTGAAAGAGCAGCGGCCCATGCTGTGTTCCGCCTGAAATCAATTCCAAGCAGCTTAGGAATTGAAAATTTTCTGTGGCAAATCACAACGTAGCTTGGTCTAAATTACTAGAAGTTCCACGCACAAGCAGCAGAGCCTCAGCTATCTTCTGGTTAAAACCTGGTATCTGAATCAGCTGCTCAAGTGGCGCAAAATTAATTGGAATAGCGGTGCCACCAATATTTTGGCGATCATCACCAGATGGAAGCTGCTGAACATCTGGAATTGTGCTTTTCCAGAAAATTCAGTTTAAAAAAATACCACAATAAAGCCAAAAAAGGAGATATATTAAATCAATTATATCAACGGAAGACGTTCACCAAGGGAGACAATTGTGGATGTCCGATGGCCCAAATAATTTGTACAGTTATTAGGCTTAACTCACACTTAAAATAAGTGTCTTACACCTGAAACGTAATTGTCTAAATACAATTACGCCTAAGACCTATCAAAAACCACTATCAGAACCTTCTTTGGATCAGCAAAAGGGCATAATCCAAAACATTGTAACGGTTGGATAGCGCTTTATTGAGCCACAACATACGCGGGTTCAGTGGACCGCTGCCACCAGTGTTATTCTAAGACACTTTTTAAATGTAGAATCGGGGTAATCCCTGATTTCAAATGTATGTTCTTAGATAGGTATTTTGTAGGAATTGTTTGAATACGTCGTTTTTTTACAATGACGTCCGAAGGGGAATTCACCCAGCAGCCTTCCAGACTGGTTATCCGTCCATAAACCGGTCCACACCGGGCGCAGGCAGTACGTTATTTTATATACGATTCTGAAAACTACGCCTTGTCAGACATGTCTTAAATATTAAAACCACTGAACTTACGCTCCCTTAGCAGCTATATGAATATACTACAGTATATTTATGATATTGACCTTTACAATGAACTTTTAAACAACCAATGAAAGTGCACCAATATCCCCGCGACCGAACACTTTTCATTGGTTGAAACGATCATGTGATTGCAAAAATTATAAATAGACAGGTGTTTTCTGACAATTTTGTAAACTCATTTCAACTACGCGTTTACAATAACATCTTAATACAGCAATCAAACGTCTAAAAACAACCATACCATCGTGATTTTAACCTTTTTGATATTTTAACTAGTTTATTTACGTATACATATTAAAAAAACACTTTGAAAAGTGAAATACAAAAGTAACATGCAAACGTGGATTGTTTGTTTATATTTTGGGTTGTCAAACGTTTCGTTGTAGGCTAGTCACTGATTGGCTGAAAAGTAACTGGATTTCCCTGTCAAAAAATAAAAATATCGTTCTGAAAATTGAGTTTTAGCAGAGGTAAGAAAGTGAAACATTCGACCGATGCACAGGAGAATACACTGAACTGTGATATCTCTATCACCTGTCGAACAAAATAAAACTATTCCAATAAAAGGTTCTTAAGTCATCATCATTTCCAAGCAAAATTGAGCTAAGGGAAATAAATGGCAGATTTAAGCGAAACGTATTTGTCTCTCCTTTTTTCATTAACTTGATGATTAGAAACAACTTTCATGTATTCTGCAATATATGGATTCATTCACATTCTCAAAGCTTTTAAAATAGATTCTGTTCAAGGATCTCCTAAAATAAAACTACACTAAATTCTCTTCCTCTGTAAAGAATCTGAAAAGGGTTTTTGGCTCCACAATTCTAAGAAATCATCAGAATGAACGAGCTCCTGTAAGATGTCGACTATATCATGTCGGACATAAAACAGTCGATTTGAAACTAGGTATTTAGTACAAATTTTAGGGATAAAAAGAAGTTTCAAATTGTATAAAGAATGCTTTTGTGATTTATAGACATGACAGATGACAGGATAATCTTAAACATAGAAATTTGAAGCTTTTGTTTGACATTGTTCAATGCTAAACATTGTCTAAAATTGATAACGCTATCTCATAAACGTAACAGAACATATATTTTATTTTCAGACGTCTTATTAGCTCCTCGTCTATGTATAAATACATTTCACAAAATAGAAGGTCAACTTACATTATATTGTCAATAGAATAGCAACATACACGAAAATGACTCATAAAAGTAACAGAAGCATAGCATCGAAATAAGAACAAAATAATGTTAATTGACCTTATAAATACTTTGTAAAATGTATGTATCAACGAGGAGCTAATAAGCTCAAGTCTGAAAATAGAATATAAGTTCTGTTCTGTTTTTAATGGGATAAATGTCTCTACCATTTTCTGCTCTACTGTCTCTACATTTGTTGCAAACTTGCTAAGGGGATTTGATCATATCACTCTTAAATAGGTAAAAGTTATTTGAAAAAGCACTATTGAAAAACTGTTCCTGGATTCAAAGGTGATCTTCGATTTATCCAAGCCAATTTAATGTAATGAAGACTAGCTTTTGTTGACACGCCCATTCAATCCGATGATACCTATGCTGCCGTTGGCACGTCAAGACATAACGGTATTAAAAGACTAGTACCATACCGCAAAGTGCGTCTACCGGTGGCAACATGAATTCACCAAAGCAAGTAATCATTTTATTCTAAATGTAGATTCTAACTATAATTAGTCTTCATCACAGAAGCACAGATATACAATTAAAGCCAATTAGCGACTGATAAAACGATAGAATGGATCAATCTGCTTTTTACGTGTGTTGTGAACTGCGTTCATCAATACCATACGTATCACGTTCAGATAATTAGTTTATTTGAAGAACATACATTTAGAAATCGCTTGTCCTTGATCAATGTCGAAACATTTAGTGCTTATGAAGACCGGATTCTAACGCAACGTTGTTAGATGTTTACTTGAAATACTTCAGGCATCTTTAGATTCATTGTAAGAATGTTAAAATCTGATGAATGAAAACGATTACATGATTTAGGTCTCTTTTCAGGAAATTGGCAGCCTACGCATATATTGATAAGGAGTTTAGTTGGCGGGAAAACTTATCTTCAGCACTTTAACATTTTGATAACCATCTATTTGTCTCGCAGTTCAATAGCTTTGATTTGATGTTAGCATCTTTTGATTATTTTCTTTACGTTAACCATTGTGAATCATTATATTCCGTTAGTTATATTCATCTAGTAATAGCTGTGTTCATAGGGCAATATATTCCAGGGAGAGTGCACAAGTCACAGGAAAACTTGCCGAATATTCTTTCAAATCAGTAAAATGTTACGAGAAAATTCTAAGCACATATTTACGGAACAACAAGACGTAAAATAAATTAAGTTTTCGAAACGTTTGAGATACAAATATTAAATTAAATCAACTTACAGACTGAAAATATAATTATGTCGTTCCTTAACTTTAAAGATAGCCATTTATTTTACTTTCTTGCTCTAACCGCTGTGGTAGATGCTCCATTACCGATCCCATGTTACTAAAACTGTTTAGCCAGCAGCACCTAGACTACACAATGGAACAAACAAGTATTTGGTTGTGATACTTATATTAAATCAATGGATGATTTTTTTTATCAAGAACACATATGGTTTGTTTGATATAATTTTCGGTGTAACATTTCGGAAAGTTTGTACTTTACGAAACTAGGCACTTTTTGTATAGTGTGCAAAAGTTCCCATCAATTGTAAAATAGTTATCATATTGACTTCTTGTCAGTAGCAGTTATGCAATTTATTAAAGGTTTTCTTGCTTCAAATTACCGGGCCAAATATTAAACGAGTAGGTATTTCGTTAAATAGCAGCACCATGCATGACAATTAGCCTCCTTAACAGTGCAAAGATAAGTGCAATAAATCAGAATAAAATAAAAAAAAGGTTCTCAACTAACCTCAGAACAATATTAACCACAAGCAGAATCTGAAAACTGAAACAAAATTAAAAGGAAAAGTAATGCTACAAGACGTGATGCATTAAAACTGATTGACCAATATAAAGTAGTGAGACTGTCACTTTAGTATGTTACTTTGACTTTTTGACTTTTAATATTTTTATTCAGATAGTGCTGTTTTGTTCAGAAGAGTATTTATCCTGACATTTAGGTAGCCTGACAGTTGTATGCACAATTATGCCGAAACACAGCTAAGGAGGATAATTTGTTTTCCTGAAAAATCCGGTATTCTCGTTCCGTCTATAGATGTTAAACTTGATACTTCCATTATTGTATTGTTCTGACAATTTAGAACAACAACAACACAAATTAGCCCTTGCCCATCTGCGCTTCGTATCACAACAGTTTTTAAGTTTATAACTGTTTGAATATATGGTCACCTATTAATATCCAGAATAGGTATGGATATTGTCATTGTCCTTAATTGAACTTTCTGGTAATCGATTTACTTCTTATGATTTGACATTGATACTGATGACTACGTAGTACTGTAATCAGTACAATAAGAATTAATGACATGATATCGCAGTATACGTGACGTTTTATTGTACAATCTCGTTAAATACTTTCAAGAAAATCCTAATGAGCATAAATATAAAATTGTGAAACTTTCCTTCATCAGTTGTTTTACTTGCTCTATTCTTACTAGAATAACACCATTGTTTAGAGAGAAACTACTGTAACCCAAAATCCAAGTATGGGCTTTCGAAATAAAAGTTACGTTACACTCCCAAAGTAGAGCCTGGTGGCAAGTACGTTTATTACTTTTTTCGGCGTAGCTGTATTAAAATCGATTTGGACCTACATTTGTGACGAACAAAATTGTGAAATACAAAATCTTCAGCTGAAGAAGGAAATTGCCAGTGTCCGAACGGTGCATGAAGTTTGTACTTTATCTACGCCGATCATCTTTTAAAAAGATATTTCTTGTTCTTCACAATCCAGACGAAAACCTGTAAAAATCAAATTCTACAAAAACTGATGGATCGATTCTCCTTGAATCCACATTAATTGGCGAACACGATTTTCATACTGTTAAATCTCTTTTTTTTTTGCAAACTCGGCTACGTTTTGTAAGTCCGCTAAAGGAATAGAGACTAAAGGAATAGATAAAAGTGTGTAAGTATAACCAGATGAATAAATAATTAAGAATAAGTAATCAAAGCAAAACAGTCTCTGCTATTTACACACAAAATATTAAATGAAAACGCAGACAGCAATGACTTTGTATCACTGCGTTACATAGGACATCAAACAGAAAATTATAGAAAAAAATAGAAAATTAAAAACAGCTTTCTCTCAAACCACGGTAGTTTGAAAGATATGAACTAAAACGCAGATAGCAATGACTGTATCACTGCGCTACATAGAACATGAGAAAGAAAATTGTAAAAAATAAAAAAATAGAAATTGAAAATTAAAAACAAGTTTCTCTCAAACAATGGTAGTTAGAAAGATTAGGTAATTAGGTAATTTCTATATTGCAAAATGAGCACTGAACTTTTAAAAGTAGGTAAATGTAACTTTAAATGTTTGAATCGATAAAACTATTTGTTTTGATGGCAGGTAGAAAATGTGTTGTTGATAGGTAATTTGTAATAAGCTTGGTGCCCTTTGTAACATTTAATCGATCCAACAATGCCCTCAGCGTTCTGAGTGATACATAGTTAGATGTAAAGTAGAATGAAATTAATTTTGTCAAAGTGTGTTAGTGTGCGTAATAAGGAGAAAACATTATTTTTCCAAAATTATATTCCTTAAAACGTGAGAATTTGGCCAAATTTTTTGTGTATTTGCAATAAATGTAATTGTTTATAAAATACAGTCAAAGCGCCTCTACAGTATAACATACTAGCGTAGTTCATAGCGTATCGTTTTTCTTATCATTTTTCTTCCAAGTACATTGATTAGCCGACTTTTTAGAATATTATTGTTTTTTATTAAAGTTGTTATTTTTCGTCATTCATTAACAGTTCTGTTTTGTTCGGGCGCATTGAGCACCGTCATCTACATTTTCAGAATGTCCGTCTGTCTATGACTTCGAACTCAAAATAGCATCCTCAATTTTATTTCCAAAAGTACTAAATCATCAGATGTAAGTTCTAATATAACAATTGGAATGCGTTTAAGATACACTTTAATGCTTCTACGGTTGTGATACATTGACAAAGAAAACAAATGCTTTAAGATTTATTCAGGAAATAAGCCACCCTCACAGAACATGATAAGGAGTTATGTTACCGGTTCAGATTATTTTCATCACAATAACCTTAAGATAACCATCTGTTTATGTTCATTAATCATGTTTCATTGTCTTAATTGCATTTCACTTTCCTTGATGTGAATTTTTCAACTTTAGTTCACGCCCTGCTTGTGTTTGTCGTCATTTGCAGAGTAAATTTATAAAATTATGTTGTTCGGCCGCCTGCCTTTCTCAGTGCCGGGCTCTTAGAATCAATGCTCGATGAGGTGTGTCAATTGATTTAAGCTTTTCGAACATTGACCTGACATGACGAGATTTTAAAGTGAATTCGTTTAATATCGGCGCGTTTATTTAAAGGCACAAAAGCCATTTCACATTCATCTCATCGATTTTGTTCAAAATATGATAAGTCAGTACAATATCATATGCTAAAAGACTTCTATACAATATTTGCTGATGAATAGACAAATAGCTTAAGAGAAATATTTTTTTTCATTATTAGACATGCCTTTGTGAAACTTGCAATTACCCTATTTGCACAGAAGCAAGCTACGTAAAAAGAAACTTTAAACATTTGTGTCTTTCCTTAAAAACGAAAGCACTGAGAACATAAACATGATGTCGCTGATTAGTTGTTTTATGTCCCCGAAGGGAGGCATAATATATAGTAATCGAATCGTCCGCCAGTCAGTCTGTCAGTCCGTCCGTACCCATTTTGTCCGGAGCATTACTCCAAAAGTATACAAGACATTGACTTCAAACTTGGAATATAGCTTGATGGCGATAAGAAAAAGGGCATTGCACTAAAACCATTACTCTAGCCATGCTTATTCTTGATTTATTTCCCCTTTTCAGTTTTCCTTCTCCCGCCTTTTTCTCACAAAGTATACATGGGTTTGGCTTCAAACTTGGAATATAAGTTGCTGGTGATAAAATTTCCAAGTAGTGCTCATATTTGTGTTCAGTTTTATACATCCTAAATGTTACACATTTAAATGACTCATTTATACAACTCTGCCATCAAATCAGAATCAAAATCTGTCTTTAAAAAAATTTGCTTCTTTTGCTTTGGTTTCTTTTATTGTTTGCAGAATTTTGATTAGAGTATGCAAAACAAAAATATTGTCTTTGTTGAATGGCCTTTTCTAAACACTGTCTGATTGTCGTTATTTAAATTATCAATTTTAAGCAACTGTCTCAATCTTATAATAAGGATGTTAGTAAATAGCTTTCCAAGAAAGCTGAGAATAGTTATAGGTCTATAAATTTTGAGCATCTAACACATCACTTTTGTTCTTATAACATTCTTATAAGTAGGTACAATACAACCATTTAGCCATGATTTTGGTAAGACCCTGTATCAGATATTTTATTGAACAATTTATTATACAGAGGCATAAGAATCGCCCCAGAAGCTTTATATCTAATCATTAGCAACACCATCCAAACCAGTCGCCTTACAGCTTTTGAGTGTTTGAATGGCCTTTGTAATTTCGTCTTTACTAATTTCACCATTTAAGTTATTTTCAATTGTAACTTTCGAAGAATCAGCATCATAACTTTCATTAGCATCGACATTGATCAATTTTTTAAATAGTAATTTATATCAACATCTACATTTCTCTGACACTCGTTTAGACTGTTCAGAAATTTCCAGTAATCTTTTGCTGCTGATGATCGCATATTTGATTTTTATTTCGTAAACGTCCATTTATATGATAATACAGATTTACGAATAACTTTCTTACACATTTTCGCAGACTTTAACAAATTTTCTGTTGTAGAATTATTTTATAAGGACTATGTCTTTTTTCTGTTTCTGTGAAATTCAGCACGTGCATTCATGCATGTAGTATTTAACCATTTTTCAAATTTCTTTTTTTGCAGATATTACACTATCTTTATTTTTGTAATTATATCGGTATCAAATAAAACTGACTCAATTGTGTTGACAGTGTTTGTCATTGTTTCTGATGTAACTTTTGCATCCATATTATTAAGACTTAGCTAATTATCTTAAATAGTTTCAATGTTTCAAATATAACTATTTTCTTTATCATTATCCCATTTTAACGGTTGTTTTAATTAGTGTTTGAGTTTTATTTTTTAGAGTACGAGTGATTATATTTAATGTAAAATTTAAACAACAATGAACATCAGAAATTAATGGGCAAAAATCCCCGATTTAATAATTGTTAAAACGTCACAAGTCATCTGCAGAAAAATCTACATAATCAACTTCTGATATATCTTTACAATGTAAACTTGCATTTTTATCAGAAAAAGGTCTACCATTTAGTATAACTAGCTCATTTGACCTGCAGAATTCTAACAAAATTTGCCCTAATCGGTTGCATACATTATCCATTGATAAACGTTTGACAGACATATAATACTATTTTTAAGCTGTGTTACTAATTAGTTATGAAATACATCCAGTGTATCAAGGTTAACAAAGTCAAAATATGTTCATCGACATCCGAATCATGGTCAAGATTTGATTTTCTGGCATTAAAATCGCCTAACAAAACTACATACGGTATTTTAAATTACAGTTAAAGTTTTCTGCCTCTGCGTAGAAATTAGCTAAAAATTCCTTGTTTAAAGTATTTTGAATTTTCAGGTGGTATATAAACCATCCTAGAAGTACAACGGGAGTATTAAATAGGATTTTGGACGCTCGTATATCTATGACAAGGCTCCTTGATATATTTTGCTAAGCTCTACAATTAAAATATTTACTCTCACTAGTCATGATTCGTACACATGTATTTGATATAAAACAATAAATATTAAAATTGTAATAGCAATTGCAGCATTATATAAATATCATATGGCTTTGAGTAGGACAGTCCATATTGTCAGCCTGAGGAGAATACTGTCACCCGAGGCGAAGCCGAGGGTCACAGTATTTCTCCGAAGGTTGACAACATGTACTGTCCCACTCAAAGCCATATGATATTTATTCCCGAACAAAAATGTTTTAGCAAGTCTGAAAAATATGGTTTAACAACTTTAATAACAATAAAATATTCCCATTTACAATAAGTTCCAATGATAAGAAATCGTTTGATGCAAGCGGATGTTTACAACACGGAAAGTACGCCTGCGCTGGGCGGTCACTTCCTTTATAAAAATAGACACTGGGATTCCAGAATTTTCGGGAAATCTGTAAATCTAAATTTAGCAACAGTAGTGACAGTAAAAAACTGTCGCACGACTGACAGTTTATTTCTCTCTCTTGCTAGTAAAGTACGCATACTTATTGGTCGGCCAAGGAGAATACAACATTGGTGATAAAATTGAGGTATAATAACATAAAATATACCATACTTTTGTCGTGGTAGGCGGCACATATAACAAACTAAGTGAATCTACGTAATATTTATTTTTCTGATTTACAACGCAAATAAACAATGTTTATATTCATTTGTATTGTGAAAACGTGACGATGTGCAGGGATGAAAAGCCAATTTATTGATTAAAACATCATCCGTGACAATACCTGCTTCTTTTTCTTGTACTTTACGACTGAACTGTTGCACCAGCCCATTGTTATGATTGGATGACTGTTGTCTGTAACCTCATATTGTTTATCTTTGATTTGTCTTTTTTATCTTGCGATAAAGACTTTGTTTACGACATAATACGAATACTGCCGATTCTGATTTTAATGAAGTGTAGATTGTTATGTCAATTTTATGTTACCTCGAACCGATAATTGATTTATCTTATACAACCGGATATTGCACTGTTTCCACGTTCAGCCTCGCGCATACTAAACTGATATAAATATTCTGAGCACTTACTGTGTATCTTCAAAGCGTACTAAGAAATATTATTTTGAAACTGACATTAATTCTTAAATGCGAACAAATCATACAATTTAATATGTACTCTTTAAAACTGATCATATATGCATTATTTCAGTATTTAATTACTGCATTATAGATACAGATTTTATTGCGCTGGCTCAGTTATAAACAGTAATAATTGACAGTTTCATACAAATTTAATGGTTACAAATTGTTTGCGGTTACAGCAGGAAAATCTTATATCAATGAGGAAAGTCGAACTGACGACTGAGATTTTGTTGCCTGATTGTTCATATGTTATAATGTCAATTGTTAATCAGTAATAGTTAATGCATCTTAGAATACACATCCAAGAGTGGGATTCGAACCCCGATCTTAGCGTATCATAGACTAATACTGTAACCACTGAGCCAGAGTCGATTCCCTGATGCAGTTGTCAGAGGTTGTATTCATACAATGGGGGACATTGGTGGATTATCTACCCTGAATACTCTCTGATATTACATTGGTCCTTCCATTTGGATTCCTCTGCTTTTATCGCTATTTTCTCTTTTGGTATGGTGATAATTAAGCCTAATTATTTGCAACAATGGTAGTCGGATTACACATTAAGTTTAGCAGCATGTTTTGTTAACACCATTATCTCTGTGTTTTGATAATCCTAACTTTTTATTTAATATATAAGTGACAATTTTCACAACTAAAGGTCAAGACCATCACAATAAGAAACAAGGATAAAGTTAGAGGATTCCAACTAAAAGGACCAATGTGCTATTTGGTCTACCTTTGATGTTATCTGAGTAAGGGAGATAATTTGTAAACAGAATTATAGGAAGGTATTCACTAGAGCGTAACACACCACTTGAGAAAGTCATCATTTATGTTGTGTATATTAGATGAGATCACAGAAATCTTGAAAGATTCTTTCTTTATTTATTTTTTTAAACTAAGTCCAGGAGAGGTCATCCCGGACGAGCCCGGATCTTACAAACATGAAAGTCCGTAACAGAGAGATACAATGCATCGCATTTTGATTTTATAATTAATGAAAATCACGAAACTTGCGTCTTTAATGTTGACGTATTCTCAGATTTGTAAAGACCAAATCTACACGAAGCAATATTTCAGTGAGTTATTTGGAAAAGAAACATAAATGAAAATAGTTAGCTCTATTTATATAATTATCACTTTTAGCCAATGTCCTTTATTTTTTGTACACAACAGTACTTGCACAATAGTTGTTTGACACAAAGCTGAAATGCTGAAATTATTGTTTATAACTAAATTTTCTGACGTTCTTACTTAAATACAACGAACATATACCGGCATTCCTTTGCAATATCCGTGCAATTTCTGAACAAAATAATGTCAAAGCGGTAGGAATTACGAGAAATTTACAGCAGAATTTCGCAATTTTTGTTTTGAAATCCATCACTGTGAAACAAAACTGAGTTAAAATCATTTTGAAAATATTTTTTGAGAAGAAGCCGAACTCCAAAATAATTTATAGTCACTTAACAGTTAAACTTTGTAAAACTTGGTTGTGATATAAGGCAAGAAACAACAGTGAAGTAAAATCAGTCACGGCTGTGACCGTAACAGTCGCTGTGAAAACTATCTCATTGACTTCATCTATGATTTTACCTGGTAAAGACAATGCCATAACATACATTAGCAAACTTCTATATTGTTCTCATTATCTGTTACTAGTACTGCACAGGCTTTAAATATGTATTAGATTGCATCACAGAACCGCCAGTTTATGACATAGTAATTGCTGTCTAAAGGCTTGTCTAGCATTGCTCATTTGGGTATCAGAGATAATATCGGCTCGACCGCGTAACCTGTCAGTTACATCAGCCTGTCTCTTAATGATATTCTAATTGTTCTACACAATGAAGCAATTAAATTTTTATCAAGGTTTGTCGGTGTCTAGGCGCTACATGGATAAATATTTTTCCCTGTTCGCGAATGGGAAGATACTGAAAGTGAACTCATATTAAGGTAAGTGTTCGTAACCATTTTGCAAGAACATGTTTCCTTTTGTGAAACAGAAAAATTCCCGGTAAATCATTTTATAAATCGATTTTGAAAGTGATAATAGTTTTCTATGAGCATGTGCATCCTGGTTTCATCATAAAACTGTTACTGTTGTAGTTCAGTGGTTTTATTGCTGCGATGAAAGTTCATTTTACCCGAAAAAATCATTCATATGTCATTTCATTGTAATCTTAAAACTCTGACATTATGCCATTGTTTTTTATCCTTTTTCCTTGGCTGAAATTGGTTCCTCATTCATAGTTTTCAATTAGCATTTTATTGAATTCTTGTAGAATAGACTCAAGTTTGACAAAGATATTGTTAAAAAGATAAGAGAATATCTGCATCATATAGATAACGAGATGATTGACACTTGTCACGATAACTATAGAAAGAAGTTGGTAGACAGAATTTAGATTTTTATGTTTCACCCACCTTTTTCCACAAGTAGGAAGTAAACGTGTAACCAGAAATTTAAATACTAGTAAGTGTATATGAAAACTCAGGAAAAATAATCGGAGAGCGTTACCAAAATGTGATGTTAAAAGCAAGATACTTCTTTCAAAACATGTGTGAATTATAATTTGACAGTTCATATCTACAATAGTGTATATGGTTTCTTTTTCTTCAAAGCAGTCGAAGTGATTCAGTAAAACTGGTAGAACAGAATAGAACAGAAAAAAGAATCGAAGCGTTGCATGCTCTAAAATCTAAATATTTTACCTTTAGATTCATTTTCTGAAGCAAGATACAATATTCATACAAAGACAAGCCTAACTAGCCATGTTCAATTGCCAGTCTCCGTAAAATACAAACGTACTTTGCTCGAGTTCTTAAATAACCAGATTACTGAACAAAATCTTATGTGGAGTAATATTCAGTGTCAATCGGGAATTATACAAAGATTTGAACAGCTTTGTCTGTCAGTATAATACAAATAATACCACTTGAAAAGAGCGATAGTGATTTAATGACTTTTCTGGTCAGTAATTGATATTGCCGTTTACACTGGCGTACAGTTTTAGAGACAACTGTGAGTATATTTAAGCTTTCCAAAGACTATATTAAATCATTCTTGTTTTTTACAGCAAAAATAGAGGAATTTTTAAGAAGTGTTTATTATTTTGGAAATCAGAACAGTACCGTACAACAGAAATCAACATAGAATCAAATTCTCAAAAATCGATCAGGCTAAACCAGAAAAGGAATACATATTTTTTTAGGTATTTAGGCCCACAGACCTTATTATATTCTTGCTTAACATTGAAAAGTATTAAGAATACAGTTCTAAGGAAATGGGTTATCATAATCATTTTTGTCATCATAATTGGCGAAATAGAAATTTGATCCAGTGGCAGACCTTTTATAAACTCTAGCACTGTAAATTCAGAGGCTTTATAGTATCGATATAACAGTAAAAAAATGTTTAATCAATTCTGATCATTAAATTTCCATCACTCGTCCCAAGTGGTATTATCATTGTCTGTATCGAGTGTCATTTATACCTGTGCATAATTCCCGCCGGTGACAGATAGTGAAAATTAAAACAATCAATCAATGCACCTGCAATAAAGTTATTACGTAAGATAGAAAGAATACATAAACCCTGTTATTATCTCTGCGGCCTAGTACGAGCTATAATACCATACCGCAAAATTCATTAAGTGCACGAAGGCTAAATGCTGGTTTTTTTTTTTTTTAATCAATGGACACCTATCTTTTTACTACATCAGTTCCATTGCCATTTCAAGAGATCTGAAAGTGAGCTTTGCGTATTTATATGTCTCATATTGTTTGCTATCTAACATAAGTTGTACACATTTGTTTCTGTATACAGTTTTCATTCATCCAGTTATCTATGCTCTACTGTTGGAAGTGTGATGGTAAAAACATATCACATATGTCTTGCAATGGTATACACTGCTCTGTTCTTCCTGTTTCTTTCACACTAGATATTTCTGATCTGAATGTGGCCGTTGCTTTTTGTTCATTTCCAATCTCTCTTGCAATGATGTCTTTAGCTCTATGTTAATATATTTTGCTTTGTTTCTACTATCTGCTCTTTCTTCTGTTCTTACTTTATTTCAAAATTTGTTGAAGTAATGCTAGCAGTGTTGTTTCCTTTATTTAAAATGTGTTTGTTTCCAACCAGGTTTTTTCTTTGATGGAAGGTATTTCAGATTTATTGCAAGATATTTCAAATGTTAGCTCTTAATTTGCCTTTTTAAATATATTATTTTAAATAAACCTAGATCATTGAGAAAATCTAAGTCATGTTTTAAATAGTATACCAAAATAAAATTTGAGTGATATGTTTGAAGTAACTATCATCAACAAACTTCTGTTTAGTTTACAGTTTAGTTTTGTAGTATTTCTTGTATTGTCACATCGTGGTTATTGTCACTACATTGCAATGAACGCTTTCGTCACGAAAAAAGAGTTAAAGTGACATTTTCTTATCAACACCAAACCTCTTTTCTTAAGTCCTGTCGCAGATATTTTCTTTAAGCTTCAAACATCTCTACCTGATACAGTTAATGACAAAATAATAGTAAGCTGACTGAATGATGTAAAGGCAAATCAGTTTTCAACTTGCTGCGAATATGTATTGCTGCTGGTATATAACATAGAGGTGTTACTGGAAGTCTTTCACCTGCCGCACTTTGTTTCTGATGTCAGCAAAAAAAAATCTACTGGGTTCCCTCATATTAATAAAGTCATGTGTTCCTTATAATTTCTTTTACAGTTACACGAAAATGAAGCATTCTCAACAAAAATATATGCCACACACACATGGACACACAATCACGCACGCACCTTTCATCAATAAAAATGGGGTCGGAACATTTGCAACAAAGCCCAATCATAAGATTTTTTTCCTATAAAAAACACTCATAGTTTCTATATGTATAGCATGCGCTGTAATGAATTCAAAGACCTTTGTGAAAGGAACTGTCATTCAAACTACACATTCCTTGACGTGCTTTTTATTCAAAATGAATCTTCCCTTTTCGCTGTACGTCTCTGACGCATCTAGGTCATGGACACTAAATTTTATTATTTTTCTTACTAAACAACTAACAAAATGAGAAATTTAATTCCGCGACGCAGTATATTTTAAAATGATATGTCTATCTAGTGTGCGGGAAACTGTCGCTAGCTTAAATATACACGAAACTTCTTTTTCTTCTCTATTTTTTCTTTTTTTTTCTTTTCTTTTTTTTCAGAAACGGTTATTAACTAAAATCTCAATGTCTTTCTTTACACGTTTTCGCCGGTAGTCGATTTTTTTCAAGGTATAAATACTGTATTTAATATATAAAAGAGTAGAAAGACTTTAAATGGTATCAAATGTTGACCAAATGCCTGTTCTTTACAAAAACAAACGTGATTATGTGTGTTTAAAATCACTCTAGCATTGAACATCAAAGGGCATGCAGATCCTTATGAGTGAAGGTGTTAGTACAAAGAAGATAATATTAGACATGCTCATTCCGATATAGTTGATTCATTTCCTGTAACAAATTATGGTAGTGCTTTAAATAAAATTCGATTTCAGCTGAACAATAATCGAGCTGAATATTTGCTTTACAAGCACAAAAAGCCCGTCTCGCACTGTTCATTTGAGTATCTGAGATTATATCGACCCGACTGCGTAACCACTCTATTATGTCAACATTCGTTTGATGAAACTTTAATTGCGAAGAACAAAGGCGCGATAAGTTAAATAAGAGCTTGTTTGAGGTCATGCTGGTTTATATATATAGGTTTGGCATAGATTTAGTATTGAACCTATGGGCGCCGTCTTTTTCTGTACGGAAAATTGCCAGTATTATATTCCTATATGTACAATTGGAGCGGGGTTAGTGTTATCCAATATTATGTAATTCTATGTTTTGATTGGCTGTTAGAAGATCCGATTATTGCCGAAGCATTACGTATTTTTACGATGTGCTACCTGTTGAATCAATTTGCGAAGTTGTGTTATTCCGGAAATCCTCGGAGAGAATCACGTGACTTTCTTGTAATATTGTGTAGGAACATTGGATGATATTGCTTTGAAATCGGCAAAATTATGGCGGTTGATAACAATGCAAAACATAGTAATTTTGTAATTACCGTTTGAAAGTCATTTTTCATCAAACAGTAAAGTATTTTATATCATTTTAAAGGTCTGTAAACTCATATTTTACATATTTAAAACATAATTGTCAAAACTGTTTTCTTTTTTTGTTTGTAAATGGTTAAACTTAGTGCATCTAAGCTGCAAGAAAAATGCTGAAACGACAGGTATAAATTAGTTTAGTTTTCTTTTTTAAAAGCAAAAATTCCAAATCTGCTTATATTTTCAAAATATGAATTTAAAGAGCCTTCAAATGATGTAAAATGATAAATGTTTATGTTTAATGTTTTCAATTAATAGAATTCGGCTCACAAAGAAAGAAGTTATCTAAAATTAAAAATTCTGTCTGGTTCCCGGTCGTACTTTGCTACGACAGTGACAGTGTCTCACCTGGTCTTTATGCTAAATTATATCAAAGTAATCAAAGCATGGTCATAGCTTATTATCAACATTGATATTACAAGTATATTTGTTATTCTGTTCAATCTGTTTAAAATGTACACAAAAAGCCTACAAGTATATGTTGTGTAAGATGTGTATTTATATGTATGCATATGTGTATATGTATATGTATATACATATGTGTGTGTGTGTGTGAGTGAGAGTGTGTGTGTTATTAGTGTATATCTGTAACTTTTTGAATGTATTGTAAATATGTTTATGTGATTAATTATGTCATACTTAATTTGTACTTTAAGGTTCCTTAATAATACAGTAAAAAACCGTACACTCAAATGGACTCAAGTCCATTTGAATTTTTCTTGTTTAATGCAGTTCTTTAAATAAAAAGGAATTCTCATTTGTCAGTATCTGCTTGTCTAGTCAGAAGAAATATGGATGGTTCCTTACTTGAGGATTTTACTATATTTCGGCATATCCAATTATATATTTCTAAAAATTAACAAATTTATGCTCGGAATTTCGGCTCAAATTTTAATCTTGTTTCAAAGCATTTGAGTGAATGTGAATTGCACCATTTTATACGATATATCATATGTCTTCAATATATAATATTCACAGTATTTGATATTAGAATGTATTCATAAAATTTCGTTGTTCGTAAAACCAAAGATTTTAGTTAATTCCAACCTGAGTTTGTTTTGCAGGTAACAAGCCATTTATATCGGGTTGATAAAATTGCAGCATCAGTGCAATAAATAACGCTGTCGGATGCAGGGTAATAGTCAATTTCTATCAACGGTCTTTTCACTTTTCATGAAATAAGTATGAGTTTTTTTCACCTATTTTCTCGAATGAAAGAAAAATGATATTGACACCAGTTTATATCTTATAACCGTTAAAACATCCAAACTTGGAGAAAGTCTTTTTTTCAGGACTTCAAATAATCGACTGTTTTAGTTTGCGGATGAAAACAAAATGCAAAGATTTAAAAGACATGTGACACGGAGGGTATGATAGAACATAATAGAACTACACCACTTATAACGAATGATTTAATTAAATGGCTTCTGCAGTAATAATTGGTTATATTAGTGATAGAAATAGCTAATTATAATTTCTATACTCACGCCAATCAGATTTCTTGAAAATTTTATCATAATCTAAAAGGAAAAACGACCTCTTAAAGAAAATTTTCATTGTTCTTTTTATCTCCTGCTCAGTTCCTTTTGAACTTAATTTGACCTGGTTGTTATTCTACCGAGCAATTATTAGGTTTATCTTAAAGATTCTTCTCTGGCTGTACAACGACCACTGGCATTTAAGAAGTCATGACAGGGTAATGTTGGTAGTTTATTAAAGGCAGACAAAAAGATTGTTACCTTTTTAAGATTTGATGATGGTTGTAGGCATTTAATGGTTATAAACAACATTTTCCATGGTAATCGTATTTTCTAGCTCTGTAAAGAACTTTACAGACGTCATCAGTGTAACAACATTTGGATGTCATTGAAAAGTCTGTGAAGTTGGCAGTGGGATCAACATTCGACATTCGACATTCAATGTCCAGCAGTGCATTGGACATTCAGCAGGACATTCGATTTGATGCATGTTTTTGAATGTCCTGCAGTGCATTCGACATTGGGCAGGACATTCGATTTGATGTATGTTTTTGAATGTCCAGCAGTGCATTGGACATTCAGCAGGACATTCGATTTGATGCATGTTTTTGAATGTCCAGCAGTGCATTGGACATTCAGTAGGACATTCGATTGAATGCATGTTTTTTAATGTCCAGCAGTGCATTGGACATTCAGCAGGACATTCGATTTGATGCATGTTTTTGAATGTCCAGCAGTGCATTGGACATTCAGCAGGACATTCGATTGAATGCATGTTTTTGAATGTCCTGCAGTGCATTCGACATTTGGCAGGACATTCCATTTTATGCATGTTTTTTTGTGTCCTGCAGTACAATCGACATTCAGCAGGACATCCGTTTTCATGCATGTTTTTGAATGTCCAGCAGTGCATTGGACATTCAGCAGGACATTCGATTTCATGCATGTTTTTGAATGTCCAGCAGTGCATTGGACATTCAGCAGGACATTCGATTTGATGCATGTTTTTGAATGTCCAGCAGTGCATTGGACATTCAGCAGGACATTCGATTGAATGCATGTTTTTGAATGTCCAGCAGTGCATTGGACATTCAGCAGGACATTCGATTGAATGCATGTTTTTGAATGTCCAGCAGTGCATTGGACATTCAGCAGGACATTCGATTTGATGCATGGTTTGGAATGTCCAGCAGTGCATTGGACATTCAGCAGGACATTCGATTTGATGCATGTTTTTGAATGTCCAGCAGTGCATTGGACATTCAGCAGGACATTCGATTTGATGCATGTTTTTGAATGTCCAGCAGTGCATTGGACATTCAGCAGGACATTCGATTGAATGCATGTTTTTGAATGTCCAGCAGTGCATTGGACATTCAGCAGGACATTCGATTTGGTGCATGTTTTTGAATGTCCAGCAGTGCATTGGACATTCAGCAGGACATTCGATTGAATGCATGTTTTTGAATGTCCAGCAGTGCATTGGACATTCAGCAGGACATTCGATTGAATGCATGTTTTTGAATGTCCAGCAGTGCATTGGACATTCAGCAGGACATTCGATTGAATGCATGTTTTTAATGTCCAGCAGTGCATTGGACATTCAGCAGGACATTCGATTTGATGCATGTTCTTGACATTGATGAACGAAGAAGATTTTTGTTCTGCCAAACTGTTATGGGCAAATTTTATAGAACACAAGATTGAACAAGTGAGTGATCTACATGGTGATGAATACGATTCCATCTTTAAATACATATCACAAAGCATGACATCAAGGATTGTTTCCGCATGTGACCAGCCTGGTTGTCCCTGTCCGGTAGAAAATACGAAAGAACAAAAAGGAGGCATAACGTGTGGGTAAGTTACAACAATTCTTTGTGGTGGCTTCAACATTTCAAATTATCATTATTCCAGCGATCGAAGTAATGGGGTTTACTGGATTCACCCGTAACTTCTGTCCGTTCGTCCGTTTTTTTTTCTGTCCCTACACACGATTTGTACGAAGCTTACTGAGAGTTTTCAAAGCACAATTTTGCTTTTGCATACTGTTCTCTTTAACTATATTAAATTGTGCATGTGAATTGATCGTAAACTTTTCTCAGGAGCATAGTCACAATTTGAGATCAAAGGTTTAAAGGTTGGTTACTAGTATTTGGAAAGATAGTAAGATGTAAAGTAAAACTTCGTTAATAATGTGCTTGCTTCAAAGTATCATCTGGTCAATTGAAATAAATAATGTACGTCTACTTGTTCATGCAAAATTTGAACAAGCAATTGTTACTTCCCTCTATTCCCATTTCTGAATTTTTTTTGGAATTTTATGTTTAACAACAGCTATTTTATCTTATAAAGTAGTTGTTTAAACAACATATTGTTTTCAAAACAGACGCATTTCAAATAACTTCTGTGAAAAGTAATCCAACAGATGATTTTTCTGTTTTGGAGAGGCAATTCAGGTCCCTTTAGATGAATAGATTCTTAAACTCTTACACTTAATCTCAATTTCAGAGCTGTACTTTTAGCAATACTGCAAAATTACTTATACAAATTGTCTTTAAACAAAATAATGTCCTGAATAATAATGCATAAATTATAAGCATCCAATGTATCAATCTTTGATGCGCACCTATGCTTGATTCGATGATTAAATTTATTTCTTATTCTGTTTTTATCTAAAGATTTGGTGCCCAGTTTTTTTGTTTCGATGTGAGACACCTTTTATTATTATAACAAGTTGGTTTTAAATTTCTTCAAAATTCCAGGAAATTCCTTTAATCATGTTACGGCGTATCGCATAACATGATTACAGTTCAGCCCGTTTAGCTTTGTCGGGAGAGCTTTCGCCCGGTAAACAAGATGCCCAGGGTTCCAGTCCTCCACTTGTTGCAAATATTTCTGAGTTTGTGACAGGTTTAGAGATTTAATGGGGGACCGCATTGCTTGCTTGTTTAACGACGCTTGAAATTGTGTATTTAGACCCTCTGATAATTGAATACGAATTTCCAATTCCTGCGGTTGTATGCCGCCTAGCCATATAACATGATTTATTAATGCAGCCCGGTTAGCTCAGGGTTCGATCCTCCCACTGGTTGCAAATATTTCTAACGCTGTGACATTTGCACGGCTTTATCAGGTTAGGAAAACTAATATAATCATATGTATCTGCGCATATTTATTTACATGGAATGGATTGCTATATTAATTCAGTGATCTATCATCGAAATATTATTTCAGCATCGAAGAACAGTTCAATTCTGTGCAGTACTTGGTAGATAAATGGCTGAACGATGAAACCCCATGCGGCAGGCGTAATCCTGACCTTAAGTATTTGTCTTATTGCTCATACTAAAGTGGTAAAGTATCAACAATCAATTTAAATCCAATGTCACATTATGATGAGCATACGCGTTTCTTGTGACCAGTCTTAATACCAATTTTATTTCGCCGAGAACATTCTATAATCATTTTACCAAACATGAAGAATTTATATTTCCAATGATTTTATTAGAAAAAGGTGTAACTTAAGAATTAGGATTTAGTAATTTATGATCACAGTCACAAACACATTTCTTGTTGTTTGTTTGTTTGTTTGTTAATTTGTTTGTTTGTTGTTTTTATAATTTTATTGATATTAATCTGTAAGTTATTTTTCTACAGATCGTCAGTATGTATTTAAATACCCTTTTATCAATAAAATGCAACAATCAGTCTTAAATAATAAATGTCCCTTTCAAGCGCACGTCTTTAAAAACTAGCAGACAAGTTTAAGAACACACACAGAATCACACCAGGCACATACAGAATGCACGCTTTATTTCCTTCCCACTTCTGTTTTAGTGATTCCAGTGACGACGATGAAACGTGCAAAGGCAAGCGGCATATTACGCGATTTGTATCGCCCACTCCGGTCATTGTTGTCCGAGTATACGAACACGGATTATATGGCAAGATTCAAACAAGTGAACTATTAGAAAGCAGACAATTGATCATAAATGGACATGGGTATAAAATGGCTGGACTCACATTCCACAGAGAAGATCACTACTGTGCAACTGTTATTTTTAAGGAAACACAGTACTGGTATGATGGCCTGAAAGGTAAACTGGCCACGTTATCGAAAGACCTCGATACATGGTTCCCAAGCCATGCAATCTTTTGTGCACAGTGACATGTTTTAATTTTAACTACCAACAGAATGTTGTTGTGATTTCATACAGTGTTTTTTCAATAGCTAAGTTTCATGTTATTAATACATTCTTAAAAAAATATTTCTACAGTCTTTTGTTCAAAGATATGTGTCACAAGTTATTCCACAAATTTTGGCTGCTCATCGTTACGTTGAATATATCGCTTCAAGTATCCTACTTCAGCGCTGGGTTACATGTATAATCAAAAATACCTGAACAAACACCACAAAAAATTTAACATATTATTTTGTTCATTGCCACATTGAACTTGAAATCGAATGTGCTGCCAAATGTCGAATGCACTGCTGGACATTCAAAAACATGCATGAAATCGAATGTCCTGCTGAATGTCCAATGCACTGAGGGACTTTCAAAAACATGCATGAAATCGAATGTCCTGCTGAATGTCGAATGCACTGCAGGACATTCAAAATCTTGCATGAAATCGAATGTCCTGCCCAATGTCGAATGCACTGCTGGACATTCAAAAACATGCATTCAATCGAATGCCCTGCTGAATGTCCAATGCACTGCTGGACATTCAAAAACATGCATTCAATCGAATGTCCTGCTGAATGTCCAATGCACTGCTGGACATTCAAAAACACGCATTCAATCGAATGTCCTGCTGAATGTCCAATGCACTGCTGGACATTCAAAAACATGCATCAAATCGAATGTCCTGCTGAATGTCCAATGCACTGCTGGACATTCAAAAACATGCATCAAATCGAATGTCCTGCTGAATGTCCAATGCACTGCTGGACATTCAAAAACATGCATTCAATCGAATGTCCTGCTGAATGTCCAATGCACTGCTGGACATTCAAAAACATGCATCAAATCGAATGTCCTGCTGAATGGCCAATGCACTGCTGGACATTCAACAACATGCATTCAATCGAATGTCCTGCTGAATGTCCAATGCTTTGCTGGACATTCAAAAACATGCATTCAATCGAATGTCCTGCTGTATGTCCAATGCACTGCTGGACATTCAAAAACATGCATTCAATCGAATGTCCTGCTGTATGTCCAATGCACTGCTGGACATTCAAAAACATGCATCAAATCGAATGTCCTGCTGAATGTCCAATGCACTGCTGGACATTCAAAAACATGCATTCAATCGAATGTCCTGCTGAATGTCCAATGCACTGCTGGACATTCAAAAACATGCATTCAATCGAATGTCCTGCTGAATGTCCAATGCACTTCTGGACATTCAAAAACATGCATCAAATCGAATGTCCTGCTGAATGTCCAATGCACTGCTGGACATTCAACAACATGCATTCAATCGAATGTCCTGCTGAATGTCCAATGCACTGCGGGACATTCAAAAACATGCATTCAATCGAATGTCCTGCTGAATGTCCAATGCACTGCGGGACATTGAATGTTGAATGTCGAATGTTGATCCCACTGCTAACTTCACAGACTTGTCATTGAATCCACAGGCTTTGCAACAAAAGTTGAAGAGCTTTATATATCATTCGGTTTCAGTTTTGGGTATCATTTGATTTCATTGCACAACCGTAAAGTGCCATAAACATTCCAACGGCAACAGAAAATATTCGTCTTGCTCTGTTGAATTGGCATCAGTGTAAATATCAACCTGGCTGAACAACCGATATATTAGAACAGTAGGCCTATTGATAAAAGTTTAATTGCGCTTTTAATTTCTCTAAACAAAGCAGCGATAAAATTTTATGAAGGTTTATCTGAGTTCAGGCATCTGACAAATATCCAATCACACATGTCAAGGACAGCGATGGATTCAGCAACAGTAATGCAGATACAAAGTTCGTGTGTAATATGCTTTGGTAAGTTACAAGCTTTGTTTAAAAGAAATTGTTCAAAAATAAATCGAGATTTGTACTTTTATTAGTCTGTGCTGTTAGGGCGAAATAAAGCGGAGAACAGTATAAGTGTTCAGGTTAGTATAAGCTGATTTGAACCAAAAACTTTTTAAACAAGTTTCCTTCTTATCTCGAACTAAGAAGACACACTAGAAATAAAAGGCCGAAGATTTACAAATCGGATGCATACACTTCCAATTACGCCATCGAAAAATTAAAATATAAAAATACAGACATTTTTTTTATAACCAGGTTAAGGTACATTATAATTATTTTCTCCAAAATAGTATCGTCTTATCCTTATAAAGAAAATTGCTTATGGTTGTACGAATATTAACATTATCTGTCAGAAAAGGAACACCAGTTGGAAGATATATTTACGTGTAAGGGTAAAAAGATCGACGTGCTAGTCACAAATTTGTTCAATTGATGTAAATTGTAAACTTCTTTGCAACAACAAAAAAAGCGCTTCGGGAAACTACCATAGCATAACTAACATTATGTCTTGCTGTCATTTGACTGCTGGCTGACAATCACGATGTGACAGTTAATCGTGACTTCACACTTGATGTAAGATTGCAAATGAAAACATTGCATCTTTGAACTTTTTTCCTACTATTTCATGATTCTAGTTAAAGTTCGCAGTCAAATTTTTATTCAATCTGAAAATTGAACTTACTTTCTACGGCAGTTGAGTATATGAAAGGTGTCACTCTTGGGCAGATAGTAGAGAAGAAAAAGAGAACAACATATTAGATTAGCTATAAAGTTACAATCTATGTTAACAATACTTCACCTTGTATTCTAAATTTAAAACGAAACTAAGGGACTTTCGTCAGCGCTAGTGTTAATGCATCGATACGTAGTTGGCATAAATAGCTGTCATATAATGGACCAAAAGTGAGTTAATTATATAAAAGGTTTGCAAACTCACTGAGTGTGGCGTGAAAACTGGTCAAATACTACAGATCACGACTTACTAAAGATAGACATGCTCAATAAGACAATATAAGACATATTTTTTTAGACTAGTTGATTTATTTCATCAAACAGATTGATGGAAAGCTTTAGCTATTTCTCGATTTCATTACACAGTCGTCAATTTGAAATGTCCATGTCAATGTTTCAAGCGTTAATCATTTTGGTATTTGAGAAGTAGGCCGCACTGCGTTTCCTGTCTGTTATGACAGTGTTATTTCGGTTGTCTCTTGATGAAAGTTTGATTGCTTGAATCAGCCATTGAATTTGTACGAAGTCTGACACTTCTCTGGTATTCCTTTATATATTCTTAAGGATAGTGAGAATGGTGTTCATGCGTAATGTTATTCAAATGAAGCTCTATTGTATTTTTAAATCAAACTTTGATATGATGAATGTTTAAAACCACTGTATCCATATCCGAAAACTTATTGATTATGCTTTTGTAAAAATAAGTGATTAATCTCTGATTCAATCAGTCATAGAAAAATATGTACAAATTGTCTATGTCCGACTGAAATTTTCCGGTCTCCGCTAAAGGAATAATTCAATAGTTATACATTTCCGTTTTCAGTCTTAGAATTTTAAAAGCACAATAAAAACATACCAATATTTTGTATAATTTTTAGACCTGGAAAATAATACAGATCTATCGGATCAATGCTTTACAGTCTGTAAAAAATTTAACAATCCATTAGATGTTGTTGCACTGCAGTTAAACTTTCAATTCTTGTATACTGCACACCTTTCACTACAATAGCTAATCATGCCCAATAATAATCTAGCCATTATAATAGAAACATCGTTGTTTTCACAGAATTCAAATCTAAATTTACCAATCTTAGTTGCTTAATAGGTTTCACGTAACATTTTTGTGTAGTTTATGATTTTTAACCAGTGAAATAATTTGAGTATTTAATCGATTTCAGCCAAATTGATTAGTTTAAAAAGTAGGTCAAAAATAGCTACGACTAAAAACGTCACCAATCGAGGACATCAATACAAAAAATGAAAACAGAAGTTTGGTTTATTTATTTTATTCAAGTGGACATATTTACTAGAATGTCAGTGAAAAAGTTGTGAATTATGATTTCCTTTTGTTTGAAACAGCGAAAACAATACTGCTTGATGTGGTCTGTTTATTGCAAAAAAGGCCTGTTCCTTAAAATATGCAGTATCATCTTTCAGTTCAAAGACCTGGTCACATCGATTGTTTCATCAGCTGCGATTATATAATTTGTACGAAAACGAGACAGCAATTTTATGACATAAATGTCCAATTATTGAAAAACTAATGACTCGTAAATAATAGCACATTGGCGTTGCTATAACACAACTCCTTCAGTTTTAAAAGCAAAACAAAATATTGTACTATAACAAATCATAAAAAAAAAGAACAAAACACAAGTGATTGCCGCTTTATGGAGTGATCGAATTTGAACGACTTATTTCGAATAAACTAAGGAATGAAAAAATATTCTAAGATTTTCCTAGAGTTTCTGCTGTATTAATATTTATAGGAGAGTGTTTATAAGGAAATTTGCTTTTTTTATAAATGTGAATAATGTTGCCTCGTCATTATGTAAGGAAAAGAAACAATTGTTTAGATAACTGGCCCAAACTAAAACTATTTCTTTTCTGTTGGCGACGAGATTACGTCAGCTTATGCAACAAATCGAAGTTGTGAGCTTGGTTTTCAATTCACTATAGATAAAATTAGAACTTACTGTAATAAAATTGCGAAGAAATTTCTGTATAATCACATTGTATTTACTGTTCTGTTCTGTTTCCTTATACATCCCAGCTGGTAAGAGGTTACGGGAAAAGAAATAATGATAATAATAATAATAATAATAATATGATGATGATGACGACGGCAGCGATGATGATGATGATGATGATGATGATATATCAGTTGCGTTGCAATAAACAATTTGGTCTGTTACATTTTGTAAATGAGAAAACCAACAAAACGTTACCGTGTACAAAGCACATTTCTATACATATTGCTGTCACATTATGGAATGGAATTGAAGCGAAAATCTGGATTTTATGCTAGTAATAGACCATCTTACTTTTACGGCCTCTTGTATTTAGTATAACTAGTCTACAATGATTCAGTACACTAACAACACTGTGTATCACAGTCCCCAGCGGACTCTGAGGTCATAGGTTATAGTTAATCCGTTTTAACGCTTGGCAGTTGAGTTATACTTTTATTTTCTCAAACATTTGAAGTCATTCCTATTATGATTAACTTCAAAGATATCAATATTTAAACATGTTTTTGATTCTCAGTGACTTTTATTTTTGAAAGTCTTAGTGAGAAAATTCTCATATTACTTAACTTATAAATCGGGTTTCTATCTCACAAACGTAACACAGCGTATAGCTAACACTTTTTAACACCTACTGTGTAACTTACAGTTCTATAATAAATTAAATCGGATTAAATGAATGATTTTTTAAGACATTGCCTTACTTTATGTACTTTATTCGCTACTTCAAAACTTTAAAACCTTGCTTATCCGGCCTAGTATAATGCCTTTTCTGTTTTCAATGTTTGTAACATACATAAAATTATTTATACCAGTTATCTACTCTTTCCTTCTTAATTACGCCATATTGTATACAGTGATCGGGAGAGATATTTTTATTCATTAATGTGTATCGATTATTGGTATTACAACAACATAAAAAATCCTGACTAAATTGGATTAAACAAGAGCTAGTGTATCGGATACCTGGAAGTCATAAAATTGAGTTCGATCTCTAACGTATGTTTGGCCTTATGTGAACAAATGATCACGTGACATACACTTCAGACTCCTGAGGAAAATAAATCAAATGGATTAAAATACTATAAAATGTATGTATGAAATGGTTTTTATTGTTGAAAAGGTGTCTATTTTTAGTGGAGTTTTGTTATTAAGGATACAACAACGACTTTTAAAAAAAAATATTTTCATGGTGTGTAGAAATGGAGATTCTGCTGTGAAGTAACTGTGTGAAATATATACTGTAGTAAGTAGAGTCTTTTCGAAATTTTATGATTTAATCTAGAACTTAAACATGCTATTTTTTATATTGATAGTGTTGTCAGAGACTGGTTTTAAAGTGAAAGGATATCCCTGATTTATGAACAACATACAATTATTTTTAAGGATTAAAATCTGTACTTGGACAAATGAAATATCGATAAAGCCGTTAGATATAATTTTATTAACGTTAAGAACTCACCCACTGTGTTTGAAGAAATATTAATTCATGATTCAACGACATTGCTGTATTTAGACTTACTTTATTAATAATCATTATGTTATTAAAAAGCATAATTACTTTGCCATTTTACTTCATCAAATTACATATTTTGTAACCTTTCAGAACTATTCATCTTTCCCCCGCTTTTTCAATATGGAAACGATTTAAAATGTTATATTAAGCTAAATGGCAATATCGAATTTTGCAACATTATTCTAGTTTAGTTATTCGTAGCATTCCTTTGTTTGTGACCCGTTCTGATTTTTCACTCTTAAACCATTACATAATTACTTAGAAACACAACTTTTCTTAAATAATCTTATTACTTTCACAAACAAGGCGTAAAGGCTTTTCCGGAACAAGGTAATGTTTCAGTTATTGTGTCACCATACAATATCGGAAATGAGGTCACTTATCCGTTACTTTTAATCTGATTTCATTGAATGTAGGCTCAAGTTCTTGCATTATTGTAACTAAATACATTGTATTTTGTTCTCTGTTTGTTACCTTCACATGATTTTAGTCATTTACTGTATTATCCAAACCCAGAAAATTCTAGACGTTTTACAAAAAAAGAAAGAAAAAAAAAAACTCTTTTAATTGAAATTAATTCAGAAGCCTTACACTCACTACTTTGTTCACAGAAAGCCAAATAACAGTTCATTACAAGCACATTTTACCCTTCTATTTTCTGTTTGAGTCTATTTATCGTCGGTACCGGTTGCCCATATGACCGACGCCTCCTGCAGAGATTCGTTATTTTATGTTGTGGGAGATAGTGCAAGATACAGAAAGCATCCCGTTCCAGAGACACCCCTGGTTCTTTTGCATGCTTAGTGTACAACACTGATACATGGTGCCTCGGTATAACGTCTCATCCGAAAGACACTTAGTAATGTTAGTGGAGGAGCGGGGGATCGATCTCAGGACCCCTGGGTTACCAGTCCAGCGCGTTACCACTGGAGTACTGATCCGCTCCTTATATTATATTTTACCGAGCTTTTACTGTCAAATGAAAATTCCACAGTTACACATATGCACGTAGACATTCTTTCCATAGTTGTAGTGCTGTCAAGTCTGACATGGTGATGTAAACATTCTTTTCAAAAATGAAATGTTGTCAAGCCATGGTGATAGAGATTTAATATTGATATTGACCAAGGATAGTCGTGATCAAATACAACAATCAGTAAGGTTAAGGTCGCTGACTTTTTAACTGCTCTCATGTTGACTAAGAAACCTTAAAGTCTCGTTGGTAAAAATACTGTAATATAGGGGAAGATAATTATATAGTACTTGTATTTGCATGGAAATTATCTCCCAGGTAAAAAAAATACTATAATACTCTTAGAGTGTCAGGAAACAAAACTTAGCAAACAGATTTTATGGAACACGGCATACTCCTGTCTGAAACTTGATATTTTAAAAGTATCGAAAACACTTTAATTCAAGGGTGTAAATATTTACACTAACTGCAGGGTGGCTCTGCAACTACACTCTTGTTACCGACTTTAAGAGTACTTTTCTAAATAAAGCTGAAAGAATCATAGTAAAAATGTCCAGAAAACTGCCTCCAGTTTGCATATGTAAAAAGTTTGCTAATTAAGTCTTAATATAAAAATACAGAATTTAGATACTAAACTTTCCGCCAAATTTTCATAAAGTGCGCGTGACGTCATCGCAAACTAAAACTGTATTAAACGCCTATTTCTGTGACAAAAAATACATAATCAGTCGCTTTGTACATTATCTGCATATTATATAAAACATATAAAAGAAATTTCTAGGATATCTTTTTTAAATACATAGAACAGTTACTAGTATGACAGCTCTGTCAATGAAAAAGAAAACGTCTGCAAATACTAGGCAGCAAATACTATGTCTGAGAGCCTTTGATGACCATCAATACATAAACAATGTTATGTTTAAACATGATATCTATGAGGTACACCATATACGGTATCATTGTACTTTTGTCTAGCCAAAGAGACTGTATGAACAGGTTTTTTTTCATCTTTTGTATGAACACAATTATTCGACCTTTTCACGTGAGAAGTATGGACGTTTGATATTTTCATATCTTTTTGTATTTTTTTGGTAGTTGTTAGAAGGTGCATGAAACGCTCTTCATAGTTCATATCACGCAAAGAGAAAGAATAATTACTTTAAAAATCTTTTTTTTTAAAATCTCACGTCTTTTAGTTTACGAGCAACCTGTTGCACCACACATCAAAGGTAATTCAATTAAACACCAAAGAAACGTAAATTTTTTAAATTTGGCAATTTATGATCTTCGTTTTAAAACAACTATTACCGCTAAAAATTATTGGCAGAATTCACAAGATCAAACACAATCAATTGAAACCTTAAATGCGACCTCTTTTTCTCAACTGAGGTAATTTTGAGAACAAAACAAATCCTAGAAAATAAAGGTCCCGAAAGAACTATATGATATAAATTAACCGATTATAGCAAGATGAATCGACATTCCGGAGAAATCAGACAGTATATTTATCCATAAGGGAAAATTAGACACTGTATCTACTGATTCAGTTATTACTGTAATGTAATTAGGACCGTTATGTACGCAATGTTAGTAGCTTGTCAATTTTATGTAATAGGCATTTGATAGAAACATAAAAGCTTCAATATACAATTATTACTGTAATGAAATTAGGACGTTATGTACGCTTTCAATATGGAATGTTAGTCGTTTGTCAATTTTATGTAACAGGCATTTGATGGAAATATAAAAGCTTTAAGATTTTATTTTCCAAACTAAATTGACAAAACATAGCCCATCAATTATATACGAAATAGAAGCAAGTAAAATATGTGTCGCCATTTTGAATATATTTTTTCTGTCTTTAGCGCCAAACATGAAACTTAGAAAAACACATTGATATAAAAACCTAAACATTTGACGGATTAAAACAATACATTTGAAAACTAATATTTGATTTTCTTTCCGTTTAGCACGCGATCTAGTTGGAGGAGTTTTGGATGCACTGTTCTATATTTTTTTTTTACTTTAACTGTTATCCGAAAATGACGCTACATTGAAATAAACATATTGATTGACCTGATTTTTGCATCTTTAAATTGTAAAACATTTTGTTCAATTGTTTTGACTGCTAGAGCGTATAGCTGCAAAATCAAATTAAACCTCCTGGCGTTGTAATTTTAATATTTTATGCTGACGCCGTCAAATAGTTAAAGTCCTCTTACCGTGCATCCATATGTTTATTAATATATTATGTTACTTTCATGGGTAGGGTCCTGCAGATAGGGCCATCAATAATCTATTGTCGTAAATTCTTTGCCGTAAATGGGTTATTTAAAATTCAAATACCAGTTCCAAGCAGCAGACATTTAATTGATGTTGATTAAGCCTACACAATCTTTGTGGCGCTATTGGTTACAAAACAATGGGCTACAAATATTTTCTCCGCGATGTTTGTCCCCGAGGAAAAAAAGTAAAATTGATTAAAATCTTGTTATAGATTGACTGTTTATACTTTGGCTGGATGGTACCATTTATGTTAGGACAATCGGGTAAATTGGAGTACTTTTAGAAAAGGTAAGACTGCAGGAAGTTTTATTTCATGTTTCTCATTTTATTTACGTAATGATTTCATTGTGAACAAATGTAAGACTGCCGCTTGTCATTAATATTCTATCTGAAAATTTATGTCGTAATATTGTTTAAGAATTATTTTTTTTAAGTGCTTTGAAAGTTCGTTTGTCGAAAGTATTTGAAACGGAAAGTTTCCATTCTGAGTTTACAATCAATGTCCTGATTAAACAATAAAGACAATCAGCGGCATAATTGAAAGTAAACACTTCAGTAAAATTTTTTATAAACAAATCCAAGTTATGTTAAAATCGACAACGTGGTTCTGGAAAAGCGATTGGGGCAACTTTAAGCTAGAATGTACATTTTGTAATTCAATTTCTTTCTTTCTTTCATCATTCATTCATTCTTTTTTTGGTTAATAGCTTATTTTTCAAAATACCAGTACAGATTTAACTGTGCATTTCAAGAGTACAAGTCAAAGTGCTTAAGCAGTGACAACGTAAAATGGATTGAGTAATATTTTAACATCAGAAATTTATTTGAAATAGTAATGTAGTATCACTTGTCGTAGACCTTCAATGACAAAAAAATTCTCACCACCGTGTATACATTATTTACGATTAAAAAATCCTAATGTTAAAAGGTTTAATTGTATTTTTTGTAAAACATTGCTTTTTCTGTCGCATGCTTTCACAATGTTATGTTATTAACCCGCTGAGCTGTATATGCTTAAACGTAAATAAACAGGATGTTCTGTTCTGTTCTATTCTATTATTGTAATTGTTATTTCAGTGAAATATAATGTTATTTCAAAGAAATATAATGCTCTCTGCATTTTTATGTAGTTAAACATATTTAATCTGTGATCAAAGTACCATACCTACAATTAAACGAAATATTCTTTGTTTCTAATAAGGGGTTACTTCTGCCATAGAAATAATCTACTTAGATACAGCCATCATATAGGTACATCGTGTCATATTTAGTTTCGGCCCATTCAACGTTCTTTAAAACGTTTATGATATAAATTATCTATTTTTCAAAAAGTATACAAACCGTGTTCTGATAACAAAAGTAACAGCAGCAGCAGCACCACCACCAACACAAACAACAATAACTACAATGAAATTGAGCTTGCTAAGGGCAAGGGCAAACACGTGTACAGACTATTAATTCGTTGCAGATTTCATCTGTCAGAGTTATTTATAATAGAGTTATTGAATTAGCGGATTTTATCGATGTGTCGTCTGGTCAAAAAATGCCTCATAAGATGGAAGAAATATCTCGGAGATATCACATATTTTAATATCTCTGCGACAGCTGCATCATTCTTAATAAATCCATGAAATACTTAATTTTCATCGTAAAAAGAAATTATTGCGCAAGAATACATCGGCTATGACGTCATCCAGAAACATAATCCAAGGTGAAGAAAATAAATAAAAAATACGTAAACAGGTTCTTTCGTTTTGATGGAAACACCATAGTTACAGAGACACATTTCAGAGAAGTTGATTTATCATTGAAGTTCAGAAGTCCTACTTTTTGAAAGTTAAAGTATATTTTTTTAGATATCTTTACAGGAACGAAAGCAAAAAACAAAAACAAGAACAAACTGTTGTTATTGTGCAAGTTACATTATTCGGGTACATAACATATCAACTATAATATTATCAAAGGTTTGTTTTATGTCGAAAAATGTAACAATAGTTATCGAATAAAGTTCGCTTTAAAGGGATATACAGGCAAAAGTTTTATGCTTTCTTTCTCATTCTTTCTATGATATACTATAAATGTGATTGAAATAAATACAATGACCTGTCCCAGGAACAAAGATTTCCTCTTTTTAAATGAAAAACAGGGCGGTTTCCTATCTTGACCCATGTGGGTCTAGATAGAAAATTTAGATTTCGCGCTAAATTTCGCAGTGAATGATTGGATGGTTAAAGTACCTATCACGTGATCTACGGCAAAAACAACCCAAGAGAAACGACGACTGGTTGTTTTTGGTCACGTGACCTGTTTGAAAATTACTCGGTGATTTCGTTCACGCTTTACTTTTTGATAAAGAAAGTTCAAATATTCACGTTCAAGCCCGCATTTCACTACAAACATACTGCGAATTTAAAGTTCTTTATATTGAACGTGATTTGAGCAAATAATATCAGTTTTGATTTTTTTGGGCACTCATTTGCCTGTGTATCCCTTTAAGGTTCATTTGGAGTGCATCTTTGGTGCAGGAGTGTCAAACAAACACCGTCACAATCATATTGCACTAGGCACTTTGATACAACATTTCCTTACCGTAATATGAGCAAACACAACTAGAAACCTTGATCAGTTGCTTAAAAATGCTAAAATTCTCTGAATTAATGCTAGAAGCAGTGTGCTTACCAAAGTTGAGCTGCTTTTCTTTGCCAAGTCATTGAAAGTAATTGTTATTTGCATCTGCTTACAAAAGTAAAGTCAAGTGCTTGTTACATATGTAAACAGACATAAATCTTACCATTGTTTTGCTGTTTGCTGTAGTCAAATAACTTCTAGCCGAAATAAAAATGTTTCGCAAAGTTCAAATAGCACTTAACGTGAACATTATTAAACACATGCATAATATGTGTCTTTCAAACTTGCACATGTCATGCCACTGTTCAAAAAAGGTGATAAGGACATTTCTTCAAACTACAGACCTATTTCTTTAATAAGCTGTGTGGGTAAAGTATTGGAACGTGTCATGTTCAAACATTTGTACAACTTCCTACATAACAATGATCTGATTTATGATAAACAATCAGGCTTTTTACCAGGTCACTCTACTGTATACCAGCTAATAGACTTATATAATCAGATTTGTGAATCTTATAATGAAAAACAACTTACTTGCATCGCCTTCTGTGATATTTCCAAAGCATTTGATCGAGTCTGGCACGCGGGTTTAATTTTCAAACTAAAACAATATGGAATAACTGGGAAACTTAATAGGTGGATTGAAAATTATCTTAATAACAGAAGACAACGCGTTTTTGTAGGGACTTCATTTTCTGAGACCAAATACATAAATGCAGGTGTACCTCAAGGCTCGGTATTAGGTCCTTTATTATTTCTTATCTATGTTAATGATATTACAGAAAATTTGAAAAGTTCAGCCAGACTTTTCGCTGACGACTGTTCATTGGCAGTAACAAACTATAATAAGGATATAATTGAAATAAAATTGAACTCTGATCTTCAAACAATCTCTGAATGGTCGAAGCAATGGTTGGTGAAATTTAATCCATCTAAAACGGAAGTCATGGCCTTTTCATTATCAGATAGAGAACTCCCTAATTTATCTTTTGAAAATACTAATTTGACCTTTGTCGATCATCATAAACACCTCGGAGTTACTTTAAGCAAAGACGGAACGTGGCATGAACATATCTCACAAATACTTTTCTCAGCATCAAAAGTTCTAGGTTCCATGCGAAATTTGAAGTTTAAATTAAAACGACAAACCCTTAACCAAATTTACATTTCTTATCTTCGACCAATACTTGAATATGCTTCAGTCGTTTGGGATAACTGTAATGCCTACGAAAAAGAATCCTTAGAAAAACTGCAATACGAAGCAGCTAGGGTAGTAACAGGTCTCACTCGTTCAGTTTCTATTGAAAGACTTTTGAAAGAAATTGGTTGGATGCCCCTTTCAGATCGACGCTTAATGCAAAAACTAACACTTGTATATAAACAGAATCACAATTACTTACCATCGTTTCTATCAGATTTATTTCCTCCTTTAGTGCATGAAAATAATCCTTACAATTTACGTAATAATTTAAACTATGTTACAGTATCTAGGCGCCTAGAAATTTACTCTAAATCTGTTATTCCTTCATGTGCAAAACTTTGGAACGATTTTGATCCCGAAATCCGTAACTCTCCAACTTTGTCTATGTTTAAAAGTAATCTAAAACATCATTTTAGCCCTCCTCATGTCCCAAATTACTTTAACTTTGGGGAGAGAACCTATGCAATTTACCATGCAAGAATTCGTAACAATTGTAGTAATCTCAACGCGGATCTTTACAGGAATCATTTAAGGGATAACAGTAATTGTGATTGCGGAAATTCTACTGAAGATGCATACCATTATTTTTTCGAATGTCAAAGATATGCTCAACAAAGGGTCAATCTTTTTCAGTTTACCAGACTTTATTATCCACTTAACATAAATATTATTCTATTCGGAAATGAAAATTTTTCAGATGAAGACAATGTCGTTATTTTTAACGAAGTTCAAAAATTCATTAAGAATACTAATCGTTTTAGAAGATAATAGTACATTATTACACTGTTTTATAATATTGTTTTTATTTACGGAATAATTTAATATAATTATGAAATGAGTTCAGATTTTCTGATCCACTCCTCCATTCTATAACTGTGAAAGGGTAGTTGTTGTTGTTATATTTTAATTGTTGTGAGCCATATAACTATGACCATAATAACCTCTGTTTACTGGTTGACATATACAAGGGGATATGGGATGTGTGGGGCGGCAGGCATGCAGCAGCATTACAAGTTACATGTAACAACAAGTAACTATTAAAATTACTTATCTGTTATGTTCTTATCAAGTTAAAACTACTTACAAACGCTTCTTCTTTTTCCAATTTTCTAGAGAAACGATAAATTAAAGGCAAAAATCGGAGTAAAATTGACTAACATTTAGACGTTTAGGAGAGGGCAGTCTCTAACGTTGTCATAACTTGTTGCCCGATCCTTTTACACATTTTTGTACTTCTGATAAACTGTATTGTATTGTATAATCATATTTATTTATATGTGCAAATATTTGTAATAAAATAATATTAAACTAAACTAAACATGCATAATATTAATTAAAATTTTTACTAAAATAATATGTTTGTTTATTTTTCAGAAATAACTGAAGACAAACATTTCCTGTGACTTGCTGAATACTTAAAGAAGGTTAAAGAAAGGAATACCGTTATGCTATAATATTCTTGTACAACAGAACTGCAGAAACCTAAGAACTATTTAAACAGGTCAACAAATGCCTAGTTCCAGAAATACCTTTGATTTATTTTATCTATTACAATGAGTTCGACAATAGATCTCGATGACTACAAGTGCTCCGACAAGGGGTTACTTTTACCAATCACCAGTGAGTACACGTGGCTAATTGGGATTCGAATATGCTTATATCTACTCGGAATGATTTGGTGTTTTCTGGGTATTGCCATTGTCGCAGATATGTTTATGTTAGGCATTGAAAAAATCACAAGTAAGACGAAAATTATTCGGATTTCAAACCCTAAAGCAAAGAACGGATATGACGAAGTTGAAGTTAAAGTTTGGAATGATACAGTGGCAAATTTGAGTCTCATGGCTTTTGGTACTAGTGCACCAGAAATATTGTTAAACGTGATCATGGTGTGCGGTGGTGGTTTTAAAGCAAGTGACCTTGGTCCAGCTACAATCGTTGGTTCTGCAGCATTTAATTTACTAATAATCACTGCTATATGCATCGCTTCTATTCCTACGGGAGAAGTCAGAAAACTTGCAAATATTCGGGTATATTCAGTGACGACATTTTTCAGTTTATTTGCTTATATATGGCTTATTATTGTGCTCATTGTGATAACACCGGACGTTGTGGATTTGTGGGAAGCGATAGTGACGTTTTTGCTGTTTCCGGTTCTAATTTTGACGTCATTCCTCACAGACAAATTGTACTGCTGCAGACGATCCAATAAAACATCTTCAGAGATAGAAATTGGAATTGGTAAATCTTTTGAACTTTTTAAAACATTTTTATGAATACCATCTACCCATCATTATGATTTTCTTATGGGAAACGGTATTCGTTTTAAATTGCAAATATCACATGCACATATACATATAACTAGTTTTCTTCACATTTCCCAAAAATATTATACAATTATTGACTAGTGTGCCATTCGTCAATATAACATTTGGCCGGTGAATATCACATCATATTCTTTAGTACACTAGTCAATAACTGTTTTATTATATGACTACATACAATTGTTTCTACTAAGTTTTCTCCCAGACTGATTTTACATTCATTACAATGTGTTCATTTTTTGTAGGACTTTTTATACTCATTCTCACATTACAATAATACTAAGAAGTCTGGCAGGTGATTTTGAAATCTAATATAACATCAAAAAAAAAAAAAAAAAAAAAAAAAAAAACAACACACACACCAGACGCCATTTCTTACAAAAAGTCTAAGTGCCCGGATGTATTTTGTTTATTTCCCGGCATTAGAGTAATTTTGTTAACCGAGTGCCGGGCACCAGACAGCACTACTACATAATCAACAGCAATCTATTTTAGACCTAAAATATAACATGGAAAAAACCCAGAATGCAGGAATATAACGATATATTGTTGGTCGCCGATTGCGCTTTGAACCAATGGGATCGCGTCTATTTATAGGTCATATAATAATCACGCTTTAGGACAACTGTTGACAATACAATGTATCTTTAGAAAAAGAAAAAAAAAAACGAAAAAAACTTGCCTTACAGCTTATTTTAAGCGACTGACTCACATAAGGGTCGACAATGCATAAAAAAGAAAACTATTACACACATAGAAATTCTAGTTTTAAATGTGAAGAACATCTCTAAACTAAGTTATTGTATCGCTTTTGTTACAGAAACACATCATAATATAAAGTTTTACACACTTTTATCGATAAAAAATGTATCCTGTTAGTCACGGGGTAGATACTTATTTATATTGATAATTTTGACAGTTGTCAGTAACAAGTTATTGTGGCTCAGTGGTTTAGTACGCCATTCCTAATTTTACTGACCGAAAGAGTATGGGTACGAATCCTGTTGAAGTCAAATTCTTTTTCTTCAGTTTTCATGATGTATAGAAATATAAAAAGCATGTTTTTTTCCCTAAGTACATTAACTTCTCTTTAATTTTAAAGAAAAACATTTTAAAGCTAAATTCTATGAGTAAGTCGCTTGAAAGCGTGTTTCAATCATTATAATATATTTTCTGGTTAGGTAAAGTTTTGAACGCGTCCGTAGGACGAAAAGTATTCTCCTCGACTATGTACACAGTGTTAGTTACCGATCGGTTCCACGACATTACTTTAAAAATCTACAAACCTTTAAAGCACTTATTTATATATATATTCTAAATAGTTTTTTTTCACACAAGTTTTATATTTTTCATTTATTGCAATATGTTTTATTAATGCACGCTTTTCACTTTTTTGAATCTTTGATAGCTTGGGGTTCCGAAGACTTTGAAACAGGCGGAAAAGGTTTCCATATTTTTGACTATTACTCTAACATCTAAGCGGCTGTTTGATTCTCGGAAGGGCAGGGCACAAATTTGTTCAGTGACAAAAATAAATAATTAATTTGCAAAGGAGAAAACTTTAAAAAATGTAATATTTATCCAGAACTCATATGAAAGTCCTTTTTTACATAATCAAACGGTCGATTCATGTTTTGCTGAAATTGTGCTACTAACAGAAATACTGAAAAATAAATATTTATCTGCAAATTAAACATATGACGTGTTTCTCACCAACCATTTTGTAGATATTTTGAAAACTGGAATTTGTGTTGTATTACAACGATGTAAAGGGGCATTAAAGTAGCGAAAAAAAACCCATAGATCTTTGTTTGAGCTTTTAAGTAACGTTTATTACTCTTTATCTAAAAGAACTAACAATGGTGCTTTATATTTCTTGTTATTGATGTGTATGACACTATGTCGCTGTCTTGTTATTGATGTGTATGACACTATGTCGCTGTCTTGTTATTGATGTGTATGACACTATGTCGCTGTCTTCCCTGAGGTTTGCTTGTGTTCAAGTTTGTTTTGTGTTTGTTAAGTCTATCTGTGTTACAATGCAGTTGTTCTTTTAATAATTTCTGAGAAGTAAACTTACTTAAGAATGTTGCAGATGCCTTGCTGGTTCTAATGGATGTGTTCACAATTGCTTTGAATTCTTTGCTGATTTGGTGTATCAATCGTAACCTTTGGTCCGATATATCATTCTTTTATGACAGATCGGGTTTAACGTGCTGTCATTTTTTTTATTATAACAAAGATCTGAAAAGTAAACAAGAAAAAAAAAACATTTTGTAAGAGAATAATGCATGTTGGTATTTTTTCTGATATTAACCCTATGGTTCTTTGAAAATGTACTGAATTCAGATATGTTTTTTCTTCATATTAAAATATGTTTTTGTTTTGTTTTGCAAAGGTATGCAAAAGTCTATATTAATCTTCCCAAACATTTTCACAAGATTGTTTCTGCACTGTACCTTGTGAACTATAACGAACCGTCTTGTCCTGTTTCTTGAGGCCGTGTCGCGCTATATATCGGCAAAACCATAAATATTTAGCATTACACGTGATTTATACTCTGGTATCAGTGATACCTTCTTTGTTCCATCGATTTTGTGACTTTCTTTACGTCATTAGAAATCAATCTTTCAGTGCAATATAATCCTTTACATGTAGATGTGCCTGCTATGTAAACATTTAACATAACACTTCAAGAAATATCTGAGTCATGATAAGTTTAAAGTTACTTAAAGTTTCTTGCTTGGTCATTATTGACTTTGTACTGTTAGCTTAATTCTTGTCGTCTGCTGTGCATTATATTACCATAAAAAATGAAAATGATATCGCGTATTCGTGAAGTTTTTATTACAAAGTTCTGCACAAACAATATTTTGACGGAAGACACCTTTTACTTACGTGACGTGGAACAAATATATCTAGTTTTCATAAATGTTTAATTGGAACTGCTTGCAGATAGAATCGTGAATTTCTGCGCATGTTTTTTCTTGTGACACCTATTCCGCATATCATCCAAACTGACGTGATAGTCCTCATTCGGCATACGCACTGTCCAACTCAATCCTTGAAGTAACAAAATCCTTCCAGTTTTATTTCTAAATGTAAAGAATATTCATGTGTGCAGACATTGTATTTTGTAATGACGGGATGTTTCGTCCCGATTTCAAACATTTAAGTATTCGCTGAATAATTTCTGAATTTTCGTTGTTTCTCTTGCAAAAGGCTTTGTTTTTACCGTACATATTTTGAAGGATCATTTGATTAAGCACAAGTTTTTCTGAAAGTATAAAAGTGATTTATATACCAAGCTGTTTTATTCTTACGCATTTTGTCTATCAGAATAGTAATCTTTGCATAAACACTGTATATTTTCTAAAAGAGACTTTTAAAAGCTTGGGCAGTATTTTCTATGTTTAGATAAAACTTGGTTATTTTTTGGTCTAAAGTAAAATATAATATGTATCTTGTTAAGCAACGTTTTTACCGAGATTTGAAGTGAAGTCAGTGACTTAAAGTTGATTGGCGTGATTTGATGGATAATATTACAAAACTTACTGTACTCACGTGTTTCCTCATTCAGCAGAAAAGTACAGGTATTAATGCATAACAACCATACGTCCAAATACCAACGTCCAATGTCTATTTGTAGCGATATGGGATAAGTGGTTTAAAAAATATGGAAAAAGTTGAAAAGAAGTGTTATAATATTATCTATTTTCGTTCCAAAGCATATATGTAAGATGTTGGATATTTATGGAATTATTTAGATTAATTTAATCTAGTTTAATGTCAGTCTTGTGTTGCGTGATGTGTGTTTTACTTCATGCAGCCGGCAAAAACGTTGCCAGTATAAGCTGTACCCTGCAAATTGCTTTTAACAAGTCGTTTTACTGTTTGTGTGAAACTGTTGTTTGTTCTGGTACTTGTCAAATCCTGTGCATTGTCTTGTCTAGAAGTATTTCTCTTTGGACTTTACACTTTAACACTGTTTTATTTGACCTTGCACTTTTCAGATTCAAGGACGTATGCAAAAGCTATTAACGGTAGAACAAACGACGCTATAAACGCATACATTCTTGGTAATATATCTGTTTCCCCTGTAGATAGCAGAACAATTGCATCCCGCCCTGTTTACCTCCTTCATTTTAAGTTTTTAAAGTAACGGTTATTCCAAGGCTTGCTATACTTAGATTTTTAGCACTGCGCCGTGAACACACTTTCTTATATAATAAAATACGTGCATAACAGCCGAGGAGAACGAGTATATGTCACGGCACAGGTCTCTAAATCTATTAACTTTTTGTTGTGGTTACTGTAACAAAATTTATATTGGTTCCAGTTGAACGTTCGCTTGCCGTATGCATATTTAACCTTTGATGGGTATAATGCTTGTTCTGATTTTTTATGTTTTGCATATATGCCATGTATATAAAGTTGTAAGCTGTTGTATAATTGACAGTTTAATATGTAAGCTTTTCTTTTTATAACGGCTAAGTTTCGTCATGCTTTATATATTGTACAGAAACGTTTTATATCTGAGATTACTTGCATAAGCACAACTTTAAAGGCTTGTTTTGCTCCTAGTGATGTTTTTATTCTATCAGAAGAAAATATTGAAGCTTATGTGTACCGACATCACTGGCCGATTTTTTTTTCTTACGTGAAAGTTGCTGATAATGGTTTTAGTTAAATTTTACTTTTGTTGACTTGAAGAATTTTCACTGATAAAATCTGTCTCTGTATTAAAAATGACTTTGTATATTTGACAAAGCACGGCATACTTTGCTGTTCAATTATGCCTATAATATGTTTTAGAAAGATTAAAATCAATTGAAATAAACAATAATAAAGTCAGCTTAGAAGTATAAATCTTGTCCTATTCGGGACACGTATCTGGTCTTAAATCAGTGAAATAAAACGCAGTGAGAAAACAGGTCTTAACCTGAATAGGCCATATACAACACGACAATTTTTATTTCAATAAATGTTACTTTTAATACATTTTATGCATTCCATAATGGAATATTAGAAATCTGTTGTTTCATAATTACAGGAAAAACAAAACTAAATACTTCTTCACTTGTTCGATCGTTTTAAGTGGGTTTCTTCGTCGTAGATAGTACATGTTCCTTTTCAAAAGTTATCAGTGTCTCATTTCTTTAACGAAACAGCCGTCATGTAGTGGCGTTTAGTATTTTCCAGGTCAAGTTCGACGGCTAAGTAGAAAATGATAAAAAAATAGAACACCCAAACTTTGTGTTTAAAGTGTGCAGTTTAATTTTTCTGTATAAGTTCTCATTTATTTATTAGTCTTTGTCGGACATATGGGCTTTATTTGCATGTACTACTGTCCCAGGTCATTTCATTTTCTGTCATTCTGTGACATTATGCCGATATAGGACAGTTCTAGACAAGTTTAAACTTGTCTGTTTACAGGAAGGTGAAAACCTTAATTCATTAGCCTTCTCTCTGGATAAATATTATGACAGACACCGAGAACATTCCTTCGCCACCGAACATTTACCACCGGAATATTGGTCGGAAATCATTCTGTTATTACAAAGGAAATAAACAATGTTCATTAGTGTTTTCAAGTTCTTGAAGTTCAGTCACTTTGTTTCGAACTAATGTCGATGTTATCATATAAACTGTCAAACACATTATGCGAGTCTAGCAAGCAAATATTAGCTCAATTATAACATATCACGCAAACAGACGTCACAATATAAACCTTCCCAAGGAAGTGCGCTGAACAATATGCACGTTATCTGATATCTTAAATGCGAGCAAATGTCTCTTTATTTCGAATATATTTACATCGTCTTTCCGTTTGAGCAAGTTTTTCTAAGATTGTTAGTACCTAATAGCATACCATTACACACACATATTAAGACACGGTTGCTAGGAGTTACAAGCATCAATAAAAGAAGTATAAACTTCAGTGAAGGAGCATTTTGAGTAATAAATTAGAATAGAATAAACAGTAATTAAAGACATTATTACACGTTTAACGTTTGAAGTTTTATTTAGGTTAAGTTTACAAATAATCCAAGACCAGTTAAAGTAACTAACTACCTGCATCAGATGTTGAATGAGCGATGGGTGGTTTATCAAATAGTTTTAATTTTGTTTTGTTTTCAGGAAGGACTAAAACCAGTAGAAACGGTTTAAAAGGAATATTCAAAATGCTTTTTATGGAATATTAGTAATACGTTTCCATTCGACAGAAACTCCGCAGTCAGGTTTCAACAAACAGTAATACATACTTCAGTACTATGCTGTCTCAAGATTCTGCCTAACGGGCGGACACATGGACAGCTTGACGGACGACAAGGACATACATTTGATATAATTGACCAGAAGGGCTGTTATAAAATTCACATTGAATACGTAAATTTATTCCTAAGATTTTTTTCCAAAAGGAATGATTATCAAAGTGCCTTAACTGCTGAAAGAGATGTCGGAATAAAAATCCGAACATTCGCACAAATATTTACAATAATTATTAGTTTGAGTAAGTTTGGATTAAATGCTAATTAAAACGAGACGTTGTTGTAAGAACATTCTGCTAATGATAACAACATTCTGCTAATGATAACAACATTCTGCTAATGATAACAACATTCTGCTAATGATAACATATATAGCTTAAGTTAAATACAAGTAAACCTTTAGAGCAATGTCATTATTTTCATTGAATTAGATATTTATAGATGTGAACTTGTCGATGTGTCTTTGTCATTTAACCTTATGATCAAGGGTACTAAGTTTCATGACAAGCACACGAACCATGAATATCAATTCTTCTCATAAAGTTTAATTCGATTTCTTAACTGCCTTAACCGGTTGGCTTAAGCTGTTAGTGATAGATTGATACATTGTTTGACCTGATTGGAAGACAAACGTAAACGTTGTCGATTAATGGCATCGTTTACAATATTCTGTTAATGACTTTGGGTGGTGCTTTAAATATATCATATTTGGGGTGCTTCTGAATTTATAAGTGTACGAGGGCTGATCAGTAAGTTCGTAGACAACTGTCATATTGATCAACCCTCGTATAAGTATAAATAAATCAATAAAAGTAGGGATAAAACATTTATCGTAAACTCTTCTTCATAGGGCATGACAACATCTTTTACAAAATGAACAGCAATAAATAGGTAAATAGTGATGTGCTGTTGGATTTATGAACAAAGCTAATTCTGCACAATCGATGTCATGCCAGTTTACCTTAAAACCAATGTGAACTGAACTGGAATGAATGGAACTAATGTGCGTAAAAAGATTTGCTTTTAAACACCTGTAATCATATTTCCTTGTGGAATCATACAAGGAACTGCTAAATAATGAATACTCTTTAACACTGTTAATTAAATATCTGAAATGGATCCCACGAGAGCGTTAAATGTCTGGCTCATCAGAAATTAACATCAGATTATGCTATTAAATACTGTAAACAATGACAAAGTTTTGATGAAAATGACATTAAAAATTTAAATATCTCCAGGGCAACAGCCAGAGTGAAAACAACAACAATAACAACAACAGTATAAGAAAGATGGAAAGATATGATTGATATAATGTTTTTTATAAAACATTAATTTTGCCTAATACAAACGTTTGCAGAAGAATCCCAGTATTAAACTTGATGATCTTTTGTTCAAAACTTCACAGTAATATCTGTGGTCAGCCTTTGCAGAGTCTCGGCACCATTTGGCAAAAAAGTTTCTACGGATTGTTCTAGAGCTGGCAAATTATCTTTATATCTGGAATCTTTAGATAAGTTTTAAAAGAGCAAACGTCGAAATGCATTTAGAGAAAACTGAAAATAATATACTCCTGTATAATAGTAGTGTCCATAAATACAAAGTCAACACGTTAAATTTGTAGTTCTAGTCTTTTTACTCATACTGGTATTTAAAAATGTCAAAAAACTAAGGAACAATCAGCAAAATAAATCGTAAAATTGTTATGGTTCAGTGCACCCAGCATATATTTGTATAATACAACCTCTGAAAACTGCGTTGGGGAAGCAATTCTTTGACTCGGTGGTAAGAGCGGTTGTTTTCGATGCGATTTCGAGTCCCGCTCTGGGTGGTCATTTTCAAGGATACTTATAGAATATATACAGTGTATGCCTAGATTTTCTTGGATTATTTTTATGTGTGTCATAAATTCAAACATTTTAATTTTTTGTTTTTGTTTAATAGCATCTAATTTCTTTAAATTTTTCTTCCTCATTTGTCATTCTCATGGTCCCTGATAAAAAGTATACACATGCAGAGAAACTACCTCAATGCAAATGTGCAGAACACTGCGTAATTCGACAAAGACTTTGAAATTAAATTTCCATCGTAAGTTAAACGGATTAAACATGGAGCACCAAATATAACATAACTTACAATTATGTTAAGAAATAAAATAACGTTTAGCAATTTCAGCGTTTATTCAATTGACCTTGTAATTCAGGGAAATGTTCATCAGTCTCTAAGATTTATAGATTATATAAAGAATGCTTCTAAATATATCTAAAATACAAATATTTCTGTTTTATTACATTTCATTTAAAACGCAGTCGTTTTTTTTTAATTATTTGGCTTGATAATAAGAAGTTAATCAGCTATGTTTTACCGCGGTTTTTTGCGATTGATCTGTGTACTTTGTTGGACAATACCCCTTGTAACTTGTTAGAAAGCCGCTATTGACGCCATTCAGCAAAAATGAAAAAAATGTTTTTATTCAGAAATGTAGAGTTTAATGAGTAATTTTCTTCCTTTTCGGTCAATGTATAAACATCCTAGTAATAGGCAACACAACAAAAGAAAGTAAAGCACTTATGACATTGCGGGTGTTTGTGCACAAATAATGTGCGAAACGTCTAAACAGTTACTGCATTTTAATGAGGTCAATGGTTACAATCAATTTATAGCGACTTAAGGCTTACAACGAGGTATGAGTAGATATTTTTACTGTCTCCAGTTCGAAAAGTCAGATTAGGACATCCATTATAATATATTTAAAAAAAGAGAAGAAGAAAAAAAACGAATCATACGTAAACACCTTTCAGTATAGACAAAATAATAAGTAATATATGTATTCTGATGCAGCTTAAGACGCAAGTCGACTAATGAAAACACGTCGTGTAGAAAGCATTATAACAGATATAGGTCATTACTAGGAATTCTGTACAATACGGACAATAGGTTATCGTAATAAGCTTAACATTATCTTGATATTCGAGAAAATACTGTCCCTGTACTTCTTTATTACAGGGACCACTTTATGAACTGAAGTCATTATCCTGCAAGGTCTCTTTTTTAATCCTATTACGAGGAGAGAGAGAAAAAATCTATTTTTCAGATGGCCTTATCAAGAAATCTTGGTTAGTTTTATCAACTAAATTTTCGTAAAATCTTCTTTTCTCGACATGAAATTTATTTGTAAATCTAGGATTTACGTTTAATCTAAATTTCCTGTGCAAGAGTAAAACATTACTCTTTTTACTTATAGTCATGTGCAAAAATAGAAATAATGCCCGCCTGAAACAAGAAGAGATGCATCAATGAAAGAGCTCGTCTGGTCAAACATTGCTTTGAATGATGTAAAATTTCTTTAATTGTTTTAACAGATATAGATAACAATGTTGGGAAGACTGGTGATTCAAGAGAAGAAAATGTCGACATCATCCATCTCGCAAAGGAGCTTGGGAAATTTAAAATACCGGAAGAAGAAGCAGCAAAGATCGCAGCGAATAGAATAGCAAAGAACCAATCGCACAACTCGGGCTGGTACCGTATTCAAGCTACGAGGAAGCTTACTGGAGGACACAGGCTGGTTCCGAAAGTGAAAAACTCGTTCAGAGAAGTATGTTTCTCGCATTTTATGTATTCTGTTTCCTAACGCGTGATCGTTCTAAATTCTAAGGATCTTTTTGATCTTTTTAGAAACACTTTTCTTCATGGTTCCTAAACAAGCATAATCATCCCCCAATGTCATCTATACCTCTGTACATGGAAACAGACGAAATATATATAAATGAAGGAACGTTGGTTTACCTTAAATAGCAAAAATCCGTTTCTATTGTTTTGTTTAAGCTTTTAATCAGACCCTATTAGATTACCATATAAAAAGAAGGAACGTTAGTTTTCCAAAAAGATTTTGTAGTCAACATTTATCGCCTTTGACCTCATTTACTCTTTGATACTGCATTGTATACATACTCAATAAGGTTCAGTGAACGGTTAAACACTAATGGTTCAGACTTAATTAAATGTTATTATTCTAAAAGCAATAAGTACCACACAGCTTCACGTGTGACAAAGAGTCGTCATTTACCTGGAACTGTTTCTTTAATCGATAAAAGAGCAAATGAGCGTATTTTCTAATGCAACAAAATACTTTAAGAGAACATTCGTTATTTCGGTGGAAAAGAAATTATTTCCTTGCGTGCATAAGTTTGCATCTTTAGAGGTTTGATTTACGCTCTGTTTGTTCCATCGCCGGTCAATTTTAAGAACCCCTTTTCACATATATTTAACAGACATTTATGCAACAACATTCTAATTCAACTAATTGTTTCTTAAATGTTGTATTCTTCACTCACTAAATTTCAGCTATACCAAAGTGTTATGTCCAAGAAATCATTCGGTTCTCCTGAAAAGGAATCCACGAGTTTGTCATGTGTAGATCTCAGCGAAAATGGAAGCAAAGCAGTGGTTGAGTTTACAAGCGCCTCCTGTGCAGTGATGGAGAACGAGGGTACAGTCCGTCTCGGAATACGGAGATACGGAAGACTGGATATTCCGGTTTCCGTAAGGTACACTTTTTCGTTTTGATTTTCGTTTGTCTCAAAGGATTGTTGATTATTTATTGACAAACCAACAGGCGAAAGGTTTAACTATATATCATGAATTCACTAAATGCAGCCGAAATATAACTGTAAGTTAAAAACATAAACAACAACGAAATGAGGAAGCTGTTATGTCGTTGTTTAATATGTAAGCTACGACAAATTTGTTAAAAAAAAGAAAAAAGAAAAGAAAAAAAAAAGACCCCCCCCCACAGAAATAACAAGGTTACACATGTGTAGTGAGATACTGCAGAATATTTCTGTGATTTCTTATATATCGCTGTCTAAGTAAAACAATTTGGCGTCTACATTCGAAACGGGGGTACCAAATTCCATTTGCAAATAGGCGTATAAGTTTTTCTAACTGTTCAGTACTATTTAAAGGTCACTTTTATTGTACAACGATTTACAAAGTATGACATTTTACAGTTTTGAGAAAAATGAAGGTATTAATAAATCAATAATGTATTTTCTATGTATTGGATGTGTATTATACAATATTTACTTACGCTTCATCATGGTTTGTGATATTCAAGTGTATTTAATCTAATTATATGGACAAAATATTATAAAATGAATCTATTTTATTGATAATAGATGAAAAAATTGTAATACTATACTGTTTTCCAAAAGTGCTTGTCTGTAGTTTTGTCAGGTAGACTTAACGATCTAAACTGAGGTTGACTGTGGAATAATTTAAAACGGAACCGTTACGACGACACTAAAAATTGACGGGGTTTTACCAAACGTAGGAAGAAGTCAACTCATTTACTGCCTAATTTAGTGTTCTCTAAACTTCAGTCGTTCTACCAAAGAATTTATATCTTTGCTTCATATTCGATAACCGACTAACATTCTAAATCAGATAGACAGTTAACACCCCCAATGACAGTGTAAAAAATAGAAGGACCCATTTTATACCACGCAAACTTATAGGAAAAAGAGAAAATGTTAAAGATTGAGGTCGTTTTTGTATCCTTGATGTATACAAAACGTAAGATAAATATATCAAAGGACTGACATACAATATTTAAAAGAAGAGATGAAAACTAAATATATTAATTATTCATTTTAGTACCAGGAAAACTGTCATGCAAACTTCTCAGTATTAAGTTTTCCTGAACTTATACAATATATAACTTCAGGCTGGAAACCATTGATGGCACAGCAGAGGCCGGTAGCGATTATATACCTAAGAAAACGAAAGTTGAGTTCGTTCCGAACGAGACTTTAAGAGAACTCAGCATTGAAATTGTTGATGATGACATTTGGGAACCTGACGAGTTTTTCTACGCCAAGCTTTTCATTGACCATGATGATCCACGAGCAAAGAACACTACAATTGGAAGTATTTCCATCAACCAGATTACAATTATAAATGATGACGGTACACATTTTTCACTTTTTTCTTGCCACAGTTTTCACTTTTTTACGCAAGAAAACCATCAACATATGAAAAATACCATTAAATATGACGTCTGTATATTACATTTTATCTCTTTAATATCTTTTACAGAAACAGAGGGGAATTAAAGAGTATGAGCCAAGACTTCCAATACATTTTTTATAATAAAATCATATCTCGTATCAGACTCTAAATATTACCATTTGGAATTTCAGAGCCGGGTACCTTTCAGTTTTCAAAACCCAGTTATGTTGTTAGAGAAGGTACGGGAAAAGCCCAGATATTCGTTAACAGAATAAACGGAGCTGATGGTGTTGTTAAAGTGAATTGGCAAACCAAAGATATGTCCGCGTCTTCAGGAAAAGACTACATCTCAGGGGAAGGCACTCTAGAGTTTGCCCACGGCGAAACACAAAAGACCATTGAAATAACGATTTTAGACAGTGATGTAAGTTATATTCCTTTATATAACTCTCAAGTGACAAATCCGTCCGAAGGCGGAGGGATATAGATTTGGCTTTGTCCGTCCGGCTGTTTGTCATTCCGTCCGTCCATCTGTCCGTCTGTCCCTCTGTTACGCTTTTTGTTTGGAACATAACAAAAAAACTATTTAAGTAATGAACCTAAAATTTCATATGTAATTAGATCTAATTGAGTTGAAGTGCATTGCATAGGTGACGTAAATTTTCACGCCATAATTTTGGAGTTATTTCTTCTTTGTATTTTTTTAAAATTTATATTTAATTTTTGTTCGGACCATAACTCAAAACTTCATAGGTGCATAGATGCCATTAAGGGGTCATGCGGTGCTAAGCAACTTAACTCTTTCTTAGTTACTTCCCTTGATTATTTCATACATGTACTTAATTTTTGTATGGAATACAATCTTAAAAAGTATATTAGGTATAAGGTATTAACACGAAACTTCATATGTGCATCTATGTTATTGAGGAGAAGAGGGATATAGATTTGGCACTGTTTGTCCGTCCATCTGTCCGTCCGTCACACTTTGATTGGAACATTTCTAATGTTTATTAGTTCTCCAATTATTCATGAACTGTAACTCTTTACTTTTTGGAGCAGAAAAACTACACTTGGTAGTTTTTTTTTCGCTCACTATATTTGCATTATTCGGCGGGGGATATAAATTCGCCGAATTGGCTCTTTTTTCATTTAAAGTGACATATGTGTTCAAAAAGAACGGAAATTCTATGCTAATGAAAAATGTTTGAAACATTATATATGTTTAGAAATATTGTAACTTTCACCAAATAATAACATACAATTGTTTTCTTCAAAGTATACAAAACATTATCATACAAAGTTTCACTGAAAAATTATAAAACACTGGGCTAGTCAAAAAAAGATTTTATCATTTTGCAACTATGTTCAATAGGAATGAAACTGTTACATGCAATCATTTAATTTAGCTATAACATAAACAATTTTTGTTTTTCTGTGATTAGAAACAAATGGTTAATATATATTTCAAAACAGTGATGGTCACTTTGAACACATATGTCACTTTAAATTCCGCTTGATTCTTAAATCACACAATCACAAAGAGTGTGTATTCCTTCTAACAAAAACGTAAAAGAAATTGCAAAATTTAGTATTCCTTTTTCAATATATTTTATTCTTATAGTTCTAGCTATGCGATGATTGATCATTCCTGGCAATGTTCTTGATTACTCTTGGCCATTCTTTCATATAAACATGACTTCAAACAAAGTTCGAAAATATAAATTATTTAGTTATTAATTGTTATTGCTGCTTTCCTTTACAAAGAGACTGATTTATTTCTTTTATTACGAATCGAATCAAACGGAAAAGAGACAGAGAATAAGTGTAAACAATATTTCTTATCACGAAACCATAGGAAAACCCTTTAAAACAAATCTAATAATATGATTTAAATCGCGACGTACTCATTACAGGAAGAAGAACGTGACTGTAGCTTTAGTGCCGAGCTTTCAACATCGGCGGCAGGTGCAAAAATAGGAAAAGTTGGGAAAACTATAGTCACTCTGGTAAATGATGACGGTAAGTATTCCTTATGAAGGAACAAGTACAATATCAAACTTTTAGTTTGATTTCTCCTGTTCACTGTTGTCAAAACCTCGTATTGGTGTTACTTGTTTTGAGGATCTAAAATCTAAAAAATTAAATTTCAAAATGCAGTTTTAAACCGCGTTAAATAACAGACGATTTTAGTCTACACAGAAGGTTTGTATCAATGAGTCCGTATTATATCAGTTGAAGGAGTAGAGCCAAATATTTACAAAGTCCAAAGAGTCATTATTTGTAAAGTATTTGTTTACATGCGCCGCTTTTGCGAGTCTGGCTAATTGCTTTTGAGAACGAAAGACAAATAATAATAATAATAATAATAATAATAATAATAATAATAAAAAGATATTTAAAGAAGAAGAGCAAGTAAATATTACCTTAAATATATCTACTGCTGACAACACAACTGGGAGAAACATATTCCGCATCAAAGAGCTCTGGCTGGGATTCGTACCCGGGGTTTATCGAAAAGATAAGCTTTGACCCCATTAACACCGAGCTATCTCTAAATTTACTTTATACCATAGTGAACGGCAATTTTCTTTGTTCTTTGACTGTGTGTATTTCGAAAAGACCATGCAGGTGTATTTATCTATACTGTTAAAGCAGGACTCGTCAGTTTTATAGACCGTTTATTGCATGTTTTTCCGCTGTGAATATTTACAGCACTTTCCATAAATGCAAACGGTTACTGTCCCTCTTGAAATATTATGTTGTAAATATAAAAAATTTTAATATTGTTTTTCAGAATTCAACGATATAGTTTCACGCATCGCTGCACAAACAAAACAGAACCTTGATTCGCTTAAACTTGAGTCATCCACGTGGAGAGATCAATTTCATGACGCTATGAATGTTAACGGTGGTGACGTAGAAAATGCAACAAATCTTGATTACGTCATGCATTTCCTGTCATTCTTTTGGAAGGTTCGTTATGTTGAAATATATCTGTATAGGAAAACAGACCAAGCTTTCCGTGATTCCGATAACATAGTAAAGTTGTACCAAACAAATAGAATTTTGATCTAACCAAATCCCAGGCTTCTGGTTTTTAGAACAAATTGTATTTTACATTTCCTATTTTGCAACAATTAGATTGTTTCATTTTTCATTAACTAGTATAATATAATTGCCCTAAGAAACCATTACATTATTGAATTAGACTATCAATTAAGCAAAACTGCCACAATGAATACCTCTGTGACATTGATTAACTGTCTTTTGCTGGTATCTGATCTATGATATATGTGGTATCGTTTCAATTTTCCTAAAGAAATTCCATCATGGAAAAGTTACCGAGTTTATAGATCCAGTAATTACATTTAGTAGTACTTATAGTATGCATTGAAACTTACTAGCCGTCTGAATTACTCAAATGTCATTAACAACTTAAAATTGACATAGAATTAGTTATGATTTACAGAACAAGTTATTACACAATCTTGTGTTTATTTTAGGTATTATTCGCCTTTATTCCACCACCAAGTTACTGCGGAGGCTGGCTGACTTTCTCATTCTCTTTATTTATGATCGGGCTTCTGACGACCATAGTCGGCGACCTTGCGTCCATCTTTGGTTGCCTTGTCGGACTCAACGATCTTATTACGGCAATCACGTTTGTGGCGTTGGGAACCAGTATGCCGGACACATTCGCCAGCCGTCAGGCGGCGCTTCAAGAAAAATTTGCTGACAGCTCTATAGGGAATATTAACGGAAGTAACGCTGTAAACGTATTTCTCGGTCTCGGGCTGCCATGGTTAATTGCAACCATATATTGGGAGGTTAAGGTGAATAGTTACTGTGTCTATCTATTAATTGTAAGAATTGTATTCTGTATGAAAATCCAATAGTTAATTATTAGAAATGATACAGGAACAAGGCATTATTTTAATTATTTTAGAAAAGTATATAGCGGATAAATGAAAGAATGATATCTATTAAGAAAAAATTTTTTAGACAGTGCCACTTTTTTCACTTCCTGAATTCTGACTGTGTTTCAAATGTTTGTTATCAAGAGCCGACACATACAGAGATAAGAGTGATCATTCCCTTCACTTGGTCATGCCTTTACCATAGATACCAGAAAAATTCTAGTCAAAGCTTGCACTGAATTTTACGCTTTAAATACAACAACTTAAGAAACACGTAACTTCTAGGAAGTTTTATTCTTTCACATATGTTTAAGAAACCCAAATCCAGAATTTCTGCCGTTGTGATACTATTGTAGGTAGTGATTTCTCTGAATTTGCCAAATTTCCTAAACATGCTTGCTCATCATTCAATTAATCATTATTAGGGTTAAAACAACTGAAATGAAAAGCGACCGATGAAGTCGCTAATCAGATTGCACATATGTCTGCACTGGCTGCACAGGCAAGATCATAGTGGACTGCAGAGTAAAGATTAAAATACGAAAAATAACATGTCTTTTATTTTCAGGGAGAGAAATTCGACTATCCCGCTGGCAGTTTGGCTTTCAGTGTTGTCCTTTATCTGTCAACGGCAGTGTTCACTATCGTGCTTTTATTCTCCCGTCGGCGAATACATTCTTGGTTTGGAGGGGCAGAACTTGGTGGAAAAACGGTCGGCAAGTGGCTGTCGGCGGCGACTCTGGTGTTACTTTGGACTTTTTACGTCGTCTTGTCTTCGTTACAATCCGTCGGGACAATTAATGCCGCTATTTAGACTTTCAGGACATAGTTCTTGGACACAGAAACTGACTTTCTTGTAAAAGGTGCGCAGCATGTTGAGTATCAGGAACAGTGTGACCTCTTTGTCAGAGGCGCTTCGTAGAAAATTGTTGCATGCGCTTTGAGAGCTACATACAAGAAAAAAGATGTGTAGACACGGTGTAAGAAAAGTAAAAATTGGACATATCTAATTGATCTTTTTGAACTGCTGTGGAAACTGCCTCTCCCTGATAAAAGCGAAGTGGTATTTTTATCTTTAAATCGATGGTTCAGTGAAAAACTATTATAACTTCATATGAAAGAAGATACAATAGTTTTGCAACGAAATCTCGAAATGCTATATGTATACCTAGGTGGTTTTAATACACATAACTTTTGAGAAATTCCATGTGATAAAATTAATTAATTATTAGTTTTATTGACTAAATTATACCATATTTACATAATTATGTCTGTTCTCTATCTCAGCATGAATATAATTAATATTATAACCCTAGTCGGAAAATATCTTCTGATTTTTTTCTATTCTCAAAAGTAGTTAATAAGCAGTTTGATCTAATGAAAATACGTGTCATGAAGTACATTTTCTAAAGAAATTTCGTGCAAGCCGAACAGAAATTTAAGTAAGTCAACACTCATATCATATCATCTCTTATCATGAACAGACAACAACAGCAGGTGTTTCTTGCCCTTGTTGATTTTCAGTTAAGTAGTTTTAGAAAGAAAACAAAGTGAGTACATTTAATTCAGTGAAAGAGGTATTTAAAAGAAAATAGCGACAGGCTTGAATAATACAGAATAGAATAATGTTAATAAGCTTTAGGTACACGTTTGTGAAGGAATTACATGTGTGTTTAAAGAAATAATGCTGGATGAATGTTTGGTTAAACTCATGTTCTTGTTTGTTGATAGTTATGTTATTGTTAAAATGTGTTTCTTGATAGATGTTAAGACCATTTTTATATGCAAGTATTTAATAAATATTGAACAAAAGACAACCTATGGTTCTCTTATATATAAATAAAACAGAACAATTTCACGGATTTACACTTTCTCAGAAGATATACGTACAGCTGTAAAATAAAAAAAATAATAAATGCAAACAAAAATACATTGTGCGCACAATTCTCATTGACAAATACGAATTAGACAAGCACTAGTTTGCCATGTTATAAATTGTATCAATTTACGTTTTTGCTTAACCAGTTTAGTCACATTTTAAAGGAACCAGCTCTCCTAGGCCAAATCTTTTGGTACTAGAACAGACGACAACACAAGAGCACCTAAGTCCTCAGACGGATAATAACATAATCAAGTTAACTGCTTTTGAAAGAATACTTTGAAATTTAGTTGTAATGTATGCCGTGTGATTTTTAATCACATGCATATTTAGGATATAATAATGTTCTTATTACTTGTGGTACAAATGCATTTAGCAAACCCAGCCCATTTGCCTTTCACAAGGTACTTTCGTAGTTAAAAGCGAGCTCATTTTAAATATATATGACTGTTGAGTATAACTGTTAAAGTAATGCTGGGACGTCTTTCTGCCTGTCGTGACTGGTCCTAACTGTAGGTCCATCAATTCTGAAATCGTCACGGAATATTTTAAACAGACGTCACCAGATATCTTACTGATATTGTTCTTCCCCCAAATAATGGACTTCCATATCCCTAGCTCGACCTTGATCTTGGATTAATCTTGAAACTTGACCATGCAATATAATCAATCCCATAATATTTGCCGCAGCAAAAGCATGTCAGATCAGAGTGACTGTGAAAAAGTGTAACCAGATGCATTTAAGTTTAAGCATGGTGACACTGGTAGTGGAAGGGTATTCAGTTCTGCGATGCAGGTAAGGCTCATGAAATGTAAAGCCATGTGCAATTGGGTGTATAGGCTTAGTCTCCCCTTTTCGTATATAGCAATTATGGTTAAACAAAGAAAATTGAAAACTTCACATAATGTCATGTTGTTAACGACTTTCAAAATATATCTGTATTGTGCTATAACTTGAAATTAACCTAATTTCAACACACTAGAAAGGAAACACAAATCAGAGACAACATACCAATAGTACTTACAAACAAAACCTGGATTGAACAAATAAACACTTTACGTAGTTTCAAACGCCGTTAGTTTTGCGAATCAAATCCAACATGTTGGCATGTAATAGTTAGGGGAGTAGGGTGGCAGAGTTATTAAGTCGTGGGAACAAGATAATAAAAAGAGTAGTGCAAATCTGAAAAAAAGTATTGCATTAAAAAAAGTAGCGCAATAAAATTAAACAAGCGTGCATGTTAGCTATGTCGAGAGAACGACTAACTAGCTCGTGGGAACAAGTTAGCTATGTCATGGGAACGAATTAATATTTCGTTCCCACTAGATGCTAAGTCGTTTCCTCGAGTTAGTATATCGTTAGAAGGAGATGAAAAAAGGGAAGTGCAATTTAAAAAAAAAAAAAAAAAAAAAACATGCTTTAAAAAAAAAGAGTAGCACAATATCTTGCTATCTCGTTCCCACGACATAATTAACTCGTTCCCATGAGTTAGTAAGTCGTTCCCTCGACATAGCTAACATGCAAGGTTCTTTTATAAAACGATTCTTTTTTTATTGCGCTACTCTTTTTTAAAAATGCAATACTTTTTTCAGATTTGCACTTCTCTTATTTTTTTAATATCGTTCCCATGACTTAGATACTCGTTAATACGACATACTTAGTCGTTCCCTCGCATTAGTATCTTGCGGAAACGAGAAAAAAAAGTGAAACACAATATCTTGCTATATCGTTTCCACGACATAGCTAACTCGTTCCAATGTAGTAAGTAAATCGTTCCCTCGACATAGCTAACATGCAAGGTTCTTTTTTACAATACGATTCTTTTTTAATGCGCTTCTCATTTTTTAGATGCAATACTTTTTTTCAGATTTGCACTCTTTTTATTATCTCGTTCCCACGACGTAGTAACTTGTTATCACGACATACTTAGTCGTTCCCTCGTGTCAGTAATCTTGTGGGAACGTGATTAAAAAAAGAGAGAATTAAAAAAATAAGAGTTGTGCATGTCACCTCTGTGCCACCGTACCTCTGTGCCACCGTAGAGGGACTTAAGAGAGGCAATAGTGCTTATACACAAGTCATAAATAACCTACTACATCCAAATGCTTTGTATACAATTGCAGCTAATTTCCTTAGTATACTTTTATTTGTAACTTTCATTAATTCAAAAATCTTCATGTTATTTGGTCGGGTATAATTGATATTCTGTTAGAATGTGATATTCATTCTCTAATTTCTTACAAATTTTACATTTTCTATCTTTAAGAGGTATACAATGTGTTTTTTCCATCTTCCAGATTTGACTTCTAGTCTGTGACTGGCCATTCTAAGTCCTGTTAAAGATATTGGATATTTAGTTATATTTACTCTATTCAAATATAACTGAAAATCAAATGAGAATATAGTTCTATAAAACAATGCTCTCGACGAATCCTTTAAGTCAGCATGTCAATTTTGCATAAAATTATCACGCAGTCTCTGTTTAACAGCACTAAGGAAAAACACCTTTGTTTTCTACCCCTTGGATATATCAAACTTCATAAAACTCTAAGCGTGTTTTACCTTGGTAAAAATCTCAAACACCTGATGTGTAATTAAGGATCGGACTTATTAGTTTATCAAAGAGCTCTGAATAATGTTTAGGTGATAAAACCGTAACTTTATATAGATATTTATTGCGCTAGAAAATTCCTTTTAATGCTTGTTCAGAAAAAAATGAATTCATTTCAAAATACGCACCTCTAACTGTAAAGACAACAGCGAGATATTTGATCTTGTTGACAATTTCTAAGTCTTCATCCATTACAACTAAAACCAATATCATGTGGTCTACCACCTTCTCGTAATATCATCACTTTTGTTTTTGCTGTTGACGGTAAGTTTCCATCGTAAGCAATAATCTGCCAGCGCATCTCATGACTTCTGCAAACCACCTGCTGACTTAGCAAATGAAATAGTAATCTGCATATAGTAGTAAAACAATTTCATTGAACCTACGTCAATACCTTTGTATACTACTTAAAATTAAAGTTTCTTCGATGTCATTTAGGTACATACTAAAGAAGAAAAGTGAAAGGCATCCCCCTTGTCTTACACCTATATAACAGGAGAAAATCCTGACTTACTGTATTTAAAACATTTACTTTGGATTTTACAGACGTATACATTGACTATATGACATAAAAGATTTTACCAGGTACTCCTTATTTGATCAGTTTATACGATAAAACTTCACGTACGACAAAATCAAATGCTTTGATGAAGTTTACAAATGCACATAACAGCTTTTCACCTCTGATATAAAGAATAGAAAATTTGACATACCTTCTTTTATTACACACGTGTCCATAAACAAGAGAGAAACTGACATTTGCAATACGATAACAAACCCTGTAGATTTCAACCACTGAAAATACATGGTCACCTACAATTTTTTTGCAGGCAGATCTTCTTATCGACACAGTATCTCTGACTGGGAGTTGATATTTTTTACCACCGCCGGTCATACTGCCTTCACTTTTAAACAGAATTCGTCATCTTCTCTGCATTCAGTACTAGCTTTTAAAAAGTAATCGATAACCGAATAAGTACGTTCAATTCAGCATCATTCTTAACCTAAAAAAATATAAATAGGTAGATTCTTCATCTTTATACTGGACTTGGATACATGATGAAATGTTAACGTACATGGTTAATAATTTTTTTCATTTGACCCATGTAAGACACAATGCAATGCTTATCGCAGTGAAAATAATATACTGTGGTTCCTTAACATTCGAATTTTATTCTGTATGATTGTATATTAAATTTCTCCTCTCTGGTTTATCATTGTTTTATAAATTTAAAGAATAGAAATCCCAATGCTTCAAGTCAGTCAATGACAATCACATTTTGAAATGAATACTTATCAACAAAAGCTAAAAATCCACCTACTTATAGCAAATGTATGCATTAAAAAGGCACTTAGAAAGAGACGAGTCATAATACAGAATCTCTAAGAAAGTTTTAAAAAATAGATAATGCACTGCATAGCAACCGGACTTAAAAAAATAAAGATTTTTCAAAAGTATTCTTGGAATTTATGATTTATTTTATCCGGACTAGAAGTCGTATTAAAAGCATCTTTGTGAAAACTTTATAAAAAAAGCATTTTGCCTGAATTATTACAATTTAAAAGGTAAGTAAGAATGTCAACTTTCTTTATATTACTTTCTTTTTGCAAGAAAACACTGTCTGAAAGTTTCGTATTTTCAGGATAAAAAAGTAAAGCTTTAACTTAATTTGCAAAAAAAGAAGAAAAAATAGATAATTAAAAAATTCAACAATCAGCCTGAGTTAAACTTACCTGAGAATTTTTTTTTAAATGTTTTATTAATACGGCCCAGGATCTTACTTTTCTCCTTTTTTAACTGTTGATTTTTTTTGTTCTGATGCTTTTGATAGAGCGCATGCAGGATAAACATTTTCTTTTAATCGAAGGACGGTAAAGAGATGATTATATTGCGATGTCATGTCAGTTAGATGTTAAACACTAAAACATGTTAACTTGTAAAAAAGTTTGAAATTTATTTTACTGACAAGTTCAGTAATAATTCAATCTGCTTAATCCAAACTGATCTTTTTTCTATTAGAATAATGCAATAAGATACAGAAAATGACCTCTAACTAGATCCGTAGTCTTTTTAATGAATCGGTCGTGATAGCAGCTCTCATCTGTTTTGACTTAAGGCTACGGTTTTTTTTAATTAAATTTCTTATTTTCGGATGATTTTGAAGTATACAAAGTTGTCTTGCTAGCGGATACTTACTGTAATCCTTTTAGTAACATCAGTATTGCAAAACTATTTTTAAAGAATAGAAAGAGAACTGAGATTTCATGCTATTTGTCTTAAGCTGTGTTATTGTAAGTGAGTCCAAGCAGAACCAGTCAGGACTTTAAGGCATATTTATTCTTCAGAAGATAAAGTGAGTTTATCTATGACGTTATCAAGATCTGCAAATGTCCGACAACCTTCTATCAAATACTTGACTATAAACTTCCACATTTACAAACGCAGAACATTCATCGAAGATTCTGTACACGATAAATGAGTTTTATTGGGTGCTTTAAACCATATAAAATGATCATTTAGATTAAGAAATAGTTATCTAATATCCCTGACTATGAGCTAAATTTATAAACTCAATAATTTGATAAAACTTAATACAATAAATTTTCATAAACTAAATATCTTAATAAAACTTAATAAGATGATCATGATAATATAACATATTGCTTGAAAGTCATTAAAACCTTTAAAGGAATACAAGTACTTGATTTAAAGATTTATATCGTATTTTCTTACCTAATAAAATAATGTGCATGGATACTTTTCCTTGGTTCAGTGGTCTAGGCTGATTATTATGCTTAAGTATGAACTATATACAATACAAAGTATGTGACATACTGCATGGGAATCATTCTTCGCTCCTCAGTATTGCTTGGGTTATACTTCCCACCTCAGTGGTTTATATATTACCGTTACTGATGGAGCAAGACTTCTTTATACACTGGGATGTTTCGGATTTTACCAGATGGCAATGCCAACGTCTTTTGACTATAACTTAGCATTTTATAAATGATATAAAAATATAAATAAAAATCATATTAAAAAATGTTATCAAGTTGTTATTACAAATAAAAAATACGCTACCAAAAAAGAAAGATATACTATTATAAGTAACAGTAAATTAATCCATAAATCCTGCGCTTTTAAGCAGAAACAGCTTTGTGGTTTCTTCTTTTACTCAAAATAACTGTAGTGATGTTCTTGAAGAACAGCTTTATGAAATGATTATATTTCCTACCACTTTTAAGAACTTGTACCTAGAAAAAGGAAGTGTGCTCAAATGACTACAGACTGTACTAACAATTTACACTTTAATTCATTTCCGTTACAATTTTGAAGTCACATTGTCTCTTTGAGAACCACGGGTATTGTCAAATATATTCCTTTCAACTTAACTGCAGCTAACTCTTTTGTCATAATTTCTTTCTACAATGACCCTGAAATAGGACAAAGCTTGCTCGATTTATGCATTGAAACATACAGGCACAGGGTCTGTAATCAATTTCTCTTCATTCATTGAGTTGCACTAGAAAAAATGTAATGGCGATTCCTGTGATTGGGCTAATGTCTTGGAGGTATTTAGTCTTGTCTTAGAGGTATGATTTTGTTTTAGAAATCGGGAAGTGTAGTCCCATCTTTGAATAAATCCATTTTATCCTGCACTTTACCTGCATGCAGTTTACTTGCAATCGAAACGTGTTTTATGATAAATTTACTATTTTCGCTCAGTACACCATGGGATTCTTGTTTTGTAAAAGACATCTCAAGTAGCGTTTCCAGCGTCCTTGTGGACAGAATATTAAAAATACTTTGTCGTTAGATCTATGAAAAATGTATGGAAATAGCTAATAAAAATACATGTATTTTACGGATGCACGTATACTGATTTCATGTTTCATTTGCAATATATGCACTTTTTGTTGTATACTTTTTAATATTTTTATTCCTCAAGAATTTTAGTTGCTTACCGAGTCGCTTTTACCTTATTAGATGTATTGATTTTAATTGTCTGTTTGTTTTGTCAAAAAAAAAAAAAAAAAAAAAAAAAAACAACAAAAAACAAAACAAAAAAAACTGTAACAAGGCTAAAACTGTTCGTCCTTCTGGCATGATTTAAAATTCTTTCAACCGAAATGCAAAAATAAAGATAATTTTTCCATGTACTGTTTCTGATGGACAGTCTTGGGTAGCTTTCCCGCTCTGTCGAGCGTGTTTAACTCACTTCAACGCTTATTTTGATGTACTATTGTTAGCCTTGTTACGCCTTTGTAACCCATGGTTACACTAGATTGAACATACATAGGTGATAAACTGAAATCAAGTTCATGTATAAAAGCATATATATAGCAACAAAAACTTTTAGTATTCGATACCAATGTAAAATACTGCATTCAAGTGCTGATTCAATTTAGACGATGAATCAAGTCAATTTGTGTAGGCATGACTAAACTGAGTTTGTGTGATCCAGTCGAGATTGCTTAAAAATATCAGGTCCTGAAATTAAAGGCTGATCTATACGGCATCAGGAAAAAAGTTGCGAACAAACGTGTAACGTGATTATTTACAAATATTTTGCTGACAATAACTTCTGCGTATAATTGTGGTAAGGGAAATTCTTTATTTAGATGAATTTAGTTTTAATTTCTACTTAGTTATCTAGAAAGAGCAGTGAATTGGAAAAAATGAGGTGTAAAGTAATTGTCTCGTTCTGGTTAAGCTAAATAATTTTTCTATGATGAGTAACTATATCCTCTGTTTTACCATGTGTCAGACTTTACTTAGTTCTACAAACTTGTCTTTCAAAAGGGTCACGAGAATCTAAATGTCGATCATAGATAAATTAGATGAACGGTTGCAAATAATAATATTAATGAAAATTAAAATGATAAAAAAATAAACTAAAAATATTATTTCAAATAAGTGACAATGACAATGACAATATTCGAATGTCTCTAGAAAAATGTAAAATATAGAAGCTCAATATTTCTCTATGGATTATACATACAATTTTCTTGGAGTGTGACTTGATAAGCAGAGTAAATGATACGAGATTATCCGCATTGTGCTTGTACCACATTGAAAGCACAGCATTATGCTATCTAGACACGGTATGTGTCTGAAATCAAGACATGTGCACCGATAAGAAGAAACCAAGTTTAAACTAACTCCTGTATAGTGAAGATCTTTAAAACAAAAGGTTTCTTCCACAGTTTCTTCAAAACCCATATTTTTTAAAGAGATTATATAATATTCATTTCTTTTAAAGAGGTTATATAATAATCCTTTCTTTTAAAAGAGGGTATATAATCACAATTAATAAAATGAAAATGATACCTGTGAGACGTTTCTGACTGATTTTGATATAAATTCCGATGTTTTACAGTGCGTTCTTTTTATTATGAAAGCAATTGGCCTATTTGTTCTGTTTGCTATGATGAATGTTGCTAAAATATTGCAGCCATTTCACAATTATTTGATTTTTTTTCCCTTTGAGTGCTTCTTATCAAAAATTAGCACTTGGTTTTTTTTTTTTTTGGTATTTTGATTTTTTTCAGTGTACAAACACTTTCTGAAGATAAAATTACTTTTCTGCGCGACAAATAATATTCAATATCACTGCTGAACTGTATGAAAAACAGTCTGGACGCTGGAGAATTAAATATAAATTGATCAAATACGGATTAAATTATGCAAAATTAGGTATGTTTTTTTCTGAACTTAAACGTTTATAGGCATGTCATACTCATTTTTCAAGCATTCAGGTAATTTGAATGGAAGTCGCCCAATAACGAAACCTTTTAGATAATCGCTTTGCAGTTATCTTCAAAAACGTCTCTCTTTAATCACTGAAAGAAAGAATCCTAAATCTGCATATCTCGATACTATTTTGACGATAAGAATAATAATGACAGTAGAATTTAATTACTAGTACATTTAATTCAATTTAATTCCATTCTTTGCATGACACTTCTTCTCATAAGATTTGGAAATATTTGAATTTGGATTATTAAATTTTAGTTTAAGTATTAGTTTACATTTTATTTTCGTAATGGGTGACATCTCTCAGAGTTCAGGTAGATAAATCTATTAACTTTTTATTTGAACATTTCCATATTAACACCTTTGAATGGTGATATCAGACGTGCCATTAATATTTAAAAAATATGTGCAAATAATATTTTATACTAATTTTACACGTGTAAGGTACACTGATATCTCATAAAAACACGCTGTTTAATTGTAGAAAGAATGGAGACCGATAGAGCAATAACTGCCGAACAGAGCATAAATCCTGACAAAATTATTGATGAACTTGGTGGATGTGGAAAGTATCAAGTGCGCATGACAGTCATAGTTCACCTGATGAAGACTGTATTCTGCTTCAGCAGTTCAAATTTGTTAATAAGCACCGTTACACCTGAGTGGTGGTGTGATGGTAACAACAACAACAATCATACCGTATATACATGAATAACGCACCTTTATAAACACACTAGATCTGCGCTGACTCGTTTTCCGAATTTTTTTTTTTGTGTTTTTGATAAAAGAGTAAAAACCTAAAAATCGGAATAAGTACTAATTACTTAAGAAAAATATAATCGACAAATTTCCTACAGCTTTTCTTAGTTTGTATGTTTAAGTACCACTGTCTTATTCTTATATGCCCAAGTTTATTACTCGTTTTCGATAAAATCTGATAAAAATACGAAACTAATACATGCTTTGGAAATTTTTTAACTGCTTATAGCAGTGTATGCCTTTTTCAGCAAACATTTGTTTATTTCAGAGCAACATAAACCACTTCATCGTCATCTTAACCCTTTTCTAACTCCCTTTTTACCTGCATAGCTGTATATCTATATTTTGATATATTTCGCTGTTACTAGTACTTCCGCGCTAGGTGTCTCGTAGTATGCTCGTTTTGTCCTTTTCTTTAAGAGGTAGATAGGTGTTATTATATATGCCAACTGATAATTTTAGTATATTTGAACTTTTAGAGTCAATTTGATTTATTCCGGTTTAAGTGCATGTTGTTCAGTTCATGTATTAGGCATAACTAGACTAACTGAGAAATGAAAAATGTTTCAGTAAAATTTAAAATTTACCAAATAAAACTGAAAAAGAACACGTCTTTTTAAAAAAGAATTACTATACATGTATGTTAACAAATCTAGAAATTATATAACAGTTAAGAAAAGTAAAATTAACAATTCATTTGTTGGATTAAATGTGTTAAAGATAAAGAAATAAGGAATGGCATATCACATTAGATACAACGTTTGTCGTGCAATAAAAGCCGATTTCGTTTTTTCTTCAGATTATAATAATAAAATGTCATGTAGTACAAGAAATAACACAAGCTGTACGGGATTTTCGTATAAAGATAATCCAACAACTCTGGTAAGCGAGGTAAGTAACGCTTGTGACAAAAAGAACCGTATCAAGTTATAAAGGAAATGAAAATACGATTGTTATAGTATTCCTTTGAGTTTTCAAATATTCTTCGCTGAGGAGAAACGTGTAGATTTTATTTGTTGACACCTCTATACAAGCGACAGAAATATGTACAATCTTACAACTTGACAATTAAGATTGTCTTAGCATTCTTATGTTGACAGAAACGTCATGAGATTATTTAAAATAGATGAGCTTCTTTTTCATATTGTAAGATTAATAAAATAAACGAGCCTCTTTTTTATATTATATTATTACATAAAATAAACGAGCTGTCTTTTCTTTTCTGTCAGTTTAATTTAGTCTGTGACAAGGATTTCATACCAAGTACAATCAACTCGCTCCAGTTGGCAGGACAACTAACAGGCAATTTAGCAGCGGGTCAACTAGCCGATACATTCGGCCGGAAACGACCATTCTTTGCAGCAATAGTTTTGCTGCTTACTCTTCACGTGATCGGCTTCTGTTCCGTTTCGTGGGAGATGTTTGCGATTTCAACCTTCTTCACAGGCGTAGCGGCAGGATTTTATTACACTATCCAGTACAACTTACTCTCCGAGTTTACGTTGGCACAATGGCGCGGGTTGGTTGTTGGCTTTCCGTCATGGCCAATACAGGAATGCCTTTTTACCTTGATTGCATGGCTGCTTCATGACTGGCGGTATCTTCAGCTTTTTACGGCAATTTCTGCCGTGCCATGTCTGTTAGCTTGGTGGTAAGCATGATTTTCTCCTGATATATACCAATATATGGACATCCTTGTCTTTTTTATTCACATTCTACAGGTGTTAAAATATATAATTTGCAAAAAAGTCGTACTAATGCTTTCAAGTTGAATGTTAAAAATTGCCAGGTATCATCTCCAAGGCTTTCGCGGAAAAAAGATTTAATGCCATTGTAAAATAATGAAGGCTTACAAAGTCAGATAACTGTAATAACTGTGCGACATATAAACATGTACTCAATAATATCAAAGACCTAAAATACCAAAGACCCAAAGACTGGCCTTATGTCCAAGTCCCACAAAATCTCGCAATAGAAACGTTTTGCAGTTTATTTTGAATATACTAAGTATCCAAAACTAAGATTGGTGAAAATAGATTACACTTTGTGTTTTCTAAAAAATGATACATTACTTATTAAAATCGGACAAAGCAAACAGTGTAATGCAAAGAAGGAAAGCTTCTGTTTAGTCAGGAACGTATTATAGTTGTCAACTCATTTGAATCGTGTCTATATTCAAATAGAATAATACAAGAATTCCCAAACTTTTGCATGGTTGAAATTTATTTTCTTTTTTTTTCGGAAATAAATACAGTGATGCTTTTTTTGAAAAACAACATTCATGCGCCGCATGAAAAGACATGCATATCTGTGTCCTATAAAAGACGTTTAAACCTTTGAAAATTTAGGTCTGATAATATGTAACAAAGATGAAATACTCAAATACAGTCAAACTTCAGAAAATTTAAATACATCCGGGCATAATTCAGTGAATTCGAATCTCCTAAGTTAGTCATTTTGCATTTTCATCTTATCAAGACAAGAAACTGGAATTCTGTCCTTTGTCACAGTTCAAAATATTGTCTTATACTTAATTAGTTATTGCGCACAAATTAGAGACTCTGCTGTTTTATTTGCATATATATTGGAACTAATGATGCTAACAAATTTCAATGAAAGCTAAATTTGCTTTCTATTCATTTTATTTCCCAGTCGCCGTTATCTCAAAAACTTTCTTCGCACATTTTTGTATAAGTAGAAAAGAAAAATAGATTTGCGACATTCTCTTTTAAGTTTACCACGGTATTGACTATTTTTGCCTTCATTCAAGGCGGAGGCGTATGAGTATGCATATGTATGCAGGTCTTTCTGTCGGAAGACCAAATGTTTCCGAACAATAAATTAAGAACACATTAGACGAGAAGATTTTTTTAGGTATGTCGGCTGGACATGGAATCTTGAGTTAATGAAAGTTACTGTTTTATGGCTCAATAGGCCAAGCCAAGGTTCCTGGTGCTTAGCAGACTAATCATCACTGTTAAGAGTCAGGTCATGACATTTCAGTATCAAGTTAGATGTGAAAATCTAATTCTCGTCTGTATGAACCAAATGATTTCATGTGGATTGAACCAAAGAGCATATTTCTATTATGTTTGAAAATTTTGAAATATAAAAAAGAGAATTTTGACTAACAAAAGCATTTTCTTATTCAAACAAAAGCTTTTGCTTTAAAATATCTCAAATAGAGTTGTTTGTAAGCCTAAGCCTTTAGCAATTATGTTTTACCGCTGTGCTTTTTGCCGACTGTTAAATTACAAAAGAAAGAAAGAAAAAAAAGGGATTGAATTAGCTTATGATTATAAAGAAGATCTATAACACTATATCATTATTTTTGAAAGTGAAACATTATATATGATCCCATACACAAAAATGATTTCAATATTTCCAGCTTTATACCAGAGAGTTTCCGTTGGTATGTTGCTCATGACAAACTAGAACAAGCTAAGAGAATCATCAAATCTATAGCAAAATACAACAAACGTGAACTTGTCATCCCAGAAACCAGTTTACTTATGCAAGACCCTGATACAACAAGCAGAAAATACACATTTATTCACCTCTTCAAAACAAGTGCTTTGGTGAAAGTAACACTCTTATCGATGGTTAACTGGTAAGTGAAATAATGTCTCTGTTAAAAAATAATGAATAAGATGCAACATTTATGACAACATCACTTTCTTATATACATTTATAAGATACAAAGTAATGGCAGGTAAAGAACCCATTAAAATCTACTAATATGTGAACCTCTTAAGATTGCATCAGATGGAAGAATGTTAAAACATCCTACGGGCTTTATTCTTTATAACGACAAATAAATCAGTTTTTTCTATATTTGCAGGTTTGCTCTTGGTATTGTAGGATATGGTATTTATTTTGGAATACAGAAGCTGTCGGGAAATCTCTACTTAAATATGTTTCTTTTTAGTTTATTTGGTATACCTTCTAAAAGCATCGCTATTTGTCTGCAAAATAGGTATAAATTAAATTACATATATTTTTCAATTTAAATTAGGTGTTATTGTTTTGCAATACTGTCAAGCATACAAAGTATTGTCTCAACATTCGTGCAGTAAATCATGTTGTTTACACTTTATCTCGTTAAACAGAGATAACCGATTTAATTCAAACAAAGGTGATTTAATATTTTTAAATGAAAGTTCAGTACTTACTGATTTAGAAAGAGTAATTGTTGTATATATAGGACAATCAGTTGACACAATCAAGTAAAATTTGCTTGAAACAGATACACGTGCATTAGAAACAGATTTAGACAGGAAGTGGTCTCCAAATGACCATATTGGCACGTTCTGTTTCTTTCAACATATTAATTCGTTATAATATTATATAGTTAATCTTCTTAATTCAAGTTTTTTATCTTTTGTGATTACTTGAAGTAAATGTGTTAAGTTACTCTCTTATGTTAACAGAATATATCTAAATGTTTTATGATGCAAAGGAAATGTATAAAAGTTCGAAATTTCACGTTCAAACGATAAATGAAGTCGAATGATCGTTTCGCTACGTTCAGGAATAGAAGTGCTGCATTCTACCAAACTTGCCAAATAACTCTGATAATCTATCAGTTGACAAATGTTGAACTGCAAAACAATATCTGTTAAAATTATGTACAGAGAAATCAGAGCCTTTACTAGTCATAAGTTCTTACAATACTAACTCTCTTCCTCGTCGAACACTTGACAGTTCTACAAGGGTCTATTTTTTCCCATGAATATTTATTTATTTCTTTAGAATTGGTCGGAGGTATACGACAGTACTTTGCTATGCTGTTGTTGCAGTAGCAGGATTTACTGTCGGCATATTCCAAACCTTAGGTACATGTACATGGTTGATTTTTCCGATACCTACCGATTTATAACATTTTATGCAACTTTGTTGTCAATATTATTTACTTACTCGCTATTTGTCTTCTGAATTCTTACATTTAATTTGGTCCTATTAATTTTGCTATGCGATTACCCGCTTAAGTTATTGGAACACATTTTTGCCTATTAGTAAAAAAGAAATAAAAAACAAATCAAAACAAAAATGCCTGGCTTTATCTCCATACAAATCAGTCATACTAAAAAAAAGCTAAATTGATAAATAATATTATCAGAGCTTGAAAATTACGCGTATTATTTCATTCTGTAGAGTTAAGAAATATATTTAAATAAGAGACACAATAAATTTTGTCTCTTTGACAGCATTCTTTAATTGGCCATATTCCAAGCAAACGTTCGTGGCCTACAAAAGAAGTAGAACCTTTAATCATTCCTATAATCTTGTTTGAATTTCAGATGCTCCATATAAGAACCTCGTTACAAATATTCTCACCATAATAGCGAATGCAGGGATATCTGCGGCTTGGGCATCTGTACAAACAATGACAGTTGAATTATACCCAACTGTTATAAGGTAAGTTACAAGGTAGGTTTTTATTTGAACTCGGACTAACACTTGTAAGTTATTAACTACATAAAAAATATCTAAGGGTTAATTCATTTTATGTTTTATTGTCATTGTAAAATACTAGTACCTTGTATTTATAATAATGAAAGTTGATCTGTTTCCCGTCAAAACGTCGTTGCTTTATTATAAAACAGTAAGATCAAGTGTGCGGATGAGAAATATCAATTCAATTTACATCTGGAAACCGAATGTAACTCTGTCGTCAATAATATACAGGCCACGGCCAACGTACCGAAGATTTACCTATATAATATATTTTGTAAAAAATGATAATAAATGATTTTAATGAAAAGTGAAATTATTTCAGAAATATTGGGTTTGGAACAATGGGCACTGTCGGTGGATTTGCATCTGTCATAGGTCCGCAACTTGTTTATCTGGTGTGTACATTTTTATCAAAAACCATGAATAAATCAAACAGTTGATACACTTTATTTCTTATGTGCCTCTGTATATGAGTTATCCTTCTTATAATCGTCTCCGAGGCCCTATGATGAAGGCATCCACCTACAGAGCCGGAATGCGAATGTTAAGGCTCGTTAGGGGCTTGCTCTGACAAGGCTGGTTCGTCAGGCGACCGCTGGTTAAAGGATGGTTACAAATTGCCTGCTCGCTAGGCTTCTGGCATATTGAATAAGATGGTAAAGTATGTGTGCTCAAAGGAGCGTCTTATACGCCAAGCAGAGCCTTTCAGCGACGTTTAACTTTATTAATTATAATAATGAAAATTATTAGTAAACAATCTACAGGTCTTACATAGATGATGAATTATCGAAATAATGAATTGATGTTTTTGTTTTATATTTTTTTTGACAGGAGTCGTTTTTCTCTGGGCTTTTGTATGTATGTGGTATTGTTGCCTTTCTCTGTGTGTTTACTACAATGTCTTTACCGGAGACTCGAGACAGTAATCTACAAGACAGGATTGTTAAAGCAGCGAGGCTAGGGCTGCACGAGTGGTACTGACACTGAGGAAGTAAATGAATAGGAATGTCTATTATTCCAAAGGACAGGAGTTCGGCCAGAGAAGAGCTAACAACTTTTTCCTAGCTCTTGCGAGGATTCAGTGCATAAACATTAGTCATTTTGGTCACAGCTGTCGATACTTAAAAAACTGTTTTCATAATACACTATTTTAATATATGACTGAAAAGATGTCGTGCGATTGCGATACCGCACTGTGCAGAAAGCTGTAGGTTATTGTTTTCTTTCTCTAAGAGACTTCTTGTATCTTTTCCTTGCATCATATTCTTGGGTTTAAGTGTAGTTGGAGATGTTAAGTATAATTAAGATTGACAAGCAGGAATTTGTCTGTGTTGGCAATAAAAATTACACATTTTATGGTACAAAGACTTGCACTAAACCAGCAGCTTTAACTATCTTCAGTAGTTTGTTAAGGCAATAAAAGTCTCTTCAACGCTTCTTGATATTCATTACTTAGGAGAGGCATTCAAACAGGCTCTGCATCTTGAGTTTGTATTCAACTGTTGATTATACTAGTAGTATGTTGTGGAGCACAGTAGTAAAAATGTCACTTCGAAAAACATATGTACTTTTTCTTGCTGTTCTTCAGCTAAGGCCAATGGGAAGCATACACAAACACGCATGAAAGAAATACGGTTCAGCTTTTTGACAAATATCATTAATATATGTGGTACAACTTACTGATTATAGCAAATATAAAGTTGTTTTCCAATATTCACGTGCACTCTGGTCTCATTTCTTACATGATGGTAATTGAAGAAATGCGTTTTACTTGAAATAAACGTAAAGCTAAGGAAGAATGGTAAGTTTTTTTCTCGATATATGGTCAGAAAGCAAAATATAGTGTGTACACTTCATTATATATTAAGGGCATTTGCGACCAAGCATAATATCATATTACTATTCATCTAAATTTTGTTTTATCACAATAATAATAATAATAATAATAATAGTAAAACTGACGGTAATGGTGATCAAGTAATTTTGTATGTCGTTCATTATTTTACATCTGACTTACAAAAACAACGCATTATTTTATGTAGGTAACATGGCGACTGAAAATGGGAAAAGTGATTGCCTCAGGATAAAGTCGGACGAAATAACTGAAGGAGGATGTGGGAAATACCAAGTGCGCATGACCGTAATTGTTCTTCTTATGAAGATTGTAATCTGCTTTACTGGCTCTAATATGGTGATAAGCACCTTAACACCTACATGGTGGTGCGACGGCGGCTACAACAAAAGCAACGATCTAATGCAATCTGCTTTTGGTACAGAGGACTCGACAAGGCCCACTGAGGTGACACTGTCACACGGCCCACTGAGGTGACACTGTCACACGCACACTGAGGTGACACTGTCACACGGCACACTGAGGTGACACTGTCACACGGCCCACTGTGGTGACACTGTCACACGGCCCACTGATGTGACACTGTCACACGGCCCACTAATGTGACACTGTCACACGGCCCACTGAGGTGACACTGTCACACGGCACACTGAGGTGACACTGTCACACGGCCCACTGAGGTGACACTGTCACACGGCCCACTGAGGTGACACTGTCAACAGCAGAAGGTAAGATTTTTTTCTGGACTTGAACAATTCATGTTATGACATTTGATACCCTGTCGTCCATATATCCCTCAGTAGTTACGTTCATTTCCATTTTAATAAAAAAGGTACTAAATAAATGTCTGAGAAAACGGATAATATTAAGTGAGTTGACAGAAATCTCTGTTTATGTCCTTTGCTAGGAGAAAACCTCTTTCACGCTTTATGTTTACATGAAGAAGCAGTCGATATGAAAGAAGCGATTATAATCACAATAACCTTTTAAAGTAACATTTATTGAAAATTGAATGGTGTTTATTTCAACTTTCGGCATTCCTTCGAATTCTCATACATTCGAACTGCTTCATTACTTTAAAACGTTCTTTTGACAATTCTTAGAGGTACACCTTTTGAAGCTATCAGTCTGTTTAGTTTTATTGCTACAAACGGTTGCAAATATGGACAACGCCTATTAAGAATTTTGTCTTTTTATTCTATCGCAAAATAGTGCAAGTAGCAGAAAAGCTAAGCTTCAAATACACATATGTTCCCTTCAATTTTACTGTTTTTCAACTTTGTGGATTCTAGGTTTAAAACGATATCCGAAATAAAAATTAAAGTGTTTAATGGTTGAGCAGGCGACTGAACTTGCGAACATCAGCCTAAAGCGGTATGACTAGACCACGGATCCGTGTTTTCTTTTCGCAACAAAGAATTCAGTCAGTAAAAAAGAGCGTGGTTTGTTTAAGAATTAATTTGATTTCTTCACTTTATTTCGATTTGGTATGTGAAAATGTTTTCATTCCAAGTAAAATAAACTCACTACAGCTGGGTGGACAACAAACCGGAAGTTTAATTTCAAGTAATCTTCCCTGATTTGCCAAGTATGGAGTTATATATCTCTATTTTTATTGTCAGAAGTGACCTTTTATCGTTTTTTTCGCTTCTTTTTTTTGTTTTATTTTTGTTTCTTTGATTATAATATTTGCTATTCATACCTTTATTTTTGTAGATGAAAATTAAACGTTGCTTTTTATTTCGAGGAAGTCCTACTTCCCTGGTCTGTTATATTGTGTATGCAATGTTGTTGCTTTTCTTTGTGCATTTAGCACTATATCCTTACCGTAAACACAAGATAGACCTGTAAGACAAAATTGCCGAAATGAAGAAACCTTTGCACATTAGCACTAAGAATTGTAAAACCATGTATGAAATTTTAGATTCTAAAGGAAACAAGTGAAGCTTTTAATTGCAGCTTGTAAAACATTGCTGATGATCTTTTTAGCTAAACATAACTTTTATTTGTAGTTTTAAAAATAATATGGATGATATTTGGTTTTATGGAAACATGTGACACTTTTAAATGTTTATGGAAATATATGTCAGTTTTAAGTTAGGTTCATTATTTTCCAGTACTTTGCCATGTTGGTGACATTCTTGTTCCACTGATACGAATAAACACATTGTTACAGACTATTAAATTGTTATAGACATGAAAAACTATAACGTTTTATTTTTAAGAATTCTTACACTATGGCATAAAATTACAGCTAATTCTCTCAATATTTACTAAGGTATAGTTTATAATTTGTTATATTTTTTAAGACATTGCTTTCGACAAAAGCAAAATATTGCAATGTTGAGAGTGGAAAGATTTAAGTACATTCAAACATCAATTCAAATTACACTTATACTGATTCATGAAAGATGATTTAATGGTGTTGACATAGAAAACATGTAATATGCTGAGTAATGATTTCTTCATAACCATTTTTAGGGGCATTTTGAAATGACTTGTATTTTTCCATTTAACTCTACATACATTTCAGCTTATTTTGTATAAATACTTACTAAAATTATATGTTCTTGAACTATCTATGCGGTAGAAGATTTTCTTCTTTTTGTAAACTAATTATAGATAATTATATGATGTTTCAGATAGTTATATCAAATGCATGTAGCACAATATGGTATGTTCTATTAAGATAAATGAATCTTTTATCAGAATTTAAAATGGTAAGGGTAAAATGGTAAGGGTAACACTTGCTATTTTTCATAACCCTTCTCGGCTTAGATGTTAAATTATTTTTCTTAACGACACTAATTATGTTTCTTATCAATTATTGACATTTGGCAGTACAGTGACTAAATAACTCTTGTGAGTTAATTAATGATAAAGATATATTATAACCATTCCGAATGCTTTTTTTTCATGCCCAACTGATTTCAAATTTGGACAAATCAAAGACCACAACTCTGCTGAAATTATCCGCCTAGTACAAGCCAATAATATGCCTAACTACACTTGCTAATGATCATTGCTGTGAAGTTTCGTCAAAATGCAACCAGCAGTTATGGAAATATGCCCAACTGTACTCAAATAAGAACAAATCAAGGGCCGTAACTTCGCTAACTATTATCAGACCGGAACACAACGGATTAACAACTACTTTCACTTAAAATCATTCCTTTGAAGTTTTCTTTAAATCTGATCAGTGGTTATAGAGATATACGTAAATGTATTCGAATTTGGAGAAATCAAGGGCCACAACTCCGCTACAAATCAGCCGATAGGAACAGATCAATAATACAGATAACAACACTTGCTAACGATCATTTCCTTGAAGTTTTGTCAAAATCTGAAAAGAGGTTATTGAGATATGGTTATATGTGTTCAAATCGGACAAATCAAAGCCCATAACTTCGCTGAAAATAACTGAATCGTAAAATGCAGACGATATGCTCAACTAGGTTTAGTACCAATAAATCTTAGCAAGTTTAATTAAAATCGAACCGGCAGTTAAGTAGACGAAGCGCAAAAAAAATTTATGACATACATAGACAGACAGTGTAAGAAACAATATGTCTCCCACCCTACTCCGTAACTGCTTCCCATTTAATCAGGCCAAGGTCAAGATCACCGCAAACAATGCCATCGCTGTACAATGAAAGTCTGCGGCACTGATGATCAAATTACCTTGACGGAAAGATCCTTTTGCAACAATACTCTCACTATTTTCAGTTGATTTTTGTCGATACTTGGTAAAATGGAATCCATAAAAATGTACTTTCAGACACTTCTGGAACTTCAAGCTTCCCGATATGAGTATTTGAGATGAATATTTGCTAATATCACACCTGTTAATGTGATATGCAGTAGTACGTTTCGTTTAATGCTTCACATAGGTCATTCAGGATGAAGGCTTTACCATTTTAGCGAATTTCACTCCGGGTTGCACAAGACACACTGTGAAAAGTTTGAACACTTCCTTCCAATCAGCAAGAGTGTTGCATAAAGTTTCCATGTAGCTAAAAATAGCTATGTTCGATATGAAGCATTCTTATTGGCAAATCTAGTCAAATGGTAAAGTTCATGGAAGGTCATGTAAAAACAAACTTAATAAAGCTGCGCAAAATTTTTCATAGCACGTTCTGGTATATAAAAGAAAGGTAACAATATCTTTCAGAAAGGTCCGTGAGTTTCTCTCATACTTTATTGTCCCCGAGCAAAACGAAGAGAAATTGTGCATCTTTGTATAGGTTAAAAGTAGTACAGCGAGATGCTCCATTTTCAAATGTTATAAATTTTGAGAAATTGAATATTGTGAATACGCACTACAATCACAGAGTTTATGTCTGTCAACAAAGTTCATGTTTGCTTCTTACCTGAATAGCGCTCGAATCATTTTTTTCTAAATGAATTGAGTAATATTATTATGCCATAACAGATTAAACATTTTATACATAATAATGAACATCAAAGCATAGAAAAGTTAGAATTACGAGTCTGTGGACTTCCAACCTCTGGTTTACTCTTTAGTAAGATGTTTCTTCGAATCATAATATATATTAACTTGTACAGTTAAGTGTACTGATACTCTCTAACTTCACTTCTTTTTCTATTTTGTCTTGCAGATTTCCATCTTTCGTTTCCGGCAACAACAAAGTACTAAATACACAGAGAACAGCAACAGCACCGCACACATAGTACAAAAGACCGGAGAAGTAGGACTTCTAAAAAACAGAAGGAACAAGAGCTTGTCAGAGACAAAGCTACAGTCCCCTACCGGTGCAATGTCCATCCCCCAAACTCCTACCCATTTGTGGAAATTGACTAAAGAATTTGTCTGAGACATGCATAATCTCTATATGATCCTCTATCCATGTACAAAGTGTCACCAAAGAAGAACACGTCATAGGTCAAGGTCATTTAGAGGTTAAGGTCACAGAAATATATGTTGTTGAAAATGTCTTATCGAAGGGGTTGTTGTGACCAAGTTTGAAGTAATTCTGTTCAGAAATAAGGAAATTATGACCAAACTTATAGTTTCTGGACAAGAAAACTTTAAAGTTCAAGGTCATTTGGAGGTCAAGGTCATAGAAATGTACTTCATTGGAATGGTCTTGTCCAAGGTATTGTTGTGGACAAGTTTGAAGTAATTCCATTCAGTAGTAAGGAAAATATGGCCAATGGTAAAGTTTTCGGAGGAAAAGACTGGTAAACGGACGGACAGTTCCTCCTTTATGTTCATAAAAAATGAGGTGGATATTCTCCATACTGCCATTTATCCATATTTCAAGTTTCATAAAAACATTGGAAGCACTTTTTGAGTTATCACAAATATTACTATATTTGCCATATTTTAAGTCTATTTGTTGCCATAGCAACCAGATTTTTCAACATAGGACGAAAAACAAAGACGTGTATAATTTCCATACTGCCATCTATCCATATATCAAGTTTCATAAATATATTTTCAGTACTTTATGCGTTATCACGGGATCCAGTTTTTGCGGACGGACGGACTAACAGAAGGAGGGTAAACCTATAGTCCCCTCCAGTGAAACCGGTAGGAGACTAAAAAAGGTCGCAAAACTAGACTTTTGTCACAGATGGTGACTAATACCCCGCACTGCCTTGTCACAGGATGGTAGCCCAGTTGGAACAAGTTGCACATAATCTTTAATACTATGTTTCAACTATCATCTGACCTTGACCTCTGTTAAAAACCCATGAAAAACTAGTTCCTAATGTCTAAATTTTCTCAGGATCACTATGTTTAACTTATATTTACTTTATTCTCAGTAAATTTCTTGGAAAAGTTCCAAGTACTTCAAAAGTGATCTCTGGATACAGTTTTTAGGGAAAGACAAATGTATCAAATTTTTCAACATAGGAAGAAAAAATTCAAAGTTCAAGGATGATAATTCTAACAATTTGGGTGCTAGAATTATGAACCTTGTCACATATGATGTGGGTGATGATAAGAAACCAATATTTAAAGTTTGAAGTAGATTCATTAAGAAATAATAAAGTTATGTACAAAAAAAACACATTTTTCATGAAAATTCTAAGTTTAAGGGGGATAAATCTAATAATGTTGGAGCTAGAGTTGTGAACCTTGAGGTGCATTATCTTCATACCGTCACCTATCCATACTTCATGTTTCCTAAAAATATTTCAGTATTTTTTTGAGTTTTACAAAAAAACATTTTTTTCATGAAAAGTCTAAGTTCAAGGGGAGATAAATCTAATAATTTTGGTGCTAGAGTTGTGAACCTTGAGGTGCATTATTTCCATACTATAACCTATCCATATTTTATGTTTCATAGAATTATTTTTACAACTTTTTGAGTTATCACAAATATTGTTATATTTGCCATATTTAAAGTATATTTGTTGCTATAGCAACCAAAATTTTCAACATATGAAGAAAAAAAGACGTGCTTAATCTCCAGACTGCCATCTACACATATTTCAAGTTTCAGTAAATTATTTTCAGTACTTTTGCATTATCACGGGATCCAGTGTTTGTGATGGACGGACAGACTGACGGACGGACTGACGGACGGACGGACGGACAGACGGACGGAGGGTAAACCTATAGTCCCCTCTGGTTAAACCGGTAGGGGACTAAAAAGCAATTAAAATTCATACTCTAGGATAAGTGTATTGACAAGATTGAGAATGATATAGATAAAATGAAATAACTAAAAGATGAAACAGACCAGAAAGGGATAAGATCGTCATCTGACATAAAATAAAAACTGATAGACTTAAATTTGAATATTATTTGCTCATTGATTTAATTTAATGATTTCGCTCTTTTTGTTGATAGTTACTTAATGGATTCGGTCATATTTTCATTATTAGAGTAATAGATTTGTAGGGCCCAAGTGTCGTTACTCTCTTGCCAATAAAGATATTGGTTCTCTTCATTGAAGCCTTGCTGATAGTTGAAACAGCCTTAGGCACTAGTTTTAAACTAACAGGACAAACAATAGTTGCAGAAATCTTAATTAATGATACAATTTATACATACAAGGTACACCAACTGTGGTCCTAAAATAGATGCAAATCCACCAACTGTGCTCAACGTTCCAAAACCAAGACTCCTGAAAGGACATAGTTTGTTTCTTTTGTTGTTGATGTTTTAAATGGCAGACACCCTAAAGGTATCAATTTTAAAATCACCAAAGGTTCTGACTGTTATAATAGCTCTTTCATTTTTTCTAAAATATTTCAAGACGTCATTATAATGTACCAAACTGTTTTTCAGTGTTTGTGGTTTGAAAAGAACGTGTAATCTTCAATTTGAATCTCCACGGTGACATTCGATAATGTAATGTTAATGTCGATTTAAGTTTATGCGTCGTCTGTCGAAATAGTTCGATTGCCAAATGTTAATAAAATCGTTTAGCATTATTGACCATGTTGTTATCAATATAGTAACCTGCTTTCAATAAAAGATTACAGTTGTTGTCTGTCTACCTTAAAACGTGTTAGGACTATGCCTATTCCCCTGGCGTTACTATCTTCTCTCTCACGCCATTAATTTAATTCCCATACATTTGTTATCTTTGTTATAAATCAAGTTTTGTATAAGGCGTCGTGAACAACCAGTTAGTGAAATATTTTGTGTTTTTCTGAAGATTTGTACAGGTGGGGTTGTATTTAGCTGTTCAAAATTTGAAGCATATTTGTATCACATACGTAATTGCTTTTATTTTTGTATATTTTATCTATGTCAATACAACATGATTTTTGATAATTTACTTATCATCTTCCCTAAAATGTTATTATTCTGTACATTTAGATGTTCAAAACTTTCAAAACCATTTTCACACTTTTTTTCTCAAAAGTAAAAATTGTGAAGAAGACAAACTTGGAAGAACTGTAGTGTAAAGTGAAAGATTGTTTTCTAATACTTCGCTGCAAAAAGTGAGGTTATAAAGATAGAATTTACTGTGTCTAATAGTAAGCAAACTACTAACAACATGACAAAGACATATACAGACACCTTATTACAGTTGGGTACAATTCCACTGTCATTGTTTGTACAGAAGACCACGCTGCAACTATTCCTGCACTCCCTGTTATAGTCAGAACATTTCTAACTATGTCTTTATGAGGTGCGTCTGAAATATTGCATATTTTTTAATATATCTTAATACCATAATCACAGCATTGAATATAACCTAGGGTGAAAGAGTGTAATCTGCTTAAAGGTTCTTGGTTTACATCGAATGAATTATGTAAAAGTCATTTTAGTTTCTTTTTATCATTTTGTTTTCAAAATCATTGTAGTAAATTTTAAGAATAAACGGAGACGTAAGGTGCAAACAGACTTAACGTATAGGTGTTTACATTTGTTACGCCGTAATAACAAATGCGAGTTATTGTTTAACAACATTTAGATAATAAAATATAAGGTATATATAACTTTTAAAATTACCTAGAGTTTGTAATATGCCAACGGTACAGCCTGCTACAGCAACGATGGTGAAGCAATGGTGTATCTGCGGCCAATTCTGAAGGAAAATTGAAATAAAAATACATATAAATTACTAGGAAATGGAACTTAGTCTTGCAAATAAATAACACACTGTATTCGGATTTTATTAGCTAAGCACATACTGATTTTATCTCAAAATGCTGCTGTTAATTTGAAGGTCTAGGTAAGAACTACCATGAACAGACAGCAACAGTAGCTGTTTCTTGTCCTTGTTGATTTTCAAATAAGTAGTTTTAGAAAGAGAACAAAGCAATTACTCATTAATTCAGTGAAAAAGGTATTTAAAAGAAAATAGCGACAGGCTTGAAAAATACAGAATAGAATAATGTTAAACTTTAGGTACACGTTTGTGAAGGAAAAACATGTGTGCTTTATGAAATGATGCTGGATGACTATGTTTTATCAAATCTTATGTTCTTGTTTGTTGATAGTTATGTTATCGTTAAAATGTGTTTTTGATGGATGCTTAGACATTTTTATGCAATAATTTAATAAATCTTGAACAAAAGACAACCTATGTTTCTCTTTTAAATAAATAAATCAGAGCAGTTTCACGTATTTACACTTCCTCGTAAAATATACTTACAGCTGTAAAATAACAATATGTGTTTAACTCAAAGCAAAAATAGATTGTGTGTACAATTCTCACTGACAAATATGAATTTAACAAGCACTGGTTTGCCATGTAATACGCTTATAAATTGATATAATTTACGTCATTGCTGAACCAGTAAAGCCGCATTTTAAAGGAAACAGCTCTCCTAGGCCAAATGTTTGGTACATGAACAGACTACAACACAACAACCCTACGTCCTCAGACGAATAACATGATCAAGTTAACTGCTTTTGAAAGAATAAATACTTTCGAATTTAGTCGTAATGTATGACGTGTTATTTTTATTCACACGCATATTTAGGATATAGTTATGTTATTAGTACCTTTGATTTAAATGCATTTAGCAAACCAAGCCAATTTGCTTTTGCACAGGGTATTTTCGAAGTTAACAGCGAGCTCGTTTTAAATATATTATATGCCAGTTTAGTTATCATAACTGTTCAAGTAATAAAGATCCTTAGTGTAGGTACACTTATTCTCAAATCGTCACAGATTTTTTTTAAATAGCCGTCACCACATATCTAACTGATATTGTTCTTTCCCCAAATATTGGAGCTTCCAAACCCCCAGCTTGACCTTGCCCTTGAATGGTTCATTGAAACATGACCATGAAATATAATACCATAATAGATTGTCGCAGCATATAGTCAGATCAGAGTGACAGTGAAAGTGTAACCAGATACATCTATGTTTAAGCATGGTGACACTGATGGTGAAAGTGTTTTCAGTTCTGCGATGCACGTAAGGCTCATACTGGTTATTGGCCTTTTCAGTTACCAATAAACTTTATTTTAATAGTTACATTTTGACCTAACTTGTACTATTCCTAAGCAAAAGAGGAGTAGTTCAACAAGTATGACTCTTACGTCATTACTCTAGGACACAATTCCTTACTCTACAAATCTATTGAATGTCTCTTTAAACAGTCGGCCAAATGGTCTTAAATGTTATATCTCTCTCGTTTAGAAACAGCTGAAACAAAATCAACAAATTATACACACATGTATTTATTATTGTGACAGCTGAGCTTACTTTCAATTCAAGTTTTGGTCATTTATTATGTAAACCATTATTTAGACACAAGTGACAGAAACAAATTTATAAAGGCTATATTTCTTTAAATGACTATGTACTGACAAAGTTTTTCAAAGAACTTAAATGCTTTCAGGTGATGAGGGTTCCTTCTGGTATTGAACGTTGTCGTTATAAAGAATAACCCAGGTGTTCTAATATTACATTAACTCAACAGTCGAGGATTTTCAAAATGCGTAGTTTTCGGCCATGATTTATCCTTCTTGAAAGTTATATATCATATACAAATATTCCATCCTATCGAACTGCAGTAAGTGCATTTTGAGAGGCGTTTAGTATCTATTTGAAAGTGATGACTGACTGCTGGTTATGTGCAGAAGTATTGGTGAAAAGTAAAGCCATATGTTAATTTTGTATTTTAATCTCCCCTTCTGGTGTAGACCGTTCCATAATTGATAAATTGACCGCCGCCATTATGAAGATCACGTGACCGTCCGCCATTTAAGGACTGCTAAACCTCGCTTTGATGCTTAAGTTCCGTATAAATCTGTATAACTGTAGCACATTTCAAGGTGACACTGTAGCACATTTCAAGGTGACACACTGTCTTATATCGCGTGAATTTTGTTGCAAAATAAACATCATTTATTGTATTATTATTACTGTTTTGTATGTTTTATTCCAGGACTTGAACATATTATTAACTTGAATTATTTAACACATGAAAGACTGTGAAAAAAAAAACCATGGACTGTTCAAAGTGGAAGCTTTGAGTTGTGTAAAACACAAATAATATGTGTAAAACGCAAATATTGAAAGCACTGTTTTCCTTTCCGAAAGTTGAAACTATGATTTCAATTATTTGAACAACTCTGAAAGCTTACATAATGGACAAATTGACAAAATGAAACATCTCGCTCATTAACCGCATGTACTTGTTTTATTCTTTGATACAGTTTTCAAAGAATACTTGACAATAGATATGCATAATTTAGCGCTTTTTCTGTACGGAAAATTGGCAGTATAATAATATTTCTATATGTACAATTGGAGCGGGGTTAGTGTTATCCAATATTACGTAATTCTATGTTTTGATTGGATGTCAGAAGATCCGATTATTGCCAAAGCATTACGTATTTTTACGATGTACTACTACCTGTTGAATCAATTTGCGAAGTTGTGTTATTCCGGAAATCCTCGGACAGAATCACGTGACTGTCTAGAAATATATTGTGTAGGAACAGTGAATGTTATTATTTTGAAATATATTAATAGTAACAAGTAACTGATAAGAGATACAGCTAACTTTTTGAAGGTTGACAAAAATATGGCGGTTGACAAAAATGTAAAACATAGTAGATTCTAATTTTGTAATTACAGTTACAAGGTCATTTTTCATCAAACAATTCAGTATTTTATATCATTTAAAAGGTCTGTAAACTCATATTTTACATATTTAAAACATAATTGTCAAACTGTTCACTTTCTTGTTTGTAAATGGTTAAACTTAGTGCATCTAAGCTGCTAGAAAAATGCTGAAAAAAGCTGAAACGACATGTATAAATTAGTTTTAGTTCTCTTTTTTAAAAGCAAAAATTCAAAATCTGCTTATATTTGCAAAATAGGAATTTAAAGAGGTTTCAAATGATGTAAAATGATACAATGTTTATGTTTGATGTTTTCTAATACATGTAATAAAATTCGGCTCACAAAGAAAAAAAATATCTAAAGTTAAAAATTCTGTCTGGTTCCCGGTCGTACTTTGCTAAGACAGTGACTGTATCTCACCTGGTCTTTAATATGTTGAATAATATATCAAAGTAATCAAAGCCTGGTCATAGTTTATTATCACAACTGATATTTTTATTCTACTCAAGCATGTTTGTTATTCTGTTTAAGCATGTTATTCCATGAAATTCATGTTATTTTGTTACTTAACAAAACAATGTTTCAGTATCATAATTATCACCATTTACATCAAGAGATATATGGAAATAAAAGGTTGAAAAATATGTTGTTGTTGTTCTTCAAAAAAATGTGCATTACCTCAGTTATAAGTTGTCTGAACAGACAGGTCTTCAATTTAAAGATATATATTAAATTTCTTTTTATTAGCATCTGCAAACAAAATAGAGTGCTGTAGCTTAAGGCTCCTTAAAAATACAATAAAAAACCGTACACTCAAATGGACTCAAGTCCATTTGAATTTTCCTGTAAATTATCAAACTGTCTTTTGTCTTTCGCGGTGTCCTGTGGTGAAGGAATGTGGTTACTTGATATTAAGAAAATGCCTGAAGGATATAAAACATGGGCTTAAATTGTTTCTGATTGTTATATGAAATTTAAGAATATATATCTTCTTTACAAGCAAGATTTTCAAGACCCGTACGAAATTTAGCATCTGTTGCCAAATGGACATTTTTTTTCCTATTTTTTATTTCTTGCATTTGGGAAATCTGTTTTTGCAAAGTATTGATCGATATGTACAACATGTGAGTTTGTATATGCAGAAAAACAGATATATGTACTTTTTAAAAGCAGTTTTTTTTTCGTGAAATTTGATAAAATAAAAAAGCATAAATCTACCTGAGAATTCCATAAGTCCTTTATTTAATAGTTCAATAGATTGAGATGTCAGCAAAAATCGTTTACAACTAAATATATACAGAGAGAGAGAGAGAGAGAGAGAGAGAGACCATGGGATAGATCTTCACTGATAATAATTGCTTCATGTGGTTTCTATGATTCTGTTTCTCTAACATACAACGTCACGATCACATAACAGCTATAAAAATGGGACTTTTTCTACGCTCTACATTATAAAACTGCTTCAATCTGCGCAGTCCATTAATGGCGCACGCAAGGGAGGTAATCAGGAAGGTACTTATTTCTGAATCAGTCTATGCAATTATGGTTTAACAAAGAAAATTGAAAACTTCACATAATGTCATGTTGTTAACGATTTTCAAAATATCTGTTTTTTATACTATAACTTGAAAAACATTTTATTTCAACTACGCTAGAAAGGAAATTCAGAAAGAAAATACCAACAACATAATCATGTGCTTAAAGTAATACTATTTCCCTATGTGTCTAACTGACTTGGGTAGCTTTCCCGCTCTGTCGTGAGCTAAACTTAGCTGTACTATTGTTAGCCTTGTTACGTCTTTGTAACACATGGTTACACTAGACTGAACATACACAGGTGATAAACTGAAAACAAATACATTTATAAATGCATTTATAACAATAAAAACTTGCATTCAAGCGATGAAATGTTTATGTAGTTACTGATTCAATTTGCATGATATGTCAATTAGATTTGGGTAGGCATGACTAAACTGAGTTTATGTGATCAATTACATGAATAACATTTGCCCAGATTACTTGAAAATATCAGGTAAATTTGCCTTTTGAATTTCTATATGTGCTGAAATTAAAGGCTGATCTATACGGCATCAGGAAAAAAAAAGGTGCAAACAAACACATAACGTGATTATTTACAAATATTTTGCCGAGAATAACTTCAGTCTACTGATAATTGTGGTAAGGGGAATTCTTTATCTTATATGAATTTAGTTTTAAAATTCTACTTAGTTATCTAGAAACAGTAGTGAATTGAATAAAGAAACAAATATGAGATGTAAAGAAATTGTCTCGTTCTGGTTAAGGAGCATACTTTTCCTAATGATGAGTAATTATATCCTCTGTTTTACCACTTACTCAGACTTAACTTAGTTCTACTAACTTACAAAGACTCACGAAAATCTAAATGTCATTCTAACACTATCCGCAATTCGCCGACAATAAACAAAGAAGGAATTGAGCGTTCGGCTTTATTTAATCCGGTGTTAGAAAAGACATATGGGGTGATGTAATGATGTAATAAGTAGAATGTGTCCTAACATCAGTGCAATTATTGTTCAGTGGTTACGAAAAGTTAGACACAGTCTATTTTAAAAAAAAAAACATGCAGTTGTCGTTCCTTAATTATCGTTCTTCGCAGCGTGCCCTATTCAATTTATAAGCCGCCATCTTTGACGAAGTCGTGAAGCAAATTGGTAAGAGTTATATTAGAGCTTTTTCATGTACATGCTTATTTTGAAAAAAATATGGTTTGCTAGAAACATGCACATGATATTTATGAACAAACAATGTAGTTTCATGGATGAAAGGATTATTCTTACATCATGTATTATGCTTGAATGCTTACGACACAATTGTTAACATATCCTTGAGAGGTGTGTTCTCGATAGATTAAGATACTATGTCTTTGTTTACAATAAATTAAAAGGATATTTCTAGTCTTTCTTGCTGATAATATATATTAAACAGCATTATTTCCAGTAAATCTGTCATAGGAAATGGTAAAATTTCAAATGTTTTTCGAGCTGTATTTTCTATTTTTATCCAATGACCTATTTTCGTTTTCAGCCTTCGGGAAAGCCCTACTACTCTGTTTTTAGAAACAGATATTTCAGTGACATTAATAATCACACGGAGACATGTGTTCTCTAAAGTTAAACAAATAATGCTTAAACAAACTACAAAAAAGAGGAAAATCTGTAAGATGTATGAATTGCTTGAGTTTTTAATACGCATTTGGTAATAGTTGCACACCAAAATGTGTAAACAAAAGTCGGCCATATTGGATTATTACTGTAGAGAATTTGTTTGTCACATTTCATAATCGTATACGGTATGTGTTTTACTGAATAACATACACAGAAATGACACTTATTATCAGCTGTAAAATTAAGTGCATTTGGGCATTTTACTCTTTTTGGTCATTTACTTTTTTTGGTCAAATGAGCATTGCTAATGCTTAGCTTTTTTCACTAGTAACTTAGTGACACATTTATTTGTAGACATTGTCGTCCATAAAAAGTTTCAAAGCTGCTTAAGCGTTTCACCATCAATCCATTTTAAATCGTTATAATCTGTAGAGAGGAAAAGGATCCCAGTATGTCATAGATTTCTTGGCTGCTCTTGTATTTCATTCTAGTGTTAAACTGTTATTTACATTTGCAGTGATGAAATCAATATTGATGCAGATGACACACACTTATTTCAACAAGAGTTACAGACTTGCTAGTGAAGGTGACCATTCCTCAATATTGCAGGGTTACCGGCACTGTGTACCCATACTGCAAGAAAGAAGGTACATGAATTGTTCTAGGCTTTTTTACCATTATTTTAAGGAAGCATCAAATAGGGGACATTGTGATGTGTGCTATCACTTGTTACTGTATATACTTAACTTGTTTTCCAAAGCAAAATGCACAATTAAGAACTGAAGGTACATGTAGTGTAAACCTTGATCTTGTTGAAACAGTTGATACAGGCATGTGTCAAGTCAAACATAAACATACCAGTGTCATTTCATGTTAAAAAATAGATGAACTGGTTGTAACATAGCTAACTGAGATAGTTATTTAACAACATAAATTAAAAAAAAAATCCACTGTAACTAAATAATTGGACTTCATACATACATATAATAACACAGGCACAAGGACCAAATCTTTTTTGCAACTGTTACTTCTTTTTCAGTACTGTAAACACTGATACTAAACTTGTCACTGTAATGATAGTAGAAAGTAAATATAAAGAATGTAAACCTTCTTAAAATATTTTTCCTTTTCAGTTTTATTATTGTATGTCCATTTTACAAAACAAAAATAAGGGGGATTCTTAGAAATATTCATGTGTACACAGCTAGAAAAAGTTAAAACTAAAAAGTTGGAAAGTGGTGGCAGAGATCATAGGAAACATCATTTTCAGAAAGTGCACATGAACATTTCAAATGTGTTGGTTACATAATTGCCTGCAAATGTTAAAGTTTATTAGAATAGATAAAAGTCTAATGCTAATATTATATACTTCAATGAGTAAAGATTGCAAACAGATAATTAAATGAACTGTAAGTTGTCTAATTAAGTTTGTGCTATTTATAGAAATAATTGTTCTATTTCCATTATTTCTTTTTAGGGTGCAGGCCTAAGGGTTTTGTGGATGGCAAATGTCAACTCTTCCAGAACAAGGAAGGCACCTCATCTTGCCACAAAGAAGTTATGTTCTAGTGTACTAATGGACATTTGGAAAAGGTTGTTCTTTTTCAGCAGGAGTTGGAAACAGTTGCCTGCAAATGTACAAGGCTTCTGAAATTTGATGAAGATGAAATCATAATGTTACTGGTGTCTTAGTTACCTATAACATTTTCTGCTCATGCTACTTCAGACAGCAAGATAAAAAATGTCACACATGAGTAGATTTTATTGCAAATTAAGGCCCTTTGTGGACTTAAAATTTTGTGTTTCAATTCAGAATATCTAAAATTAGTCTATAGTCATCTCATATTTCACACATATAAAGCTGTGTTTGTTTTATCGTTGCCTTTTTTCATGAAACTCCAAGTGTTTCAAATGTTTTGTAGTTGTTTAAATATTTGTTGTTTTTAAAATATTTCTGTATGTGATTTTTGTTCAAATATCTTTTTATTTTTGAATAAATACAATGCTTTTAGTTTGTGTTTCCTCTTCTATATTATGAACATCTTGGTGATCTATCTCCGAATTACTAAAGTTTAAACACTTGGTACTGTGCTCATATTCCCACCCAAATATAGACTCCGATTTCTTGGTGAATTTCCTATCAAAGTGGATCTGTTGTTGTTCTACTGTAGTGATTTTCCGTCTTGTCATTCTCAGTATTGCTATACTACTACCTAACTACATTGAGAACTCCATCACTTCTAGAAGTGTGAACACATAGTACAAATTAAATTAACAAACTGCTGATATAACTGCCTCAAGTCAAAATAGCTAGTTCAAAATATTTTCGTGCAGCTCTGTTCGTCGTTCCGCTGTGATACTTTTGTATCACTGTTTTTCTTGTTTATATTAGAGCACGCTGAATAAAAGAGCGCGCCCGCTGACGTCACTACAAACTACTTTCGGCTGTTCTTATTTGTCACTGTAAACCGAAAATTGTTTTAAAATATTTTTATGGTGAAATATTGTTATGGACTAAATTATGTTCTTTGATGTTCATCTATGATAAAATTATAGATATTTGTTAAAACGTAAATTATTGACTGATAAGCTAAAATAACTTTGTTGTTTTCATTATCACGTGGGAAATGAATAGCGGGGTAAACAGATTAGCCTGTCAGGGTCAATAACCGTAAAAAATGGCATGATAAGTAGTGCACATCATTGTGTCCCTTATAACTATACATATGTGTTAGAATGGAAATAGATTTTAAAGTTTTTGTGTTCTACCATCAAATATAGCACGGTATCTCGTTCAGATGCGTAATTATTTAATCACTCAGGCCTACGGCCTTCCTGATTAAATTAATACGCATCTGAACTCGACACCGTGCGATATTTGACGGTAGAACACTCAAACTTAAAATCTATTTCCTTAATAACGGATTAATTAAATTGCAAAATGAATAATATTATATGAAGAAAAGAAAAAAAGGAAGAAAAAAAGTTAAAAATAAATAAATAAAAAGACCCATCACTAAGAATTATTTCAAATCAGTCTGACAATGACAAAATTTATTATGTTACAGGCCTCCTTAACAAATAAATATCTGAACCTCAGTTATGAGCAACCATCTTGAAAGTTATGTCTTTTAAGAAAAATGAACAAACTTGATAATGAAGCTTCTATAAGAAAAAAACAAAACCAAAGACAATTACAAATTAGAAGAAAGGTGTTAACAGCGAAAGAACAAAGGATTACTTTTACATCTCAAATTGATATATTTTAAGGATGAAGTTGCGACAACAAAGAAAACTGAAAATAATATACAGGTGAAAAGAAAGGCATAACCTTTTTCCCAGTTATATTCGAATGTATCAAGAAAAATGTAAAATATAGAAGCTCAATTCTTTTCTTTGGATTATACGAGGGCGAATCAAAAAGTTCGTGGAATTTTCTTATAATTTCTTTATTTGAAGTACGATCTTCACGAAACTTTAGATGCTTATATATTAATACATTCTAAATTGGTTTTGATAATTTCAGTAAAATATTAAAAAAAATAAGCATTTTATAAAATTTTACATGACGCGAGTTTCCATACCTCGGAGCACGGGAAATAAAATCAGTAAACCTGTAAAACAAATTGTAAAATGTCCATTACTATTGGTTCAAATTCCGCGAAATTTTGACGTTCGTTCAAGGACGTCATTTCTTATCAACAATGTTGTTATTGACGTCATTTCTGATACTTATGTTTCACGGTAGCGAAAACAAAAACGTTTCTCTTAGCATCAGCGTCATAATGGGGATACCGCCGTACACCGAAACAAGAGCAGCAATTAAGTTTTGTGTCTTACGCGGATATTCAGCAGCCCAAACCATTGAGGAATTGAGAAAAGCAGGAACAACACCTAATATGAAGAATCTGCTGTTTACAAATGGCACAAACTGTTTAAGAGTGGTCGCGAGAGCATAGAAGATGACACCCAGAGTGGAAGACCGTCCTTAATCACGTCGACATTGGTAACGTCAGTGAGGCGTTTTATTGAAGATGATCGCCGCCGCTCCATTCAAGACATTTCGGACCATGTTGGAGTTTCGTGCGGAACTGTACATTCAATTTTATATGAAAAGCTAGGTATGCAGAGACTATGTGCAAGGTGGGTTCCCCGAATTTTGAAAGAAGCAGAGATGCAAAAGCGGGTTGTACTTTCTAAGATGTTCCTACGGAGAGTGAAACGCGAGGGGGACGCATTCTTGGATCGATACGTGGTTGTGGCTCTATGAGCCGGAAACCAAACAACAAAGTTCGCAGTGGACAGAGAAAGGCTCTCCACCAACCAAGGCACGATCTAACAAAAGCGGGGGAAAATTCATGTTCATCATGTTTTGCGACAGAAAAGGGATGATGTTGTGCCACGCCGTTCCGCCACATTCTACTGTCAATTCAGAGTATTACTCTAGGGTATTTTACTGTCGTTTATGTGATTTTACAGATATGTAAAATTAATGCATACATTTAATACATTTACCAGTCAGTGTTTAAATAAAAATAATGTGTACGCGCCGATGGATTTCGCCATCTTTCCTGAGGTAATGTTTCTCTTTAAAATATAAATTTATGGGTTGAATCTTTATGCTTCACGCTTGTTAATCTTTTCTAATATGCACCTCATGATATGAAGATTAACAATAATTTAATTTCACACGATACTGCAGTTAGTTTTTTGTTATGGTCGTTGTTGAATTATTTAAATAATGTGCGAAAATGGTTTCTTATGCACTTCATGTCAGTAAAATTAAACAGCATATCTAAAAGTAAATAAATAAATAAGTTTATAATGTTATTTATTTCACATGTGAAGATGCAGTTGCGCGGATACAGATTCGGCGATTTACCAGAACTTCGGACGGCCGTGAACCGTATTATCAGCAACTACGACGAGGCATGGTACAGGAACATGTACAGCCGTTTGGTCATCGGAAATGTGTAATAGGGTCCAATGGCGTATTATAAATTAACGTATTAGTCCCTGAGGGTCGAGTGGGTACGGGGAGAGTCCAAATCAACAGTATACAAGTTACGGTTTCATATTTCTACTATCGTGTAGCAAGTTACTCTGAAACAATTATAACAAATACTCAATACATGGTAAGACAAGGTTAAAACAATACATTATCATGGTCAGCATTAATAAATGATCACATACAATATATAATAAATATGTTATCTAGTGGCCAACATCTAGTTACACAGAAATACTAATTACGCAGTAGTACTTCAACATGATTACTACATAAATTATATACTTTTGGTTATCACTTAAGTTTTAACATAAAATCATAACATGACACATTACACAGAACTTACCATCTATGGGATGAGTACTGTTCATACAAAGGTCAACACACCACTCTCCTCCAAGTTTTCACACCAGTGACTGTTAGCTGTAAGGTTAAATATTAATAGTGAATAACAGAAAGAAATGTGATTTAGTGACACAAGTCTTAGTGTATTCTGAAACTCATCTAGATTATAGGATCCTAGATTATAGGACTTACAATACTTAATTTAGTAGAATTTAAGGTAAAAGAATTACAATAATGCAATCCTTCAATTTACAAGGTAGTGCTTACAGACATTCAGGATGGATACATACCAAGCTAAACATCATTCTTGACCACCAAACAAAACCAAACAAAACACATCTTCTCCACAAAGAACAAAGACTAGCACCACTGGCTACTCAGTGCTTTCTTACACAACACCTGATATACAAATACCTGTAAATCATTCACCCATGAGCCAACCAGGTAATACCTTAGAACACTGACCAGATAACCAAATTCAAAGTTAAGATAAAATCAGAGTAAGATAAGACAGATTATCTCCCTTTGTAAACATGAAATTGCAACAATACTGGAGAAGTTGTCTCCCTTAGACTATACCTAAAATTAGACCCTGTTACATGCTTCCCTGGTCTGGAAAATGACGTCCCGTCATTTGTCACACAAGTCTTAGGTCACTATCTACCTAAGAGTACAAACTACATAATACTATACAAAAACTACTCTGTTTGTATGCATAATCATACAAACCTACTCTACATACTTATATGCATACATATAATAAATATACACTTATACAGAAGCTATATCTCTGTATATTTCAATTACAGTTTAAACTTCATCTGCTGATTAAGGTCTAAGTCTCTTTTGTACTGTTACAAAAATTTAAAACACAATTATATCTTCCCTCCCCCTTTTGGAAAAGAGAGACAAGTACAAAAGTACAACATTACAAAATTATTTTATTATAAAATATATAAAATCCAGATAGAGTATTACAAATTACATTTCCATACAATAGATAAAATACACTTATTTCATAACAGCCTCAAGTAATCTGTGAGCCACAACTGTATCTACTTGATCAAGTATACCAGATTCCATCAGAATATTCACAGCTTGTATTTTGGAGTCATATGGTCTTGGTATCATAAAACTCATATGGTAATCCTCATATCTAGCTTGAGCTTTTCTGACTCTGTTTGACTTTCTTGGAGCTGGTATAGGAGGTGGTTGTGGATCAGGCTCTATTCTGACTTCTTCTTGGTGCACTTCAGGCTCTTTTCTTCTTATGTCATCTGTCTCTGTTTTCTTCTCTGTTTGCTCCTCTGTTCTCTTCTCTGTTTGTTTCTCTGTTTTCTTCTCTGTTTGCTTCTCTGTTTTCTTCTCTGTTTGTTTCTCTGTTTTCTTCTCTGTTTGCTTCTCAGCTGAAATAGATTCAATTTCAACATCATCTATACTTACCTGTGCGTCTGTCTCTTCATTTCCCTCTATAATAATGGTATCATTTTTGTCAGTCAGACAATCTTGATCCATATCTGTATTCTGCTTTTCACTTCTTATATCTCTAGTTACTTCATCTCTTTCCTCTTTGTTTTTATCTTTTACTTCAGAGGTTTCAAGATTCATAGGAATATGAGCGTCCCCATTATTATTTGTATACAATACAAATTCAGTTTCCTCATCTGAATCTTCCTCTGATTCTTTTCCGACGTCGGCTTTTTTCTCAGTTTTCTCTTTCTCTTTCTTGTCAGTTTTCTCTCTATCTTTCTTGGATGCATCCACTTTCTTCATTTCATTATCTACCAGATCATCTGATATCCTATAATCTATAGGGTGTAGATGATTTCTGTGTAGAGTCTTTTCCTTCTTTGAACTGAGGGATCTTAATCTAAACACAGGGATTTCTGTTCTTGGCTGGTTAATCACTTCATACACTTCTTCCTCAAATTTATCTGCTATTTCGTGCTTGCCTTCATACTTTAACACTTTCACTAATACTTTATCTCCAATACTTATTCTAGCTGCCTTTGCTTTAAGGTCATAATGTTTCTTTTGTTTCTCTCTTGCTTTGTCATTGTATTCTTTCACTATATGTCTTGTCTTTTTCATCCTTTCTTTCAGATCTTCTATATATTCATTGCTGTCTTTTACCTCTGTCTCTTCAACTGCCTGATCAAACATAGCATCAATGGGTAATTTGGCTTTTCTCCCAAACATGAGCTCAAATGGTGCTACATTTGTAGACTCATGTGGCGTACAATTATAGGCGTACACTAATGATGGAACATATCTTTTCCAATCATGTTTCTGTGACGTGTTTAGTGTACCCAACATGTCTAGAAGAGTCCTGTTGAATCTCTCAGGAGTTGAATTACCCATTGGGTGATAAACTGTAGTATGGCTTTTCTTTGTGTTGAGAAAATGACAGAGTTCTTGAATTATGTCTGACTCAAAATTAGCACCTTGATCTGAATGTAGTCTAGTAGGTATGCCATAGTGTATAATGAAGTTGTTGAACAAGGTCTCAGCTGTTGTTTTTGCTGTCTGATTACGGGTAGGAATTGCCAAAGCGTACTTGGTAAAATGGTCCGTTATTACAAGGATGTTGGAAATACCTCCTTTGGATTCTTCAAGTGACAAGAAATCCATACATACCAATTCAAGTGGGTATGTAGTTGTCACATTTACCAATGGTGCTCTGTCATTTGTCTTACTCTTACGCCATATACATCTATCACATTTGGCTATGTACTCCTCAACATCTGTGCTCATTTTTGGCCAAAAGTACCGCTCTCTCATTAAGCGTAAGGTTCGGTCTCGACCAGGGTGTCCAATATCTGTATGAAGACCACGTAGTATGTCTTTTCTATACTTTTCTGGTACGACCAGTTGTTCTCTGATGGTGTCTCCATCTTGGATTTTTCTATATAGGACCCCTCTCTTCATAATGAAACTACTGAAGTTTCTTTTCATGATTAAATCCTCTTTGGTGAGGTTTTTTGTTGGTATCTTTTCATCCAGTACAGCACGTCTCCATCTATCTATTAGTATATCTTGCCTTTGACTTTTCCTTAACTCCCTGAATTCTACTTGTGCTATTGTTTGAGATGGGTCTTCTGTAATTTCCACAATATTCAGGTTTTCACATGGAACTGTCTCTATGTATGCTGGTATGAAAATAGAACTACAGATGGCTTGGATTTTAGTGTTTTCAATCTTTTCAGTTTGTTCATTTGTTTGATCATTCTGAGTTTCACTTTCTTTGTTAAAGGGATATCTGCTTAAACCATCTGCATCTGCATTGTTAATTCCTGCTCTGTAGTAAATATCAAAGTTGTATTGTCCTAGTGCTGATGCCCATCTTTGGCCTGTAGCGTCAAGTTTGGCTGATGTTAGAATATAAGTTAACGGGTTGTTGTCCGTCAAGACAGTGAAATGGTTCATGAGAAGATAATCTGAAAATTTTCAGTGACTGCCCATTTAAGAGCTAAAAATTCCAGTTTGTAAGCACTGTAATTTTTTTCAGATTTGCTCAGAGATCTGCTGGCATAAGCTATAACATGTTTGTTATTTCCATCTGATTGGTACAATATAGATCCAAGTCCATTTGATGAGGCATCTATATGTAATTCAAAAGGTTTATTGAAGTCTGGATAAGCCAAAATTGGAGGTTCTGATAGTATCTTTTTTAAGTTGTCAAAAATATTTTGTTCTTTTTCTGTCCAATTCCATTCTTTTGTACTTTTCTTTTGTCCTTTTTTAGTAGAAGTTGGAGGAAGTAGATCTGCTAAGGGTCTTGTTATTTTACTAAAGTCCTTGATGAAACGGCGATAGTACCCCGCAAAAGCAAGAAACGATCTAAGTTCGTCAGAGTTTGAAGGAGTGGGCCAGTTTCTAACTTTTTCTATTTTGGCTGGATCTGTTTCAATTCCATTTTCTGATACGATGTGTCCTAAAAAGCTGACCTTTGGTTGTATAAAGTAACATTTCTCAGGTGATAATTTTAAGTTACATTCTTGGAGTCTGGTGAGTATTAAGTCAAGTCTTCTTAAGTGTTCATCAAAGGTGTCTGCAAATACTATGAGGTCATCTAAATAAATGACACAAATGGTCATGTTATATTCTCCTAAGCACTCCTCCATTAGTCTTTGATAGGTGGCAGGAGAATTACTGAGCCCAAAGGGCATTTTAGAATACTCATAGAAGCCTAGGGGACCAACTGTAAAAGCTGTTCTTTCTTTGTGGCTTTCCTCTATTTCTACCTGATGGTATCCAGCCTTCATGTCTATGGTTGTGAAGTACTTACTGCCCTTGAGTATGTCAAAGACTTCCTCTATTCTTGGAAGGGCATATGCATCTTTGATGCTTCTGTCATTCAGCATTCTATAGTCTACGCACATGCGTAGCTTCCCATTTTTCTTCCTAACAAGAACTACATTGCTAGCCCATGGGGATTTGGATTTCCTTATAATGCCAGCTACTAAAAGTTGGTCTAGATGTTGTCTAACTTCTTCAATCATCATGGGTGGTATCCTACGGTGCCTTTGTTTAAAAGGAGTTTCATATCCTGGTAGAAGATCTATCCTATGTTTAATTTTGTCACATTGGCCAATGTCTGTGTCTGATGTAGAAAAAACTCCTATATGTTTTTTAGAAGTTCTGTTACTTTTTGTTTTTGATCATTATTTAAGGTGCCACTATTGTCTACATGTATCTGACCTAGTACTTCTTCTTGACTGATCTCTTCTGCTAGTTTGTCCATACTATCATGATCTATGGTTACTGGCTGAAGTTCACATAAGATGGCTCTAGGTTGAATGATAACTGTATTTGTTGTCAGATTTGATAAATTCACTGTAATATCTGAGTTGTTCCTGTATTTGTAGTTAATAACAGATGGAGTGATATCTATATATGAAGGCAGATTTGATTCTTCACATTCATGAATGATGGCTGATGTTTCATGATATTCCATCTCCTTATCTGTGTATCCTTTTATATTTATGGACTCATTTGGTTTCAAAATTATTTTTTCTGGCACTGCACTTCTTACTATGGCAATTCTATCTTTGTTTTTCTTTAATTCTCTTTCTCTATTGACTAAACATCTAAATGCCAAGTACCAAGGTGTTTTCATGCCATTTCTTTGGGCCTTCTGTAAAAATTGTTCTCCAAATTTTGTTTTACATTCACTCAGAAGTTCTTTGAGTATATTAGTGCCCAGTATGACAGGGGTCGTAGCCGAATAAATGGTATCTGGACATACCAAGAATAAACCAAAGTGTTTTTCTGACTGTGGTAACCCATCAATAACACAAACTTCCAACTCTACATAGCCATCATAGGGAAGCTTATTGCCATCTGCGCATTCTATATCTATGATGTCATTCAAAGGATGTAGTTTATGAGAATGTGCAAAATTGTTTTCATAAAAGGATTTTGATATAACACTGACACAGCTTCCACTGTCCAACAAAGATGTTACCTCAGTGTTATTCAACAAAATTTTTGATTCATTAATTTCTCCAACTAATTTGGGATCTGATCCTGTGCTCTTGTTCGATCCCGTAACACGAGCTCTTATGCGTTTTTTGGACAAAACTTTGCTATATGTCCTTTCTGATGGCAAATGAAACATTCAGGTGCCATTGTTGTTTGCCCTAATGGCCTTCGGGGTCTAAAACCTCCTCTACCTCTGCCTCTTGTATCACCTCGGCCACCTCTACCTCTATATCCTGTGAAGCTACCTCTTGGCCATGGTGGTGGATAATAACTATCTTGTTTAGTACTTGCTTCTGTCTGTTTCTTTTCAAGTTCATCTATCCTTTTATTAAGTTTCTGCAATAACTCTTTTACTTCAGACAATTCACTGCTCTCTTTCTTTTCCACATTAATAGCAGCATTACATTTCTTAACTTCTTTGTCACCCTCTTTCAGTTCTGCTTCAATCTTTCTGAGTTCAATTTTAAATCGATCGTAATCATCGATTGTGTCATTCTTGTATGATGCCTGGTGCTTAATTTCGGGCCTAAGGCCTTCATACAAGACACTCTTTAGCTGCTCACTATCTGACTGCTTTAGTGCTTTAAGTGTAACTGCTTGTGAAAACAGTTCCTCCAGTCTAGATGTGTAAGTGGAAATTGGCTCATTTGGCTTTTGTTTACAAGAAAAGAATTTGCAGAGTATGCTTTCTTTAGTCTCAATGTTTCCAAATGTACTTTCCAGCTTGTCTAATACTTGACGTACTGTGACTCCTGTTCCGAGTCTGCGTACTACATCGCTAGCATTTCCTTTCAATGCCCTTCTAATTCCCAGTAATATTTGTTCATCTTTGAACGTTCTTTCAAACATCAATGCCTCCACCTCAAATTTAAAAGTAGCCCAACTTACATCCCCTTTATTATCCTCCCCTTGAAAACTAGGAAGTTTAGGATAAGGGAAAGTTCCAGTGTATTTGGGTGTTTCAGTTACTGTTGATGATACAGGATGATGTGCATTGTCAGAAGTTCTGGATGATTCAGGCTTTGTTTCTCCTGAAGGTGACTTCTCTTCAGTTGATTCTGTTTTCACAGGTACTTTCAAACTATAACTCTCAGGTTTAGTTTCTATTGTAGTTGATTCCTTTTCAACTATACCAAAAGCTTTAGCTTTAGCTTTGATTATTTTTACTAAGTCATCTGAGTTTTCCACTCCTAGTGCTTTCAAAGCTGACAATAAGTCTTCCTCCTCCTTCGTAATAAGCCTCAGATCATGTCCTCCCATAGCTTCCTCAAGTTTACCGTCTTCCTCTGTATCCATTTTAATATCACTTTTTGTGTATCTGACACATGATATATACTTTTCCTTCGTGTCACTTCACTTAAGTTTGCTGTTATTTATAACAACAAATCACTAAATCACTACATATGATAACACTATGATCACTACATCAGTTTGACATTATGTCACTATAAACACTTTAATGTGTTATCACTGCAACACTAAAGAACTATAAACACGACACCACTAAATCACTGTAAGATCAAACACTATATGTATACAGTATATCAAGACACTATAAACATATACCACTATACCACTACAACACCCAAGCACTAAGCACAATAACACACTACAACACCAAAGCACTATAACGCTACACCATCATGTTACTACAACACCAAAGCACTATAAAACTACACCACTATGTTACTACAACAACAAAGCAATATCTTCATACACCAAATCACTTAAACATTTCACCACTTTATCACTGTAGTATCAAAACACTAGTATACTACACCACTAAAATCACTAAAATAAAGCACTATGTCCACCAATCACTATAACGCCGTAACACTATATCACTATAATACTAAAACACTACGAACACTAATCACTATATATATTACTGCACCACTATAATAGACACCACTATAAACACTATATCAGTATAACACTACACAGCTGTTTCATTATAATGTTAAAGCACTATAAATACTAATACACTATAAACACTACAGTGCCATACCACTACACTACCTTGTCACTATAAACACTACAGTGTCATATTTCAATTAGCCGTTTTAATTCACTGACATTCCTTGCAACAGAAATATTCTACCTTTGCTGTGTCTCTTTGAATACAATATTCAATTCACTAAATTCAACAAGTTATCTTCAAAGCAACACCTTTCCACTACACCAACAGAAATTATCTATATTCAATGTATATTCTGTTTTCAACATCTACTACAAAAAAAAAAAAAACAACCAAGTGTCAAAATTCAGACATATGATTCTGAATATTTGGTACAGGATGCAAAAATTCCGGCACAAAATTCAGAGCTCTGATTCGCAACGACGAAAAAAAAAATTTCTAAATAACCAACTGTCATTTAGAATCAAACTGGATTTTAATTTAAAGTGTTTTGAAACTATTTCTGTTTCAAGACACTAAAGATATTGTTACTTGAATAAACAAGTCTATTTCCAACCTTGGTTTCAAATTCCAACCTTGGAAACTATTTTTATTTTATTAAATTATTGTATACTTAATGTATACTTATTTAATAAAATAATTTAATACTATTGAATGGATTTATCAATAATGTGTAACTGTTATTTCAATTACCTGAAACACCTCTGTTCTACATCAGTACATGTGGACTCTGACCTATATTTTAACCTGGTGTTAAAAATATTACTATCAGCTGATTAAGGCTATCTATAAATACTACTGTTGCTAATAATAGTTATCACCTGGTAGTCACATGTTCATACATGTCATTCTACCCAAAATTACTACCCAATGAAATCCTTAGGATACAGTCAAGTGACAGTCACGTGTCAATTACGTAATCAATGTCAAAAATATCAGCCAATGAAATCAAGTTATTCAAGTCATGTGACAGTCACATGGTATTTAGCCTCTTTCCCGGTGTAGACAAAATGGGGGGCAAAACAACCAAATCCCGGCACTCATATGAAAATAAATGCTCTACCGTCTCTATTTTATCAACAGAAAGAAATATCCAAATAAAAATGACCATGAAATATCAGGACTGACCCATAGCCAAATTAGACACCTGACAAAACTCACAGAAATTCCTGATTGACTGACCTTGTTTACATCAAACCGAAAGTAGGTCAATTTGTGTTTAGCAATTGAGTTTCAAAATACACTTTTGCTAAAAATAATTCCTTGATGCTGTAGACAGGTTTACTTTTAAGAAAGAATCTAGAATTTAGTAAAGAGAATACCGTCACCAATTACCATCACCAATTATTTTGTTATTATGCAGCTGTGAAGTTCTCTTACACTCTACAATATCATTCTTATATATACATGTATATGTATACATGTCATAAACTGCAGTCTAATTGATTATAAATAGTCTCTTATAAAAAATTTAAAGAATCTGTCTTTAAATATGAGTATTATTTATGAAAACAACTGCAATTTATGAACATATATATCAAAATTTTGTACTCACACTCAGTTGACTGTAAACTGTACTGTAAAAAGGAAATATATCTGGCCACTAGAAACTGTCACTAGTATAGTTTATATAATTCACTACTCTTAAGTCCAAAAATGACAGCGTGATAACTGTCACTTATTTTTAAAAGTCTTATCTTCTTCTTGCCTCCTCCCTGGAAACTTGCTGACCTCAGAAAGTAAGGGGTGATTATCGTGTTCCTGATCGTAACGTTATCGCCATCCTTTACCCAAGCGTATTATCGATATCGGTGTCCTTTATCCAATCGTATGGTGTTCTCTAGCCAAACTGTATTGGTCAGTTTGACATCCTCTATGAAATGGTATTGGTTATGGTTTTCTTAACCAAATCGAATCCCATAATGACATGGATTCTGAATAACTCCACTTGTGTTTTCAATACATATGCAGTCACTTGTTTCTTTGGAAGAAACAAAATTAACCATAGGTAGTGGTACTGCTTTATAATTCTATTAAAATCCAGCTTTAACAAAACCACTAAGTCTCTGGTGTTTCACAAATGTATAGTTTTACTGTTGAAATCAACGTTGGGCGCCATTTGTAATAGGGTCCAATGGCGTATTATAAATTAACGTATTAGTCCCTGAGGGTCGAGTGGGTACGGGGAGAGTCCAAATCAACAGTAGACAAGTTACGGTTTCATATTTCTATTATCGTGTAGCAAGTTACTCTGAAACAATTATAACAAATACTCAATCCATGGTAAGACAAGGTTAAAACAATACATTATCATGGTCAGCATTAATAAATGATCACATACAATATATAATAAATATGTTATCTAGTGGCCAACATCTAGTTACACAGAAATACTAATTACGCAGTAGTACTTCAACATGATTACTACATAAATTATATACTTTTGGTTATCACTTAAGTTTTAACATAAAATCATAACATGACACATTACACAGAACTTACCATCTATGGGATGAGTACTGTTCATACAAAGGTCAACACACCACTCTCCTCCAAGTTTGCACACCAGTGACTGTTAGCTGTAAGGTTAAATATTAATGGTGAATAACAGAAAGAAATGTGATTTAGTGACACAAGTCTTAGTGTATTCTGAAACTCATCTAGATTATAGGATCCTAGATTATAGGACTTACAATACTTAATTTAGTAGAATTTAAGGTAAAAGAATTACAATAATGCAATCCTTCAATTTACAAGGTAGTGCTTACAGACAGTCAGGATGGATACATACCAAGCTAAACATCATTCTTGACCACCAAACAAAACCAAACAAAACACATCTTCTCCACAAAGAACAAAGACTAGCACTGGCTACTCAGTGCTTTCTTACACAACACCTGATATACAAATACCTGTAAATCATTCACCCATGAGCCAACCAGGTAATACCTTAGAACACTGACCAGATAACCAATCAATTCAAAGTTAAGATAAAATCAGAGTAAGATAAGACAGATTATCTCCCTTTGTAAACATGAAATTGCAACAATACTGGAGAAGTTGTCTCCATTAGACTATACCTAAAATTAGACCCTGTTACAAATGTATCGCTGCAAATGGAGTGTACTTTGAGAAGTTGTAAGGATGTTTTCACAGAGACGTGATTTTAGATACTGGACGTCAGTAAAATGACGTTACGATCTGTTAGTAAATGACGTTTGCGTGCTCCGGGGTTTCCGTTCCGGGATTTTTATATTTGTTGCTATGTCAACAGTTTTTATTGTATATTGTTAATATTTGGCTAGTTTGTTGATTGTATATTCTTTATTGCCATATCATAAAATCATGAAGCTGCAACAATGCGTTTTAATTTTATGACTGAATTCGACGAACTTTTTGATTCGCCCTCGTACATAAAATTTTCTTGAAAATCATGGTGACTTAATAAGCTGAACAAACGACACGAGTTGATGTGCACTGTCACAGATGCATATAAATGTTACATATTGAAAACACAGCATGATTCTCTCTAGACACGGTAGGCACACGGTATGTGTCTGAAAATAAGACAAGTGCACCGATAAGCAGAAAGAAAATTTAAAAAAACTCCTGTATAGTGAAGACCTTTAAAACAAAAGGTATGTGCTTCAGTATCTTGAAAGATCATATCTTTTAAAAGAGGTTATTTGATAATCATTTCTTTTAAAAGAGGGTATATAATCACTATCAATAAAATGAAAATGATACCCGTGAGTCTTTTTTTTGATGGATTTTAATATAAATTATGAATTTTTACAGTGATTTCTTTAACAAACGTTTGTTCTTATTTTTTATTAAAAAAAACAACAACAAAAAAACAACAACAAAAAAGCAACAACAACAATCTGACTATTTGTACTGTTTGCTATGATGAATGTTACGAAAATATAGCAGCCTTTTTACAATTATTTATTTTTTTTCATTTTGAGAGCTTCTTATCAAAATTAGCACTATTAATTTTATTTTGGCATTTTAAAAATTTTTCAGTGTACAAAAACTTTGTTAAGATAAAACTACTTTCCTGCACGACAAATAGTATCATAATTATATCACTATTGAACTATATGAAAAACAGTCAGGACACTGGAGAATTAAATATTAATTGATCAAATACGGATTAGATTCTGCATAATTAGGTATGTTTTCTTCTTTTTTTTTCTAAACTTAAGCGTTTATGGGCCTAACACTCACTTTTCGCGTAATTTGAATGGAACTCGCCAAACATAAAACCTTTTAGATAATCGCTTTGCAGTTATCTTCAAAATGGTCTCCCTATAATCACTGAAAGAAAGAATCCTTAATCTGCATATCTCGATACTATTTTGACAATATGACTTATAATGATAGTAGAATTTAATTACGAGTACATTTAATTTAATTTAATTTAATCACATTTGTCGCATGGCTCTTCTCGCGTTTTGCTTACTGGTACTGCTGTTACTGCTACTGCCAACTTCACGTTTGATTTAATTTCTACTGCCAACTGCTACTGCGTACTACTACTGCCAACTTCCTATTATTGTCGTTATAGGTGAAATCTCTCAGAGATTAGCTAGAAAAATCTATTAATTTTTTTGAACTTTCGTAAGAAAAGTCTATGTAGATATGCCAGTGAGGGCGCATTTAAATAACAATGTGTGTCTTGTTTTGATAGATTATGTATGTCGACGACAGTTATCAAATCAAAGCACTGAAGACACTGAATTTGTTTGGGTCATAGAACCAGTAATCAATGTTGCCAATATTTTCTTTTCCTTCCATTTTGAAGAAAAGTTGTTTAAAAGTGTTCATTTCTCATAATTATTGGCTGGTCCTGTAAGAGACTGAATACTCCTCTAATGCTGCACCAGTGTACTCGGTATTGAACATTGAAAAATACTGTCTTGTCGAAAATATTCCCACATGTCACTTTGTCAGAAGAGTATTATGTAGTTTCATGTTAATACATGATATTGCCTTAAAGTTATAAATAATAATTAAATATGAAAAATTACAACGGACATTAATTGCAAAATTATGCATAAGAACGTCATGGTTCATATGGCACTCCACTTTATCAATGAAATTTATCAAAGTGTGAAGTTTCAAGTTGATATATCCAACACTTTTGAGTGATTCCCCGGGCACTAAATTAAAGGATGAAAAATCACAAAGGACAATGAATGCAAAATTATGCATAAAAAAGTTGTGGTTCTTGGACACTGCGATCTCCTCAGTAAGATCTGTCCATCTATGTAGGCAAATTTGATAAATTACAAATAATGATGCCGCCAGTACTTTTTAAATTATGCACTCCCTGTGCTGGAGGTTGGCGGGGAATATAATGAAATTTGAAATGAAATCCAAGTAGTAATTGCCTAAGATCAAGTGTATGAAGTTGAAATACTAGACAATTAATGTTAATGTGCAAATCAGCATCTCTTAGTAACAAAATTGCACCTAGTGAATGTTGTATTAATGGATTTTTGGTTGGTCAATACATAGAATTCGGATTGGGTACATTGCAAACAAACAAATGCAAACCTGTTAAATGATGGATCAGACGCGAATCTGTTTTCCAATTTAATATCTTTGAATGAATTAACACTGTTTGCTAGATTTCCATTTAGATTTTATTAAAATCTGCCATTGGAAGTTAAGGGAGATGTATTTAAAGTTATATGGCTTTGTCTTAGATAGTATTGAAATAAATAACTTTAGCAACGAATTTTACGATATTTTGTATATGAATAGAACTACATCTATGCATGTGTATAATATTTCAAATAGGGAAACATTAACTGTATCAAAACAAATGTATTTCATACTAAACTAAAAAATGAATTTTAGTTTTAGTACAGTAATCTTAAACCTCGTCCAGTGACAACAAAAGCCATCCAATGTTATTGGCCCATAGATAGTTATACAGAACAACATTGTCATTATTTGCAGGCTTCCTTTTACATTCAGTTAGTACATTGTCATACTTTAAACAATGTTTCAGAACAATTTTTCATATTTTTTAATTTGATCTTGACTGTTAAGGCTACTATTTTATAAATAAATACATTTTATACAAACTTATATTTTGATGCTGTATTATTTATTCTGTAATATAAACATTTGAAAAAATTACCCAAGTGTACTAATTGGAAAAGAATTATAGAATACATTTTCTGGCAATGCATGAATATAATAGTTCTAACAGTTCTAACAGATCTTTGTGTTCATAAATCATTCTTTAACAGTTATTATGTAAAAGGAACAAGGAATTAAATATTCAAGTGGTATAGGAAATATAGAGATGTCACAAAAATGCAATGGACAGACAGTAACTCCCCCATAAAGTCCTTCTCCCATTCAGTGTCAGGCGATCAAATTCTTACGAAGAAGTAAGTCTTTAACAGAAAGATGCAATACATTTAAGAATACAAAAATAGCTAGAATGGGATTCGAGTACCGATTGTAGCGCATCGAAGGCTTACACTCTTACCACTGAGCTAAAGAATCAATTGGTTATTGTGAATCCGCGACACGGAATACACAAATACACGCAAATACTCCCAAAACACTTGATTTATACCTCAATAGTGATAAAAGACAGGTTTTTTAAAACAAATATTATTGTAAGGTATATATCTACAACGCAAAGAAAAAATTGAAATTGAAATTCAACATCACCAGTCGTACATATTAGCTAACTTTCGGACATAAACGGCTATCATAAGATTTTCGCTCTGTGAAAAAAACAAACAAACAAACAAACAAACAAAAAACATATTTATGGTTGTTTTTCTTCCATTCACAATCAATCTGCTAAGCCTACTGCTTTCAAACGCGGCAATAATTGTAATGATTTTGAAGGAAATGCTGAAAATGATAATGATACTCGATATTTTGTATTGGCTATGAGGCGACGGATCAGGGCGAAGTGTAAAACCCGAAACCCGGAGAAATTATAGCGATTTTCCGGAAATAATGGAAAAGGCTGTAAGTGCCGTAATACGTGTGCTAGAGTCATAATTTTGATATCTATATACCCTTGAGACTCTAAGCTTTAACATACATGTAAATAATTATATTTGCTTAAGGCAAATGAAAGTTAATAACGCTCCTGAAAATAGCATTACCGCTGCCATAAAATACAGCCGTACGAGAAAACCCGGAAATCACGTAAAAGGCTATATTTAACTAAATACGTATGCTAGAATAAAAAAAATTCTATATTAAGTAGAGACTCAGCTTTTACATATATGTAATATCTGCTTAAGAGGAATTCGTATTATCAAGCTCATGAAAATGGCTTTACCGCGGCCGTAAAATACAGTTGTACTAGAAAACCCGGTTATCATGGAAAAGGCTCTTAATTACTACGTGAGCTATATTGGTATCTATATTAACTAGAGACTCTCAGCCTTTACATATATGTAAATAATTATATTTGCCTGAGAGGAATTTATGTTATGAAGCCCTCAAAAATAGCATTAGTGATGCCGCAAAATACAGCCGTACGAGAAAACCTGAAATTATGGGAAACTGCTACAAGCAGTACCGTAATAATATGTTATTAGTTACATCATTTTAAGATTGTCTTTTGTTAATTTGAAAATTTATACTCATGGGTGTCTCTGGAATGGGATGCTTTCTGTATCTTGCACTACTCCCTTAGCATAAAAAACTAATCTCTTCAGGAGGAGTTGGTCATATGGGCAACCGGTACCGACGATAAATAAGCTCAGATAGATAGATAGATCAAATTCGATAAGTTAGGTCAGAGACATAGATATGTCTCTGGTTAGGTGTGCTATCTTAATCATCCATACAGCAAGAAAATTGACTACTGATTAATTTTGTGCTTTAATGTGGAGGTTTGTGTTAAAACAAACAAAAACTCGATAATATATAAACAGGATTTCTTTATATACCTTTTCTCAAGTCTAAGGGAGATAATCATTACTATAAATACAACGATTAGTGATCAGTTCGGAACGATCAGTGGTTCAGTGGTAACGCGCTGGACTGGTAATCCAGGAGTCCCGAGATCGATCCCTCGCTCCTCCACTAACATTACTAATTACCTTTCGGATGAGACGTTAAACCGAGGTCCCATGTATCAGTGCTGTACACTGAGCATGCAAAGAACCAGGAGTGTCTCTGGAATGGGATGCTTTCTGTATCTTGCACTACCCTCGCAAATTAAAATAACTAATCTCTTCAGGGGACGTCGGTCATATTGACAACCGGTACCGACGAGCTCAAATAGATAGATATCTTTTTTACTTTTACTAGTAAATTTAATCATTACTGCTGTCTGCTTATTGTGCATATTCTTTATTAATCTAAACGTATTTAAAATGATTTCCAGAAAAGCGGTGTTTTATCCGGGTTTTCCGTAGAATCGGGTTAATTCTATATCAAATAACCTTACTTAACGTCATTAAATCAAGCTAATTTTCATAAACGTTTCATATTGAAACGTAGTTTAAACATATATGGTATTTTCTTTAATCTGTCTTTACTAATTCAATGTTTCATTCCGCGTTTTCCGTAGAATCGTGCTTTTTCTTTATCAATTTAAACTTACTGAGCGTCATTAAATCAAGATTTTTTTTTATAAATATTTGTTTTTGATAGGAAAATAAAGCATATGTAGTATTTTCAGTTATTTATCTTTGTTATTTTTTAAAAAAGAACGTCAAAAATGAATTCCGGAGAATCGATGTTTTTCCGGGTTGTCCAGGTTTTACACCTGCCTACAGATCTGGACCTCGTCACTTGTAAGTAATAAACAGAGAAACCGTGACCTAATTAAAATATATGGGCTTTTCTCAAGGTTATACCTGTTACAAACTCGTTTGTAATAATAGTCAACTTCTACATTCATCTATCGTTAAGAAAACACCACATGATAAGAAAGAATCTACAAACTTTTCATGAGCGTGGTAATCTTTTCTGTTTACTTATCGGCGAGGTTTGGTCACGTTACAAATAAATGCGTAATTTCATGTAAACGAACACCCTTTCATTCAAAAGTACTGACTGACATGTTGATAATCAAAGTTGTTTGAATATATTACCGATAATTTGTTGAAGTGAAAAGAATTGCACACTATTAGGAATCTTTAATCTTTTAGTCAGTATTGACTTTTGGCAGTAATAAGTTGAAGTTGACCAGTCGGGAACTATTTTTCTGTTCTCTGAGAAGGGTGTAAAAATTAATGCGCCAGTTCATTTTATACAGACGGATTTGGTAACTAAGAAGTGATAGAGGCCGAAATTGTGCTAACATTATTGGTTTGGTCTGACGACCCAAACAAATAGAAATCTCAGATTTTTTAGTTGCCAGGTAATGATGATAGATAATAATATCATCTGTAGCTCCAATAAATATCCTGGTCGTCTTGTTAGATAATTTTTTAATTCGTTCTCGAACAAATGTCAGGTATGAATTCTGACAAAAAAATGGAGTAAGTAGCTATACACTTCATCCATATTTACCTTTAATCAAAATAACCAAGTTGTAAGGCAGTCGAGATATGCTGCGACACAGTGAGTGTTCAGAAATAGAAGTAACAAAGAGAAGATATTTCCTTCACTTCTAAACTGAATTTAAATAGAAAAGAAATCAGTTATAGGAGGTAAAATTACTTTATGATAAATATATACATTAAACAGTTCTACAATATCCAGCTGCTCATTGGATGCTTCCTGTTTCCCCCCAAAATAACTATCTTGAAGTAAAAAGAATTGTAATCGTTATTTTTGCACTATTCAAAATTAAAATGGTAACTTTGACCATAATTTAACTTCAATCACAAAACAACAACAACAGATCCTGTCTATATTTTTTCTTAATTTTACTTGTTTTTTCATGGATTGCGTTGATTAGGAAGCGATTTGATATTTCTCAAGTAGAGGACGACAATGATCGAAAATTGACAGGTGACATTTTGGCCCAAGGCCACCTTGACCTCTGCTTGACCAATACCCGATCGCTTCTCGAGCATTTTGCTTATCGAGTCAAACTAGATTTTTTTGGACATGACAATGTTCGGTAAGGACACCGGGGTGATGCATACCAATGTAGACTATTCGAGCGATTAATCGGGCTTATCGGCAGTTGGAACCTTGCATTATACGTATAATTTCTATGACAGTTGTGTATATATTACAGTCTTCATTTGTTTATATTTAGTCCGTCGTTTTCCCATGACCAGGAAAACATAATTTAAGAGGCAATCGATCAGCTTAGTAATTAAAGTAAAATACAACCTCAGAAAAGATTTGAATTCTACAAGAAATTAGTGTAGTAGCAAATAAATTATTGATTAATTTTAAACCAATGTCCATAATGTAATCTTTGTATTAAGAGCCCTGCGTAAATATGTAATGAAACGCATAGAATACATTTGTTATATCATTTTCGACTAGAATAAACAAACAGTATTTTCAAAGATTTTTTTGCGCATTGTTGCACATAAAGAATATTTAGGTTTCCGCTACCAATCAAATCACTTTGACCGCCCTGATAGCAGTTTGACTAACTGCTTGCTGAGGCTTGCACATAATTTGTTCTGACCGCTTGTCGATCATAAACCACCCTCACACCTCATTGGTTTAAAACCGTTTAGCGGAAAAAAGATATAAATACATGGGCCAATAATTATCGCTTGTACAGAATGAAGTATTCTCGGTCACAATGTAGGTGGTTACGAGCATGATCTTGGTGTTATTTAATAATTAATTTAATATAGGCTCTATTATTTGACAGAGGGCAGTCGTATTGGACCTGAGGTCGAAGGCGAATACGACTGTTCTTTGTAGGAATTGCAGGGACTATTTCAATTAAATGATTTAATGACAATTTTATTTCATAATTTTAGAATTTGCTCACCCTCCATCTTGCGTCGTCAGCTTCTGTTCATGAGAGTTACAAGCTGTTATAAAAAGCAAATCGGCTTTTCATACAAATACTGTACTAAGGTCAAATACATTTTTGAGTCACTTCTTACTGCTTATAGGCTAAATATATATAAACAGGATAAAAGTTGATAGAACTATTTTAAAGATTCCTAATACTCTATGCTACTACTTGGAAAAGAAAATGGCTGTCATTTAAAATTGAATTTTGTATCATTTTTTGGTCAAACATGTGAGCTTCAAGAGGGCCAGTATCAATTCCACCTTTCAGGCTCGCAGCCGATCAGTGTTATTGATATTAGTCAGTCTTCTGGTATGGGATTTTGCTGATAATGAGTGGTTATAAAATAATTCATGCTTCTGACGTTTTTAAGTTTTATAAAGCTGACCAGTCATGTTTTGCTATTTTTTTCATTTGAAAGTTTAGTTCGATTGCTTATTTATGTATCTGTCTGTACTTTAAAGCTGCTGACCCCAAGAACTTAGCTTGAACATACTTTAATTCAAAAAACCAATTCAAAAATATAATTTTATACTTTACTACGACTTAGAAACTGAAGAAAAAAATGTTAGTAGTCGGATTCGAGCCTGTGACCCTGCTTGGGGAGAGACCAACTAGTCTACTGCACAACGGTGTCTTTTCCTATGAAAAAGTTTTTAATTATGTCTCATTAAATAATTGATTTGATATAGGCCCTGTTATTTGTTCGAGGGTAGTCGTAGCCGAGACCGAAGACCGAGCGCCAATACGACTGTCCCAAAGCACAAATAACAGGGTCTATTTCAATTCAATTTTTAATGACAATTTTATTTCTTAACAATTACAGAATTGCTTATCCTCCATTTTATTCTGTCGTCTGCTTGTGTTCATGAGACTTACAAGTTGTGAGAAAAAAAGGCTATTCACACAAATATCCTACAAAGGCCATATACAACCTCTTTTGGTAGTCACTTAGTACTGATAAAAAAGTGGATAGAACAATTTCAAATTTTCCTAAATCTGGATGCTATCACTTCGAAAAGAAAATGGCTGCCGTTTAAAATTGAATTCTATATCATTTTTGGACCTATCTATAAGCCAATCAAATGGAGCTACATGAAAGCCAATATCAATTTCACTTTTTCGGCCCGGGACCGATCAGTGTTTTTAGATATTGGCCCTGGTATTTAGAAAGTCCACCGTTTGTTGCGTCAGGCGTGTGGTATATTATGGTGCATATAATAAATGGTTATGAAATAAACTTAGTTATTTAATAATTTGTGACTAAAGGTGTTAAATATTTACCAATAAAATTTTCTCACTAACTAAACAGTTCGAAAAATCCGAAAATGTTACTAAAAATAGCCGTGTGGAAAATCTTATCTCACATGGGCTTATCTCGAATTCATTTAAAATGCGAACTACTTTTTGTATTCATATGCGCATATGTCACCGTTGACATTTTTAATTCATCTGTGTTTTTACTTTAGATTACACGTTCTCTGATTAATTTGCATTTAAATCACTTTAATCCATCAACTTTACTCATTCCTGGTGTTAAAACCTACGTTATACGTTTATTTTTAATCCATTTTACTTGAATCGGTGAAACGTGTATCCGCCATGTTTAATATTGTGTATTTGAAATTTGGTTGTTATGTTCACAGGCGTGAATACACAAAGAATAGTTCAAATTTTCTTTTGCGTTTGTTAGTTTTTTTTTTCAGTGAGTGAGTTAGTGAGAAAAATAATCAATCATTGGGCGTGGTTGGAGATCGGGATATCCAATGATAGATTCTATCAATGAAAAACTATTTATTTCGATGTGTTTCCGTTGCGAAAAAATAAGTCAGTTTGATATTTTTTGTTCTTAAATACATTAAGAATTAGTCATTTCTTTATGTATTAACATTTTCCTTTTTATGCTTCGGCGACAATAAGAAGGCGTTTGCGAAAATTTCAGTCGAAACTTCTTTTCTTCCGTGGTGAATAAAATTTTAGATGACAATGTAAGCAATGAAAGGATAGCCAACAGGATTTAGATATCTGAATGAAAAACATCTACTTTAGAAGTGTGAGATAACAGAAACCGAATCGTTCTCAATGAGTCGATATTGGTATAATATGCCTAAGAATAGATCCGTATTGTTATAAAGTTTGTGCAACTGGGCTTGATAGAAAAGTTTAAAACAGCTCGTTAACAACTGAACGGTAGAAAAAGTTGTCTCCAACACTTCCTTGTAACTGTTGGTAAAAAAGAAGAAAACTACTACATAAATATTACATGGGGGGAAAAGGCCAACTAGGGGAATTTCGGTTAAGTATAGAATACAATATTTCCGATGCAGGTGCTTGCTGTATCACGTGACACGTTCCGCAACTTGGCCTCTTCACCAGTCTCGGCACAGGCATTCGTTTAATCGTTTCATGAATAAATGTCCCGGAACACTATATAACCAACGCAAAGTACCAAAATTCACAAGAATGAATCTGAGGTTCAATTTATATCAAACAAATGTAATGTAAATCTTATCGTCTCTAATAGTGTTAATCTTTTCTTTCTATATGTAACAGGTAGTAAAAAAATTCAAGGATCGACCGGGTCTTGAACCCAAGGCCTTCCGCTTACAGGGCGGACACTCTACCAAAGGAGCCACCAAGTCACATAGCGTTACCTCTCGAATTATCAGCAATATACCTGTACCCGGCAGCATAATATTACAATCAATAACTCCATTCCAAGTGAAAACTTTATTCCACCGCATCCTTGATTTCTCTCAAATAAATTTCATCGCTTGTTTACAGAAGTTTTTTGTGACACCAATTTCGGTCTCTTATGAAGTAAAAAGAAATTAGATATTAAATTGTTGAACAAACACAATTTAGAAAATGTCCCTAAATATACAGTTTCTCCTTTTTGGCTGTTCTTATAGATGACATACTTTACTTATCTGGTTTGTCGTCTTCATTTATCAAGTTAACTTAGACTTACCTTTTGTCATCATTGATATATACATAAATTTAATAACATTCTTCCCTTTTATTTTGCCTCACCCATGCACAGTTTCAGTCTAAGAACTGGTCGGGTATGAATTCAGAGGCATGAATTCAGAGGTAGCTCTAGTTATTGTAAGACTATATGTAATATATACATACAGCTGCAAATCCTTTTTTTCTACCGTATTTAGAGGGATCCTTTCTTGAGGCCGCTGTACACAAAACCAGAAGTGTCTCTGTGCAATTTCTTCACTGTTCAGAGCAATTGGAAAGCCAACAGCTATCACTGCCTGTTCCAACACGTTTTGTTGACGTTCCAAGGAAAAAAATCAGACGAGCAAAACAAAATGAGACTCCGGTCGAAAGTGAAATCTCTGCAAAGAAAAATACCAACGTCCAAACTGGGTACACTGTTTTTGTTTGTTGTCGCATGTGCACTCTTTGCTGTAGCAGTAAAGTGGTTTGTTTTAGATAATCCCTACCGCTTTGGGAATATCAGTCTGCATGAACGCATTTTACACAACTCTGAACACTCCTTAGCTGTCTTTGTACTAAGTAACAGAGATGCTTTTGATCGACGAGAAGTTATTCGAAATACGTGGGCGTTTGGACGTAACAATGTGTTCTTCGTCGTCAGTAACAAATTTTGCCCATATCCACCAGAAAATCGCATTGTTGGCTCGTGTATTCCAAATAATTATTCTCTTACGAGTCAACACTTAAAAGATTACGTTGATAAGGAAGACAGAATTTCGAAAAAACTTCAATACGAGAAAGATCTGATTCTAGTCACTACCGGAGATAATTTTGAAGATTTCTCGAAGAAATTGACAGAAAGTTACAAATGGGCATTTCAAACACTTAAATTCAATTGGTTATTACATGTAGAGGATACAGTTCAAGTTGAACTGAAGCAGTTAGAGCAATATCTTAAATCAGCTTTTAATCCTTCTGAAAACATTGCAATTTTGTCATCAGTAGCACGCAAACCTGCTATCGTAGCAGCTGGGAAGAAAAAAAAATTTCAGGACCAGTTTATGTGTGGGCTAAATCAGGTAGTTTCAAAAAGTGTCGCTCAGTACGCTACAGGCGGTGTGAACAAATTATTTGAATATGAACACAAACAAGGTGTAACTAGAATACAAATAACAAATCCCGTGAATATGATATCACAGAGATATACTTATTTAGATTTCACAGGAAAAGAAAACTGTGAAAAGAATACAACGATAATACTCAATTTATATCTTAAGCCTAATGAAAGTAACACTGGTGCCTATCATAACTCAGTTACGGTACAGGCGTCAGAAAGAGAAGAGAGTACCAATTATATTATCTCAGAGAATCCCTCTACTTTTCTCCAGTCAGATAGATTTGACTTGATAGTTAAAATGGTATATGCATACTTCTACGTTTTCAAAGATGAAGTACCGAAAGTATTTCAGAATGCATATACTGAACATTTAAGAGTTTGGAACCGGTTCAAGGAACCATGTGCTGCGGTCAAAAAAGAATGGTACGATTCAGGGAGACCATGTAAAGAAACACAGGGAATGTCAGACTTTATTTCCCATTTTCAAAGTACAATAAACACTATTCGTAAATTTGGGTTTAATTCTAGCTTATCAATGATTCCTGTTGATAAGTTTGGCTATCTTCTGAATGGTGCTCATAGGTTAAGTGCATCAGTGGTTTTATCGAAGGAAGCGACTTTTGAACACCATAATTACGAAAGGCGTGATTACTTGGGATATTTACATTTCAAGGAATTTGGATTGCAAGAGCATGTTACTGATTTAGTTATGTTTGAATGGATGAGAATACAAATGCAACTGCCTTACTTAAAAAGGTTTGTCTCAATTGTTACAGTATTTTCAAACGATCCCAAAAAAGATGAGGCAATGCAAAAAATTGTGAAAGATAAGTGCTCAGTAGACAATGGTATTCTTTATGAAAAAAAGATAAAGATTACAAAGAACGGTGCTCGGCAGTTGATCACTCATATGTATGGACAGCAGCCAACGATTGAAAGGAACATTCAACAAATGTTATCCAAATTCGAGTTTTCGACTTACATCGTGTCGTTCCTTTTTGTTTACGGTAAAGAATTAAATGAGCTGCGGACGTGTAAGGATGAAATTAGAAAACTTTACAATGATACGATATACAAATCAACTTCACACATTCCAGATACACTGGAGGAAAATCTAATTTTAGCAGAAATGGTACTTAACCCGAATTCTGTACAATTCATGAATCAGGCGAAAGATGCTCTAGACTGTGAACTAATCGCTAAAGAGATTTCGGACCGTTCATTCAAACAGCCAATCAAAACACTCCCTGAGATATACATAGGTAGAGATGACGTCATGATTGACTCGGGAACGGTGCTTGGCTTCTTTGGTTTGCGTAAACGGGCAGATGTTGATTTATTGTTTCTCCAGGATGTGGATAAATCGATTCTTGGGGGTCGTCATGGAATGAAAATACAGGCCCATGCTTTTAAATTTAATTCATTTTCTAAAGAACGTGCGTCGGGAGAATACCATTTCAGCAATAAAGGTCCTGAAGATCAGTGGGATTTATTCTACGACCCTCAGAATTATGGCTATTGTTATGGTGTCAAATTTGTGTCATTAGAACAATTAAAAAGATACAAAGAACAGCGAAATCAACCTATAAAAGACCAAAATGACGTTCAGCTGATCAGTGATCTTTTAAAATCTATTAAAGAGGCTGTACTCGAGATCTGATATAAAAATATTTTTTACATCAATTAAATATCTAGATGCCGTGAGATTATAACAACATGATATTATACTTCAAAACGGATTATAAAAGTGAAAATAGAACCCAAAAAATATATTTGCTTCAGCTTAATTTTAACTCTGGACCCTCATGTTATCAAAATTTTACCAACGCTTTTACTGTCACCACTATCGCCAAACTCCGCGCACCGGTTACGCTACGCTCAGTAACCACTGCCTTCACACGAATCACGTGATGATGGTCTTATCACATGATTGCGTCAAGATGGCGGATACGCCAAAGAAACCGTTGAAAAATTGTTTCATCTGTTATAAACAGCGACAATATAATTTGAGCTCTGGTGTCAAGTCTGCCGATGTTTCAATGTTTTGCCTTAAGGGAGAGCTTAGAATCGAAATTATTGATGACTTGAATGATTTCTTTTTCAAAAGCGGTCATACAGTCGTAACAACTCGGCCTTTTCCGACAACTTCGTAAAAATACTTACTTACTGAAGTCGCCCGAGGTGTTCCGAATGGCGGTCATATTGTTTTGAAATAAACGGTGCGATATTAAAAAATATTCTCATAATATTTACGTTTCCGAAATTATTTTTTACTTGAGTTCACATCTTACACCTTACAGTCTTGAAACTTTAGCAAAACCGTGTTTACTTTAAAAAAAAATCAAATTTGAAAAAAATCATATCGTCAAAAATCTTGACGAAAATGTTGTGACGGCAGAGATCTAATCCTGTAAGGAGAGATCACTGCGTGGGAGATTGCACTATCGCTGCATGTGAAATTATAGTTATTTACTTTAAATCTTATACAATATAGTTTATACCGTCGCGTTACGGTATAGCACTATTTTGGGAAAAAAAATCAATTTATAATGTAATTATCTCACTTATTTTTGTCAGTTAGTTAGTTTTTAGCATTAGTCATGAATATTACAAGAAATGTATAATACAAGAAAACTTTCTTTTTTTGTCATCTGGAGGCCAGCCCCTTTAAAGTAAGCGGTAGTTCTAGCTTATGTGAGTGCTTATTGAATCTGTATTTTACATATTTTATTATATTTCTCTGTGTCCTTGAACAGCTTATTTAGTTTTTTATCAGTTCATTTCACTGTTTGTCATGACAAACTTAAGTACAGGAATTAACTAATTATCTAAGGACATGTGATTAACACAATTGGTTTATTCCTGAACAATAACAAGATATTGAAAAAAAAACGGTTCAAAATATTTTGCAGAAAGAAATGTATGCTGTTTTAAAGCCCTCCTGAGTGTCATGGGTAGGCTTTTGTGATCAGCCTTTGTCTGCCGTTGCCCGTCGTCAATGTTTAAGCTTGAGAACACTCTAAAAGGCTGCGTTTCTAATTCAACTTTCATGACACTTACTCAGAATGTTTGTTGTGGTGAAAGTGTGAAACTGGTTTACATTTAGTCAAAAACAAGGTTATTTGCTCAAATCAGAAGAAAAGCATTTTAAACATTCTTGAGTTAAATACATTCGGTCAGAACCTTAGTAATCAGTGGAAAGATTTAGAAACAGACTTAAGGTCACATTAACTGTGTTCGTAAAACATTCAGAATGTTTATCCTGATGATTTTCTTAAACGAATTTTAAAATTGGCCATGTTGCTTCAACAAATAGGTCACAAGCCAGTCCAAATCGATGGGAATCCCTGAGATATTTCTAGAGACCATATTGTATCCATTCTTCATCGAATTTGCTTAAATAAATTCGTATTTTTGACATTTGAGGCTAGGTCATTAGCGAAAACTTGCAAAGAATGTGTATCTTGATTTTTTTTTCGGTTAGGCTCTTAACTGTGTCACACAGCCTAGATCATTGATAAACCTTGTGAACAATGAAAAGGTAACATTAGTGACCCAATTAAGTGTTTATCTTGATACTTTTTCATGTGACCCAATTTTCAAGAAACTTGCTCAGAATGTTGCTCTTAATTATTTCTCGTAAGAGTCTGAAAGTAGCTCACATTTTTTGAAAAGCTAAGTAATTCACTTGGTCAGAGGAAAACCATGTTGTTCAGTTTGTGGTCCATTCTAATGAAATTTTGTTTGTCCCGATAATTTCTCTAACGAGTAGGAATCATGGTCATGTTAAAGCAAATACAAGGTCACCTTCATCTTTATTCAAGTAAAGCCTAATCAACGTTGTGGAGGCCAAATTCTAACCCAGTTCTCGTAGAATGTTGTAAGTTATTTATTTTGTTGATATATAGAATTAGGTTTAGGCAGGATCACCAGAAGCCAAAATTTAGGTCACGGAATCAGACAAACTGCAAACAGTCTAGAGGTCAATTGTCTTTGACAAATCGTCAACACTTTAAACTAGGTCATATAGGGTTAAAAGCAAGATCATTAGCTGATGTTATTGGAAAACTATGTAACCTTACAGGTCACATTGTTTACCCATTTTTAAAAGACTTGGTCGGAATGCTCGTTAAGATGATTTCTTGTGATGACTTAACCTGGTCACACCGCCTCAAGATTAAAAACAATCACATGAAAAAAGAAGGTTGACTTCGAAAAATGCTTATATCTGTAAGAAAGACCATATATACCATTTTTAAAAAGGACATTCGTATTCAGGTTAGCGATGTAGGACAATCATAGTCCTTTTGTTTTAAACAAGATTTACCTTGCATTTTATACTTATTTTTCTATTCTAGTATTAAATGGAATTATCCAAAGAGAATTAAACATATTCACAAATTTAATCTTTTTTGTTTATAATGGTAAACAGCGAATCTTTTTGTGCAAGAACATTCCGTCTTTGACGGTTTTCTCAAAAATATAAAGGCCAGTTATGTAACTTTTATTAAACTGTTAAAATTAATTCTTCTGTAGTTAAATGAAAAAGACACACAACTAGTACAACCATCGATTAAATCTATCTTAATTTTACATATAATCAAACGATACTTATTTATTTTTTATCGTTGGCGAACATGGCAGGAATACACTCTTAAGATTTGGTTTTAGTTTTTTTTTCTCTTTTATTCGTAAAAATAACTACATAATACAATCACTCATAACAAGATAAATAAGATAAGTGTATTACCATGTAAAGGACTGAAGATATTATCTACCATTCATTTTTTATCATTATCATTGACATTTCAAGTTTTTTTCACAAAGTTTTGTATAATTGGCTTATAAATGTTCCTACGATCATAATATTTACACAATGTCATTATATTCGTATTCAACATATTTATCATGTTTACATTTTCTTTTCTTCTTTCACTAATGATATATGACTTGCAAATACAGAGGCTTATATAACTTAACAATATATTTAAACCACAGTATTCTTTAAAAATAATTTTATATCCAATAATTACAGATTTCAGGTTTCTAAAATTTTTGATATGCCACATTTCATAAAGCAGTTATTTACTTTTGACCAAAAGTCATCTAAATATGAACATTCAACAAAAAAGTGTTGAAAGTCTTCAACAGTGTTGCAGTATCTGCAACTTGGAGAATTAAACATTTTCCAAGTACACAGGTGTTGATTTGTTGGAATTATTCTATGAATAGTCTTGTATTTATGATGTTTGACTCGGTTATCAACCAAAACTTCATTTAATTTGTAATAGAATGATTTCCAATGAATTTCGATCTCAAATAGCTTTTCCCAGAAGGAATGAATATATGATTTCTCAAATTTCTGCTCTAGTTGAAAATTGTAAAAATCTTTGTTAGTCATTGTTTGAATGTTTCTTAGTGGCAATTTTATTTCTAATGTAGTTTTGACGCATGAGCTTCTGGAAATTTGTGATTTTAACATTGTTTTCCATGCACATGGTATAGCCGTTCTTACAGATTGTATTTCAGCTATCCAATTTGATTTGTCTTTTAATTGATTTCTTAACTTTAGTTCATCTATATCGCCGTAGTTGTTTATAATGTCATTCAAAAATATTAGATCTGCTTCTATCCAGCTTTTAAAGACCAAAACATGTCCATTTAATTTAATAAATCGGTTACTCCAGAGTATTTGTTCTCTGATATTTATAAATGTGTTTGGTTTTTCATTTTTTTTATGTTTAGTAGTTCAATCCAAGCTTCAGCGATGTTTTGACAGAACAAGGGAAGTGTGTACTTTATTTTAGGCAATGATTTTTGAGAATCTAAGTTCATGTTGGAGACTAAAACTTCTTTGCCGAATTAATTTAAGTAGAACGAAGGGATGACTTTTAAAGTGGCGTATGTTTTTTCTACAAGCGTTTTAATCCATTTTGTTTTCAATGCTTTTGTAAAACTTTCAATATCTATTATTTCTAAGCCGCCATTAGATTTTGCACCAATTAAGATTGTTCTTTTAATTTTTTTTTCGCCTTTTCCGCCCCATAGAAATGTGAACAATAACTTATTAATTTTATTGAAAATGTCCTTTGGAACAGACATCGTTTGAAGCACATAAGTAAGTTTTGGGAGAACTAGAGATTTAATGACGAGAATTTTGCTTAGTTTCCATTTGTCAAGCAAACGCTGGTAATAGTCAATTTTGTCATTCTAGACATTTTATACGGTCGTTACCAAAGTAAATGCCTAAAGCTTTTACGTGTTTATTTGTAAAAGTAGTGTCACCAAATTTATGTTTGTTTTGTTTGGATTTGCCAATCCATAGGCCTTTTGTTTTATTTCTGATAAGTTTAAGACCTGAAAAAGTTCCAAATTCGTCTATAATTTCTAGAACACAAAAAATATCATTTGCGTTTTGCACAAATAAAGTGGTGTCGTCTGAGCAGTATCGGTTTTATATGGTACTCTAATGCCATTTATGCTTGGAGAGGTGCGAATTTTTATTGCCAAAGTTTCTGCAACAATGATAAAAAGAAGAGCAGACAGTGGACAACCTTGACGAATTCCTCGTGAGATGCTAAAAAACTTTGATTTCCACCTGTCATTTATAATAGGTTTTTGTTTTACATCAACATGCACGCATGACTTTGTGAGTCGACACGCTTTATAATGCCGTCACTCTTCATTTGTCTGACGTTTTGCTTACCTTCGTTTTACTTTCATTCGCATCACAACGCCATAGTGTGAAAAGAATTAACGCTTGATGATAGTAGAGCTTACAATATCTTATATCATTACGCCGTGTGAAATAATGTCATATAATTTTTGTCTTGTCAATTTTATTCTTTGTGATGTGCAAGCATTGTATTAGATATTGTTTGTCTGTAAAGATTTTCTGTAAAAATAAAATTTTTTGCTTTACACAGCAGTCTGTGCATGTAATTGATAATACGACACCACCATGTCATAGACAGAAGGGGAAAATAATAATTAAGAACTAAATAACCAAGGTTGAGTTGTAGGTCTTGTATCCCACACTTCCACGCAATATGTTCTATAAGTTTTGTGCCAAAAACACTAGGTGTGAAAAATTTTAATGTGGGCAACATATATGCCAAATTATTTCAAAACCCCTTGACTTGATAACGTTACAGAGTGACAATTTTTAAGTGTGACCTTGACTTTTGAGACACGCACCTGAGAGTTGAACACGCACATGGTCTAAAGGTGATAAACATTTTTGCTAACTTAAAAATCTTTAAATATCATTTACTCCCCCAAACTTTATTTGATGAGGTATAATAAAGAGATTAATTAATAAACATGGTCAAAAGTGTTACGATTCTTTTACACTGCACTTTCTATCACGCCCTTTATCTATTGTTTTTAAATTTCAATATACCATATGCTTTTGAACAATTTTAGCATTTCTCCGAATAAGCATAAATAAGAAACAATAAATAGAGAATAATAGGTTAGTGTCGTAATTAAGAGTTTATCTGGCAAGGCGTAGGAATTTATCGGATGAACCGATAGCGAACCCGATAAAGTCCGCAGCTGAACCAGATAAACTTTCTCAACTAAGACACTAACTTATTATTCGATTTATCCTGTCACATCTAAGAATTAATACAAAATTTACTAAAAATATTGAAAACCAATCTTTAAAGTGTTTCAAATTAGGCTAATGTCAAGAATATCCGCCAGGTGTACATATACACAAAGAATAGTTCTAAAGTTTCAATAATTTTATTTCCTTAAATGATCAATATATTGTAAGATCTAGATATTGATTTTTTTTCCAAGTAGTCTTTGTTTGTAATAACTACATTTTTATCACTTCCTTTTGATTATAGATACATTCATTGAGAAAAGTAGTCCGTCACGTATCATGTGCCGTATAAAACAAATTCGGATATGAAATAATTGACAAGAAAAGGTAATCGTAATTGATACTGAACTTGCTCTAATTGCTCTTGATCGTCATATCAACCAAAATCCCTTAAATGGACAGGCATTAATCAAGAGGGTCATGATGGGTCTAGAGGGTCCTAATTGCTCACGCTTAGACCACTATTTAAAACAACAAGGCTGTTGGGACATAAACAACTCAATGTACGTCTTTATTCAATGACTGTATTGCATCAACTAACATTTTAAATGTACAAAACATAAACAAAAGTGATGTCAACGTCACGTCGCGGTAAAATGCTGTATACCGTAATAGCGCCAAAAGTCTATATGTCATCTGAGCGTCTAAATAGTGAACGTTATATCTAGCAAAAGCCAATTACAGAAGCTGGGGTGGTTTTTTTTAGTCACCCAGGCCCGAAGGAACGCTTTAACAACTGCCATGCAACTATGTATAGTGATCTCCAAAATTTCAGTGGGGTTAATATTCTTACGCAGATCATCTGCGACTTCACGTAGCTGATTTCGATCAAAATGGCAATGTATTTGCATTCGGTTTGCCCAGAATAACTTCCAGGCACTATATGAATGGACCATAGCCCACGTTGGCTGGACAAGGGAGGATTGGTGAAGGTCCTTTTCAAAGACAAGTCCCGATATTGCCTAGCCGATACAGACAGGCTAGCAAGAGTGTTGATATGAGCCAAAGAGATTTTTCAATTAGCTTTCATCGCTGAAGAAGACAATTACGGTGGAGATTCAGTGATTATCTGGGGGCGCATGTGAATTTTACCGCAGTACATCCAACAGCTCAGCGAAACATCGACGGTATTCAAGATGTTCATGTTAAGTTGTTTAAAGGGACAGTTGGCGAGAACTTCATTTTGATAGACGATAATGTCCGTCCCCATGTTTTCCATGTGGCCTAGGAATACCTGGACAGGGAGCGGATCAAGCATCTGGTCTGGTCGCAGACCTTGAAAAAAACACAACAACATACGTGTCATTCCTGTGAAGTTTCGTCAAAATCCAACAAGCAGTTACGTAGATATACCCATGTGATCAAAGTTGGACAAATAAAGGTTTATAATGTATGGAATTATATTTTGACCAATGGAGAAACAGTATTTATCCAATTTTGGACTGGTTAAGTTTTGTAAAGCACAAGATTCATGGTTTCACTAATAAATTATTAGTTTAATAATATTTCTTTTGGTACTCTTCAATGTACAATAAATGCAACAATATTTTCATTTCGCAAAGTACAAAAGAAAACCTTTGCTCGGAATTAACTGCATCTCTCATAAACCTTTGTATGTATGCGCATAGCGGCGGGATCAGAGGCGTAGAAAACATTCGACTGCATCATGTTTATCTTTAAAACAAGACAAAACAAGACTTCTAAAATCCAGTAGGCATATGCATTCTCGAAGTTAAATTTGATTGTTTGGTTTTTACAAAGGGTAAAACTATGTATGTGGCCTTTATACAATTTAAAAAAGCATTTGATTCTGTGAATAGAAATAAATTGTATTCAGCACTCCAAAGGGTAGGTGTTAAGGGTAAATTATTTATGTGTATTCAAAGTGTATATAAATTCGTTACAGCAACAGTTAAAAATAATGAAGAAATGTCTCCTTCATTTGACTGTCCACTTGGTCTTAGACAGGGCTGTAAATTAAGTCTTATCCTATTTAGTTTATTTATTGATGAATTAAATGCATATGTTTGAAATAATAACTGTAAAGGTGTACAACTTACTCCAGATTTTATTGAGATATGTAGCTTATTATTTGCTAAAGATGTGGCAGTAGTATCAGATACTATTAAAGGTTTGCAGTAACAACTGAATAATGTACATTCTTATTGTTTAGAATGGAAGCTGAATGTCAACGTTGAAAAAATCTAAAATTATTGTCTTTAAGAACGGTGGACAGCGACGTAGGCAGGATTGGTGGTTTTATGATAATAAAGAAATAGAGGTTGTTAATGCTTTTGCCTATGTTGGAACATTATTTACAAGTAAAATGTCTATGTATAAAATGGATGAGAATAATGCTAACAAAGCTAAGAAATTATTTGTATCGCTTATGAAAAGTATGAGTGGCTTAAGGCCAATGCCATATTCGACATTCTTTAAAAAGTATGATGCAAAAATTATGCCAGTGTTATTGTATGGAGTTGAATTATGGGGTGTTGAGGGGCGAGATTGTATTGAAAAGATTCATTTGTTTGTGTGCAAGTATTTTATGAACACACCATTGAAATCTTGTAATGCTGCTGTGTTAGCTGATTGTGGAAGGTTTCCTGTGCAAATTGAAGCTTCAAAACGGTGTATAAAATTTTGGACAAGGCTTTTAGGTTTGACAAATGATAGATGTGTTAAAAAATGTTATATCATGCTTAAGTACTTTGATCAGCTAGGATTTAAATATTGGGCTACAGGCATTAAGTAAAAACTGTGTCAAAATGGTTTCGGTTATGTGTGGGAAAACAGAGTGTGGATAACCCAAAGTATTTCTTGACTTTGTATGTTAACAGGTTAAAATATCAGTATTTACAAACATGGAATAATGAATGTCTAAAATAAAAAATTATCTTCGTATGTTCAATTTAAACAAAATTTTGAAGTAGAAAAGTATTTGTTAGTTGTTGATATACTAAAATTTAGACGTAGTTTAGCCATTTTTCGAACCTCTGCGCATCAGTTAATGATTGAAAAAGGACAGCATATGAATATACCTAAAGAGTCTAGATATTGTAAATTCTGTGATAAATTAATCGAAACAGAGTACCATTTTGTACCATTTTTGGTTTGTCCTCGGTACTCTGACTTAAGAGAAAAGTTAATTCTTAGTAATATTTTACACATCCTAATGTTCACAAGATTAATATGTTAATGGCTACAAATAATGTTAGTACAATTAGGAATATGAAAATGTTTTTATACCATGCTATGGAGAAAAGAAAGCTATTTTTAGGGTAATATTATCATAATATCGTATGTTTTGCATATACAATGTATATGTCATGTCTATCACATTTGTTGCACATGGTTGCTTTTCGTACTGGTATATTGTTGTATATGGGCTGGAGGCCTACATGCTTTCTCTGAATAAACTATTACACACAAATTGCCTGTATTTCATTTCTTCATCGATTTCTGTGGAAGATGTGTCAGTCTAAAGAGAAAAATATAAGCTTTCCACGGAATATGGGACCTCCATCAGCAGCTGAGTCGTTTTTTTAAGCACTAAGTGAAATATTGGTATTTGTTTGTATGCGAGGTTTCGCGCAGTGCTTGAAAAAACGGCTCGGCTGGCGATAGAGGTGCTATATTTTTCTCCTTAGACTGATACTAGAAAAAAGATTTAACATCAAAACTGAAATGCATGAACAAGATTTATGTTTTCTTACCTACCTAATGTCAAGGGCATGGAATCGAACTGGCACTCTAATTTTAGCCTAATCGTGCATTGGTTGCTTCGCAGATTTCAATATTACACGGAAATTATTATAAAGCTAGCATCTAAAAGCAAGTTTACCTTTTCAGAATATTAGCTCCACCCGTTCAGCTATTTTACAAATTTGAAATATAATTAATACAAGTGTATTGGATATATTCTGCACGGCTGAATACAAATAATAAATGCAGAATTGTTTTGACTGTGATACAATTGTTAAATATTCATTGTTCGAGTAATATCTGCTACACTAAACAAGCTTACCACCGTAGCAACTTCGTTTACGTTTTAGTGTACAAATCAGATAAGCTCAGACACTGACGGCATTTCCTGCACAACTTCACAACTTCTTTGATCATACATCAAATTGTCTAAGAAAAATATTTATCCGTAAGAAGGTTTTTCAGTTTTGAAGAAGTCTTTTACTATTTGTATGGTTGATAAATTTAGAAGTGAAGCATTGTGCTCTTATATTTTAAAATACTAGTAAGCAACGAAAAAAAAAAGAAATAGAAAAAAACTTGGAACAAATAGAACAGACCAAACTACACGTTGTCCGATAAATAAATGGTAAAGATGTTAAAGTTTACAGATATTGATATAAACACATATTTGTTTCTTACTTCCTCTATGTTTAAAAGCAGACAGAGAGTTACGTTTTGACGCACTTAGTGACCTTTGTAAGCTGTATCTGTGTTCAATAACGAAATAAACTGTTCGAAGGTATCTTAATAATTAGAAGATGTGATTGAAACCTTTCGAAGCGGGTGGTCCTGTAATAGTTTGAACAGTCAAAACTACACTTTATGTTTTACAGTCAAGTGCCAACTGCACAGATTTGTAAAAGTTTTTTTATGGCCGAAGAAGCATATTATGTTAATGGTCCTACACGGCCGTCTGTCCGTCCGCACGTCTGTCTGTCCTTAAGCAGTTTGGTTTTAAGGAGGATAACATGAGAACTGTTTGACCTTCAGTCTTTTAACTTCATATCATGATTGCCCACATTTAGTGCATGACCTGTATTGATTTTGGAGTCAAAAGGTCAAGATCACAGTGACTTTACCATTGGAAACAATGATCCGTTATTGATCCGAAACTATTTTCAAAATGTAGGCCCCTTGGAACACGACCTTTGCCCTGGTACGCTAAGAAACAAAAGTAATAATCTCCTCATCATACCCAACTATCTTGTAAAATTTGAGGATTCTGGCTACATTTTTCTCTTGAGTTATCAATTTGAAACTGACCTTGTGGGTCAAATTAAAGGTATGTTACTTTCCATGCCTAGCCATTCAGTAAAGTTTGAAAGTCCGGTGTTCAGTTATTCCTGAGTTATTCTTGAGGTTTTTACCGAAAACTACATTCAAAGTGCAGGCATTTGTTGAGTCTGGCATTTGACAAAGTGGGCCAAAAGCAATAAGGTTCAAAGAGGTCTTACCATCATGCAAAATCATTTTGTAAAGTTGAAAGGTCCTTCGAGTAGTTGATTCTAAGTCCTTGATACACAACTGTCTTCATAAGGCATATCCCTATAAGCTTGTTCCAGTGGTCCTAAATATTATCCGAATAATCTATTCATTGTTCCTGATCATCCTGTAAAGGTCCCCGGTGCAGTTGTTCTTCGAAATGCTACTCATGTATTTTTTCACTTAAGGCAGAAGCTCTTTTGCGAAGTCAAATGCACTTTTACAGTCTTTGGAAGAGGATTGTAGAAATTATCACCGAGTTTTATGGTAAAACTAGAACTTCGCGAGTCGGACGTGTCCCCTGACGATAGCACACCAGTTATTTAACTTATTTTCTATGGAATGTGGAATTTATAAGACCCGTATAAGAATTAAGTATAAAAAAAGGAAGGGCAACTCCACTATGATATCTATTCTATGAAGTTTTAAGTTAATACCTTCAATATCTTTCAAGTTATGCCCCGGACAAGAATTACGTATGAAAAATTACAAAGGGCAATAATTAAAAAATTGCGAAAAATACTGTTATGGTTCTTGAATACTGCACCTCCCCACAGTGAGATCTATTCACCTATGAAGTTTAACGTTGATACCTTCTGTACGTTTGGAGTTATGTTCCGGACAAGCAAAATGGGACGCCGCCGCGGACACCGCCGCCGACGCGGACACCGCAAGTAACACCTATATGTCCCCTGACTATAGTCAGGCGACACAAAAATGACTAACATGATACTTATCATTATCAATAGCAACAACATTTTTATAAGTAGAACAAAACCAACAACAAAATCATCATCAGTAATAACAAAAACTACAACAACAATATTTTCAAACATAACAATGAGACTTTTCTAGGGGTGATTACATTTCGAACCACCCTTACTGTCATGTTATAAATACATAATACGCCTTTTATTTCTGAATCGGTCATTATTTATTTTGTTAAAAAAACACACACACACAAACAGATATAAATTAGAAGTTTATTAAACCTGTTTATAACTGTCTATAAACTTAATTTTACTTATCACATTGTCCCGAAATATTGTTTATTATGACTGTTTGAAATACGTCGAAATTACGCACTATCTAAAATTATCGCTTTCTTCTCTGCATGATAGTTTGCGGAAAAAGTGTTTGATTTTGGTTCGAGTTCCAGTTTGATCATTCACTTAATATAGGTATTTCCTGTAATGAGCATTTCTACCTACATTCACTTTTCACGTGCAGATTTTCAAAAAAATAAAAATAAGTAAATCTGTTTTAAAAACACATACTTGCATTTATTCGTATCAGGTTAGTTGTTTTTAAGCTCAGTTGGTAAAGCATCGGATTGTCAATCTATTGTTCTCGATTCAAACCCCACCAGGGACGGGTAAATTTCTCCTTGATAATTGATGTTGGACAATGCATCTAAATGTCCCGAACCTCTGATTCAAGTAAACTGTCGTTTGTTGCGGAGTTGGATATCAAGAAACATTTGTTCGGTGGACTGAACGTCTGGATATGACCAAAAAGAGGTTAAAAATGACATTATACCCCAATAATAACAAAAAAAGTTTTATATATTTATTTCAGCAACAACAATAAAATGAACTGTATGGATACATACTTTGTTTCGGTGGTTTTACAATTAATTAACTGTCGATAGCAGAAGACCGTAATTGCAACTAAATTATTAAACACTATCTTTAATTCATGCATATCATAATACTGGGCGTGGTGATCATATGCGACTTCAAACTAATACGAGCTATTGATCAGTTTTGTTAAACAAAAAGACCTTAACATGACACTGAATTTACTGGAGGGAAATGCTCTTGAACATTTGTTTTAATTCTTCCATAAAAAGGTGTAAATTTCTGCTGTATGTTAAGATGACTCTGCAGTTATGCATTTTCTAAACTCAGTATGATTTCTTATCAGAATAGATGATAACAATAATGTTTTCGTTTTTTCTTTTTTTTACGCATTTCAGATTATTACTATAATTTAGAGTGCAAATGACAAGAACCCTCAGCAGTATGCTGTTATGTATGCCTTTCATACAACTATCTAGCGTGATACTACATAGGTGATGGAATGTCAGCGACATCTATAAGATATTAGTTTCCAATTTTTCCAGAACACACAAAAAAGGTTATATGTACACGTGTTGTGTAATATACAGATATATGTATATAATGAATACACAACTTTGTTGTTAAATGGATTATTTTCGTACTATGATTTTATTTTTTCTGATACTTGTTTCGTTCAAGCATTCTAGGTCAGAGGTAAGCCCTAGTTTAACGACGCTGCTCGGAAAAATCAATGGAGAAACTCTGGAAACCGTGTTTATGGGAAATACATATCATGTTGATAGATATCTCGGTATTCCTTACGCTAAACCGCCTACTGGAGAAAGGCGTTTCAAAAAGCTGGAATTTCATGAACACTTTACGGCACCATACAATGCCGTCAAGGTCGGACCATCCTGTCTTCAGAACGACTTCCTTTTCATTGTAGTAGTAGAATAATCAAGATTAGAAGACTGCCTTTCTCTAAATATATACGTTCCTCGAGATTATCGTGGTTACAATAAATTACAGACTGGGGTTTCTAAAGTTTCTTGAAATAAACCATCGAAAATCTCCTGGTAATTTTGATCTCTGGGATCAGCGTCTAGCATTGCAGTGGGTTAACAACCATATAGGCGCTTTTGGTGGAGATAAGGACAAAATGACTTTATTTGGGGAGTCGGCAGGCTATATATCTGTTGCATTTCAGATGTTGTATCCTCTAAATAAGGGACTCTTCAGAAGCGGTACAACTCAAAGTGGTTCACCTACCATATGTGCGTTGGTTTTCTCAGACAGTACCATCGAAAAGACCAATTACTTTGAGGAAAACTTAAACTGTAGTCAGTCTGTCCGTCCGTGAGCAATTTGGTTTCCCGAAGGTTAACTTGAAAACTGTTTGGCATACAGTCTTTTAACTATACATGATGATTGCCCTCATTAAGTGGATGACCTCTATTAATTTTGGGGTCAGTAGCTTAAAGGTCAAGGTTGCAGTGACCTTAATATTGAAAACCATTTCCGCCATGTAACTTGACAGTAATTTGTTACACAGACTTCAAACATTATATCATGATTAAGGACATTAAAGTGGATGAATCTTATGCATGTTGGAGTCAGTATGTCAAAGGTCAAGGCCATCATTTACAATTTGTTACTCGACAACCACTGGTCTAAGAGACTTCAAAATTCATATATTGATTGAACACATTGAGTGAATGACCCCTATTGATTTTGGGGTCAGTAGGTTCTTACGAACATGAAAGTCCGTAACAGAAAGATGCAATTTATCTTAGAATACACAACCTAGACAGGGAATCGATTCTTTGGCTCAGTGGTTAGAGCGTTCGCGTGTCACGCGGGAGATAATGGTTCGAATCCCGCTCTGGGTTGTGTATTCTAAGATGCATTGCATCTTTCTGTTACGGACTTTCGTGTTCGTAAGAAGGTCAAAGGTCAAGGCCACAGTGAATTAAGCACTGAAAACTATTTCCGCCGTAATACTGTATAACCATTTGTCATACAGACTCCAAACTTAATATGATGATTGATTACATTGAGAAAATGAACCCCATACATCTTAGGACCAGTAAGTCAGATGTCAAGGTCACAATAACCTAATCACTGAAAAGTATTTCTACTGTATAACTTGACAATACTTCCCATATAGACTTCAAACTTCTTAGGATGATTGCCATCATTGATTACATGACTCCTGTACTGTTCGGGGTAAGAACATAAAAGTTCAAGGTGACAGTCAACTTAACAATCAATATTTCTGCACAATAACTTGATAACCATGCACCACAGCATGAACATCATAACTTCTGAAAGAGTGACATTTGTACAAATTACAAACCTAAAATTCAGATGTGATAAAGATCTATAAAACTCTAAATTTAGAATTATAAATTTTTAAAAATCAAAATATTATAAATCAAAAACAAAAAATTCAAAATTTAAAGCAAATAATTTAATTCTAAGGTCTAAGGTTTCCTCCCTTATATTACAAATACATCATACATAGAAAAAACACCATTTGGGCATATAATGCCAGCGGTGCTCTTTTGAATAAACTAAACTAGTAATCGAAATTACTTCAAAACTGATAGAACAAGCATTCAGGTTTTTTACCACTATTTTGGATAATGAAATATTCGGAAATTTTTATAATGATAAGAGATACTAACATGATACGCCTTGTTTTCAGAGAAATAATTATGATCGACAGTAAATTCATACCTGAGAGAGAGTCCATTTATTCATTGATGATCCCTTGAAATGCATTCAGAGTACACCTACATTTCATTAGAATATGTAGTAACCTATCAAACATTCCAGACACTTTAATCATGTTGCTAAAGAGCTAGCCCAATAGCAAGTCTTTTGGAAGTAGCCTAATGTCACTCAATCAAACTCCTCCCTTTTTAACCTTTTAGTACCGGGCATCAACTTTACAGCTTCCTACAAAGTATAGCCCTTATCTCAACCCCTCAATGGAATTCTTGAGCAAGGCAACTCTGCCTGCACTCCCAGCCGATGGCATAAACCCCTACATTTAATTATCCTCGTCACCAATGTAGAAAAATCCTACAATGCTCAGTGCGGATTGAGCATGGTCTCCGGGGTGACAGTCAGGTCAGATACACTAACCATGTCGCTAAAGAACTAACCCAACAATTGCAAGTAGCGCAATATCACCCAATTACTACAAATATCAGAGTTCTGGTCATTCATCCCTTTGTTTCGAGGAGCTCAGTTCATAGGAGTACAGCCAGAAAATATGACTCTTCTTTACACAGAGTTAAAGGCCACATATTAAATTGTCTCCTATAAGAGTGTTTATTTTACTTAAGACTAATTTATTGGCCAAAATTGATTTCCTGTTGTAATAAAGGTGTTACAGTATAAATTATACCATGCATGCCAGTAACCAGAGATTTTTGTGAAACTTGCAGATTTTTGTTTATCTTGCACTGTGCCAAAAATGTAACAATATAAAGTTCATCTTAAGATGTTGGTTTTCTTTTTATATCTACATTGTATACTATCATAGTACCAGAAGTAATATCACTTACAAAACATTCAGGCTCTCATTTTCATTCTCACCCACCGGTGCATGTGCCCTACGAATGTTATCTTTCAGAAAGAATACCTGGACTTATTCCAGTAGCTGACTCATAGGTTGACTTAATTTTGGTAGTGTTACTTGTAAGTGGAACTACATAATATTGAGCTTTCATGCTGATTCTTATTTTATCTGGACTTGTTTCCTTTTTTTAAGCATGGTCCTTGACTCATAATAAAATTACATACGACTTGAAGGCTGAGCCAAAAACATATAGTGACAGATGTAATATACACCAGGTTTCAAGTGCCAGAGTACAATATTGCTGTCAGATCAACGTAAAATTGCTGAACTTTGAGCATTAGCGCCACCCTGGAAAAGGCAGGCAACGATATCTTGCTTATAGTAATAACTTGATGTAGAAATACCATTTTTTGGTCAGTTTAATAAAATATGTTCTTTGTTCTCAAGTTTAAATGCAAAGAAACTGTAGCATTCTGTATTCTCTGAAGTCAAGTGCAATTCTGACACAGTATTATCACAAAACCTGCGACCCAGACACTCATACTGAAACTATGAGTAGGTGTGATGATGGTCTACTAATCTTGGAAACCTGAATTTTAAATGTTGGTATTTATATCCCATGTTAGGATATTGCAGCTTGTGGTGGGTTTTCTTGATTAATAAGAATTATTTGAACACATAGCGTGTTAAGATACTGTGTACTGTAAGGATCATAACAATGTTTAAATCAATCTTGATTTTTAACATATTAAAAAATACTTTGCCATTTTAGTTTGATAAATCAATTCTCTTTCAATTCTCTAAGTTTAATCAACATTTGCTAAGTGTTTATAAGATAATAACTTAAAAATGAATCTAAGGAAATCACCCCAGACTATTTTGGTTTATCAAAATTGAAATGTTATTTAAATATCTTTGGAAATATGCCAGCACCTAAAATTTACTGAATATTTTATTAGCAAATGTCTTATTTAGTTTGATGTTAGTAAATTGCCAGAATTTTACCTTCTATCATTCTATATTTCGACTGATTTACCAAGAAATAACTGTTCAAATGTGTCACCCTCAAATGCATGTCATGTCTGCTAACTGTAAGAGCGTCTTGTGATGGTTTAAAAGTGATTATTCAAATCTTGAAGATGTATATTGTCCTTAAACTTAAAATGTCACATGCTGATTCAAGCTTGCGTCTTATGGAACACACTTCTGTAACATTCAATATATAAAATTTTGCATTTCTTCAAATATGATGATACATTTTACAAGAATGATTTCTCTGTTTGATTCAAGAAGCCAATGCTTTGAACGTTTTTGAAAACAACTTTAAAATTTAAACCATCATCATTTTGTCTGTTCTGTCTATAGTATACTCGCCTGTTGATGAAGTTCTCACCAACAGCATATGAGATTTACAGTGTACCCTACGAAATAATTATCGCATGTTCTCAAACAGCTATCTGTCTTAATAAGCAGAGCAGTTTCAGCCGAAACGAATAATCTTTTCAAAGATCAGTTACCATTGTTTAGCTGAAGTAATCAGTTAAAGACTTCTTTTCCAAAATTACCCATGCAGTAAACTTTTCCTCCGAAAATGTATTATAAAATGTCTTTGGGGAAATGCCATGTTTCTGATGTGAAAATGAAAGCTTGAGATAGAAACTTTTGCAAAACATTTATATAAAAAATGAACCTTTTTATTGTCGATCTATGATATTGCTATGACATGAGTAACATCCATTACCTTTTTTAGTACTTCACCAAAATATTTTTGGGCCAGTTCGATTCCTTATTATTCCTCATGAAACGTGTTGAAACATACCTTGATTGCTTTTATATCTAAGGGCTATCTTGCACAACAAACAAACAACGATAAACAGGACCTTCACAATTGTCTGGATTCACACCAAGACAACAGGTGTGTGTAATATTCCACAACCGTCACACACGCACGCACGCACACACACACACATACACACACACATATGTATCTCTCTCTCGCTCTCGCTCTCTCTCTCTCTCTCTATACAACATCAAAACAGCAAGAAATATCTTTAAAATCGATGGTCGACGCAGTATAGTTGGAAATTAAGATATGTATGAACTGACAATGAAGTATGTAATTTAAAGGGAACAAATTGTGTCTTAAAATATTGTGCCCCTAGGGCCCCCCACCCCGTGGAAGAAAAAGTAAACATTAGAGGACTGGCAACATAAGTAGGTAAGTAGATCTAAATGACAATTACCAGATCTGGAAGGGATACATGAAGAAATTAAAAAGTTATGTTCAAAAAGGAAATTTGCTGAGAAAAAGAGCATACTGAAGGTAAATGTAAGTTGTCCATAAAGCAATGTAAAAGACACGTGACAAAATAGTATGTGTAAATATAAAAATGCATAAAGAAATGAAAAGTAATGTCAACTAGAGACTGCTTTTATGAAAAACATATGTCTCCCTATCATGACATTTACAATTAAGAATAAATAAATCATATGACAAGAACACGCTAATGATATGCATAACAACATTAAAATCTAACCAACGGTTATAGAGATATGGATTTTAAATTTGGACAAATCAAGGGCCGTAACTTCGCTTAAATATCACCCAACCGGAACACGACGAATATATCCATAACAACTTTCGCTTAAAATAATTTCTGTGAAGTTTCCTTAAACTCCGATCAGCGGTTATAGAGATATGCCTAAATGTACTCAAATTTGGACACATCAAGAGTCACAACTCTGATAAAAATCAGCCGACAGGAACACACCAATAATACACGTAACTACACTTGCTAGCGATTATTTCTGCGAAGATTTGTCAAAATCTGAAAAGAGGAAATGGAGATATGCTCATATGTGTTCAAATTTGGACAAATCAAGGCCCATAACTTCGCTGAAAATCACTGAACCGTAAAATGCAGACGATGTGCTAAACTGTTTTGGTACCAATAAATCATAGCAAGTTCCATTAAAATCAAACCGGCAGTTATGTAGAAGAAGCGCGAACAAACTTTCTGACATACATACACAGACAGACAGACCTGACAGACTCACTCCGGGTTGCACAAGACATACGGTGAAAGGTTTGAATCACTTTCTTCCAGTTAGCAAGTCTGTTGCATAAAGTTTCCATGTAGGTAAACATACCTATGTTCGATATCAAGCATTTTAACTTGCAAATGTAGTCAACTGGCATAGTTCATGGTAGGTCATGAAAACAACGAGCTTAATAAGGCTGCGTCGAAAAAAAACTTTGTAGCACGTTCTGATACATAAAAGAAAGAAAGGTAACGATATCTCTCAGAACGTTGTTTGTCTCATAGTTTGTTGTCCCCGAGTAAAATGTAGAGAAATGTGTATCTTTGTATAGGTTAAAAGTAGTACAGCGAGATGCTCCATTTTTAAATGTAATAAGCTTCATATTGGCTTATTACCAGAATATAATGCTCTAAACATTTTTGTTTAATTTGTAAATGAATTCAGCAATAATATGCCATAAGAGATTAAAAAGTATACATAATTATGAGCATCAAAGCTTAGAAAAGTTAGAATTACGAGTTTATGGACTTCCAACCTCTGGTTTACTCCTCTTAGTAAGATGTTTCTTCGAATCATAATTAATTAACCTGTATAGAGTTAACTGTACTGATACCCTCTAACTTCACTTCTTTAACTATTTTGTCTTGCAGATGTCCATCTTTCGTTTCCGGCAACAACAAAGTACTAAATACACAGAGAATAGCAACAGCACCACACATATAGTACAAAAGACCGGAGAAGTACGACTCCTGAAAGACAGAAGAAAAAGCAAATAAGAATTTATTTTGACGCAACAAACTATCGTTATTCGATGTTTTCCAATATGTATATATTTTTCACCGTATTTATAAGTAAACATAGAATAAGAAAAATAAAATTTGTTTTGCATGTCGTATAGTTTCTGTACGATAAGAATTGACAAGACTGAGAATGATAACAGATGAAATGAAATAACTTAAAGATGAAATAAAGATCGACAAAAAATAAAAACCTGACAGACTTCATTTGAATATCATTTGCTCATTGATTTATATTGATTTAGCTCTCTTTTCTTGATAGTTAATGGATTCAGCCATATTTTCAGCATCAGTATAATAGATTTGTAGGGCCCATGTGTCGTTACTCTCTTGCCAGTATAGATGTTGGTTCTCTTCATTGAAGCTTTGCTGATAGATTGAAACAGCCTTGGATACTAGGTTTTGAACTAACGCTACAGGCAATAGTTGCAGAAATCTTAATGAATGATACAATTTGTACATACAAGGTATACCAACTGTGGTCCTAAAATAGATGCAAATCCACCAACTGTGCTCATCGTTCCAAAACCAAGACTCCTGAAAGGACATAATTATGTTGTTTCTTTTGTTGTTGATGTTTTAAATAGCAGGCACCCTAAAGGTATCGATTTTAAAATTACCAAAGGTTTTGACTGTTATTATAGCTCCTTTTCATTTTTCTAAAATATTTCAAGACGTCATTATAATGTACTAAACTGTTTTTCAATGCATATGCTTTGAAAAGAGCATGTGATTTTCATTCCAAATGTTCACTTTCTCTATTCATAGACGGTCTATAGATGACATATAAGCACGGTGGTATTACACATGATAATTCACGTGACATGTAAAGAATAATGTTAATGTAGATTTAAGTCTGTGCATCGTCTGTCGATAAAGTTCGATTGCCAAATGTTTAAAAGAAAAACATTTAGAATTATTGACCATGGTGTTACCAATATAGTAACCACCTTTCAATAAAAAATATTGTTGTAGTCCTGTCTATCCTTAAAACATGTTAGGACTGTGCCTATTCTACAGTCTTTACTTTTCTTCTCTCTTACGCCATTATTTTAATTTCCATGATCTTTGTTTAAAATTCAGTTTTGCATGAGGCGTCGTGAACAACCAGTTAGTGAAATATTTTGTGTTTTTCTGAAGATTTGTACAGGTGTGGTTGTATTTAGCTGTTTGAAATAAGAAGTATATTTGTATCACATACGTAATTGCTGTTATTTTTGTATATTTTATCTATGTCAATTGCAACTTGATGTCTGTTAATTTTTACCTCATTTGTTTGCATTTTCCCTAAAATATTCTTACTATGTACATTTAGATATTCAAAACTTTCGAAACCATTTTGACATCTTTTTTCAAAGGTGATAATTGTGAAAAAGACAAACTTAGGAGAATTATAGTTTAAAGAAGAAGATTGTGATTTGTAAGATCAAGAATAATTTTACCGACCGAGCAAAACAGTCTTTAAATAAAACTTTCAAAGAAAGAAATTGTTTTCTAATACTTTGCTGCAAGTTTTGAGGTTATAAAGATAGAATCTGCTGTGTTATATAGTAAGCAAACTACTGAAAATATGAAAAAGAAATATGACAGACACCTTATTACAGTTGGGTACAATTCCACTGTCATTGTTTGTACAGAGGACCATGCTGCAGCTATTCCTGTATTCGCAGTTATAGTCAAAACATTTGTAACTATGTCTTTATGAGGTGCGTCTGAAATAGTTGCATGTTTTCATGATTTATCATAATACCATAAGCACAGTATTGAATTTAACTCAGAATGAAAGAGTATAACCTTTTCGCGAGTAAGTGCAGCATAATATCTGCCTAAGTGTTATTGGTTTACATTGAATATATATATAAAAGTCATTTTAGTTTCTTTTATCATTTTGTTTTCAAAATCATTGTAGTAAGTTTTAACAATAAAAAGAGACGTAAGGTAGAAACAAACTTAACGTATAGATGATTACATATGTTCCGCCGTAATAACAAATGCAAATTAATGTTTAACAACATTTAAGTAATAAAATATAAGGTACATATAACCTTTGAAAGTACCTAGAGTTTGTAATATGCCAGCGGTACAGCCTGCTACAGCAACGATGGTGAAACAAATGATCGTCGTGTATCTCCGACCAATTCTGAAGGAAAATAAAATCGGTAGTAGGAAATGAAAATATATGTGTTGCAAAGAGATATGATCACACTGTATTCCGATTTTATTATCCGAGCACATACTGACTTTTATTAAATAATTTTGCTGTTATTATAAAGTTCTAAGAAGTAAAAATGTTATATACATATGTATTATAATATTATATTCATCCGTAATAAATTGATAGTGTAAATATCTAGCTGTGATATTTACTAAGAAGGTGCCTAATTAGAAAATATTCCCTGAGCTAAGATGTTATAGAAACATGGAATCAAAACCTACGTGATATTCAGTCTATCTCAAAATTATTTATTTGAGAAAAATCTAACTGTTCATTCTAGAAATAGTTTACAAATAATCGAAACAACACTTTTATCAAACAAATTACCAAAGTTAGTTTTAAGTATCTCTTTCTGGCTAGAATTAACCTGTTTTGTGGACTATAGTACTGAGCTAAATTTTTGACAAGCAGTTTGAATATAACGAGGAAATATGTAATTTTGTAATCTTATCAGAATAACTTATGTTCATATGAAACGTTACAATTACGTGGATTGTGAACTGTACACATATACGAGAGGTGATTCACGAATTTTGAAACACCCTATAGCTTTGTTTCTCGCGAACACCTGCAGCACAATTGTCATGATTTTAACGGAATCTTATCTTTTCAATAGCAAACTACACATATATGTTACACATACTTGTGATTTCGACATGGGTAGACGTAAAATTGACTCAAGTTTAGAGGGTGTTATAGAATACCTGTTGAAGAAAGGAAATTCCTATAGAAGCATAAAGAAGGAGCTAAAGGGGCAGGGGCATGATGTATCTTTGTCCACAATACATAGAGTAAAACATTCCATTGGCAAATCTCGAAATCCTAATACTAAAAAGCCGAAACCAGGTGAGTTTCGAAGGCGACCTACAAAGTCAACTAATGCCGTCGTTCGTAAAGTCGCCATTTTTATTCAAAGGGTAAATCCTCCAACCCAGAGAGAGATGGCACAACGTTTAGGTGTATCTGAAGCTACTATTAACCGAATTATTAAAGTGTACTGCAATGTAAACTTTGCAAGAAATGCAAAGTTCATAAGCTCAATGCAAATCAAATTGAGAAAAGACGTCAACGTTCATGGCGTCTGTATTTACGTTTAAATAACAACCAGTGGAAAACTTTTGTCACCACCGACGAGGCAATGTTTTATCTCGGTGGCAGTTATGGTCGTTGTCGGGTTTGTTATTACCGTAAAGGAGTATATGATGTTTAAAAACTTAAGTTTGTAAAACGTGATTCATTTGCTCCAGAATTCATGGCCTGGGCAGGCGTAAGCTTCCATGGTAAAACGGATATCCGTATTATTGATAAAGGTATAAAAGTTAATTCACACTTCTATATCAATAAAGTTCTGAAGGTTTTTGTCAGAAAAGATCTTCCCAGAATGTTTCCTGTAGACCAAATTAAAGACACGGTCTTCCACCAAGATCCAGTTATACCTCAAAACACACACTGGCATACTTGCGTCAACAAAAATTCAACTTTGTGACGCCAGAAGAATGGATGCCTAAAAGTCCTAATGCAGTACCAATGATTTTTGCTATCTCGGGTATCTTAAAACGACGTTTACAAAAACGTAAAATATACACTTTGGCAGGTCTTAAACGAGCATTAAAGGATGAATGGAAAAAAATAGAACCAACAGTTATAAATAAAACCTTGCAGTCATGGCCAAAGCGATGTAGACTCATTTACAACATGCATGGATCACATATTGAGCATTTGTTACAGTAAAATGCATTATCAGCTTAAAATTATACGCTGTTAGGAAGTGTTTCAAAATTCGTGAATCACCTCTCGTAGTAGCACCAATCGTGCAAGTACATAGAGCTTATGTTGAATCAAAAGCTAAAATAATTGATTCTTACCTATTCTGTAGCCATATAGCGATGCTTTTTGAAGGTATACTAAACAAGCTAAACAGAAACGTATTCAGAAAGATGTTTCCAGACAGCTTTTGTATCCCAAAAAATAAACCAAGTCCAACAACACCAAGTGCAAACCTGTAAGGTCATTTATTTAAAATTCAAAAATGATACATTTACCAAGAAATAAATAAATCGAATTAGCTCAATGCATACGACAGTTTACAATGAATGATAAATAGAGAATACTTAATTAGCGGTAATATAATACTGGATTTATTGCACGAAGTATTTGAAAACGATAAAAACGAGGCTCTCGCGAGTTCAATCGTTTTCTAATAACGAATGACCACGAATATAATATTCTGTTTATGTCATAGAAGTTTTGAAAGTGAATGGTGACAGAAAAGCACAGAATTTGTTTGTTTTGTCCGTATATAAGCATATTGTTCATGGCGTTGACGTCAAAGTTTTATTACACTAGTGTAATATCAAAAATATAATACTGCTTTATTACTCACTCACGACGTCGTCTACGATGTGTAGTTTGTAATTGTAATATTTTTTTATCAATACATGTATTTTGTAAATAGAGGATATTAAATGATGTGGTCATGTAAAACGGGATTTATTGCACGAGCAATTTGAAAACGATAAAAATGAGGCTCTGTCAAGTTTTCTTTAACGTTTTCTAATAACGAGTGATTTTATTCCGTATTACATGACCACGAATATATAGAGTATAATTGTTTGTTTCAGTGAAATATCGATTCTTATTTCACAAGTGAAAACCAAAAAAAAAAAAAAACCAGATATTTTCACGAGTGGCTCAGCCACGAGTGAAAATGTCAGTTTTTTGGTCTTCACTCATTCTTGTGGTTCCTGCTGATATTTAATATCCCGCTGCACAAAAGAAATAAGTGTAGCAGGTAATGTGCCGTTTGATTTTAAAAATCTGATATATAATTGATTTATTGTATTTAAGTCTGTACAACGGCCCCTTACATTGCATAGTCAGTTATAGTGATAGTCATTAATTCTGCTTCTAATGTTTCATTTGAACGGCTTGCTCTACTAACAAAACTAAAGTTCGAGACATAAAGACTTATTTAAACTGATAGAGCGACATGGGTTTTGGACTGGTATATCGAATATGTAACAGTCAAGTTTGATGGACTTGCTTCGCTAACGAATAAACGTTTAAAGCCAGTTTAACCCCTATTTGATATAAAAAATAACTCACCAATTTATCATTGACAAAAGAGTTATTTTCACCAAAGCCGTAGTTTTTAATAGATGGATGAATGTATACTTCGTACTAGTTATGTGTGTTGTAGATTCCTGGGTTTGTAAAACGTTCTCTCGGATGTCGAATTCATGTTTGTTGTATTTTACTACAGAGTTGATAATTTCCATTGCCTTTTTTGGTTTGTCATGACCAATATACCACCGAAAACTCTCCGGTATGATGCTGAAATTGTAATAATTGAAAGAGATGTGTGGCCTAAAAAATAATAATACAGGACTGTTTTAAATGGTAAAACTATTCTTAAAAAACATAGTCGATCAGATTTGTTTTAAATAGGAACGGAGTAACACTTGTTGAATTTAAGTCACGATTTTGAATTGAATAATACCTATTACATTTAAGTCATGAGTACTAAATGATAACAAAATGTCATCTTTGAATACTATTTTAGATGAAAATATTAACACGTAATGAAAAACTAAGATTTTTATTTTTCGACGGCTTATGGTATACATTCAGAATATCCATTAAAGTAGTTTTAGAGGATGTTTATCGCGACTTCTGTGCAAACTAAACTTCATGACGTAAGCAATCTGCATTAAAATGATTAAATCACGAATTTCAGAGTTTAAGATTCTAACACAGGAAATAAGTTTTGCATATTGCTTACCACCACGCAAGAAGACATGGTATGGCAGAAACAGCAGTCATCAACTGAAGGTACTGCCAGTCATGTAGCAGCCATGCAACAAAGGCAAAAAAGCATTGCTGTATTTGCATTGATGGGAAGCCAACTACCTGTAACAAAATGAGTTTCACGATTTTCAGGCAATTAAATATTTAATATCACCTTTAATTCTTAGGAGTAACGCATACACATAAATTTGTATTTTCATCGATTCTTAAAGTATTTCTTTTAAATATCAAGTCGGCATGAGATAAATAATGTCTTCATGTTGCCAAAGAGTTTAAATCCAAATTTGAATGTCGGCCTGGGTAATTAACATTTCAATATTTAATCTAGAAAATGATTTTAATGATATTTATTGTTCATTTAGACAAAGCAACATTGTTAAGTGATGTCACGCTACATACCCATACTCGCCATTGTGCTGTCGTAAACTCGCAAAGCAAGTTGTACTGAATAGTGAAATAAAAACTTGTTGCAACGCCAGTAAAGAAAGTTGAAATGGCAAACATTTCCCAGGAGACAGAGAAGAAGCCAACCACGTGCATGATAAGCAGCAGTAAGATTGATGCAAAAAAACGGACGTTTTCGGCCAAATAAATCGGCAAGTTGGCCAGCAGCCAAGCTTCCTGCTAGTTGTCCTGCTAAATACACTGAGTTGATTGTACTTGGAATGAAAGTCCTGTCACAAACAAGATCGAACTGAAGTTTAGAAGATTTGCATAATTACTAATGACTTGAAGATGACACCTGTGGAAATGGTGTTATTCACTTTAGACTTTAGAAATAGAAAATGTCCTAGCGGATGAATATCACTTTGCTATTGAATGTCTAGTTTTTGGAGAACTAAGGAAACAACATTTCAGAAAATATTTTTTGGCAGCACCTAAGTTATTTTAATTTTTTGCAATTATTTACAAGCGAAAACAATGAAGATGTTCAAAATCTTTCAACATATGTATTTAAAGCTTTTGAAAAAAGGAAAACATCATTTAACACATAAAATATATTTTTTCAGCATCATAAACTTATATCGTATGTAATTACAAAGTATTTGGATATCTATACTGTCTCTCCCATAATTGCTGAAGTTGTTTAAATTGATTATGTATAATTATCCCTCTTTACTGAAAGAAATTATAAAGTTGTATTTTCAACATTTGCCATCTTGCCATGTATGTTATATTGGTCACATGTTTTTATTGAAGAAATGCTGATTGATCTTCTTTGACTTTGTACCTTGTGTAAATGCTGAAGAATCTCAGTCGAATGATAGATAGATGTTGTTTCTATCAGATATCTTTTAAAAGAAATTCATAATTGGACTAAATGACAGAAATGCCCCTTACCTCGCTCACAAGAGTATTTAGACCATCTTTATACGTAAATGATGTACACACCGTGTTATTTTTTGTCTTACATGACTTTTCATCTTCGATACCTGAAGATATAAATATTTTCTATTTTACAAACGCCAAAGTGTCTACACATTAGAGGCATAATTTATAAATAACGGTGAGAGTGCTTCAGGATTTATTGTTTTTGGCAATTTGCAGTTGAATTTAAAACTATTCTTCATATCATCATCTGAATTCCTGCATATAGTTGGCAGTAGTAAGGGGGATTTTTGCCGTAGACATTAAACATTACAGCCTAGAATAACACAGAGGAGATTATGTGATATCCGTAACCCTACAATTAAAGTATTTAAAATCCTACAAGTAAGTGGAACATCGTAATACGTTTATTGGGGTTCATCCTCTCTAGACTTTTATAACCATACACATCTTCATTGGTTGTACTATTACCACTGGGGTCCTGGGGCGTGTGCATGAAGATAACTATTCCTAGAGTCGTAAGGTTTGACAATAAGTTAACAGTCGTGATTATTTAGGACTCCGGTTATGTGTCTTGTAGGGATGGGAACTGAATATTCGAAAATCGACCGAATATTCAAATCTGAAAATCAAATTCGAATATTCGTGAATAAGTATATATTTTTTTTTCGAATTAAGAATCGTTGATTTGATCAATCTAAGCATGCTTTTTATGCAAAACAAAACCAAAAGTGCTGTTGTGTTTGTTGATAGCGTGTCAAAAATATCGAATTAACAAGAAGATTGCAATAAATGATTGCTAGGAGCAATCGTTACATATTAACAGTTTGCAACAGGCATAAAATGTAAGATGCATTTCTTTATCTTCTTGTTTTCATTTTATCTGGCGTCTGTTTTACAAATTGTTCCAGGATTAGCATCATGTTTTACAGTACAGTGATGTTTTGCCTATAACTCTACTGATATTAGTCTTTCGTTGTCCAATCATTCAGAACTCAAATATTTTTACTAAGAAAGGTTGACACGTTATTTATGCTAATAAAATTGTCAATGTGTACTAAGTTAGGTGTTTTCCCGAAAAAAAAAAAAGCCCATGCCAGTTTAACCAACATTCCTTATTTATTACGATAATTCACGTTTAAAAGAAAGAAATGTATTGTGTATATGTCAGTTACTTAAAAAGTATTTTAAGCTTCCATTAAACAAGTCATTTCTTGATGATACACAGCAGTTTTCCCGACCTCGTTTAGCTGAACGAAACGAGTACCAATATTCGGATTGCAAAATTTGGATAACTAACTGGACTTCCGAAAATTGAATATTCGAATATGTTCGATATGGCAAACATTGATTTCAGTATTGATTTCAGTATTCATTCCCAACCCTAATGCTCTAGTTCTTGCTTTGTTACCATACAAGGAAATACCCAAAACTATTCCATATAAAAGACATAAGTCTTTGAGTACAACTTGTGACATTTCAAATACTTAAGTCTCTCTCTCTGTGTTACCATTGCACCACCAGTTAGGTGTCACGGTGCTTATCAGTAAATTTGAGCTGCTGAAGACGATGATAGTCTTCATCAGGTGAACTATGACTGTCATGCGCACTTGATACTTTCCACATCCTCCGAGTTGTTCAATAATGTCGTCATGTTTTCCGCTATGACTGTCATTATTCTCTGTGTTGGCTACCATGCTTTCTAAAAACAAATAGTAATAAATATTTTGCAACATCTGAATGTTTTAATGTAAATCATACACATTCGACTCGGAAGTGTGGAGTGTGATGTTTGCTTTGAAGACCTTGGAATTCATGTCTCTTGTGTTGTTAGATAATTACTGAGCGAAAATATTTCTGCAGACAATGTAGATGAAAATATAAGAATAAAGTACAGAAACATAATATATGTTGATTAAAGTATGTACGAAAGGAACTCCGCCTTGAGTAACATCAGATACTTAACATTTCATGTTTTAAATGCAAGGAATAATCTAGCTTTCCGAACTTTAAAGCTCCTTTAATGCATGTATTTATTATAAGGATGTGCTTAATGTATCAACAGGTTATATGATAAGAAATAACAAAAAGCTATTTATTTGGCAATAAACAAGAGTAAATACGGGTAATTACCATTACAATCATTCATCAATTTGTATCTTCTACAAGTTTGAAGGTTAACAACAATAGCAACAAAAAATTTATAATAATAATAATTACAATAATTACTCGTCATGTTATGATTGTAGCAAACGTATAAAAAATCACCTCTACTCCATTGCCTATTAGTTAGCTTTTATGGCGACGTGGTAGAGTGTCCGCTTAGTAATCGAAGATACCTGAGTTCAAACTGGATTCTCATTATTAGTTCTCTAATCTCATGGAAGCTAAATATTTAAGTTTAAAATCTTACCATTTATTAAAGGATTCTTTCCGTTTAGTAAAACATACCGCGGCAAAATAATTTGCAGCACCATTACCGTGTTGTCGTTTATATACAACTAGTATCATAATAATGTCTCTATTTTAAGTCTTAAAAGTTATAATATATTTATATATTTACTAACATTTTCAGATAGCAGATTAGAGTAATTCGCTGTGTTATCTATTAAGATCACACTGTAGTTGTATTTTATATATATTTTAATAGTATTTTACGAGCAAAGAAAGAGAAACAAATGCATGAATGATTCTTTGGGATAGAGAAATGGATTAAATGTGACCAAAAGTATTTACATAGGTCAAAAGTCAGGTGTCAGAAATTATTATTATACAGGGTTTCACACAAACTCCATGATTGTGTTATTTAAACGACACATATGCGTCAGTCACCCACATAACAAAACCTTGATTTGAGATGTTGAATGATTTATTTAACTGGCGTATCAAATTCCTGGAATACAAGAAAATTTGTTTCTCAACCAGATATCAAGCTCTGTATTTTGACACGGTGGTTGCTTTACTCAGCCGTTACGTAAAGGTAATGGGTTATTTAGTGAGTGCAATTCGCTTCTCAAATCTTAAAAGTTGAAAAATGTCACTTTTTTACAAAATTACTGGGGGAACTCCGATATGCGTTAATCAGATAAATGTAGAGGAGTTGGTTTAATTGTATTTAAACGAATTAACAACTTAAATGCACTTTTTCAGTTTTGCATGTGGATTGTAGAATTTATCGTAAAGTTTTATGGTAAAAAAAGATTGAAATGACATTCAGATTTTTACAAGAACAATATCAACAACAACACAATCATCATCATTAATAACAAAATCTACAACAACAATATTTCAAACATAACAATAAGAAAATTAATACCAACATCCTCATCTAGAACAATCGGTATAAGTAAATGAAAAGACTTGATTTGATTAGTTGATTGATTCGAAATAATAATAACCTTTGAAAGCATGATTTAAACGTCAGAAACACAAACATTTACAATAGACGTTTACTAAACCTATTTATAACTATCTCCAAACGTCAGATATACAAAAGATGCTAAAATTACAGCTTCTTCTCTGCATGATAGTTTACAAAAAATGTGTTTGATTTTTAATCGAATTCCAGTTTTATTATTCACTTGTACGTTTTACCTGTAATGAGCATTTGTACGTACATACACTTTTCACAGTAGTTAAAGCATAGAATTGTCAATCCACGGTTCTCGATTCAAAGCCGACCAGGCCCGGGTAAATTTCTCCTTGAAAATTGATGTCAGACAATGCGTCTAAATGTCGTAAGTTCCAAACCTCTGATTCAAGTAAGCTGTTGGTTTTTGTGGAGTTTGGTTAGTAAACTGACTGGATACCCAGAAGCATTTGTTAGGTGGACTGACCGCTGGGGTATGACCAAAAAGAGGTTGAAACCGACATTATACCCCGATAAAAAGAGTTGTTATATATATCTAAATAAAAAAACAGTAAGCTGAACTACGTGGATACGCACTTAGTTTCGTTTCATTCGCAATTAATTAACCGTCGATGGCCGAAGGCTGTAATTGCAAGTAAATGATCAAACATTATCTTTAATTCATGCGTATCATAACAATGAACGTAGCGACCGAACGCAACTGCAAATAAATTTGCTCATTTTGTGTTTGTATTTCAAATTAATACAAGCCATTGGTTTGTTTTGTTATACAAAAAGACCTTAAAATGACACTGAATTTACTCAGTGCTCTTGAAAAGTGTTCTAATTCTTGCATAAACTCTTTCTAAACTCATTATGATTTCTTATCAGAATAGGAGATAACACTATTTCTTCTTTTTTGACGCATTTGAGTTTATCATTATTATTATTATTATTATTTAAAGTGCAAATGAAAAGAATCCTCAGCAGTATGCTGTTATGTATGCTGTACATACAACTACCTAGCGTGATACTACATAGGTGATGGAATGTCAGCGTGAAGATCTATATGATTTTATGTTCCCATTTTTTTTTCTAGAAAACAAAAGAAAACAGCTTATAAGTACACGTGTTGTGTAATATACCGATATATGTATATAATGAATATAAAACTTTGTTGTAAAATGGACGATTTTCGTTGAATGATTTTATTCTTTCTGATACTTGTTTCGTTCAAGGATTCTACGTCAGAGGTAAGCCCTAGTGTAAAGACGCTGCTCGGAAAAATCAATGGAGAAACTCTGGAAACCGTGTTATGGGAGATACATATCATGTTGATAGATATCTCGGTATTCCTTACGCTAAACCGCCTACTGGAGAAAGGCGTTTCAAACAACCGAAATTTCATGAGCCCTTTACGGCACCATACAATGCCGTCAAGTTCGGACCATCCTGTTTTCAGAACAACTTCCTTTCCATTGTAGTAGCGAAAGAAACAAGATCATAAGACTGTCTTTCTCTAAATATATACGTTCCTCGGCAAAAGCCAGATGAGAAGACCGGACATGGTGTTTTGTTCTTTATTCATGGAGGTGGATTTACAATGGGCGCAGGAACTTTGGCCAGGGCGAAAGTGCAAGGTTATTGTGGTTACAATTAATTACAGACTGGGGTTACTAGTGTTTCTTGACATAAACCATCGAAAATCTCCTGGTAATTTTGGTGTCTGCGTCTAGCATTGCAGAGGGTTAAGAAGCATATAGGCGCTTTTGGTGGAGATGTTGTATCCTCAACATAAGGGATTCTTCAGAAGCGGTACAACTCAAAGCGGTTCACCTACCATATGTGCGCTGGTTTTCTCAGACAGTACCATCGAAAAGGCCAAATACTTTGCGGAAAACTTAAACTGTAGTCCGTCTGTCCGTCCGTCCGTGAGAAATTAGGTTTCCAGAAGGATAACTTCAGAACTGTTTGGCCTACAGTCTTTTAACTTTATGTGATGATTGCCCTCATTAAGTGGATGACCTCTATTGATTTCGGGGTCAGTAGCTTAAAGGTCAAGGTTGCAGTGACTATAACATTGAAAACCATTTCCGCCATGTAACTTGACAATCATTTGTTATAGAGACTTCAAACTTTATATCATGATTACAGACATTAAAGTGGATGACTCTTGTGCATTTTGGGGTCAGTATGTCAAAGGTCAAGGCCATAGTGACCTAAATGTTTAGAATCATTTACAATTTGTTACTCGACAACCATTGGTCTTAGAGACTTCAAAATTCATATAATGATTGCACACATTGAGTGAATGACCCCTATTGATTTTGGGTCAGTAGGTTCGTACGAACATGAAAGTCCGTAACAGAAAGATGCAATGCATCTCAGAATACACAACACAGAGCGGACTCCCGTGTGATACGCATACACTCTAACCACTGAGCCAAAGTATCGATTCCCTGACGCAGTTGTCAGAGGTTGTATTTGTACACCGTAACACATCCCGTCTTGAGCAAGTCATCATTTATGATGGCAAATGGTGTTGTGTATATTTTAGATCAGTGGATCAGACAGAAATCTTGAAAGATTCTATTTGATTTTTGTAACTAAATCCAGGTGCGGTTTATCTCGGACGAGCCCTCCTCTTACGAACATAAAAATCCGTAACAGAAAGATGCAATGTATCTTAAAATATACAACCCAGAGCGGGAATCGATTCTTTGGCTCAGTGGTTAGAGCGTTCGCATGTCACGCGGGAGATCGAGCTTCGAATCCCGCTCTGGGTTGTGTTTTGTAAGATGAATTGCATCTTTCTGTTACGGACTTTCATGTTCGTAAGAAGGTCAAAGGTCAAGGTCACAGTGAACTAAGCACTGAAAACTATTTCCGCCGTAATACTGTATAACCATTTGTCATACAGACTTCAAACTTAATATGATGATTGATTAAATTGAGAAAATGACTCCCATACATCTTAGAAACAATTTGTCAGATGTCAAGGTCACAATAACTTAAACACTGAAAAGCATTTCTGCTGTATAACTTGACAACTACTTCCCATACAGACTTCAAACTTCTTAGGATGATTGCCATCATTGATTACATGGCCCCTATATTGTTCGGGGTAAGTACATACAAAGTTCAAGGTGACAATCAACTAAACAATCAATATTTCTGCACTATAACTTGATAACCATGCGTCACAGCATGAACGTCTTAACATCTGAAAGAGTGACATTTGTACAAATTATAAACCTAAAATTCAGATGTGATAAAGATCTATAAAACTCTAAAATTAAAATTATAAAATTTTAAAAATCAAAATATAAAACAAAACAAAACAATTCAAGATTTAAAGCAAATCATTTAATTCCAAGGCCTAAGGTTTCTTCCCTTATATTACAGATACATCATACAAAGAAAAAACACCATTTGGGCATATAATGCCAGCGATGCTCTTATGAATTAACTAAACTAGTAACCGAAATTGCTTCAAAACTGATAGAACAAGCATTCAGGCTTTTTACCATAATTTCGGATAATGAAATATTCCTACATTTTTATAATGATAAGAGATACTAACATGATATGCCTTGTTTTCAGAGAAATAATTATGATTGACGGTCATTTCATACCTGAAAGAGAGTCCATTTATTCATTGATGATCCCTTGAAATTCATTCAGAGTAGGCCTACATTTCATTAAAATATGTAGTAACATGGCAGATGAGGTCGGTCTGTTTCTATATAATGTTGCTTAACTTATCAAACATTCCAGACACTCTAATCATGTTGCTAAAGAGCTAGCCCAATAGCAAGTCTTTTGGACATAGCCTAATTTCACTCAATGACTACACTCCTCCCCTCTTTAACCTTTTAGTACCGTGCATCAACTTTACAGCTTCCTACAAGGTATAGCCCTTATCTCTACCCCTCATTGAAATTCTGGAGTAAGGCAACTCTGACTGCACTCCCGGCCGATGGCATAAACCCTTACAACAAATTATCCTCGTCACCAATGTAGAAAAATCCTACAATGCTCAGAGAGGATTGAACCCAGGTATCCTGAGTGACAGTCAGGTCAGATACACTAACCATGTCGCTAAAGAAGTAATCCAACATTTGGAAGTAGCGTAATATCACCCAATCACTACAAATATCAGAGTTCTGGTCATTCATTCCTATGTTTCGAGGAGCTCAGTTCATAGGAGTACACCCAGAAAATATGACACTTCTTTACACAGAGTTAAAGGCCACATATTCAATTGTCTCCTATAAGAGTGTTTATTTTACTTAAGACTAATTTATTGGCAAAAATTGATTTCCCGTTGTAATAGGTGTTACAGTATAACTTATACCATGCATGCCAGTAACCAGAGATTTTTGTGAAACTTGCAGATTTTGTTTTATCTTGCACTGTGCCAAAATTTAACAATATAAAGTTCATCTTAAGAGGTTGGTTTTCTTTTTATATCTTCATTGTATAACTATCATAGTAGCCGTAGTAATATCATTTACAAAACATTCAGGCTCTCATTTTCATTCTGGCGTACCGTTGCATGTGCCCTACGAATGTTATCTTTCAAAAAGGATACCTGGACTCATTCCAGTAGCTGACTCATGGGTTGACTTAATTTTTGCAAAGTCACTTGTAGCAAGTGAAAATACATTATATTGAGCTTTCAAGTTGATTCTTATTTTATCTATACTTTTTTCTTTTTTTTGAAGCATGGTCCTTGACTCATAATAGAATTACATATGACTTGAAGGCCGAGTCAAAAACATATAGTGACAGATGTAATATACACCAGGTTCCAAGTGCCAGAGTACAATATTGCTGTCAGATCTTTGAGTAGTAGCGGCACCCTATGGAAAAGGCAGGCAGTGATATCTTGCTTATACTAATAACTTGATGCAGAAATACCTTTTTTTCAGTTTTATAACAACTGTTCTTTGTTCTCAAGTTTAAATGCAAAGAGACTGTAGCATTCTGTATCCTCTGAAGTCAAGTGCAATTCTGACACAGTATTATCACACAACCTGCGACACTCATACTCCAGTGCACAATCTAGCCAAACTATGAGTAGGTGTGATGATTGTCTACTAATCATTTTGTAAACCTGAACTTTAAATGTTGATATTTATATCCCATTTTAGGAAATGGCATCTTGTGGTGTGTTTTCTTGATTATTAAGAATTATTTGGACACATAGCGTGTTCAGATACTGTGTACTGTAAGGATCATAACAATGTTTAAATCAATCTTGATTTTGAACATATTAAAAAATACTTTGCCATTTTAGTTTGATAAATCAATTCTCTTTCAATTGTCTAAGTTTAATCAACATTTGCTAAGTGTTTATAAAATAATAACTTAAAAATGAAGCTAAGGAAATCACCCCAGACTATTTTTGTTTATCAAAATTGAAATGTTATTTAAATACTAGTACCTTTGGAAATATGCCAGCACCTAAAATTTTCTAAATATTTTATTAGCAAATGTCTTATTAAGTTTGATATTAGTAAATCGCCAGAATTATCCTTCTATCATTCTATATTTCGACTGATTTACCAAGAAATAACTGTTCAAATGTGTCACCCTGCATTGTATTACCAATGCAAATGCATGTCCTGCTAACTGTAAGAGCGTCTTGTGATGGTTTAAAAGTGATTATTCAAATCTTGAAGCTGTATATTGTCTTTAAACTTAAAATGTCACGTGCCGATTCAAGACTGCGTCTTATGGAACACACTTCTGTAACATTCAATATATAAAACTTTGCATTTCTGCAAATATGATGATACATTTTACAAGAATGATTTCTCTGTTTGATTCAAGAGCCAATGCTTTGAACGTTTTTTGAAAACAACTTAGAAATTTAAACCATCATCATTTTGTCTGTTCTGTCTGTAGTATACTCGCCTGTTGATGAAGTTCTCACCATCAGCATATGAGATTTACAGTGTACCCTACGAAATAATTATCGCATGTTTCTCAAACAGCTATTTCATTTTTTTTTAACTAATCTTATATCTTTGGCTTCTAGCTAAAACATAATTACTTGATAGGTTGGAAAACTATTTACAATGACAAATCGACTCCCTTGCAGCATGTTGTTGTCAAACAATACTGTAGCTGTCTTAATAAGCAGAGCAGTTTCAGCCGAAGCTGAAGTAATCGGTTAAAGACTTCTTTTCCAAAATTACCCATACAGTAACTTTTCCTCCGAAAATGTTTTATAACATTTCTCTGGAGAAATGCCATGTTCCTTATGTAATAATGAAAGCTTGAGATAGGAAATTTTTGCAAAACATTTATTTTAAAAATGAGCCTTTTTATTGTCGATCTATAACATGGCTATGACAGGAGTAACTTCAATTGCCCTTTTTTAGTACTTCACCATAATATTTTTGGGCCAATTCCTTATCATTCCTTATGAAACGTGTTGTAACATACCTTGATTACTTTTATGTCTAAAGGCTATCTTGCACAACAAACAAATAACGATAAACAGGGCCTTCACAAGGGTTCACACCAAGACAACAGGTATGTGTAATATTCCACAACCGTCATACAAATAAATGAATACAAATACTTCAGCATTTGTATTTTATCAGCACATCAAAACAGCAAAATGCAAAAATAACCAGAAAAATCTTTTTAAAAGATGGTCGGCGCAGTGTAGTTGGAAAATAAGTTATGTATGAACTGACACTGAAATGTGTAATTTAAGGGAAAAAATTGTGTCTTAAAAACATTGTGCCCCCGCCCCCCACCCCGTCGAAGAAAAAGTAAACATAAGAGGACTGGCAACATAAGGAGGTAAGTAGATCAAAATGACAATTACCAGATATAGAAGGAATGCATGAAGGTATGAAAAAGTTATGTTCAAAAATGAAATTTGCTAATGCTTTTCAGCTTTAAAAAAGCATATTGAACGGGAATGTAACTTATCTATAAAGCAATGTAAAGGACATGTGACAATAAATGGTATGTGTAAATATAGAAAATACATAAAGGAATGAAAACTAGAGACTGCTTTTGAGAAAAACTTATGTCTCCCCCACATGACATTTACACTCATTATCAGCAAAATCCCATACCAGAAGACAGACTTATATCAATAACACTGATCGTCTGCGATCCTGAAAGGTGGAACTGATACTGGCCCTCTTGAAGCTCACATGTTTGACCAAAAAAATGATACATAATTCAATTTTAAATGACAACCATTTTCTTTTCCAAATAGTAGCATAGAGTATTAGGAATCTTTAAAATTGTTCTATCAACTTTTATCCTGTTTATATCTATTTAGCCTATAAGCAGTAAGAAGTGACTCAAAAATGTATTTGACCTTAGTACAGTATTTGTATGAAAAGCCGATTTGCTTTTTATAACAGCTTGTAACTCTCATGAACAGAAGCCGACGACGCAAGCTGGAGGGTGAGCAAATTCTAAAATTATGAAATAAAATTGTCATCAAATCATTTAATTGAAATAGTCCCCCTGCAATTCCTACAAAGAACAGTCGTATTCGCCTTCGACCTCAAGTCCAATACGACTGCCCTCTATTAAATAACAGAGCCTATATCAAATTAATTATTAAATCACACAAAGAACACGCTCGTAACCACCTACATTGTGACCGAGAATACTTCATTCTGTACAAGCAATATTTATTGGCCCACGTATTAATACCTTTTTTCCGCTAAACGGTTCTAAAACAATGAGGTGTGAGGGTGGTTTATGATCGATAAGCGGTCAGAAGAAATTATGTGCAAGCCTCAGCAAGCAGTAAGTCGAACTGCTATCTGGGCGGTCAATGTGATTTGATTGGTAGCGGAAACCTAAATATTCTTTATGTGCAACAATGTGCAAAAATCTTTAAAAATACTGTTTGTTTATGCTAGTCGAAAATGATATTACAAATGTATTCTATGCGTTTCATTACAGATTTACGCAGGGCTCTTAATACAAAGATTACATTATGGACATTGGTTTAAAATTAATCAATAATTTATTTGCTACTACACTAATTTTTTGTAGGATTCAAATCTTTTCTGAGGTTGTATTTTACTTTCATTACTGAGCTGATCGATTGCCTCTTAAATTATGTTTTCCTTGTTATGGAGAAACAACGGACTAAATATAAACAAATGAAGACTGTAATAGATACACAACTGTCATAGAAATTATACATATAATGCAAGGTTCCAACTGCCGATAAGTCCGATTAAACGATTGAAGATTGGCATGGCTCGCTCGAATAGTCTACATTGGTCGGCATCACCCCGGTGTCCTTACCGAAAATATTGTCATGTCAAAAATAACCTAGTATGACTCGATAAGCAAAAGGCTCGAGAAGCGATCGGGTATTGGTCGAGCAGAGGTCAAGGTGGCCTTGGGCCAAAATGTTACCAATCAATTTTCGATCATTGTCGTCCTCTACTTGAGAAATAACCAATCGCTTCCTAATCAACGCAATCCATGAAAAACAAGTAAAATTAAGAAACAAATATAGACAGGATCTGTTGTTGTTGTTTTGTGATTGAAGTTAAATTATGATCAAAGTTACCATTTTAATTTTGAATAGTGCAAAAATAACGATTACAATTGTTTTTACTTCAAGATAGTTATTTTGGGGGAAACAGGAAGCATCCAATAAGCAGCTGGATATTGTAGAACTGTTTAATGTATATATTAATCATAAAGTAACTTTACCTCCTATAACTGATTTCTTTTCTATTTAAATTCAGTTTAGAAGTGAAGGAGATATCTTCTCTTTGTTACTTCTGTTTCTGAACACTCACTGTGTCGCAGCATATCTCGACTGCCTTACAACTTGGTTATTTTGATTAAAGGTAAATATGGATGAAGTGTATAGCTACTTGCTCCATTTTTTTCAGAATTCATACCTGACATTTGTTCGAGAACAAATTAAAAAGTTATCTAACAAGACGATCAGGATATTTATTGGAGCTACTGATGATATTATTATCTATCATCATTACATGGCAACTAAAAAATATGAGATTTTTTTTTTGTTTGGGTCGTCAGACCAAACCAATAATGTTAGCACAATTTCGGCCTCTTTCACTTCTTAGTTACCAAATCCGTCTGTAAAAAAATGAACCGGCGCATTAATTTTTACACCCTTCTAAGAGAACAGAAAAATAGTTCCCGACTGGTCAACTTCAACTTCAACTTATTACTGCCAAAAGTCAATACTGACTAAAAGATTAAAGATTCCTAATAGTGTGCAATTCTTTTCACTTCAACAAATTATCGGTAATATATTCAAACAATTTTTATTATAAACATGTCAATCTCGTACTTTTGAATGAAAAGGTGTTCGTTTACATGAAATTACGCATTAATTTGTAACGTGACCAAACCTCGCCGAAAAGTAAACAGAAAAAATTACCACGCTCATGAAAAGTTTGTAGATTCTTTTCTTGTAACTTTATTTGTACATTATCATGTGGTGTTTTCTTAACGATAGATGAATGTAGAAGTTGACTATTATTACAAACGAGTTTGTAACAGTTATAACCTTGAGAAACGCCCATATATTTTAATTAGGTCACGGTTTCTCTGTTTATTACGAGTCACGAGGTCCAGATCTGTAGGCAGGTGTAAAACCTGGTCAACCCGGAAAACATCGATTCTCCGGAATTCATTTTTGACGTTCTTATTTAAAAAATAACAAAGATAAATGACTGAAAATACTACATATGCTTTATTTTCCTATCAGAAAAAAAACATTTATAAAAAAAATTGATTTAATGACGCTCAGTAAGTTTAAATTGATAAAGAAAAAGCCCGATTCTACGGAAAACGCGGAAAGAAACATTGAATTTCCGGAAATCATTTAAGATGCTCTTGGTAAAAAAACTGGTAAAGATAGATTAAAGAAAATACCATATATGTTTAAATTACGTTTCAATATGAAACATTTATGAAAATTAGCTTGATTTAATGACGTTAAGTAAGGTTATTTGATAGAGAATTAACCCGATTCTACGGAAAACCCGGATAAAACACTTTTCTGGAAATCATTTTAAATAAGTTTAGATTGATAAAGAATATGCACGATAAGCAGACAGCAGTAATGGTTAAATTTACTAGTGAAAGTAAAAAAGATATCTATCTATTTGAGCTCGTCGGTACCGGTTGTTAATATGACAGACGTCCCCTGAAGAGAAGAGTTATTTTAATTTGCGGGGTAGTGCAAGATACAGAAAGCATCCCATTCCAGAGACACTCCTGGTTCTTTGCATGCTCAGTATACAGCACTGATACATGGGACCTCGGTTTAACGTCTCATCCGAAAGGCAATTAGTAATGTTAGTGGAGGAGCGAGGGATCGATCTCATGACTCCTGGATTACCAGTCCAGCGCGTTACCACTGGACCACTGATCGCTCCGAACTGATCACCAATCGTCCTATTTATAGTAATGATTATCTCCCTTAGACTGTGAGAAAAGGTATATAAAGAAATCCTGTTTATATATGATCAAGTTTTACCCATTTTTTGTTTGTTTTTACACCAACCTCCACATTAAAGCACAAAATTAACCAGTAGACAATTTTCTTGCTGTATGCATGATTAAGATAGCACACCTAACTTATCTAATTTGATCTATCTATCTATCTGAGCTTATTTATCGTCGGTACCGGTTGCCCATATGACCAACTCCCCCTGAAAAGATTAGTTTTTTATGCTAAGGGAGAAGTGCAAGATACAGAAATCATCCCATTCCAGAGACACCCATGGGTATAAATATTCAAATTAACAAAAGACAATCTTAAAATGATGTAACTAATAACATAATATTACGGTACTGCTTATAGCATTTTCCCATAATTTAAGGTTTTCTCGTACGGCCGTATTTTGCGGCATCAGTAATGCTATTTTTTGGGGCTTCATAACAAATTCCTCTCAGGCAAATATAATTATTTACATATATGTAAAGGCTGAGAGTCTCTTGTTTATATAGATATCAAATTTATGACTCTAGCACATGTATTACGGCACTTACAGCCTTTTCCATGATTTCCAGAAATTCGCTATAATTTCTCCGGTTTCGGGTTTTACACTTCGCCCTGATCTGTCGCCTCATAGCCAATACAAAGTATTGAGTATCATTATCATTTTCAGCATTTCCTTTAAAATCATTACAATTATTGCCGCGTTTGAAAGCAGTAGGCTTAGCAGATTGATTGTGAATGGAAGGGAAACAACCATAAATATGTTTTTTTGGGTTTTTTTTTTTTCACAGAGCGAAAATCTTATGATAGCCGTTTATGTCCGAAAGTTAGCTAATATGTACGACTGGTGATGTTGAATTTTTATTTCAATTTTTTCTTTGCGTTGTAGATATATACCTAACAATAATATTTGTTTTAAAAAACCTGTCTTTTATCACTATTGAGGTATATTTCAAGTGTTTTGTGAGTATTTGCGTGTATTTGTGTATTCCGTGCCGCGGATTCACAATAACCAATATTCGTAAGCTAAGTGGTTAGAGTGTAAGCCTTCGATGCGCTACAATCGGTACTCGAATCCCATTCTAGCTATTTTTTTGTATTCTTAAATGCATTGCATCTTTCGGTTAAGGACTTACTTCTTCGTAAGAATTTGATCGCCTGACACTGAATGGGAGAAGGACTTAATGGGGAGTTACTGTCTGTCCATTGCATTTTTGTGACATCTCTGTATTTCCTATACCACTTGTATATTTAATTCTTTGTTCCTTTTACATAATAACTGTTAAAGAATGATTTATGAGCACACAGACCTGTTAGAACTGTTAGAACTATTATATTCATACATTGCCAGAAAATGTATTCTGTAATTCTTTTTCCATTTAGTACACTTGGGTAATTTTTTCAAATGTTTATATACATAATAAATAATACAGCATCAAAATATAAGTTTGTATAAAATGTATTTATATATAAAATAGTAGCCTTAACAATCAAGATCAAATTAAAAAATATAAAAAATTGTTCTGAAACATTGTTTAAAGTATGACAATGTACTAACTGAATGTAAAAGGAAGCCTGCAAATAATGACAAGGTTGTTCTGTATAACTAGCTATGGGCCAATACCATTAGATGGCTTTTGTTGTCACTGGACGAGGTTTAAGATTACTGTACAAAAACTAAAATTCATTTTTTAGTTTAGTATGAAATACATTTGTTTTGATACAGTTAATGTTCCCCTATTTGAAATATTATACACATGTATTAATTGCTGCTCTTGATTCGGTGTACGGCGGTATCCCAATTATGACGCTGATGCTACGAGAAACGTTTTTGTTTTCGCTACCGTGTGAAACGTAAATCGGAAATGACGTCAATAACAACATTGTTGATAAGAAATGACGTCGCTTGAACGAACGTCAAAATTTCGCGGAATTTGAACCACTAGTAATGGACATTTTACAATTTGTTTTACAGGTTTACTGATTTTATTTCCCGTTTTCCGGGGTATGGAATATCGCGTCATGTAAAATTTCATAAAATGCTTATTTTTTGAAATATTTTACTGAAATTATCAAAACTAATTCAAAATGTATTAATATATAAACATCTGAAGTTTCGTGAAGATCGGACGTCAAATAAAGAAATTATAAGAAAATTCCACAAACTTTTTGATTCGCCCTCGTATAATCCAAAGAAAAGAATTGAGCTTCTATATTTTACATTTTCCTTGATACATTCGAATATAACTGGGAAAAAGGTTATGCCTCTCTTTTCACCTGTATGTTATTTTCAGTTTTCTTTGTCGTCGCAACTTCATCCTTAAAATATATCAATTTGAGATGTAAAAGTAATCCTTTGTTCTTTCACTGTTAACACCTTTCTTCTAATTTGTAATTGTCTTTGGTTTTGTTTTGGTTTTTTCTTTGATATACAAGCTTCATTATCAAGTTTGTTCATTTTTCTTAAAAGACATAACTTTCAAGATGGTTGCTCATAACTGAGGTTCAGATACTTATTTGTTAAGGAGGCCTGTAACATAATAAATTTTGTCATTGTCATTGTCAGACTGATTTGAAATAATTCTTAGTGATGGGTCTTTTTATTTATTTATTTTTAACTTTTTTCTTCCTTTTTTTCTTTTCTTCATTAATATTCTTCATTTTGCAATTTAATTAATCCGTTATTTAGGAAAATATTTTAAGTTTGAGTGTTCTATCGTCAAATATCGCACGGTGTCGAGTTCAGATGGGTATTAATTTAATCACGAATGCCGTAGGCCTGAGTGATTAAATAATTACGCATCTGAACGAGATACCGTGCTATATTTGATGGCAGAACACAAAAACTTTAAAATCTATTTCCATTCTAACACATATGTATAATTAAAAGGGACACAATGATGTGCACTACTTATCATGCCATTTTTTACGGTTATTGACCCTGACAGGCTATTCCGTTTACCCCGTTATTCATTTCCCACGTGATAATGAAAACAACAAGGTTATTTTAGCTTATCAGTCAATAATTTACGTTTTAACAAATATCTATAATTTTATCATAGATGAACATCAAAGAAGATAATTTAGTCCATAACAATATTTCACCATAAAAATATTTTAAAACAATTTTCGGTTTATAATATATGTTAATAAATAAGTGATTTGATATTGGCCCTGTTATTTGTCCGAGGGCAGTCGTATTGGCCCGACAATTTTATTAAATAACAACAAATACTTATACTTAATTATGCGCAATTCTCTCGACATATCCCCTGATCTTCGCCAGACGACATTTGTAATTGATCATAGTCAGAAAATGCTTGTTTGTGTTTATGTAAAATCAACACGTTGTAAACTTAAAATATTGTCGGTTAAACACAACCAATTCATGCCGTGAATGTTTGAAATTACATTAATTTATGCAACTTGTCGGCGTCCACAGATAGAACAAAATGGCTGCCATTTTCAGAAGCTTTTTGTTGAAATCTATATCAATTTTGGCCCTGCATTATTAGCCAATCAAATTACTTCAAATGCGGGCTTTATATCTATATCACTTTTCGGCCCGGGGCCGAAAAGTGATATAGATATTGGCACTGTTATAAAGCAGGCCGTCGTGTTATTGAACGTGGCAGGTGCCTTTTTATAGGACTAATAACTTTTAGTTATTTAATAATGACAAATAAGAACAGCCGAAAGTAGTTTGCAGTGACGTCAGCGGGCGCGCTCCTTTATCCAGCGTGCTCTAATATATATGGTATATCACGCTCAATTCCTTCTTTGTTTATTGTCGGCGAATTGCGGATAGTGTTAGAATGGCATTTAGATTTTCGTGAGTCTTTGTAAGTTAGTAGAACTAAGTTAAGTCTGAGTAAGTGGTAAAACAGAGGATATAATTACTCATCATTAGGAAAAGTATGCTCCTTAACCAGAACGAGACAATTTCTTTACATCTCATATTTGTTTTTTTTTCTCCAATCCACTACTGTTTCTAGATAACTAAGTAGAATTTCATAACTAAATTCATATCAGATAAATAATTCCCCTTACCACAATTATCAGTAGAAGTTATTCTCGGCAAAATATTTGTAAATAATCACGTAATGCGTTTGTTTGCACCTTTTTTTCCTGATGCCGTATAGATCAGCCTTTAATTCCAGCACATATAGAAATACCCAAATCTAATTGACATATCATGCAAATTGAATCAGCTACTACATAAACATTTCAACGCTTGAATGCAGCATTTTAGATATGTATCAAATACTAAAAGTTAGTATAAGCAAGTTTTTATTGCTATAAATGCATTTATAAATGTATTTGTTTTCAGTTTATCACCTGTGTATGTTCAGTCTAGTGTAACCATGTGTTACAAAGACGTAACAAGGCTAACAATAGTACAGCTAAGTTTAGCTCACGACAGAGCGGGAAAGCTACCCAAGTCAGTTAGACACATAGGGAAATGGTATTACTTTAAGCACATAATTATGTTGTTAGTATTTTCTTTCTGAATTTCCTTTCTAGCGTGTTGAAATAAAATGTTTTTCAAGTTATAGTATAAAAAACAGATATTTTGAAAATCGTTTACAACATGACATTATGTGAAGTTTTCAATTTTCATTGTTAAACCATAATTGCATAGACCGATTCAGAAATAAGTACCTTCCTGATTACCTCCCTTGCGTGCGCCATTAATGGACTGCGCAGATTGAAGCAGTTTTATAATGTAGAGCGTAGAAAAAGTCCCATTTTTATAGCTGTTATGTGAGCGTGACGTTGTATGTTAGACAAACAGAATCATAGAAACCACTAGAAACCACATGAAGCAATTATTATCAGTGAAGATCTATTCCATGGTCTCTCTCTCTCTCTCTCTCTCTCTCTCTCTCTATATATATATATATATATATATATATATATATATATATATCACCAACATCAAAACAGCAAGAAATATCTTTAAAATCGATGGTCGGCGCAGTTTAGTTGGAAAATAAGTTATGTATGAACTGACATTGAAGTATGTTATTTAAAGGGAACAAATTGTGTCTTTAAACATTGTGCCCCTCCCGCCCCCCCCCCCCCCCCCCCACCCCGTGGAAGAAAAAGTAAACATTAGAGGACTGGCAACATAAGTAGGTAAGTAGATCTAAATGACAATTACCAGATCTGGAAGGGATACATGAAGACATTAAAAAGTTATGTTCAAAAATGAAATTTGCTGAGGCTTTTCAATTTGAAAAAGAGCATATTGAAGGTAAATGTAAGTTGTCCATAAAGCAATGTAAAGGACACGTGACAAAAATAGTATGTGTAAATATAAAAAATGCATAAAGAAATGAAAAGTAATGTCAACTAGAGACTGCTTTTATGAAAAAGATATGTCTCCCCTATCATGACATTTACAATTAAGAATAGATAAATCATATGACAAGAACACGCTAATGATATGCATAACAACATTAAAATCTAACCAACGGTTATTGAGATATGCCCAACTGATTTTAAATTTGGACAAATCAAGGGCCGTAAGTTCGCTAAATATCATCCAAAAGAAACACGACGAATATATCCATAACAACTTTCGCTTAAAATAATTTCTGTGAAGTTTTCTTAAACTCCGATCAGCGGTTATACAGATATGCCTAAATGTACTCAAATTAAGACACATCAAGAGTCACAACTCTGATAAAAATCAGCCGACAGGAACACACCAATAATACACGTAACTACACTTGCTAACGATTATTTCTGTGAAGATTTGTCAAAATCTGAAAAGAGGAAATGGAGATATACTGATATGTGTTTAAATTTGGACAAATCAAGGCCCATAACTTCGCTGAAAATCACTGAACCGTAAATTGCAGACGATGTGCTAAACTGTTTTGGTACCAATAAATCATAGCAAGTTCCATTAAAATCAAACCGGCAGTTATGTAGAAGAAGCGCGAACAAACTTTCTGACATCCATACACAGACAGACAGACAGACAGACTCACTCCGGGTTGCACAAGACATACGGTGAAAGGTTTGAACACTTTCTTCAGTTAGCAAGTCTGTTGCATAAAGTTTCCATGTAGGTGACATACCTGCATTTTAACTGGCAAATGTAGTCAACTGGCATAGTTCATGGTAGGTTATGAAAAAAAAACGAGCTTAATAAGGCTGCGTCGACAAAAATCTTTGTAGCACGTTCTGATACATAAAAGAAAGAAAGGTAACGATATCTCTCAGAAAAGTCCGTGTGTTTGTCTCATAGTTTATTGTCCCCGAGTAAAATGTAGAGAAATTGTGCATCTTTGTATAGGTTAAAAGTAGTACAGCGAGATGCTCCATTTTTAAATGTAATAAGCTTCATGTTGGCTTCTTACCAGAACATAATGCTCTAAACATTTTTGTTTAATTTGTAAATGAATTCAGCAATAATATGCCATAAGAGATTAAAAAAGTATACATAATTATGAGCATCAAAGCTTAGAAAAGTTAGAATTACGAGTTTATGGACTTCCAACCTCTAGTTTACTCCTTTAGTAGAATGTTTCTTCGAATCATGATCAATTAACTTGTACAGAGTTAACTGTACTAATACCCTCTAACTTCACTTCTTTAACTATTTTGTCTTGCAGATGTCCATCTTTCGTTTCCGGCAACAACAAAGTACTAAATACACAGAGAATAGCAACAGCACCGCACACATAGTACAAAAGACCGGAGAAGTACGACTCCTGAAAGACAGAAGAAAAAGCAAATAAGAATTTATTTTGAGGCAACAAACTATCGTTATTCGATGTTTTCCAATTGTATATATTTTTCACCGTATTTATAAATAAACATAGAATAAGAAAAATAAAATTTGTTTTGCATGTCGTATAGTTTCTGTACGATAAGAATTGATAAGACTGAGAAAGATAACATGAAATGAAATAACTTAAAGATGAAATAAAGATCGACAATTAACAAAATAAAAAACTGACACACTTTAATTTGAATATCATTTGCTCATTGATTTATATTGATTTAGCTCTTTTCTCTTGATAGTTAATGCATTCAGCCATATTTTCAACATCAGTATTATAGATTTGTAGGGCCCATGTGTCGTTACTCTCTTGCCAGTATAGATGTTGGTTCTCTTCATTTAAGCTTTGCTGATAGTTGAAACAGCCTTGGATACTAGTTTTGAACTAACGCTACAGGCAATAGTTGCAGAAATCTTAATGAATGATACTACTTGTACATACAAGGTATACCAACTGTGGTCCTAAAATAGATGCAAATCCACCAACTGTGCCCACCGTTCCAAAACCAAGACTCCTGAAAGGCAATAATTATGTTGTTTCTTTTGTTGTTGATGTTTTAAATAGCAGGCACCCTAAAGGTATCGATTTTAAAATTACCAAAGGTTTTGACTGTTATTATAGCTCTTTTTCATTTTTCTAAAATATTTCAAGACGTCATTATAATGTACTAAACTGTTTTTCAGTGCATATGCTTTGAAAAGAGCATGTAATTTTCATTCCAAATGTTCACTTTCTCTATTCATATATGGTCTATAGATGACATATAAGCACGGTGGTATTACACATGATAATTCACGTGATATGTAAAGATTAATGTTAATGTCGATGTAAGTCTGTGCATCGTCTGTCGAAAAAGTTCGATTGCCAATTGTTTAAAAGAAAACATTTAGAATTATTGACCATGGTGTTACCAATATAGTAACCAGCTTCAATGAAAAAATATTGTTGTTGTTTGTCTACCTTAAAACATGTTAGGACTGTGCCTATTCTACAGTCTTTACTTTTCTTCTCTCTTACGCCATTAATTTAATTTCCATTATCTTTGTTATAAATTTAGTTTTGCATGAGGCGTCGTGAACAACCAGTTAGTGAAATATTTTGTGTTTTTCTGAAGATTTGTACAGGTGTGGTTGTATTTAGCTGTTCGAAATAAGAAGTATATTTGTATCACATACGTAATTACTGTTATTTTTGTATGTTTTATCTATGTCAATGCAACTTGATGTCTGATTTTTACCTCATTTGTTTGCATATTCCCTAAAATATTCTTACTATGTACATTTAGATGTTCAAAACTTTCGAAACCATTTTGACATCTTTTTTTCAAAGGTGAAAATTGTGAAAAAGACAAACTTGGGAGAATTATAGTTTAAAGAAGAAGATTGTGATTTGTAAGATCAAGAATAATTTTACCGACCGAGCAAAACAGTCTTTAAATAAAACTTTCAAAGAAACAAATTGTTTTCTAATACTTTGCTGCAAGTTTTGAGGTTATAAAGATAGAATCTGCTGTGTTATAATAGTAAGCAAACTACTGAAAATATGAAAAAGAAATATGACAGACACCTTATTACAGTTGGGTACAATTCCACTGTCATTGTTTGTACAGAGGACCATGCTGCAGCTATTCCTGTATTCGCTGTTATAGTCAAAACATTTGTAACTATGTCTTTATGAGGTGCGTCTGAAATATTGCATGTTTTCATGATATATCATAATACCATAAGCGCAGTATTGAATTTAACTCAGAATGAAAGAGTATAACCTTTTCCCGAGGAAGTGCAGCATAATATCTGCCTAAGTGTTATTGGTTTACATTGAATGAATTATGTAAAAGTCATTTTAGTTTCTTTTATCATTTTGTTTTCAAAATCATTGTAGTAAGTTTTAACAATAAAAAGAGATTTAAGGTAGAAACAAACTTAACGTATAGATGTTTACATATGTTCCGCCGTAATAACAAATGCAAATTAATGTTTAACAACATTTAAGTAATAAAATATAAGGTACATATAACCTTTGAAAGTACCTAGAGTTTGTAATATGCCAACGGTACAGCCTGCTACAGCAACGATGGTGAAACAAATGATCGTCGTGTATCTCCGACCAATTCTGAAGGGAAAAAAAATCGGTAGTTGGAAATGAAAATATATGTGTTGCAAAGAGATATCATCACACTGTATTCCGATTTTATTATCCAAGCACATACTGATTTTCATTAAATAATTTTGCTGTTATTTTAAAGTTCTAAGAAGTAAAAATGTTATATACATATGTATTATAATATTATATTCATCCGTAATAAATTGATAGTGTAAATATCTAGCTGTGATATTTACTAAGAAGGTGCCAATTAGAAAATATTACCTGAGCTAAGATGTTATAGAAACATGGAATCAAAACCTACGTGATATTCAGTCCATCTCAAAATTATTTATTTGAGAAAAATCTAACTGTTCATTCTAGAAATATTTTACAAATTAATCGAAACAACACATTTATCAAACAAATTACCAAAGTTAGTTTTAAGTATCTCTTTCTGGCTAGAATTAACCTGTTTTGTGGACTATAGTACTGAGCTTAATTTTTGACAAGCAGTTTGAATATAACGAGGAAATATGTATTTTGTAATCTTATCAGAATAACTTGTGTTCATATGAAACGTTACAATTACGTGGATTGTGACTGTACACATACATATACGAGAGGTGATTCACGAATTTTGAAACACCCTGTAGCTTTGTTTCTCGCGAACACCTGCAGCACAATTGTCATGATTTTAACACATAGTTGTGATTTCAACATGGGTAAACGTAAAATTGACTCAAGTTTAGAGGGTGTTATAGAATACCTGTTGAAGAAAGGAAATTCCTATAGAAGCATAAAGAAGGAGCTAAAGGGGCAGGGGCATGATGTTCACAATACATAGAGTAAAACATTAGATTGGCAAATCTCGAAATCCTAATACTAAAAAGCCGAAACCAGGTGAGTTTCGAAGGCGACCTACAAAGTCAACTAATGCCGTCGTTCGTAAAGTCGCCCTTTTATTCAAAGGGTAAATCCTAAAACCCAGAGAGAGATGGCACAACGTTTAGGTGTATCTCAGGCTACTATTAACCGAATAATTTAAGTGTACTGCAATGTAAACTTCGCAAGATATGCAAAGTTAATAAGCTCAATGCAAATCAAATTGAGAAAAGACGTCAACGTTCATGGCGTCTGTATTTACCTTTAAATAACAACCAGTGGAAAAATTTTGTCACCACCGACGAGGCAATGTTTTATCTCGGTGGCAGTTATGGTCGTCGTCGGGTTTGTTATTACCGTAAAGGAGTACATGATGTTTAAAAACTTAAGTTTGTAAAACGTGATTCATTTGCTCCAGGATTCATGACAGGCGTAAGTTTCCATAATAAAATGGATATCCGTATTATTGATAAAGGTATAAAAGTTAATTCACACTTCTATATCAATAAAGTTCTGAAGCCTTTTGTCAAAAAAGATCTTCCCAGAATGTTTCCTGGAGACCAAATTAAAGACATGGTCTTCCGCCGAGATCCAGTCATACCTCAAAACACACACTGGCATACTTGCATCAACAAAAATTCAACTTTGTGACGTCAGGAGAATGGATGCCTAAAACTCCTGATGCAGTACCAATGGATTTTGCTATCTGGGGTATCTTAAAAAGACGTTTACAAAAACGTTAAATATACACTTTGGCAGGTCTTAAACGAACATTAAAGGATGAATGGACAAAATTAGAACCAACACTTATAAATAAAACATTGCAGTCATGGCCAAAGCGATGTAGACTCATTTACAACATGCATGGATCACATATTGAGCATTTGTTACAGTAAAATGCATATCAGCTTAAAATTATACGCTGTTAGAAAGTGTTTCAAAATTCGTGAATCACCTCTCGTAGTAGCACCAATCGTGCAAATACATAGAGCTTATGTTGAATCAAAAGCTAAAATAATTGATTCTTACCTATTCTGTAGCCATATAGCGATGCTTTTTGAAGGTATACTAAACAAGCTAAACAGAAACGTATTCAGAAAAATGTTTCCAGACAGCTTTTGTATCCCAAAAAATAAACCAAGTCCAACAACACCAAGTGCAAACCTGTAAGGTAATTTATTTAAAATTCAAAAATAATAAATTTACCAAGAAAAAAATAAATCGAATTAGCTCAATGCATACGACAGTTTACAATGAATGATAAATAGAGAATATTAAATTAGCGGTAATATAATACTGGATTTATTGCACGAAGTATTTGAAAACGATAAAAACGAGGCTCTCACGAGTTTAATCGTTTTCTAATAACGAGGGTATTAATCCCGTATTACATGACCACGAATATAATGTTTTGTTTATGGCATAGAAGATTTGAAAGTGAATGGTGACAGAAAAGCACAGAATTTGTTTGTTTTGTCCGTATATAAGCATATTGTTCATGGCGTTGACGTCAAAGTTTTATTACACTAGTGTATCAAAAATATAACACTGCTTTATTACTCACCAACGACGTCGTCTACGATGTGTAGTTTGTAACTTTAATATTTTTTATCAGTACATGTATTTTGTAAATAGAGGATATTAAATGAGTGGTCATGTAAAACGGGATTTATTGCACGAGTAATTTGAAAACGATAAAAATGAGGCTCTGTCGATTTTTCTTAACGTTTTCTAATAACGAGTGTATTTATTCCGTATTACATGACCACGAATATATAGAGGATAATTGTTTGTTTCAGTGAAATATCGATTTTTATTTCACAAGTGAAAACCAAAAAAAATAAAAACAGATATTTTCACGAGTGGCTTAGCCACGAGTGAAAATGTCAGTTTTTTTTGGTCTTCACTCATTCTTATGGTTCCTGCTGATATTTTAATATCCCGCTACACAAAAGCAATTAGTGTAGCAGGTGATATGCCGTTTGATTTTAAAAATCTGATAAATAATTGATTTATTGTATTTAAGTCTGTAGAACGGCCCCTTACATTGCATAGTCAGTTATAGTGATAGTCATTGATTCTGCTTCTAATGTTTCATTTGAACGGCTTGCTCTACTAACAAAACTAAAGTTAGGGACATAAAGACTTATTTTAACTGATAGAGCGACATGGGTTTTTGACTGGTATATCGAATATGTAACAGTCAAGTTTGATGGACTTGCATCGCTAACGAATAAATGTTTAAAGCCCGTTTTACCCCATTTGATATAAAAAATAACTTACCAATTTATCATTGACAAAAGAGTTATTTTCACCAAAGCCGTAGTTTTGAATAGATGGATGAATGTATACTTCGTACTAGTTATGTTTGTTGTAGATTCCTGGGTTTGTAAAACGTTCTCTCGGATGTCGAATTCATGTTTGTTGTATTTTACTACAGAGTTGATAATTTCCATTGCCTTTTTTGGTTTGTCATGACCAATATACCAACGAAAACTCTCCGGAATAATGCTGAAATTGTAATAATTGAAAGAGATGTGTGGTCTAAAAAATAATGATACAGGACTGTTTTAAATGGTAAAACTATTCTTAAAAAACATAGTCGATCAAATTTGTTTTAAATAGGAACGGAGTAACACCTGTTGAATTTAAGTAACGATTTTGAATTGAATAATACCTATTACATTTAAGTCATGAGTACTAAATGATAACAAAATGTCATCTTTGAATACTATTTTAGATGAAAATATTGACACGTAATAAAAAACTAAGATTTTTATTTTTGGACGGCTTATGGTATACATTCAGAATATTCATCAAAGTAGTTTTAGAGGATGTTTATCGGCGACTTCTGTGCAAACTAAACTTCATGACGTAAGCAATCTGCGTTTAAATGATTAAATCACGAATTTCAGAGTTTAAGATTCCAACAAAGGAAATAAGTTTTGCATATTGCTTACCACCACGCAAGAAGACATGGTATGGCAGAAACAGCAGTCATCAACTGAAGGTACTGCCAGTCATGTAGCAGCCATGCAACTAAGGCAAAAATGCATTGCTGTATTGGCCATGATGGGAAGCCAACTACCTGTAACACAATGAGTTTCACGATTTTCAGGCAATTAAATATTTAATATCACCTTTAATTCTTAGGAGTAACGCATACACATAAATTTGCATTTTCATCGATTCTTCAAGTATTTCTTTTAAATATCAAGTCGGCATGAGATAAATAATGTCTTCATGTTGCCAAAGAGTTTAAATCCAAATTTAAATGTCGGCCTAGGTAATTAACATTTCAATATTTAATCTAGAAAATGATTTTCATGATATTTATTGTTCATTTAGACAAAGCAACATTGTTAAGTGATGTCACGCTACATACCCATACTCGCCATTGTGCTGTCGTAAACTCGCAAAGCAAGTTGTACTGAATAGTGAAATAAAAACTTGTTGCAACGCCATTAAAGAAAGTTGAAATGGCAAACATTTCCCAGGAGACGGAGAAGAAGCCAACCACGTGCATGATAAGCAGCATTAAGATTGATGCAAAAAACGGACGTTTTCGGCCAAATAAATCGGCAAGTTGGCCAGCAGCCAAGTTTCCTGCTAGTTGTCCTGCTAAATGCACTGAGTTGATTGTACTTGGAATGAAATCCCTGTCACAAACAAGATCGAACTGAAGTTTAGAAGATTTGAATAATAACTAATGACTTGAAGATGACACCTGTGGAAATGGTGTTATTCACTTTAGACTTTAGAAATAGAAAATGTCTTAGCGGATGAATATCACTTTGCTATTGAATGTCTAGTTTTTGTAGAACTAAGGAAACAACATATCAGAAAATATTTTTTGGCAGCACCTAAGTTATTTTAAATTTTTGCAATTATTTACAAGCGAAAACAATGTTCAAAATCTTTCAACATATGTATTTAAAGCTTTTGAAAAAAGGAAAACATCATTTAACACATAAAACTAAAATATAATTTTTCAGCATCTTAAACTTATATCGTATGTAATTACAAAGTATTTGGATATCTATACTGTCTCTCCCATAATTGCTAAAGTTGTTTAAATTGTTTATGTATAATTGTCCATCTTTACTAAAAGAAATTATAAAGTTGTATTTTCAACATTTGCCATCTTGCCATGTATGTTATATTGGTCACAATTTTTTTATTGAAGAAATGCTGATTGATCTTCTTTGACTTTGTACCTTGTGTACCTGCTGAAGAATCTCAGTCAAATGATAGAGAGATTTTGTTTCTATCAGGTATCTTTTAAAAGAAATTCATAACTGGACTAAATGACAGAAATGCCCCTTACCTCGCTCACAAGAGTATTTAGACCATCTTTATACGTGAATGATGTACACACCGTGTTATTTTTTGTCTTACATGACTTTTCATCTTCGATACCTGAAGATATAAATATTTTCTTTTTTACAAACGCCAAAGTGTCTACACATTAGAGGCATAATTTATAAATAACGGTGAGAGTGCTTCAGGATTTATTGTTTTTGGCAATTTGCAGTTGAATTTAAAACTATTCTTCATATCATCATCTGAAATCCTGCAAAGATTTGGCAGTTAACGAAATTTAGGAAGGGGGATTTTTGCCGTAGACATTAAACATTACAGCCTAGAATAACACAGAGGAGATTATGTGATATCCTTAACCCTACAAATAAAGTATTTAAAACCCTACAAGTAAGTGGAACATCGTAATACGTTTATTCGGGTTCATCCTCTCCAGACTGTAATAACCATACACATCTTCATTGGTTGACTATTACCACTGGGGTCCAGGGGCGTGTGCATGAAGATAACAATTCCTAGAGTCGTAAGGTTTGACAATAAGTTAACAGTCGTGATTATTTAGGACTCCGGTTATGTGTCTAGTAGGGATGGGAACGAATATTCGAAAATCGACCGAATATTCAAATCTGAAAATCAAATTCGAATATTCGTGAATAAGTATATTGTTTTTTTTTTCAAATTAAGAATCGTTGATTTGATCAATCTAAGCATGCCTTTTATGCAAAACAAAACCAAAAGTGCTGTTGTGTTTGTTGATAGCGTGTCAAAAATATCCAATTAACAAAAAGATTGCAATAAATGATTGCTAGGAGCAATCGTTACATATTAACAGTTTGCAACAGGCATAAAATGTAAGATGCCTTTCTTTATCTTCTTGTTTTCATTTTATCTGGCGTCTGTTTTATATTACAAATTGTTCCAGGATTAGCATTATGTTTTACAGTGATGTTTTGCCTATAACTCTACTGATATTAGTCTTTCGTTGTCCAATCATTCAGAACTCAAATATTTTTACTAACAAAGGTTGACACGTTTATTTATGCTAATAAAATGGTCAATGTGTACTAAGGTGTTTTCCCGAAAAAAAAACCCCCAGCCCATGCCAGTTTAACCAGCATTCCTTATTTATTACGATAATTCACGTTTTAAAGAAAGAAATGTATTGTGTATATGTCAGTTACTTAAAAAGTATTTTAAGCTTCCATTAAACAAGTCATTTCTTGATGATACACAGCAGTTTTCCCGACCTCGTTTAGCTGAACGAAAACAGTACCAATATTCGGATTGCAAAATTTTGATAACTAACTGAACTTCCGAAAATCGAATATTCGAATATGTTCGAATATGGCAAACATTGATTTCAGTATTGATTTCAGTATTCATTCCCAACCCTAATCTCTAGTTCTTGCTTTGTTACCATACAAGGAAATACCCAAAACTATTCCATATTAAAGACATAAGTCTTTGAGTACAACTTGTGACATTTCAAATGCTTAAGTCTCTCTCTCTCTGTTACCATTGCACCACCAGTTAGGTGTCACGGTGCTTATCAGTAAATTTGAGCTGCTGAAGCAGAAGATAGTCTTCATCAGGTGAACTATGACTGTCATGCGCACTTGATACTTTCCACATCCTCCGAGTTGTTCAATAATGTCGTCAGGTTTTCCGCTACGAGTGGCATTATTCTCTGTGTTGGCCACCATGCTTTCTAGAAACAAATAGTAATAAATCTTTTGCAACATCTGAATGTTTTAATGTAATTCATTCACATTCGACTCGGAAGTATGGAGTGTGATGTTTGCTTTTAAGACCTTGGAATTCATGTCCAATGTGTTGTTAGATAATTATTGAGCGAAAATATTTCTGCTGACAATGTAGATAAAGAGATAAGAATGAAGTACAGAAACATAATATATGGTGGTTAATGTATCTACGAAATGAACTCCGCCTTGAGTAACATCTGATACTTAACATTTCATGTTTTAGATGCAAAGAATAATCTAGCTTTCCGAAATTTAAAACCCTTTGATAACATTTATATATGATAAGGGTGTGCTTTATGTACCAATAGGTAAATAGTAAAAAATAACAAAGAGCTATTCTTTTGGCAATAAATAAGAGTAAATACGGGTAATTACCATTACAATCATTCATGAGTTTGTATCTTCTTCAAGTTGAATGTTAACAACAAAAGCAACAACAAATTTATAATTATAATTATAATAATTACAATAATTATTCATGATTGTAACAAAGTTAAAATAAATCACCTCTACACCCTTGCCTATCAGTCAGTTTTTATGGCGACGTGGTAGATTGTCCGCTTAGTAATAGAAGATACCTGAGTTCAAACCCAGCACAGGGCAATTTGATTCTCATGATTAGTTCTCCTTTCTCATAGAAGCTAAAACAATTAAGTTTAAAATCTTACCATTTATTGAAAGATTCTTTCCGTTGAGTAAAACATACAGCGGCAAAATAATTTGCAGCACCATCACCGTGTTATCATTTATATACATGTACATTAGTAAGTAACATAGTAAAATGTCTCAGCAACGACGCTATTTTAAGCCTAAATAGTTATAACATATGGACACATACTAACATTTTCAGATAGCAGAGTAGAGTCATTTGCTATGTTTTCCATTAAGATCACAATGCGCTTGTATTTTGTATATAGTGGAATAGTATTTTACGAGTGAAGAAAGAGAATCAAATGCATGAATGATTCTTTGGGATAGAGAAATGAATTAAATGTGACCAAAAAGACGACTACAAAAGTATTTACATAGTTCACTTTTATCATTTCAAAATAAAGTAGATGATTTTATACTACTAGGTTCAAAGGATTTTGCAAAGTAGAAATTGAGTTCTTTCCAAAGTGCAGGACCCTCTGAGCTTTAGATTTGACGCAATAGTCCAAATTCTCAAGCATAACCCTTCTGGAAACTCGGAGGGTCCTGTTCTCTGCTGTTTTTGAATTAATGATACAAAACTGTGTGATTTGACCCTTGATCAGTGTGCTAAAAAATTTTCGGGTAATCTTTTTTTCATGCCTAACCATTCTGTGAAGCTTGAAGGTCCTGGGTCCAGTTATTCTTGAGTCATTGATCCGAAACTATTTTCAAAGTGTAGACCTCTTGGAACACGACCTTTGCCCTGCTACTCTAAGAAACAAAAGACATCATCTACTCATCATACCCAAATACCTTGCAAAATTTGAAGATTCTGACTGCATTTGTTTCTCGAGTTATCTATTTGAAACTGACCTTGTCGATCAAAAAAGGTAATCTACTTACTATACCTAACTATTCTGTAAAATTTGAAAGTCCTGGGTCCAGTTATTCCTCAGTTATTCTTGAGGTTTTTATCGAAAACTATATTCAAAGTGCAGGCTTTTGTTGAGTTTGACATTTGACCAAGTGGTCTAAAAGCAATAGGGTTCACCTACAATGTCAAACCCTCACTAAGACTTGATCATAGAGCAGACGGTAACATTGCCCTAGGGGGTGTTGACGTTTTACTAAGGTTTAAAGTTCATTTTGGAGGTTCATTGGTTGCTGTGTCGTCTATTTTATATTTGAAGCTATTCATACTGGCAAGAATCAGCAAGGGATCTATGGACAGACTCTTTTGTATACAAGAGCATATGACGTTAGAGCTTATGCCATGTAGGACATTTGACCAATGTTTCTTGTCCACGAATCTTTAATGCTGGGTCTGTACTGACAAATCCAAATAGGGGATTCAAATATAGTGAGATATTCAATAAAAAGAACATTAAATGTCGGGTTTCAGAAATGATTATTAGACAGGGATTCACACAAACTCCATGATTGTGCTATTTAAATGGCACATAAAAATGGTGGATGCGTCAGTCACACACATAATAAAATCTTGATTTGACATGGCGAATGATTTATTAAACTTGCGTATCAACTTCCTGGAATACAAGATCTGTTGTCAACCAGATATATCAAGCTACGATTTTGACACGGCGGTTGCGTTACTCAGCCGTAACGTAAAGGGTTATTTAGTAAGCGGAATTCGTCTCTCAAATTTTAAAGTTTAAAAATTTCACTTTTTGACGAAATAACTGGGCGAACTCCGATGCGTTTATTATATAAACGTAGAAGAGTTGGTTTGATTGTATTAAAAAAAATAACAGCTTAAATGCATTTTTTTCTGTTTTGCATGTGGATTGTAGAAGTTATCGTCAAGTTTTATGGTAAAAAAAGATTAACATGATACCCATCATCATTATAAATAGCAACAACATTTTTACATCAAGAACAATACCAACAACAACAAAATCATTATCGTTAATAACAGAAACTACAGCAACAATATTTTCAAACATAACAATGAGACAATACCAACATTCTCATCTTTAACAATCGGTATAAGTAAACGAAAATACTTGATTTGACAAGTTTATCGATTCGAAATAATTGAAGCGGATCAGAAGATCCGCGTCTTTTGGAATGCATAGGGCGGAATGTCTATGGAGTTGCGTTACAGATTGATGGAAAGGAACTCAATGATTTTCAAATAGCGATCTTAGAATTAAGTCTTGTTGCAGTCTTTTCTACGATGTACTGAATACTCAAACAAGGGAATGAATATATGATGATTTCCTTTCCCAGAAATGGTTTTGAACTGCAATGAAATGTTTATGTGGGCGATGTGAGTAACGAAATGTCCCTTCGAATAAATGCCTTTTTTGTTTGAGGAACTCAAGTAGATACGGAAGGAATGTCTCACGAAAATGTAAGAAGCTTTAAGATTAGGTAATGCTTAGAAATGATTTGAAAGCATGTCCGTAAGAATAACTGACAACTGCAAGAAATACTTGACTTCGTAGTAAGCATTCGTACTTTTTTTGTAAGTAAGGTGAAAGTATTTATGGTCGAAGTATGCCTTGCCGCATCGATTTGACTGGAACGAGATGTCTTTATATTCTTATTTTGGAAGTGACAAGCAAATGTAGAAAATTCGACGGTAACGGATCCTACATTCGTGGATGTTCTTTCGTGTCTATGAAATATTAAGCAGAAGGCATAGAAGCCCTTTTGAGATCGGAAAACGGGTCAAATCGAGTAGCAAAATTCGTTCTCCAAGGGAAACCATGTCTTCTGAATGTTAAATCGATGACTAATTCTTTAGAGAATCCGCGAGATTTCAGGTCACGCGCTGCTTGCATGTACACTCTTTTTCGGCCAATGAAATGAAGGAATATAAATCACGTGGTATTAACATTTTCATAATTGTGCCCGAATGTTTATGGAACCTTCCGATACAAATTTGCATTACCCGTTTGTGGTACTTGCTTACCTGCTGTGTGGCACATGCCACTTAATACATTTTGCTGGTTTGTGAGCTCCATCTGGTCACTCTTTCTCCGCCGGCAATCCATTTATCCGCGTCTTTGATGCTTCGCGTCAATGTTTTGATTGTAATAACTTTTCAAAAGATTAAAACGTCCGATGGTACTTTGTTACCAGAGTATTACTTTTCTCGGGGTGATATCATTTCGAACCACCCTTACTGTCATGTTTTAGTTACACAACATACCTTTTATTTCTGAATATGGCATTATGTTTTTTATGTTTTTAAAAAAAACACAAACATTTAAAAAAGATATTTATTAAACATGTTTATAACTAATGTCTCCCAACTTAATTCTACTAATCACATTGCCCCCGAAAGAATGTATATATGACTATTTGATATATCGTCGGAAATACAGAAGATGCTAAAATTACAGCTTTCTTCTCTGTCGAATTTGCATGATAGTTTACAGAGAAAATGTTTGATTTTGGCTCGAATTCCGGTTTTATTATTCCCTTGCAGGTTTTACCTGTAAAGAGCATGTGTTCCTACATTCACTTTCCACAGATTTTCAAAAAATAGTAAATGAACAAATAAAAGTATCATTTCCTTTAATGAAATTAATCTATGTCAAGCTCTTTAATCTAATTTTAGATAGAGGTACTATTCCAGAATTATGGACTTTTGGTATTTTTAATCCCATATATAAAAATAAGGGTGATCAAACAAAACCTGAAAATTACAGGCCTATAACCTTGTTAATGTTATCCCCTTGTTTATACCGAAGAAATAGGGATGCCATGACTAACTCAAGTACTTGTCAGCTACTTTCAAATTTATTACTGCTCTATGACAATGGTATACAGTATACAGAATCTTTCACAAGAGCATATCCCTTCTAAACAAACATGGTAAAGGTGGTAAACGAATCTGAAATAAAATAAACATAATAAATAGAAGATTAAGTCTAGAAACACTTCATGTGAATAATACAATTACATCTACATATGATTTCGCATTGAACATCTCATGAAATCACATTATTAACAGATGTATTAACAATACATCAAGAATACAAAAATACATTTAAAATAAACCATATATAATATATGTAAGTGATGGATTTATTTAATTAAAACAACAATACAATTACAAGGTTTATAAGAACGTACAATCCACAAGTATTTAAACAAAACTGCCTTCTTTATTAAATTCACTTTACTCAACTTTACTTTTCTTAACTTAGCTTCATTTAACTTAGTTTTAACATAACTTCACTGCTTTACTGCTTTACTTACACAAGTTTGTGGAACTGTATTCCTCTCACTCTTTCCATCTATCTCTGACACCAGTGTTGTTAATTATGTGCTGAAATAACCAAATCACCAGATATTCATGCAATTTGTTAGAAGAAATTAATGACAGCTCTGCGGAATACTTGATAAAAACACAACAGCCATTTCACTCCAACGACCGAGAAAGAATTGTAAAAATACAACGGATAAAAGATATTTCACAAGACAAACAATTAGGAGAACAATTAATACTAACCTATAAAAAACCTCCACATTCAAAATACTGAACAAGAGAGCTGATAAACTCTAAAGCACACCTGAGTACAAAAATACATGACTGTCTTCTTCAAGGTGAAAACAACAACTCAGTCTTGTGAAGAAAAAGTCACAATCAGCTGATTGCAAAACCCAATCAAATAACACAGATTTCCCGCCGAAATGGATAAATGAACAAGGGAAAGATAAACCAAGCAAGCAATACTAATAAGACCAGAAGAATAGTCTCCCTTGAAATATAATAATGATTGCTTCCCTTGCACTATAAATATGTAAAATAACATTAAACATGAAATACTAAAAATATGGGTCTACTACATCCTCCCCCTCTCCGTAAAATGATGTCCCATCATTTTTTACTGGAGGCAACATATTACTGTGAAAAGAAATATTTCTATTACTACAATTTGTACTGATTAAATCAAATTAAGTACAAATATATGAGGTTGATGCATAACGACCCATCAACTGAAAACACACACACAAAAAAAACATTTTAAGAACAAAGTAGTTTTCTTTTCCTCCTGAAATACAGAAATAGATATACAAGAGAGAGAAAAAAAAACATTCTACTAAAATCATTTCTTCAAGCCTGTCTTTTACAGAAATGTCATCAAAAGAATCAGTAACTATTGACTGCTCCTCCCCGCTTTCAAAACATTGTGTCCCTACAGTTCAAAATCTAAGGAATACATTAATACAATTAGTAATCAAATATGAAAAAACAGTAATTGTAGTAAACAGCATGACCTGTTTAAAGAGAAAAGAATACAATTAATAGTGAAATACACATTTCCTTTCAAACTGTTCTTCATAAATACAGTAAGAACCTGAAAGTATACAACAGGTATATATTTATTTATTTATATACAAGGATATATTTTACATCATAATTATGTCTAAAAGTTTGTTAGCAATATCTGGTTCAAGAGTATTTAAAATACCAGATTTAATCAATCTATTGACTGTATCCAGTCTTGAGGTAGTATCTTCTGCAACAACTTGACTTACATGATATGAATCAAACCATGCAGGTTTTTTCCTTGTTCTGGAGGATCTTCTTAAATTCTGAGGCAAATCCGTAATTCTGTCTTCTGTTCTCGTATCAACAACTTCCTTGTCTGAGTCATGTGTATCAGTATCTTGGTTTTGACCAGTTGTATTACCTGACTCTGCAGCTTTATTTTCAGAGTCTCCAGTACTGTCTGCTCATCCTGTGGTACAGTTTTCTCTTTTGTACTTGGAACTATATTATCTGCTCCATTCATTGTACTTCTATCTTTTTCTGTCTCATCATTTCCTGTTTTCTCTAAACAGGGTTTCACTGTACTATCTTCAATTATGTCAATTGAAGGTTCACTTATGGCTTTACTTTCTATTCTGTGTTTGACGTGTTTTTCTTGATTAATCGGTAGATTACTTTCTTCATGATCTTTTCTTTTGCTGTCAACAGGCAAATGGGCGTCCCCATGTTTGTATATAAATTCTATATACGTTCCTGAATCATCCTCTGAATCTGAATCAACTGTGACGTCACAAAACTTGTTTTCTACCTTCTTACTACTGTTATCGTTACTGTTGGATCCAACATCTTGTTTTATTTCTTCTCTAACAGATACATTCTCTTCCACCTTATCTGGTTCTTTGTGTTTAGGACCTAGGGGAAGTAGATGATTTCTGTGTAAAGTTCTTGTTCTACCTGAAGCAGATTTAATTGTATAAACTGGAATGTCAATGTTTGGCTGGTCGATGACTTCGTATTCTTCCTTTTCGAATTTATCGGCAATTTTGTGAGTGGAATCAAAAGCTAACACCCTAACCAGAACTGTATCGCCTACTTCTATTTTGGTAGCTTTCGCTTTCTTATCGTAATACAGCTTGTGTTTCTCTTTGATCTTTTCAGAATTGGTTTTTACTAGATTTCTGGCTGTGTTGAGTCTTTCTTTTAATTTACATAAATACTCTGATGTTGTTTCTTCTTCATTTTCTTGGTTTGTTTCAAACATTACATCAATAGGCAATCTTGGAGTTCTTCCAAACATTAATTCAAAAGGTGAAAATTTCGTTGTTTCATGTTTGGTGCAGTTGTAAGCGTAAGTTAAAGGCGCCAAGTATTTTTTCCAATCTGGTTTTTGGGAAGGGTCCAGAGTACCTAACATATCCAATAGAGTTCGGTTAAATCTTTCTGGAGTTCCATTTCCGCTGGGGTGGTAAGGCGTGGTTCTTGATTTTTCTATTCCGAACATGGTGCATAATTCTTTGATTACTGCTGATTCAAAGTTTGCCCCTTGATCACTATGTAACCTAGTGGGTATTCCATAGTGAACAATAAGATGTTCAAATAAGGCCTCAGCAGTTGTTTTTGCTGTCTGGTTCTTGGTGGCCACTGCTATTGCCAGCTTTGTAAAGTGGTCAGTTATTACTAGCACATTTGCTATCCCACCTTTGCATGGCTCAAGCGTAAGATAATCCATGCACACAAGCTCAAGTGGGTAACTTGTCACCACATTAACTAAAGGAGCCCTGGTATTGGTGTTAGATTTCCTTCTAATGCATCTGTCACACTTCTTGATGAAATCCTGACAGTCACTGGACATAAGTGGCCAGAAGAATCTCTGTCTTAACAAAGACATGGTCCGATCTCTGCCTGGATGACCTATGTCACTATGTAGTCCTTTTAAAGCTGCATGTCTAAATACTGAAGGAAGTACCAACTGCAGAACGTTTTCATTGTAAATGTCAACTTCTCTGTAAAGGATTCCTCTAATAAGTTTAAATTTGTCAAAATTTCTTTTCATTATAAGATTTTCTTTTGTATAATGCTGTGTCTTTGGAAGTCTTATATCCTTTACTGCATTCAACCATGGTCCTATGACCGTATCTTCTCTTTGGTGCTTCCTCAGGTTTCTCATGTCTATTTGTGCCATTGGTTGACCAGGTGTTTCTGTTACTTCTATAATGTTAATGGCTGCCGAAGGTAATACCTCAATATAGTTCTCAATCTGTGTTGACCCACAGATGGCTTTTACAGTTTCACTGTTGATTTTAACCTTTTGATCCAACTTTTCATGTGGAAATCTTGACATGGCATCGGCATCTGTGTTTAAATGTCCTGGTTTATAAACAATGTCAAAGTCGTATGAAGCTAATGCCGAGACCCATCTCTGCCCAGTGGCATCTAATTTGGCCGAAGAAAGTATATGGGTCAGGGGATTATTGTCTGTGTATACGGTAAAAGTAGATCCAGTCAAATAGTCTGAAAATTTGTCGGTTATCGCCCATTTGAGTGCAAGAAACTCTTGCTTAAAGGTTGAGTAATTTCTCTCTGATTTGTTCAAACTTCTACTGGCATATGCTATTACTTTTTTGACATTGTCCTGGGTCTGGTAAAGGATCGCTCCAAGGCCTGAATGGCATGCGTCGGTATGCAATTCAAATGGTTTACTGAAATCAGGATATGCAAAAACCGAAGATGAAACTAAAATATCCTTCAAGTTGTTGAATGTGTCTTCATGTAATTGAGTCCAGGCAAATGGTTTTGTTTCATGTTTCTATCCCTTTTTTGTAGTAGTTGGAGGAAGAAGTTCATTAAGCGGTTTAGTTATTTTGGAGAAGTTTTTTACAAAGCGACGATAGTAGCCTGCAAAAGCCAAGAATGAACGCAGCTCATCACTATTGGTAGGTGTTGGCCAGTCTTTAACCTTGCTGATCTTATCAGGATCTGTTTCGACACCATTTTCCGTGACAACATGTCCTAAGAATTTATTGTCTTGGAAAAGTTTTTACTTGTATTTTAGATAAAATAATAACTAATTATATGGAATCAAAGGATATACTTAATAATACACAAGCAGAGGATTTTCGATTTTCATTTATTTGTACTACAGCATATCATACATTATCTTAATAACAATAGAAAAAAGCTGTTCTGTACTTTTATTGATCTGAAACAAGCGTTTGATACGGTTTGGAGAAATGGTCTATGGGAGAAATTATTAAAAACAAATATAAGTGGAAAATGTCTGCAAGTTATTAAAAACATATATAACAATATCAAGTCTGGTGTGAAGGTAAACTCCAGCCTTTCTACTTTTTCCCTTGCAATATTGGCGTTCGTCAAGGCGAGAACCTATCCCCGTTGTTATTTTTATTGTTTTTAAACGACCTAGAATCATTTTTCCGACATAATAGTAATGTACAAAAAATTACGATGGAAAACGAAAGGAACACAAACGAATTTTTTAATCTGTTAAAAATATTCATTTTGCTTTATGCAGACGACACGGTGATTATAGCTGAATCAGCAAACGATTTACAAGTTCCATTAAATACATACGAACAATATTGTGATAATTGGAAACTTAAGAGTGAATACGTACAGCTGAAATTTTTGAAACATATACAGAAACTATAAAAATCCACTGCTAATTATTTTCTTTACGGAGAGACAGGTTGTATGCGTTTGTCACTGGACATCGAAGAAAAATTATATCATTCTGGTCAAAACTATATGTGTATGTGTATATATATACTGTATAAATGTAGGAAATGCTAATACACTGTCTTTATTAGTTTATAAAATTATTTTACAGTCAACAATTGAACTAACTGATGTTACCACCCCCCACCCCCCCCCCCCCCCCCCCAAAAAAAAAAAAAAAAAATATTCCTGGATTTTCAATGTTGAAATTTTTCTGATAAAATGTGGTCTCATGCATGTGTGGGTCGACAATACGTTAATAAATTCTGATTGGCTTAAAGTTGTTGTGAAACATAACTGAAAGATCTCTTCCTAAATGACTGGTACACCAAGGTCGAAAAGTCAAGTAATAGCATGTTTTATAGAGTTTTTTAAAAGGACATTTGGGATTGAACGATACTAATTAAATTTAGAACTAGAAACCATCAATTACCAATAGAAACGGGAAATTGGTTAAAAACGCATATTAATCAAAGATTCTGTAACACTTGTCAAAATAAATTTGGGATGAATTTCATTATTTATTTGAATGTCCACAATTTGATGATAAAAGGAAACATTTTATGAAACCTGTTTACAATCGTCGAACATGTATAAACTAGAAAATGTGTACGAAAAGCAAGACAGAATTCCTTAAATTGTGTAAATTTATTAAATGTATTATCCAAAACGTCAGAATGTAGTATTATCTCTACTTAATTGTGTTTTTGGAATGTAGAAATTATGTAATGTATGTTCTTTCCACTATATCTATTTAGTCTCGTTTGCATGTATTATTTATTGTTAACTCCTCATATTTGCATATTTTACATGCGTTGAGTGAATAAAAAGGAAAGTAGTTAGTTGTTTTAAAGCTCAGCTGGTAAGGCATCGGATTGTCAATCCACGGTTCTCGATTCAAAGCCGACCAGGCCCGGGTAAATTTCTCCTTGATAACTGATGTCGGACTATGCGTCTAAATGTCATTAGTCCGATCATCTGATTCAAGTAAGCTGTCGGTTGTTGTGGAGTTAATAAAAATAAAGTTGTTTCATATATTCATAAAAAAAAACTGTAAGCTGAACTGCGTGGATACGTACTTTGTTTCGGTAATTTCGCATTTAATTAACTGTCGATGGCCGGAGGCCGTAATTACAAGTAAATTTAACATTATCTGTAATTGATGCATATCATAACAATAAGCGTGGCGACCGAACGCGACTGCAAATAATTTTTGCTTATTTCGTGTTTGTATTTCAAATTAATACAAGCCATTAATTAATTTCGTTGAACAAATAGATGTATGCCGTACTTACAACTACCTAGCGTGAAAATACACAAGTGAAGGGAATGTCAGCGAGAAGATCTATATATTAATTTCCCAAATTTTCTAGAAAACAAAAGAAAACAGCTTATATGTACACGTGTTGTGTAATATACAGATACAAATGTATATGTATATGACGAATATAAAACTTTGTTGTAAAATGGATAATTTTCGTACTATGATTTTATTTTTTCTGATACTTGTTTCGTTCAAGGATTCTAGGTCAGAGGTAAGCCCTAGTGTAACGACGCTGCTCGGAAAAGTCAATGGAGAAACTCTGGAAACTGTGTATATGGGAAATACCTATCATGTTGATAGATATCTCGGTATTCCTTACGCAAAACCACCTACTGGAGAAAGGCGTTTCAAAAAACCGGAATTTCATGAACCCTTTACTGCACCATACAATGCCGTCAAGGTCGGTCCATCCTGTCCTCAGAACGACTTCCTTTCCATTGTAATAGCGGAAGAAATAAGATCAGAAGACTGTCTTTCTCTAAATATATACGTTCCTCGGCAAAAGCCAGATGAGAAGGCCGGACATGCTGTTTTGTTCTTCATTCATGGAGGTGGATTTACAATGGGCGCTGGAAGTTTGGCCAGGGCGGAAGTGCTCGCTGCTGTAGGCAATATTGTCGTGGTTACAATAAATTACAGACTAGGGTTACTAGGGTTTCTTGACATAAACGATCGAAAATCTCCTGGTAATTTTGGTCTCTGGGATCAGCGCCTAGCATTGCAGTGGGTTAACAAGCATATAGGCGCTTTTGGTGGAGATAAGGACAGAGTGACTCTTTTTGGAGAGTCGGCAGGGTCTATGTCTGTTGCATTTCAGATGTTGTATCCTCAAAATAAGGGACTCTTCAGGAGCGGTATAACTCAAAGTGGTTCACCTACCATATGTGCGCTGTTTTTCTCTGACAGTAACATCGAAAAGGCCAAATACTTTGCGGAAAACTTAAACTGTAGTGTTGAAAACACGGAAGAAATTTTCAACTGCTTATACACAGCAAATTCTGATGACATCATTGCAATTGTTGCTGATATCCAAGCGTCAGGAGACTTTGACGGATCAATGAAACTAATAAATTCACCAACAGTTGATGGAGATTTCATTAAAACCGGGATTTGTGATTTGTTTAAAAAAGCTGAAAAAGAGCCACAACCAGAAGTGGATTTCTTTCGGTCTCTGAAGCTTATCAATGGCATCAATGGTGCTGAAGGAACCATGTTCCTGATGATGCTTGGAAATGCAGACAATATGGAAGAGCTAGAAGTAACACGTGAACAAATGATTACTCAGCATATTCCCGGCACACTTTCTTTAAACTTTGGCTTCCAACGGAATATCACTGATGTTGTTAAAGACATACTTATGTCGGAATACACTGATTGGAAGAAACCTGATGATCCAAAACATTTGCGAGAGCAGCTTGTCCGTTTCAATAGTGATTGGTTCTTTAACGTCCCTGGCATAGAGATGAGCCGTGTACATAGTAATGGATCTAATGTGGACAGCTTTTTGTATAGCTTTGTAGCATTGTTAGAGAAACATTTTCTGAAAACGCCGACATGGATAAAAACTGCAAATCATGGTGATGAGATAGCTCCGGTGTTTGGTTACAATATTGACTATGAAAATGTGTTTTCAAAATCGGATTATGTGCCGCCCAACTGGGAACTCGAACTTTCAAAGAGAATGATGATTTACTGGTCAAATTTTGCGAAATCAGGGTAAGCTTTTGTTTATTAACTTTGACTTATGCAGATAATTAATTCTCATAATAGTCTTAAAGTTCACTTGTTCAAGCAGCGTTCACTCATAATTAAGGTAAGACAGTCATTATGATTGCTGGCACTGCAAATTGGTAGACACATTTCCTCACTATTGAAGGGCTTGTCCAGTCAACTGTTTTGAACTTCAACGTAATGACATCACTCAGTTAACCTACAAAAGATTCTAACAATATTCAAGAGAATGGTGTTTAAGTGAGTTTGAATGAAATTTTTTTCATATCAAAAAACCGATATATTCATGTTACTTATTGACAATGCATTGACAGTCATAGATAGCGCTATGTATAACAAGATATCGTAATAAATACTAATTAAATAGTTTCGCTAATTGAATGGAGGGAATATTTTATGTTATTATCCGACATCGACCCGAATAGTTTCTGAGTCGATAAAGTATTGCTTCTGTCAGTAGCTGCTTTTATATGTTTCAGAGACCCGAATAAGCCAGAAACGTACGGAGAGTCGTCATTGATTTGGCCTAAATATAACATCGCTTCACAAAAGTACATCAAGTTCGATCGGAAGGATTCTCTCGGCCAATACTTGTACGCTAAAGAATTCAACTTATGGCGGAATATATTACCAGAAGTATTAAAGGCAACAGATTATTCTGAAAAAGTAACTTATACTTGTAATAATAAAGAAACGGACACCTGTGAAAAGAGCGGAAATTGTGAAGGACAGTAGGGAAACTGAATTACTGAATGAGAAGAAAGTGGATGGCAATTTAGAACGTACTGATTGGGAAGCAGCTTTCATTGTTAAGAAATTCGAATGGACTGTATACGGAATCTGCATTTATTTTGATTTCGAACAAAGAAATTAACTTTAATAAGAACACTTAGGTTGCCAAACTCTGTTATTCTCTTGCCATTTGCAGCTGTCTGTACCTTTGCTTAGCGGCTCCATGTTGGCCATCTACTAAAGTTTTTGAAACATGAATTCATTAGTTTAAGTATTAAAAAACAACAAAGTAACAAAGCGCAAATGTATTTGCGTTGCAGAGACAAATATGTTAGACAAAACTATCATTGGGGGATGAGAAGGGGCACTGGAGTCTTTCTTGTGTCCATGTGCAAAAGCCGTAACACTCATTTTTATTTCGTAAATTATTTTGACAGCAGTGTTTTTCAAAGTTTAATAGTAATGTTGTTTTGTAAGAAATTTTTCATACGTAAGCTGTTTACGTCAACTATCAAACTGCTTAATATAATGTATGCAGTTACATGTACGTTAAAGCTGTCATTTGTAGTTCACCGCATATCGTAGCAAATGGGGCATATTCAAAGTGCGTTTCCAGAGGCTTAATTGTATGTTGTAAATTCTTTTCCATTTAACACGCCATAAGTAGCTCCCAGAATTGTAAGCAATCTGTTGTAACGAATGACTGCCAGATGGAGAATATTATTACGACTAAGCTAATTTTTTGTTGTATTAGTGTCATATGTCAATAATTAACAGCATTGTCTACCTAATTATTAGTTTTAGATGTTTGTTTTACTGTTTAGCTTGTCAAATATATATATCTTTTATTAAGTAGTAAGCCATTTATGGCCCATGTACATGCAGCAATATAACATTCAATGTTGAAAACAATATGTAATTATATATGAATTATAAACAGCCATTAAAAAGTCCATCATCTATCTAAATAAATATAATACTTAGTAAACTGTTCCGTTCAAAAGGTCGAGCTATTTTGGCTACTCTTCGACTGTTGAATAGAAAGTATGCAAGCTTCGTTTTTCGGATATATATGTATATATCTTATTCCAGAGAATCAGGTCGAAACGCGCATGTATGAAACTTATGTTACGTGAGACAATATTGTTGAATGAATCAATATAGAAACACTTACAATCTCATAAATTATAAAAGACGTAGAACTATTATTAAACTAGCACACAAGAATAATTTTTGGAGTAGGTTGATTCATTAAACACAATCACTAAAAGCTGGAATGACTTAGTGTTAAAACCCTGGATTTTCAGATAACCCGCGAAAACCACGGTTATTGAAAAGATTCTCTATTTCTGATCTGCCCTGTTATGGTCTGTACCTTAAACAATAATAAATATTGTACATAAATAAGTTTATTTAGTAACGTCAAAAAAGTATTTGCTGTCGGAAAAAATCACAAATAAACAATAGATCATGGGGAGTATAATCAAAACAAAATATCGGGTATAAGTAAGAGGTCATGTGTACATGAACCAAATAAGTAAATAATGACACATATATCAGGAAGAACGAAGAGCATTACAACAAAAAATTGAATATAAAAGGAATACATTGAAAACATTAAATGATAAATGATAAAACAAGTCATACCAGTTAACATTAATATACACATAGAAAAGCAAGCACAAAAAGATTAACTGAAAATCACGTAGAAAAGTACTGCACAAAAATAAAAACAAACAATCAGGACAAAAACGTTTTCAAGGACATAAATGATAGTACGTGTATTGTAGATATTATTTCTAAATGATGGATGAATGCACGAAATGGTAAGAAATTTTGAAAAAAATGTAGAAAAAATGACTACTAATGACAAAATTTAATGTTCTTTACAAACTTATAATTATGAGAAGAATATTTATTTTATTACTTTTATACTGGTAAATTTTGTTTATAAGTTGCTGACCACAAAACTAATATGCTTCATCATTTATACTCGTATACATAACTGTATTTTTTTTTTTAATTTGAAATGCATGTTTTTTTTATGTATTTATGTGTAAACAACAATTTCGTAAACAACACCGGCATTTTTTTCCCTGCGTCCCATCCGTTGTTTGAAAAAGATGCACAACATGTGAAAAGGTCTCTTGAGTTAATGCAATATGAAGCGGCCCGATATGTTACTGGTTTAGCTTACTCAGTTTCTGTAGGGAAAAAAAATATGCAAGAAATAAGATGGGTGTTCTCGTCAGACAGGCGAAAGATTCTGAAGCCCTTTTTAAAGGATATTTTTTAATTAACACATGACAGGCCTTTGCAGCGAAAGTGTTAGCCTACAAGGAAATGATCTGATACTGAATTTTGTATCCAATTTTGATAACATCTATCTATCTATCTATCTATTTATCTATCTATTGTATGTACAATAAATACTATTTCTTCTCTCACACAAAATACAAAACATTAATTATATTTATGCGAAGAGCCGTTTTCACGCACCAAAAGACCTTAAAAATTACTACAAAACTGATGAAAACTAAAATTCTGTACTATTAAAGTTTACAAGAAATTAATAACTATCATAATATTGCACCTTGAAATACGTTTGTAAACTGCCTCTAATCTTGGCTATTTAAACATTTCGCAATCATGGCAAGAGTAGCCATGGCAATAGCTGCATTTATAGATATTATCGATTCAACAAAAGATAAACAGTCAAATATAATTATACATATTTTTTGTCGTGTCTTCCCCATCGTAACAGAATCTGCGAACTGATCGGTACGAACAGATATTTTGGAAACGTATGCTAAAATTTCAGTAGAGCTAAGTAGACTACACGCCGTGAATCTTGCAAAAAAAATGTAAACTTCCGGTAGAATGAACGAGGAAGAAGAAAAAGAAACTAAAATTGATATTGTACTGTAGAATGAGTTTTTAAACAAAGATAGGTGAGGTAGGTTTATTTTGTCCTTTTCTTTGAAAAATATATCTTCAATCATAAAGACTGATAGAATAAGCAGTTAGGCTTTTGACCAGTATTTCGGATGATGAAATATTCGGACTCCTTTTTTTTTTTTTTTACAATGATAAGGTATACGAACATGATACGCACTTTTTTTAAAGAAATATTTTTATTGACAGTCCATTTATGCCTGAAAGAGAGTCGATTTTTTCATTGATGATCTCTTGAAATGCATTCAGTGTAGATCTACATTTCATTAAAATATGTAGTAACCAGCAGTGGTCGGTCTAGTTCTGGCTTCCAAAACTTTACAAGCCGCTTTTTTTAACATTTTGTTCATTTACATGATGCGGCATTAAAGTTTTGGATCAGACCCGTTGCGAAACCTAACCAGAATAACACACATTCTTTTAACGTCGTTTTACCTCGCAAATACCCTTTTCACAATTTAATCTTGTGCATTATTCGATTAAACAGTGAGTTCAATATCATTTCATACCATTAAACTATTAAAAATATTAATAAATACAATTAAATTGCTTGTTTCGCAGAGAAATATCAGTTTCTCCGACTTACTGTCAGCAGCTTCGCGAGATCTTGTATGACGTAACCGCACGAACCGCTTAGAAAACAAACATGACTATCTATTTTTAGACTAAATCGTAAACGAACTGCTTGACAGCACCTGTTTGTAGAAGTAATGAAACTATACATGTATAAAATTGACAAGTGACAAGTGTCACAGAAAGAATTGGGTCTATATTATGACACTCTTGCAATGATTATTCTCTTGGATACTTGTAAACAAATGTTGCGGAGTTAAAAGCACATGGTATTGTTTTCTTAACCGTCCGCGCTGATGAACCCGTCAAGGTCATTCTCGTGATCACGTGGTCAAACATTTTGGCAAGATGGCGGCGGTGTGCTGAATTTTAAGGCATATCGGAAACTTTAAGGCATTTTGTGTTCGAAATTAGTTTTTTATGTGTTAATATTGGGCTTAGTAAAAATATATATATAATTCTATCAGGATATGCTTCACTTTACTCAATGGCTTGCTTGATGAATGGATGCGAACGTGTCAGATTCCTGGCACGATTATTGGTAGACTTTCCCTACGGCGTTGACTTCAGCGTACACGTCCTGTAACAGTATATAAATCGTGTACGCTGAAGACCTTAAGCTATGGTCGGTCAGTTTCGAACACCCATCCAAATACTAACCATAGATAACCATGCTTAACTTAGCAAATATTCCAGACACTAATCATGTCGCTACAGAGCTAGCCCTACAGCAAGGCTTTTGGAAGTAGCTGAATGTCACCCAATCACTACACTCCTCTCCTCTTTAACCTTTTAGAACCGGGCATCAACTGTACAGCTCCCAACAAAGTATAGCCCTTATCTCAACCTGTCACTGAAATTCTGGAGTGATGCAACTCTGTCTGCACTCTCAGGCTGTGGCATAAACCCACACACCAAATTATCCTCGTCGCCAATGTAGAAAATTCCTACAGTCTTCAGTGAGGATTGAACCCTGGTCTCCTGGGTGACTAGCATTGATGGTTTGACCCATTTTATAGACATTATTTTATCTACTGGATGACAGTCAGACACTTTAACCATGTCGCTTAAGAGCTAATTGAATTATATGAATGGAACACAGAGTGGTAACTACCTAGCGAGCCTCCTCGAAAAAGAACACTTAAAGCTACCTATAACGACCGATGATATTCTTTAACACGCCATTCTTAAAGATTAATTTAACATATTACGCTCATTTCTTGATTTTTAAACTTGTCGCCGTAGCCATTCGCTGATGTCACACCAATCTCAGCACCGGAGTAAATGAAAATAGTAATAATTACCGTACTGCCAATCCTTTCTACCGCATGATTTTAAAACAAATCAACATGGCATATGTGAGAGTGACGTCCCCTGTTGGGTTTTTACAGTTTGTTTATTTTAGTATTTAATTATTAGAACTGAAATTTACCAAATGTTTAATATAGTCTTAATTATTAATTTATTTAAAACCAAATGAAATAAAACAACAATTTTTGTCTCAGAATGAAATAATTTAATATTTACTCCGGTGCTGAGATTGGCGTGACGTCAGCGAATGGCTACGGCAACAAGTTAAAAAATTTTTAGGAAATGAGCGTAATTTGTTAAATAATTCTTTAAGAATGGCGTGTTAAAGAATATCATCGGTTGTTATAGGTAGCTTTTAGTGTTTTTTATCGAGGAGGCTGGCTAGGCTGTTACCACTCTGTGTTCCATTCATATAATTCGGTCCGATGTGTATTGGGTCGGGAAAAGACGTTGCATTCCTGGTGTTTTTTTATTATGTAGAGGACATAATTTTTTACAATATCTCTTGTTTATTGATAGAATTTCAAACTCCTGTGATATTATCACCCAATCACTACAAATACCAGAGTTCTGGTCATTCATTCCTGTGTTTCGAGGGTTCAGGTCAAAAGAATACAGCCAGAAAATATGACATTTCTTTACTCTGAATTAGAGGCCACAGATTCAGTTGTCTCCTATAAGAGTGTTTACTCTACTTATATGTAAGACTCCGTTATTTGCGAAAATTTATTTCCCATTGTGTTAAAGTATAACTTATACCTTACATGCCAGGAAGCAGAGATTTTTGTGGAACATGCAGATATTTTTAGCTCACCTGAGCTGGCTCAGGGTGAGCTATTAGGATCGATGAATCTGTCGTCCGTCGTCCGTTCACACTTAGTTCGTTAACACTCTACTGGTCACATTTTTGCTCCAATTGTCACGAAACTTGGTCAGGATGTTTGTCCCAGTAATTAGGAGTTCAAATATGGGTCATCTGGGTTCAAAAACTAGGTCACAGAGACCAAAAATAGAACATTCTTGTTAACACTCTAGAGGTTACATTTTCAGCCCAAATAATCTGGAAATTTGTCAGAAAGGTTGCTTCTAAGATTTCTAGCACAAGTTCAAATATGGGTCATCTGGGTTCAAAACCTACAGTAAGTCACAGAGACCAAATATGGAAAAATCTTGTTAACACTCTAGATGTTACATTTTAGCCCAAATAATCTGGAAATTTGTCAGAAAGGTTGCCTTGAAGATTTCTAGGTCATTTTTGAATATGGGTCATCTGGTGTCAAAAACTACTAAGGTCACAGAGCTCAAATATGGAAAAACCTTGTTAACATTCTAGAGGTAACATTTTCAGTCTTAATAACCTGGAAATTTTTCAGAAAGATTGTTTCAATGATTTCTAGCTCATTTTTGAATATAGGTTATCTGGGTCAAAAACTAGGTCACAGAGCCCGAAAGTACAAAAACCTTGTTAATGCTCTAGAGGTTACATTTTCAGTCCAAATGTCCTTGAAATTTGTCAGGAAGGTTGTTTCAATGATTCTTAGCTCAGATTTGGATATGGGTCACCTTGTGTCAAAAACTAGGTCACATGGCCCAAATATGTAAAAACCTTTTTAACACTCCAGAGGTTAAATTTTTAGTTCAAATATCCTGGAAATTTGTCAGACAGGTTTTTTTTGATGATTTCTAGCTCAAATTGGAGTATGGGCCATCTTGGGTCAAAAACTATGTCACAGAGCCCAAATATGGAAAACCTTGTTAACACTCTAGAGGTAACATTTTAATTCCAAATAAGCTTGAAATTTGTCAGAAAGCCTAATTCTATGGTTTCTAGCTCAAGTTCGAATATGGATCATCTGGAGTAGAAAACTAGGTCACAGAGCCCAAATATCGAAAAACTTTGTAAACACTGTAGAGGCTACATTTTCAGTCCAAATGTCCTAGAAATTTGTCAGAAAGGTTTTTTGATGATTTGTAGCTCAAGTTTGGATATTGGTTATCTGGGGTCAAAAACTAAGTCACAGAGCCCAAATATCGAAAAACCTTGTTAACACTTTAGAGGCTACTTTTTCAGTCCAATTATCCTGGAAATTTGTCAGACAGATTGTTTCGATAATTTCTAGCTCAAGTTTGAAATATGGGACATCTAGGTTAAAAAACTAGGTCATAGAGCCCAAATATGGAAAAACCTTGTTAACACTCTAGAGGTAACATTTTCAGTACAAATAACCTTGAAATTTGTAAGAGAGATTGTTTCAATAATTTCTAGGTCAGGTTCGAATATGGGTCATTTGGGGTCAATTAACCAGGTCCATGAGCAACTTTGTTAAAAGCAGTCATACTCAGGTGAGCGATACAGGGCCATCATGGCCCTCTTGTTTTATCTTGCACTGTGCCAAAAATATAACAATATAAAGTTTATCTTAAGATGTTGGTTTTATTTTTAAATCTACAATTATCATAGTACCTGAAGTAATATCATTTACTAAACATTCAGGCTGTCATTTTCACTCTAATGTACATGTACTGGTGCATTACTCTCCTGCGCATCGGTCGAATGTTTCATTTTCTTACCTCTGCTAAAATTCAATTTTCAGAACGATATTTTTATTTTTAGACAGGGAAAACCACAGTTACGTTTCAGCCAATCAGTGACTAGCTTACAATGAAATGTCCATACATACAATTGACAACCCAAAATGTAAACAAACAATGCATGTCTGCAAGTTACCTATGTAGAAAGTGGTTTTTAACATGTATACGTAAATAAACCAATCAAACTATCAAAAAGGTTAAAATCATGATGGTATGATTTTTTTAGACGTTTAATTGCTGTATCAAGATGTTAACGTAAAGGCGTAGTTGAAATGTGTTTACAAAATTGTCAGAAAACACCAGTCTATTATAATTTTTGGAATCACACGATCGTTTAAACCAATGAAAAATGGTTTAAAGATTTTTCGGTTTTTGGGATATTTGTGCACTTTCGTTGGTTGTTTAAAAGTTCATTGTAAAGGTCAATATCATAAATCTACTGGTTTTAAAGCAGCGGTGTGTAGTGTATACATTTAGCTGCTGAGGGAGCGTACTGGTGCATGTGCTCTAAGAATGTTATCTTTCAAAAACGATACCTGGGCTAATTCTAATAGCTGACTAATGGGTTGACATAATTTTTGCAGTGTTATTTGTAGCAAGTGGAACTACATTATAGTTTATACTGAGTTTTCAAATTGATGCTTATTTTATCTGGATTTAAAAACAAAAAATTGAAGCATGGTTACTTGCCTCATGAGAAAATTTTATATGACTTGAAGGCTGAGCCAAAAACATATGTATACTGAAAGATGTGATATACATCGGGTCCCAAGTGCTAGAGTACAGCAGTGCTATTAGATCAACACAAGGATATTGTTGGAAATGATGGATGCTCCCCAAACAAACACAGGAGTAAGGAAAATGTGTAGTTGAGGAAGCTGTAGAGAGGAGTTGTTTTGTGTTTCATGATGAAGAGGTCTGGGTGGGAAATATTATGAATCTATGGTAGAAAATAAATAAAAAGTAATTGAGGGTATTGGCACATACCGTAAACTCTCGAATATACAGTAAAAACTGTTTACAGTGACCTTCGATGGGAGAAAAGAAAAAAGGTCATTATAGACAGGGTGTCACTGTGAACAGTCTCTACAGAATTCGGATATATGAACATATTTTTGCCAATATTTTGTTGAAAAGCAAGATAGTACCATACATAGGGTTTATTTATATTTTTTATTTATATTAAACATATATTAAACATACCACATATCATTTATATAAACAAGACAGTATTAAAAATATTGTATGCAAAATTTGTTAATATTATGAACTACACCATTACATTAGTATTTAAAAGTTACATATTGATTAAAAATGTAATTAATATTGACAAATCTGTGTGTAAAAAAAAAAAAAATAAAAAAAAAATAAAAATCTGTTTAAATTTAATTTTACTAATAAGTAATAAGATACACTATCTACAATAAAACACATACAGTAGAATAAAAATCTGTATTCTGTGTTGACAAAGGTACATTGTTTTCTCACTCATCACTCATGATCTCAGCTTTTCTTTTACAAAGGTTTTGAATCTGCGTTTTGCCAACGCCAAGCTGTTCAGCAATTTTATATGCCGGCATGCCATTATCGAGTAATTTTATGGCATTACTTTTCTCTTCTAACGAAAGAAATTTTCTTTTCGTCGCCATTTTAACCAACAATGCAATTCGCCCATGACGGATAACTTCAACACTACATGAGAAAAGTTTATTCGAGTTACTCTCCTTGCAAAAGTCGCTTTGCACGGCCTATATACGGTACCAGGAGACCCTAAATCATGGTCGTAGTATGGACTAGACAGGGAGTCGCTACATACAGACCATTTATATAGTAAATACTGTTCGGCGCACCTAACTATGGTCACTAAAGACAGAACGTCACTACATACAGGGGGTCACTAAGACAGTCTTTACTGTAATACACACTTTTTTTCAAGAATTTTCAGTTTTCCACAAAGGGGTGTGATTATATACGAGGGTGGGCTGTCAGACAATTTTTTTTCCATCTTGAAAACCCGGCCAAAATTCAATAATTTCTGTCAAAATAATCGTGTTTTCTTTTTTGTTGCACTTTCTTTTTGGAGAGCGTTGTTAAGGGGAGAAAACCAGTGTCATCAGTTCTGAAAGTACGGTATCGTAAAAGCTGTTATAATGCTGTTTTTTATTTTTCTAAATGTATAACTGCTAAAGATTCAATCATGTAACCAATGTTTACCGGTTATTTTTAAAATATTATGTCCGTCAATATTCGCATTCCCACAATTATCGACCAATTAATTGGATAAAGGAGTTATCCGCATATTGTTAAACAAACACAATAATAAGTGTTGTTTGATGTCACCATAATTACGAGATGTTTGTTTACACATCCAAAAGGTGTTGACACTTTGAGATAATGCCATGTTTATTCGATATTTCTGATTGTCCTTAATGAAATAAATAGTTAAATGCAACCGTAGCGATATTCACGTGATGTAATTGTTATGCGCACCGGCTGCTTCCTGAATGAAAAACATCGCCAAATGGTAACTCTTGTGTGCATATTATATTCCAATGCAAGCATTTTTTCCCAGATCTTGAGGCCAGATCAGGGGTGCGTTTTATACATGCTAGCGTATAATATTCGAGCCTTTACGGTATATAAGAGGTGTGATTACATATAAGGTAATATTGCAAATGTTGAAACAGAATTTATTAAATGTTTGGGTTATAATAAAGTTATATGACCCTCCAAATCTTTACAAAAGCAACAAATAAAAAGGAATTATAATGAGACACTTTATTACATATTGGTATGTCAGTACAGGAAATATGGGGTGCAGGTTGATTACTAAAATTTTCAGTTAAAAATAATTTCACCCCATTATAGATTTTCTTCTCAAAGTATAAATGATGTAAATACATTTCTCCTTATGTTCTATATAAAAAAATTGCAAAGCATTGTCACTTCTAACCAGGCCGATTTTAGATTACAAATCCATTCTCATTTTTTAGGAATTATCTTAGCACTGACATAAAATAAAGGTAAGAGTCTTGGTCATGTATCTTCTAAGACAGATTTTGCCTGTTACATGTGCTCATAATGAAATCTTATTACAAAAAAAAACAACTTGGATTATGTATGTAACTATGTTCCTCAAATAAAACTGCTCTAACCTGGTAAAACTGCTCATACTGGCAGTGAGTTGCACTTCATCAAACACAAATATCCTCTCTTATACAGTATTTTCCACTAAAAAGTCAAAATACATCCATAAAGAAATTTCAGCCAAAATTAGACTATAACTCCAAACCTATTGCACTAATTTGTTGAAAGTTTACATAATGATAAAATACAGTACGAGGAATGCATGGACAGGAACAATAACTCTTTCTAACTTTTGGAATTATCTCACTTTATTAAATGTAACTTGTACACTTCCTGTGAAACTTTCGATAAATTCCACTTGGTGGTTGCTGAGAAGTAGTCAGGACAAAAATTAAAATTAAAAAATGCATGCAACAGGCATAACTTCGTAAAAATCATTGAACTAAAACATGCTGCTATATGCACAGCTCCACTTGGTAGTAAAGCTTCCAGTAGTGTCAATGAATTCCAGTCAGTGGTTGCTGAGAAATAGTCTGGACAAACGTGATAGCTGAAAAGGCTTTGAAGAGGCAAAACTTTTTGAAAAATCATTGAACTAAAACATGCTGCTAATATGCACAGCTCCTCTAGGTAGTAAATCTTGCTCTGAAATTTCCATAAATTGCAGTTAGTGGTTGTTGAGAAATAGTCCAAACAGAAGGCCGAACGGATGGACGGAGTGGCAAAATATGCATCCCCATTGGGGAGCATAATAAAATTGCTTAACTTTGAGCTGTAGTGGCACCCTCTGAAAAAGGCAGGCAATGATAACTTGCTTATAGTTAATAACTTAATATAGAAATACTATATTTTGGTCAGTTCAATAAAAAATGTTCTTTGTTCTCAAGTTTAAATGCAAAGAGACTGTAGCATTCTGTATTCTCAGAAATCAAGTGCAATTCTGACACAGTATTATCACACAACCAGCAACCCAGACACTCGTACTCAAGTGCACAATCTACCTGAACTATGAGTAGGTGTGATGATGGCCTACAAAACTTTATCTTCTTGGTAACCTGAATTTTCAATGTTGTTTATATCCAATTTTAGGAGTGGTGTGTTTCTTGTTTGTTAAGAATTATTTGAACACATGGCATGTTCAGACACTGTGTACTGTAAACATCATAACAATGTTTAAATCAGTTTTGATTTTGAAGTATTAAAAGAAAAACCTTTGCCTTTTTTTAGTTGGATAAATTAATTCTTTTTCAATTCCCTAAGTTTATAAATCAACTTCTGCTCAGTATTTATAAAATAATAACTTAAAAAAAATGAATTTTAGGAAATCATCCCAGACTATTTCGGTTTATCAAATACATGTAATGTTAAATACCTTTGGAAACATGTCAGCACCTAAAATTTACTGAATATTTTATTAGCAAATGTCTTGTTAGTTTGATATAAGTAAATCACCAGAATTGAACCTTCTATCATTTGTCTGTCCTGTTGTAATCAGATGACCTAGCTTAGTCTGATGATATGATTTTAGTCTGATTCCGTTACTACTGTTTTTTGTCAGCTAGACTTTAAACAAACTTCTGTGGCATATTGTTGTTGTTGTTTTTTATATAAAATACATATATCTCAGGCTGAATTCATTCTGCACTGACTTTTATTCTGCTCATCATATTTTCCTTCAAAGAAAACACAATTCTGTCAGTTTACTGCAGCTGAAAGCATTAATATTTATTAAGAGTTAGTTCCCTTGGACTAACATGGATGTTTTATATAACTAGAAAATATGTTGTATAACATGCTTGGTTTTCATCAGAGACCTTAAATGGCAAAGACTGGCAACTAGTGCAAATCTCACACACTAAGTCTTGATTGCTCAGTACGAAGTGTGTTAAACTTTAATATCTCCAAAACTATTTAAGACTGACATACTGGTATAAATAATTTATATTGTACTGTCAGAAATGTACTTTAAGAGGTAACTTTTTTAATTTATCATAAATGGAATATATATTTCTTTTCTTGATTCCCATGTTGTGTGCTGCATATATTCTCTTCTTTTTTTATTGATGGAGAGAACTTAAATTCATAATTGTAAATATGTATTGTATGATTGATAAATAGCATTAAACATTTAGTTTGTAGCCTATAATGATCTAAGATATACAGACATATAAATCAAATAAAATTAATTATATGTCGTGACAATTTTTCGGTATTGTTTGTCTTTTTTTTTTTACGAGAGGGATGTTTATTGATTACAGTTGGTTCACTGAGTTCAGAAAAATGAAAGCAAACAACATTTAGCAAGGAGATTTTGGACAAATAATCTTCTATATTTTTCTCCCCAGTATGAGTTTAGAGAGAAGGGTTTTTGTTTGTAATGCAGATTTATTTAATTGCAGGAAGTGTCTTTTTTTGTTTCAGAATCTGCCATCTTAAGTTTTTCTAAGAAACTGTTTTTGTAAAAATTACCATCTGCCTTTGCCTTTAGCTCAGTAAGTTGTTGACCTGATAATGTTGGCTGCAAAAGTTTTTTGCCTGTGTGACCCATACAGACCATGATCTCTTGTCCATCTTTGAAGACTTTTATCATGGACTTCATAGTTTACTTTTCTGTTAGAGTGGTTTCAATAAATACTCCTATAAATGACAGATGCAGTTAGGCCAAAGTGAGTGATGGACAAGTGACAATGCAGCTATGGCAGGTATGGATTAAAGTTGTGAATCTCTAATTGATTGGTTTTATTTGGTTTTATTGGGGTTTAACGCCAGTTTAACAGCTAAGGTCATATCCTGGCGGTCAGCCCACCTAACCAGTGTTCCTGGGTATCCAACCAGTTTACTAACTAATTTCTCTGCAAGTTACTCGACTACTTCCTCACTTGCTTCAGAGGTGAGGGACAAATGACCTTTAGATTATCACAGAGAAGTTTTGCTGGCCCTGATGGAGATTGAATCAGGATCATCAAGATTGACAATCCGATGCTCTACCAATTGAGCTAGCCAGGCTGGCTTAATCGCTAATGGAAGAAGTGTGCATAGTCATACATTTATGGTTTTATAACACAAATCGAACTTTCCTGTTTATGTTAAGCTCTTAACAGATCAGTATCTAGTATTTCTTATGTTAAAATGGTTAGAAAATTAAACCATTAGGGAAAAGTTTCAACAGAGTGTCACTGTATCATAAATGTGTTAAAAGTGTATTAAATAGAATCAAAATAAACTTGTCAGGGTAACAGGATTTACTATTCCTGGTGGGCGTATGCAGTCCTATTTACATAATTATGTCAATATTTTGACAATTTCTTGGTATCTTTTGTTGGGTAAATGTTCATTATGGCAGACATGTTTTGCATCATGTAATTTTTTTCTCTGTTTCGGTCAATGTTACAGCCCTTTGATTTCTTGGAAAATTGCACAAATTGGGCAATTTGACTTTATTATAAGCTTGTAGCAGGATTATTTCCTAGAAAGTATACTTTACTGCATTTTGATGGCATCCTTCAGGAATTTTATTAGGCCTGTAAAGCTTTTATTTAAATTCTTCAGATAAAGTGTAAAGAGGAGATAGGGGACAGATGACACACTGTGGTTGGCTTTTGTGTTGAGGTGTAAGAAATCTATTTTTCTGTTGGTTTTTCTCTCTGTTCATCTATCCTTTGATAGATCCAAATTTATTTATTGTCTCTACCAGTTGCCACTTTGACATTATGACTGTTGTGCCCCAAGGAGAGTTTAGTTAATACAAGTTTTAGGGATAGTGCAAGATACAAAAAGCATCCTATTCTAGAGACATCCCTGTGATTTTCCATTGCTTCATCTGTTTAAGTGATACTTTGACCCTCAGTTTAACAGTTTATTAGCAAGACAAGTCTTTATTGCTGTCAAATAAAGGAGCAGAGAGCATTTTTACACATTCACCCCTTAGTTTACAGTATTATTGGTGGAGCAGGATTATCAAACTTGTGACATCCTCTTTTTACTGACTTAAGACGAATTTGAATATAACATGATCTTTTTTTTTTCATTAAATTCACATAAATAAACTAATAGAGGTGTGAGACACAGTGAGATTGTCCCATTCAACAATAAAAATTCTGCAATTCTACAGCTGTCAATATTACTCTCTCTAACCATCAGTGATTGGACGGTATTGGTTATCTTGGCAGTTCGTTTAAACACTACTAGTGCTATCATTAAATGAACATTTTCCCTGTAAGGTATAAATATCCTATCTTACAAATGTATCTGTGATAGCGCGTCTTCAATGAACAGTGAAAGAACAGTTAACATTGTCTTGTTTCATGACTGACTGAGTCTAGTGGATTTTTACTACTGTGTGGTTTATTTCTCTATTTTATTTAGCTTGTGACCTTAAATATATAGTTATCACTTTAAGTTTTGTTTTAAAATTATCGATATACACATAAAAGGGCAAAAATAGATATACACAAAGAAGTTTAACATTGCTCGTAAAGAAAGAAGATAAAGGTAAGAACTTGCATTTCTATCTATGCCTAATGGGACAGAATAAAATTGAGAAAATTAAAGTGTTTTATAAAGATATTAGACCAGTAAAGTACTTTTGTACTTTTTTCAAAGTTATATTTAGGTATATTATTGAGTTAATTGTTATGTTTCTGTTTATTATTCAGTAATTTGTTATGTGAAAGACATGATTATACAAATTATTTCAAAAGCACTTATTAAAGTTACATTCAAGAATAATTATGTGTCAGACACATCTGTTAAAACTCTTTAATAAAATTCTTGTGTTACATATAACAATTATCCAGTTATATAATTTTGTTCATAATATTCAGATATTTCATCGAATATAATTGTTCAAATTAAATATTTTCCACACAGCAATATGAAGTTTGAAGAATTTTGTTTTTTGAATGTTTTCATGTTGTTTTAATTGACTGAACAATGCATTTGATTTCATGTTTTGAATGCTGCAATGAAATTGCCATGAAATTCCGCAATTAATTTATAAACAGTGTTACCACCAACAGACTTAATGTCATTGGACATGCTGTATTTTGTTTTACAACTTTCATTTCTTGTCTACATTGTGTGATAACAACTGTTCAAACATGAAAAGACTTTTTTGTTTCTTAACTGAATCCACATTGAGTTTAAAGTAAACCGAGGAGAGTTTTAATGCCCTTAAATAGAATGATTGGATTTCACCCTTTCAGAAGTTTTCACACATTATCAGAATATCTATAGAGAATATATGGTGTCAACCTGCCCCCCTCCTGTAACAAAGTTTTTTATATTTCTTAATTTTGATGCATTTTTCATTCAAATGTTGGAGTATAGATATGTCATTTGTCGCCTTTTGTGTCATGAACGAATAGATGTGTAATTTGACAAAGTTAGCCATGTGAATTACTATTTATTTTTTCAGTTGATTGCTTCAGTTAACATTGCTTTAAATTTCTCTGTGGATTTTAGCTATAGGTTGTTGAGAATTTTTGTTATTTATGCTATTTCTTTTTACTTACATCCTGATTTGCCAAACAGGATGTAAAGTGAAACATATTACTGTTTATTTAATAGGGCTGCAAAAAATCTATCCTGCTGTCACATTGGTCATGTGTTTTGTAAATATTCTAGGCCATAAATTTATAATTTTGCTGACATTCTTCTAAAGTGAAATAAGAAACACAGCTTATTAAATATTTTATCACCCTTTTTATTTAAATTTTCGGACATTCGTCCCTTTTTCAAGAAAAATATTAGAATTATCACTCAGCTCCATCTTCAAAGATGGATGTAACTAAAAATAGGTTGGAACAGTTAAACATCTTTTGTCCTTCTAAACTTACTAAATGTTTGTTTTACACATTCATAACGCATGGCAGTTTCAGTTGAAAACTTAGCAACAGAAAAGTGACCAGTTCAGACCATGATGAGACTGAGTGCGCAGGACTTGGTCTAAAGTGAGCACTGTCGGACAGCAGCTGGGTGAAGGTCAATCTTGTCAGTGTTCTTGTATTTCTGCATCAATAATGAATGATTACAAAAAATATATTTTCATTCAGAATTTCTGTGGACTGAAAAGCAATTGTTTTGATCTTGTTCTGAACTTGATGAAGGGGTCCATCAAGGGAAAACAGTTGGTAACTCAATCGCTACCTGGATTTGAACCCGGGTCACTATAATATCTTCATAGCCCAATGCAAAAAACCACTTGGTTACTGAGTCACCATGTAAGGTGTCCTGATGTAGATGTGAAGTTTCAGATGTCAAACAATGTGAACACTTATCATCTTTGGGCATTGTGTGAAATCTTACGAAATTTTATGCGGTAAAGTTGGCTCCTTTTATTTGGAAGAATTTACTTTTCATATCACCAGCTCGTGTCATAACCGTGGAAGAAATCAGAAGAAATCATGTCTGTTGTCTTTCTGAAAATTTAATAACATTGTTTTCTAAAATAACATTAGTGTGTTTAATTAGTTTTTAAATTAGATTTATAGAGACTTTCATCTACTGTAATAAACCTTAACATGACATTTAATATTATCAGAACAATTAATCTGTTTTTCTTTATTTTGAAAAGACTGCATTCAGATGTTTAAATATGAAAAACACATCAGGTACAAGCATATGGAAATATTAACAACATCATTCATATAAACAATATGATATAAATTTGGTGGAAAATACAAAACAAGATGATAAACAACAAAATTGATCGATGTTATTTAATTAATGTGAATGTATATGCCTGCAGGTGAAGTGGTACATGACTTGACTAAAAATATTGTTCAATATAATTTTTACTACCTTTGTAGTGGACACTAAATTAGCCTTCGATTTTTATCTATCATTTGATATATACAAACGTTAGCAGATAAAACTAACACTCTGTTTTTTGTCACTCAGTTTAAAATATAAACAGTATTTAGTTGGCCAGTGTTAAATTGTTCTAGAACTTAGATTAATATATGAGGCTAAATTAAAGATGTTTTTGGTAATTTTTAGCCCCACTTTTTGAAGAAAAAATGTGGAGCTATTGTCATGACTCCCTCATTGGCGTCAACGTCGGTTTAGCTTTTTGTTAAGGTCCATTTCTCAGAAACTATCAAAGCTATTTACTTCAAATTAGGAATAACTGTTCATTATCAAAATGCGACACCATTCTCAAGGGCAGATAATCCTCAAATTTATTTTTGCAAAGTTATGCCCCTTTAGCCCCACCCCAGGGGTAAGTACTCCCCCTCCTCCTCCAACCCGGCCTCTGCTTTGGGCCCCCCCCAATTTTTTTTTTCATTATAATTATCTTTTTTTTTTTAAATATGTAGGTACTTGACTCGTTATAACTTGTTATGATTTTCATTTGTCAAAAATATATAACAAAATAATATTTCAGAAGTCATGGCACTATTCAATAAAAAATTAAATTTATTATAATAATAAGAGAAGTTAATTTATTTTTTACTTTCAGGCTTTATTTTTTACTTTCAGTCTTATTTCCTCTGAAGTATTAAGTAACTAAAAGTATTGTAAATTAACTGTCAGTTTGTTGATTGATACAAGCCCTTTTGTTATTCTGAAATTGGAGAACAATGCTAACTGTAGGATTGGTATTAGAACATTGAAGTTATATAAAATCTCCATTTTTAACTGAACTTAAGTCAATCCTGCATGTAGTATGAGCTTATTTTGAACCTTTTTAATGTTGTGGTGTGAGAGAAAGTGACATGCTTGTACTTTAAGTTCTGTAGAAAAATTACGTGAATCAATTCACTGGCACCAATAGTGTGGGAGTCTTTAAATAGAAACTACAATAGTGTGCGCAGCAGATAATTTAAATATGTTGCTATTTTAATGGGGAGAATTTCTGACATTCTGTTTGTTTACGTTAAATTTCACTTGTTTTAACTTGATTATATTGCGTGTTCTATCAAAATCTCTAGATGTGGTTAAGTCAAGGTTGAATTTATGAGGAAAAGATTCATCACTTCACAGCACCATTTTTACTGCAGTTTGATGTCCTTGGGCACATGTATGGCATCAAGTGTCTTTTGTTCCACTCAGTTTTTTTTAAGTTATAATACTCAACTCATTAAATAAAAAAATAACAAAAAATATACATTATTGCTAATTTATGCATATACATGTATTCACACCAGTGTATAGACAACTTGCTAAAAAGAAAATTTATTTTCACTTATAACTTGACTATGTTCATGGATGTCAGCAGAATTAAAACACCTTATTTAGATTTCTGTAACCTCTCCACCATTGCTCAGATTTAGTCTGAAGATGCAAAGTTGCCTACGTAAGTTCTTTTTAGAAACAACATTTCATTTACAGGACCTTATTGCAATTTAGTGCCGGTCAGTGTTCTCGACAGATCTTACCTTTTCCTCTGTAATTTTACAGCTTTTTCTCGGCTTTGTAAAGGTTTTGAAGACCATGCTTCCGAGTAAGTTTTGGTCTATCTACCGTCTCGAATTAACTTTACGATTTGAATGGTCCACTGTCTATGTCACGTATTCAAAATTGATCATGTGACATTGACAACTCATTTTACAAATACTGGCGAAGTGCATTCAGCATTTCCAAAGCAATTAAAGACCGACAGGATATAAAATATTTTTAATAATTTAATCCTAATGTATCTCAAGCACATCTTCAGCAACGAAAAATAACCATGCAGCTACCTACACTCCATTAAAACTTCGGTTTTCGACTTTTGTTATGACTATATACTATAACATGCTGAAAGCCAAGAAATCTTTCAAATTGAGGCTAATCAAATGGTTGTTAAAAAGAAAAATTGTTATTATTTTTTATTATGAAAAATAAAAAAGAGCGGTCATCTACAAAAGAAGAATCTCAATGTATGTAAAATTTTTCTATCTGTTTAGAATTGATCATATTGCAGCATAAGTATCAATATTGTTTTAATTGAAATGCACCCAAAAATTTATGTTTTCCCAAGTGATCTTGGATAAAATGAGTGTATCTTTAAAAAGGTATTTCCAATATGTGATTTAAGATTTCTACAGGAACTCAGGTGCTCTTGCTGTTAATTACAGGGTAAATTCCATACCCTGTTCCAGGCCCACAGCAGCCCTGTACTAATTTTAGAGCTCCTTGAAATCCCAACAAATATATGTAAAACAAGCTGAACTTTAACATGGAGTGTACAGAATGTTGGACAGTCTACTTTTGCATAAGTATTTAGAAAAAAACTTGACTTTTTGTACAGGTACTACCAGTGCCAGTATTGAGTACAAGGAACTGTTTGTTATGTTTTATAAGCTCACCTGAGCACTTTTTTGTGCTCAGGTTGAGCTTTTCTGATCGGTCTTTGTCCGTCGTCCGTCCGTCCGTCCGTCCGTCGTCAACTTTTCATTTAAACGACATCTCCTCTGAAACCAATGGGGCAAATTTAGTGAAACTTGCCTGGGATGTTCCTTGCATGAAGCTCTACCAAGATTGTTCAAATGGTTCTGGTCCATTGCATTTCTGGTTCACTGGAGCTAAAAATAGATTTTATAAGTTGGATCTTTAAAAATCTTCTTCTCCGAAACCACAAGGCCTGGAGCTTTGATATTTGGTATGAAGCATCATCTAGTGGACCTCTACCAAGTTTGTTCAAATTATGTCCCTGGGGTCAAAACTGACCCCACCCCAGGGGTCAGTTGATTTTACATAGAGTTATATAGGGAAAACTTGAAAATCTTCTTGTCAGAAACAAGAAGGCCTAGAGTTAAGATATTTGGTATGTAGCATTGTCTAGTGTACCTCTACCAAGTTTGTTCAAATCATGGCCTCTTGGTCAAAAATCGCCCCGCCCCGGGGGTCACTTGTTTTACATAGAGTTATATAGGAAAAACTTTAAAAATCTTCTTATCAGAAACCGTAAGACATAGAGCTTAGATATTTGGTGTGTAGCATTGTCTAGTGGACCTCTACCAAGTTTGTTCAAATCAAAGCTTCTGGGTCAAAAATGGCCCCGCCCCAAAGGTAACTTGTTTTACATAGAGTTATATAGGAAAATCTTAAAAAATCTTCTTGTCAGAAACTGTAAGGCATAGGGCTTAGATATTTAGTGTGTAGCATTGTCTAGTGGACCTCTACCAAGTTTGTTCAAATCATGGCCTCTGGGTCAAAAATGGCCCCGCCCCAGGGGTCACTTGTTTTACATAGAGTTATATAGGAAAAACTTTAAAAATCTCCTTATCAGAAACCGTAAGGCATAGAGCTTAGATATTTGGTGTGTAGCATTGTCTAGTGGACCTCTACCAAGTTTGTTCAAATCATGGCCTCTGGGTCAAAAATGGCCCCGCCCCAGGGGTCACTTGTTTTACATAGAGTTATATAGGAAAAACTTTAAAAGTCTTCTTGTCAGAAACAGTAAGGCATAGAGCTTAGATATTTTGTGTGTAGCATTGTCTAGTGGACCTCTAATAAGTTTGTTCAAATCATAGCCACTGGGTCAAAATAGGCCCAGCCCTAGACGTCACTTGTTTACATAGAGTTATATAGGAAAAGCTTTTCTAAAATTTTCTTGTCATAAACAACAAGGCCAAGAGTTAAGATATTTGGTGTGCAGCATTATCTAATGGACCTCTCTCAAGTTTGTTCAAATCATGGCCCCTTGGTCAAAATAGGCCCTGCCCTAGGGGTCACATGTTTTACATAGAATTATATAGGAAAAACTTGAAAAATCTTCTTGTCAGAAACCACAAGTCCTAGAGTTAAGATATTTGGTATGCAGCATTGTCTAGTGGACCTCTACCAAGTTTGTTAGAAAAATGTCCCTGGGGTCACTATTGGCCCCGCCTGAGGGGTCACAAGTTTTAAATAACAATATAGAAGAAAATCTTTAAAAATCTTCTTGTCTGAAACCACAAAGCCTAGAATTTTAAAATTTTGCATGAAGCAAGCTTTACCAAGCTTTTTCAAATTATTAGATCAGGTTAAAGGTCACTGAGGCTAAAAGTAGATTTATCTACTGTACCTCATAGAGCCTTCATTTATAGAACAATATCTTTGATATTCAGTATAGAGGTTCCTTGCATGGACCTCTACCCATACGTAGGGTTTGAGGTCACTGGGTCAAGATCAAGGTCACCATAACTTATAATAGATATTTCTACTTTCTGTCATAGAGCCTTTATTTATTGACTGATATTTTACATATTTGGTTTGTAGGCACTTACATATTTCCAATTAAAAAATGAAATACTGCTTAACAGCAAACCTACAGCCAAAGTACTCAGGTGAGCGATCCAGGGCCATCATGGCCCTCTTGTGTTTAGAAAAATATCTAAATACATGTGCGATTTCTTTTGCAAATAGGTTAGTCATTATAATGCCTGTCCATATCATTTCTCTTGCTAAAATTATATTTTGTCATTACATACCTACTTTCATGGCCACTACACTTATAAGCACTGTCTTTGACAATTACTAGATTGTCAAAATGGTAAATGATACCCTAGAGAATTACCAAGATGGAAATAAAACAAAAAAACTTAGTTCTTCAAAGATTTATCTGACTTAAATAGATTTTATTTTAAGCCCTTTTCACAGTTGTAAATTCTCTGCAATACTTTACCTATATTGAATGTCTTTGTGCGTATTTGCAGTCTTAGTGTGTGTTTGTGGTACGTGTTTAGTAGGATGGGTTTTGACTGTTATTCAAATTAGCAAATTGATTGACCAATCAAATACTGTGAAATCATTAATATTCATGGGGGATTAATTTTCGTGGATTTAGTGGTTCAGGTAACCCACGAAATCAAGTCCCGACAAACAAATTGTGCCCAAGATAATGTTAAGTATGCCCAATCAGTCAATAGCACCAAAAAAGGCATGAGACGTGGTTCGTAGTTGGTGCATCGTCCGTAGACAAGTTGTGTGCTTACCTGTGGCTTATAATTCATTCAATGAATCAACGATAAACATAGGTATGAATCAGATACTAAACCGACTGATGAGTTTTTTTTTCAGGTGTGTACCCGTATTTTGTTTGTTTACTAAGTGCACCCAAACTGAAAGTAGAAATTGTAGTGACGTAGCGTCACATGTCTGTCAAACCGCACTATACTGCAGATGCTATTTGCATTTATACGGTCCCTGAATGAAATGTTTATTTTTACATTATCAAAGACGGAAGACCGACGTTTTTCACAGCTTTAAAATTGATAAAGACAGTTTTTACACACCTTAAATTTTAACAATGAAAAATGATGCCGACATATTACAAAGTATAATTGACACTTGTTAATTGAGAAGACCGATCGGTAGGTTAATTACCATAATAACGAATTTTCGGTTGTTTGGTCAAGTGGAAACACTTTAACTTGCACGTATCAACAATTTCATAGCACAAATGCCGGATATTGTTTGTAAGGTTTCCTTTCACCAAATGTTGAAATCAACGAATTTTCGGCCCCGTATTTTCTTTTTACCTGGCAGTTGAATTCCACGAATTTACAACCCGACGAAATTGCCTTCTGCCGGCAAACCACAAAATTTTATGCCCTCGAATTTAAATGATTTCACAGTATTGTGAACAAAGTGTGTAACTCTGATGGGGATCTTTTTCATTCCATACCTTCAAGTTCCACTTGCTTCCACACATATTTTGCTTCATATACATTAAACAAACTGGTTTTCACTTTCTCTTTTGGTCACAAAATTTTATTCAAGAACTACATAGATTAGCCGAACAATCTCAATTAAGTGTTACTGTTTATATCCACGGAGGGTGACAAGAGGTCAGATTACTGGTAACATTAAACAGGGTTGCTAAAGAAACAATTATACCTATTTTATACATTTAGAGAATTTTTGTTGTGTTAATAGCCATTTGATTTTCAATGATAAAACTAATGTAATTTCAAATGGAAAATCATATTGAGCAAAAGTATAACTGATCAGTTTTTAAATGTTAAATGCATTATGCCATGAAGTTATTCACTATTTATTTTTATCATTTTAAGTATTTTTGTTGTTAATGAATTTGATAGTTTATTTTTGGTTGTATTGGATTTGTTATCCATTACACTTCACCATAAAACTTAAATTGCAAAAAGAGAACATATGATGTAAATATTAGGGGTGAGGTTACAGTGTCAGACTTTTACCTGGCACATAGATCTGGGAGTGAGCCCTGTTGTGACAGTCTGATTCTGCTGTTAGACCATGGGCTAGATCATACTATACTGGTTTGCTTATTCTTCTTGAATATTTGCTGTCATTAAAATAGTGATATATGTATCTTTCAGTAGAATACAAATATTATCATAATTTATACATCCCACCCTCCCCACACCCTAATTGAGATGAAAATAGATCATGTCTAATGTTGGTGGCTGTAGTCCTTTGAATATATTTTATAATGTCTCAAGCATTTATAGCTGCCATGCTGTACTAAGCATGTTATTTCTGGTGTTTACAGAAGACATGACGCTGTTGTCATTTGTGCTGCATTAATTGTTTTCACTTGTTTTCCAGATATTAGACTTTCCTTGGAATCAATACAATTGTTTTTCAATTTTCCCTAAAGACAGATTGTCTATCTAAGCATGTAAAGACTTTGTTAAGATAAATTAATCTAATCCAGATTTATCTTTTATGACAGTAATCCTCGTCAATTACATCCCAATTTTCTATAAAAAGCAACATAGTAAATTCTCCCAGAAAATATGGCTTCATTGTGGCTTCAGTTTGGATCTGTTAAGAAAGCTATCAAAGAAAATTGACATGATTAGACATAATTGTTATTTCTGGTATTGCAGATATTTTGTCAGTAATTTCTGCTAAACCTGAGTGCAGTAATGGAGTAATGTTTTGGCAAATGAGGATGGAACTACTATAGACTTCAGCCCACGTCTGAAGAACTTGTATATAATCTATAAAAGAAGAACCTCAGGAGATTATAGCATGTTTCTTCCTGTGTTTTCATGAACCGTTTGTGCCTAATCACTATTTAAACAGACTGTTTGTCTGAAGAAGACTTTGAGTGAGAAGTGTTCTGTTCTTTTTATATTACTTTTGAGTCAGTAAAAATTTGTTACTTTTCAGCTAAAAACTTTAAGAATTAGGGTACTGCATGTTTCTTGTATTAGTTATAATTGTTTTTACTTAATTGTTATTATCTGATTACTCAAAGTTTAATAAATATTATGGTAGTTTTGGTTTTAACAATTGTCTTAAAGATTGTACATGTAAATTGTATTTCACAGTAAGCAATCTTAAAACTATGTACTTAACCTAGAAGTAACACTTGTAATAAAGTGTGCACTGTTTGTACTTAAGTCTGGAAATTGGTTTTATAACAAACTTTGCAACAAGAAATTTCCCACATGTGGGTGTAACAAAGAACATAGCTGACAAAAGAGTATGTTTTTGGGGTTTTTTTATTCGAGACTTTTTATGATCAGTTTTCAAAAATGAAATGACATGCTCAAACAGTACAAATGTTAATGAAATTTGCGAACAGATGACCAACTTGCTAAAAGCTAAGAGGTTGTACAATATAAAAATTGAATTATTGCTAAATTAAGATACCAATAAATATGAAACATTAGCAAAAAGATATTTAAAAAATGAAATAGCTTGCTAAAAGATTGACCTTAACAAACCAGGATATATGCTTGGTCATGTATGCCTTTTATTATCTTCCTCTTCAACATAAAATCATTTTTGTTATGCTGCAGGCTAAAAGTAACTTAAAGGAGGAAAAATTCAACACAGGTATGAATTTATGTATTATATTAAATATACTAATGTAAGTTAAAGATTGTACATTTGTTTGAAAGTGAAAGCTAAATTTAGGCAATGAATTTACCCTAATGGAGGTCTTAACTTCTGTTTAATTTTTATTTTTATTTGATTTTTGCAGTATAATTTGTAATGTTTAATCAGTGTTGTAGAAGTAAGTCTGATCAAGACAAATGGACAGCTACAGTTGTGACATAGCTAAAACATTATATGAATTATGAGCTTTTTTTAAGGTATTCTGGAGCCCTTTCGTAAAGACAATAATTTTTAAATGAACTCTAGTTTAACATCCATTTCATTAACTTAGGTTAAATTTGGCTCCTCAAGTCCTTGTCAGACACCCTTGTTAAACATCAAACATGCTTAAACCACAAGGCCACTGGGGACTGGCCAATCATTTTTGTCAAGCCCGCTTGCAGATAGCTAATTGACATAGTCGTCACATTTGGCACCGCAGTTTGCGTATGTGCGTGTGTTAGTGCATGCGTGTGTCCGTCCTGAGATTGCCTTATCCGGGCCATAACTTCTCATAACTTCGCACAAAAAGGAGTTTGAAATATCATGGTACATTTGTTCACCTTGATGAGATGGTGTGTTGTGTGCAAGACCCAAGTTCCCAGCTCAGATGTCACAGTGTCAGGTCAAAGGTCCAAGATTTTAATGATAGACCATGTCAGGGCCATTAACTTCTCCCTGCATGGAAGGATTTTAAAATACCTTGGCACATTTGTCCACCTTGATAAGTTGGTGTGTTTTGTGCAAGACCCAGATTCCTAGCTCAGAGGTCAAGGTCACAGTGACAGCTCAAATGTCCAAAATGTTGATGATAGACCTTGTTTGGGTCATTGCTTCTCTGTGCATGGAAGAATTTGAAAATACCATGATACATTTGTTATGCTCCCTGAAAGAGACATCATAAAGGCCTGCCTTGTTCTTCCATCATTATGTCATTTTGTCATTCTGTCTAGTGTGGGGAAGAACTCCATAACTGAAAAATGTAATGATTGCATTGCCGGGCCATAACTTCTCTGTGTATTATATAATCCCATTCTTCCCAGAACAGTCCACTAGTTGACTAATAACTTCCCACAGTTTCCATTTCACTGTCCCAGCATCCCCATAGGTGGCTTTCCATAATTGGCCGTCTCTACATGCTGCCCATGGGCATTCTAGTTTAATACTAATGTGTTTACATCCTTAACTTATATATATAATGTATTGTAGAAAATGAGCGATTTATGATTTAGAAATAAAATAATGTACTTAAGTTTAAATAAAACCATAATTTGGAAGTAATTAGGTAAACAGGTTAATGGAAAATGAAGACAGATTAATTTTTTAATGGTGATTTATGATTCTGATAGGTCAGTCTTTAAAAGGTTTGTTTGTGAAATATATTTTGTACCTTGAGAAATGTTTATCTTGCATCTGAGGCAGTATGAAAAATGCTTATTGTTTAGTCAAAAACATGCCTTTGTCTAGCATCTAGTCTGTACAAATTTTGTAAAAAAAGATCTTTTTGAGTAAATTCTGATCAGATAAACCTCATGTAATGCAGGGAGGATGTCAGCAGTCTTTTTTGTTTGTTTTTTTACTGATCCAAAATATTAAGACTTCAAAACTTCATCTTCAGAAGAAATATTTAGAATTTGAAGTCAAACATGTTAGAAAACCGATAACAAAATGTTGAAACAATGCTTATAGAGCATTATCTCTGTCAAAAATGTTGCAATTTTGTTTTTAAACAGTCAAAATTTGACACCTTATACAAGTTATTAGTAATTTATGTGGATTGTGCTTAAATGTTACAAATGAAATATGAATGTGATGTGATAGGTACTAAAATCTGAAAATAAATTGCTTAATACCTTAAACACAGACCTGATAATTATAGGATGGTATTAAATATGATGGTTAAAAAAAAGTAAGAAGTATTTTGTTTCTTAATTATCCTGGTATTATATGACCGTTTCCCAGCAGCAGCGATCAAACTAGTGTTGCATAAATATCCCATTTTCATAAAAGATGAAATGTATACATACATTACAAATAATTCCCAGTATGATATTACTATTGTTGCAATGCATAAATATCTCATTTCTGTAAAACATCAAATGTATATTTGAAAAAACCTGATTGTTTCATTCAGTTTAGATGTGGTTGCATAAAGAACTTGTTAAAAAACAGATAATAAGGTACATAATGTTGAAATTTAGATACATGAATGAATTTTCATTAAAAAGTTTTTTACCCTGTCAGATGTGTATTTACAGATATACATATAGACTGTAAGAAATAACACCTGTATTCATATCGTTCTTTACTGTAAAAAGGCTGACATTTTTTCCAGTGACAGTCACTATTCTTGTAACTTCGGCTGTATATTGATTCTTGATTTTCATGAACAGTATTATTATACCCCTGCCAAATTTGTTTGCCGGGGAATGTAGGTGTCATGTTATGGTAGGTTGGTTTGTCAGACAGTCAGCAGGTCCATTTCAGAAATTTTGTGATGCAGACTTCATCCACATTTCTAGAACTATCAGTTTGAAACTTGGTGTGCTTGTACATAATAAGTGTAGATGTGCATGACACATTTTTGATGCTCGCCAATGTCCGCTCTGCAGATTTACTACAGCCCATCATAGCAAAGTCTTGTGATGCAAAGAACATCCACATTTTCTTGGACTATGAATTTTAAACTTGGTGTGCCTGTTCATCAGCAAGTGTAGATATGCTGTACCTCACAGTTTTTCATGCAATATACCTATGTCCCCTTTTTTGGTTTCATGGCCTGTCATAGCAGAATCTTGAGAAAAAAAGACAATGCTATTAATTCATATTTTGCTGAGTATACTTTACTGAGCAGTGATGGAAAACATTCTTTAACAAATCATTTTTAAACCCATCCTCATGGTTGAGAGGTTAAAGTCACTTACATTAAATCTCTTAACCTGTCATTGGTTGATGATCATGAGTTTTAAAATGACCATATGATAATGTAGAGTCGTGTGAGTCCGGTACTGGTCCTTCCCAGAAATGATGGTTAGGTAAATTACCTGCACATCCTAACTTTGACTGTTAGAGGGTGCTATACTCAAATAAACCATTTAAATGTCAAAATGTGCATTTACATGATACTACCAGTGTCTTCTTAAATGTAGCCTTAAATTTTATTTCATTAACAATTTTTATTAGCATTGTAACTTTTATTCTGACTGATTATTTTATGTTGTAACCTTTAAAGTGTTAGTCTGTTTTTGAACTTGATGTTAACAGTGATGAGAAACAGATCATTTATATGATTGGAATGGACCTTTCTATTTGCTGATGTTCATCTTGTACAAATAAATATCCATCAAAACATTCCATTTCAGTCATTAATATGGATTGTTTCCAGTATTAATTCAGATAGCTTGAATTTTTCTATTACCATTTCAGCTCTAGTTTCAAAAACGTGGTTTAAACTGAAATTATAGTGTTAATAGGAATTAAAACCATTGTTGAAAGGGCATTTAAAGCTGTTGTTGACACTGCAGAGACGAAGAATAGTTGTGACCAAAGTCCTACAGGAAAAATTATTAAAGAAAAGGTTTAATTTTTATGCCCCTGGAGGGAGCATATTGTTTTTGGTGTGTCTGTGTGTAAGTTTGTTTGTCACAAAACTTTAACCTTTTTGAGGTCCTGCCGGGGACATGGAGTTCATTGGAATGTAGCACTTGTTTTTTGAAGTATGCAGAATTGCATTGATTGTTTCAAGCATATAATGAAAATTTTGCATTGTTCAGAAAGACCAAAATCCAAAGCTGAATCATTAGATTGACCTGTTCATTCGATTTCACAAGGCATGGCCCTTTAATTGTTGATAAAAGTAAATATAAGGGTCCTCATTCCAAAGCTGGGAGGTATTCATTTCCTTTATTGTTCTGGCAAAGGGGTTAATTATTTCCATTATTCCCTAGTGTCTTATAATAGCCATATTCGGAATACTGTTTTTCGATAAAAAGAGCAAAAGGCCAATTCTTTTTTCTGACCATTTTCCATCTAATGGAATAGCGATATCTGTTTTATGTAAGAATTATTCACAAGGTTTTATGAAACATGGTAAGTATGGTTGTACTTATATAGAAAGATCTTGGTAATGATCAGTGGCTCTTTGGTAATAGTCAGAATTAAGCTTATGTAACATTGATCCAAACACTAAATATAGCCCTTTTGGGACATGATTTTTTTCATTATACACTTACAGGAAAGTTTCATGATGTCATGAGTATGATTAAGTATGATTGGGTAGAAGTCTGTAGGCTTGGTTCAGAAAAAAATAGGAGGTTTGGTCTCATGTTACACTGCCTGTGTTAAAATCAAGAACATTGGTTTTTATAATCACTCTAGGTACAAATGTGACATTAGATGTGACCCATGGCTGTTAAATGACTCTAGGTACACATTAAATGCAGGGCTCTAGAAAACTGAAAATGTTGATTTTTATACCGAACTTCAGTTTCCTGGAATTATTTTTACATCCATAACTCCTTAAAAAATCGGTCAATATATTTTCAAAGAAAATGTAATTTTAAGTATAACTAATCATTGAAATGACAAAACTTCACACCTAAATTGCATTCGGTCCCTAATGCATTCCTATCATAAACCCATAAATTTGCTACTGCAACCAGTGGCTCCTTAGGCATTTATCACCAATCATTAGGTGATTATCTCATCAATAAAGTGTGCTTGATTATCAGCCAGTCAATTGATTATGTTAACTGGTGTTGTAAAGTTATAATGTTGTGAAATTTGCACTGCTCCATTTTTTAACTAACATTGTTTCACAATGTCAACAAACCAATTAACATAAAACATCATAATTCAATTTCAGTTGTCAGTGATGATAAATTTTTGGTATTTTTCTGTAAGAGAAAAGCCCTGGAAGTAAACATTGTTTGGGGGAGGGGGTCGGACTGATTGAGATTTGAAAATTTGTGAAGCCCTAATTATATGTGTACTTTAATCATTCTAGGTATACATAATGATATTAGCTGTGTTGCTGTTAAATAACTGTTACTGGATGAGGTAGATAGATATTCTTTTATTATGAAATTAGCCAGTCATGGTCCATGATTTTAGCATCAATATTATCATACAATTAATTACATACCCGATATATCAATATGACACAAGTTGCTAATGTTGGTTTTTTTGAGGTCTGTGTACACATTTCACATTACTGGTACCAGTGTACATGTATATATTGCTGTGAAACGTCACTCAGGGCAAAGGTTGGATGTGTTGCTGCTAAATCACTCTATATTTTTGTTTGAGCCAGAATTTTGTCAGATCCGTAACATAATACACTGGATTGAACTGAAATGAATTAACATATAAGTGCATGAAAGTCATATTGTCTTAAATTTACCATAAGCGGTAAAGTAGATAACTAAAAATGATTCAGTATGATGTGGGTGAAAGTGTAAACACAAACAAAATGGTTCCCTTCAAGGATCAAAGTGCTAAAAGTTAAAGAAATAGATACAAGTTTTTGTTTTCACTGTTAGTAAACATAATAATTGATTTTTCTTGAGTAGGGATTATGCTTTCCTTCAGCAGTGCCTGATATAATGCTGAAGCATTAGGGATCTTATATGTACCATGTAATAACAATTATTATAGGTAAAAAATAGAAACTATTGCCTCTGTAATAACAGCAGTCTACCATTGATCATGTTGGCATTTTTGATGTATAAAAAAAAAGAAAAAAAGAATTAAATAAATAATATTCAAAAGTTTGCTTGAAAAACATGAAGCCAGAAAGGCGTAATGAACATAAACACTCAGTAGGTTTAACTAAATAAGGAAAGTCAGCTAGATATATCATTTTAATTGATTGGGCAGCAGCAGAAACTGTTACTCCCTTTGTCAGGATTCTGTGTTGTGTAGGAATGATTGATAACATCTCTGTGAAATAAGCTTAATTCTGCTGTTAGTTACAAAGACCAGGAAATCACTGGAAACTATCCCTTAGACTTATGTCATTTTCTTTGTACTGTACACACCTTTATAAGATAAGTAGTTACTGGATATAATCCTAGGAGGTCACAAACTTTAAAACAAAAATCGGAGTGAGTAATTGAGTTAAGTGTCAACATGACCCAGCATTACCACACTGGATGCATTACAATATACTACAGGTGCTTTATGCATGCCTTTGAATGCATTTTTCCAAGAACAAATTAAATGATACAAGAAAAAATAGGATCCTGCTAAAATATAAAGTAAAAGAAAATATCTAATTCCATTGCATTTTGACTTCAGTTGCTTCAAACATTTCTGTCATTGCATCAAAGCTGTGGGAGTGATGTATAATTATGGATTATGTACTCACGCGGCCTTTGCAGTTTTATGTCCCAAGAGGTGGAATGCTGCAGTATGATACACAATAGTTAGAGGCTAATTAGTAAAATTTAAATGATATATAACACACAAAAATGGGAGCAAAGCAACTGATTTGGTTTTCTGTGTCATTTAAATTTTACTGTTTCAGCCTCTAACTGCATGACTTAGTGTTAGGTCCTATATGAACAGTTTATTTTTCAAGTGCCCGGCCTCCGTGTGACTGTAGTCTTTGTATTGCTTCATCTTCAGAAAGGTTGCTCCTTATTTGGTAATACACATTTCGTAAATTTAGGCTTGAATTATTTTAAGAAATTAAAGAAATTAAAAGAATATTATGGAGGTGTATCTTTATGGTCATGCACAAGGTACTACTATAGAGTATTGCTCTGTCTCATTAAGAAGCTAGATGAATTTCCAATTTGCATGTTTATGCCAAAAAGAGGTACAAGAACTTTAAAGCATTTTCATTGGATGAAAATGTATGACTTTATCAATAAATTGGGGTTGTTGTCTCTTCACATCCTTGCTCACAGAAATTATGTCCACAAGAAATATAGATGACTTTCAGGTGTCCAGCTCCTGCTATATTCTGTCCTCAGGGAAAATATAATTTTGATTTGACAAAAGTAAAAAGCAACCTGTACATATTCTAAATGTGGTATTTATGAATTCACTTGTCCACTCCACGTTTTCAAGATACACATTTATTCTCATACTGTTTAAGAACTTCCTTATGACTAAATATCACTCTTGAAAAGTGCAGATATGCATTTAAGTTACATCTTGACATTTGTTTGTTGACATTTTAAACCATCTGTGTACTTGCTGAAACTTTCATTTTTTCATCTTTTCCACTTGAAGAAGCACAACTTGAATTTCAGAGTTTTCCCTTTTCCTGCAGATCATGTAAACATGAAAGATTCTGAATAAAATACTACATGTACCTGGTGTCAAAAAAATTCTAAGTACAACAGGTTCCTGAATGTCTATCTATCTGTTTTAGATTACCGTATCTTTAATTGGGACTGGTTGCTTATATGACAGATGCCCCTGCATAGTTTAGTTGTTAGGTTATAGAGGATATTACAAGATACTGAGAGCATCCAATTTCAGAGACACCTCTGGTTCTTTTCCAGCATTACATAAAGCACTGATACAAAAGGCTCATCATAAGACAGTTATATTAGCAGACAAGTGAGGGATTTGACCCTTCACTCATGGATTACCAGTCCAGATTATTACTACTGGACCACTAATTCACCCCAGAATGTTTACATGTATATATTTTTTTCTTTTTCTTGTACATGTTTTTTTCTTTGTCATATACATGTATTAAATCCATGGAAGATGCAGCTTCAGGAAATATTTTGCTATGTATGTCTACAAGCCACATTCATGTAATACTTTACACATGATTTTAGTGAAAACTAGAGATGTGTCCACAGAACAATTGGATGCCACCACATTCCGCTCTATTGTTTAAAAAAAATCAGTAGAATTACAGGTGCATTTAAAGTATAAAAATGCTTTTTTTTAGCTTTATCAGGGGGCATAACTATGCCAGTCTCAAACAGATTTGCATCAAAATACCCAGGTGTGTAACCACATGCTGACAACTTTTCTTAGAAAGTTTCATGACTTTAGCAGTCACACATTTTGAGTTGCACATGACACAAGTCTAAAAATGCTATTTTTTGCTTAATAAGGGGACATAACTCTGCTGTTCTCCATTAATTTGCATCAAAATACCTAAGTGCATGAGTTCACATGCTGTCAACTATTCTTAGAAAGTTTCATGACTGCATGTAGCAGTTATACGTTTGGAGTTACATGTACATACAACACAAGTCTAAAAGTGCTATTTTTTGTTTAATCAGGGGGCATAAATCTGCCAATCTACAATAAATTTGTGTCAGAATACCCAGGTATGTAAGTTCATATGCTGACAACTTTTATAATTCTTAGAAAGTTTCATGGCCCTAACAGTTATGCATTTGGAGTTACACACGACACAAACTGGTCTACTTACGGACAGTGGTACAGCATGACAGTGGTACAGACAGACAAGTCCTCCCCCATGCCCCCAAAGTGGTAAGGGCATAAAACACATTAATTTTGTGTATCATATGCATGAATATTGCAGTGAGAATTTCATGATGTTTCTTTAAAGCTAAATGTTAGCATTTCGGATAAAAGTTCTCATGTTTAACATGGTCAGTTTCTCTATATTTTCTTGTGACATTAAAGTGACCAGTTCTGTTTCCTTTTATGTTATGAAAAATTGTCTGCTAGCTTTATATACTAAGGAAATAGATTTTGAGTGATATACCGTTGAATATTATTCCGGTGTCGAGTTCAGATGCATAGTTATGTAATCATGAAGGCAGTAGGCTTTTTGTTCAGGGTGATATAATGTATATGATAATTATCATGGTGATTTCCTTTGTTTATTGGAATCAAATTGTTGATTCTTTTAGAATAAAAGTTATAAATATACTTAAAAATTCGACAGTATATCACAAATTTTCCATTCTAACATGTTCGTTTATTTATTAGGGGTGCAAGTATGTGCACTATTTTACAGTGACATTCGCAGTGTCATCAGCAGTTGCGCGCTTGTGTTCTGCATGATATAACATTTAAGATATATGGCGGTCAATTTCTTGTTTGTTTATTGTTGGCAAAATGCAGATAGTGTTAGAATTAAAATCAATATGGTATTCTAGACATATGCAACATCAGTTTTGGAAAATTGTTATATATAATTGTTTCCATTTCAGATCTTTCTCACAGAATAATTGGCTGTGATTGAAAGTTCTATTAATAGCTATAATTGTACTTAGAATGACCTGCAGAAGTGATGCAATCTCATTATCATTAAATGTCTGGATAATGGGTTTTGTCTTTTGATAATATCCTGAATAATTTGCATGACATAGAGTTGTCTTAGTGATAGAGCATGTTAGGATCATACAGCCTTTTTGACAGAAAGGTTGCTTTCAGGATGTCAAGAATATGTATAGTGGTGGAACATTGAAGCTGCTCAATTTAATTACAGGATTTCCAGTTTGTATTGACTTTCAGAAGAGTATTGTAAACATTCCCTTAACCTTAATGCTGTCGATGACAATCGTTTTCAACTTTTCACCTTTGTGAACTGAGAGTTTAATGATTTGCAGTCATCACCGTTCAGTTAGTAAGGTTATAGATAAAAGCCTTATGAATGATGAATGGGTCTGTATCAGAAAGAAAGCTGACTATACATGTAAGGGTGAAGATCAACAATTATGCTTTTGATTTTTGGCATCATTGTGTCAAAAATGGTATGAACATGATTCCATTGTGTACAAATTAATGTGGAAAGTAAAATTTCTGTTTTCTAATTTCAGGAGGACATTTCTATGTCTAGGATGGCTGTAGTTTCAACAAGTGCCTCAATGTTGCTCTTCCAAGCCTTAACTGTGATAACTTTAGCCTTTATATGTGCTGGTACATATACAGAGTACTGCATAGTGGGGGCAGGGCCAGGAGGTCTACAGATGGGATATTTCTTCCAGCGGGCTGGACGTGACTATGTGATCTTTGAAAAATCTAATGTCTCAGGTTTGTATTTCAAAATTTGATAAATTATTATGAAACAGATGTGTAAGAAATGCAACTATAATGATTTTCAATAATCAAAATGATTTATACTCAAACGTGATATTATCAACGCATTCCTATTATCGACGTATTCATATTTACAGAAATTCCCCCAAAAACGCAAGTTTCATATGTAAATCTGTGACCGGAAGTTCACGCTTGAACACTCCGCATAGTTTTCAAGAAATATGTTGCGTTTACTTGTGAGTTTAATTTATTTACTCACAATACTATAAAACTTAGAAACTTTTGTAAAATATGAAAGTGGTGGCGCTTCAGATAAGTGTAAGTGACAATAAATAATTTTTGTGATGCATATTTTCATGGATTGACTGGAAATTTCAGCCTTTGGATATTCTGGAAGATTTATATAGAGGTAAACGAGTTTTATGCATACAAGGCAGATACGGTGCTCCGGCTATTATCTGAATACGTCAGTAATAGAGTGGTCTCCCTTGAAAAAAGTCTGAATCACACAGAGGTATTTTCAGATTGTTTTGGTTGACGTACTTAATAAAAATTTATCTTATTGGCTCGAAAACGTAAAAAAAAGTTGGTTTGGTTGATATTATATAAATAACACACATCAGCAAGGGTGTTAGAGGATATTGACAACCCGAAAAAACAATAACACCCGAGGCGACAGCGACAGCTGAGGGTGTTATTGTTTTTTGAGGGTTGTCAATATCCTCTATCACCCTCGCTGATGTGTGTTACTGATTTTATTATACCGAACCATTGTGATCATGTTATATATACCTTAGGACTGTTTTCGTTTGGTAACGAGTCGAATCAAACTCAGCTAAACGCTTACAGTCAATATATTCAATAAGCACCTTCGACGTCATCAGACGCTTGAATTTTCTGCAGGGTGTGCAAAAAAACAATAACACCCAGAGGGTTTTTGAAAAAAAAAATGTTACCCTCTGAGCTGATCCAAAATGTAACATTAGTTTTAAATGCCTGATCGCCTGATGGGAATTTAGTATTAGCAGTTTACGTGAAGTATAATAATTAAGTATAATTTACACAGTGTTGAAGAAATGGTAGTTATATTGTATAATAAATAAGTATGTCGATAATACGGAGTTCAAGGCTAAATGTTTAACATCATAAATTGAAATGAGAGTTGGTAATATTTAGAAAGCTTTTCAAATATTAGAGTACATAATTATATAACTGAATGTCTTGAATAATGTTTCATAATACAAATTTTAAAAAAACATAAGGAGGCTTGCTCCTAATTCACCCTTATGAAGTATTATCATGTTACCCTGTGACCCTATTTGCTGTGACTATGTATTGTATCAAAGTCTTAAAATTTTAGATGAAAATAGGTGGAATAAATGGAGAATAATTTGTAGCTTTTAAAAGGAAACATAAACTTAAAAGAAGCTTAAACATTATATGACATTAGAATAAGTTTTGCCTGTGATTATATAAAAAGTGAAATTTCTAACAGTCTTTTTCTGTAGAGCAAAGGAAAGAATCCTTTTATTAAACCAATTATACATCATTAAATAAATTGTTGTTCATTATTTTTGTTCAGAATATCTTCTTGTTTGAAGAAAGAGGTTAGAGGTTTGAAAGGTGAAATAATGTTTTATCTAAATACTAAGACATTGCAGACACGACAAGTTATGTTAGTGGATTTCTTCTACTATCATTTCCTGTTACATTATCAGCACCAAGCAACTTGCCCATGAGACAAATATCCCATGCCAAAGATTTCCTTCACAGACAGACATTTCCTGTCTTAATTACAGAAGTTACAAATTCCTCATAAGTCTTAGTTGATCTTAAGAAAATGATATTTTCATGTCAGTGTAATATGTTTAAAAACAATCATTCTGAAAGAATTGTGTATATAAAGTACATCAAAGAAATTGAATGGTTAATCTTGTGCAATCTATATAAAAGAGTTTCAGAAGCAATAGCTAATTTTTAGATATCTATAACTGTATTCTTTAAATTCACCTACAGTTTTGTTCTCTCCAAATCCAGTGAAACTCCTTTAAGTCTTAATAAGAGGATTTTCAGAACTGTGACCTGAATTGAATGCCACAGAATGCTAAGAAATATGCAGAAAACACACACAAACACAGATTCCACAAGTGGATATATTGCCTGAAATCAACAAATAAGAAAAAATACAGTGTGCTCTATTGTTATGACTGTTCCAGAAGTTAATGCATACCTGATTTCCTCCCTGAATACTCTGCAACTGCATGAAGCATTTATTTTCATCAAAGATCCATCTCATGTTCTTCTATCCAAAATAAATACATATCCTTCCTGATTTTTATGCCCCCGAAGGGAGGCATATAGTTTTTGAAATGTCCGTCCGTCAGTCTGTCCGAAAACTTTAACATTGGCAATAACTTTCTTATTAGTAAGTTGATTAACTTCATACCTGGACACAACACCCCTTTGGACAAGACCTTTCCACTGACCTATATTTATTTGACCTTGACCCCTGAATGATCTTAACCTTGAAGATCCAATAAGTGGATACACTTCATACTTCAACAAAACACCTCTTTGGACAAGGGCTTCCCACTGACCTATATTTGTTTGACCTTGACCCCTGAATGACCTTTACCTTGAAAATCGAATTGTCCAAAATCTTCAACATTGCCCATAAGTTCCTTATTAGAAAGTGGATTTACTTCATACTTGGACACAACACCCGCTTGGACAAGACCTTCCCACTGACCATTGATTATTTGACCTTGACCCCTGAATATCCAATTGTCCAAAAACTAATATTTGGCCATAACTTCCTAATTAGTAAGTGGATACACTTCATACTTCAACACAACACCCCTTTGGACAAGGCCTTCCCACTATCATATTTTTATTTGACTTTGACCCCTGAATGACCTTTACCTTGAAGATCCAATTGTCAAAAATCTTTAACATTGCCCATAACTTCTTTATTGTAAATGGATTTACTTCATACTTAGACACAACACCCCTTTGGACAAGACCTTCCCACTGACCTTTAATTATTTGACCTTGACCACTGAATATCCAATTGTCCAAAAACTAATATTTGGCCATAACTTCCAAATTAGTAAGTGGATACACTTCGTACTTCAACACAACACCCCTTTTGACAAGGCCTTCCCACTGACCTATATTTGTTTGACCTTGACCCCTGAATGACCTTCACCTTGAAGATCCAATTGTCCAAAAACTTTAACATTGCCCATAACTTCCTTATTAGTAAATGGAATTACTTCATACTTGGACACAACCCCCTTTGAATAAGACCTTCCCACTGACCTATATTTATTTGACCTTGACCCCTGAATTACTGGTTCTCAGCTCAAAGGTCAAAGCACCACGTTCGGGGGCATTGTCATCTTACAGTGACAGTTCTTGTTGGAGACATTTTACATTTGTTAGACTACAAGATAAAGTTCTTATGATATTCACCTGTAGATTTTTATGCCCCTCTTCAAATAAGAGGGCAAATGTCAGCCTCACAGTCAGTCTGTCAGTCAGCTGGATCGTAGACAACATTATTTTAATTCAATAACTCGTGTATCATTTAACCTACACCCTTCAGACTTCATAGGATGGTTTCCCTTATTGATAAGATTATATCCATATTGTTTTTGGGGACAGTAGGTCACAGGTCAAGGTCATGGTCACCTTCAATTTGGTTTTTTGGTTTTAATGGTTTCCCCTCAATAACTTGCGTAACATTTGACCCATAGCCTTCAAACTTCATAGGGTGGTTGCCCTTATTCAGTTTTCAGTAAAAGACCCTTATAGTTTTTAAAATCAGTAGGGTTATTATGCTCAAAGTCACTGTCACCTTGAATTTAAAACAAATTCTGCTTAACAACTCAAGTACCTCTTAACTAGAGCCTTTAAACTTCATACAGTGGTTGCCTTTATTGAGTAGAAGAATTCTCTTGTTTTTGGGATCAGAAATTCAAAGGCCAAGGTCACTGTCACACTTAATTTGAAAATGATTTCCACTCAATAATCCAAGTACCATTTGTCCCACAGCCTTCAAACTTCATAGAGTGGTTACCCTTATAGAAAAGAAGTCCCCTATTGATATTTAAGATCAGAAGTTCAAAGGTCAAGATCATGAAAAATGGTTTCTGCTCAATAACTCAAGTACTATTTGACCCACAGCCTGCAAGCTTCACAGGGTGGTTGCCCTTATTGAGAAGAAGACCTCTATTGTTTTTGGGGCAGTAGGTCAATGTTGTCACTGACACCTTGAATTTGAAAGCCATTACTGCTCAATAACTTGAGTATCATTTGACCAACAGCCTTCAGCCTGAATAGGATAGTTGCCCTTATTGAGTAGAAAACCCCTTTTGATTTTAAGTTAAGTAAGTCAAAGGTCAAGGTCAACATCACCTTGATTTTGAAAACTGTTTCCGCTCAAGAACTTGAGTAAAATTTGACACACAGGGGTTGGGGGCATACATGTAATTCTAACATCTCTTGTCTTTTTTATTTGTACAAAATTTCTATTCAGTTTCAAGAAACAGAACAACAAATACATGTTGTCTATCTTTAAAAGAAATATTGAACTAGCGTAAAAGGCTCTGTTTAATTGGTATCATTACAATTTGTAATCTTTTTTTACTAATGACAAGAAATGATAATAACAATAATGATGATAATTATAATAATTAGAAGAAGGAAAATAAAGCAGAAGTTTTCCTTGCAGCTACTATTTGCATTCTTTCTAGAAAATGTGATCTTATTACAAATATGAATTCTAACTCATATGTTGTACATCGTAGATGCTGTTGATTGCTAATTTAAAAAATCTGAAATGCAAAAAATTAAGTATTGAAAATGATTCATACAGATGCTGTATATTACTTCTTGAATGTCTTGCTTGAATGTCTTGCTTTTACGAAGAAAAAAAATCTGTTTATGTTACTTTCATACAACAATCAAACGTACAAAATTTAATAAGGACCACATTTTCAAATCCTTAATTCAGACATTCGTCTTAGGAGCGCAGGATACTGCAAAAGAGAAAAAGGAATTTGAACATTAAAGAAGCACTAAATAATGACACCATGCCATGTCAATATTGGTTTCACCAAACAGGTTTTTTTTTTTAATTTTAATTGTTCCCTTTTTCTGCCTGTCATTGGTTTAATTTTTTTTTCTTTTAATTTCAAGTTCAATATATGAGAACATTGGATTATCACAACGTTCCTCAGAGGAAGTTCCATCAATAACTGTTTTGTACAATACCTTAATAAGTAGGTCAAGTACCAATATTGTTTCCAGCATTGAAATAATGCAAATTTAATCACCTAAATATTCACAAGCAAAAATCCCAAAGGATTATTTGAAGAATGCCAGAAATGCTCGGGAAGTGTTTCCTAGTATAGGTCATTGGAGATCACTTTTTTTGAAGAGGAACTGTATAATACACTTACTAATTATCATAGAATGTCATACACTCAGTGTATAAAACATCTTAAACATCATTGATAAGGTGTATGCTTCCTTCATTTCACAATATAAAAAATAGTTTGGTACACTGAATGTTTGATTAATCTGTAAATGTCTTTATTTGACTGGTGCATTAGAAAGAAACCACTGCCATAATTTTGATATAATAAACTGAGACTAGTATACACAGAGGCTCTGATTTTTATAGCTGTAGCAAGTGTTCACTTGAGATGACCTGAAGCAAAAATGTACCAAAGAATTATTAATTTTTGGATGATGATTAAAATAATGTTGAAGCATGAAGAGACATCAGCATCAAAGTCTGCTATATTTAGAAATAAGCTGATTGGACCAGAATAGATTGGTGCCATTTAAGAAATAAGTTACTTAAACACAATAGATTGTGTCTGCTTTATTTAGAGACAAGCTGATTGATTAAGAATAGATTGGTGCATTTTAAAAATTAACTTACTTAAATACTAAATACAAAAAGACTGTTGCACTGAAATCAAACGGTCTTATTTAGAGAACTGTATTCTGTTATGGATGAAGATTTCATGGAGTAACAATTCTTTCTTTTGTATTTCAGGTAATTTTTTTGTACAGTACCCTCGTCACAGAAAACTTATAAGTATCAACAAGAGATGGACTGGCAAGACTAACAAAGAATTCAACCTCCGACATGACTGGAATTCCCTGCTCAGTGATGATGAAGACCTCAGATTTACTAAGTAACTTCAGTTTTAGTTTATAGAACAAAACTTTTCTGTTGACATGTGAAAGGCATTTGGTTGTGCAACTATAAAGTTAAAATGTAGCTTCAAAACCTTAGCTTTTATTTTTTTGGTCCATGGAAAAGGATTTTTGCCTGAGGATTTTCTATAGGGCCAGTGGCCTACATTGTTAATCATCATTTGTTGCACACTTGTAATTATTGACCTTGCCTGTTCACAAGTCACAAGAAGGAAAGAACAAAATGCTAAGTGAAATTCATTTTTTTTATGGTAATTTCATGATATTAAATTTCACGGCAAATTTCTGCAGATGGATTTTTTGTGAATTTAGTTATTAAATGATTGTTGAAAATTACCAGTGTGGTTCCTGAAAGCAGAAGAAGGAAAATTAAAAAAAAAATCAACAGTATTTTTGCCGCATCTCTAATTTCAGAAATCTGGTCTTTCAGTAATTTGCTTAAGAAATTGCAAAAAAATACAGAATTTCAAAATTTTCTCAATATTTTTCAAATGTTTAGAATATGAAATTAATTTGGAACTTAGATAAGGCTGTTGTAGGCATGTCTTGTAGACTGTTGGTGTTCAGTTTGAAACAGACACATTTGTTATGCTGCATAATTCTCCATTTGGTGTGGTAATGCAATAACGTTGAGTTCTCTTTAAAAATACTGTCATGAGATTCTAATGAGGGTCTTTTGACAAACCAGTTCCCTTTTGGTCTGAACAGGTTTTCATTGAAGTGGCATTTAAAACCATTTCTTTGAAAAAATGGTTTTATCTCAAGTCTGAAAGTTGCTCATGAGGTAATGCTGTTCTGTGGTTGTCAGGGACTCTTAGGATCACAAGTATTTTTAAACGTTATCAGTGTTCATTGACTTATTCCAGATACTCTAGAGTTATGTTCCCCAGTGCTGATCTTATACTTGACTACTTTCGTGATTACCAGCAAAAGCTTGGACTCAATGTAAAGTTTAACACAGAAATACGCAACATTCGACAGGAGCCTTGTGAAACAGCCCCTGATGGGGTGATATATACTATGACAGACCAGAACAACACTCCGTATAAATGTGGGTAAGTAAGAGCCAGGCTCGAATCATACACAAAGAACAGTAGATATAGGGAATGAGCTTTGTTGCCATCCTCTTAAAGAAATATAATGCTGCACCAAGCACTAGAAAGGGAATAGGTGTAATAATTGAGCTTTGTTTCCAAGCACTGAAAAATGAAGAGCACAAAAATTTGATGATAAAACAACATATATGTACTTAATTCTTGTAAAGGAGTAAGTAATATAATAATGTGGATAAGGTTATGTGGATAATGTGGATAAACCACTACAAAGCAAGAATATATGGTAGAATATTATAATGTTCTATGCAAGAAAGAATCAGTAACGGCATTAATTGTAATAATGAAGCAAGTTCTGTACAAAGAAAAGTAATAAAAAAATTGAAAACTGAACTGATTTTACCTGCAAGACATAGTGGAAATTGTCAGTCACATAGTACTGAATCTAGCAGAACAGAGCATGACCACTGACCAAGCATACTGTAGCTTAAGGAAGTAAGGCCTAGGTTGCAGGTATACAGGGAAGGTGTCAGGCATAACCTGAGTGAGTCATTGCTTGACAAGTCTTAGATCAGTTTCTGTGCTTATAAAAAGTAAGTTGTTGACAGCAATGTTAAGTTACTGAACTAAGAGGCAATATAGGCTAGAAAGATCTAAATTGCACAGAGTTTGTAGTATATATTGTTACTGTTTGCTGTTTGTTGCAGCTTTGAAGCAATTTGCTGTAAAGTTAAGACAGTAGAAGAAGGAAAAGTGATAAATTCATGTTAATGCAATAATTTAAGTTAACATTCAGTGACATAAAGCCAGAGGGATTTATAATGACTATCAGTAAAATGAAATAGATGTTGTACATTACAAATGTATAAATAAGCTAGATGTAAATAAAAGGAAAATATGTAAATAAGAATTTTGCAGCTGTTTTTAGATAAAGGGGAAAATAATAGATAATAAAAAAATTAATGTCTGAAATGAATTGCATTGTAACATTTCAAAGGTAAAATGTTTTAATTAAAGCACTCTGAATGTTTTGTTGTAAAAGTTATTTGTCAGTTTTTAGCGTGTTTCAGATTAATAAAAGCTGTTGCAGTGTACAAAGAAACAATTTAGTAATTTGGACTAGAATGTTTGTGACAAAACATCAACAGCAGAGGACAATCCTTAAGAATATCTGAGATAATATTTTACTCTTTTTACCCCTTTGAAGAAATATTTCAGCTCACTATGTGATCCTTAATTAATATTTGTAATTTCTTACAGATTATGCTCATTTCCATTTCCATATAGTATTTTTTTAGGGCAGTAAATGACACACAGAGAAATGAAGATATTTAAAGTTGGATTTAAATTTCTTGTCTTATGACATTTAATATTTTTTGTTCTTCAATAATCCCTTTTGGTATCTATTCACCAAAATAATGCATTGAATTTTATTTTGCTTTGACATTTCTTTGTGTGGTTAAAATAACTATGACATTTTTTTTAACCATCATCCCTTTGATGACATTTTGTTGCTATATTATTGTATTTGTTATCGTAATGTCTGTAAAGGTACTTTTACAGAAAGAGAAATTGGGGACTGCCCTTCAGCTTTTGTTTAACATAGACCTTCATTCATACTTCAAAAAAGATTTTTTCTTTCTTAGATGTTCCCTGCTTTGTATTCCTTTGGACAGTTCTTGTACATTTATAGTTTTTTGTCACATTTTACATATCTTGGGGTACATTAATTTCACAGTCAGCTGTATTATTTTTTTGTGAATCTTTTTGCATGTTTTTTTTTTTTTTTTTGGTTTCTCAGTATAGTAGAGTTTTGTTCTACTTCTTCTACTAGATTCCAAGCAGCATGACAATTTCAACATCATTTGCAAATAAATGTTCTGTAATATCTTTAAGGCAGATTTAAAACTCAAGACTACAAGCTCTCTGTTAATAGTTTTCAGCCTGTGGGATCAATGGTATTAGAGAAATAATAGCTTCATCAATTTATTGACTTAGAGTCTAATGTTTTCTGTCCTTCCATTCATTGGAATAATGAGCAGGAAAAATCGCATGAAAAGATGGCCACCAAGATAATTGAATTGAATCGACCAGATTATTTTCCTGATGCAACAATATATGTTACAATGGTGACCCTATGTGGGAAGGGGAGAATAAATCATCTATAGCTATGTTGGGTGGATATTGTTTACTGAGACATATTGTTTGGTACCAGCATTGAAAATCATTGAATCAGATGTGGTTTTTATAGCAGAAAAGCTATAATTTTCTTCTCCAAAAATAGTGTTTTTTTCTGGGTTTAAATAACAGCAAGTTCTTAAAATAGACTTTCTCTTTTCTGGTTTTAAATAGTTACAGTTTCTAATTTTGGAACATTTTTTTAACTGCTTTATATAACTGCAGAAAGGAGAAGGTCCTTTGTTTTGTAACCAAACAAACTAAAATCTGATATGTAAACATCAAGAAAAAAACTATTTTGAAATAATGGAGGTTATAGAAAATAGTGTGTGCTTAAAATCTGTTGTCAAGTAAATTTTACCATGAACAAAATGTTTCCTGTACAGATAGATGAAATCTGTTAAGCTTAACAATTTGTATACTTAAAAAGCATATAGCAGTTAGTCATTGTGTGCCATCTAGCTCAGTCTTATAGGATTTATTCAATGTATGCCTTACTGGCCTTCTAGATTTAAGCCAGTGTATGCCATAAAGGCATTATAGGATTAAGTCTTTTGCCATATAAAGTAGCTTTGCTTCTCAACTGTGAAAAGAGATTTTGTCTGACAAAGATGCTAATAAAGCCATTTGTATTCTCAGAGGTGGTTTGGTATTGGCAATAAAAGATTTAGCAGCATTTTTCTCTAAAGTCATTGCCCAGATAGTAAACAGAAAGTTGTGAATGAATTTGACAGATTTAAAAGAAGTTATTCTTGGATCTATAATGTATGGTTAGATTGCAATTTTTGCAAACCATCATGTGTCACATCAAGCAAATGGCTTTACTAGTTTATGTCATAATAAGTATGACTTATTGTGTATATATTTTTATAGAGTCAGATACGTACAGTATGATTTTAGTCTGCAAAAGTACTGTGGTTGTTGTTTATCATTTAGGAAAATCTGGGGACATAGTGAGGGTTGTTTTAGATAACTTGATAGAATAGTTAGAAAGTTATAAAAGAGAAGATTATGAAAATTTATGCTTATCCTGTTTTCTTTTCTATGCCCCCATCCCCCCAGTGTTTTGCAATTGCCTGTCAGTCGGTCAGTAAAGTAAACACTTTGTTTCTGATCAATATTGGGAGAACCCCTGTACCTACCTTTCTCCTAGGTTTGTCATGACCAGTAGGTGACTCCTTTAGTTTTTCAGGTCACTAGGTCAAAGGCCATGGTCACAGTGACCTTGAAAGTAAAAATGGTTTCCAATCAATAACTATAGAACCATTGGGTCCAGGTTCCCCAAAACTTCATAGGCAGGTTGTTCATGGCCAATAGATGACCACTATAAGTTTTCAGGTCATAAGGTCAAAGGCCAGTGTCACAGTGGCCTTGAAAAACAAAACCATCCAATAAATATCTTAAGAATCATTGGGCTCAGGTTCATCAAACTTGGTATGTAGGTTGGTCATGACCAGTAGATGTCCCCTGTAGTTTTTCATGTCATTAGATCAAAGGCCAAGGTCACAGTGACTTGAAAAGCAAAACAGTTCCCCATCAATAACTATAGAATGCTTGGGCCCAGGCTTTCTGAAACTTCATAGGCCAGTAATTGATCCCTATAGTTTTAAGGGTCACTAAATCAATAGTCAGGTCATATTGATCATTAACTGGGACATTGTTTCTGATAAACAGCTAGAGAATTCTTGGGCCTAGGGACCTTGAACTTGCATTGCAGGTTGACAATGACCCATTGATGACTCATATTGCTTTTTGGGTCACTTGGCTCACTTTGGCTCAAAGTTTAAGGTCAGAATGACCATAAACAGAAAAATGGTTTCCAGTCAATTACTATAGAACCCTTGGACATTGGCTTCTCAGACCTGCTATGCAAGTTGGTCTGTTCAGGAGATGACCTCTATTGTCTTTGAGGTCACAAGATTAAAGGTCAAGATCATGGTGTCCATAAACCATAAAGATGAAAACAGATTCGGATTGATAACAAGAGAACCCATGGGCCTTGCTGCTCAAAAGTTCCTACCTACCCATCCTCCCACCTTCCTACCTACCTGCCTACATACCCATGCAGTTCCTGTAGTCTTTCATGTTCTCCAGTAATTGAACTTAGTACATTTTATAACCATAGTGTCATTGACATAATCTAAGTTACTCTCATTCATCTGCTTGCCATGGCCTATAGCTTTTGATATTAGAAGCCCCTGGTATCCTCCACTTAATGTACTGACAAAGTCCCTGTTCTTCTTCTACCTTCCTATACTACTGTGGCTACATCTAGCAGTAAGGCGCTAGAGGGGCATGTATTTGTTAAAATGGAGTTGCCCATCATTCAACTCAGACAGACCCATTAGTCAATTAAAGGGGTGTTAATTAAAATGAACTCAGACCATGATCAGACTGTAGGGAGTGCAACAGCTCAGATGAAATTTGCATGGTTTAGAAGTCAACATGCTATGTAAATTTTCCGAAGCGTAGTTTCAAAACGACGGGGTTTAAGTACACTTCACATTATCTCTAAGAGGGAGTCCTCATGTTGTCACAGAAATAACAACCGTTTAATACAATTTTCAACCTCTCTACACTCAGGTTATTACAGAGCATCTTATTTTGGTCTTAATGGTTTCATTTTAATGTGTAAGTGTCTTTGAAGATTTTGCATTAAGTTATTGATAAACCATATTTTGTTCTTTGAAATTGACACTGCAGACTGAACAGATTTTAGTCACAGATATAAGTAAATCTGCCCATTTTTTGGGTTAAAAGTCAAAAGGCATAAGAAAATGCTTGTTTCTGTGCAAGTTATGCATACTGATTTGATTTCTTAAACTGACATTTATTTTTATTTAAATGTTAAAAACATACATGCAAGAGTTAACCATTATCAGGCTAATTATCTGAAATGGAGTCATCCATCTTTCAAATTGGACAGATCCATTATTTGTTTATGGGGGGAGGGGTTTATTGAAAATTTACTGACTGAATGGCAATAGTGCAGACCATGATCAAACTGCATGGATGTTCATGCTGATCTTGGTCTGCACTGGTTGTAAAGGCAGAGTCAGTTGCCTCCAGCAGGGTAAAGGTTAAGCAAACAATGTAGTGAGCTGATGTCTTTCATTACAAGTTTTATGTGAAAAGTTTGTGAATTAATTACATGTGTGTTTAAGGCAAATTTTACAGATTGTTTAGAAAAAGTTTCATTAAAATGTGAGAAAAATGAAATGATTCATGAGGTTGAATCGAAAAGGTGCTTTGCAATTCTTCTTAACAGTTTTACCACCATGAACTACAAACTTCAAAATTTATTTTGTTTCTTTTCAAATGTTTTCTATTGTACTATGTCTTTTTCTTTCCTTTTCAGTCGCCTTATCATTGCAACAGGGATATCAAAGCCAAACATTCCTGATCTGGTTGGTATAGAATATGTTGATGGATATGAGACCATGTCCCTTAATCCAGATGATTATGAAGGTCAAACCGTCCTTATACTTGGTAAGGTTTTCATGGATTATTCAGTGATTGTTTTCACAGCCTATTGACTCATATAAAGCAGTTATTTGTGACTTAAGTGACTGTATTCACGGCCGGTTTATTCTGTAATTTAATGCTTTCTGGCATTAACTAACTGTGTGCATTCCTTAACTTTACCATGTGAGTTTACAAAAAATATTTCTATATAGTTGTTTTATGCAGCAAAATTGTCTGAAACAAATCAGTTAGCATAAAAATGCAAGTGTCTAACAAACAAATATATCAACATTGCTCAAATAGCAAGTGTAGCAGACATACAATGTATATGTCAACATTGCTTATAATTGCAAGTATCAAGCATAAAAATATGTCAACATTGCTTATAAATTGCAAGTGTCAAACATAGAGATATGTCCACATCGCTTATAATTACAAGTGGGGAACATACAAATATGTCCACATTGCTTAAAATTGCATGTGTGAAACAAACAAATATGTCCACATTGCTTAAAATTGCAAATGCAGCATACAGATATGTCCACATTGCTTAAAAATTGCAAGCGTCAAACTAACAAATAGTCCACATTGCTTATAATTGCAAGTGTCAAACATACAGATATGTCCACATTGCTTATAATTGCAAGTGTCAAACATACAGATATGTCCACATTGCTTATAATTGCTAGTTTCTAACATACAAAAATGTCCACAGTGCTTGAAATTTCAAGTGTCAAGCATACAGAAATGTCAACATTTTCTTTTATAGGTCGAGGTAATTCAGCATTTGAAACTGCTACACATATATATGGTTCTACAAACCTGATACACATGGTTGCGAGGTCACGAGTGCGGTTGTCATGGGCAACACACTATGTTGGAGACTTAAGGTGAGTTTTGTGGTATTGATTTGCTGTATGCCAGATCTCACAAGACAAGTGCTAGGTACTGAAAAGAATATTTGAAGTTTTTAACTAGATTTGTCAAGAACTGCTTAAAGTACAAAACTAGGCTTTATGTAAGTACCAGAAATTTCTTTTTACAGAGAAAACACTGAAGCTCTAGAAAAAGATAGGATAAAAACAAAAATTCAGCTCATCAAATGAAACTGAAGTTTCTCCTTGAGATGGCAGTTTTTAAATCTTCGACTTGTGGCGTAACCTTTCAGTGATTTTAGGTCATGAGTGCAGTCCTTACACTGACTGATTCAGGAGGAACTTGTCTTTACTTGGTTATACTCCATAGAAACAATCTTGATGTCAAGTGCATGCCTAAAAAAATGATGCATCCAGTGTCATAGGTTTATCCCTGTGATGATGTTGAATCCCTGGGTTTCTATGGTAACACTAATCATCATTGTACTACTTTGGCAATGTCACTTGAGAGAAATTTCAGCTTTTTGAAATAAAAGAGAAATCATTCACTTATATCAGATCTTTCTTGCAGATAATTAGCAGTAAATGTCAGAACTTTGTCATTCAGTTTCTATTTGATATATTATTACAATCTAGAGAGCCATATCGTAGCCATCTCCAGAGCATAAATCATGTGCATCATGTGGTTTTATGAAAATGAGTTTCCTGATATTATCAAAATTATTGCATTGGAACTGAAAGTTACTGAAGATATTTCCTCCCAATAGTACTACTTCACAGATATTTAATTTCCCTGTAGCAAATGTTGCACCTTGAAGAATGTAGACAAAATGATTATTAAAAATTATATTAAAATATTTCCAGAAACATTATGATTTGTCATCCTTTCTGTGAGCTCTGTATTGAATTTTTGAACAGCTAACCTGTGTCAAACAACAGTCATAAATCGCTAATTCTAAGTTGCGTATCTCAGGTGTTACAAGTTACTTCTATTTTAGCTCACCATGAGCCTAAATCAGGTTCAATATAGAGCCATCATGGCCCTCTTGTTTTTAGCTCACCTGAGCACAGAATGCTCAAGGACGAGCGTTTGGGATCATTGATTGTCTGGCGTGCATCGGCAGTGCGTTGTCAACAATTCGACTTCAACAACTTCTCCTCCTATAACGCTAAGCCAACTTCGACGAAACATGCGTGGGATATCCCTAGCATGAAACTCTACCAGAATTATTCAAGAATTTAATTCCATCAAGAACTCTGATTGCCATTGCAACAGAAAGGGAAAACTTATAAAAATCTTCTGATCTGAAACCATAAGGCTCTGAGCCTTAAGATTTGGAATGTAGCATTGTCTATGGACCTCTACCAAGTTTGTTCAAATTATACCCCTGGGGTCAAATTTGGCCCTGCCCTGGGGGTCAGTTGTTTTTAATAGGCTTATATAGGGAAAACTTTGAAAATCTTTTTATCTGAAACCACAAGGCCCTGAGCCTTAAGATTTGGTATGTAGCATTGTCTATTAGACCTCTACCAAACTGATACAAATTATGTTCCTGGGATCAAATTTGGCCTCGCCCAGGGAGTCAATTGATTTTTCATAAGCTTATATAGGGAAAACTTTCAAAATCTTCTTGTCTGAAACCACAAGGCCCTTAGCCATAAGATTTGGTATGTAGCATTGTCTAGTGGACCTCTACTAAGTTTTTTAAAATTATACCTCTAGGGTCAAATTTGGTATTGCCCTGGGGGTCAGTTGATTTTACTTAGGCTTTTATAGGGAAAAATTTTAAAATCTTCTTATCTGAAACAACAAGGCCTTTAGCCTTAAGATTTGGTATGTAGCATTGTCTAGTAGACCTTTATCAAGTTTGTTCAAATGATACCTCTGGGGTCAAATTTGGCCCCACCCCATGGGTCAATTGATTTTACTTAGGCTTATATAGGGAAAACTTTGAAAATCTTCTTGTCTGAAACCACAAAGCCTAGAACTTAGATATTTTTAATGGAACATCAACTAGAGGTCTTCTACCTGAGTGAAAATTGGCTCTACCCTGGGGGGCACTAATGTTCAAATTATGCCCCTTGAGTGAAATTTGACTCTGTAACCCTGGGGGCATATAGGGAGAATCTTAAAAAAGCTTCTGATGTTTGCTCTGTGAGCAGCAGACCCAAAGTATACAGGTGAGCAATCAAGGGCCATCATGACACTCTTGTTTTGAATTTGTGGGGAGGGTGGTGAGATAAGGACCTTTACTTTTCAGAACTGTCTATTATTTTAGACATTTCTACTGCTGACTTAAGCTTGTGAAAATAAGATTGCATTAATATTTGTAAGACAATGTAAGATGAGTGATATATGACCACCATGACTTTCTTGTTTGTTTTTCCTAATGAAGACAAATTGTCCAGCATGCAAAGAATATTAAATTTGATTAGATGTTTTTTTGTCTTATGTTTTGTGATATTCATTTTTGCAATTCATGTGGTCAAGAAGTTTTGTATCTCATTCTTATTTTGTATTTAGCTACAGTAGTTTTGCACTTACACCTTGAATTATACTCTTTGTGATGTTTATCATGAAATGCTTTCATCCGTCAATGATTTTCTTTTTGTAATGTATTTTGTTAATGACAGTTAGGCCCATGATTTGAGATATCTTTTCCTGGTACTAGACTGTAAATGAAGCAGTTGTATATATTTCATGTATGTGCTTGTGTGAGAGTCAGGCATGAGAGGTACATTATGTTTCTGCTTTTTTTTTTTAAACCTTAAAACAGAACATGAAGGACTTGTTGCAGTGTCATTGACAAATACATGTTCTCATTCATCAGCACACCAAATAGTAAATCTAAATTTGTTTATAAAATTAGATTTAATGATAGAAATTACTTAAAAGCCTCATTTTTTTGTCCTTTTCAGTACATTAAATGGGTAGTTTGATTTTTCATAATCTTCTTAAAGGTAGTTTTTGTTTGCTTCCCTGAAGATTTCCAATAATTTATGATTATTGCTGAATTGAAGGGGGAAGGTGGTGGGGGGAGGGCACATAGATTTAATTGCCCTTGTTTATTTGATATTTGATCTTATTTTGTTTGAAAATGACTAACTTAGAATTAAAAAAAATGCCTGAGTGAAAATGTTATCTCTTTATGACTGATTTTTATGATAGTTTTTAGCATTGAAGGGCAGTGATACTTGGTTTTACAATGAAGGCTCACCATGGCCTTCTATGTTCGGCATAAGAATTGGCTCTGGTTATAATTCTCTATAGAATGACTACTATATACTGATGATGAATTCTGTTACTTACTTAAATTTATTTATTTGAGTGAATATAGAATGTGTAAAAAGGTTAATACTCTGTATGTAAAAACTCTTAAGTTATAATTCACAATAATTATTGTCATTTGCAATCATTATTGTTGTAATTTAAATTACCATAAACTTTCTTGAATATTTCAGTTTTTGTTGAAAATGTTATCACATACATACAATCTGTATGCGTTTCTTTTGCCTTGGTATCAGTATAAGTTTGAAGTCTAAAAATTACTGTTCTGAAGAATTTAATAGATTGAGTATAAATCAATAGAACATAGCTACTGTAGAATTTCAAGGATGTCTGAATGATAGATTTCTCAAAAGTGTAATGAACCAATTTTTTTTCTGCCATGCTCACATGAAATATTTAATATAACATATCTTAAATGCCTTAAATGTGTTATTATGTTATCAGTAAAATAGTTGATGAACTTGCAACATTTTCAGTCTATAAGGCTGGAGATTTTCTGATAGGAAATTACATTGCAAGCGATGTTTCAAATGAATTAAGAAAGAAAAATACATGTTAAATTAGAGACCACAGCTTTCATTATAGAATTTGCATGCCTAATCTGCTCAGCTGGAGTTGCCATCAACTGATTAAAAAAAAGAAACACTGACATTTTTTTTGTCCCAGAGATTACGAGTGGGCTGAAAGTCCATTAGTTGAATTGTATGGAAAAGGAACTAATTGGCACGATTTTATTACAAGCTTACCTAATGATTTGTCAGAACAGTCACATACAGCAGGATATATCATGGCTTTCTCTTATTTTACTGCTTCAGCAATATCTGATTAATAATGGCTTAGGTAATTCTTGTGTAAAATGTTTTCCAGTTAAAAAATTTTCTGGTGAAAAATACTAAGCTGTAGTTTTATGTTTTGAGATTAGATCTCAGCATAGCTTGGTAGAAGATTTAAGGTGACCTCAGTCTGATTTTATGTTGCTTTTACCTAATGCCTCTTAGAACTTATCATTTTTAAAATGCATTTTACAGCTCTAGAGGAATATACAAAATCTATGAAATTTAAAGTAAATGGAAAAGGAGTGACTGAACATGAAAATCTCAATCACTCCAGAGTAATGGAGTGACTTTGCAGTTGAGTAAAAATCTTTTTGGTGGAACTTTGTATTTCTGCAATAAAAATGAGATGGTATCAGTAAGATTTTAACACATTTGTACATTAGTAAATATAATTATGTACTGCTACGTACTGTAAATAAATGACTTCTGTCTGTCTGTCAGTAAGTTTGGATCTTACCTTGGGCTATTCAGATGATGGTTTTAGACATTCAGAGTTTAAGTAAAATTTAATGAAGTTTTAAACTATATATATATATATATATATATATATATATATATATATATATATATATATATATATATATATTTTTTTTTTTTTGAAATGTTTAAAATGCCTCTCGAAGACCCAGTGTTCAAACATTTTCATGATAACTTGACAGAATATTTTACAATGCTGAAAATTTAGGTTCATTTAAAATGCAGCGAAAGATGCTGTTTGGAATTTAATTGAATAAATTGTTGGCAGTGTTGCAGTCAACTGAATTGTTTTTTTGTCACCGAGATTAGGAGTGGGCTAAAAATCCATTAGGTAATAGAATTTAGGGTCTTATTGGCTATATATTATTACAATTCTACACAGTGGTGGCACGGGCAAATGATATTTCTAAACATTAATTAGGGATATTTTAGAATATTATCCACATTTGTCATACTGTTTCTGCAATTTCGAACTAATCATTGCTGAATAATTAATGTATGACAGACGTTCTCTGGTAAAAATGATACTGGATATTAATTTTATGAAATAAGATTTTGTTCCAGTTTGTGTAAGAGATATTAAAAAGCTTCAGTCTGGAATTGCGCTCTGCTTTTACTAATTGTTCTCAAGCACTTGCTTAGTGTTATGTTATTATTGCTTTTTAACCAGTTTTTGCATTAATTGCATACTGATCAACAGAAGTTTTTATGCCCCCACAAAGTGGGGAGCATATAGTGTTGCACTTGTCCGTCCGTCCGTCTGTACGTCTGTCCGTCCATCCGTACGTCTGTCTGTACGTCCCGAAATCTTGTGAACGCAACTCCTCTTAAACCGGATGGCAGATTTTGCTTAAACTTCCAGGGATGAACAACGTTAATGTGTAGATGGAAGTAAAGGAGACCATACATGTGTTTCAAAATTCAGTTTTATTCAGACACTAATATTGTATTCCATCTGTAAAGAGACCAAATATGATGCCTCAAGAGTTAGGTGACTTTTTTATCATTAATACATGAATTGAGGAAATTTCAACTGAAATGCTATGATAAGAACAGAATTTTGTAGACATTAAATGAAGCTGCTCTTGTTTACGAGCACATCTGCACAGTGGAGGCATCCGTGTCCTTTGGAGAAATGCTATGATAAGAACAGAATTTTGTAGACATTAAATGAAGCTGCTCTTGTTTACGAGCACATCTGCACAGTGGAGGCATCCGTGTCCTTTGGACACAGTTCTAGTTGTTTTTTCATTTGTCTGTTAGTCTAGTAATTTTTTAATAAGTCATATTCTTAACTTTTTTTATCTTTTTTGGAATCCATTGTATTTGTAAGTGTTTTCAGTTTTCATTAGATTTTCCTCAGTTTCATAGAACTAAATAGATTACATAACATAGTTTGGGATCAAATTTAAAATCCACACTATGAGCTTTTAGTCAGCATGTATCAAACATTATGAAATAACTTGTTCTAACAATTTCTGAAATTATATCAATTTGTGGATTGTAAATTCACCTCAGTCTATCTAGAAGAGCTGTTATGATCACATTCTATTCCAGGCACCCACAACTTGCTTTGACAAACACCTTCTTTTGAACCCTTTGTGCCAAAAAAGATGAAATATGGCAAAGATGTTTCCTGCATAAAGCTCTACCAAATTCTTTTTTTCCAAGAATTCTATTTCATGTAGACTTCTGGTTGCTATGGTTACTAGAATGAAAACCTGAAAAAAAGTATTCTTGTCTTCAATCACCAGGGCTGGCTCTAAAATTTGGTGTGTAGCATTATCTAGCAGTCAGATATGTTCCAAGTATATCTATGGTCACAGTTTCTTCCATAGGCCTTAGAAGAAGAACTGCTGTTAAAATGACTGCATTTGTACATGTCTGTATTGTGTATGGACCAGAGGCCTACACATCACATATTAATAAAGTATAGAAAAGTATGGAAAGAAGAAAAACTTTAAAAATCTGCTTCTCTTAAACTGCAGGACCTGGATTCTAGATATATGGTGTCTACCATTGTTGAACCTCAGGGTCAGATTTGGCCTTTCTATATGTCTGAAACATCACAGCCTAGACCTTAGATATATAGTGTGTGGCAGTGTGTTCTGGTGCTCCACAAAAATGTTCCAATCATGCCCCTATAGACAAAACTGACCCCTCCCTGGGTCACACCACCAAAAGGGGTTAATGATTTTATTAAGAATTACATGTAAAAAATTTACTATTGCTAAATAACTGGTAGTAACCTAACTACCCTGTCTTTGCAGCGATATCATTGAAAATTGGACCTATATAAATTTGAGCATGACCTGGTTTCAACTTAGAACTTGGCCAACCTTGACCTTCTGACCAATTTTCTGTTTTGAAAACATAATTATGCCTTTGAAATTTGTACCATATATACTGTTTTGCATATAGATTTTAACTTCAGCATTTGGTGGACTTAACCTTTACTTAGTTTTTTAAGCAAATAAGCAACATCATTGAAATTTGAAATATATGTCTATAGCTTTGTGTGCAGATTTTAACTTTCATTTTGTTTGACCATGACCTTGACTTGTTGACCTACTTTCTGTTTTTTGATGCTGACATTAGCATGAATTTCAACTTATTTTGTGGCTGACATTGAGACAGTTGATAATGACACAGTATAAAGGAGAAGAATTCTGTAAAACTTTGTCTTCCATTCTAATTCTTTTCATGGAATATATGTTTCTGATATGTGTGCTTACTTGTTAATAATCAGGTAATAAATATATCTAAACTAATGACAGTGTATAAAATCTGGTCAGGAAATAGAAATTGGAGTCTAGGGAGCAAACTTGACATGAAATGTACCTAATTTTTAATATCTGAGTATGCTGTTCTTTCATTGGCCTTGCTGTTTAAAGTAGTGATAAGCGAGTGAGCAATGTCATGGCCCACTTGTTTAATGTCTTTTCAGACAGACAATTGTAAGGATGTCTAAAGGAAACATAATTGCCTGTTCAGTTTGACCAGTCATACTGAAGAAGAGCTACTTACAGGCTGTCTGCCATCATTCTTTATTCCTATATAATCCTATATTTCAGGTTCCAAATCACATATTACAGAAAGTGTCCATTGATACTGCACAGATATTTTCAGTTTAAAGGTGATAGCTGCAGTAGTCATTTTGAAAGTATTTGCAGCTGCAAAGATGTTCCTTGATGTAATTAATAGTGTGTTGTGATGTCACTGGATATTGATGGCTGTCAGACCTGATATACTAAGGCATGATATGTTTGCACAAACTTGTTGACTTCTTGAACCATTAAAGTGGCATGATTTACAGAGTTTGGGCTCTAAATGTCTCACATTTTGATGATTTTGTCCTATATTTTTGGTGAAAAATGTAAAAAAAAAAAAAATCCTATGTTTGCCCTCTGTATCCCCATTTGAAAAAGTCCTATATTTGTCCTGTATTTTTTTTTGAAAGTCTGTTCTATACTTAACAAAATAGGATTTTCTTTAGTTTTAAGCCAAAATTTATACTTCATTCCAGTTAAGTTTATTAGTGGTTTTATAAAAAAAAATCAGACAAGAAAAAGTGTTTTTCCAAATAAACTTGCCTCCTGATTTAAAAGAAAATATGGAACAAATCAGTCTCAACATTTTTTCTTTAGAAAAAATAAATACAGGTCTATTTTAAGAAAGACTTCCACACAGGTTTAAAGTTCAAACTGTGCAAAGTGATATGCTTTGATTGCATGGAAATTATGATAGAAGTCAGTCAAGTGACAAAAAACTATAAAGTCATCCTATTACTTTGTAATGTCATTGTTCGTGCAAGATAAAAATTGAAGTGTTATATAAGGACTCTTCTTGTCCTTGTTCAGACGAATGCAATTATATTCAGTGCTTGAGCCAAATTGATTTGATCATTGACCTTTTTCAGCTATGCAGGATAGGTCAGTGATACGAACTGAAGCATTATCATGTATTTCAGCCACAAAAGAAGTTCTTTTAACAGTAGGAGCATTGCTAGGGACATTTACCTGTAGTTATACTCTAAAGACATCTTAAGATTTGAAGGTTTGAGGTTCTTCTCCCGAAACTGGAAAAGTGAAATCATATGTCTTACTTTATAAGTTATATGTTATTTTGAAACAAAATTATTCTTAACCTTAACCATTCTTACCTGACCATGTAAGACTTCATTTTCTAAAATTGTTTTTGATCAATTTGCCATTTTTGACATAAGTGTCAGTTTGTATGACTAGAGTACCCCTTGCTATCTCCCTGACAGTAACAATAAACTTTACAACTGCTGTAGAGCAATTTCATATGAAAGGACATCCTTATAAGAATCTAGATACTAAAAGAACTTTATCACTTTATCACTTTGTTATCAGATGCTACTGTAGTAAGAAGGAAGTATGCATATAATCTGAAATGATTGCTATGTTGCAGACTAAATTGGTATCTAGGGATAACTTTAATGATTCATGCAACTGTATTTAGAAAAAAAAAGTTAGTCCCTGACTGGAAAAAATTAGTCTGTAATTGATGCAATTTTCTCCCAAAACAGTTTTGAAAGCCTGATGCATTTTAACCATTTAGGATCGAATAATTACTGTAATTTAATCATTCAGCCAGGTAATCATCCAAGTATTGGTTTCTGTTTCAAAACATTAAAGCAAATTAAGAACATAGTAAACATTAATTGAATATGATCTAGATAAGATTGTTATGAGAGATATGGCAGAAATTTATGTTCAGTATTATTAAAAGGAGGCTGTGAGAGAATGGTAGGATTATATCTTTACTAGCATCTTTAAAACAGAAAAAGATGAAGACATGCTTTGAAGTGATACCAAGATCAATAGTAGGATGTTTTATGCTCTTGTGGACTTTTTTTGTCAACAATCCATCACTTAAAATGTAAAATGGTCTTTTTCAATAAGAAATCTGTAGAGTTGCAAAAAAATCATCTTGTGCTCCGAAGATTGGCTGGTGTGTTTTGTATCTATGTAAAGAATTTATAATGTAAAATTCTAGTTTAGGCCTGAAAACGGGTGAAAGTTTTTCAGCATGCATTCAGAAAAAAATATTTCATCGGTTTTCAGGCCTAAACTAAAATTTTACATTATTAAACATTACATTATTAAAATTCAAGCAGCGGATTGTTGCCAAATAAGGTCCACGAGAGAGCTTAAAACATGTGCACGATGATGTAGTATCCTACTATTGATATATTCTGTTTTGTCATCATAGAAGTATTAGCAATGAGAAAACACATTGAAGTATTTTAATCTCGAACTGGAACAGAGAAAAGTATTGGAGGACATTTCATTTAAAATTTGAGCATGGTCAGTGGACACCAATCTTTTTATCAGAATTGAACGTGAGCTCAGCCTGTTTATATGCCTCAGATTTTCTGTAATCTAACATTCAAGTTGTACACATTTGTTTCTTTTTACAGTTTTCATTCATCTGATTATGATTATCTGTGCTCTGCTGTTAGGAATGTGATAGTAAAAACATCTCAGTTTAGATAGTGTCATTGACAGAGACTGAGAGCTGGCTTTTTGGATTAATTGTCACACAATCGACCCCTACACTTAGTGACATACTTGCCCCTATTTTATTGAAATTACATGTATTCTGTTTCATTCATCAGGTTGTATTTGAAATTTGTTTTAATTACATATGTTCAAGCTTTTATCACAATAAATTAAGTTTTATTAAACAATTAAATTGAATTTTGTGTCTTTCATGACTTACTTCTGGTCTGTTTAATGAGATCACTTTTTGACTATTTTTGAAAAGGAGGCATTTTGCATTAAGTTTTTGCTGATCGAATTAAACATTTGATCTGAGAATAGGTATGAAAATCAAAAGACTGTCATAATTAATATATTTTGAATAAATGATTTGGTGAATGATTTGAATGAAGAACCTGTGATTGACTCTCTCCTTCTAAGCATACATGTGAACTCTCCCGATTCTGGCAGTAGACTACCAATTTTGGGCAATCAAATTCCCCCTCCCGCTCGGGGCTTACATTCTACCGACTTTTTTCATAACATCCAAAAAAAAAATATAAAATTACAAACACCTGAGTGATGTTGATGAATGTAAACAATATTTTGACTGATTTACCGATAACGCAACGTGTACCACGCTGCTGTATTGGAAAATGAGACCCAGTCTATCTATCTATGTATTTGAGCTTATTTACCGTCGGTACCGGTTGCCCATATGACCGACACCCCCTGAAGAGATTACTTATTTTATGTTATGGGGGTAATGCAAGATACAGAAAGCATCCCATTCCAGAGACACCCCTGGTTCTTTTACATGCTCAGTGTATAGCACTGATACATGGGACCTCGGTTTAACGTCTCAGCCGAAAGACTATTAGTAATGTTAGTGGAGGAGCGGGGGGATCGAACTCGGGACCCCTGGTATACCAGTTCATCGCATTACCACTGGACCACATCTGCTCCTGACCCAGTCTAATTACACCTTGACCTTAGTATTGGAAAGTTGTATTGCTGTATATTGTCAATTGACACTTTAAGTGCTTGCAGTTATGAAGTTGTTAATTGCCAGGCAGATAAGGCACACATCAAAAGGGAGACTAGAAACTGGTAATTACTGTACTTCCACTGCCACAAGCAAAACAGACCTCGAAAGATTGTACTGTACTGTTATATCAAAACTGTCAAAAGTTAAATGAACCATAGCCTGTCGAATAGGACTCTGAATGTATTGTTGTGCATGAAATTCTTTTGCCAACTGTTATGACTTCCATGGGACCAAGGAACTGTGTGGTGTAGTGGAAGAGGCATGTGTCAAAAGGGAGAGTGTGAAGAGTAAAGAGAAAAGGTACCAATGTTCAACTTGAGTGTAAATAAGACAAATTTGACTGTTAACTGATAAAGGTAGAGTGACTGTTCAGTGTAAATAATGAATGTTTACTTTTAATACAATACATTTTTTAGCATCTGTATTTGGACCATGCCTGAAATGATGTTGTGTTGGTAAATCTCCCACTTGACAGACCCAATCTCCCTACATTCTGAGCCAGATCTCCCTACTTGGCACCGGGAAAAGTTCACATGACTGTATGCTTCCAAGTAATTGAGAAAATAAGTCTTTGTGCAAATTATATTAAATGTCTGTAAATTTTTGTGTCTTAAGCAGATTAACAATACATCAAACAGAGTTTGTTTTACACCTTTATAAAGTTACTTGACAATTCAAGGTAGTGTTGACTGTTAAAACAAAAAGCAAGTCAGCTGAGTGCAAACTGCTATAATCAAATTGCAAACTGACATGCATTATGAAAACAAACCTGCTTAAAAACAGATAAGCTGTCACTTAATTAAATTTATTCAAAACCTGGTAATTTAAGAAAATCAATGCTGGAAATCTTGTTTCTCCTTTTTATGTGAATATTCAAATGCAAAAATCAGATTCAAATATTTGTAAGGAATGCTAATATTCGAATATTCCAATATTCGTTGACATCCCTATTATAAAATTTTCTGTCTAAAATTCTGTGTAGCAAAGTGATACAAAGTCATTGCTATTGTTAGAATATACGTTATTCATCATCTGCTAGCCTACTTATGCATGTTCCAGTCATGACCTGGCCTATTTTGATTCAGTGATTAGAAAGCAATCAGCGTTATAGTCTAATATTTTGGATGTGGAGAGCAATGACTGATTTGCTTTGATTATTTATTCTTAATTATTGATCTATCTGGTTATACTTACATAGTAATTTTTATCTATCTGTTTTAGACTTTTAATTTCTAGAGAGGACTTACAATATGTTGCTGAGTTGTCAGAAAATGCAATTACACAATATGAAAATTGTGTGTTGCATGAGAAAATTTATTGTGGATTCAAAGACAACTGATCTATCAGTTTTTGTAAACTTTAATTCAGGGCAGTTGTTAGTCATTAAGCACTTGTTGTTTAGGGCAGTTGTTGTTTTGGGAAGTTGCCAGTCATTAAACACTAGTTGTTTAGGGCAGTTGTCAGTCATAAAGCAGTAGTTGTTTTGGGAAGTTGCCAATCATTAAACACTAGTTGTTTAGGGAAGTTATCAGTCATTAAGCACAAGTTGTTTAGGGAAGTTGTCAGTCATTAAGCACTAGTTGTTTAGGGAAGTGCTAGCTTTTTCAGGGAAGTTACAGTCAGTTAGTAGTAGCTTTTTCAGGGAAGTTGAGAGTCAGCAGTAGCTTTTGCAGGGCAGTTTACATTTACTTGTATTTGAAGTACTAGTGGAAAACTGTTCATGAAATTCTTCTGTAAAAAGATTTGTTCATTTTCTGTTTTAGGGCAGTGAACAATGAACTGTTGGATACTTATCAACTGAAGTCTTTAGATGGGGTGCTTGAAGCAGCTGTAACAGAAGTGGCCATAGTGAAAACCCCTGAAGGACGGCTGGTGTTAAAGTTAGAAGATGATACTGTTCCAGAAGAGATGGATGAGGATGAATTTGATAACTTTGCATTGAGAGAGCCATATGACCGAATCATCAGATGCCTTGGATTCATGTTTGACAAGGATTTATTTAACAAGTAAGATTTAGAAATTGCTCTAAAATATGACATTCATAGTGTGAAAAAATCATATCATAGGTTATATTAGTGTTAAGAATGCATGATGGTCAAGACAACTCCTGGAAGTGAAGGGAATATTCAGAAATGTATACCTTTTTATATATAAATGCATCTCTTTCTTTATTCTTTATTCAAGCTTTTAGACCTATTGTGTTTAGTTAGGTGAAAAATATAAATTCACACATTTAACAGCGTTGTGATCTGAGTAGGAGTTTAGGATATGTTCAGTCATATTATTTGCTAGATCATCAACTCTAGGATATCACATGATCAGTTTCTGAGCTTAATAAAACATAAGAAAAACTACATTATATAGCTTGTCACCAGTCTACCTAGTCAAAAAAAATGAATGAACATGCAGTGGCATATATTTTGCCGAAATATATGAAAGTGGACTCATTTTTGTGTCGCCTGCTACGAAATAGCCGCGACATATAGGGATCACTTCTCCGTCCTCTGTTGGTCCGTCTGTCCATCTGTCTGTCCGTCCGTCTGTCTGTTCATCCGTCACAAAACTTGTCCGGACTCCTCCTCAGAAACTACTGTTGCGATTTCATCCAAACTTTACAGGAATGATCAGTACCATATCTTGTTGTGCATATTATCGGCATTTTCAAGTCCAATGATTTTTGTAAGAGTTATGGCCCTTTTATGATTTCTATTCTTAAAGTTTGTCTGGACTACTTCTCTTATACTACTTATGCAATTTGAATGAAATTTTACAGGATTGATCAGTACCTCAAGTACTTGCATATCTAACAGGTTTTTTGGTTGAATGATTTTTGGCTGAGTTATGGCCCTTGAATAAAAAAGGCGTTTTGGCCAAATAATGAATTTTGTGTTGCAGGCTTCACAGTAGCTGTGACATGCTAAAAAGTAGCCATAACATATAGGGATCACTTCCCCATCATCTGTCTGTCTGTCCGTCCATATAGGGATCACTTCCCCATCATCTGTCTGTCTGTCTGTCCATCGGTCTGTCTGTCTGTCCATCACAAAATTTGTCCGGACTACTCCTCAGAAACTACAGATGCGATTTTATCCAAACTTTACAGGAATGATCAGTACCAAGTCTAGTTGTGCATACTATCAGCATTTTCCAGTTCATTGATTTTTGTCAGAGTTATGGCCCTTTAATGATCTTTATTTTTAAAGTTTGTCCGGACTACTTCTCTTATACTACTTAAGCAATTTAAATGAAATGTTACAGGATTGTTCTGTACCTCAAGTACTTGCACATGTCTTACAGGTTTTTCGGTTGAATGATTTTTGGCTGAGTTATGGCCCTTGAATAAAAAAATGTGTTTTAGCCTACAAACTGTCCAATTACTCTCAATACTACTGTTTAATTGGCTATCATCAGGCGACATATGTGATCACTGATAGCCTTTGTATTATAACAAATCTCAGATACAAATACAAACAGTTATGATGTGTTTCCAGTTCAATGCCAATATCACATCCTAAAGGAAGAGCAAAGAAATACCCTGCCATCAAACACAATTATGAGTCCACAGATTACAAGGGTATGTTTGTAGCAGGCACCGCAAGCCATTCCCTGGACTTCAGGAAGTCAGCTGGTGGATTTATTCATGGGTTCAGATATACTGGTGAGTTTTGTTGAATACAAAGGTGTACAAAACTGTTGACATCACTGAGAATATGTTCTGATGGATATCTCCATGGATTGAATTACACTTGTATACCATCCTTTTTTCTGAAAGAATTATGGTTGGAAAATGTGTTAAATTATTCTTTTTTTTTTTTTTCATTAGTGAACAGGGCTCCTGAAATTGTCAAATCTCAGTTGGTCCGAGAGATTTTGCATTTTAATGATAAGTTATACTTAAATTTGATTTTTTATGGAAATTATATGGACTAATTTTTTTAAGGAGTTACGGACATAAAGATCAGTCCAGGAAGCTGAAATTCCATAAAAACAACGAAATTTTCAGAATTTTTGGTTTTCACGAGCTCTGATTAGTGGCATAAATATGGTCAGTTTTGGATAGTAATTTTTGGTTCTTTAAACATGTTGATTATTTATGGTAAATCATGCATAGATAAATTATAGCCGAGACCACATTTATCAATATTCTACTAGAAATAAGTAGATCATTTCATAAGCCGGTATATAAGGACCCAGGTGAGACTATTGTAGAATTTTGATTTGTTTTCAAAATATTCATATCTAACAAGTACCTGGTTAACCATACAAAAAAGGTGTTTTAGTACCATCTCAATACTAAACTTGGTATTTGTTTACATCTCCACTTTTTATTTACAGGTCGAGCATTGTTCAGATTACTAGAGTGGCGTTACCATAGTGTACCTTGGCCTTCTGTGACAGCCCCTACCACCCAGCTGTTAACACATATCTTGAGACGTATAAATGAAGCATCAGGACCTTACCAGATGTTTTCTGTACTGGGAGATGTTGTCATACTTAAAAAGTAATACTTAGAGAAATCATTATTTATTTCCTTACCTTTTACGTTGTATTTTGTAAGCTGAGATAGGTACTGTCAGCACCAAGTTAGATAACTCTACATGGTTAAATTTGTTACATGTCCCCTGAGAGAAAAATAATACTTACAACTTGTCAATGGCATCTGCCTATAGAATGTCGAAACTGCATTGAAGTGTAATATAGTCTTAGATATTGACATTTCATTATTTAGTCAATCAATCTGTCTGTAGTGAGTTTTTCATATTGTTTAATGTTCTTTGTTTGTTCATCATCAACCTTGATACTTAGATTTATATAAACACTCCATCAGACAATTACTGTCTTGGGTTTAGCTGCAAGATGCTAAAGGCTATTTTACTTTGTTAACCTAGAGTTAAACAGTAAAGCCAAACAAAAGGTTGTTATTGGGAGTTTTACTTGCCTGCGGTTTGACAAAATTGTCGCAGTGTTTGTAGTTTCATAGATATTACTATACTTTGTTCTTGTTGACCCCTTTATTGTTAAATTTGTGTCAGTCAGATCTAATAGTTATCTGCAGCCTAGAATTCCATTGAAAAAATAATTGAAAAGTTAAATGACAAGCTTTTAAGCATTATGAGATATTTTTTTTATATGTGTATATATTGTTTTTTTCAGTAATGACACATATACATACCTGGAAGAATTTCCAATAGACCTTATTCACCAGCTTCCAGAGATGTCAGGCCATGAAGCATCAAGAATCATTGTTATAAATCTGCAATATGGGGCGTCATTTTCCGGTCCTGGAAATGATATATTCCGTATAGATCGAGCCACTGGAGATCCTTCTGAAGCTCATAATTCTAATTTCTTGCACCCTGTCTTCTATTACTATGAAAGTTTACCAACAGGTGGGTGTAAGATTATTGCAGTTTTCTTCAATTGATGGATGTGCTTTTGAATTGAATTGTCTACTTTCATGGAAGGCCTGTTGTTTCCAAACCAAAAATATAGTTCTTGATGTAGCCTTTTGTCATCTTCGTAAATCATTTGTCTGCAGCTTAGTGTTTTACTGTGTAAAAGTTATCCCTGCTTTTTCTCTTGTCCTGTTTCTTTCACTTTCTAAACTTTATTGTATAGATTTGAATATTCCTTTTAAAGAAATAGCAGTGTGACACAAATGATAAATTTTTATCAAAGATATTTTTTTTGCACACCAGTGTTGTACTTTTGGTTGAGGGGGTTGTGGGGGAAGCAAGTGGGAGAGGGAGTATAAAATATACAGGAGAATTTTTTTACTTTTTTTTAAGATCTTTTTTCCACTATTGGTTTGTCGTTGATTTGGTGCCAGTATTAGAAAAACTTGGTTTAGAATGATAAAAAAACAGTTTAATAATTAGTTACCTACCGTGGTCTAGGGGTAGAGCACAGGGCTCTGGATCCGGAGGTCGCGGGTTCGAATCCCCTCAGAGGCGAGATTCTCTCACGATCTTCACATTCCTCACTGCTGCGCAAATACTGGTATGGAACCCAGGAAGCAGTCATCGAGCGTGGTGAATCTGAGTTGTAAGAACTTGTATCGCAATCGATGTAAAATAAATGAGTCTAAACTACCTACCTTGACTTTGCAGAAAAAAAATTTGATTTGTCCTCTTGAAGGTGTCTATCAAATACTATTTTATTTTGAATATTCCAATGCAACTCTTGTAGTACAAGTAAGTTTCTGTTCTTGTTTTCAAAATCTAAGCAGGAAGATGAATATTTTCAGCTTCTTTTGTCATAAAAGTTTATGTGATTATATGCTCCTTATTTGTTATCTCATGAAAAGTTGTCAACAGTCTTTAATTTTATGACATTTAAAGGCTGATTTACATCTTACAAAAGATTGTTATGCCCCTACCACTTTGTGTGTATGGGGGGGGGGAGGGGCATATAGATTTACCCTAGTTCTAATGTCATGACCAAAATTGTCATTAGAGAAAAAAAATGTCCTAATCTAATCTTTTATAAAATGTGTTATCAGCTACAGTAAAGTTCTTCTTAAGGGACCACTTTAATTTTTATATCATGCAAAATCAGCAATTTTAAAAAATCAAAGTATAATTTAGATGAAGAAATCCACTCTAATGACACATTTTTTTATATATTTTTGCCAGTTCTGTTAAAAGAGACATCACCATCTTAGACTTTCTGTTTCTACATTTTTATTGTCTGTGAAATTCTTGATATTCTGTCAGTTTTCCAGACAAAGATATGCTAAAGGGACAGTCATATTTCATACAGATATGCCAGTCAGTCAATGTAAATTATTGACATTGAGTAATGAATGTTATCTCTTTACTATTCATGTCAATATCTTCTTGGATTATCTCATGAATCATAAACATAAAAAGAATATTAGCCATGCTTATAACTTTCTGGAATTTGTTTGTTTCTTGTTGTGGAGATGCAGATGACATGTGTACATATAAAAGTAAATGTACCACAAATTGATTTTAGAGACAGATATTTAAAGATATGAACCTGTAAGAAATACAATTTCACACCTAGATTATTCTTAATATCCTATATATTTGAATGATTGGAGATCTCAGTTGATATATTTCTGTGAAAGAAAACATAATGCTGTTTATTGTCACAGGGCATTTGATGTTTCAGCAGCACAGATAAACATAAACCTCTGAAAGGAAATTATCTGCCTTTGTTACCTGATATATTATTTTCTGTTGCAGAGAAAGAAATGAAATACAAACCTGTGAAGGAACATTTGCCAAAACCTACAGCTCTACATCACATAGTGGAAGATTTCCTTACAACATGGGATGGCCCTTCTACACACATACTTCCACTTCGGAGGTAATAGTCCCATAATTTCACCTTTTAACAAGCAGTGATACTTTTTTGGTTAATAGCATTTTACATACATGTGGGCACCAAAGCTTTAACATAAAGAACAATACAGTGAAATGGCATGTATAGGATTGATGTAACAAATGCAGATAAATGATATACATGTAAAAGGTAACAATGATTATCCCTAGAGGATATATCAAGTTGTACGTATTATAGCTTTATATAAGCAGTGTGTACTTTATAATGATTGACCTCAGATGCTTTGTTTTAAGATTAAGATTGTAAGATGGGACATAATTGTAATTAATGTTGCAGATAATGGTACCACTGTTGTTATTTCCTTTCATGATGATTTTTTTTTTCAGATTCATTGAAAATGTGTTAGATTCAGACAGAAGAAATTTCTTTGCTGAAGAGTGTATGGAGATGGCATTGACACACACATCGGTTCCACATACTTGTGAAAAGTTCTACCTGAATGGTCAAGGTTTTACAGGAAGTCAAGTCTACCACAGATACACTAGCAGCAGCTAGAAAGCTGCTGTATGAGCAGTGAAATATATGATAACACTTTCAGCTGCTGTAAAAAAGCATAGATTAAATATGTAACTGCTGTAAATGCAAAAACACTGGGACTGGGGCATATAAATATTTTATTAAAACAAAGCCAAAAATAACACTATTAATACTGCTGAAACAGTAGATCTAACTTGTAATAATTTCTAATAAAGTTTAAAGAAAATTGTTAACTGAAAATAGGAAAAAATGATCATGGATTGTAATTATAATTATTGACTAGGGATAAAATGTGGTTTCATAATTTGAAAAAAGATACAGAATAAAAACATAATAACAGCTATAATTACAGACAAACTGTATCAGTGTAATGCAAACAAATCACTGATAACATGAAGCTTTCATATCATATACTAAAGGCTATGCCAGTAAAACATAAATCACACCCAAGAAGGCACTTTCAAAATAGACAAACCCCCATGTACAAGTTTGACAAAATGACCACCCGTAACAGAATTTCGTTATTTTGCCTTCCTTGGATGGGTTACATTGTCTACTGAGATGACACTTAACAATTCAAATCTCTCTTAGTTTGTTTATGATATACCTTGTTCAAATTTGGACTGATCGTTGTTTTTTGGAATTCAATGCCATCGTGCTCATATGTAAATGTTTGGTGAATAATGAAAAAAAATGTTTATCAGCTAGTGGAAGTGAACTTTTATCTTATGCTTTTATGATAAGTATAAAGTTGGTCATTTGTTGTCAATTTAATTAGCTAAAAATACTTTTTTGCTGTATTTACTTCATATAATAATATGCTGAACATACTGTTATTGATGAAATCTTTAAAAATAATACAATGTAGATGCTGTGACATAAATTTGCCACTGACAACATATGACCAACTCAGTGTCTTATTATTTAGTCGGCTAATTTCCATAATTATTAGACAAGTACTGCAGGAGAAAGTTGCTAGTGTAATTTGATGTGAGTTTCTTGAAATAATGGCTTATGAATTTACTTAAAACGGTGCTCAATTTTTCTCTCAAAACTGAACTTGTATGCATGTGTATTGTATGTTTTGAATCAAGTTTTTGTCTTTATTCATTGTGAAAAGACAATAAATTTGTTATGTTATAGTGAACAAAATGGAAGAATTTCCTGCAATAGACCAGTTTGACGTAATCAAATGATATAAAATCAAATTGAAAAATGTATTACTTAGAAAAAACATTCCTTTGTTTTAGAAGGGATGAATTTATTAAGTGGTGATAACTAACTACTCAACATCTAATTGAATGAAAAAATAAAAATAAGAACTGATCAAAACCCGTTGGTAAACTCCAATGTCCATGATTCTTACATTCAAATTTTGAGGTTGTATTTCAAATATTTTTTATTTTGTGATTTTCACTTTAATTCAACAGTTTTCATAATTTTGTGTTAAACAGAATGCTTTTACAGAAGTCAGCTTCTTTTGTTGGTAAACATGTAACATTATGTCTTAAAGTTTATTTATTTGAAAGATTTTTATTTGTAATTGCAGCTTTGCTGAACTCTAGAAAACTGTGGCATGAACCCCTGAATATGCAAATTTTTACACTCTCTTTGTCCGAAATTGTACATAATGTGATGTTGAAAATGTACTGAGGATGGACTGAAGAAGTTTGTTTAATCTGATTGGTTTAAACTAAGAAGTTTGTTTAATCTGATTGGTTTAAACTAAACCTGAAAAAATCAGATTTGCTTGTTTTGTGTATATAACATTAGTAACATGAAGTGACAGCTTCATGTTATAAGGGCACAAGACTTTCAATCTTGGTGAAAATTGAAAACCCTTGTCAGTAATCCATATCATTTTTTACAAGTTTAAATTTTGTTTTGGTCTTTTTTCATCTGCTCTTAAATGTGTATTTCTATTTAGGATTCCTGAATAAAGTTAAAGAAAAAAGATTATTTAGAATATGCAAAGTGCATACATTTACAATGTGTTTCTAGAAAACCTAAAACTTGTTACTTGTTAAGTTTTTTTATAATAATTATTGCATACATTATATCCTATATTTGGTTCTCTTTTGTTCAGGTTGAACCTGTATGTAACTTTATGATAGTGTTAAGGAGTAACCTCTCCTTTGTTGGGTTTTTAATCTGATCATGAACTCCAGAGATATGCTGTTATTTATTTTTTATATATTGTTATTACTGACCACACATATAGCTGGCCTACATTTGGTTTTCAGAGATATTTGGGAAACTGTCCTGTTAAACTTTTTTTGGCATCTGCCAAGTTTTTTTTTTTTCTTCAAAATTGTTGTTATAAACTTGAGATTTGTTTAAACAGCATTTAGTAGAGGCTTGTTTTATTCTATTTGCATTATAAACTGATCAAATTATGCTTAATATTTGGTGTAGGTACTAAAAAATATCTGCTCTAAAAATTGTATTTTCATTGGTGTCATGGATTACATGCTGAATCATTTTATGCATAAAGCATTGTTAAACCTTGTAAGCTCCATGTGATTGTTTTAATTTCCATTCTGATTAATTATACCTGCTTGTGAATCATTTATATATTTTTCAACCTACGGCCGATTTATTGAATTGATTGAGTAAATTCAATTTGTTAGTTAATTGTTCATTAAAATTGATAACCTCACCGACGGCTAGCTTAGTTGGTAGAGCATCAGATTAGGGGTTCTTGATTCAAACAACACAAAGGTTGGCTGAACAATTCCATCTGATAATTGATGTCAGACATTGGGTCTAAAGTCATTTGTCCTTCACCAGTGATTCAAGTAAGGAAGCATGCAGTCACTTGTGGTGAGAGATTGGTTGGATTTCCAGGACCAGTGGTAGACTGGCTGCCCGTATATGACCAAAACATAGTTGAAATTCACTAATCCAAAATTAAAAAAAAAAACAGCAACTCAGAAATGGAAATCATATAGACTCTCAGTGAAAATGAACTTTGCCTTTGCTTAATTTTTTCCTGTCACAAACAGTGTAAAATTCCATCCTTAAACTATTTGTTTTACTATGTTTTGAAAAGACCAAAAATGATCTGTGTTACCAGTCACAATATAGTTTTATTTCATGAGTTTTAAGTTAGCATTTTCTTTTTGATATATGTGCCTTTACTTGATGCCATAAGAAGAAAATATATGTCTTTTTATTTATTTTGTTCATTGTTTCTTTCGTGGTTTTGGGAGCTGAAAAAAGTTTATGAAAGTACTTGTGAGATTTTCTTGATTTCTTCTAAGTGTTGATCTGGGCGAGAGAATGTAATAGTTATGTATTTTCAAACGATGCTCAAGAAAAATTATATATAGATTGGCTTCTACGATAAAATTATTTTGACATTTGTGGTGTTGGATTGGTGGAAGTACATACTTTATTCTCTTTAGTTGCCTTTTGTTTAGGAGAAATAATTATTTAATTAAATTTATGGATAACTTTCTGCTAAGTATCAACTGAATTGGATAAAGCTTATTAAGTCTTAGAAATTTTATTTATTTTATTTATTTATTTCTCTCATTTGCTTATAATTACAAATTAAGCATTAACTACAGTTTTTTTGTAGTCATAATCTTTATGTCTGAAATCTTTAAATTTTAAGGGTTCCTTGTTGCTTATGTTTTGTTTGATGCATAATATACTTGTAATCAAAATATATTTCAGTTTTGCCAAAGCACAATGAATGAAATACAGGAACTTATATATGTTCTGATGTCTGTTTGCTTTAATTTTGCTAGATTTTTAACTATTAATTTTTTTATTTTAAAAGGTCTGTGTGTGTACAGTTGACTTATTTTTGTATCAAAATAAATAAAATTTATGGCAGTTCATATTGTGTTGTTATAAAATTCCTCGTAGATGTCAGTCTCAGAAAACAAGATCAAAAATCCCTGCTTAGGAAGCTTCTGTTGTTTGCTAAAGTTTATAAAAGAGATGTTTACAACCTTCCGGTCAAGTTGATTTCAACTATTAGGTTGCAATATACTTCAAGTGACTTTGAAATAAATTAATTTGCAAAGCGCCACTTATTTCTAAAATTGTGAAAGAAATTGTGTTTAAGAACATTACCCCCGCCTTTCGACTCTTGTAGCAGGGTTCGAATTTCATTAACCGAATTTGATGACATCTTTCAGGAAAAGAAAACTTATTTTGACTTTTGAGTATTTCATACAGTTCGTACTGCGGTAATTTTTCTTTTTATGCCGCCGATGGGAGGCATAGAGGGAGGCATATAGTAATCGCACTGTTTGTCTGTCCCTCTGTCCTGTAAAATCTTGTCCTCACTTCATCTCCAAAATGGCTTGAGGGATTTCATTGAAACTTAATAGGAGTGTTTGTCACCAAGCTTAGTTGTGCATATCGTCAGGAGATTCCGCTCGATTTATTTTTGGCAGAGTTATGGGCACTTGGTTATTTTTTTCACTCTAAAATCTTGTCCTTGCATCATTCCAAAACCACTTGAGGGATTTCATTGAAACTTCACGGAATAATTGTCACCAAGCCTAGTTGTGCATATCGTCAGGAGTTTCTGCTCGGATTATTTTTGGCAGAGTTATGGGCACTTAGTCATTTTTTACTATAACTTCTATATTAAAATCTTGTCCACGCTTCATCTCCAAAACCACTGGAGGATTTCATTGAAACGACACAGGAATGTTTGTCACCAAACATAGCTGTGCATATCATCAGGAGTTTCTGGTCGGATTATTTTTGGCAGTGTTATGGGACCATAGTCATTTTTTACTTTAACTTCTATATTAAAATCTTGTCCAAGCTACATCTCCAAAACGGCTTGGGGGATTTTATTATATATAAAACATCAGTAGAGGCTGGGAATAAAACAACATTGTTTGTATTCAAGGCCTAACTCACAGCTTTCTATTTCGTTGAATAATTTTGTCTTCAACCTTCATATAAGAATCTGAAGCAGAAAACATTACTTTACCATTTACCTTCAGTTCATGCTCTATGTTTTATCTGATCTCTTTTCCACAGGCATATTCAGTAATATATTTAGACCAGATTCATTTCAAAGCTACATTTCAGGGGCATATGTCAATTTCCAGTGACAGTTCTTGTTATTGCTGAAACATCTCAAAATTATATATAGAGAGTTAAAACATCGAGATTTATAGTGTTTTAAGTAATTATTGGAATATATAGATCGCACTTATAATGACAATAGTCTTAAGTTTTAATGTCCAAATGTAGTTGTTTCTTTTACATTTTCTTTTTCTCTTGAGAATAAAAGATAGTTTTTGTTTGATTTTAATATGTAACAACAAGCGGATAGAAGTACTTATATACTGTTTGTTTTTTTTAACAAAGAAGGATTCCTTAAAAATTATTCCAAATCTTCCAAATAAATTTTCGAAATAAATGAAAAATTGAAAGCACAAATGAATCTTTTTGGATAATGTTATAGTAATCTGTTGATGTAAAAAGTAGTTTGTGTGATACAAAGTCTATATCAGTCGGAGTTCGAGTGATATATAATATCTCAGTGACAGTCACAATATTTCAGCGATTAGATTAAAACAATCTACATTAAATACCTCTGAATATATTTATTTAAAAGATGTGTAAAGGTTGCTGTTCTGGGTTCTTTAGCTTCATTGCCTCAAGCTTAAAAAAGACAAATCACTGAATGTTTCTACTACTATAGTTTCTGACAAAATGAAGAAAATATAAAACGCATCCTTTATTTATTGACTGTGAGGAGTACATCAGAATGATTTAAAATATATAAAGAAGCAGTATTTTAGCTACATAAGTGCTACCAAATATGAAAGTTGAAATGTGCACTTAAAACACCAGGTATCGGTGATGATCGTTCATACAATTTTAATAAATACCAGGCAATATATGTGAATTATTATGTCTGCAATGGCAAAAACACCTGCTTTCCGAATAAATCATTGCAAATGGAGGCGTAGTCGGAGTATTTCAATTATAAGTATTAAAAGATATTTTTGATCTTTATTATTTTTAATGCAATCAGCAAATAAGCTTTTGTATTTTTAAAACAGAAACAGGTGTTGGCCAATGCAGTTAAAACATGCAAGTTTTCTTTTTCTAGATCGTTACTTATAAACTTCGAAAGCCGACGCCGATTAAGTATTTTCTAGCTAAATACGTTTCTATACCATAAATCTAGGGGGCTCATTCCTATTAAAGGAAAGAATATAGAGCAAATAAAAAATGAAAGGCAGAAATTCGAGTTTTATTCCTGATCTGCAATGCTGCATTTTCATCAAATTTAGATGAATGCTTATGATTTAAACAAAAATGGACCAAAGCGCTTATCGCCAACTAGAAGTCTGGAGAGTTACAGATCCGCCTTTAAAATAACATGGCATTTGGACTAGAACTTAAAGCTTTCGACATATATTAGCATTATATCCAACGTGATGCTGAAACTGATTATGTCCAAAATATACTGTTGTATTTGTAACTTTCATTTACGAAAATATTCTAGTATTTTACTAATTATTGATTATGTCTTTACCACACTTGTGTCAGTTTTTGGTTGATTAATGATAAGGTATGAGTTCAGCAAGTGGTAACACATAACATACAGGTGAATTATAAGAACATAACTTTAAAAACGCTTTTCCGCAGTATCAGTATAAATAATGTTCTAACTGGCCAGCCAATAAAACTCTAATTTACTAAAGCTAAAAATGGGAACGACTTGAAAATTTGCAGTATTTTATTTCCCTATCTTCTCATTTGTTTACAATAGCTATGGCTTATGTGTCGCTATCAAAAGTCCTCATCCGGACCGGGGTGAACATTGCCGCCTTTCCGCACGCGAAACTCGTACGCCCTATTTCTAGACTTTAAGTGACCAACTGGAAAATATGTTAAGTTTATATGAAAGACATAAAAACATGGACAGGTGCCTAAAGATTCAATACCTTCCTTCCTCTTTAACATTTTTAGGGGGAAAGTAATATTTTGCCGGAAAAGAATTTTACTGTTTTTGAAGAGGATTTTACGATTAAAGAGTAAGCAACTGAATTAACATTGCCGGTGCTTATTAATGTCTCAACAGCCTGAAAGGATATACATTTAACAGGGAATTGTGTCCTAAACTATTTAAAATATTTTATATTATTTTTTTCATCTGTTGATGAACTCCTGCTTCTATCATATCCAGAAAGTTTAGTACGCCGTTGTGAAAAAGGTTACAATTGCCAACAGAAAAGTGCATCTTTAAAGCCAATATGACTGTCAAGTGTGTACAGAAGGGTGAGCATAGTCGCCGCTTTGTCCGTCCGTCTGTTGGATTTTACAACGTTATTCACATTGAACAATATCTATGTTTGTTTTGATTGAGCAAACTTTTTAAAACTGAGAATATCTTCGAAATTCACATTTTGTTTAATGAATAGACAAACAAGCATACATTTAGCATTTCAAAATGCATGAAATAAATGTTTAAATGGTTCTCTTGCAGCATAGTTGGTAGAATTTTGTTCATTGAGATTTCCAGAGTGAAAAGCAGAACTCGTGGTATCCTTCTTAACTTTTAATATGGACAAAAAGTAAATTGGAGCCCTTTGGCCAGTTATCATTATATGTGATGCTTTTAGTCGATAATTAAAGTTCACATTTCTCACCTGAGAGAGCTAATAAGCAACTTAAAGTAACCTCATTATAACATACGAGTAATAATGATGAAGTCCCGGTTAACCAGTGTAAGTATCAGTTTATTTCATAACTCACGTCATTTATACATGACACTATGACTAACAGGTGTAAAGATCAAAAGTTCTGTCTCGCAGAGAAAAAAGTCATTTGCATTTACCTAAATGAACGATGATGAGAAGAAGGGAAATGCCATCAAATGTCATCACAAAAGGCTTCATGCTTGAAGTTTCATTATCTTAAGATTCTGCCTTTTCTTTCTTTCTTTTTTCCTTTTTTTTTTTTTTTTTTTTTTGGTCTGTTTTTGGACCAGAATCACCGAGCCGATCGGTCTACATTTCTAAAAAAGTATTTATATAAATTCGTAAACAGTTCTCTTTTTCACTCGTTTTTTCCCCCTCTCTTTTGTCATCTCACAATTTTCCCAGAATTACCCGAATGATAAGACTGGATTATTAACTTGCAGAATGGTATTAACCCTGATCATGCTGAAATTTTGTAATGGATTTGCCCAGCTTTGAATTTGGAACAGTCCATTCAAAGTTTAAGGGATTTCAATATCAAAATACAAAAATGGAGCTACCAACAGTATAGAGCCTGGTCAGACTGCACGGATGTGCAGGCTGACCTTGCTCTATACTAGTGGCAAAGGCTAATCACTTTCGGTTCCAGCACGTTAAGGGTTAAGACTGTTGAAACCAAAAGCATATACAATGTTTTATCCTTGACAGGCTGTTCATGGTTTTCATCAGTTTTAGTTCATTTTATTGCTGTTGTGAATACATTATCTTTCTTTTAATGATTTTTTATGAAACTGTGCGCAAGTATTTAAAATGTTTAACTGACTTTTGTATTGAAAACGTTTGTTTTTCTAGTTTTATTTTGTTTTTGAAAAAATTATATATGGTTGAAAAGGCCATTGTGTTGTATTTAAGACTGACATAAGTTTCTTTGCATACTCACTTTTTTTCAACAAAAAATAAATCTTTTTCCTTATCAAAATTTGTCAGAAAGATTTAATAGAAACTATTTACTTTACGATTGTTAAAGGCAAGCCTTTGCATTGCTTGAAGATACAAAAAAGAGATTATTTTAGACTCTTTTTGAAGTTTTGAGAATACTTCATATATTTCTTAAAAATGTTATTCTACTCCTAAGCATTTACAAGTATTTTACCCATTCGTCGAGGGTCAGTCACGCATTTGGTTTCGGAACTTGTATTAAAAACTTATGAGGTGTTGATAGAGTAACATTGATATTTCTTGATATTTGTTATATAGAGGATATTTGTTTGTTTTTGTGGAAGATGAGAATTTATTTCATCGAGTGAACACCATATGTGATATTTTCACGAGTGGCGCAGCCACGAGTGTAAATATCAACATATGGTGTTCACAAGATGAAATAAATTCCCATCTTCCACTAAAAAACAAACAAATTTTCTTTTTATTTTATGCCAACACGTCAAAAATGGGTTTTTTATGATATTTTTAATTAGGGCCTTCAATAAATTCCCCATGGTTAGCCCCAAATCAGTTAATGCGTACTTTGGTTACTCCGCACAAAAAAAAGTGCAGACAATCTCCAATACATATGATAACTTTACTTCTGCTGAAATAAACTGAATACACTTTCATCAAATAACATTTATTTTTGTCTGCACAGTTTATCAATATTTATTGAATTTTTGCCATACATACTTTAATTATAAAAGTGGATTAATACCGAGTAATATTCAATAAATTGAATTGAAAGTCGGCCATATTGGATTTTGTCCATGTGAGTTATGTAAACAAATCAGACATTTTAAATAAATTATGGCGAATTTCATCATTGTTCACAACTAGTTAGGCTCAGGAATTCAATATTATAATTGGATTTAACAAGGTAAATAAATTTCACTCGCTGTCACAGTCTGAAATACAGCGGATTCTCTTGTGGTGGGGAAATTCCTGAAGTTTCATCAAGCAGTAGTTCCGGCACAAATAGTGTATTATCAAAATGGTAATTAACTGATTCAAAACAGTGTATTATCACTTTTATCTCACTGATATTTCCCTATATTTCATTGGTAGGCATAAAATAAATAAGCTTCTTTGACTAAAATTACCAAAAGAAGACAAACACAGCAATATTCTGTCGTTTTTTTTTCTCATGAAACCGAAACCGCTATATAAACATGTAATATTATAAAAGTAATTAGTATGTCTGCAAAGGCAAAAACACCTGCTTCCGAATTAATCAGTCTTGTTGCAAATAGAGACGTAGTCAGAGTATTTCTAGTATTAAAAGTATTTGAAGAGAGTTTGGTCGTAATGATATTTATAATGCATTCAGCAAATAAACTTCTGTAATCTTATAGCAGAAACAGGTGTGGATCAATGCATTATGAGAACAAAAGTAAATTGTTTTAGAGAGCGTTTTTACGATTAAAGAATATTCAGCTGCTTTATCGAGCCACAATAGGTTTGCATTTGATTAGGAATTATGTCCTGAACTATGTTTTTCAAAATATATGTATGTTGTATTGTACCTCTACTTTCGTATTAAGTAAAAAGTGTAGTTCTCCGTTGTAAAAGTGGTTACAATTACCAACAGAAAGCGCATCTTTAAATCAATATGACTGTAATACTGTGTGTACAGTTATTATGCTATCCGAATAGTGAGCTTTGTTCGCCCGTCAGTTGGATTTTACAATAAATAAAGAAATATCTCTGTTTGTTTTTAACATTACTTAAGCAAACTAAATATCTTCTACATTCTAATAAGTGTCACGAATAGGCAAAAAGGCAGGAGTTGATAGTTTCAAAATTCATAGCATTAATGTTTAAATGGTTCTCTTACAGCATGATTGGTAGAGTTTTGTTCATTGAGATTTCCAGACTGAAAACAGAAATCGTTGTTGCCTGCGTTACCGTTAAAATGGCCATATGGGGAATTGGAACTTCTCAGGTAGTTATCATTATGAAATGTGATGCCTTTATAGGTCGATAATTAGGGTTTAAATTTCCCACCTGAGATACCTAATAAGCGACTAAGAGTGACATTATTATGACATACGGGAAATTAAGATGTAGCGCCGATTAACAGATGCAAAGATCAGAACAATTAATGGTGTGTTCCACAGGGAAAGAAGTCAAATGCAATAACCTAAATGAGCGATAATGAGGAAAATATAAAAAAGGAAAGACTAAGGGAAAAGCCGTCAAAGGTATTCTGATTAATCTTCATGCTTGTATTTTCATTATCTTAAAAGTCTGATCTTTGATATGCCAGAGTCTTTGAGGTGATCGCTCTACATTTAAAAAGAATATATGTAAATGGTTCTCTTTTTATGCCCCCAAAGGGTGGCATATCGAAGTCGCACTGTTCGTCCGTCCGTCCCATCTTCTGTGCGCAACTTCTCCCACAATTCTCATTTATTTCACACCAAACTAAACATTTGTTTGCACAACTCCTCCTACATTTCCCAAGCGATTATCATTAAAGTTTCAAAGAATGATCCTTATCAAGTGCTGCGGCATTTGCGTTTCGCGTATTTTTTTCGCGGGGGTATTGCCCTTTATTTAATTTTACTTAATATCTTTTGTGTACGCGACCTCTACTACATTTCCCATGCGATTTTCACCAAACTTTCACAGAATGACCAATATCAAGTGCCTAAGTGCCATAGCTTATTTACTCCTATTTTTTCCAATTATTTGGAGTAGTTATCACCCTTTGTTAAACTTTACTTAATATACTGATTTTGTGCACAAACTCTCCTACATTTCTCACTTTCAGAGAATGATCAAGTGCCAAAGTGCATTTTATCAGCCTTTTGCAATTCAGTTATTTTTGACATAGTTAATGCCCTCTGTTGCATTTTATCTAATATTGCTTCTGTGCGCAATTCCTCCTACATTTCTTATGCAATCTTCACCAGTCTTTCACAGAATGAGCATTATCAAGTGCTGCAGCGCATAAATTCAGGTTTTGCGCTTGGATCATTTTGACGTAGGTACTACCCTTTGTTTACTTTAACTTAATAGCGTTTCTGTGCGCTAATCCTACAATTTATAATTGAACTAAATTTTCGCCTATGGTGTTCAACTAGGGCGTGAAAACCAAGAAGTAAAAATGTAAGAAACTATGTTGAAACACTTTTTCTGTAAAAGACTTGTGATGACTTATGGGTACAAAAACACTAGATCAGTATCTTTTGAAGCACATCAGTTTGGGAAATCAATTAATTTTTCCAGCCATGCAAAATAGAAAAAGTACTTATCCATTTTTGTCTTACCCATAGACATATGGGTCCTTTGTTCAGTTCACAGACTGCAAAATATTTTGGCATAAATGATCAAGATAACATCAATTTATAAGGTACCATGACTGTGGACATTGACATGTTTCGGGGGCATTTGTGTCTGTGACACATTTTTGTTTCTTTAGATTTTTTCTCTCACTTGTTTTCCTTTTTTTATTTCAGAAGTATCAAAATAATAAGCCTGTGTTGTTAACTTGCAGAATGCTATTTAGACCGCTGAAACCACAAAGCATTTACAATGCTTTTGGTGCAAATAGTTTATGTTTGACAGGCTCTTGAAGTTTATCATTAGATTTAGCTCATTTCATTGTTTTTGTGTATGTATTATCTTCTAATAATTTCTTTTATGAAACTGCCTATTAAGTATCTAAAATCAAAATGTTGAATTGAAATATGTATTGAAAACGTTTTTATTTAGTTTCATTTTCTTTAAAAATGTGTTTTAGAGAGATGATGATTGTTTTTTTCAATTTGCAAAGTAAAACTTTATTATAGGGAGGCGTCGAAAAATTGGCTGATGAAATGTCTTCTAATCTCATCAATTCCATGAAGGACAGCGTATGATCTCTTTTGAAATTGTAACGTTTGAACAATTAAGAATTTCTTCGAAAAATTGATTTTTATGATTTGCCATATAAACTTAAACTTTGTTAAAACAACATCAGCAGCAACATCAACAGCAGCAGCAGAAGCAGAAGCAGCAGCAAGGAGTCATATCTGGAAACAAATTCATCTCCTGATTGTGCCTATAAGGTCCTTTATGATGACAAATTACATGACAGACTTGTCAAAAGGATAATTATGTTTTAGACATTCATGTTTGTATCAGATACTCATGATACTGGACTTTTTTAAATTATAATTTCTAATTAAAATTTAAACTTATGGACCACAAAATTTCTTCCTTGCCATTTTAAAGACTGTTTCACATCAATTTTTTTAACCTGATATTTTTATTTATTCTCACGGTGATAAATGCTATAAATTGCCATGTATGCAAATGATGTTAAATTTGATTTTCGATTTTTAATGATAGATTTAATATTTGGACATTTATTACTAGAGAAAAGCATTCAAATTTGCCAAACTGAGACTTCCTTTCATTTGTAAGAATTAATTCTAGACCAATAGCGTTGGGGAGAGAGAGAAGAGAGAGAGAGAGAGAGAGAGAGAATGTGACATCACTACTGATGATGACAGACACGGAAGTCTTCGGTAATTTACGGCTTAAAGGTTTAATGTCAATCTAACAACAAAACATGCGAAACAATCGCTAAAATAACCTGGCTGATTTGTGAAAAATAACCATAAATAGGTATAAAAACATCTATACGGCATTTTTGGCTATTGCACTAAATGTCGCGCTATTTGTTCGGTAATTTCAAATTCTGTTCTTCACCTGAATTTCTGTCCGATTTTAAGGCATTGTCGCTATTTTGCACGTATTCAGTTAACTGACATTTTACAGGGACTTTTTCCCTTAATTGTTACTGCAATTTCTTGTTTATGAAGAATCAAGTATGTGGAAAGGTAGTTGCAATCCTTAATTTAGAAAAAAAGTTTTTACAAAACGAAACCCAATTTTGTTGACAAGAATATTATATTGTTCAATAGGATTATTCCTATGTCAAAATATCAATATTTGAGATATTTTCTTCTAAAACTTAGTCATGCTAGAAGATTTATGATGCCTTAATTTTCAATTATATATCTTAATGTGATTATTATGTTTAAATTGCTCATATATATCATGCTAAAACTAACGGAGATAAACTATAGATAATGTTGCCAACATATCATTAATTGTTCTAAAATTATAAGGTTGAAAAAGCCAGTTTCTTATATTTAAAACTTGACATAAGTTTCTTTGTATACCAACTTTTTTTATTCCAAACGAAATGTTCTTTATCCTTGTTAAATGTGTCAGAAAGATTAAACAGAAACTGTTTCCTTTAAGTCTGTTAAAGGTTAGCCTTTGCATTGCTTGAAGAGATAAAAAAGCGATTATTTAAGACTCTTTGAAAGTTTTAGGAATACTCTCTATATTCCGTATAAAATATAATTCAACTCTAATAATTTTTCATTTTAGCCGTTCGTCAAAGGTCAGTCACGCATTTGTTTTCGAGACTTCTATTAAAATCTTGTGAGGTTGATAGAGTTAACAAAATTTTGTATTTGCTTGATATTTGTTATACAAGCCTCGTTGGCCTTACTAAAATTACAAAGAAGACAAACACAACAATATTCTTTCGGGTTTTTTTTCTCCGGATGAAGCCTTAACCTCTATATAAACATGTAATATAGCGACGTCTGCGAAAAAGCACGTTTGCCCTTTCACTGCAATGTGTTTTCATAATTGAATTCTGAAGCAATCGTATTTTGTTTCTTGACCCGCACAATCTAATAAACAATGACTTTTTTGGATTTTGCAGTATACACGACTTTTCGTTCAGTGTCTTCTTGTGATATTGTAAAAAACTACAACGCGTTCATCATTTCTCGTGTGGTTTTCCTTGTTCGGGTAATTAAATCATACTGACTTCACGTCAACTCCTCTGGGAGACATAAATATGTAAGGAACCAAGAATAAACGATGATTTGCATTTAAGATACCTTAGATAATATAAATTAACGTTTTATGTCCGTAGGAGTATTGTTCTAATGTCACGTAGGTGACCTTTGACTCTTTTACATGGCTGCGGAACTTGAAACGGAGAATACCATTTATAAATGTCTCTTATTCGCTTTGTCCCGCAGCTTTTATTATAAAATATGAAATTTCAGCGATGTCTTAATGACGTTTCTCTTTGAAAATCTTGAGTCGACAAGATATGGTAATTAATTTATATTTCCTGACATTTAGTTATATCGCCCTTTTCAACATGTTTGAACAAAAATATATCATTAACAAAGTTGGCAAAGGGAACAATCAATGTGGCTTATTGATTAATTAAGGAATGAAATAGCATGCTTATACCAAAAGGCTACATTCTAACTACATATATACTTGTTTCGTTAGTTTAGTTGTTCTCTGTTATTCTAACTTCCGTTCGCGAACAAATTCCTGTTCGAATTTTTGCACACATTAATTCAGGAACATAATAATAACTGAATTTAGTAAAAATATAGCTTTAAATCTTCTTTGTTATCTTTAATATTCGTGGTTTTCCTTAACTTATAGATTTAATGAGCTGTCATATTGTGGTATGGTTTATAGCAATGTCTACTCTTTGATCGCATGACGGTAAAATTAGATGCAAAAATTATAAAAGCTAATTTCCTGTATTTTCCCATTAAATGATTAATAAATTTATTAACAAATAGGTGAGCAACATAATCTGCCACAAGACTGTCAAAATGCATTTAAAAGTAAATTTCCTACCCGAATGTAACAGTGAAAGCTCGGGATCCTACTCGAATGTAACAGTGAAAGCTCGGGATCCTACTCGAATGTAACAGTGAAAGCTCGGGATCCTACCCGAATGTAACAGTGAAAGCTCGGGATCAAAGAGAAAGGCTTATTTATACGAATGTTAAAACATCTTAGGCAGTGCGTGATCGTTGTTTTGGTCAATAAAGTAATCGTGAATATAATCGGGGAAGGTTACACATTTGATGAGTCTATAAAAAAATCAAAAGTTAGGTGAGATAGCTAAAATACAAAGAGACAAAGAATTCTGAGTAGTCAAAGGTATATACTTTTTGCCTTTATTTGCTTCAGTTCAGATTGATTGATTTGGGGTTTAACGCCAGTTTTAACAGCTAAGGTCATATCCCAGCGGTCCGTCCACCTAACCAGTGTTCCTGGGTATCCAACCAGTTTACTAACCAATTTCTCCGCAAGTGACTGCCTACTTCCTCACTTGCTTCAGAGGTGAGGGACAAATGACCAATAGATCAATTATCACGGAGAAATTTTGCCGGCCCTGATGGGGATTGAACCGAGATCTTCAAGACTGACAATCCGATGCTCTACTGATTGAGCTAGCCGGGCCGGCTAAATCGTAATTTTTCATCCGAAACAGGCATACGCAATCATTATGCTCACTAGCTATTCTCACTTTAAGAGACCATCCATATGTTCCACCAATTTTTAGAATACATTTAACTTGAATCGGTAAGTTACAACGTATTGCATGAATTGTTAATTTCTCTACGTTCTATAGTCCGCATAAACAAATCATTCTAGGATGTACTTTGACAACTACATATTCGATCAGTTATCAGAGATTTGTTTTTCTCTCAAAAGTTCCGTTGACTGGCTTAGGTAAACCTCGTTTGTGCTTGTGACAAAGTAGTCACAACGTTCTTCTTCGTTATGTCAACATGCTCCCCTCAACTTACTTTCAAACGCAAAAATGTGACCTCCTGAAGAACACTGATTAAAATCGTGAATTCGCAAAAGCATCTAAATGTGTTTTAGGTTTCTTGTAACTCGTGTGTGTGTGTGTGTGTGTGTTAATCTTCAATCTTATGATAGAGGGATAGTGTTACTACAAAAAACGCAATCATTTACATAAAGATTTTTATCCTGCCCTAATTTCCATCTGCTTCTTATCAAATTCAATAACTTTTCTAATTACAATATTCCGTGTAGGAAATGGTTGATTATGAATTAGTTGCATTAGTTACACTTTTTTCAATATTCGTTATTAACGCCATAGCCATTCCACTGCAGTCTGAATGCAAGAAAAACAAAATTTTAGCGTTCAAATTGACGCAGAAACCGCTGATAGAATGTTTCCTTTTGGGAGAAAAAAAGCGACGTCAGCGGACAAGCACGTCCTTTTCAATATGTTCTCTTTTCCATAATTGAGTCTGGAAGTAATCGCATCATTTGCCTGACCCGCAAAAATCTAATAGTCAACGACATGGGATTTTCCAGGAAACACACTTTTTCGTTTAGCGTCTACTTGTAACAATTTGCATTCAATTACATTCCTTTTTTTAAGATACCTCATTTACGACAGACATAATTATGTATAACAGCAAGAATTAACAACAATTTGCATTTTTAAGACGCCTTAGTTAATATTCTTTGTAGTTTAATGTCCGTATGAATAATGGTTTGATGTTGTCTGAGTGATTAAACATTACGTCCGTATTTATGGCTACCGAAGTGGATTGAAGGGGATACATTGATTGTCTGCTTATTCAATGTGTCTATAGAATGTTTCATTTTGAAAACCAGGAATTTGGTTTCTTTGAAGGAACAAAGTATAATCAGTAATTTTTACTGCATAACACCACAAAGTTAGTAAGTTTGTTGTTTATGTTGTTGTTTGTACAATTCAAATATATCTGAAGCTGGTTTTGTTTGTAATACTGATAAACAATCAAAGCACGGAGAGTACTTAACATCTGATAAAAAAGTCATAATAAAAAATTTAAGACATCTATGTGTAACACTCTCTGCACCACTTGGACGGCTTTGTATATATTTGTATGATGACACTTATGTCCTGTAAGCTATCTGGAAAATTACTATGGCGTGTGAATGCTCCCATAAATATTATGAAATTCCGTGTAGTTTATCATATTTCTGCGAGACTTTTCAGCAGGGAGTTTATTTATGCAACACCAGGAATATATTTTCTATTTTCCTTGGACTATTATATGGTGTCCGTAATGAATTCTGGCTGTAGAAGTATTGAAACAACTGATTTTATTCTTATTTATAGACATATACAAAAACTAATAAAAATAAAAAGCTCAAAAGAGTAAAGAACAGATAAGAATTTGGCTTTATCGTTTTGATGCAGTCACTTCTCACACCACTCAATCACCAGTAAATCAATGTTTGTTGGAGTGAATCAAACTAAATAGAATTCATAACATAGAAAGACTGGAAGAAAACTTGTGCAAATGCATCGATGGTCTGAAGGACAAACTTCACTAGTCCTTAATCACTATTCATCAAGAAAGTAATTGTTTATGTAAAAGTCCAGTAATAAGATCTGGAAACTCATTTTCTCATTCCTGAAATTGTAGACGGTTTCACCCCTCTGAGACATATAAAAGGCTTTTACAAGACGCATATTTATTTGCTAAAGGAAATAATGAATATACTGGTATTTCTTTAGTTGATAATTATTTATATGAAATTGGGGTTGGCGAAATGTTGGTTTGAATATGACTTTAAAAGGAATTAGAAAAATTATTTTTGCAATAATATATTTTTCTCTCAAATTTACATCACCCATTAAAGAATTTGGATCTATTGGAGGTTTCTAGATGTTCTTTTCTTTAAATGTGAAACGTATTCATACAAACTGAATTGCACGATAAAAACTAGAAAAATATTAAACACCAACAGAAATCGTTCAGTTATACCTTTTGCACCATAGCTTTTATATAAAAATATCTTCTTTCCTCTATTGTATTACCTGTTCTTTACCAGTCCCAAACAAATGATATTTTGACTGTATGTTATAAACACAAATAGAGATCGCTTTCCATAAATGTCCTTGTGGTGTATCAGCTTCCAAACCAAATTTATTTTCTTAAATTGAATATCTAAATTTGGTAGTTGCTTTCTCCGAACGTGATGTATAATGATCGGGGGAAAAGATGTTTTGATGTGTAAATAATAGGGTTTTGACCATAAATTATGATGTCCTCTGCTATAGCAAAGTATTCTGCAAGAACATATGTAAAGGATACGTGAAATATATTGCATCAATGGCAAAAAGTTTGCTTCTAAAACAATAGTTACAAATTTAACAGCTCCAAAAGTGATGTATTTATTATGAATGAGATTTAGCCCGACAAAGACAAACGAAACCCAGTTTCTTTTTATTTAATAGACAAAGACTTCAACTCAGTAAATTGAATATGTGTATCAATCATAAATAGGTGTTTGTCTTTAGTTACAAAAATATTGATTAAAGTTAAGTTTAACGAAAGCTAATAATTAAAGCAAACACATTCAATTCACTCAAGAAGCTGCGTTTTCCAGAGGTTCTAAATTGCATTTATATCACAGTACCCGAATAGATTATTCCAATCGCCGTTGTATTCTTCGTCGGCATAAAGTCTTTGTATTCACTTAATATTATTCCTTTAGCTTTTATTTACTAGTCATTTTGAAATTCGTCCGGTTACTTGATTTCGTCCACAAATTAGAGTAATTTTTTGCTCCCCTTCGAAGAAGCCGGGCTATATGGCTTTGCACATGTCGGTCGGTCCGTCCGTCTGTAGACTAGACCTTGTCCGAACAATAACTCAACAAGTACTATTTGGCCCACAGCCTTTAAACCTCAATGGTTCTTTGCTCTTATTGAGTAAGAGACCCCTATTGCTTTTTGCAATCAGTAGGTGAAAGTTCAAAGTCTCTGTCACCTTGAATCTTAAAACCATGTCCGCTCAATAACTCAAGTAACATTTGACCCACAACCTTCAAAATTCATGGAATGGTTACACTTATTGAGTAAAAGATCCTTATTGTTTTTGAGCTCAGTAGATCAAAGGTCAAGGTCACGATCACCTGAAATCAATATCTAGAGAATGTTTTAGCTTACAGTCCTCAGATTTGGTGGAGAAATTGGCCATGACATGAAAATCACCCTTTATTGATTTTGAAGTAAATAGGTCAACTTTCAAGGTCGCTCTGACCTTGACCAAGGAAAGCTTGACCGACCAATAACTAGAGAACGCTTTGGATTACGGTTCTCAGATTTGGTTGGGAGGTTAGTCATAACCTGTAAATGACCTTTATTGATTTTGAGGTCAGTAGGGCAAAGGTCAAGGTCACTGTGACCTTCACTACAAAAACTTGTCTGCAGTCTTTAGATTTGGTAGTGTTGTTGGACATGACCTTTAGATGACCCATATTGATTTTGAGGTCAGTAAGTCAAAGGTTAAAGTCGCGTTTAGAAAGCCATGTAACATGACTAATTGGTTGGCATTAGAGGGGGGGCATATATGTATTACAAACATCTCTTTCGCGTCTGGCTTTAAAACATATTAAATGAAAATATTCCCAAACTACAATGTACAAGATTAAAGAAAATAAAGGATACGGAACCTTGAAAAACAAGGTTTTGACGAATGTAGATAGGTAAAGGCATTGTCTTAATAACACAGCATGTCTGTTTTTTTGTTTTTTCTTAGAAAAAAAAAACAAAAAAGACACAAAAAAAAACGAAAAAAAAAAACCATAACAGCTTAAAACAACATGATAAGCGTTTCAAAAGAAGGTCATTTTTGATGATTCGAAATAATCAAAGCAACACCGATAAAAGTATCTATTTATCAAGATAACACAGCAGTTGTTGACATTTTGTTCTTTCTATACATATGAACATTTGAGAGAAAAATGAAAGGAAAAAGACAGGTGACCTAGATACATGTAGACTATTCTCTACTTTTCTTTTGTATACAAATAGAATTTTTCACTTGGAACTTTAACAAATACTAGCGATTTTGTCTCAGTGACAACATACATTCATGAAATTATATTGTAATTTGCCGCCGTCGAAGTCTTTGTTAAGCAGAACTTGTTTAGTATTTGCATGTAAGCTAGTGGCATAAGGCGGTACAATTCTATGTTTATTACATCTGCATCTAAACATAGAAACAGACTGGCAAAATTGAATTTCAAATCATGAAATAAAATCATATCTTATGTACTGTTAGCTCTCTTTCTAAGCAAGAGATCTTTTGTGTGCTTTATTTTTCGAGTGGTAAAATTAAAAGGATGATTAATTTTGACATGACAATGTTTAATTTCTCTGTAATAGGCACATATTACACTGCTTATGAACGAAAAAAACATCAGCAGTTCTCAAAACCACAGTTTGACACTTGTGAAATATGGAGTTTTTCCGAAGTATCCAATCCCTAAATGATACTACTATTAAAAAAATCTTATTAGGTTTGCAAGTTGTTTTTGTGTGTAAAAGGAGTTAAACAAAAAGAACTAAAATTTAACAAAAAAGCTTAACAGAGAATTATATTATGAACTATATCCATTAATTCCTAAGTGACTGTATTTGTGGTATATACTTTCCGCCGAAAGGTTTTACCATGCTAAAATAATGCTAAAACAATTTATCAAAACGACAGTAATTTACGCAGTCGTATATGTTGTGAAAAGTTTTTAGCTGAAAAAAGTTACAGTAGTGTGTACATATTTACAACATCTTAAAGGTAGTTTGTACATGTTTACAAAATCTTCAAGGTAGTTTGTACATGTTTACAAAATCTTCAAGGTAGGAGAAGTTTGTAATTTCACATCCCATGAGCGGAATTTAATTTCTTTGCTGTGCAAGACTTCTGAAAACTAGGAAGCAGTCATAAACAAACTTTTCTTTTCTATTACATTAGATTTTGTCTACACGTGATAATGTCCAGCAGTTTATATTGAATTTCAAAGGATGATGTGTTCTTGACGAAAGTAATTTTGTGCCGCACCTCATAAAGTGAATAAATATTCATTAGATTTATGCGTTAGAATTTCTTAATAGAACACGAAACAAAAAAGTCTTATATTTGAAAAGGCAATTATGTCCGATTCACATTATTTCGAGATAGATTATTGTGGGTAAGATTGGTCTCGTGATAACACGCAAATGTTAGACACTACAACACAAACAATATTTACTGAGAAAAAAGTCTACAACAAAACTCTGAAGAATTTTCCAGTTAATGAAAAAGTTGTGCTAGCTTTAGTTTTATAAACTTGAATAAATAAAATTGTAAATATAATTATAATCCCCTTTGAAATATGCAGCAAACGTACATGAGTATGAGTGGTTGATAAATGAAGTTGTTCCTTTGATTAGGTTATGTGACCCAAAGGGTTTGGGTTAGGATCCTTCAACTTTGTTAAATTCACACCTTCTTAGTAACCTAATATTTGAAAAACACAATAATAAAATGTTATCTCATTAAGAAGACATGTATCAAGTATTAGAATATAGTCAATCATAAGGCATATAAACATCTTGTTCATCATTAATACATTGCATGCACGACGTTGTGAAATTGTTCGTGACCACGAATGTTCGAAGTGGATGTTTGATACAAGTACTTGCGTATCGTATCCTACGAAATAGAATTCAATAGGCTTACCCAATAGACTTTCTTAATGGAATACGAAACAAAAAGGTGTATTTTATGTAGGAAATATTATAATCAGATTTTTTTTTAAAAGTCAAGATAGGTGCTTCTCTAGGTAAGACTGTTCTTTCGATTAAGTGCAGTATTATATATAATAATAACACAAACTTTATTATATTAACATACAGTTTAAACTTGTATAACAAAAGAAATCAGAGTCTTTCAAAATTAAATGATTTCTTACGGAACCTGTATTATTTACATGCACTTCTTAAGTGTATAACTTTATGTGGTGCAACTGTGGCTTAATCAGAGTTCGCGGGTTGAATTCTAAACAATGTTGAATGTAAATTGCAGTCGTCTATTTTATGGCAAGGGTACTTATCAATGCTCCAGATATTCGTAGCTGCCACTTCGCATACCACATATAATTAAGTATGCAAAAAGTTAGTATATTGATGTGTATATTATGTTTTTAAAGTCAATGGACCAGTCTTTTGACATTTTGAAAATTGTATAGAGTGATCTATCTTAGAGCATAGGAAGTTAGAAGAAAAATTGGTCTTTCTGTTGCACAAACATTGTATTTATTCGTTCATATCCAAGCTACGATCACGTAATTGCAAAGTGCTAAATATATTTAGGGTGTTTAATTTGCCTCATATTAACATTTCAATGATACTAGCATTCTTCTTAATTCGATACATAAATCGTTGACTTGTTGGCCCTTTCAAAATTGTTTTTGACGTGTGATATACTGTCTCTAAAACTCTTGTGATATTACAGAATTAAACATGTGCTTTTTTAGTTATACACGGACTCATCTGTACCAAATCAAACAAGGTGCCGCGTGGCCTATCTTATAAGCAAATATATACCTGTCAACCTGATGCTATTATTTATCTTTTGTGTTTAAATACCCTTTAACGAATCCCTTAAACAATTTTATCAATGAGACACATTACCTCATTTAAAAATCTTTGATTAATAACTGACACACACAAAATCTTCTTTGTATTATTCATCTATAGATGAATCATCACAGATAGACTTGAATTTTTATGGAAATGGTAGGATCGTGTTTATAGCAAATGAGTGGGACCTGATGAGAACAGGCTTTACAGACAACGCTTTTCATCATAGAAGTTACAAACGTACTTCAATGGTCATATGACTGCATAAATTATTTAATATTTCATTCCAAGAGATTGTGTGTCTGCCCAAAACAACGCAGCATTCCAGCTCATTAGGATTATATTTTACAAATTTCATTCGGCATGCTTAATGCATAAAACATTTAAAAAAATAAAACTGATGTTTTTGCTTGACTGGATTTGTCTGTATTTACTAGTGTTAATAGACTGTAATTATTAAAGTAATCCGTTAAATTTGATTATAAGATTTAAAAGAACGTTAAATAATGATGTTATTCTATTATGTTTGTAAGACAAATGCCCAAAGTGTAGTGAAAGAGTACCGGACGTAGTAAAACTTCGAATGATAAACGTCTCCGGCAAAAGTCTAAAGTTTTCCAAAAATTGAAACATTTGTAATTGCAGTGGTGGTAACAACTTTTGTGAAAATGTCTTTCCCTTACGTAAACATTTTTCAAGTTCCCCCCCCCCCCCCCCCCTGATGTTTGATCGGAACGTTTCACGTTTAAATCATTTTTATCAAATAGACATTAAACGAATTTTAGTTTCCATTTTCCTGTAAAAATCATACAGCTGCTATATGTGATTAAGACTATCTAGGCAAGAAAAAAATGTTTGTGTTAATGAATAAAATTGTTATACATAAATTTTAAATCATTGTTATAATTTTGTAAAAGGTTCAATATTTCGATCAAACAAACTTTGCTCCATTTGAAGGGAGGCAAAAATTAAATTCACTTAAATAGAAAACTAACTTGGAAATATTCAAAAGTAAATTATTCGTTAACTACTTCAACGATTTTTTATATTTGGTTTTATAGGACATGCTTTAGATGTAGAACATAACAGATACTGACGAAACTCAAAACAGAGATTCACGGGAAACAAATAGACATGAAATAGATTTGCTGAGTTTGCGAGAACATTTTCATTTCAAAGAAACTTCTCGAGACTGTATTTACAACCATAAAACTTCAATAAATGAATATGATATTTGTTTAAATTTTATAAGAAAATATAGCTTTACTTCTCAGAACATATAGCACGAAGGAAAAGAAATGACAGAAAAGGTAAAACAAACTAGCATGCTTTTAAACGGAATGTTTCTTCTCTTTAGGATTAACAACTGGACCTCACGAAACAGCTTGTTGCAGCTTTTTATAGTTTTTCCCCCAAGAAACATTTCAGTAGCGCCGTAATTATTTTTGTTGTCGACTTTATAAAGGCTATAAGCAAAGACTTTACGCAATGCATCATTTTCAAAAATAATTTTTTTTTCTTTTTTTTTTTTTACAGTTGATATGCTGTTTCAGTACACAAGTAAGCCTATATCTGTTATATCTCTATGAAATACAAATCCCACTAACTATAATCAAAAACCGTATAAATAATATACTGTAACATTGCATTAATTAATTACTATGCAATTTTGCTGTAAATAGTTTCTCTTTGTAATTATTTTAGAAATCGCTCATCTCGTGAGAGGAAGCGTACATCTAGTCTTCACATAACCAGCAATTCATTCTTTCGGCTCCTGCAGTGTGAGAGAGTCATAAACTTTCTTTGTCTTCTGCAGTAGATTCTGTAAACATGGGATTAAGTCCAGCTAACTGTATTATATATGGTTTCCAAAGGTTATGTTTTCGTGACGAAAGTAATTTCGTGCCGCACCTCATATGATATAGGGTTCCCTAGACTTATGCAACAGAAATTCTTTATTAAGCCTAACACGACATGTCTTAGATCTAAACAGCAATATAATCAGACATCAGACTTTACATAATGTCACTATAGATCTTATTCTAAGATTCTCTTTAATCACGCAATGATAGGAGTTATGACTCTGAACATTCGTAAATTTAAAATGCCTGTATCAAGTCTAGAGAGACTTTCAATCAATAAAATTTCTGTAATCTGTTGCAAACACAATGGTCTTCAAAGTTATCCCATGATATTAACTAAAAAAGTTTCGTGTTTAAGCAGTTGACTTCTTGAGTTATTCTTAAGACATGTCTATGATTTTGAATACTAGTAGAGCAGTGGATATTATCTTTAACAGACCCTTACCCGCAGTCTGTCTAAGTCCAAATCATGTCGATTGTGCATTCTGCATTTACACTTCTTATTTACCTGAATGTTTGTAATATCTCCTGATAGTTCCAATCTTTAGACGAACCTTTCATATTAAGTGTTAAAAAAGGTTTGTCGACTTCAGTCTGAAATTAACCTTTAATATATCCGTTTCTGAAAGATTCTAGAAACGGTTTAACACCCACTTTGTCTTTGATGGTTAAATTCAGTAAGAAATGATGTTACGAAATCAAGACTCTGTCAATAGATTTTCTAAATCATTTTGATCTTTCCGTTACGCTGAATTGTTTCATGTTCAAGCCATGATCACTAATATATTAAGTTTGTAATTCCATTGTGTTGAACCTACTCAATGGTTGATAACATGTAATGACTCGATGTCGCTCATTTTCTTCGAATTCGGCTTCGTTTAGTTGATTGATAATCATTTCGTGAACAAAATGCACAGTCCATCACATTAGTTTTTATTTCATAGTAAGAACTATTAATTTTGTTTCTATGTAAAATTATACCCTTCTCTCTCCTAGGGCCAAATCAAACAAATTCACCACATTTTAATGCTTATTCGATTGTATGATAACAAGTTAATTGAAGTAATAATTGGTGATTTTAATCAAAACCTAGTTAGAAAATGCTCTTGCAAGCGGAGATACGAACCTGTTTTGTTTTGTTTCATTTAAAGGCAGGAACAAACTTTATTCACTTAAAAAAAGTAAACATGAAATGAACCCTTAATAAATTCCAGAAACATTTCTGTGTTTGGAAACTAATAAAATGGCATCTTGCATCTAGATTATAAGGGCATACATCCTTTCAAGTCAACCCAAAACATCTTGCAATCGGTAACCATTCTTTAACTAGCTGGCGGCTCCCCAACCGGCCGCATTTGAACAAGCCCCTGACAGGACTCGAACCTTCGACCTCCCGCTCTGTAAACGGACACCTTAACCGAATGAGTATGATTTATTTCATTTAACACCATGTATCTTAATTATAGCTTACGATGTACATTCCCCGCATTTTTACGAAAATTTACTTTATCAGAAGACATGACATTTAACATAATGAGACAATCTTTCTCTCATACCTGTATTTATTGGACAAGAAATATAAGTTGTGAGATATTTCCAGACCTTTCAAAGGCGAATAAGGCGATTTTTGTTCAATTTATACTCAGAGACATTCATCCGAGACACAAAAGATAATATAATTATGTCAACATCAGATTTTGTAAGTTTGTTTTATGCTACTATAAGTTCTTTCTTGTCATTTGTATCGTAAATCAAGTAAATCTGTCCTCTATAATTTCTGACAAATATTTTATTCTATGTTTACGTAAAATAGGTTCCAACGACAGTACCCGTTCTCAAAAATATACATTTCATGAATACATAGCATTCCTTTAAATCGGACTCGAGAGGTTGTTAGGATTAAATTTATAGTGATTTATACTGAGGCACGCATATTTCAGCGTTGAATAAAACAAGTACTCTTAATAAAAGTTGCAGCTGCGTTTAGTCAAATTGTGAACTACACTGAAACGAAAATAGAAGTTCGAGTACGTAAAAATCAAACTATCCGGTACAACCTATTATTTTAATATTTTGAAGACCATTTTTGAATTTGAAAAAAAAATCACATTCGATTATTGTTTATATTTATATAAAACGCATGCTGTATGAAATATTTCTTATGACTATATTCTTTTACCGGCGGATTAAATATTACTGGGTAAAAGTCGTCGGTCATACGTTTTCTTTTCTTTCTGTTAAAATATAAATTCATCTTCGATTTCCGTTACCTCATTCAAGCTATTCAAAAATGGCCGACTGTCCATTTATGAATATTTGTGGTTTCCAAATGTGTTTAAATTTCTTGATTTAATGATGTAAAATTCTAAAGTGTTACCCAGTGTATATGGCTGCATTTTCTCTAGGCAAAGTGTTCGCTTTTGTAGCGTTTCAAATTTAATTCTCATCACTTAGATTTCATACCCAAAAGTAACATTCCTAAATCAATTTTCCTCACAAGTCATCATCAAGAGCAACAGCATTTTCTTCACACCTTGTATTCTTCGGTTCACAAGCAATTTCCAGCATAACTTGTTTTCTTTAGCTCATTTATGGATATACTTACTTCTAGTTAAATTATCAATAACGAAATAATGGCTCCCTGAAGTCAGCTGCACGTAGTGGAGAATTATTACATTGCTAATGAATTTGATTGGGACATCAAATATTAAGAGCTCTAAAGATTTAAGAGTCCTTCTTTTATCGGAACCTTTTCAAACGGAAGTACACTTATTAAAGTTCAGTAGTGAGTTCTCTCAGTTTCAGCAACTTTCAAGTGTTAAAGTGCTAACATAATTACATAAACTTGGTAAAATATGTTTGTCTAATGATCCTTACCTTAACTTGTTGACGCGATACATTTTTACTTTTCAATCTATATCGATGGGTCAGTGCAAAAGTATTGTAAATACATGTAAAATAAGAAGGTCATACAACAGATTTGCATTGACTTCTTGATTCATAATTCATCTGTATTCCGCTTCTTACTGTTAGAAACTAGATGCTTCCTCAAATACAAACCTAATACCCGGTATTGAAAGTACTGAGTTCGCAAGACACCAGATATATCTATTTGTAACTTACTTAAATCAGCTTAAGAAGTTGCTCTAGCATGCAAAGGTGCAAAATTTAATTTGTCTCGTAAGAAAGAACAAATTTAATATCCTTAAAATGCAATTTTGGGCTGACAAGTTTTAAATTGAAATCAATTATATTCAGACTGATATGCTTTTCTTCTAACATTCCCTGCTGTATGTCAGAACAAATGTTATTTATGTAGGACAAACTATGATATTGCTTGTGAAATATGCAACTGAGAGAGTGTCTATCAGATTCATTCATTGAAATGTTGACAGTTGAAACGTGATTTGCTCTACATTGTCTCTTTGTAAAGAAAGACATCGCAGTTGTTCTACAATCCAATGAAGTGTACAGTGAGTGTTTATACAAAAGGGAAAAGTCCCTTAAGTTTTGCTGACACCAATCTGTTTCTATTTTTCGTTTTCCATGTTTTGATTCTAAACGCCACGGGTCACAGAATTTATAATGTTATATTCAAACAGAACGCACGTCTCTGTTCCAAGACGGACTGATTTGTAAAAAAACACAAGCTTTATCAGGTAATTATTGTAATTTCAAATTCTAATCCTAATAGTTTATCTAATAAAGCAACCGTTTAATTTGCACAGAAATGTGTATATCTCTATAATTAATTTACAGGTACAAGAGTTGAAGTATTTTTATTCGATTTTTAAATTATTTTTTATATTTTAAATCTTTAATTTATTGCAGATTTATAGCTGCTTTTGTGTGGAAGATTTTGTGATGCTATACATAGAAATTGACATACTAAATCAAATATCATTAAGAGCAAACTTGTTATCTATTATTCTACAAGTGATTTATATTTTTTCTACTGTTATTCTCAGAGAATAAACATATTACCAAATGGATAATTAGTAATGATTTTAAAGCAATTAGTGGGTTGCGTTTTGAAGTTTATTACCAAACTGGTTGCGTTTTGAAGTTTATTACCAAACTGCTACTTCTCAAACTCGTGACATAAAACAGCAGTTATTAATCAAGACATAAATCTATGACTACATTTCTGTACTTGATTCTGTTTTCAGTTTTGGTTTTTCATAAAAAATAGCTTTATATTCCGCTGGGTTTGTTTCCACGGTGTTTGTATCAGCTACCCTTTGACTCAAATATGTAAGAGGCAATTCTTACACCAACAAGTGTTGCACCTCTAGGCTTAGCTGGATGGTCTGTTGATGTTTTCAACAAAAGGATCAAGCAAAATTCCGATTTAGAGTATGAACTTTGAGGCAAATTTTAAAGTATCAACATTTCTGTAAAAATATGAAACCTCAATTTAACATTCCATTGAAGTACACTACTATATGGTTATTGCAGTTTGTACATAAGAGAACAGTTTTCTGTAAATCTCTTCTAGTCTATCTTTTTTGCATAAACACATACTAATTAATAGAAAGCGACAATTTATTTATTTGAATTTATGGAATTTGAATGACTCAGGTCGTTACAAATTGTAATTTAGAAATCATTTAAATAGTTGATGATCTTGCAAGTGAAGGTGCAAAATTGAATTGTCTTGTTAAAAGGAACAAAATTCATTTTACAGAAAGCGAAATTAAAACTTATACTCTTTTAAAATGAATTATATATAGATTGAATAAAAGCTCTTACAGAAAGGGGGAACTACTGTATTAAAAAGTTTAACAAACGTAGTGAACGGTTGAACGTTGAAGCAAATATATAATAAAACAGTAAAAAAAGCTTGAAATCATTTAAAATGTAAAAGTAAAAAATAGTATAATCAATATATTCAATGATGAATTAGTTCATAAATTAGTGATATTTACGTTACGCCAGAGAAAGAAGCAGTTTGAAAACGAAGAAAGGAAAGGCGCAAGTCCTCATTCAATGTTGTGTGAGATTTCTCCTCCCCCCACCCCTACGTTTACTCTGCTGCTCTATCTCTGTAAGTTCGCTTATTTCAAGTTTAAAGTTTATACTTCTGCTGATAGAAAAACTGATTGAATTATTTGATGGTTTTGCATAGGTTGTGTTTTATGTGCGAACTATGTCTAAAACATTATTTTTAACGTTTCAACTTGATTTGAACTTAACTTCGAATAAACTCATTCAATACATTTGAACACCAGTACTAATAACTTTTTATTTAACAGCGAATATGTTTGTTTGCTCCAAATACACCTTTATTAGTTCCTTGATTAATATACTTTTTAGTACGTCATGTGATCTGCAACGGAGTTACGGTTTATGTTCTAGAATATATCGAAACATTATTTTTTTTATGAAAATACTCTCCGTTTATTATGATCCAGATATAAACACGAAACTAATTAATATATGGCAACGTTTATACTGAGCTGTCAGGATATCTTATAGTAGTTAAATTAAACACTATACCAGTCGAAAGCACAGTTTCTTTGGGAAACGCAAAACAATTCAGGTTAAATAGATTGGAGGCCTACAGAGATAAAACGTAAGGCAACATTTATTTTGTTCTAAAGAAACGTTTTAATGACAAAGACTTTCACCAATGGGGAATTCTTTTAAAGACGCCGTATTGTACATTTCTATATTGCCTTGATGTGAAACATTCAGAACGTGAAATCTCTAGACATTAGGCATAAAAAGTGTTTATGTAAACATCATACACAAAATTTTTTCAATACATTCATTTCATAGATTCAGGAAAAAGTTAAAAACAAATTCCAATTTATTTACCCGTTTCAATAGAAGGCAAAACTTTTTAAAGTAGTTTTTTTCTTTCGGCTGAATCTGTTGCAATATTCTTCTTTTCATTTACAAAAGTAATTTCTTGCTGCACCTCATATAGGTGATATAGGGTTCACTAGGCTTATGCAACAGAAATTCTTGATTGAGCGTAACACGACATGTCTTACATGTAAACAGCAATATAATCAGACATCAGACTTTCATAATTTCAATATAGACTAAGATTCTCTTTTATTCACGCAATGATAGGAGTTATGACTCCAAACATTCGCAATCTTAAAACATTTGTATCAAGTTTCTTTTTTAAAAATAAAACTTTTATTATCTGTTGCAAACACAATTTTCTTCAAAGTTATCCGATGATATTTACTGAAAAAGTTTCGTATTTAAGCAGTTGACTTTTTGAGTGGTTCCTAGAGATGATTTTGAACACAGTAGAGCATTGGATATTACCTTTAGTAGACCCGTACCCGCAGTCTGTAGGTCCTGGTCCTGTCAATTGTGCATGCTGCTTTTAAACTACTTAATTACCGGAATAGCAGTAAAACCTCCTGATAGTAGTATCCATTTTTAGGAGAACCTTTCGTGTGAAGTGTTAAAAGAATGTTTGTCGATGTTAGTCTGAAATTAACCTTTTTTTACATTTGCGTTTCGGAAAGATTCTAGAACTAGTTTAACGCCTATTTTGTCTTTGATGGTTAAAATCGGTAAGCAATAAAGTTTTGACATTACGAAATGAAGACTCAGTCAATAGATTTTCTAACTCAACTCAACCTTTTAGTTACGCTAAATTCTTCCATGTTCAAGCTATGATCACTAATACATTAAGTTTGTGATTCAAGTGCGTTGAACCTACTCCATGGTTGATGACCATATAATGGTTCGATGTCGCTCATTTTCTTCGAATTCGGCTTCGTTTAGTTGATAATCATTTCATTAATTAAAGGAACAGTCTCAAATCATAATCATATTTCATAATAAACATTTCAAAAAAGTACATTTACCAGTTCTATGTAAAACATACTTACCTCTCTCTAGGAGTCACATTTTAAAAGAAAATCGCCGCATTTTAATGCTTATTTGATCGTATGAGTTAATTAAAGTCAAAAATCTTGAACCAGTTGATTAAAAAAAATTAGATTATTAACATTAAGGTGGACGATAAAAAGAGACAAATCAAGTTTCTAGACTTCAATCATTAATGATTTTAATCAAAACCCAGTTAGAAAATGCTCTTGCAAACGAAAATGAAAACCTGTTTAGTTTCATTTAAAGGAAGGAACAAGTTTATTCATTAGAAATAGTAAAAGTGAAATTAAACCTGATTATCTTCAAGAATCATTTCTTTGTTTGGAAGCTAATCAAATGGCATTTTGCATCTTGTTTATAAGGGCATACATTCTACATAAATAACAGATGTTGTCAGTGTTCCCTCGAGAAAACTCAAAACATCTTGTGGGGGTTGGGGGACAGGCAGAAAAAATAGTAGTTTTGATGACCCCTTTTTTGTTAATTGCACTCGCCTGTCCTGATGAACTGTACGTGACCATAAAGACATTTTAAAGTGAGATTGCGTAAAGGGTAATGAAGGATGACAGCCAAGATCTAAAATGCCACAGTATGAGTATGATTTATTTCATTACACACCATGTATTGTAATTATAGGTAATGATGTATATTCCCTGCACTTCTACGCAAATTTACTTTATCATAAGACATGACATTTAACCTAATTGACACTAATGAGACAATATTTCTTTCCCATCTGTATTTATTAGGCAAGAGGTATGTTATGAGATATTTGTAGACCTTTAAAAGGCAAATAGGGTGATTATTTCTTCAAATGATAGACAAAAAGTCATGCATCCAAACACCAAAGATCAAAGATCATATAATCATGTCAACATCAGCTTTTGTAAGTTTGTTTTATGCTGGTATAAGTTTATTCTTGTCATTTGTATGGTAAATCAAGTAAATTTGTCTTCTTTAATTTCTGACATTAAGTATATTATTCTATGTTTACGTAAATAGTATCCAAAGACAGTATCCGTTCTCAAAAATCTACAATTCATGAATACATAGCATTCCTTTAAATCGGAAGCGAGTGGATCTCTCTCTATATTGTTGAAGTTAGATTTATAGTGATATATACTTTCAGCGTGAAAAATACTCTTAACTCCGTATAGTTTAATTATGAAATCCACTGAGGCGAAAATGGAAGTTCGAGTACATAAAAAATTAAACATTCTGATAAAACGTATCAATTTAATGTTTTGAAAACTATTTCGAAATTTGGAAAAATAACATTCAATTGTTGTTAATATTCATATGAACCGCATGCTACAGGAAAATTGCAAGTACACAATATTTTTTTATTTGACCGTGGGATTAAATATTACTGAGTAAAAGTCGTTGGGCATGCTTTTTTTACTTTTTTGTTTAATATATTAAATCGAAGGATCACGGTTCCATCGTTTAAGATCAGGATAGCTAAGAATGATCCTATTGATGATCTAGGTAATGCGCCAAATATTTTAGTTCTACGATTTGAATTTCTTTTACTTGATAACCATTGCTTTAAACAGTTCTTTAAGGAGTCTTGCTTCTTTTTGTGCAGATATTCTCTTTGTCCTTAAAACTTAGAAGCAGTTTATAATCGAAGGAACAAACTTTGTGAAAGAAAAAACAGATGCATGTACAGCTTATATACACAATACATACATGTCTAAATCAGTTTTTTTACAAGTCATCATCAAGAGCAATCGCAGATCTACAGTAATATTTTTGTTCACTTATAGTCTTCGGTGTACTAGCAATTTGCAGCATGATTTGTTTTCTGTAGCCCCTTTTCGGTTGTAGGTACTTCTAGTTAAACTATCAGTAATGAAATAATGGCATCTAATCAGTCTGATGCTGGCTGCACGTAGTACAGAATTATTACACTGCTGATGAATTTTATTGGGACATCAAAATTTAAGAGCATCTAAGACATAACGGTCCTTTTTTAAATAAAGCCTTTTCATTCGCAAGTAAACTGATCAAAGTTCAGTTGCTTTTTGTTAGTTTAAGTAACTTTCAAGTGTTAAAGTGCTAACCAAATTACTTTAACTTGGTAAAACATGTTTGCCTAGGGATCCTTACCTGAACTTTTTGACGTGAAACATTTTTACTCTACAATCTATTTCGATGGATCAGTGCAAAAGTATTGTAAAATAGGAAGGACATACATTGGATCTTCATGACTTTTTTATTTGTAATTCATCTGTTTCCCGCTTCTAAGTGTTAGAAACTAGGTGTTTTTGCAAATACAACCCTAATACATTTGAAGGTACTGAATTCACAAGATACCAGTTATGTCTGATTGTACTATACTTAATGTAGCTTAGCAAGTTGATCCAACATGCAAAAGTGCAAAATTTAATTTGTCTCGTAAGAAAGAACAAATTCAGTAACCTTAAAATGCAATTTTGGCTGACGAGTTTTGAATTGAAATCAATTATGTACGGACTGATCTGCTTTTCTTTTAACATTCCCTAGCTGTATGTCAGAACAAATGTTCTCTATGTAGAAAAGCTATGCTACTGCTTCTGGGGAAATATGCAACTGCGAGAGTGTCTATCAGATTAATTCATTAAAATTTTGATAATGAAAGGTGATTTTGCTAAACATGTCTCTTTGTAAACAAAGACATCACACTGGCCAAGAATGTTATACTCAAACTGAACGCATGTCTCTGTTCCAAGATGGGCTGATTTGTAAAAATGAACACAAGCATTATCAGGTAATAATTGTAATTTCAAATTCTAATCCCGATAGTTTATCTTATATAGCGACCGTTTAATTTGCACAGAAATGTGTATCTCTCTATAAATAATTAAGATGCACAAGAGTTAATCATTTGCATTCGATTTTTTAAATTTCATTTTTATATTTTAATTCATGGCAGATTTATATATGCTTTTGTGTGGCAATATGACATCTTTTGACAAGTTTTTGTGATGACATAAACAGGTATTGACATACTTTATCAAAAATCATTAAGGGCAAGGTTGTTACGTATTATTCTGCAAGTGATTTATACATTTGTTTACTGTTATTCTCAGAAGATAAACATATTACCAAGTGGATCATCAATAATGATGTCAAAGCACTTAGTGGATTTCGCTTTGAAGTTTATCATCAAACTGCAACTTCTCAAACTTACGACATAAAACAGAAGTCATTAATCAAGACATACGTCGATGGCTACCTTTTTTTGTACTTAATTTTGATTTCAGTTTTAGCTGTTTATAAATGCATTGCTTTAGATTCCGCTAGGTTTGTTTACACAGATTCTCTCTCTCTCTCTCTCTCTCTCTCTCTCGTTTTTTACTTTAATTTGGCTTTCGTTATGTCTTTGCTGCTGATTCATTTGTGATATCGATGTATTTATTCTGTGACAGAATTTGAAGCAGGTTCTTAAATAAAAAGATAACGTTGTAAGCACATCATTTCTGTTTATTTTGTTAGACCTGAACATAATCTCAGTAAAAATTCAGTATACTTAAGTAGGGGCACGCTTTGCTTTTTCTTCCCCCTGACTGCATTTTGACTTTATCATTACTTAATACTCTTATAATAAAAAAAATGTTTTACAAAACTAGCTTAAACATGCACGTTCTTTTTGACTGCATTGCATCGCTTTGTAATGACGGTACGATCAGAGAAATTTAAAAGAGTAAAAACTGGATGTAACTGGCTTAAAGCACGTATAGTAAAAGTCAGTGCCGATAGTTTTGATTAAATCCTTACCGTCTTAATCTTGTTTCTTCTTGGTTTAATTATAAAAATGAATAATGTGGGAAACAATAAATCTATCATGTATACGTAACATACAATTGTGTGAAAGGCAAATTTTCATGTTTGCCTTATATTATGTAATATATCCTCCGAAATACTCCGTTTTTAAGCTAAACATTGTTAAAAGTTCCAGTAATGAATGTATTACACAGACTTCACAGGAAAACGCTACGTGTTGTGATCGTTTGCTGTTTTTATTTCTACAGTAGAAATATGTCAATGATAGGAAAGTGGTAAGAAGAAAGGTATGGAGTCGGTGTGTTTTTTCTTTCAAATGTTGGTAGATCGCACGTATGAATTGCCTATACTTGATAACACTGAGCATCTAAATAAAATTGAATTGCACGGAAAATCTTCCTGAATAAAGTGAAAGCCCCTAAATCAACTATGAAGAAAAAAAAGGAATATTGATAAACTGAATTTCTAGACTTTAGTAGTAACTAAAATATTTCATACACTAAATGTGACTTTATGACTTTGATGAAATGAAGTTTGTAAGGTCTTTCTATAAAAAAAGGGTTAAGTAATTCTTTGTTCTTTCAGTGTTTCTTTTTGGAGCTAAATTATTTTTGACAAAGAACTAAAAATAACAATAAGTAAGGGTTAAAGTTTCATATATGCGTTGTATGAGTGAACTTTTTCAGTAACCCTTTTATTTAAAATTCCGATATGGAGTATGAATTTTGAGGGGATTACTAAAGCATCAAGACTTCTGTAAAAAGATGAAACCTTGATTTAGCATTTCACCGAAACGATTTTGTAAAGTATACTAGATTGTAATTTTAAATTCGTATATACGAGAACAATTTCCGTAAATCTCCTTTAGTCTATCTATTATGTATAAACAGTACTAATTTACAGAAAGCCACAATTTATTTGTGTAAATATACGGAAATTTAATAAGTTCGGTCGTTACAAATTGCGATTTAGGCATCATTTTAAGCCAAAGGCGAACCCGATAAATTCCTACGCCTTGCCAGATAAACTTTCCCAATAAGACACTAACCTATTATTCTATTTATACTGTTATATCTGGCATTTGGAAACAATTTACTAAAGATATTGAAAACCTATCTTTAAAGTGTTTCAAATTAAGGCTAATGTCAAGGTTATCCGCCAGGTGTACAGATACACAAAAAATAGTTCCAAAGATTTTATTTCCTTAAATGATCACTATATTGTAAGATCTACATACTGAAATATTTAATTTTTATTCAAGTAGTCTCTGTTTGTAATAACAACAATTTTATCACTTCCTTCTGATTATAAACACAAAAGTAGTCCGTGACATATTATGTGCCGTATAAAGCAAAATTTATACGGCACCCCTTAATCAGGTCGGATATGAAAATATTGACAGGATAAATTGAAATATTAAACTCTCTAGAAATAAACACGAAACTAAAGAATATTGCGTTCATACTGAGCTGTCAGGACATCTTATAGTAGTGAAATCAAACACTATACTAGCCGAAAGCAGAGTTTCTTTGGGAAATACTAAATATTTCAAGTTAAATAGATTGGAGACCTTAAGAGATAAAATTTAAAGAGACATTTATTTTGTACTGAAAAAAACGCATTAAAGATACTGAGTTTTATCAATGGGAAATTCTTTTAAGAACGCCGTATTGTACATTTCTATATTGCCTTGACGTGAGACATTAAAAACGTGGAATCTCTAGATATTAGACATGAAAGTTGTTTATGCAAAAACGTTTTTCTATACATTCATTTCACAGGCTCAGGTAAAATCTAAAAGCAAATACAAATTTCTTTACTCGTTTCAACTTGGAAAAATTCTTTTTTCTTTCGGCTGAATCCGTTGCAATTTTCTTCATTTCAATCAAGAATGAATAACAATCTATATTCTAGAACTAGTACTGTGTACCTCGACATCATTGTTCTGAGTATGGCAATGATAATGGTACGTTATCCGACATCATGGTATTGAGTATGACAAAAATCAAGGTACGTTATCCGACATCATTGTATTGAGTATGACAAAAATCAAGGTACGTTATCCAACATCATTGTACTGAGTATGACAAATAATGACAAAAATCAAGGTACGTTATCCAACATCATGGTATTGAGTACGACAAATAATGACAAAAATCAAGGTACGTTATCCGACATCATGGTATTGAGTATGACAAAAATCAAGGTACGTTATCCGACATCATTGTATTGAGTATGACAAACAATGACAAAAATCAAGGTACGTTATCCAACATCATGGTATTGAGTATGACAAATAATGACAAAAATCAAGGTACGTTATCCGACATCATTGTATTGAGTATGACAAATAATGACAAAAATCAAGGTACGTTATTCAACATCATGGTATTGAGTATGACATATAATGACAAAAATCAAGGTACGTTATCCAACATCATTGTATTGAGTATGACAAATAATGACAAAAATCAAGGTACGTTATCCAACATCATGGTATTGAGTATGACAAAAATCAAGGTACGTTATCCAACATCATGGTATTGAGTATGACAAATAATGACAAAAATCGAGGTACGTTATCCGACATCATGGTATTGAGTATGACAAAAATCAAGGTACGTTATCCGACATCATTGTATTGAGTTTGACAAAAATCAAGGTACGTATCCAACATCATTGTACTGAGTATGACAAATAATGACAAAAATCAAGGTACGTTATCCAACGTCATTGTACTGAGTATGACAAATAATGACAAAAATCAAGGTATGTTATCCCACATCATTGTACTGAGTATGACAAATAATGATAAAAATCAAGGTATGCTATCCGACAATGAGCATACGTGCAAACCTTCAAATAACACACCTATTGATCATACTTAACGAAAAATATCTAAAGAGGAGATTGTTCTTCAACATTATGTATTTACCCTTCTTAATCTTTTGTTCAATGCTTGTGTATTTAGAATTGCGAGACATTAAACACACAATCTTTTGCGGAGACAATACACTGTTAACGACTTTATATCTTCAAAAATGTTTTTTGTATTGTTTATAAAACGGTATCTGGTTTCCTAATAAGGACCGGTAACATAAAAGTTAATAATAATTATTATTATTATAAAAATGATAACTAAGATGCCATCTGACATCTAATGAGATGCGACATCCTCATTTTCCAACCTAGATTTACGAAACAAGTTTTATATAAGTGGTGGTGTTGATTCTGGAAATGAATACTTCCTTTTTTTCTGATGCAGTAACATTTAAAGCAAACGCAGTTTTGTTTACCCGTTTCAGTGTGACTTCTAAAGTGGAAAAAAAGTAATTCTGTGGTCAGTATTCCGAAAATTTTCATAAACGATACAGTTTACTGAAAAAATAACCTTCAAATGATTAATGAATCTTTCAGACTTTAATAACAAACAGTTAGTACGACAATTTAACATCTGTATCGTGTGAGTCTTTTTCTCTTGTCTGATGCTTGTGCATCTACAATTGCATGAAATATACAAAGATATCAATGTTCTCTTAATGAAGGCTTTATTAATGACACAAAAAAATATTAATGTTACAATTACGTCAGATTTGAGGGTTTAATGATGGATCTAATTGAAACTCGTCAACAAAAAAGAAAGACAATTTAAAACGTTCAGTTAAAGATATCAAATGAAGCTACTTAGAGGCATGATATACAGGAATCTTTAACTTTGAGTAAAAGTAAGCCCTTGTTAGCAGTTCAAAACATTGTAGATTAGTATGACACTTATTATTGACTGTGAATATGGTCTTAATCTTATTACACAAAATTCTACCAAGGCACTAACATTTTTCTATCATCTATTTTATGATTGTGTTAATTGTTGAAAACCTGAGTAAAGTATATATTTTGTACGGAAATTAACATAAAACTAGTAAACAAGTCGTCCTATTTACTTTGATAGTTTTCATGACATTTTTGTGCTATCATAATTTTTACGCTGCCGTGTAACTAGACATTATTTTTGCAGAATGGCCGAGAAAACGACTGCACATGCACTGATGTTATCTTAAAGATATATGAAATTTGCTTATTTATTCCCTTTTCGAAGAAATGGGAATATATTCTTTGCTTATGTCGGTCGGTCTATTGGTCCGTCGCTATACTAAGTGCTTTTCGGTCGGTAAAATTGCATAGAGACACAGTGAACTAAGATAAAGAAGGTAGTTTTGACATCTTGTGTAGATGAACCCTAAATTGTTGTTTGGTCCACTAGACCAAAATGCAAGCTCAAAGGAGCCCGCATTTCGAGAATGGTTTCCGATCAATAACTCTAAAATTACCGCACCAAGGACATTAAATCTTTACAGGATGGTTCGGCATGATGGGCAGATTAAGAAAGTAGGCTCACAGAATCAACGGCCAAGCTCACAGGGCACTGTACTTTGAAAACAGTTTCTTATCAACGACTAAAGAACAACTTCTCATACGACTGTCAAACTTTTCAAGCTGGTTGGGAATGATGAGTTAATGGCCCATAACGTTTCTAGGCTTAAATGATCAATGGGTCAATCCAACTAAGTCCCGAACTTTTAAAACAGTTTCTGGTCAATTACTCTAAAATAATTACACCCGGGACGATCAACTTTACCGGATGATTGTGCTTGATGCGGTGTTTCCCCAAGTTTTAGATCCGCCGGGCCATAGGTCAAGTGCACAGGGGGGCTGAAATGAGTAGTAGCAGGTAAAGCATCTGTTGTTGATGAACCCTATTGTTTTGCAGCTCGCTGGGTCAAAGGTAAAACTGACAGGGGCCTGCAGTGAAATAGTTTCTGTTCGATAATTCAAGAGTAACTGCACCCAGGGTCTTAAAACTTTTGAAGGTTGGTTGGACACAATAGGTAAATGACCCCTATTGTCTTTGTGCCCACTAGGTCAAAGTTAAACCTCACTCGGACAGTGCTGTTGAAATAGTTTTGGATCAATTAACTCAAAGATAACTGCAGCCAGAACACCGAAAAAGTAAAAATGCCTTCCAATGCAAAATAAGTAAGAAAGAATTATGGAACTGGTTAAAAATGAGACAAAAACAGGTATTAATGACGTTACGTACCTCAAGCAATTATGCACGTTTTCGAGTTATTATTGCTTAAGTGCGAGCAGCAGCCAATGGCTAATCTCTAATCTAATCTTTACATCGTAAAAGTTATACAATACAAATGCGTGTACCATATTCAAATTAATGAGAAAAATTCTCTTTATTATTTCTTTTCTTTGAACAAAATTATCATCATGGCAAAGACAATAAACTGCTGCTACTTAGTTTGCAATTAGGCATTACTAATTAAGTCTTTAGAGATTCTTTGTTATTACCTAGTGACATTCGTAGGATTTAGGATTGCGTACTGAATTTCAAGTCTAAAGGTTTTAGCTGGGGGACACACCTTAGTCAGCAACGAATACTCAACATAACTTTTTCTAGAAAATGTCAGCGAGAGAGTCTTCATCATGCAAATTGCCATTAATATCTTGCTGTCTTCCACAATCATGTTCCTCTGAGATGTTGTCGTGAAGCCAACATGATCAAATTACTTGACTGACAGAAACCGAAGAAGAAGTGGACGTGTTATAATTGCTTCTAGAACGACACAAATAGAGAGTAAATTAAAAGGACGTTTCCGACAAAAACCTATACCGTTGAGTATTAGATTTTCGCGGGTCAGGCAAAATGATCAAATTGCTTGGGAATTCATTTATGGAAATAAACAATATCAAATAATAAAAGACTCCAGGCGGATATTCAATTATCTAAACTCTGAAATTCAAATTTGTTTTTGTCACTACATGTATTCATAGAAAGAAATAAAGGTTTAAATGTCACTATACCAAAGGGATTTAATAACATGCGAATTTTTTGAGGTGCCAAAAGTCTTCATATGAAATTTGGCAAAATTACAATTTGCAGCTGAAGCCCTTAAGTTAAACATTAATACTTAATACCCCATTAAATAGATGTGTTTCTCCTGTACGTAAAGATTGCGCGATAAAAAAAACTGGCATTTAAAAAAGAAACTGCCTAGTATCATGGCGACGCAGGACAAAATCTTTTAATTATAACATATATTATTTTTTGTAATTTAACTTGTAATTAAAACAAAAGGAAATGTTGGAATTATGTTTGATGCAAGAAAGGCATTTCAGACTAGTTGGTCACCCACGATAATCAAAAAACTCTTTAGCCATTTTACAGATTGACGTATGTTAAACAACATCTCTTTTTATGAATTCTGATCTGAATGTAATAATGCTACCAAGCAATCTGAAACAGTCAGGACAAATAAATTCCAGCGAAAGAAGTCCACTGATTATGGCAAAAATGTTCGAAACAACAAAGAAAATTGAGAACTCTTTGCGAAATTAACATTGTGATTTTTACTTTGCTAGCCAAGACGTCTTCAAATAATTTTTTTTCCACGAGTACACAAAATTGTCCGACACATTAATTCGTATTTGGAAGTATTTGTTTTTCTGACACGTGTGCCTGAATGTCCATATCAGACGTAACATGTGGACAAGGTTCGAACCTTCATAAGATATTCATGGCATCTTAGTAAACCAGTAATAATGTATGGATTAATTTAGGTTTCTTTCAAATATGACATCCAAAGAACCTTGAATAATGTAGTAAACGCCGATATGTTTAAGGTAACACACCTCAATCACCATATTCCCTGACTAAAACAACAAAGCGTCTGAAATATGCAGATTGTCGTTAATTTCTTGCCTGCGTGCATAATCATGTCTCTGTCAAGTGACAATGATCAAATTACTTAAATGAGCAAAACCGAAGAAGTATTCGTTGCAGGATAATTGCATCTAAAATGACACAAACAGAGAATAAACGAAAATGGCCAGTTTGCGGGAAAGAAATGCTTTTTTTACAGACCATGCCTCTAGAGGCATTGATTTCTCTCTATTTATGGAAACAACATAATTATGCAATATTAAATAAAGAAACTTAAAATAGGTCTGCAATAATGTGACCTTTAGAATTCACGTTTCATTGCGTGGGTAAAAATGCCTTTTTTCCCCCATCAAGTCCTTCGGCTTTGGGATCATTTTACGTAATGCCAAAGACACTTCTTTAGCAATAATTTTAAAAAGTAATCGTGATTTTTCCCCTAACCTTTTTAGTAGTGGTAATTTTCTTGACAAATTCTTAAAAACTTTCGAGAGAAATTGCAATGTAATAATTTTGATACTTAAACTAATTTATCACCGGTATCTTTAAAATTGATTTCGATTCACGTATTGAAAAGACAAGTCAATACAACCTTAGGCCTATATATATATATATAATTCCACATTTCATTTTCATATATTGACACATTTTACCCATTTGGTAACCGAAAAGAGAAGTCTTTGGTGCATTCTCTTCGTAACAGAACTTATGTAAGTTACCACATATTAAATCCGGCCTGAGCTTGATTTATTTGTTCTCTCATAGGTGAAAATCTGCTAAGATATTTATTATTTTTAGAAGAAAACAACAGTGACACCTTCATTTTCACACGTTGAACGTCAAGCAAACCGATTTTTAAGAGTCAACACAGAAGTATGCGTTATCATAATGATACGGAATACTGTTACGGCCATCGCCTAAGAGTGTGTCGCTCTGAAACGCGATACTCGCCAGAATGATAATGACAACACAAAATCGCGACATTACGATAACGCGTCAAGACGATAACGATAATACGACTGTATGATAAAGAAAACGCGGCAGTACGATATAATGATAATACGATAGTGTCGTGTTTTCGTTATCGCACTGTTGGTTATCGTTATCGTACTGTCGTGAAATGGTACTGTCGCATTATCATCACCGTACTGTCGCGTTTTCACTATCGTACTGTCGCGTTTTCGTTATCGTACTGTTGCGTTGTTCTACTATAGTACTGTAGCGTTGTCGTATTATCGTACTGTCGCGCTGTCGTACTATCGCCTTCGGTGCGCATGTGCACGCTCAAAAAGAGAACAACTTCATGTAAGGTATGGGCAAGTAAATCAACACTTATTTTGAGTGAGGCTATGCCTACAAAGAAATACCTGTTTTATTAAAATCGGATCTTGGGGTTGATGTAAAATAAGTTTTTAACATCTGGCTTGTAGTTGGGGATTCAGATGTGCATTCAAATTTGCAGGGAAAATACACGTCTAGCTTGAAGTTGGGGATTCATATGTGGATTCGAAAATGAACATCTAGCTTTTAGTTAGGGATTGAAATGTGCATTGAAAAATACACAGGTAGCTTGCAGTTGGTGATTCAGATGTGCATTCAAAATGCACGTTTACCTTGTAGTTGGGGATTCAGGTGTGCATTCAAAATGCATATTTACCTTGTAGTTGGGGATTCAGGTGTGCATTCAAAATGCACGTTTACCTTGTAGTTGGGGATTCAGATGTGCATTCAAAATGCATATTTACCTTGTAGTTGGGGATTCAGGTGTGCATTCAAAATGCATATTTACCTTGTAGTTGGGGATTCAGGTGTGCATTCAAAATGCATATTTACCTTGTAGTTGGGGATTCAGGTGTGCATTCAAAATGCATATTTACCTTGTAGTTGGGGATTCAGGTGTGCATTCAAAATGCACGTTTACCTTGTAGTTGGGGATTCAGGTGTGCATTCAAAATGCATATTTACCTTGTAGTTGGGGATTCAGGTGTGCATTCAAAATGCATATTTACCTTGTAGTTGGGGATTCAGGTGTGCATTCAAAATGCATATTTACCTTGTAGTTGGGGATTCAGGTGTGCATTCAAAATGCATATTTACCTTGTAGTTGGGGATTCAGGTGTGCATTCAAAATGCATATTTACCTTGTAGTTGGGGATTCAGGTGTGCATTCAAAATGCACGTTTACCTTGTAGTTGGGGATTCAGGTGTGCATTCAAAATGCATATTTACCTTGTAGTTGGGGATTCAGGTGTGCATTCAAAATGCATATTTACCTTGTAGTTGGGGATTCAGGTGTGCATTCAAAATGCACGTTTACCTTGTAGTTGGGGATTCAGGTGTGCATTCAAAATGCATATTTACCTTGTAGTGGGGATTCAGGTGTGCATTCAAAATGCATATTTACCTTGTAGTTGGGGATTCAGGTGTGCATTCAAAATGCATATACCTTGCTTGTATTTTGGGATTCAAATGAACTACGAGCAGACCTACTCACAATTTTTTTACACAAGGTCAGGTAAAGTTACTCCGTATCTTTTAAATAACTGTAAACCTAAGACCAAAAAATCCCAAACATTTCCTTATAAATGTACAAAACATACTGAATCTGGGCATGTCTTCGTCTCAATTTCTAACTTAAAGTAGAATCAATCCGCTGGAGATTTCTCTAAACTATAAATTTATGATTAAGAAGGTAGCTATGTACAGAACTTACAGAGAGTTTTTATTTCAGTAAAAGGTGGAAACAAGGTTGCAGATAATAAATTTCTTGCCCAGACTGACAATTCAAGTCATCACTGCAAAATGCAAACTCTAAAAAACTAGTGATATATTTGCACATTTCGTTATAAATCTGCTGTATTTTAAAAAATATAATTTTAACTGTATGCTCTAACTTGACAAATGGTATTTAAGAGACAGAACAGAATTGTTACGCACGAAGTAACCTTTTCCAACAATGGAATTCCCCAAGAGGCTTATAGCGTGCTTATAGCACCTCTTTGCAAGACTGAAAGATTTAAATTAGACACACACAGCATGCCGTCTGTCAATGAAGATTGCGATTAAATGTTGTAAGCTACATATCAAATGTAATAATTGCGATAAAAAATTGCCATAATTTATACTAAAGTTCACATGACATGTATGATTTTTTTCCAGGAAATTTTGAGTCAAAACTGAAGTAAATTCAACACATGATGGTTCAATACGGAGTGGTTAAAAAAAGTATATGCCAGTAAGCACATTGATTGAATTTTATAATCCTGCCTGTTACGTGCTGAACCTGATGGTTAAATAAAAAAGAATGTTGCAGGTCTCTCTTAGGATAACAGTGGTTGCTGTTAATGATGACAGAAAAGTGGGCAGCTGTAGATGTTTGTGAAAGAACTGTCAAGATATTTTCTAAAGTGGCAGATTCTAGAACGATATATATAATTAAAACTGCATCTAGCAAGGATTTAAGTCTGGAGAAATGAAACCATACACGCAGCTGTATTCATTTTTATAGTACATATACATCGAAAATGTATAGATAACAGTACCAAATATCCAATATACGTATTCAGAAGTATTTTGAAATCTCTCTGTGAAGTTGTTGTTAAACTCTGCAAGAACAAAATAACAAGTAGTTATGCTAATACTTATTCACTAGGACAATTCTAAAATTCATAAGAAAATTGTAAAGTAAGCAAGCGTGTTGCTTTTGAATACTATTTGATCCACGAGTTCACAAAAAAAGTTTCCTGAATACAATATACTGTAACTTTCCTGGCCCGAGTACAATGTACTGAACATTTACCGATCTGAATACAATATACTGTAACTTTCTTTATCTGTGTACAATGTACTGAACATTTACCGATCTGAATGCAATATACTGTAACTTTCCTGACCCGAGTACAATGTACTGAACATTTACCGATCTGAATGCAATATACTGTAACTTTCCTGACCTGTGTACAATGTACTGAACATTTACCGATCTGAATACAATATACTGTAACTTTCCTGATCTGTGTACAATGTACTGAACATTTACCGATCTGAATGCAATATACTGTAACTTTCCTGATCTGTGTACAATGTACTGAACATTTACCGATCTGAATACAATATACTGTAACTTTCCTGATCTGTGTACAATGTACTGAACATTTACCGATCTGAATGCAATATACTGTAACTTTCCTGACCTGAGTACAATGTACTGAACATTTACCGATCTGAATGCAATATACTGTAACTTTCCTGACCTGAGTACAATGTACTGAACATTTACCGATCTGAATGCAATTGTAGCGAAATTGCAGAGTTACTCCCATTTAATTAGAAAACGCCATTTGCAGAAACCTACCGGTTGCATTTTCTAGAGGTAATCCCGTGTAAGTATATTAGGACAGAGATTTAAATGATTCTAAAACACTTTACTAATATGATTTAAAGTAATCCTGTGCAGATAATCACGTTCAGGAGTCATTTATGAATGTATAATAGCCTTAGCACGATAGACGCTCATTAAGACGTATAGAGGGAGACGCTTATTAAATTAATATAGTTCTTACAGGTCAATAGAAAGCTGACGCTAGAGTGCGCCACAGGTAAGGACTGGTATATAAAGACCGTGTTAAGCGAAATTTAGTTAGTTGTCTTGATGGTCTCATAGTGTCAGGATATTTATTGGTAATAAATACATAGACGTAGAAGTTAAACCTACTATGAACTCATCGTCCGGGTTCTCACGGGAATTTATTCCTAGAGAGGATAGATGAGTAGCTAGTAGATGTAAAACCTAGTCTTTGCTATTTAAAGAACCAGTGAACGTAGTAATTAACAAAGGTGAGTTACGACTCTTAAAGGCAGAACATCTAAGAGTTACAAATTATTTAGTTTATACTTTTATTTTATTGTTGATTATCAGTAATACGTTTCAAGTTATAAATCATTTTAAAATCATTGGTCATAAATCAAAGAGGCAAGGCAGCCCTGAGGAAAATTCTATATATATGTACATAGTTCTAACTTTTGTATTGTAAATGTATACATCGGCTCGCTACACGTTACAGAACTTTTTGGTGGCAGCGGTAGGATAAAATTAAATCAAATAAGTTACAACTTTGATTTAAATGACAAGTTAAAGCTGTCACTTACCTTCGTTGATTAAAAGTTTTGACTTTTGTATATGTTAAATATTTAATTTAGTTGAGTTACAACTTAATTTAAAATATGGCTGAAAGGCTGGACCAAACATATGATGAGATGGAGTTAAGTTATTTACATGAACAGGTAAAGGAGTTGCAACGCCAGAATGAAGCTTTAAAAAATCAGGACGAAATTTATAGCTTAGAAAAAGAGATAAGTCAGTTACAAGTAGAGTCACAACTCCGTGATTCCTTAAGTAATAGAACTCCGGTTACATCTACACCTAACGTTATAAAGAGAAAGTAAGATACTCCGCTAGATCAACGTAGGAAAAGAGTTCGACCTGCAACATCAGATTTCAAGCCAAATATTATTAATGCCAGCATGAAGGAAGAAACTGGCTCCGAGAGATCTTTGCCTGGCAGATTTGTAACTGTTCGTGCCAAAAAGCCAGAAGATCAAAAATTTAAAACTCCTGCTATAGACGAAACTCTTCAACGAAGATGTTGTACCTAAAGATAACTCAACATCTACAAAACGAACTGTAATGATGAAACCTGCAACTTATGATGGAACTGGCTCATGGATCGATTACAAAGCTCACTTTGAAGCCTGTTCTGAAATCAATAATTGGACAGAGAAAGAGAAGGGTTTGTACTTTTCTGTATCACTAAGAGGCCAAGCACAAGGTGTTTTCGGCAATCTATCAACAAAAGCCCCGAACTACAATGAACTTGTTTCAGCTTTGCAGGAAAGATTTTCGCCACCAAATCAGACTGAACTTTATAGAGCACAGTTGCGAGAACGGAGGCAGAAAGCATCTGAGACATTATCTGAGATGGCTCAAGATATAAGAAGATTAACCAATTTGGCGTATCCATCAGCTCCATCCGACGTTCGTGAAACTTTAGCAAAAGAACAGTTCATTGACTCTCTAATAAGTTCCGACATGCGACTGCGAATTAAACAAGCCCGACCTACTAATTTAAATGATGCAGTAAGGCACGCAGTAGAATTAGAGGCATTTTATATATGAGATGTGTAGGATTCAGCAAGAGTTCCGACTCTCGACTAGACAGTGATATTGAGATGCTAAAGAAATCGATGCATGAAATAAAAGACATGTTTAAGGCAAAACAAACACAGAGAGTTAACACAGATAACAGGTCTTGATTTAGAAACTTAAATGATAAATCTAGAGACTCCTCAGAATCTTCAACTAACAACAAGTTTCAGCAAACTAGAGTTTTCGACCGCCGACGAAGTACTTTGAGTGTGGAGAAATAGGTCATTTTAAAAAGCAGTGTCCAAAAAGTATTATGATTGATAAAAATAAAAAGGGAGATTATGACAGACATAATGTAAAATCTTCAAGTCGATCAGGTTCAGGACTTTTTGCTGAAGCAAAAATAAATGGAGTTATAGCAAACTGTTTGGTCGATACAGGTGCACTTCTCACTGTAATGTCAGATTGCTGGACTTAATAAGTCCATTAAACAAAAACTTAGAAACCTTTACGAGTGATATAGTTACAGCTTCAGGCCAACCTTTACAAACCAAAGGTATAACATCTGTCAGCATAGAAATTGAAGGTTGCAAGTGTTTGATGGATGTGGTTGTTTCAGACATAAATGTTGATATAGCATTAGGTCTAGACTTTATGAAGTCACAAAACGTAACTATCGACCTAACGAATGAGTCTATGACTATACAAAACAAACGTTGCTATCTTAACTGTCAAGGACCAGTTGGTTGTTATAGAATAGTTGTAAAAGACAGAGTTTATATACCAGCAAGGTCAGAAACACTTATAGAAGGAAAAGTCCTAGGTAAAACACAACCAGACAAAGGCTTATTTCTTATAGAACAAGCTGAGAGGCCAATATTAAATAGCTATGGTATAGTTGCAAGAGCTGTAGTAGAAGCTACCGATAAAATACCTATAAGAGTTATGAATCTTTCAGATGAAAACCAGACTCTATATCCAGATACAAATATTGCAAATATGAGTCCTGTTACAAGTGTAAGTAACACGTCAGGTACGCGAGCTTTTGAAACTCATATACCATCTCATCTGATGGATTTGTACAATCGAGCAACAGAAAACTTAGATAGGACACAAAGTCAGCAAGTTGCTAAACTGCTGATGAAATATTCCGATATATTTTCAAAGTCCGACACTGACCGAGGTAGAACTGGTATCATATGACATCAAATACCGACAGGTGATGCAAGGCCAATCCGACAGCCTTTACGAAGACTTCCCGAACATATGAATCGAGAAGTAGATAATCAACTTAAAGATATGTTAAACAAGGGTATAATTCAGACCTCATCAAGTCCATGGTCAAGTGGAGTTGTTTTAGTTAAAAAGAAGGACGGAACTCATAGATTTTGTGTTGACTACAGAAAGTTAAATAATGTCACAATCAAAGATTCATATCCCCTACCCCGTATAGATGAGTCTTTGGATCAGTTAGCAGGAAAACAATGGTTCTCATGTTTAGATTTATGTTCAGGTTATTGGCAAGTTGAGGTAGACCCTGCTGATCAAAATAAAACAGCATTTGTAACGAGACAAAGTCTCTTCGAGTTCCAAACCATGCCTTTCGGACTTTGTAACGCACCTGCGACGTTTGAGCGCCTAATGGAAACAGTGTTGGCAGGTTTACATTGGCAGATATGTCTCATATATTTAGACGACATCATCGTAACAGGAAAAACCTTTCATGACATGTTGTGTAACTTAGACAAAGTCTTCCAACGATTACAAGAGGCTGGGTTGAAACTCAAAGCAAAGAAGTGCTGCCTATTTTCAAAACGAGTAGAATTCTTAGGTCACATTGTTTCAGCATCGGGAATAGAGACTGATCCTAAGAAGACAGAAAGTATCAGAAATTGGCCTACCCCAGTTAATGCTCACGAGCTTAGATCTTTCTTAGGGTTATGCAGCTATTAAAGAAAATTTATTTTCTGTTTCTCAGAGATTGCTAAATTCCTACATAGACTGACAGAAAAACACAGGAAGTTTGTGTGGACAAAAGAGTGTTCGGAAGCATTTTCGCGTCTGAAACAAGAATTGGTTAAATCACCAATATTGGCACACCCTGATTTCTCTTATCCTTTCATCTTGGATTGCGATGCAAGTGATCAATTCTTTCTCGGAAAATTGATAGCCAAGAAAGGGTTGTGGCCTATGCCAGTCGAACACTTACAAAACCAGAAAAGAAACACTGTGTAACAAGAAAAGAGCTACTAGCACTTGTTTATTTCGTTAAATTTTTTAGACATTACCTTTACGGAAAAGAATTTTTGGTCAGAACAGATCACGGATCCTTACGTTGGCTTATGCATTTCAAAAATCCTGAGGGACAGGTCGCTCGATGGCTTGAAATATTATCAGCTTATAATATGAAGATAGAACATCGTCCAGGAAAATTGCATCGAAACGCAGATGCTTTAAGTAGAATTCCTTGTCGACAGTGCGGAAATTTAGATCACCCCGTTTCTCAAATCAAGCAGCATATGGTATCAATGTTAGAACAGGATGAGTCAGAAAACTCAGATCTAGATGATTTGTCACTTAAACAAGCACAAATAAATGATGCTGATATTCAAAAAGTGAAATCTTGGTTAGAGGAAGGCAGAAAACCTGATTTTAAAAATATAGGTTCAGAAAAAAATCTCTTTGGACACAATGGTCACGGTTAGAACTTCAAGATGAATTACTAGTACGAAAATGGGAAATTTTGGGCACAGACCTAATATATTGGCAAGCAATTGTACCTCTCAAATACAGGCGTACTGTTCTAAAATATTCACATGATATCAAACTCTCAGGTCATCTTGGTATTAGAAAAACGTTGAGCAAAATCAGACAACGTTATTACTGGCCTGGATTACAAAACGATGTCCGAGCATATGTTTCAGGCTGTGAATCTTGCATGAAGCATAAAGAACCAACAAAAACTAATAATGCCCCTATGCAAACAGTTAGATCAGGTTACCCTATGGAACGTATAGCTCTGGATATTTTAGGCCCTTTACCCCGAGTCAGAAAAAGGTAACAAGTATATATTAGTAGTAGCAGATTATTTTACAAAGTGAACTGAAAGCTTTGCTATGCCAAATATGGAGGCAAGTACAGTTGCAAAAATTCTAGTTGAAGAGGTCATAACAAGATTTGGTATACCCAATATAATACATTCAGACCAAGGTAAACAGTTTAAGAGTGTATTGTTTCAAGAAATGTGCATTCTGTTGCAAATAGAGAAAACAAGAACTACACCATTCCATCCATGTTCAGACGGAATGGTGGAAAGATTTAATAAAACTCTCATGACTATGGTTAGTATGTTTGTGCAAGAACACCATCGTGATTGGGATAGTCACTTACGTAATGATGGCATATAGAGCCACAAAGCACGAAACTACAGGTATGTCACCTAATTTACTTATGTTAGGTAGAGAGACATCTACACCTTTAGACCTTGCGTTTGAAATGCCACCAGTTATGAAAGCAGTTCCAACATCACAATGGGTATGGGAGCTGCAAGAACGACTTGAAACGGCTCATTCCTTAGAGACAGAAAATGTATCATGACGCAAAACTGTCTTTTAGCGAGTTTGAAACAGGTAATAAAGTGTTTGTATACTTCCCAGTTAGGAAGACAGGTTGTTCATCTAAACTAACATCATATTGGAGAGGACCATTTACAGTAGTGCGAAAACTTTCCAATGTATTATATGAAGTTAACTGCGGCCAGTTTCAAACTTTGCAGGTTATTCATGTAAACAGAATGAGAAAGGTGAAAGATCAGATGTTACAAGGAGAGACAGTCGAGAAGCCTGACACATATACGATACCTATCGGAGGAAACAACTTAGATAATGATTATGAAATTGTTTCAGATACTGAGGAAACAGAGCCAGAACAAGAAGTAACTAGTAGGTTTGGAAGAAAAATTTGCAAACCATCTTATTTAAAAGATTATGTTGCATCTATTTTCGGTACGGCAAAGACAAAGACTACAACCAGAAGTTGTCCGCAGATAATCTGTTCCATCTGCAAAGAGAGTGTGACAGAATCAAAGTATATAGAACATGTTGTGCGTTGTGCAGAAAGCCGAGTGAAATGTAGAGTATGCGGGCTTACTTTCAAGAAATCGGAGTATGCCAAACAGCATGAAAGAAAGAAGCATAATAGTACAGAAGTTAAGAAAGACTTAAATGTAAAGCTAGAGCAGAAATCAGGTAAAGCACGTGAAAGTGAAAAGTCTGAAACAGAAAAGTCTTTTCCGACAACAAGTTCCCAGAACAATGAGGACAAAGATAGTAAGAAACAAAAAGACAGTCTTGACTTTGACAGTGATATAGATTTTGGCAGTGACCCAGATATAAGTTTAGGAGAAGAAAATGATAGTTCTGAAGTCAGAAATGAGTCGGAGTCTGATGACGATAAGGTAGATAAAGAGGATGAATTAGTTAGAACATAAGGAAAGCTCTGAAGCAAATAAGGTCGAACGGGAAGATGAAGGCACAAAGAACAGAGATAAGTTGAAATGTGATAAAGTAAAGCTCGACAGTGAAAAGGCAGAGAGAAAACCAGAAAATACGAATGCAGGAGAAGACAAACGTAATGTGAATAACATAAGAGAAGGTAGAACTTTCAGAAAAAGTACCCTACCTCTACGCATACAAGCACCTATTAAAACGTCTAACAAAGAAGTTATTAACTCACCACCAAGAAAGACAGACAAAAAGGTTGAACAAGACGTAGATCAAAGTGTTGTGAAGTCAGAAGATGTCAGAGATTTAGATAACAGTGGAGAAACTGAAAGTCGTAAATATATAAAGACAGATTATTCTTATGAAAGGAAGATTAATCAAAGTGAAGACTTTCACCACGATGATGAAGATGAGATATTTGGGAGACACGTTATTGGTGAGCTTCGACTCATTAGTAAGCCCAAGGCAAAAAGACTGGCCAAGCTGAAAATACAACAGGCATTGTATGATGCACAAGAGTGCAATGAGTAGTAATTCTGAAATTAAACAAACATAGTTTGGCCACAAAAACATGTTGTGACAAGGTGCAACTGTTTGAACGATTAAGAAATTTGAAATTATTGTTTCTATTAGATGTGCTCATTTAAAAATAATGAGGAAATATATATTTTCTTAGGTAGTTATTTCTAAAGTCATCTCTTATACTACATGCGGGACGCATTAAAAAGGGAGGCGTGGGTAATGTAGCGAAATTGCAGAGTTACTCCCCTTTAATTAGAAAACGCCATTTGCAGAAACCTACCGGTTGCATTTTCTAGAGGTAATCCCATGTAAGTATATTAGGACAGAGATATAAATGATTCTAAAACACTTTACTAATATGATTTAAAGTATTCCTGTGCAGATAATCACGTTCAGGAGTCATTTATGAATGTATAATAGCCTTAGCACGATAGACGCTCATTAAGACGTATAGAGAGAGACGCTTATTAAATTAACATAGTTCTTACAGGTCAATAGAAAGCTGACGCTAGAGTGCGCCACAGGTAAGGACTGGTATATAAAGACCGTGTTAAGCAAAATTTAGTTAGTTGTCTTGATGGTCTCATAGTGTCAGGATATTTATTGGTAATAAATACATAGACGTAGAAGTTAAACCTACTACGAACTCATCGTCCGGGTTCTCACGGGAATTTATTCCTAGAGAGGATAGATGAGTAGCTAGTAGATGTAAAACCTAGTCTTTGCTATTTAAAGAACCAGTGAACGTAGTAATTAACAAAGGTGAGTTACAACTCTTAAAGGCAGAACATCTAAGAGTTACAAATTATTTAGTTTATACTTTTATTTTATTGTTGATTATCAGTAATACGTTTCAAGTTATAAATCATTTTAAAATCATTGGTCATAAATCAAAGAGGCAAGGCAGCCCTGAGGAAAATTCTATATATATGTACATAGTTCTAACTTTTGTATTGTAAATGTATACATCGGCTCGCTACACGTTACACAATATACTGTAACTTTCCTGACCTGAGTACAATGTACTGAACATTCACCGATCTGAATACAATATACTGATTTTTCATTCACTATAACCTAAAACGTAATAAATAGTGCACACACTATGCGCTGAATAAAACCTGACACAAGTTTCTGCTGAAGAAATAGTAGGTAGGAAAATGCGGCATTTATCACCGCCGTTTAATGGAAAACATTTTCTTGGATAAAATGCCTTTATATCTTCAGGGTTATAGAAACAACAACTACAGCTCAAGTTCCGAAGAGAAGGAAAATCAGTGACTCTACACACGCAACAAATGTCACTGAATATAAAAGAAAAGTCAGTCAATATATTAATTTTGCCAGAATAGTGATATTTTTGGAATGAAGCAGAGTGAGTACCTTTAATTATAAACGTAACTTCTGATTCGAAAATAAAAGACCTTATTTAACGATGGGATTAGATGGTAAAAAAAGCTGCAGGCGTTTATGCGGTAATGGTCGGTCTGATAATAGAAAAATATAATGGCTGTCCAACCTCTGCAATTAGACTGCTTTTAAAATATCGCTTTGTATCTCTGTGGGACAATCTGTACGTAACTGTATAATTATTCACAATCGATTCTTCCAGTTTGAAGAGATTTTTTCTTCTTGTTTTTCTTCTTCTTCTTGTTTTTTTTTCTGGGTTACATAATTTATTCGACTTTAATTATATTAAACGAGGCTTTTTAGTTCACATGGTGTTTAAATGCCCTTTTTTGTATGTTGAAAATTCTTTTAAAGGTACAATTTAAAAGGCCATCAAAGTTAGCTAAATCAAAATATTATCTATATATATATATATATTGACGCTTGATTGAACTCCTTTATATACATTTGGCTATTATTGTCCCTTTTAGCACCAAAAAGGATCATATTTTTCTCCATAAAGATATTTGAGTTTCAACTAGACTTGTTGCACCCGTTTCAAGTGGCCAAACCTATGGTAAAGTTATTACCATATATACTATGAAATGGTGTATATTTTCAAAATAAGGGAACAGTGGGGTTAACCAATCGGCTTATCTCCTGTTATCTAAAAAAAAATTAAAAATGATAAAAGAAAACTATTTTCTATTGTCGTTTTAATTGTTATTTATATGTTAGACACTGATGCACAAGTTTTTAAGACATGCATTGTATAGGAATAGCAGAAGCACATAACAACCTGATTCAGTCATATAACTTTTTACATTATAAAAACTCCTTTATACTTAAATAACACCATCGACACATAAATATACCCATCAGACAGAAACAATGCAAACATTATAACGTGAGTTTGCATTTCAGTGACCGCTGATCATTGTCTGTTATAAGTGTTGCCTTACAGATCCAGTAATGTTGGAAATATTTGTCACCACGTTCAACTTTCTGGACGCATTTACAACATTTAAGCTCCTTTGCTCTTGCAAACATCGCCATTGCTTTCCGCCATTTTAGGTTAAGGGTAGATCACTCTTTTGTTACGGAACGCTACAATTCAGTCAATGCTAGTCTTTCTTCTTTCCAGCCACAAAACCACATATAAACAGGATGGCCAAGTGTCAATACACATACACACAACAAAAATATATCGACCTGAAAACAGAAAATTTGAAAATCTGAATTCCTGCTTGAAATTTCAGAGTTGAAATTATTTGTTTAAAGTCATGCCATAACAAAACAAGTTGTTTTTTTCACATCAAGTCAATAGAGCACGAATGTAACCCTCTTTATTACATATTATTCTACTTAAAAGTGAGTCAAGCCGAGAGCTAAACCTAAACCTAAAATATACTGAAGAACGTCTTTGGTGCTGCTAAATAATATTGTTAACCCTGAAGAACACAACTTACATGGAATGGCGCTTTCATGTAGGCTTCTGCCCAACTAAACAAGGCATACTGAAAAATACTAAACACGCCAGCAGTAATCATGGTTACACCATAAAGAACGGCAAAATATTGACTCGGAAATCTGTAAAATAAAATATCAAAAGGTTTAGGCCATGAGAAAGAGCACACTTAAAAATTGTTTTATAACTTTCAAAACCATAAATGTCTAAAATTCAAATAATTTAACAATTAGTAATCAGAACAATTGTTTGTCTTTTTTAAATATTCATTAATCATATATTTTCCAAAGACAGACAGGACAAGATCGTGGGAACTTTTCAGCTCAGAGACATCTTGAAATTAATAAATATAAACTTTGTCTGAGTGTACTTATAAGAGTGTGTGGTTGTTTATATATTTGAGAACGTTTGTCTACACTATCGGTTGCCCATATGACCAACGCCACCAGAACATTGGTTATTAGCATTTTCAGAAGAAGATACACGACACAGAAAATGTTACAGTTTCAGAAACACTCCTGGTTCTTTTACATGCCCAATGTATAGCAATGGTACATTAGACCTCGGTTAAACATCTCATGAGAAATTCCACTCGTTCTGTCAGTGAGGGAGCAGGCAGTCGAACCTTCAATCCCCTAATTATCAGTTTAAGGCTTTTTGCACTAAGCCTCCGATCAGTTTTATGTACATCTTTGCTGTTAAATACACATGAACTTGTTAGTGAAAAGAATGCACCACGCATGCACAGAACTGCCCCTTCTAGCAATACATTTTAAAGCTTTTAATGCTTTTTTTGGCATTTTAATTGACATGGTGTTTGGTTGTTATGATAATGCAACTTTTGTCAAACTTGTGTCAAAATCACGTAACATATCTGTAAGATTCGGTACGTCTATAATCTATTACATATGTACATATTTTGTGATTCATAAGAAACAGTTAAGCCTCAGGTAAATTATAAAATTTTGTACTGCCTTTAAAGACCTATAATTTTATTGCTGCAGATCTTGAAAATTAAAAGAAATTGAAATAGGCTTATCAAAAAATTGAAACAAAGTGCAGCAGTTTTACTTTAGAGACACAAACTTGAACACTCCATCGTACTGATCCGGCATGATGTAACCCTCTCCAAGAGCAAAAAGAAACATGCTGTTAAAACAACAGTAATTAAAACTAATTATTGTATAAAACTGATTTGCATCCTTTTGAACAGGTAACTATATTAATAGGAAATGTGCTCAAGGTCTCCACGTATTAAATGGTAAATGACTGCTAAGTTATAATTATTTGTTAAAGCTGCTGAACCTCGGATGACCAAAACTGCGAATAAAGTTCAGGTTTGTTTCAATAATACTTCTTCAAAAAAAGGCAAGAAGGCAGTCTTGAGTGACACCCATGATCAGTAAAAAGTTCCATTCGATTAATGTAAGAATAATAAGAATAAAGTTAAGAATCAAACACACAAATATTTCGGAGTTTTTTTGTGTCTTGTTTTAGTTTTCTACTTCTAGAGGAAAACATTCCGATCATTTTGTTGATCTTTGCCAGTTATCGCAAATATCTAGACGCTTGATCCTAAATGTAATGTCAACTTGATATGCCCATATACGTAGGTGTTTGAGTGACATACAATAGAATTGTTGAAAACTGCAGTTTTTTTTCACAGATCGGCATTTTTTTATAGTATCGATATTACGAACGAGGTATCGATTTTAGATAGGCGGCTTCGGGTGTGAACAGAATTCGCCGAGTTAGCGCCACCTGCAGAATAATGAAGTAGTAATTTTGTAACGTCGACCCCGGCCTGAAATTTTACAACCAGAATTCCAAATTCTGTCTACACGTCCGTTTTTTATAGTGCTTGAATGGTGTAAATTATGTGCAACTTATTTAAAAATATTTTTTTAACAATAACAAATGTGAAACAGATGCAATATTCGCACGTCAACCTAGGCTACGAACTGATGATGCCAGACATTTCACACAGCACTGCACACATATTTGCAAGAATATTTTTACAACTTTGTGTTGAAACGACACTGAAATAATCGTATTAATATACAATAAAATAACTTAATACCAAACATATTTTAAGAGGGAAGATAATTCAAAACTGACCCGACAGAGATATATTGCTTGCACATTGCACTTCTACTTCTAACTTTCTATCTTTATCTTAAGTTTTAAGCAAATCCCTTTCATAGTTGTTCAAGTTATGCTCCGGACAAAAATTCATTATTGAAATTAAAGAAGGGGGAGACTTACTCAAAACCTATTTTTCACATCAATTCATTTCACATATATCAAGTTCTGCTCTGGTCAAAAAAAAATTAAGATGGGAGATGATTAAACATTTGGACAGGTAGAGTTATCATTCTTAAGTAATACATTTCTACTTCTTATCGTTTATCTTTGTTTTAAGTTTCAAGTCAGTCCCTTTCATGGTCTCCAAGTTATGATCCAGACAAAAATTCATTACAGAAGCATAAAATAAGACAAGGGGAAATAACTAAAAAACAGGAAAATGTAGAGTTATGCTTTTTCGGCAATGCACTTTTTCCCTGGTCGCCATCTATCTATATTTAAAGTTTTACATCAATGCACTACATGGTACTTTAAGTTATGCTGCTGGCAACAAAAATTAAAGAGCGGAGATAATCATAAAATTGGACTAGGAAAAGCAATGGCTCTTGTGTAATGCATTTCTACTTCTCACCATTAATCTTTGTCTTGCTTCGGACAAAAAATCATAATAAAAATTAAAAAGGGAGATTATTCAAAATCTGGATAAATTAGAGCTATAATTCTTGGACACTGCACCTTTCTTTATATTTTAGTTTCACATCAATTCACTTCATAGTTTTAAAGTTATGCTCCGAGATAATTAAAGAATGGAACCAGATAAAGTTTTGGTTCTTGTGCACTAAACAACCCATTGCTAGAAAGCCGCACAGCAAGTTTGAAGTCAGTCAGCCAGTTAGCAACAGAGTTATGGCCCGGACAAAGTCTGGACGCTGCCCGCCCTCCCGCCACGGGGTTTCCCATAATATGACAGTCTTTCGACTGGCGTATAAAAATTAAATTGGACGTTGGAAGATCAAACTAGAACAGTCACAGAACGCGACAGACCTCCAACCCTCCACCTGCACCAGTATACTCACTGTAAATATGTTCTTCGGGTGAACAAAAATGTTTTAATGTCAAACTTAAATGGAAAAAGGTTCATGTAAAAGGTATTTCCTATACATTTAAACTTCTTAGTAATAATATGTGCCTTGTTTCTAACACAATATGCATATATGAATGCAAATCTCCTTTTAAAAAGTTCAACGTGAGATAACTCCGGTCCATATCTGTACGTCTTGCATATTTACGCTTCGTTCTGAAAACATGATTGACTTCTCTCCATTGAAAAGTGAAAATTGTTTGAGCAGGTATAAAGAAGCATACAATGTAATGAATTTGCTAATCAATACGCAAAGTCGGCACGTGCATTAACATATCATGAGCAAACAGCAGCAACTTCTAAACTTTAAACATGATGTTGAAATGATAAATATTGAAAGATGTTACCATGTGTGTGGTATTCAGTGCAAAGGGTGAATGCTAGAGTGAAGGTCTAGCAGATACAAAGCACTACTATGCATTTCATAAACCAATCTAAGATTTTCTCTTATGCGATAGAGGAAGTAATTCGCACAAAGGACAGTATATTTTAAAATGAGTATAGTTGAAAGTTAACACAGATATTGCAGCGTAAAATGTGGAAGCTGGTGTGTACGCTAATCAAACATTATGCCTTTTAGTTTGTGAATTTCCCCAAAAAATGAAGCAAAATTTTTTTGTTGAGTTTGAGATTTTTCTGTGTTTCCCATGAGTTAAAAATGATTTTAGGAACTTCGTATCTACAAACAGTTCCTCACTATCACGTGTTCAACTTAAAACTTACACCTTGATTGAACTTTATGAAATACAGTAAAAATGTACATTTTTTTTCTTCGCAATTCACACTCATCAATCAAGAAATCAGAGGCGGTGACTCATGTCTAAAAATAATACTCCTTAATCAAAGAAGAATAAAAGTACATACACAGGATACAAATGTCAAGTTATGACATTAACTAACATGATTAGATAAAAGAAATCTACACGGTTAGTTTCTATGATAACAAAAGATAGCAAGTGTCTGCTTACTGGTAGCGTCCGTCCACGGGTAAGGTAAGTCTACATTGAAATAGGCAATCAATTTTCCAAACACTTTTATCTTTTCAATTAATACTTTAATAAATTTCAAGAAGAATCGGACGTTTTCAAGGGGTAGGACCTAAATCATGTAGCTCGGTGCTTTAAGCGAGAAAAACGTGTAGTCTATGACTAATGTCGTCAGTTTTCGCGTAAATATTCAGGAATTTTGATAAATTATCAACAGCTATGGGGATTGTCTTGGGAATATTTGTATACTGTATATGACTAGTACCTAGCCATATATGTATGCTAACTGTAGCTGCTATTTGACAGAAGAAGAAATGTGTTACAAAAAAGTTATTGAAGGGATGCCAACAAAGGTGTCCCATTTTTGTGCGATTCTGCAATAATTTTCTTAGGTTTTTGAACTTGTCAAACCATTCTGCGCCATTGAAACAATATTTTTAGTAAACAGGCACACAATTAAACATTTACAACCAGTTAGGAACATATATTATATATTATGATCATTCTTTTTAACTTAAAGACAATAAACGTGTAGTTTGGGTCACTTTAAGACCATATTGTGTAACCTCGGTTCTTTATTGATGTTAAGGTTAAGTTTTTAAAAAAAAGCATGTTGAAAAATTTTACAAAGAGTTCTGTTTGTAAATTTAACTTTATGTTTCCTCTTTTAAGCTAAGATGATTCAATAAATGTTGCTATGAATTTGAACACTTGCGATTTTAAGGCTGGAGGGTTTATGTGGTGCTTTTCATTGTCAGATACAAATACAATATTACTTTTAAGGCTGAAAGGTTATGTGGTGCTTTTCATTGTCAGATACAAATACAATATTACAAGTAAATTTTAAACTATGAAAGGTTTTGACTTGATCACAAGTCTGCAGATTTTATTTAAAGAATCAAAATTGACAATTTTGTAGACATTACATACATGCAAACATTATATTTAAAAAATCAAAAAGGACTTTCTAAGTTGTGCGAAAACAAATTGCCAACTGACAGACAGCCTGTACCACACTTGGTACATATAAGAACTGCCAATGTGCTAAGCTTCATATAGTCATTCAATGGTGAATGGTTCAATCCCTGGACTCAACAAAATATCTATGCGACATTTATTCTTGGATGCCGTATCCAATGTTCATTTGCATCTTACCATTATTTCAGTTGAAAAGAAACAAATTAGAGATACACGCAAATTAGACAAGTTAGATTTCTTAAAACATTTGTAGTTTTTAATGGAGTTTGAAAAATATTATCTTACTTCTTCCACGATCATATCAGTCAATATTTCTTCCGCTTTGACTGTACTATCATTAAACTTAAATGAAATGAAACAATGAATATAAAGTTCTATGACAACATTATCATCTCTCCGTAAGCACAAAAGAGAAAGAGAAAATTTGATGTAAACGATATACTTGCATAATTAGTTGGTTCAAATGTTTACATGATTACAATATTTTTATGAAGTTTTTGTCTACCTAACAATGCATAATTTCCAATGGGTCATGCAATCCATTCAGAACAGCTTTTGATGACTGAAATAACTGGAAGAGAAATTTATTTTTTTATTCATAGTATTAAAAACACAGTGTCAAAGAATAAAGATGAAGTAAAAATCCTTTTATGAAAAGATAGACCTGGCTGGAAAATATCATTACCTTGCTTAAACTGCCGTTTTGCAATAAATTAAATTAGGTTGCTAATAATTGTGGTTTTAAGGTATTTCCTGCAAGTAGTGATTAGTCTTTACTAATGAAACTTGGAAAGGGGATGAAAATGAAATAGTTTGCAATACGTAAAATGAGCACTGACCTCCCTTATCTCCAAGCCGTCAGGTATCTTAATACATCCGAGATTTAATTCTATATTTGTGAAAAAAATGTAAGTTATCTTTGGAGGATCTGTTTACTTCTCATGTATGGTATGTATGAATAGCTTATAAGTATATGTCATAATGCTATTTTGCTATGATATTTTATTAATGAGCTGTTGCCCCAAGTTTCAAAGTACAGAGTTTATCATTCCGGCATCTACAATTCCAAGGTGAATTTGTGCTAAAAATATTCTAATCTTTTTAATCTTTTAATTCTCGCTGGGTATCAAACAAAATCTGATTATAATATTAAATTATTGCTTCAACTCACAACTGTAAGAATTGTTTATTGTTAACATTTATTTAGCTGTCTGTAAAAAAATCTTGAACGAATACATATATTGAACGTTAACTTCGGTTGTATCAAAAAACATTCGATTGCTTTCACTTTATAAAATCACCATGCGTAGTTAATGTAATGCCTTTAAATTGGACAAACACTGGTTTTGAGTATGATTATAGTACAAAATAACTGTTAAATTTAACTAATATGCAAGTGACAGAAAGATATTTTATGTATTAGAATTCCGGTATGCAGTTATGAAAGAACCGAGGTTACACAATATGGTCTTAAAGTGACTCAAACTACACGTTTATTGTCTTAAAGTTAAAAAAATCGAACATAGATGCATTATGCACGTTCCTTACTGGTTGTAAATGTTTAATTCTGTTCCTGTTTACTTAAAATACCATTTTAATGGCGCAAATTGTTGGTCAAGCTGAAAAAACGAAGCAAAATATTGCAGAATCACACAAAAAATGGGACACCTTTGTTGGCATCCCTTCAATAACTTTTTTGTAACACATTTCTTCATCTGTCAAATAGAAACTACAGTTAGCATACATATATGGCTAGGTACTAGTCGTATACATTATACAAATATTCCTAGAAAATCCCCATACCTGTTGATAATTTATCCAAATTCCTGAATATTTACGCGAAAACTGACAACATTAGTCATAGACTACACGTTTTTCTCGCTTAAAGCACCGAGCTACATGATTTAGGTCCTACCCCTTGGTTTTACTACAAAGAGCGATAGGGAAAGATATTTCTAAGACTACAGTATAGTTTTCATTTTTTTTAATCTAATAGGTATTAAAAGATGAAAGAAAATTCAAAACTAAAATCAAGACGGCTATCATAGTGAAAGAAATTAACATTAACATCCATCCATATTTGAATAACGGTGTAAACTTTTTAAAATGTCTAGTTCCTAAACTCTGAAACGACGAGAATGAAAATAAATACAACTTACATTGCGTTGATGAAAGCTGCCGCCATGCTGTATAAGAAGGACCTATATAGTGTCATGACTATAAATATGATGTATATCACAGCTTCTGTTGGTGTAAGTACTAACACAGACAACAATATTGCAAACACACTGGCTAGAGACAGCGGCAGTAGAGCAGGCATTAAGCATCGGTATAGTTTCGTGTTGCCCTCTGAAATTTGAAAAATTAAAGATATTGATGAGAACTGGAAACAGAATGGAGCATTCTTTGTTTTTTTTAAAGTAGACGCTCGATAATCAGACCTCTTCATTATTTTATAATTCATATAAATATTGCAATTTGAAAGAACAAGAATACTAGTAAATGAGACTTTCTGTTAAGAATGATTCAATAATAAAACCACATTTGACTGACTACTGTACAGCTATCATCAGAGGAGCTCTTGTAGACATGTCCTTATTGTACATACAAATGTAATATCAATTGCAAAAACTGGTAGTCCCTGGTTAAATTTCACTAGTTTTAGTCAAAGCAAAGACATGTGACCAAAATAAGTTTGTATACTGACCAATCAGAACGATTCAAAAGGAGCATTTCAACCGCAATTGAACACAAATACAAAGCTAATTGATTTATATGATAATCGATACTTAAACACAAGGATTATGAAATCTTTGCCATTTTGATTTCGTCAACATTTATTCTCGATTATCTATTTTCCGTTCACAAAAAAGCTGCAAAACAGGTCCTTCTGAATCAAAGCATCTTCTAACTGGTCAAAAGATGTTCGATTATATTATGCACATGAATCTAAAAAGTGGAACTCACTTAAAACCGCATTCAACTGTAGAAAATAGAAAAACTATAAAACAGAACATACTTTTAAATATTGATTTTTGGCCGTCGTAGACGATTCCAACCAAAAAGGAGGAAAGTAGGCCGCCCATCATTGTGTAGAAACACACGTTTGTGAAGTAACTTACTGAAACAGAACAACTAAGCTATAGAATTTTACCAACTTTTTACGTGTAAGGAAATGACTTTATACTCTTTATACACGACGTCGTCTTCACATCTGGTAGATAAAATCTATTTTTTCGGATTGATTGCTTTTCGATAGATACTTTCTAAGTTGTTTTTTTAATGTGACGACATTACTTGTTCGCAAAACTGGTCAGTGTGTTTCAAAATTGTCTTTCAGCATGCATATCAGAATTTTTGTAGTTTATCAAATTACCATTAACTGGACAATATAAACCACAAAAAAAATCAAACACGGTGCAGATCAGGGATCCTTATTCTGAGATTATGTTGATCATTGATAAGATTTGATTATGCATAATGTGCGCTGTTCTGCATAAACTGAAAATGTTGTTTTTTTTTGTAAATATTTATGCTTTTCTAAATTTTTGTATATTCATACAAGTACACACGCTGCGCGTATAAATGCACAGTACGTGTGAAATAACAAACCTTTCTCTGTGTCATTATTCAGTACTCTATTTAGAAAGGTGTTGAGGTTTCCTATGAAGTAATAAAACCTCAATTGTAGTAGACACAACCAAATATTGTGTGTTATAAACAACGGCTGACGGAGGTAACTTCTTAATGGTTGAATATCCGCTATAGACAATCTTCGTCTGCCTGCAAAGACGCAGAAATTTAATGATCAAAGTTTTAACCTCCAACCTTAACATAATAAGGACAGTGAACGGTAAACATTGCACTCTGAATTATGTTCTTGTGCCTTGCATTTGTGTAAATATTATTTAAAAAGTAAATATTACGCAAAGAGTCATTCTTATACTCTTTAAGAGCGCTATTAATTTGAGACTTAAAGGAATTGAATGAAATGCTACTTTTCAAAAAAGAATAAATGTAATCCTTTATCACCGCTCATAAGTTGAACAGATTATAAAAAGTCACACATTTTTCAGATCATTACAATGAGTCGAGACGAAACGTAGTTTACTGAGACAAAAATGAAGAAATTGTTTGAAAGAAGAATATTCCATTTAAAAGGTAATGAACTCAAACGTTTCCTATATGAAACCGTGAGCTACAAGAAACAATGCCAGTATACTGACAAAGGTATTTCATCATCGAATATCTGAATATTATCTACATTTTCAGTTAAAACAATTCTCAGTCAAAATACTTACGACTAGGCATATTTTCCTGTATAAGAAGGTTTTCTCTGGTGCTTTTATCTGGCTTGTCAACCTTTTCCTCCGTGGAGTTTCCAAATGATTTCTTCTGTATAAAACCTTTTGGTAAAAATTTCTGTGTACTGACTAGCGTCAAAAAATGCAACCCCAGCAACACGAAAAACATGTTCCTCCGTGAAAACCCATTCTGGTGGGCTATCTGAAGAAATTTTATACAATGCATAAAGATCGAGTACGAACAATGTTTACAGCAGAAAATATAAAAATACAAAAATAAAAACATAATTTTGTATGAAGTTAAGGACCAAGCTAGGTAAAAAGAAAGTCTTCCACTTTGTTATTTCGAATGATAAATTATGTGATAGTAAGTAGTACCTTGGTCGTCCGACAATATGCTGTAAAATTTACCCCCCTGCTGCCGACAAACATCTGGTAAAGATCACCCAAGTTTATAAAGAAAAAACTGCCTCCTGACCGGAGTTCTTCGTTCACATATCTCAGTGTTAAGGAAGTCAAAGTGCAGTATTCGTTCATTAGGCTTGGTGAACAGCGCAATTATAATTCAAAGTTCTTTTAACAACCCCACAAAAATGAAAAAGAAACATTGATTTACCTTGATCATAAGAAAGACGGCCGCAGACATGTCATAAGCTCCGCACATCAACCCAACAACTGAGGAACTTCCGGTTTTAAAAAGGTTTGCAACCTGCGTTCAGAATGTATAGTTTATTTTAAGTTTTAAAAATTGGTTGGTATTATTTGTACAAATGAATATTTGACTGTCAATTCATCCCCACTAATGTTGATGGCATGAATTCTAATACATAATATCCAGCCATTGTGTTCACCATAACTTTCATTTTTAACGATCTATCATGCGTGGCCATATCAAAAATGAAAGACGTTATAATATGTTTCAGCAATATGCCAGTCAGTAATCCATGACTTCTTTAATGGCACCATCATTATTTATGTACCTGGTCTAAGTGTTTGATCTTGGTCACACACATACATATGATATATGTACATAATCATAAAACGAGTTTTCTTACTTCTAGAAAGATATACATGTAATCATGTTTTTATTTTAAATACGGACAGCATTTTTTTCTAAATGCCTCTCAACAAGACCATTAAAAGATAGAGGACATTTGTTTGTTTTTGTGGAAGACGAGAATAAATATCAACATATGGTGTTCACGAGATGAAAATAAATTCCCATCTTCCACTAAAAAACAAACAAATTTTCTTTTTATTTTATGCCAACACGTCAAAAATGGTTTTTTTATGACATTTTTAATCAGGGCCTTCAATAAATTCCCCATGGTGAGCCCCAAATCAGTTAATGCGTACTTTGGTTACTCCGCACAAAAAAAGTGCAGACAATCTCCAATACATATGATAACTTTACTTCTGCTGAAATAAACTGAATACACTTTCATCGAATAATATTTATTTTTGTCTACACAGTTTATCAATATTTATTGAATTTTGCCATACATACTTTAATTATAAAAGCGGATTAATACTCAATATTCAATAGTTCGGGCACAAACATGTATTATCAAAATGGTAATTAACTGATTCAAAACAGTGTATTATCACTTTTATCTCACTGATATTTCCCTATATTTCATTGGTAGGCATAAAATAAATTGAAATATTGGACGGTTTACCTGATTGTTGGTGACAAAAACAGGCAGACCTCCGACCCCTATGAAGGTTAGTCCGGGGAACATTAACCAAGGAACAGCTTAAACGAAATAAAATTCAATATTAAGTTTTGTGTCGAGACAAGCTTTCTGTTAAAAAAAAAACTTAGTTTCTTCATAATGATCTAAATATCATCATGATTACACTGAAGTTAAATAAAAGACGTTTATGGTTATATCGACTTGTCAAAGTTGTTACCTCTTTCACAATCCAGTCACGCTTATCAATTCAAAGGCTGACTTTGATAACTTCTTATTTCAATCTAAGTTTTTAATTAACATATCAAGGAGATTAAAAAAACATATTCGAATAGCAGCATAAACATCTTAAACGTTACGGACCAAACCGTCTACATCTACATCCTTGTTTGTTAGTTGTACTCTACAATAAAAGTGACCAGGAACAACTATAATAAGCCTGTAAAACATTTTTACATTCAGTGACTCACTGCTGCATTAAAATGTAGCTATTTTACTGAAAGATGAATTTCAGTTTCTCTTAATAAAGAAGTGTTGAGAAAAAAAGTCAAATATAAGAGGTAAAGCAAAACAATTGTACCTTCATCTTAGTTTTTACGTATTTACAAAAGTTTTGCACTTATCTATCGAAATGCATACCTTTCGAAATAAATGCCATACACAGTGCCCCAGCAACAAAGATGCCACTGAAAGAGAGATTGGTTAATCTTTGATCATTGTCAATTAACTGTAATATGCATGCATACATATGCAATACAAAGTCATCTAGATGTCTTTCTTTCATTTCGCTGTGTTTATAAGTCAGTCATTCGACACTGCAAATAATGTGTTTTTATAATTTAATTTATATCTTAGTAATGCGGTCGCTAGCATCTTCTTGCACTTATTTTCTTAAAATTTAACATATATGAACGTTAAACAAAAGAAAGAAACAATTCTGAAATCACTTCCTTACTTACAAAGCAATGAATCGGGTAGGTCTTGTCCCGAGTTTGTAATTGATCTGTCCCATCACTACACAACTGATACAGAATATTGCTGAAGATACTGTGAAGCACAGTGACATAATACTGTCCTGATCTTTACATACCACGCGTCCGTTCACCTGTATGTCTTCCATGCTATCTGTGGTATTAACGGGTAATAAACGTGTTAAATTTGTCCTCGAATCTGTGGCATTGCCATACTTAATGCTTTCAGCTGTGACAGTACCCACAATGAGTGGATCTGTGTAGTTTTGTGGTCCATGTGTGATATTATAACCGTCTTCAGTCTCAGTTGTAGTATCACACAAATCAGAATATATACCCTCGTCTTTAAAAATGAAAACCAAGGAGCTCCAACCGTACAGAATCCCCGCGAAGAATAAACATTCAAAGAACGCCCAAACTGTCATCAAATATTTCACCCATCCTTGTTCATTTTTATACAACGCCATTTCAGCAGATGATGTCCAACTCAAAATTAATAGCATCAACTGTACTTGCGCCAATGACGTCTACATAGCCTGCAAAGAAACAGTATGGAACTCCATAGCAGTCATTAGTGAATGTATTTGAAGTTTCTTTTCGAAGCAACGCTTTATTATGTCATATTCTTATCGTGCTGTTATTTTACACTACACTGGTGACTTGTCAAACTGTCGTCATATTAGATCTATATGTCATGTTATTTGGTATTTTTAGACTTGTTATTATGCCAATGGAAACGTGTAATTTTCTAAATGTATCGTTTTATTATGTTTTACCAAACAGTTGACTTGTCAGTATAGATCTGACGTCTTTATTGTGTTTACACTCTATGTTTTTTTGTCAAAACAAAAAAGAAAAAATAGTGTAGTGTGTTAAAAAGGCATGTTATTATGTCAACCTGACATGTGAACTTCCCAGTGCATCAAATTGTTATGTTTAAGCACAAAATAACATGGTACGTGGACACGATAATACGATGGTTTGACATCAGTATGATTAAACACGATGCAGTTGTAATAAAACTGTGCTTAACGCTTGATCTGACAAAATAACATGGCGTATAGGCATAATAAGATGATAGTTTAACAAATCAACACTGTTGTTGAACATAACAACACGATTATCGGGTAGTGAATATATCTGACATAAGATCATACCTATTGCAAATAATATAGCGAGGGTGACATGTAGGTTTAATATGACGAGTAACATAACACGATTCAATGAAAAGTTCACATACTCAGTTGCCATAAGAACATGGCGGTCATTGGTTAAAATAAGACAACAATGACTTTCCATAATACAGAAATACAACCTGAAATAAACTGGCAGTCAAACATGTTTGACATTGCCACTTGTAATCCACAAATAAAGGACATTGTCTTTTTCACCTACATTTTACAAAATTATTTTGTATATCATCCTTTCCATCTGAGAAGACTCACCTGTGATTATTGAATGATGTGTCTACTTTCACATTCATTACAAGTCATTGAATCTGTCACATCAAAACATGACTGTTGATATTAGGAATAGGTCAACAATTGTCATGCTGACTGCCTTTGATTTCCTCTTAGTACTTCTGCTGCATTCATTAAGAAAATGTGTTATTTCATAACAACACACAAACATTATATTACAAAGCTGTTTATATGCATATACATATTTATATATAGAATATTACAGATTAATGTCAATGATTTGTGACGGTAACTCGATGCGACTATTATTTCTTTCCGCCTAATTTAACCCGACAGACGTAAGTCACATAATTTATACAGTTATACATGTATATGAGTTATAGATGTAACTAAAATCTACCCTGTTTCCATTCTCCTATTTGGCTAAGCTTTCTTCTTTAAATAATGTGTTTCGCGTGATTTAATTACATCAACAGTAATCGTCCTTGAATCGCCTTGTTTATGGTATTTTGTATATGGTCTCAGCACAAACTGATAATACAGAACACATATTTTTAGTTATCGTCGTGCAGTAGTATAAACACACTAAACACATGTGGCTATGCACATACAGATCGAATATCATATTCTTGTAGCTAAATACGGATGATCCGTTTAGCTTCCTGTATATAGTTATACACGTTTGAAACTTAGTATTAATACTTTTGACAATTCAAAATGAAAATAGATACTCACGATTAAGCTTCAAGTCATTCAATTAAACCATCTACCTATAATTAACTATTTACACGCTTGTTGTGTTTACAATTAGTGTAAAAATTGCTCCAAATACTAACTTATATTTGTCTATGTGTGGAACAGTACAAAATAATTCATGAACAGTTCTAATTGAAACACGAATATTTACGAAATTCGGCATCATTCGGCAAGCAAATCTCGTGACATTGTTATGCGGAGCGTGACATGCTGAGGAGTATAGATTAGATAAATTTATACATTCAACGTTTTATTTCATAGTAAACAAAATTTCCGCATATCTCAACGGACAAATGTGTCAATCTTTTCAGTTAGTGTACACATACTCATTTTCCTTTCGATTGTTGCCGAGACTTTTACCACTAGCAACGTAATAAGTTTCTTGTGATGACGTATGGCCTGGCCAGTATGCTGGCGGAGGGAGAACTTTAACAGACAAGGCCATAGCGATGCTGGCTTTCGATGTTTATAGAGTACTGTGCGCTGACGTTACCTTCGTACTCAACAGTTCTTTTGAAGTTCTAGCACAGTTTACAGATGTGTTTTGGCCTGTTATTACAATTAAATACAGAAATAACTATGACAGTAAACATTCCGATTATTAATGCTACTTAGAAGAAATACAACAAATAAGATAAAATAACATAAAAATATAACAAATATTATGAGCAACGGAAGTGTTTTAAAGCAGTAATGTACACGTGCGAGTGGAACAAAGAATGTTTCTGATGAAAAAGCTATGTAACAGAAGCTTTAAAATTTAAACAACAAACGCCAAATGTTAAAACGCACTTTTACAGAAACAAGACAGACATAAACATACACAATTTACATTGTGTTGATTTACTTTTACTCCATGACCATCGATTACAACGAGTTTGGATCAAACGAATTTCGAAACTTATCAATTAAGCTGCCATTTTCTTTATATATGTTGACGACGTTGGTGGTTGCTCTTTCATCTGATGGATATTGTTTACTTGTACGTTTTCAGTTTTGTACATGTAATTACAGCGAAAAAGTTCAGACTTAATATTGTGCGGAACATTTTAGATTCAATATGAAACGAACATGCCTTTTTCCGTTATAAAAGATTTATTCAAGTGAGTGTTACAATACCTTTGAGGGTTGACCCTAGAGTTTAGCTAGGAAACACGGATTCAGTTATAAAGTATGCTTGTGTATCTGATTTTAAAGTTCATCACAAGCTGACATGCTAACAGTATGAACAAATAAGTACATTGTATCTAACTATTTGACGGTACAGGTTGCCTATATGATCGAAGCCCCTGAAGAGTTTAGTTAGTATGTCCCATACCCCTTCGAAAAGAAAATGGTGTATATTGTTTTACACTGCGCAGTCGGTAGACCATTTCGTTTCCGATCAATATCTTGAGAACAGATGTGCACAGAGACCGAAGGTTTAATAGTTTATTTGGGCATGATACGTAGATGAAATCTGAGCACATTGGGTAAAAGGTGAAGCTCATAGGAGCCCGAATTTTGAAAGCAGTTTCCGATCAATAACTCAAGAACAACTGCCCCTAGGACCTTCAGACTTTACAGGATGATTGGGCATAATGACACTTATCATTTTTCGGTTCACAGCGTTAAACTCATAGGGGTCCGCAGTTTGAAAAACGGTTTTCAATTAGAAAGTGGCTTCTGTACAATGACTCTAAAATGTTTGCTTCCTGGACCTTCACACTTAACAGGATGGTTGGCCATGTGTTGATAAATGCCAAGTTCACAGGGGTCTGTACATAAGTGGTTTTCAATCGAGGGAATCATGAAATACTTTAGATTTATGAGAACATAATTCAAAACTCATGCAGTTTATTTAGGCTCACCGTGCTGAGTCGAAATTCTTGTTTTATATTTAGGATTTCAGGTGCATATAAGGGTATCAGTGTTTTAGATTGCGGGGAAAAGAGAAAATATTCGATTCCAGACAGGTTCTCATAAATGTTCACTGTATAGCATCAGTTAAAAGAGGGGCCTCAAGAGTACCAATAGTACAGCTGTAATAGATGTGATTTTTCCTGATTATTCCTGATAACAGACCTTTCATTCTCAAAACATATTCTGGTGAAAAATTGTACCACGTGTTGCCACCGGTTTTTATCCCCCGCCGAAAAGGCGGCGGGGGTTATGTTAATAGTCTCCGTCCGTCCTTCCGTCCCACATTTTTGTCCGGAGCATAACTGGAAAAGTATTTAGACAACAACTTGAAACTTCATAGATGGATATATATCATTTTGGAGAAGTGCAGTGCACAAGAATGATAACTATACCTTTCATAATTCCTTTGTTATTTTTCATGCATAATTGTTGTACGGAGCATAACTCGAAAAGTATTTAAGGTATCAACTTGAACCTGCATAGGTGGATACATCTCATTGTGGAGGAGTGCAATACACAAGAATGATAACTCTACACTTCATTTATTTTAGTTATTTCCCTTTGTTATTTTTCATTCATATTTTTTGTCCAGAGCATAACTGGAAAAGTATTTGAGATATCAACTTGAAACTTCATAGGTGATACATCTAATTGAGGAGGAGTGTCCTGTACAAGAAAGATAACTCTACCCTTCATAGTTTTTGAGTAATTGCCTTTTTTCATGCTTATTTTTTGTCCAGAGCGTAACTGGAAAAGTGTTTTAGATATTAACTTGAAACTTAATAGGATATATTTCATTTAAGAGGAGTGTAGAGCACAAGGTTGGTGACCTTACCTTTTATTATTTTTATGTTATTGCGATTTATTATATTTCATGCTTATTTTTTGTTCGTACATTAACTCGAAAAGTGTTTGAGATATCAAGTTGAAACTTCATACGTTAATATATCCAATTGGGGAAGAGTGCTGTGCACAAGAATGATAACTAAGCAAACACATTCGACAGGGGATGGCCATGTCAACATGGCTCTTGTTTTTGTTTAAGTTTCGCAATCGTAGTGTAATAATTGGTAGGTTAGTTCGAATTTATCTACATTGATTGCAGCGAAAATCCTTGCATCTAATTTGAACAACTTTTAATGGAAGCTTTCTAGAGTTCTGGCAGAATTTATATAAGCGACCTGCAGCGAAGGGAGTCACTTTTAGATTAAAATTCCTTGGGAAAATGTGTCATGATGACCCTATATCGCCCACCTGAATACTATTGCTCTAAACAGCAAGGCCAACATTCAACTAAAGTAAACTATACTCGGACAACCAATTGTTTACTTAATGGTAAGTTCTTTACCTGGATCCTGTCTTCTATCACCTGACTAGATTTTATAATGTGTGTTTATTTTTTGGATTGAAACTGCGCCAATTTTGAATTTCTTATCTGTAACTTAAGCAAGAAATTAAGTCTGAAGGTCAAGGTCAATCACGTAAAAACTTAAATTTTAAACGATACATATGGTCCAAATTTTATGGAAATAGCGCCAAAAATATAAAGAAGGCTAATAGGGTGTGGTCGCCTTCAGACAAAAATGAAATGTGCATGCAGAACTATACATGTAGTTCAAATTTAAATGATGCAGCTTTAAAACAAGGAAGTAGGTATAGGTAAAGTTCATGCAATGCTAAAGTTGAAATCTAAGTGCAAACAACTTAGCACTGTACAAAGTACATATTGTCCAAATTCCATAATTTCAAGTTAAATATATGAACATGAAGGTTCCTGAAGGTTAGCATATTTTTAGTTTTTCCCTGCAATCTATATAAAACTATTGACCACTTGATTGGGTTCACTTTCGTCCCCTGGACTATGATTTGAACAGCTTTGGTACAGATCGACCAGACAATGATACATGCAAAATGGGCCTTACAGAATTTTTTTTAAGACTGCTAAATTAGTTACCTCAACAGTGGTAGTCTCTTTTGGCACTAGGGCCATGATTTGAATAGCTTAGGTACTTAAGCACTAAAAATGCTACACACATAATTTCTGTGCCTTACAGTTTCAGAGGAGGTTATTTTTCTAAAATCCTAAAGAAGTTAAGATGGGCCAGTTTTGACCCTAGGACATTCATTGGTAAAAGTTTTGTAGGGGACCACAAAATGCCACACACGAATCTAAACTCTAGGCTGTGTTGTTGGGTTTTTTTTTCAATGATTTTTTTTTTAATAAATTTTCCTGTTTCCCCAAAAATGATAGGGTTCTTTTACTGAGTAAGGACAATCATCCAATGAAATTTGAAGGCTCTGGGTAATTTTAATGGTACTCCAGAGCAGAAACAGTTTTCACTCTTGAGGTCCCTGTGAACTTAACCTTTGACCTATGGACCCTAAAAAACAATAGGGTTCTTCTAATACAATCATCCAATAAAGTTTGAAGGCTCTCGGTGTAAAGGTACTACAGTTACTTTGCAGAAAAACTTTTCACTATACAGGTCCCTGTGACCTTGGCCTTTGACAAACTAGCCCCAAAAACAATATGGTTCTTCTATTTAGTAAAAGCAATCATCCTATGAAGTTTGAAGGCTCTGGGTAAAAAGGTACTCCTGTTATTTAGTGGAAACGGTTTACACTCTAGAGGTCCCTCTGACCTTGACCTTTGACCTACTGACCAAAAAAAAAACAAAAGGTTTTTTTCTACTCAATAAGGGCAATAACCTTGTGAAGTTTGAAGGCCTTGGGTCAACTAATACTCAAGTTATTGAAAGGAAACACAGTGTGACAGACAGACACCCATGGACAGGGCAAAACAATATGTCTTCATCAAGGAGACCTTGGTGTTTCAGAGCTGCAGATTTTTTAAGTTTTCTCTTTATAAGTCCTGGTGTAAATTCAAATGACTCCCCCCACCCCTTGGTGGGACCAGTTTTGACCCCAGGGTCCTGATTTGAACAAACTTGTTTAAGGTCCACTAGACAATGCTGCACATCAAATATCTAAACTCTAGGCCTTGTGGTTTCTGACAAGATTTTTAAAGTTTTCCCTATATAACTCTTTGTAAACAAGTGACCCCCGGGAGGGGCCTATTTTGACCCAGTGGCTATGGTTTGAACAAGCTTAGTAGGGGTCCACTAGACAATGCTTCACACCAAATATCTAAACTCTAGGCCTTGCGGTTTCTGACAAGAAGATTTTTTAAAGTTTTCCCTATATAACTCTATGTAAAACATGTGACCCCTGGGGCAGGGCCATTTTTGACCAAGGGGCCATAGTTTGAACAAACTTGGTAGAGGTCCACTAGACAATGCTGCACACCAAATATCTAAACTCTACGTCTTGTGGTTTCTGACTAGTAGATTTTTAAGATTTCCCTATGTAAAATCAACTGACCCCTGGGGTGGGATCAGTTTTGACCCCAGGGTCATAATTTGAACAAACTTGGTAGAGGACCACTAGATGATGCTCGATACCAAATATCTAAGCTCCAGGCTCCAACTTTTAAAATCTAATTTTAGCTCCAGTGAACCAGAAATGCAATGGATCAGAACCATTTGAACAATCTTGGTAGAGCTTCATCCAAGGAACATCCCAGGCAAGTCTCATTAAATTTGGCCCATTGGTTTCAGAGATGTCGTTTGAAAGAAAAGTTGACAAACGGACGATGGACAAAGACTGATCAGAAAAGCTCACCCTGAGCACTTTGTGCTCAGGTGAGCTAAAAATTAAAAGTAAATGTCTGGCCAAAAGTGACCCATGGACTTATCTTGAACAGTATTGAACTTAATCGAGGTCCAATAACTGTTACACACAAAATTTCAGAGCTCTGACCCTGGTGTTTTTAGATTAAGATATTCAAGTAGCCATAGCAACCAGACTTCTACAGGGAATGGAATTCTTTGAACAACTTTGATAAAGTTTTGTGTCAGGAACATCAATATGCTTTCAGAGGAGATTTTCGTTTTAAGTAATTGATGGAGGATGGTGAAAAAAGATTACAATTTACCCTTAGCCTGTGGCTCAAGTGACCAAAAAAAAGACAAGACATATTTTGTTAAGCAGAATTTATTTGACAACATGTATAGCTAGAAAAGTTAAGTAAATCTAAACCAACTAGTGGTGTAAACAAAAACAAAATTTTGTTTAAAGCATAACAGTACAGACTAACATGAACACAAAACAGTTCCTTTACTTTTATTTATAAATAAAATTTAGTACACAAAGACTGTATCAAATATAATTTTGTCAGTCTAAACTGTTGAAATAAAAACAGCTTCATACAAGTTTTATTTTAATGCAACAATGCCACAAATGTTTTAAAACAAATGCATTTAAAAAAATCATTACAAAACTCAGTCAATAAAATGTTGTCATAATTGTTTTGAAAAAAAAACAACAACTGGCAATTACATAACGAAATCATGAGTAATTGATAATGCCAATAAAATAGTTTGGATCTTTGTAAAGAATATGTATGTATATTATACTTAAGAATGAAACAAAAATATATAGCATGAAAGTTATTCATATAAGGAAACATTTAGCAATCTCAATGGATTTAACAGATTGCATTCAGATCTACATGTATAAACTGATACTAACTTACAATCAAAGACATGGTTTTCATTTTAATTCATCAACAATTTCACAACAATGTCATCTTAAATCAACACACAGAAAACAAAGACAGATGATAAACTAATATCCCCTGCCAAAGGTCACATAGCTGGAGTTTTAAGTATTTGAAAACTATGTTGGCAACAGTGATACAATGGCTACAAAAGAGCTAGCATTTTGTATATGAAGGGAAGTTTATCTCTGTATAACATGTTTGATTGAAGTCCCCAGGGTTTAATAGATTCTGTACACTTTTCAAATGTGTCTACAGATGGTTGAGGAAACTTTAAACTAACAAGCTGTCTCCTTGTAATCCACAATTATACTGCATGTTTACAGATCTGAGAATATGTAGCTGTTATAAGAATTTAAAGAGTTTTCCAAGTCAGGAGTGTTATAATCATGACCATCTTTTGCAAATTAGACAAGACCGTGATTTTGTTGCTAAGCCTTCTTATAGACAGGAATTAATAACAAGGGTGGGTTTTCTTGTCTCTGGCAGGCATAATACAGTCGAGTTACAGATTAGGTTACATACATGTTTTTTTCAAAAAACAGTCACTTTACAATTAATAAATACATTTGTACAGCCTTTGTCATTCACCATTATAATTTATCAAAAATACTACAGTGACAACTTTCTAATTATGGTTCCATATGTAATTATTTTCTGATATTATTATAAAATAACAAAGAGCAATAACCTGGCCATAATCAGTTGGTAGACTGTATCAGTGTTTGGAGTGCATTTTGCCAGATGGTATAAAATTCCATAGAGTTCCAACTAATCTGTCAAGCCACACCTGAGCTGTGCCTCTAGATGATAACTCGTCTATATTGATATTACAACAGCCAAACAAAGCCAAAATAATATCACTCCACTGCAACCTTCAGCAGTGGATAAAAACACTAAATATACTAAAATAAAACAAGAGGGCCATGATGGCCCTGGATCGCTCACCTGAGTACTTTGGCTGTAGGTTTGCTGTTAAGCAGTATTTCATTTTTTAATTGAAAATATGTAAGTGCCTACAAACCAAATATATAAAATTTCAGTCAATAAATAAAGGCTCTATGACAGAAAGTAGAAATATCTATTATAAGCTATGGTGACCTTGACCTTGACCCAGTGACCTCAAACCCTACCCATGGGTAGAGGTCCATGCAAGGAACCTCTATACTGAATATCAAAGATATTGGTCTATAAATGGAGGCTCTATGAGGTACAGTAGATAAATCTACTTTTAGCCTCCGTGACCTTTAACCTAATCCAATAATTTGAAAAAGCTTAATAAAGCTTGCTTCATGCCAAATTTTAAAATTCTAGGTCTTGTGGTTTCAGACAAGAAGATTTTTAAAGGTTTTCTTCTATATTGTTATTTAAAACTTGTGACCCCTAGGGCGGGGCCAATAGTGACCCCAGGGACATTTTTCTAACAAACTGTAGGCCTTCTTGTTTCTGACAAGAAGATTTTTTTAGATTTTCTTATATAACTCTATGTAAAACTAGTGGCCCCTGGGGCGGGGCCATTTTTGACCCAGAGGCCAGGATTTGAACAAACTTGGTAGAGGTCCACTAGACAATGCTACACACCAAATATCTAAGCTCTATAACTTACGGTTTCTGATAAGAAGATTGTTTTAAGATTTTCCTATATAACTCTATGTAAAACAAGTGACCCCCGGGGCGGGGCCATTTTTGACCCAGAGGCCAGGATTTGAACAAACTTGGTAGAGGTCCACTAGACAATGCTACATACCAAATATCTTAACTGTAGGCCTTCTTGTTTCTGACAAGAAGATTTTTTAAGTTTTTCCTATATAACTCTATGTAAAACAAGTGACCCCGGGATGGGGCCATTTTTGATCCAGAGGACAGGATTTGAACAAACTTGGTAGAGGTCCACTAGACAATGCTACACACCAAATATCTAAGCTCTATAACTTACGGTTTCTGACAAGAAGATTTTTTAAGATTTTCCTATATAACTCTATGTAAAACTAGTGGCCCCTGGGGCGGGGTCATTTTTGACCCAGAGGCCAGGATTTGAACAAACTTGGTAGAGGTTCACTAAACAATGCTACACACCAAATATCTTAGCTCTATAACTTATGGTTTCTGACAAGAAGATTTTTTAAGATTTTCCTATATAACTCTATGTAAAACTAGTGGCCCCTGGGGCGGGGTCATTTTTGACCCAGAGGCCAGGATTTGAACAAACTTGGTAGAGGTCCACTAGACAATGCTACAGACCAAATATCTAAGCTCTAAAACTTAAGGTTTCTGACAAGAAGTTTTTTTAAGATTTTCTTATATAACTCTATGTAAAACTAGTGGCCCCTAGGGCGGGGCCATTTTTGACCCAGAGGCCAGGATTTGAACAAACTTGGTAGAGGTCCACTAGACAATGCTACACACCAAATATCTAAGCTCTATAACTTACGGTTTCTGACAAGAAGATTTTTTAAAGATTTTCCTATATAACTCTATGTAAAACTAGTGGCCCCTGGGGCGGGGTCATTTTTGACCCAGAGGCCAGGATTTGAACAAACTTGGTAGAGGTCCACTAGACAATGCTACATACCAAATATCAAAGCTCCAGGCCTTGTGGTTTCGGAGAAGAAGATTTTTAAAGATCCAACTTATAAAATCTATTTTTAGCTCCAGTGAACCAGAAATGCAATGGACCAGAACCATTTGAACAATCTTGGTAGAGCTTCATGCAAGGAACATCCCAGGCAAGTTTCATTAAATTTGCCCCATTGGTTTCAGAGGAGATGTCGTTTGAATGAAAAGTTGACGACGGACGGACGGACGACGGACAAAGACCGATCAGAAAAGCTCAGCCTGAGCACTTTGTGCTCAGGTGAGCTAAAAACTAAAAAAACAAAGCATCATTTAAAAAGAAAATGTAAATTTGTACAGTAAAGATTCGTTAAGAACTAAATTAAGCAATGGACAAGAGAAGAAGAACATATAAGATAGTTAAAACATGTCTTTTATTTTATTATACCTCAATATATCCTTCAATGTAAAACTCCCATTTCTGATTGATTATCACCCTCATGGAGAATATGGAAATATTTCTTGTATCACCATGGGGTACATAATTCCTACATTACTCCGTTCTCAGTATTGTGCTAGTTAACTCCCCTGGACAGATTATTCTACTTGTAGTAAATATTAAGTGTTTACTGATCAGGATCATTGCCAAGTTTTATTTCTTTTGACTGTGTAAGTAACTTATATTGTAGTTATAAGACTTTTCAGTATAATAAAATAAATAACACTGTATACCTAAAGAAATTAACATAATTCACAGACAAAGTAAATCAGAAGTTCAACATAATGAAGCATGCATCTGGTAAAAACTAGTCAAAAACAGATAATACTTAGTAAAGCAGCAAACTAAAGCTATGTACAAAATACTGACAAAATAAAGGTGAATTAAGATTAGAAGAAAACATGAAAATGATAAAGGGCACAAGTAAACTATTAAAACCACAACAAAAAGATCAAATGAAACTGAAAACAGAATCAATTCAAAATCTACAATCTTACTGGGTAAACTAAGAAGCTTTGTAAAGGTCACGGTTATACTTCTGCACTTTTTCTTTCTGAGCTTTTTTGCTATAGTTCTCCCGGTGCAGGATTTTAGAAGTTTGCATTCTAATACACACAAAATTAAGATGACTAGAGAGATCTAATTTTCAGTTCTTGAAGTGATACTGACCTTTGGCGTGGAACACTGGAAGTGGAATGTGTGACTATGATGCATTGTTCTAAAAAATCAAATTAAATGACAAACACTCCATTGCAGCATCATGCATGATTGTACAATACATATGGGAAAAATGCAACTAATAAAAAATTTCAAAATAAATTATTTTGCTAAATATATCAGCATTCTTTAGCATTCTAAAGATACAGATATTCCCATATATCTGTTGTGAAGTAGTAATCACAGTTTACCTTTTTCTGTGGACATAGGTATTTGTCAAGCCTGACAATTTTAGGACATTTGTTGCACCTTATTCTTTTCTGCACAACTTCACTTTTGAGCAATTAATAAATACAAAAAAGACATACATTTCCATATATTTTATATGATAAACAGCTTTCTATTTATTTTGTAGATTTTTTAAAATTAAATTTTACTTCTCCATACTATCACTCTCGAGAGCTGCCAAAGAAGTGAAATCACTACAACACCTTAAACTTGATTTTTCCTTCTCAGAAAAAAACCCATTCCCTTAGCCTTCAGACAATAAGGCAATATATTTTACACATAAGTGAGTGAAACAACATACACTTCTTTTCATACAATAATGGCATAACAAAATTGTTTTAACGAATGAGGCAATAAATACAAAGGGAGGTAACAAAAGCATGATTTGCACAATAATCTTTTAAGGCCTTTTCTCCCCTTACATCCAGATTTCTTCATATCTTTATCATCCTTATACAGTGGCATTTGTCTGACCTCTAGTTGATCTTGAACTTTTTCTCTTCTTTCCAGCATGTAATCCACAGGTAGAGAGGATGAACAAAGGACAGCAAAACCAAGCAGAGAAGGAAAATATTCGCCTGAAAGTAAGACCAAAGTAAACAGTGCATTCTTTCTCATTTTCTTTCAGTGAAGTGGATTTTTCCATCCAGATAAGTATCAATGTAAGGAAGAGTATTCTGATGGAACACAAAATTACTTTAGTTCTGTATACAAGTAGTAATCAGTGAATCTAGATCAAACTTGGCCTATATGCTATAGACTGGAAACCATGTTGTCTACATTGGACATTTACAAACCAATATACATCCCCCTTTTTTGAAAGGGGGGTGTAACTATACTAGATCAAACTTTGCCTATATGCTATAGACTGGAAACCATGTTGTCAACACTGGACAAATACAAAACAATATACATCCCCCTTTTTTGAAAGAGGGGTGTAACTATCCTAGATCAAACTTGGCCTATATGCTATTGACTGGAAACCATGTTGTCAACACTGGACAAATACAAACCAATATACATCCCCCTTTTTTGAAAGAGGGGTGTAACTATCCTAGATCAAACTTGGCCTATATGCTATTGACTGGAAACCATGTTGTCAACACTGGACAAATACAAACCAATATACATCCCCCTTTTTTGAAAGGGGGTGTAACAAGTTTAGTTTTTCGTTTTCTTTACAAGCTGACTTAATCATTAATAAAACTTTTCCCTTTTACCTAGCTGAGTGACATTTCATGGTACTAAACTGCAGATATAAGCAAAGAATGACATACATGTTGTGCTCCTTCTGGGTAGGCCTCTGCCCATGAGAAGAATGCATACTGCAGGCAACTGAATATACCACCATTTACTATCATTATACCATACAAGATGCCAAAATATTCACTGGGAAATCTGGAATTACAGCATTTTACAACAAACTTTTAATTTAATATAGAAGAAATTTCAATACATAGTTTTTTCAGCATTGTGCAAGATTAAGACAATTTTTCAATTCTAGAGACACCCACATTCTTTTAAGATGCTCAGTGTATATACAGCACAAGATACATGTGATCCTGGTTTAACAAGTGAGAAAGACCTTCAGGACCATTACAAGAGAAGTACGGTCACAAGAGAAGTTAAGATCAACCCTTCAGTCCCTGTATTAAAAGTCTGGTGTCTTCCCAGACTATCTCTGGCACCCACTCCTACTCCACCATGCATTTACCTTTAAACCTCTTTATTTTAGATCAATTTGAAAACAAGTTCGACAGTTTTTACTGATCATGCTCAGTAACTGCTTCCAGCGTTCAAACCAGTACTTGTCAGAATACTGGAAAGTTATAGGAGACTGTCATCCTGGTAGGACTGGAATCAGCAACCAGCAGACAGGGCAGCAAGAATTTTTCCACAACAACTCCTCCTAAGGCATGCATTTACTTAAGAAAGAAACCAAAAAGAGAAGTATTTACTTCATAAAGCTTACTTACATGGCACTAATAAAGGCTGCTGCAAGGCTGTAAAGGAAGGACCTGTAGATAGTCATTACAATAAAGATTATGTACAGTAGCTCTATGATGGGTACAAGCACCAGTATGGACAGTAAAACAGACATAAAGCAAGCCAGAGCCAGGGGCAGCACTGCTGGCATCACCTCTCGGTACATCTGTGATTTACCATCTGCAATGTAATAAAATGAAAATGAAGTACCACTGATCTCTCTAAACATATACATTAACAGAAGTAATAAACTAAATCTCTATTCTCTACAGTAAAAAGCTTGCTTAACTTTCATCAAACACTCAGTTAGTATTTACTAAACAATGAATGGCATTATAGTCTAAAAGAAACTTAGCCGAGTTTAACATTTCTGTGTAACAAACTTTAATAATAGACAAATCCCCTTCCGATTTGACAAGAAAAGACACCCCTATAAAAAAAGACCAACCCTGAAAGAATTTCTTTATTTTGCCTAAATAAACAAGCACAACAGCTACAGGGAAAATTCCCTCTGTTCAGTGTCATGATCTAGACTGGTTACAAAAGAATACTGTTTAATTCTATATGAATGATCTTACACAGATAAAATTTTCAAATGGAGATAAAAATGGGAAAATAAAATATCACATATATACCATTTTATTGCAATATTCCCCACCTTGTTTCACTTAGTGCGCAGTCAGTTTGCTATATTGACCAATCACTTGTAGGGAACTATTTTTCTGAGTAAAGGTAGATATTCTTGACTATGGAAAGGACTCTGGCCACAAGACTCTGGTATATTTTGTAACACTGGGTAAGAAGGAGATCATTAATAAAAACCAGAATAAAGCAATACATAAGAATAAAAGGGCAGATTTACTCTAAGCAAAAGAATATCATTTCTCCTTTACCAAAAAAAAACCCTCTCAAAATCAACAATAATTATCTCACCTGCACATATTCTTTTTTGCCAGTCATACACAAATCCCGAGAAGAAGGAGGTCAGGAGGCCACCCATCATGGTATAAAAGCAAATATCAGTAAAATAACTTACTGAAATGAGAATGTAACATATATCAGTACAATAACTTACTGATATAACAATATAACATTTAATATCAATAACTTACTGAAACTAGAACTATCGCTGAATGCGATTCATACCCCCACCAATGTCCTTGACAGAAGAAGACATGGAAAGGTGGTTAAGGGAATAACTTTAGTGGCACAAATACATATACATAAAAAGAAATTATCTCTGGTGAAAAAAACATACAAATTGTACAGTTAATAGTATAAATATATATTGTCAAATCATGTTCGAAACAGTTACAAATAACCTTTCATTTTCCCAATGTACTAAAACAAACAAAAGCAGTGAAGTTAAGAAAATAGCATAATTATGTCAAAATGTAATTAAGAGTGGAAAAACTTTGCATACTGAGCTTACTTGTTCTAGTTTTAGAAATATTCGAGTACATGTTAAAATTTCAGAACATTTTCTAAGTCAATTTTTGACCTTCAAGTGTGGCCTTGACCTTAAGCTGGCACAAGGGTAAGATGGGTTCTGCACATTGCCCAGTTGGGGTGAACATTTGAGTCAAGTTTGAAGAAAATCCTTCCATTAGTATAGAATTTATAGAGCGGACACGACATATTGTCTAGTATTGATTGTAAGTAAATTAAGACTTAAAAAGGGGCATAAATTTGTCAAAATGCAATACAGAGTTATGAAACTTGACCTGCATATCTTACTTGTGATACCTCATAATTATATCTTTTAAGTTTAAAGCAAATACCTGTGCTAGTTTCAGAAATATTCAAGTACATGTTAAAATTTAAGAACATTTTCTAAGTCAATTTTGACCTTCAAGTGTGACCTTGACCTTAAGCCGGCACAAAGGTAACATGGGTTCTGCACATAACTTTGTTGAGTTAAACATTTGAGTAAAGTTTGAAGAAATTTCTTCCATTAGTGTAGGATTTATAGAGCGGAAACAACATATTGTCTAATATTTGATTGTATGTAAATTTGAAGACTTAAAAAGGGGCATAACTTTGTCAAAATGCAATACAGAGTTATGAAACTTGACCTGCATATCCTAATTGTGACACTTCATATATATTTTAAGTTTCAAGCAAATACCTTTTCTAGTTTCAGAAATATTCAAATACATGTTAAAATTTAAGAATATTTTCTAAGTCAGTTTTTGACCTTCAAGTGTGACCTTGACCTGAAGCCGGCAAAAGGGTAACATGGGTTCTGCACATCCCCTTGCTGAGGTGAACATTTGAGCCAAAATTAAAGAAAATCTTTCAATTATAGTAGGACTTACAGAGCGGACATGACATAATGTCTAATATTTGATTGTTTGATATTTGACCTTCAATTGTGACCTTGAACTTGAGCTGACACATGGGCAACATGGGTTCTGCACATCCCCTTGTTGAGGTGAACATTTCAGCCAAGTTTGAAGAAAATCCTTCAATTGGTATAGGATTTATAGAGCGGACACGATAATGGAGACGGATGGACTGACGGACCGACCAACGGACGCGACAAAGCGAATCCATTATGCCCCCCCCGCCCCCACATTTTGTGGTGGAGGTATAATAACAATATAACATTTATCAGTAAAATAACTTACTAAAATAACAATATAACATATATCAATGCAGTATCTTACTGAAATAACAATATAACATATTTCAGTACAATAACTGACTGAAATAACAATATAACATATATCAGTAAAATAACTTACTGAAATAACAATATAACATATAATATCAGTTAAATAACTTACTGAAATAACAATATAACAAATACCAGTACAATAACTTACTGAAATGAGAACAAACCACATATCATTACTATCAGTCAATATAACACATTTTTCAGTCAATATAACACATTTTTTCTATACAGAAAATTGCCAGTATTATATTCCTGTATGTACAATTGGAGTGGGGTTAGTGTTATCCAATATTATGTAATTCTAAGTTTTGATTTGCTGTTAGAAGAAACGATTATTGCCGAAGCATAACGTATTTTTACGAAGTACTACCTGTTGAATCAATTTGCGAATGCTTGATTCAGATGTTGAGTTATTCTGGAAATTCTCAGACAAATTCACGTGACTGTCTAGTAATATTGTTTATATCTGCATATATCTGGATGTTATGCTCCATTGTTTTTATATACATGATTTATGGGGAGGTTTTATGTCTAAGATTTCTGCAAAAGGTGAAGCAGCTTAACTTAACAGAAGAAGTCAAATTTAATATTGCAGTTGTGTTTAATTTGAGAATAACCATCGTAATAACAAAATCATAGCAGGTTACCGTAAATACTCTGTACATAGCAAGCACCCGAATAGTGGAGTCAAGGGAGATAATGCTGAAAATTGGTTTTCATGTCAATATTGTTTGAACATTTTTTGTATATTTAGTGGCTATTTTGAATTATTTGTTCCAAAAATATATTATTTAAGTTCCTGTAAACTTAATTTTAGGTTTCATATGAAAAATGCATTATTATATAGGCCAGATTTGTAACCAAAATTGTCCATACATAGCAAAGAAAAATACTGCTGTTCTTTTTATTTTGTTGATGTGCATCACTATTAAATAGAGTACGAGTAGGTAGCCAAACAGAAAACAACATTCAGATGATACAGTCAAGAATCTAAAAGTAGGGGCAATACACAAAGAAAACGAGCATACACCGGTTGAAATAACAACAGTCCAATTCATTGTGTGGAAAAACAAGAATTATGGTCCAGTGGACACAACTAACCCTGCCTATATCTTTTGGTGTATCAACACATAAAGTGTCAGTCATTAAAGACAGCAACACTCTATTTAAAAAGGAAACACCACATCACCCTGCTTATAACATTTTACTGACATTTTTCATTACTATTCATTATGTCATTACAAGTATTGATACAAGGCATGAAAAAGCACTGAAATATCAATGAACTATTAATTCACTCTTTCATATTGATCAGTTCACTGTTACACTGTATAATGTTTTAATAATTTTGTGTCTAATATATATTCTTAGTATATAGTACAGTAATAGAACCTATTACCAAAATGTGCATTAATATAGGACCATTATACTGTTTTGCAATGAATATGAACAAGAACCCTTATAAATATTTAGGATTACTTGACGTCATCTTAATGTATTACCTGTTGAAATTTCTTACACATATATGACAGATCAGAAGCATAGTAATAAGTGAATGTATCTCACCTGGTCTTTATGTTGAATTATATCAAAGTAATCAAGGCATGGTCATAGTTTTTAATTATAATTGATATTACAAGTATATTAGTTATTCTATTCAAGCATGTTTGTTATTCTGTTCAAGCATGTTATTCCATGAAATTCATGTTATTTTGTTACTTAACAAAACAAACAATGTTTCAGTATCATAATTATCACCATTAACATCAAGAGATACATGGAAATAAAGGTTGAACAAATATGTTTGTTGTTCTTCTTCAAAAAATGTGCATTACCTTAGTAATAATATGTCTGAACAGACAGATCTTCAATTTAAAGATATATATTAAATTCCTTTTAATTTACATCTGCAAACAAAATAGAGTGATGTAGCTTAAGGTTCCTAGAAAATACAATAAAAACCATACACTCCATTTGAATTTTCCTTGTTATAAATGTTTTTACTAATTAACTTATCTATTTATATTTATTACTCATTTATTTGAACTCAACTGCAACATAAGGTCTCATAACTTGTTTTAGGCACTGTCTAAACACCACTCACAAAGAGAGCAAGAGTATTTTTCATCAGTTGTACCTCACAGCTGGGTAAATAAAGGCATGTAACAGACTTATGTCTTTGCCAATAAAAACATCTCATACTCTGGCTGAGGCTGAAAATTAAGACCTTTCAAACTACAGGCTTATACCTAGCCTATGAGCTATAAAGGTTTTCACATCTTTTTAAAGGTCAGTATTGGAATGCTCTTAAAACTTTGGATTTTTTGTACTGTGACATTTCTGGTGAGAGTTTTTGTATGAATATAACTTGCTACACTGAAATGTTAAACTACAAGTTCACCTTTTCAAACTGTAAGTTATTACACAGAAAGGGGAAAAAGGGGACAATAAAAGAGATCTGGTCATCACCTTTGGTGAAATAACCATATAATAGACAGCTACAAGTTCCTCAAATCATGACTCAGGTCAGAAGCATGGTTCCAATATATGACCTTTAATCCCTGTGACAATCATTTCCAAAGCAGAATTTTTTGGGCAATCAAAGACAAAGACCATTTGAAAATATGAAAATAAAAAATTAAAAAAGGAACAAAACTAAATACCTTGTTCTTCATCCTCTTTTAACAGTCTATTCAGGTATTGGTTGAGTGTTCCAATGAAGTAATAAAATCGCAGCTGCAGAAGACATAACCAGAGATTATGTGTGATAAACTTTGGTTGTAGAAGACAACTCTTCAAACTGGGTAAGTCTGGCTTGGCATCTGAACCATCAGCTTCACAGAAAATATAAACACTCTCATAACTAATAGGATTTTCTGCCAGTAAAGACAGAATCAAGGAAACAGCAAGTATGGCAGCTTGCATTCAACACTTACATTATCTTCCTTGCTTATGAAATTGAAAAGACAGGTTTTTATTTGCTATAAAAGCTAATCCTTGCATCCAATACAAACAAAAGTTTACATACTTGGTGTCTGCAATCTGAAAGAATTCTTTAAACTTCTGATGAAATAAAAACAACAGTTACTGAGTGATAATACACAGAACTATTGTTTTTGAGTTGAAAGGTTAGTCTTGAATCCTGCAGCTTTTGATGATGACATGGAGGTTGTGGAAGAATTTTAAAGTTATTCTACATTCTCTTTCCTTTATCTTTTTTCATGCAGTCCAATATCAAAAAAAAATTTTCTTAAAAAACAAACAGTGTCAGAATCAGTGAGGATTCTTAAAAAAATGCAGACATGATTTACCTCAGGAACAACATTACAAAGCAAAATAATTACTTAACAATTAAAGTCAGTAAATAGATTAATTCATTTAAATCTGAGTCATTTTACTCATTTGGAAGACATATTCTTTCATTCATATTATCAAATTCCAGCTTCTACCTGTCTGGGTATTCTTCTTCAATAGTTCAATCCCCGCCTCTTTATCTTCTGGAAGCTCTGACTCATGACCTGTCTTGACCTCTGGCTTTGATATGAAGTCTTTTGGCAGGAAGAAAAACGTACTGACCAGCAGCAGGATGTGCATGACTGCAATAATGATGAACATGTTCTGTCTGCTAAACCCGTTCTCATAAGCAATCTACAAACAACAACATTTTACTTTATTTATGCATCATGTCAAACAACAGAAATAACTATACTATGATCCGAGACACAGGCTTACCATTCAACCATAATATCACATGATACGCAGTCCAGCTGAAGTAATGACCTACTTAAGAGTAGCAGTTTAAGGATGTGTTTATCAAATTTTTAAAAGCAGCATGAATTTTCAATGAAAACTGATAAAAATAAATAAAAAGCTTTCCAAGTTTCTAAACAAGAGCTGTCGTATTTTCTAAGTTGAAAAGTGGCCATAATTCAAACAAAATGCTTGACACAGTTACCTCCTCTTGTTAGCAGAGTAAGCTCTTGATGGTAACAAGTATTGTAAGTTTCAGGGCTATATCTGCAAGGGTTAGGTGAATAATGTTACCTTGCCGAAAAACTTTAACCTGAACTAACGCCGACGCCTGGGCGAGAACTATAGCCCTCCTTATTCTTCGAATAGTCGAGTTAAAAATAATTGTTGACAGATTGACCATTGAAATAGATTTACAAATTCTATAAATAACATATGCAAGTCAGAACTATACTCATTAATATACTTTAAATTTGTTTTAATACATAACACTTTGATGAATGGTTATAAAAAAATAGCATTAAATGAGACAGAACTAAGACTATCACCAAAACAAACCTTAACTATCAGCATGACAGCAGATGACATGTCAAAACCACCACACAACAATCCCACCACAGAGGAACTGCCAACCAGGAACAAGTTGGACACCTGAAACACATACATTTCATCAGCTTAATAGCACAATATACATTTATGTAAGTTTTATACTTAGCTGCTAATTCATGGATTTCACAGTACATGACCTGAAGTCTACATTTACCTTAATATGGCAACCAAAAATACTGTTTATTTTTTTAAAATTCATGTTCAAAATGGCCAAGATGTAGGATGGTTGACATAAATGTTCAAAATACACCTTCCAGTATAGCTGACCTTTAAGATTAATCTTAATACTTAACATTACATCACCCATGCAGACCACTGAATTTTCCGTGATACTCTTCCGCCAAGACTTTGCACCTGACTTTTTGATAGAACGAGCAGATTGGAAGCTGACTTATACTTTTAAGTGCAATGTTAACCTTACTAATGAGATAAAGAAATCCAGCCAATAAAAACAGTCTTAGATTTTAAATAGCAGTAAATTTAGTCAAAATTAATTTATTTGTGTCATCCTAAAAAGGCAAACCATGCATTACAAAATCTTCTTTATGTAACATTTTACCTTCCAGTTTACAACCTGTTCAGACAACACTGTCTAGCATCTTACGGGCAAACAATTATTTACTTTTCTTTCACTACATGTAGCTAATGACTCACCAGCCTACCAGCCAGTAAGCTATAATCGGGGGGTTCAACTTCAGTACTAGGCCAATATATAGGCTGAACATGTAAAAAAAACATTTTCATTTCAGTTAAAGTTAGTTCCCAAATATCTTATCACACTAAGACGCCTTCATTATTGGGTAGGAGAGATGATAGTTTCTTAATGGCTAATACAAACCCTTAAGGCTATATTCTTTTCATCAACAAGAAAGGGTCATTGAAGAAAACCTTTACTAAACATGACCTGTCAGTAACCTAGTAGCACTAGGAAAGTGTGACCCTGCTTTTTTTTAAACATAATACAACCAACTACCGGTATGAGGTTACATGTAACCTGAAAGTGCACACTACCATCAATACTGTAACCTAGGTAGGAGTGTCTCAATATAACTGTATACTGTTAAACCTTGGTATTCACCTGAAAAATATTGTACTGTGGTAAAACTGTCACCTAGCACTTTTGGGTGGTATTTTGTAGCTAACTGCCACCTTCCATGATCATTAGTAAAAAACTTTCTTTTTTCATCATTTAATAGCTAAAAACAAGTCTATCTTTAGCAAGTTTATATCAATGACAACTAGAACTATCGCTGAATGCGATTCATACCCCCACCAATGTCCTTGACAGAAGACGACATGGAAAGGTGGTTAAGGGAATAACTTTAGTGGCACAAATACATATACATAAAAAGAAATTATCTCTGGTGAAAAAAACAAACAAATTGTACAGATAATAGTATAAATATATATTGTCAAATCATGTTTGAAACAGTTACAAATAACCTTTCATTTTCATGAATATCTGTTCTAGTTTAAGAAACATTTAAGTATTAATGGTTATATCAGAACATTTTCTAAGCCTAAAAGGAGCATAATTTGTGTCATAATTCAATGGAACTGTAGAATTTTCGTCATCTGAGCTTGCTTGTAACCATTCATATAAATTTTAAGTTTCAAGTAAATATCTGTTTTGGTTTAAGAAATATTATAGTAAATAAATTTAAAGACATAAAAATGGACTTAACTTTGTCAAAATACAATACAAAGTTATCCCCCCCCCCCACTTTTTATAGTTATGAAACTTGACCTGCATATCTTACTTGCCACACTTCGTATATATTTGAAGTTTCAAATGATTATCTGCTCTAGTTTTAGAAATATTCAAGTACATGTTAAAATTTCAGAACATTTTCTAGGTCAATTTTTGACCTTCAAGTGTGGCCTTGACCTTAAGCTGGCACAAGGGTAAGATGGGTTCTGCACATTGCCCAGTTGGGGTGAACATTTGAGTCAAGTTTGAAGAAAATCCTTCCATTAGTATAGAATTTATAGAGCGGACACAACATATTGTCTAGTATTGATTGTAAGTAAATTAAAAGACTTAAAAAGGGGCATAACTTTGTCAAAATGCAATACAGAGTTATGAAACTTGACCTGCATATCTTACTTGTGATACCTCATATATCTTTAAGTTCCAAGCAAATACCTGTGCTAGTTTCAGAAATATTTAAGTACATGTTAAAATTTAAGAACATTTTCTAAGTCAGTTTTGACCTTCAAGTGTGACCTTGACTTTAAGCCCGCACAAAGGTAACATGGGTTCTGCGTATAACCTTGTTAAGTTGAACGTTTCAGTAAAGTTTGAAGAAAATTCTTTCATTAGTATAGGATTTATAGAGTGGACACGACATATTGTCTAATATTTGATTGTATGTAAATTTGAAGACTTAAAAAGGGGCATAACTTTGTCAAAATGCAATACAGAGTTATGAAACTTGACCTGCATATCCTAATTGTGACACTTCATATATATTTCAAGTTTCAAGCAAATACGTTTTCTAGTTTCAGAAATATTCAAATACATGTTAAAATTTAAGAATATTTTCTAAGTCAATTTTTGACCTTCAAGTGTGACCTTGACCTTGAGCTGACACATGGGCAACATGGGTTCTGCACATCCCCTTGTTGAGGTGAACATTTCAGCCAAGTTTGAAGAAAATCCTTCAGTTGGTATAGGATTTATAGAGCGGACACGATAATGGAGACGGACGGATGGACGGACAGAGGCGACAAAGCGAATCCATTATAGCCCCCCCCACATTTTGTGGTGGGGGTATAATAACCATAATGTGTCTGGTCAGATAGGTGCATGCTTTCTTAACAAAGAGCAATAACTCTGGAAATAGTGAAGATGGAGTTATGATTCTTGGACACTGCACTTCCCCTCATTGTGATTGACAACTGTGTTAAGTTGCAATGAATTCCAACCAGTAGTTTTCAAGTTATGCTCCGGACAAGGAAAACAAAAGGCAATAACTCTGAAAATAGTGAAGATGGAGTTATGATTCTTGGACACTGCACTTCCTCTCATTGTGCTTGACCATTGTATGAAGTTACATTGAATTCCAACCAGTAGTTTTCAAGTTATGCTCTGGACAAAGTAAACCCCGACTGACCGCCCAACCAACCACCGGGTGACTCCTATATACCCCCCAAACTTCGTTTTGGGCATATAATTAAACAAAAAAATTTTTTCAAGCAAACTTCAAGATAAAAATACATTATATTCAACATAGACTTGAGCTATTATGCAGTCGAAGGGAAGGAACATTACATAAATAAAAAGCACAGAGTACACAACAGATTGAAATCCAGATATTACAATCATTTCTGTTCAATGCTATTTGTAAGCTTTGACCTGTCAAGCCATGATTCTAGTCAAACTGCTGTGTTACTCTGGGGTTAATAAATGCTAAAGTTGAACTTATATAATTAATGCATCACTCTGAAAAGCATAAAAAAGTTAGCATATACAGCAATACAATTCATTTAAACTATCGTATACTGTGTTTGACAGTGTCTTACCTCGACTTATCTAAACCTAGCTGTAAAAACTGAACATCAGAAAAATCATTAAAAAAGATACCGCTACTGTATAATGTGACAGCAAAACATCTTTCTCACACAAATAAACAGAAGTCTACTGAATGATTATAATTGGTCTGAAAAACAAACAAACAAAAAACAGTAAGAATGATTTTATGAGAAATGTTTTTAAGAACATCTGTGAGCTCCAAAGTTGACAGGCTGGGATGGTAGAAGTAACAGTTGTCAAAATTTGCTTGGAACACCTTGACTTCTGAAACAACTGTAAGACTATCCCTTTAAACGCAATACCTGAACTGATTTAAAATACGAATAAATGCAACAGGTTCTACTGTAAAGCATAGTGATATATCCCATCAAAATCACCATATTATTAATATGTCAATTATTTTAAATTCAACACAGGAAGATTAATTAACATTAAAATATAGAGAATTTGGTATCAGAAAAAAACACACCTGCATATTTGTGACCAGGATAGGTAGACCTCCTATACCAATAAGAGACAGACCAGGGAACATCAACCAGGGGTTCTCCTTGCTGATAAATGCCATCATAAGACACCCCGAGACGTACATCACACTGAAATACACAGGCTGCTCTAGCACAACAAGTAAAGATAACATTCTGTTACTAATCCATTTATTACATATCTTGAAAACCTTAGGTTAATTCTAATTTGTAAGAAGTTCGAAGCTCAAAAAGTTTCAATTAAGTAAGAAGTTGTCAATTAGACTAAACTAATAACCTATGACTGAGCAATGCTGTATGTTCACTATGTAGTACTGTCGTAGAAGAATAAAAAAGCACTAAATGACTTCTATTCAATCGCCTGTCAGCTGCCTGGCTTATATGACATTATAGTAGTGTGACCATTTTGTGGGTCTTGAGTTCAAATCTACCACGGGGTTTAAAGCTTAATACAATGAACACTGAACAAAACCTTGTAGTCACTTCAGTCAAGTTAATGACAACCGACTGACAAGTTCGTGTATAAGTCAAGTTAATAGTGAACAACTGCTTTATCTGGAAATAATCTTACTTACAAGGGATTCTGAATCGGAATCACACGTTCATAAGATAACTGGTTAGGTACCTGAAAAACTACACAATATTGGTGAAAGATAATTACTATACTTACAATGAAATCAGACGAGTGACCCGTGTACCAAACTTGTAATTTACATGTCCGAGCACTGCACAACCCAAACAGAACAGACCCGAGCCTATTGTAAAACAAAGTGCCATCAGACTGTCCTGAGACTTACATTGTGCCTTCTTCATGTTGGTCGGCAGTGTCACAACAGTAACATTAGAAAAAGGACTTCCTGGAGTAGTTGTTGCTGATATTTCTGAATTCCCAGTCGCATTTAATGCAACAACATTGACTTTACCGGGATCATTGTTAAGGCCCGAATAAACTACTCCTGAATCATTCTTACTAGCACTAGAATATTTTGCCATAGAACTGTTTGTTGTATCTTCACATGCATATATGCCTTCCGCCTTGAGAACATAATTAATGGAAGCCCATCCGTAAAGATGTCCCGCAAAAAAAAGGCATTCCATAAATGCCCAGCCGGCTATGATGAACTTCTTCCACCCTATGTCACCTTTGCTTGTGTCTGCTAGAACCATTTTTGACCTTTGACTATCACAGTCCTATTCCTCTAGAAAAGTGTAAGAGATGCAAACAGGCAACTTCAGTCACTTTCTTCTTAATATTCTAAAAATAATATAGTGACCTTGAACAAGTGACCTTTTCAAAAATCATCTTTCAGCTGTCATGATTATTGTATATGCCATGAAATGTCAGTCCACACTAGTTGCCCTGAAAAACAACAAAATAATGAAGATTGAAACACAAATTTATAACTATATAGACAGAGTGAACTTTTAGGATTAGACTTCAATCTGCACATGAACTTTAAAAAATGAAACAACTGCACTGCAGTAAAACAAGATTTTCTTTTATCAATGCAATGATTATGTAATACTAGCTAGGCTCATCAAGGTTAAATGTATATAGATAAATCATACAGATTATACGGCCATGCATTAACTGCAGAATTTAGCTATTTTTGCCCCAACAATCCATAATGATTCTGACCAATGCATGCTTCCAACATTAATATTATGAATTATAGAAACAAAATTAACATTAACATCTTTCTTTTATAATTTACTAAGACTGTACTAAATTGTCTACAGGCATCAAGGCATCAGGGAGATCACAAAAGCTCACCTTGAGGTCAAAGTGCTCAGGTGAGCTAATGATATCAACTTATGTTAAACATTATATTCAGATAGATTAGGCCTAAAATAAAATATTGTTTGTTTCTCCTCCCGCTACCTACCCACAAAAATCATAGCTACCCAAAATTTTTATTGCAAAACAAACAAAACAAGTTTGTATTGCACATGGAAGCAAAGTATGTCAATGAGAATCACATCTTTATATTTGACTCATATTTTTGCATTGAAAATATGCAAATTGGTATGTATATATTGAATAAAACTTTGAAACTTTAACTGATGCTAAGCACTCACAATTTCTGCTTCTTTGAAATCCATATACCAGTAATTCAGATACATAAATTATATTATCAATAAAAAATATTTTAGATTAAAAAAAAAGTATTTTACTTACCTACCTACTCTACCCAAACTGGTATGAGTTGTGGGAGGGGAAACAAAAAATATTTTATTTTAGGCCTAAAATTGTTGTGTAAGCTGTATTCTTGTCAATTGTATACAAAAACTACAGACCAGGAAAGCTCATTTCAAGTATTTTCACACATCATCTGATCAAAATCTTTAGACATAATAGGTTTCACATCATATATCTTCATATGATAAGACTTATATTCACCAATAACATCTATGAGATCTAGGTTAATCCAACTGATTGCATTATCTGTAAAATGTATGCATAAAAAAGTGAAAAACAATAAATCTATACCTTCTCTAAATAAATTCACTATTTTTTTTAATCTAACCCACTCCCCGATTCATATGCATTAAAATGTTATGATAAATATAAATAATTTCAACCACTTTACCTTGAACACTATCCAAATTTAAATTACAGTGTATTTATCCAGTGTGTCCAAAACCTGGAGCAGTTATACATGCACTACCAAATAAATACTTTTCACAAGCAACAACACTTTGCTCAGTTATACAAAATAATGATGCAGTGTTCAAAATTTTTAACTTGGTTTCCAAACTCTTTTTTTTTTTTTTTAAAGTTATTACAACATGTCATGAGAAAGCGAAACTAAATTGTTCAGACTTCAACAAATCCTTCCTTTACAAGATTAGCTGAAGCTTTCTGTACTGATTGATGTATAGGTGAGATACAATACTGAGCCTTACTGTGGCAAAACAGTCCTCATTTTAGGCCAGGAAAAATACTGTGACTTTTTTTTTATTAACAATTTTGCAGTACTACTGATTATGTGTTTTCGCAGTCAAGGTGATTACCGGGTATTTTTTCTCAAAAAAATTATTAATTTGTAATATGAAAAATCGTCAAATATTTTTTTTTTTATTTATCATGTTCTAACATAAAAAAGTATCATAAGTATTAACAAAACTCCAATAACTAATTACCAGTACCTATCATAATATATTATAATTTACAACAATAGTTCATAATTTAAATCATGTCCCTTTTTGTGTGACTGGGCTCAAAGAAAGTTATGTAGTGCAAAAAAGCCTTCATGGACATTTTATCCCTACTGGGTACATTCAATATCCTAGAGGGATATCCTGATATTTAGAGGTCACAGCAAAAAGAATATAAGTGTTTGTAGAAACACATACAAAATGGAACATTTCTGCTGTCACAGTCAAGGTATCATTCATTTGTCCATATAATTAGGTCAACTTCTAACATTTCAACAGAATTTTGTAATTTTAGAGAGAGCACAGGCTTGAAGCTTGTTAATCATAAAGGAAGTAGCAATGTATTTAGCACATTTTCATACAGTTAGGATATTATCAAACTTTGTATGAATAACATGACCTTTTAGTTTCTATATCTAACTTTTTTTTAAGTGTCCTTGTAAAATACAGCATCTACTGATGTCTCAGCGAATTTGTTAAATTTATGAATGCTGTAAATGTTTGCACTGAACCACACTTTCTATAAGTGGGAGTCTGGAAGACCGGACAAAACGGAGAAACCAAACTATTAAAACTGAACATTTTAACAACTTTCAAAATGCAAAATTAATAAGCAAAACATGTGAACAAAAGAAACTACCGTATATGTAGTTTTTAAGAAATTGACCTCCCTTCTGTCCCCTTTAATTAAGATGACACCTAAAATATGAAACAGAAAGTAATCTTCCCTTATACTTCTTATCTGATAATACATTTTCTTCCCTTATAATTTTTTATATCTTCCTTAAAAACAGCTTCATATCTTTGATTCAAATTGCTTTTATGATTTCTTCAAACTAATTTAGGAAAATACATGTCTCAATAATTTCCTGTCAGGCCTACATGCAGGGGCGTAACGATACAGCTATCTCACAATACGTATCACGACAGGCAATGACAATGGGATACTTTTTGATACAATACACTGGCCATTGCAAAAAATCTGTAAAGAAAACTTTAAGTTCAAAAGCCTAAATAATTTATTTCCTAAACATTCATTGCACTTTTTACAATTGAACATTAGCTTATTTAAGCTTGAACATTAACTTTATGACTAAAAAATCCAAACAAATAACTTAAAATCAGTGTTCAGTATACCTTGGCCTAGTGTATACTTAATAGCTTGCACAAGTTTACTGTGAATAGGAGAGCGAAGTCTGTTTTACAGTTCTGGTAATACAGTTCCTGAGAAATAAGGACAACTTGGAACATTGTATCTTGGTTCGAGTACATAAAGATGATGTTGAAAATCAAAGTTTTCCACCATTGAAAAAGGTTTAATATCATAAGCAATAAAAATCCAACTGCCATATTTATTGCCTTAGCTTTCAGATGCACTGAACCAAATTTAGCCACTTCAATGCATCAGTTATATTTTGTTGTCTTTTAGGTTATTTCGTGGTCAAATTCAAATGCTGTAGGGCATGATGTTTGCTTTTTATGTGCGCTAGAAGTAGCGCTACTAGATTCTGAACTTGACAAGGGCGATCAGTGATCACATGTGTCGCCTGATGATAGCCAATTAAACAGTAGTATTGACAGGTGATTGGAACAGTTTGTAGGCTAAAACGCATTTTTTATTCAAGGGCCATAACTCAGCCAAAAATCATTCAACCGAAAAACCTGTAAGACATGCGCAAGTACTTAAGGTACAGAAAACAATTCTGTAACATTTCATTTAAATTGCTTTAGTAGTATAAGAGAAGTAGTCCGGACAAACTTTAAAAATACAAATCATTAAAGGGCCCTAACTCTGACAAAAATCATTGAACTGGAAAATGCTGATGATATGCACAACTAGACTTGATACTGATCATTCCTGTAAAGCTTGGATGAAATCGCACCAGTAGTTTCTGAGGAGTAGTCCAGGACAAGTTTTGTGATGGACAGACAGACGAACGGATAGACAGACAGATAGATGATGGGGAAGTGATCCCTATATGTCATGGCTACTTTATAGCATGTGGCAGCTACTGTGAAGCCTGCAACACAAAATTCATTATTTAGCCAAAACACCTTTTCATTCAAGGGCCATAACTCAGCTAAAAATTATTCAACCAAAAAACCCGTTAGATATGCGCAAGTACTTGAGGTACTGATCAATCCTGTAAAATTTCATTCAAATTGCATCAGTAGTATAAGAGAAGTAGTCTGGACAAACTTTAAAAATAAAAATCATAAAAGGGCCAGAACTCTCACAAAAATCATTGGACTGGAAAATGCCGACGACATGCACAACTAGACTTGGTACTGATCATTCCTGTAAAGTTTGGATGAAATCGCACTGGTTGTTTCTGAGGAGTAGTCAGGACAGGTTTTGTGACGGATGGACAGACAGATGACGGAGAAGTGATCCCTATATGTCGCGGCTACTTGATAGCAGGCGATATATTAAAAATATGGAATGTTTACGATTGAGATGCATTGCCATGTTAGAGATATTTCCAGCCTTGTAACTGACTCAAAGAATCATATTTTAACTTGAATTTGTTTCCAATGTTTACTTTTTAAAATGTAAATATGGCAAATGATTCAAAGAATGATTAATCCATGCAAACTTATGACTGTCTTCTTTTTTCCTTTCAAACACCTAGACTCTTCATGAAATGAGTGTTTCACATCCAGAATATATTCATTACACATTAAGTTTTCTATTACAATGGAATGTCCATGTTGACTGTTACATATTCAATTCAGGGTGTTCTTAGGTCTCATGGAGACCTTCTAATTGCATCTGTGGAGAATGTCTCCACACAGTAAATGAAGTAATTCGTATTTATTTTTATAGCCTGAAATATAGTGCCATGATATCTATGTGTAACCCTAGAAAAATTCATCTGCCCAAAGCTGGGTCTGAACTTGGGTACCTTCAACTGCTAAGCGGACACTCCCATCGCCAGAAAAGCTAGCTGATAGGAAAGGGAGTAGAAGTGCAATATTATACCTCTGCTACATACACTCCTCCTTAGAATTTGTCCTCAAATTCCTGGAGCACTTGATGCCTGTGGGACTGTCTAATGGTGCCTTCAAATCTACACTCATGAATATTATCTGTTGAGTGGCAAATGAAACCTGGAATCCATCTGCCTTGAGCTGGGTTTGAACCAGGCTTGGGGTAATCGAATACAGTAATTGTAATCACCTGTAATTGATTACTCAAGTGCAAGTATTCAAATGTATTTGATTACTGTCGTACATCTGATTACAGGTAATTTAATTCAATCGATTACATAGATAAAATTTTGTATTTCATCATGAATACTTTTGATTACTTTCTGATTGCACATGAACACTGGATAGATGATAAATCCATTTATTGCATTTTAACTGCTGGGGCAAAAGATAAAATTATATGCTGCTTTTGCTAGAAATAAGTAATATGCTAATTATATTTTCAACCTCATCTCCTTAAGAAAAATATCCTTTTACAACATATATTGATCACAATTTGTTAATTGTCTCCTTTGTGTGCTCTTTATAAGGATCAATGATCTATTGTGTCACCTTTCTTAACACATATTGCAGGTAACCTTGCTACAATTGTGAATTTGTACTTCAATAGGTGTGAAAGCCATAATCTTAATAATAATAAAATTATAGTGAGACATTGCCCCAGGGAAAATAAAAAGTATCAGTTAATACTAGTGATGGGATATTGGTTGGAGAACTGCAACCGATTATCGGTTGGAATCCGTTAGCAAACCGATGCGATATATCAGAAAAATAATCGGTTAAATGTTATTTATTTACATAATTGTCTATTCAGATATTTACGCCTTAAAAGTGACTGTTTTACAGTACGCTCAGCGCGGATTCTGCCTTTTCCGCGACACCACCTGCGGACATTTTTTCTTATTGCGGACAAACGCAGCAATCGTCTGCAATGAGAGGGCTAATTTCCGCCGCCATCTGCGGCGTCCAGTTGTTTTCACCAGTGGCCAAAATACCAAAACTTATATTTAAATTATCGATAAAATTGGTTACCTGTTTCTCGTGGCGGAACATGGTTGGCTTAGCTCAAAAATAAATATTTATTTTATAAAATTTTCACCGTGTTCTTATTTAACAAGATGACTTTAAATCAACCAAAATACTTAAATGGTAATAACATTAGTTAAAATTTTAGATGTAAAAATATTGAAACGGCATTTAAAATGAAAAACATTACCCTTATTTTGATTGTAAAATTTGGAGTGACCAGCGTTGATAGACACAAACTACATACTACAGAGTATACTACAGCATCCTTGTTCCCTTGAACTATCGAAAACCGTCCCAAATTAGAACATTCCTAACAACAATTACATGTTACACATGCTAATTATCGGGGTTATTTTAAGTGAACTGCTTTAACTGTCAAAGAAATTACGTCACTCAATAGCGGCTTTCAACTTTTCACAAAGGGCACCATGTCTTCAGATTAATTCAAAATCACAGCTGACACCTGTGTGAATAACATACCTAAATACAAACTAAATCACCTTTTTTCAAACTAGTTTATAAACCAATCTGAGCTCTGGTTTGAAAGTGAAATGTACAGATCTTGTATAAATATATTTTTTCGATGCATAACAAATACTTGTAAATTTCAGTGGCTCAACACTTCCCTTTTATATTTCTATCATTTGGGGATGAATTTCACAATCTTTGATATCGTAATATTGTTGTGAAACCTATATGTAGCCTTAAAGGAACAACCTGTCAATCACAATTCCAGTGACCTATGATCTTTACACGTGATACAACACTGTATTTTTATTGGTTGTAATTCAAGAGCTAACCTTTGACAGCAAGCCTGAGTAATTTTCCATAAAAAATCCCAGTATTTTACCGCCTTTTCCACATCACATGATCTATTGCTGCATGCTTTTGGATGCTTGCTCTCTACTTTCTATTCTCATTTTCGGAAAATCTTTACATAGTAACACCTAGTTTTGTAAGGAGATATTGAAAAGGATTAAGTTTTCATGGTGTAAGAAACAAAAGTTGACGTTTTCATTGTTGTCTCTTGTTACTTTTTCGTAAATGCCGTACACCGAGGTTATTCAGTATTTGACTTAAAAGTGGTTTTCACAACCATGAACCTTGCATATCTATTCTATTTTCGAATTAAATACGACAATAATTTGCCGTGATTTAGAGTATTTTTGTTCATGATAATTCAATAACGAGAGAACAACAAGATGTACGAACAACAAATACATTGTATCTACATAATTTTTTTTATTACAAATTACAAAATTTTACATATTTTAAGTAGTAAAGTTTTAATAATTAATCATAAAAAGCAACAGTTTTCACAGCGATCCGCGGTGATTGACCACCGCGTTCCCCCCGCGATTTTCCGCGGCGTTCTGCGGGGGAGACGCTTACCGCCACAGATTCATGTCCGCGATGGTGAACGTTTTCAGTATGCGTGGTGTCGCGGACAAATTTTGTGCAAAATTTTGTCCGCGATGAGTCTTATCCGCGGGGTCTCCCGGGTTTTGCAAAATCCACGCTGAGCGTACTGTACTTAGAATTCTAATGATCGTTTGAAAAAGTAAATAACTTAGGCATATGTTATTCAGCTGGTTCCAAAACTAAGTTCTTTCAACTGATAATACATGGATATGAAAATGTCACAGCATTTTTGTCCCTTGTTGACAGACAGATTCAATCAGACATACCTTTTTACAATATGAGAATCTATCAAAGTTTTTCTAATTCTTGGGCACTTATTGTTTGACGCTATGGGCGCCGCCATATTGACACTTGTGCCTAACTGTATGATGTTAAATAAATTTTCATTGGATAACTGCAACGAAATACTAACGCTTCATTGGCTGACCATTTGCCGGCATACTTCGGTTTTAACCGTTAAGCATTAATCATGTCTGATATTTCGGATACTTTAAACTTTCGGACAGACATGTGTTCTTTCTTGAGTGGGGACACTATATTAGCAAAACATTACTCAAACACAGGTCTTGAGTTCCAAAATATAATGCTGAAGTCTGACATTAAAATACTGGATGGGAAATTTCAAAAGATTCGCCTAACCGGTGTTTTTGCAAGTCTTTTTACATAGACGACAAATGGCGATGTTCATATTCAAATTGTCCTTTGTTGGTGGTAAATTCTGTGCGATCTTTTAAAACCAAAAGACCTTCCATACATTAGACTTAGTTTTGGAACTTAAGTGGTTAAAAATTTCCCACTCTGTATTGTCATCTGCTAAAGACAGATTAGTTTTGGAACCTGGGTGTTTAGAAATATCTGTATTGTCGTCTGCTAAAGCAGCCATTTTGCGCACTTTTCAGAGTTATTTCCCATTCGGAAATCTTCTTTCGAACCCATGTGTATTTGTACCCGCTATCGACTCAGAGAAAACACAATCGATTATCGGAATCGGTTGGGCTTTTCTAGCCGTTAATCGATTATACCCACTAATCGGCCCATCATTAGTTAATACTGCACAACACCAGTTGTTTAACTGTTAACCTAAAAAGAAATCAGAACCTTTTTATAATGTTCGTTTTTATCCAGTATAACAAATGAGAGATATGTTTTTGAGCTCCCTCTGCTGAATATATATGACACACTGGCAACAGAAAATCATTTGACTGCTTTACTAAGCCAATGTTTTTCCTACAAATAATACTTGTTTCATGTATGTTAAAAAAGTTTCCATTCTGATTTATCTAATGTTTTCTCTTAGAAAATTTGTCTTGCAGTTTGAAATAATATTGAAAGTAATCAAATGTTATCTGATTACTTGACCACAAGTAACTGTAATGTAATCAATTACCATCAAAACATTAAAGTAATCCAATGTAATTGTAATCAGGAAATTTCAAAGTAACTGTAAAGTAATCAGTTACTAACACAAGTAATCAGCCCCAAGCCTGGTTTGAACTCAGGTACCTTTGATTGCTAAGCAGACACTATCTCATCACCATAAAAGCTAGCTGATAGGCAAGGGAGTAGAAGTGCCGTATTATACCTCTGCTACATAAGAGTGATCTGTTTAATTAAGTTAATGACAGTGTACTGGGTGCCAAAAGACATCACATTTTTAAATGATCTGATTAAAATCAACTCCTAAAAATGCTCTGCTATCAGTGCGCAACGACAAATCAGTTTCTATTCTATTTTTAACCATTTGAATGCAAATGGAAAAAATCTATATTTAACTGGGATCCCAAATAACTCAGTTGTTTTCTGTCATAAACATCACAATTAGAGTGATTGACTTGATGCATAAAAATGTTTATATATGTAAAAATTCTCAGTATAGTTGTGAAGAATTGCTAAACTACCGTATATACTCAGCCAAAAGTCAACACGACCATTAGTCGAGAAGGGGTTTTTGGGGTTAAAATTCATGATTTTTACTAAGACCCTTTCATATATCGAGTTAGATATTTAAGATTTAACAAAATCGTACAAATTCAATATCTACAGTAAAGGGAAGCAACTACGTGGATAGAGTGGTGTGCTGTAGTTTCATTAAACCAAAGACGTACAAGCAGTATGTTTTAAGATATTTTGGAAGGGATAATTTGAAAGTGACACAGTAGTTTCCTGTCAATATAATTCGTTTAATTAATAATTCATTTAACTTGCAAGTGGTTCAGTATCAAAATGCACAAAAAACAAACACACAAATATAATACCAAAGCACATGAATAATTTTAAACAGGAATTATCACACTGAAATTATACTGGTTATTATGAAAAAAAAATAATGCCAGTAATTGTTCACACCTCTCATCTCTGAATAAAGCATAATACTGTTATGTTTACATAACAATAAGGACCTGTATGATATATGATTATACATCCGGAAAAGCCCTTTTATCAATTAACAAGGGAAGTCACTCTACAACAACCGCAACATGGCAGTGTGTTTATTACATGTCAATCAGATGTGTGAAAAATATCTTTGTCATACTGCCAAGCAGACTATTCCAGGCCCTTCCCCACAGAATTTTCCAAGTGCAACTGTGAGGGGTGGGTGCGGGAGGGGGTAATCGAAATTTTTTTAATCCTTACAATGAAATTAATCATTTTGGGGTAAATTTAATGGGAGTTCAAACAAAGACAAGAAACATGGCAATGCCACGAAACCAGGTTTTCAAAAATGTTGTTCTGATTCTATACTATAGTATGAATTTTGGAATGAAGATTGCTATGAATATTCAAAAGATTATAACATGACATGAAGGAAAAGATAATATTCATGAGAATACATGATAATGAGTAGGATGTAAATTTCGGCTAACAATACTGTCTGCAAGGAGTATACTTAATAATGAGACAACAATTTCTGCACGTCATCTTGATGTGGTAAACATTTGTCTGAAGTTTCATCAAAATTCTTCAAAGGGTTGAAGAGTTACAGAGCGGACAGGATTTTCAATGTTAATGTCACTGTGACCTTGACCTTGGAGCCATCAAAATTCTTCAAAGGGTTGAAGAGTTACAGAGCGGACAGGATTTTCAATGTTAATGTCACTGTGACCTTGACCTTGGAGCCAGCCATGCGGAACATGCGTTCTGCACGTCATCTTGATGTGGTAAACATTTGTCTGAAGTTTCATCAAAATTCTTCAAAGGGTTGAAGAGTTACAGAGCGGACAGGATTTTCAATGTTAATGTCACTGTGACCTTGACCTTGGAGCCAGCCATGCGGAACATGCGTTCTGCACGTCATCTTGATGTGGTAAACATTTGTCTGAAGTTTCATCAAAATTCTTCAAAGGGTTGAAGAGTTACAGAGCGGACAGGATTTTCAATGTTAATGTCACTGTGACCTTGACCTTGGAGCCAGCCATGCGGAACATGCGTTCTGCACGTCATCTTGATGTGGTAAACATTTGTCTGAAGTTTCATCAAAATTCTTCAAAGGGTTGAAGAGTTACAGAGCGGACACAATTTCGTTTGACGCCCGCCCATCCGCCCATCCGCCCGCCATACCCCAATCTAATAACCAGGATTTTCAAAATTGAAAACCTGGTTAAAAAGGTGTTCAGTATTAACATATTTTAATATCTTTCACCGTCTTTTAAATAAATAATCATAAATAGGTGCATACTAATATAATCAAAGGGTCTACAAATTTTTCTGAGTATGAGTTTGGGATAACTGACCATGGCAAAACAGAGTTGTCCCAAAATCAGTTTTTGAGTGAGAATTATAAATAAATAGTTTTTTTCTGTCATCATATTTAAAAAAAAAAGAAACAAAAAATATACAGATACATGTATTTAGAAGGAAGGAAACCTTTATGGTCTTATGAAAACTTTCAACAGAAACTGCCTAGTATAGTCAATATGGACTTTTAGGAGTTGAAGTTGAACTGTGTACATCTTTTGAAGGCAATAAATGACAGCAATTTCAAGAGGAAAAGAAACTTTCTTAATGACAAAGAAAAATAACTGTTACAAATGATCAAATCTTGACCATTCATCTTAATCAATAAATTAAATTCTGTAAGGTTGCTGTGTCTCCAGGACGCAGTTTTCTCTGAACAAAGAGTAACAATAGGGCGGGGTCGCGAAAACAGGTGACAAACGGACTATCCGAGATATCTTCACTTACATGGTGCCTATGGAATGTCAGAATTAATTTCAACATGGTTAGAAATGGACTGTTTATTAGAGTGGGCTGTGTTTTTGGACAGTTGACCTATATTTCTGACTGTCAAAATGAGGGTTGTCCAGGGCAAAAATTTTGTTTACAGTCGGTTGTCTGAGAAAAATTGTCCCCAGCGTCGGACTATATAACTTATAATAGCTCAAACAACTGATTTTCAATCAAGAGCAATTAATGCCATAATCATAAAACATATTTCTTCAAATTACTTCTTCAAAATATAGCCCATTATTAGCAGTCACATGTTTATCCATACATCCTTTCATTACATGGAATTTATTGATCGACGGCTGCTGTGTATATTAAGTAACAATTCAGTGATACGCAGTCGTCTGCTGCTCTAAAAATTCAAGCGCCCCGCCTCTAAAATCAACGTGCAAGCCGAAATTCAAGCGCCCCGGTAACTTGGATCATGAAAATCAAGCACCCCGTTGCCGGGGCGCTAAAACGGCCTGGGGAATGCCCTGCTATTCAAAACGAAGGCTAGTCTCTTTTATAAGTTCTTTATTGATTAGAGGAGCTTGCTGATAATAATGATGTAATTATGCTACGGGGATAATTCCATGCAGTGTAAACAATATGACTTTCATACAGGCAAGTATCTTGTAATACGTTTGATAAATTTTTCATTTTCTTTACCTGACTAGCCTATACGTTGAGCAACAACTTTAAGACCATTTTCAGGGGATTAAAAACTCGACTTTTGGCTGAGTAAATATGGTAAGTTACTTTCTTAGTATTGGAAACACATCATAGTATAAAGTTGGTTACACTTTTATCGTTAAAAAATTTACCTAGTTAGTCACATCGTAGGTACTTTATATTGTTAACTTTTACGCTCAGAATGAACATTCCGTAGTGGCTCAGTGGTTTAGGTTGCTGATCATAGTTTTATTGACCTGAAGGTCATGGGTTCTAATCATTTTAAAATCAAATTCTTTTTCTTCAGTTTTCATAACATATAGGAGAGATCGTGTTTGCAAACATTGCATAATCTTTTCATCTTTCGGGCTGGCAGATGCCGATAGGCCTTGTTTTTATGGTATCGTTAGTGTTTTTCTATAACTTTGTTTATATTACACATATTTATAAAAGCTTTGTTTCAATGAAAAGGTAATTAATTTAACATTTTATTTATTAACATATATTTCATTTATATATTAAAATGAACAAATTATGAAGACTTAACTTACACTATTTTTCTAAGTAGTTTTCACAGTTTTCTGGCCGTACGAAAAATTAAATGTCACTAAAAATCGTTTTTCATTTTTAAATCATATTTTAATATAAAAATATGAAAATTATAAGTTATTCAGAACCATTTAAATTTTGAAATTCCATAATAAAGCAAAAAAGTTATGAAAGTTTAAAAATTCCTGTCTTGTTCACAACCATTTTTTATGTTATTGTTTTTGCCCAGCAGATATCATATCTGTTTTGCCGTGTGACGTCACAGCGATCTCTCCTACATATTTTTTTTCATAGTATATCAACTTCTGATTTTTATGCAAACCAACTTTAAGCTTAATTTTGTGTGCGAATCAGTCGCTTTGAGGAAATGTTGTAAAATATTGAGATAATTGTATGTCTGGGAAAATTTCCAGCAGCTTTTGACATTTGATAAATACTGCATAACAGGCCTGTTTATTTGAATATTTTTGTCACCATGCTAAATACTCTAATGAATATTCATTTAGAAAATACAAACTTAAACTTAAATAAGCTTATTTAAACTGAAGGAGAATTCATTTATCAAAACACGAAATATTTTCAAAATATTTAAGATGTTTTAAACATGCTATAAAACATTAACACGCGGTGTGTACATGTAAACCATAAAGACACGTCATAAGATGCCGTCTCATTGGCTGGGATATAAATAGAATTACTGGAAATCCAGACTATCGAGAAAATAGAACTGAATGTGTCGCCTTCAGATCTAACCATAGTTAGATCATGAACTTAGGTCAGATTGATTAAATCACAGGAGTTTGAAATACTATCAATAAACAAGAGATATTGTAAAAATTATGTCCTCTACATAATAACAAAATACCAGGAATGCAACGCCTTTTCCCGACCCAATACATGTCGGACCGAATTATACGAACGGAACATTGAGTGGTAACAACCTAGCGAGCCTCCTCGATAAAGAACAAAAAAAAGCTACCTATAACGACCGATGATATTCTTTAACACGCCATTCTTAAAGAATAATTTAACAAATTACGCTCATTTCTTGATTTTTAAACTTGTCGCCGTAGCCATTCGCTGACGTCACACCAATCTCAGCACCGGAGTAAATATTAAATTATTTCATTTTGAGATAAAAATTACTGTTTTATTTCATTTGGATGGGATAAGCGTAACTGTCTTCTTTGAATCTTATGCTGAACGTCAAGCTCAGAGGTGAAGTTCAAAGCTGTTCGAGCGTAGGGGTTTTTTGGAGAGAACTGGAGTCTTACCAAACTCTTTGATGGCACAGGTGTTTCAGGTGGACATCTCTTGACAGCTTTATTTATAAGGTCTTTTAATGAGAGCCATTCTAAAGGTGAGATACATTATGTCGCCTCTCATCTGCAGCAGTCTTTTCTTCAACAATGGCACCTAGATGTGAAAAGAAAACATCATATGCTCCACTTGGTCTTCCTGGGTTAAGACATCTTAAATCTGCTAATAGGCCCTTTTCTCCAAGAAAAATGAGCCTAAGTCTTTACTGAGTGACTGGATGTTCAGCTACTGAGGAGTCCATAGTCAGCTCCTTGTATATGAAATCTGTAACTGATTGTTTAACTTAAACAGTATTATTCAGCTTTTCCTTAAATGCCTTTTTTTGTGCTCTACTATGACAAACATTCAAATGTGGTCTTAACTTTTGAACCATTCTTGCCCCATCAGTTAAAATTTGAGCCTCTGACCTACTGCTATTAACTTTTACAATACAGTGAGTAGTAACAGTTCCCCCTCCAGGACAAAATTTTATCAAGTCTATGGGACATGAAAGCTGAAGCTCATCAAAATATCTCAACCTCTGCATGTTATCAACAAAAGGTTAATCTAAATGTGAATCTTCATCAAAAATTACAGGGTCACACAGATCTTTTTGCTTCATAACATTATCAATTAACATGTACTTATTTTGACAGCAAGTATTGTTTTGTTTCTATGATCTAGAGTTGCGTGACTGTCAATTGTTCTAGCAGGATGGTCGCTTTGATTAGTGACTGGATTTATCAGATTGCCTGACAAGGTAGTCTTTGTAAAACACTAAACAATCTGCAAGATGCCGTATTCTTCTGCAGCAACCTTCCACTGTGCAGTACTGTTCACCACAGGCTTTAGTAAGATACTGTATATTGCTTGGCTGTTACTATCCAACTGTTGTGCACTCATGGGGAGTTCTTTAAGCTTCTTACGCTTAGTGTCATTATACCCGGTATATTTCCCAAACATAGGTGGAACTGGTATGACTTCTTTAATTTTCAAAGCAGCTCCATTGATAATGTCCTGCTGATTTGTTATGTACCAAAGTGCATTACAAAGAACCTGAAATAGACAAGTCAATATTAAAAGCTTCATTTATACAATGAGTGAGTTGTGGTAAAACAGTAAACTATCTATTTATGTATCTATTTATGTACTTCATAATTTTTTCATTGCAAAGAATTTTGTATTTAGGTTGTTTCCAAAAGAGGTCCATTCATATAACACATATCCTAGTTAATAATAGTATTTGTAGCATGTGAAATGAATGTTTAAAACACATATATCTTTTGAAGGAAACAGGAAAGGGAATGAATTAAATGAATATAGACCCATGTTTGACAAATATTTGTACGAGATGTCAGAATAGATATATTTAAAATTAAGTGGCATTTATATTAATATTCAGTAAGAAAGCTCAGATTTTTATCTACAGAGCACAAACACTGGACACATGTTAAAAGGAGTATGTTTGTTTGGTTTTTGGGGTTTGCATGCGCAACGACAGTATTTCAGTCATACAGGGATGTCAAGCTAATTACAGGCGGAGGAAACCTAGAGTGTACAGAGGCATCTGAGTAGAACCACCGACCCACCGCAAGCCAACTGAAGGGCTTCCTCACAAGAAAATCCAAAGTACCCAGACTGGATTCAAACCACAGTGGTGAGGGTCTGAGAGATTGCAAGTCCATGACCATAACCGCTCGGCCACGGAGGCCCCATAAGGATTAATATTATTTATATAAAAAGAAACCATTTAGACTCACTACAACCATATTTAGCAGAAAGAATATATCACACCATCACCAGATTTATATCAATATTGAAAAGTTTAGTAGGCTTTTAGAATCTACAGAGCAAGCATGTACATTTGTACTATGTACTACATGCACACTGAAAGAAAAAGGAAAGTATACATGTTGGTTTTTAGAATTATTTCATTATTGGCTATAAAGTTTATTCATGTGATGGAAAATGAACTGATTTCTTCTTATTGTTTTGCTTTGAAATGAATTAAATATAGTTTTTTTTTTAATGTATACTTTCTTTTTCCTTTCACTGTATATTAAATCTACAGAGCAAGCATGTACATTTGTACTATATAAAAAATTAAACAATACTATGCTGCATATACAATATACTCACATATTTTTTTATACTGCAACAGCAATGAAATCAGTATTAACATCCTTATTATTTAAAGTATTGTTTTTTTTTTAAATATTAAAGATGGATATGAATAAAGTATGATGAAATGGCAGTATCATATGCAAAAAATTTTCTTAAAAATCTTTTAATATTACCTCAAACCTGCTTAAGAAATATAAATCAATTATAGGCTTTGTCAGAAATCAGTAAGAAAAACATTTTTTATTTGCTTGAAAATTTCATTCTGTATTTATTATTATAAAAGCAAATTTCAAAATACCTGAATAAAGTAGCTGCCTTGTGTTTGTGCTGTGCATTTTGGGAAGTCCAGTTTCTGCTCTATAAAACTATCAACCAAATCATTGTAGAGAAGATCTTTGCTTGAAAGTCCAGACTTCAAACCAGAACTGAAAAATAGCAATTTATTTTTAAACTGAATTGTATTTGTAATTTATTAACTTAAGGTTAACAAGTTTTAGTTGTAATATTAAAACTGTTATAGCATTACTTTAAAAAAAAAGACAACTGTCAATTGATCTTGTCTAGATGTCAGAAGTTTATATCAAAACAGTCAGATCTAGATCGAAACCATGCAAGCCTGGTGATGCTACACAAAATAAAAAACAAACAGGTCAATGTCAATCACAATCACCTTACAAACACAAGAAACAACAAATTCCTCATCCCACAATCAAAAACACAACATCACATGGACTCATTTTTCCCAAGGACTATACAACTCTGAAACAAATTACCGACCGATATTAAGGCTACCCCAACTGTGCCAGCTTTTATCAGTGGACTAAACAAGCTTTATAGATTTTAAGCATTCAAAATAAATGTTTAAGTAAGATCTTCAGTTAAATCTTATTTTCTTTGTTATTATCTTTTATAATTTTAATGTTCCTGACACGCACCTGCCTATTATAGTCAGTATTGACTTTTGGCTAAGTTGAAGATCTTAAACATTCAATGCCTTTTCTCTCTTCGTATAAAATTACAGTACAAACCTTGAAGCTTTCTTTTCAGGAAAACCTCTGCCTCCAGCCATCAACATCTGGAATGCATTGATAGTTTTTTTGTTTGTTTCTTGTAGTACGGACATAAATAATGGTTCAGGATTTTTATCCATTTTTTCCAAGCATGTGAACTCGATACATTTTACATCAAACCTTTCCACAATTGTACCAATTGTCATACATCCTGAAATGATTTTTTTTCTATTAGGGTTTCAGTAATGGTGGGTACAAAGAATGGTTTATATGCCTGCATTGGGGGCACTCAAAATCCCCAATTTTATCAGTGTCAGAAGAGGATTATGAACGATGGAGATTTTGATATACACTCATATGCCATATAAAGCAATATATAAATGGGCTTTCAATATTAAATATTTATATTATTTTATTCTATCTTTATAGTATTTCTGTTTTATATATAAATAAAATGAAATATTTAAGACTATACTGTAAAAGGCATATATGCACCTTTACAAAAACATTTTCAACAATATACAAATGTATCATTCCGGAAAAAGGAAACGCTGCCGAATATTGTCTATCAGATACACAAATCGTATCAGGTGAAACAGACCATAATTATATCATTAATATTCGAAATGATATACACTACTTTTAACAGCCTTTCATTCGCTTGACCTTAATCTTACCTTCTATATCAAAACCTTCTTCTTTTTCGCAAAGAGATCGTTTGCATTTGGCCAAGAATGTTGTTGGCTTTGAAATTTGTCTTCGGTCGTCATGCACCTCAGAAAACACCTCGCTGATAAGGCGATGATGCGGCACGGTTTTCATAACATTCTTTCTTTCCATGTGCCGACACTTATCAAATGTAAGTGCCAGAACAGTCGCTGCCGAACATGCAATTTTCCATGTTTTTTTGTTTTGCTAGCGGCGATCGTAAGAACTATACATTCGTGAAAATTACTACATGCTGATTCGCGTACCGTCCCGTATACCGTACACAGGAAAATACTCGATTCGGCCCATGAAGCAGCAAATGGCATAAAATAATTTAGGGTCGGCGCCAAAACGATAGGTTCGGTCGGGTTACCGGAACCACAATATTATTTTGTTTTGGCCTTATGTAGAGGATATAATTTTTTAACAATATCTCTTGTTTATTGATAGAATTTCAACTATTATGTAGAGGACATAATTTTTTACAAAATCTCTTGTTTATTGATAGAATTTCAAACTCCTGTGAATAAATGAAAATAAATACAAAAAAAATATTTATGAGGTGGAAATAAAAACATGATCGTTCATAATCAAGACTATCCTCGTCCTAGACATCTAGAACTGCCAGTATATGAATAAACCCGTTGAATTTGACCCACCCCCACCCCCTAAAAAAATCACTGGCTAGATTGATATCGCGAAAACTAATGTCCCATTGTCATAAATCTGTATTTTTAATAATAGATAGTCTTCTGACTGTGTATTTCTGTTAAATAGTATAGACAAAAGACATTTCTGATATAAGCATAAATGAAAATGGGACGTAAGACTCATAACTTACTACTTACGTTTCACGTGCTGTCTTGCATGCCCGATACAATTGCAATCTCCAATGCAGTGATCTCCCCTTACTGAGCGTTGGTCAAGGCCGGCAAGACTCCACAATAACTTATGGTTAAACACAACTAAATCAAAATCTAAGCCCCAGTCTCATTTTTTTTAGCCTGTGAGTATATGTTACTTTTACCGATTTTGAAAAGAATCATGAGAAACAATATCATTCCGATTCTTTCATAGCATTATCAGACACTTCAATACTTTACGGTACAATTTGCCAAAGATTCGGATCATTCCTGTTTATTTGTTAATGACAAATATCATCCAACAAATGTTTGACACATTTAGGCCTGTTTCCAATTATTTATTTCAAATATTTTTATAAATAAGAATGATTTACAGAGAACTCTTTCCATTCTTAACCGGTCAGTCAGCTTTGTCCGTCTATAGCTCATCACAAAATTGATTGTTAGACATTATTGAAGACCGAGAGTACCGATTATTTATGTTTTTCAAATTGTTCATGTAATAGCTGAAATGTTCCTTGCATATTCAAAGAACTGACCAAAAAATATAATAAATCAGATTTCTCCGTATTCGAAAAGGTCCACGATACTGGACAATACCCCTACAGAAATCGTATTGTTGTCCGCTCTGTATGATTTTGATGACTCTTTCCTGACCGCCAGAATCCCCAAGCTGCCTATACAAGTGTCACTGAGCCGAAAAATGAAACGAATACAAGCCTGCGTAGTTTTAGAAATGGTATTATAAAAGTGTGTTTACTTAGTGGGAAAATTAGACTGTAACTAATTATGACGGCTGTTGTACTTCATATTGTACTGTTTTGTGTTTTATATATTATGATGGATGAGTAGTATAAGGACTTAATAAAAACAACATGTTCTAAGATTATATTAATTTTATATACATATTTACTAGTACTACATTATATCTAAACTGGTTAATATCTTAATCCAAACTGTGTGACTACTAGACTAATTATGCTATCAGAGAGTACAAAGATGCTGCATTATAATAAGGCGGGGCTAATATGTCAGGTATACAATTACAGAGTTACAGTCACTACACATATACTTTGTTGTTTTGTTGAACCATATTGTTCTTTGCAAATTGTCATCATATTTGCATTATCATTTAGAAAAATAATAATTAAAAAATATGACTTTTTCAATGTGCGTTTACTCATTCTTTGTAATACCATCAGGAAATGAAATAAAAGTGAATTTAAATATTACGTTTTAAACTTATATCAGGGTCTATTAAATTTGAAAGACCCTTCTTATATGAAATGGTCTTTTTTGTTGGATTTTTTTCATTTCACGTTAAAATCCTAATTTATTTTACAAGACATGACTGTTTGTCTAAGCTCTTGATGAATTAACCATAGAATTCACACTATATTTTGACAAGTTCAGGTTTTAGATATAATCTGTTTGCTTTCTTAATTGAAAAAATGGTAAAAAATGTGTCTTTGTTACTTCTGACTAAATTATCAATAATTTATACAATTCGTTTTGGGTACTTACATTCGATACCTCTTGAATTAACTATACAGTTGTTCAAATCAAGAAGTCTTTGTAGATGATTAGAATGTGCATTTTTTTAATATAATGAAACTTTATTAAACGAAAATCAATTCGGTTTTCGTGATGGTCGTTCTACGACTGACGTTGTATTCTTACTACAGGCAGGGCCTTAATTAAGGCCCAGCTACATGCTGTAATAAGTCTTATCTAAAAATTCAAATTGTGGTGCATTTTCATTGTCTACCAGAAGGCATTTGATGTGTCAATAGAGATGCTCTGTGGACAAAACTAATACAGAGTGGCGTATGCTGTACAATGACCAATATGATTAAGTGTATATATTCAAATGTTCAGGCTTGTGTGAAAATGTCTAGTAATATGAAAATGTCTGAGTTTTTTATGTAACGACTGGCTTGAAACAAGGAGAACCATTATCGCCGTTGCTTTCTATACTCTTTATAAATGATTTTTGCTGAAAATATGGATTTTAACTCATTAACAGATCAAGACTGCGATCTATTATCTATTATATGATCTTATTTGCGGATGGTATAGTGCTTTTCACAACGGATCAAAAAAAGTCTACAATCACAAATAGATACAATACACCATTATTCGGTAAAATGGGGCCTGAAAATTAATGTTAGTAAAACTAGTAATTTTTTTAAAGTGTTTGATGAAGTTCAACTTCATATTAAAACCAAACTTACCCCTCTTGACTAAATGATTGTTCCGATCTTAACTTATGGATGTGAAGTATGGGGTGTATACAATTATAAAGAGGTTGATATGGTACATTTTCGTTTTTGTAAATATTTATCAGACATTAAAAAACCGACTTACGTTGTTTACGGAGACCTTGGTCGATTTCCGTTATCAGATATCTGTAAGGAAAGATCTATTAAGTTTTGGTTAAAGATTATGAAAAGTGCTGGCTCACCTATTTTTCGTTAATATAGAGCAACAGTGGTACTAATGTTTCGTGGACTAATAGACTACAATCAATTATCGATCATCTTCGTTTATCAAACATAAGATTGTACTTTGATATAAATGTTAATTATTACAGCACATTAAAAAGAAGGATTCGTGATCAGTTCATACAAGAATGGTGTGTTCGTATAAACTCTATGTCTAAATTAGATAGTTATAGTACATATAAAACCGAATTTTGTTTCGAACAATATCTTCATATTTTATAAAATGATACATTACGAAAACAGTTGACTAGATTACGGTTAAGCTCACACAGTTTAAAAATAGAATCAGGGAGATATAACAATATTAATAGAAACAACAGACTTCGCAAATTGTGTAACCAAAATTTATCTGAGCCAGAATACCATTTTATATTATGTTGCCCTAGGTATAGATGTATAAGATCCAAATACCTAGGCAGATGTGCATGGCCTAGCTATCAGAAGTTTAATTACTTAATGTCGTCAAAAAATAGAACACGATTGATACACCTTGCTAAATATATTAAAGAAGCATTTCAAATACGCAAAAATTCTTTTGAATTTGAATGTCAACTGATCTACTGAAATTGATATTAAGATATATTTTTCTATTGTATACATTTTCACTTTTATGTACATCTTGTCTTTGCCATACGTAATTGGTATCTTTGTAAATGGCCAGAGGCAAATATTTTGCTAATTGCCAATAAACTTGAAACGAAACTTAACTGCACACGGCGTCATATCCACTTGAATAAAATGTGCACTGATTAATCAAACGCGATACAGTAGTGTATATGTGGAAGCTGTCGGTGTGTTGATTGCATGAGGATCGCAATACACAAGTGTCAAATGGTGCGAGCATTCTAATCCATATAGCCATATTAATTTGGACATTTGAAAGTGGTCAAGAAAAGTATAAAATGAAATAATAAAATTGTGAGATGACAATTTGGCCTGTTACAATACTAAGGTTGAAACCAGTTTGTGATTGTTTTGTTGTTGTTGTTTTTCTTTATATTTAATGACATAAAATCCAGTGATCAATCAGTTTCCTTTGTCTTAGAGAACCTTTTTCTTCTATTTCTTATCATATTAGTCTGTTGGTATTAGTATAACTGACTGGCTGCAATTTGACAACTACGTGAGATTCTCGATAAAAAGAAAAGGTATAATGATATAATTACATCACGGAACTTATAAAATACTTGTTATGCCAGTAATTGTAGTCCAGTAAGCTGAATATTGTTAATGTTCAATCAAATGAACGGTCTGTCTGTGCAGTTGTGTAAAGGTCAAACTGATGCTGTTGATAAATTTACAAGGAATGTTTAAACGTACCTCTTGTATTCTAAGACAATTTTCACATCAAGTTAGTAATTTAAACACCATGATACCATCCTCATTTCTAAACGCACATGAAATTGACAATACAATTTTAGGAAATGAAAAGTTGGCCAATAAGAATATAATACGCTTTGATGTTGTTGTTTTTTTCCTTTGGAAGTTTAACTTGTTGAAAATCGAGGTAAGTTGTGCTTTTTATGTGATCAGCTACCAACAATTCTTTTACAAGATTTAGAAAGTGAACAATGTACTGACTCATTTATTCTTGTACCCAGCCAGCAGAGCAGAGTTTATTGTTTGAAGTACGGATCTTCATTTAAAACGGTATTTATCCTATGTCTTTAGATTTACTTCCCTTGGTCTGAGTCATCTCAGGTATTCGTTAGGTGTCGCTTTATACAGGTGTACACAATACAGTGTAAAATAAAAACAACTAAATTGTCACAAAGAAGAACAGACGTAGAATGGATTTCCGGCATATCATTATTCCTTTGTCCGTCCTTATTCTCATAACCAAAACAGGTAAAGAAACAACAACTCACTGCCCACCTGTAAGCTCAGGTGTGCCTGTAAACAAAGTGGGTGGGGAAATCATAATCAGGAAATAAGACTTCGCATGCGGAAAATCGAATGTCAGTCAAAAATCCGCATCATTGTTGATCTAAAGATTTGGCCTAGACTATTAAATGTTTATTTTTTGACGTATTTAATTCTTAAAATTTTGGGTTACAGGATTATTTTACTATTTTATTTTGCTACTCTAGTCAAATTTATCTATCTATCTATCTTTCGATACTGCCTAGACTCCCCTCACGGGTATTACTGGCAGGTGCGCGTCTGTGCAAGATAAAAGTTGTTTAAAAGCATTGAAAGGAAGACTTCAAAGCGAGAAAGTGAGATGTGAAGTAAAAAGTGCGAAAGTGTTAATATATAAGGTGAAATGTATTTATAAGTTAAAAGTTGGTTTAAAAACACTGTTCTACGCGATCAGGGACGGCTGGTGAGCAGAGAGGGGCTTAGGCAACATTCTGGAGAACATTCAAGCAAACTCTCTTCATGATACCTGTTTTATCTCCCTGATTCTATTTTTAAACTGTGTGAGCTTAACCGTAATCTAGTCAACTGTTTTCGTAATGTATCATTTTATAAAATATGAAGATATTGTTCGAACATTCAAGCAAACTCTCTTCATGATACCTGTTTTATCTGTCCAATGTTTCAGCTCAGTTTATACTTCGTAATAGTATAATACAATTCCCTATTAGTTTGTGCTAATACAAAAAATTCTTGTATGGACTGGTCTACATATAATGCTTACCTTCATTTATCAAGAGAGTTGCTATTTAAGAAAGTGTTCTATATTTGGGATCAGGACACTTCGGACCATGGCCATTTCGGACCAGATTTGGGGACACTTCGGACCAGATTCTTTTTCGTGATTCTATGATGTAATACATATTTAATTAAGATAAAATATTTCTAAAAAATTTGTTAAACTTTAAATAAAACAATAATAAAAAAATAATAATACCTTGTGCATGGATCCTAATGTAGCAAGATATGTGGTCCGTAATGTCCATCACAATGTCCGTAATTTTTCCAAATGTTTTAGATGGTAATTACACTTTGAAAAGAAATCCTGTGTATTTTATTTAAAGTCCTTGTACTATTTTAGTAAAAATAAAACCAGAGAACTTTGTAATTATGTAAAGTCGCTCACAAAAGATGAAACTGTAATGATAGGCTGGACACTCGTTCTCAATTCCATATAGATACATAACAGTATGAACTTGTGAAATTCCTTATTAATTAACAAAAATTTGTTAGATTCCTTGATAATTGGTTGATATTCTAATCATGTTAATTGTTCTTTTGTTAAATTTACCGAAAAAAGGGATCAGAACGTTTGTTTGTCAAGAAGAATGTCAAAATTAAACACCAACATGATGCTGTATTAATCTGAAATTTTATTTGCAACATATATTTACAAGTACAACAATACCCTTATTACAGTGGATACAGAGTTCGCAAGGCATTTTCAGTTTATGTCAGTTTTTAGGATGAACCATTTGTAATGCTGCCATGTTCTCATTTTATACAACACTGGGCTTGTGTTTGTTTAAAAAACATGTTTGAATTTGTGGTTGTTTTTATCCTAATTAGGCGATCGTCCAGCGATCAGTCTATTAATTGCCACTCGATGTCTTCTTTAATTGAGCAAACACCATCATAATCAATTTGAGTTAATAATATCAACATGACATTCTTTAATTGAAGTATGAAAGGTGCGAACAACCACTTTAATTGGTAAACTAGAGTATGTAGCTTAATTTCAACATTTAGAACTATTTAAAAAAGAATCAGTTGTGCTATATAATAATAAAATAATTATAATGGGGATATTGCTTAAAATCATTACCGGTATTACTTGGTTTTCGTCTCTTTAACATTTAATGTTTAATATCTTACGTGGACAAATCATTAATATTCAATTATAATACGATCAAGTTTAAGGGACATTACGGACCATTTTTTTTGGACATTACTACCAGAAAATAATGAGAACCATCCGCATTAAATCGATTTCTAGTTCTCTTTAACAAACATTTAGATATAACATTCAGGACAATGGCAATGATTTCTGAAGCTTATAGTTAACATATATATGAAGAAGAAATTAAATTAAGAAGGCAATAAATGTTTTTTCTTTGTCATAATCTTCCAGTATTCTTTGGTATTTTCGGCGGTATAATCATAAAAATACAGCTAGGATATTTCCTATAAAACCTTTAATACAATAACAATAAAGTTTTATTCATTTTTACCCTACATGAACAAATATATTTTTGAACATGGGCCGAAGTGTCCCTAAATCTGGTCCGTAATGTCGGGTCCGAAATGGCCATGGTCCGAAATGTCCGTAATTCCTATATTTCACCATGTCTATCACATTGAATGAATAAATTATTTTTTAGGGAAAAAAATGATAAAAAAAATATAGAATAAAAAGATTTATTAACCTTTTTTTTTTTACAATACAAGATAATTATATTTGAAATCATAGCTGAAAAGATCATATTGGTTTGGCCTGTATGTGTACTCATCAAAATATTTATCTTTATTTTTGTACAGTACAGAATAGAATACAGAATGTTTATTGACTTGTCAAGATGAAATTGTCACAACACATGTTACATCATAATATATTACAAGTATACCAATCTGAGTCACAAAACCTAAGAATCACATTGGTTTTTAAATCAGTTTCTTTTATATTGTCAAAATATATTTATATATAAATTATATAGCGTTATTTCCTCCAAGTTAATTAAATTACACAGTAGCACACAAGATCAAGCTCACTCACAGAAAAGGTCTATTTCTATACATGGGATGAGTACGTAGTCAGATAATAGTATGAATTTTACATAAGTTTGATTGGTGACCCTCTAGTCATAAATGTTGTATTGATTTTATATATTGCAATATCTCCATTCCTAGACTAAAATAGTAAAGATTTTTTTTGCATAGGATTTTTTTCTTTTTTGGTAAGATTACCAATATCTACCAATATCTACAATAACCGGTGGCCACTAAAATTTCTGAAATTGTTTGAACCTGACACCAGCGTTTACAGTTTTTAGTTGAATAAAGTATGAAAAAATGACATCTGTTTATAAATGAAAGGGAAAATTTGGCTCTGTAAGTTTTATTGCTTAGTGCCAAGCTAGCCATTTAGAATGAACACAGACTCAGTAAAACTTGCTTGTTACAATCATTTAAGTTTGAAGATGAACTGATGAACCTATCAACACATGTAAACTGTTTTCAGATCTGGTCAGAATCCTCTGTTTCTTGTATTTGTAGCTTAAAAGCTGGCTTACCTTCTTCTGTATATATAAACTAATGATATTGCAGTTTATCCATTAAATGTGATAACCTTGATTTCCAATCATGACTCAGACCTGTACAAAAAAAACATAAAAAAATATATAGATACATTTATAGCTAGTGGAGAATGTCTATTATGCACATTATTTAGTTTTTATTTAACATAAGCATGTTTTTGTTGTTGTTGTTTTCTCAACCTTCCAGTGGACACTTTTATAAAACATTCCTGTAAACCAGATGGTCAAAAAGTTATGGCTCAACACTTTTAAAGATCTGGTCAAGGTAGACATTTAAATTTTCTTTAACTTTTTATGATAGCCAAAACAACAAACCAAGGTTCATTATCAACCTGCTGAATCTCCTGTTTGCTATACAGTTACATAGTTATCAATTTATCTATATGAACTAGTTAAGAAAAAAAACAACTTTTTTTTTTTCATTTCAGCTGAAGCCTTGAAATGCTACCAGTGTGATTCAGCATTAGATCATAATTGTCAGGAATATTTCAACCATGAGAATCCAAACAGTCCTCTCTCTGCAACAGATTGTCAGATGTACAACGCAAAGTTCTGTATTAAAGCTACTGGCCTGTGGGGAGGTATGATTCTTAACTGTTACGTAACATAGGGCTTAAGGAAATAAACTACTCTTGATTAGGGCTCATAAAAGACGTTATTGTACATTTGGAGCTGGCTAATATAAATCTCTTAACATCTTAAATGAGAATACTGGCTGCATGAATAAGACATGCTGAGGTTTATGTTATAATTCTTTCATCACTCAGATTTAGATATGTTTGCAATTTTTTTTTAATTAGCAATTTCTCTCCATTGATAGTCTGAATATGTTACAATGTTTATAATATTAATGAAAAGGAGTGGATTTTAACTTTCTGTACATACATGTTCTAGAGCTAAACTGTAGTACGCAACCACTTCAGTGATAAATACAACAATTAGACAAACAAACAATCAGACCAGTTTTGTGCCAACCTTAAACAAACACAAAACCAAAAGGTAGGCTCACAGAACTGCCTGAAATACCATAAGAATAGTATAATAATGGGATACATATATTATACTGTGCTTATTAAATGCAGTATGTTCAAAATGTCCTCATTTTCTTACTAATGGCTGATTTTCATTATTTAAAAATTCGACGAAATTATACATGTTTGACCTTCTCCTGAAATTTGATGGTATGTGTTCCAGTCTTGGTTCATCATAAAAAGTACATTCTAATAAAAAATGATACTCATCTTCAAGGATGTTACAAAAATGACATAGCTTTTCATTTAAGGGTGTTCTTTTTGGTTTTGCCGAACAGCCTGCTTTAATTTTAATGTGCAATCTGTGGGATGAAACCTTTAATCAAACCAATAACTGGCAGAATTCGTTATTTTGTGAAGCATTCTAAATACAGTTGGAATTTGAAATTTGAAATATCTTTGCAAAATAATGCTCAGCTTTTTCTGTCTGCCATGCCTATACTGCATAAATTGATCAGATAACCTTTGTTCAACTGAAGACATGAATAAAATGTCATAACCATGTATCATAAAATTCTAAAGAACATATCAGATCTTTTACAAATGTATTCAGTAACTTTGATCTCTAAAAAAATGTATGTAAGGATATATTCTAAAATTCACTTCACATATCGAATTTTATTACATCATTAATAATACTAGTTTTTATATTTTGTTTGCTATCGCTGTCCATGCAGTTATTTTCATTTTTTGTACTGTTTCTTAGTCTCCTTATGTTATTGCAATTTCAGGCATTGTTGGTACCCACAGATTCTGCAGCTCTCGTGATTTAGGGAACCAGTGCCAGGATATGAGATTCCCAGACCACAGCCGGAAATACCGAGGCTGCATTTACACATGCACAGCAGAAGGTTGTAATTCGGCACATGGAATAATCTCATCTTACACAGTGATCATTCTTGGTATGTTGTCAGCGCTTGTAGCCATGGTGTTGAGAAGATGAACATTATGTTGAAATGTGTAAATGTTATTGACAGTGTGTAAACTGACAATGGTTGTGTACTGAGACCTATGCAATCATGTAAGGTTGTGCAATGCATATCAGAGTTACTATTGTAGCAAATGAAATTTCCTCATGTAACAACACATTCAATGCGTTCTTCATTTGTTTACATCTGTTTTGCAGGCAAATGATAAGGAGGAAAACTATAAACGGTAAAGGTTTATTTGAAGCAAACATTTTGTGTAATATGCATTATAATGGGGTTGAAATGTCTTTAAACATTAGAAAAAACATTCTCTTTTCTTCCTTATATTTTCTGTCAGTATGAACAGAACAGAACAGAACAAATGTTTATTATGTAAAATTTATGAATAAGTTAAGGACATCCTACAAACTGTGATTTGATTTCATTCATGTAATTGTTGTTAAAGGGGCTGTGCTCCAGATGACACAAAAAAGAAAGTTTTCTTGTATTATAAATTTCTTGTGATATTTATGATTAATGCTTAAAAACTGACTAACCGACAAAAATAAGTCAGGTAATCACATTATAAATTGATTTTTTTCCTTTCATAGTGCTATATCGTAACGCAACGGTATAACTATATTGTATAAGATTTAAAGTAAACAATAGTTATTTCAGATGCGGCGATAGTGGTGACAGTTAAAGCGTTGTTAATATTTTGTTAACATGAGGGTCCAGAGTTCAAATCCGGCTGAATCGAATATATTTTTTTTTTTGTTCTATTTTGACTTTTATAATCAGTTTTGAAGTAAAATATCATGTTGTTATAATCTCACGGTATCTAGATATTTAATTTAAGTAAAAAAAAAAATTATATAAAATCTGGAGTTCAGCCTCTTTAAAACTAGTGATAGACAAATTGCTTCTGCTTGTTGCTGCTAATGTTTTCAATAACATTCCGATTTTGCATATTTTTTGTTGCAGAAATATATTTTTCTACTCATTTTTGGTACCAACTGCTTCATCCCTAATATAGAATAACTTTTTTTACAATGCATGTTTGAATGAATTACTGGTATCTTAGATTTTGACTAAGTTAAATGAGATTTTATTCAAAGGTTGTATTCTGCTATATAAGCTTGCTAGTAAACCTTTATTATGAAATCACATAGTTGTGTTTTGGGAAACAGATTTTTTTTTTTTAAAGTTCTGAAGTATATTATCCACGTTGAGGTTTTAATTATTTGTTAAATAGATAACCTGAGCATTTCTTAAGTGTATGAATTTATCTTAGAAAGTTGAAGATATGTGTGCAGATACTTAAGGTTGAATCACTGAATGTGTGAAATGTATAATTCTTGTACTGGTGTATATGTCATTTTTGTCTGTTTTCAAATTGTACATTAAGTAAATAGAAACTGTATATAATAATTAATAAATACATCATGTATACACACATTGTAAACATTCCCTTTTGTAAATAATTGAACATTCATATTTTTATACCAGATTTTTACAGTTAGTTCTACACATGTATAGTACTACACCGTTAAAAAGTCATTTATCAGCTTGTATATATAGAGTGTTTATTCACCTGGCTTGTATCAGATGGAGAAAAGAAACCTAAAATCACCCTATCTTCCGCTGTGAAATACAGCATTTCTTAATTGTGTTTAGACTATAAGACAGTATGCAGCATTAAAAAGTGGATTTGTTGAAGATTTACAGTGTATTTATACAGAATTTAGGGTCATATTATTCCACATGAAAATTGATGAAAATTCTGTAATTCAGAAATTCTGTGATTTCATGGTAGTAGGAAAAAAAGACAAAAAGAGGATTCCTTATAAAGGGATGACCTTGCTGCTATATTTTTTGTTCAGTACTTGACATTTTTTATTTAAAGTGGAAAGGTGTTTTTTTTGTATCCTCATGAAATCAACTGGTTTTGATCAATAACTGTGTTATCATTTATTTAATTTCTGCATTTTTTCTGAGAATAGAAACAGTCTTGTATTGGTTCAATAGTTGAATGGTAAAACTTCTAAAAGTGCTCATACTAATCGTGTTTATATCCAGTTTTTCTGTTTATATATATCGTAGATACAAATATATCATACAAATGTATATGTATGTTTCATTCTTTGCCAACTGTTACCACTGTTTGCCCCTAGTGCATCAGGTAGGATATAAGATAGTGTTTTCTAATTGCAGGGTGTCATAGTAGGTCTGCCATTAAGGTGGTGTGTTATTAAAACTCCAGCCTAAAAGTGTCTTGCTGTTTAAATTTTGAACGAGAGACCTGAAAAGCAAAATGATTATTATGAGTAAGGCATGTTTTATGTAGTGGATGAAATTGTCTTTTTTCACGATTTTTTTTAAACAGCCGTAGAAGCTTTTAATTTAGCCTTACTATGGGTTATATAACACTTTTATTGAAAAACAAACAGGTTTTGTTCTTAAAATGTAACTTTTCTGCTGACAATAAAGACTTGTAAAATATTTACAGTTTAAGGGAGACCAGTGCACTTTCCTGCATGTTAGGAAACATCTATCGCCTGTTAAAGAAGAGTTAATTGATCATTGTTTCATTGCTGTAAATACATGTATAAACATCTCGATCCTTTTACAATTATAAAACAAATACAAATAAAAGAAGTAACAGTACAGTATTGGTATTGTTGTAATTTTGTGAAGGGAGACAACTGTACTTGTCTTAGCTTGTTAATATGACGGGGAGACAATATGGCTACTTGAAGAATAAATAGATCTTGAAACAACTCTCCAAACTTCCCCATTTTCAAGGGACATACCCTTAACTTTCATTTTCCAACAAAATGATATAATATGACTGACATTGGAAGAATTATTATCAGTTGTTGAAGTGTCAGTACTAAAAGGTAAACTGAATTTGTTTGTATTATCGTTAACTAGACAATATATCGATGGATATCGATTTATAACATATGAACGCTTTCCTAGTGTCTTAATGCCCAATGGAAGCTTTTTAACATATGCTCATTACATTACAACTTTTTCTTCATTTTAAGAGGAATACTAATGCCCCTTTAACACCTTACAATGACTAATTGTTGTGTTGAACATTGTCACTGGCATTTGATACCGAGTATCGGGAGTAGGTTTTCAAAATTAGGAAGATTTCTGGGTTACAGTAATGTATAGTTTTCTGCTTAAAGTAGCTTTTAACTGCATATTTAGATAAAGAATGCTTTTACAATTACGAGTGATTTTAGACAATCCATACGCGAAAAATGTGAAGTTCCTGGTCTGTCTTGCGTTCGTACGCCATTTTTACCTTTGTTTTTTCCCATTCTTTCCAATTAATTAGGCTGTAATTATTTAAGTATTTCACCGCATTCATCAGAATGTCATTTTTGAACTAGTCTCCACTATCTCTAAAATCTAATCAGCTTTCATGAAATCCTAGGCACAGGGGTTTTATTAAACAAATTGTTGCCGGATGAAGGATTTGAACCCGAAACTGTAGACCAATACTTAGTATATCATTTTATTCAAAATGAGTCCTCTGTGTCGTTTTACAATATTCTTGCAATAATGCAGAAAAACTCAATTACATTTCTGCGAGGATACATGAACAAATGTGTTGGAATGCGAATTGTCTGTCTTAATAACGAAAACAACAAAAAAAGGCAAACAAAGTTACGGGAAAAAACACAACTTTTTGTCCGAAATATGCATTCAACAGTAAACAGTAAACTAGGAAAACAACGCCATATAATCTGTGAAAACATAAAAAGACAAGAAACAAAGCTATGCTAATTCCAAATTCTGTTAAGAATGACAATCTTCCATCATCATAATGATTGGAAGCACACGCGGCATACGTTTTCGTGGTAATTTAGCGAAAATAATGTCGGCATGTAATGGAAGCAATGAAATCCTCATATAGGATAATGATGAAATTACTATTTATGAGATATTATACTGCAAATTATCTTCACGTTTTATGTCAATATGATTATTTTTGAATATTTAGCTGACAAGTGTCACCAGCATTTTTTGAAATTTTCTATTAAGAACGCAAAAACGGTCGACCGGATTATTCGTTTTATTGTTGTTTTCTTTTTATCCTAGTGTTTTTTTTTTCATATACCTTTTCGTTTTCGCTTCAGTATATTTGAAGTGACATTCGTAGTAGAGTAAAATTTTGAAACAACGAAATGAAATCGGAATCAGAAATACATGAAAGAAATTTATACATTTTGGAATGTTCACAGAGTGTTAAATTTATGACATAAGCTATTTCGAAAAGAGAAAAAAAAATGTTTTTTAAATATTTTCTTGCAGTATTTTCTGTTTGCAAAACTCCCAGGTCTGAATTAAAATCATTTGCTTCCTCCTTTGTTTTGAAGATTTCGTCTTGTAAATTTCCTGATTTCTGTTAATTTTTGTGTCAGTAGAACAACGAAGATGATATGAAATCATGCTTATTTATTCTGGTCTTATTTTCAATGCCAGGCGTATGATATTTTTTTATTTTAGGCAAAAGCTTTTTTCGCCCTCGATCATTGATAAAAACGGATAAACGCTATCTGTACAAAAACTTAAACGTGTGTTTCCAGAAGTATGCGATGGTATATAAACTATTTGCAAAAACATGAAATATGGGGCCATAAACACAGAAGCTGCAGACGTTAATTTGAAACCAAAGAACGCATGGGGAGAGCTATGAAGCGAAGTAGCAACCTCGCTGTAGCTAGGTTTTAATCCGGTATAATGTTCCCAGCTTGTTTTGTCGAAAAAATATATCAGATTTCATTTTATTTATTAGCTATGTAATGTATGAATGAAAATTTCAAAACACTTCATTTTTTCGGCAGGCGAGATATCTCTTTCATTCTCGTATAGTCATGAACAGGGTTAGGTAGCGTTCTCCAACATACGAATTTCGTCTGCGGCGTTCATGTATCAGCAGACGCGTTGATATAAGTGGCTGAAATTTGCTTTCTTCTCTTTTGGATATTCTTTTGCGTAAAAAGATGCGTTTTAAAGGATAGAAAATGTGAAGGAAGAATATATTTGGAATTATCCTGGTGATTATTGTGAAAATTTTCATTGTGGAATTAAGAAAAAGAAAACTTTGACAGGGGGCTGTGTGGAAATAACTACAAAATGGATGAAAAGACCGCTCATAAAATGCGGCATGAAAAAGGATCAAAGGAGCTTAGGAAGTGTAGCCCATGTATGAAAGTTGTGGCATGGCTCACGGCATTTACAGCTCTGGTCGTGATAGGTGTTGTGATGGTAATGACCCTGTTAACGCTCGCGTCGTACAATCACACAGTGACTTCATTGCAAGACCGATTACAAACATTAGAAAAAGAAGTAGAATCTAGTAGAAATAATATTGATCAAATTGTAGAAGAAAAAGTTAATTCTATGTTAAAAGAGGTAAGTAATTCAATGTTTCAATGTCCAGCATAAAATATATATTCTTTTAGTCTACTTTCTTTCTTATATTTGCATTCTTCGTCTCCTTTTTTCTCGGTAACTTTTCCCCAGTTAAAATCTTTTTCAATAAAAGCTCACGTGTATTTAATGATATTCGTATATTTTTTACGTATTTTTATATATTTTCTCCAATGAGCGAAAATAAAGAGAAAGCTTTGTACAGCAAAACCACATATCAGATTCAAGACTGTTCTTTGAATTGTAAAAATTAATTAATTTCTTTGACGGAATCATATTTTAATAATTAGAATCTTCCATCATTATTATTTTTTTTTGCCTCAAAATTACGAGCTAGGTTGTTTTATTAGCAATTAAGGCCCGTCAGGTGTAGTGTAATGAAAAGTCCACACTCCCTCATTTTAAGTATAGATGCTCAGCAATTTTTTAGGAGAGGGCAATAATGCAAAGAAGCAAAAAAAAAAAAAAAACACTTTTTCAGATATATGAAATGGCCAACAGATTAAAGCAAAGGAAAACTCTTCTAAGACAAACTTATCTGTTGATTTCGTTGATATTGCTTATAGTTGATTTTTTTCAGTTCTCTTTATTACCCTTTGAAGATGTAAACTTTCTTTCTTTAAAGTTATAACAAGTGCATTTTTAGACAAGTCCTTGTCTAAATTTTAATATCTGTTTTAAAGACATTTTTTTGCGAGACAGCCCAAAAAAATCACCGTTTATTCTCATGTTCATTTTCACTGAAAATTCATATTACAATCACCCAAGCTAAAGCCATTAAACCCCGGCGGCTATAGTCTGCACTAAGATGAGAACCCATTAAACTGAATTGGACACATAGATAAATTAATTTTCTGCGCCGTTGAAACCGTTCAGAGCATCCGTAAAACTTGATAGCACCGATCATATTCGTAAGCTACTGTAATTTCACTCCTCTTTAACATGAGATTTTGTTTATGTGTGTCTTCAAGCAAAATCTTGTTTTTTCTCTCTCCCGTTTTCTACGCAGTTTTATATATATACGGTATACGCACATTTCTTTAATTATCAAAAACAGATTTAACTTTATGCAGTAATGCATTATATTTTATTTTCTTCTGGGTTTTTGTCTAACGTAGGCCATATTTTTAAAATGCTTTTTTGTGACGCTTGTTCATGCTTTCAGCACGTCTATTCATACGTCCGTCTGCAGACGTCCGAAATTGTCATTATATAGCTGTTGTCAGTAAAAGGAAGCACACAAAACGCGAGAAATGAACGTCATTCGTAAATTCAGATTAGCCAGGTCTTTTTAAAATCATATAGATTCAGAAATCAAGCTTAAGAAGGGCGTGGTTTATAGTTCACGATTTCTATTCTACATACAAGGCATTCTGTTTTGAAAAGAGATCAACCAAACGGTGCTTACCTTCTGTGGCTACGACTTGCCAAGGTCACAGATTACTTAGAGCATAGAACATGGGTATATCAAATGCTACACATATAAAATGATTAAAAACGCTACCTGAAATCACTTGACCAGGTAAAGTGTTTATATCAGACCGAACCACAGTCATCTGAGATTAACGATTTCTACGCACCTGTAATGATTCGAATCCTTATTTTGCCTTTTAAAGATAGAATGCCCAGAAACAATTACGTCCATAAGTTTCCCCTGATAGAATGCCCAGAAACAATTACGTCAATTAGTTTTGCCTGATAGAATGCCCAGAAACAATTACGTCCATAAGTGTCGCCTGATCGCGACTAAGACATCAGGCTGCAACTGTCTTTCAAAGTGACTTAAGGTCACTTGTATGTTCTTGTTTTGACGTGATCAGTTTAAAGCTAAACCAAAATGGAAATGATTTCTTTACTTGTGCCATCAACATACAGGGTTTTTTTTTTAAATATGTGTTCATTTTAAAGAAAATACTATGTATTTGAAATGGGCTTCTATTAGCAGCGACTACTTCCTACAGTTAGGGCCAATGCTAGCGTTAATTTTGGGGGATGCTGCAAACGTATATTCCCCAGATATAGGAAAGAAAAAAAAGAAAAGAAAACTGGAAATGGCTACTTTATATTATGTCTGCTTGTTTGCAAACAAGAAAAACGGATGGGTTGACAGGCTTAAATATAATTATTGTCAGACCCCGGTAAAATTTAATGCCAACGTACCTTTGTTGCCAGGGAAAGGGGTGGGGTGGAAGGGGGATTTTTTGTTTTCCTGTGATATATTTTTTTCTGTGGGAGAAGTGGCAATAAGTGCAGATCTAGGAATAAGGTAAACACCTTTTAGATGCACCATCCCGTTCATATCACTATCATCCAACTGTTGAATGAAGACGAGGTAATTTTAAGCTAAATGCAAAGGCGCTATCAACAACTCTGAAGAACGAAGCCAATTTTGAGAGCAAGCAGGAAAATTACCAGATAATCGTCTCTTTAAATTAGCTAGGTTCACAATTGTGTTGTAAAAATAGTACAGGATGATTATTGAAGATTGCGATATTTTTTCATGTTTCTGACCTGAATGTACCATTGATAGACCTATATGCAATGCTCTAGTGAACATCGTTGAGTTAAACAAATGGTCTTTGTTCAGTTTCATCTTATCGATTCTTACCTAAAATCATATGTTTGTTCTAATTACCGTATACGTGGTTTTTTCTGCGGTGACTTTATTTCTGCGTATTCTGCGGTCACTTTGAACGCCGCAGAAATAAAATCCGCAGAATATTCCACCCTGTTTTGGCGTGTTTACCTACCACGTGTCCGACATTTTGACCTGTATTGGACTAAAGTAATTACGACTAACAGATTATACAGAATGGTTGGTCATCGGATTGTATAACATTGCCGTCGGCTACTAGTAAATACATAATCTGTGTTTGTAAAGTAGATGTATTTTATGTAATTATGTCAATTATGTCAATATTTAAGGTACCGGTACAAAAATTTCACACGTCCATTCATGCTGATCCAAAGGTGCATACCGGTAATTTTCTATTGTTGTGCATTATTGTTGTTTGCACACATGAAGCTGATAAACAGAGAAACAGGTCGCTTTCCTATTGATTCGATTATTGGCCTCTAATTACATGGCCTTTTATTATGCGAATATTTATTGTTGTACCCTTTCAATGAACAAAACAAACAAACAAACATGCTGCTATTTTCTAAGGCGTGTCCGGTGGCGACGATAAATAAACGCGAGTACACACAAATAATGTTCGATCATCACTTTCTCCTTAAATCCGACATGTCAATTTTACTCCTCCGCTAGCTCCCTTACAGTTGAAATTTATCTCTGCTGTAGTGATGACAACGATACATATATCAGGTTAGTCTGTACCGGAAGTTTACTTTCTTATTGTGTTCTTTTCCGCAGAATTTAAGTCACAGTTTGTCCAAAGAAGGTGCCGCAGAAATAAAGTCCGCAGAAATAAAAACATGCCAAATTTTGAAAAAAACGCAGAATTTGGAGCCCGCAGAAAAAACCACGTATACGGTATATGTAAATTGTGCATAATTTAGTATTTCTTTTTTCAAGAAATCAAAAAAATGAATTCTAGGCCAAACGAGTTATATAATTATATTTTTGCCTTATTTTTCTTAATCTGTCGCAAATACATTTTAGTTTTCCTACACTGAGGTCAAACTGTTTACATATATGCCCCTTTTTAACTCAGAGATTCCAAACATTTGAAGATCCAGTGCGGCGGAAAGAACCAAAACGGGTCGTTAGGCAGGTATGCAGCTGTCCACCAGGTAAGTTATTTTTGTATACTATTGAGGCAATGACTACTGTTGTACTGTGACTTATTGTACAGTTAATTACGAATATTTTGTTCATTTGATACAGTATTTTCACTAGGTTATTATATCTTATATATATAAACATATTTAAAATACCTTTTATCAACAGGCATCTCACCAAGAAAATAACAAATGTCGTAATTTTGACCAAGCTAACCAACTATTTTTGCCAACTGAACATGATTGTCGAAATCAAAGCAAAAAAAATATTCAGCTTATTAAATGAGCTCACAATGTAAACTGCTTGTTTCGCAGTTTTACATGTTTTCGTTTTAGTATGTGATTATACGAGTATGTAATGCTTCTTGATAACTAGCCTCTCCATAACTATAATGTTGTCCGAATATTCGGTAAACCGTCTGAATTCCAGCTGTTTAAACTTAATGTCACTTTTTTATCAAGTCTTTTGAGGTTCGGAAAAGCTTTTTTTCTAATCACTGGCAACGGGTCGAAATGGAATTAACCAATTTAATACGAATGACTGTTTTGTGAAATAAATTAACAGATTCAAGTCCATTCAGTTAAAATCAGATTGAAACAATTCGTTTTCTGGTTTGTTTGGTACAAAAGGCGGACAAGATATTTAGCAGGGTGTGATTTCATTATAAAAAGTTTAAGACAGGTGTAAAACTTGTAAACTTAAATGTTCAAAGAGGGAGCGTTTTTGGCAATGCTTTGGGAATAAAACATTTTGCACTTGATAAGCTGTGTCCGAAACGACTGATTTAGAAAACTTAGCTTCTTATGTCTACTGACTTCATGATCCGTAACAAGAAACAAGATATACCCAAAATGATAAAAGATGTCTACACGTTTTGCAACGTATTTAATATCAAAATAGCTGAATACACAGCAAAGCTTAAAATCCATCTCCGGCCTTGAAAATACACTTCTTTTCAACTCAACTGTCGAATTGCAGCCAAATGCTTTCATTTTCTTTGTTTCATTTTCTGTTTCAAAATGCGGCGTATTCACTTTTCTTTGTGCAGCATAAGTAGCCACTGTCTATGTCTTGCTTGCTCAAGTTACGCTGTTTACTAAGGTTCTAAACAAGAAAGTGTCCAATACACGTACGTCTTTCAGCTTGTTGTGTCACATTTGTTGAAACGTGACTGTTTTTGCAGTTTGCTGCATCACTGCACAATAGATGTCGAATCTGAATGTCGGTCAATATTCTTTTGCAAAAGAAGTTACATTTTTTGATTGGTGAAAGAATGTATGTTAAGCTACAGTAACATATACTAAGACGCTTTGATTGTGTTGATATGATTTGGTTGCAATACATTTAACAATATCTTTCTTCTGAAGGACAGATCAGCCGTACAATTTGTTCTAACGAAGCAAGCCGTCGATCGCACAAATGGCAAAATTGCTAATAGCAACAATGAAGGTTCACATTTCTTTTTGCTTTGTTTTTTGTTGTTGTTGTTTTTTTTAGTCGGGTCGTTGAACGTGGCACGGTATAACAGATCTCAGTGACAGCAAAAGGGCTGAAAGGCAAAATTCTCAAAGGCAAAAACCTACATATTGTGTAATGTTTGTTCTACAGGTGTTTCATTCTGTTACGCAGGGTTAACTAACAATGAAGGGGTACTCAGTATGAGATTGTGCTAACATTATGATAAAAGCAGGAAAATAAGACTGACAAGATTGAAAGGAAAGCAAAAAAGCACCCATGGATTTTGGCATAACTTCAGTCCAACCTTTCAGCGTTTCAATATGTTACTTTCATTGTTAAGACTACAACGGAAAAAATGCTATGGGAGAGACGCAAAAAAGAGAATTGAATCTTGGCACGCGACGCGTGAAGCCAATATACATAATAAAGGCTTAATTTGTACTGTTACATCCCACGATATCTAACCTGGTTAATGCAAACTATTAGTGTCTTTCTTTGTAAAATGGTTAATGTAAACAATTAGTGGCTTTCTTTGTAAACCGGTTAATGGAAATGCGCCTTCAGTTACATTATAAAAAGACCTTTCATAATAATGATATAAATTGTATATATTGATCCGTAAGAGCATCTGTTTGGAAAAACAAGGCATTAAATCTCTTATTATACGGTAAAAATATTAACCCTGCCGGTCACTTTTGATATACCCGATATAGATTAACCATAGAAGGCATCACTCAATTACTGCTGCCTTTGGTATACGAATACAAATTGTAACGGACACTTTATAAAAACCTTTCTTCTTAATCATGTTCCCAGTGGCTCCATTTTTTGGAAATAATTAGTTCCTTGTAAAATGCGTTTTAGAGATACTGCACAAATCGTTTTGTGTTCGTGTGAAGTACAGCTAGGTTTCTCCCGCCACACACGAACCCGCCCTTTCTCTGGTTTATTGCCTCCTTGTTTCAGAAAGTGCAAGTCTAATGGCTCCTTAGCAATGTTTCAAAAATCATTAATGACTAAAGTGATGTTTTTGTAAACCATCATATGGTTTTGCCATTGAAGATTTTTCGAAGAAACGAGACAAAACGAGAAGATAAGTTAAACCAATTTGTACAATTTATGTGCACGAGATATACGTGCGTTGTTAATATTCTTTTTGACATTAAGATAATCCCAGGATTGCCAGTGAATGATTGTTTTTACTTCAAGCAATTATAATAAAATGGATAAGACGGGCATAAAAGAGCTGTAAATCTCGATGGTATCCACGTTATTGCCTTCTGTACGGGTGAAAAAGTCTTTGCCTGATTTAGTTGGTAGTTTCAAAGTAAAATGTAAATTAAAAGGTTGTTTATTATAACGTCCAACAATATTGATAAGAATATTTTTGAGAACAATTTATGATATTGCTTTCGACATTTTATTCGTTAATGCGAAGCCAGAAACAAGAAGCCAGCCATAAACTAGTATATTGGTAGGCTTGCCTCCTGTCTAATAGCACCAATAAGACTTGAACCTTGAACGATCACAAAGTACATACGAAAATTGTTGAATCAAAACAGACGATTATTCACATTGACTGATTTACTTAAATGTTGTTTATATAGAAGAGGTTGATATGAAGCATTTGCTCTTAAAAAACCTACCAGAGGCAAGAACACTATTCCCTCGATTGGTTTTAAACTAAACAAAGATGAGAAGATCTTTACCGACAAGATCTCCAAAGGCCTGCACGTTTCCTTGTGAGATATTTGAAAACCGTTTCTTAAGTTACTAACAACTAGAAATACACGTAGGTTACAAACAACTAAAATAAAAAAATAAAAAATTTACTTAACTTTTAAGGTCTTTGTTTATAGACGAAGACGAAAACATTGCGGGCATGTTATTACTTTTTTTGCATGAGTTAATAGTTCTTCCTGTGGTTTTAATTTTATTTACTAAAAAGAAGTAAAAGGTTCGGCCCCAGGAAATATTATGTTAATTAAATAGTTTCTGCTAAATTATATTTAAAACTTCAATTAACAAAGTTATCTAGAGGCCATAATTGAAAACAAATGATTTTTTTGATTGTTTGGCAATAACAACAACCATAGAACCCCAGTCTGATTTTCTTATTCAAATTTCATCGTTTTCTCGACTCCGACTGAAAAATTATGTGAAGCACAGAAAAAATACTATAATAGGATTTTATAATTTGTTTAACTTCCCTTTTGTTTTACAGGATGTATAGTAACATGCTCTCACTGACTATTTTCATTGGCCGAAAACCTCATTTATTTCTCCAATTGACCTCATTTGACCCGAACTGTCCTTCTGACACCATTTATCACGTGCTAATTGGAATACCTCGGAATAATTGAAATAATATGCAGACATTTTCCGCCGCATTTTCTTGGATTATGCTAATAAGCCCATGAATTCACTTCATGGAAAACAAGCAAAGAAATATCAGTATTTTGATTAGGAAGAGATTAGCAGGCTTATCAAGAGGAAAAACGAGTGTTTTATAGGCTTACGTCATAGAAAATATAAAACAAGATGATATGGAAAAAGGGAATGTATCTGGTCAGGTCACTGTAGAAGGAGGTATAATTGAAGAATGTTCTTCCTTCTGTATTGAGGTCGGCATTTTGAGACACCGTTGCGTGTATGGAAAACACTTTGGTTTAAAGTTTGACTTCACAATTTCTCTTTGAACAGTCTAAGGTGAATTTATACCATAGATTTGTTTTTCTACTCAGTTACAGTTTCCACGTCTCGCATTGTTTTCAAATGTTTCTAGTGAGTTTCTGGCGTATAGCACCATGAAGTTTACTCAAAGAGAGAACTGTTTGCTCTGTGACCAACTGTTCTAATTTGTCTTCATTAAATGAATTTGTTTCTGTCAGTATGAAAGTGCCAGATACTATTAAAGACGCGATAACTGTGATATCTATAGGTGAATGGACGGAACTTTCTACGTGGGTTGCAACATTTAAACATAACTTTATGAAGATATTGGTTTATAGAATCTACCGAATTGTTCTAAACTAGTTAATTTAAAGACTGACAAAAGTGCTTTTAGTACTTTAAATTATGTTCAATGCTTACTTTAAATATTGTACTCATAAAACACTCACTAAGTTGCCTATGTGATGGCAATTATTTCATTTTCAACTACTTAGCGTAGGTACAAATGTATGTAATAATCTTAATTAATCAATTAATATGAAAGCACGGACCCTTTACATTTTAAATTATTTCACAAATAATCTTGTGCAGGTCCTGTTTTAACAGTCAGATCATGATTTTCTTAGAATTTAAAATGTTCCTTTTGTTGACCCGGGTTTTAAAAAATGTACTTCGCTATAAGACTGTTTCTTAGTATTGTTTCTCTTGCGACCATTAAAGCCCATGATCAGCTTTCACATCCGTGTACTCTGACCATGATCTGCACTGTTTATAATTGTGTAAATTTCCAAAGAAACACCCTTGATGTGGGTAATATCCAAATAACAAGTTTATTTTTTAGAAATTTAGATTCAGGCGACCCAAACATTCTTGGTTTGAGCAATGCAAGGATAAGCCAAAATTTATATTATTCATTATAAGTAAAATAAATAAAAGTACAGGAGTGTTGCAAAAGTACACGCACCTGTAAAACTGGCAATAACTGTTAAAATTAATTGACTTAGTTGTTGAAAAATATTGACTTGGTTATTAAAAATTTATTGGCTTGGTTATCAAATGCTTAAAAGGCTTCTTCTAAAAATCTCTGTTTTACGTTTTCCAATAAAAATAACCTTAAGTTGATTATGAATCAAAACCAATTGCTTATAATAGATATGTTTATCATATCATGACACATGTAACTAGAGCTATCAAAAACCACACACTGCTTTGACCTAACAAATTCAGCAATACCATATTTAACCCAGGGGCCACAGTCTGAACAAAGGAAGAGGTTCATCAGACAATACTACACGCACTCAATATCTAAGCTCTCGGACATCCGGTTCTTGAAAAGGTATTTTCAAAGTTCTTCATTTAAGTTGCTATTGCAACCAGAATACCGCATGGAACAAAACATTTTTTATTTGCTTTATAAATCATTAAATTTTATTACAAAGAACATTGCTAGAAAACGTTATGAAAACAACGATGAATAAGATGGACATAGTAATTACTAAAACTAAAAAGGAAATTCAATAAAGGGAAGTAATTCAAAATAAAAAGGCAAAATTATGGTTTTTGTACTCTGCACCTCTTCTCTATGTCCTCGGTTATTGAGTCAAATTTCAATTATATGCAAATATAATAATATGAAAAAGCTTATGACTTTATAATAGATTGTGTTCTTCTTATGCCTTAGAAAAGGTAAGCGAGGTGGTCATTGACTGTTTGTTGTGGATATTAAACGCACGTGCAGTGAAAACTAGCTATCGCTATATTGAGTGAAAATTTTGACTGAAATGACAGAAGCCTTTATAATTAGCCAATAAATTAATATAGTGGCAGCGGTTATTTCAGTTATGTGATAATATTTAACACTATTGCTTTTGGTATTCAACATTCAAATTTATATAACATTATGATGTTTTCATGATATTTGCTGTTCATATTATTTGTTTTGTTTAGTAGTTAGTTTGTTTGTAAAGCATTTGTATAGAAATCTCCCTTGAGGAGGAAATATAGAACTTATCTATCTATCTATCTATCTATCTATCTATCTATCTATCTATCTATCTATATATCTATGTGTGAAGTTTAAAGTAAGTCCCTCTTATACTTCTTGAGTTATGCTCCAGTCAATATATCAATAAAGGGAAGTAACTTAAACGTATGTGAAAGCAGAGTTATAGTTTTGGTGTACAAGTTCAAACGGTCGTGGTTAAGAAATATTTGAACCATTTCAGTCTGTACGTATACAAAGAAGTTCAGTGACAAATAAAGGAAGAGTTATAGTTCCTAGTATTAGAGGTCTGGTACAGGTAACAAAGAAGAATGCCAAGTATCAAAGCTGTTTCTTTAATAATTTTCAAGAAAAGGCATCGTCCCGATTTCCAGTGACGGATATATGGACAGTCGTACGGACGGACAAACGGACAAAGGGATTGCATTATAGCCCCCGCCACTGGTGGTGGAGAATCGTGAAAGGCTAGCAGTGCTTAGTAGGACTAAAAAATAGGAAATTATTATATGTTCTCGTTTTCCAAAATAATGGACTGATAACTGTGCAAATATGAAAAGAAAGCTACCTTTGAATTAGGCTTTAGCCGACTGTTCTGATGTGAAAAATATAAAATTTCGTTAAAAAACTGCAAAAGGCAGAAAAATACGGTGGTGGCACCTCAACAGAGATTATGTCATTCGAACAACATTCTATCAACAGTGTAACTTTTTGTTGTAAAATCAATTCTAGATTTTTTATGTTTAATATTTGAAAGTATTTGATAAAAATCTTATAATATGGTGTAAATTACAGGCATTTTTGACGTCAATTAGTTCAGTTCATTCCTGGAATATAATATTTTAATCTATGTTATAGCATTTAAAGTTGTTTTATTGATATGTGGGTGAAATATTTATTAGTTAAAAGTAGATTTCAGAGTAATAATGTTTATCAGAGCGAACATTTAACCAGTTTACAACTCATAAACAAGAAAACTTTCAACAAAAATCGGAACACCTTCAAGTGTTCTTGCCATCTTCTACGAAGGCAGGTTTTAAATTCAGTGTTTCTCTCGTTTCCATGTTTTAAAGCCTTTTTTTATTGAAAACGTTTCTTACTTTTTGTTGCATTCCTTTCTCCATACACACGAGGAGAAAAAGCGTTTACGCCTATATTCTGCCCTGGTTAAACTGCGTCAGGTGTGTGGGGTTTTTTTTAGAGTTATATCCGGGTTTACATTTTCAAATTAGTGAACGCTGAAAAGAAATCAAGTCAAATACTAAATTATATAATATGATATCAGTTGATATTTAGAAAACGAATAACAAAGATGACAGAACAGTTTTTAAAGGTTTGTCTTTGTTTTTCAGTGTCAATAACTGATAAGAACGTTTTTTTTTTTGCTTGCTTTGTCGTAGAACTGCATTAAAACGTACGTACGTGTCTGTCAGATAATATATTTACAATACATACATACAAATGCATTTAGGTACATGTATATCGTATCAAACTTTCAGGTTCAAGAAATGTATTAGTTATGAAGCCTTTTCTGTCACACACCACAACAGGAAATACTATAAAAACTAAAACAATGGATCGGAAGGAAAATTAAAAGACAGACAGAACGACAGAATAGGTGTATTCTCAATTAGAAGTAATTAAAATAAAAGAGTCGAACATCTGTAAACGAAGGAATCTAGACTAAATTTTGCGTCATTTTGAATTATGAGGGCCCAGGTTGAAAACGGTTGAAGACGTATTAAGCGTTTATCACTGAATCCTTTCAACTTGCATAAACAGTTGCACATCTTTCGCCTCGCTGTAACAGTCTAAACAAAATGTAGTAAATTTTCAACAAACAATTTTTTAAGACTGCAACTTTGGAATTTCTAATGTAAATTGTTACACCAGTATTCATTTGGAATCATTTAGATATAATGTATACATAAACTGGCAGGCGGTGCTTCACTCCACTTGTAATCCCTAAACATCTGTTACGCCATCTGCCTTTGTTTTGTATACAGATTATCTTCTGGTTTTCCCGCCAAGCCATTAAGTTGAGCAGCGAAATTATAGAGCTGCCAAAATTTTCTTCTATGAGACTAAAATTTTAGTATGGACGTCATTGTTGATAAAAAGCTGTAGATGTAAGAATTTAGCACGGACTTCATGAATTAAGCAGGGTCGTCAAACCTTATAAAACTATGCAAGTCAAATTAAGCAGGGACCTTTATCTAACAAAACTGTGGAAGACAACTTTAGCAGGGACGCAATACCTCATAAAACAGAGGTGGTCAAATTTAGCATGGACCTTATACCTAACTAAAGTGTTAATCTAGCAGGGATATCATACTTTCATTTAAGTATGATTGCAATTTTAACAGGGTCGTCATATCTTAATTTAACATGTAAAGTCTTTGGAAATTTTAGCAGAGGCGTCTTACCTTATTAAAGCTGTATTAGTACTTTTAATGAACGTAAAATCTAATAAAACTATTACTATTACCTATCTAGGAACAATGTTAAAATGAACACCATACTTTATGTAAATTGTTAATTTCATGAATACGAATAAAACGATCGTCCCATACGATGCCGAAAATCAGGAATTCATAAGCATAAAAAAATCATGGTTTAGAATGTTCTTTGTTCAAAACGTTACCAATGGACAGTACCTATTTATGTTTTGAAATCTTTGTAATATATACAGTTTTTTATTACTTTCAAAATCTAAAATTTGTATATAAAGATGATGTTCCAAACTTCTCAAGAAAGCCGTACAAGAGTCTCAAAGTCCACCTACTTAGAAATCCAAAAGCATATAACCTTACACAAGATAAAACAAATGCAATAAGACGGCATATGTTCTGTATTTTTTCTTCATTACGAGCTGGTAATTCTGTTTACATCGCGAAGCAACTAATGGCAAGATTGCACAATTCTGGTACACTGATCACAGACATTCCAATTCCCCTTGTGCATTAGTTGTATAGACAAAATACCGACGAGGGATAATTCATAAGAAGACAGTTGTGAATGTAGAAATTATTTTTGAATCAGCTGTGGGACTGATAACAAGACATCATATTTCCCAGGAAATCACGATGTTCTAGAAGAAAATTGAAAAATCAGGTCTAATAGTATAAGAACCATAACTTAGTTGCTAAAAAGTCAAAGGAAATTTCACCCATTTAGACAAGCTGTTTTTCAATAAAAAAAAGACTTGTCGATCAATCATAGAATTGTTAACCCTTCTGATGCTGTTGCTACTGCTGTTGCTGCTACTGCTGCTGCTGCTGTGGTTGTTTTTGCTGCTGTGTCTTTCTGTAATATTGCTTGCAAATCATTGTCCAATTTTATTTTGGTCTGCTGACTTTTAATAACTAAACGATGTGGCGCTCTCAGGACCTCTATCCAAAAATGACTTAAAAAATTCATTGAAGAACCAAAACTGTTGTTAACCAGAAACACTTTTTACTTTGTTTCGTAACAATACTCTGTTTGAGTTAGCACCATTAACATTTCTCTTGCAACGAGTTATTATCTTGATGACTTCTGATAAACAACTAAATTGCCCATGATTTCCATGCCCATGACCGTTTAGATAATATTTATAAGCATTACAGCTGAATGAAATTGTCCTCATAAAATTTGCTATAAAATATGTGTAAAGTGTATGTTCGAAAATGCGTTAAGATAGTGTTATATTAAGCAAAATACCAGTCTATACTAATTTTTTCTGAGAAACATTTCCATTATGAATAAACGGTTAAAGATAGTGTGATATACTGTAGGGGAACAGAAGGTTGGATTTAAAGGCCTCATATCAAACAAATGTTTCACGCGTTGATAGGCAAATAGCTGGGTGGCAACTCTGTAGTTTTTGCGAGGTAAATCGAAAACACAGAGGTCTTGCAATACAACATAGAGAATTCAAACAAAATGAGAATATTAGTTGATTATTTCAAATGTGTTGTTTATGTTTACATAACGGCGGTTTTATTACATTCTAATGATATCATTAATTATATTATCATTAACAAATGTTTCGTAAATTAACACCTGTACACCTAATGGGTAGGCCCAGTCATGTTCTGCAAAGAAATTTACTCTGTGAAGTTAAGGAGAATCACCAAAAATCAAATTACATAGAAGTCATTTAGCATTTTTGTAATTACTACTTGTAAATTTATAACATCGTGAACATTTAATATATATATTTGAGCACATTTGTATCAAAAGGAATGCCTTTGCACGAATGATTACTCCTGATTACTGAAATAACACTATCAAAGTTTTTTCACCTTTTTGTATTGAAGTTTTTTACTGTGTCGTAAATATTAGCTTCAAGAGAAGAATCGTAATTTTTGAAATCTCTATATACAAATTTTATACATACATATTGACACCATTGTACGAAAAATAGGGAAAAGACCAAACTTAGCCTAAACTATTGTTAGATTTTTGTACAGATACAGAAAAAAGTTATAAGATTTCGCCTTTTAAAACACTGCTGGTCCAACTCAGAATAGCAATCTCATGGAATTGAAAAATTACAATCTAACTTCTGCTCGCTGAAATCAGATTCTATAAAAAAAAAAATGTAACAACATTATAATTGCCTTTTGGAAACCTTTTGAATGTTGATGTGTCTATGGATGGTGTAGTTTTAATCATGCATTGCATCGTTTTGTGAATTTTGCTTATGCGATCTGTGAAGATCATGATAAGCCACATAAACAGTTTACTAAGGTCATTAACCACTTATTATGTTCAGCTATTTTTGTATGAAGTTTTGCCATTTACAAATAAAATTACTGAATTACTACCAGGAACATGCTGAAAGACAATTTGCTGGATTTTCTATCCGGTTTGTACTCCAGCATTTACTGACGTAAAATGCATGCACACTTATTGAAATAACTTATTACATGCCTGCAGGTACTTCATAAATTCCTTTGGCATGCAAATTGTATCAGTGTGATAATAATTCAAGTAATTTTACTAGTTTCTGTTACACTAATACCAAGTAAATTCATTAAGCCTTTGCTCGACTGGTGCTATTTATGTCTCATAGTTGTAATCTATCAGTTATTTTTGCAGTCATTCTGAGTAATATTTTTGTGGGCAGGGCGTGGGGGATGTGAAATGGACTGTGTGATGAAAGCTCTTCCGGTGATACAAAAGATATATAAATCTTTCAGGTCTTGCAAATATATTATCTAAAGTATGCAAAATATATTGCAAGTTCAAGGTGATTTAAAACCACACTGCGTGCAATTTAATGCATAGATTCAGAAATGTTATAAATTCAATAATTTCACGAAACTCCTACAACCTTTATGAACTAGAGTATTGAGTTGTTTATGTTGTTATCAAAGAAAAAATAAATGTGTCTGAATTATCAGTACAAATACGCAAAATGTCATGTTGTATTTTAATATAAGCATGACCAAAACGGTGTTGTCAAATAACTGCAAGAAACTATAAGATGTTAAGTAAAACCGAAAGGTCGCCTCTAAAGACACTTGACACAAGGCAAAATGCAGTGATTTTTGCAGAATTCAAGAAATCGTGATACCAAACTGGAAATGTTACGCATGGCTAAAAGAAACTTGGCAACCTACAGATATTGACGAAATAATTATTATTTTTTATTTTTAACATGTGTGCATTTATCGAAACTGCATGATCTTTAACGAAGCCTATTACTGTATAACACTTTGAGTGCGGTCCGTACAAAATCAACAGATTATTTCTGAAGCTTACTAATGAAGAGCCCGGATCGCCTTGCCTAAATCAACATGACTTATCAGAGGCCGTCAGATGCGTGCATTATACGGAGGTTGATGGGTACACTAATGCTTTTAATATTGAGATATCTCGAGAAAATCGTGTTATCACTTCGGTAATAGCCATTACCTGTCACTCTGTAGGACTACAAACATACATATAGCTTCATTTAATGAATCTTTTAATTATTTCGGGGTCTGGTAGCATTTTTTCTCTACGAAAAAAAAATGAATGGAGTAGGGTTTGGAATTTCAAATCGATGAGTATTTGCATTTGCATTTCAACTAACTTCGAATAAGTGAATGGCATGAATAAATGTCGTACATGTGTACCTTTAAATTATAGAACTTTGTTCATATCTCTATCGTACTTTGCATCCATAAGCTTTAAGTTTAAACTAAAGTCATGAGGTCTTAAAGGTATCTTGTGTACAAAATTATTAGAAACATTGAACAGTTTACAATTAAAGAAACGTCAAGTAAATTTCCTTATAATAAAAAAATCTAGTTTTTTTCTGTTTATGCATAATTATATTTATCGGAATGACAGACATTGGAACATTCGGTAGTTATATGGACTAACTGGAACAAAACATTCCAGCTGAACACAACAGGTTTCTGCATTATTATTACATACGTAACAACATACGTTACATACGTAACAACAAAATGGTTGTTGTCACTGATGTTTTCTTTCACGATATGGCGCAAGTCCTAGATTTTCTGAAACCGTTTTGCTCATTAGTCCTTTCATAATTATAAATCATATCTACAAGTGTGAACTTTGACAGAAATCTTTGTCATTTTGATCTTATTCTCTATCCAGCCAGGATGTATTTGCATCTTATTAGTCCCACTCTCTATGCAAATGTACACTCTTACCTTACTCGCAGTTTGAACATACTAGTGAGGAGTGTGTCTTTCTTGCTTACCCTGAACACAGAAACTTCATGTCGTCTTTAACCTTTGAATAATCCAGTATTCATACTTTGAGTATCTAGTCAAGACATAGAAGAAATTAGGTAATGTCCATGGCGCTCATTACCCTAGCCAAAAACTGGAAAATTCAAACAAAATTATTTTAAAACAATACGATTGTAACATAATTTTGTATAAAGACATATTGCCAGTTAAACCGTATTTATTAAAGAATGGAATGTAAAGGCTTTTAATTAACATGGCGTATCAAACATTAAAGAGATATACCATACATTTGTTTGTTTTCCCAGGATGAAGCACTGAATCTTTATCTAGACTTGTGTACAATTACAACAGCAACAACCACGAATTGTCGATACACAAGTTGATATTTTACGTTTTTTGTCGTAAAGGCTTTTAGAAGTGTCAATCTCGATGACAGATTCATCTTTGATTGTATGAAGCATCTGTTAGAACATCAACAGAAGTGGAAGTGATCTTGATAGGTTAATTGTTCACAAAAATGTTTCTGAAATGTTTAGTGTAAACATGTCTTGGTATAAAAGAGAAATAATTCTGGATCCTTTTATATTAAAGAAGTAAACATTCAAACTTAAGAATTGAGTTTTCTGAAGATGGCGATCTTTAATAATTGATGTCTTAGACTTCAGACATTGTACTTTTGAAGTGCTTCTAAAAACATTTATTACTCAATGTTTCACTTACGAACAAATTGGCATTAAATTTTGTTGATAACAGTTTAGTTTATAAAACGTCTACAACTTCGAGGTAGCACTGGTGTACATGTTTCGTTATAGCAATAAAGTAAATGCTTTAGAACTTCTCGATAAAGACAAAAACATCGAGTCATTAAAATGATAACTCAAAGTTACCTATTTCTGTTCTTGATTATTCTGACAAAGGAGTGAAATACCAAGAGAGTTGGACAAATGTAAAATGTCTTTCAGAGAGTACAGATCTTATTGCATTTACTGATAAAAGCATCAACGCCTTAATAACAGTAAATCTCTAAGCAACAGAATTCTGTTTTTGATAAATACGTTTCAGTAGGTCATTGGAAATCTTCTTTCTTTTGATACGAGTTTTCACAAGTTTACAAGTTTATTCAGTTCTTCCAGAAGGTCTGTGACCCATGTGGTATACTATATAAATACAGATGGCGAAGAGTGAATTGCATCAATAGATTTATGTATGTTTAATATATACTATAATATATTATGTAAGCAATCAGTATTTCCAAGAATCCAGGTACTCAAATGCCAAACGTGTGATACGCAGTTAAATAGTTTTGCATTGACCCCTCAGTTCATTTGGGTAAACGGAGCATTAATTTTATTGTGTGGACAATTCTTAATCAATTGATCAGTCATTGCACACACACACAAATTTTTTTTTAATCTGAAAGAAATAAAAGAAATGGGTCAATATACTAGATGTTCTAGATTTTAACACAATATTTTTTTAAAAGATACTTAATCCAAAATACTGGAAATTTACATGGGCAAAAAATTTCAAGCGCTAACGAGTACTTTTACACATTAGACTTAAACAGAAATTTTTAAGATTAATTTTATCAACACAGTTTAAACACAAAAGATGCTATACATCTAATAATGGCAAAACACATGTATAATTCCTTTTTTACATTAATATCAAATGTAAATGGTATATAAAATCATCGTTGCACAACTTTTACTTACTGATTTTTGAAAAATCAAGAAGTCTAAACTCTTTACACAGAAAGTCAAAACACATCGTGGTGTGTGATAACAATTTCACTTCGCTTACACGTTGAATAATGTAAACATCATTTTAAAAAAATGATAAACGGACATAAAACTCAAAATAAAAATGTCGTTCAATCTAAAATTAAAATTAGTGCAGGGCTTTTATGTATGCAGACACCACGCTCGTTCATATGTAAAGTAGAGATAGATAAAATCGCCTTGGAATACATGGACCAGTGTTGTCAATTCAAGAAAAAAAAACATTTAGCATCATATTAAAGTCCATCATCAAAGGTAGAAATTTCAACGTATCAACACATGCCTCTTGCAGAACCTTCCAGAATTTACTGTAATATATCATCTTTACCATTCATTCATTGTTAATGGAATACCTACTAAGTTTACCAAGATGGTCTTTTTAACACTAAATCACCTGTGTTTCCGCTTTGCGCCATCTTTTTTACGCCTTGCATGCCCAGGAATTTCAGGAGTACTTGAAATATCTGGGAATAACAAAACTGACAGATTAATGTTATTTTCACGCATGTTTTCGTCTCTTTAGTATACACCGTCTTCTGTAAGCAGTTTGTTTATATTGTGTTACAGAAAACTAAATTCTAATCGATGGAACAGACGTTTTACAAACACTCGCGATAATTTTCTCAACGTGTGCTCTTGGAAAATGTCAGTTTGTTGCAGGAATAACATTTGTAGAACTAATGTTTGTATTCATGTGCAATCATGTGTACAGACTGTATGACGATTAGTTTTGCTAATTTCAAAAACATATTTGTATCCTGTTACTATGATTTTCAGAGCTCTTTCACTCTCCCCAAGTTTTTTCGTACACTGCCAAGAATGCTTTTTTCTTCTGTGTTCAGTATACAGTGTCGGGGTATCATTATTGTCATGTCACTAACACCTCTTACGAGTTGTTCTCAATTTTGTCTTAAGTTTTTTCTTTGCATGTTGTCACTGGACACATAGTTTTGTTCAAAGTTCTTTCATGCAAGTTACTTCGTCTGTTCTCACCATTTCTAAAATGTTCTGTATGTAGCTTGTTTTACTTGTCCTTTCTCCCTATATACCTGTTACCATACATGTATAGATACTGTTCAATGGTTTTTACAATGCTTTTATTTCTTCCTGCATAACATAAACGTTCACATGTTTGAGTAATCCCATGGTTATGTTGCCTGTGTTTCTGTCATTGTTTAAATAATGATTCCTATTACTGTCTGTTTTTGTATTCTATATAAATATGAAAATGGAATGTCTATAAGTTGTAAAGTTTCTATTGTGTAGATTTCTTAATGGTAACATTTCTTTCATCTGCTCCTTAGTCTTATACCAGATGTTTGTTGTAAATAATAATAATAATAATTTATTATATAAGAACGTATGTCTGCAAACAAAATAGAAAAGTAACGCACAAAATATTAATAAACATTAACACGTTAAACAACATGAACATTTATTTTTCAAAAATACATAATGCATCTAAAACGAAATCGAAGGATAGTAAACAAAATAAATGAAATATATCTGTCCTTCAATATTTCAGCAGAAATAATAAATATTGAATAAAACTCTTTTAAAGGTTAAATAGTGAGCTTTTCAAAGAAGTAGAAATTATCGTTTATATTCATTTACCTCAAGTGTTAATATCAGATTGCTAAATTCAATGCAAATGATAAGATACGGATAACAACAGAACGATTCAGTTTGATATAAAAACAGGTTTTTGGCCAAAATATCTATTTAGCATAATTACAAAATGTCCGGAGATATGACAATCAATCACATGTTCCTTTTGTGTATCTTACTTCGACACATTTTTTTTTTCATTTTGAAATAAATAAACGCATGCTTTCTGTTTTCTTACACTTGCTCCCCTTTTGAATTAGGAACTCACAGACTGCCTCAAATAACATGGAAATAAACTATTCTCTTAACATAAACTAAAATACGTATAATGAATGTGTTTGACAACATTGAGAAATATTGAAATATTGGCGATAAAAAACCCAACAAGATCCCACTAACAGGCATAAAGATATTCGTTTTCCGTGGTGAATTCTCTCTCTCTCTCTCTCTCTCACACACACACACACAAACACACACACACACTAGTTCTCATGTAAGACTTATTCAGCTGCATAATCACTATAAACTATCAGGCATCTAGACACCTATGTAGTAACTATTATGATACTCAATCAACCTGTTCTCGTAATGGCCATTAATGTTATATGTAATCCTTAATTCCATAACTTGTTAGAACACCCAAGAAAACGTAAATACGTCATTTAAATATATATTCTCTCTATCAGCAAATTATTTTTTATGGAATTCCGAGTGAGATTTTTATGTAAGATTAATTCAGTTATTTTATTTTATAGATCTACTCACGAGTTTTACAAAATTCAGTATTTATATCTGATTCAGGTAAAGCCAGACGTATCTATCGAAATCGTTTTGATAAATAAAGAAAGGTTTATATCCATAAAAAATATAAAGAACCACTGAATTAATTACTGCATAGTATTAAAGAGATCCTCGGAAAAGTCTTTATAATATGTGAAAGCGCATTTAGCAAAGCTAACCTCATATAAATGAATAAAGAAGTATATTGCCTCTTATGATATTGTTTGGAAATTACAATGTATAATGAAAACTTTCCAAATTATTCATGACAATAATAAAATTTATATCCATCTTTATAAACTGCGTGTAGTCGTAAATCGTTCCGCTTTTAAAGACCACTCTAATTACTTCAAATCACGCTAAAATTGGCAATTTCAGGAATTAGGAAAAAAAGGTCTGCTATTTAGACGGATCTTTTATTAAGATCAATTTTGACTGGTCTTACTTGCCGAACTTTACTAAGATCAATTTTGACTGGTCTTACTTGCCGAACTTTACTAAGATCAATTTTGACTGGTCTTACTTGCCGAACTTTACTAAGATCAATTTTGACTGGTCTTACTTGGCGAACTTTACTGAATAAAATATTTCTTATCAGTATCTGAAATGCAGTTTTTATTTCTTACAATATTTTTATTTTATATTCCTATAATGACACGACAATAAATAATACGAGTCTTTGAAATTCACTTTTTAATTTACTTTTCTTATGTTCTTAATAAAATAATTTTATTATTCAATTTGTGACGGGTAATAAAGATTGTATTTTGGTGATATGAGAACTAACAAATGCCTTGATTACTAAAGCTGTAAGCCTATAATTAGTGCATGTGTAGACATATTAACAATTACTTTCTACAATTAAGCCAGTCGTATGCCAAGTATAAGAAGACAAGTAAACTATAAGGCCATTGCAAGAAAAGAGATAACTGCCAATATCTTGTAACATCATAATTCAAATTTCCAGATCTTTTTCACTGGAGGAAGTTTTGAGACAAGTTTACTAACAGTACAAATTGAACATGAAAACACTGTACCTATCTCCCCAGGATCGCGATAAGGCATCTAAGTATCCCCATAACAGCTGTCCAAAACGTGATGTTTTTTCTTGTATTTTTCTTGTATTTTTGTATATCTGGGATACTCTATCTATCGATGAATCCCCTATCTTGACAAGATATCACGATGAACGCTCGATAAAAATATTCCAGAACCACCTTGATTTCTAGAATAATGAGCAGTTTAAAACTTATGAATATGTTGAATACTGTCTATTATCTCGGTTTTAGGTTTTTGTATGTCTGCAACATAAACTGGTCTTTCTGTATAATACGTCTGAACATTGAGTTTTTGGAATAAGCTATGTATATCTTTTGTCTGTGCTTTTTTATTGCGTCGGTGACAGCTTTATTTCTGATGTAAGACATCATGTTCGATAAAAACAGCTGCTGTAAGCGAACCAGTCTTAAGGTTAAGCATTTTCTGGAACAAAAACAAAATAAAATTGTTATAAAAGTTGCTAACTTTATAGTTATCCAGTTAATAACCAAAACACATTTTTCAATACTCACTGTCCAGTTTAAATTTTCAAAATTTAACTTTTTTATCATTAAAACAAAATAGTTCATAAAAAAATTTAAGCATCAAAATTACAAAAACAAACGATAAAAGAAAAGAAAAAAAAAACATCTATGTATTGAAGCAGCGGAGAAACTGATACTCAACATCAAATTTTCTTCGATTCAGAAAAAGGTGGACTTATCTTTCCCTTTTAGTTCTTTTTTTTTTTCTTAACAATGAAGATAAGATACTCGATCTTATTTCAACATCACTTCCTGTCTTTGTGATTCAAAGTGTCGTAAACGTATAAAAACGCATTTGACATAGATATAAATTAGAGACCGTAAATAAATTGTAAATGTCCTGGAGAAAGTTATCTACCCTTTTTGATATAGCTGTTTCGATATAAGCGTTGTCAGGAGCACCAGTATACAGCCAACCTTCGAAACTGCTAAGGACCTTGAAAGTTATAGCCAATATAAATCTGAAAGTCAAATGGCAGCCAAGTTCATATAGTCCTTATAGTCAATATATAGAGTATCTGACATGATGTATATTTGTTTTCATGTACACTTTTTTATCTACCATTTGCGCTGCGAGAACGTTTGAAACAAATAAGTCTCAGACTATGTCGCCTGCATCGGATTATACAGTATGTAATACGTCCTTAATTACAAGCCGACGTTGATCGGAGTTTATTTTTTTAGTTTGATTTTCATATTTTGTTTTGGCAATAATGCTCAATAATGATTAGCCCCAAGCCAGTTGAAACTGCCTTTAGAATTCAACAAACACGGATTTCTCAAATTTATCAATTTGCAAGTCCCGACTCTATTCGGTGCATTCTTTATTAATGCTAGGCTACAATGTGTACGGGTCATTTCGAATTGCACGATTACATAATCTTTACGGTTGCAAATTGCATTTAAATGGGATAAATTGAATGAACCAAGAAGGCAAGCACACGTGTCTGCAATGTGCGGTTCACAGTATCAACTTGCAAATGATCTAGATTAATAGGTTTATCATTTCAAATGTGCCTGACTATCTTCTAAGGCCATCTGGTGTCAGACGCTGGAAATTTATCATTCTTTGCAGATTCTCTTTATAAACAGCCAGGGTATTACTTTTTTCTATCAAATACGCTTTTGTCTTTTGAATGATTTTTTTCAAAGCACTTTGTCAAAAAATAATTTTTCTCACATGAATGGCATTTTATATATAATGACCTTGTGTACAAATTCCTGTGGATAGCTATAAACAACACAGTGTTTGTTTTATTGTAAATGTCTTTAATATACTATTAAATGTGACAACAAAAGAGATGGAAAATGCCTGATCATAGGTAATAGCTCATGAAGAACTATATTTACAAGAAAGTTGTCTGTAATACAAAAATGGGCAAAAGATATTGGTCTTACATTCTTGAACCTCGCTTTTAAAACATACAGGAATGGTCATAGATATGTCTTCCTTGGGTTTGAAGTTTATAGTTTGTTTTAGGTAAATTATATATTGATAAGTGTTATCCTTATCTTTTGCAGGACCTCAGGGACCCAAAGGAGAAAGGGTAGGTAGTTGATGTTTTATTTGATAAGTTAGCTGAGTGGAACTTTCTATTTGTTATGTTTTAAGTTTTATGTCTGCAGTGATGAATGGGAATCAGAACAGTCACTTTTAGCCTTTTTTATTTTTCTGCAAATACATGTTCTCATAGATTGTTTTATAGATATATTATGTTGTGACGACCACATTCTGCTACATTCATTATATACTGAATTTGATCTTCATTTTTCAATATGGATTCTGCAATTGGCTATCTCATCTTTTGAGCCCGTCAGTTTAACTTCGAGCATTATTGTGTTTTTGGTCTGCAAATTGCATTATGAGTTCATAAGCGTAAGCGCCCATAAAAACAAAATGAAACATATATTTCAAAACCTTTCTTTATAATAGTAGACACCTGATTTGGGTTATGCCAGAAAGAAATGTGTGCATAAGTACCACTTATGTTTCACTCTCGTTTTATTGATGCTCTAATGCTTACCTGTGTGGGTTTTTTCTGTTAGACTCTCATGTTCACGTTAAAATTAATTCACAAGTGAATTAGTTATTCCTACAAGTAATAGATAACAACGAAACTCTTTCATTGTTCAATAGTCCTTATAATTTCTTGGAAGATACTATTAAATGCTACTTAGCTCGCATTTAAGATGGCTTCTGATCATCCGCAGTACTTGAAAAGAATTATTCCTTTCCAACTGCTCGAAGAATATAAAGTGCTTTTCAGACGTGGCCGTTTAAATCTTGTATTTGGTTTATATTTCCCACTACTCAAAGTAAAATATGATTTTGTTATTCCACAATAACTCAGCGAATAATTATTCTATTTGATTTATTTTCTCTCGTTCACCGTGAAATAAATATTAGTTTATATTATTTTGTTCTGTTATCAATTGATTTTCAGGGTGAACAGGGAGATGTCGGTTTTCCGGTATACCCAATGAAACATTTTTATGTGACCTTTTATTTATTTTTGTAGCATTGCTTTAAAATGATCATTCTGGCGACAAAAGGTTTCTGTTGTAATAGAACTATTATAAAGACTTAAATTATTTGGACGAGTGAAGTACCTTCTGCCTTCTGGAATATGGTTTTACATGGCAGAAAATTTGACCATTCTAATATGTTTTGAGCATTTTTTATATTATATATCCAAAACCTTTTACCGCCAGGGATATTCAGACTGTTACTTCTGTAATGGGTGTGGTTAGTATAATTTCTAGATGCTTTTTACCATGCTTTTTTATCATTTTTTTAGCTTTAAATATGTGTATCTAGTTAACAACCTATAATTAAAACTTTATATATATTCATATGTCGTATTAGTATTATGTAACATTTATTTTTCCTAGGGTCTAACATTAATCGATAATTAAATATAAACAAATGACGGTTCAGATATATATAAATACATGTCACCTGTCACACACTTTCTTTATCTCCTGTAGACACCTGTCGTTCTCAAAACGATCAATTACGTCGTCAGTGTAAGTGTTCTGTCAATGAATTGAAACCAAAGAAAAAAAATTATTTGGGGCGACGTCCTTACCTTAATCAACGTCTTTTATAACATATACTTAACATCTGGAAAATATTTAATTCTCATTTACACAATAACCAAAGCATGAAAGCGAACAAGTTTTATCTGTTTCTTTATGAAATAGCAGATAGAACATTTTCGCTTCCACCGCTCAACATAAACTTATAATATAAAATACTACAATTTCTTCCAATCTTCACACATATCTGAAACTCGTACAACTTTTTTATTGCTAATTGCAAGTAGAACAACTTTGTTACCATTAGTTCCAGCTATATTCTTTCAAAGAAAGAGACTGAGGCAAATAAATTACCACAATTATTTGATATAATGCTCATTTCAAGTAGGCTTTTATCAGCCGCAGTTGTTGAAAAACATGGAAAAATTTATTTTCTTGTTGGTTTAATTGCCTTCTGAGAATGTGGTCTAATAAAACGTCCCATTAATTGTCGCTATCACGTGAAGTGTTTTTTAATATGTTATTCGTAAAAATATCAGTCAACACAAGAATGGGAAGATAAACAGAGTGTATAAGTTAGGCTGTCAAAATGTATTGCAATGTACAAGTAACGAAATTTATTGAAATATTGTCATCATTGTAGGCATTCCGGGTTTCTGCCCAATGAATCTGGTCATATTTTAATTTATACACTGTAAAGGTGTTATTAATCAGTCCAGAAGAATGGTTCAAATGATATGAAACTTTACAGACATAGTCTAACTGGCAAAGGAATTGCTGGTTTAAAAATCGGAAGACGACACTCATCTTATTATGTTGTAAAACAAAACTAGTAAAAATTCTCAAGTTTAAGGAAATCATATGTCAATAGAATCACTGACGTACAAAACACATCAGACAAATTATGATTCTGAGTACATATAAATGGTGTCACTTCTTGGCGATTTGGTAGCGGTTAAACATAGACATCATCGCAAGGCTCGAAAGAAAACAAGCAAAGTTCACTGTATGGTTTCAGGGAATCAAAGGTTCTAGGGGTTTCAGGGGCAAGAAGGTAAATAGGAGCATGATGTATTTTCGAATCATACCCAGACTTTAGAGATGACAATTTCAAGAAAAGGAATTATTGTTTTTTTTTTTCTTTTAGATAATATTTACGTGCATGCCTACCTTAGTAGCGCTTAAGTTTCAAGTATTTTTAATACTGGAATTTTATAAATAATTGCTAACAACAACCTTAACTAGTTTTAAGACTATATTGCCTTAGTTAAAAAGAAACAGACTGACACAAAGACTGAACGACTATTAAGCAACATGTCATGAAGATTAACATGTTATTGGTCTTTTTTTTGCTGGTATATGTTTTTGTTTCCTCGTTGAACGAAAATGCTTAGGTCTTCTATTTACTCATTTTCTTCTTTTATTCTTTTGTTTTTTTCTTTTTAGATATTATGCTACATAAAACAGACTATGTTATAATTAACAATATAACAAACTTATATCATTACTAATTAACAGGGTTACAAAGGAGAACGCGGTTACCCGGGATTTCCGGTTAGTCTGAAATGCAATGTTGTCACAATATAAGCCCTGTCACCTTAAACCAAATTACAAGCATGCAAACCCTTCTGTTTAAGTCTTCATTTATTAGATATACTTTTTCATTTGCTTCTTCTGTCAGTGTCAGAAGCTTTATTTGTTCGCTAGATTTTGGAGAGGGTTTTGTTTCGTATTAAGATATGTACACTGGTGGTATTTGGCAGGCACTGAACAATCTAAAATCAAATCAAATCAAAAAATATAAAGCCTGAAATTTTAGATTAATTGAACCAATGTATGTAAAAATTGTAAATCAAACACTTCTTTCGGGCAAAGATATGGATTTCTGTAACTTCACTCTTAAATACACCTAAGCATGAATTGTACATGTACACTATATATATCTAATAGAATATGTTTCACATCTCCTATCTATTCATTGAGTATACTTTTATGGAATGTATGTGAATGAAACAAGATTGCTGCTTATAGCAAGAAAGTATTCTGTAAGAAAATTGCAATGTATCAAAATCTCTTCTTAAGGAAATTCATAATACAATAATACATACAAAATTAATATTTAATAATATATCCAAAATGTGCCTGTCAAGTGATTAAAATAGAATAAAAATTAAAGTCTCACGTTGGTTTTTAAATGTAAATCTACTACCCGCTTTCATATATTAGACGGTTAAGTCAAAGGATGATGAAACATTATCATATAAAGTTGTGTGAAATGTCAGACCAAAGCTGTCGCTAGAGCATGTCACATACTAACGTTCTTGACACAAACATTGTCCTAAACCAGATATACCATAATAGCCTTTCACTAACTCACTTATCTTATGATTAGACGTCAAGAACAAATGAAACGTATAAAATTTCTATTTGTAGTCCTCCTACATAATGTTAGGCATGAATAATGACTAATCAAAGACATTTATTTAAATTTATCTTCGACATTTTCTGTAATATTGATTTTGAAATACTGCATATTTTTATTTCATTTTCGGTTATCTTCAGTAATTAGACAAGGTACTATAAAGAATTCAAATTAATGCAAATTTCTAATACAGTTAAAGCCTTTTCAGTTGTATGATTTACTACAGTTTCAAAGTATTCGTAGAAAAATTAAAGTGATTTTATTATGGAGTTATTACGATATAATGTAAACTGATGTACTCTTGATTTTTTAGGGTCCAATAGGAGTATCGGGTCTGATGGTACGTATATAATACATCAATTTTCTTCGGTTAAATTGCTTCAGATTTCAGCCCCTTAATCATTACAAGCTTAAGATGTAACATTTACTATCTTATCAACCAATGTTCTTCCATTGCAACAGTTTATATTATGTGTTTATGTCTTAACTATTAGATATTTTCCCTCCCCTTTGGTTGACGTAATTGAATATTTGAAACTTTTTACTTTAACATTTTATTTAACTTAGATTAATGAATACACCATAATCTTTGGTTTACGGATAAACTGATGAGGTACCCAACGCCCTTGACTTTCATTCAATTCATAATTATTAAAAACAATCGTGTAACTGGTCCAATGGTATGAATCAAAAGTATAGAAACAAAACTTCGATTTTTCACCATTTGATTCTTGTTTATTTCAGGGACAGCAGGGACCCAAAGGCAACAAAGGTGATGTGGTAAGATCAATAAAAATATACGTCTCGAAATTTGTGATCTGAAACAATCTTTGCATCTTTGTCTCCTTTTTAAGAATTCTAAATACTTAAAACTGTTCAACTTGTGTATACAATATGTAAAGCGCTATTATAAAGTATATATCTGCATTTTCACAAATATGAAATAATCTAATTATATTCTTTTTTGTATCTTCATGTGTCAGAAACAGCCTAGATCAATTCTCCGTGTAACGTTTTTTTCTAATATATCAGAAAAGATATATTTAGTTTTGTCGTATCTAGCTTTTATTTATAATATAGCACATATAAAGGAGATTATAAAGTAGAGAATGGTTTCCATCGCATCATTATTTATATATTTAGGGAGATACAGGTGCTAAAGGCGAAAAGGGTGATGCTGGTTTACCAGGATATGATGGCATAGGTCAAAAGGTAATTCAGTTTTTTGTTATTTAAGCTCATTAGGTACTGAATTTAGCTCAGGAGTAATTTTGTTGTTTTGAATACATACAAACGGAAAAAATAGACACGCCAAAATTATATTATTAAGTATGTGAGATTTGCATTCTTATCAAAAGATCAGGTTCATTCCATACATAGAAAAGGTTGTAAAAAATGTAACTTATAATTGTCTACTCGAAGTTAGTGTACATATTTTCTAAAGAAAGGGCTGATCTTTCAGTCAGGTCAAAAGCGGTCTTTACGAAACATGGACGATGGTTATGATGTTGTACAGCTTCAAAAGCCGGCAGTGGAAGTCATAACAATAAAGGTGTTTCTTTTTGTAAATGCATGGTTTACAGTGTTTCAGTTTCTGGACACATAGTTAACGTGATTCGCTGCGTGAATGCATGGTTCCAGTGATTCAATTTCTTTAAATGCATGCAACGGTGTTTGAATACATGGTTACCTTGATTCAGTTTCGAGAATGCATGGTTCCAGTGTTTTGTTTTATAGTAACATTGATTCGCTGTATGAAGGCATGGTTACAATGATTCGCTGTGTGAGTGCATGATTACCTTGATTCGTTTCGAGAATGCATGGTTCCAGTGTTTAGTTTTATAGTATCTTACAATGATTCGCGGTATGAAGGCATGGTTACCATGTTTCGAGATTGTATGAATGCAGGGTTCCAGTGTTAGTTCACTACTAAGAATATAAAAGAATATTTTGTCGTAATTATTTGTGCATGTTCGGGATGGTATTGTTTGTTGTCATAGTTTCTTAACAGAAACGATCTGTTTGACATTTAATGATATACGATAAACACCTAGCTTCCAGTGAGCTATTCCAAGTTGCTTTTCTCATATTCATATGCCGGTATTCCGCTTGCTGGAGAAGCACATCAAACTCTTGCATTTTCTTAGCTCTCTTTTGAAAGTAAATCATGTCAAAGCGTTTCGTAACTAATTTTAGTGGTAAAAATCATCCTGAATATTTTTCATTTTGATTTTTTTTTACTGAGTGTAGCTAAAAACGGTAAAAAGATCTTTTTATGACTGGCCCAGTCATAAATAGATTTACAAGTATGTTTTTATTTATGTCTCTCTTATTTGTAAAAGACGTGTGTGTGTAACTTCTGTTTACATGATTCCTGAATATTCAATTTAGAGTGTCACATATCTTGGTCAAATTGAACGCTTTAATCTCAGGGAAGTGAATAGATCTAAGATTTCAGTTATATGTGATGCTTCTCTAAAGTTTCAGACCCTTGTTGTATGTAATTAATTGCGCTTGAGCTCTCAGGTTGTAAATATCTCAGGTTGTATATATTTCAGGTTGTATCTAATAAAATCTCAAAGTAACAGTAATAATATCGTTGCTCTATTTGTTCATTGCTTAGCTCGTACTGTGTAACATGTCCGTTTTTAGTGTTCTCATAACAAACTTTTTGTTTGTTGTTGTAAGTTTTTGTGTTTGTTTTTGTGTGTTAAACAGGGACAGTTTTTCCTGTGTTCCTGTTCACATGTGAACTCATCCCTGCATAATTATTTGAGTACAATTATAATGTTATGCTGCATGTATATTTGTATAAATTTGCATGTTATTAGGGAGAAAGGGGTCCACCAGGGCTTCCCGCAGGCGTAGGTCCACAATGGGAAGCGGAGATATATACACTAAAGGTATATTTCTTATAGTGTAATTACACAGGTATTTACAACATTAACATATATTTAAGTAGCAAAACATACATATGTGTTTCTATTATGCCTCTTACAACTATTCCCAATTTTCAGACAGCTAAATAAAACATGCTATCTACAAACCTGTAGGAAACACTAACGGTTTCACAAGCATGTGATACATCAAATAAATGTAAATTAGTTCCTATCACGTGGGTAGACATGTGATCCTCTACAGATCTAAATTGATCATAAATAGAGCGAATATGTCCAATGTCTGTTGTAAATTTAGTTGCTTGATAGAAGAACATTTGTAGCACAGTATGTAAATCTTATTATTTTAGTTTAATTTATCTTTGCAAGTGAAACTGAAATTTCAAATTATTCTAAACGAATAAATAATGATGTGACTATTCGTTGTTTAAACTTACCTTCTTCAGGTTCTCTTTCTGTTGTTCAACTGATAGTATGGCAAAAGGTTATATGCACATGTACAAACAGAAATGAAATGTGAAAAATCTTAGAATTTGATTTAATACTAATGGAACTATTATTTCGTGAATAAAGTGACATACAAGAAAATGAGTACAACGAAGTTTTACGTTTATAGGGCGAGCCTGGAGAGCCGGGTAAAACAGGTCCTCGAGGACCCCCAGGTCCAGCAGGTAGCCCCGGTTTACCTGGCTTTGATGGACTTCCTGGCGAGGTTGGACCGCAAGGACCGCCGGTGAGTCTCTGCAGTATTTGAAAGTAGTGTCAAGAGTATTCATTTACTGTATAAACAACAATGTATTAGTAATTAGATGAGAGTTCTAAACAATTCAAATAATTATTAATATACAATGTAATAAATGTTAATGTGTAATTAGATTACAGTTTATAACAATATTTTTGAACTTGTTATTAAGTCAATATATTTATCTCAAGAACAATAAAATCCCTATTTTTTCTAATTTTCAGGGCCCTCAAGGCCCACAAGGACCAAAGGTATGGTATAAAAGGGACAAAAAATTAAATGATGATATACCGCATATGCATGTATTTGCTTGTCTTTAAAATAATAAAAAAGAACGTATTGATAAATTAGAGATATGTTTCGAAAGACATTTAGACCCTAAGAAAATGTTCATTTCTGATAAGTCGCAATCCGACAAGTGTAAAACATAAACAATATAATGACCAATAATAGTGCATCCAGTATAACTGTTTTAGAATAAATGTTTGACCTACACTTTGACAACCGAAAATGACCCTTCAGTATGATTTACATGTGTACAATTCAGAAGGAAATGGAATGATACAAGTTCTAAAGTGTGTCGCTTTAGTGAATGAAATACTGAAAACTTTTGATGAGAGATTTAATTTCGATTTAGCTTCACTTCCGGGTCAGTTGAATTAAAACTTACCAGAACAAGAGATACTCTGATGTGTACAGTGCAATATCTTAATGACCAGTTAATGACAATGTCCGTGTAGTAAAGAAACATCACTTACATAAGATATGTATCTCTAGCACAATCATTCATTTCAGGGTCGTGATGGACGGCCTGGGGATCCGGTAGGTTTTATTCTTTCTTCACAGTTACCTTCGTTTTTCTCTTTCTTTAATTTCTGTTGCATGCCACATTCCTGTTGAAAATTTAAAAACGATTAAAATGTATGTAGAACAGTATGATCGATGCAAGTATTTATCAGTTATATTTACTTTGTCAAACAATAGCTAGTCTTTGGCCAAGTTCATTTCACCCTTATTACTCATACGCATGCACTAGAGTGTAATGCTGAAACTTCTATAAACCGGGCGTCTAAAACAATCCATTTTTAAACGTCAAGTCATGAGAGCGTAATGAAAAACTATTTTTGATATAACCCGGTTTTAAGATGTTTCACAGTAATTTTATAGCATGTCTTTATGATTTTTTAAGTCTTTCGAATAATGCACACATGTATGTAGTCTTGAATATCAAAATGAAAGATATTATTGCACAGGTTTAGGACTACTTTCTTCGAACCCGTTGCATTGTACTTGTTCTGGTAGAATCAAAGGGAGAGCACTCGTACAGATAATTATCTGCACGTTTTGCACGAGTTGATTTTTGTTTTGTTGTTATATTTGCGCATGGTTATTTTATTAGGGAGAACCTGGTTTGCCGGGATTACCAACGGGAGGTCATGCGACTCCTGTTGGATCAGGAAGCACGGAAATGGGACCTATAGACATTAATGAAAACTATCCAGCGGGATTTTTAATGGGCCCACCGGGACCAAGAGGTCCTCGCGGCCCCAGAGGGAGGATGGTGAGCAAGGACAGAATCATTAAAAATATTGTCTCTGTAATTTATTTTGTTTTTGGCTTTTGTGAACGTTTGTTGCAGTCACATACACCCTCAGAAATCTGTAGGGAATTTTTCAAATCAAAATTTAAGAATATGTCAGTTATTTTCCATGTGACAGATCGGCTCAACCATTGTTTAAATAGATATTGAAAACTGAAATGAAAAATACAGGGTCGCTGACTGCAGCATCCTCTTTCCAAGTGACTGCAGCAAATCTATTATCAGTTGATACTTATAACATTTTGTTTGTAAAGGGCATGCTTGAGAGTGAAAATTGATTGTTTATTTGCTGGCCTAGTTGGACAAAGGTGAGAAGAAGAGAAGACGGTGTAGGTTGGAGGTTATACAAAGAAGTGAACACAAAGCAAGAACGAAAGGCGACGAAGAGACCAAGGAACATGAAATTGAACAGCCATTCGAAGAAGAAGGTCCTGGTGGTATTGAAGGGTACGAAAATCCAAATCCTAAAGCGCCTGAAGAGACCTCCCCCGACGCACTTGAATCAGTCCCAAGTGAACCTCTTGTGAAACGTAAACGTCGAAACCGCAAAAAGAAAGGCAAAGATAGTAGAGAGCGAAGAAAAACTAAGTTATGTATTGATGAAGATGGGGTGCAGCATACTTTGAATCGTAATCGACGTGATGTAAAATTAGAGGGTGATATTAGATACATCACAGGACCACCGGTAACAAAACGTATAGATGGAAATGATATGTATGTTTGCATGTTTGCATGAAAAGTGGTGGTGGGAATTTTCAGCTGCAGTCACTTGATTACTTCTTCTTAACAAATTAAGTTTTCTTTGTTTAAAATTATATTTGCAGGTAAAGCATATTGCCTAATCGAAACACTTTATCGGATAACATGAAAGCATGATTATATCACCTACTCATATAAATGTTTGTATATTTATTATGTCACATCCTTTCCTATTTACATTATATATTTTGTATCTAAAGACACTAAAAGTTCCATTGCAAGTTACTTATTTGTCAAATAGATTGCTGACTTCTTTTTCTGTGCATTTCATTCGCCGACATGCCCCAAGTGGTCAAAAGCCAAAGTTCTATATGGCTTAATCGATACTTTCTAAACTGTAACTTGCATTTAAAAACAAAAGCGAAAGAACTTGCACGGAATCTTTTAACCAGACCGTTATTTTTACAGTCTCTTGTTTTTATCACGACATCTATAGAATGATGTGCAGAACTGTTGTAACTCTATATATAACAAGGAGATGGTACAACAGTTTTACACTGAATCCTCCATCTATTCTTAAACAAATGTAGTGATTGTTGATCGATGTTGAATTTAAACAGGGACACCCTGGAGAGATTGGCCTTCCCGGGTCACAGGGACCAGCAGGTACCGCTGGGCCCAGAGGCCTGCCTGGACCAAAAGGAAGCAGAGGCAAACGGGGAAAACGCGGTAAGAAGGTAAACACTAAATGAAATAAATGATCTAGGTCTTATAGACTTTTATGATAATTAACTTTTTACGATATATTTACAATGTCACGTGTTCTAGATATAATCTTAACATTTCACATGTCGAATAATAGTTCATTTAATTATAGAATACTTCCGTGCTTTTTTGAGGATGAAATAAAAGATGAAAAACTGTTTTAATTACAGAATCTTTATCAATAAATGAAATATTAATATAAATATCTTTCTACATTATCATCACAAGTGTTTGTCAAAGTTCGATTCCTCTTTATCGCAGGGCAAATGTAAAAAGTTAAAAGGTCCCCCAGGTGAACAGGGGCCGAAAGGTCCAAAAGGGGACAACGGCCCACCTGGACCCGAGGTACAGAATTCGTGTTTTTATGCTTTAAAGTGTTTTCAACTTGAGTTGTTAAAACATGTGTGCATTATCCAAAACACTGTGTTTGTGCCTATTGTCAACATGTGTGCATGAACTGTATACATGTGTCACTGTTTATATGCATGTAAAGTCCGTTTGTATGTTGTTTTGTTAAACGCGGACTGGAAAAATAGCTCAAACAGAGGGATGTTCAAGACCGAAGGATAACTTTTCAGTATCTTGAGTGCTATGATCATTTCAAACAAAGGAACAAAGAAACGCAAAACGGACCTCATACAAGACAGAACATTTACGTTTACAAAAGATTTTCTTTACTGCATTTATAAACACAGTTTGAACTTTAATTTACTGTACCTATTATTTTAATGGGCAATATGACCGGCATTTTTTTTTGTTAAAAAAGTTCACGCTCAGCTAAGGAATACGTAAATATTTATTATTAAAAATATTTTTTTAAAGATGATATCACTGAAATGCAAACATTAAAGGAAATTCAGTGCAGACACAAACATACTATCCAAGATAAGTTGTGGCATGCTGCTCACTTGTAAGTTTTGCACTGCAGTGTATGCTGAAAAACACGCTTCCTGTTTTATGTGATGTCTGTCATTTTTAGGGTTCGATGGGAGAGGTTGGTCCCACAGGTAACACTGGAAGTCCAGGTCCCCAAGGGCCCGAAGTGAGTTATTTGTTGTCAGTTGAAGTCTAAAATCTGTGTTATGAGTTACTGATTTGTTGAATGATTGTTTCTGTGGTTAATACTTTTTGTTTTTTGCACTTTCATCTTCTAACTGTTCCTAGTTTTACTAATGCTCAATTCAGTGACGTCTTCAGTTTCTTTGATTTTGTAGTAATTGCATGATAGCGTTTTTGATTGGCAAATAAATAAATTAAATAGCCATATTTTGTCCTTCTTGAACTCGAAAAGTCCTTCTTCCAACAGATCAAATATCTAGTCCGAAAGTGGACTTCTCTGCTAAGAGTTTTGGTTCTTATCCCCTGAAGCTTTCAGTTAAGTTTTATTCAGTTATAGAAATTTGTGTTGAAGTTTGCTATTAATTTTGTTATATGTAGTATTTGCCGGTATGTTACCCTGATTTTGAAAGTTTCCACATTTGAATTGGACAGTGCATTTAAGTTTTCTTACAGTTTGGGTTTAAATGTTTTGTTTTAAAGTTCTTGAAAAGCATTAAACATGAACATGTTGAATAAGAAATAGTATGTCGTATTTATAACCCCGCAAACGAAGTTTGCAGGGCGGATGTATGCTGGCATCATCCTGTCGGTCGGTCTTTCACGTTTGACATCTTTACATTGCGTCGCGAACTTCTCCTTCAGTTTTTTTTCCGATTAAAATGAAACTTGGCAGGAATGGTCACTGGGCAGTGAAAATGTGCAAGACGAATTTTGATGTATATCCATACAGGAATTGCAGAGTTATTGCTTCTTGACCTTATTCTTTTTCTGTTGATCAGGCAAGTTTTACATCCTTACATTGCGTTGAGAATTTCTCCTTCAGTTTTCAACTGATTGAAATGAAACTTGGCAGGAATGGTCACTAGGCAATGCAGATGTGCAAGACATATTTTTGATGCATATCCATGCAGGCAATGCAGGGTTATTGCCCCTTCAACTTATACTCTTTCCCATTTTTTGACTAATATATACCTTGCGGCACAAACTACTCCTTTATTTTTCAACCGATTGAAATGACACTTGGCAGAGAAAGTAATTAGGGAATGAAGATATAAAAGACATATTTCTAATGCATACCTAGCCTGGCACAATTATTGCCATTGAACTTTGATTTTTGTCACGTTTGACTTACCTTGTGGCACAAACTACTCCATCAGTTTTTAACAGATTGAACTGAAACTTGCCAGGCATAGTCACTACACAATGTAGATGTGCGAGACATAATATTTGATTCATATCCATCAAGTCATTCAAAAGTTATCTCCCATTGAACTTATATCATTTTTACATGTAGATTTAAGTCAACTTGTAGCTTGTAGGGCAAGCTAGTCTTTCAGTTTTCTTTGTATACTGGCATCATAGCTTTATGAGAGTTCAGATTTCCTTCTGCTGTTGAGTCAATGCGCAGTTGCGGGGGCATTTGTCATCTTCAATGACTGTTCTAGTTTTATAAGCAATTTGTGCGAGTCAGTGAGACAATGTACTGCCGTGTATCATGTAGCGTTAACAAGGTCGTTGATAAACTATGTAATAACCTTTTTTGCCGTTCGAGTAATAAGAACTGTTGCATCAGTTCAGTTTTATAATATCTTACTGATCTCACTTATTTCCTCATAATTTAAAATAAAAAGCGTAAGACATTGTGTGAATACATGATGATTTCTCATTTATGATATATTTTACAGGGGAAGCCGGGACCTAAAGGTGAGCCTGGACCAGATGGACCCATGGGCCCCGACGGTTTGATAGGACCCCCAGGATTACCAGGACCACCGGTATGTTTAAATATTGTCAGAAATTTATCACTTTATAGTTTATAATGATATGCCAGTTTGCATATAATCATGCCCTTACTTCTTCGAAAAAAAATGTGTATATATTTAAGAGAAAATTCCCTTAAAACATTGTTTTGCCTTCTGTTGCATTAAAGATTTGCAGAAAATTCTCTTAGCGCTCATGGCTTGTTTATTTTATGTGCATTACTTTCTTTTTATTTGCATGCTCTAAACAAATATGCATGAAACTTGAGACCAGATGTTCTACAACAGCAGGTACGTGTTTTATGCTTAGAAAGCGCTATCATTTATTCTTTCTGGAAATTTATATTTTAGTTAAATATCTACAATAGGATTGCATGATATGTAATAATTTCGAACATCTTAAAACAGACTAACATGTTTTATATTTCAATTATGTATATTTCAAGTATGTATATTTCAAGTATGTATATTTCAATTATGTATATTTCAATTATGTATATTTCAAGTATGTATATTTCACATAGTCGTCTTTGCTGTTTCATCCGTTTGCTGTGTAAAACCTCACTGAAATCTGGTTAAGTGGTTTTGTTCATCTTGCAAAAATGCATCATAAGTTTGAAAATATACCTTGAATCAACATTAGAGAAGTAAAAGTCAGTGGCAACCTAAATTGAATATTAGGAGCTATCAAACTTTTTATCTGTTACTTGATTTTGCTTAGATAAAATCAATTTCAGTTCAGGAAGAGCACACATTTATGGCATTAGATAACGACAAACATTCACCTTAAACAAAAATACACTTCTTGAAATTAGACTCTAACTGTTTGCATAAGTAAGAATACCTCGTTTTAAAAATAAACTGAAAGAATGGCATACATCTATGAAACAGAAGGTTTGTAGATGCAACATGAAGATGTTAATCTTCATTACAGATCCACGTTTGTAAGTTTATCTATACTAATTGTTTCATGATAATAATAATAATAATAGTTTCTCTCTTGAATCTCTTACTCTGCGTAGCATGAGTAATTTCTAAGCTTATACAAAAGAGTAAGATTGACTGGTAGGCTGACACCAAATTTTTACCTTTCTTAGAGTATGTTAGTATAACTATTATAATGTTGTCTTTTTTTTCAGGGTGAAACGATAGTTCTAGAAGGTGGAAGTGGTGACGGGGTGAGTACAGTACGTAACTATTGTCATCATTTTCATCTTTTCTTCAGTAGCGGATATATTACATTATATTCATCCTATCTTTTCATTTAAGGACGGAATGATGCATTTTGTTATATGTGCTGTTATATTTTCAGACTGAGATTTATAAGCGTTTCTTTCAGATTTTGAGCATTAACGCAAAACACATTTTCTGTAATCATTATCCCCTTGTTGATGTTTACAAATAGTTTTTATTGAACTTCAACTGACTAGTGCAGTTTTTGCATTGGTGTGTGTTTAAAGTGATACTTTCCTGACGTACTTTCACTTTGCCTCATAGAAACAAGTAAAGAAAACGACAATGCTATCATAAAATTTCCAAATATAAAAATGCTTTTTAAACACGAGGTAAAGACTTATTATTCAATCTTGTCAATGAAACTATAAAGTGGCATATTTACTGAAAATATAAGTTACTTAAAGACTTAAAGATATTGACATTTCCCAGTCTTGTCAAAACCTAACATAACAATTGTACATATTGTAACATTTTTTGATAGTTTATTCAAATTTGTGTAGTGTTCTTCTGAAACTTCAGTGCGGTTAGAATGTATTTTTTTTTGGTAGTGTTCTTTTGAAAGTTTGATACCAGTAGGATGTTGTATGTAATTCTAACTTCTAATCTTAGTTTTTGACCTGTCCGTCTGTCAGCCCGTCATTCCGTCCAAAAAAAACAACTTTAACATAGCCCACAACTTAAATACATGTATAAGCAAATGGATTTACTTCATACTTAAACACACCACCACTTTGAACAAGACCTTCTCACTGGCGTATATTTATATGACCTTGACCCAGGAATGACCTTGACCTCGAAGGTATAATTGGCAAAAACACTTAATATTTGGCTTAAAACTCGATCTTGAGGTCAGATTAAAAAAACACTTCTTTGAAATCGGCAGATATTGCGCACAACAATCTTTTGGGAGAGATCTTCCAAATGACGTTTCTTTTTACCTTGACCCCTATATGACCTTGACCTTGAGGTTAGTTTGTAAACAATAATCTTTTGAAGGATTTACAATTTATCTTCTCTGGTCCTCAGCTCAAAGGTCAAAGCACTACTTCGGGGGAATGGCAGTTCTTGTTTAGTCATATGTAGCCTGGCTATGTATAAAATGTCATTTGAGATACGTTACGTGTTTGTGTACTTACACTTCTCTGCATTGAGAGCTTCAGTAGATGTGTTAACAATCAGTTTGCTGTAAAAGCTTTTTTATTAACTCTGATTATTGTTCTTATTGTGTGTGTTTTTTACAGTTACCAGGGCCTCCAGGACCGCCAGGACCACAGGTTAGTTATTGATATTATTACATATTTATTTGATTTGAAAAAAAAAATTGATTATCCTGCGACCAAATCGGTTTAAACAGGAAACTAATATATACAATATTTTCATCGTGATTTAGTACATTAAGAATTGAAACAAAGATCAATACGTCTTTTCAAGAAATATTATGAAATCCTGCATCATTCAGTATAGTTTCTAACGATATAGTACTTAAGTCGGTCATCGTTGACAGTATGGGAGTGACAGCAACTTTGAAATTATTTTGCGATTCTAAATATTCGATATATGATTTGTAATTAATTTGTGATGCTTCAGGGAGCAATGGGACTACAGGGTCCACCTGGGATTAAGGTATTTTTCCTTTCTGCTTGATGTGTACCTAAGATAGTTAGGAACTTAACTATTGCCCGCTTGAAATTACTAACGGCAAATAAATGTCCAGTGAGTAGCGTCAACTCACGGTTTCTCACGAGCCTTTTCTACTTGGTCATTTCTGTAAACTACAGAATGCAACAAATTTGTTTTATGTGTTTAGATTTAAGGAAATGATTATAAACTTTGCATTCAAGCTTCACCTGACGATATGCTTAACACTAATAATTTTGGGTTGTCAGTATTTGCAACTCCTATATATGATTTAGTGCATTAAATCAAAGGACTAGCCGTGGAAAGACATGTAAATTAATTCTAGTAGTTTTTTAGCATTACAGAATTGTTAATTGGCAAGTGTTATATGTACTTCTTGAACTATCATTAGTATAGCAAACATAGTAATTCAATAGGAGAACAGTATATACAGCATGTTTAGAAACGTAGTAAAGAAAAGATAACTCTAGGGATACTAACATCGATAGATTAGATTATTGTTTGCAGTTACTTCCCCTGTCTCATTAGATCAGCTGCCAGTTGTTTCGAGTATTATACCAGTTGGATAAAAAAATACGCAAAAGTTGTTTCGGATTTTGTTGTACATTGAAATAAGTTTATGTCCTTTTAGTCTGTATTCTAATAATTGTCAAAATCAGCACGATTTAAGTTTTAGTGTATTCAGAGAAAGTCTAAAACATCAGACTGGTGAAATATGGTTGTCTGAATTTGAAGTTTAGCTACAGGTGTGTAGAGTATATATTATTAGTATTTTAGATATACTGATAATGACCTAGATACATGTATATCTGTTACCCACCGTTTTTTAAATATATGTACAATTAAAATTTCAGTTCATTTTTTTTCTAGGGTGATCGAGGACCAGTTGGACCAAAAGGAGAACCGGTAGGTTATGATTAAGAAAAAGTTAAGCTCATCGGAAATTCAAACTTCTAAATTCTAATAAGTCGAAACTCATTTGTCATGTTCATGTTTGATTGTCTTTGTCCCGCTTCAAGTACAGTTTCAGAGATGCTATTTTTTCTACTTTTTAAACAACTGTTTATCCATTGCCCAGTGTCTTAAGTACTGATAAGACACTTCTAAGCGGTATTACTCCGTCTTGTTTTGACTGGGTAATCTGTGTAATCTAGGTTTTGGTGTCTCGTCGTACTGCATTTATGGCTTTTTTATAAATAGTTTTTTTTTTATATCAGAGGCGTGAACATCAAAGTTTTTTTTCTTTTTTAGGGTACAAAGGGAAACGAGGGCGATTTTGGACCAATGGGATTACCAGTAAGTAGGCTTACGTGTGTTTGGTAACTGGTGAAGAATCTCTGAAGTGTTTATGTCCCCAAGATAAATGTGTTTGCAGCCATCTAGCCTGCATTTGGTGTGCATTTAGACTGTGCCCATAAATTAGAAATAGCATGAAAACATTTCAAGGGTGGCTAGCAATGGATTTTAGATAAAATCACGTGTGACAAAAGTTGTTGTATCCAGCACTGCCTTGGACAATATAAAGCACAAGGAAATGCAAGATAATAGGTTTTATTTTTGTTTAACAGAGTACATTTGTAGCTACACAAGCACTGAAAATTATTTTGTTATGTTGCATCTGTCCAGTTGTTTTTGTAAACGTTTTCCATCTGCTGCATTTCAAGTTCTAAGTCATCATGTGTTACATATGTGTTAGACCTTTTGCTTGATAATTTGTCCACTCATTTAGGGAACAGCAGGGCCCATCGGGAAACAAGGGCCTCCTGGAGAACCTGGAGATCCGGTGAGCCTTAATTTTCGAGAACTTTGCATCTTGTTACTGTCGTTGTTTTATTAGTAATTTTCTCCACACCAAATTGACTGTCGAAAAGAAATTCATAAATTGTGTCAAAAGTGCTGGTAGAAATATTCTGTTAGTTTGTTCCATAGGCTTAAGATAAACGTTCTTTTTTGTTTTCAGTCTTGCCTTATGCCTCTTGAAGTTACAACTTTGAATCTGAGAATGTTAATTTGTTTCTTCTGATAATTTATGATTATTTAAATTGTTTAAAAGCATTGTAAGAAGTCTGAATACACTTTCTTAATAGAAAAGACATAAGAATACTCTGTAAGGTCTAAGGTATAATCTAAATGAATACAAATAAATACAAAACCCTGCTTTTAAACCAGACTCCGGAAAAGCATGTTTGTCATTTCACTTACAGGAAAAAATCACTTGCATTATCTTCTCTTGGCGGGTTTTGAAACATGAATATTATTTATTTTTTATTCATTTTTTTAAGATTTTTTTTGCAAATTCTTTAGTAATTTTTGCATGTTTTACTTTACCATATACAATTATTTTCAGATAGTCGTACTGCAAGTGTAGATCCGCTTAGTGTTGCTGTTTTCCGAGACTTCCTTTGTTCCATTCAGCATGCTCTTGTGTCCTTAAGTGTTAATTAATATGGTTTTATTGAAACAAATCAAGACAACTGGAGACATTGATACAAACGTATTTGGTATCTATGGCTTTAAATGGCGCCAGAAAATAGTTTTTACGATGTTTCAAGTTACTTTTGTATATCATAACATCATTGCAGATATAATCATAAGGTTTAACTTCTTATTTAAATATTTTAACGTATTTCGATATGTTGTATATGACCTTCGTGCACTCGTTAAAAATCCCTTATGTACGTGATACAGCGTTCAGATTTTTCAAAAAAAAACATTATTTAACAAGTATATCTTTATTTTGTATTACAATGTTTAATTAAAATAACAAGTTCGTAAAATTACACTTAATTATGGGATTTATTTTACTTTGGATTTTGTTCGCATCAGTTGACGCCTAAATTTCTTGTGTTCAATGATTGTGGTTAAACGAAAGAAAAAAATCTCGTGTCCTTACTCAAACTCTATTTCCTGCCTACCATCGTAGAGACATTGCGTGTACTTCTTATATTTCTATTTCCTATTTACCATCAGTGATGTAATAAACAGTGTGTGTTGTCAAGTGAAATGAAGCAAACTACCCACTGTACTTTTGTGGGTATATTTTACTGTGACTAAGAACGGTAAATGAAATCAAACAAAGCATTTATGCACTTTTCATATATGTTGACTCTGATGTAAGGATGTGACATAATATATACGCTCTTTATATATTTACATATATCATGCTTTTTTGTATTCTAATACTAAACCAGTGCTGTAATGTTCACTTTTATATATTGTATGCATAAAAAATACCATTCAAAGGTATAACATTGAAATTCATTAAGTATGTGTGAATATAAAATTATATTGAATATTAATGCACTTCTTGCATGCAGCTATATACATTAATCATCAAAAATTATATTTATGATAAATATTAAATTATTTAGTCATTCATCAAAAGATAATATCATTTTCAAACTGTTCCTGACTAAAAATTATCTTTTTTTCAAATCCAAAACTACTCTACACATTGTAATTAAAAAGAAGATAAATATTTATCAGCTAAATTGTAAAGTTTAATACATTTATCCAGTATAGGTCTCCTTCCATTTCATTATATAAATTTTAGAAATTATGCAGTACCTGCAATATTCAGCTAATGAACACTGGAATACGATCTAAGAATATAATAATGATAAAATGTTAAGATAAAATGTTTTTGATAAAATTAAATAAAATATCGTGAAATAAGTCCTTTTCACATCCTAACCTCTGTTAGTGTAGAACTTGATAAATCATCCGTTATAAAATCAGTCGTGGCTTTATTAACTCTATTATTATGAAACAATATGTTTAGGGGCCACCAGGACCTCCAGGGCCAGTGACGTCAGCAATAGACGGTTCATGTCAGTGTGAAAAGGGCGAAAAGGGAGATCGCGGAAGAGAGGTGAGCTGCTTTTGTCTGTATAGTGATGGCACTTGGTCTAAGCCATTTCCTTAAACATTATACTGATACCGCCATGCCTTTCAGCTGCGAGAGGTTTTAAAATCCAAGAAGCAGTATATAAATCCTCTCGGTGATTTTCCACAATTTTAAGACGGGAAACCATTCGCTCGGGGTTTGAAGTTCTGTGCTCTAAGCCTATCTTGTGATAGTAATATGGTTAATATTATTGTCCTTTAACTATTAAGGATCACGAATTATTAGTAACGTCTTGATGAATGTCTTATGGATGTAGGTACACTGTTCTGGACTCTGTTACAGCAGACATTGTTATAATAGATAATCGTAAGGAGCACAGTGAACTTTTGTAACAGAGCAAAGTCTCTTGTCCGATAAAGTACAAACTAGTATACTTATATACATTAGTGTATCTTAACATATTCTTCATCTAACATGTATATTAAAGGTAATCAAATAACAAGTTTAATTCTCAAATCTTTGTGAGGCATGTATTTACAAAAGTCGAACCCGGTTCAGTCAGTATTAAGTTACTTTAGTCATTCTCTTTACATCATGCTGACAGACATCTATTATTTGTCGTCTGCAAGGAACTCTATTCCATTATCATTCGCCTATTCAATTCCATTAGACTACAGTATTTCCGTTACTATGATTATTGGAGTACTTACATTATCACTTACAAGTACGGATGTTACGGTCTCGTGAATCAGTCAAAAGCACGCCATCTCTGTAACGGAAAGAATTTGTTTTCTTGATGATTTTAAACAGATCGTATTTTGTGCAATGTATGCCTCCAGTATCCGAAATAAATGTATTTTCCGTGTTTTCATTTGTAGGGAAGAAGAGGCAAACGAGGAAGGAAGGGAGACAAAGGAGAAGCGGTATATTTTAGTCCATTTTGTGACGTGAAACAAGGGGGTTTTAATTTACACATGCATGTATAATGTTCCATAACTCTTTTCATTACATTTGTATTTACAAGATACATCTGAATACCCCCAACACGTTTCTGAAGGCATCAAATCTATAAAACACAAGAAAAATCAGTGTCTTCAATTCAGGTCTGATATAAGGTTCTGAAACCGGAACATTTCTACGCATCCCGAATGGGAGGGTGCATATTGTCGCAATTCTGTCTGTCCGTCAAACATTCGTTGCTATTTCTTAGGAGCCTATGTCTTGAGTTCAATCAAATTATGAGTGAATTTTCACTAGTCAGAGGAGATGTATATCTTTTCCGGATGTTAAGGTGGGATGGTTTTCACATGTTTATAACCCTGTAATAATGAAATAGGAAAGTTTTCTTTCCACGCTATTTCTCAATAACCAGTTGCTTGAATTCAGTAAAACTTAGTATCTCAAAGACGTACAAAAAAATCTTTGGTTTGAAGCTTCAGTAGCAAATGGAAATGTACATATTTCCCGAATATTCTGGTCGTGTGGTTCTCACGTTGTTATTGTCCTTTGATTGTAAAATATATTTTCCGGGCTTTTTTACACAAACGTTAATGCAATATAAAATATTGTGTGAAGCTTCACTAGCAAGAGCATATGTCCATATCATCCGAATATTTCAGCCGGAAAAGGGTAAGGGGCAGGCAATCCGGACTACCACCACTGTCCTAATTGTTTGTGAAAGCGAGCGGTATACTTTTAAAAAATGACAATATATCATTTTGCCAGACTATTCCCTAAAGTATTAGGACTATCCCTTCTAAAGACACTATGTCCAAATATATTAGTCCTATTTAAATGTAATGGAGAGTTAAATGGAAGGTCTTGCAAATTTACACCATTAAATTTTACGATGCGTATATCTCCAGGGCATTCCAGGCTTAGATGCACCTTGTCCTCTAGGCAAAGACGGTCTTCCCCTTCCAGGCTGCTATTATGAAATGCCAGATAAGGTATGGCTCTAATGGATGCACGCACTTACTAACATGCTGTTATATCTTTGATTGGCTGAAAAAAATAAGCCAGTTACATTGTTAATGTTTACAATGGATTTCGTTCTGAAAACGTGACAAAGTACTTTCTACATTAAGTGGCATTTGTTTGATAATATTAAACATATGTTACATCGATCGAAACAATTCGAAACACATTTTGAAGCAGCTTTTGCTCTGAAAAGGGTTAGTCATGAATTGATAACATATTTGTTTTGTTTGTCATAGAGTATTTCCAAACTAATCTGAATAAAGTCATATCTGGCACAAAAGAAATATGTGAACATTTCGTTAGTCACATGTGTGCAAACAATCATCGCATGGCATGCTATAGAGCTGTACAATATCTGTCATATTTTGTTTTAAAAATTGTTTTCATGATTGTTTAATTCAGTTGGTTTTACTAATTTGCTTTTTGACAATATTATGTTGCACGTGCATGATGTTCACAGGGCGAGCCCATTCTACATTCACCGCCTTGTCCAATAGGAGTCGATGGTCGAAAGGATTGTTCACTTCTGAAGCTTGGAAATCCATAACCGCTATATACAGGTATAGATATAAGGATTGTCAGTCAACAATCTACTAAGAATTTCCTTTCAATGAAACATGACTGCATTTAAAAGAGGCATAATATTTCTACAAAAATTAGTTTATTCCTTCTCTAGAGGAATGGGGTTTTGGGTTTAAAAAGGAGTTCTCCAGAACAGCGCAACAGAATATGTCTCTTTAACCCATGTTAACCTACACAGATACATGAGGAAACACTAAGATCATAACATTAGCTGCTGGACACTGTCCCAGTAAGATGTCAGAATAGTATAGCACCAAGCGAAGAACTCCAACTTTTCTTTGGGTTCTGTAAAGGGGGTAAAAAATACTGAAGCTTGTTTCGAAGAACACAGTCTTTGTATTTTTCCGTCAACAGGCCTTATGAATTTAAAACGTTTATCAGTGTCAACACCATAGATACTGTCAGCATTATGGATCAAAAGCAGATGTTTGTTTACTTAACGTCCGCAATGTGTTGCCATCTATTTCTCACTCATAACTTATTGTTTTTGACACGGTTTCAGATATCTAATCAACACTTGGTTATTGGCATTTTTTGTAAAAATGTTAAATGACATCACTTAAAATTTATTCAAGCTGAATAGTGTATTTTTCTCATGCTAAAACTTCAACAATTTAACCAGTTGAAAAACGAGAAGGAATGTTAAAATTGTGTACATATTCATGCACAGCTTGATCTGTCAAAGTTAATTGCCATGTTAACGTGTGCATTAATAATGTAAAACGCGTGTTTATCAAATTTCTATTCTTTACAGCACTAAGATAAAAAGAGCGTTGTGCAAATACACAGATAGTGTTTGTCAGCTCTTCGGGTCACGAGCCAGAATCAAAGGCATCCGTTTGCAATATATATTTGGTAGTGTAGTTTCTGGTCTTATAAGAAACAGACACTAAATATTCTCGATGCAGATATAGTACAGTATTAGTTCCACTAAGATCTGTCAAACAAAGTTCTTAATAACGAACTGGTCTTCATAGAGGACCTTCTTTGTACTGGTTCATCTAAATTTCTGCTTTATGCGAAATTTTGAAATAATTAAGAAAGTCTTAGTAGCGGAGATTACTATACACAACTAAATTCATGACTGAACTCGTTTTGATATAAATTCATAAATCAATTTATGCCGACATTTACATTCTATGTCTAATTGAAAAAAACCCTTCCCCTCCACATGTTTATCAGTCATAGAATAATTTCCGCTGCAACTTGAATCGTGGAGTGGGGTGGGGGGAGGGGAGATGAGGACTTTTTTCACCAGTGTGGCTTCCAGACGTAAATTCTGATTATGACGTTTTTGCTATGTACATTTAGCGTTCTTGAATCTCAACTGCAGAAACACTTAACTTCCTTTTTATTCTTTATATTCGAACGACGTAAATATGTGAATAAAAATAATTAACGTGAAATCGAAAAAGGAAAAGGCCTTCAAACCATTTTCCTCAATATAAACGAAGATCTCTTTAGTTCTACTTCAAACAACAACAGCGAAGTGTCATTAGCAAGACAAAACAACAACTACTACAACAACAAAGTGTCATTAAAAAGGCAACACAACAGCAACAACAACAAAACTAACAACTGCAACAACAAAGTGTCATTAACAAGGCAACACAACAACAATAACAACAAATGCAACGACAAAGTGTCATAAACAAGGCAACACAACATTGCGGTAGAGATACCACGAAAGTTAACTGAGATGCGGACGGATTTCCACAGATGTCCAAAAGATTTTTTTACTGTTTAACATAAGTAGAATCAGACGGCAAGAACAGAAACAAAACAAAATCAATTTTCTATGTTAAGTATATAACGTCGGAATACTTCACTCGTGTCCTTCGGCTAGGCCAAACAGAAGATGATCTAGGACATGTGAGCATTTTGTAAGGTGTATTTGTAACCTTGGAGTTTGTTATTATCTGATAATACGAAAAGACCCTTCATTGTAAACAGTTAAACTGTGTCAATGTCATATAATGATAAAAGGTGACTGTATGCCAGTTAGTATATTTCATAAGACTTACAAATTGCTGACTGGACCAATTCATTGTACACAATAGTTGTAAAACACATTCTCCGTTACTTTTATCCAAGTCAACGCCGTTAACTTTTTTTAAGAGATTTCTTTTCTCAAATATTATGAAGTACTATTAAGTGTCGCCGATAAGACTTGCAAAAATGTCGTCTGAGTAATAAATTAGGTGTTATCAGTTTATTTATTTGTTCTAAATATTAAGTGTTTGGTTGTTTTGAATTGCTGTTTTTCGCATGATTTTGAAATAATCATAGTTGTCTTGAAGGCGGACATTTACTATATTGCTAATGTTATTTCAAAGTCACCTCTGAATATTTCTTCATATTTTAGGAATTGTCAGTTTCATCGTATGGGCCTCTGTCTAGTTGTGGTTCTCCTATAACAATGACGGTGTGAAAAAAAACTACACGTCTGGGCTCCCATTTGAATAATTCTGACAACGGGGGTGGGGGAGGCACACGCACGCACGCACACACACACACACACACACACACACAGAGAGAGAGAGAGAGAGAGAGAGGCTGTTCACATTTATAAAAAGGGAAAACATAGTTTTGTTTCTCATATATTCAATTTCAATAATATTGTCAGAATACAGTTGTGTTTCACACGCGTCTACTATTGGGTGAACAGTTCTGTAATGTCGTAGACCTGATATGACCTTTAGATGTCTTATTGTCGTACACTTAAGCTCTAAGAAGATTGGCTGAGTGATATCTGAGTGATGTCGTTTACTGAAACTGTGATCTTTGGTGTATTAAGCATGATAACCTTACAGAGTTTATTGCCATATCGGCAGCAGTGAGCATGTGATGATCTTGCAATAACAATTAAAACACCCTATGCATGTTAGTTTCTTAAACAAAAGCCTGCTGTGCAGTTTTTAAAAATCCTGTATGTCTGACTGTATATACTATCATTATTATCGCAGGGTTTGTCATCTGTGTTCACGGTTAAGGTATATTTGTGAAATATATGTTGTTGGTGGGTAATATGACAAGTGTATCTTGTAAACACTGGCCCCATTAATTCGAGCATAAAATCACATTTTAGCCGAATAGTATTGTAATCTGTTTGTGTTGTTACAGTAGCTGATACTTTAATTTCATGTTTTTTTACACTCAATACACCTGCATTTGTTGATTTTATCCGGATATATAAATTAACATTTTATTTTCTTTTTCAGTGAATATATCACTAACTTGTTGGGGGAAAAAGTGAAGAGCAGCGAACAGAAAATGGAGTATAACCACTGAACGATAAGCAACTATGAATTATAGTTAACCACTTTAAAGCGATGAAAGTGAACCACTTTTAAATTTACATCATCTCCTTAATCAAACTTGTGTACTTAAACTTAAGAAATAATTTCCGTGTAATGCGAATTAATCCTCTGAAATGCAACGACAATTTTGTAGTACAATATCCACTCTCAGTTCCGATGTCAAAAATTATATTTTCTGTTTAAATTTATCAGTTTAACATCATCATTCTGTCCTGTTTGTTACTGTGTAAATTTTTATATCATTTTGTTAAAATCTCATCGACAAAGAACCAATGTTGTCTCTTTCGTGTAATTTCTAACATTGTTTTAGGTACGATCTCGCCTGACTTTTCTCAAGAAAACACTTTCATTTGCAAGCTCTTCTTTGCGATAGTTGAATGAATTGTAAGTTTAATTGTATCAAAGAGGCGTATTTTGTTTCCGTCTTAGAATTTCTTACCAACGCATTTATTTCTTCTATTTTTGAAAGTGTTTAACGTTTATTACTATTATTCCTTTATCTGATTACGCGATCTATTTCCTCTCAAACTTTAGCGTTAGTACTCATGTGTGTTTTTTATATTTCATTTATTTTTATATGTTTTTTTCTACTTAATATAAAAATAATTCAAGCCTTTTCCTGAAAACATTAAAAACATTCAGTTAGACTCGTTCGTCTGATTTTTATTTTTAATGTCAGTGGAAAATCGAATGAAAATATAAGCTTGCGCGGGAGATGAGGTGGGGGGGGGGGGCGATTAATGATAACATTTACTAAAACTTGCTATAGTAAACTGTGTTACTTTACTTTCCGTAAACAACATTTTGAGTGCTTTGAGTGATTTTTTTCATTAAGGGGAGACAACTACGCAGCGAGGATTCACTAAAATTATTGTTTTTGGTATTAATGAGATTAATGGTGTGTACTTTAAAGAGGCTGTGCTCCAGATGACACAAAAAAGAAATTTTTCTTGTATTATAAAGTTCTTGTAATATTTATGACTAATGCTTAAAAAATAACTTACTGACAAAAAATAAGTCAAATAATTACATGATAAATTGATTTTTTTCCCTTTCAAAGTGCTCACCGTAACGCGACGGTATAACTTTATCGTATAAGATTTAAAGTAAATATCTGTAATACCAAGCGCATGTGGTGCAGTAACAGCGTTTATTTTGTTACCTGAGGTCCAGATCAATCAGGCTGAGCGAAATTTTTTTATTCTATTTGAATTCATTTGAAGTAAACTGCCACGGCATCTAAAAAATTCTGAAAAAGATTTTTGTCAAATCTGGAGACAGCCTCTTTAAGAAAAGTGTTAATAAAACTGCAACAACAATGACTCCGATGTATCTTTTCATGTTTGGAACAATTTAACAAGCTTCATGAGATGCACTTAGAAAGAGATATTTTCTTTCAATTCTGTAAATTGTATTTAGAGTCAATTTCTTTGACACACACATATAGCAAAATATATTCAAAGTATAGTGTATCTTTACATGAAAATAATATTCGTTAGCTTTTGTTTGGTTTCTGTCGCATGAAAACTGCATGGATACAAACTGGGACAACAGGACAAAATATGTACGAACTTTAGTTTTATACATTAAAAATGCCCCAGTTCTATTCTGTTCTGCTTATTTCGAAGACAAACACTGAGCTTATAACATTTATGGAGATTTTTAAGTAGCTTTTTCTGAGTAATAGTTCACGTATTCTTTGCCATTATAAAATTACAAATGCGTAACCAATTTTTGGTGTTATGAAACCATAAGTCGCGGGCTTATATTGACTGGTTATACAGTGTTGGTACGTAATGGATTCGTTACCATAATTTCTGCCGCTTGTACATAATAAAAATATATATTCACTGTATATGTAACTAACACCAGTACCAAACTTTGTCCATTGATTTCGGTATGTTATCTTCGGGGTAATCTATTATTTTCAAGGCAATGACCCTGAAGGGGAAATTGTTAAAGATAATGAAATATTAAATTGAAATCAATGAAAGCAACAACATTAAAATAACTTTTGAGAAATTGCATTGGGCTTGATAACAAATCAATAACTACAGAAAGCAGCTGACCACATAAGGCTACTTAAAATATACACATGAGTTAAAAATAAAGAATGATAATGAAAATTATTCAGATTGAGTTTAAGATAAGTTTTGATCTATTTTAACATTATTTAAATTACAGTTATAGCCTTTTAAGAACCTTACGTTGTGCCTTAAGTTAACTTGAAGAAACACTTGTAAATATTTGTAAATTTAGAATGATTAGTACATTTTTGATATGATTAATTTAGAGAAAAATGTTTATTTCGCTACAGTAATATATACTTGGGTAATATTGTATTATGTAATGTTTCATTAAATGTTTAAACAGATTCTTTGTATATTTGGTGTTTTATAATAAATCTGTAAATGTTGGTATGTTGTTATTATTCCTGATGACAATGATGATGATGATGATGATGATGGTGGTGTTAGAGGTGATGGTGGAGGTGATAAATTTTGTGCTTATGTTTTCTGATCTATTTTATTTTTATGATAAAAAATACATTACAGAGATGCCAATTCTGTAAAGTGTAACAACTTTTCTTAAAATCATCAATATTTGAACCGTCGACAAAATCCCTGCTTATCCAGATCGGATTAATGTTGACAGGGTTCTCAAAGAAGCCGAGCCTTTCGTCTTATTTAAACATACTAACAGGAATATCTCAGCCTAAAAGTGCAATAAAAACAATTTGTCTTACGGCTTAACAGCATGCAAAATGCCCTACACTGGCATTGATGTAAGTACTGCAATAAAGCATGGACAAACCTTGCGAGAAGGTGCTAATCTTTGCACAAAGTTGCGTCACAAATACCTTTGCTAGATTCGCACGTTTGTTTTTGCATTCTCTCATAATAGAGTACTTACCTGGGGCTACATATAAACATTGTTACATATAACATGTCAATAAACGCTCGAGTTCCCTTTCTCCAGATCCCCTTTCTATTGTTCGTATTTTTTCACAAGCCCTTTAGAAATAAAGCCGATGGCAGAATAACTTGCAAAAAATAACTTTTACAAATGATTTCAAATATGTCACTGTTAAGTGTTAAAATAACGATAACAGTTTAAGAACGACAAGTATGAAAGAAAGAATGCAAGAAGAAAAGAAAGAAAAAGAAACAAAGAAAGAATGAATGAAACAAAAATCTAACCTATCAACAGAAACACCTATATGAGCTCCCAAAAGCGCGGCCTTCTTCGCTTCATATGTCGAATAAAATCTTTTTCTAATATCCTCTGTGGCAAAGAAATCTTCCATTGAGAGCTATGCTGTTTGATATTTCAATGACCGGCTTAATGTTAAAAAATTTACCTTCTAATTCTATTTTTGGAGTTTATTTATCGTCGGTACCGGTTGCCCATATGTTTTTGGAGAAAGTGCAAGATACAGCAGAGACACCCCTTGTTCTTTTCCATGCTCAGTGTATACCACTAATACAGAGGACCTCGGTTTCGAAAGACAATTAGTATAAGTTACAGAGTTAGTGGAGGAGCGGAGGATCTAACCTGTGACCATTGGGTTACCAGTCCAGCTAGTTACCACTGGACCTAATTTGTTTTAATGCTATTCTTTAAGGTTGTTGAATATACCACTGTACAGATTTTGACTAAAGGGATTTCTGCAATATTCATTGGAAGCGAAACACCATTTATCTTAAATGCATTTTTATCTTAATTAAACACTGCACAGAGTTACTTCCCTATGAATACAATACAATTACTTGCGTACTATTGTGTAATATCAATGAACTGTAAGGAAAGAAAGTGCTGCATAGAGCTTCTATTCCAGATTGGTATCGCTGTCGAGACATCTGTGACAGTAACTGATATATAAGTTTAGTAAAGTCTCACCATACATCTCACAAATAAAAATCAAACAGACATGTACATAATTTATAATTACACAATTTACAAGATTTAAAGGCCATCAACAGTTTTAAAATACTTGCATACCCCCAAAAAAAGATTATACAAATGTAGATGCATTGAAGTATATGGCTATATGCATAGACACCTTAATACAGTGATAAGCAACCGACAATTGATTTAGTATAACATTCCACCTCTACTCTTCGGGTTCCATCTATAAAGCCTAATTTATTATGCTTAAAGTGTTGAACACCTTTTATAGATCTGATATTTTTTAGTTGTTCAACCTTTAATAATAAGGGGACGAACTATAAAATGTCAACCTGTAATTTCGGTTCACCTTCAGAGGCAAAATAGTGAGACTACATTCAGGGCCTTAATTGAGGCCCTGATTCTATGTTGTCTATGATTTTATACAATTTAGCTGAAGGAAATTAATCTACTGTAATGTTACGACATTAATATAAGGTACGTCAGAAAAAAAGGAATGAAAAGTGGCACAGCTTAAGTCCATTTTATTATGAAACTGAAAACATTTACTGAAATGATAGAAAAAAAACCATTTGGAACAGCAACCACTTGAAAGAAGCCAACTCCATCACTGACGGTACGACTTTCACCTTGGAAGTACTGAGTACACAAATAAAATATAATCTAAAGTTACACAACCTTCGTGACAGTCACCCTGTACAAAAAAATACACGGTCAATACCCTGGCGCTGTTGAATCGGCTTGCTGGATATTCTATGCTCTTATTTTTTCTATTAATTTGAAAGTCACTGATCTGTCGATAACCTAAAGGTCTTTTGAGTCAACTACCTGAAGTGAAGCGAACTAGCGAGCAGGTGGTCGAAAGAAAAAAAAGTATTTAAGCAACAAGAACGTGAACTTGAATGAATGAAAAGGAGATTTTTATTCATACAATAAAATTATGTAAAACTACAAATAGGACATATTATATGTGTGACATTATAAATTACATTAGTCAATAAAAATAAATAAATCAAAATATAGGCATACCGCGGCAGGATAAAAAAGAGTATATGAAACCACTTATTTCCATTGTGGTCCTGGAAAAAATAATAACAGGAAATTAATAATATCTTTTTTTAATAGTACAGAAAAGAAGACAGAAAAAGAGACAAACATTCAATAACTAGAACTATCGCTGAATGCGATTCATACCCCCGCCAATGTCCTTGACAGAAGACGACATGCCGAAAGGTTGTTAATTCTTCCATTAGTATAGGATTTATAGAGCGGACACGACATATTGTCTAATATTTGATTGTATGTAAATTTGAAGACTTAAAAAGGGGCATAACTTTGTCAAAATGCAATACAGAGTTATGAAACTTGACCTGCATATCCTAATTGTGACACTTCATATATATTTTAAGTTTCAAGCAAATACGTTTTCTAGTTTCAGAAATATTCAAATACATGTTAAAATTTGAGAATATTTTCTAAGTCAATTTTTGACCTTCAAGTGTGACCTTGACCTTAAGCCGGCAAAAGGGAAACATGGGTTCTGCACATCCCCTTGTTGAGGTGAACATTTGAGCCAAGATTAAAGAAAATCTTTCAATTAGTGTAGGACTTACAGAGCGGACACAACATAATGTCTAATATTTGACTGTTTGATATTTGACCTTCAATTGTGACCTTGACCTTGAGCTGACACATGGGCAACATGGGTTCTGCACATCCCCTTGTTGAGGTGAACATTTCAGCCAAGTTTGAAGAAAATCCTTCAATTGGTATAGGATTTATAGAGCGGACACGATAATGGAGACGGACGGACGGACGGACCGACCGACGGACGCGACAAAGCGAATCCATTATAGCCCCCCCCCCGCCCCCACATTTTGTGGTGGGGTATAATAATTAATAGAATGAAAGAAAGCAAAAAACACAATAAACAGTAACAGGTCATAGGCCTTTAGAAATAAGAGAGAAAATCGCACAACAATATTTAATCACATACGTCTGATGCCACAAGTATTTCTAATTTAATCAATGCAAAGACCTTAGGTCTTTGCATGAATGATGAGACAAGTAAAGTATTTTTCTCTTCTAAATTAAGGACTTTGAAACTCTCGTCATTACACCTGATTAAAGATAGACTGTGCTAACAGCCCTTCGCCTCATAATGGTTTCGGCCTACGAGAAATGGGCCGCTTGTGTATATGCGATCATTAGTGAATCAGCTGTTCGGTAGAGAAGGCTGGACGGTGAGGAACGTTAGGGAAAAAATAAATATTCTTTTGAAAATACAGAATAATTTTCCGAAAAGACTTGCTTTACTGGAAGAAAAAAGATTGTTTTAAGAAGTTTCATTCAAGAAAGACATTATTCTTTTGAAAAGTAAGGAAATTTTCAGATTAACTATCGTCTGCTGAATATTGATTTGCCTGAACATGGAAAATTCCACTGCCGAAACAAAGAACAGGACTGAAAAAGAGATGTTAAAGATGGTGCATAAGTTCAAAGCAACATTCCAGAGACTTTTAAGCAGAGAAAATCAAAATGTTTTTGAATCAGATTACGAGAAAACGGAACAAAATACAGACACAGGTAAATTTTCTTTGTTGCTATTTCGAGGGGTTGGTTCAAGAGGTGCAAGTTTGAATAAAATATGATTTTGTAATTTAGGTCTCTTACAAGTTTATTTATGGAATGAAGTTACATTATGACTCAAGGCAATCATGTGCGTAGTTAATTGAAAGAGAGTGTTATTTTTATTTGAGACTTTCATTCAACTCAGTGATATACATTGACAGTTATAAATAACTTTGAGACTATCCCTAAAAATGAACAGCTGATCGCAGGTCTGACGCGATCGCTTGCTTCGATCACTTTTGGTCCGTTTGAACTGAACAAGAAAATTTTGGTTATTTTGCATGTTTTTAATCAGATTTATTCTAAAACAAGCATTTTTACTTCACCTACTTAATCACTTGTTAATTTATTAGTGTTCGAGTTTTGCTGTTACTCATTTCTTTTCTTTTTCTTTAAGATCACAAGTTGCCAGTTTCACATAAAGAATGGATATCTTTGTTTGAAGACCCGTCTGAAGAAGCCAAATGCAAACAGGTAAATAAACCATTAATTTGCATTTTGTCAGGATAATCTCTTTTTTTAAGTTATTGTTAATACTAAATATCAGACAAACTAAAAAATGAAGTGAAATTCTTTAAAGTAGATCTAATTGCAATGGAAATTTCTTTTTTTTTTCAAATTAATGCAGCATTATTCTGTAACTAGATTACATCAGTGTTATGAATAGCGAAAAAAGGACAGTGAAATGATGTCTATATTTACCTGTGATTACATCAGCGACTTAAATAGTTATACATGTAGCTGTTTCTATAGATATTCAGCAGTGAGCCATAAAAGTAAAATTTCATAATCAGTATATTTTATTTCATTCCATTCTTAAATTGTATAAGATGGCTACAAAAAAGGGCAATGCGTGTAGATGTAGAAGAGTAATAAGGATATGTATGTAAATGTCTTGTTGCAAAAATTTACACCAATCAGCTTATTAGACATACTAAAAAAATTGTAGAATTCAGTGGAATATATTGAAATTTATTAGTTTTAAGTATGTCTTATAACTATGGGCTTGAAATTTGATTATTTTCTTTTAACATTTTCTTCATGTAACAAAGTAAGTTGATAATGATAAAATCAGAATTAAGGAGATAGTTCCTGAATAAACCTATTCACTTAAATAACACTCCTCGTGAACAGCATCCAATAAATAGATCGACTGTTAGATGTTAAGACAGTGAATAAAAGGCTTCTGTTTTGTGGTCATTTTAAGAAACCATTTTATTTGATGAAAGAAAGTTAGTAAGAAATGGGATTGTTAGACTGAGCATGCAAAAATAGTAACAAACTTAATGTTTACTTCAGATTCTGGTTTGGTTCAATCCTGTTAAAACCTTTTGACCTGCACGTCATTCCCCAAAACTGCTTGCATGAAAAAGAAAATAAGCATACAGAAATTCTGTTTTTTTTATGAAGAATATTTTAAAACTTAGTTACTGACTAAATTTCTAACTTTTTGTTATGGAACCAGATGATAATGTAAAGTTCTTCATTTTTTTATTAGTGAATATTTTACCCTGTAATTTGCCCCGATTGTCATTTTGCTTAATCATGGGTCATTGTTTTAAATACTATTACCAACATGATTTTATCTTCTATTTCAAGCCCACAGTATCATAAAATTATGTTTTGAAATGGTAATTTGATGTACCTTCAATTTTAAAGAAGAATGTTTTCAAGCTAAAATCTGCTTAGGCTATGAACTTTCTTTTTACAGTTTGCCAAACATATCGAAGATGGTCTGAAAGAGGCCCGTGAGAAGCATTTGAAGTGTGAGATTTTGATACCCTGCGGGCTGACAATGCGTATTGCCCGTGATATATTGATCATGTCAGAGAGCGAGCCATGTGGTATTAGAGGTTGTTCATTGACTATTCATCTGCAAGAAAAATCTAAGTGTACAGAGCTAGTGAAAATGCAGTATGACCCCAGTACAGTTTCAACTTTTGAAATCCATTTGACCTTGCAAGAGGACACAAGACACATGGTCAGTCTTAGGAAAATGATGATGCAAATGACGGGATGTTTCAAGCATTCTTCATACAGATCTACACCCAAAATGCTCTGCTTGGCATACAAACTTGAAAAGCAGAAACTTTACCGTTCTGGGTGTTAGTTGCATTATGTGATAGAAAGATTTTAATATAACTACAACAGTTAAAGAGACTACATGTGCCAATAGTATTGAACTGATATATCACTTATGTTAGTTAGTTAGTTTAGTACAACTTTAAAAAAGTTTGTAATTTATTTACTTTTGTCATACTGTATTGTTTATGTCATACTCTGATACAACAGTCTCAGTAATGAAAATGAATAAGAGAGAGATTAAACAATGTTGATAAATTTATGATTTTTCACAAGAGACAAAGAAGTCAGTGATGTTTTAGATGTGTAGTTTTATAGAAGGAATAGTGGCAGTCCTTTTGTCAAATATATGTAATTATTACTAATATATCACAGAATAATGTACATGACAACATGGTTATTCTGCAATATCTTCTTGTTCAAGTTAACCAGTTGTGTTCAGACTTTGATTTAGAGTAGTTTTTTTTTCAATATTGAGGTTCTATTCATTTTCATGATAAAATGTGCTGATATAACATTAATCTGGGCTAGGATCACAATATGTACAATGGGAGATAGGTGTTATTTGAAACGGATATATCTTGTCTTTTTTCATGTCAGTTAAAATGCAGTTTTCAAGCTAAGATAGATGCTGAATTGTGTAAGCATCATTAAGGTCAGTGTTTTTTTAATCAAGATGTTAACCTGTAGTAAGATGTTTACCTTTTTCATGGACAACGAACATCCTTAAGGTTATTGAAATATTTTCCTAAATCAAAAGTCAACAGGTACATGGTCAAAAGCTATTCTGGCTCATAAAATTTTGTACAAGTTGAGTTTACATTAAAAGTGCTGAAAATCTATAACTTGCATCAGTAGGCATGTTAAATGTATCACAATAATAAAGATTTGTTTCATTATATATACTGAAATTATGATCTGTTGCAGATAAAACATTCCATTTATTATACATGTACCATGTCTTTCAAGATCAGTTCCCTCCATGTTTTTCATCTTATTCATTCATTAGGAAGTCTTGGCATTATTTTTGATAATTGTTATGTATATAAATTGGCTTAGAATGAAAAAAATTTATGGCTAATAAATCTTTGAGGTATTATATCTAAATAATTTATTTCTGAATTATACCAGCATTAACTATTTTCATTAAAGACTGCAATACACTTAAACTGTACATTAATTAAAATTTTATTTTCTAACTTAGTGTCTTTTTTTTCAGGTTTCAAAATAGCATTTCCTAAGGTGGAGCCAGACTGATCTGATTATATATATAAAACCCTCACGAGATTTAATTTTTGTGGTGTGTTTGTCATATGCATGATGTGAGATTTTATGAGTGATATAAATATTGAAAAATGATGTATCAAATTTTTGTATTAGCATACCTGTGCTTATGAGTCACCACTGTGCTGAATTTACTCCAAACCATAAGATTATTTACAGGAAAATGAGTGGGCATGTTGAAAATGATTGTCACCTGACACTGGGGTTTATTTTCTTTGTGGCTGTGAAACCACAGTTGTAAAATTATAATCCATTTATGTCATAGACATCTCAGTCGTTGTTCTCAAACATAACTGTGCTTTGTAATAAATGTGTGCTATAAATTAGTTGAAGAAATACTACTAAATAAAACTATTGAAGTGTATTAGTGAAGGTTTATTTAGTTTGTATGTGTAAAGTGTAGTATTTTCAATTGTTTTTTGGTAGATTGGTATAACACCAGGTTGAAACAGTGCATTTAAGTAGGTGTCGTGTTATATTCATTACTTCATGGTCCAGTTAAGGATTGTGAATCATAAGTAATGAAGTGAGATGATTTTTAGTAAGAGAACCATGACTATGGTTTTTTACATGATATTGGTTCATGTAGTTTCTTTTCATTTCATATTTAGTACAATGATTTCAAAAGTGTGCTTGGAGGTCAAGATCCTCAACGATGACTAATGTGGACTAGTTTTTGTGCTATCAGGGTTGTAAAAAGGCATTAATTTTGGTGCCAGTACAATTTTGTTACTGACATATGAAAGATTCTTTAAACTGTTCATTTTATTTTTCATAGTTCAGATAAGTGCTTAACTATCATTTTACGCAATAAAACACCACATTATTTTGTGTTTTTTTTTTAAAAGAAAAAGAAACGTTATCCCTAGCCTGAGTCATTTAAATTGTGAGTAGTTCTCATTGCCTGAAGATAAATCATTGCACAATGAAAATTATCTACTAGACAACTTTTTTGATAAGCAAGTCAAAATGTGCAAGAGCTATAATTCTGGCGTACAAGGGAATATCTCAGATTAATCTTTTGAAAGGCTAGTCATCTGATAACTATGGGCATTTGGCAGGTTTCTTGGCTGCTACAATCTCTAAATATAACTTAACAGAAAAACTTTAGCCACAAGACTTAATAGGGGTTTCCAGACAACTTCACAAGAATTTCCTTTATTTAGAATGTAACATATTTTCTGTTCTGTGAAAAGTTCTAAAGTAGATTTTGTTTTATCAGCCATAGTGCAAGCCAGTTAATTTTAGAGTAAGTTCTATTAGAAATAGTTTGAAGTCATAAGACAAGCTGTGAAATTCCTTTTTTTGCCAGAAAGGTTTGAGATTTGCTCATCCTTTATAGAACTATGGGTTATAATGATATAGAGTGATTGTTATAGATATGACCCCTGATTTGATAGGATCTGGTGTAAGAAAAGGATATTTAGAGAAAACAAGTTCTATTTTTATGTGCTTAAAAAAAGTAGTGTTTGTTTCATACAGGACAGTTTTGGTTGAAGCTTTAGTGAATGGTACTGCTCATTAAAAATTGGTATTTCTAACATTACCCATAATAGCATATTTAACCATCTTTGCTTTAAAGAAGTATCAGTTTTTTGTGTTCGATTTTTGAAAGAAGTTAGGTGAGCAGTTGTTTCAGTCGGGTTTCATTTCAACACATATACTTTAGTTAGGATTTCAATTTTCATTTTGTTTTCTTACCTTCAGTAGGTTTTTATAGAATTTTATGTTCATTAGAATTAGATTAATTTTTTACAAGCAACTAGTGATGATACCATTTTGTACATACATAAAGATACATAAATTGTCACTTCTTGTGGTGTCTTTGGTTATATGTTGTGTTGATTATGTTTGGTTAGCAGTTTGTGATACAAAGTTCTCAGATTAAATTTTTTACAATAAATCATTTAGTTTGTTGTTCTTCTCTTGAAAACTTGATCAACAAAGAGTTTACTTTATCAGCTTAAGCTCTTTCAGCCATTAAAGGCTTTCTAAGATAACAGTACTACAGAACTTGCCACAAATAGCAAAGTAATCCTGAGAAATATGGGTTGTCGTCCTCCATCACACAACTAAAATACAAGAATCTGTCTCATAGTTGGCTGCAAAACAATGTAGAACAAATGCCATGAGCTGATGTTTGTCAAGTAGAAACCCCTCACATTTTATCATACTTAATTGGTACATTTGTTTGGTTAAGCATTGTTTTATGCATCAAACAGTTCATCTTGTTTGGTGAACAGACCATTTAACTTTGCATCATTCATAGAAAGATTAAATCCAGTAACAGACAGCCATTTCCCCACACACACACACACACACACATAAAACAATCTCGGTGCAGGGTTTGTGCCAATCTAAAAGTGGATTCTTAAGATATCCCCACTTATTGGTCTAGAGAATTGGGTTTTCATTACTACTCATGACCTAGCAAGCAACAAGTTTGCTTCCTGTGCAAAATGAGTTGATTTTCTGATGCATCTTGGTAGTTAAAGACAAGTTCCTAAATGGGACCTCATCTGGAATCGCAGACTTTTGTTCTAGGAAATTTTGTTATACTGTCACCTACTCTCTTATAACAATGTTAACTATTTTTAGTTCAAGGTTGAGGGTCAAGCACTGTGAGTAATTTTTGTATACTTTATACTGATTTACTGATAATCTGCAGATGGAAGATGAAACTAAGCCATATCAGTAATATTGAGAGCCCAGTATGTTAGAATATGCAAGTCTGTGACTTGTTTGCACAGGCACTTTTGATCACTGGTTCTTAGAAATATGAATTTGCCCAACAGAAGGAAATGCACTGCTAAAGAAGATAGGAAACACCATAGAATTTTTAACAGTTTTAACACTTTGAGCCTAACCCTTGTCCAGTCACATACACCATTAAAATTTGTGAATTTTATTTCTAACCAAGATTCAGCTGTGATGCTTTGTGACAAGGTACAAACTGTGACTACAACAACTTGACTATACGATCTTGTTTTATGTTCTGATCATTTTAATGCAAAAGACATACAAATTAAACTTAGTATGGACATGATATTATGATGAAAAAGCTTAGAACTAATAACTGATAGTAAATTATCATTCGTCATTGACAGAGTGGATCAGTGTCTTTTTTTTCAGGATTTAATTTTAATAAGACCTGTTATTGTTACAACACTTGCACAAATGTTTGGAATTTGAATTCACTACTTCTGTACATATTAGTTGGTTTCCAAGGCTGTCCACCAGAAATAGAAAAAAAAACCTCTCATAAGAGATTATAGAAGAACTCAATTAATGGCTTTTTGGCAAAGTATTTGTCTGGAACAGTAAATGACTACATGTGGTATCTATCAAACTTAAGTTAGATGACCCACAAAAACTTTTGAGAGTATGTGCAATTTATCCGTGCTTGTACTGGACAGAAGTTATTGGGTGAAACATTTATAAGCCTAAACAGCATCTGCAGAATTTACTGCAAGATTTATTACAGGTATTGGAAACTATGAATAATTAATTGTTTATTTCGGATATAAGTATCTAATATCAATATGCTAGTGTCAATTGAGAGATTTTCAGAGTATTCATTCTAATGTTTTAAATACTTCTCACTCTTACCTTATAAATACAATTTTTGTAAAAAACAAATGTATAGTGCATTAAAGTGAGTCTGCCTTTGAAAGTTTTAACTGTTTTTAAAGATAACAAACCTAACAGTTGACAACCCCTTGAGCACTGTCCTTCTAACTTATCAATATTTTATGCTCCTGCCAGTGGGCTTGAACAGAAAAAATGTCTGTGTGAACAGGAGATTTTATCTGTTTTATTCTGAAGAGTCTGTTTATAGTGACCCCTTAGGCATAGTAAGTTTTGACATAAGTCATAATTTGAAATCATCATTATTAAAAAATGTTGCAGAACTTTTTGGAAGGGTTGCAAGTGTATGCCTAAGATTCTCAACTACTTTTATCAGATGGTTCAAATAAGATTGTGGATTTCAACGGACACATTTTGTGGTAACAGTAGCTCACATCATTAAATTTGAATATAGGTATAAATAAATTGCCACCTTTCAACTTTTACTTTTGTAAGTGTTTACAGGTAAAGGGAAATAATCCAAACAATTTTAATTTTTATACTTGATTAATTTACTGCCACTACAAACTGTATACTTAAATTTACCTTCATCAGTAAAATAAACTGTGGTCTTGAGAACATTCTTAATTAAGGTAGCACCTAGTCTTGTCTTTTGTCATGATTCAGTCTTCAGATACAGAATTTCTAGTAACTCTTGAAAAACAAAAGAGTAAGGGTTTGTCTGCAGTTTTGCTTGAAGCTTTAAGTGAAAAAACAAATCATTGCAAACAGTGAGAATGTGCAGGAAGAAAAAGCAAACCCTTGGACAAATCATACAATGTATTTGTTGACCTTGTTTCAGAGCCACAGATGGGTAACATCAGTATTGAGCTACATGTAACAAACCTAGGAGTCGAATTATATTTCAATCCTGGCATGTACCACTGTTTTAAAAAGCAGGTTATATGACAGTATTTTGTGTTTGACATGGAAAGTTCAGACAAACTGTTGAGTCGGTTAACATTATAAATCTTATCCTCTGTGTGTTAAGCCACTTGGCCGATCGTTTCAATTGATATCAGAAACTATCAAATGCTGACGCTTACATACAAGATGCAGTATACTATATCAACTTTCTTTTAATGACAGGATAGAAGAAAAGATAAATGGACAGAAAGTTTTTTACCATTACCTCCACAGTCATCATTCTCAATACAACTTACTCTAGTAGTACTTGGACAGTAATCAGTCTCTGCCTTGCATTCACTGAGTCATATCTGTGTGAGGATTAATTTTGCAAGTACCACTCTTGGAATAATTTAAGACTTCACATAAAAATGAATGACGTTAGTCATTAATGGTAGTGTTTTAACGAAAAAAATCCAAATGTGTATTGACCAGTACTTTATACACTTCATCCTTGATTATGAGTAAACGCTGCAAGCACTATCACACCACAGACATATCTGTGGAATTACCAAAGTTAGACTGAAATGGTATTCTTGCACACACAACTGTCAATGTTATCTAGTCTTAAACAGCTAGATAACACGTGCAGGGCACAAGGTGTTTTGTAACTTTTTGATACAGATGTCTCAAAATATAGAGATTTATTATTAGCCCAGTCCTTAACTTTTCTAGGGTAGTCACTTGTAATTGTATCTGAACATATGACTTGCCACGTCATACTGAACAATAGATACACTGTCAGTGTCAGCACAAGTGAAGGTTTCGGAACGACAGTATATTAAGTATTGCTGTAAGGTTTCCTTTGTAGTGTTATGTAATGACAAAATGGAAAGCATTCCACCAATGCTTTCTGTTCTAATTAAGCTTCGCTAAGTTGTAAAACCAAAGGGCCATGATGGTCCTGGGTCGCTCACCTGAATACTTTGGGTTTAGATCTGCTGTCAAGCAAACATCAAATGCAATATTTAAACAGTTTCTGAATTGAAGATGTCCAAAGATCTTATATTTCATACAAATATGACACATTTGACCCAAGGGACATTAATTGAACAACATGAAAATATCTAAGCTCCTGGTCATACAGTTTCACACAAATAGATTTTCAAAATTTTTCCTACACAAACTCAATGTAAAACAAGACTCCTGGTCAGGTCAATTTTCACCCTAATGAGATAATTACGATAATTTGTAGAGGTGAAACTATAAAATGCTTCTTACGAAATATCAAAGGTTTAGAGTAAACAGTTTCTCACAAGATTTTCAAAGATTCAATATATTTACACAAATAGAACCCCCCAGGGCCAGGAAAATTTTCACTCCAGGGACATTATTTGAACAAACTTGGTAAAAGACCTCTAGTTAAAGCTCAATGCAAAACATTTAAGCTCAAAGCCTCCAAGATGTTTTAAGTCTTCCCTATATAAGCCTATGTAAAATCAGCTGATCCCAGGGCAGGGCAAATTTTTACCCCAGCAACATAATTTGAGTAAACTTGGTAAAGGCATCAACCTGATGTTCCATGTAAAACATAGGCCTTGTGGTTTCAGACAAGAAGACTTCCCTATATAAGCCCTATAAAATCAAGTGACCCTTAGGGTGGGCCAGTATTTGATCCCATAGGCATATTTTGAACAAACTTGATAGAGATACCTTTAGCTTGTGCTCAATGCTAAATGGTTTGTGATTTCATTCAAGAAGATTTTTTAAGGTTTTCCCTATATAAGCCTATGTAAAATCAGTAACACCCAAGGGCAGGGATATTAATGACCAAAGGGGCAGTACTTGAAATATCTTAGTAGAGGACCATTAGACAATATTCCATACAAAAAAATCATAGGTAAAAATTTATGGTTTCTCACAAGATTATAAAAGATAAAATATTTTACCAATAGGACCCCCAGGATGGGGCCAATTTTTACTCCAGTGACAATATTTGAACAAGCTTAGAAGCAGAGGACCTTTTGCTGATGCTCTATATTCTCCTAGTAAAATATCTGATTTTAGGTTTTGTTGTCAAGACAATTTTTTTATGATTTTCCTAGGTCTATGTGAAATCAATTATCCTTGGGGGCCGGGCCAAATTTGACCCAAGGGGCATAATCTGAACAAATTTGGTAAAGGTCCACTAGACAATGCTACATATCAAATCCTAAGGCTCATGGCATAGTACTTTTTGACATTAAGATTTTTGAAGGTTTTCCTTCTGAATTGTTCTGCTTGGAATTTAATTCTTTGGACAAGTTTTGTAGAGCTTAATGCAAGGAATGTTTTATCAAAGTTGGCTTAGCGATATAGGAAAAGTTGTTGACGACACACAATGCACACTAATGGACGCCAAACAATCAATGGTCACAGATGCTCACAAATGAGCACTTGATGCTCAGGTGAGCTTAAAATCCAGTTTATTGAATCTGCTTGTATTTGAAACCAAAAGGTCAAGGCACATCCTCTCCTTGTCAATTTCTGTTAAGCACTGTAAAAACATTTCTCCAGAGCAGGTGGCTCCTTGAACAGGGCCAATTTTAAGGCTAGGGAAATATTTGTTACAACCTTTGAGAAGATAAGTTTAACAATGCTTCAAACCAAATATCTAAGACCAAGCGCTTATGGGTTCTGACTAGCAGATTTTCAAGTTTATATTTTCCACATTAAGAACACCCTAGAGCCGAGTCAGTTATGACCTAAGGGCATAATTTGAACAATCCCAGTAGAAGCAAGCTAAATGTTGTTCAATACAAAATACTTCAGCTCTAAGCCTTATGGTTTCAGACAAGAAGATTGTCAAAGTTTTCATTATATAAGCCTATGTCAAGTGACTTCTTGATAGGGTCATACATGACACCTGGGACAAAAATTTTAACAGTTTTGGTAGAGGATCCCCTTGCAGCGTGGTCGAGGGGTAGAGCGCAGGGCTCCAGATTCGAAGGTCGCAGGTTTGAATCCCGTCAGAGGCAAGATTCTCTCACTATCTTCACATTCCTCCACGCTGCACCGAATACTGGTATGGAACCCATGAAGCAGTCTTCGAGCATGATGAATCTAAGTTGTAAGAACTTGTGTCGCAATCGATGTAAAATAAATGTCTAACCCTTAACCTGCTTGTAACCGAAATTGATTAGCCTTTGCCACCAGTATAGAGCCAGGCCAGCCGGAACATCCGTGCAGTCTGACCAGGCTCTATACTGTTGGTAGCTCAATTTTTGTATTTTTATATTGAAATCCCTTATCCTTTGTACTGTTCCAAATTCAAAGCTGGACAAATCCATTACAAAAATTCAGCAGGTTACGGGCTAAACTAAACTGTAGTTTCAGACAAGATTTTTTTTCCCTGTATTATTATGTCTATGAAAAACATGTCATTCCAGGGGTTTAATCTTAATCTTGGTACCGTTCTACTAGACAGAATGACACCACAATTATATAACTCCAGGCCATGTGGTTTAGGTGTAGAAAATTATAAAAGTTTGTACAAAACTAAGTGACAGGGGTGGGGTAAATTATGGCATCATTTGAACAATCTTTGTACAGGATTAATTAGCTCAGCTTTAACCCTTGGTGTTTCAGACAAAAATTTCCAAGTCTTTCCTACATTATTCTTTGCAAAATGAGATTCCTGGGGTGGGACAGATTTAGACCTCTGGTACAGAATTTGAACCTATCTCTGAACAGGATTACTTAACAGTGTCATACACAAAATATTTAGACTCAAACCATGTGCTTTAATGGCAGAAGATATTCCTATATATATATATTTTTCTATGTATGTCTATATAATACTAAATGACCCCTGAGCAGTGCCATTAATAACCCCATTGAACAATCTTTGTAGAGGACCCCTAGATTATGATGGAAACATGCAAAATATCTCGCCTCTATGCTGTGTGGTTTCAGAGATTTTAATTTTTTTCTATAATTCTATGCATAAAATGTGTCCCTTTAGTGATCAATTTTGACCCAATGGACATAATTTGAACAATCTTGATAGAGGTCTAATAGAGGATTCCTTATCTCCTAATTTTCAGAACTCTTGGCCAAGTGGTTTCAGGCCATTAGTCTTCCTTTTGTAAACACAGCAATTAGAGTTCTGCATAACTGAATTCTGTGAACAACTTTGGTAGATTCATGCAACACACATGCAGTTTCAATCAATTTGGCCAAGCAGGTGTATAGATGTTTTAATGCAAAAGTTGCCTATGCATGACAGATACAGCCCTGTTAATTCGCAATATACAGACATCCAACAGAACGCATAACATCAAAATGTCTCCTCCTACCACATGCAGGAGCGAGACATAATTTTTGTTCCATCTAATTTAGTTTTAAAACAAAAAAGTCCTATTTTACAACCATTTATTAAACATAAAAGCAAGATGAAGTTAAATGAATGCTAAAATCGTAGAAAACACGTTCTATCTGCCAAAGTTAAAAATAGGAAATGAACTGCTATAAAATGAAGAAAATGAAATGATATATGAAGATACACTTTCTGATTTGTCTTTCTTTCACATTCATAGAACTATAAGCTACACGATCATGAGATTGTTTGTGTTAACACACTTTCACTACATTTTGTTCCCTGATGCATGAACACTCCCATTCTATTTGGCCTGTTGACCTCCCTTCTTGCCAATAAGAGACTTGTGGATATGTGGAATGACACCTGAAATAAATAAATATGTCATTTAATGACAGGTCTTTGGACAATGCTTCAAGACTCACTAACTTCTGACAAGTATGCTTACACAGGTTAAACTGTCACAAAGGCTTACCTGTGCAATTAATCTAAGTTACCTATAATAGTTGAATGTTGCCTGAACTAAGCAAATTGTTGTTCTCTTACACATATACAAAGTTCAAAGAAAATTGATTCTGTAATAAATATGTTAAACAGTACATTAATGAAATGTAAAACCCTACTCTTTAAGTCATGAATACACATTCAATGTTTCAACACAAAAACAAGCACAGCAAAATCCTACACAGCAGATCAGTGTTTACAATACAGATTTATGTCCTCTTCCTTGATGCATTTTAGTCAACATTTAATGTAACTGTACAAAACCATTTTAGAGTTACATTGTAGATTACTTATATCAATGGGCTAATAGAGAGAAGAAAATGACACTTAATTTTAATAAAATACACTTACCACCACCAGCAATTGTGGCTTTAATAAGGGAATCCAATTCTTCGTCACCCCTGATGGCCAACTGCAAGTGACGTGGTGTGATTCTCTTTACTTTGAGATCCTTACTGGCATTACCTGCCAACTCGAGTACCTGTGGTGCAAAAGACTGTTAAAACCATGACTTTAGTGATGCAGTCCTGGGAATTTAGAGGTTGACTGCTAGCCTATGGCTAGTAAAATTTGGGTCGGGTACCATTAAATTTCGCAAGTCACTAGCCCGACTGACATGAGAAAAATTAGCAGCTAATCACATTATTTTCTGAAAATGAAATGACTGAACTTCAAATGGAACAACACATTTATCAAGGGAATAAATTACAAAATAACTGTGTTATTCTTTATTCTTGACTTGACAATTTAAAGTTAAACATTTTTGGGCTGGTAGATATTGCCAACCAGTAGCCCCAAATACTTTGACTGGTGAAGTAGTCAGACCTGAAAAAACACCGAGGCAGTGTGTCTTGGGAATCTAGGGATACTCTCCCTGATTTTTATACATAAAGCAATTTCCTGCAGAGCAGTTTTGGTGGAATTAATGGCATTTAAGATATACCAAGAATGTTAATATTTGAACACATATAATGCTAACTTATTTCCTTGTTATTAAGTTGAAATTTATTCTACTTATTTAAAGCTATCAAAAATGGTTTATGCGCTAAAAAAACACCAAGACACCTGCCTTGGTATGCCCCAACGTGGTAAGGAGTCAACTCGGCAATGGTCAACTCTGCACAGGTCAACTCGGCACACTTTATAAAAAATATTAACTTTTTCTGATAACTTGCATGTTATCAAGGCAAGCTGTTTTAAATGAAAAGTAAGAGATATCTGGTATATTATTATATAATTTTACATTGTACTTCTGCGGAATTAAGAATATTTAGAATGAATTTGTTACGTTTATTCATGCAGATTCTTTAAAAATTAATATAATACAAATGCATTTCCTTTGATGCTTTTTGTTTGTAAAGTAATCTTCAATAAAATATGAAATAAAAACGTGTTTACTTTTTATCATAAGCTTCTAATTAGTTGCAGGTGGTCATTAATCAAATTTGAATGATTGCGTCAATCATAATTATCAGATTATTTGTAATTGTCAAAAGCTTTAAATTTAGATTATCATGAAAGAAACAACCCTGATCAAATGCAGGTCGTAAAAAACATAAATGTGCATAAGTCCATATATTAATTATGTGGTTCCAACAATAAAGAGTGATAAAACAAACCAATTTATTAATAAATTGAAAAGTGGGCCGAGTTGACCCGTGCCGAGTTGGAATAGGGCCGAGCTGACCCCGATTCCCCCAACGTAGCTACATTCACTGCATATGCATTAATCCAAGACATTTTTAATAATTAAACATACAAATTGATTCAGATAACAATCATCACATTCAATTGATGTGACAATCCAAAGCTTCACTTTGAGAAAATAAGAACTAAAAAAATTCACAATATTTCAAATTATTGGTATATCATGCTCAGAATTTTACTGATGCAGATACAGATCTTCTGTCGAGTATAAGCCTTAAATCTATTATTGAAAATTACATACAGCATTTCGTCAGACATGTACAATTGTCAATTACCCGGAAGTGGTATTGTTTTCAGTACATGTACACAAAATGGCGGCTAAAAATAGAATTCGAATCCCGCCAAAAGTGATGTTTTTACAAAGAAATGAAAGCAAACGTCAGAGTAAAATGGTTAACAGGAATGCTTACTTCTGCGGTCAGGTATTCTAAGATAGCAGCACTGTACACAGCTGCAGTAGCTCCAACACGACCATGGCTTGTAGTTCTGTTCTTCAAATGCCTGTGGATACGTCCGACTGGAAACTGCAATTTTTAAGTGAAACTTATGTAAAGTTCGTTCTCAAATGCAACATTATGAATAAAATTACGAATTGCGGATACAAAAGCTATATATTTCAATTCAGAAACAATGAAAAAAGTACCTGTAATCCGGCTCTTGCGGACCTTGACACTGCCTTAGCCTTGGCCTTTCCAGAATCTTTACCAGCTTTACCACCAGGCTGAAATTGATCAACACAAGCTTATTAAGTAATTTCATACAAAAATATTATCACCTTACGATAGAGAAACTTCCATTTAATCCAAAAGATACATACATTTCCCGCGATGGATTTCAACTTTTGAAAAATTCAAAGATACAAACCATGATTATTTTTGGAGTGCTATGTACTGCCTTTCAAGATGACGCGTAAACTGTGCATAAATTAACTAGCGACCAAAATATCCACTAGTAAGAATCTGTCACGTGATATCACTCTCCAATGAAATTATCGATTACAAAATGTTTGGACTAATGAAATGTCTTCGCTCAAACGTGTTGTAAACAATTATCAGCTGACATGTGTTTAGCGGGTTGTTTAAAAAAGTCGATTGAATTGAGTAATGTTACATAACTTGACATAATTTGTTATAATTTGAGTACGTCTTGCGGCAGGAAATAGGAACTGGCGACAATTAAACAATGCAATCGTTCATATCACACCTAGATTAATTAATCTCACGTGTCAGTTCTCTTTTATTTTTTTTAAAGATTCAGGAAACACAAAGTCACATTTCTTATTTAATGATCAGTAACAAGTAAATCATAAAAACTATTAAAACGCTCTGAGACTTTTTAGCCAAAAGAGAAAATATAAAGTCCCTAACTAAACAACAAATATTATAAAAAGATTTTAAACTGATATAGGCCTAGGCCTAAAATAATCGACATGAAGTTTATATAGATTCTGTATGTAGGCCTAAGTCTGTCTCTTGTATGTGTGATATTACAATGAAAATAGTCATTGCTAATTCTAAAGTCGGAATGAAACATGTAGAAGTCATCAGTGAAATTGCAACATGCCGGTTTTTTTTATTACCTTATGCAATGTATTCATCTGAAGTTACGAACATTCATGTGTATGTTCATATTTTTCCTCAAGGCTTACTTTACAACATATAGCTAATTAAAAATTTCTTAAGAGTCTGTTTTGAACATACTGCAGTATATGGTTATAACATACACCATTCAGACTCTCACCCCGTGTGACAAACTACCGACAGGGCACAACATGTGAAAAAAGCAGCCTGATGATATTTTAGATTCCTAATTGCCAGTCTGCTCTGTCAGCAGGTTTTTTGTTTGTTTGTTTGTTTTCGTTTTTGTTTGTTGGTTTGTTTGTTTGTTGTTGTTTTTTTAATACAAGCACTGCAGACAACTTCTATTTATGGTTCCTTACCTAGCTTTCTTTTATAAAGTTCTATCACAGACTTGAAACACACATGAAATCGAATGTAGATTTCTGCTATCTGCCTACTGAAATTGCCTTTTAGTTTTGAAAGCAAATCTTGATTTTCTTCTAAGACATGAAAATGTTCATGTATATCCAGGGTAAAAAATATATATATAATATAAAACGGTAATGGAATAGATAACTTCTTAAATAATAATTTCTCGTGCAAGAAAGCGTAATTGTAATAGATAATTACTTTTCTTCAGTTAATAGGCCCTAATATTCACGTATTGTTTTAAATTTTCTTGTCAGTTACTACCTCTCGCACATTTGTTACCTTGACTTGTTTTGATCGATGCAAAATAGTCGTAAAGTATTATTTAAGATATGATAATATACTTTTACTCTGATGTCCGTCATTCAATCTTCAAACAGAATATATACAAAGACCACCGTCGAATAGAAAACAGAGCGAATACCGTTCAGCGATAACAATAATTAAACATATTATCGTAATAGCAGATGAATCTCGGGGCATTTTTAGTTCACCGGAGACGTTTGAACGTCAGAACGTTTCTGGTTCACGAAAGGGTAAGGCCACGGTATATAAAAACAGGGGTTACAAACAATTCTGTGTTTTACTTACGAAACATGTACTTTTTATTGCACAGTTTGCTCAACACTTGAACAAGATACATGTATTTCTTTTAAAACTAACTTCGAATATGTTGTTTTGTCCATAGGTTTAGTAGAGTTCTGTTGATTTTTGAGAAATTAAGTAAATAACCTGTTAGTTAGCCTTTCCCTAGACGTACGACCTAGCACACATTGTATATCATTGAATTTCCGTTCATTTGGTGGATTCGACAATACCTTTGACACATATTCAATTGATGGGAAACATGAACATTTCAATTAACAAATTAATTAATTGATTAGTACTGTCACACAGTGTTCGCCGTACTCTTTTCTAAAACCGATGCCTTGGAGACGATTGAAATAAACACACAAGTGAAAAAGACTTGGTCCGTAGAACAGGAACAGCTAGGGTCACACGTACCAACTGACTTTTTTTAAAATACAATGTTGTGCCCTGCTGTTGATTTTACTTACAAGTATAAGACAGTACAGTGGTTAAAGTTTTAAACCTTCAGCAAACACAGCTAATACTAAAGAAACCAATCTGTACTTCTAGTGAAAATATCCCCTATTACACACTAGTCTTTTGGGCAAGACGTGGAGAGCTACAACTTACTGATATTCTTATTTTGTCAGCAGTATTGTTTCATCATTCCTTACTCCTTTCTATCTAAACATCAACGTTTTGGATAAAAAACTAGTTTACAGAAGCCCTACAGATTATTTTCGACTAGGACGACAGGCTCAAGAAGTAAAAGAATGCATTGTCAGTTACAGACCAAGGTTCTACTTCTTGGTTGTGTACAAAAGTATACTAGTAACTGGTTATAACTGTCCCGAGTTTAAGGAATAACAGGTAAGATCATGGCAGTCTGTCCAACATCGTTCATTAGATGCTTGTGAAACTTTAAAAACAAGAAATCGGTAGAACCGATGGATGCTCCCGAATAAATGCCAATTCCAAAAGGGCTATTGTTTAATATGCATTTTTTTAAAGTATGAAAAATAACAAAGGGCAATAAATCCTAAATTATGCAAAACAGAGTTACGGTTCTTGCACGCTGCACTTCTCCTCATAGAGATCTATCTACCAATAAAGTTTCATGTTAATATTTCTTATAATTTGTGAGATATGCCCGGACAAAAAATAAGTATGAGAAATTTCAAAAGGCAATAACTCAAAAATTAATAAAGCAAGAGTTATGGTTCTTGTGCACTGCACTGCTCATCAATGAGATCTATCTACTTATAAGTTTCAAGTTGATAACTCTTATACTTTGTGAGATATGCCCCGGACAAAAAATAAGTATGAGAAATTTCAAAGGGCAATAACTCAAAAATTAATAAAGCAAGAGTTATGGTTCTTGTGCATTGCACTGCTCCTTAATGAGATCTAACTACCTATGAAGTTTGGTCTTGATATCTCTCATAGTTATTGTGTTATGCTCCAGGACAAAATTATGATGGACAGACGGACGAACAAACAGACGGAAGAGACGGACAAAGCGGCAACTATATGCTCACCCTTCAGGAAGCATAAAAATCTTTAGGAGTAACTCTTACTCCTATGTTCCCCGATCCATCGTTTCCAGAAGGAACAGGTTCAGGTTGTGCTTAGAGGATCTGCAAGACAAATGCGAGTACGACACACGTAAGACACAGATGTAACAGGTAATCTGTATGTGACAAATACTTCCTTAGAACAGGTTCAAGTTGGGCTGAGGGTATCTGTAAGACAGATGGGAGTACGACACACGCAAGACATAAAAAGATGTAACAGGTAATATATGTGAAGAATACTTCCTTAGAAGAAGTTAAGATTGGACTGAGGGGATCTGCAGCACAGATAGGAGTACGACACATTAAGACATAAAAAAACAGATGTCACAGGTAATGTACGTGACAAAAACTTCCTTAGAACAGGTTCGGGTTGGGCTGAGGGTATCTGCAAGACAGATGGGAGTATGGCACAAGACATAAAATGCAGATGTCATTGGTAATCTGTATGTAACAAATACTTCCTTAGAAGACACTTGTTCTTAGGTAATTATAATGTCTGCACCAGAGACAGAATGCATTAAAAGCAGATGTTTACAGACTAGGTGAGAAAATCAATAGACCTTTTAACAACACTACTGTAGAAATAATGCTTTATTTCGATTATAGCCATATATTACAGTCTCTAGCATTCTGCTAATATTAACAACATCTACACTCTCAAAACAATATACGGTACTTTAAACATGATAATCTTCTCAAAACTTAAACTACAACAATTAAAGCATGATAAAAAAAGAGAAATTTGGAATACAATATGGCAGTAGAAACAAACAATACTTATTAATGGCAGTTTTAAAACAAACTTATTCTTTCTTTAAAAACAACTGCAGATGAAAACTAAGGAAACAATATAAGATTTATCCCTTTTAAAGTCAACAATACTATATCGGTGGTCATCGAAATGAAATATAAACCTCTGCCTAAGACAGTCAATAAGAAAAACATATCTTTTCAACACAGTTATACCATTTTTTAGCAATATCCTGATTAATGCGACCAATTTCCTCCAAATTGAAAGTTTGCAGTCTCACCCAAGTGCGACTGTATGTAAGAAAATCAAAGAACTGAAAGAAACACTGTTACATGACAGTGTAACAATAAAAACAAGAGGGTCAAGATGGCCAAAAAGCTCACCTGAGTACAACAGCTAAAAAAAAAAGTGCCATGTAATATTTATCATATGAAATAAAAAAGAAAACCTGAACAAGTGGCAATATTTGAACAATAAGTCAGTATAATATATATGACCCCATGAAGGCGAGCCAAAACTGACTCAGGGTCAGAGGGCATAATACTGGTAGATTGACAAATAGATTTTTAAAGTTTTTCATTCTTGCTGCCATAGCAACCTGTGTACTGAACAGAATTGAATTCTTTGAACAAATTTGGCAGAGCTTCATCAATGGTACATTTCTGCTAAGTTCTGTCAACTTTCACCTTACGGTTCAGAAGATTTAGTTGAAAGTAAAAAGTTGACAATGTAGCCGAACGACTGACACAGGACGATCACAAAAACTCACCTTGAGCATAATGCTAAGGTGAGCTAAAAACTGAAAATACAATTGTGGTGCTTTCAACAAAAACATACAATAGTGTTCCATTCAAACTCAAAAGTATTGTTAACCTTGAAAAAAATTGTAAACAGATCAGTTGATCTTTAATTATATTCATTATATCTGCTTTGAACAAAGATCACAGTAACTACTGGTTCTAAAACAGGGGAATGCCCACATATCTTATAATTCCTTAGAATCAGACACAAGGAATAAAATATTTCAGAGCAAAAATGTTCCAGAGAATTTGTATCAGAAGGAAGCTGAATAAATGGAAATGAGATTCTAATGAATCAGCTAATAACAGTAATTCATGAAGGTAAAACAAAAGAGCTATGACATCACCTACATCACTCACAAACACTTCATAATGTAACTGTGATTCTTTTATTTTCTTATTTACATCATAGTAATGAAAAATGCCCTCAGCCATAATGAATACATTTATTGCATTACAATTCTGAACAATGAACTTCCCTTCAATGTGCATGCTGTTTCAAGATTATTTCTGTGAAAATAACACATGGATACAGAGAGACAGGCCTCTTTCCAAGGTGATTTCTAGAAAATAATTTGTACTTTAGATGACTCTAAACTCATGTATTTTGTATAATTTAACTTTTAAAGACTTACGATAAACCAGAACTTATATAACTTCCCTTGTATATTATAGATCTTAACTGATCACCCTCCATGTGTATGTAATCCGTATATTTTTCTATGTATTGTATTGCTTTTTAAACATTCTACCCATACACCTGATGACTATGTTGTTTATATACATAGTTACTTTGTTTTTAATACAATGTACATGTCTTAATAAATGTTCTATTCTGTTCTTGTTGAGCTTATGTGATTTCACTTTAACTTTACAGTTAAAAAAGAAATAACTAAAACTAAAACAAATGGCCACAGAAATACAGCTGTCCCCTTAAAAGTTTTTTAACAAAATCTGTTTCCCTTTCATTTAAAAGATAAAACCTTGCTTCTGAAATCACCATGATCCAGCTACTGAAAACTAATTCTGTTAAAAATTTCACTCAGCAACTCCACACCACTGCTTGTCTGCTGACCAAGAAAATTAAAACGAATGAACTTTACATCTGAAATATATCATTAAAATCTACACTCTGTATAGATGTTTAAATACAAACAGACAAAAACAAAACAAAAAAAACAAACAAAAACTGGTTATTATTTTTATGTATGCTGGATTTTGGCATTAAGTCCATTACAAAAAAAATACTTTCTGCTACCACCTTTAATTTGAGATCTAAATTAGTGTTGTGTAACCATCTGAAATGCAAAATAATCTTACAGAAAGAAATCATAAATTATGATTTATTTCCGATTAAAAAAACCTTTAAACAGTAGTACAGATAACAAATTAACAATATACTAGTAGCTGTCTAATAAATCTTTACCATTCAATCAGAGAAGTTTACTGAAGGAAAAGAAAAAGAAAACTGTTTCCCAAATATTTCAAGTGTAACAGTATTTATACCCATCAGACTTACACAACATGAATCGAGACTGAACTAAATGGAGATAATATGTAAATTATCTATCTGAAATACAAAGTTCATATAATTTGAATGAAGACTGAACAGAATGGAGAAAATATGTATATATTTTTTTTTCTGAAACACAGTGAATGTATCTTGAACAGAGACTGAACTGAATGCACTAAATATGTACATGAATCGTTTCCCAAAACACAGTGAATGTATCTTGAACAGAGACTAACTGAATGGGGAAAATAATGTACATGAACTTTTTTTCTGAAACAGACAATGTATCTTGAACAGAAACTGAACAGGATGGAAAAATATGTACATGAATTGTTTTCTGAAACACAGTGAATGAATCTTGAACAGAGACTGAACTGAGAAAATATGTACATGAACTTTTTTCTGGAATGCAATGGATGTAGTACTTGACTGAATGGAGAAAATATGTACATGATTTTTTTTCTGAAACACAGTGAATGGATCTTAAACAGAGACTGAAATGAATTGAGAAATTATGTGATTTTTTTCCCCAAAAACACAGTGATGTATCTTGAACAGAGACTGAATTCAGAAATATACACAAATTTAATGAAGGTCAGTGTTAATGTATTTTGAATGGAGACTGAATTGAAAGTAGAAAATATGTACATGAAATATCTGATAACGTACAATGTGGTATGCATGCTGCCTTTTCGAGCTTTCCTGACAAAACGCTAACAAACATACACTCAATGTCAATAGTATTAAAAAAAAAAAATCTTTTGAGAAATCTGTAAACAACAGTTACTTGTATTATATCCAACTTGTCGGCTAATGTAGCCCTTTCACCCTCCAAGTGTCATCAACTCTCAATACAAATGGCCAAAGACTACTATCTTTCAGTAAGCTCAAAAAGCTTAGCTTTAACATATAAGGAAAAGAAATATGCTTATACCGACAATGCCCTTTTTTGAACACATTTCTTCAATTAGTCAAATTTAAAAATAAAAATCAGCAACAATATTTCTCAATCAACTGCCAATAAAGTCGACAAGAACAACAGCTATCACTGAAGACCATAAGTACCCCCAGATACAACCCCAAAAAGCTACTGTACAATTTTTATGGTATCTTTGACTGAACAAAGCATTAGCAGGAAGAATAGACCAGAACTCACAAAGGAAGCATCCAAGTGGAATATTCTATATGCATATTTAGCCTATAACTGCAATATGGAAAACAGTTACCACAACTAAAGAATATTCATGAATGAAATCAAAGGGCTACGACTCGAAATCTTATACAGATGTAAAAGGCCCTGAATATTTAAAATGTGTGGTTTATAACAGGTTTTCAAAATTTCATCCATGTCTGTGACTCAGAAAAAGCACAGACAAAAAAATCATGTAGATAGAAGAAATGATCCCACTGCAAAGCTTGACTCCAATAACAGCTTATATACATGGTATCTGGGGGTATAAAAATACAAAGGCCTTACAGACTAAACTTTAGTAAAGTTCTGAAATCAAATAGAATTCAATTAAGATTTTGACAACTAGAATAATGAGCTACATGCTCATTTACTAAAAAATTTAAAAGACGAATACAAAACTTGACTTTTTAAAAGCCAGATTTCTTTAGTGATTGACAATAGTTTCTAGAACAAAAAACAAAAAAACAAAGAGGGCGATGATGGCCCTAAAGCACTTCACTTAAGTCTAACTGCTAAGAAAGACAAGTGCAATTTATTTAGTGACCCTATGGTCATAATCTGAATAAACTTGGTAGTGGTACACTATTAAATGGTACACTAAATTTCTGAGCTTTAGCTCAATGTTTTTAAACAAGAATATTCAAAAATTTTTCATTCTTGTTGCAATAAGCAACCAGAGTTCTGAATGGAATAGAATTCTTTGAACCACTGTGACAGAACTTTATGCAAGGAACATCCCTACTTAGTTTCATCAAGTCTGATCAAGTGGTTTAGGAGAAGATTTTTTTAAAGTAAAAAACTGACAATGGACAAAGGAGATCACAAAAGCTCATGCTTAATGCATACATAGTGCTCAGGTGAGCTAAAAAAATGAAAGAATTAAGCATTTTACAGAACAATAAAAAACACTTAGTTTTGTAAGCAAGACAAAAGCTTTAGTATAGCAAATGTATGTAAGATTAGTTTACAAGAATCTAAAAGCATGCACTAACAACATTCAACAAGAACATGTATCCTTTGATGTATATATGGTAGATGAAATGGAATATGTGAAATTCACATACAGATATATAACATCATATTTCACATCTAATGTCAAACCTTCTGATTTGTCCATTTTCTCTTCTGTTTGAAGAATTATTATGTCACAAGTTGGTTTTCTCAACTCTTTATCGTCTACGCTTAGATTTTTTACTTGATATTGGTGTCTGAGTAGCTGGTTTCTTGCTTTCTCTCACAGGTTTACCCCTCTGTTTTTTCTGTGGTGGAGTTTCCGTGTCACTTTCATCATCAGCATCTGTAGCTTCAATGAGCTTGCGTTTGGCTGAGCTCCTAGACCTTGATGTAGATTTTGGTGTAGCTATATGTTTTTCCTGATCGCTGCCACCGCGGGATTTGCTTGCTCTTGGAGTGTATTCTGCAGGTACAGGTTCCTCGTCAGATTCATCAGACTCGATGGCAAGGGCTGGTGACTTGGTAGCAGAACGTTTCTGTGTTTCTGACACTTTCTTTGCTGGAGCTGGTTTTGCGGGTGTTGATTTTCCTCTACTTTTGCTGGTACTCTTTACTTCCTCTAGTGGCGGTGCTCTTTTTGCAGGGGTGGCTACACCACTTCGGCTTTTAGTGGACTTAGGTTTATATATAACTTCCTCTGTTTCTTCATCACTTTCCCCCTCAGAGCTAACTTCATAATACTTCGCATAATTTACTTTTGATTTTGCATTCCTCCCTTGACCTTTCTTTACAGGGCCTGAGCGTGCTTTTGGTTTGGCTCTCTTCACTGGCTCAGATGCTTGTTTAGGTACAGGTCTTTTTGCTATCCGCCCCCTCTTTGTTGGACGAGGGACATAGTGGGTTTCTTCCTCATCTGATTCTTCAAAATCTTCTTCCTCTTCATCTGATGAGTCACCAGCTAGGATTGCTGGTGACGGGAAAAATTTTTCAGCTAACTGGAAGGTACCTGAAGCACCTATACCTGAGAGTTGTCTGCAATGACAAATTGGACAATTTAATGTTTTTTCAAGCATAACAAAACAGTGAATAATAAAAGCAAAAAAATTTAACATACTGACATTTTTTAAATGGAGACAGGTCTGTCACAGAACAACTAGTGGTAAACTTTTGACAGGGTTTTCTATTCATTATCATTATTAGTGTTATCAGACACTGCCAATATTACAGACAAAAACTGTTCAATTTTAGTTTTGCTCTGCTCAATCATGAAATCTTATAAAATATCTTTTAAGTGTGTAAGCACTAGGAATCACTTTGATAATGACAGGTGGTGCATTAAACAATTCTCGAATTTGGTAAACAAATCTTGCCTTAATGGTTACCCTTGCGTTAACTGCAGGTGGCAACTGACTGCCTTTGCGACCTGCGCAGACAAAGATCAGCCTGGACATCTCTGCCGTCTGATCATGGTCTGCACTATTTGCTATTCAGTCAGTAATTTTTAATAAGCACCCCCATAAATAATAAATGAATAATTTCCAAACTGACAATGTCCATTTTAGACATTTAACATGGTGAGGGCTAATAGAAACTTTGACTACTCAGTCCAATAACCTGATCTCCTGAATAATATTAACACTTAGAATGATAGCTTAATGACCCTCATACTGAAATGAAACACAAAATAAACTTTAATGTTCTGGTGAGTGAATGAACTCTGGTTTACATCCCTTTCAACAACAAAGATCATATTAGGACAGGCCTTACCATAGACTGAACCGCAATGTCCTAATTGAGACTGCAAGGCTTTATATAAACTTTTTTTCTGAGGCCCCAAAAGAGTAATATTAAGGTATATAGGCCATATATTATAGACATATGTGTTAGTAAGGGTTACCCACCTCAACACCCCTTTAGTACATGCCTTTTCTAATGCATGCTTGAAGAGATGTGGCCTGTTCTCCACATTCAGTTTAGGGTGATACTGTGTGATATACTTCTTGATCAGACTTGCAGAAGCCTGCTTTGGTTCATGACAAGCAACCAAGGCTTGAGCTATTTGGTCCTCAAGTTTCTCACCTGGAACAAGTGTTCAGAAAATATCAGCATTTGTAAGTGTTTGCCAACAGTAATTCTAATGACAATATCATGTTATTCAAAGGCTTCTATCAAGACTATGTAAACATATGCTTCCGATGTTATTAAGAAGTAAATTTATCTGAACATAGTTCTTTTCCCAAACTTTTTAACAACCTTTGCAGATGCATAAAACATATTAGAACTAATCTCCAACCTTCCCCTTATCAAATCAAACAAACACAATTTAGTTCTAAGGGAAAACTGGCATCTCAACCATTTTTCATTCTCTATTTCTTTTCATTTTCTGAAAACCTTACCAAATCATTATTTATTATCTACATAACTATAAATAAGTTGTATTAGCAGAAACATTTATAGAATCCAATAGACTATTTAAGTCGGATTCCATTCATGATCAGAATATTTAATCTTCTATGGTAGAAGACAATGAACTGAAGACATCTTACTTCTACCAGGATTGTATGTCTCTATAAGAAGATGGTAACGCCCTGTTGGGGATGACCCTGCCATAAGTTCCCAAAGCCCTTTCTCAGCACCATTATCTAAAGCCCTCCTTAATTTATCATTGCTCACATCTGTATGGTAGTACTTGGCAATGTATGACTTTATTTTACCACCCGTTGCCTCTTTAGGGTCACTCTGGTAAGTTATGGCCAGTGGGAATACATCTTCCACCCTCTCTGGATCGCTATGTCTGGAAGCACTTCTTGCCCACTTTTCTTCAGGCTTCTCTGCAATAATAATAGTCACATTTTACTACAAATGCTATCTCACAATCAATGAGAAAGGTAAATGAAAAAGTGCATATATCACTTTACAAATATATTTTAATTCTAACAAAATTTAGCAGTTTTTCTCCATTAAATCAGTAATGTCAAAAAAAATCAAAAATAGTTATTGGCAATTATTCAAAAGAGGACCATAGCATCAAACCCTGCAATAAACATAGTGACTGTTAAGTTAATGACAAGGTAATTTAGTATTCATTCCTTTTACCAACCTTAAATTTAATGTGCTTACTCTTTTTCTTAACATGTTTCTTCTTGCGTTTCTTTTCTGGTTTGGTCTCCTTGTTGTCCTTGTCCTCTTCCGTTCCTTCCTCTTTCTCTTCAGCTTTCTTCTCATCGTCAGTAGACTTCTCCTCACTCTCACCTGTGTCACCGCCTTCACCTGCATCACCATTCTCTTTTGGCTCTTCCCCATCTTTCTTCTCCTGTAATTTCATTCACACTTTTAACAAAATTTCATTACACCATTGTAGGTTATTCTGAATGTAATTTAGCTAGGGTACGTTGTTCCCATGATGTCACTTCCAAAGTTACTGTTTTTGTCAAACTTTACTTTCACTTTTCGGACCCTTCATCTGCACAAAGTTTCCCCCACAATCAGGTATACAACCACCAGCTAGTGTGATACAAAATTTTGTCTCTGTATTAACTGTAAATAACACAGTGACACAAAAAAACAAGACACTGTTCCAAAAATGCTTTAAGTCATATTACAGGTTTAAGGTACTAGGTTAATAGCATTAGACCTGCAACTAATAAAGCATACATGTATGTTATCAGTGCAGGCCTTTTCCAGGTGTCATCACTGGTCCAGCTATCGGACCCATTCCCAAAGGTAAATATGCTTATGCTTATTTTTCCCCAATCTTTAAAAAAAAATCCCAATCAAAAGGAAATTCCCAATATCCGAACAAAAATATTTGCTGACGAATTTGCCGAAGTTCATTCCAGTATTGTAACGTTCCAATGTCGGTTTTTTGTCTCAACCATTTGGTATTTGATATTCTTGGGATTTTATCAGCAATTTTATTGCATTTGTTACGCTTCAGTTGTTATCGTCGGAGAATAGAAAAAAAAACGTCACACACAGAATTCTTAGACTTGCTTTTCGAAGGACACACATCAGTGCAAACTGGTATTTTAATTTCAAGGTCATTCTGACCACCGACAACTTAAAAGATATTCCAGATTTCTAAACATGATTACTTTTATCTTCAAAGGGCATTCCGCTCAACTGCAATACCTTATCTAAGCTGCTTATAAACCTTCCAATGGACATATCCAATTCAGGTGAATTAAGCAGATTCTAAAAATCTCTGTCAAATGTCTTAATAGTTTAAACCAGCAAATTCTGGTAAATGACTCAAGCACACCAACAAACTACTATTTTACAATCTGGTGATTCCTTTATTACCCCTACTAACACAATTTGCAGACACTGCAGCATTATAGTTATTTGCTACATAAGCTATTTGGATACCTCTTTCCCTTCTTCATCTGACTTCTCCTTCTTCTTCTTGTCTTTAACATCATCAGGGTCTTCTTTGGTTGGCTCACCAGGTACCCTATAGTAACCACACATACCTACACCCCTCATCTGAAACACAAGGCGGCTAGAAAATGATGGCTTATCTGAACAAAGTAAATGTTTGTTTCTATTACGCCAATACAATCATCCTTCTTGTTTTTATCATGTTTGAGTATGTATTTCTTCTGTTTCTACACTGCAGTTTCAATATACTTGATGAACTACATGTAGTTTCTCTTCTAATGGACCAAAGATACGAATTCTTACATTACATTCACTGAACTAAAAGCTTTCATAGCCTTTCATAGTTACCTGTTTATAATTACAGTCAACTAACCATGACTTACCAAAATCCTGTAGTACAACGGCTGCATTTATAGACCAACATGTATAAAGTTTTGAGAACTGTCAACAACTGATTGTCTAAGAACCAACAAATGAGACAAAATGAAATATTTCAGACTTACCCTTTCGATGTAACCATACATAACACCCCTCTCTAGAGCACTCTTCAGTTTATTTGGGTAGAGATCTACACGCTGAGCAGGGTATTTCTGAACAATTGCCCTACTGATGTTCTGAAACCTCAATCCTTTCCTCTGAAGCTGTGTTAAGGACATATATCTAATAATAAGCATCTAAAAGACACCTGACTTATAACTGCAATAATATCTCCCAAACATGAAGCCAAATACTATCTAAAACAGTAAAATACAGTGCAGTGACAGGTCAAAAAGGTCATGTAATTCTGACACATACCGCTCTTCATCAATCAAATACAGACATGTCCATTTACAGAACTAAGGAAAATTTTAAGAAACAGAACAACCATTTCAAAAAGATGATAAAATATCATGAAAATTGAAGAAAATGAATATTTTGAATAATTGTTAAACTTTGCAGACTGATGCAAAAATTAAACTAGTAACCGTAAGCATTAATTTTTGTAATGCTTATCACCTTACCAGGGATGACCTTTCATTCACATAGCTAATGGCATGCAGTGTAAACCCAACCTGAATAAATGCTGTAGATAAATTGTTTTAAGGATACAGGATTGCCAAGATCATTGATGACATTAGTGATGATGTCCCTTATCTTTATCTGCAAAGTTTCACCTTGAACTTTTGGCTTCTTTTCTTTGAGTTTACGTTCTTTGATTAAAACACGGTATGGCGAATTCTCTTGAAAGCCAAAGGTCTTTCCAAACTTGTCACGAATATACTGAAAACCAAGCATAAATCATTCAATATTTTACATAAAATGCATTTCACAAAACTGAGATCTTCATATTCTCAATTAGTCTATGTGAATACTGAAAGCTGTGTGAAAAGAAAGTAAAATACTTCACTGACAACAAACTTAATGTTTAACATAAAACTGTACATCAAATAAAATTATATATAATATTATACTAGAATTAGCTTTTCCTATTTATGTATTTTTAATAAAACTAAAAAAAGAACCACCTCACAAGCTTCACCTGTTGTAGTCTACAGTAGATGAGATTAATCTTTTGAATAAAAAGTTCTTACCCTGTTAAAGACAGGGACATCTACAACTTTTTCTCCCTGCATCTGACAAACCTCGGAGTAATATTCATAGAGAGTAAGCAGTGGCAGAGAAACATCCTCTTTCTTCTGGAGATTTGAGTCTAACCTGCAAAGACACATCTTTTTTTTTACTTTACATAATTTTTAAGCTCAGGATAACACTTAGTCAACTGTTATTGTAAAAGTAAAATAGCTCTTGCTAGTTAACATTACTGGTTAGAAAAGTCCATTCTGTCCCTGAATAAAACCTTTGAACATCCCATTTCATTTAAAATCTTAATGCTACAATGCATGACACTTGTTGGAAGGAAGAGTGTTGACCATTGCAAAATACACTTGTCCTAAAGTAATGACATCAGATTTCTGTTGGATACTAGTGTACAAAAGGTTTAAGTTTAAACCTACTTAACTCCTCATAAAAAGTAAACAGAAATGTATATATTTTAAGTTCTGATGAAAACTCTTCAATTAAAGAATGGATAAGGCTTATTCGGTATATTTTGTAAAATTCAAGGGCCGTAACTTTAGAGTGCCAGGAGGAATTTGACTGGTTATTAAAAATGGCAGAGATATTATGCTCATCAACGTTTCTTTCCATAATTAAGGGCCATAACTCTAAAGAACTGGCTGGTTATTGAATATAGCTGAGATATTATGCCAACAAACATTATCACTAAGTCTGGTAAAGATCAGATGAAAACTCTTTGACTCAGGCTGCCAAAAACCTGTGGACGCTGCCTGAAAGACTGACCACCTGCCTGACCACCCATCATGGGTTTTCCCATAATATGCCCAGTCTTTTGATGGCTGTATAAAATGTCATGCATAGGTAAGGCCATAGGCTATTCACTTATTCAAGGCATACCTTGCAAACTTAAGTTGTATACATATATTTCAATTAGTTTTACATATATTAGGACATTATTTTATTGACTGAATTCAGCATAAGATACCATTCAACAAGCTTTTGCTCCACAACTGGTGGTGCTCTCTTTCTTTTATCAGACAGGATCTCAACATCAAGGAAATTGTGACGTTTCTCTTCATCATCTTTTTTCAGTTCTTTCTTCTCTAAATGTTCTTGTTCTGCAACATCCTCTAAAGTTTTCTTCGGTTTTTCTTTAGACTTTTCTTCTCTTTCTTTCTCTGCTAAATATTCTGCTGTTACTTTCTTAAGCTTAATGGCAGGCATATCTGTTTGGACCTGAAAATTAAATACAAAGCCAATAAATAGTAACAATGCTTGTATACTGCAAATCTGTATTTTCAAGGCACAAAGCAAATATTACAAAATGAATATTATATAAGACAATATATATATTTCAGAATTTGGTCCAAATGGCATATTGTAACAAGAAAGGTAAAACTAAATAATGCTCCCCAAAATATTTTTTGTTCAGAATTGCAGAAAAGTAAGAAATGTACTATCAATGGTATTTCAATCAAATGCGAAATTAAATACTTTTTAAGTTATAGTAAGGATAATCATGATGAAACATACTTCAGGATTTATAGTATAAACTAGAACTCGGCGAGTCGGATGTGTAGCCTGACACCAGCAAACCACTTATTTAACTTTTTTCTATGGAAAGGGGAATTTATACGCCCTGGACAAGAATTAAGTATGAAAAATTACAAAGGGCAATAACTCAAAATTAATGCATAGAGAGAGTTATGGTTCTTGGGTACTGCACCTTCCAACAATGAAATATATTCACCTATGAAGTTTCAAGTTGATATCTTCAATACCTTTCGTGTTATGCCCCTGACAAGAATTAAGTATGAATAATTACAAAGGGCAATAAGTAAAAAATTATGTGAAAGAGAGACAAGGTTCTTTGCCAATGCACCTCTCCACAATGAGATCTATTCACCTATGCAGTTTCAAGTTGATACCTCCAGTTCTTTTAGAGTGATGCCCCAGACAAGCATAATGGGACACCGTTACCTACGCCGACAACGCAAGTAACACCGATGTGTCCCCTGTCTATAGTCAGACGACAAAAACCCACATTTGTAAAGGCAGCTGACTTATTGCAAAATTTACCTGTTATTTGTTTCATCTGTGAATGTTTGTCAGAGTTTTATAATCACAACAAGAGGTGGCAAGTGCTTGGCTGGCAGGTGTAAAAAATGACCTGTATGTCATATAATCAGTGTTGTTCTCCAGAATTCCAGCTGATAAACTATTGATTTATCTATCAATCAGGGTTGTTATTTGAAATCTTATAATGGGAGTTAATTAAAAAACTAAATGATGAAAGTGATGTTTCTTTAACACTGCACTTCCTCTCATAGGTCTTAATAACTGTGTGAAGTTGTATTCAATTTCCTTCAATACTTTTCAAGTTATTTTCCTAACAAGCATTAGGTATTATAAAGGGAGATAATTAACAAGAACTGTCACTGTAAGATGACAATGCCCCCGAAGTGGTGCTTTGAACTTTGAGCTGAGAACCAGTCATTCAGGGGTCAAGGTCAAATAAATATAGGTCAGTGGGAAGGTTGAAGTAATTCCATTTACTTATAAGAAAGTTATGGGCAATGTTAAAGTTTTTGGACAATTTAATCTTCAAGGTGAAGGCCGTTCAGGGATCAAGGTCAAACAAATATAGGTCAGTGGGAAGGCCTTGTCCAAAGGGGTGTTGTGTTTAAGTATGAAGTGTATCCACTTACTAATTTAGAAGTTATGGTCAAATATTACTTTTTGGACAACTAGATATTCAGGGGGTCAAGATCAAATAATTAAAGGTCGGTGGGAAGGTCTTGTCCAAAGGGGTGTTGTGTCCAAGTATGAAGTAAATCCACTTACTAATAAGGAAGTTATGGGCAATGTTGAAGTTTTTGGACAATTTGATCTTCAAGGTGAAGGCCGTTCAGGGATCAAGGTCAAACAAATATAGGTCAGTGGGAAGGCCTTGTCCAAAGGGGTGTTGTGTTTAAGTATGAAGTGTATCCACTTACTAATTTGGAAGTTATAGCCAAATATTAGTTTTTGGACAACTAAATATTCAGGGGTCAAGGTCAAATAATTAATGGTCAGTGGGAAGGTCTTGTCCAAAGGGGTGTTGTGTCCAAGTATGAAGTAAATCCACTTACTAATAAGGAAGTTATGGGCAATGTTGAAGTTTTTGGACAATTTGATATTCAAGGTAAAGGTCATTCAAGAGTCAAGGTCAAACAAATAGAGGTCAGTGGGAAGGCCTTGTCCAAAGGGGTGTTGTGTCCAAGTATGAAGTAAATCCACTTACTAATAAAGAAGTTATTGCCAATGTTAAAGTTTTTGGACAATTTGATCTTCAAGGTGAAGGCCGTTCAGGGATCAAGGTCAAACAAATATAGGTCAGTGGGAAGGCCTTGTCCAAAGGGGTGTTGTGTTTAAGTATGAAGTGTATCCACTTACTAATTTGGAAGTTATAGCCAAATATTAGTTTTTGGACAACTAGATATTCAGGGGTCAAGGTCAAATAATTAATGGTCAGTGGGAAGGTCTTGTCCAAAGGGGTGTTGTGTCCAAGTATGAAGTAAATCCACTTACTAATAATGAAGTTATGGGCAATGTTGAAGTTTTTGGACAATTTGATATTCAAGGTAAAGGTCATTCAAGAGTCAAGGTCAAACAAATAGAGGTCAGTGGGAAGGCCTTGTCCAAAGGGGTGTTGTGTCCAAGTATGAAGTAAATCCACTTACTAATAAGGAAGTTATTGCCAATGTTAAAGTTTTCGGACGGACTGACGGACGGACAGTTCAAAAACTATATGTCTAAGTAATGTAGAGTGATGATTTTTTGCCATTGCACTTCCTCTCACTAGTCTCTAAAACTGTGTGAAGATATAAAGACATATCATTGATACTTTAGAAGATATACTCCAGACAATCTATATTAAAAAATTAAGCAAGCTAGAATTAAGGTTAAAAACACTGCATTTCCTCTCACTGTTCTCTATCACTGTGAAGTTTTAATAAAATTCCTTAAATACGTGAACGCTCGAACATAATACCCACTTTTTTCCAAGAATATTCAGTATCCACAAAGGGGGTGCGTATAATACACGAGGGTGGGCCATCAGACAATTTTTTCTAGCTTGAAAACCCGTAAAATACCGGCCAAAAGTCAATAATTTCTGTCCAAATGATCATGTTTTCTTTTCTGGTGCACCTTCTTTTTGGAGAGCATTACTAAGGGGAGAAAACCAATGTCATCAGTACTGAAAGTACGGTATCGTAAAAGCTATTATAATGCTGTTTTTTTTCCCTCTCTAAATGTATAACTGCTAAAGATTCAATCATGTAACCAGTGCTTACCGGTATTATGCCCGTCAATATTCGCACTCACACAATTATCGACCAATTAATTGGATGAAGGAGTCGTCTGTATATTGTTAAAGAAACATAATAATAAGTGTTGTTTGATGTCGCCATAATAACGAGATGTTTGTTTAAACATCCAAAAGGTATTTAGAAGGTGTTGACACTTTGAGATAATACCACGTTTTTTCTACATTTACGAAAAAAATAGTTTCTAGCGCTGATTGTCCTTAATGAAATAAATAGTTAAATGCAACCGTAGGGATATTCATGCGATGTAATTGTTACGTGCACCTACAATGGCTGCTTCCTGAATGAAAAACATGGACAAATGGTAACTCTTTTTCCAGACGAAATTTGTGTGCTTATTATATTCCAATGCAAGCTTTTTTTCCCAGATCTTGAGGCCAGACCAGGGGTGCGTTTTATACATGCTAGCGTACAATATTCGAACGTTTAGGGTAGTTTTGAAGTTATTCTCCAGACAAGCATAATTAAGTACCATAAAGGGAGATAATTCATAAACTAAGTAATATAGGGTTATTGTTCTTTGGCACTGCACTTCCTCTCACTAGTCTCTTTAACTGTGTGGAGTTTCAATGAGATATCTTTGAAAGTTTAGAATTTGTACACAGGACAAGCATTATTAAACATTTTAAGTATCATTAAGGGAGATAATTCAAAAATTTAGTAAGGTAGAAATTGGTTATTGAACAGTGCACTTTCACTCACTGATATCTATGACTGTGTGAAATTTTAATTAAATTCCTTCAATACTTTTCAAATTAATATTCCTACAAGCATTGTTAAGTATTAAAATGGGAGATAATTCAAAAACTAAGAAAATTAGAGTTATTGTTCTTGGACAATGTACTTTCTCTGACTAGTCTCTATAACTGTGTGAAGTTTCAATGAGATATCATGGACAGTTTAGGAGGTATATTCTGAACAAGCATTATTAACTTAAGGGAGATAATTAAAACAATTATGCAAGGTAGAATTATGGTTCTTCCTCTCACTGGTTTCTATCACTGTGTTAAGTTTCAATCAAATTTCTTTAATACTTTTCAAGTTATTCTGTGGACAAATGTGTGACGAACGACGAGGCGGCAACTATATGCTCTCCCTTCGAGGAGCATAAAAATAACCTGTCACTGCAAAACAAACATAAATATATAATCACAAAGTATGGCTGTGCACATATTAAGATTTTCATCTTTTTGTATGAAAACCCCTAATGAAACCTACTCAAACTTTCAATCTCTCACTTCATTTCAGTGGAAACTTAAGTATTTTTTCCCACTAGTATCAGCAAAATAAGTATTATTTTCAAGATACTGAACTAATCATGTCATATACACTTTAAGAAAATGTAATTCTTAAAGTTCTTTTCCATAAAAAGAGGTCAGCTGATGTCAAGCTAAATTTACAAGAACAGCTTTATTTTGTGTTTTGGTGAAAAATGGGTCTGCACTGATTATCATCTGGTAATCCGTGTATTATTTTAAAACAAATTAATTTAACAATGTATACTACTTAGGCAATATATAAACATGAAGATTTAATTATATCTGATGTTACTATTTGTGTCAACTTGAATATATGTGAAATAGGACATTTTTCTAACATTTCACAATAACTCATGAGTTTTAATATACCAATTTAAAAATAAGTCTTCATTTTTATCCGAAAAAATGACTACCCGAACTAACCGATACTTTAAAATGTTATCGAATAATATGCAAGCGGTTAATCGTGCAATCTGTACCGGAAACGATTAGAAAATTGATTAGCATGGTAGTAACAAGTGAAAGGTAGTTAAATGATGTAATTACTTTGATGCAAACGCTTGCTTTTTGTTGCAATGTTTGCTGGAAATCTCGACAATTTGCACCGATCCAAATTAATTTGGGGTGTGAAAACGAGGTTGTCACTTTCTAAACTTTTAACGAAAAGCGTTTTCAGCGATATCATCACAAAATTATGACTAGTGTTGGGTGTTTTGATACGTAATTTTTATTATCTATCCAATTTGTCTTCGTCAATTCTATCATCATTAACAGCGGCAGCAGCATCGTCTTCTTCGTGAGCATCATCATCGTCTCCGTCATCGGCGACATTTTCACACCACTATTATTATTACCATCATTATCAAATCATCTTTTTCCGATTTTGTGTTTCTATTCTTTTATCTTGTCTACTATCTCACTTTTGTCTCCCCATCCACATTTTTTTTCTGATATGCTTCTGATCCTGTGCCATAAGTCATGTCAGTGCTTCGGATCAGTAGTCAAATGGTAACTCGCTGGACTGGTAGTTCAGGGGTCGATAGTTCAACCCCCGCTCCTCCACTAACATAAGTAATTAACAGTCTTCCGTATAATATGATAAAACGAGGCCTCATGTATCAGTGCTATATGCTGAGCAAAAAAAATAATAAAAATAAACCGAAAAGAACCAGAACGGTGTCTCTGGAATGGGATGCTTTCTGTAGTTTGCACTATCTCCAACACTCTAAAATAACTAATAACATACGTACGATCTGAAACGTTTTTCTGCTGAACTCCGGTTAAATAGGGTCCTTCTTCCGATATGTTTTCCTAGTTACTGCCTAGATGAAAATTTACCGTTCAGTACCGTTGTGCTGATCAGTTATGTTGTATTTTAGTTTTATCGCAGGTACCGGTTGCCCATATGGCGACGCCCGCTGCAGAGATTAGTTATTTTATGTTGTGGGGGATAGTGCAAGATACAGAAGGCATCCCGTTCCAGAGACACCACTGGTTCTCTTGCATGCTCAGTGTACAGCACTGATACATGGAACCTCAGTTTAACGTCTCATCCGAAAGACAATTTTTAATGTTAGTGTAGGAGCAGGGCATTGAATCTCGGGACCCCTGGGCTACCAGTCCAGCACGTTACCACTGGACCACTGATCCACTCCTGCTGATCAGTTATTGTGGCCTAACATCTTTTATGGGTAGAGACTCAACAAACCAGTCTTCATTTCCTCTTAAGCTTTGTGTGGCATTGTAAAATGTAAGTTTAAGCTAGATATTAAGTAGAGGGAAAATAGTAAGGTTAAAATTGTTTAAAAATACGCCTCTTGTAATACTTAATTCTTACTTTGAATAAAAAGCTGTTCTTGTCATACCTTCGTTAACGAAATTTAATATAATTAGATATTGTTAAAACTAAATTTATAATAAACCATATGCTATATAAAACCCTTTTTGCCTTCCCGCTGGGTCCTTTTTTACAGTAGTGGTGTAGCGGTAATTAAGATCTGTTTACCATTAAATTTGATTTATTATAAATTTTAAAATTTCTTTTGAAATGGCCTTTTCTATTTTTATGATATCTGATTTATACTCAAAACATACAAAAGTCGCGGATTAAGTTACCTTTTGTCAGTTAGGACCATTTTCGCTCACCGGACAAAAATGGGCCAGTTTTCGTAATTCTGACTAGCCCGTATCTTTCTAATGTTTCTTTTTGACTAAGCCACCTCTACTCAGATAGGCGGTAAAACATTTTTAAAACCATTATAATTTAGTAAAAAATAATGCTTATGTTCATTTTTCTAGTGGATGAAGTACACATCAGTGAAAATGATTTTGTTAAATTATTTTATTGACCGAGCGATTTGTAAACTGTGGTGCACTAAAGTACATCTGGATGCACTCATGAAGGTATGTGCACCACTGTACTGGCACAATCAACACGAGTTTGCTACAGTTGTAAATATTACAGCACCAGAATCAGTACAGCCTTTAGAGTTGGATATATATTCAAGGCCTTATGAATTATTGCCAGTGAAATTTTACAGATGACAGCTAAAATTACTGTTTTTGCCTGACAAAATATTTTTTTTAGCCTTCAGATATTTTAATAATATTCAACCCATTACCTTGTTGACGACATTAAATATTTTGAAAGTTCATTTGTAGACCAATGGCTTTCAGAGGATTCGTTTTATAACTAATTTGGTAAATCCGACCCCTTTCTCAATTAATATGCTATTTGAAGACAGCTTTTGTTTCTTTGCGTTTGGTTGTTTTCTTTGAAAAAAAAGATTGTAAGAAAATATTTAATTTTCAACATCAAAGTTCTGTGGAATATATCAATAAAGTATTACTTTTGAGTGCTAAGTTATATACATCAAATGATAAAGCGGTAGAATAATTTGTTACACCATACGTCTCATGTAATAAATTTTGATTAAGAATTTATACATGTCAATTTTCTCCAGTTTTGTGTCCTTTCTTTTTGATCTGAATGCATAAAGTATTTTCACTTTCTGCCGTATTATTCAGAGTACAAATGCAGTTGTGTATTCATCTGATAAGTTGTCACTTTTAAACAATTGTCAATTATGTGTCAATTTCATGACATCATTTTTAACTATGTTTTTATATTTCCAATCACATAGGCATGATAAAACTGATGGCAGAAAAGCACAAGTGATGTAAAATGTTTAGATGTAATTAAATTGCTTTTAATACAATGTAATTCTATATTTCACACCTTCACCAAATCTCACAGTCAAAAAAAAAAAAAAAAAAAAACAAAGTGACGGCGAGGGGAAAATCCCGGGATCCGGGACCCGGGACGCCCGGGATCCGGGATCGTATTAAACATATAGGGAAACAAATAAACAGTGTTGGTTTTGATATTTGTCGTAATTTGTGGCAATAAAAAGTTAGATTATTTGATTATCTCATATAAATTGACCATTATGTTGACTTAAAATTAAGGTTACATTATCAGTAGAGCTATACCAGTTTGTATTTTAACTAGAAATCACAATAGTTAGACAATGATATTAATTGAGTATGCAAAACGGTCACGTAGTTTGAAAAGTCAACACCTTAATGTTATAGTATCTGAATTGTAGTTATGTATAACTGTAAAAATGTCGATAATCACTATTACTTTAATGTGTCACACGGCAAATTAATTTAAGTTTTAATGACAAAGTGCCGCTTTTGAATGTGTTGATGCTGATCAAAGAAAATGCAAATAATAATAAAAAGAATGTCGCAACTATCTCCAATATAAAAAACTTAAAATCCATCAACGATAAAATTAATTTACTGAAAAAAAAAAGATTTCACGCTTATACTATACATGCATATCTACAACAAAAGGAGCGCTAATCGATAATTTATCGATGACACATATGGCGGGTTGTATATTCCCGGTATTACTATATGTTTAATACGATCCCGGATCCCGGCTTTTCTAAAGGCGATCCCGGGATTTTCCCCCCACCCAAAGTGACTGTTGAACATATTCTGAGATATTTCAGTTATTGGTCAGAATCTCGTTATAAGTTACACGATATATCGACTCGCGTAAAATTTGTTGGACTACCAGTCTCAAAACTGCATTCACATTCTTTTTCGATTAAAAACGAACATTATTAAATGCATGATGCCTCAGATTATTTCTGCCATCACCATAATCACTGCACAGAATGAGAGGAAACACAGACTGTTGTTTCATCAGAGTTATAGCTTTGTAGTTTATACTTGTAGTTTTTGTCTAATTTCATGACGTGTAACCATAATTGTATATATCTCCTGTATGTGGCAAAAAGGATGTTCCACGGTCCCTCTATGTACGTAATAGAAAATAAAACCATGTAAGACACTACTCGAAATTTGTTGTATCTGCCCCCACGATACCCAGCAAGCTAGAGAAATCATATGCGAAATTTTAATGCCCGTCATATCCGGTTGAGGAACGGAGTCTAAACTTTTTATGTACCAATGTGAACTGCGCATGTCTTATTTACCTGAGCAATGATGGCGGACAGAAATTCCACTATGTACAAACATGTTTAAATTCTTAATGCATTATTGTTCTGGCTCATTGAAATGTCAAATTGAAATGATAAATGCATAGTCAACATCGTAAAAAATGGAAAGTGAGTAACCATATTCACACGATTACATCTGTTTTTACAGAAATCTGACTGCCATATCCTTCAATGTTTTTGAGAACTACTTGTATCTTATGCATGTTGCTTTGTTTGTTTATGCATATTTGATGATAAAACTCGATTATATGTGAATAAAGACAGTTGTATGTAGCTATGGTAACAGTTGTTTCACCCTTATACCATGGACTTGACCACACAACCCTTGGACACTAGACTGTAGCAGTCTATGCGAAAGACCTTGGAAATTTACCAGACAGTGGGTCTGGTAAACTTAGAAATTTCACCTGACCGAATTGAATTTTACCAGACTGAAGGAAATTGGAGCAATTCTGCGTGTTTTTTCGGCAGCATGAAATACCCAAATACACTTGAAATATACTTCAGTACTGATGAAAGACGACTTTAAACAAATACTTATTGTCAAGTTCATTTCTACAAGGCACAGATAAACTAGAAAATGAAAATCAACAGCCAAAATTACAGACATTCAGTCATATTAGTAAAATTTCGGACAAAAATGGCTATCGTAAGATTTACACTCAGTAAAAAAATAAACATTTATGCAGGTTGCTTCTATTTGTTAGTATCTAGAATCATTTGCAGTTCGAACTTTCGACTCTTAACTCATTTTCCATTAAGACTTTTATTCTAATTTTCAGAGATTTCTTTTTTTATTTGCATATTTTTTATATATAAGGAAATATAATATTCAATGATACATAATTAGTAATTATCACAAACTTTTGTTTTCACAGCACCGTGCATCAAAAGAATCCTGTATACAAACAAATGAGTTTCAACTGTAAAATTACCATTAAAACATCCCTATTCTTGTCAAACATTTGAAGTAAACTCCATAGTCTTGCTTAATTTGTTAAAAAAAAAACGTTGACTGATACAATCCAAGACTATTTGGGTATATTTGATTGTATTTGGGTATATTTAGGTGTACTTGGGTATTTCATGCTGCCCTTTTCTTTTTACAAATAAAATTATATTTCAATTTTAAGTAAATAAAACACATCCAAACAACTTTATAATTTTTCTTTACCCTGAGAGTAATATAACCGGGGCCTATCCTGTTTCAAACTGTCCATGAATTTTTTGTCTGGACGAGATTCCTCGTATTTTGGTATTTTTCGTTTATTTTCAAATAGCCTATGTGTATCACAGGCCACATTTTACATGATATTCTATATAACCCTATATAATGCATGTATATAAAACACATGCATTATATAGGGTTATATAGAATATCATGTAAAATGTGGCCTGTGATGTGTATCTGCTGGGAGGCCGTCCTCTTTCCACTTGGAGTGACCCCTTTGTAATACGCAAGACCTTTAATCATATTTTAAGTTGTCAGTATTCAGCTAAACTAAAATAATTTGATGAAATGAAAACAAAATCACGTGTTTAACAAAGCCAAATCTTCCTGAAAAAAAAAAAAAATCCGGCCCCCCGATTCTCGCGAATACTGCTGACTAAAAAAACTGCACGCTGGTTCTCGTTTTATATAATTCCTTCAAAGCGTACGCCGGAAACAAACGGTGCGTTATTTTAGTAAGTCATAATTTTATCTTCATTTTTGGCGGGTAAAGACTAAAATCTCGACGACTCCGGCATTTTTTACCGGACAGGCGGTCCGACTATTAGGGAAAATACATCGGACCTGCCTAAATTTTAGCGGACAGGTCCGTGGGTCCGACGGTCTTTCGGATTGACTGCTGTAGCTCTACCATCTGAGCTTGCAGGGCACTCACCTAGCCCAACAAATTGTGCGCCAGGGCTTTTTATTACATAGACGATGGTTGCCCTTTGCGCACAACCCACTTACGATTCAAAACAATGCGGAAAGTTTTTCTTCTATGTGTATATGCCAGCGACCAGAATCTCATCACTAACTTTGACAGCTTCAAATATATATTTATACTCAATATTTCTTGAAAAATAATACATACCAGTAAAGCTTATTCCAGACTGAATCAACTGCTAAAACTCCACCTGACGGCAGTTTATCAATCGGTTATATTTTTAAACCTCGATTTCCAACACAGTTTTGAATCTAACTGGTTGAGACATAAAGGCCAACATCTATGTAATATTAGTTCGTAAATCAGTCGGTCTTGCAGTCAAATTATTGAGACTAGGCACTCACCATAGTTATTTGTAACATCACCCCATTTTACCTCGAAAAGGCAACCTAGCAACCCTAGCCTTTTGTAAAAGACACCATTTTGTAAACCAAAGGACACAGGTAATCCACATGGGAACCCATGACCCTGGACAAGGCCAACTATCACATCACAGATAGAATTACAGTCAGATCGGCCCCAAGTCAAACTGGCCATAAAAAAGTCAAATCGGCCCCAAGTCAAATCGACCTCAAGTCAAATCGGCCTCAATTTTATGATGTAAAAAGATGTATGTTTTAGTGTTAAAATTTTTTTCAGTGTATTCATCCTACTTAAAACTGTCGCTTAGCTTGCCATATTAGAACAGCACAGTTGAGGGGACATGTACATGGAATAACAAAGCATTCGATAGAAACAGAAGAACGTTTACAATTATTTATATATCATTTTATGAATCGACCATAATATGCCTCCAGATAAAGGCAGCATCCTGCCTGAAGTCGCATTATTGAGACTACTGTTTCATGACACATTTAATAAACAATACCCAGTCAACACCTATATAAATGACATGATTATACAGCTGCAATGTAAATACTGTTGCTTTGATCTTACATCGTGGATTAAGCACCCTAGCGTGCAATTCTTTTGTGACATTTCACGAGTAATAAAGATAAAGTACAGTAAAATACAATACCAATCAACACCTATATAAATGACAATATTATTTAATTAACTCCACTAATCCTGTCAAATCAAAACAGTATCATAATCATAATAAAAAATCACCTTTTTAGCTCACCTGGCACTAAGTGCCAGAGTGAGCTTTTGTCATACCCAAATGTCCGGCGTGCGCCGTGAGGCGTCAACAATTTCATTCAAATGACATCTCCTCTGAAACCACTGGGCCAAATTCAATGAAACTTGCATGGGATGTTCCTTGCATGAAGCTCTTCCAAAGTTGTTCAAAGAATTCAATTCCATGCAGAACTCTGGTTGCTATGGCAACTTAAAGGAAAAACTCTGAAAATCTTCTTGTCTGAAACCACAAGGCCTGGAGCTTAGATATTTGGTACAAGGCATCATCTAGTGGACCTCTACCAAGATTATTCAAATTATGACCCTGGGGTCAGAACTGGCCCTGCCCTGGGGGTCACTTGATTTACATAGAGTTATATAAGGAAAACTTTAAAAATCTTCTTGTCAGAATCCGCAAGGCACGGAGCTTAGTGTTGAGCATTGTCTAGTAGACCTCTACTAAGATTGTTCAAATCATGGCCCCTGGGTCAAAATTGGCTCCACCCCAGGGGTCACATGTTTTACATAGAGTTTTATCGTAAATTCTTTAAAAATCTTCTTGTCAGAAACTGCAAGGCCTGGAGCTTAGATATTTGGTATGAGGCATCATATAGTGGACCTCTACAAAGATTGTTCAAATTATGACCCTGGGGTCAGAACTGACCCCGCCCAGGGCTTACTTGATTTACATAGAGTTATTTAGGGAAAACTTTAAAAATCTTCTTGTAAGAAACTACAAGGCATGGAGCTTAGATATTTGGTGTTGAGCATTGTCTAGCAGACCTCTACCAAGATTGTTCAAATCATGGCCCCTGGGTCAAAACTGGCCCCACCCAAGGGGTCACATGTTTTACAAAGAGTTATATCGCAAAAAACTTTAAAAATCTTCGTGTCACAAACTGCAAGGCCTGGAGCTTAGATATTTGGTAGTATGCACTGTGACCATAGTGGGGTCATCCCCCTCCACTGGGGTCACTCCCGCCCCCCGCGCCCTCCCCCTCCCCCCTAATTTTTTTTCTCTCATTTTTTAAAGTTTTTCCCTATGGCAATAAAATTTGGACCATTTGTACAGTTTTTCAAGATGATTTCAAAAACATTATTCCTTGACCTATATTTTTGACCTACTGACCTACTTTTTTTGTTTTTTAGCTACTGCAATGAAATTTGGACCATGTGCACAGTTTTTCGATTTCAAAAATGTCATCGCATGACCTATATTTTTGACCTACTGTCCTACTTTTTTGTTTTAAAGCTACAGCAATGAAATTTGGACTGTGTGTACAGCTTTTCGTTCCGATTTCAAAAATATTGTCTCATGACCTATATTTTGACCTACTGACTTACTTTTTGTTTTTGGAGCTATGGCAATGAAATTGCATTGGTCCATTTCTGTGATATGCATCATTACATTCATAAAAATTTCTTTCATCTTTGAACCCAGGTGAGCGCTTTAGGGCCACTAGCTCTCTTGTTTCATTTTGAAATTGTTTGTATATTAATTCTTTTAGATACCTTTAATAGATTATAGTACATTTAAAAGGCTGTAAGAAACATTCTTTTTACTTGAGGTTTATCTGATGTTGTCAGTTCACGCCAATAAAAAACACAACATTTAATCAACTTACAGTACATGTGTACTTATTGTCGGCTATGAATTTTAATTTGAAATGAAAACTATTCTTTTAGCAAAATTTCAATCAATAAATAGCATGACAAATTTAGAAGCCTTGTCAAATAAAATGACTTACTTTTATTGCATGTCCTGTGTTGCCATCTTTCACAAGCATCACAAGTGAATGCTTCCTGACGTTTACCTACAACCTTTCCACAGTCATTTTAAATGATAAACACACTACTCAGAGTTTATTATTTTGAATAATACAATTAAAGATTAATCACTATTAACATAACAGTATCATATATCTAATATAAAACTTATTTAAGTCCAACAACGTAAATAAACTCTAAAATAAATAGAACAGAAAAGCAATCCACAAAATTACTGACACAGAGACAAACTTTTAACTCGAAACCTTGAGCAATATAGATTTAATTGTGTTAAAAAAAAGAGAGAAGAAAAAAAGAAGATAATCAAACAGCAATTAGTTTAAACAATATTTTATTCAGAGAAAACATTTACAACATGCGATATAAACAACACATCAAGGATCGAGTAGAAAGCTCCAAGCTTATGTAAAACTCTCTCCTTATATCTTATTAATCTTCTTTTTTAAAAAATGGGGCCGATTTGACTAAAAAAAAATGTATTGGGGCTGATTTGACTTATTTTGAAGCTTATTCAACTTGGGACCAATTTGACTTGCTTGCCACAGAAATATGATGGATATGGAAAGCCACCCCCCGTCGGTGTTATTATTTTCCCTATATAATACATAGGAAAATATCTTCGTTGTTTTTATAAACATCGACGATGTTTTTATTCAAAGTTGACGAAACTATTTAAAACAACTTCGTCAGTACATAAAAACACTGTCAACAAAAAACGACATAATTATTTTCAGTGTCTCTACAATAATATCTTCGTCGTACGAAAAAGGAGACGACGCTATAATAACATATTCGACAAACAACTTCGGTCAAAACAACGACGATCTAATTATTTAAGTTCGGTGGCTTTTTTATTATCAACTTCGATCATCTACTCGACGACGTAATTAATAACAACTTCGTTCTTAAAATCGGCGTTAAAAAACCACGACACTGTCTTACATCGCATTCGAAGATATAGCCTAGCTTTACTTCGAGGACGATTTTATTTAAATTGGAAGCCTAAAAATGACGACACTATTTTACCTCAAATTCGAAGATAAATTCTTATGGAAAGCAGTACGAGCAGTAGCAGTAGGAAATTTTGAAAGTCTGAGACAGTCTCTGAAACAGTCTCAGACCGTAGCACTAGCTTCACAGGGTCCATTAACGTCAAAAGTAATCTTTTCTCGATTGGCATCAAAATATCTGAAAGTCCCCAAGAGTGTCAGAAAGAGTCGCAGACCATATGTAGAATCCCTAGACTTCAAAATGACATTTTTCCGATTGGCACCAAATATCCTGAAAGTCTGCGACAGTGTCAGAAACAGTCGCAGACCGATTTTTTTCGAGCTGGTAAGGTATCTTAACGTCAAAAATGACATTTTCCCGATTGGCACCATATTCCTGAAAGTCTGTGACAGTGTCAGAAACAGTCGCAGACTGATTTTTTTTTCGACTCGGAAGGGTATCTTCACGTCAAAAATGACATTTTTCCAATTGGAACCACAATTCATGAAAGTCTGCTAGCGTGTCAGAAACACTCGCAGACCAGGAAAATCGACTCGGGAGAGTCCCTAGACATCAAAAATGACATTTTTTTATGATCACCAAAATTGCCGAAAGTCTGCGAGAGTGTCAGAAACACTCGAAGACCGCTTAAATCGACTCGGGAGGGTCTCTACACATCAAAAATGACATTTTCTCGATTGGCACCAATGTTCTTGAAATTCTGCAAGAGTGTCAGAAACAGTCGCAGACCGCTTAAATCGACTCGGAAGGGTCCCTACACATCAATAATGACATTTTCCCTATTGGCACCAAAATTCCTGAAAGTCTGCAAGAGTGTCAGAAACAGTCGCACTCCGGTTAAATCGACTTGGACTGCTACTGGTAAAATAGTTTCGTCAATGCCGATTTTAATGACGAAATTGTTTATAAGAACGTCGTCCAGTAAAGCTAGGCGAAATCTTTGAATTCCACCTAAAATAGTGTCGTCGTTTTTAACACTGATTTTTTAGAATGAAGTTGTTATTAATTACGTTGTCGAGTAGATGATCGAAGTTGATAATAAAAACACCACCGAACTTAAATAATAAGATCGTTGTTGTTTTGACCGAAGTTGTCAGTCGAAGATGTTATAATAGTGTCGTCTACTTTTTCATACGACGAAGATATTGTATAGACGCTGAAAATAATTACGTCGTTTTTTGTCGACAGTGTTTTTATGTACTGACAAAGTTGTTTTAAATAGATTCGTCAACTTTGAATAAAAACACCGTCGATGTTGATAAAAACGACGAAGATATTTTCCTGTGTATTATATAGGGAAAATAATAACACCGACGGGGGTGTACTGCGGCTTTCCATAGATGGAATGTTGCTATAAGATTTTTGTTGCCATTTTCTTGAAAGTTATGATACAACTAATGAATAACATACCTAAACTTAATACTGTTACATTGATCCTTTGATAAATCCTTACCTCTCTAAATGAGTAAAACTTATTAAAATACAGTTATAAGCTCTGTGTATAAAAAATATTTCGATGCACTTTCGGATTTCTTTTAGTGCTTTGGTGTTACATGTAGCTGTTTTCAGTGTCAGCAGATTGCCTAAATCAAAACTGTCAAAAATCAAAGGTATCAAAAAAAGCTTTTGCCACCTTTTTTCATCAGGGGAGAGAAGTTGTAGCCATGTTTCACTTTCTTAAGCATTTGGCCTCATTGGCAAATGCCAGAGGGAGCTCTGTTTTGTTGGATTATTATATCCTTAGATAAAATATCTGGGGGCTATATTGACCGTCCAATCTGACTTAAGTACAGGATCAAACTACAGTTACGTCTGAAGCTGACCCATTCAGTTCTATTTTCTCGATAATCTGGATCTCCAGTATTATTATTTATATCCCAGCCAATCAGACTGCATCTTAAGTCTCCTTCGATTGATATAAGCTTATTTAAGATTCGGTTTGTTTTTTTCTAAATGAATATTAATTAGAGTATTTAGCATGGTGATGAAAGTATCTATCAAATGTCACTGGACATTTTCCCACACATACAATTATCTCAATATTTTATAAGATTTCTTCAATTAAAACAACTGAGTCACAAAATAAAGCTTAAATTTTGTTTGCTTTAAAATCAAAGAGAAGTTGATTTACTTTGAAAAAAAAATAATTTTTTTTGCTTCTTTACATTATGAAAACTGAAGAGAAAGAATTTGATTTTAACAGGATTCGAACCCATGCTCTTCAGGTCAATAAAGATCACTGAGTCACTAAGAAATGTTCTTTATAATCATAAAAATTAATGATATAAACAAAGTACCTACCATTTATTAACTAGGTAAATTGTTTGCCGATATAAATGTGATCAGCTGTTTCTGTATCTAAAACTGAGAAAGTGACTTGGTTTAGGTATGTTCTTCACTACTTTACCCAGAATTTTTACATTTATAAACATTTTAGGCATCAAGTCATGCAGTCGCTCTAACCATGCTTACTGTGATGTTTATGACAGAAAACGACTGAGTTATTTGGGATTCCAGTTAAATATAGATTTTTCACATGTGTTCAAATGGTTAAAAATAGAAACTGATGTATCTTCAAAAACCTGAAAGCTGGGCACTGATTGGCTAATTGATGAGAAGGTGATGTTGTATTGGTGACGTTCAGATCCTAACAGAGCATTATTTAGGAGCTGATTTTAATCTGATTGTCCAACCCTCAGGCCATCTGTTGACAGAATTTGTCCAGCCTATTTATCAGCTACTATTTCTCAGACTTTAATAATACTTTGCAAGAATCATAAGTATTAAGCCAAGTTGTGCTTGTCATTGTTGTGTCCCACTCCAGTGATTTTTATCAACCTTTGGTATTTTTTTTTATTACAGATAGATTTGTCCAAACTGTTTCTCGTCAACAGTTATTCAGATATTAATAATACTTTGCAAGAATCATAAGTACCAAGGGTAGTTGTGCATGTGGTAGTTCTGCATTCCACTACCCTGAATTTTCAGTGAGTTATGGGCCTTTATTTTTTTTAATACATAAATTTGTCCATGCTATTTCTCAGCAACTATTTATCAGGTTTTAATTATACTTTGCAAGAATCATAAGGACCGAGCGTAGTTGTGCATATTGCGACTGCATTCCACTGCCATGATTTTTCACTGATTTATGGGTCTTTTTTTAATATGCAAATTCATCCATGCTAATTCTCAACAACTATTTGTCAGATTTTAAAATTCTTCGCAAAAACATAAGTACCAAGCCTTTTTGTGCATGTCATTGTTCTGTTACACCCCAATGAATTTTCACTGAATTATGTCCCTTTGATATTTTTTACAAATAAAAAATAATGTTTGTCAAGTGTATTTGTCTGTGTTTTTTTCTGCAATTATTAATTGGAAAATTGACAGACATTTTGCTTTGGTAAACTGCCTGCTGGATAAGACTTCTTCGGTCTTAAAATTAATTAGAGTAAACTAATATATTATCTATAGGTTATGAATTTTGACAGATAAATGATAAAGATAATTTTTTATCGAAATTATGAACAAATCCTGGCATAAACATAGGGTGACAATCAGGGCGGGACAATCCTCCACTGATATGGTCTTTTGAATGTTTGACACAAGTACAGAAAATTTTAAAACTCAGTATTTCTTATGTTTGTTGTGAGTAAGTATGGCTACATCAGTCTACTCCAAATTTGAATGTACTCATCAAACTTATCAGATGTTGTCAAGAGGAATGTGGAGCCAGTTTTGTTTGATGCAAGATTTGCATCAGGTGTAGAAAGAAACAAAGCATGTCAAGATTTTCATATTTTCATAGTAATGTTCACAGAAAGATTATTTAACAACTGATCTATAAAACTTGATAAAGCTCACAAGGGTTGAAGAAGGAAGCTTTTTTCTGCCTAAGATTTTAAAAATATTTTCTTGATACTCAGAATTACGAGTTTTATACTGATAAATCCCCACCAACCACTCTCCCCGTGTGCACACAAAAAACAACTGGACAGATTAGGCAGACTCATTTAAACAGTTACTGCTCTGTTTCTAATTGCAGGAGGAAGAAAGAAACCAACTAGACAAGAAGACAGTCCTCATGTGAGTGTTTGTATAATCTTAAACTCTTCAGTTATATTTATTTATCGTGTATCTGTTTTAACCCTGGTAAGCTCAGTAGGGGGCAATGGTCAGAGACATCACTTTAAATTAAGCTTTCTGACACACGCAGTCAAAATGAACCTGATGGATTTTGTTTGCGACTTGATTTAGGAGAAGTTGCATACTGATCTGATTTGGGAGCAAGTTCTGGGTTATGGCTCCCTGGTTTAAGTTTTTATACCCCCACCACTTTGTGGGGGCAGATTTACCCTTGTCCGTCCGACCTGCTGTCACCATGTCCCGCTGTACATACCTAACTGCTAGAGCCATGAAACTTTCTAAGAAAAGTTGTCATTATGTGAACTTACACACCTGGTATTTTGACGCAAATTTATTGGAGATCAGCAAAGTTATGCCCCCTGATTAAGCAAAAAATAGCACTTTTAGACTTAAGTTGCATGTAACTCCGAACGTATAACTGCTAGTGCCATGAAACTTTCTAGGAATAGTTGATAGTATGTGAAGATACACACGTAGGTGTTTCTGTCACAAATCTGTTGGAGATCAGCAGAGTTATATGCCCTGAATAAGCAAAAAATAACATTTTTAGACTTGTGTCACATGTAACTCCAAACGTATAACTGCTAGAGCCTTGAAACTTTCTAAGAAAAGTTGTCAGCGTGTGAAGTTAGGCAGCTGGGTATTTTGATGCCAATTTATTGGAGATGGACATTGTTATGCCCCCTGATAAAGCTAAAAAATAGCATTTTCAGACTTTATATGCACCTGTAATTGTACAGTATTTTTGCGACAGTACAGTGGAATGTGGGGGCATCTGTGTCCTATGGATTTCACTCACTTATGACATATCCCATAATCAGACTAGTGGATGTCAGAATAGAGTTTTTTGGTTAATTTTTAAAAAAAAGACCAGTTCAGTGAAAATTATTAATTTTTACCTCACTCCCATCTCCTTAGAACATTAATGGAAATGAAATTTTGATTAGAAGCATATATGCTTGCTTCTTTGTCTGTTTATAGAATTTAAATGGTGACATTTATTTATATCCTTGCAGGTACAAGCAGCTAAGGAAGAGATAATGCCAGGATATGAAGAGTATCTGGTGTTGCTTCAAGAGAGGAACAGGTAAACATGTCAAACTTATCTCAATATCAGAACACATGCACAGGTGCTTGGAGACAATAATCATGCATGTGAAATAAAAATCCCAGCTTCTAGCAAAACGGCCATATTCTGTGACATTCAGTTATAATGGCTTATTGATTTTAACTTTTGATAATTTTATATATTTTAATAAGTTAAGATTTTTTTTTTAATGTACATGTCAAGTGTCTCAACTACATGTATGTTCCTAGCATCAGCACATTATAATTTTATGTCACTTACATTACAGTTGAGTATGTTTTGTTGGCTAGATATAAGACTATCAGACAGATCAAGAATTTTAATATTATGATTTATTTGTTCCCTTTGTTGATGAAACACTGAAAACATAACTCTTGTTAGATCACCTAGTCTCTGTCAACTTCAGGCTGCTTAGGATTAATAAAATCTGGTAATTTTTCCAAAATAGAAGATCAGGTTATCACAGAATATAGACGGAAATATCCGCCTCGAGGGTAACTGTTTAAGGTAGTAACGAGGCTCTGCCAAGTTACCGCTAAACAGTTACCCGAGAGCCTGATATTCCTGTCTGTACCAGCAACCAGTGTTTGATTCTTCTTCTTGCATATCACACATACATTAAAATCTGATGAAAATAATGAAAACTAATATTTTTATTCAGCACTACTTTTTTATAGTAGTGTATGAACTTACAATTTCATTCATAATGGAGTGATGTCATTTAAAGCATGCAACATCTGATATTGGGGGATGTAATATGGCTTTTTCTAGCACCGCTGTAAACAATAGAAAATCCTGTTTGATATGCAAGAAATACTTCTATTATCACAGTATTTTTGGGTATTTTTAGCCAGTGTCATCTATAATATTGTCTAGTTATATAAAATAAAACAGATAATATATCTAGGTTTAAGGTCATGTTATCTCCACATATTGCGGATGAGATTACTATATTGTAGCACCACAACTTGTTATAAAGCTTATTTCATGTTGTCTATTTACAGATTATTGAAGAGATTAAGGAAGAAGAATAAAAATGAGATAGAGAAAGAGAGGAGGGAGCAGGGGTTCTCACTGTATGTCAATGGTCCCCACAAGGATGGTAAATCTGCTGCCAAATCCCCAGGAAATCAGCCAACCATTCCAACACAGCCTGCTCCAAAAACTGCAAGAAAGCCTAAAACAGCAGGAGGTATGATTAAATTGTTTGTAAGTGGAATCAAGTAATGAGAGATTTTAGAATTTCTTTGGTGTTTGGAGTTGCTTACTAGTATTTGGAAACACTTAAAACTCTCTGTCTGTTTAATTAAAAGGTTTGAGCAACACTGCAAGCTAGACACAGTTTGCAAGAAATGCAGTCCTGAACTAAGTATAAGGCTGTAATACTTGTATTTTTGCAGGTTCTTGTGCACTTCCCTGCTGCTTTTTGCTAAAATAGCATTGCACAAACATGTAGCTGTGAAATAGTAATGAGGATTGACTTTTGTTAAATTTTATTGTTATACTGACTGTACCAAATCCTTGCATAGTGTTTTATCAACTGCATAAATTCAAGGGCAGTTAAGTTACAGTTTTCAGCTGTGGTGTTCAGTCCGTTTCTCTTTTTACTGTTTTTAAAGTTTCATCAGCATTGATCTAAACAGAAAATGCACTTGGTGTAGTATCATTAGTTGAAGAGTCTGTACTTTAGTAAAAATATTTATTTAATATTTCAGAATATCCCAGGAATCCCAATATTTTAGACAACAAGGCACTGGAAGAGATTACACGTGATGAAATTGAACGGCAGAAAGAAATGGCACGTGCAAAGACTGCACCTAGTGCTCGTGAGAGAAGAAGAAATTGGAATGTAGAATCATCAGTAGAGATCAAAACTACTCAGGGTGGCAAGAAAATTAAAGCTCCAGGTAATGTTCGGTCCAGAAACCTGTTCTAAACAGCAGATGAAAATTGAAACATTGCCATTTTTTCATCTTTTCAGGTGTTGAATGTTTTGTAGTTGCAAGTTCATTCTCTGTTCTGATTTTTCAATATAAATATCTGATTATTGATATAGAACTATATTGATTAAACAGATAGTTTTTTTGAGATTCTGTAAAGATTAATCTTTGTCTAAAGTGATATCAGTCAGTATATAGTCCAACAGAATAATATGATCCTTACCCATTAGTTTTGATTTATGCATAAATATGTCTTAGTACCTCGTGTGATAACAGTTAATTAAATATCTTCATTGTCATTTCTGAAGATGCTTAGAATGTAAAGATATCATTCATAGCAAAAAGCTCTTGAATAGCATGTACAAATGGTTCTTTTAAACAATATTAGAATAAATTAAATGAAGAGTACCAAAAAAGAACACTTCTCGTAAAATTACAAATGTTAAGAAAGAAAGAAATGTATATATGTATTGTTCTAACTGTTGCAATCCTGACTTACTGAAAAGTGCTAGCAGTAGTAAAATGGTATTGTCAGCTGAGCTTTATCGTTCTGTGAATTAATTGTGGTATTTTAAATATATGTTGTACGTTCACAGCTGACCATGTGTATAATTTTTAGAATGAAAATTAGGGATACCAAAGACAAAATAGATATATTTGAACATGCAATTCTTTTAGCAATATACATGTATAGGCTAATGATTCTGTCTGTATTGTCTTCCGTTTACTTTTTACTGATACATTGAACAGTATTAACAACTGTCTTTGACGCCACCCTGTTATTATTGCGCAAAGTAACACTTAGACTTATATTTCAGAGATTTTGTCAGGACGTTATGCAGATGATTTTGAGCCTGATGAAGAGTCAGATGAGTTAAGAAGTAGTGCTAGTGAGAACAGTGTTGACGAATCACCACCTCAGCGTAACTACCGAAAACCTCTTGTAAGTAGGGCTAGTGAGAACAGTGTTGACAAACCACCACCTCAGCGTAACTACCGAAAACCTCTTGTAAGTAGGGCTAGTGAGAACAGTGTTGACAAACCACCACCTCAACGTAACTACAGAAAACCTCTTGTAAGTAGTGCTAGTGAGAACAGTGTTGACAAACCACCACCTCAGCGTAACTACCGAAAACCTCTTGTAAGTAGTGCTAGTGAGAACAGTGTTGACAAACCACCACCTCAACGTAACTACCGAAAACCTCTTGTAAGTAGTGCTAGTGAGAACTCTTGTAAGTAGTGCTAGTGAGAACTCTTGTAAGTAGTGCTAGTGAGAACTCTTGTAAGTAGTGCTAGTGAGAACTCTTGTAAGTAGTGCTAGTGAGAACTATTGTAAGTAGTGCTAGTGAGAACAGTGTTGACAAACCACCACCTCAACGTAACTACCGAAAACCTCTTGTAAGTGTTTGTAAATGTTTTGTGCAGACAACAAATTTTTGAAAGTTTTCTTTTAACATACAGGTCAGGTGTGTTTTCTTTTAAGGTTATGAAGAATATCCTTTTTAACACAGGCTATTCTTTGGCAAATGATACACAATGCATACCAGTTATGAACTCAAGGCATACCGGTTATAAATTTGTTAATAAATTAGCAAATACAATACAGTCTACTGATTTGTTGAAATTTAATGTTAGCCAGCATCAGCAATACTTTACCACCAAAGCTTGTAAAATTAGCAAGAAGGCATACTAAGATTTACATTTTAAATCATGCTACAGCACTGAAGGCATATCTGAATGTAGACAGTACTGCTTTGTCAAAGAAAGAACTCTTAAAAAGGGTTTCATGAAAACTTTGTTCAGTTATGCATTAATGTAACTTGTACAAGAAAGACATGGTTTAGCAGTGATATCATACAATGCTCATCATTTTTCTTAACAAAGCTGATCTTTATTTGTTCCTTTTAATTAACTTCAGCGTAAACCTCCACCGCCTAGAGAAAGTGACTTGTTTAATAGCAGTGATAGTATAAACAGTGAGGAAGATCTCATGGAGGAAGATTCAGAGGGAGAAGATCTTGAAATAGATGCTTCCAAGTTCTCCAGACAGTCGGGCTCTTCACCAAGAAAAAGTCTAAAAGCTTCACCTAAAAAAGGGAGACAATCTAGAAATTACTCCGATGAAGATGATGATGATGACAATGGGCACAATGAAAAATTGCTTTTAAGTATGAGGGAGCTAAGGGTATGTATTCTGCTGAAAATCATTACTGACAAGCAGATTTCAGTTTTGTGAAACTTTATATCAGCTAGATTCCAAGAATGAGCTTTCGTAACTTGAATTTCCTATTTTACAGACATCACTGTTACTGATACAAATTTCAGTGTTTTTTTAAAAAAAAAAAAAAAAAAAAAAAAAAAAAAAAAAAAAAAAAAAAAAAAAAAAAAAGAAGAATCAGTTGTAGTAAACTTGAATTTTTTGTCGTGTGTTTGAACTCACTATAATTTCTTGTTCTTCTTTTTTGCAGACATTGCGCCAAAGTTTGGTGAAGAATGATATAATAAGACAAAGTTTGGCAAGAGGTGCAGACTCTGTAAGTTGATAGAATGAATAAGAAAATACAGTTTTTGAAACATGCCAGATCTCTGATATTTCTTCTGCTTTTTGTATGAAAGACATTTAGAATATTTATATCCTTACAGTATTCCTGAAAGATATGGTAGATCATAGAGGGTTCAGCTTTGTTGCCTGTCTGGCTCTTTTAAAGAAAGTTGGTATTTCTTTTCAAGGTTAAACACAGTATTGTTTTTGTTTCATCTAAAAATATGGCAAACTTCTTGTCTACTCCATTGAAATTTGTAAAACAGGCATAGTTTAAAACTAAAAAAAATGAAACATATAGTCAAGCAAAATAAACATTGCATTAGGTTAGAAGACTAGACCTGCAAACTTGTATGATTATTTCCTGCATATAAAGAGCACTATTGGTATACATTAGAAATATACTATCAGCAGTTGAAATCTACTATGGTTTATTGACCAAAACGTTTTAACAGATTGAAGAGGAGTACATCCCAGAGTCGCCAATTCCTGAGGTAGAGGAAGACCTTCCCTCAGATGATGGTTTATCACCTGAGGACAGTCCTAAACGTAAAGTGAACCTTAGTCAACCATCCATGAAGCCTAATGATACAATTGTACTAGAATTTGGTGGTGGACAACCCTCAAATAGAAGTAAGCGTTTAAGTTTGATAACCTGAAATATTTCAACAGTTTGCTCATTAATAGCCTAACACTTCTGACAGAAATTCAGAACATCTGATACTGTAAGCATAAAATTGTGTTGTATTACAATTCGGGTCAAAATACTACAGCAACACTGTCTAGATTGCATTGTTGTTGTATCACATTAGAAGAGAAGTTGTCATAATGTTTTGCTAAAACTTCCTTGTTATATATCAGTTCTTTCATCTTTATGCAGTAACTTAAGAATTTGCCTGCATGCATGGGAATATGTTCCATTTCTCATAGCAATCCTGGTGGTATAATTGCACTGTTTAAAAGTCTTTGTCCTTAAAACTTTATCATTGATTGCCTGTCTGTCTTATTTTAATTGATGGAACTGCACATTTGTAATTTCAGAGGTGGAGAAAAATTTATGTGCAGCAAGAAGGAAGGATTTAGATGAGGGTGAATATAGCAGTAGATTGAACAAACAAAGGCCATCTTCAGAAAAACAGAACAGAAATTCTCAAAAGATGGTTAACAGGTCACAGTCTGCTAAAACTCTTGTATCAGGTACATTATTTTCACACCATTATAACTATTTCTCTGATGGCTTTAGAGCCATTGATATTTGTATTCCCCAGAAGGAAAACATATTGAATGATAAAGTACTTCTGTTAACTCCACCTATATGAAAATTGTTTTTCCTTGATAACTCAGCCATAGGGTCCTGCCAACCTGTATTTTCTTGTCCACTCTGTAACTCAGTGGTACCTTTCATGATTGCATATTACTTCACTAGATTGAGGTTCCTCAGTGTGTCACAGACCATCCATCAGTTTATCAGTTTTGTTTGTCAAACCCAGAATACTGCCTGTTTGTGTTTTTGGAAACATTCTTTAGCTACATGGTGCATGACAGGATTTCAGAATAATTGGGAGCACATGTTTATCATATGCAGTCTCTGTGTTTCTGTTTATTTGTCTATCCTGCCATATGATATAGAATACCACTTACTAATATGTTTATGTTCACTTTGCTTCTTATTGATGCATGATAGGATTTTGATATGGCTCAAATATCTATTACATGCAGCTTAGGTCAAGGTCACACTTTGATGCACAAATCTTATGGATTGACACCAGTTTGTACGGTATGTTTGTGCCTGTCGGTCAGAACTATAATCAGAATGATAAACATGTGGACAGAGTTGTTACATTTTCAACAAAACAGGCTCTCCCACTGTTTGGACAGATTTGTCATTTCACTTTAAAAGCACTGTTTCAAGCTAAACATTTTCTTCAGACAATTATAACCTTTGGGTATTTGACAGTTATTATGACAGCTGTCTTTAAAAGTATTGTAAAGTTGAAGCTTCAGTATTTCAAAAAAAGTAACACAATGTTCGCATTATTTAAAATGTTCAACATACAAAATTTAGGTTTGATTTATTGTTGAGTAACATTACTTTAGTAATCAAGCAGTTGATTTGCAAGTCATGTGATGCAAGGTTTGTTGACCTTATAGCAGAAGTAATTTATGGTCCTGTAAAATGATCTTTCATTTTTTTCTTAAAACCAAAAAAGACGTTAAGAAGATTTGAAATGTGTGAAAGAACCCTCTAGGTTTGCTTATAATCAACAATGACATTGTATTGGTCCCGTTACATACATTAAGACTGGTCACTTCATACTGCTCATTGTTCTCCTGTCATTGTGTTTTTAGAAAATGCTGGTAAGAAGTCAGTACGTCCATTATCAGCCAACAGGAGAACACCGGACCAGGTCTGGACAGATCCTGACACTGAAGCTTCAGCTGTAATGGCCGCCCTGAGGGAAGAAAATGCACAAGCGTCTAAACTTAAACAGGTATATATGTTTACTTCAGTGTTGAAATCTAAACAATATTTAAATTTGTGGTAAATGCAGTTTGTTTGGGTCCCAGAATTCTGATCAGTACACATAAATTTTTTGACGGTTACTGGGTATTTCTACCAATATTGAACCAGTAAGTATAGAGCATATCACATCGTACATTACTTATTCTTTTAAGAATTTCTCATACTGTGATATTTTCCCAGAGTTTTCGTTCCGTATTAATAATTGATTTTCACTGTATTTTCAAGTACAGTAAAACTGCTCAGTTAAAGACAGTCACGGTTCTTTTAAAAAGGGGCCATAATTGCAGGGTAATAATAGATAATGATGGATTTCTACCTTGCTTGTGGTCAGGTCAACTTATCTTAAAAAAATTCAAATAGTACTGCATGAAATAACAGATTAAAGCTGAAAATATATGTACTTGTGTATTTTTTCTACTTTCTGCTAGTTGTAACATTAAACCTATCGACAGCATACATTTATTTCTTTCGTTTTCTAGTGTTGATAAAAAAGTAAACCATTTGCTTAAAAAAATAATTTCCAAAAAAGTGAATATTTCACTCTGTGGTCATGTTTGTAATGTATGCACGTGTGTTGAAGGATGAAATGATTATAATTGAAATTATAATGAGTTATTTCTCCATCCTATAATATTTCTTGTCAAAGCTTGATTGAAATTTGCTGGATTAATGCTTCCAATTCATTTAAAGCCCCCTTATTCATAAAAGTTGGCAGTATGCTCATATTTCAAACAGGCCTTGTAGTTTTCCGAGAATGTAGAAGAAAATATATACTTTTAAAATGCCTTATTATTGATTCCCACTTACTTACTGTTGTTAAGAAATACCTGAAATAAAACACCTTTGTTATTTTGTATGGATTTCTCCAGAATGGTCTGTTAACTTTAAAACAAACATACAGATAAAGAAGTTTGTAAATTGTTGCAGCCAATAATGATATTGTCATTAACACAAATGTTACATGATATTGCATTGTTTGACAACAGGCAACATATTTTGTTTACTGGTACAATTTGTAAATTGTCAACAACCAGTTAACATAAATCATTATGCAATTATCATAAAGCTGTCGGGAGTGTCTTAATGTAATGTTGCAAAAGATAGCCAGCATTGGTGGTGATTGCAGGATGTATTTAAGATGTGAAAGCACCAAAAACATGCCTTCTCTATGATATATAAATTCATATAGGGCTGTAAAACATAGCAAGACTTGTAACTATCCTTAAGAAAAATAGCAAGAAAAGTTGGGGTCTTGTTTCAAACAAGAAAGGTATTTCTGGTCATGTCAACTTACCCATAGAATTAACAAAAAATCTGAGCTAATTTTCAGATTGGGGTATGTGAAAGAAATTCCTGTTATGTATTCTATTCTGATTGTATATGAGCTTAAAATTGCTACCACACCATCAAAAATAGTACATGTTAAACGATTCAAGCAAAAATATTACAGATTAGGGCAAAATGTTAAAAACAGTCATGAAAACTGAGAACTATTTCTAGCCGCCATTATGCTGTTACCATTTTCAGAGCTCTGATAGACTGAATTGGTGGTTTCATACCTAGAACATATGTTTGTTTGTACTTTCAGCTATGACCATAATGCCGTAATGGCTGAGTGCCAGCAATACTGGAGTCCATAGCTATTGTAATTTAGGGTAGAAAACATCTGCTCTTAAATAATTTGTTCATAATACCAGAGTACCCATATTTTTGGATTGGCAGTAGGGCAGGTATTTACTGTAAGCATTTATTCATTGATTATCATGAGAAAAAAAAGAACTTCCATTTAAATAGACCACTTTGTTTCATAAAAAAACATACTTTTCAGACACCAAAGCCAAGGCCATCACAGAAACTTTCTAGTGAGAGCCAAATGAAAGCACGTTATGACAAGTCTGAGATGCCGCCCAGGTCACACCAGATACGAGAGTCAGTAACACCAAGATCAAGTGTTTCATCTAGTAGTAGTGAACCTCTCGTGCCTATGGAGAAAATTAACCAGATTATGGAAAAAGTATTGAGAATGAGTCCTAGGTAAGTAATTTAATTCCATACAAGTTGTCTCCCTTGCTGGTAAACTATTAATATTGGTTATACAGTTTGTAACTTACTGTCTATAGCAATATTTGTTGTCATTTTGATTATTTCATATTTACTTTTTCACCTGGCATGAGATTAGGTTACCTTCAAAAGCATTATACAGAAGGTGATCACACCTTTTTAAGGAGTTGAAATAATTTGAAAACAAGGAGACATCAGATGATAATTTTCTAGCATTATTGCTTCACATGTTTTCTAAGTCTGTATAAGGACTTTACTGTATCTTGTAATTTGATGAATTTGAATGAATTCTATTGATAAAAGGGGGAAAATAGACATGTTTGAAGAGAATCACTGTGTAAAAGCAGATATATTTTAAAAAGAGTGTGTTTTTTAAGTTGTTAAGTTACTGAAGGTTTGGTGTCTGTATGAAGGTAAAACAGCAGTGTTTAATCTGTTGTATTTTCTGACAATATATCTTGTTGAAGTACCTAGTGCAGTTTAGATCAATCATTTCAGGCACCAGAGAAGGTTAGTGAACATGCTTGGTAAAATAGAGAAGTCAGTTATAGCTGAGAGCCAGGAGAATCCTGTCCCTAAACCACGCAGTAAACCCAGAACCTCAAGTGATGGTCCAGTTAGGGCTGTACATAGATCTGTTAATAAGGTGTGAATATAAAAGATTTTGTAACAAAAACACAAACATTAAAGAAGCTGCCATATTATATACTGAAATGTTTTCAGATGTATTTTTTAACTCTCACACCCATTAACAATAGTACATGTAAATACATTTTATATGCTATGATCAAGAAGTCTTAGGGCATTCAGCTGATGTCAGAATCTTCAATCTGTGCACGCTTATGGCACTTTCATAGAGGCCATAAAGAAATTGTAAAAAACCTTAAATAACAGCTTTTTGAGTAGATCTCTTTTGTCATTTCAGATGTCAACCGATATTGATAATGACAATGTTATTGAGGTACATATAGAAATCACCTCCAACTGGGGTCACTCTATGCGGCTAGGGCTCACAGAGATACAAGTTTATGATCAGAACAACACCTTGGTACCTATATCTGCAGCAGACGTCACTGTGCATGGGGCTGAAGACTGCAAAGGCACTCTTGATCTGCTGTTTAATGGGAAATTTAAGGTCAAATATTTTAAGACATTTTTGTTTCCGTTGTTTTTTTTGGGTTTTTTTTGTATTCTAAGATATTTTTTTGATTTTAAATGTAAGTGTAAATAGAATTTCTTTAAGGTTTATGTTGATTTTCTCTTTTTGCATGAAGGAAAAAAAAAAGAAATTGATCTGACAGTAAAAGACGTTATTTCTATTTTTGAATATCAGACATTAGATAAAATGAAGTAAATATGATAAGCACAAACAAAGTGCAATAAAAGATTGGATTAATAAGCCATTACATTGTTTTCTAAAATCACATATTGAAGTTTTTTATCTGTGATAATAATTTTAAACCAATCTCATGAATGAAGGAATAAAAGAAGAAAATATGAAATTTTAGATACCAAACACTTCGAAGGAAACAGTTTCTTAAATCAGTTCAAACTTAAATAAGATCAGAAGATCTTTGTCATATGCATAAAGCTTTAACAAAAAACCCTTGACCTGCAAATGTTCTTGAACAGATCCACCCATCTTACACTGTTGACATAATTGTCATATGTAGAAGATTTTATTAAAAATTTGCTGACTGAATAGTAAGCAGTTCAGATCATGATCAGACACCATCTTTGAAATTTGATGAATATTTTCCCTGCTCTTAACAGACAAACAAGGAGAGAAACATGTGGAGTTGCCGGTACCATGCGAGGAGACCTGTAGAGTTTATCGTCAATGTTCCAAACCCAAAACCTGGCTCTGGAGAGTTTTCACTGTCTCAGATGAAAATATGGAACTATAACAAAAGCATAGCTGTGAGTCATAATATTCATTTATTTATATGGCTTTCTCAAAGTGTAATGGTTTTGGAATAGACTTGACAATTACTTTTTTATAATTAATACAAGAAGTTATTTAATGACAAACTTCTTGTCAGAAATCAGATTAATTTAAGCCTTTGAAACTTTAAGTAACCTAAGTTTTCAGAACTTGTAATCTTGATTAAGGATAATAATTGATCAGCATAATAGCTGTACTTGATAAAGTGTTCGTACAGTCAGTGCCAAGAAAAACTTTTAAAATGCAACTGGTGTTTAGTAATTTGAAAATGTTGTATTTTTTTAATAAAATGTCATAAACATGATTGCAAAAATGGCTGTCAGTTCAACTGGACACATCTGAAAGCCATGTGTCTGTTCTGGTGAATATTTCATGTGTTTTTTTTATAGACGAATTTATTGTCAATGTCTGTATTGATTTTAATACGAAGTCCTAGTCAATGCAAGACTTCAATGTATGATTTATATATATTACAGGATCTTGATATTGGAGTGAAAGATGTACGGGTATTTGTTGGAACAGAGCTAGTCTTTAATGGGCCAGTAGAGAAAGGCTGTGGTAACCAAGTGTTTGATTATTGCCATGTGATACCATTAAAACCTCAAGGTGCCCTCAAAAATGGCTCGAACCCAGAAGTCGAAGTTGAAAAAACTGATTCACCTGAAGTGCCAGTGGCAAAAAAGAGAAGTAGTAATGTAAATACAAGTTCGGAGAATAAAGTAAATCGGAAGAAACTTGTTGAAGGAAAAAGAACAGAAAATTTGACTAAAAGTTCATATACCAGTAGTAAAGATAGTGTGGAACTTTCTGTGGATAAAAGTCGAGGTCGACCGCCAGTTTCACCAAGAGGGGAAAGGTCGCCTTCACCGGCTCCAAAATTTCCAGTTAACAAATCACCAAGAGAACCCTGTTTAGTCAACCACCGTAGTATTTCACCAAGGCCGAGCCAGGATCGTAAGAAAACATTGCGTAGTATCAGCATGTCATCACAGTCTTCCTCTGGTGGTGAATCGGCACCTAACTCAAGACCAACTTCTGGAGTTGTTAGCCCAGCAGAAAAGCCTGTACGCAGTGAAACAAGGACATTAAACAATCCAGTAATGGGAAAGCAAGGATCAGACAGTTTTAGTGAAAATGAAGATTACTCAAAAGGTAGGAAATTGCACAACTACATTTAATGTAGCAGTGTTAGCATCCCTATGTCAAATACTTTGTGGTTCACTTTGATATTCATTACTTAAAGCGACTGACTCACAAAATTTTGCTGAAATTTTTTATTCCTTAAAATTTAAGAGGATTTAATATATTATGGAAAAAATATAATATTATGCTTCTATACACCATGAAAACTGAAAAAAAAAGTTTTGACATAACCAGGATTCGAACCCACGACCTTTCGGTCAGTAAAATATAGAGCGACGACTTAGACCACTGAGCCACGTCATCTAGTTATTACGTTGCCTTAAAATTAATGTTATAACTAAAGTATCTACCCCGTGACTAACGGGTAAATTTTTTACCGATAAAAGTGCGTAAATCTTTATATTATGATGTTTTTCTGTCACAAAAACTGAGTCAGTAACTTAGTTTAAATATGTTCTTCACGATTACAGCAAGTATTTCAAGATGTATAAACATTTTCTTTTTATCATCGTCTGTGAGTCAGTAGCTTTAAGGTTTAAATAGTTTTATTTCGTATGCTCTTTCGTCCATTATGCATCCCTTGTTCCGTCTTCCACAATTAACTTACAAAAACATCTTCTCCTGTACCTGGCCAATTGCAATAAAACTTCACACATAAGATCCTTGAATGGTCCGCTTCCAAAACTTTATAAAAATTTGAATTCCATGTAGAACTCTGGTTGCAATGGCAATTGAAAGGAAAAAAAAATCTTCTTGTCTGAAACCACAAGGCCTAGAGCTTAAATATTTGGTTTGTAGTATCATCTAGTGGACCTCTACTGAAATAATGTAAATCATGGCTTCCGGTTCAGCATTGGCCCCACCCTAGGGGTCACTTCATTTGGCACAGACTTTCATAGGAAAATCTTTTAAAATCTTCTAGTATGAAATCACAGAACCTAGAGCTTAGAGATTTGGGTGGTAGTATCATCAAGTAGACCTCTTCTAAAACCCTGTAATTCATGGCTCAGGGGTCAGAACTGGCCCCACCCAAGGGGTCACTTCTTTTTTTCATAGACTTCTATTGGAAAGGCTTTCAAATTCTTCTCTATAGCTATTAGGCCAATTACAATAAAACTTTACAGGAATGATCCTTGGATGGTCCCCCTTTCAAAATTATATAAAAAACAGAATTCCATGCAGAACTGTGGTGGCCATGGTAACTGAAAGGAAAAACTTAAAAAATCTTCTCAGAAACTCCTGGCCCAATTTAAAAATAATTTTGCACATTTGTTCCTTTTGTAACTCCCTAGATAAGTTTTGAAATTTATTTCAATTGGTGAAAAACATGTCTACCAGGGGAAAGGGCTTATTTTGCCTTATATGTTATTAGAAACTGCAGGTCCACTTGGACCACTTTGAATATAATTTGGCATAGATGTTCTTTGGGTGACCATCTATATAAATTTTTAAATTAATTTTGATCTGTGAAAAATCATGGCAGCAAGGAGTGGGGCTTATTTTCCTTTTTGGCTTTATGCGACAACACTCTCAGAATTAATGTTTTGGCTTAGCGCTAAGAATAGAAAGTAGTAACAAGTGTCACACATAAAGGAGTTGAATGATATCTTGGGTAAGGTTCTTGGGGTCATAGTTACAAGTACTTTAAACATGGAGAATGGTGAGATAGTTTGAAAAGTCTTATGTTGACCTGACCTTGTAGGTTGTTCCTTGTACTTTGAGCCAGAGAGTTTATAAGAGTCAGTCTGTGACCCAAGTATGGAACATGATATTACTCAATTTACTGCAATAATTGATTTGAAGGTTATCCTCCTTGTGGTGTTTGAATATCCCATTCATATTTCAGTAAATGAAGTCCTTTGCATCTTTGTACATATTTATTACTTTATAGACATATGTGTTTATTTATATGGGGAAATTTTAGTTCCATTTACCTGAACAATAGCCATTTGACATAAGAAAAAATTGTTGGTTTAATGTTAACAGTTAATGATTGATTGATTGGGTCATATATGTTCACTACCTGGTGTCATGTTTCCGCTGATAATGTGGTGTTTATTGGGAACTGGAGACCTTTTCAAGACAGAACAATGGGAAAAAGATAGCATGTCTTACCTATAAGTTTTCGTTTCAAAAGAGGTATGAAAATTAGATTTGAATATTCATTAATGTCCGTTTTTGCCATAAATGTATTTGATTAAAAAGCTTATTTGACTTTAAAAGCAAGTACAAGATATTAATAAAAAGGTTTTTTAGAAACTCTGCACTTTAAATGCACTTCCTGTAGACAGAAAAGTTAGATATATCTGTTGTACAAAATAATTCACCTAATTGGTTTTATCATTTTAAAAGTCTAACACACATACGCACGCACACACAAAACTGTGATATGTCACTAATATTTCCTGATTTCCTGATACCCTTCCCCATATATTGATGATTTTCCGACTTCTTTGAATGTAAGTGCCAAAATTAGAGTTGAAAAGTTTTCCCAAACCTGTTGCAGAGGATGAAAAAGTGCTGGAGTATGGATTAAACATTTTATACTGTTTAAAGACCATTTGCAACTAAAGATCAACCATTTGCTTACTGTAGTCACCTCCGGATAGTCAAATTTTAAATATAGCTCTTAGAGTAAAAATTCCAGATTTGAAAAATTAACGAAAGTTTTAAATTTGATCTGTACTGGAGATATTTCTGAAGTGTTGTTAAAAATCACTGGTATTATGATTAATGACCTGATTTAGGTTTCTTTATCATCAAAGATCATTAAAATTTTTACTTCTATTTGTGGTTGTTTATGATTTTAAAGTGCAGTGTGATTTATTGCTTTTTGCATATTTTGAATGACAATGAAACTTAAAGTACTTTATATTACGAAGTGTTCCATTTGTTGAATCAAAGCTTGTCTACACAGAGAATCAATGAAACTAGCAGTTATTTTATGAAAAATGAATGTGTTTCTTGTCAATAGTTTGTTTGTGTCATATTTCATCCCTTGTGAAGATTTTATTCATCCAGTTTCAAACATGAAATATAATACATAATTGTATTAAAAGGTGGAGTTGCTTGATTTTATTTTGAGAGAATTTAAAATGTATACTGTCAATCAAAAATTCTAAAACCATGACTATAAGCTTTAATTTGTTTTAATATAGTCTTAAAAGCTTGCAAATGTTTAAATTTTATTCTTGGAAGTACTTTTTGTGTCTCCTGACTATAGTCAGGGGACACATAGGTGTTAGTTGCGTTATCGGCCTCGGCATTCCCTTTTTGCTTGTTGGGGGCATTATTCTAAAAGTACTTGAGATATCAACTTGAAACTTCATAGGTGAATAGATCTCATCGTGGAGAGGTGCGCTTCTGAAGAATCATAACTCTCTTTTGCATAGTTTTTGACTTACAGCCTTTTGTAATTTTTCATATTTAATTCTTGTCCACGGCATAACGCAAAAGGTATTGAAGATATCAGCTTGAAACTTCATGGGTGTAAAGATCTCATTGCCGGGAGGTGCTGTGCCCAAGAACAATTACTCTGTTTTTCACAATTTTTTTGGTTATTGCCCTTTGTAATTTTTCATACTTAATTTTTGTCTGGGGCATAACTTGAAAAATATTGAAGATATTAACTTGAAACTTCATTGGTGAATAGATCTTACAGAGAGAGGTGCAATGGCCAAGAACCATAACTCTCTTTCACATAATTTTTGAGTTATTGCCCTTTGTAATTTTCATACTAAATTCTTGCCCAGGGTGTATAAATTCCCCATTCCATAGAAAAAAAGTTAAATAACTGGTATGCTATCATCAGGAAACACATCCGACTCGCAGAATTCAAGTTCTAGATTGATACTGTAAAATTCTTCTGTAAAATCAGCTGCTATTAGTGTTAGAATGATTGTGGGAGATTAAAACATACCCTTTTTTGCAATGTTCCATTTTAAATTTAATTTAACTTTAATCCAGAAATGCTTTCAATTTCATGTCAGAAGTAAGAATTTTTTTTTATGATTTCTTCCTTGACTGTATTTTACCAAATAGCAAGTTGATCCATTATTAGTTTGAATATTAATACATTTTAATGCAGAAAGGCTTTTCAGAACAATTTCCTTGTTAGATAGCCTAGATTTTTCCAGATTACCATCTACCCTGTTGTTAAGCTGTAACATTGGTAAGTGGCAAAATTTTAAAAGTTTTTGAATTTCTCCATTATATTTAACATTAAGGGAATAATTGCACAATTCAACGTAACATTAGCATGAAAAATACAGAAATTATCTAGTTGTAAATTATGTACAAGATTGAAATCATAAATGTAAATTTATCTGTATTGAAATCCTATATGTATAGTTAGATTATGTCTATAACTTCTCTGGACTCTAATGAAATAAAAAAAAATTATATTTCCATTTGATTTCTCAAATTAAATGAATATTTGTCTGCAAATCTGATAAATCTGAATTATAGATACAGTAACATTTTATTTATGAGCGTTTAAGAAAAGTCTTTTATTTCTTGTTATAGGGTCCTCAATACACATTGACTACGCCTGAGTAAATGTGAACAGTATAGAATGTCAAACTTTCTATGCTGTATATGGTTTTGTTTTCACTCATAGAAACAGTCTATGTATACCATATTTACCATATTTTACATGCTAAATGCCCTTTATTAGTGGATAAGTTGTCAGATACATACCTTTATGCGTATGTCTTGTAATTATAGTGAGATTTGAATATTGCAAATTTTTAATCATTTTGAAATCTAGATTGAAAAAGCATGTGTCAATTGTAATACTACATTTTGTTGGTATTAGACTCCACATCTATCATTATAATACTGTATGTAATTTTTGTAAAGGCTTAAAGGAGTTAAACATATCTGTAAAATGATAAATAGATGAAATTTTTCAAGAAAACAGTTTGTCCAATTTAAATGCCTTTTTTCAATGCCCAATAAAGTCCTTTTCCTAAATGATTTTAACCTACGAAAATAAATTAATCGTGTACACTTTTCTGTCAACAGACTGCGAAGTGATTGATATTTACCAGTTATTTTTAAGAAAATTTCGCTATACAATTCTGATAAACCCAATATTGAAGACAGCGTGCAAAACAGTTTATAGCATTTTCCCCCAATTTAAACACCACACAGAAGATAATTATGTTTTATTATCAAGTAATTTAGATAAATTTGGCAAATCACTTCAGTTATGCATTTTGTCTTGTTATGACCTTCCAATACCGTTTTCTCAGTTCTCAACTTAAGTTCCGCGTGCATAAAGTGACCATATTTTGTATCAGGTCCTGTTCTCTCCCTGTGACAGTTAATACTTACCGGTACTGAAGATTTAAATATCTCTTAGTGATAAAGCATTTTTAGTTTTATGTTGATTTTGCTTTACAGGTAAAATTACAGTGGATGCTACTGTATTTGTACCACTCTATCCATGGTAATGTTTAATGCCTGTAAACATTCTTTACTTTGTTTCATCAAAGAGTACTTGACTTTTTCCCAAGAGAGCAGAATTCCAATTATTAATTAATATTACTATGTGCATATTGACCCTAGCTAATTGTAACTTGTTTGTAGATGTTGTGTTAAACTGTACGTACAAAATACTGGATACAGTGGTCGGCATAGCCTTACTGTCTTTAGTAATCCAGTGCAGCTTTTTTAGGACAATTGTCTGATAATAGTATTTTTTAGACCATATACGGTATGTCTGTTGAGAGTGATAAGATACTGGCAATATGAAAATGTTTGCAGACATGGATTAAATCTTTTTAACTCACAAGTGCACTAATAATATTGACTAGATCTTAAATGGGGTTTTAAAGAGTAACATGGTGCGTACTTGGATTAATCTTGAAATTCTCACATCGTGAGGGAAATCGTTTTTGTGAAAATGTGTTTGAGAGCATTTTCACACATTTTGCAGGGATCACACTGTTTCTAATAAAGAAATTCTTTATGAGTTCAACATACTTATTCAATTCAAATGCAGATTATATAATCCAGAAAAATTCTTCATTTTGATAGACGTAAATGTTTTGGTCGACTAATGAATAGACCTCTTTCAATGATTACATGGTTACAACAGGTCATTAATATTGGGAACTGAAAGGGTCAGAAAATTTCATTGTCACTGCTTGAAAATATATGTGAATGAAATAAAGAGTAAAAAGTAATGAAGGTGTTGAGTGTGAAATTTATGCAGTGTGGAACTTCTTGCCAGTTTGTCATTGGATAAATATTTTGGTTTAGTGACAGGATTAGTAAAATGAGTTTTTCGGCTTCTTATAAACAGCTGGTTGGTACTACTGGATACTCCCCTAATCAGGGGGTGTGGACAAAGATTCAGATGCAACAACAGTTCCAACTTCAGCAACAGCAACAACACCATCAACAACGAAAACCATACGGTCGGAAACGAAAAAAATGGCTAAAGAAATCTGGTAGGGATCATGCAATTTATGAAATTTCTGAACAAGATGAAGTAGAGGTCCATAACCTACCATCTGTGCCAATATCACATACCCAGATGCTTGTACCAAAAACAGTAACACCATCAAAGCAGCGGCTAATACCAGACATTATTGTAAATGACACATCACCACGTCTGCCTCAGATAGTTGTAACTGAAGAGCCTGAAATGCTGCCGCCAGTTGTCAGTGAACAAGAAAAGTCTGAACCAGCATCAGAATCAAAAGCATTTTTAGTACCACCAGTAGTTCGACCACGATCTCCTGTTATGATAAGGGAAGATACTTCATTACAACGTGTTAAAAAGCAACAGAATATAAAAAAAGGGAATATTTCAAGGTATTTAGAATCACCAAAATACACACACATACGGGTGCCGAGAAGAGACATGACTGTTACACATGTTTCACAAGAGTCATTAGACTCGCCTTTCATGCTTCCAAAAATTGACCAATCAAAACAGCACCATCATTTTCACAAGAGAAGGCCTATAACAATATCATTGTCACAGAGCCTTAATTTTGCAAAAGCATCTCTCAGAAAAAAATGGAATTTTAGATCAACAAATGAACCATTTAATTTTTTCGTGGCACCAAAATCAGCAAGTTCTAGCACAAAAACAAAAAAAACGGAAGAATCAAAAGAAAGTAAAAGTAACAGTAATGATTTTGGCTCTGTGACAAGTACATCTTTAGAGGACCTTAGAATTCGATCTCTGAAAGGCATTCTGTGCAATAATGAAAATGGAGAAAATGTTACTGACTTCAACTGGACTGTCAAGTCAGATCTTAGTAAGACAGTTAATGTTGTATGTCATGGTACTGACAAGGAAAATATTGGATATAAGATAAGTGCCAGTAAAACTGGGGCCACAAGAAAGAAGTGGGTACTACCAGGCTTTTGGCCAGATCAGGTGAAAAATGGTAAGTTTTACACCTGTGAACAGTTAAAGCAATATTTTTTATTCTGGCATTGTTTCTACTCATTTATTTTTCATTATTTGGGAAACAGAATCTATTAATCATTCTAAACGACTTATTCCTCGGTATTAAACAGTACTTGCTCTGAATGTGTAGGAAGTCAGTGGAGGCTCTCAACCGTGAATCTCAACCGTGGACTCTGGCACTCTAACCCCTTGACCACTGATACTTCACTGTAACTTAGTAAAAACTAGCCTGAGAGACAGGGAGCAAAGAGCAAAAGTTAAAAGTCAGTGTTAATCAATTCAGATCTAAAATATTCCATAAGAAGTGCATGTAACATTATTAATCGTGAATATATTCTCAAATATATACAAGTGAAATCTTTCATATCTGTAATGATAAAACAATGATAATAATGAGTTCAAGAAAACTTGTTTTTTTCAAGTTTGTTCAGTACCAAGTGAAATGGATAAAAAGGAGTGTGTTTGTGGGTTGGGGTCATTTGGATAAACAAGGGGTAGGTGTGTTGAGGCTCAATAGTAGGGGAATTCTTAAAAGGGGATTTGTGCAGCACCATTATAGAATTCTAGATTCTTGACATGGTAAAGTAATTCAACACTTCATCATGGGATTTCCAACTAGTCATGGAAAACTATAGAAGTATTTTGATCGCACTGTTCCAAAAGATTTTCTTAGTCTTAAAATATAAATGAATTACCTATTTTACAAGTTTAGTCATTAACATAAAGGACCAAGTGCTTGACCTGAAGATTTTGGAACAAGAATCTCTTCATTAAAGGTCTTGGTAGCCTTTGCATTGTGTAAATCTTTAGAAAAAAAATACGAGGTTTTGAGTGTAAGCAAATACTATTGTACTGCTAACCACTCTTGGTAAATATCTCTTTAAGTGCTGTCATGTCTTTGTTTGCTGTCAAAACTTCCCCTACAGTTTTAAATTAGCCGAAACGATTTAACAGTCTATAAAGTTTAAACAAAGCTAATGATTTTGAAATGAATTTGTAATCAATAATGAACAGAAGAAATTGCTATCTGTTGTTTATCATGTTGCTTTAGGTTTCAAACATTTCAGCCAGCTTATGGGAAAATGTTATATTAAGTGAAATAGATTGTCTACCTTTTTGATAACTTTTCAATGGTTGCTCAACAACATTTTCTCCTTAACCACAAGGTGAAAGATGATAAAACTTCACATGAATGTTCCTTGCATGAAGCTTTACCAATATTATTAAAAGGATTCCATTCCATGAAGAACTAGTGAAAATCTTCTTGTCTAAAAGTGCTAAGCCCAGAGGTCTGAAATTTGGCATGGAGCATTGCAGACATGGTATAAATGAAGTTGTAATTGTAATTGATTACAATTAATTACATTTTTTCAAGTAATTGAATGTAATTTGTAATTGAGGCAAACTTAAATTACATGTAATTTAACTGTAATTAATTACAATGGAAATTATATGTAATTATGTCTCCCCCCAAAAATGGGGGAGACATATTGTTTTTCCCCTGGTTGTCCGTCCGTCTGTCCGTCCGTCCGTCCGTCCGTCCGTCTGTCTGTCTGTCCGTCACAAAATCGTGTCCGCTCTGTATCTTCCAAAGCCCTTGAAGGATTTTTATGAAACTTGGGTCAGATGTTCACCTTATCAAGGCGACGTGCAGAACACACTTTGTGGGTGTGGTGTCTCAAGGTCAAGGTCACACTTGGAGGTTAAATGTCAAATGCCACAAAATTGTGTCCGCTCTGTATCTTCAAAAGCCCTTGAAGGATTTTTATGAAACTTGGGTCAGATGTTCACCTGATCAAGGCGACATGCAGAACCCACTTTGCGGGTGTGGTGTCTCAAGGTCAAGGTCACACTTGGAGGTTAAATGTCAAATGCCACAAAATCGTGTCCGCTCTATATCTTCAATAGCCCTTGAAGGATTTTTATGAAGGTGACATGCAGAACCCACTTTGCGGGTGCGGTGTCTCAAGGTCAAGGTCACACTTGGAGGTTAAATGTCAAATTTTACAATCGTCTGACTCAATACTACTTGCAGCAACTGGCTGGGGGGAGACATATGTTTTTGTTCAATCAAAAACCCATTTCTAGTTTGTAATTGATTTTAATTGCACTTCAATTACAATATTTTTTATAAACTAAACTGTAGTACTAAAATGTGCTAGTATTGTGGACAATACTTCATGAATCCTGACACACATAAAGCAACTATTTAATACAATGTACTGTGTTGAATAGGTGAGAAAACATTGTTGTAATAATTATGGCTGTTGCCTCTGGGCAGCATATTGACCAGTTTGCAACAAACCATGTCTTGGCAAGGTAATTATTGACTAAATATCCCTATTTACTTGTTAACTGTTAATTGAATTATACTGGCTGAGCAAATTTAATGTTGGACATTTTAAAGCCTGGTTGTGTTGTGGAAATCAGATGAAGCTTGAACAATGGATAGTAAAGTACATAAACATTTTGAAGTGGCAAATAATATACCAGAAGATGGAAATTTTAGAGCAAAATGCAAACATTGTTCTGTAACTGTACTATATGTCAATGTCTAAGCCATATTATACATTATATGGCTAGTATATTACACAGCTACTTGTATGTGTAAATAAAATAAATTTTGGAAATGTAATTTGTAATTTAATTTATTACATTCTGAAAGTAATTGTAATTTAATTATTTACATTTAAAAATAGGGAGTAATTGTATTTGTAATTGTAATTGAGGAAATCAGAAGTAATTTGTAATTTAATTAATTACATTGCAGTGTAATTGACGGCATGTCTGGAGCATTGTCTAGTGAAACTCTACCAAGTTTGTTCAAATAATATCCCTGGGGTCACTACTGGCCCTGCCCAAGGGGTCACAAGTTTTACAAAGCAGTATAGAATAAAATCTTTAAAAATCATCTTGTCTGAAACCACAAGGCCTAGAGTTTTAAAATTTGGCATGAAGCATTGTCTAGGGAACCTCTACCAATTTTATTTAAATAATGTCCCTGGGGTCACTATTGGCCCCGCCTGAGGGGTCACAAGTTTTACGTAGCAATATAGAACAAAATCTTTAAAAATCATCTTGTCTGAAACCACAAGGCCTAGAGTTTTAAAATTTAGCATCAAGCTTTTTCAAATTATTAGATTAGGTTAAAGGTCACAGAGGCTAAAAATAGATTTATCTACTTTACCTCATAGAGCCTTCATTTATAGATCAATATTCTTTGATATTTTGGTATATAGGTTCCTTGCATGGACCTCTTCCCATAGGTGGGGTTTGAGTTTACTGGTTCAAGGTCACGGTCACTGTAGCTAATAATAGATATTTCTACTTTCTTTCATAGAACGTTTTTTTATTGACTGATATTTTAGATATTTGGTTTGTAGGCACCTACATATCTTCAATTAGAAAATGAAATACTGCTTCTATGTCAACACCAGGACAGGTGCCACACATTTGCTATCTACCGGTTTTGGTTAACAATATCCTTTCTGAATGTTGTTGAAGTAGTCTATGGGCACCATATTTGGTCTATAATACTGTTTGTCTTATTTGTAAAAAGTAATTTTGATGAGGCTGAGAGAATTTCAGCACTTAATGCTTAAGAAAAATAATCTATACTGTGGTTTTTGGCAATATTGCTTCAGGCCGTGAGTCATGAATTGGCATAATTTACTTAATGATAGAATATTTATGATTGGCTGTGTTTACCTTGTACTAAAAACATGTAGTTTCTTATCAGATACTGGCACAGTAGGTCTTTGACAGACCTTTGATGTTTAAATAATTGGCACTGCTAAGATACAGTGACTTAGGCATGTCATTGTAAGATTAATTGAAGATCCTGGTTCTTGATTTGATTGATTCTTTTATACTCAGTTACTGATCAGTATTACAAATGTGACATGGTTAATCATTTGATTGTTGAGCAATATACCATTTTTCTGGGTTGTAATTGATCGAAGTATAATATGATATAAGAATAAAAAGAAGCAAATGTTTATTCTCTGTATCACTAACAGACAACAAGCTAGGTATGTTGGTACATGTACATATAGTGATTCCTTTCAACATGTGTACTATCTTCTTTGAAAGGATTGGGAGGGAGTTGATTACCTTTAGCAGTTAATAAATATGGACTTGCCACTCACCTTTGATCCGTATGACAGCCTGTGCATCCTTGATCCTTTTGTGAAACATTAAAGTTGTGTAAGGCCTGGCTACCCTACCTCTGTAATTTCTGTGTTGTTCATATATATTGGCATGGAAAAACAAGCAGTAAACAAGTAAACAGTTGTATGTATTTTGTATTTCTTTAGTTCAGTAATGACAAGCACATGATTGCAAAAAATGGCATATAATAAATTCTGTAAAAATACAAATACAACAAAATACAGGTCTGACATTAAAAATAAATAAATAAACAAATAAATAAATGAATTTGGCTATTTTTATTTGCACACATACCTGTAATTGTATAAATACAACCACTGACAACTGTTTCATGGAATTGATTCTTTGGCTCAGTGATTAGAGCGTTGGCGTGTCACGCAGGAGATTGAGGTTCGAATCCCACTCTCGGTTGTGTATTCTAAGACGCATTGCATCTTTCTGTTACGGACTTTCATGGTTGTAAGATGGGGACTCCTCCGGGATAAACCTGACCTGGATTTAGTTACAAAAATCAAATAAAAAAGAATCTCTCAAGATTTCTGTCTGATCCACTGATCTAAAAAAACACACAACACCATTCGTCATCATAAATGATGACTTTCTCAAGAGTGGATGTGATAAGGTCTAGTGCACACGTACCTATAATTGTATAAATACAATCTCTGACAACTGTGTCAGGGAATCGATTCTTTGCTCAGTTATTAACCAGGTTTTCAATTTTGAAAATCCTGGTTATTAGATTGGGGTATGGCGGGCGGATGGGCGGATGGGCGGGCGTCAAACGAAATTGTGTCCGCTCTGTAACTCTTCAACCCTTTGAAGAATTTTGATGAAACTTCAGACAAATGTTTACCACATCAAGATGACGTGCAGAACGCATGTTCCGCATGGCTGGCTCCAAGGTCAAGGTCACAGTGACATTAACATTGAAAATCCTGTCCGCTCTGTAACTCTTCAACCCTTTGAAGAATTTTGATGAAACTTCAGACAAATGTTTACCACATCAAGATGACGTGCAGAACGCATGTTCCGCATGGCTGGCTCCAAGGTCAAGGTCACAGTGACATTAACATTGAAAATCCTGTCCGCTCTGTAACTCTTCAACCCTTTGAAGAATTTTGATGAAACTTCAGACAAATGTTTACCACATCAAGATGACGTGCAGAACGCATGTTCCGCATGGCTGGCTCCAAGGTCAAGGTCACAGTGACATTAACATTGAAAATCCTGTCCGCTCTGTAACTCTTCAACCCTTTGAAGAATTTTGATGGCTCCAAGGTCAAGGTCACAGTGACATTAACATTGAAAATCCTGTCCGCTCTGTAACTCTTCAACCCTTTGAAGAATTTTGATGAAACTTCAGACAAATGTTTACCACATCAAGATGACGTGCAGAAATTGTTGTCTCATTATTAAGTATACTCCTTGCAGACAGTATTGTTAGCCGAAATTTACATCCTACTCATTATCATGTATTCTCATGAATATTATCTTTTCCTTCATGTCATGTTATAATCTTTTGAATATTCATAGCAATCTTCATTCCAAAATTCATACTATAGTATAGAATCAGAACAACATTTTTGAAAACCTGGTTTCGTGGCATTGCCATGTTTCTTGTTTCCATTGTAGTCCTGGACAATTATATACTGACGGAAAAATATAACTGTGCATACTAAAATACTTAATATCTTTTATTAGGTATAAAATTATTTTAGCAGATTTCTTTTGTGTAATTCACAAGGTAATCTTGTTTCAATAATACTGCTTTTCGCGAGTTGCATGTGCAAAATTTATAGCCCGTAACGGTCGCGCTTTTTACGTGTTTCTTTATGTTAACATCCTTGTACATGCTGTTTCGAGTTATTTTAACCGTCAAATTATAGTGAGCTACCCAGCAGTTCAGAAAAACACCTTCATTTGGATTTTAAGTCTTTGAAGACAATGCCACGCATCTCAGAAAATGATCGCCTACGTGCCGTCGGTATGCTCCAAGCAGGCATTGCTCAAAATGCGGTTGCGCAGCGTTTTGGTGTTCACCAAAACACCATATCAGCACTTTGGCGACGATTTCAGCAACGTGGCAACGTCCGTGATCTACCACGTCCAGGGCGTCCACGTGTGACGTCAATCCGTCAACACAATTATATCCGGCTTACACACCTACGGAATCGATTTCAACCGGCCACATTAACAGCACGAACAATTCCTGGCTTGAGACCTATCAGTGGACGAACTGTTAGAAACCGATTAAGAGAGCACAACATTACTCCACGACGTCCTGCGATACGTCCTACTCTTCTCTTACGTCATCGACAACGTCGACGTCAGTGGTGCAGACAGTATCTAAGGCTTCCAAGAGCATATTGGAATAATGTTCTGTTTACTGACGAGTCGCGGTTTCACTTAGAAAGTTCGGACGGACGAGTTCGTGTATACAGGCGTCGCGGAGAACGTTACTTGGATCCCTGTGTTTTTCAACGTCAACGTTTTGGTGGTGGTGGGTCGATAATGGTTTGGGGAGGTATCTCATCTCAAGGCAGGACCCAGCTTGTAATTGTCCGTGGCAATTTAACGGGTGTTCGTTACAGAGATGAGATTGTCATACCCCACGTGCTGCCATTTCTTCAACGTCAAGGGCGTAACATGACGTTTCAACAAGACAACGCTCGGCCACATGTAGCACGTGTAGTTACCGGGTTTCTGGCTCAGCAAAACGTGAGTGTCTTACCCTGGCCCGCTGTTTCACCAGATCTTTCACCAATTGAGCACGTTTGGGATGAGATGAAGAGACGCCTCCGTCAAAGAAGTAACCAACCTCTCACGCTGGACCAACTAGCGCAGACATTGGTCAACATCTGGAACACCATTCCACAGGCAGTTATCGCCAACTTAGTTGCCTCTATGCCTCGTCGCTGCCGTGCTTGCTTGAACGCCAATGGAGGCCACACACGATACTGACTTTGTGAAATCAGATTTCATACCTGTCAACTTCTGCGCCTTGTTACTGTAAAAATTGTTTCACATGATGAAGTGTTTGTATTGATTGTTAGAAATAAAACGTTGATTGGCTAATTTGCAAAGTTTTATGTTACTATTCCTAATATTAAAAAAAATTCTATACCTTGAAGTATGCACAGTTATATTTTTCCGTTAGTATATATCTAAATATTGCAGCTTGTTTTCATCTGGGCAGATTTTGAATAATGGTACCTGTGTTGCAGAATGTCAGTCGGTGCCTGTAATCATGGCAACATGTGTAAATTTGTGCCATTTTATTAAGACTATTCAGTAGTTCTGATACAAATATACAGAAGTGTAGTAAGATGCATGTTTATTTTCATGAGGGCAAAAATTCCATTTTTATCTCCAGTGGAAGGAAAAATGTTTAAATAATTTAAATTGAATTCTGTGGATTTATTGATCAGTGTGACCATTCTTGCATTGAAAAGAAGCACACAGAAATTTAGATGAGTTGTACTTGATTTACATATGGAATAAATAGAAAAGATTTTACACCTAATGGTCTGCTTGAATATTTACATAGTTCCATTTAAATGTACTTGATCTTGATTGAATTATAAAAGCAGACTTTTTGATATGTGAAAGCATAATGTTAATTTAGTGAGAAAATAGGAGATTTAAGTCCACTGTAACCCAAAAATGAATACAAAAACAGGTGAGAGATTGATATAGGGTGGTGTTTATTGTCTGTTTCTTAATTGAGACACAAGTGTTTAGTGTTGTAAAAATATTTTTGGTAGTGATTAGGATAAACTGGAGGATTGAATGAAAGTGTTTTTTTTTAACTTTCTTTTGATTTCATGGATTTTGCAAATAATGAAATGAAGTGGTTCTTTATTTGCAGGTTTTAAATAAAATTTAACCTTAAAAAGTCGTCCTTTGGTAGCTTATGTGAACCATCCTTTGAAATTACTTGCACTGTCTTCTAAATATCACTGTGTTTAAGCTGGTAAGTTTTTTTTTTCTTTTGGTAAAGACTTTTTTACCCAATAGGTGGGAGCAAGTGGAGATTTCCTGACAAAAGTACAAAGCTGCAGTCAAATTATAAAGCTGGAATTGAGTGTGACCTAAAGCTGGAATTGAGTGTGACCTATCTGTGACCTAAAAAGCTAAAGCTATAAAAATATGTGATTACATGAATGTTGCAGTTCTACTTTGTTGTATTGCAGATGAGCCATCCAAAGGCAGTACACCAGCCAAGCATAGGGGTGTCAGGACACCTAGGAAGTCAAAAAGAATGGCTGCCAGGCTGGATGGTCATGGATCAACTGATGTGGACAGCTCCAAGTCTGTTTCTGAAAGGTACACTTTATCTTTCTTTCTGTTCTGTGGTAATATTTGCCCTGCTGGTTGATCAGTGCAGACCATAGTCAGTCTGCACATCAGTGCTGTCTTGTCAAAGCAGAGCAAGAACAAGTAGTCTCCTCTTGAAATTTAAATTGTAGACTTTGTATAATTATCGTTATTGTTTGCACCTACATGCTATAAAGATTAAATATTTGCTGTACATGTTTGTCATTTGTCAAAGAACTTCAAAAGTATGTGAGTATTGGCATTTTAAAGTGGTTTTATTAAGTAGCTATCTTTATTGAAGCTGCTTTTTTTTTGCCTCTGAAGGGAGATTATATAGTTTTTGAACTCTCAGTCTGTCCATCATTCCGTTCGAAAACTTCAACATTTAACATTGGCCATAACTTTTTATCATTAAGTGAATTTACTTCATACTTGGACACAACACCCCTTTAGAGAATACCTTCCCACTGACCTATATTTATTTGACCTTGACCCCTGAATGACAGGTCCTCGGCTCAAAGCACTTCATTGGGAGCATTGTCATCTTACAGTGACAGTTCTTGTTCATAAAAGTATTTCTCTCACGATCTTTTAAATATGTACATTAGAAAAAAAACAAAGAAAAAAACAACAACATTTTTTGCTACATTTTTGTAAATTTTGCAGAGAAGGAATTGACTTTGGTTCACTGATTGCTTTGGTCAACTTGTTGTTTTCTTTTTATACTATGTGCTGATAGGACAGATTTATTAATTTCAAAGTCATGCAGAAAGGCTTAATTTGAGAGGACCAATTTGAATTAAAAATTTAGAATAAAAAAGATTTGCTATAAGAAAAGATTACGAAATTGCAGAAACATGCTTCTTTTGCTTTAAGTATTATCATAGTCATAAACTTCAGTGCTGAAATTGAACTTCAGTCCCTGAGAATGGTATAAGCTTCAATATATTTTAGCACAGAGAAAAAACTTCCACCACCTTTACCGCCTCGGAAATCTGAAGAGAAGGTGATAAAGAAACCAGTTTTAGAGAAGCCAGTGGAAGAGAAAGCACAGAAAGGAAATAATGTTCAAGCATCCAGAAGTACTACCAAGACTGGTAAGGAAGCAAGTAACAAGATGATAGATGAACAGAAGGTTGTAGCTGACTTAGCTAAAAAACAACAAGAGAATGAACTAGAAGAGGCATTGAAAGGTAATAAACTAAGACTTACACTCTGTTATTATGTTTGGTAATGATAATTCTGTTTAATTAATGCAGATATTAGTAGACTTTTACTCTTGTTAGGTCCCTCACTGATTCAAGACATTTTGGGTGCCTTGTAGTAATAGCCTTGTCTTTTTCTGTATGTTATAGAACCGTTTTGGGATTTGTCATTACTGAATGTTTTCTTTTAATGACTTGTATAAAACTTTGCTTTCTGTATGACAGGTGGAGGAAGTGCTACAGTATCATCCTCTGCTTCAGTGGCATCCAGTCAAGATGACACACCCATGTTACAGAAACTAAAAGATATGAATAAAAAGTATTTAGCCTTGTATACTGATATATCTTACATATAATACTTCTAGCAAAAAGTAAACAGCTACAAAAGCAGAATAAATATCTCTAAGTTTGAAATATAAAAAGATCCAATTTTATTAACAGATTTGCATACTTTCTTTGTTGAATTAGTTCAAGGACATTCAGATTGTGTGTCTCAGAATCAAAATCGGGTGATTAATGCATTCTTTTGAAAAGCTAATCCATTTGTTTAGAAAATGCTGGGTTATGGCATGAAATATAATTAATTCAATACTCAAATATTAAAGCTGTTAGTCACATTAATTTTTCTGCATAGACTTGTGAAAGTAGCTATCGCACTTATATTACTTTAAACAGTGGAAAACAACTGGAGACCTTCTATTCAATGATTGGAAAGAAATCTGTCATTCATATGTTTGCAGAGAAAAATTTGCGCTTGAAATAACAAACTCAGTTGAGTAAATACTTAAGTTTTCATGAAAATAGAGCCTATCTATAAGATGAAAAGGTAATACCAGTAATTGTTACTTTAATGTAACCTTATTGCACCTTTTAGAGACCAGAGTAGTTCAAGAAAGAAGGATGTACCAAGATGGCTGAAACAGGAAGACATATCGAGTAAGTAATTATCCTGCTTAAAAGCAATATTTTGACAGTTTTATTGGCGGAAATAACATCTAAGAGTATTGGCTCTGTAAAGCTCACTTATGTTGTATTTATTTAGAAAATATATTTTTGTTGAAATTGTTCTAATATCAGTTTGAAATTTTCATTTGTGAGAATTTTGTCAGATTATTTTTCTCCTTTAGTCCTCCTATCCTTTCAAGCTTACTGATAAGAAGATAAAGATTTCTTAGAGGCATTGAACAAAACTGGAAATTTGAAGATGGTATCAAAACTTATTAATTTAATTGTTTATGCAGCCCCGTTCGAGAACCCTCCAGACAGCAGAGATGGTGCACGTCCAGAGCCTAGGAAGCCAGAGGAACGCAGACCTCCACCCTCCCAGGAGGAGATTAACATGCTCATTGATGAAGAAATGTCCTTGTTTCCAGAACAGAAGTAAGCCAGACTTTCACTTGTTTGTGACTTTGTATTGAATTTATTTCATTAAATCAGCTGTACCCAAAGTTTTAATAAGACTTGGTCTGATAATCTACTGCTATTTTGTTTTCAAAAGTTAATTAAAAATGTTTTTATCATGGACTGAAAGTTTTTCACTTTTCTTTTAAGATACAGACAAATGAATGGATTAAAGAAGATGTAAATTCTGATTAGAAATGGTATGTTATGAATATTGTGAAATAAACACTTCTGAGAAAATTATTTGCTTGATAATAAGTAGTTTTATAAATAAGCAATATTAGTTTTCTGTGTGCAGAATTTTAATCCATCTGTATTACCTTTTAGGAAAAGTGCTGGTGAACCAGAGTATGCCATGGATGTGTCAGGTATATATACATAAATTGCTTTATCTAAAAGGTTATTACTGATAAAGTTTTAGGCACCAATAGTGATTTTTTAAAGAATGTATATAACAAGATCTATTTAATCCATGGTCTAGAGATATGAAATTGTTTCTCACAGAAATAGTTCAATACTTTATCACTTAAAGAGTAAGAATCCACCTGTAAATTTAAATTCTAGTCTCATGTGCATATTTTGACATCTTGTAAAGAATCCAAGAAACTAAATGGTCCTCAGTACATCAGTTTCTATCTGTTCTGTCTGTAGCTTTTCCTTTCTGTGAAATATGCAGAAATACTGGCTTTTGATGCAACCCAATGTTTGTAGAAATCAAACTTTCCAATGTGGTATACAGCTTATTGTAAATAAAAGTTATGCCAGTATGAACATGGGCCCAAAACAGTCTATGAGCTGTTAGCATTAGAATAAGTCTAAACAGCTTCAAATTTGAATTTGAATGTTGTTGGTAGTGATGATGATGATGATGATGATTCAAGTAACTCTCTCTGTTTGCAGAAGGTGATAATACACCAATGAAGAGAATACAGCAGAACCGTTCCAGGTGGCGAGAAAATCCAAGCATGAATCTAGAGGAGTCATGGGGATCGTTATCACAGTTCAACAAGTGCCAACGGGGACGTCTGTCTCTGGACATGGATGGTAAGTCATCATACTTTTGATCTTACTTTAAATACAGTTAATTTAAACAATTTTTAATTTTAAACAAAATATACTTCATTGTTTTTTTACCTAAATATAATCCTCCCTGGTATGTTGTGGGATGTATGTTTTACTGAAATGGATAATATTGATATGATGCCTGTATATATTATTTAAGCTGAACAGGTGATTAGGTAGGGACATTTAATACTTTTTCTGTCTCTGAAAATAGATGCAGCTTTGAATGAAACATGATTTAATGTTCTTGAGGTTGTTGATTAGTGGTCAGTGAAGACATTTTATTCAGTTTTATACACGTGACAAGATGTAAAATGAGAACTGTCACACCTTACTCACACCTTATGTTTTTATTCAAGATGATGTACTGGATGAGTACATAAACAAAGCTGCCAAACTTGCTGGATTGCCAACAGAACCTGCCATCCCTGAGGAGGAAAATACTATGGAACAACCCACTAACATGAGTATAGACTCGTAAGTAACTTAGTTATTGAAATTCACTATTTCATGTTTGTCTATCTTTTTTCTAAGTAAAATGTTCCAAGCACTGATAGTCTAAGAGCATTTATATGTCATTATATCTTTGTACCAGTTTGGGGGATTAAATTCTTTGACCTCGTGCAAAACCTTACCTTATCTTGTGTTCTGCACTTGGAATTAGCTAAAAATCAACTGTTTCCTGTAACTTAAGATTTCAGAATTTTTATTAGGTCTGTGACACCACCAAGATTAAAATTCTTGTCTCAAGCCTATTTCACTTGCCTACAGCTTCTAAGTCATTCATTCTTTGTGTATGAGTTTGTATTTGTCCTTTTGTTTTCAGTGAGGATGAGAACTTTGTGATACCTGAGTTACCATATGGCCGGGAACTTGTGATCAATATTCGTTCAACATGGGGAGATAAACACTATGTAGGACTCACTGGCATAGAGGCTTTCTCTTCCACTGGGGAACAGGTCACAATCACAAAGGTAGATATGACTTTTGTATTAATATCTAATAGGTTTTAAAATGTTTGAATTTATATATAAATGTGAGAAGAACCAATAGATTCCATTGTTTAAAGAGGTCATGTACAAATTTTTCTTATCCCTTTTGTTAAGTCAGATTAAAGTCCACTTTTACGAAAAAGTTAGACACCAATAAAAATATAGGTAAGATGAAGATATGGTATCTGATTTCTGATTGGTTGTTTCAGATACGTGCAGACCCTAGTGATATAAACATTCTACCAGAGTATGACAAAGACCCTCGTGTTGTGAAAAATCTTATAGATGGTGTCAACAGAACACGAGATGACATTCACATGTGGTTAGCTCCATTTATGACAGGAAAAGACCATTTGGTGTTCTGTACATTTGAAAAAGCATGTAAAATAGCTCTTGTTCGAATATGGGTGAGTCATAGTGTTGTTAAAAAAGATACTTCATAAAACATTGTATACAAAGAATAAAGAGGGTTTTCTACCTTTTTTGATAATAATGGACAGAGAGATATGTTAGATTCCGAAAAAAATTGAACATTTTTTTCAAAGCACTTTTTCAATTTTTCTAGAAGTTTAAGTAGAAATAAGATTTTTTTGTTCAGTGTAATGCCATTTTGTCATATTCAAGCAAATATTTAAGTTTGATAGTATATTGACCTTACAAAATATCTGACTGTCATGATACACCATTGTGTAGTGTCAGGTATTTGTGTTTCAACTACTACTACTTGAGGTTATTTACCCTCGTTACCGGCAAAGGCCCTCATTACCGGCAAAGGCCATATGACCGAGCACGTCTTATATTTGTTATATCATATATTTTTTAATTTTTCTTAATGACGTGTATAGAGTATTGAGTTTCAACACAGAGGTCTGAGTTATAAACTTGAAAGCAACTTGAACAATACAGTTGCATTTAGATTTCTGATTGGTTACTTTGACTTTTACTTCTCAAATAGAAGTTTATACACTGTATTGTTTGCAGAACTATAACAAGTCTCGTATTCACTCATATCGTGGTGCCAAAGATGTGATAATGTCCCTTGATTCAACTGTGATATTTAGAGGAGAGATTGCAAGGGCCTGTGGTGGTATAGAAGGTGGAACTGAGGCATTTGGTGATGTACGTTGTCATTTTGTATCATAGAACCATTTGTCTTTAGTAATATACAGTCTCTGAGTAAGTATTGCCCTGGTGTTTTGGAGCAGCAGGATTGACCAGAGCAAGCCAAATTAACTTTTTAAAGAGGCAGTACTTTACTTAAGACAGTCCCTTTTCACTTGTTTATAGTAACACTATATTCAGTGCAGCGAGAATTAATATCAGTTTATGTTTATTTTTGTACCCCCCAAAAAAAAGAATAAAAAATTAAAGTAAAAAAGTATGTCAACATTACTTCTGAAGCAATTATTATGCCCCCACTTCAAAGAAGAGGGGGTATATTGCTTTGCAATTGTCTGTCTGTCGGTCGGTCCGTCGGTCCGTAGACCAAATGGTTTCCGACCAATAACTAAAGAATGCTTAGGCCTAGGAACTTCAAACTTGGTAGGATGATTGTCCATCAGCAGTAGATGACCCCTATTGATTTTGGGGTCAAGGGGTCAAAGGTCAAGGTCACATTGACCTTGTAGGTAGAAACCGTTTCCGACCAATAACTAAAGAACGCTTAGGCCTAGAAACTTCAAACTTGGTAGGATGATTGTCCATCAGCAGTAGATGACCCCTATTGATTTTGGGGTCAAAGGTCAAGGTCACATTGACCTTGTAGGTAGAAACCGTTTCCGACCAATAACTAAAGAACGCTTAGGCCTAGAAACTTCAAACTTGGTAGGATGATTGTCCATCACTAGTTGATGACCCCTATTGATTTTGGGGTCAAGGGGTCAAAGGTCAAGCTCACAGGGACCTTCATCCTAAAAACGGTTTCCGATCAATAACTAGAGAATGCTTTGACCTAGGTTCACCAAACTTGGTATGCTGGTTGGTCACCACCAGTAGATGACCCCTATTGATTTTGAGTCATTAGGTCAAAGGTCAAGCTCACAGGGACCTTCATCCTAAAAACGGTTTCCGATCAATAACTAGAGAACGCTTTGACCTAGGTTCACCAAACTTGGTATGCTGGTTGGTCATCACCAGTAGATGATCCCTATTGACTTTGAGGTCATTAGGTCAAAGGTCAAGATCACAGAGACTTTCATCTTATAAACGGTTTCTGATCAATAACTAGAGAACGCTTAGGCCTAGAAACTTCAAACTTGGTAGGATGATTGTCCATCACCAGCAGATGACCCCTATTGATTTTGGGGTCAAGGGGTCAAAGGTCAAGGTCACATTGACCTTGTAGGTAAAAAACGGTTTCCAATCAATAACTTGACAACCCATGCGCCGTTGACCCTCAAACTTCATATCTGCATTTGTCTTGGCCAGTAGATGACCCCTATTGATTTTGGGGTCAAAGGTCAAGGTCACATGTATGTCAAAACAATTCAGACCAATAACTTGGCTACCAAATGGCATCGGGTTTTGTGGACTGTGAGACTTACATTTTAGATAACATGTATATTTGGTTACTAGGTCAAAAGTCAGTCACAATAATCTGGCCACATGACTAATTGGCTGCCGATAGGGGGCATACATGTTTTACAAACATATCTTGTTGCTTGTTAATACTTATACTAGCTTCATTGATGATGTAAACAGTCAGCAATAGGACTAGATTTTAAAGGTAGACAATATTTTCCTTGCAGACAATACTGTTTACGACAGATGAAGGTATACTGGAAGCGGTCTCTCAGTATGATGAAGCATACGAGGGAGAGATGTTGAGTGATGATGAACCATTTGATGTAGAGAGACCTTCCACTGCCGATGCAGGAGAAGATAAGGTGTGGCAGCTTATAGTATCTAAAGTTTACTACATAGAACAGGCAGTTATTGTTGAAACAGTAATATGTTTATTTTGGAAAAGACTTCCTTTCATGAAAAAAGGGAAATTAGTTTCCACATCTAAATTCAAGCCCCCATTAGATATATTGAAGCCATTACCTCCCTTTAGGCTAATGCAGAAAGGAAATAAATTTAAAGTCGTATATTGTCAGTCAGTTCAAGCTACTGCTAAGCTTTGAATTTTGGTTTTAAAACTAACAGATTTATTCCCAGCCTTGCCTTACAGCTCTGTTGTAGCAACATTTTATCAAGCTAGTCTGCTAGGAATGTATATGCAGTTACTTATAATTATGAATTACAGGAGAGACCTTTCACACGGGCAGTTGGCAATATCAAACAGCTTGAACGAGAACTTACTGTTGCATACGAAGGCAAGATGATGGCTTACCATGGAAGATGTAAGTTTTCAATAAGTCATACATTATGACCCTGTGCTCTTGTTTCAATACATACTAATACATATGTTAGTTGAAAGAACTCTCCAAAGTTTTACAGTTATCAGTTATCTTCTCTTGAGTGTCTTGTTGACCAAAGCAGTTTATTGATTGTGAAGAATTTGCAAGTAATAAAAAAATACCTTTTATACACCCTCTGTATGTGTCCAGCTTTGAGAAAACAGTAAAGTTAAACATGAAAATGCATCTTATAGTACTACTAGTAATTGATTTATAATACTGATTTTCATGTTACAGGTATTGAGTTAAATTTTACTGCAACATGGGGAGACCATCATTATCTGGGACTAACTGGTCTGGAAGTTGTGGGAAAGGACGGTGAAGCATTACCTGTCAACATCAATATGATCACTGCCAATCCTAGAGATGTCAGGTCCTTGCCAGGTCATGAGAAAGATGACAGAACTCTAGACAAGTATGTACATACGTATTCAAGTTCAAACTCTGGGTTAAAGTAGTCCTGTTTTAGAGGGAAAATATCAGCTTGAAGTGTTACTCTTTCCCTGTCTAAAAAAAAATTGGATAAAAATTGTGCTTGAGTGTAATGAAAATAATTTGTTGGTTCTTAAGTTGTGACTTAATTGTTGCTAATTTACCTTGTAAAATGAAAATTACAAAAAACTGACCTACCTGTCTTGCTGATTTGCCTAAATACTTCTTGTCGGGTCCTTTCATTTAAAAAAAGAAAAGAAAACAAACAAAAAAATCAGCTAATAAAAGAAATTCTTGTTATGTATTGTCAGACACTAAAGATGAAAAAATTGTGTTTCTTTCTAGACATTTCAGACTTCCTCTGACAGTAGTAAAGTTTTGTTATTTATCCCCTATGAATAATTAATGGTTTGCTCTAACTGGATGATGGTTGAGTTATTCTAGAAGAGGAATGAAAGATAATTCCTCTTAATAATGGAAAAGCATTAGTTGAGGGGTTAGAAACTGAGACCCCCAATCCAAGTTCCCAGGTTAGAATCCCACAACTGATGACTCTGCATTCCAAATTTTCCATGCAAATATTTGTATGAACCTAGGCAGTAGTCATCAAGTAGGATTAATATTAGTTGGAAGAATTTGTTTCTCAGTTGATATAATATACAAGTTTATAGGTTTAAACTTATCTAAAAATTAATCTGCTTCTATCGTTATTTTGGCTATAGAATTCCCCATTCTATTACAGAGTGATAGATGGTACAAATGTGACAGTTTCTGATGAACACATGTGGCTGGTTCCATTTGTTGATGGCAATAACCATATAGTTACCATAGACTTTGGTGAGAAAGTGTATATAGCCGGGCTCCGGATCTGGAATTATAACAAGAGTAGGGAGGATACATACAGAGGTGTAAGTAGGAAAGAATTTTGTACAAATTTGTCTTATGTGTATATCTATGCTTTTAAAGCTTTGATTATTAGTAAAGCTTTTCTTTAAAGCTTCCTATTCAAGTCAAGTGAAATGTTAAAGCATAAAATTAAGAAAATTTTGAGGTATCCATGCAGCTGTACTGAAAAATACTAAAATAAGAAGAGAAATCTGTTTTCATTAATGTTTAATATGTTTTATAATGCCTAGAAAACCCTAAGACAATCAAAGCAGTTATACCATCCTAATTATTTGCTGTAAAAATTGATGATAAAAATTAGAAGAATTGAAAACATTGTTATTTCAATCAGTTAGCGACATTGCATGTTATCATAAAATATATAGACAGACCTGTTATGAACACATAAAAAAGATGGGATGTCTTTTCTGTTGGTTATAACATGCAGATATGGAAGACTTCTCTGTATATATTTGATACCTTCTGAATTTTTTCAGGCTCGCATTTTACATGTAGCTATTGATGAGAAGCTTGTGTCCCCTAGTGAAGGGTTTCTAGTCAGGAAGGGGCCTGGTAACTGCCATTTTGACTATGCTCAAGAGATTTCATTTACACCAGAGTCCTGGAATCCCACTGCAGGGTTGTCTGCCATTGGGTAATTAGTGTTTTAGTTTATTCATTTTGTTAAGTTTCCTCATTTTCTACTTTTAGAGTTGCATTCCATTTCTCTTATTAGTTTTGGATAAACATATAAAATTGAATAAATCATATGTCCATAATTCAAGAGTTTCAGATCACATATAAGAAAGTACTTAGTTACTTTATTGTATTCCAGGGCCAGTCCAGGTATAGATGAAAGCCAGAATTATGAGGTTGTACAAATGCCTTGTGGATGTATCCTTTCTAACAAATATTTTAACAGCCTATGTTCAAACGCAGTTTTACTGAATGTCAGATATTGGGTAAAGAAATTTGCAACATAGAAGCTGTGTATGGGTGATGCTGCATTGTTCAGAAGACATTAATCAATGTAAATAAACTCTTTATGACTTAAAAAACATTTAAATGTAAAAACAAAACATTCAGAAATTCAATTTGTGAAAGGAGAAACTGCAACAAGACTTTATCAATGTATCAAAAGAGTTTTCAGATGAAATGTCCTTAACCAGTGTACAGTCATATATCAGTTACAGTTATTCTGTACTTGGGGAGATGCCTACTATGTGGGTCTGAATGGAATATCATTGTATGATGGCGACCTACAGAAGATACAGCTCACTGAATCTAGTAAGTTAGAAATTGACCCTTGTTGTTCAAAAGTGTTCTTAAAGTTTTATGCCAAAGCACTTCTACTAACATACTCATGTAATATTGATATTAGTTTTACACTTACCATTTTCTTTACACTCTGTCTTTAAAAACAGTTTGGTAAGTCTTCTGACATTGTCAGATCTTTAAGGTTGATGATTTGTAAATCACTAGCTTTCTATCAATAGAAGGTAAAAGGTGATCAAGTGATTTAGGACACTAATAAATTAGTCACTTTAGAATAACACTGTACAAGGTAACTTGTTCATGTCCAACTACCAACATGACATTCAATGTAGGTGCAAGCGTATTTCCTTTAGGACAAAATTCTTGAACTTATCAATAAAGTAGAACACAACATTTACATCTGAATCAGCATTGTTTGTAAAATTAAGTATTGGAACCATAGTAAACTTTGATATTTTTACTTGTTAACCTTTTTAGGAAACCTTGTATATTTCAGACATATCAGCATACCCCGACAGTGTGAATGTGTTAGAGAATATACAGAATGACGTTAGAACACCGGATAAACTCATTGATGGTATAAACGATACCATGGATGGTGGACACATGTGGCTAGCCCCCATTCTACCTGGGCATGTAAGTTATAAAAAATTTAATAGTTCCTGGTTGTCAGTGTACACCAGTTTGGAATCTTAGCAAATACATTACAGTACCATACCATACCTCACACATGATTAACATAACAAAAGCCCACACCATACCATACAATTTGTAAATGAAGGCCTTGTAGCAAGTGGTAAGATTTAATAATCATCTGCTTTAAGTTTACGAAGACAACCTTTATAATAGCAATTTTGCAATCTTTAGTTCTTAGTTTGTGTATAGCAAAATGAAAATGTTCCTATATGTTGTCTGTTATTTTAATCCTATGAAGTACATTTTAATACATATGTTGAAATCCATTTGACTGCAAAATAATCAGCCAGTGTTAACTCAGTTATGTTTTGTTTCAGTTGAACAGAGTGTATTTGATATTTGACCAGCCTACCACTGTATCTATGATAAAGATATGGAACTACAGCAAGACCCCCAACAGAGGTGCTAAAGACTTTGCAGTATGTATTTTCTTTCCATGTTTCTTTTACTTATATTCTTTATACGTCTATACATGTATCATCTTTCAGATCTTGAAGAAACTATAGAAACTTTTCCTCTTTCACTTGCACGTACTGTACAAATGTCTTACCAGTAGACATGCATTATGTGACCCAACGAAGAGCCCAAACCCCATACTCTTTGCTGTGCTACAATACCAAAGATATATTCATAAATTGACTGAAGGGGATCAGCCTTCAGTACACACACATGACTAGAATCCTATTTCTATATCTTGTATTCACTGACATTTCAGTTACTGGTGGATGATTTACTGGTGTACAATGGTGTATTACAATCAGTTGGCCATGGTGCAAGGGGTATATTACCAAACTGTGAAGGGCCACAGCCTTACCACACTATACTGTTCACAAACAATAAAGAGATTCTAAAGAAGGAGAAGAATACAATTATCAAGTAAGTAAAGAAAAAAAGTTGACCTATAAAATGATTAAAATAGTATACTTGTTTGCATTAAGGATACTTAAACAGGAATATTTTTTTTCTTTCTGTTACCAAAACAAGCTTACTCTAAGTGAATCTTTCATCAGTGATTCATTTTGAAATATGCAGTTGTAACAGGATTTAGATTTTTTTCTTTTTTGTTTTTGAACATTGCAATGTTTCTTTTTATCACAACTTTTGTTTCTAGCCGAAAGTTCTGTAGGGACCAAAAAAAAATTAAATGGGGCACTATAATTTTCATCTTTTGCCCTTAGCTACCCATCTTGACTGTACATAATATGTTGTTTTTATCACAGTAACCAGACAGGAGAACAAGATGTACAGATGACCAATGACAAGAAGATAGTCAGCCATTATAATGATCCCAAGAAAGCTCATGCTGGGAAACCTGTGGATCAAAGTAAGTCATACATTTAATGGAATCCTTACACCTGGTTGTCAGAAGATTGATTAGGGATTGGTAATAAATTCAGATGAAAAAAATAAGATGAAACCATAAAGGCTGTCTTGATGAAGCCACTCAAGAAAAAATTTCTATCTTCCATCACATTTTCTTTTCAAAATTTATAAAATTGTGTTAATTTGGTTCTTTAAGAGATCATCACTACAACAAACCATTTATCACAGTGTACTTTGTTATAGAGACGTTTCTTTTGCGTTTATGCCCACTTACATTAAATTGTTGTGGTCCCTTACTTTATACTGTGAATGACATTCTCTTATTTGTTTAGATGCGTTTTGACATCAGACAGGGAATGTTCTGTTTGAGCCTGTCTGTTGTATGATGACCAAGTATTTAGTAAACCATGTTTGAGATTAAAATTCATCTACAGTATTTACAGATTCTATTGTTTAAATTTGCAGACCTACGACCCACAACAAGTGTTAGCCATTCCAAGAAGAGAAGATGAACACAGGCAATAGGGTCAGGCATTCATCTCCAGGATGACAGGATAAGCACAATATCACCTTATATACCTTTTAGTATTCTTTTCACTATCCAAACCAGGATCATGTTTGCATAAAACCTTGGAAAGTACATGCAGTTGGAATGAAATATGTTAAATAATAGAAATATTTGAACATTTGCAGGAAACTGTTTAATGTTAACAGTTAAATGAGCAAAGTGGAAAAAGGAGGAAATATGAAATGTAAAGAGTGTGCTGCATGTATGGTTCTGACCAGAAACTGTGCTGAAATATAAAGGTGAAGGTCAACAGCACAGGATATAAAGCAACTTGCAGTAGACACAGTGTTGTTGTTGCAAACATTTTGCATGTCAATTTCGATACTACTTATTGTAAAGGTATTTATTTATTGCCATGGAGATTGTTTTTCCGTGAAAGATTTTATGTATTTTAAGTGCTTGAACATGCTATGTGGTGACTATAATATATGCTCACAATGTGTTGTGTAATTCATCCAGAAATCCGTCCATATTTTCTGTTGTTTATACACATCATTTAACTCATTTTGCCTTCGTGTTACAAGTAAAACATATCTGATTAGCTAATTTTATAAAAGCTATTGAGTAGAAGGCTGTGTGAAATAGAAAATTTATTTCAGACATATCAGATTTTCTCCGTCCATTTTATGAAACTGAGTGCAAGTATGTACATAGATACATATAATATTCATATTGTATGTAGACCGTACTTCTTGATCTTAACACCCAAATGGCTCAACCATAAGAACACTTGTATCTAGATACACATTTTGCAATTTGAAAAGGATATGTTTTTGTTAATATAATGGTATGTCCTTGGGTTCAGAGTGTATTTTGCTATGCATGGGTATATAACTCTTAAAAGTATAGAATCGTCACTCAGCTAGAAACTGATCCAAGTTGTTTTTTTTAGTTCTACAACATTCCGCTCAGATTTTTTGTGGCTCAATTTATAGTTTACGATAGTAGTGAAAAACACAGAAATCTGGATATTGTAGAATTTCTTGTTTGTAGCATCTACTATCATGTACTTAACATGAGATATCTTGCTATGAAATGCTTTCATGTTAAGCATTAAGACAAAAAAAGAGCAAAGTTTGTATCAAATTGTTCTCTTTCATTATATTCTATCACATTTCTTGCCTCACTGAAGTCTTCTATAATGGTTATATAAGGACAATACTGTATGTATGCATTACCCAGTCTTTGCATGTTGAAATGTAGATTAACGGTAGTTAAGTTTTATGCTGTAAACAATCTCAAATTCTATTTATTAAGTTAAACTTAGATGTACATATCATTACAGAACTCATTCTGAATAAAATAGATGTTTATTTTGATCTGTTTATGAATGTATATGAAAGATTGTTCATGAAATATAATGTATATATAATGTTCAACTTTTTATGAGCATTGATATGAAGGTGTTATATAAAAGGATGTATAGATTTGTTTTAAGAAGTAAATCTATATGAAGTTCTTGTTTTCTGATTGTATATGTAGATTTGTTAAACTAATGAAAACTATTGTTTCATATGCTTAACTTAAAAAACCTATTATGAAATAAAAACAGGCAACATTTATATCAACAAGGTGTTATTATTAATTGAATTTCTGTGACCACTTCAGAGGTTTAATCGTCCATCTGTGGTAAACAGTTCTAAGTCAAAGGTTAGAGGTTACCATTTATGAGGATAACTTCTGATTTGACTTCTGAGGAAGTTATCTTATTATTTGGTGTGAAAGTTCTGATCCAAAATAAGAACACTCCACGGATTAATACAGATGCTAATTCTGTGACATCATCTACTACATTTTTAAATAGGAATGATTTAACCAATTTTTGTTTTGGTGCAGATGATTGTAACTAAAACAAGATACAGTGTTTGGGCCATAACCAATTTCTTTCAAATGCACACAACAAATGAAACATTTTTTTTTGGCTGACTGTTTTACTGAACATTTGGCACAAAGAGTTCTGTATAAAATACAACATTTGATATGTCACAGAGATGAGCGTTTGTCTGCTTACAGCTGACTCATGATAAGTTTTCCACCTTGTTTGCCAGGACCCCATCATCCTCTTGTAAACACGAGGAAGTTGTTGAACGCAGGCTTTTCAGGAAGGGCAAGATACCTGGTATCATAAAATAATATACATCTGAAAACTATCACAAAACTTATCATTACATCAAAATGGTACACCTGATACATGTAAGCACAGTGTGACACTGAAGACAATGGTTAAGAGGTGGAATGCTGGATTTCCAATTTAGATGTCACTGGTTCATATCCAACCTTGGGCAACTGACTTCACTCACTCCGAGCCTTTGGTTTGAAAACTGGTTTGAACCCAGGGAGCAAACATGTGAGCAGCAATTACTTGTTTTTAAATAAATGTGAAACAAATACGTTACAATATTTAACAAATGATACAGACAAGGTGTCAAAGCTTTCAACATGAATTTTCATTTCAAAGTATTTTCTTCTAAAAACCAAATGTCAAATCAAGGTCTGAAGTTTTTAAACAAACTGTATTATTACTTTAAACTTACTTGACCCACCAGTACCCCTTGTTGCCAAGGACTCAAAGTCCTTGTTTCTTGATTCTCTGTTTGCCATCACTACTATGTATCTGTTGATAAAAGATGAGAGGGGCCTTTAATAAATTTTCTGTATTGTAACCATTTACAAAAGTAAATAACTTTTATCATTTAAGATCAAATGTGATATAATGTGCATTTGATTCAAGTTTTGAGTAAATTTTGTATTGAAGTATATAAAGATTAATAGGGTCCAGTGCATACCAGCCTATATACATATATTTATAAAAACAACCTCTAACAACTGTGTCCGAGAAAAGCACTGGTTTTTGATGCAGGAGGACTTGAGTTTTAATCCCACCAAAAATCTGAATGGTCTTTTTCAAGATGCACTGCTTTTTTCCGAAAGGAAAGTCACTCAAGTTCATGTCCATAAGAAGATAATATGAAAATTTCTAACAGTCAAATATCTCAATCATCATATAATGAAGGTCAGTTGTATTTCTCTCCAGGACTTACATTTTCTTGCACATTCTTTTAGCCTTGTACTATTATGGTCAAATATTTAGTAAGTTACTTTATAATCATGCTGTTCTATATGTAAAATATAATAAAACTTACTTGGTAACTATCTGTATATGATAGCTTCGGAACTGCACCACTGCCTTCACACACTCATTGTATGCCTCTGTTAACTTATCACAGTCATGGAAAGTTTCAACTGAAAGTCAACTTGATAAAATAAACTACATGGGATATACTAGTTGTATAACATTAAAATTAATAAGTACCGGAAAAATTCTATTTACAGGCCAGGCTTTTATTAGAATCATGGATTGTTTGAAAGTTGGGGACGGGTGTTAATTGGAGACATATCTTCACCAGACAGATTGATTTTCTAAGCAGGGCTTTATAAATCCACTCGCCCCTCATAATTACAAGAAGAAATCGAATCTGGAGAAAGAGCGTATGTTGACTTATTGCAGACAATGTTAAAATCTGTTCATTTCCGCTATTACCGTACATGTAGAGTCTGGTTTGTCTGAAAGTTTGCCGAGCACAGGAATAAAAAAAAAGCCCTGTGCATGATCTTTACTACTTTCTTACGGCATAAATAAGGGAAATAAAAGTAAAATAAAAGGGAAATAAGTAAACTTGAATTGTAAAGGTAAACTCAATTTTGCTCAAATTGGGGGGATGGGCGTTAAAAAAGGGGCAGTTGATTTTTCAACTTTGGGCTGAAAAATGGCCGTTTTTTGTTGTTGTTTTTTTCCAAAATATGGGGGTGGGTGTCTATTAGAGGATGGGCTATAAATAGAATTTTTACGGTATGTATGTTTAGAAAAAGATATAATTCCTTATACATGTATGTTACCTTTATAAGTCATATTGAAAACTTTGGTTAACAATGACCTAGGCACTATTTTTCTTTATCTCCGATACAGAATGCAAGTAATCATAGCATTTAAGTCAAAGTTAATTTAAAAACGGAATAAGAAATAGAATTAAAATACCATGTTAGTACTTCAGAAAAAAAAAAGAGAATACATCAGCATGGGTCTCAACATAAGTTAACTCTACCTTTAATACTGGCAAGTCAGATTTAAGATCCCATTATTCTAATTCTATTGAGGTTCAACAATTATCTTATCATTTTATGCTTTCATTCTTTTATGCACCAAACTCTATGCTTACCCACGTTTTTCACCTTAGAGTTTTGCTCAACATCTTTCAGAAACTCTCTGTGTGCTGGAGGCATGTAAAGCCTCATGTTCAACAGGAAGTCCTGTATTTCTGCAATATATATGCTTTCTTATTAAATTTCCAAAATCTTAAGTTTTAAAGAAACTACAAAAAAGATTTCAAACATCAAATACTTGCTGAAAATCACCAATTTTTAGTTCCCATATCCAATATAATATGTAATTTTATTTCAAAATGATGGAAAGAGAAATAAATTGGCATGTATTACTGTTGTTCAATCAGAATCCAAGTTCTGCCATTCAAGATAATGTCTGAATCCCAGCATGGCATCTATACACTAAATACACCTGGATTCCTAGCACAGAATCAATACACTGTATACACCTTAATTACATGTATGTTTGAATCCTAGCATGACATCTATACAATGAATATACCATGATTATATCTGAATCCTAGCAAGGCAGCTATACACTGTACACCTTGCATTTAAATCCTAAATATACACTGAATATACATGTACCTTGATTATGTTTGATTCCTAGCACTGCATCTATACACTGTATAGTTGAGCTCTGGGCTGCACTGCCTCCAGTCATCTGTAACAATATAGATGTACACAATAAGTGCCAGCTGAAAATAAGAGAACACTAAACTAGCTGGCCAAGAAGTGCACAATTCATATATTTAGGAAAACTGTTGATAAAACTACACACAAAAATCACTACGGATTCTTTTCCCTTATGTAACATGCTAGTTTTACCAGTACAGAAAAACTTTTAAGAAGTCCAGACCAATAAAAACATAAGACGAATGTCATGATGCAGTTAATTGAGTAGTAAAGTCAAAACAGTATTTTCACCCTACTTAAATGAGATGAAACTGTTGTTTTTGGTGTCTGATGGCCAATATCAATTTATGTCTATGAATTCTTTTTTTTAATTCATTTGTCTATGAATTCTTTTTTTTATTCATTTTATTTGTTACACTGCTTGTACATCTTTGATCAGATTGTGACTTTCATATAAGAAAAATTAACCTATACTTTCCTGAGTGCAATCATTCTTGCTTTTGAATCCAGTGTGGATTAAAACTTTGAGGGGTGAATGCAATAAAAGTTCTAAGTGCTTTTTAATAAAGATAGTATTATTTTGCATTCACCCCTTTTTATGGTCTTACTATAATCTGCACTACTTGCTTTTCAGTTCATTAAAATTTTCCTTATAGATATGACTGACAAATCCACTGTAGAAATTTAGCAGTGAAATAAGATGGGATAAGATCATTAAGGACAATAAAGTTCTAATAGTGGGCTTTGCAAGGAAAAATGTTAAAGTTAACTTACAGTCTAACAACATATAAGCATCCTTAAAAGACAGAAATGACATGTTCCAAAAACATGAATCTTCACTAAGTTAATTTCCCATTACCTTCTTTGGTTTATCATCAACTCCTTCATACACAATACCATCAGGTAATGGTGATCCTTCCCCTCCCCATCTAGAAAGGTAATAAGTCTTTGATTATCTACAGACAAACATAAAACAATTTAGTAGGCAATACAGAACTTGCCGACCAGTTAAAGACTTTTACAATTTCAAAGTCACAATGGTTAGCTCATTAACTTCATTTGGCTCTTTCAGTCTAGCAATGTTATTTAAGAATTATAAGAGGACCCAAGTTTGATATATATATTTTACAACTTCAATTTCCATAGGCAGAAGAAATCTAACCCCAAGAAAATTTTTAAGTAATGCCCTGGAGCCCAACTTATAAACTATCTTGCAAAGGCAAATGAATTTCTGATCTGTTCATCTACAGTTATTACAGGATTCAGATTTCTAGATGGACAGACAAAAGAACAAAACATAGATGAAGATTAAAACTCAAACTTCTTTCTTCAATGTCTTTTTTCCTACTATTTGACATACACAACTGTGAACCTAGTTACAGCTCTGTTTTTGCATTGTTTTATTTTTGCACTGTCCCTCTTTGGCACCTTTGTGCAATGCAGTTTTTATTTGTCCAGTATTATTTTAGAAATTTTCTGCACAGTACTTTTTGTTTTTGCAATGTAGATTTTTTGTCTGGTCCATATCTTCCATTTTTAGGAAAGACAGACAGACAAAAAGACAGATGGAAACAAGACAAATCTTAATGAAAGTCTATAATCTACAAATTCTACATATTGTCTATCAACACACCAAGTTTCAAGAACCTAGTTCTGAAGGATCTCAACATTTTATGGACAGACAGACAGTGACAAGGGCAGACATATAGGCCATGACAAGGGCAGACAGAGACACTATTCCCTCTGGTGAAACACCCCTAGGGAACTAATGACTAGATCCACATCTAATGCTGTTTCTAATAGTTAAACAAAAAAATCATGAAAAGAAAGTAGATTATTTTTTAAAGACTAAAGATAACATGTGCTGATTTTTATATTACAAAAATATCAAATTCAAAGTTTTCAGATTTCTCATAAATGCAAGTTTTTAAAAGGCTAAATTCTTGAAAAACTAGAGATGTGTCATAGGAGAAAATCTACATCAGGATAATGGACCAGTTGCCTAGAAACCATTTGAATAGAAAATAAATCATAAAAATACATTCAGTGCATAGCACGGTCATTATAAAAATCAAATCAAGTAATTATGTAACTTACCCAGAGAGGAAGGGTCTCACCACATCATAGAATGTTTCAGCAGACAATTTCTCTATTAAAAAACACATGGTATAAAAACTTTAATAAGAAATTTCAAGCACTTTCCCTAAAAACACTTTTTTCTAATTTTTCATAAATATTTTACCTCTAACAGATGAACAGGGAAGAACAGATTTTTCTACAATAAATTGTTGTTATCCAATAATGCCAAATACATAAAGGCTTAGAGATTCATTCACCTTTATCTTGTACACTATGACTTTAAGTTTATTCTGATTTTTTCTGTTCACACTCTTATATTGCTTTATTCAGATATTTCTATACTAGAAAAAAGAAATGTAAATTTCAATTTTAAAATGATGTCATGAACTAAAGCATGATGTCAACATATCTGATGTTATTTACATGTATGTTGCTGAAATGTGCCTTATGTCAGCAATATCTGTAACCACTAGAACAGAACAAGAGGGTCCATGGGACCCTGGGTCGCTCACCTGCCAACAACTGCTCAATGGTTGCAAGAGTCAGTGGATGCAAATACAATTGCCAATTGACTAAAAGGGTGCAGGCAATTATGACCATGGGGTCATCTTTGGTAGAGTTTCACTAGATGTCGTGCGTCATCAGGATTGTTAAAGCACAACGTGGACTATAATGGACTGAGCCTCATAAAAAATATATCAGGCACATATACACATGATACCTAACATGTTTAAAGTTTCAAAGCAGTATCTTGAAAAATGTAGAAGTTTGTGCCGCAATATTTTTTTAAAAATCCTGCTGTTATACAAAAAACTAGGTTGCTGTGAACTGAATGTTGGAACACCGTTCCAAACAGGGATTATGTACATGACACATGTTCACTCTATTGCCAATTCTACTAATTATTTTAAAATCCAACCATAGATGCAAAAAATATATGGGCAAGACACAAACTATTAGCAGTAAGGCCTATATAGCAGAACTTACTAAGTTCAGAGGGTTGCTGTGACATGGATCTTGGAGGGAGGAACATGGGTTTCGAGCGTAACACATACTTATTTTAATTTTTGGTTGTAAGGGTTGCAGAGACTTTCAGTCTTTGAGTAATGTTATTTATAATACTTGAACTTTTATTAAAATACAATGTACACAATTATAAAGAAAAAGATTCATAACGGAAAAAAATGTGTAAATGCAATCTTTAATAAAATAGAACAATATTAGCCCTTCAAAATTATTTTTCCCTGACTTTTCACTAACTTTTCTGGATTTTTATTTTCACTGACCAATTTTCAAAATTACCTGACAATTCCCTGACCTTGAAAAAAAATCAAATTTCCCTGACTTTTCAAGTCCCCTGGCAACCCTGCAAGATCTTATATTAACTCAAGTATTGTACAAGTCTGATTAAATTCAAATCAAAAATGAAGCTGCTATTGTGCAGACAAGGTCTAAATAGTTAATTTTGGCACATTCAGGGGCCATAACCCTGGAACCAATAATTTTCAAGGTTTTCAAGGTCACATAACCCAGTTTCGAACCTGACCTAGATATCATTGAGATACACATTCTGACCAAGCTTGAAGAAGATGGGACCAAAATTTAAGACCACTAGAGTGCCGTGACAAGCTTTTTCTGAAAATTCGAACTAGTTACCCTGTGTTTTCAGGTCACACGACCCAGTGTAGGAACTTGACCTAGATATCATTGAGATAACCACTCTGACCAAGTTTGAGAAGCTCGGACCAAATTAAGATTGCTAGAAGTGCGGACAAGCTTTTTCTATTATTGACCTTGTGACCTTATTTTGAAGGCACATGAACCAGATTCGAAATTAATCTAGATATCATTGGGATTACATTTTGACCTCAGTTTGAAGAAGATCAGACAAAAATTAAGACCGCTAGAGTGCAGAGAAGCTTTTCTATAATTTGACCTAGTGACCTAGTTTAAGGGTGAGATTTGACCCAGTTATGCACTTGACCTAGATATCATTGAGATAAACATTCTGACTAAGTTTGAAGAAGCTCGGACCAAAATTAAGACTGCTAGAGTGCCGACAAGCTTTTTCTATAATTTGACCTTGTGACCTAGTTTTGAAGGTCACATGACCCAGTTTCGAACTTGATCTAGATATCATTGAGATTAACATTTTGACCAAGTTTAAAGAAGATCGGAACAAAATTAAGACCGCTAGAGTGCAGAGAAGCTTTTCTATAATTTGGCCTAGTGACCTAGTTTTAAGGGTGAGATGACCCAGTTATAAACTTGACCTAGATATCATTGAGATAAACATTCTGACCAAGTTTGAAGAAGCTCGGACCAAAATTAAGACTGCTAGAGTGCGGACAAGCTTTTTCTATAATTTCACCTTGTGACCTAGTTTTGAAGGTCACACTACCCAGTTTTGAACTTGATCTAGATATCATTGAGATTAATATTTTGACCAAGTTTGAAGAAGATCAGACCAAAATTAAGACCGCTAGAGTGCGGACAAGCTTTTTCTATAATTTGACCAAGTGACCTAGTTTTAAGGAAGAGATGACCCAGTTATGAACTTGACCTAGATATCATTGAGTTAAATATTCTGACCAAGTTTGAACAAAGATCGCACAAAAATTAAGACTGTAAGTGCGCGGACAAGCTTTTTCTATAATTTGACCTTGTGACCTAGTTTTAAGGGTGAGATGACCCAGTTATGAACTTGACCTAGATATCATTGAGATAAACATTCTGACAAAGTTTGAAGAAGATCGGACCAAAATTAAGACCGCTAGAGTGCGGACAAGCTTTTTCTATAATTTGACCAAGTGACCTAGTTTTAAGGGTGAGATGACCCAGTTATGAACTTGACCTAGATATCATTGAGATAAACATTCTGACCATGTTTAAAGAAGATCGCACCAAAATTAAGACTGCTAGAGTGCAGACAACAATTGTGAACGGACGACGGACGGATGACGGACGAAAGGCGATCACAAAAGCTCACCCTGTCACTATGTGACAGGTGAGCTAAAAAATATCTGATTTAAGTGACAAAAGAGTAAGACAAAACTCAATGAATCTCATATAATACAGGACTTTCATTTTTTTTTTTTGTTCTACCACATTGTATATTATCGAGGAGAAAGTGTGAACATTTCTAAATGCTATAAGACTATAGAAACAGATATCATTTTTCTGCATTCACCCCTTGATATACTATATATTAATTACCATGCATGGTTGAAATAGTTTCCCTCATGGAATGTACTGTTTGGGTGACTGTATGCAGACATTCAGTCAGTTCTTGTATGTTCTCGTTCTCAGCATGGTACAGTGTATGCATTAGGTTCTACAAAAACAATAAATGTACAAGATTTACATCATCTCAGGAAAAATGTAATATTTTAAACTCATCCATCACAAGGCTAGCTAAGAAATAAGTTGGCAGGCTAATTTCTATTAAGTCGAAAATAACAATATTGAGAAAAGCGTCATTTTCAAATGACTTGAGAGATTTCAGCAACTCTTTAGGTAAACGATGACACGATTCAATTTTTAATCGATGTTTTACTACTTTTTACATATCACACTAGTGCAAAAAAATACTGTCATAGCTGACCTTTATGCCTTTGTAAATACACAGCTCAAGATGAACTTTATCAGAATGCAGTCAGTGACTAGCGACAAAACACCTCTAAAAAAAACTGGTTATTTTTAGAAGTTATGCATCCATTCTGAACTATTTTCTGGATAATCCAATAATTCAAGATTCGAGGACAGCCAAAGTCATTTTCCAAATGATGTAACATTGACTGTCAGTGAGAAACAAAAGGCTCAAAAGAATAACTACTATAGAAATTAACTTATTTTTTTCCAAAATGGCAAAACTTTGATCTGAAAAATGCAGACAACTGGACTTTTCTCATGTAACTTTCAAAAAGAGACTTGTACAATAAAAAGCTGTCACAAACCTGCAGTCCAGCTGCAAAGGCTAGCTCTGTCCTTGTTGTAACAGTTATAAACCATTCTGCTTCTTCACCACCAGGTAAGTTATACAAACTTTGTACAGTTCTAGAATAGATATGAAAATCACATTCTGTTTAAAGTTGTAAGAAATGTCAGCTAAATAAGTCTTAGATCCCCTCCAACTAATCCAGCTATATTTTTTCAAATTTGTGACAGAGCTGTTTTGAAACAGGTCTTTTAACAAGAAATGTACTTATAAACATTTTAAGTTTGCTGTAGGATACTCCTTTATGGCCATGCACAACCCATGATATCCCATGTACTGGATGTAAGGAATGGTGATAACAGTGGACTCAAATGTATACAAATTTTCCTCAACCATACATTTTATGCTAACATAAATAAAGTCTTGCATAACTACCAGTACCTATACACTGTCATAGAATATTTTGAATTTTGAAATTGAAGCTGGCATACAAAATACAATGTAGTATTAATGCACAGCTGTAAAATAACAAAGCTGGACTATGTTAATGCATGCATATCATCACAAAGTACCGGCAATTAACAATCAATCCTGGGGAGATGTTTCCATTTAATGTTCCTCATCATAATATCTGCAATGGGCAAAAGTCTTATTCAACATAAAACCACTTTCTTGAACTAGAATATGGCAAGTTGACAAATGGAAGCCTTGGTAAATGCATACTTGCCTTTCCTCGCCTGTGTATCTCCAGTTAGGGAGAACCAAGCTGGCATGACATAAAACAGGCTGAACACCTAGATAATCCGACACCCCACACCAAGGTATGGACAAGTTCTTTGGTAAAACCTGAAATATACCTAGCACTTTTAGTTCAGAAGACAGGGATCTCTGAAATTTCCTAAAACCTGTATCAGTCTCCACTGTTCTTAGCAATGCTATAAGTAAACCACATTTAATGGTCAAACTGAACCATTTACCAAAACCTACATGAAACAAGTTCCTGTGTCTGGTAAACACACATGCCCCAGAAGGATTCTAGTCAAGAAACAAACTTTAGATCATGGCACAGCAAGACTCCTATTGTTAACACGTTAAAAACTAAATCCGAGGTTTTGTACTGGTCATTAAATTCATTAAGTGTCAGTGCTTTTTGTAGATGGAGAAAATATGCAACTTCTTGAAAAAAGATAACCTATTCTCTAAATTCAGAGAAGGGAGAATACTCCATAAAAGTTGTTGGCACAGTGTGTCATGACCATTTGTAAAGGTCAGTAAATTCATTAGCGTAACTGTCTGCTACTTCTAGAGGCTGAAAAATATCCAATTCGCCAAAAAGGGTTTACCTATTCATAAGTTCAGAAAGAGGAGATTACTCCAGAAGAAAATGGTTGCCATAGTTATGTAACTTGACAGTGCCATGACCTTTTGTACTTGTTAGTAAAAGTGTAAAGTGACAAGTCATTGCTATTTATTGAAGCTGAAAAAAATATCAAACTTGCCGACAAAGGTTAACTGTATTTACTTTCAAAAGTGCATAAACAGGAGAGAGTTTACAGGGGAAAAATGAATGCCACAGTTCTGTAACTCACCAGGATGATGCCCTTTGTATCAGTAAGTGTGTATAGTATGTAGACGTTCACTAGTAAAATTTTAGATATACCTACATGCAAATATATGTTCTCCGTACCTATTTTCAAAGTGCATAAAGGGGAGATTACTGGGGAAAACTGGCTGCCACAGAAATATAACTTGCCAGTGTTATGGCCTTTGTACTGGTTAGTAAGTGTGTATAGCATGAAGGCATGAGTACAAGAACTTAAAATATATATCAAACTTGCCGAAATAGGTTAACCATACAGATGGAAAGACATACAGATGGACATTCGAATAAACTGGTAAATAAGTAGCTACTCTATTGTTTTCCCAACTGTTCTTTTAGCCAACTAAGAGCATTTATAGCCACCTAAGAGCTTACGGATGAATAGCATCAATGAAAATTTACAGTTACCTAGTGTTTCCACAACAACTTATATACCTATTAATAAGCAGATACGGATGGACTGTTCAATTACTATATGCCAGGGGCATAAAAATACAACTCTAATTTGCTTAATCTGAAATGACATAAAAATATCTGTTCTTCCTATACAAAAAATTATAAAGACCCAAAACCTTTGCAGTATAACTTCTTTCTGTTCCTAGAGGCATGAAAATGGCACCACACTTTCAGTGTTTTCACATACCTTAGCTGCCCCACTATCACCTTCCTGCCATATATACCCTACAGCAATCAAAGACAACTGTAGATGTGCTAGTCTATACTGGCGATGGCCTTCCAGCTGTGTGAAATCTAACAAGTCCAGCTGTAATGGTTTGAAAAAATGTAAAAAAATGTAACTGTTTTCACAAGTTTTGTTTCAAGAATAAAAATCGAAGTGTAAAACAGTTAGCAAATAATAAAGCTCTTAATTGTCATTTCAAATGTAAGGAAGTGAGCTTAAGAGCAGAAGCATAATAGCACTTGAGTACCTGGTCCAGTTCTCAAAGCCCTGAAATTTAAGCCCAACAATTCTTGTTTTAGAAGTACAGTCAATAGGGCTTACCATGCATCCCCCACTGGACTTTTTTTTTCATGGCTACCAGAATGTTTACCAGGGTATGTTACAGGATAGGACAGGGAGTGACCTCAAGGATTTAGCTGACAAGGGGTCCGAATCTAAATCTGAGTTAGGGCTTTGTTTAGAAAATGGTAAGGTCACTGGCAGAATGTCAAACGACCAATGCTGTAGTCCAAATAGTTATACCTGAATATTTATTATGGAAAATATCTGTCTTAAGAAAGACTAATGTAAGAACAGGTTAGCCTTTGAAACATTAATTTAAGTTGATAGTAGAAAAATATTCTCACAATTTGTATGAACTACTCCAGACGATAGCTTTCTCAGCAGAAATATCATCTTTTAAACATTTTTGGGGTGTTTTATTGTTTTCATTTTATAGGGTTATTATGGTTTATATTCCATCTTTAAAAGCAGAATTTTTCTGGGACTCAGCTGCACTAAACTCACACAAACAATGACAAATTAAATCTATCTGCTTTCAAACAACTCTTGAATCAAGACAAGAAATTTAGATTTCACCTTGTGTACAGCATCTCTTAATTTTTTCTTGATCACAAGTTCTGGCATTTCTTTGGCTAGTGTATTCCATGCTTGAAAGTATTCTGGCAGGTACTCCTGAAAGTAGTGAAGATATGGATTATTTTTTCTTTTAAATCCTGACCCTGCTATATTTCTGAAATTAATTAGCCCATCTTTCATTTTTGAGAGACACATTTATCATTTATCCAAACATTTACAGAAAAATAAACAACTTTTTAAATTCTTTACAGTGCAGACCATAAGTGGATATCTGGGCTGACCATGGTCTGCATAGTTTAGACCACCATCAAAGTAAACAATTGCCATCAATAACTGTCACCAGCAAGGTAAACAACTGTCACTGGAAAGGTAAACAACTGTCTCCAGCATGGTAAACAACTGTCACTGGAAAGGTAAACCACTTCCACTCATAAGGTAAACAACTGTCACCAGCAAGGTAAACAACTGTCACTGGAAAGGTAAACAACTGTCTCCAGCATGGTAAACAACTGTCACTGGAAAGGTAAACTACTTCCACTCATAAGGTAAACAACTGCCAGCAGCAAAGTAAAGAATAATGACTTATAGCAGTAGTTCTACATATTAATCGTGTATTTACTAGTCAATAGCTTATAAGTAAGTTACAAGACTCTAACCAAGTAGTGAACAATTGCAATGGTTATCAAGTAAGCTAGTTTAGCAAGAGGTGGTTTTAAGTTAGATTTACAAATTAGAATAAAGCCCATGACTGTGATTTCTCTCATGGAATGCAAAAATACATTTCCTTGTTTCCAAAGCCTTTTCAAATAGACATGTTATTTTCAACTATTTAGATTTGTAAAATTTTAACTGCATGAAAATATGCATAGTCATTGTTAAGAATGCATGTGCATAAATGCATGGTTTATCAGGTACTGATTAATGAATAAGGCTAACATATTATGCACCTGCAATCCAGAGATATAAATATGCAGTACATGTATCAAATTTTACCTGCTAAATACACTCAACAAAAAAAGAAACCTGACACTTTTAGTTTTTAAATATCTTGCACATCTGCAAATTTATCCAAATTGTGTATATTGCACAAACATGTACTATCAACACACTTTACACGTGCATCGTTTCGTTGTCATGATATCAGTCAAATGCAGCTAGGCGTTAAATTTCCATTTTTGCACGTGTAGCTTGTGCACGCGGAACGGTAACCGGTAGAGAGTGTTACAAAGCACTATACATGTCATCAGTGATCACACAGTGAAATTCACATCTAAAGTTGACAAGTTTTACAATGCCATGGTTGTCAGAAGCCGAGAGAAATAGGGCTATTGGAATGCTCCAGGGCGGTGCTTCCATTGTCAACGTTAGCAGAACCTTTAACTGCAGTCGCAACACAATTCATGAGCTTGTTAGACGTTTTATGCAAACAGGTGGTGTGTCCGATGATCCCAGGCCAGGCAGACAAAGGGCAATTAGCTGACAGGATGATCGTGCCATTATCTTTATGCACTTACGTAACCGCTTCAGACCCGCGACGTTGACGGCACCTTTGTTTAACGTAAGTGCTCAAACTATTCGCAATAGGTTATGCACACAAAGACGCCCAATTAGAGCCCGACGCCCATATAACGGTGGTATACTGACATTACGCCATCGTCAGGCCCGTATGGCATGGGCACATGACCACCTTCACAGGCGTGGACGTGACTGGAACACTGTCTTGTTTTCGGATGAATTGCAATTCAATCTGAGTAATGCCGATGGCCGCACACGAGTCTATCGCCAGCAAGGTGAACGCCCGTCTGTGTTAGAGAACATGATCTTTTTGGGGGTGGTGGCGTAATGGTATGGGGTGGGATAATGGGGGGAAGGGGGGGGTGGGGGCGGCGCAGAAAATCCGACTCATCGTTCTGCGAGGCAACTTAAATTCCCAAGGATACATTAACAATATTTTAAATGCAGAAGCTATTCCATTTTTGAGAAGAAATGTTCCAGCTGTTTTCCAACAGGATAATGCCCGTCCCCACACAGCAAGAATTACACGCACTCACTTAGCAGCAGCAAACGTTAACGTCATGCAATGGCCAGCAATGACTTCGGATATGAATCCAATAGAGCATATCTGGGACGAGCTTGGCAGAAACGTTCGCCAAGACATGCTCCACAAAATATCAAAGAGCTGACATAATTATGCATTGATTCATGAATGAACAATCTTCCCAACGGAATTGTACAGCATTACGTCAATCAATTCTATGCGACGACGCGTGGATATACTCGTTAGAGCTAGAGGTGCTCACGTCCGATATTGATTTCAATATCAGAACACTAGAACATTATTAAATTGTGATCTAAAGGGTTAAAATTCACCAGTAAAAATGTCCATGACATTACATCCAAACTGATAAATTCAATTTTGACCCCTATCATTGAAATTACGTAATTTAACCAACTTAAATCATGACCAATAAAACCAAAATGCATATCTGGGTTGGGAATGGATCATTTTAACATGCCCAAAAGTTGTTGTCATGTTGAATTGTCTATTTTCTAAAAAAATGAATAAAACATACACTGTCAGGTTTCTTTTTTTGTTGAGTATAATTTGCAATAACAGTTTTCAGAATATTCAAACCTGATAAAGTTTGTATTTGAGATACTATGACATTTTGTTTACTGTTAGTTGACTAACCCCAGAGGATAAGAAGAGACAAAAAGTATGCAAAATTTAATAAACTATAGTGAAATAATAAAATATTTCATGCATTTATCTAAATATAAACTTGTTACAGTTCTAAACTTGTACTAAGGAATCTGCTTTAGCTTACAGATCGTAATATCACGTACCAAAAATTGACATTTTGGATACAGTAACAATGTCTGGTGTAAATAATGCAATATCATGCAAAAGAACATATTCAGTTATTGTTCTCTTTATCTTCTGAATGCTTCATGTTGTTTTTTTGTTTTCTCTGTTCAAGCAATAATTCAAATTACAGGACTGATATAAATAAACTAGTTTGGTTTATTCACTTTTATGGAGACCTTTATCTCAAGTGATATCATACCAATCTTATCTTCTCAAAATAAACACAAAGCTGTTTATTTAAAAGAAATAGATGAAAAAAAATATTTTCTTTTCTGCAATATGCAACTAAAATGCTGAAAAACAAACCATTTTGTGACAGGCAGATATATGCTTCACAGTTACATATTTTTGTTAGTTATATATTTTTATCTCAAAATATATATCAGCTTCAAAGTTCTGAGCACATAATATCATTAATAGTAGCATTAAAAATGATGGTTTACAATGTTATAATATGCAGAAATTTATTAGTTTAGTAATGTCTCATCCAAGATACATATACACATTTACAATATCTACAAAACATACATAAACAAGAAATCGGTAGAACCGATGGATGCTCCCCGAATAAATGCCAATTCCAAAAGGGCTATTGTTTAATATGTATTTTGTATGAAAATAACAAAGGGCAATAACTCAAAAATTATGCAAAATAGAGTTACGGTTCTTGCACACTGCACTTTTCCTCATAGAGATCTATCTACCAATAAAGTTTCATGTTAATATCTCTTATACCTTGTGAGATATGCCCCGGACAAAAAATAAGTATGAGAAATTTCAAAGGGCAATAACTCAAAAATTAATAAAGCAAGAGTTATGGTTCTTGTGCACTGCACTGCTCATCAATGAGATCTATCTACTTATAAAGTTTCAAGTTGATAACTCTTACACTTTGTGAGATATGCCCCGGACAAAAAATAAGTATGAGAAATTTGAAAGGCCAATAAGTCAAAAATTAATATAGCAAGACATTGGTTCTTGTGCACTGCACTGCTCCTTAATGAGATCTAACTACCTATGAAGTTTGGTCTTGATATCTCTCATAGTTTTTGTGTTATGCTCCGGACAAAATTATGAAGGACGGATCGACGAACGAACAGACTGTTGGACGGACAGACAAACCGGCAACTATATGCTCACCCTTCGGGGAGCATAATTAACAGATCACAAACATGTTATTGGACATTTTTTAAATGAATTTATAGTATACAGGTGACAATGTATCGTTTTTAAAATACTATGCTAAGAATTACATATTGACAATTTTTTTATTTTATTTCAACTTAACAACCAATTGAGGCCACGTCAGTGTCAGACCACAAGATAAAGGCCACTAACAAACAGATACTGGTTCATGATACCAACAAACAGATACTGGTGCATGATACCCACTACCCAGTTCCATTCACATGATTGACTGCAAACATGCAACAGCCAAAATTATAATTGCTAGTGTAAGATAACAAGGTAAAAGTTACTTAATGATTGCTACTCTTATTTTAAAAACTGTGTTAAGACAATTATTCATTACAAACCTGAAAAAAAAGTAAACTCTGGCCCTAAAGTCCATTATATTTACCATGTGACCGTGACATCACTAAAGGCATCAAAACCAAGACAAAAATGTCAAAACTGGATCTGCTTGAAAATAGAAAATGACCTGTAAGTATTTCATTTCTTTGTCGATGTCTATAGGACATGTGTCAGTCTACGGAGAAAAATACAAACTTTGCACAGAATATAGGATCTCCATCAGCAGCAGAGCCAGGTATTCAAGCACTATGTGCAACCTCGCATACAAATAAATTCAAAGGTTTCACTCCAAAACTTGGCTAATAGGTATGACTGAATATTTAAAATTTTCACTTCTGATTTTCATTTTCTATCTATCTGCTCTTTGTGGAAACATACTTTACAATTATTTTTATGCCCCCAAAGGGAAGGAATATAGTTTCTGAACTGTCTGTCCGTCCGTCCATCCGTCAGAAAACTTTAACATTGGCAATAACTTCCATATTAGTAAGTGGATTTACTTCATACTTGGATACAACACTCCTTTGGACAAGACCTTTCCACTGACCTATATTTTTTTGACCTTGACCCCTGATTGACCTTTACCTTTAAGATCCATTTGTCCAAAAACTTTAACATGAGCAATAACTTCTTTATTAGTAAGTGGATTTACTTCATACTTGGACACAAAACCCCTTTGGACAAGGCCTTAATACTGACCTATATTTTTTTAACCTTGACCCCTGAATGACCTTCACCTTGAAGATCCAATTGTCCAAAAACTTTAACATTGCCCATAACTTCCTTATTAGTAAGTGAAATTACTTAATACTTGGACACAACATCCCTTTGAAGAAGACCTTCCCACTGACCTTAAATTATTTGACTTTGACCCCTGAATATCCAATTGTCCAATAACTAATATCTGGCCATAACTTCCAAATGAGTATGTGGATATACTTCATACTTAAACACAACACCCCTTTGGACAAGACCTTCCCACTGACCTATATTTGTTTGACCTTGACCCCTGAATGACCTTCACCTTGAAGATCCAATTATCCAAAAACTTTAACATTGCCCATAGCTTCCTTATTAGTAAGTGGAATTACTTCGTACTTTGACACAAACCCCTTTGGACAAGGCCTTCCCACTGACCTTATTTATTTGACCTTGACCCTTGAATGACCTCACCTTGAAGATCCAATTGTCCAAAATATAACATTGCCCATAACTTCCTTATTAGTAAGTGGATTTACTTAATACTTGGACACAACCCCCTTTGGATAAAACCTTCCCACTGACCTATATTTATTTGACCTTAACCCCTGAATGACTGGTTATCAGAACAAAGGTCAAAGCACCACTTTCGGGGGCACTGTCTTCTTACAGTGACAGTTCTTGTTTGTAAAAAAAATCAAATTTAAGTTAGTCAGTTTCCAAATATATACTAAAAAATAGCAGGCATTTCGTCACATGAGCTTCTCTGCATATTTTTTTCTTTTTCTATGTCTTACTTACCCCTTTCATATAGTTTAATAACAATGACCAAGTTATAATAATAGAAGTGATACAAAAAAATAAATGAAATCAATGAGACTTCAGAGAAAATGCAACACTACATAAGAGAAAAATTTCTTCTATTTCTACTTCTACTTGAACTCCCGAGCAATCAATACTGACTCTAACTGGGAGGCGCTTTGTGAGGAAAACTGTGTTAAAAAAGTATTATGTGCTCTGTTAAAAGTTTGAAAGATAAAATGTTCTTTCAACACTTTGATTTTTCGTTAAGGGACGTAACTCTTCATTTACACTTTTCAATGCCTATTTTCCTGTAACTGTCTTTAAACGTTTGCTTACCAAAGGTTCTTCAATCAGAAACCCACAATCAGGTGAAATTTGATATTTTTCCAGAGGTAAAAAGGATAAAGTCTTCCTTGACCTTCCTTGGATCATATTTGTGCAAGGGAGGTTACTCTAACATTGCGGAAATAGCCTTAGTTCTGAGTCACGTGACTGAGAAATGGTTTCCGGTTAATTGCAAATATCGGAAAAATTACAAGAAATGACATAATTACTTAAATTATTGTCAGTTTGATGTGACTCGGTCATCATACAGACAAAGTAGAACATATTTATCAAAAAAGTTTTCACTGGAAATCATGGTTTGAGATGATAATGCACCTAAAACTTGACAATGTCATCAGTAAAGAAGTTTCTTTCTAAAATCGATTCAAGCAGCCAGCAAAATCCACTGATTGGAAAAGTTTTCCAAATTGGAAAGTTCACTGTGACAGTTGAAGAAGTCATTGCACAAGGTATACTAGTTTGCAGAATCTTGATAATTATCATATAATGTTTATTGATATCTCTTTTGTATATTAACAAAGGGGGTGGGTCAGTTAGTTGAAATATTTCAAGGTACACATATATTTGGCTGGTTTTGATTCAAGGAAAATCTGACACAATTAAAAACTAATAGGTCCAACACAGTGGAAGAAGTCACACAATGCTGTTTATTGATATCTCAATACACAGGTTGTGTACAGCTGGTGTGTGAATTCCTACTACAGTACGTGCCAGGAGGAACTCTCGTTTTCCTCGAGGTCGTCACGGACTACCCATTTCTTAAAACGCGACCAAATCCTCTGCATTTTGAGGATCACCGCCGCAGACATGGTCACCAAATATCGCGGCGGACGTCCACTAAATGGTTCCACGAACTTTTTCACAGCTAAGAATTGACGTATCGAGGATCACAAAGTTCCTGATTACATGCATTTCAGCGAATTTTACGTTTTAGAATATCATTTAAATATATAAAACTCTCATTCTGATGCATTTGTTTACGAATGCTCGTATTTGTTAACGGAAGGAATGACAATTCAAAACTGAAACTAATTGCTTCTCTGAACAGCTGACCCTATTTTCAGAAAATAAATAGACTGGTTTTCGATTTACACATGTTAAAACTGCTTTCCTATATTTGAAGAAAACATACAACATGTAAACCCTACTGCGACATCTGTATCGTCTATGCCCTTGACAAAATTATTGATCAATTTTGCTATACAATAACAAGCGTTTTCAACAAGGAAGTACATTTAAACCTACACAGCAAATATATTAGAAATTTGGTTTTAATTTTACCAAATGTCACATAATTGGCAGACGTAAAATGCACAGTTTCATTACAGTCATTTCTTTACAGGTTCAGCTTTTCCAGGGGAGTTATGACTCTAATTATTTTCGCGCTGGTCGTCAAATATCGCCGAGATATTTCGCAATGTCGAGACCTTGAGGAAAATCCGTTTTTATCCTCAATGTTGTGGCGGATATTTTTTTCCGCGTCCGCAAAATAAAGTGGAAAATGTGAGTTCCTCCTGGCGCGTACTGTACCTGAGGTATAAATCACCAGAAAATAGATCAAATACTTCACAGATGTTTTCATAAATATAAATGATAGCTTTTTTTATCCATGTTTAGTTTTTTATGTTCTATTAATTGATTGAGAAATAAAAGTCATGTAATATAGCAAGAAAAATCCTCTTTTTTTAAAACTGCCTTCCATTATTTTGTACTGGATTGGGAATAATAAGGCTGGAGGGCCTGGTTCAGCTGAAAGATCTAAAAGTAGGAGTGTATTGACAAAGATGTGCTGAACGACTGCTAGTATGGAGCTAGCTCATTTAGTACAGCTACATACTGGCGACCATGAACTGGTGGATCTGAGTCCAGTATTGGATTCTGCCTTGATTGCCTTCACTCATTAATTAATTTATAATTACACTTTACATTGATGATGTAGATGCTTTTTGTACAGTTTGACTGTCAGTAGGATATCAGCATCTGACAGCAAATATTTTAGGGGTAATTTAGGTCTTTGTATATGACTTGCATCAAAGAGGTTTATCTGTTTATCTCTGTACACTGCCAGCCCCTCTCACTTGGGTTACAGGCAGGACTTCACATCAGACAGTCTGACTGTTAGTAAGAGGTGAGAGAAGTAAAAACTTGGCATGAGAAACATGCATAGATCTGTATTATTTCAAGTATGTATGAGAAAAAAGGTTGAGCTACATGTAGGATGTAATCATGTCAGTCAACCTGAACAAAACAGATTTGAAATTGTGTCTTAAAAAATTGCAAAGATATCCTGACATTTTTTTTGTGTGTATAAATGGAGTTACATCATGGTACAATAAATTATTTATTTTGATGCATTTGTTACAGATTGGTATCTGCTACAGTACACTTAGTATTCAAAACTATTAGAATGAACTATAAAATTGAAGTATCAGAAGAAAAACATTTGCAGTTGATGATAGAAGCTTGATGTAAGAGGCCTTTTTAATAATGATCAATTCATTTACCCCACATTACATCAAAGTAAGGATACATGCTGTTTAATTGCAGAATTATTAGACATATGCAGTGTATTGTGAATGGAACTGAGCTCCATGTAGTGCAATTAATCATCCCATAGTAATCACACCCTTATCCTGTTAGTGTACAATTATACAGTAATGTGGCAGATTGTAGAATGCTGCAGTATTCTTAAATTTTAGGAGGATTTGCTGTAGTGTTTTTGGTGAAGGCAGCCAATGGTAATAGATATGCCCTTAAGCGGATGTTTGTCAACAATGACCATGATCTTTCTATATGCAAGAAGGAAATCCATATAGCTGTAAGTTTTTACTTAATTTATCAAGATATTACAAAATCATTTACTTTTTATACAGAAAAAATGTTTTAATCAAGTTCGACAAGTCACTTAGGGTATCATTTTTCAGATCTTCATTATTTTCTAAATGTTTTTTTTTCTTGTTGTCAGCTAGTTTTAATTTGTTTCCACCAGTTTATGAATAATGCAGTTTTTCCCAGTTGTAAGGCATAAATTATGAACAAACATTCTGCAGTAAATTGCCTGATATTAAAATTCAAGAACTGGCATGATTTATCTTTTTCTTTTCAGCGAACATTGAGTGGTCACAAGAATATTATTCGCTTTGTTGAGTCAAGTGTGACAGTTACACCAAATAAAGTCTATGAAGTTCTTATTCTTATGCAGTACTGTAAAGGTAATGTTCAACTTAATTGTGCAGAAAATCTTTTTGATGGGTAGACTTTATTGATATCAAACTGCTGAGTATTACAAAAACAAATTCTAATGCAAATTGACATACTGAAACAGCTCTTCCTTAGTTGTCTTGAGTTTACTTGTATCAAACCGTTAATTATAAAATTGATCGAATGAATTAAAACTGATCAAAAAAGATTTATTGAAGAAAGTGTCTTGTTAATGTAAATCATTTCTGTTAACATGACATCAAGACACTTCTGTGAAACTATTTCCGGGAAGATTTCCTCAAGGGATGAAAATAACATACACTTTAATAACGCTTAATTAAGTTAAATATCATATCATATATTCACCTTACCACAGTTGCATCTGGTAAACATTAATGTGGTTGCTGCTATTTCAGGTACAGTGATACAGCTAATGAATGATCGTATAAGTCAGGGACTGAGTGAGAGAGAAATCCTTCGTATATTCTGTGATGTTTGTGAGGCTGTGTCCCGTCTTCATCATTGTCAAACTCCTATCATACATAGGGATCTAAAGGTATATGTTGAAACATCATTCTGTCATTGGTTACACTCTATTTTATCTCATATGGGTGAAGTGGTAGGTTGTTAACTGTCACACAGAAGTACATGTAGAATATAGTTCTGTTAGTAAAATTTTATTGAGACTTTTCTATTCGTACTCTCACCTGCGTGGTCTATTGGTTTAGGTTGAGATTTGTAAATCACAAAATCTCTGGGTGATTAAAATTCATACGTTTGTGATCCCCTATCTTGACCATTTATTTGAGAATGTAGGCAGCTTTTTAAAGAAGATGGAGGTTCTAGTGTTAGTCTGCATGGAACAATGGTTAGATAAATAGCCCAATTTAAACTCAACTGTACTAAATCAAACAAATTACAGTTCCTCCTGCTCGTGATGAACATTGGTATGAGCTTTGGAAGCAGTTCATAATTAGGAATGCATTAATTTATTGAGGATTGGATTTATTTTAACATTTATGTTCGGTTCGATTCTTCATTAGGTTTACTTAAAATTCATTTCTTTACATCCAGGTAAGGCTATTATATAAGCATGTGCCACTCTATTTTTGACTAAACAGCTCACTCAGATCAGCCTTGAACTAATTATTCACACCATCAAATTCACTTAGTAGGATAATGAAATAGCTCTAACAACCTAAACTAAGTGAACCATTTTCATTTGACATTTTCAAATCAGTAATTAATAAACAGTCAGTGTAGCAATCAGACACTGGTTTAATGGTGTTCTGTTCTAGTCAACACTAACAAACGATTTCAGGTATTCAACAGTTGGATATTCTTGTTTCGGAAATTGTTATTGCAGAATTATATTTGAAAGGAATATCAGGTTATTGAAAGGGTTACAAAACTGAACCTAAAAATAGTTGTATCATTACAGCCCTGTCATTAATAGTGGTTGATATCAATTCAAGGCTTGTATGGGTGTACAAAAAAATAAACTGAACAAATTACTGTATTGTAGTTGAAATTTTCCACTTAAAATCTCTCTGATACCTCCTTACTCTAAGAATATATGACTTACACCAAAAGATGCATTGCATTTTGCTATAGTCTCATTGTTTATAGTGATGTCTTTTACAGTTAGAAAATGTGCTTATATCAGAGGATGGGCATTATGTGTTGTGTGACTTTGGGAGTGCGACTGCACGTGTGCTAGATAAAGAACAGCATGATATTAAACAGATTGAGGATGAAATACAGAAGTAAGTGGCTACTGAAGGCCGTTCAGTAATGAACCAACATGATGTGAATGTCTCTGTATAATTATAGACTTAACAAGTAATTGTGTTTGAGGATAATTTTGCCATTGTATCAACATTCTATTTTAGTACCAAATATCCATGAAATTCATTAAGTTGATATATTTGAAAAATTTGAATGAAAAATTCAAACCTTTACTATGTCGTACAAACGAAGGTTTGCAATATTGTTATTAGAGGTCAGTAAAGGTACAGAACTATTAGTATGTTAGATCTAGAGACCATTCACTCAACAGTTGGAATGTGGAGCACCCTTACATTGTGTCTTTGATTAAAAAATTTTAAAAGACAGTTGTGTGTGCGGTAGAACTGAGTATCTACCTTACAGCCAAGGCAATCACAGATGGATGATCATGGGTTCAAGCCCCACTACCAACCTTTACCATTTATATATAAATATTGGTTGTTTCTAACAGAGAATAGGAGTCAGGTACTGGTCCTTCCCAGGAATGATGGGTGAACTGCCCACCCAGTATGGTTTTGACTGTTAGAGGACAAACTAAATTAAACTCGGATAAACCAGACCAACAACCTTGAAACTACCTCTTGAAAAAGTACACAATAAATCTGCTTTTATTATTTAGCTTTAAAGATTATTGTAGAAGTGGCAGAGGCAGTGTTAGGAGACAGTTTATAGAGTGTAAGCTCAGAACTATTGTAACTGCTAATAAATAAAATAAGGAGATACAGTAGTTTGGTGCTGACCTCTAAGTTATAGTATATTACGGCATCAAGCTCATAATATTTTTCTTATAAGGTAAGTCTTTACCTTGTATGGTCAAATACATATTTTTGTAAAGTAAATCTGATGCCAGGCAATAGTTGATACATATGTGTTGGTTCCAGGTACACAACTATATCATACAGATCTCCTGAGATGATAGACCTATATGGGGGAAAATCTATTACCACCAAAGCTGATATATGGGTAACTTCAGCAGTCTTTGTATTGCATATCTTCAGCCAAAACATGATAATTATTAGGTTTAATAATGTTTCACAAAATGGAAGAGCACCGTGAGAGTTTTGTATGATGTTTTCAAAGAGGATAGCTTGCAGGGTTGACAATTCTTATGAACTTTGTAATTAGAAACTTGTTTTAAAAAAGCCTTGTTCATTGACAGTTTTTTTTTAATGGTATCTGGTAGTTCTTTTACAAGTGATTAGAAATTTAAAATTTCTGCAGAAAAATAGAATTTGAAGTGTTATGCTGTTTGTACAGTTAATCATTGTGAGTTACTATAATATTGGAACATACCATGTTTATTTCAGGCATTAGGTTGTTTATTATACCGATTGTGTTTCTTCACCCTTCCATTTGGAGAGAGCTCACTTGCCATCCAGAGTGGGAAGTTTACTATACCTGATGATTCCAAATACTCCAAATATACACACTCTCTTATAGGTAGGCTCAAATATACACTCTAATATGTAGGCTCAAATATACACTCTCTCTTATATGTAGGCTCAAATATACACACTCTCTTATATGTAGGCTCAAATATACACTCTTATATGTAGGCTCATATATACACTCTTTCTTATATGTAGGCTTAAATATACACTCTTATATGTAGGCTCAAATATACACTCTCTCTTATATGTAGGCTCAAATGTACACTCTTCTGTAGGGCCACTTATTGACTTTGTTCTGAAATTTGTCCAAACAATTGTCTGACATCACCTGGTGGATTTCAATGGATTTTCAGACATACCAAACCTATTTGTGAATATTGTCTGCATTATTTCAGTTTATTGATTTTCAGCTTTAATTGTCTTTAGTGCAATGATTTTTCAGTGGCTTTGTCCTTTGACACTTAGAGTGTAGGTGGTGGACTTCAACCATTGTTCATAATAACTTCACACATGTTCAGTGCCAAACCTACATGTGCACACCAAGGTTCATTGATCTTCATAGAGTTATTGCCCTTGATGCATTCAGTATGAAAATTGCTTTGTTCAGATAAATATGTAACCACCATATAGAATTCAGTCAATCTTCACACAAGTGTTTTATGCCAAGCTTAGTTATGCATGTTATCTGCTTTTTCCGGTCCATTTATTTTCAGCAGAGTTATTACCCTTGATGCATTCAATTTTGTTAATTTGTTTATAATCTTGGGTGGACTTCAGCAAAACCTCACACAAGTGATAAGTGATAAGCCTTGTTGTGTATATTTTCAAAATTTTCTGTTCATTAATTTTCAGCAGAGTTATTGCCTTATATGCATTTAGTTTCTTTAATGTCTGAGCCTTTTCTCCTACACCCTTGGGTAGACTTCATTCATCTTTGCGGAAGTGATCATTGCAGCTTTCCAACCCTAGTTATGTTTAACTTAAACATTTTCCAGTTCATTGAATATAAGTAGAAATGTGACTATTTTTCATTTTGTTTTTTAATGTCTTCACCGTTCCTACCATACTGTATGGCAGATTTCAGCCAAACTTAACAGAGGTCATTAGTGCCAAGCCTAGTTTAGTGTTTCATCAGCATTTAGGGTTTTGTCGAGTGCTGGGAGACATAATGATGTTTTTCCCTTGAAAAACAAATCTAATTATCTTGATGTTAATTAAAGCTTTTCACATTTGCAGCATATATGTTAGAGATGGATCCAGACAAAAGACCAGATATATACCAGGTTTCCAGTGTAGCATTTCGACTTGCCCGGAAAGAATGCCCTGTGCCAAATATGAATGTATGTACAAGAATTTTACTCTTGCTAATGATAGTTCCCCCAGTAAACTGCATAATGATGTGTGATTGTACTTGTAGATGTACATGTATGTTTTAAAACAAGTGATTGTATTTCTAGGCTGTTGATGTTTGAAGGAGATGCCATTGTGTACATAACCTAACTTTTCATTACCAGAGTTGTCAAAGAAATGTTTAGAAATGATAAACATCTAGATTTAGAACTCAGCTGTAAAAGACATGTCAATGAAGCCGGTCTGAGGACATTTACCTCTTAAGCATTTAAGCAAGTTACATGTTACACTTCATCTCATTGAAAATGCTTTGAAATAATTTGTGACATAATGTATGAAAATATGCTTCATTTTTTTTGGTCAAGGTATTAGAAGTCTGGTATATGTAAAATTTCACAATTTGTTGTTCCAGAAGACACGACAATTTTGACAAATCTTCTCCACCTTAGAAATATTCAGTGTTGAACATATGAAAAATGGTAGATAGGGTTAGGAGTTTTTATAGTAATGCAATTTGTAACAGTGTAAGCAAATTTAATTCTAAGTTAAGTTAAAAGATTATAGTTTTATCAATGATTGTAGAAACATGAATTTTTGTCAGACAAAAAATATGTACATGTTTGCACCATATTTGTGTAGTGATCCATGAATGATTTTGGCTTAATCAATTTTTAGGGAATGCCCATTCCAGACATCTCAAAACTTCCAGTTCCATTGACAGAAAGTGATTCTAGACAAGTGAAAAATACTGTTAAGTAAGTAAGACCTTAAGTTTGGGATAGTGGCAATGCAGAAATTTGATATAAATATCCTTAGTAAACATGGTAATGCCTGCTAATGACAGATTGTTTGAAGAAATTTGATCATATGTATTTACATGTAGCAGTAAATATTTTTTTCTTCAGATTTGAAAATTTTTCAACAAGAGGTAAACATTTTCCAAAGAGTCCTAGTGTTGAGAGCTTTTGAATTAATTGTAGTGAATTACTTAATATGCATTTATCAGTATTTTATCTAATCACAGATGAAATATACTAATCAGTAGCAATAAAGATCATTGTTTTAATCTACATTTTATATTTATTTCAATATCAGAGCTACACCAGTCACAACTGTTGAAAGTACCACTGTAGCTCCTCGCCAGAGGCCTAAGGGACAGAACTCTAGCACAACGAGTGGATTAGCTCCTCCTGTTCAAACTTCAATTGCTCCAAGAAGAAGACCTCAAGCCAATACAAACGGTACAGGTAGCCTTAGATTGTTTCAATTGTTTTCAAGAAGCTCTTGAAAATAAGCTATATTGGGGCTAGCAGCAAGTGGTAATTTACTAAAGTTGTCTTTGAACAAATTTTGTTTTATTTGTTTGTTTATTTCTTGGCTAACTTGGACTGGAATTAATGAAACTGCCCTATGGTGAACTACCTTATTAGAAATAATTCTTGAAAATTTGTTCTTTGAAAAATCATGGTTTTAGGTATCTTGTTGTAAAGTAAAGCTGTTACTTGTATTGACCTCTATTAAGAAAAAGAACACTAGTTACAGATTGCATTGTTGAAAAAACAAAAGATTTCCTGTATTTTTATTGATGAAGTCCTGGAACCAGGAATATGATATACAATGAAGATAGTATAGCAGAAAGAGGTTATATACTGACTGCCCGGCAGCTTGATTTCTTTTCGTTCTTTTGTATCATTCTTGAAGCAGAAAAAGTACTGCAAAGAACAGTTAACAGTTAATTGTGAACTGTTTGTGCCTCTGATTTGTCAGTGTATTTTATGAAATATTCTATTTTAGACTCCACTTCTCAGCAACATGCTCAAACAACAACCCAGCAACAACAACAACATTTACAACAACAGCAGAAGAAACAACAACAAATGCAGCAACAACAGCAGTATGCTCAACAACAACAACCACCACCACAGCCACAAGTCAGTATGGCTGCTGGAGTTCCTCATTCACAGGTAAAACTTTTAGATGATTGAAACCTGCCTCTGGACATGGTATTTTAGTGGACCTGATGGACAGGTCATTCAAACATCTGATTGAAAAAAGGTTGAAGAAAAATATCTAATTATCTACTGATGGTTTTTTAAACCAAAAAAATGGGAAAACCATACATAGGTTTGTGTTTGATAATATGCTTCAGTAAATAATTAGATTAGTAGGCACGGCACTGCCACACAATCAGTTTAAATTTTTTTCCAGAATGAACTGATGAATACTAAATAGCTTAGTGGTTAAAATGATAATTTGTCAGCAGACTCAAATTCAGTGATAAACTAAGCTTGTAGAGAGTGCTGACTAACCCATGTGAACTGCCAATGAAAAATACTGCAATGCAGTTGGACAAAGTAAAATTTCAACCAGTAAAATATGATCTTGTTTAAAGCAGGATCAAACTGTAAGATGTTGAGAATTTTACAAGTTTAACACAAAAATTCAAACTTGAAATTCAATCAGTCTCACTCCATATTTAGATATTTACAGTTGCTAAGGTGAAAATTTGCTTCTGGTTTCTCATTAGGATTTTAAGGCTGTCTATAAAACTGTTGTTACTAGATTAGCAAGGGGAGATGTATTTTAACCAAATCTGTGGTATATAGTTACAATTAATTTGCAATGAGCTCTAAAATGATTTAACTGTAATTTAAAACTATCCTGATTCTTTCCAGGCCCAAAGTTACCAGGGTCAAGTAGCACCTATGTCCCAGGCCCAGTATTACCAGCAGGCCCAGGGTGTATATACGGCCCAACAATACCAGTATTATGTGCGCCAACAGCAGCTCATGCAACAACAAAATATGCAGCAACAGTACAGACAACAGCTGCAACAACAACAACAAATGCAGATGCAGCAACAACAACATATAGCAGTGCAACAACAGGTACATGTATATTAGTAAGACATTCATATTCATTTTAAAAAGAAAGAAACAAAAACTTAAAGGTACATGTAGAACAAGTTACCTGCAATTCATTATTCATGATAGAATAGCAACTATCTTTTTACAGAAAGAAAAAGGAAAAGAAAAGAAAACATGCTCTCAGAGAACATTTCCTATTTATTTTACAATCTGTATGTTTGTATTTCGAGGAAGTAGCAACAACATAACAACATATACCTCTAGGAAATTAATGCAAAAGATATTTGTTTCTAACAGTACCTTCTTATGCAACAACAACAACAACAATTTCAACAACGAGGAGAGTCATCAGACGAGGACCAGTTTAATCTGCTGTTACAAGAAAGACTGCAGGTGTCTGGCGGGGATCCGAGAAATGCTGCTGGAACAGCTAGTAATAATTTGTTTATGACATACTGAAGTAAATTTGAGTCTGTTTTTGTAGAAGATATTAGAGCACAACCTTTGATTTATGTGGTTAGGACATTTTATCAGTTGATGGATAAGTCTTATTTCTTTGGAGATGCCTATGAAAGATTTGGTAGAAATTGAAAAAGAGAATCGAAGAATCCCCGAAAATAATGCATTGTTGACTATTTATTACTGTGATATTTTGTGCTGAAGCATTACATTTTATGAAATGAATATTTCAGTTTGTATGGGAGGAATGTTAGTAAAGTATACTGAGTTTGAAACAAAACATTACTGTCAACTTAGTTTCTTTGCTGAATGTCTGCTGGTTCATCTTTACTGTGATACAATTGATAATTTGTTTCAGGTACCAGTCAGATGGGTGGAGCTAAACCTGTTGAGGGGCAGGCTCAGCTGATTGTGTTCAGTGATAGTGATACGTTGGCTACTCAAGACGTGAACCAAAACAATAAAACATTCCAGAAAACTTCTTTTAAAAAACCTCCAGGACCACTGCCTCAAAAACCACCTAAACCTCCAAGAAATGTAAGTTGCACTTTGATTGTATTTAATATCAGTCTAAAAAAAGTTAAAGTATTAATCTTTTTTATGAATAATGCTTTTTTATTCCCATTATTTCGAAAATATTAAAATTATATAAATATATATATAACTGATCAGTTCTGTTCATGGGTGTATTTGAGCTATGGTGAAAGGTTGAAAGACTTTTAGTTTGAAATTTGTTCTGATTCTTTAAGTGTATGTTTTATTTTGTTTTCCTTATTCTCATATGATAAACATAAAAAATTAAATCAAGAATGTGCTTGCTTAGATACCAAAACACATATTCTTTTCAATTCCTAAGATACATACATGTGCATACTTCATTTACCTCCAAGTATATGTATTGAGGTATGTGTTACGATATTTAAATTAGCTAGGTATATTTCAGGGTGATTCTCAGCCACTGATTTCTATAACTCCACCTACATCACCAAAGCCAGCTCCAAGAGGACACCGTCGTAATGTCAGTGATACATCAGGGTACCGAATGGGTGGTAAGGGTAGTGCATTTAGGGCTTATGCAAGTGGTGCGGGAGAAATGCTCAGTGCCATTCATGATCATAAATCCAAATCTGCAACAACTAGTCCCATAAACTCGCCTCTAAGGTAAATAAGTAATTTAAATGAAGCTTTTCCTTTGTCCTGTCGCTTTTTTTTTTTAAGATTCGGTTGAACATGTAGGTGATGAGGAATTAGAAAAGATAAAATCATTCTGTTTTTCTCTATTGGTTATTACAAGTAAAAATTGTCAGGGAAAATAAAAAGATAAGAACCAAGTATAGTTGTGAGATTCATGGAATGAGATTATGTGTAATTATATAACAAAGACCCTTCTGGAGGAACAAATGGTGAGTGTAAAGTATGTAGACACATTTCTTAAGATTATATAGTAATAAGATCAGAAAGCACATTTAGAGAATGAAAAAAAAATACATTTTTTTCCCCATCAAATCTTGATTGTCCAGAGATCATGCTGAATGAAATTGGATGGGAAAAACCTTGGAATTAGACTGCATTATAGACCTGCAAGCTAACTAATACTGTTTATATATTCATATTTTATAGGTCATTGGGAATGACCAGGACCGTGTCAATGGATGAATGGAATCCATTTGAAGAGGATAATTTTGGAGCTGAAACAGAAGATTCCTTATTTGGAAAAGAGTTTGATAAATTACGGAGAGGTTCAAACAGTAGTAAGTTTCTGGATATAGAAATAAAAAAAGAAGTTCCTTATCATTGTCTCATGATAGACTTATTACACACAGTTTCTTTTTTCTTGCTAGTTGTTAAAATTTAAATGACATGTCTCGTTATTCAAGTGGTTAAAGTTGCTGTTTTCAGTCATTTAGCCTCTCTGTTAAGCCCTGCTACCATTCATTATTTAATGTGAAAAAGTAGGCAGATTCTTGAGGAGAATGAAAGGATAGTACTGGTCCTTCCCAGGAATAATTGTAAGGTTAACTGCTCACCTAATATGACTGACTATTAGAGGGCATTAAAGTTATTTAAACCAATTGACCAATTAATTATGCCCCCACTTCAAAAAAGAGGGCGTATATTACTTTGCAATTGTCTGTCGGTCGGTCCGTAGACCAAATGGTTTCCGACCAATAACTAAAGAATGCTTAGGCCTAGGAACTTCAAACTTGGTAGGATGATTGCCCATCACCAGTAGATGACCCCTATTGATTTTGGGGTCAAGGGGTCAAAGGTCAAGGTCACATTGACCTCGTAGGTAGAAATGGTTTCCGACCAATAACTAAAGAACGCTTAGGCCTAGAAACTTCAAACTTGGTAGGATGATTGTCCATCACTAGTAGATGACCCCTATTGATTTTGGGGTCAAGGGGTCAAAGGTCAAGGTCACATTGGCCTTGTAGGTAGAAACGGTTTCCGACCAATAACTAGAGAACGCTTTGACCTAGGTTCACCAAACTTGGTATGCTGGTTGGTCATCACCAGTAGATGACCCCTATTGATTTTGAGGTCATTAGGTCAAAGGTCAAGATCACAGGGACCTTCATCCTAAAAACGGTTTCCGATCCATAACTAGAGAACGCTTTGACCTAGGTTCACCAAACTCGGTATGCTGGTTGGTCATCACCAGTAGATGACCCCTATTGATTTTGAGGTCATAAGGTCAAAGGTCAAGCTCACAGGGACCTCCATCCTAAAAACGGTTTCCGATCAATAACTAGAGAACGCTTTGACCTAGGTTCACCAAACTTGGTATGCTGGTTGGTCATCACCAGTAGATGGTCCCTATTGACTTTGAGGTCATTAGGTCAAAGGTCAAGATCACAAAGACTTTCATCCTTAAAACTGTTTCTGACCAATTACTAGAGAACGCTTTGACCTAGGTTCACCAAACTTCGAATTCTGGTTGGTCATCACCAGTAGATGACCCCTATTGATTTTGAGGTCATTAGGTCAAAGGTCAAGCTCACAGGGACCTCCATCCTAAAAACGGTTTCTGATCAATAACTAGAGAACACTTTGACCTAGGTTCACCAAACTTGGTATACTGGTTGGTCATCACCAGTAGATGACCCCTATTGACTTTGAGGTCATTAGGTCCAAGGTCAAGATCACAGAGACTTTCATCTTAAAAATGGTTTCCGATCAATAACTAGAGAACGCTTAGGCCTAGAAACTTCAAACTTGGTAGGATGGTTGTCCATCACCAGTAGATGACCCCTATTGATTTTGGGGTCAAGGGGTCAAAGGTCAAGGTCACATTGACCTTGTAGGTAAAAACCGGTTTCCAATCAATAACTTGACAACCCATGCGCCGTTGACCCTCAAACTTCATATCTGCATTTGTCTTGGCCAGTCGATGACCCCTATTGATTTTGGGGTCAAAGGTCAAGGTCACATGTATGTCAAAACAGTTCAGACCAATTACTTGGCTACCAAATGGCATCGTGTTTTGTGGACTGTGAGACTGACATTTTAGATAACATGTATATTTGGTCACTAGGTCAAAAGTCAGTCACAATAATCTGGCCACGTGACTAATTGGCGGCCGACAGGGGGCATACATGTTTTACAAACATATCTTGTTTTTTAAGAGTCAGATTTGTATATTCAATGGTCAGGTATGGAAAGTAAGTAATGTTCATCACTGCAACTTCAGCCTTCATGAAAAACTTCTCTTACATTATTAGTCATTTTTACTCTCTCATATGCTGGATACAGTTGCAGTTAATAAGAAGTAAATTGTCTTCCATACATAATGTGATGATTTGTTTTCTGCAGGTTTCAGAAATTCATAATCCTATATTGTGAACTTTACAATGTAAACATCATTAATTTCAGACATAGATTTTTTACTTGTACATTATATCTGGCTCAAAAGATGAGAAGGTGAAACAGTAAATATGATAATGAAATGTGTCTTATAACATAACAGCACTATTAACAGATACATGTATATTTTGCAGGTATATCGAATGTGAAGAGTCGGGAAGATCTTGTTATGTCAGGGTCAGATTCTTCTACAGATCCATTCCAGAATGCACCATTTAAAAAACATGGTAAGAGCTATTGAGTTTTTAAGAATTATTATGTTCTAAGGGGAGAGCATGATATTGTTGCAAGCTTTCAGCTTTACACTTAAAATTATTTAGTCCATGTTTTTCCCCCTATTTTGCACTTTACTTTTATCTTTCAATCCTTGTCATTTGCAGTATGTTTAGGACAGTAGTATATATTCAGTGTCCAATAAATTATCCTTACAAGTAGAAATAGCGCTTTAATAGAAAGTAAAAGAATCAAATTTATTTTTGGAGATACTAATATCAAACCAGTAAGGTTTGTTACAGAGTTATTGCTGTTCTCTTGTTTAAGGCAGGTATAAGTTACAACTTTTTCTACATTTATGTAAAAACAGGTGATATTATTGGTGTTCCGAGAAATGAACATAGTGTAACCGAAGAAATTTGAAAGTCCTTGTTGAAGACAGCATGCAAAAACATAATAAAGAGCTGTGTGTGGGAATGCTTAAGGAAAATCTTTTCTATCCTCTGTATGGATTTCCCAACCTCCTTTCCTCTGAGACTTTCCTGTGTAATGTTTTCTGTCTCTGGCTTGAATGAAAAAAGACATATACTGTAGGAGTATTAGGAACCCTTCCCACATACATTACAAACATCTTACTTCTGAGCATTAGCCTTTACAGATAAACCTTAGTACTGTTCAGCTTACCTAAGCAAGAGTTATTCTGGGTGAGCTTTTGAGATTGGCCTTATAATTCCTCATCTGATTTGCACAGTTATGATGCCAGTGTAAAAGTACTATTTTACACAAGATGAAAAATTTCAAACATGCTCCATAGTCATGTTTGGGTATGAGCTCTTTTACAGAAATCAAAGTTCAGAAAGTACTGCTAGATTGAATGTCTTGACTCTTTAATAAACTGTCTAATAAAGTGGTCATGTGCTGCATCCACATGTAAGTTTATACTGAGAAATCTTATTTTTTGCCAAGCCAGTTGCTCTTCATTTAAGACCACCCATGAGTTTAAAACTACTATTCTAACAAGATATGAAACAATTCCTATATGATCATATGGGGAAACCAGCTATACTTTATTATATGAAAAAATACATGTGGCTGTTATGATTTCCTCCCATGTAATTCATAAAAAGATTTTTCTCCATTGTTTTTGTTTAATTTTTTGTTTTAGGCAAGTAACGGTCTAAAATGTCAACTTTACATCAGTTATTACATTCCAAAGCATGCATCGCAATCTTTGCTTGTTAATTATATAATAAAAATAACAATATTTATATTTAATACAAAAAAATGCAAAAAGTGCTCCAAATGTTATAACAACGTAATATACATCATATTAGTAAAATGATGTCATGAGCTATCTCAAGTGGACATTCTTTGTATAAATGTTTAATTTAATAGCGTTTTTGATGCAAAATAGTGTTCTTAGTTGTGATTTCAAAGAGTATGAGTCTAGAAAATTGTTACCGATGCAGTTGTAACTGTGATGCTAAACTTAAGAAAAAACGGAAACGGCATTATTAGCCAAATTCCCTCGCTTTCACCAGTGGGTGTAAATTGTAATGGCAAGGAACCGAATGTCCGCAACCATAAACTATAGGTCAAATTTCTTTCGTGATTAGAATCGAAATAATAAATACGTTTCTATATTTTATCGGTGAATAAAATATGGGCTAATTTATTATTTCTTATTTAAAAAGATAAAAATGTACTTCATTAGTCTTCTATTCTTTCTGTAACTAAGAAAAGATCAAAGTAAATGCATGAAAGAAGTTAAATCTATGACATATACAATAAAAGAAAATATATAGAAAACTAGTTTTTTTCTGATGTAGATAGAAATATATTCTAAAGATTTTGGCCGATAGAAATGTAGTCTAAGACTTTGGCCACAAGGCTAGTGCCCTTTATAACCTTGGGTTGATTGTCAGACATTTGCTTCAATAAAGGTTAAAGTTCAGTCTGCTATCATGAATGTAGGTGAGGGATTCAGGACTAACTGTGTTTTCTCTGTTCTACTGTAATTTCTCAGTATATTTGTACTAGCTCTTGACAATGGCAAATTATATATTATGTATTTACTTAGATTTATATGGAAAATGTAATAAACTTAGTTTTAAATACTTCAAGTGAGTGAATTTTTAAACATGAATTAAAACTTAGAATAGTACAATTATTCTCAATACAATGTTAATTATCAGCTGGAAATACATAGGCAGAGTGAGACCCCTGACCTCTAGAATCTTAGGTTCAAATCCCATATGTGGAGGTCATGTGACTTCCACATTCTTTCACTTAGCATGAGCACTTTTCAAAATTTTAGGAAGCAGTCATTCAAAGTATTTGATATACTCATAATTGCTTTCATTACAATCGATGTAAAATGAATATTTTTACAATCAGATGCTTTTGAAAATGTAAGCTGTTAGTGATTAAGTACTAGTAATTATCCATAAGAAGATTATCACAGGGTTTCAGTGGCAGTGAAGGAATATATCAAGTATAAGGGAAAATTAACATAGAAAAAATTATTGGTGAAATATTTAGAATGTTGATATAATTTTCAAAAATAAGATGATTAGTAGAATAAAGATGTAAAAACAGGTTGAACAGTTTTATAGCACTTTACAAATACATCTGACTTGTCAACTTACAAAATTTAGGAAAGAAAAGAAGATGTATAATTACAGGGTGTTTGTGCTATCTTATGCTACTTGTATGTAAAAAATGTTCTTCAAGCCCTCGGAAAGTTTCAGCCATCTGTTTGCCCTTCCATATTGTATCTGTTTATTATCAGTGCATTATAAATTGTCTTTAACACTTATTTAATATTTCATGCCTGTTTGCTTTTTAAAGGTAATATTCAGTTTGAAAGTAAAAACCTTGCTTCCCTCTTTCAAGTGAATACTGTTCAATAATTGCACAATGACAACATGTCAACCTTATCTGCACAGATTATATGAATACCCTATAAACTGCTATATATAGATAATGATACACATTTAAAAGGCAAACAGACTGAAATTTTCCTTTGGCATTTGCAGGTACTCATGTAAGATAACCACTGCTCTGCAACTAGTAGGACTGCATGAGTAACCTCCCTTCCCTGAATCTGTGCCTGTGTAACCAACCATAAAAATACCAGTATGCCTTCAAGACTGCCTGTGTTCTTCTTCATGCCTGACTGAATCTTGATGTGCCTGACTGATTCTTCATACCTGGCTGAATCTACTTGGATTCTTCTGTGCTTCTCTGGTGCAAGTCTGCAAGAGTTACTTCCCCTGCATTCCTAGGATACATCTCTTCAGAGAAAGATGAGCGTGCATTTCTTGAGCTTGGACAATCTAACTTTTGGTAGTCAGTGTGCATTTATTTGGATGCATATTATAGCTTTAGTAGTGTTGGTTTTTATGTTACTATGAAAAAAATGGTTGAAAGAAACTTGGTTTTGCAATATTACTTTTGTTCAGATGTCGATTAAAAAATATATAGCTTTTGTTTTTTATTTACACATCTTTAAAAACCTGTAAAACGTATGAAGCATTTAAAAAGAAGATTCTGTTTTAATCTAGTAAATTGGTAAGGAAAGGTGAAAATAGCCTGTCTTGTACCAAAGTGATATAAGTTTTATTTTTCAAGTTTGCAATATTTGTTTCAGAGTTACAAATGGAAGCACAACATATAACTCTAGGAACAATATGGGAACAGTGAGGATAATCAGAGTTATTGATTCTTATACATGACAATGTCTGCAGGGTTATTGTAATTTTTTTTTGCTAGTGATGATATTTCCGATTTGTTTGTATGAATGAATTTTAAGCATAGTTTTATACCTGTGAAGGGTTGTGTCATGGTATGGTTCATGTCTTGTGTCTATCTGTTTGTCTGAGCTGCAGAATAGATACTAAGGGGTTGTAGGAAACGAAAGGTAACAGTAAATCTTGTTTGATGTTCTTATTCTGTAAGCTTCTAGGTGGCCGTAAATGTTCTTGAGTGGCTAAAAAACAGTGGGGAAACCCCTTTAGCATCTATTCATAAGAAAGTCTGGCTATCTGTCTTAGCTATTTTTTGTGCAGATCACTATAGTTCTCATCCAGTTTAAATGAAAAACAGTATGCAGTATTAACTTGAAGACTTGGTGTGTATGACATTGTCAAGGTGGACCAACTGCATTAAAAGAAGGGTTATGTCTGTTTGTGTGACATATTTCTTAACAGTATAATTTCTTTAACAACAAATAACATTGGTCAACTACTAGTTTTCAACCAGTTAACATTTAAAATACTATACATACATATAGGCTTATGAGAAGTAGATGTGTGTAACACAGTGAAATAGGGACAACTCATTTTTTTTAAAGTTATCTGCCCTTGGCTGTAGGATTCACATACATAGCACCTTTTTGAAACTTATGCAGTGAACTGCTGCTACAGTTTTCATCTGATTAAAATGAAAGTTAGTACAGGCTATCTACATGTACATAAAGACTAGATATGCATTCCTACTTTTTACAAATAATTTAAAGACTTCCTCTGCTGATCATTTCTATTCAGCCAGCTACATGAGTAAGTTCAGGTAAATATTGCTCTGCTATGTGGCCATGTGGTCATATTCTTGCTTTGATGGTAAGATTATAGGCATCTTTACTGTACTAGGATTGATTTTGTTGCTGTTAGGCTGTCTCATGTTTATTTCATTTGCATGGCTACTTCTTAATGCATAGGAAAAACGATGTTAGAGAGATTTAAAAATAGATTATACATGTATATGAAATGTTGCTATTAGTAATCTTATATTTTTCTTTCTATTGAAACTTTGACAGAAAATGCAACTTGTAAAAGACAAGGCCTTCTTGTTTTCAAGTTTTGTTAACCCTTAACCTGCTGGAACCAAAGTGATTAGTCTTTGCCACCAGTATAGAGCCAGGCCAGCCTGCACATCCGCGCAGTCTGACCAGGCTCTATACTGTTGGTAGCTCCATTTTTGTATTTTGATATTGAAATCCCTTAAACTTGAATGGACTGTTCCAAATTCAAAGCCAGGTAAATCCATTACAAAATTTCAGCGTGTTCAGGGTTAAGGTCTTCTTTTCCTTGTTTAGATTATTGTAGGTGATGGATTGTAAAAAAATAAAATATTATTAATGATACATGATATTTAAGTGTCTTGTAATACTGTATTCTTTTAACCTCTTGGATTTGATACTGTTTGGGAGCTGGGAATACATTTATTTTGTATCATATGAAGCTGTTACTGTTCACAACAATGCTCTGAATGTAGCTTTGGTTTTTTACATTCCTCATTTTGTAACTATTTTACTATGAAAAGAATTATAAAACAGAATTTTGTGAAACGCAGCATGTGTCATCAATGTTTAATGGTGAAGGTAATGTTTGCATATAATCTAAAGAAACATTTTTTTTCTTTGGTGGTCACACAAGGTATTCAGTCTTACACTTTCTTTTGGCATATGTATACAATTTTCTGATTAAATTTTGGTATAAATTGCTGCTGGTAACAAAATTTTGTTGGCCTAAGTTACTTTATTTAGGAGAAATTTGTCCAAGTAAAGTTTTGTTATAATGCCGAAGCTCCAGATCTTTGGCCCAAAACATTTTATCATGAAATTGAAACAACATTTTGTACAGTAATATATGTTATAATTTTTTAACTCAAGAAGTCTCCTTTTTACCCACATATACAAAGTCATGTGTAAGTTTTCATCCTATTTTCTGTACATGGCTGCAATCTGTAATTTACCTGAAACAGATAAATCCAGTTTTGTATATTGTCTTTTGCATCAAAATTCTTTATTAACAATATATTCATCATGTTTATGTTATGGTAAGGTGATATTTGCTGAGGAATTCACAAATATTTTTGATTGAAGTTCTTGATTTGGTATATGTTAATCATTCACACCACAAAAACTTTTATTGATCATTAGTATTATAGTAGCTTATTGTGTTGTCTTGCCATGTACAATAGTTTTACACATTTGTTGTCAAGGTTGTACATTTTTCTTACTAAGTACAGGAAAATATAAAATGTGGTGGGTATTTTCAGAGTGTCTGTTTTGCCTGGTTTTAAAACAGTCCAGGTGATTTTAATTGCAAGGATATAAATATTTTGTCATTTCATTGAAGTAGTGTGATTTGACTCCACAAAAGATTATATCTAGTACAGAACTCAAATTCTGCTTTAAGAGATTTAGTAGATGCATAATTACTTAAACCTGATCGAATATTATGGATACCTTTGAGTTCTCTAAGGTCAAGGTCATGTCACACTTATTCTGTCTTTTATTAAAAGATGAAAACTGACCTCTCCAACTTTTGAAAAAGCATCTTTTTAAAGACAAAGCAGTTTACAGCAGTATTAATCAAAGAGAGTGATAGCCTTTTTTTCTGTAATGGAGGTGTTCATTAAAAATAAAACTATACTTGTATATAAATGAAAGTCTTCATGATTTAAGTAGAATGTGTTTGAAAGTTCAGTAAAGGTTGTCCATTTACAAAGTTTACTTTTTGTTTTGTAGAGTATTTGTATGTGGCCAGATTAAAAATCCAGTACTGTCGGATACCCAGTCTTTTGATTTTGTAGTTTCTTGTTTTCTTTCTTATATTCTGTTTACCTTTTTTTGAAAGTGTATATTGTATATTAAACATTTCCTGTTTATTTTGATTCTGTTTAGTTTTGGAAGAATTTTTTGTGCTATGATAAAGGGAGATAATACAGAGATAAACATAACAATACATATTTTTCAGGTATAGTTTATTTGCAATAGTCATGCATAATAATACTAACTATTTCATTAAACTTTTATCATATATTGAAATGTTGCTACTGTAATACAGGTTGTTGTGGCTTTGATGATTGGGGTTTTTGAAATAAGCTTCATGTTACAATATTTTCAATCCAGAAATGTCTGTCTTACATGTCTTTGAATGTTTGGGTAGTTTTTTTTAGAAATGTTTTAAAAAGTTAAAGTAAGTTATTACTTGTTGACAAGTGACTTGGTGACATTTTTTATTCTAACTTGAAAATCTGGTAGTTTTGAAATGAAGTGTGATTTTTCTATTTGGAGATAACACATAGGAAAAATGAATATGTTCCTGTATTTTATCATTGGAGAAAATATGGGTGTCATTTGGATGCAAGAGAAATAATCACAATTACAAGTGATTAAATATATACAGCCATTTCAGTAAAACATATATCCACCCTTAGGAAGGCACTTTCAAAATGGACCAACCAACTTTAGAAGTTAATTTTACAAGAAAAGACCCCCTATATAAAAAGACCACCCCTAACATAATTTCTTTATTTTGCCTTCCTGAGATAGGATATATTTTTACTGGAATGGCTTTTTTTTTCGATATGAACTTTTGAACTATTTTTTATATTAAAAGTTACAAATATTTAATACTATTCTTTACTCTATGCAACTGTTTTCTTTCAGAGATTTTACCATGTTTCAGATGTACACATATTTACAGAAATGTTAGTGTCTGCCACATGTAAAGTAGACATACTTGTTAACATATTTGTTACTGACATATCTATGTTAGAAAACTGTTTAAATCTGAGAGAAGTTTGTTTTGTCTTTGAGACCCCAATAGTGTAAAAAATCATTGTGATATATTATCCAAATGAGCTTTTGTAATGTTTGATTGTTCTATGTTACAGTTAGACTGCACACTTAAAGTAAAATTTTAGCATAGGAAAGCTCATGTTTTCTTCAGATACACAGAAGAAAACTTTGTTTATTTCTTTACTTTTAATTTGTCACATACATGTTTATTACAGGCTCAAAACCTTTCATGTGCATTGTTAACATTACAGTCTGTGTGCAGAACATTTTAACATTTGTTCATATTCTAAGTGGTTATATATGGGACTTTTATAGTGTATATAATTTTAGAATACAAGTCAATTAGTAAAGGTCAATAGTTGTTAAGTAGAAACCACTTCAGTGTCCTATATTTTTTTTTCTTGAATACCGCAGTCTGTTTCTGTATAAGCTCAGAATTTTGCCTGTAAAGTTGTGCACTTTTTTCATCAGTAATTTATGATAGGGAATTTATGCATGTTGACACCAGATATTATCAGGAGTTCTACACATGGCTACATCATAACAAGTAGTCCAGGTATATTGTATCATTTTCTTGTATCTTCTGTTTCTATATGTTTTTTAAAAAAGAAAATTGAATTTACCAAAATATATGATTTAGTGTTATAAAAGGAAACTAAAATATAAGTAACTGTTGAGATTTTATAGAAAAACCAGTGTCAGAGTTGATTATTTATATTTTTTATATGCCTGTTTGAAAAATGGGACGTATTGTGGGAACGCCCATGGCGGGCGGCGTGCAGTTTTGTCCGGAGCATATCTTCAACGTGCATGGATGGTTTTAAATGATACTTGGTTCCAATGTTCATCATGGTGGGGGGGTAGTGTCATGTGCATGAACCAGGTCTATAAGTCAGAGGTCAAGGTCAGACTTAGATGTCAGAGAGCAAAACTTCTACATGCATTGAGGGATTTTAATATAACTTAGTGTAAATGTTTACCATTAAAAGGCGGAGTCTTGTGCAAAATTCAGGTCCCTGTGGCCAAGGTCAAGGTCACAGACAGAGGTCAAAAGTTAGATAAAAATATGAAAATGTGAGTATGGACTATTTTGTCATCATGAATTGAGGTATTCTATTACAAATGTTCACCATCATGAGACTGAGCATTAAACGCATAATCCTGGTCCATATATGTAAGATCAAGGTCACTAGAGATGATGAAATGTCCAGATTTCTCTTGAGCATATCTTCTACATGCATGGAGGTATTTAAGTATTACTTTATACAAAAATTCACCATCATAAAATGTAGTGTTGCACACATGAACCAGGTCTCTAGGTCAAAGGTCAAAGTCACACCTATGGGTCAGTGGAAAATGCTTGTCTGGAGCCAGACTTCTACATGTATTGAGAGATTTTAATATAAATTGGCACAAGTGTTGACCATTGTAAGGCGGAGTGTCGCATGCAAAATTCAGGTCACTGTGGCCAAGGTAAGTGTCTCATATAGACGGGCGTTTTTTGTGACAATGGCACCCTTGTTTTATTTGTGTCCCAACAGTTAGTTATTCAACTTCAGATATATTATATGCTTCAGAAGCCTTCCATTTATGAAACCAGGAACCCTGGGACCAGTCTAAGTTCTTTTCTTGTATGATTGGTCTAAACATTTAATGATGTCATTTTGAGCCAGTTAGTGATCAGATAGGTCAAACTGCTTTTAGAGTAGTTCTGTTACACTGGAGTTGCTGTTTTAGCTGAAATGCTTTCACATAACTGAATTTATTTGTTTAGATTATGAATGTTATAAATCTGTTGATTTCAGCATTAAATATGTTATAGTATATATGAAAATAGCATTCTCATGCATATTGAACATTGATAGATAATTTAGAAATTCTAGACAATTTGATTTGCCATTGACTAGAGCTAGTGCAATACATGTGATATGTACATAAACACACAAATATAAACAAATTAAAACATTGTTTTATTCTTTCTTGACTTCCAACAATTTTGCCTTTTAGCTTGACTGAACAGAAGTTCTATTTTTATTCAATATAATTATGCTTTCACTTGCTCAGGAAATGAAAGAAAAAAGTCCCCCTCTCCCCCCCTCTACAACTCCCTCCCTACCTTAATTGTCCCTCTCTCTGACATTAATAAAAGAAGAAAACAATTTAAAAATAAAGATAGTTCTAATGGGTAAAATGTGTACTGACCATAAAGAATGGTTGAACTTTTTATTTTCACAAACTATAGATAATACCCTGGTGTTCATTTTCACTCTGTATAATTTCACTGATAGAAATCATTGGTTTGAGATCAACTGCTGAAATAACATAAAAAAACAGAATTAACTTAAAACAGCACATGATATTGGCATTCAAGTAATATTACTGTTTACACTGATGAAGTACAGATTTCAGAGTCTGATCTTTAGCTCAACTAATATGTATATCTTTCAATAGCCAGCACTTGTGCAGAAAGTGACATCTGTCTTTTTTGTCCTTGACCTGCGTATATAAATAACAAAAATAACTCTTAGAATTTTATGGTGGTATTTAGTTAAGAAGATTGCTTGGAATGCAGATGGTTGATGTTGGATGAGTGTTCATTTTTAGCTCGACAATACGAAGTAAGTCGAGGTATTCTGCTTACCCTGGTGTCGACATTGGCGATGTCACACCCTTTTAAGCTTTGCATGCAAGTTACTATCATGCATATTTCTTACTAGTGAGCAGTGTTTAATGATTCAATACTTCACTAATGTCTTCAAGGGCATTAAACAAACACTTTAGATAACTCTTGACCAAATTTAAGGCAATTATTGCCCTTTTTTTACTTAGAAATCTTGGTTAAAGTTTTGCATGCAGCATACTATCATGCTTATTTCTCAGTAAACGTTAATAGGATTGACTTGAAACTTAGTAAAAATGTTTTGGGACATCAGAACTCTGAGTAAGGTAACTCTTGGCAGAATTTATCGTAAATTATTGCCCCTTTTAAATTTAGACATTTTAGTTAAGGTTTTGCATTAATAAAAAATGTTTTACATATAATTTACTGTGATGTGATATTTTTAAAGGAACTATGATTATTGTTCAAATACTTCACTAAGGTCTTCTGGGGCTTTAAAAAAACAAGCTACATAACTCTTGACCAAATTTTGTGCAAATTATGACCTTTTTCTTTACTTGGACATTTTTATTAAATCTTGTACACAGCTTACTGTTGTGCATATATCATGGAAGTCAGCCATGATTATTATACCCCCTGCAACAAAGTTGTTGGGGTAAACTGAAATTACTTTGTCTGTCTGTCAGTCCATCTGTTAATAAACCCAATTGTTTCCAGACCATAAATTGCTGTCAATACCATCTTCCTCCATGAGAACTTACACATGTACTTAAGCCCAATCAAGGATGATCCTTATTGATTCTAGACTCAAACCTTTAGAGGTCAAGGTCAAAATGCCATGGAATAAGGAAACTGAGGACCATACCTTGCTTCCTTTATCTCCAACCTGCATGAAAACTTAGTCATGGACTTCAACCTCATCAAGGATGATCCCTTTTGATTTTAGGGGTCAAAGGTCAAGGTCACAGTAGATAGACATTAAGAAATCAATTTCCAGATCATAACTTGCTTTCATCTTTGTACATGAAAACTCTAACCTGGACTTACCCCACATCAAGAATGACTCCTATTGCTTTTGGGGTCAAAGGTCTTGTCACAGTGCTTAGACATTGTTTTTTGTCACAATGTTACCTATATATTTCAGAAGCAGCTTTAAACTAATAAGCTATGAATAGTTGAGTGTTTACGTACAGCTCTTGTTTTCAGTGCAGTAATAACTCGCATTGTTACTATGTTATAGGAATTACTTTAATGGAGTAGTTCAGCATGGTAGACACAGACTTTAAGTAAATTTCCAAAATTAAAAAAAAACAAGCAAAACAAAAAAAACAAAAAAACAAAAAAAATGGTAAAATTGGCAGTCCTGTAAAATGTGAGAAGTTGAAAGGTATTTTTACCTACAATGACTTCCAGCTGTCCAATCATTTTATATCTAGGAAAATATTTAAAGCTTGTCAACATACACCTTACTTTCTTATTTAGGTCAAGCTATGCCTGAGGACATAGCCCTGTTCTGCAAAATAAATGTGCTTTACAACATAAGCAGGACAGGCCCTATCATTTCACTTGCTTAGCTGTCTTTTGCCATGTTAGTGAGAAACTGCATATTCATTTGATTTGTAATTTGACATTTTCCTTACAGAATGAGTAAAAAATTATAATATCTGTTGGTAAAAAACATTTCCCAAAAAGTCATTTGCCATATGAAAGGAGGAATGATCTTGTCCAGAACTGTATGTCAGTATGAATTTGTTGTACGATGTAATTATTATATTCTATGAATTCTATAATTACATGTTTTGTCTTTTGATTTCAGATTATATGTCAGGCAGTGATGCAGATGATGACATGGATGGTAATTTAGCAACTGCAGACAGTCCAGATAACACTGTTACAAGTCAGCAAGAAAATCAAAAGTCACAGGAACCTTTCTCTGTACGAGCAGCTCTTGGAATGTCTTCCAGATACAACAAACTTGTTGACACAGGTGATGATAATGATGATGATTATCATCAAGACAACAGGAACACTACTGATGATAAACCTTCAAATAAGTATAACAAACTAGTCGATAAACGTAAAACTGAGAATAAAATGAGTAAATCGAAGCAAGGGAGGCATAGTGACCATCAAAGGAAAGCTAGTCTTGAACTGAAAAGGGATGTTGCAAAGAGTTGTAAGAAATATGAAGAAAATTTAGAAAAGTATAAAAGGAATTTACCAAAGAATACACAATTAAGTGCATCTGGTGCCAGTAACTAGGCCTCGCAGGAGGCGTGAATCAAGTTCGTCTCATGCCGAAGAAGACAGTCTGTCAGAACAGAAGGGAACTGAATTTTATTACCGTGAACTGGATGATGAATATGGAAGTCGTCCAAGTGCTCATGTGACGAAAAAAGATCATGATGTTATTTCTATGGTTTCAACATCAAGTCAGGAGTATGATCCGACTCCAAAGCATTTACCAATACCTGCACCAAGAAACAGTACAGGTGAACCAGAAGCATCTTCAACACCACCAGAAAAGCCTGACCCGATTATTGGACATGAACATGGAGTGCGACCTTTGCTTGATGACGATGAACTAGAAAATGCATATGATGGAAGTAATCCAACACCAAAATCATCTGAGATTGGAAGTGAAGCAGAAACAATCTATGCATCCCCGCAAAGTTCAGAGCCAACTTCACCTGTTCCAAAACCAGAAACTACCGATGTATTTGGAGCTGCTCCATTTAGAAAGAGAATGTCACGAAAGAAAAGGCCAAGTTCTGGAAATTATTCTGGGACAAAAGTAACTGCAAAAGAAGATATGTTCAAAACAAGCACTCCTGCCAAACCATCTGTACCACCAAAACCAAGGCATTCATCAAAAGCCTCACAAAATAAAGAGGATTTTGGGAAACAATTTTCTACAAATAGACACAGAAATCGGAGACATGCATCAGGTGGAGAAATGAGAGTTGGTCTGTTAGCAAGAAGTGACGATAGTGACAGTGATGATGCAAATGTGAACGATATTTTTGGAAATGCTCCTTTTGTAAAAAGGTCATCTAGTTCAACAGATGCAGTTTTACATGTATCTCCTTTTTCAGAAAAATACCATAGTAACTTTATGTCGAATGAACCAAGCTTCCCAAGTAAGGCAAATGGCATAGCAAGCAGTTTTAGTGTAGATAGTTTGAATCTCAGAGCTGAGACTGTACAAGACTCATTTGGTGCCATTCCTTTTAATGCTATGCAAACTCGATCAGGCAAGCTCTGTGATTTCACAGAGCAGAGCTATGAGTGAACAACGGTCATCCTGTTACAGTAGTTCCTTTCAAGACAGTTTCTAGTCCTGTAAGTTCCCCACCAGCCATTCCTGTTTCGACCAGATCTTCAGCCAGTCCTGTCACTCGTCCTATTCCAGCACCGAAACCAACACGCTTCCAAGAATCAAGTATGTCTGTGAGTAAAAGAGAACGAGAATCTCTTAAAGCACGGGAAGTCAACGAACCTGCTCCAAATTACCACAAGTTCAAAGATGAGTCAGACTCTGATGAAGATCATTTGGGTCAACTAGAAAAACCAAAATATTTTAAAAGCAAGCAATCTAGAAGTCCAAGACCTGCAGGACAGGAATATTGAAAGTTCGGCATTTTCTAATATGAGTTTTAATGATGATTTTGACGATGAAGAGCAGGAGACCTCCAACATTGGAATGTCTGCCTCAATTGCATGAAGGAACTTTTCATGTAATGAAATCAGCACTAACTCAAAATTTGAATGTCGGACAAAATCAGCAGACAGGATTTGTGAAAGACCCTTCGCCAGTCAATCAGGACTCAATAAAGCCACCAAATGAGGGTGATTATGATCCATCGACTTGGCCACGAAAGCGACACAAAGTTCCAGGCAAACAACATGCAACGGCTGAGCCATTTACTGTCAAGAAAAGGGTTGATAGTATATTCAGATAGAGTCTGTAGTTATATTTTAGTCATAAATTTGTTACTAGGATTATTGTGTTGATCACCGTTATTTATTATTATATGTTACCTTGAACTGTGCTGAAGTTTATATTATTATGATTGTGTTATTTATTTTCAGTGTATGTACTCTCAAAATGATAATTGTTATTTAAAATACTCTGTGATGTTATAATAGTTGATATTGTGAAAACTTATACTTAAAACAGACTGTGAAGTCTGTATGTTGTGACAAAACACACCTGGCTTCTCTTTTTGATGAAAATATTGCTGGCCTATCAAAGCTGTATTTCAAACATCATATCATAGAACAACTAATATCACTTTAACTACAATTTATATGGAAAAAGAAAAGCAGGCATTTCTTGTCATTCTATTTCCAACTACATGAACAAATTTTTAGTCTGTTATGGACATCCTTGCTTTAACCTTTAGCCTGCTAAAAATCTTAAATGGACTTGTCCATCTTTCAGTTTGGAACAGATCCATTAATTGTTTACAGGGGTGCTTATTAAAAATTTACCAACTGAATGGTGAATAGTGCAGAACATGATCAGACTGCATGGATGTGCAGGTTGATCTTGGTCAGCACTGATCGCAAAGGCAAACTCAATTGCCACCAGCAGGAGAAAGGTTAAATAATCTTGCCTAAGAATTTGAAAAAAAAAAATGTTTAAAAAAAGTTGTAGATTTGAAGGTGTACTTAAATGCAAGACTTTTGCCAGTCACTTAAATTTTGAGATTGTACACGTTCCATCATATGTTGTATATGTATCCATTTAGAATCAAACCAGGTGTTTTGTCTATATACACAGAAATCTACTGTCTGTGAAATGTTGCATGTTAGAATTCCTTTGGTGCATTTATTCTTGGTTTATTAACTGCAGTTTCTGTATAAAATAAAACATGTTCAAAGTTTAAATAAAGGTTGTGATTGCCAGTCTATGTATCCAAAATATTTACAACTTTACAGCCATTTAATTGTAAGAAATATAAATTGTTTAAATGTTTATTGTTTAAGGTCTTTCATGGACATAATTATTAAAAAAAATATAAAATAGCAAATATTTAAAAAGATATACTGTGAGAAGAAGTTCAACTGTGTTGTCAGAAAAAAATTGTTTTGGACATCTCCCTTTACCTAAATTGTTTAGGGCATTTAATTTACTGCTGTCTACCATTATTACTTGTATCAAAATTAGTCAACTACCCCTTATTTATTTTGTGCACTATCAGGAATACGAAAACATAACATTTTGACAGTGTCAGGTTTTTTGGTTCAATATATATATTTTTGTTTGCTACAAAAATTTCAGCATTCTACAAAACTGTCACTGAAAATTAAAGGGTCATTTTATCAGTGGGTAGGGTTATTAAATTCATAGTTAGGGGTCAATCTGCAATTTTAGACTGATAATGGGATTTGTTTCAGTTCTTAGAACATCTTCCAGTTGCCAGGCAATAATGACTTCTAATCATTGGCCTTAATTTGCTGGCCTTACTGCCTTACCAAATTCTTGTCTTTTCTGTATTTTGTATGCATTTAACTCTCCACCAAATTAGTTGTAAAGCTTAAAAAATGTGTTTTAAGCTTGCTATGCAAACAGACTGTTAAGAAAGACTTTGTGTTACACATTGATTTTGATCGCTTGAATTTTGACAGTGTGAATAAGTGGGAAGGTTGTAGATTAGAAAAGAAATAGGTGTCCATGCTTATGAAAAAGGTTTTGCATCTAAAGAATTTGTTGTTTATTTCCTAACAACAAATGTTGGGCATGCAGCAACCCTGATATCTGATCATCTGTTGTTCATTCAGTCTGTCAAACGATCGTGTGCATTACTGCTAGTGGGTGTCGTCTTGTTGGAAATCTTCTGTTTTTGACATAACTTTTTCCTCATGTTTACATTGAATTGGGTGAAATAAAGTTTGCTAGTCAAACAGTATGTATTTTAATTTAAGTTGTTTATTTGATTGATGATTATTTGTTTATTGATTTTTGAAAGTTCGTTTGTGTGAACATACATTCCTTGTTTTTGTTTTTAATCTGTTAGCAAACTGTAACTTGTGTGTGTATTTAGTTTGAAGGACAAAATTGAAATCCTTATCAAAATATAGACCTTCTTCTCTAGTCCAAAAGTTGAACTAATGTTTCGTGTTCACCTTTTTCAAAACTCTGTTTTGTCCAGCACTGTTAAACTTACCATATAAGAAAGATGTCTTCCAGTTCCCTTTTCTGTTTATTTTTACTCCATGCATTATAAAAATGTGGAGGATTATTATGACACTCATTTTAAATACTCATTTGCACAAAATAAAATTTGGATATTGCCAACAAACATGTGTTCTGGTGAAGTTTTTGGTTCAGGTCAAATTCTTTATTCTGCTCAAATAAGATGTTACCAGTTATTCTAAATGGAACTTGTTTTACTTGAGAACATCTGTTTTGACCTTGCTCTTCTCGAGAATGTCTGGTTGGAATTTTTTCAGCATCAGAACATCTATTTGGACCTTGTCTTACTTGAAAAAAATACTTATTTCAAATTTAAACTGTTTTACTAGAAGTTTAAGGTCACTATACACATTTAAATTTTTCTATTTTCATGCACTGATTAGAACAGTGCTATACATGCTCCCCCTCTTCAAAGAAGTTTGGGCCATATAGTTTTGCTCATTTCAGTCTCTCTCAAGACCAAGCGCTTTCCAATCAACTAAAGAACACATAAACCTAGGACCTTTACACTATGGAGGTTGGTTTGGCATATTAAGTAGAAACCCCTTGTTTTTGTACCTAGTGGTTCAAAAGTCAAGCTCACTGGTCTGCATGCTCAAACTTCATATGACGGTTGGTATGATGAGTAAAAGACATTTTTTGGGCCTACTGGGTCAAAGGCCAAGCTCACAGAGGCCTGCACTCTGACAACTGTTTCTGATCAGTAACTCAAGAACATCTGAACCCAGGACTCTGAATCTTTACAATATGGTTGGCCATAATGAGTAGATGATTTCTGACAGTTTTGGACTCACAGGGTCAAAGGTCAAGCTCACAGGGGCTTGATGACCCTAATGATTTTGGGCTCTCTGGGTCTGAACACAAGCTCACATGGCCTGCATTATTGAACGGCTTTTGATAAAATGCTCGAGAACAACTGAACCCAGGGCTCTCTATTACTGAATGGTTTGGCATGATGAGACTGTGATCCCTTGTGATTTTTTAGACTTACTGGGTCAAAGGTCAAACACAGAGGCCTGCACTTTGAAAACTGAGGACCCTCAAAAGTCAAAGGATGGTCAGACAGCCTTACCCTTCTGAATCCTTTTCCAGTTTTGGGTCAACTGTGTCAGAAGACATGCTTACATGGGTTTGTACAGTTACTGTCAAAAACTCAAGAACAACTGATCCTAGTGTCCTCAAAATATGCAGGATAGTTTTGCATGATAAGTGGACGACCCCTTTTATTTTGGACCTACTGGGTTCAAGGTCAAGCTCACAGGAGCCTACACTTCGAAAACAGTTCTTAATAAATCAAAAACAACTGAATCCAGAAACCTTAAATTTTACAGGACAGTTTGGCATGATAGGTGAATGACAAATTTTGCAACAACTACGTGGCCAATGGGTTTATGTAAAATCAGTGACACACTTGTTTCACAAACATCTCTTGTTCATATTTGACCCTGCAGAGTCAATATTCAGGTCCTACATTCCACCATATACCTTTAAGGTCAAGGTTAACCTTCAAGATCAAAGTAGTTTAAAATGAAATATAACTTTTGTTTTTTGAAATTAGATTTCTTTTTCTTTTTAGCTCACCTGTCACGTAGTGACAGAGTGAGCTTTTGAGATCGCCTTTTGTCCATCGTCCGTCGTCTGTCCGTCAACAATTAGTTTGTTAACACTCTAGTGATCACATTTTTGCCTCAATTGTCATGAAACATCGTCAAGATCTTTGCCCAATAATTATTCGGACGAGTTCGAACATTGCTTATCTTGGATGAAAAACTAGGTAACAAGGCCCAAAAATAGAAAAATCTTGTTAACACTCTAGAGGATACATTTTCAGTTCAAATATCCTGGAAATTTGTCAGAAAGGTTTCTTTGATGATTTCTAGCTCAAGTTCGAATATGGGTCTTCTGGGGTCAAAAACTAGGTCACAGAGCCCAAATATGAAAAAACCTTGTTAACAATCTAGAGGTTACATTTTCAGGCCAAATTACCTGCAAATTTGTCAGAAAGGTTGTTTCATTGATTTCTAGCTCAAGTTTGAATATGGGTCATCTGGGATCAAAAGATAGGTCACAATCCCCAAATATGGAAAAACCTTGTTAACACTCCAGTGGCTAGTTTCTCAGTCCAAATATCCTGGAAATTTGTCAAAAAGATTGTTTCAATGATTTCTAGCTTAAGTTTGAATATGGGTCATCTGGGGTCAAAAACTAGGTCACAGAGCCCAAATATGGAAAAACCTTGTTAACACTTTAGAGGCTACTCTTTCATTCCAAACATCCTTGTCAGAAAAGTTGCTTCAATGATTTCTTGCTCAAGTTTGAATATGGGTCATCTAGGTTCAAAAACTAGGTCATAAAGCCTTAATATGGAAAAAACCATCTTAACACTCTTGAGGTAACAATTTCAGTTCAAATATCCTGGACATTTGTCAGAAAAGTTGTTTTGATGATTTGTAGCTCATGTTCGAATATGGGTCATGTTGGTTCAAAAACTAGGTCACAGAGCCTAATCATAGAAAAACGTTGTTAACACTCTAGAGGTAACATTTCAGTCCAAATAACCTGTAAATTTGTCAGAAAGGTTGTTTTTGTAATATCTAGGTCAAGTTTGAATTTGGGTCATCTGGGGTCAATTAACCAGGTCCATAACAACTTTGATAAAAGCAGTCATACTCAGGTGAGCAATACAGGGCCATCATGGCCCTCTTGTTTATTTTTATGCTGAATTTAAAAGTTCATAGAACAAATCTGTCAGTTTCTAATCCCAGTTTGTAATCTCCATTTTCATTTACCGGTACATACTTAACAATTAATTTACATAATACACTTCTTATAAGGCTGAACAGTTAAAAAAAAACACAGCATATTCTAGAATTTGTTGAGGTGTTTATTTCAAAGAAAATCATTCATTCATGTTTCTGTTGTACAATTTCCAAAGGTTAAGATTGTGAAATTGTATTAATACAATCACATGAAAACAGGAAGCCCAGTTTCATAAGATATACATAGTAAATCTCTTTCATTATGTAAGGGTTCATTTGCATAAAAAAATTGTACTGGTAGTAATAAAGACTACAGATATGTTTCTGTATATATTACATAATATTTTGTTTTACCTTGTTTGCACAGAATGAAGAAAATCAATAAAAGGATGAGGTTGTTACGTTGGTCAGGTTGAATCATACAGCAATGCTATGTCATGCTTAATTGGGGTATTAAGAAAAAGAAAAAGAATTGATGTTTTGCCAGCTAGCTTTTGTCAGCAATGTAAATTATTTGTGCTTTATTGCTGTATGGAGAAAAAGAAAATTTAGATAAGAAATACAAAGATATTTTGCTGAAAACTATGTAAATACTATTGCTATTATCTGTTACCAAGATGGGACATTCTCGCTTTTTTGATGCATTGTGGAAAGGGTTGTAAGAAGGGGATTAAGGCTTCCAAAAAAAAAAGGTTCAAATTCAGCTTGCTTTAAGCAGTGATCATTTTTTCTTGCTGACTTTGATAGCATTTTTTTTTATTTTTTTTTTTTAATGCATATGTGTGAAGAAACTGAAAATGATTTTAAAAAGGCAAGATTAAACAGGAACAGAAGGATACATGGAGGGCTTCATGTGGAGTTATTTTTTTTCTCTGTTTAGTTTCTTATACATATAGGATGGTTTTCTTGAATATTTCCTTCTTAATGGTTACATAAGTTATTTGTCTTACATGAGAAAGTTGGCAGAAGCAAGTGGAGAGAGACAGTTTAGGACTGGAACTTACCTTGTGCAATGGTTAGCTAAACTGCATGCTTGTAACTAACTCACAGAACGTTGAAACAGAGTTTAAACCCCATGTTCACCGCTAAGATGGAAGCTATTAGAATAAGACGATTTACATATATGTGTTATGACATAAGAGTTATGGCTTTTCTTCTAACAAGCATCTAAATTTGTTATGTTTATTATAAAATAGGACCTGCCTTCTTTCTTGGCTTATTTGCCTTAAGTTGAACTAATTATCAAATTAGTGAACCCAATTGTGTTTTTAGTAGATTGGCAGCTATGGGGGTCATATTTAGCTGTTTGAGTTATATGGGAATATATGTCAGAGGCTTAGTTGTAACACATATATAAATCCTGGTATTCCAGTATATTTTATCTTTCTGACTCACAGAAGGGCCGACGATGAAAAAAAAAGAAAATGTTCTTTTTGCTGCAGTTGTGAAAAACATATTTAAACTAAGTTACTGAATCATTTTTTGATACAGAAAAACATCAAAATATAAAGTTTTACACACTTTTATCAGTAAAGAATTTACCCCGTTAGTGACGGGGTAGATACTTTAGTTATAACATTAATTTTGACGCATCCAAACAAGTAGGCGCTGTGGCTCAGTGGTCTAGATCGTCACTCTATATTTTACTGACCAAAAGGTGGTGCATGGTTCGAATCCTGGTTAAGTCAAAACTCTTTTTTTTTCAGTTTTCATGGCGTATAGAAGCATAATATAATGTTTTTCCATAGTATGTTAAATTCTCTTAAATTTTAAAGGAAAAAAAAATTCAGCAAAATTCTGTGAGTCAGTCGCTTTAAGAAGCAGTTATTTTTTGAAAACAAAAATGTTCATGTACTGTAAGTAGCAAAAACACTTCTGTATTTAAGGAAGGGGAAAAAAGATATATCCAGTTCTAAAGTAGCAAATTTCTCCATATATATAAAAGTACTTTACACAATGATACCATGTATGATAGCATTAAATAACTTGCTAAATCTTATATTTGAAATCAGAGAAGTAAAAAACAATTATTTTATTTTGTAAAGTTATTTTATTTCCTAAAAGTTCAACTAGTGTTATGCAATACTTGATGTAGTGTTGTGAAGAATTAGCTATTACTAAAGGGGTGAATGCAAAATAGTGATATCTTCAGCCCTTAGAACTTTTACATGTTCACCCCTCAGTCTTTTCTGTATGAAATTTGTCAGTATGAGAAACACTTGATTTAATGTTACAGTGCAGAACAGTCATCAATTCTATAATGTTAAAAAGCGACTCTGTAATACTTTCTGAAGAGAAAGATTTTTAAATCAGAAAATTTTTTTATAGCTATAAGAATAAATTGAATCCAAGACTACCAGTGAAAATTACTAGAAGACATATTCTGAAATTTGTAACGTGGTGTTTTATAGTATGTTTTGATCTTAACAGACAAGATAAAACAAAATGTTGACATTGTGCATATTCAGGAACTTTTTGTGGTCTTCACTGATGACAGATGGTTATTTTTAAAGAGTCAGGTTTGATATGATAGAATTTGTGACTGGTCTATATTGATTCCTTTATTTGTTAGTATTAAAGATACAGACTTTCTGTTAAAATAAATAATACTGAATGAAAGAGTTCTGTGGTTTCTTTATCCAGTGGGTGATTACAAAGCTTGAATTTATATATATATGTCTTGAATAGAACATGGATAGTCATGGTGATCTGAATATAGGTATGTTTTTCAATGGTTTCTCAACAAGTATTCATTATTGTACTCAAACTGTGTTTATATTTTCAAACAGAGCATTTTGAAGGAAACCTAGAAGGTCCAGTTCAGTGACTTTCCTATAATAAGGCAAAACTTGTCCTGTTTAATGACTCTGCCTGTCTCTATAAACCTGTCCTCAGTTACTGTCAAGATTCATACACCATGTATCAGGACGATGCTAGTCATCTACAAAACGTGCTATGTAGTAGAAGGTTCTTTCAACATACAGGGCAACAACTTGGATGGATCTGCATTAAAAACAAGTTTAACAAGATAGCCAAGGAATAAGGTGATGAATATGTCTACTAGATATTGTAATATTTAATACAGACTGGTTTAGGCTACCAGGTCCAATTGTCATGTCATGGTCATGCTTAGTGATATCAACATTGAGTTATATTTATAACTTTTTCAATTTGAGTTTATTTATTGTTGGTACCAGTTGCCCATATGACTGAAGCCACCTGCAGGGAATAGTTTTTTTATGTTCTGCGGGGATAGTGCAAGATACAGAAAACATCCCATTCCAGAGATACCCCTGGTTCTTTTGCATGCACCCTGATAAATGGGTCATCGGTTTAATGTCTCATCCAACAGAGAATTAGTAGTGGAGGAGCTGGGGATTGATCCCTTGATTAATCAGGTCAGTGCATTACCACTAGACCACTGACCCACTTTGAGCAGTTTGCTCAAATTACTTCAATTTTTTTTTACACAAGGCCAATTCTGTAAGGAATCATGATATTTGCCCCCAAGACATTCCCCCCCCACACAGCCTTTAAATGTAACATTGTACATTTGCCCCCCCCCCCATGCCCCCCTAGGTGAAATATCACCTTGGACATTTGTCCCCCCCACCCCACGAAGATATATCACCTTGGACTTTTGTCAACCCCCCCACCCCGAAGAAATATCACCTTGGACATTTGGCCCCCCCCCCCATGAAGAAATATCACCTTGGACATTTGTACCCCCCCATGAAGAAATATCACCTTGGACATTTGTTCCCCACCCCACGAGGAAATATCGCCTTGGACATTTGTCCCCCCATCCCCCACGAAGAAATATCACCTTGGACATTTGGTCCTCAGTCTCAGTAGCAATATTACCAAGATAGGCTCTCTGTTGAATGACTGTGTTTTATTATTAAAAAAACAAACACATTATAAGTTTGCATGTTTATTGATAAAGAAATTTTAGAAAAAAACATAATTTATGCATATTCATTTTGCATTCAGAGAATTTTAATTTGCAGTAATTCCTTTCAACTTAAATGTATAAATATCAGATTATTCCTAAGTTCAGTTACTGTATCACAATGAACAAAACATTCAAATATTATCTAGCATTACAAATTTTAAACTTTAAAATTGCAATTGTTTTATTTAACAATATCCAGTGTTACATGTACTGTATATTCTGGGGGGAGGGGGGCAAATGTCCGTGGTAATATTTCTACTGAGAGGGGAGGGTCGGCGGGGGCAAATGTCCTAGGTGATATTTCTTTTGGGGGGCAAATCTCCAATAATACATTTAAAGACTGGGGGGCAAATGTCATGGGAGGCAAATGTCCCGGATTCATTCTGTAATCAACTTAAGTCGCTATTTTCCTGCTTGTCCAGATAGACATTGCGCTCCTTGTTTCTGTTGCAGAAATCGTGTTAATATATATGTGTAACCTACAGATATTTATATTACTGGCAAAATCAGCTTTATCTCATCAATGATGAATTTGAAATGACTGTTCTGCAACACAATGTATATTAAATGGTAACTGAGCTACTTAAAATGTTAAAACTTAATTAAGGTGCTTAGAAATTGAACAACCATTTCTTCACATTTCACTTTTTCTAACCAAATACTTTTCCTCCCATTGTTATTTAGGTCTTTGTCCTAACTTTGCTTTCCTATCCCTGTTACAGACATTACTCAGCGGAGTAACAAGCTAGTCAGATCACAGAAATGTAAATATTAAACAATGAAGAAACCCGAAAGATTATTGCATATTTACACATGACTGAATGTTTTAAACAAGTCGGCTTAAATTGGAAACCTCTTGTAAGACACAGGATTGCTTCAAGAGCACTAGAAATTAATTTTAGAACTTTCAGTTGCCAAGTGCCTGCACGAGCATGGCAAAATCGCGTACCAGCCGCAGTCGTGATAATTCGTTCATTTTCGAAAATTTTCGTAATGGTATCCAGCTTCAAACATGCCTCCTTTTTTCTCCAATGGCGAATTTCAAAGAGCATCGCTGATGACGTCCCACCGGTATCTCCCATATTAACCAGGTTGCAATCTTGTAAGTCGACGTTGAAATCTACAAAACCAATCCAGCAAACTGAGCTCTTCTACTTCTTCATGTAAAGTCTTAGACTGGTGCCGAGAATTATTGTTGACCTTGACCTAATAAAAAAAAAAATCTTCCTCAAAATATTTAAACTAGCTTCTGGGTTCCAACCCTGAAATCAATGTTTACTAAATTAACATCTAAAATGGTATCAACAAGTAATAAATAACATTTTCGCAGTACCATTTGCTTAAAATTATTTGATTTTGCCCTCTAGAACACACCTGGTTCGGGTTTTTTTTTTTGACAAATTCGTTAACATACCGTGAAAGAAATCAGCTTTTAATTCTTTGTTCCATAGTAACCTACATACATATACTTTTCCAACAGGGACAGTTTTCCTATGAATAAATTGTATAATAGATTGCAGATTCAATAAAAATGACGAAATCAACATATTTATCATCGTTTATTGATAAATGCTTTTAGCAACATCCTCTTATCGGAATCGATGTATCAATCCGCCCCGGACAATGACCATGTCAACACCTTATTGCTTGAACAAGTCATAAAGATTTCCTGGCAGTTTCCGGTACTCGGGGCGTAATCAGACAGGTTTTATCACGGAATTCTGACAGATGTGTTTGCTTGAGAAAAACATTGCTGACCGTTTCTTATCCACTTGATATTTACTGGACATTTAAATATATCCCAAACGACAGTCTGTTTGAAATCAACGCCTTAGAAATTCGTTACTCTCAGATATGTTAGCCAAAACAAAAATCTCTGCAACAACAGATATACCAGAAAGTGTTTTAGCAGTCTAGTCATTTGATTTACATCAAATACTCTTCAATACCGTGTTCGGCCGACTTCAGATAAGAATATATGTAAAATCGATCTTTTGCTATAAATAATGTTTACATTCCAAGAAAATTTTGTTAATTAACACTTACATGCAAACAAAAATGTGAAAAGGAAAACTACATATAGTTTCTCAAAGCTTAAATGCAGAAAGCTTACTCGTACGGTGCGGAATTCAATACATAGAAAAGGATTTGAATTTAAAATACTTCGGTGTTGCAGGCCGTATGACTCAGTGCAAGGAGAATTCTCTAAACAAATCAATCGTCGCGAATATTGGTGGAAATTTCCCCCGCCCAATGACAACTCGCGTGTCATATATAATAGTATGTATGAAATTCAATGAATCAGTCTGAAACGATTCGACAAGAAAATGGAAGTTAATACTTTAGGTCGCGGCAAGATCACACAATTTGACGATTTGATGACAGCGATGTATTGATGCGCGTCAAGAAAACAGTTTTCCAATCTATCACAGAACGGTAGAAAACATATCATACTTATTCTACGGTTTCATTGTTTCCGGCTGATGCAGGAAGATTCGAAAGTGAGAAGCGTTTGTCTGACTCAGATTAATGTCGTCTGCCAACGACTGTTTCTATCGTAAAGAACAAGTTCCGACTTAAAGCATGAGAAGTTCACAGCATTCACCACATTTTTTTCAGATCACATTTTTTCCATTGCATACGTTTCCAAGCTTGCTCGCTTTGAGGAAAATTATTCTGCTACAAGGCAAAACCTTTCAACAACAAAGAGATCATTGGACACCTTCAGCTGATTTCAGTTATGTCGTCATTAGTCGTATGCGTCACTGTAATAAGCTTGAAGTGATTACATGTAATTTTTTATGCTTTTTCTTCAGTCACATGAACGCTGGTACCATTCAAGCGTCTGGTGTAAGCAGACTGAATAAGTGCACGGGCATCTATTTGCCTTTAAGAATTATTAGTTTATTATCAGTTATCACTTATCAGGCTTTTCAAAATTTACATATTTTAATAAAATTTATGAAGTGAAGATTTATATCGAAACTGCGTTAATATCATATCATTACAATAAATTCTGGTACGAAAATTGCTACTGAGCCAGTGTTTTCTCGTTTACAACGAGATTCTTATGAATGGAATATTTTTGTTATTGCTCATACCGTATTTTCTAACATATCAAGTTCTATTTGTATATTTTCAAAGTATGTTAGAGTACTATGTGTTCCACCTATTGATATACGTGCCTATATCATGAGTATTTTTTAATCGTTTGTCTCTAAACAACTGAAAATATCAACATGCATTTTACCTTTTCAAGTTTCACTTGCAAAGAAAAACATTCTGAACTTACATTATTCATGTATATGTCACGGCTATTCTTTTAACGATCATCTTTCATGGCAGAAATTGTCGTTTCTTACTTTTTTAATAAATTTAGGTCTTCCAAAGGTCTTTTGACTACCACGTGATCGTGGCTTATTTGCATTTAGTAGATAAATCATTGAATTGTAGAACATCTTGGTGTTTCTTGCAGATTTGTAGAGATGGGGTTGTATTTAGCTGTTTGAGTAATAGTAATGTTAAATACTGTTATTAGTATGTTTATCCTTTGTATGTGATACTGGAAATTTAACAGTCATTGTTGAGACCATAAAAATAGTAACAATAACGGCTTACTTGATACATGCACGAGGTAATTGTTAGGATTACCCAAGGTTCTCCGATAGACAGTATAACAGCATGGTAATAATAAGCGGCATTTTGCCAGCTTACCCGACAGTTTAAAAAACGCAGATTAGGAGACAGTCAATAGTTAGCTGCTACAATGCTTTGATTTTACTTGTTGAACAAATGCTTGTGTATTCGATTGATATGGTAGAACTGAGCTATGAGGTTCCAAAATAAAAACTTAGACATAACTGACCTGAAAAAAAGAAAGAAAAAGAACAAAAAAACTTCAGTTCAGTTACTTTCGATCCTCTTTGAAACCCTTGAAACTACGTATACCCCAAGAAGGCTCACATGAACGATCTACAATAGTCTATGGTTTAACTATGAATTGACAATTGTCCGAACTAACACAGGGCACAAAAACTTAGTTCCTAGCCTTTTAGCCTTTTAGAATTTTAACATTACACTTAAAAAGGTAACTCTCTCTCTCTCTCTCTCTCTCTCTCTCTCTCTCTCTCTCTCTCTCTCTTTTAAAGACCATGAATTTAGACGGTTGCAAACATATTTTTATTTGTATAGTAAACTATAGCCATTGAAATTAAGTTACATTTTCCGTCGAAATTGCTTGATTAATTTGACATTCGGCAGACGACAATCGTACTTCAAATGTTGAAATTACCCAAATGTTCAACAAATGACCACTTGACCAATCTTAACAGCTTTGTATTATCCAGTTTGATAGTCTCTGCCACTCAATTCTTCAAATTGTTTTCAAGTATTACAAATATTTCTATTTTGGCGACACAGATCATTCGCCTAGTCAGCTCATTCAATAACGTACTTGAGACAAGAAAACAGAAATAAAAGATTGTGAGGTGTCCCAATCAGGGTTTACAGGCTGTCTTATCGGTAAATACGTCAAATTTCAAGTGTCGCAAACAGTTTAAGTATACATCCAAGTATAGTTTTAATGTCTCAGTTTGTTCATTGAAGGGGTATGTATTTGAACCGTATTAAGAAAGTGTGAAGTGCTCTTTAGATAGATGTGTAGATCTATTACACTAAACTTGTCATTTTGTCGCCAGCTATTGCTTTAATCGTGAAATAAACTGTGTCAGAGAAAATAAAGGTAAAGACATGGCGCCAGACGACATCTTTTTTTCGAAATATTCGTGCGCATTTTATATACTTCCTTTAAAACAGTAACCCCGGCGATCTATGTCGCAAGATACAAGTTAGAGAATGCTGCGCTAGCAACACATGCTGCAATCGACACCACTTAGCTAAGGTTCGAATCTTTAGTCTGCGTATATAGGCATGTAAAAAGCGGTTAAAAACAACTTTAGGTTACGTATACCATATTATGAAAGGGAAAAGAACACAGAAATGATAGAGAAAATTATAATACTTTTGTTACTTATTTAATTCACACCTTTTAATACCAGTTTATTCAAATTTTATTTAAAAAATCATTTCTGTTTTCAATATAAATACCTGCAGGCACACTTGAAAAGTTTAAATGGTTTATTTGAAACAGAATCTCGATTTTTACTTTTTGCATTTACACACTTGTCATCGTAGTAAAAACTACTCAGAATCCCGTCTCCAAAATCGGATGAAAAGTGACTTGAACATCAATAAATTTGCATAAATATTAAGTTAAAACATCCTGTACTGTTTACTACGAAAATAGACACTTTCTGTTGACAGTTGGGCGTTGAAATCACGCCCCGTTCTCGTTCTGCAGCTTTTCAAACCAGCTTAAATTGTATGGGTAGCAGGCGAGATTCATTTAATCAAAAATGAAGATTAAGCACGGGTATGTTTCGCACTGGCGCCCCGCGTCTTCGGGTGCTTGACATGGTCATTAACTCGAACCCGAGCCCTTCACTTAACAGCGTTGCCATATAGAAAATGTCTATTTTAGGAAAATAATTTGTAACCAAATAGGAGATGAATCCACTTTATTTTCAACTCCAGCGTTTGTTGTTTCAACTGAACTGAGGACTTCCCACGAATAAAAACTCTCTTTTGCAAAATTAGGTAAACAATGTTTTCGATTTTCAGCAATTTGTATTTTGTCCTTATAATATGGGCAAAATTGCTCTTCCGCTTGTGTCTTTCTAGGAGATCTATTTAAACCACATGCCTTATGTTTTTTCCACTTTTTTGCTCTTTCTCATTCTTATATTATTATTATTATTATTATTATTATTATTATAACATGCCTAAAAATTTGAAAAAAAATGATTTAAGTAAATGAACAAATAAATGAATTAATGAAAATGTTTATATATGGATTGATGGATGGCAGGAAAAAAATGAAGCCATACAAGAATGAAGAAAGAAATTAATGAATTTATAAATCATCAATGAGTAAAGAAAGAAAAGGACGGGCGAATGAATGAACGAAGAAACGAACAAATATAAAAGAAGGGATAAATGAATGAAACAGTCGAATGAAGTAAACTACTTTGGAATAAACCACTATATTTGTAAACATTTATCATTTTCTTGCCTTTGTTCGTTCAGTTTTCGTTTTTAGTGTCCCTCGTCTGTTCGACGTCATTATTTTATTTTTTCTTAGAATGCTTTTATAGGTAACACAGACGAAAATTTCACAATTAAGAAGTTTTTTTTTGTTTTCTTTTCTTTTTTTAATGTCATGAAATGTAAGAATGTTTCTACCACACGCGGAAAAGTGGTGCCGTAGTGTTGATAAAAGCAATGAAAAATTCCGGGGTATGTTGATTTTCTTGTAAATACAACACCAATTTGTAAAATGTTGGCAAGATCTACACTGCTCTAAGGAAGTTAAACTCATTAGTAATTGTTAAACGGCATATGGTAGCGATGTTAGGTGGAGGAATTCTGAAGGAAACGTGTTACAAATCATAAACAGCAGGTCAAAACGGACAAATACCTGACATGAATGTAATTCATTCACTTTTCGATCATTAATTACTTTTCTATGTTGAGTTCCGTAACATTGCGTCCCTGTGCGACGTCTGGAAAAATAATACATGTCTGTATTCGAGTAGTGTAATACAAGTGTTCGCTCTTTTTAACAATAATTAGAGAAAAAAAGAACGATAAATAATTTGAACCGATTCTATTATTAATGACTTACTTAATACATTTTTTACGAAACACATTAATTTTTATTTCTGCGGTGTATTTATCAAAATCTGTACACATTTTCCATGGGCTGGTGTTATGGCAAGAGGTCATTTTCTATAACCCAGCAAAGGACATCTTTAGGGAACAGGTGATGATTCTGAAGAGTTTCGCCGGATGTCTGGTACGTCTGGGAGTAAACACATACAAATAACGTCTGGTCCCATGAATCCATTTATAACGGTTGAATTGAAAATTCCAGTGCGATTTCTTTCAACTACAAACACCATTGGAAAGGCCAGGCTGTGTTATTTTAAGGTGGTTTTAAATCTATACAGAACTTTCAATGAGAATATAAAAATAGTGCGCTGTAAAGAGTTGGTCACTTAAGAGAGGTGTCATTCGGGGAAATGGTGGGGGGTGCCGTTTTAAATGCAGAGACTTGGCAATATTTTCATTTTTTACCGTCATAATGAGATAATGCTGATTAAGTTAATTGTATCACCACAGAAAGAAAATTACTTGACAACATTCATGTTGTAAATATTTTGTTTTAAAAGAGATATTTTTTTGTATTTATCTTTCAGAATGAGATAAAAATATTCAACTTTTGATAATTATCAATTTTCTTAAATAATTGAAAATAATACTGGTGTTGCCTCTGAGTGTTAGGATTTTTAAATGCAACTGTTTGGTTTTAATAAACATGCAAATAAAATACGCAGGACTGCGTTAAAGAAAATTTTGTTGGTTTATTATATATTATCCAGGGAACAACAAGTCTGTCATTGTGCATAACACTGAGAGACATTTGTTTCGTGACAATTATTTTTCAACCTGAAAAGCAAATGAAATAGATATAGGACAGAGTGACAGAAAAATATTTTTGTGTTTGTGATGTGTCCTCGAGGATAGTCACCGAGGAAAGATAATCACTTTTCATAGAATGTTTTGACAAATCTCATTGACGTTTCTGACTTCCATAAAAAAGTGTGTAGAGAAATAGTGGTCTAGGTGTAGAACGTTTAATTCCCGATCCGGACGTTGCAGGTTCGAATCCCAACAGGGAATAGAGTCTCAAGTACTGTATTATAATCCGAGCGGGATTGATGTAACTTGCAAGTTGTTTGGATGTGAAATAAATAAGTTATTAACAGAAGTAGTATCATCTACGCCAAGACAGATGATAAAAACTATGACTAGAACGGTGTACTCTAGTCTAAGGATAACGTAATTATCCATTAAAAAAAAAATATAGATGTTACACTACGTTAGGAAAGCATGGCGTGAATCAAGAAATCAACAAATCGACATGTAACAGAACAAAAATATGGTCGATAAATATTTTGGTATTTTTAACAGATATTTGCAAGATTCCTTTTTGAGATTTTAGAGTGGTTTTCTCAATCCATCTCTGTCTTACACCACATTTCGTCAAACACATGCTGCATCACTGCAGAAAAAAAAATAAATAAATAAAAACAAAAGCAAAAAAAAAAAATTGTAGCTCGGCTTTCTTCTCATTGCTGATACAAGTTAACAAAGAAACTTCGTATATCTAAAATTCCGTATCGGTCAATACATCTCAATGAATACATATGCCCAAATTCTACATTTCAATTGCCGCCAGATAATCTTACGCCAAAGTTTTCATGGGACAATTACTGATACATTGGTTTAACTTGCCGACTTGTAACGGAGAAACCCGCCTGACCCTTGACATTCAAAGTTTCGGTTAATCGATGCTATAAACATCACAGATATAACAACCTCCCTTAAGACTAATATTTCTTAAACACACTCTTTTTAAACCAGAGGAGTATCATTTAACTATGCTCAAATAATTTAATGAAATGAATATCTGTCATTTATGTAGCATCTTTTGAAATATCTCCATCATAAGTATAAAATGCCATTCTATTTTTTGAATCGACTTCCGCAGTTATTTCATTCATGAGGTAGATTTTTACATTTCAAGGTTTTATCTTATGTTTATCTTATCAGGTTTCGTTTGATTGTCTTTTTTTCTACAAATTAAGCCATTCACGAAAAGACGAACATGCAACAAGAACTAAAAATTCCGGCCAATGTCGGCACAAGATATAGCTGCATAAATGATACTCTATACTGTTTATAGGGATTTAAGGAGATAGTGTAGCTCGGTGGTTAAGCCGAGAGACAATGAAATAATAGTGATTTAGTTAGAGCTTGAAAGCAAAACTTTGGCAAGATTGCGGAGCAGTGGAGTGCAAACGACTTGTAAAGCAAGTGTTGCAGATCTGAATCACTCTTCTAATAAATGTACTGCTTATGGTCTTTTTTTGAAAGAGCTTTCAACAAAGTCTCTTGACCTTTCTACCATTAATAGTTCAATACACTGAGCACTATAAAGAACCCGGGGAACTCTCTGAAACTGAGAAATCTTACGTCCCAAGCACCATCACCCATTCACCTGCAATAGATATCTTTGAGACCGTTAGTCATAAGGAAAACTGGTTTCAACGATAAATTTGATTCATATGTATGCTGGAAGTAAACAGAAGAATGTAGAAAATTTACATACACAGAATCTTGTTGTAAACTTTCATCTTCACAGTAAGTTAGTTAATTTTCCAAGCACTGTGACTAAGAGTTGTTATTGTTGTTGTTTTAACTATTTCTATATCACATTTTCCTGGAAAATATGATCAAATAAGCTGATCTCTCGGACACAATAAAATGTCGAATACATATTGGGTTACAGCGTACAAATAACTAATCATGAAAATGAAATATAATGATTACCTTGTGTTTACATTGTTCTAAATAAAAGCTGGATAATTATGATAATGGACTGATTATCATATTTCCAGCTGGGGCAAAATGAGCCCATGGATAATAAATGGGTTGGGGCCTGATAACTTCCTGTAGGTACTGGGGCCAATTTATACTATACAATCTTTTAAATCGGAAACAGTATCTCAAAATTGAATACCAAAGTTTTTATACGATGCCTACTTTGATAGTCCTAATATTGACGTCTTAATTTCCGAAGGGTCGATCTAAATAATTTCGAAACTTTACTTTAATCGGCCAGGTAACTGAGTACTTTAACATTTTAGTATAAGCTTGCAGTCTTCAAGAAGTACAAATGTCTACAGATGTACTTGATTGTAGTGATAAAAGGATAAATTTGTTTAAAAAGGAAGTATTTAAGGCTCTAGGATGAAATAAATCCTCAATTTAAAAAATGATTGAATGTCCACTTTCTTTATCATAAAGATTATCACCTTTTTGTCAGGTGTTCTATGTTTCTGTTATGTATTTTTATGTAAGTATTACTCAGTGTTAAATTCATATTTCACGTTTGTTTATCTTCCCTATGCCTGGCGAATAGGCTTGAAAAGTGTCTGTCACTAACTCAGTTGTCGTTAATTCTGTCATAGAGCAGAGTCACGACGACTGTCTGCAACATTTTACACATCCTCTATTACACACTGGAAGTAAACCGTTCAACGCTTTAATAGTGCACTCTTGAGGATAAAAATGTTTTCGAGAGTGATCTTGTCTGGATATTGGGTTTTAAAACTGGCTGTGGAATTCATTCAAATATACGAACACTCACATAAATGGAACAGAAATATTCCGACCTATCCGTCTCAAGCAACCTCAACCGAGTTGAAGTTTATTTTGGTGCGATTATTGAAGTTACTGCGCCCTCTGCTGGAACACTTTGTACACACAATGAAGTATTGTTTCATGCTGCCTTTTCTAAACACATTTTAATATACAAAAATCACACTTACCTATTATATTTATTTTCAACAGTAAGCAGCACTGACAATAAATTCTCACTAACCGTTTGAAGTAGATTGTCTGCAATTCAATGATGCGCCAACAATCATTGAGGAGTGGTAGTTTCGAATCCGCGCTTATCCAATTAACAATAGGCTGCTTTGTTCACAGATAGATAAAACATGACTTCTTGACATAAGATACATATTGAAGTCTTAAAATGGCTAAATAAATTATTTATTGCATTAATTTGTTCCAAATTATTGAATTATGAATTGTTTGAGAACGTGACATCTCGGTAGATGCACGGATTAAGTTTTCGTAAATTGTATCCTTACGCTATCAAGAGTGGCTTTAAATTCGAAATAAGTCAAGAAGCTTAATCCTTCAGGCACCAGTACCTGTTCGTATAGTTAGACAATACAAATGAAAACCCCGGCGACAGTGAACAAATATGTATAACAAACAACAGTGTCTACATATGATTAAACTGGAATTAATTAAATTCCTATTATTTTACTTGGGAAATGTAAGTTTAGCAGAAAAAAACCTTTATTTTCATTATCAAAGATTCTGCAAAATTTGTTATTATCTGTATGCTGTAAAAAAGTTAAAACATAGAATAGTCAAAATGTTACTAAGTAAATTGTCGTATACAAGGCGCGCGGGACAGTTTTCATGTTTGTTGCAATTATTTAAAAATGTCAACAACTGTCCTTTTTATTTTTTAATAATTCAATTTTTCTGAAATCGGCAAAGTAAGAAATAGTTCGTCCGCAGTTTTGATCTGCTGCAAAACGGAATACCAAATTTACAGCAGGTTGGTCATTATTCAAAATAATTATCATTTTCGTGTTGGTTAAATATCGTTTAAAATCATGCAACATTGTAAACAACGGTACATTGTGAATTGATTTGCTACAGCGCCAGGCAGGCATTGTCTCATGTCTCCAGCACGGGAGTCACGAAGTCACGGAGTCTGGTTCGCGCTTTCTAAACTGCGTATTAAATAGTCCCAGCTTCAATGTCGCAGGCGTATTATGTTTCTACTTGAACAATAGGGTATGAGTTTGGATCACTTCATCTAACCTTTAATGTTGCGAAAGCGAGTAGAGACATGGTTATTTCCCACCCGTTCTCCTTTATTCCTTGCTAATAAAATACTACCTTGAACGCGGAGTGATATTTACTGGCGCCATGTTGTATTCATACGCGTAGCTTTATTGCATATCAAACTCGCGTGCCAGTCGAAATGCTATTTTTCTTGCTCCGCAGCGAGAGACTTGTGAAGTAATATGAAGATCCGGGCTCCATTTGAACTTTGTCGCATGAATTAAAATCACTTCGTTTCAAATAAAACACCTTGTTACCCTTGAATGACGAGAAACGCACTTACATATACACACTCCTGTGTAGTTTTATCATTTAGTAAGCAACAAAGTGCAAGAAAAAAATGGTTATTTATAATTAATTTCAACCTCGTTTTTATATGGTTTACGGAGAATTTTTCATTGTTACAGATAACTTATTTTTAATTTTGTCTGAATATACTTGCACTGAAGATTCAAATTACGATAAAGGTTAAAAGAAGTCCATCTCGGTCTCTGTGAAAGCGTAGATTACTCTCTCTAAAGGGTTACTAAAAAAGAGACAAGATGTTCTGTAAAACACTATTCGTATACGCTACTGTTCACTTAATTATACTGTACGCTGTGTTCATTATGCGGACAAGACTATGTTCATTTGTAGAAGTCTAATATAACTGTATGTTCTTTTTTGTTCTAAAAAAACAAACAAAAAAGGAACAATGCTAATTTATGAACGTCTTTAGCTTTACTTGACAGACATAATTTGAAATTATTTTAATATCACGATTAAAGCTGATGAAACATGAACATACTAGTAGAACAGAAAAAAGTGTTATGACGGTCACTGGTCCCCTCGCCAAACTTTGATCTGGACTCGTGGTTAAGACCCTGAGTTCAATTATTCATAAACTTGCATTGACAGACGCTCGTGGTATTGAGGCCAGCTGCTGATCAGATTTTATGCCAAAACTGTTTCATAAGAGAAAATAGTTGTTCAATCCTTCCCAGGATGGTAGTAAACTGCACACAAGTAAAATAAGCTGAAAATAATGTTGAAAAAAGATTTTAACCACATATAAAACACTTTCGAATTATGGAAGATTGGATTAAAGAATGTAATGAATGTATATTTAAGGCAAGCGCTTCAACTGCTTTTGTCGAGACACCTACAGATGAACCTTTCATCAAAATCTTGATGACATAGAGTCAAAGAAATATCAGCTTAATAACAGATTATGTATTTTTTAAATTAAAAACTCACTTTTGAGTTGTTATTTTTGTTTTGAATGTTCTGTGAATATTTATTTGTCGAAATAAAAAAAAAATTGTTTGTCATCAGATAGTATCTATAAACCTTCAAGTGCAGGGCACATCTTTGACAGTTTTAAAGTTAAACCACTTCGAGTATGTTTAAGTGAAACAAATTGAAATATAAACGCTACCACAACCTACTTGACTGTCATATTAAGACACTCGATGCGTTTAACTGCCTTGGTGTCAAATTACTGAAAAAGGCGTTAGACTAATTCATGTCTTTTACGCGTTAAATACCTCTACAAAAAACAACATCAATTAATACGGATACAGTATTTGCTTGGATTTCAAGATAGGAAATTGCTGCGGATTTTTAGCCTGGATTTAATCCGGAATTAATACGTGGGTCGAGCTGTTGTGAAATTCCGCATAGAAAAAAAAACAATCCTACCACTCGTGGCCTGTCTTTACCCCGGCACTCGCTTTATCGCTCCAGAGTTTGCGTAGACACTCGATAAGGTGTTAAAAGTGTTAATTGACGGGCTTTTGACAGACGTGGAGGAAACAATTATGATTTGTTACTGCTTTAATGGCTAAAGAAGATGTGAAAAGGAAACACGGCATTTTATTTGCACAGTGATAAATCAACCGGGATACGAATTTAAGGCTGAAAAAGTGGCGATTTTCAGAAACATTTGTTAAAAACACGTTTGCATTGTGGATGAACAGAGGTGATAACAATAGAAAATACTTCAAATGAACTTCTAGTTCAATTTTATCAGTAATGGTGAATACATTCTATCTGATTATTAATTCTGTCGAATTCCTGAGAGTCAATCAATCCGCTACTTCATGTAGGGATGGACACGTCGAACAAAGTAGTGAGATCAATTCTTGAAAAGGGTTTGATCGTCCGGATTTTCCTGCAATTGTTTGGGTGATTACGCGGGAATACAAGTCAAACCATTCGGGATTTTTGCTTAACGAATTTGGTAGATATGAATTAAGACTTCCCAAAGAAATTGTGCGAGAAATTAAAAGGAATCTAGGAAGGATCGCAGAAAGATCGCCACCTGTGGGAAAAATTGAGATGTATTGAATATCTGTGTAATTCATCACGTGCAATCAATTTTAGTTGGAGTATGTGAACAACTTACAACTTACAGAACTCATTCTGTAGTTATTTTTTCTTCTTTTTGGCGTTACAGTATCTTTTCTTTTGAATAATATTTTTCAAAATTAAGATAGAAATTTGAAGAAAAGGTTGACATTTCTGTTGGAGATTGAAGTGATGCGAAATTGAATCATACCAGTGAAGAATGCCTCTTCATAAAATACCGAAAAGATAGACGAAGAAAAAAGAAATGAATGAAACATGTTTTTCAATGGAATTTTATGCAAACGGACGCAGGTTATCTAAATAGTAAAGGTGAGTGTAAAATACTTGAACGGGGTGTTTAGATACGATTGCTATTTAATATCTTTATTCTGACACCAAAAGGCGTTTCTAAATACGTGAAATTTATGCCTTTAATTTAACCTCTTTTCTTTCTATTCCATGTTTCCTTACAGCTGAGGAAACCTCTTGAAAACTTTTGAAAAAATAATGGCAGACAAAAACGGTAGAAATGATTACTGCCTCATATAATTGTTGAGCAGAAGGTTTTCCAGCTGTTTTTGAACTTTGAGAGGTTTTATAGATTATTAAAAAGGGGTAAAATGAGTTCATTTATTGTTCGACTTATTTAAATCAATTTTAAACAGATTTAAATTGGTTGTTCAAAAGGATGATGGGAAAATATGACATTATATGGAGCGTGCTAAATGCATTGAAAACTACACTGAATACATTACAATTTATATATTGTTTGGGGAAACTTTTTATCAAAATAAATATCAAATAATTGTCATTTGAAATTCTTACGACAGCAAATGTTACAACAATAAACAAGTGTTGAGTTATGTGTTGGAAAACTATTTGTATGAGTGGTTCCCTCTAATACACGAATTTAATTTTCAAAAGACAACGCCTTTGGGGGAAATTTAACTTTAATTTATGTTTTTTTTTTTATATAAATGAATGTATAACCACTTCTCAGTAAGATCAGAAAAAATAAGTTGTTTTTTTAAAAAAAAGTAAATTGTTAAATAACAAAATATATTTGAAACAACGAATTTTCTAAAAGTTCTAATTTATAACGTTTGCGAACCAAGTGTATGAATTAGTTATAGACTAATATAGACTTATGATTTTTCAGAACCTTATATTAGATTCCTCACTTATTCCTTTATTTACTAAGGAAGAAAAGCTGTATGATATACATGTTTGTGTAATATACTTCTGAAAATTGGATAGTTATACTAATAATTCTGCGTATGATAGGGTATTTGTAATGTGGAACGCTTAACGTGTGCGGCTTAAAGCGTAAAATTGAGTACCCTGATTTTTTCAATACTGTTTTAAAATACGATATATTTGGTGTAATAGAAACTAAACTCGATGAACATGACATTATATCACTTAAAGGTTATGAATTTATTAATATGCCAAGAAAAAAGAAATATAAAAGAAAGTCAGGTGGAATTGGAGCCTTTATTAAAGTTGAATTATTTAATAAGATTGAAGTTTTAGAAAGTAAATCCGAATATGCTCTATGGTTGAAAATCAAAGGCATTTATAATGGTAATGATATTATTTTTGGTATTGTTTATATTCCACCATTGCATTCGAGATTTTTTAGTGCAGATGATTTAGAAATACTTCAAAATGATATTGCATTATACAATAGTTTATATGAATACTCATTCATTTCTGGAGACTTTAATGCGCAAACATCAAACATGGCTGACTATACTGAGGAGGATGATTTTTTGACTATTTTAATTTAGATCAGGAAACTGTAGCATTTTTTGACCAGGTTTCACAAATGAATTCATTAGGTATACCAGTCAAAAGAAACTCACAAGATAGAAAAAAGAATAATATTGGTTTCATGTTAATAGATATGTTAAAGAATCTAAATTTAATTATTGTAAATGGCCGCTTTCCAACTGATAGAAGTGGTAAAATGACATTTAGAAACACCTCAGTTTTAGACTATTTGATATGTTCATTGCAAGGCTACAATTTACTCAGACATTTTGAAGTTGGTGAAGTTGATAATTTATTTTCAGATGGACACTGTTTATTAGATTACTCACTGAAAATTGAGAAATTGGGCAATACTAACAATCAAAAATCAAGTTGCTTAAATAAGCCACCATGGGAGCAAGATAAAGCTGAATTGTTCTTAAATAACATAAATTCAGAAAGCATCCAGTCTATCATTGATAATATTGACCAAAATAAAGAAAATTTAAACCAAACTTTTATGGATAATATAACCTCCAATATATCTAAAATTTACACAGAAAGTGCCCAAATTAGTTTCAAAAGTAAACAGATTATAAAAAATAATGTCTTTAAGCAAAATTCAAAGCCTTGGTATGGGACTGACTGTAAGAAAGCAAAAAAGGCTTATAATAAAGCTAGACATAGTTATAATAAATACCCCTCAGAGTATAATAGAATAATATATTTAAATCAAAGCAAAAAATATAAAAAAACTATGAATAGATATATAAATAAATATAACAGAGAAAACCAATCTAAATTAAGAAAATTGGAAAAATGTCAACCAAAGGAATATTGGAAGCTATTAAATAAATTAACTAGAAAATCTAAACATGAACAGCCAGCAATTGATTCTTTGTACAACTTTTTTAAGATGGTAAATAACAACCCTGATCATAACCAGAATGACTCAGTATCATATGAAAATATAGATTTAACACCTGAGGATAGTATTTTAAATACTCAAATTACAGCTAACGAAATTTCAAATGCTATTCACTCATTAAATAACAATAAGTCTAGTGGGAATGACAAAATAATTAATGAATACATTAAATGTAGTAAAGACAAAATGATCTTCTTATATGTAAAATTTTTCAATGCTATTCTAAATTCTGGAATAATACCAACGCAATGGTCAGAAGGAGTTATTATACCTATTTATAAAAACAAGGGTAATCCAGAATGTCCTGAAAACTACAGACCTATAACACTCCTTAGCTGTCTAGGTAAGCTTTTCACATCAATCCTTAATAATCGACTCAGTAAATTTCTAGAAAATAATGAAATACTCTCTGAAAATCAGGCTGGGTTCCGCAAGAACTATTCTACCTTAGACCATGTCTTCACTCTCAACTCAATAATAGAAATACTTAGATACTATAAAAAGAAAATTTACTGTATATTCATAGACTTTGCCCAGGCATTCGATTCCCTCTGGCGGATTGGTCTGTGGCACAAACTACTCGAATATAATATAAATGGGAAATTTTTTCGATTGATTAAAAATCTCTATTTAAATATAAAATCTTGCATTTCACTAAATGGTAAAACTTCAAGCTTTTTCTGTTGTAACTGCGGAGTTCGACAAGGGGAGAATCTTTCCCCTCTTCTTTTTAGTTTATTTTTAAATGATCTTGAACAATATTTAGAGAACAAAGGTCACTCAGGAATAAAATTTAATGATTTGGAACATGAAGTTGATACATTTTTAAAGATACTTCTACTACTTTATGCCGATGATACAGTTTTAGTGGGTGATGAACCAACAAAGCTTCAAAACTGTCTGAATGATTTTGCTGAATACTGTAAAACATGGAAATTAAAAATAAATGTTAGCAAAACTAAAGTCGTAGTATTTGGCTCACACAATGATAGAAATATAAGCTTCAAAATTAATGATATTCCAATTGAAGTGACAACTTCATATAAATATCTTGGTGTATTATTTTCAAAAAGTGGTAGTTTTCTTAATGCAAGAAAACACTTGGCTACCCAAGCTAAAAAGGCAATGAATTTACTGTATAAACGGATATATAATCTGTTCCTTCCTTTAGACCTTGCTCTGAAGCTTTTTGATAATACAGTGCTACCAATACTACTGTTCTCAGCTGAAATATGGGGTTATGAAGATCATAAGATATTAGAAAGGATCCATTCAGAATTTTTAAGAAAAATTACACATCTAAGAAGATCTACACCTTTGTATATGTTATATGCTGAATTAGGTCGGTTCGAACTAAGTTTAACGATAAAAACAAGAATGATCAATTTCTGGAATAGAATAATAACAGGAAAACAAAGCAAATTATCTTACCAAATATATAAATATATGCTTGAACTTCCAAATTTCCAGTCAAAGTGGATAAGCTGTATAAAAGGTATTTTTATGGAAATAGGCAGAATAGATATATGGCAAAATCAAAATAATGTCCAAAGTAATAACTTAAAGTATATAGTCAAACAAATTTTACTTGATCAAAATACACAAAACTGGAATTCTTCCTTGCAGAATTCAACAAAGGGAATTAATTACTCAATTATTAAACAGACAATCCAACTAGAAGAATATTTACTTAATTTAAAGAAATCTGATTGGGTATATCTATTAAAATTTAGAACTGGAAATCATTTTTTCCCTTGTGAAACTGGAAGATGGTCCAACACTGACATAAATGACAGAACTTGTAAATTATGTAACAAACGTGATGTAGCAGATGAGTTTCACTATCTTTTACAGTGTCCTTTCTTCACACATGAAAGATCTCTTTACATCAAACCATACTATTTCAGAAGACCTAATATTCTTAAATTCAAAGAACTACTTAATCTAAAGACAGGAAAAAAACTTCATAAATTATGTGTATTTATCAAAATAATCATTGAAAATGTTAAGAATGAATAAAAATGATAAAAAATAATAATATTAACAATAATAACAACAACAATATTAACAACAGCAATGATAATAACAATAATCAGACAAACTTCAGAGTTATTTTCATTTTCTTTTTAACTTTGTAAGAAATATGTTTATATTAGCTTATTTCTTAGCTGTCTGTTCAACTTGATATCAGACGATTTCTGCATTGAAACATAATATTGATATCCGATAATTGTATTTTGTGAGTACTTTTAATACGTACATGCTGTCACATGTTCATATTTACAAATTCACTTGTTTCCTTATTGCACTGTATTGTACATCATAATGATAACACGTGACCTTAGACCTGAAGTCTATGAATATATATAAAAAAAAATCTCTACTTACCAACTGATATATTTAGTCCGGTATACTTCCTATGCTTATTTTTCATTTTAATTTTTTACACTTTTTTGTTATCACTATATTAGCAAAACATTGGTTTACATGTGTATTTGGGATCAAGGTGAAAACACTCCAGACTATTTTTAGATCAGCCTATAGTCAATATCAAAATACTTTGACCTAGTAACTTGGCTATTTATATGCCCCACTACCGACAAATGTCACGTGACCTCACGGTGTTAACTTAATTACTTGTACTTATTTTTTGTTCTGTATACTCTTGTACCATAACATTTGGTTAGAGTTAATAAAGTTATGTTGTTGTTGTTGTTGTTGTTGTTGTAAGAATTTAAAAGGTGACTAAAACGCAAAATTAAAAAGTATTTAAATGATTTAAACATAGACGAAAATGTTCTTATTCGAGAAATTTACAGAAAAATAGCACGTGCTGAGACTCCACAGATATAATGACAGACCGGACATTAGTATGAACCTGTTTGTTTTACATCCATAAGGAAGCAAGTTCTTGCAGCTTAAACTAATCCCTCTCCATGAACTACTTCCCGGGTTTCTTGCGCCGTAAATGTGGAATGTGGAAACATACTGGAGGTTGTATCCCTGGTGAGGTTCAGACCAGCGACCTCTGAACCGGGAAGCCAGTGCTCGAACCTCTCGACCACTGCTAAGCCTTCAGAATCTTACTGTTAATTCCCCTCTCATTCCATATGTTTTATTTTTATTTCGTTTGTTTAGGGTTTTAAATTATATGAAAGAAAGTACTAGTAAGCGATCCCCGGTCTGTTGCATCCCTTTAGTCAATAACTATTTATAATATGTACCCAATTTCGTTATTTAAGGACTTGGTATGCAGATTGTAAAATCTAATGTTTTCTTTTTTTTCATATTCTTGATCGTTTTGCTATTTTATCAAAATTTTTTGTCAAAATTGGTGGCAATTCGGTGTGTAGATTTTTATCGACAATCTTAATTTACTGTGATAATTATCCGCAATAAGTTTGATTAAGATCTGATGAATATCAAACGTAGACAACCGGTCACCCGCTGTCTATGGTTGGTGCATATTCGTGTGTCATATTCTCACAGTGAAAAGTATAGTTCCACCACAACCATACAAATTGAAGAAAAAAAAATTAGAGCAAGTATCGCTTTCAAAAGAAAAGTTCTCTTCATTTGCGGTTTTTATTGTGTCGAAATATAAATCTTGCTCAGTTGTCTTTAGCTCATTCTTAAGGATATTCCAAAATATTTGTTCTGTTCTGTTTGATTTCGCCTGTTCTGCTGTGTTATGCTTAAGAAAGGCTATCATTAAAATATCTCTGTGAAATACATTTGTGCCTTTTCTTTAGACATATAACATCGACACATTAAATCTAAGGTTTCAAATTTGTACATGCAAATTAGAAGAGGATTTTATATCATGGAAGGAACTTACTCATCGCTTTAATTAATTTTCTTTAAATTACTTTTCTTTGCTGCCTACGATTCAGAGAAAGTTTTCATTTTGCCTGAATGTCTGAAATAAGAGAAAGTGTGTTGAAAAGCAGTAATTTAACGAAATTAATTGCTTCATGTCAAAGAAAATGGCTTATTAAATTAATAAAATGACAGATAATGAATGACACAGAAGAGCTATACGATAAAATGTTATATGGTTACAGTACAATGTAGTGATGAAATTAGGAATGTATCAAGGCGATCTTTCAGTCTGTATTTTTTGTACCTTGAATATTTCTGGTGTATAATTAATATTTTCATGGCGCACTTTGCTTTTTAAAGGGTCAGAGTCTGTCGCCAACCCAGGGTATATTATACTGTCAATTTGACAGTTATGTTAAATATTAAAATATACGGCGTCTGTAAAATAATGAAAAATAAAACGACGATTTCATTAAATAGTTTAACTATCTGCATTTAACAAGTGTGGTCGTGTTAGAATCAAAGATAGATTTAGATCTATAGATATTTTAACAACTATGGCGTGAATGAGCGCCCGAAACAACCATCACTGTCACCATCATCAACAACAGCAAGCAACAACTACAACAACAAACATAATCATTAACGCCACGAGAAGCATTATCATCATCAATAACAACAACAACAATATCAACAACGCAACAACAACAACAACAACAAGGTCAAAAAGCAATGTCGTTTTTATAATAAATTACAACAACAACAAATCCAAAATGCATTATAATGTGGGAGACATCAACAAGTGTGAAATTATTAGTAATTTATAGATAATATTTTATCTAAATCAAATTTGCTTGATTTATTCTTCACCTTCAAGTATTTTTATACCCCTCACACAGTTTTGTTTTTGTTTTATGACTTCATTCTTTTAAACAAAATGACAACTTATATTAGATAATAATTCTGTTATAAATTATTGTTTATATTTATAAAGACACTAAATCAGCACTAACCCATGCTGAAGTTATGCATTAATGCAATTTCACTTTGGTATGCTATTTTTGACAAGTGACTAGAGAATCGCTGAAATGGCCCCACACTGTTAGGTATCTATGCTACCACTTATGGCATTGATTCGTAACGATGAATTGTAAGGGTGGGGTGTAGTAAAATGTATTACCTTGATATGGTGATTTCTTATATAGACAAAGGAGTTCCTGGTACTTGATAAAATATAACAGTAGCTTGGGTAAAAAGACATGTTCGCTCATTGTTCGCATAACTTTTCTATGACATTCTGAGCGAAGTCAAGCCTGCGTTTTCCCAAAATATGCCAACTCATTGGTTAAACGGACATTCATCGAACTTAAACTTTGAATTATACATATTTATCTCTTTTGTGCTATAATTGTGAAAATAGAAATATACGAATGATCAGAAGGCTTAAAATATTTACCACTGTGGTTAATTATATGCTTGAAACACCAGAAGTCCGTGATCTACTTACACGTGCGGTTTGCTAATGGTGTGCGCGGTTCCCTGTTTAAACTCATAGGGATATTTTTTTCTATCCAGAATGAAGTAATGAACAAGACTATTAAAAAGTTAATGTAGAAAAGGTAAAGAAACTTTTTTTCATTCATTCAAAAATACAAAATATATACGATAGAATCCCGCTTATAAGACAATTTTGATTATTACAAAATTAATGCGCGAAATGTAGCAATTTGAAAGAACCGAACACCAAACTTTAAGCCCGGTTCACTTACAAGACCAAGTTTTGACTTTTTTCATTAGCGGGTCTGTATTGTATGTAGAATAAATAGCGAGAGAAGGATAGAGATAAAAGTACGCACAGATCCTATACAGAGTCTCAACTTTCCTGCGCCTAGGAGGAGTATGTCGTGGGGGGTGGGGGGGATTGGGAGTAGTCCAGCGATAGAAGACCGAACCCACGATTTGGGGGTAGCAATTTCCAATCCAAACAGGGATGAGAGTCTCCAGTGTCTTTCCACATTCCACGCTGTTGAGGGAGTACTGTTTTGAAGTCAGGAAGCAGACGTCGAATATTATTCATATATTAATGTGTGAGATCTTAATTGATGAAAAAAGAAATGAGAGTTAATTCAACTTCCTGTCTCTTTATCAAGTTCTTGAAATGCATATTCGAAGATTTAGCAATCGTTCATGTTAATATATAGTATACTGGCTTTGTTAATCAGGCATCTAGGATTGTCACTGGAACCGGGACACTATACATGTATATTTCGAACTATCGGCATTGGTCGTTATGGCTACCTGTGGCAATGGTATTTGAAAGCAGTTTTATAGAACGTTCTTAACTCAATAACTGTTTTAAGTACGTTGGTCATATCGGCCACAATAATAAAACCATAGAGAAAAAAGAGAGATGGTCGGTTTTTATAGAGGGTTGATCAGTAATGGGGCGCGAAATCACGACGAAAAGGACACGTCACATGCCATCGGCATATTACACATGTATGTTAAGTCTTACCTATCTATGCCTGATTTTATTTTCATTTTATTCGTAAAGGCATCAACAAAAAGAAAACGTGAATGAAATGAAAAATAAGGGGTTTAATTAGAGCTGACCTTTCACCTTTCGTCTAGGGACGCCGATCTATATAAAATTTTAGAGGTGATTTACTCATTGTATAGGCTGTAGGTTTTGCAAGACTTGCCGTTACATCAGTGCAGATAAAAATTCCAGAGGCATGAAACATGAAATTATCAACAAATCTAGAATGTGAAATTGAGTAAGACGATAGTGTTGACTGTTGCATAAGATGCACGGTTTCATTCAGATCTATGTAAGTTTATTTATGACCTTCCTATTCAACTCGATATTACAATATTTATGGTCCTCATTAAAATGAAAAATGATGCTTGCATTTTAATAGTCTTTCATACGCATGATAATGTTGTAATAATTTCTTTCCCACTTAGATAGATTTTTCAACCTGTTCTACTTATTCTAACAAGAGCCGCTGCAATTTTCACTAAAAAGCGACCTTACAGAGTAAAATATGTGCAAAGAGGGAAAAAAGATAATTCTGTTTCACCATACCTAAGTCTAAGTACACATGTAACTTGTAATAAATAAAACAACTGTATATTTTGACTTTAAACACCCTGCATCAATTGCTGAAAATGTAGAAAAAATGATAGAAACTGTTTAGAAAAATGATCGAAAATCATTGTCACCTTACATAGGACTGCATCACAAACAAAAAAGATGAAACTAATGAAAGAAAGTATTTACGAACTAAAGACCGAGAAAATAAATGACTGACTGAGTGACTGACTGAGTGACTGACTGAACGAACGAACGAATGAACGAACGGACGGACGACGGAGGGACGAACGAACAAACAAACAAACGAATGAACTAAAGAACGGACGAATAAACGAATGAATGAATGATTGAACGAACGAGCTTTTGAATGAATGCTTGAATGAACGAACGAACAATCGAACGAACGAACACACGAATGAACGAATTAATGAACGAACGAACGAATGAATGAATGAATGAATGAATGAATGATTGAATGAATGAATGAACGACAAATGAGCGAACGGAAAGACGGATGAATCTACAGATAGACGAAAGAACAAATGAATGAATGAGCCGAATGAAGTGAAAAAAACATTAAGAATGATTACGTGAAAAGTGTACTGTAGAGCTTATGAATCAGAGCGTAGGTTCAAACTATTTTTTGTGTGTGTGAACATGAAGTCAAAACATGTCATGCTGTGGTTAAAAGAAGAATGTAAAATTGTAAGGAAATCTTTCAACCGGTTGGTGAAATTTTGACATTCAACCTTTCTAATTAACACGAAATGTGGATAAGTACTTAGTATATGGTTAAAATATAATTCCTCACATACCATTCCTATAACATTTCATTCATGAATAATTCTGAGTATCTACCAGTGTTACGATCTTACATTCAATAAAAGTTGCATTATACCAGCTGAGGTAGGTAAAAAATGCAGATTACACATCAGGAAACAAACAATGTAGCTTTATTATATTGGAATTACACATTCAAGGCGATTTTTGTAAGAAGACTGTGTTTTCAGAGTTACACAGTTTAGCCCAAAACTGTTAAGGTCATTTTATCCCTTTGACGCTTCTTAAACCATAAAAAATAGATAACACGCATGCGCATAGTTATTTTTGGACCAAAGAGCCATGGCAAACGAGGTATAAAACTTACTGATTTTTACAAAATATTAAGAACAAGCAACATTTGTAAATTTATTTGACTTGAAAATCCAGGTTAATAAAAATGCAAATTTAAATTAGGTTAATAGTTTCATACTTAATGATACAGCCAAGAAATACAATATGATATAATTATTTGAGGAAACATTCCTGGGTAATCACTTGTAAAACTTTATTCTCCTACCTAACGAATTTCTCTCGTGATGGTTACCAAGATGTAACACAAGATGACATTAAATACATCTTATCCGTTGACCCGGGCTCCCAGGCGCAGTTAAAGAGTTAGATGACACTCAAACTCCAAAAGTAAGGGAGGTGTGTGACATACCAAACCAAAAAAAAATCTAACAGCGACACCACAGGGAAAAGTTACGTAAAACAAGAATATCTCTGAACAAGATTTTAAAAAATCCCTGTGAGGGTGTAAGCTTAACGCACAATAAGTTTCCAAGGGGGTATATCTCTGTGAAGACTGAAACATATCCGCACGCACACACACATATAAACTGCACTATGTGTCTTTAATGTTGTCAAACCGAACATTCTTTTGATCAACCTTTTGCAGTAATTTGCACCACAACTAGCTGACCAGCTATCTGAATGTTCAGTCAATCTGTTAGTGACATATTTTGTTCCGTGGTTCTCAAACTGTTGGAATATCTGGTAAAAGTATGTAATTGTAAAAACTCTTTTTAATAATAGTTTGCTACCTATTTGTCTCAATCGGAACAGCATCGGATTGTCAATCTTGACGACGGTTCGATCCCCATCAGGGCCGGCAAAATTTCTCCGTGGTAATTGAATTAAGACAATGCGTCTATAGGTCATTTGTCGCTCACCTCTGAAGCAAGTGAGGAAGTAGTCAGTCACTTGCGGAGAAATTGGATAGTAAACTGGTTGGATACCCAGGGACACTGGTTAGGTAGACTGGCCGCAGGGATATGACCTTAGCTGATAAAACTGGCGTTAAACCCCAATAAACCTAAACCTAATTTACCTATTTGTGTTAATTTTTTATCGTTGTTTGACCGACATCCCGAGATTTGTGTAGTTATTCTAGACTTTCAGTACTTGGATACATTAAATATACATATGGGGGAAAAAAAAATAATAATAAAAAAATTAAAATAAAATAAAACCCTGGCATTTTGAGCACGGACATTTCTATCAGAATATTAACAGAATTATCAGTGGAAAACATTTTATAGAGCTATTTATCAGACATCTTTGCTTTTATAACTTGACGTTTGATTTGAGCTCGTGTCCTTATTCTACATTACGAAAATAAGCTAAAATGTAAAGATATACCATATTGTATTTGGACTTGTATTCTAATTAGATAACTGATTTTCTGAAATTTGAAAAAAATCGATTCAAGATTGTTTATTATCGTGTTTCCTACCCAAAAATACTAAATAAGTATTATGAAAACATTGCAAATAGACGGGTCTATACATCAGAAAATACGAAAGTCTTTTACGCTGTTTTCATCAATTTGCATCGAAAACATTTGAATCGTCAGTGTCAAGCATTACTTATCTTTTCTTTAGTGAAAGTCTCATTTAGAGTTTCCTTAATTAATTAGATTATTTTGACTTGTGTCTTTTTTTAATAAAAAAAAAAACGTTATTGCGCCTTGAGATATTAAAGCGTGGCAGCCTCGTTAATAAAAAGCCACACGTTTTGAAAATCGTGTATGAAAACGTATCAACGAAAAAAGCCCGTGCTTTATATGTGTATATGGATTAAGAAATTTAACTTCTCTAAAGTCCATTGATAAACTTTCAGTATGAATGAATCTGATACTTTCTTAAATCAAACTATCTTTTATTTATTATGACCTGGCACGATATCTTTGATTTAAATGCTACAGAACATGAGAAATTCGTAAAGTTAACATTTTAAAAAAAGTGAGTGTTTACTTGTTAACCACAAAGTATTGAGGATCATTGAAAATAATCTCACACACCTCCGATGCCTCTATGATTTTGTTTAGAAAATTTCACTGGATCATAGAGAGGTCGGAAAGACGTTTTGATGGAGGTAAAATTTCCCAAAAAAAACCCACTTATTTTTCTCATCAGTTTTTCAGTACAACCGTCGACCAGAAACTTTTCTTCATCGTAAGTGAGCTGGACCGGTTTAGCCTCTAATTTTTTAATTTTGGGTTACAGTGTTCGGCCAGTTAAACATTGAGTAACAAACATGATTATCATGTAAATGGCCAACCAGTTAGCATCATCATTTAATGGCAATGGGTTTCCAGATACGATTGCCAGCTTGATAACTAGTAGTTTTTATCCATGACAGAGGATAACCTTAGTTTAAACTATATTTTATGACAATGTTCGGCAAGATTAATAATATATCCTGTTATTTTGGTCGGCTGCTTGAATAATATAATAGCTGTTGCCTGACAATCATGTTCTAAGTTTTCCACGAATACTTTTGGCTTGCCGAAAAACTTGTCCATGGAACTATTCGACCATTTAAGTATATCAGATGACTATAATCATCACTAGGTTTATCCATTTTCTGTGGTAATAATTACTAGTATAACAACAACTGGCTACTGAAATCGGGTTTCATTCAAAGTGAAAGCAATGCAAGTCTTCTCTACAATGGTTTACCATCTTTAAATGGAGTTTTTCTCCTAGTCAATGTGGTATAAATAATATGTTTTTCTCCTAATCAATGCAATAATTATGATATTTGTCTCCTAGTCAATAGAATGAATATGTTTATCTCCTTGTCAATGCGATAAATATGATGTTTGTTTCCTAGTCAGCTGAATAATTATGTTTATCTCCTAGTCAGTGCAATAAATAGGATGTTAGCGAATGGAAAAAATGTGATGCTTTTCTCCTAGTCAATGGAATAAATATGTTAGTCTTCTAGTCAGTGGAATAGATATGATGCTTTCTCCTAGTCAGTGGAATAAATATGATGACTTAGTCCTAGTCAGTGGAATAAATATGATGACTTTCTCCTAGTCAGTGGAATAAATATGAAGACATTCTCCTAGTCAGTGGAATAAATATGATGACATGCTCCTAGTCAGTGGAATAAATCTTAGTAAATGGAATAAATATCATGATATTTTCCTAGTCAACACAATAAATATGATGTTTGTCTCCTAGTCAGTGGAATAATATGTCTATCTTCTAGTATGGTGTTTGTATCGTAGTCAGTGGAATAAATATGTTTATGTCATAGTCAGTGCAAAAATATGATGTAAGACAATGGAATAAATGTGATGCTTTCCACCTAGTCAGTGGAATAAATATGATGACATGCTCCTAGTCAGTGGAATAAATCTTAGTCAATGGAATAAATATCATGATATTCTCCTAGTCAACACAATAAATGACATTTGCCTCATAGTCAATGGGATAATATGTTTATCTCCTAGTCAATGCAATAAATTGAAATCTATAAACATGAAATTTCGGTTATATCTTATAAAGTTTGAAAAAAAAAGACAAAACATAAAATGTCAGAGGAATTGTCATTAAATAACGAAATATTGGTATTTTTCTGATTTTAAATGTTATTTCTAACGGAGGGATTTTATCTTTTATGTTACAAATTTTGGCAATTATATATTAGAAAACACGTCATAAATTTTATGGTGAAATTGTTAAGGCAAAGAATCAAGTGCAAGAGTTATTAACAAAAACAAATTATGGACATTTTATTTTGACCGCGAAGAAGAAAAACAGCATATTCTTTACGAATTTTCAGTACCTACCATAAAAAAGTTTATGATATGGAATATGCATTTAAAATAGAAATCAAATGAAAAAACGCAGTGAACGGTATGTACTGAAACAGTAAAAAAGAAAAAGACAAGGTGACAAAACGGTTATAATGAACCACACCTTTTAAGCAGCAGACGACAATTTTATAGTATTAATTTGAGAACTATAGAGTGATGTACTTAATATAATAGTGCAAAAAACTAAGTCTATATATTTGGCGCCGATATTATAATGTGTGTTTTATTAACGCAAATTATATTTCAATTAGTTTTTATTCTTGTGAAAACGAGCTCTAGAAATGCACCGAGTGAACCCTTTACTAATATTTTCGGTAAGGGTGGCCGTTATATAGTAAGGGAATGCGAAATCAAGAAACATAATTGATTTTTTTTCTCGTTTAATTGTTATTTAACTTTCTGAAATTGTCTTGCTACTTTAAATGATGCATATAATGTCTTAAAATATTTTGACGTGAAGTATTTAAATGTTTGATAACATGATACAATTTTTCTTATGGTAAAAACTGATTTGAAAAATCACAAATTGCAGTCAGTGCATGCATAAAGAAAAGCTCCCTTCTGTTAGTAAACTTCGAAGCATTTTAGCAGGTATGGGATATCTATTTCATTTTTTTTGACTGGTTTGCCAGTATCTAGTTACCTTTTGTTTCGTTTTGTTATTAATAATTATTTGTATGATAATTAAACTTAACAATGTGATAATTTATAAAAGAAGGTAAGATTATGTAAATGTTAGAGATTATCATTTTCATGAGTATTTTGAGACAATGGAGACGTTTGTCAAAAAAATCATTTTCATGTAGGACTTGCATATCGTTTTCACACGAAATACAGACGCACAAATCTTGAATGGGAAACTGATGGGATTTTCATGGATTTATTTTCTTTAATATACTGCACATATTTAAGTTATCCTACATATTTTAGCTTATTACACTGATTTGAGAATAAAGAGCTACATAGATAATCATTTTTTTCAGGTCTGATGAAGAAGACACAATGAACGTAGTTCGCTTGAGAATTTTGATGTTGGTTACATTAGTAGAGCTAGGGGGCGCCACTCACGCCTTTCTTCACCTTCTGCAGGAAGCAGATTACGATGTGAACTCTGACCCCATGGCATTTCATCGGCGAGGCACCTCCCGGCCAGCCCCCTCTGATAAACTTCCGGTTCTTGACTTAATAGAGAATCCAAGCGCGGTGTTTGATCCGCCAGAGTCCGAATTAAATCATAGAAAGCTTAGAAAGGCGTTAGGTAAAGATTTTGACTCGGAGTTTATGGGTATAGGCCGTCCAATCTTAGCCGTTTTCAAACCAAATGGAACGGTTACGATAAAAAAGCGGAAAGGACGGCCGAAAGAGAGACGTCCGGATTACATTCAAAATGTAGGAAAACCAATCAGATACGGAAACGAGATGAGACTTCCGGGGTTAAAGGTCAACAGAAAGACCAAAAGAAAAGTTAAGAAATATATGTGGAATTATACACACTGTCCAGTTGTTTATGCGTGGAAAGATTTGGGTATAAGGTTTTGGCCGCAGTGGATAAAAGAAGGACACTGTTACAACGGGCGGTCGTGTTCTATACCACCGGGTATGAGTTGTCGACCGACGGGGTCAGAAACTAGAACAATTTTCAGATGGCATTGTCAGCTGGAGAAGAAAGGTCAGTTAATGAAATGCAAATGGATTAGAATCCACTATCCGATTATAACAGAGTGTTCGTGTTCATGTTAGGATTGCAAATACAATACTTGTGTAGCAGTCTACTTGTTTTGTAAATATTCAAACATTTATAATACGGGTTTCTTCTGTCACTTTTTGTGGTGGCACTAACAACAGACAAACATGTGACACTACACATCCAATAGAAATGGACATTATGATAACATTTGTTGTGGCACAATTGCAGAGACAACAACAATCGTGACACAAACTGTAAACAAAAATAATGTTACACCATCAACTGTGACATAAACTACCGAAGAAGATAATGTGACACCATTTATGGTGACACCAACTGCAGATAGAGCTAATGTTTATTGTTGATTATTTCTGTGTGTGTTTGGTATCTTGTACGTATTTATTGTATTATATTAAGGTGTGAAGGAGTATCCATCCTTTTTCTTCTTCTAGGTTTTATGTTAATACGGAGTGTTTAAACAGTGGGATATTGGCCAGTCGTCTTATCATGATCATACAATACTAGATAGGAAGGAAATCTGATTGTGAAAAGTTAAGAAATATTGCACTTAAAGTAGATAAATTGGTTTGGTGACACAATGACAATTTGTTCATTCACAGGGATATCATCTGATAGAAAAATGAGATTTAATTGGATTTAAGTAACCTGCTTAGGAGTGTTTAGAACTGGTATCAAAATATGAAAAAGACCCCCCAAAAAACAACAAAAAACAAAACAAACGAACAGCCAAAACAACAAGAAAAACAAAAAACACACTTTAAACCACAACAAACAAAACAACAAACAAGCAAATATGAAAACAAAACTGGTTACAACAACAAGAAATTTTGACATTTTTAAATTTAAATTGCTCATTTAGTAATTTTTTCGCGGAAGAAATTTCAAGACAAAAAAAAAATTAAATAACAACAACTCCTTTGAACTTTTTTATTTTTAAGCCTTTCTTTGTGTGGTAAAGTAACTGAAAAAAAATGAAAATGACGTTTGAAATAACATATATTTTTTGAAAGAGTCTTTGAATATTTCGGGAAAAATCATATTATATCGTTCTCATTTATTCTGTATAGAGTAGCTCTAGAGCTGTCTGTTTATAATATGAATTATTTAGTTTCACTTTGAAGAGTTATCTTAACCGTTTAAATATCTCGTAGAAAGTAGCTGGAAAAAAACTGAATTGCTGTCTGATATTTAGAACTTTTTGTTATGTCAACAAATTTACTTTTAAATCAAACAATTGATTTCCATATAAAAACACAGTTTACACAAAAATTTGATTTTATAGTCATACACCTTGTATGCCAAAGCATCGGTTTTATTTCAGTATTAACATCATTAAATATTTTTGTTGCTGTTTTTTTTATTCTTATCGGATAGAACTTTTCAAGACTTATGAAAATTTTCGAAGCTGTTAATGTAAGTGAAATACGCTTTTGGTTGATAAAAACACTACAGAATCATTGTGTGTGTGTGTGTGTGTGTGTGTGTGTGTGTGTGTGTGTTTTCACTCGTGTCGCTTCTTTATTTCCTTCTTAATCTCAAAACCTTTATTGTTATTGTCAAAGGGCATCACATTTGGTTCTGTTTAGTCTAAAGGATGTTTTTAATCAATTATAAACATAAATGGCCAAGATGTTGCTGTATCAGCAAGGTCAGCAATATATAATCTGTCTTGCAAAACCTTTGAAAATTTTTGAAATATTAGTTCGCATAATAAATGGCATAGTTCTGTAGCTTTTCTCAACATGTTTATATGCACAGGTGTCTGTTTGCCTGTTCGTCCGTCATTTGCTGGTTAACTTACAAGTCAGTGATTTGGACACTCTAGATGGACTCGGGGACTAAATGCGAAAAGGTCTCTTCGCACAAAGCGGACTTGCTACAAAACTTATATCAGGCATTGTCCTTTACCATCAAAGCGTTTGCAAAACAATATATAATAACAAACTACCGATACAGGCGAACTACTGCAACAGCATTTGTGTGTACCTCAAAGTTTGTGTGTACATGAAAGTCAGTTTTTTATAACTGGGAGAAGCAACATTTCTTCTACGTTCTGTGTCTTGATGTACTTGAGAAAAAACTGTTATGTGAATAAATTGTAAATTATTAAAGAATGGTCTTCAAGTTATTTTTCATATCCATAGAAAAGCAAGAATTTCATTAAAGAGTTTTCTTTATTCTCGTGTATCACCTCAGACAGTTTAAAGGCATAGTCTTACACTGATAAAATAACAGATGTGGTGCAGCTATGTTGGTAACGAACACTTCCATTATTGAAGCAGATAAACGCAAGCCCAAATCTACAAATATGCAGGGAACACCGTCGGTTTCACTAACTTGATGATATATCCACCAAATGAAAATTAGCTACGGTCAAGGCTCTAGGCAATTGTTATTTCATTATAGGTATGAGGAATGTCCAGTGTCTGTTATCAAGTTGATGCTTGTTAAAGAATAGTTGAAAATTCAAATACAGATCTTTTCTTTTTCGAGAGGAGACATTTCCGATACAGCTAAGTACTTTTATTGAGTTGAAGTATCTAGATCACAGGTAGATAGGTACTTCTTTTCAGTAGATTTTTTTTAATGTTTCCATGGTATTTCGAGGAAAGATATTGTTTTCGTTGTTTTTGATACTGTACGAATACCTGATGGAGTAATGTTTCAGTGGATGTCTATACCTACTTACCTACCTAAACGTACCTATCTATGTATACCTTACCTACCTACCTACCTACCTTTACCTACGTACCTATACCTACCTATAACTACCTACCTATACCTACCTACCTATCTATACCTACCTACCTATACCTGCCTACCTACCTATACCTACCTACCTATACCTGCCTACCTACCTACCTATACCTGCCTACCTACCTACCTATACCTACCTACCTTACCTATACGTACCTACCTATAACTACCTATCTATACCTGCCTACCTACCTACCTATACCTACCTACCTACCTACCTATACCTACCTACCTATACCTGCCTACCTACCTATAACTACCTACCTTACCTATACGTACCTACCTATAACTACCTATCTATACCTACCTACCTTACCTATACGTACCTACCTATAACTACCTACCTATACCTACCTACCTATAACTACCTACCTATACCTGCCTACCTACCTACCTATACCTACCTACCTACCTATACCTACCTACCTATACCTGCCTACCTACCTATTACTACCTACCTATACCTGCCTGCCTACCTACCTACCTATACCTACCTACCTTACCTATATGACATACGTACGTACCTACCTACCTATTACCTACCTACCTACCTACCTATAACTACCTACCTATACCTACCTACCTACCTATACCTACCTACCTATACCTGCCTACCTACCTATACCTACCTACCTTACCTATACGTACATACGTACGTACCTACCTACCTATTACCTACCTACCTACCTACATATAACTACCTACCTATACCTACCTATAACTACCTACCTATACCTACTTACTTATACCTGCCAACCTATACCTGCCAACCTACCTACCTATACCTACTCACCTACCTATACCTACTCACCTACCTATACCTAGCTACCTACCTATACCTACCTACCTACCTATACCTACTTACCTATACCTAGCTACCTACCTCTACCTACCTACCTACCCACACCTACCTACCTTCCTATACCTAGCTACCTACCTATACCTACCTGTTTTCTTTCACGCACAGTTATGGCTTTCTGACTTGAGTATTTTTTTTCTTGTAACTGTAACATAAAGCACAAATAAGGACGATTCTCTCTCTCTCTCTTTTCTCTCTCTCTCTCTCTCCATCCCTTCCGCTTCTCTCTTTGGAGGGGGCTTCATTGACGGATAGCGAGTTTATTGCTTTATTTTGTGGATTTTTTGTAACATTTTTTTGGAATAATTGCACATATAGGAACTAGCATTAAACTAGCGGATTTTTATGTTGTTTTTGTTGTTGCTTTTTTCATGAACATAGACGGATCGAGGATTTCTTTTTTTGGTATTTCACGCACAATTAGGGACTATTTCTAACTGGAAAGTGTGCGGTTCTTTGGTTTATCATGCAATGGAAGGAAATATATTGAGAGGATTACCTTGTTACATCAAGCAATTAATAGCACTCCTTATATTTTCTCGCGGAACAGAAAAAAGACCGTGGTTTGGCAATTTTGTACAAGATTCGTTCAAAATTTTATTTGAATTGTAGGGTCAGGGTCAGAGACTTGGAGGACTAGCTGTTTTCCTGATTTATAGTTCAAGGGAAACAACTCGAAAAGTTTTACAACACATTACGGTAAAGGTTATATGTAAATCAATATAATGTTTCGCTCTTTCTTGCTATCATTTAACTTTAGCATAACGCTGCACAAAGTCAACCCCAGTTAGAAAAATAATAACATAAAAAACAGAACATGGCAAAAATCAATACCAAAAGATTAAAAATAATGAAAATCTTCGAAAGACACGGCCACCCATATCGGGCCCCCCTCTGCAGGAAACGCTATCATGGTCCCTCTCTGCAGGAAGCACTCTAACGACACCCTTTCTACAGTAAACGCTATAACGGTCCCTATCTGCAGGAAACGCTTTAAGGGTCCCTCTCTGCAGGAAACGCTTTAACAGTCCCTCTCTGCAGGAAACGCTATAACGGCCCCTCTCTGCAGGAAACGCTATAACGGTCTCTCTCTGCAGGAAACGCCTAAACGGTCCCGTTATCGCGGTCCCTCTCTGCATGAAACACTCTAACGACACTCTTTCTGCAGGAAATGCTATAACGGTCCCTCTCTGCAGGAAACGCTATAGCGGTCCCTCTCTGCAGGAAACGCTATAACGGTCCCTGTCTGCAGAAAACGCTTTAACGGTCCCGCTATCGCGGTCTCTATCTGCAGGAAACACTCTAACGACACTCTTTCTGCAGGAAACGCTATAACGGTCCCTCTCTGCAGGAAACGTTATAACGGTCCCTCTCTGCAGGAAACGCTATAACGGTCCCTGTCTGCAGGAAACGCTGTAACGGCACCCTCTCTGCAGGAAACGCTGTAACAGCATCCTCTCTGCAGGAAACGCTATAAAAGTTAAAATTTTAATATGGTGAGTGTTTTTCACTTTAATACATGAATGGAAAATAGGATTGCTATTGATAAATATACACTATTTCATGCATGGATGGCACACAAATAAATAGCCTCAGTTTGATTGATAAGTCGATGCGTGTTCATCTAAAACCGTAAAGGAGGAACACGGTTAGAACTGTTTCTTTAGCAGAGGGAGGGTTGGGGTAGGGGCCAAGGAGTGGGCATATAACATATAATCGATGCTGGAATCTGGAGAGGGGACCTTAGAGTGGGGCCTTTTGCCAGTGCAGAACCGAAAGTATGTAGTTTAAAAAGAAATAAAAACAAGGAATCATCATATTTTATATAATTGTGACGAAGACTGGACAAAATTGGTCATAATTATGTATCCTTTAGTTTAAAAGGACTGTAATAAAAATTTAAGATTATGACGCAATCATTGACAGATCTAAATATAGTGATTTATGTGCAGCTTCGTTTTACATTGTGTCCGCTTGATAAAACGAACTACAAATAAAAAGGCAAAGATATATCATCGTAACGCTCCGTGGTGCATGTCGTTTTGTCGTTTACCTGGCTAAAGATGGAAATTGCTTCGTAAGCTTCGATCCTGTTGCTAGATAATCTTACCACAGAGAGGGGCCAGTGCCAAGACAGAGAAGGTGCCGTTACAACGCTCTCCGTAGAGAGGGGACCGAAATGGGTATACACCGTGACAGTGGCCTGGAATATGTACAATGTTTGTAACAGAGTAATCTCCTTCTGGAATTGTAAAACAGAATATCCGGGCTTTATCCATAGTAGTGACAATTTTATTGCTGCACTTATATCAAAATACATTAAGAAAATTGTGCATTGCATTGGGTTCCAGTTTAGGATTACCGTGTTTGTTTGTTTACAGAATTATCGGTCTTAGAAATTTACTTCATGTTGCACTGTTAATTCATAAATAAATGAAGAAATTGGCCACTGTTAAACGCTTGAAACTAAGGACGACATTAAGGAAACAGTCTCAGTAAAAATGGATTGTTAGAAATAAATGGAGTTAAATGAAATTTAAGTTTTATCTTGAATACACTACTAAATTGAAAGAAAGTATACAAAGATAGATATATTTTTAGTAATAACTAGTTTCATAACCATTTCATTTTCGATCAATGAGTGTAACGGCGACATAGTTGCCTTGATCGCATCGAAAGTACTCCGTCGAACTTGGATGATCACAGAGGTTTTATGCTGTTTCCGCAAACTGGCGAGTTGCTACGAATAGCCTGGATAAGTAGGATGGTCTAATTCTTGCCCCAAGTATTATCCATAAAATTACTATTTCGAGTCGGCTCTAGGATTAGGGAATTCGGGGACATAAGGTTTTTCTTTTTTTTTCTTATCACAAGAATCGTTAATTATGACAAAAACAGAGAGGTAAACTACACCATTATTAATATGTTCATACATACATATAATTATGTAAAAGCTAAATATACAAAAATAAGGGAGATAATCTATTTATTCTTAGTTCACCATTTAAGAAGTAATTACTTCTCTTATGTTATAAAAACAAGACATTTTAAATGAAGATATTTGTAATTGTTGACAAAGTCATTCCTGATTAAGCATAGAAATTCAACATCTACTGAAGAAAACCTTTAAGTCCCTCTGTCTTTCAACTGAAATCCTTCTCTCTCTGTGAAGCCGCATTATGTAGATGTACTAGTGCATTTGACAGAGGTTTTAATAGATCTTTTTGACGTCATATTTCTTTTCAGCTTTATGCTTTAAATTTTTGTGTCCCAATGCGGCTGTCTAACCGTTCTTTGCTGCTCCGATTTCATATCGTTCGTTCAGTGCATGCATCAAGACTGTGATGCACTGACGAAAAAAGATTAATATTGTAAATAATTATTCACACATCATAAAAAGCCCAAAGTCAAAATGTGGACTGTACCATTGATCTTTCCGCCGTATATAATCTAAGACTTTTGTCTTCTAGTTTTTCACCCAGAATCCGAGAAAATTCTGACCGCGCGGTACGAACACGCTCTCTCTCTATTTGAGCTTAGTTACCGTCGGTACCGGTTGTCCATATGACCGACGCCCCCTGAAGAGATTAGTTATTTTATGTTATGGGGGTAGTGCAAGATACAGAAAGCATCCCATTCCAGAGACACCCCTGGTTCTTTTACATGCTCAGTGTATAGCACTGATACATGGGACCTCGGTTTTATGTCTCATCCGAAAGACCATTAGTAAAGTTAGTGGAGGAGCGGGGGATCGAACTCGGGACCCCTGGTATACCAGTCCAGCGCGTTACCACTGGACCACATCCGCTCCTGAACACGCTCTGTGAAAGACACAACCTTATCTGCCTTCCCGGCTATCCAGTTACTGACTATGACCTTTCCCATCACACGGACATCATAGGTCACTACTGATGTAGACTTCAGGCACACCAAGAGGCAAGAGTAGTATTGCCTTGCAAACTGAATGATGAATTTGACATTTCTGATTTGTATTTTAGTAACTTCAGGAAGACCTCCCTTTAAATTAATTTCAAACTTTGCGCTGTCGCCTAGCCATTGCCCCTTGAGATAGTCACACATAATTTCATCTTCTTTAACGCTGGCTGCAAGGCACCCATTTTAATGCAGAGACTGTTTTCATTTCCTCGACCAAAGTGGCAGACTTTGTCTTCAAAATGCGAATCAATCGCTTTTGTAATTCCAGTTCTACGTCCGGAGGGAGTGTAACCGTTGACTCTGCCGCGTCTTAATAATCCTGTGGTTTGTCAACAAGAAGAGCTATTACCTTAACTTTCAAAGATTCCAGTATGAGACAGAAAGCAGTGAATACAGCTCCTCGGCCGTGGTGTTCCTTGAAAGGCTGTCCGACATACATTGTCCTTCCATGTTTCGTTGCTGAAGTCATTGGTTATATTTCCTTGATGCAGATATTCTCTATCATTCTCCTGACCCTCCATTGTTTTACGTCGTAAATTCTCAAGTAATATGATATAATGATAGAAATATTTATTGGGTTATGTCTCATATAGTGGCGAGAATCTGATATCAGACCGATACATCTATGTAACCGTTCCGCTTTGGTTAATAACTTAATATCCTTGAAAGATAAGCATCCGTTCATGAATCACTGTTGTACACCCTTCACCGGATATAGCCCATCACAATGCTGAAAACGAAAGTACAATCGCCATCGAGTTCACCCCAGGTAATGTTTTATCTAATTTCTCCATCATAACTTATCGATTTCTCGCAAATTGCGTTAAAAGTAGCTCGTGTTAGTGAATAACTGCTCTAATACAAGTGGATGAATATTTTATAATTCAAGATGGATTTTGATAAGCAAATGCGTTTTGGGCTTGATTTAGTGGTAAATATCAACATTGATCGCAAAAGTCAACAAGAACTGTGTCCATAGGACACGGATGCCCCCACTATGCATAAGTGCTCATAAACAAGAGCATGTATATCCTGTATGTAAGATTTTTTCTGTACATATACCTAAAATGATCTACAGGTAACCTTATGTACATGTTAAATTAAATTACAAATGTAAAATTTATATGTTCAATTATTTATATGGTATATAGTGAAAAAATCAACAAAGGGCCATAATTCTGTTAAATATGGTCACAGCAAAAATTCCTTTACTACCATCTACACATTAAAGCTGTTCATCCCTGGAAGTTTAAGCAAAATCTGCCATCCGGTTTAAGAGGAGTTGCGTTCACAAAATTTCTATATGGTATATAGTGAAAAAATCAACAAAGGGCCATTATTCTGTTAAATTTGGTCGCAGCAAAAATTCCTTCCTTTACTACCATCTACACATTAAGGTTGTTCATCCCTGGAAGTTTAAGCAAAATCTGCCATCCGGTTTAAGAGGAGTTGCGTTCACAAGATTTCGGGACGTACGGACAGACGTATGGACGGACAGACGTACGGACGGACGGACGGACAAGTGCAACGCTATATTCACCCACTTTGTGGGGGCATAACAATTTATCGCCAATTACACAAAAAATATCCAGCAGAAAATTGCAAATACTGCTCTAAAACCAGATATATTCACAATAGTGTTTAGTTTGGAGAAATCAATTAAGTTTTGATGGAGAAATAAGTTGAAACATTACCTGCGGTGAACTCGACGTTGGCGATTGTACTTTCGTTTTGATGAGTGAACGGTGTAAACAGTGATATTGATCAGAAACGAAGTGTCTACCGACCGATCGACCGACATTTGCAAAACAATATATCGCGGCGTCATTTTCAACAAGTGGGGGGGGGGGGGGGTGGCATAAATATAACTGTACTATGCATGTCATAACCTAGCGGAAAATTTAGTCCTTCTCCGAAACAGTACCTTTTGCGCAGTGCAAGGCATTTTTTGAAAATGGATTTGTAAGATTTCAGGAAATACCCTTATGTAATGCATATAGATAAAACAAAGATCCGCCTTCTTTAGATAGAAGTGAGTAATACAAATACACTGCTGAAAAAAAAACACACAGATATTTGCATTTCAAATAATCGTATTAGATAGGAAACCCATGTTTTTTCATTAAAACGTTTTCACACGCATTATTAAAAGTATAAGTGACCAAACGTTTTACAAAAGGTGTCCAAAATGTAAGATTTTTTGAGGTTAAATAAGAAATAGCAAACTAAGGAATTTCTGTTTATAACGATTCAGAACACGGTATTTCTGACTAAAATGTTTTCATGTCCATACCTTTTACACAAATAATGTGTATGCCCACACACTCAAGGCACCGGCTGAACATGCTACCTATCAAGTTCTGGATGAATCGATCTGAAGGGCCTTCTACTGAAAGATGATTGCCTGTGTCAGGTCCTGTGGGGTCAATAGCCGTGGTTCACGATGAGTAATTCATCTGTACAGATAGTTCCATACCTGTTCAATAGGTTTTAAATCCGAAGATCGTGCTGGCCGGTCCTTGATGGAAGAACTCTTACGAGTACGTGAGTCAGCGTCACTCTTGCGATGTTTGGGCGGGCATTATCTTGCTCTAGCATAAACTGATGGTCACCTACAGCACCTGCAAAAGGTCTAACAAAAAGATGAAGAATATAATCTCTATAACCCTCAGCTGTCACCTGTTGACCTCGGTGCGGCCCTGTAAGCAATTTCCGCTCAGCATAGCGTTCTCCTTGCCTCCGTCACACACGCACACGACGGTCACAAGCGAAAGATGGAATCTGCTTTAGTCCGTAAAAAGTACGGAATCCAAGTCTCGCAATCTTCAGTAAAGGGGATTCTGGGCGAAACCAAGCTTGTCTCTGCGATGCCGTGAAGTCAAAACTGGGTCGATAGCAAGTCGTCTAGCATTCAAACCATCTTCATGAAGCCTGTTTCTGTCTGTGTGAAAATTTGATGTCCTGTACTAATCTGAACCTGTCTGGTGCCGCGTTGCGGTGCTTTGACGGTTTCGTAGTGCAGATGTCCGAAAAACCCGATCTTGTACAGCTGTTGTGCAACTTTCGTGACCTTGATGGTGTGCCTAGTGTACTTTCCTGTCGTCTGGTACCTCCTCCACAGACGTGCAACAACGCTCTGCGACACACTGAGCGCTTTAGCCATCTGACGTTTTGAAAATTTACACAATCCACGCAACATCAGCGTCTTCTTTATGACGTTTCGAACTTCTAATCCGGAAAGAATTGAAAACAATACCAAAATTCTAAACGAAGCCTTCATTTTGTGCATATCTGTGACAATTAACAACATGTCCGTATACATAAATATGGCCTATAAAAGGATTTGTGTCGCCAAACACAGCCACACAATGCCACGATGACGCTTTCATTTCTCCACTTTTTAACGTGCTGGTAAAAAATGAAACTTAACTTACCTGTGTACTAGTAAAAAAAGCGTTATCATCAATACTCATTTAGCCCAATAGAGATATATCTGCGATCCCATACTTTTTGTGAGCAGAGTATTTACACGTGAAGATAATGTCAAGGATTTCGTATAAATAACGTCCCACTTGTCGCTTTAACGCATTCTGCGTTTCTTTGGGATTGTTCGAGGATATACATTTTGGTTGTTGGTACACAAGAAAATAAAACAAAAACAAAAGGTGAGACCGCTAAAACTGTTTATAAATATTTGTAAGAGTCAAATTAATTCTTAAATTTACTACACTCGGTATTGATTAAATAATTGAAATCCATTTTTTATTTCGTTTTATTGTACAAGTACGTCAAAACCTGAGAAAAAAAGGTTTATTTCAGTACTTTTTGTATAATTCACTCCGAAAGAGAAAAAATGTGCTAGAATAATCATCCCCTCCTACAATTTTTAACTAGTATTCTGGACAGGGGGATTGCAACGTTGACAGTTGCCACGAGATCCTGCAACCATCTACACTATGACTAATATCTCACTACTGATATTTCTGTTATTTTTCGTCTCGTTTTTAAGACTTCTATTTAAGGACCCATATAGAAGACAATTATTCTTTTGCAGTTGCGTGGCATCGCATTGTCACCTCCAAATTATAGATATTAAGTTTTATCACACTTCCGATGTTTGATATTTTATTTCCTTATTTGACATGTACTTGTTCATTTATTTATCCGTCTACGTTTTGTTTATTTATTCATCTAATTATTTCTTTTTCTTTCTTTCATTTTCCCCTTAATATTAAACTTTGAACGTTTCAGATGTCAAGCCAACAGAGTGGCGGTAGTTACACGGGAACAGGTACCAAGGCTGACCTAGACAACCATGGCAACCAATGCAATCCGAATAATCCGAACTATCAGTGAGTAAACAGTCTGTTTTAAAGTTGACTACAGTGATCTTTCACTAGTCATCCTAAGTACTTACTATGTACCTTCAAAATTTGAAAAACAAAGTAATGATGTTTCTTTATTTATTTATCAATATCTAAAACATCATTTAGCCTAGTGTCCTTTATAACTTAATTATTTGCTACAGGAAAATCATTCGATCGAATGATAACTTTTGAGTTCATTTTGCTGAACACGTTCTGCTTCGCGTCCTATGAAAATGTATGTGTGTATGTGGGGGGGGGGGGGGGAATTTTATCTAGTAGAGATGGTTAATACACATTACGTGCATGTTCCACTTTTCACGCATTGAGAGTTAAACATTAGTTCAATTGGCTTTTGATGCATATCAGTACTGCATGGTAAATTTGTTGCCTCGATATCATAGATAGAATGCTATGTAATTTGTATAAATGTAACCTAGCTAACACTATCACAGTTTATTTACCTTTTCATTTTGTCCTTACTTTCAGAGGTTATAGTTCAGGCTACTCTGGCACGGGGACAGCCCCCGACCTAGGCAACCATTCGAACCAGCTCAACCCGAACAACCCTAATTTCCAGGCGAAGAAGTGATCAGTATTTGATACAGACACTTTTAAAACCTAATTTTCATTTGTTTAAAATATATCCAAACATGGTTGTCTGAAACTTTTTTTTCAAAATAAATGATAAAAATGAAGATTTTGCTGTGTTTTGTTTAAGTTATCTTTAGGTAAGACATTTAATTTAATACCTGTTTATTAAAGCCCCAGTATTATGTTGAGAATAAAAAGATGAACGGATAGGATAATGATCGTACCATTTTCTATTGATCGTTCCAGAAATTAGTACCTCCCTGATTACCTCCCTTGCGTCCGCCAATAAGGGACTGCAGATTGAAACCGTTTTATAATGCGGAGCTTAGAAAAAGTCCCATTTTTATAGCTGTAATTTGATTGTTACGTTGTATGTTAGAGAAACAGATTCATATAAACCACATGAAGCATTTAGTATCAGCAAAGATCTATCCCAAGGTCTTCTAATTGAAAAAAGTATATTTGTAAACCATTTTTTGCTGACATCTCAATCTATTGAACTGTTAGATAAAGGTCTTGTGTTATTCTCCGGTATATTAACTATTTTTATTTTATCAAAATTTCACGAAAAACTGCTTTTAAAAGGTACACGTATCTATCTTTTAAAAAGGTGTCATAATAATTTTGTTTTCCTTATTACATGAAATAAACAACAATAATGTTTAAACAAAACGGGAAGAAGGAAAGCAAACGTATTATTGTAAGATTTATATCTTACAAACGTGTGGCTTGCAGCTATTATTTTCTCTCTGCATACACAAACTCACATGTTTTAATATCAATACTTTGCAGAAACAGATTTCCCAAATGCAAGAAATAAAGAATAGAACAAAGGTCCATATGGCAACAGATGCTAAATTTCATACGGTCTTGAAAATCTTGCTTGTAAGGAAGAATATAGAACAGAACAGAACAGATATATTATTAAAATATAGAAGATAAATTATAATTATTACAATTATGATGTATGTACCATATCTAAGGAAGTTCTGTGTAATAACGCAGCTTTTACATATAGGCATATCTTTAACAATACATTTCTATTTTCAGATTTCATCATATTAACAAATTTATCATACTAGGTCTGGTATAATAATATCGTTTTATTTTTATCTTTTTTATCTTATATCAGTATAACAAGGACACGTTAAAATGAAATGGTATTCGTACTATAGGTCATATATGTTACAATAAGCACAATACCTTTCAGCTCTAACAGTTCCATTCGTATGGTATCTACCAGTTTGAACATGCAAAGAATGGGAAGATATTCTTATTCTTGTAAGATATTTCCTTAGAGTGTATGGTAACATATCGAGATAGCTTTCATATATAAAAGAACCTTTAACATAGTTAAACAGATATAAAACAGAACTATTCTCTTTCTCATCATGCTAGTTTTGCAAAAAACAAAAACAAACAAAAAAAAACAACAATTAATTACTCTTTGTTTAAATAACGGTATAAATACTATCTGGATAATCCCAAACATCGTTGAAACCATTTAAGATTCGAAAACCAATTTTTCTTACCATTATTACAATAATATACAGAAATATTATAAATTTCTTTAAGAATGATATTGTCAGTCTCAAGCAATTTAAACCAAAACCTTAAAATTTTAACATATCTTGAAATTTAAAGGATAACGTGCAAGTTCACCATATACAGCAGCATTACATGAGTTAATTTTTACATTCAATATTTTCTTACAAAATTTAAGATGGATTCTTTCAATTTTATTCGATTTAGTAAAGCCCCATATTTCAGATGCATAACTTTATATAGATCCAACAAACGAGTCAAAAAGCTGACACGACTTTATTATTCATATCCTTATCTACGCGTAACATTTTCCCTCTTATACTAAAATTACTCAGTTTTAACCAAAGCGCTTTTCTATATATGAAATCAAAAGCCTTTTTAAAATCAATAAAACACTTGTTATTATTAACATAATTTTGAACAATTGCCATTAAAACAAATAAAGCATCAAAACTCGATTTCCCTTTTCTAAACCCAAATTGTGCATCTGATAAAACATGGTTTTCTTGATTATTCTATTATTCTAAAATTTCATATAACAATCAGGAACAAATAAAGCCCATGTTTATAGCCTTCAGGCATTTTCTCAAGAGCAAATTTCGTTAATACAGTGTCTTACTGTGACTGATCAAGAAAGACCGACAATGACAATTAACGGTGACTTATCAAAACAAAGACAGTATATCATATTTATATTTGTCTTTTATTTAAGTCTCATCATTGTACAATTAATTATATCAATACATAATAGTTATACATATACATTGCACATTGCCATTATGAGGTAGAATTGTAGGAGACTACTAAGTATTATATATAGACACAGTCTTTAGATAAACGTTAGATATTCCGTGTTAGACCTGACAGCCGCTTTATAACATTACAAGGGTAATTGTTAAGGAAAAAAAGTTAAAAAATTAGAACTGATTAATAAAATTGGATATAATTTGAAGAAGAAAAAAGGACTAAATGCACTCGAGTAAAAAGCACCATAAAACTTGTATCACCACTCAAGACTAGTAGTAGCAAACAGATTAGCAAGCAATTTGTAACACATAGTAATACTATGTCACCTCTATATTACGTAACTACATTCCTTCACCACAGGACACAGCGACAGACAAAAGACAGTTTGATAATTAAAGAAGCGCTAAATAAGGCATGATTATTGGCAAGCATTCTTTGAAACTGAATCAAAGAATAAAACAAGTTTTAGTTAAAAAATAGTGAACATGCGGTTGATTAGCGAGATGTTAAATTTAGTCATTTTGTCCATTTTGTAAGCTTGATATCAGAGTTGTTCAAATAATTGAAATCATAGTTTCAACCTTCTAACATTTAAAAAAAATTATTTGATAATATAAAGATATAAATATATATTTCACAAAAACATATTTTATTCATATATTTCAGGACATGCATTGATCAATGTATGGAAATCTATAACAAAAAACAATAGACTGGCAGTTTATCTAGAGTTTTACTACTTGTGAATTAATAATTACCGTTTGCACATAACATACAAAAACTTTTACAAACCTAATTATATAAATGTTAGTCAAACCTAATACCAAAGTGGCACTATAATTAGAGCTAAAAATGAAAATTAGATATATTCATTTCTTAAAATATATATATAACAGCCAAAATTGGTCTGAAAATGGCGGATATTTCCACTTTTGAAAATGCATGGGGGTAGGGGAGGGGGAGGGTGTTGTTCACCTTGTAAAATGGAAGAGGGTTTTTTGTGTCCATCTTGTAAAATGCATGAGGGGGTTTCGTCCACCTAAACACAAATGACCAGGGGGTTATGTCCGGTGGGGAGGGGTTCTAGTACACTCGTGTTTTACACATTTTATATGTGGTTTACACAACTCAAGCTTCCATGGTCTTTTTTCAGAGTCTTTCATGTGTTAAATAATTCAAGTTAATATGATCAAGTCAGGAATAAAACATACCAAATAGTTACAATAATACAATAAAATAATGTTTATTCTGCAAACAAAATTCACGCGATATAAGGCAGTATGTCAGCTTGAAGTATGCTAAAATTATACAGATTTATCGGAACTTAAGCATCATAGCGAGGTTTATTAGTCCGTCATTGGCGGACGGTCACGTGATCTTCATAATGGCGGCGGTCAATTTATCAATTATCGAACGGTCTATTCACTCTAAAACAATGTTGATATACGTCTTTCTTTCGTATCCAAGTCATTTCTTTAAGGAAAAGCCTATCTTCTTATTTTTTACGATATTATTGAAAAAAATACTGCACTTTATTCCTAACATTTTCATTGATTTAAAAAAGCAAAGTTACAAAAGATTGTGGTACAAATAAAGATCATTTCGGCCGATCATACAACTTTCTTGATAAAATAAGAACTACTTGTAATTGTGATCCTTGGACTTTAATCTTATCCAGCTGGAGGCAATTGACTCGACCAGTGCAGGCTGATCTTGGTCTACACTCTTTGCCTTTCAATCAGTAAATTTTCAATAAGCACCATCATAAACAGTTAGTAGATCCGTCGCAATTGAAAAATCCATTTTAATTAAACTTTAAGCATGGTAAGGGTTAACGTACATATCGAACGCTTTTCACGATGCGTATACTGACCTCTTTTTTCGCGACAACAACATTAGCACTAAAACGTCATTGTTATCATGTATTTAAAACATGATTAGTTTAGTGAAGCGACATCAAACTTATCAAATCGTATGCATTTATGTGTCATCAATGATAGCATGGCTGTGATTAAAACATTCAATTCGTGAAGTTTGCTTTGGGATCAGCAATGAAAAATCGACAATGTGGCTTGTGTGTCAAAACCTGTACTCTGAATATCACTTTAGTATGATAAAATTATATGTCAAATTATTTCATTTTCTTTCAAGCTGTCGAAGTGACCTAAAAGGGACAAAAATATCAAAAAGATCCAATTTATTTCAAGATTTTAAAATTACAGAGAGAGAGGGGCCTGTGGCCTGTGACCTTAAATTTGATCCAAGCTAGCAGAAACCTTTGACCTTAACCTTGATCCAAGCTAGCAGAAACCTTTGGCCTACAGAGTATCCCATTTAAACATCCTTGCTAAACAAATTCAATGTCCTTAAATCGGTTAAACAATACAAAGCGGACGGACTGACGGGCGGATAGTCGAATGACCAAGGGCATTTAAAAAGAAAGTTAAAAACTAAGGTCGAGTTGAGTACTGATTGTGCTGATCTCAGAACCAACCTAAATCATTTTGCTTTCTAATGCTTCATCATTCTTTTGGGTAAAAAAGAAATAGATGAGCAGATAATATACAAATATTCATTATATAATTATTATATGCGTTCTATTTTTATTTTTATAATTGTCATCTGCTGTTTGGTCTATTTTCAGAAAACTTAAAAACGACTCTATTTTTGGAAATCAATTAATTTGCAATGCAACATGACCCCATTCAGTAATGATATCTAATATAAATGGTACAAGGCAAGGTAAAGATAAGTTAATCGTGTTTTCTGAAAATGCATATACATGTACATGTGAAACCTTTTGTTTGTAAATTACAATTAACTAGTTTTATGATATGTCTAATTGTGGGAAATATTATCGAGGCTAATTATGAACTAAACAGTTTTACAGCAATAAAAGTATAGGAAATTATAAAATATACAATAATATTATAGTAATATGATTTTAAAAACTATATTATTGAGACGTATAAGAAAATGGCAAGTACATTTTAAAATGCACATGTCAGGCAGAAATGAGTATCTAGAGCAGGGCTTGAATCCCAAAACTACGCCTTGCAAGTCAGGTGCTCTGACAAATGGGGATATGTATACATGTAGTCGTTTTAGTTTACTTTGAACTGAGAGTGTAATAACAGAATAACAAAATATAACAGGGACACAGTTTTTATCCTACATTCTTTAGCATTTTCTGACTCCGTTACCACGATTGTTCTAATATACTCTGGAAATATAAAACTTTCATAGACCTTAGCTGTTGTGTTGTCTATAACAATAAATCTGATTATCATGAAAAATATTTGCTAATTTTCTAACTGGATACCACTTTCCCTGACTTGGTTATACAACACTGGCGGAAGGTATCAGTGAAAGGTTTTGTTGGCATGATATATTACAGACGTCGAAATATTTAAAGATGACATTCAGGGTGATAAAAAATTCTATTCATTAAATTCTATTGATTACACGGGAAAAAATGTCTGCTGTCTTTGAAAGTGCTTTTTCGCTGTTAAAGTTGAGGTCAAGCTTTGTGACTCTTGACAAAAAGAAATCAAGTTAATAGTTTTGCTAAATTTACTTATTAGTAGTATGTTTAGATAAGTACATCAGACATTTACACTAAACAATTCATTCTTTCGTTTAGCCTATACTTTATAAAATCTTTTGAGCATTAGTAACATAGAGCAAGAAAAAGTTTAAATTGATGACAATCTTCTACTTTTATAAATTTCGTCTGACTTTTTCACTTTTCTTCGGTTCTCGCTGATGTTATATACAGACCGTAATTTTATCCTATCACTGTATGTACATGATTATTTTTTGCTGAAAAAGAGGCATATCATATTTCTGTATTTTGTACTTTCATTTTACTTTTCATACCGAAGCATATCATCTAAAGATATTGTAAAATTCTGAAATATAATAACCCACAAAAAATCATTTAAATTGAACGATTTTAATCCTACCTATGTTCTTTTTGACTTTTTGTTAAAAGTATTACTTCATGATAACTTTACTAGAGAAAATAAATTTACTCAGAATGATAAATACTTGGATATACAGTTGTTTTCATGAGTACACAAGTTACAGAATGGATTACTAATGCAAACCACCATTGGTTTGGTTTCATTAACGGTATCTCTAACAGACTTATGCTAACTTATATATTTCTGACAGATAAATTCATACATCTACTTATAAACGGAAACCTGATTAAAATTCATACTATCCTCTAGTCGGCAACTGCTGACTATATTAGGCTTCTAAATTTAACAGAAATGCCAACTGGAAACTGTCAGCGAAATGCCACTTCGATTTATCTTACATATTCTTAGTATGTTATGAATCTGCAACAGGACACTGACAGCCAACTGCCAGTTCATGAAATATGTGATTCGTCAGCTGGACACAATCAGGAAAAGGAAAATATCGATTCATGTAGGAGTTCTCAGTATTAAGTGAATTGCTATGCTAATCGTCAAATGAAAAATGTCAGCCAGATTCAAATACGATTTTCGTTAGGTAGTCTCAGTAATTGGCAACGAGCAACTCTCTTCACAACTAACTTCACACATAAAACTTATATCATTATCAAATATTTCAGATATTGATGCTAGGATCGTCAATTTGTTAGTCAAGTCGAGGAGCAGATCTATTTGTTAATTGACTGAAAATGGTTGACTCATCCGATTAAGCTACAAATTGTCTCCAAGAAAAGAGCAACTGTTACTACACCTATTATAAAAACAACCACTCGGTTTAGTAAAACAAACAGCTAGATGCCAACATGTATTTCCCGGTCTCTCATATATATTACGTTACATACGTCTGCTTTATATCAAATAGCTATCAGTTACTCCAAAACCAGTTGAGACCATCGTATACCTGACACACATAGCGCTGATAAAGCCTTCAGTTTCAAAGGTAAAGTCCAAACAATGTTTTATCTGCATAAATCATGTGAACAAACATTTATTAAAGTCACGTTGTTGGCCTTTCTCAACAGTTTTTTTATTAGTTTTATTCTGAATGTGTCAAATGTTTTACGCTGTTTATGCTAAATAAGTTACAGTTTCAAAATGCGTGAGGAATCATGCACTCCTTTATTTTTTATCTAGTATACTGGACAAATGGAGGGACCGCAACTTCTAAAGTTGCCTCGAAATTCCGTATTCTTCAAAATTTTGAAAACAAATTCTGTAGAATGATAAAACTTATGTTCATTTTAAGATTGTCAGCGTCGAGTATCTCAAATCACTACTAGGCATCAGGAAACTCTTTCTTTTTTACTTCTGTTGATTTTTTATGAAACATCTCCAGTTAGGCAGGATTAACACAGGGATCGCGTATTCGAATTAAAAAACAAAACAAAACAAAAAATATAAATATAACTGCACTATGCATGTCATATCTTAGTGGAAAATTTAGTCCTTCTCCGTGAAAGTACCTTTGGCGCAGTGCAATTCATTTTTTGAAAATGGATTTGTAAGATATCAGGAAATACCCTGTAATGCAGATAAATAAAAATTTAGCTCCGCCTTCTTTAGATGGAATTTATTAATACAAATACACTGCTAAAAAATGAAGATAACATACATATTTGCGTTTTTAATAATCGTATTAGATAGGAACCCCATGTTTTTTCCATTATAATGTTTTCACACGCATAATTCAAACGTTTTAAAAATGGCGTCCATAATGTCAGATTTAATAAGAAATAGCAAATTAAGGATTTTCTGAAAGATGATTGCCTGTGTGAGGTCCTGTGGGGGGCAATGGCCGTGGTTCACAATAAGAAATTCGTCTGTACAGATAGTTCCATATGTGTTCAATAGGGTTTAAATCCGAGGATCGTGCTGGCCGGTCCATGATTGAAGAACTCTTATGAATACGTAAGTCAGCGTCACTCTGGCGATGTTTGGGAGGGCATTATCTTGCACTAGCATAAACTTGTGTTCACCTACAGCACCTGCAAAAGGTCTAACAAAAAGATGAAGAATCATATCTCTTTAACCCTCAGCAGTCACAGGTAGACCTCAGTGCGGCCCTGTAAGCAATTTGCGCTCAGCATAGCGTTCTCCTTGCCTCCATCACATTTGCACACGACAGTCACAAGCCGAAAGAATGCTTTAGTCTGTAAAAGGTACGGAATCCAAGTCGCGCATTCTCTAGTTAAGGGAATTCTGGACGAAACCAAGCTTGTTTCTGCGATGCTGCGGAGTCAAAACTGGGTCCATAGCAAGTCGTCTAGCATTCAAACCATCTTCAAATCCTGTTTCTTTCTGTGTGAAAATTCGGTGTCCTGTACCAATATGAACCTGTCTGGTGCCGTGTTGCGGTGCATTAACAGTTTCGTAGTGCAGATGTCCGAAAAAATAAAAGATCTTGTACAGCTGTTTGCAAATTTCGTGACCTTGCTCCGGGCGCCTGATGTGCCTAGTGTACAGTCCTGTCTTCTGGTACCTCCTCGACGGACGTGCAACAACGCTCTGCGGCACGCTGAGCGCTTTAGCTGAGCGCTTTAACCGTCTTACGCTGTGAAAATTAGCACTTCTTTATGACGTTTCGAACTTTCTAATCCGGTAAGAACTGACGGTAATACAAAAACTCTAAACAAATCCTCAATTTTGTACATATCTGTGACAATTTACATGTCCGTTTGCTTTTCACGATGCGTATACTGACTTCTTTTTTCGCGACATCACCATTAGCACGAAAACGTCATGTTATCATGTATTTAAAACATGATTAGTTTATTGAAGCGACATCAAACATCAAATCGTATGCATTTATGTGTCCTAAATGATAGCATGGCTGTGATTAAAACATTCAATCAACAATAAGTTATTTTATAGAATTTAGATCAATTCGTGAAGTTTACTTTAGGATCAGCAAACAAAAATCGACAATGTGGCCTCTGTGTCCAAACCTGTACTCTGAATATCACCTTTTAGTATGATAAAGTTATCTGTCCAAATTCTTTCCTTTTGTATCAAGCTGTCGAAGAGACCTAGAAGGGACAAAAATAGTTAAAAACTAAGGTCGAGTTGAGTACTGATTGTGCTGATCTCAGAACCAACCTAAATCATTTTGCTTTCTAATGCTTCATCATTCTTTTGGGTAAAAAAGAAATAGATGAGCAGATAATATACAAATATTCATTATATAATTATTATATGCGTTCTATTTTTATTTTTATAATTGTCATCTGCTGTTTGGTCTATTTTCAGAAAACTTAAAAACGACTCTATTTTTGGAAATCAATTAATTTGCAATGCAACATGACCCCATTCAGTAATGATATCTAATATAAATGGTACAAGGCAAGGTAAAGATAAGTTAATCGTGTTTTCTGAAAATGCATATACATGTACATGTGAAACCTTTTGTTTGTAAATTACAATTAACTAGTTTTATGATATGTCTAATTGTGGGAAATATTATCGAGGCTAATTATGAACTAAACAGTTTTACAGCAATAAAAGTATAGGAAATTATAAAATATACAATAATATTATAGTAATATGATTTTAAAAACTATATTATTGAGACGTATAAGAAAATGGCAAGTACATTTTAAAATGCACATGTCAGGCAGAAATGAGTATCTAGAGCAGGGCTTGAATCCCAAAACTACGCCTTGCAAGTCAGGTGCTCTGACAAATGGGGATATGTATACATGTAGTCGTTTTAGTTTACTTTGAACTGAGAGTGTAATAACAGAATAACAAAATATAACAGGGACACAGTTTTTATCCTACATTCTTTAGCATTTTCTGACTCCGTTACCACGATTGTTCTAATATACTCTGGAAATATAAAACTTTCATAGACCTTAGCTGTTGTGTTGTCTATAACAATAAATCTGATTATCATGAAAAATATTTGCTAATTTTCTAACTGGATACCACTTTCCCTGACTTGGTTATACAACACTGGCGGAAGGTATCAGTGAAAGGTTTTGTTGGCATGATATATTACAGACGTCGAAATATTTAAAGATGACATTCAGGGTGATAAAAAATTCTATTCATTAAATTCTATTGATTACACGGGAAAAAATGTCTGCTGTCTTTGAAAGTGCTTTTTCGCTGTTAAAGTTGAGGTCAAGCTTTGTGACTCTTGACAAAAAGAAATCAAGTTAATAGTTTTGCTAAATTTACTTATTAGTAGTATGTTTAGATAAGTACATCAGACATTTACACTAAACAATTCATTCTTTCGTTTAGCCTATACTTTATAAAATCTTTTGAGCATTAGTAACATAGAGCAAGAAAAAGTTTAAATTGATGACAATCTTCTACTTTTATAAATTTCGTCTGACTTTTTCACTTTTCTTCGGTTCTCGCTGATGTTATATACAGACCGTAATTTTATCCTATCACTGTATGTACATGATTATTTTTTGCTGAAAAAGAGGCATATCATATTTCTGTATTTTGTACTTTCATTTTACTTTTCATACCGAAGCATATCATCTAAAGATATTGTAAAATTCTGAAATATAATAACCCACAAAAAATCATTTAAATTGAACGATTTTAATCCTACCTATGTTCTTTTTGACTTTTTGTTAAAAGTATTACTTCATGATAACTTTACTAGAGAAAATAAATTTACTCAGAATGATAAATACTTGGATATACAGTTGTTTTCATGAGTACACAAGTTACAGAATGGATTACTAATGCAAACCACCATTGGTTTGGTTTCATTAACGGTATCTCTAACAGACTTATGCTAACTTATATATTTCTGACAGATAAATTCATACATCTACTTATAAACGGAAACCTGATTAAAATTCATACTATCCTCTAGTCGGCAACTGCTGACTATATTAGGCTTCTAAATTTAACAGAAATGCCAACTGGAAACTGTCAGCGAAATGCCACTTCGATTTATCTTACATATTCTTAGTATGTTATGAATCTGCAACAGGACACTGACAGCCAACTGCCAGTTCATGAAATATGTGATTCGTCAGCTGGACACAATCAGGAAAAGGAAAATATCGATTCATGTAGGAGTTCTCAGTATTAAGTGAATTGCTATGCTAATCGTCAAATGAAAAATGTCAGCCAGATTCAAATACGATTTTCGTTAGGTAGTCTCAGTAATTGGCAACGAGCAACTCTCTTCACAACTAACTTCACACATAAAACTTATATCATTATCAAATATTTCAGATATTGATGCTAGGATCGTCAATTTGTTAGTCAAGTCGAGGAGCAGATCTATTTGTTAATTGACTGAAAATGGTTGACTCATCCGATTAAGCTACAAATTGTCTCCAAGAAAAGAGCAACTGTTACTACACCTATTATAAAAACAACCACTCGGTTTAGTAAAACAAACAGCTAGATGCCAACATGTATTTCCCGGTCTCTCATATATATTACGTTACATACGTCTGCTTTATATCAAATAGCTATCAGTTACTCCAAAACCAGTTGAGACCATCGTATACCTGACACACATAGCGCTGATAAAGCCTTCAGTTTCAAAGGTAAAGTCCAAACAATGTTTTATCTGCATAAATCATGTGAACAAACATTTATTAAAGTCACGTTGTTGGCCTTTCTCAACAGTTTTTTTATTAGTTTTATTCTGAATGTGTCAAATGTTTTACGCTGTTTATGCTAAATAAGTTACAGTTTCAAAATGCGTGAGGAATCATGCACTCCTTTATTTTTTATCTAGTATACTGGACAAATGGAGGGACCGCAACTTCTAAAGTTGCCTCGAAATTCCGTATTCTTCAAAATTTTGAAAACAAATTCTGTAGAATGATAAAACTTATGTTCATTTTAAGATTGTCAGCGTCGAGTATCTCAAATCACTACTAGGCATCAGGAAACTCTTTCTTTTTTACTTCTGTTGATTTTTTATGAAACATCTCCAGTTAGGCAGGATTAACACAGGGATCGCGTATTCGAATTAAAAAACAAAACAAAACAAAAAATATAAATATAACTGCACTATGCATGTCATATCTTAGTGGAAAATTTAGTCCTTCTCCGTGAAAGTACCTTTGGCGCAGTGCAATTCATTTTTTGAAAATGGATTTGTAAGATATCAGGAAATACCCTGTAATGCAGATAAATAAAAATTTAGCTCCGCCTTCTTTAGATGGAATTTATTAATACAAATACACTGCTAAAAAATGAAGATAACATACATATTTGCGTTTTTAATAATCGTATTAGATAGGAACCCCATGTTTTTTCCATTATAATGTTTTCACACGCATAATTCAAACGTTTTAAAAATGGCGTCCATAATGTCAGATTTAATAAGAAATAGCAAATTAAGGATTTTCTGAAAGATGATTGCCTGTGTGAGGTCCTGTGGGGGGCAATGGCCGTGGTTCACAATAAGAAATTCGTCTGTACAGATAGTTCCATATGTGTTCAATAGGGTTTAAATCCGAGGATCGTGCTGGCCGGTCCATGATTGAAGAACTCTTATGAATACGTAAGTCAGCGTCACTCTGGCGATGTTTGGGAGGGCATTATCTTGCACTAGCATAAACTTGTGTTCACCTACAGCACCTGCAAAAGGTCTAACAAAAAGATGAAGAATCACATCTCTTTAACCCTCAGCAGTCACAGGTAGACCTCAGTGCGGCCCTGTAAGCAATTTGCGCTCAGCATAGCGTTCTCCTTGCCTCCATCACATTTGCACACGACAGTCACAAGCCGAAAGAATGCTTTAGTCTGTAAAAGGTACGGAATCCAAGTCGCGCATTCTCTAGTTAAGGGAATTCTGGACGAAACCAAGCTTGTTTCTGCGATGCTGCGGAGTCAAAACTGGGTCCATAGCAAGTCGTCTAGCATTCAAACCATCTTCAAATCCTGTTTCTTTCTGTGTGAAAATTCGGTGTCCTGTACCAATATGAACCTGTCTGGTGCCGTGTTGCGGTGCATTAACAGTTTCGTAGTGCAGATGTCCGAAAAAATAAAAGATCTTGTACAGCTGTTTGCAAATTTCGTGACCTTGCTCCGGGCGCCTGATGTGCCTAGTGTACAGTCCTGTCTTCTGGTACCTCCTCGACGGACGTGCAACAACGCTCTGCGGCACGCTGAGCGCTTTAGCTGAGCGCTTTAACCGTCTTACGCTGTGAAAATTAGCACTTCTTTATGACGTTTCGAACTTTCTAATCCGGTAAGAACTGACGGTAATACAAAAACTCTAAACAAATCCTCAATTTTGTACATATCTGTGACAATTTACATGTCCGTTTGCTTTTCACGATGCGTATACTGACTTCTTTTTTCGCGACATCACCATTAGCACGAAAACGTCATGTTATCATGTATTTAAAACATGATTAGTTTATTGAAGCGACATCAAACATCAAATCGTATGCATTTATGTGTCCTAAATGATAGCATGGCTGTGATTAAAACATTCAATCAACAATAAGTTATTTTATAGAATTTAGATCAATTCGTGAAGTTTACTTTAGGATCAGCAAACAAAAATCGACAATGTGGCCTCTGTGTCCAAACCTGTACTCTGAATATCACCTTTTAGTATGATAAAGTTATCTGTCAAATTCTTTCCTTTTGTATCAAGCTGTCGAAGAGACCTAGAAGGGACAAAAATATCCAAAAGATTCAATTTATTTAAAGATTTTAAAAATTACACAGAGAGGGACCTGTGACCTTAATCTTGATCCAAACTAGCAGAAACCTTTGCTTTGCAGAGTATCTCATTTAAATTTCCCTGCTCAACAAATTCAATGTCTTTAAAACGGTTCAGCAGATAAAAAGCGGACGGACTGACGGACAAACAGTCGAACGACCAGGGGCGTTTAAATAAGGAGTTTAAAACTAAGGTCGAGTTAAGTACTGATTGTGCTGATCTCAGAGCCAACTTAAATCATATTGCTTTCTAATGCTTTCATAATTCTTTTGTGTAAGAAAATAGTTGAGAAGATATATACAAATATTTGTCGTCTGTTGATTGGTCTTATTTTCAGAAAATTGAGAAACGATTCTATTTTCGGAAATGAATTGATTTGCAACGCAACATGACCCCGTTCAGTAATGATAATGTAATATCAAATATAAATGGTACAGGTCAAGGTAAAGTTCTCTGAAAATACATATACATGTACATGTAAAACCTTTTGTTTGTAAATAACAATAAACTAGTTTTATGATACGTCTAATTGTGGGAAATGTCATCGAGGTTAATTATGAACTAAACAATTTAACAGCAATAAAATTATAGGAAATAATAAAATATACTATAAAATTATAGGAAAATGATTTTAAAAACTACATAATTGAGACGTATAAGAAAATGAAAAGTACAGTTGAAAATGCACATGTCAGGCAAAATAAGTATTTAGAGCAGGGCTTGAATCCCAAAACTACCCCTTGCAAGTCAGGGGCTCTAACAAATGGGGATATGTATAGTCGTTTTAGTTTACTGTGATCTTAGAGTGTAATTAAAGAATAACAAAATATAACAGGGACACAGTTTTTATCCTACATTCTTTAGCATTTTCTGACTCTGTTACCACGATTGTTCTTATATACTCTGGAAATATAAAACTTTCATAGACCTTAACTGTTATGTTGTCTTTAACAATAAATCTGATTATCATTAAAAATATTCACTAATTTTCTAACTGGATACACCTTTCCCTGGTTTGGTTATACAACACTGGCGGAAGGTATCAGTGAAAGGTTTTGTTTGCCTGATATATTAAAGGCGTCGAAATGACATTCAGGGTGATAAAAAATTCTATTCATTAAATTCTATTGATTACACGGGAAAAATGTCTGCAGTCTTTGAAAGTGCTTTTTCACTGTTACAGTTGAGGTCAAGTTTTGTGACTCTTGACAAAAAAAATCAAGTTAATAGTTTCGCTAAATTTACTTATAAGTAGCATATTTAGATAAGTACATCAGACATTTCAATTAAACAATTCAATCTTTCGTTTAGCCTCTATCTTATAAAATCTTTTGAGCATTAGTAATATAGAGCAGAATATTTCTGTATTTTGTATTGAAATTCACTCAGAAGGTTAATTACTTGGATATATAGCTGTATTTAGATGTGCACAAATTACAGAATAGATTACTAATGTAAACCAACATTGTTTTTATTTCGACCTAGACAACCATTCGAAAGAGCTCAACTCAAACAACCCTAATTTCATGGCAAACAAGTTACCTGTGTTCAAATACATTATTTTTCAAAACCTACTTTTTATTTGCTTCAAACTTATTGTTTAAAATATTTCTAAAAATAGTTGTTTGAAACTTTTTATAAAATGAATTACAAAAAAAGATTTTGTGCTTTCTTTAAAGAGTTTTACGCTATAATTGTATTCCACTTTCTTTACAACCACGAGGATCTGAATAGTATTAAATGAAATATTACCCAATGTTAAGGTGTCGATAAAAAGATCTCAGTGAACAAGGTCAAGTAAAAGCTTTTATAATAGTCTTTAAAGACTTTTAGTTAGAAAATATTTGGATGAATTGACATTTATTCCAAACGAACACATTCTCAGTGTCTATATGCCTAAAAACAGTATTTGTTCTTCTTCAAATTATCCTATCCTATTTTCATATTACCATTTTTGGGGAAAGAAAAAATATAGCAATATGACCTTAAACGTTAAGTAATGCTTCTGATCAAAATATCTAATATAATGTAAAATTATTTTATTGCGTGATCGAAAAATGCATTAAAAGTTCACTCCTCTTCTTTATATTATGCTCTTGACTGAACCAGCACACAGGGATTTTCAGAATTTTGGCCGATTTACCTTTATTTTCAATATCTGGGTATGTGAAATCGTAAATGGATTCATTGAGAAAGTCAATAATTGTTCCATCGACATTGGAAGATTGTAAGTGTAAATAAATGGGTTGTGTTGGTGGGGATGGGAAGGGGACCATGAAGGTATTATTGACCCGAATTGTTGTAATCTTAGTCCATAGACTAATTATACAATAATTGAAAAAATTGTTAACATTTATAAAGAAATCTTCAACCTAAAAGGCTAAATGTTTTACTTATTATAAACCGGGAAAGTTTTAATAAAGGGACTGTTAGTATGGAAGTTGTTGTTGAACTCGATTTGGTGTTGGCGAGTGTTTCTATTCTTTGGTCGTATGAGATGCACATTAACAAATTTATGCAATCCTTCCCCCTAATTTTTGACTGTGTAAGGAGGCTGTGTTTTTAATGTGATTTTTCTTGATATGTAATTTTCACTGTATTTAGTTATTTTTTTCAGTTTTCATAAGTTGACAGTTATAGCCAACGCAGTTATTTTAGTGCAAATCGCTGTCTTTGTCGCCGGTTTGTTTTTTGAACTGGTTAAAAGGTAAGGGTAAAGGTTTCTTATTTAACGTGGGAAAGTCCCCACCTGGTGTGGATGGAACAACTTATTTCCAGAAGAGACCACGGTGCGTGTATTTTACCTCCCCGATCCCAAGTCTAGGCCGATACTGCTGGAAACAGTACCCGGTTAGGTTACCACCCAGTCCTGGGAAATCAGTCGATAACTCAGTCGCTACCCGAAATCAAACCCAGGTCGCTAGCTTCGTATCCCAACGCACAAACCACTCGACCATGGAGTTACCTATCTAATTTACTCGTCATTAGATATGCTTACATTACATCAATAGATTTAATGTTATAACCATTTTCTTCGTCGTCGAGATGAATCACCTTTCGTCAGAAGTTTGCAAAATTATATTTTCAGAAACACACATCAAGAAATATCTCAGTCAAAAAACACAGGCTCCCCCATAAAGTAAAAATAAAGAGAAAAAGAGATCATAATTTTATATTGATCAATTAAAAAAGACATCACAAACAATTGAAGAAAATGAGAACACTCCGGGTTACGTTTCAGATGTCAAGCCAACAGAGTGGCTGTGGTTATAGGGATCAGGCACCAAGGCTGAGCTAGACAACCATAGCAACCAATGCAATCCGAATAATCCGTACTGTTAGTGAGTAAACAGTCTGTTTTAAAGTTTACTTCGACGATCTTATACCAATCATCCTATATACTTAATCTGTTCCTTCCAAATTTTGAAGTAGAAATGTATTATTGTCGCTATATTCAGTAATAAATAGTTAAAAAACATCATATTCATTGATGAATTTTTATTATCAATATTCGACTTGATACAATATATGGAAAACTTATTCGCTACAGATTTGGTAGAATTATATCTCCCTAGTTGATCTTACATATTCTGTTCGGCGTCCTGTATGTTTATTAGTTGTGTGTGTGTGTGTGTGTGTGTGTGTGTGTATTAGAGGGGGCGGGCGGGGTTACATTTCATCTAGTTTTCCATTTTAAAGTGTTAAACGTCATGCAGTTTTTAGAATTAAAAGTGAGATCAATTAGCCTTTGAAGCATATCAGTACTGCATGGTAAATCTGATCTCTCGAGATTGTAGGTAGAATCCACGCACATGTAATCATGTATTATAACAAATTATTTTTCTTTATTTTGTCTTTGCTATCAGAGGCCATACTCTCGGCTACTCTGGTACGGAACAAAGTCCAACATAGACAACCATTTGAAATAGCTCAACCAGAACAATCCTAATTTCAAGGCGAAAAAAAGTGATCTGTATTTGATACAAACAATTTTGAAAACCTATTACTCGTTTGTTGTTTAATCTTTCGTTTTAAATATATCCAAACACGATGGTCTGAATCTGTTTTCCAAAAATAATCATAACAAGGGGGCCATTGACCCCGAAGCGCTCACCTGAGGACAGACTGTTATTTGTGTGAAAGCGGAGAAAGCTAGTGTTTATTACAAGAATTTGAACAATGTTGGTCACTAGACCATACTTCATGCAAAATACATTTTTAAATTTTTACTATAATATACATGGTCCAAATTTTAAAGCTGTACATCAAACAACAAAAAGGTAGGTCACAAGGTCAAAATTAATGTCACCAAATATCAGAGTTAAATTTGACATCTGAAACTGTGCACATGGTCCAAATTTCATAGCTGTACGTAAAAAGCAAGAAAGTAGGTCACTAGGTCAGAATCTAGGTCAGCTGATATCAAGTTTCAATTCTACATCTGAAACTGTGCACATGGTACAAATTTCACAGTTGTACATCAAATAACAAAAAAGTAGGTCACTAGGTCAAAATTTAGGTCATCTAACATCAAAGTTCAAGTCTACAACTGATACTATGCAAATAGTCCAAATTTCATAGCTGTACATCAAAAACCAAGAAAGTTGGTCACTAGGTCAAAATCTAGGCCAGCTCATATCAAAGTTCAGTTCTACATCTAAAACTGTGCACATGGTCCAAATTTCATAACTGTATATCAAATAACAAAAAGTAGGTTACTTAGTCCCCTGGGACAGGGCCAAATTTGATCCCAAGGCTTTAATGTAAACAATCCTGATATAGGTCCAACAGACAATGTTTCATGTCAAATATCTAAGCTCTAGCTTTCTCAATTTCAGAGATCACGTTTTTATATGTATATAAAGAAAACCCATGATCCCCAGGGCAGGGCCAATTTTGACCCTTATGCCATTATTTGAACCATCTTTGTAGAGGTCCACAATGTTTCATGCCAAATATCTAAGCTTTAGCCTTTGAAGCTTAAGAGGATAATTTTCTTAAAAGTTTTTACAATATGTATATCATGAAAATCTAAACCACCGGGCAGGCCCAATTTTTACCCCAGGGATATAACTTGAACAACCTTGGTAGAGGTTCACTAGACAATGTTTCATGCCAAATATCTAAGCTCTAGCCTTTGTCGATTTACAGAAGAAGTTTTTTTTAAAGAAGTTTTTACTATGTGTATATTAGGTAAACTATGACCTACCCCAACCTGGGCAGGGCTATTTTCAACCCTTGGGCTATAATTTGAACAATAATTTTAGGGATCCTCTACAAAATGTTTAATGTGAAGTATCAAAGCTCCAACCTTTGCAGTTTTAAAGCAGAAGAGGGGACGAGTTTTGATCCTAGGGCTATAATTTGAACAATCTTTAAAGAGGTCCACTAAACAATGTTTCTTGTCAAAAATCTAAAATCTAGCCTTCGCAGTTTCAAAGAAGATTTTTAAGTTTTTACTACATGTATTTAAGGAAAATCTATGACCCCCGTTCGTTAAAATCGCTTGTGTACATACAAAAAACGATGTGCGCATGTGTACCGGAAGGCGATAGTCGACAATACGATAGTGCGATAACGCGACAATGCGATAGTGCGATAACGCGACAATGCGATAGTGCGATGGCGACAGTACGATAATGCGATGGCGACAATGCGATAGTTCGATAGCGACAGTGCGATAATGCAATGGCGACAGTGCGATAATGCGATGACAACAGTACGATAATGCGATGACGACAGTAGGATAATGCCAAAACGCGATAATGCGATTGCGACAATGCGATAGTGCGATGGCGACAATGCGATGATGCGATGGCGACAGTACGATATGACTGTCGCACCGTCGCCATCGCACTATCGCGTTATCGCATTGTCGCCATCGCATTATCGCATTGTCGCCATCGCATTATCGCACTGTCGCCATCGCATTATCGCACTATCGCAATGTCGCCCTCTGGATTATAACGTCTAACTACGATGGCCCTAACGGTATTCCGTACTCTGCACATCATCTCAGTGTGGTAATGTTTTCTATATAAAAATCATTTCCTTCTGGTTGTTCAAGTGATACAATGGACACAAAATGTCAATTTACTTCAAGCATTTGAAAAAAAAAACAGAAAGAGCGGGACATATAGCCATTGACTTATACACTGGCCGGATCCACCAAAATGCGCTTTGCCTATTGTCTGTTTATGGCAAATATCTATGGCAAAACGTTTTGCTGAACAGTTTTCATCTCCTTCAATCGGTTCGAGAGATACTGAGCGGACATGAAATCGTCAGTATGACATGCCGCCTTTCAGAGTGATCTCGATCTTAATCCGAGCCAGGTAAAAACCTACTCTCTGCACTTTATTATTGTAGATATTTCTGGCAAATATTTTCAAATTTCTTCAATCTTTTCAGGATATACAGAGAGGATACAAAGTATCTAACAGAGGATGGACGGAAGGACTGCACACATCATCTGATTATGGTTAACATTTCTGTCGAAATACGTTATTTCCTTCAAGCAGTAAAACAGATACAGAGTGGACATGAAATATTCACACATTATATCAAAATGACATGAGGTGTTTAATTGTGAGCTTGACCTTGATCCGAGGCACCCGAAACATTTTACTTTATAGTTTCTTTTTCCTTATACAGGTTCAAGAGATACACAACGAACAAAAAGTCCATAGAGACAGTCGGACGGATTGTCGGAAGACCTGGAACATTATTTTTCCCTTCAGCTGTTTAAAAAAGGTTAACAAAGTCATATTACGAACTGAAAACAAATTTTCTTTTTGTTTTTATCATTCTTTTGATCAAATAAATATTAGTTGAAAAGATCGATGTATTCAAATATTGTTATTTGCGTTCTTACCTGAAATGACCGGGTTTTTTATTCATATGTCGTCTGCGGTTTGGTCTAATTTTCAGAAAATTGAGAAACGTTTCTATTTTCGGAAAGAAAATGTCCCTGACCCTGATATTAACACAACAATACGAAAGACGCAGTAGAATTATTTACATCGCGTTTTCTGATAATCAGTACAAAAGTACAACTTTGTTTGCAAAATCTATTGCCAAATTTGTCTGTTCAAAAATAGTTTTTTTATGATATGTTTCAGTTTGGGAATTATTATCAAAGCTAGTTATGAAATAGACGATAAAACAGCAACAAGATTACAGGAAAATAAAAATATACAAATGAGACGTATGATAAAATAAAAGAGTACGTGTCAGGCAGAAGTAAGTATCTAGATGAAAGCTTGAATCCTAAACCTACTTTTTGAAAATCAAGTGCTCTACAAAATAAGGACATAAACTAAAGTTAACTTACACTAGTTTAATCTGAACTTGTAATTATAGAATAACAGAATATAAATAACGCAGTTTTACCCTTGTTTGTACTTTGTCACAGACTCAATTTATTGTTTTAGTAGCCGAGAACTATAAATAAGAAAAGATAATTTACTAATTTTCTAATAAGACCGGAAAAATTAATATTTATTTCCCTGGTCTGATTATTCGACACCGCCAGGTGGGGTCGTCGAGTATTTCGTAACTGTCATGTATGTTTATTAATAGCCGTTGAAATATTTAAAGTCCTTCGGACTTGTAAAATTTTAATTCAATGAAATCTAGCGACTTTATGGAAAACAAGTAAAATGTTTGCGGCCTTCAAAATGGCTTTTCAGTTGTTCGATTTGAGATCAAGTTTTTGTGACTAAGACACAAAAAGTGCAGTGAATAATTTCGCTAAATTTGTTTATAAATAGTATGTTTACATGAGTTCATCAAGGCATTTCAATCTAAACATTTCTTTTTATATGGTTAATATCTTTGAAATATCATTAAAATATATTGCTTAAACTGAAGAAAATCTTCTACTTTTATTTCTATAAACTTCGTTTGAAATCGTCTGGTATTTTTCACTATTCTGCGGTTCTCGCTGATGGTATCGACGACCCTCCTTACAAAAACTCAATGGAAAGTAACTTCCCCTATCTTATCGTATCAGTAACCACTGTATGATGGCTGAGAAAGAGTCATATTATATTTTTATACTTTGTATTTTCTTTTTTTCCTTTTTCATACCGGTGCGTTTAGTAAGTGACTGTAGAATAATAGGAAAATAATAACAAAAAAGGGGATAAAGGTTGAATGATCTTAATCTTGCCTATGGTCACGTGATTCTTTGTAAAAAGTGCTACTTAAAGCTGGTTACTCCGTCATCAGTTTACCGGAGAAAGAAAATCACTCAGAAAGTAAAATATCTGGATAAACGATTGTTTTCAGATGTTCAAAAATTACCGAATGGAGTATAAGCACATATGTAAACCGCAATTCGTTCAGAATCTTTAGAATACTAACTTATATTTATTTCTGACACATAGCTGCCTGACAAAAATATATAATTAAATTGTTAATATCATCTCACCAACTGAAGAGTCATTTGAACACATGCATCAAGTCTTTGTCTTTTCTGCTTCTAGATTGCTACGGAAATCAATGGCGAAATTTGGTGTATTGATACGTTAATTGTCAGGGGCATACAATGTTAAATGTACAACGCATTCATTTTTTTATTGTCTGTGCACTTCATTAGTGTCTGAGGTGTGCGTTGTTTTTTGACTGAGACATGTAGTGTTTATTTTCTTGACGTGCATTTTTATTGTCTGAAGCATGCACTTGTTTTTTTTTTGGGGTCTGCGGCAAACTCTTTATTATTGGCGGAAGTGTGGATTGTTTAATGTCCGAAGCTTGCAGGCGTTTTCTTTGAACTGAGATGAGTATTGATTGTTTATTCATTTATTAAATTATAGGTACTCTTATAAAGTTCCATCATATAAGTTTTACTTTTGAAGGGAAAGTACGCCATAAGTTACAGTACAATGTAACTGTTTCCAAAGGAAAAATCCTACAGACTAAATGTTTTTTAAATGTTTTTTTCCATTAACAAGCTTTCAGTAACGACCGCATTTGTTTGAGTTTATTTATCGTCGGCACCGCTTGCCGACGCCCCCTGCAGATATTAGCTATTTTATGCTGTGAGTAGTGCAAGATACAGAAAGCATCCCATTCCAAAGACACCCCTCGTTCTTTTGCATGCTCAGTGTAAAGCACTGATACATGGGACCTCGGTTTAATGTCTCATCCGAAAGGCAATTAATAATGCTAGTGGAGGAGCGGGGGATCGATCGTGGAACCCCTGGCTTACCAGTCCAGCGCGTTACCACTGGACCACTGATCTGCTCCACAGTCATGTTAGCATACTTTATATATATATATATATATATATATATATATATATATATATATATATATATATATATATAATGCAGTTACAATAGTTATGCACTGAACTTTAAACATGCTGGAGCCAAGTTATATCGACGAATCTCAAATATATTACCAATGAAAGACCGGGAAAGTCTTACCACTATATAAAGAGGCACTTCTAGAATACACTTCGGTGTTGAACGCGCTTTCAGGAGGTAGGAGGCTATTCGGACTTAAGAATAGAAGAAAAGCAAAGGTCTCACATTTTGAAGCGATAAACTTACCCAAAAACGAAACACGTTTAGTCCTTTATGGAACGCCATTTCTGCCTTAATATCACTATTGTTGATGTGTGCAGTACATTCATCAATACATTCTGTCCAGCCTTATATACGTTCGGTACAATCGTCATTATTTGCAGTAGTTAGTGCATTTCGTGCAGTAATAACATCTTTATTTGAAGTGGTAACAGTATTACGTGCAGTTGTATCGTCATTATGTTTGGTACTTACATCATTATGAGCAGTAGTTACGGCATTACTTGCAGTAAAACAAGCATTATGTTCTGTCAAATATTCTTACGCCCGGTACATTCGTCATTATGTTTGGTACTTACATCATTATGAGCAGTAGTTACGGCATTACTTGCAGTAAAACAAGCATTATGTTCTGTCAATTATTCTTATGCCCGGTACATTTGTCATTTTGTCTGGTACTTACCTTATTATGTGCGGTAGTTACAGCATTACGTTCAGTGAAACAAGCATTATGTTCTGTCCATTATTTCTTACGCCCGGTACATTCGTCATTATGTCTTGTACTTACCTTATTATGTACAGTAGTTATAACCATCATGTTAAGTTGTTACGTCGTTATGCCCAAATGTTGCAACCTGTGCTGTGCGATTTTTCTTTATGTTCGGTGTGTAAAGTTTTATTCTACGTCTTGTCGTTCTGTTGATATATTTACCGGGTGATGCTGTAACTACCGCACATAATAATGTAAGTACCAAACATAATGACGAACGTACCGGCCGTTAAGAATACTGGAAAGAACATAATGCTTGTTTAACTGAAAGTAATGTTGTAACAACAGCATATAGTGATGTAAGTACCAAACATAATGACGAATGTACCGGGCGTAAAGAATATTGGACAGAACATAATGGTTGTTTCACCGAACGAAATGCTGTAACTACCGCACATAATAAGGTAAGTACCAGACAAAATGACAGATGTACCGGGCGTAAGAGATAATTGACAGAACATAATGCTTGTTTCACTGCAAGTAATGCTGTAACTACCGCACATAATAAGGTAAGTACCAAATATAATGACGAATGTACCGTGCGTAAAGAATATTGGACAGAACATAATGCTTGTTTCACCGAACGTAATGCTGTAACTACCGCACATAATAATGTAAGTACCAAACATAATGACGAATGTACCGGGCGTAAGAATATTTGACAGAACATAATGCTTGTTTCACTGCAAGTAATGCCGTAACTACTGCTCATAATGATGTAAGTACCAAACATAATGACGATACAACTGCACGTAATACTGTTGCCACTACAAATAAAGATGTTATTACTGCACGAAATGCACTAACTACTGCAAATAATGACGATTGTACCGAACGTATATAAGGCTGGACAGAACGTATTGATGAATGTACTGCACACATCAACAATAGTGATATTAAGGCAGAAATGGCGTTCCATAGTCCTTCATCGAAAAGTACCTTTTGCTTAGTGATTTTATTTTTGGAAAATGGATTTGTCTCATTTTAGAAACCTAATTAAAATACAGCCTGTATAGATTAGTTCCACCTCCTTTAAGTAATTATGATCAGTACAACTATACTGCTCACAAAAATTAAAGATCACAAGCAGATGTGTGTTTTTAATTAGTGTAATAGATTTTTGTTTATAACGTTTTTACATATATAATTAAAAGCAAACGTGGACAAACGTTCTTAAAATAATATTCAAATGTAAAATTTATTGAGCTTAAGCAAGAAAAAAGCAAACTAAGGATTTTCTATTTATTACGATTTAAAGGTCAGTTTTTGACAAAAATATTCTCATGTCGACACCTTTTCGCACTTTCAATGGCCTGGGCATGCAAGATCAATCGATTTGGAAAGGATGATCGCTTGTGTGGGGTCCTATATGCTCAAAGGTCGTGGGTCGCGCTGAGAAATCCTTTTATAAGATAGTCCGATACATAAGATACAATAATATTGTCATTTATCAATATTTCAAAAGTCCATTCAGTCTTACGTTAACGTTGTTTAATTTTTATGAACAATATTCGACTGCTTGATATAGTTTCTAGAGAACTTGCTTTTTTTTGCTATAGAAGTTCATTTTACTAAGTACATTCTGTTTTGTGTTCGTTGTCCGTCGTTTTTTTTGTCCACTAATTTCTTAAACCACTTGGTCACTGTTGGTGAAACTTCTTTGAATTTTCTTGCATAAAGTTATACCAAAGCTGTTCAGATAACTCAGTTCAATGGAGAACGTTACATGCTATGGCTGTGGAAATGAAAAATGAAAAATCTTTTTTTAAACAAACGAAGCGGCGAGCCCTTTGAATTTTATCTAGTAAAGATGCTTTAAAACACTTCGTACATGTCCCAATTTAAACTGTTGTCGGTAACGCATTTTTAAGAATAAAAAATGAGATCAATGGACTTTTGCAGTATACCAATAATATATGGGAAATCTGTTCCCTCAATATCGAAGATAGAACGCTATATATTCCATATAAATTTGATCATATATCATATCTATTTTTATTTTTCAATTTGTTTTTACTTTCAGAGGTCACAGTCCCGGCTACAGTGGTACTGCGACAAAGTCCGACCTAGACAATCATTCGAATCAGCTAAACCCGAACAAACCTAATTTTAAAGGGAAAAAGTGATTTTATTTGTTGCAGACAATATTCAAAACAATTTTAGTCTGTTTAATATATATGCTGATTGTCTGAAACTTTTTTTCCAAAATAAAAGAATGAAGAGTTTGTTGTGTTTTCTTTAAGTCGTCTATTAAAGACATCTAATTCGATACCTTTTATTAACAACTATCGAACTTATTTCAAGATATGCATAAAAATCTGTTTTTTTCCCTCTCGAATAATCATGTTTTTTCGCGACAGAAACATTAACACTAAAACCTTTATCAAAAAGGTCATTGTTATCAAGTATTTAAAACATGATTATTTTTCATTTAAGCAACCCCTGACTTATCAGATCGCATGCAATTTTTTAACACACTACATGGCTGTAATTAAACCATTCAATCAAATAAAATTATTTTATAAAATGTTATCATTCTTGAAGTTTGATTTGGAATCAGCAATCAACAATCGATAATGTGGTCTCTGAGTGTATCAAAACCTGTGTCTGCATATCATCTCAGTATAATAAAAATTTTCTGATAAATATTTTCATTTTCCTTCAAGCTGTTTAAGTGACCTAGAGTGGGAACATAAAGTCAAATAGATTCAATTTACTTCAAGCAATTAAAAAAGAATACAGACCAGGCGGGACACGAAATTGGTAACAGACAGACGGGCGGTTGAACTTTCAGGAGTGTTATATAATTCGTTCCTTCAGGTTATAAAAAGAAGGTTAAAAGCTGAGGTCGAGCTGAATACTAGTTACTGATCTCAAAACCAAGTTAAAATAATATTACTTTCTTATGTTATTATCATTCTTGTGGGCAAATAATTTTTGTTATTCAAATATTTGTATCTGCGATAATTTGCGTTCTACCTTCTTTTGAATATTTTTCGTTATGTTGTTTGTTGTCGATTTTCATTTCCGAAAATCGAGGAACAATTGTATTTTCGGAAAACAAAGTAAAGCGCAAAATGACCCATTAAGATGGGTTTTTAAAACAAACAACGTTATTTAAAAAAAAAAAAACGTACTTGCTAGGCAGAAATATATTATAATTCTGTAGACAGATAGAGACATATAATATATCTAAATATCTATCTATAACACATACCGAATCCATGCTTAAGGTTCTTGTATTGATACCGCATATTTGTTACATTGGGTTTATTTGTATATATATATAGAGCCATTGTTTTCTAACTGCATTATGTAATGAACGAAATCTGTAACAATGTATATTGTCAGTGATGATGTATCTTGTCTACAAAATCTCTGATTGTTATCATCAGCTATACTTGTTGTCATATAGAGTCGCTATAAATAAGATATATATTTGCTGAAATATGTACATGGTCGCAACTATTTAAAATGTAAGTCTTGTTTGCCATATTGGTTATATGTTATATGCACCACATGAGTCTTTCACCGTCTGCTTGATTGAAATAAACTGATGAACGACACGGTACGTTATCAGAGAGATGGATTTTACTGGCATTTTCCCAGACATTTTCACCGCATGTAAATAAAAAAACATGCAATGACGGCGTGAATAGCCATCCTCTTTTTTGTTGCAGTATATTATGGCTACGATTATACTTCGAGCCGACATGTCATTGTATTCTTAACACTTGTTCTCTCGAATTAGCATTTTTGGAGACTGGAAAATAACGAGTCAAATCTTCTTCAAACAAATGATTGTTACCACGTATTTAAGATAATATCATTTAAAACCCGTCATCAAACCCATCATATTGCATGCATTTATGTGTAATCAATGATAGCAGGCGACATTGTTGGGATTTTATCAGTTAAACGACAAATAGTTAGCTTAAAAATGATATTGCTTTCTTTGTTATGTGTTTATCATTTTTGGGTCATCTAACCATTCGTGAAGAAATGTCGCTCTATACAGGTATTGCTATTTTTGTCTGTGGAAATTTGAAAAGAACAAGTCTCTTATGTATTAATGTTTGCCTTTTGGTCTAATTTCCAGGCCAATCACATACTTGCAAATGTTTCTAATTTTGGAAAGGAAAAATATTGCATCATGGCCTGAAGTAAAATATCTATTATAATGTAAAATTGTGTTTATTGCCTGTTCGAAACATGCATTTGACACGTCACTCCTCCACTTCTTTTGTTCTTGATCGAAAAAACACACAGGTATTTTCAACAATTTGCCCGATTAACCTATATTTTCAATATCTGGGTAAATGAAATTTTAAGTGAATGCGTTTGAAGGACAATCTCTATTCCGCCGACATAATAAGAATTTAAGTGTAAATAATGGGTCTGGGAGGGAGGCACGAAGAACCTGGAAGGTAATAATGATCCGAATTGTTGTCCACAGACTAATAATACAATATTCGACACAATTATTCACATTTGAAAAGAAAACCTACTGAAACTATCGCCTTTTGACATTTTATTTTTTTTCAATAATATATATATGATAAATGCTCTGAGAGTGTATTTGTTTTCTTCATATAAAACGTGGGACGACAATTGTTGATATGTCAAAAAAATCCCAATGCCCAGAACCTAACACTAATAAACTCTCTGCAACGAACACAGTCACGTTAGTGTAATATATATATAGTTAGAACAATATGGTACTGAACCCTCGACATGCTCGTGCCAAGTTACATTGTGCAGTGCCCAAATATGTTTACAAATAAGAGGTCGCTGAAGACTAAATAGAGGCACTGTAAGTATGCAAGTTGGTGTTGAACGCTTTTTGGTGTTGGCGATATTCTTTGGTGGTATTAGATGCACTTTAGGTTTTTTTTTTCGGTTATCATTTTTTTTACAATTATAGCCAATAATATTATTTTACTGCAAATCTTTGTCTTTGTCGTTTGGTTTCTTTTGGAAATGTGGACTGTTTGCGATTTACTCGACATTAGATATGCTTAGATGACATAAACGAAGTTACTGTTATCCATAATTACTGACGTTTTCTTCTCGTCTTACGGTCTTAGGCATGTGGAGTGTTGCAAAATTGTATAAAAAAAGTGTGTTCAATAAAAAAATAATTATGCAATAAAATATATTTATGTTCTAAAAAATATTTATGAGGTTAAAAAATATATTTGGACAATAAAAATATATCTATCTTCAAAACAAATATTTATGAGGTTAAAAAGTATATATGGACAATAAAACAATATATATGGACAATAATTAGAAAAAAAAAATTGTTCAATAAAATATATCTATGTTGTAGAAAAATATTTAAGAGGTAAAAAATATATATATGGATAATGAATAGAATTGTGGGATAGCCAAATTAAGTTTGTAACAACGAATCTCATTGGTTCATATATCAACTGATATTATGCTTACCAGAAGCATTCATTTCTTTTGTGCCTGGGTGTCTGGGCCCGGTGGGAACAGTCATATTGGAATATACGATTCGTTGTTACAAACTTAATTTGGCTATCCCACAATTCTAATTATTGTCCATATATATTTTTTTACCTCATATATATATATATTTTTTTTTTGAACATAAATATATTTTAAAAACATTTTTTTCTAATTATTGTCCATATATATTTTTTAACTTCAGAAATGTTTTTAGAACATATATATTTTTATGAACAATTATTTTTTTCTAATTATTGTCTATATCTATTTTTTATTGTCCATATATATTTTTCAACCTCAAAAATATTTTTTAGAACATAAATATATTTTCTATTGTTCATATTAATATATTCTTTACCTCATAAATAATTCTATTAGCACATGAATATTTTTATTGTATAATTATTTTTTTATTGAACAAATATCTTTTTATACAATTTTGCAACACTCCGTCGGAATGAATCACTTTTCGTTACATGTTTGCAAATTTCAATGATATTTCTTATTTTATTTCTTGATAAAGGGCCAGTGAAGGGTAAAGCTATAGTGAAATACTATATGGTGGTATAGGTTAAGTATCTCGAAAAAAACTTGAAGGTCATAGGTTGGGATGCATTTCCTTGATAAACAGGGAGTCTGGAGGCTGAGAGTGAGTAGCTTCTGACCCATAGTTCTGCAGTGAACTTTATGTGAGTTCTGAAAGTTGGTAAATTAACCTCGAATCGAGCGATTGAGCCAGGAGTTTGCGCTTTCTTATAAAGAAAAATGCACCATGGCCCCTATGCCGAAATGAACTTGATAGGACATTGTAAGATAAAATTTCAAGACTAATCCAGTTTAGCAATAATGCTGTATTTTTCATTTTTTTTTTAATGTTTGCTTTGAAAGGGCTTGCTTGATTACTAAATTACATTGGTCATATGCGACTCGTACCGAAAGGCTGGAAACTGTTGTCTGCTTATACTGTGATCATGCGGTTCTCCGCCGCGATTAAAGTTGCCCTAGAAAATATGAAAAAGTGAATACGCATATCAGGAAAAACCGCAGTCAGAAAACACAGCCTCTCCATACAGTCAAAAAGTAGAGAGGAAAAGAGATCATAAATTTATATATTGTTCAATTAAAAAAAGACACCACCAACAATTAACAAAAATGAGAACCCGAGGTTGGGGAAGGTTGGGGGGGGGGGGTACAGTCTTGGAACAGTCAGTGGCAAAATATTTACCACTAGGGGTTTAAACCAGATTCTTGGATGCATCAACCTCACACTTTCCCCAACAGTTCTCATACGAGAAGTATGTATCATAAGTTTGTATCATTCTCGTAAGTGTTAGTTGTATTGGTGAATTAACTCTATTCCATTTTAACCTTGGCTTTGAAATGGCTGTCTGTAACATCTTTTAACAGCATAGCTAAGTACAGTTTACTAGAATGAAATCAGTTACAAGTACAGTTCATGTACAACTAAAACATCGAAGGCTTTTATAGGACCTTTTTTGCATACCTACATTATTTTACGAAAAAATCACTTTTTGCAATGAATTAGCATATTAGAAATTCAGATCTTGTTTAAAAAGTGTCAGAACAAAACCCAGCTTAGATCACATTACGTGAGAGTACTGATAAATTTGTCCACTAGACATACTATAATATAATATCCACGAATAGTAACTTTCTCTGTCGTTGTAAGCGAAGTGACCGCTGCATTAATTATCACACAAAGTGTATAATTATTTCTAAAAACTGACTGCACTTACGACTGTACCCGGCATCATGTGTTTATTTCAACGTTGAAGTAAAATTTGTGCAATGGTCTAGCCTCATCCAGTGTTTACTGACTGAGTTGGCGTCTGCGTATCAGAATAATACAATTTCGAGATATTTGGATTCGTGATATAGTGATAAGATAGGTCCCACATTTTAAAGCAATGAACTGAACTTAACAACAAAATGACTACTAATACAAGTGCCCTTGGACCCGGGAAGCATTTAGTGTTTTGGACTGACCCATGGAAACCTGTCTTTCTAGTATCTGGGAAGGGAAGGGTTTTGTAAGCCTACCTGTACAATAAACTGAAAAACAAAGTTGTAAAGTCGAGCATACCAGTATTCATATTAATCTAACTGTAGTATACAATGTCATAACCTAGCTGTAAAAATAAATCCTTTTTCAAAACACTACCTTTAGCGCCAGTAAAATGATTTTAAGATTTAAGGATAGTACCCATACATAATACAAAAATATGAAACCGAAACTAAATAATACACGGCCTGCAAACCTTTTCGTGCAATATTTACTTAGTCATGCCACGTAATAATGTCAAGGCTTACATATAAATAAGGCCTTACTGGTTGCTTCAATACACATTCTGCATTTCTCTGAGACCATATAAGGAGGGACGTCTATTCTACGTAAAGCAAATAGGAAATAAAATAAAAGGTGAGACCGTTAATTTTTTGTAATAATTTCTTTTTGAGTTTCAAATCACAATTTTAAAATCTCTATGCTCGATATTTATAACAATTTTGAAATGCAATTTTGTTTCGTTTTCGCCAAAAATGAGATGATTTTAATCATTTTTCATTTTTCTTATAGTTTGGTTTTGTATAATTTTTTTCCGAATTATTGAAAAAAATTTAACACTTTTTGTCCTTAATTAGTTTCAGTACCATATTGTTCAAGAACGCTAGGATAAACTTGCAACCCTTTATCAAGTATTGTAGACAAATTGTGGGACTGCAACTTTGAAAGTTTCCACTGGATTAAAAAATCTTCCGCAATAAAGAATATCTATGTTTTTGTTTTGTTTCATAAAACCCGTATATAAGGCCACTATTAAAGATTCATATAAAAGAGCATTGTTCTTCTGCAATGGTGTGGGATTGAATACATGACCTCCGAATATAAATCTAACGCTTGATCACGCTCTAAATATTTAAATCTTTTTTTTTAGCTTGACATTTTTTTCTATTGATATATCTTTCTCTCTATACTTCCTTTTTGTTTATTAATTAATTCCTTTTTATTTACCTTTTCTTTCTTTCTATTTCACCTTATAATTGAACTACGAACGTTTCAGATGTCAAGCCAACAGAGTTGCGGTAGTTGCACGGGATCAGGCAACAAGTCTGACCTGGACAACCATGCCGACCAATGCAATCCGAATAATCCGAAGTGGCAGTGAGTAAACAGTCTGTTTTAAAGCTGATCCTATACCAGTCATCTTATCTACTAAATACTTATCTTCAAACATTTGAAAAAGAAATGCAATGTTGTCGCTACATTCACTATCACTTTTTTTTAAAGAACCTATTATTTACTCAATTTTATGACCAATATTCGACTTCTTGATATAGTATATTGAGAACTTATTAGCTACAGGCTATATGCAAAAGCATTTGGTAGAAAGACATTTACCTGAACACATTCTGTTCGGATCCATACGTGTTTATTAGAGAGAGTGAGAGAGAAGAGAGAGAGAGAGAGAGAGAGAGATAGAGAGAGAGTGTGTGTGTGTGTGTGTGTGTGTGTGTTAGGGGGTGAGGAGAGGAAAGATTTCATCGAGTAAAGATGCTCCATAAACATCGTGTACATGTTCAACTTTAAAATGTTCAAAGTCACGCAAAGTCACGCATTTCTGATAATTAAAAATGAGATTGACCGTTGAAGCATATCAGTATTACATGGTTAATATGTTCCCCCAATATCTTAGGTAGAGCACTATATAATGCACATGCATGTAATCATGTACTTTTGTATTTTTTCCTTTATTCTGTCTATTCTTTCAGAGGTCATACTCCCGGCTTCACTGGTACAGGGACAAAGTCCGACCTAGACAACCATTCGCAACAGCTCAATCCGAACAACCCTGAATTCAAGGCGAAGAAGTAATCTGTATTTGATACAAACAATTTTGAAAAACTGATTTTCGTTTGTTTTCATAAAGGTGTGATTAAATTTATCAAACGAGATATTGTTATCAATTTTTTTTCATAACATGTTATCATTGAAAAGACACCAAGTCCCTCAAATCTTAAGCATTTATATGTCCTCAATGGTAGCAGACTGCATGAGTGCAATTTAACCATTCAATATATAAGAAGTTAATTCGTAAAAGTTATATGTAGGAGTAGATGTCGTTCGAAGAAAATTTTGATGACGGACGGCCGACGGACATAGGACGATCACAACAGGTTATCTTAAGCACATTATGCTCAAGTGAGCTAGAAACGTATGACTAATGGATTGCTGAGTCATACCGAAATTTGACTCAAAATACGGCTCAACAGGAAGATAATTAAAGGGTTACAGCACTGGAGTTTTTCGGGATCTGTATCTTGAATGCATTTAAATGCCAGCTCAAGTCTCTAAGTCAATTGTGAACGACAGACGGACGACGGACGGACGGACGATCGACGACGGACAAAATAGCATACTAAAAGCTATACCAGACCTTCAGTCTGGTGAGCTTACAAAGAAAAAAGCAATTTGGAAAAAAGTCGCAGGCATTTCACGTGTTTTCAATACTATTGCGAGAATTTACTGAGTTGAAAATTTTATCACTCTGAATGCCTTTTAATAAAATATTTCAACGTCTGTTAAAATACATGTCAACACAACTTTTTAGAGCACCATTATATTATTGTCGAAATACTCGAAGCTGCCTCCTGACGGTGTCAAATAACCAGACCCGGGAATGAAGTATTATTTTTCCGGTTCTATTAGACAATCTTAAGTCCACACAATAGCTAAGGACTACTAAAACAATACTTAAAGCCGTTTAGAAATTTCTCGGTTACTAAGTATAAACAATGGCACAGAAAGTAATTTGTCTATAATTATATTCTGTTTGTCTATAATTATATTCTGTTTGTCTATAATTACATTCTAAGCTCAGAGTAAACTAGTGTCAGTTAACTATTCTTTATATCCTTATTTTGTAGAGTACCTGACTTGCAAATAGTAGATTTGGGATTCAAACCTTGATTTGGATACCTATTTCTGCCTGACATGTACAATTTCAAATGTACTTTTCATGTTCTTGTATGTCTCAATTGTATATTTTTTTTTATTTTCCTATAATCTTATGGCTTTTAGTTGTTTATTTCGTAATTAGCCTCGAAAATAATTCCCACACTTAGACATATTATAAAACTATTCTGACAAAGACAAAATTGGCAAAGGTTTTTGACAACAAAATTGCCCTTTGTAAAAGGTATTGTGTGCATTTTCAGAAAACGCAATAATAACAGCTTTACCTTGACTTTTGATATTGGATATTGCAATATCAGGTGCATTTATATCAGGGCCATGTAACGTTGATATTTTCTTTCCGAAAATAGAAACTGTTCTCAATTGTCTGAAAATTAGACCAAACAGCAGACGAAAAATAAACTAAATGCCCCCTTCCCAGAGTGGGGGCCGTTTCAGGTTAGAATGCAAATTACAATATTTGAATACAGCAATCTTTCCAACTAATATTAATTTTCTCAGAAGAACGAACCGGATACCAAAACCAGCTGTGCAAGTGCAATAACTCAACCTTGCCTTTTTATAGAGTTATTCCGCTTTATCAGATTTACTTGATAAATTTTGTCCGGAGCATAACTCCAAAACTACTTGAGGCATTTATTCAAACTTCATACACTGACAAAGCACATTGGTAGGTAGTGCAGTGTGCAGGAACAATAACTCAACTTGCCTTTTTATAGAGTTATTCCGCTTTATCAGATTTACTTGATAAATTTTGTCCGGAGCATAACTCCAAAACAACTTGAAGAATTTTATTCAAACTTCATACACTGACAGAGCACGTTGGTAGGTAGTGCAGTGTGCAAGTGCAATAACTCTACCTTGCCTATTTTTAGAGTTATTCCGCTTTATCAGATTTACTTGATAAATTTTGTCCGGAGCATAATCCAAAACTGCTAGAGGGATTTTATTCAAACTTCAAACACTGGCATAGCACATTGGTATGTAGTGCAGTGTGCAAGTGCAATAACTCTACTTTCCCTTTTTAGAGTTATTCCCCTTTATCAGAATTACTTGATAAATTTTGTCCGGAGCATAACTCCAAAACAACTTGAGGGATTTTATTCAAACTTCATACACTGACAGAGCACATTGGTTGGTAGTGCAGCGATGCAAGTCCAATAACTCTACCTTGCCTATTTTTAGAGTTATTCCCCTTTATCAGAATTACTTGATAAATTTTGTCCGGAGCATAACTCCAAAACAACTTGAGGGATTTTATTCAAACTTCATACACTGACAGAGCACATTGGTTGGTAGTGCAGCGTGCAAGTCCAATAACTCTACCTTGCCTATTTTTAGAGTTATTCCCCTTTATCAGAATTACTTGATAAATTTTGTCCAGAGCATAACTCCAAAACTACTTGAGGGATTTTATTCAAACTTCATACACTGACAGAACACATTGGTAGGTAGTGCGGCGTGTAAGTCAAATAACTCTACCTTGCCTATTTTTAGAGTTATTCCTCTTTATCAGAATTTCTTGATAAATTTTGTCCAGAGCATAACTCCAAAACTACTTGAGGGATTTTATTCAAACTTCATACACTGACAGAGCACATTGGTAGGTAGTGTATTTTGCAATAACAATAACTCTACCTTGCCTATTTTTATAGTTATTCCCCTTTATCAGAATTACTTGATAAATTTTGTCCGGAGCATCACTCCAAAACTACAAGAGGGATTTTATTCAAATTTCATACACTGACAGAGCACATTAATAGGTAGTGCAGTGTGCAAGTCCAATAACTTTACCTTGCCTATTTTTTAGAGTTATTCCCCTTTATCAGATTTACTTGTTTACATTTTAAAAATTTCAGCATATACATGTATATCTAATTCTTGCATTCTTGAACTTATTATTCCCCCGCCAAAGGTGGAGGGATATTAGAAATGGTCTCTGTCCGTCCGTGCGTGCGTCCGTTCCAGTTTTGTCCGGAGCATAACTCGTAAACTACTTGAGGGATTTTATTCAAACTTCATATACTGAAAGAGCACATTTGGAGGAGGTGCATTGTGTAAGAATAATAACTCTACCTTGCCTACTTTTAGAATTATTCCCCTTTATCAGATTTAATTGAAAAACTTTGTCCGAAGCAGAACTCCAAAAGTGCTTGAGCGATTTTCTTCAAACTTAATACACTGACATAGCACATTGGTAGGAAGTGCAGTTTGCAAGAACAATAACTCTACTTGCCTATTTTTGTGGGGTTTTCTTCAAACATTATTACATTGAGTGTTTGAAAGTACAACCTTCAGGTAGCTTCTTCCCGGCGGGGGGATTAACCATGTGTAACATGGCTCTTGTTATATCTTGTTCGTTAAGCATGTCAGGCCTACCTTATGATTCTATTACATAAGCTTTTTATAGTTAGGCAAAAGTGTGTCGCATCAACTTTTAATCTTCCCTATTTACATTGTTTTCAACATTATGTATCTCATAGAGCACTTGTTCAAAAGTACAAATCTGTGTTTTTATATATTGTTTTTACATAAACTCGTCTCAGCTGATTTTCTCGTCTTTGCTTCTCAGAGTGACATTATCTGAAAGAAGGATTTTCAATAGAAGGAGATTATTTCGTTGGTATTTGTTATATAATTGCAGATGATTACAGCAGGCAATCCTTGGTAGATATTAATATTTTTGATAAAATAATTAAATCAGGTATACATGTTGAAAATGTTTCAAGTGATGGTGATTTGGTGATTTTAATTCCCACACATCATTTCTTTGAAATTTTCTTATGTGTGGTGATGTTGATATTTTACCAGATGGTCATTCTATAGACAACTGCTCTCTCATGATCAAAGTCATGTGAATAATGATGGGACATCATAGATTTTCCAAAACAAACAGGTTGCAGGATTGTAAATAGCTGGAAAGGGGATGATTTAGAGCTTGGGAATATACCTTTTTAGGCGTATTGAAATGTAGTTTATTATAGTCAGTAGCTTGTTTGATAATTTCATTTAATTCGCGATTGACTGACCTAAAATACAGTCTGACCATTGCCTTTTAAATTTTAATTTTACTTTGAAAAAGAAATTCGAGAATGTTGAAACTAATAATGGTCAAATTAAAAAGAATATTTGTGTAGGGACCTTAAACTTGTATGGATCCATTATCAATTTACGAAGCAGCAGAGTTGTTCAGTAACTTATGATACGATGTTCTATTATGTTTTATAAATGTGATAGTGACAAAGTAATACAAAAATTAGAACCAATATTTAACAATGTGGCTTCCCCATTTATCAAAAAGGTAAAGCTAGAAAATGAGCGAAAAACGCAAACCTGCGATTTTTATAAACCATGGTTAAATGCTGAATGGTACGTATACAGAATAGATATTGTAAAACCAAGATGTGAATGTAAAAACCTCTCGAGAAAATGCAGATACAATTTTGACAAAAAAATGAAGAGTTTTACAAATTATGACGAACATCGTGTTGAAATTGTAACTAAACTAAGTTACTTTGGTATTGTATTTACTTGTGGAAAGTACGGCCCAAAATGCTTTGTCTGGCGAAGCTCAGAGAGTAGACTTAAGCTTCTCTGAAACAACTTGTTTGGGATGTTCCTTGTATGAAGCTCGATCAATTTTTTTCAAATAGTTTCGGTCGTACAATATCTGGGTCACAGGAGCTAAAATAGACTTTAGAAGTGAAAATTTCAAAATCTTCGGCTAGAGTTGATATACATGTACTTGTTATAAGTAAGACTACAAAAATCTTATTCTATGATACGAACGGAACTAGGGTTTAGACATTTTGCTCGGACCATCATATAGAGTTCTCTTCCAAGATTATTTAAATTATGTTCCTTGTGTCATTAGTGGCGTCGTCCCTGGTTTTTTCCACATCGGCTTATGTAGGGAAAACAAATCTATAAGTCTTTAACCACAAGGACTAGGGCTTAAATATCTTACATGGAGGTTCACCTAGAGATCTTTCAAGATTGGTAAAAGTTTACTCTTGTCAGAAACGGCTCCGCCCCGGGCTTCATTTGATTTCACATATGCTTTCGTAGGGAAAAAAATAAAAAAATATATTTTTGGCATGGTGGTTCAACCAGAGGTCATCTATCAAGATTGTGGAATTCATGTCCCTCGGGTCATTTATTATCCTGCCCCGGAGTCACTTGATTTTACATAGAACTTTGATAATTTGCATAGAGTATCATCAAGTTATGCCCTGTAGGGTCATTAATCCTGAGCCCGTGATTCATTTGATTTCACCTAGGGAAGACTGAAAACATTCTTTTTATCTGAACCACAAGGACTTGAGCTTAGATACTTAGCACAGAAGATCATCTAGAGATCCTTCACCAAGATCGTTCCAGTCACTTGATCTTCCATGACTTGCATAATTTTAAAAATGTTTAAGAAACCTTAAGGCATATATGTGTAACAGAGCTTACTGAACCTCTACAAAGTTTGTTCAAATCATTGCTCAAGGATAAAAATTGGCCCCTCCCAATGGATCACTTTATTTTGCACAGAGTTTTAAACGGGGAAAAACTTAAAACATCTTCTTTCAAGAAATCGTAAGGACTAAAGCTTAGATATTTTGTGTGTATCAATGACGTTTGGACATTTACCAGATTTGTTTAAATCATGACCATCATGAGTCACAATTTGGGTTTATTTGATTTCTCATATTCTTTTATTGGGAAGACTTCAAAAATCTTCTTCTCTGAAACCACAAGAACGGTGGCACAGAGGTGACATGCACAACTTCTTTTTAATTGCACTTCTCTTTTTTATCTCGTTCCCACGAGATACTAACTCGAGGGAACGACTTAGTATCTCGTGGGAACGAGAAAAAAAGAGAAGTGCAAATCTGAAAAAAAGTATCGCATTTGAAAAAAAAGAGTAGTGCAGTAAAAAAAAGAATCGTGTTGAAAAAAAGAAGAAAGCATGTAAGTTATGTCGAAGGAACGACTTACTAACTCGTGGGAACGAGTTAGCTATGTCGTGGAAACGAGTTAGCTACGTCGTGGGAACGAGAAAGCAAAATATTGTGCTACACTTTTTTTTTTCAATGCAATACTTTTTTAATTGCACTTTTCTTTTTTTCATCTCGTTCCCACGAGATACAAACTCGAGAGAAGGACTTAGTATCTCGTGGGAACGAGATTTTAACTCGTTCCCACGACATAGCTAGCTAACTCGTTCCCATGAGTTAGTAAGTCGTTCCCTCGACATAGCTAACATCCACTGTTCTTTTTTTTTATAACACGATTCTTTTTTTATTGCGCATCTCTTTATTTTTTCAAATGCAATACCTTTTTTAGATTTGCCCTTCTCTTTTTTTTTATCTCGTTCCCACGACTTAGTAACTCGCTGGAACGAGATACTAAGTCGTTTCCTCGAGTCAATATCTCGTGGGAACGAGATAAAAAAAAGAGAAGTACAATTACAAAACAAAAATTGTGCATGTCACCTCTATGCCACCGTACACAAGACCTAGGGCTCAGATATTTTGCACAGAACGGCATCTACAGGTAATGTACCAAGATTATTCAAAGTATGTCATTGGGATCATTAATGGCCTTGCCCCGGGACCACTTAATATCACATAGGCTTATAAAGGGAAGATTCATAAAAAAACATTTGTATGTCTTAGAGCCTAGATGTTTTGTATATTGTATTGTCAAGTCATCCTCAACCAATTTTGTTCAAATTATGTCAACGGGGTCACAGTTCGCCCTGCCCCCGGGGGTCCTATTTGTGTAAAATATTTAAACTTTGAAAATCTTCATGTCGGAAACCGTAAGCTCTAGACAATAGATATTTCGTAGCATTAAAAAAGTGACCTATATAAAGATTTATGAAATTCCCTTATAGAAAAAATTGACCCCGACTGGGTTCACTTGATTTACAATATGCTGTGTAGGAAAAACTTTGAAAATCTCTTTGTAACTGTATGCCCTAGAGATAAGATTTTATGCATGTATAGCATTGTTTAGTGCATAAATGCCAAGTTTGTTGAAATTAACTGCCCCGGGTTCCTATTTGTAAAAAAATTAGGATCTTTGAAAATATGATATGAGATTTATCCTTTTGATATTTGGTTTGTAGCATTGTACAGTGGACATCTACAAAGTTGTATAGAAAAAGTTGAAAATCTCAGGTGCTGCATACATTTATGCTATGGTTTGTTCATCTTTTTCCCTGGATGGTTCTTCCTACTTAACAGAATATTACATACTGTAAAACCTGGTATTTATATTATTTCAATAGTTCTTGTTTTTGTTCCAGATTTCTTCTATTTAAAATAAAGTCATTAATTTTCCGTGTTTTTGTTCTTTTTTGTAAAATTACTTACATTAGGATTTACAGTGTACGAAAAAATTGTTATTCTTTCCATTTTTAGCTCGTCTATTTCGAAGAAAAACCAAGAATCTTTCGGGAGGCAAAACATTTTTAACTTCTAAATTCACGAAATGGTGTTTTTCCCATTGTATATTTAAGCCTTTACCGCATTTATTTTTTGGTAAAAGGCAACACTGTTACCGAGTTGCTAAAAAAAATACACTGTATAAACTGTATTGTAATTTAAGATGTAAGTACGGCTACATTGTTTTAATATATCAAAGTACTGCTATAAGAACAGACAACAAGAGATAATTCTACAAGCAGTCCTTTTTTGTTCTGTACGATAGACTTTGGGTCTTTGAAATCGCTGAATTTCGAGTGATTTTGAAATGAATAAAGTGGTCTTACTAGTGGATGTGTATTGTAAAATTGTTGATTTACCTATTTATGCACAGTAGATTTCGCCATCCTTGTTAGTTGGACGAGTCTATTTTCAGTTAAAAGGGTTTGTGGTTAAAATTAGGAAAGAACGTTCTTTATGCAAGCAGTGTAGACATTGTATTGCGGCGTCTGATCTATTTTATAATTCAAAATATTGTTCATTACCACTTTTTCTTAGCCATATGAAGAACTGTAAATTCTGTTGGGAGATTTATTATCCAATAAGTTGTTTATAAATATTTGAATTGTTTTGTCTACATATGGGAGACAATGTATATAGGGTATGGCTGTTATCCTGTTCGTTTGATATTTGAAACTGGATTTCAGAAATTAAAATACAGCAAATATGTTTTGACTAAACTCGTGTAACCTTTTACAACATGTTCTTTTCAATGTATTGATTGTCAACAATTTTCAGTGCAACATTTTTTATTGTGTCAATACACAAGTTTACATACTAAATGCATTTAATCCGTTCTTTGACTGGTTACTGAAGTTTTTCAGTCGTTATCAAAACACCGCAGGAGCCAGTCAAATCAATCCTTCTCATACATCCAGTAATCACATTTACATGTTCATTAAAATTCGATGATATATGTTTAAACCACAGTTTTAAAAAACTTCATTTGTTAAATCAAACTAAACTGTGGCAGCACTGTTCTTGAATAATTCTATTTCGATGAACATATATAACTGATCCGCTGCAAGTCCAAGGGCTACAACTCTGCTAATCGGTAATAAAACCTATAGTTTACATCTGTGATTTATGGCAGTCAAAACTAATACACTACCAAATGTCTCTGTGCGAAATCATCCTATTATTTTTGTACTTCTTAAACAGCAAAACGCGCGAACTTATATGCACATTATGCACATTAATGCAATATGTTAAGATGTGTTACTGTCATTAAACATAAAGAAACTGGTTGTTTTTATCATTTTTACTATATATTTTGCAAAAAGTATCCAATACTCAAAACAAATCTGTACAATAATACAAAAACAGCTAAAACACTATGTCGATCAGAACAATGACACATAGTTCGCATGATTATAATTCTTCTTTAAGCACAGATTGACTCATTGCTAAGACTGAAAATGTTTAAAACAGAAACGTTTGTACAACAAGGACAGGAAAAGACCTGAAAACAGTCATGCTCTTAAATCTTCACCAATGAATCGAGTATTATTCTCTTTGATTAAATAGAGCACGAAACAGTCGATACTAAGTAGACCAAACTTTCATTTACAGTCAAACACTTAATTTTCAAATTCGATATTGTCTCAAATTAGCTTCCACATTTGCACTAGTAATTTGCTCGACCAATGTTTGAAATACTTAAGTTTCACACAACATCAATAACAGATCAAATTACTGATTTTGTTTCTGCAAATAGTACTTTCTATACGTCTATACATTTCGTCCTTTAAATGCTGATTGTATAAAATACTTGGAGCATTCGAGGATTTGTAGTTGGGAATGAAATATCTCACTTACAACACAAGAATAAAATACAGAAACAAGAGGGCCATGATGGCCCTGGATCGCTCACCTGATTACTTTGCCTGTAGGTTTGCTGTTAAGCAGTATTTCATTTTTTAATTGAAAATATATAAGTGCCTACAAACCACATATGTAAAATATCAGTCAATATATAAAGGCTCTATGACAGAAAGTAGAAATATCTATTATAAGCTATGGTGACCTTGACCTTGACCCAGTGATCTCAAACCCTACCCATGGGTAGAGGTCCATGCAAGGAATCTATATACTGAATATCAAAGATATTGGTCTTCAGAAAAGAAGATTTTAGGCATTGTGGTTTCTGAGAAGAAGATTTTTAAAGATTTCCTATATAAGTCTATGTAAAATGAAGTGACCCCTGGGGCGGGGCCAATTTTGACCCTAGGGAAATAATTTGAACAATTTTTGTAGAGTTCCATTAGAAGGTGCTGAATGCTAAATATCTAAGCACCAGGCCTTGTGGTTTCAGACAAGAAGATTTTTAAAGTTTTTCCTTTAGGTTGCTATGGCAACCAGAGTTCTGCATGGAATTGATTTCTTTGAACAACTTTGGAAGAGCTTCATGCAAGGAACATCCATTGCAAATTTCATCAACTTTGGCCCAGTGGTTTAGGAGGAGATGTTGTTTAAAGCAAAAGTTGACGACGCACGACGCACTGACGCACGACGGACACAGGGCGATCCTAAAAGCTCACCATGAGCACAAAGTGCTCAGGTGAGCTAAAAAACAACAACAGACCGTTACTTACATAGTCGGTTCCGACTTAAATCAGAATTATTACCGGCAAAATAATTGTAAATATCAGTCAAAACTAAAAGTCATGTTAATATGCTGACTGACCATTATAAGAAAGGCTTGATAAAACAAAACACTATTCATAAAGTCCTTGCATAAATTCCTTCGACATGGTAAATTCTTGAATTGAGAAAACACTAAAATGGTAATGCCCAAGCAAGATTTAAAAAATGTTGCTTTGTTATTTCTTTATGAAAGAACGTTAACATTTTATAGTACTGTGGTTTGGTACAGAAAGATTGTTTTTTTTTCTTTAAAGTGTAAAATATGCAACCTTTCTGCACTCGGGCAACCAAACACATCAGAAATTGATTCATAAGGTGTATAGTGTCATTGTAAAATTCGTTGAAGGCATTTAAATGTCTTAACAGGTGTATTAAGCATATTATAATTCAAAGTCTAGAAAACATGTACACGTCCATGTATTTTTTAGTTAATTACCTGAATGTTTACTAATGTAATCTTACTAACACACGCAAAAAAGTCAGAAAGACAATCCGATATACAGTCATGGCCCGTCTTTGGCGAGGTAGCAGAAAATGTCATCCACTTACTAGTATTTCAAACTTTCATGAAAGTGGTCGAAAAAATAGAATCTCGAAATACGGGACAAGTTGTGGATAAAATTATTAGTGACATGAACAAAAAATGTGCAAACAGTCGAACTGACCGCAAATAAGATAAAAATAAAACTTTCAAATCTACACCTACTCAATCTTACAGATATTTACATTTAACTTGTATGAAACAAGATAATTTTGTAAAACATAATAGAACCAACGCTCGAAAAGTAAACTAATGCTATCCATCTGGGATATTTGTGTTCACCACGACTGTTCCGTCACTCGGCTAACTTCGCTTCTCTTCGTCTGTCCGGTAATACAGACGAGGTAAGATGAAGGAAATAACTGGATGGTGCCTCAATCCTAACTATCAGCTTAACTTCTGATGACGTAGCAAATAGAGAATCTTATGTCATGGTATATCAAACATGTTTAATAGTTTTCGACTTATTTCCAGGAATGTTAGGCAACATTGGTCAAGCGAGAACGTTTTAAAGTCTAGAAAAAGCTGTTTTTACACAAATCGAGTACCCCGTGTCCCTTCCAGAGGGACTCATAGGACCTATATACATACCCAACAATTATGCATGTTTGGATAACTTCTTGTTCATATTTATAACCGAGTAGAGACTTTGTCGTCTGCTAAAAATGCATCGTTTTGTCTGGAATGAGGATATCCAATTTCATTTTCAATTTTTCCACTGGATTTCACTTCTCCATTCATCTGAACGTTTCCATTGGCAACAGTGTCGTTTTCTTTAGTCGTCGTCTGCAACTCGATATCGAAGAACTCATTCACATCCCCTTCTATAACATCGTCTGCTGTGTGACGTATGTCCTTTTCCTCAATGATCATCTGAAACCAGTTAAGTAACGGTTTTAAACTGCATTGCTGACGGAGAGTAATGGAATCTCGTTTCTTCTGATTTAAGTTAGAATTTCTACTATAAATGTCAGTCAACATGATGTATACCAAAGACAAAATCTGTTTTCGAAAGTGTTTACCGCCGAATTCCTTTGACCATTCGCTTTAAACTGGTTTCCAGTACAGATTTTTGTTGTATAGTTAGGTATTAGCTAAGTACATTTTTGTTTCAGAAAATCAATTAAAAACCCTCGGCCTGAACAGTAGCTGTGCAAATGTACGAAATGATATCACGAAAAAGTAACACAACTTACGAACGGAACAAAACGTGTGAGTAATAAATAAAATGCCAGTTATTACCCATCAAAACCATCATTTTGTAATGATAAATCTAATTATATAACCGTACTATTTATAAGTGCTGAAAACGTCCGATCCAGCTATCGTAAGCTCTTAAACACAACATATCATTTTCTCTAACAAAAAGAATCTCTACAATATTTATGTTAAAACACATCCAATATTCATATTTCTGGTTTTGGCATTTTACTATTATTTCATGTAAAAGTGTATTACTCCAAAACTAGTTACTAAATGCTTCAATGACAACAAATCTAATTTCTACTCTTCATCATCTATTTTATCAACGTGTGATATCACCCAGATAATCAAATAAGAGAAAGAAAAAGAACGAATATACATTTTTGACGAAGGCGCATGCGTGCAGGAAAGAAATAAATCAGACAAAATGACACAGCAAACCAAATGTTTAGGTAGTCAGGTACCTAAAAATTTATACTATCGTCGGCGAATTTGATTATTTCTAATGTCAAAATAACTTTTTATTTTACGCAGGAGCTTGACATTTTATTTTTAGTCATTCAAGAGAGTCGAAACTGTATTTCTAGCTTCCCTTCTGTATATAAAAACACGTGTTTTTATAAACAGAAAATGAAGCTAGGTTAACAGTTCCAACTCTTGAATGACTAAAAAATACAATTTCAAGCTCCTGTGGTATTTTTAGGTCTAATTCCACCGCACTTCTTATTTCTAATATTCACTCAGATGCCTAATTTCTCGAAAAAAGTTGTGTTGCCCAATGTCCGACTTTTCTGAACTAAGGAAACTCCTACAAATCAGGTAGCAGTTATTTTTATGAGTGGTTTCCCTTTACACTACATGAAGCGATTCTAACGAGAGAGGATTCAGATAATTTGTAGAAAAAAAGCTGGAATAGTCTTAAAGATGACAATTTCGGGAGCATGTTCCTCATTTTTACAACCATGGTTGTTTTAAAGTTTGTCCGCGGTTACTTAAACTAATGTCTATAATGTCTATGTCTTTTAATTCATATTTGATAAGTCAGTTTTAAGTGCTGGCGCTATGTTATTATTGAAAAGGTAACTTTCATTTGAAGACGAGTTTTATTACTGAATAAGTTCATACTTAAAATGAAGAATAAGGAGTTAACATGACTTTAATAAATAAATAGATATAAAATTATCAATGAATGATTAAACCAATGAAAAAAGGAACGACCTGATAAATAAAACCAGTGTTAAAATAGTTCAACCAGAAACAGAGAAATAATGGCAGGAGGATAGAATATGTTAGCGAGCTATGAACACACTCTTATGGTCAAGGTTATAAAAAAGCCATTTTTAAAAATTACTTACCCCTGCAATGGGGCTATAAAACGAACTGGACTTACCTTACCATCTTCATACAACTAATGTAAAATGTTGACCACGTTAAATTTCAAACATAAAATACATGTATAACAACAAGCAATGTTCGTTGAATTTGTCCCATAATGTACACGAATAAAGACACTATTCATTATATAATGTTGGTTTCTTTTGCTAGAATTGAAGACTTTTACATCTTTGGGTAATATATGATGTCTGAATAACGGAACAGTGGTCATCGAAAGCAAAAGTATACAAACGTTTGTAAACTCTGTATATTTCTTAATTTTTCTTTTATTTTTTAGTGAGCACAAATGAAGTAATGAACTGGTATTTCCTCAACATTCTGCTGATGTGAATTATAACGTTCTTTACACGACCCCCCCCCCCCCCCCCACCTCCCCCCCCCCCACAAAAACAGCAAATAAGAAAAAAAAAACTATAACAATAAAACAAAACGAAACTTATAAAAACGCAAAAATTCAACGAACAGGACGAGATATATCATGACACTGTAGTCAGACAGTTCTTGATGAAATATAAATAATACAAGATAAAGCCACGACAAACTAAATGTATCGAAAACAGAAACATGCTTATATGAATAAGGATCTAGGATAAGATATAAAACAACAACGAGTAAAGTTAAAAGGGGGAAAACAAAATTATATAAAACAAACCCTTCAAAGATACTGTAGTATATAAAGCTAAACATTGTCATACCTACATGCAGGTTGTTTTATCTACATAGTTATAAGTTGATTAAAATATCAAAGTCTAGTAAAATACTTTCTCACAGTAAAAAAATAGTTACAGGCATCGAAGGCCCTGATTTGATCAAACTTTGATTTCTTATGCATAAACTATAAGAAAGTAAACTTATGTTAGTCTTTCTGATACACTTTTTGTGGTTGGATATCTTACTAATTTGCTTGTATGTCGAACATTTGCCACTTTGAGGAGATTTTTGTCTAATATGGAGAAAGAGACCTTCAATCATGAAAGAACTCAATAAGACAACTTGTCTTTCGTTCCTGTCCTTAAAATCAATCTTGTAATTGTTTAAACTGTACATATATTTACTAATAAATATGCTTAAACTAATAAAAAAAACATATAAGTTGGTTTAGGTAGACTGGTTCTATTAAAAATAAAAAAAAATCGTGGAAGTCAAATCAGTTCAGACTCATGCGTTGGATTGATATTTAACACGGTGCAATGTTGGGATAAATAAAAACCGCGCATGCGCACAAACAAACTCTCAGAGATTGTATTAAATACAATTATCAAAGGAAATTCAAACATTTTTTATGAAATCTTTTTCTGTTAAGTACTTTAGTTGGAAGAATGTAACTTGATTAAATCTGACATTTTCGCGGTTTTTACGGAAAAGAATTACAGGATAAAATTCTACGGTGCTCGCAAAAGTCTGTTATAGTGCGCATGCGCAAGTTTGACGTTCTTTCTAATTCAAGATAGAAAGACGGTTGAATATAAGTTTCTACAGCACAATACTAACCTGGTCATACCTGACCCCAAACCGTAAAGGCTTCAAAATTTTCTCTGGCAGGAATGGAAAAATGATGTCAAAGAGAGGTATCATTAGTTTAGGGTCTACATCCTTTGGTTTCGTTGCACCTGAAATTGATGCTGCATTAAAGACATATCTGTGCTAGTTGTTACATGAATTCAGAAAAAAGGACAATAATCCATTTACTGACAACTGAAAATATCAACCTTTTCTTCTTTGATAATAATAAAAGTGATAATAATGATAATCACACCGTGCAAAAAGAAATACGTTATACATGTATAGATATACAATACCTATAGATATAAATACCTTACGATTTGCATTATCATGGTCTCACATTAAAACTAAGGAATATTCAATATATGTTTTATATCTTGTCTTAAATCAGTCAATCATGAGGCTGGTTTCGACGCGACTCTTTGGTAAGCCTATCTTTATTAAATCCTTTGAAGAGACTCGCATTTGTTATGGAGAATAAGAATATGATAGAAAATTCTGTCTAATCGGCCTGGAAGGGGGCTTGGCGTTCGACAGCACTTTGATAAAAGTGAAAACGTTTACATAAATTACTTTTAAAGACAAAATTACAACCGTTTCTCGAGCAATTGGCATTAAATAAGTGAGAATACATTTGCCTTTTTTTGGAGTAGTGTTGTAGGAAGAAATAAACCTTCGTTTTTCACTCCAGTGTACGTACCTGTTATAAAGCTAACTATGAGACCGATGCCGACTACGACGAGGACCGCTGTGGCACTGTACCAGAGGTATGACAGTGAATATAAGGGGAAAAAGGGTCCACCACTGAAACGGTAAATAAACAGATTATCAGACGGGTAATCCAGAAGTATCCGGGCTGGATTCCAGACCACCCCTCGTCTTTCTATTTCTCGTAACCTTTGAAGTAAGAAGAGTCTTAGAACTTCATTGTTTGATAGAAATGAAAGAAACATGCATACCCTTGTGTTTAAAAAATACCATATTTACAAAACAGAATTATTTTTCAAAAGCTCTCAAGAAGTGTCAAGATCTAAAGTTTATGTTTTATATCATAAAACCACTTTTCGCGATCGAATGATTCAAGTCAAGCAAATTTGTTTACAAAAACGGTAATAAAAAAAGTCCAAAAAAGCGAAATATTGAAAAATGAAGAACGATGATATGGGGTCATCTACGGGTGAAATTCTGCAAGGGTACACAAAAGAATCGCTGTCGATATGTCAATAAATGTCTGAGCAAACTTATCAATTTTGACTGTTTAACGACTGTATAATATTAGAATTTCTTTTAGCATCAATCTTACTCATGTTCTTCTACGCTTCTCGTGGCTTCCGTCACGTTCGCTGTGACTGTAGAAACCGTGCTGGAAACCGTAGAAAGGACGGCAGAGAGTGTCGCGTTGGCCGTGACAGGAGCTGCGGTTGTTGTGACATTCCAGTTACACCCTGCTATAGATATAGGAGCTTTCGGAATAGTTTTTGACACTTCTGTCACATAGGCTCCTATACCAATCCAGAACATGAAAATTAAGCCTATAAATAGCCCGGCATAGGCACCCTGAAATGTTACAATAGTTCCATTTACTGTAATGAACGAATGTGTGTGGGTAAGACGGTTGAAAGACGTGACTAACTTGAAATGAAAATAATAAATGAAACCATAATTTATTTTAAGGACGTCAAGAAATTTGAAACATCTTTTCATTTTTCCATTTATAATAATTATTTACTACATAGGTTTGTTTTATCTGTATGTGAAAAATCCTCCGGTTAAAATGAGGTTAGCTAATGTCTTACAATGGTATTTGCCCATGGAAACATCATACCCAGAGTAAACAACCCTAGCAATGGTCCTCCAATCATGCCAAATAAGGATAAGGCTGCCTGCAATAAATAACAGAATACATATAGTCATGGGTAAACAACTCTTGTAGTAGTCTTAAACAGAACAGTTTAGGTAAACGACGCTAACAATGGAATGCACTATAACCCGGTGTGATCTAGAAGTCATGTGACTATTGACGAAGGAAGAAATAAAAAAAAGTGTAATTGCGCGTTTGAAAACAGTTTGCAACAAAACGCGGTTAATAATACTCGTCTAGAGTTTAAGGACATATTCTTTTGTAAGCTTTTTTCAATGACGGAGAGAAGATTACAATCGGAAAAGAATTGTGCACAATTTAGTAAAATGATATACTGTACATTGTAATTGTACACTTTTCTTTTATTGCTCATACAGAAGGCAAAGTTAAACTAGAAACTGAAGAAATGAGTTGGAATGACAAAGAGGTATTTGAATGGTAGATTCGTTATGAATTTAAATATTAGGGTTTGATTTTTTGTACACAAAAATCACCCCTAAGAAACACATCCAATAATAGTATGAAATTGTCACTGAACAGAGAGGGGAACCTAGACGATAACACATTTTCTATTCGTCTGTAATAAATTGCTGAGGCAGACGACAAACAAGAAGAAGTAAGAATGAAGTATATATCTACGATTATATACAGACCTGCAGCACTCCACCAAGCTTGGACGCCACATACGTTAATCCAAGACATATAACCCCGAATACCACGGCTGAAAGAAATCCAGTCAATAAGAATTACTGTATGCAGACAAAATTTACTGCCTAAAGGCATGAAATTTGTCAACGGAAAACAGAATGTCCAAATTACTTAGACTCCAAGACATATCTAGTACAGCCGCGACAAACAATCACCTTATCGATGTATTTTCTAAATCATCTCGGTTTACAAATCTTGGCATTCTTCGGGTGAATATGTTACACTATTGCCCTTTTGATCAATTATCGTTGTAGAGTATATCTCGCTTAGCTAGTTCTTGTGAAACTGGGCATTTACTTTCAGTACCGTCCGATACATTTTTAAAATCTCTATAGTCAAGCATCCATTATCTCATAAAGCTACAGTAAGATATTTAAAATTTGATGAAACACTTGTTGATAATTGATACAGATAGCAGGATTTGACGACGCAAAGTTCAACATCAATCCAGGATAAGTATTTCTGACAATCTATAATATGAAATAAATATATTAAACAACAATGATTGTTCCTACCAATGCCTTTGGAGACCCACGTCGCTCTTGATTCGTTCATGTCTGGTACAAAATAGGCCCTGATAACATCTTGAAGTATACATGCTGCTATAGAATTCAGTCCTGATGACAATGTACTGCAAAAAAGATATGTCAGAATGACTATGATGCCCCGACACCCCCCCCCCCCCCTTCACGTATCAGAAATCTCCAAGACCAATAAGGAATGCATGGAATTATGGAATTATCTGCATAGAGCTCATGTGAGCTATTTGACACATCTAGAGCTTACACAAGCATTTTGCTTTATAGCACATGCGAGTGTTAAAGTGTAATTTATAAAACATTAAATATTGGTTACTTTGAACACCAATATTATTTCATATATTTCGTTTCCAAAATATTGTCTACTTTAACAAATTTAGTATGAGACAAAATCAACATAAATCTCATTGCTGGTTTATTTTTTCTTGTCCGCTGATCACAACACACTAAATCATGAAAGTAGAATTCCTGTGTAGGAGAAGAAAAGGATGGAGGGGAGTGGGGAAGGGGCGCTTGAAAATTGAACTCTTCAATAATGCTGTAATCCGCATACACTTTTGAAATCAAAGCTTCCTGTGAAGTTCCATGTGAAAAGGAGTCCGTACAGACAGACAGACAGACATTCAGACAGACAGACAGACAAACAGACAGACAGACAGACAGACAGACAGAAGGTCGACCTCTAGTATATGCTCCCGAAGTCTATCGTGATGATAGATATTATCTAGGTATGTTTTGACATAATGCATCATCATCATTCATATGTGGTAAGCTCTATACGTAACGGCCCTTGACTTTTGATGTTGTGTGCTTAAAATCAATAGGGTTTATAAATACATATGACAAACAATCCTGTAAAGTTTAAGGGATCTATGTACAGTAAGTATTGAGTAAAAGATTAGAACTATATTTTTTTTGTATTACAGGCTCCTGTGAGCTTGACCTCTGACTCAATGGACGTTTCATGTAATCTACGGATCAAAACTAACAACCCTGAGGTGTTTAAAGGTTCTGGGAGCTGTTATTTAAGAATTGTTGACCGGGAACCGAACTCAAAATACAGGCCTGTTTGAGTTTGACCCTTGAACCTGTGCACCCAAAAATAAAAGGGGTCATCTAGTCCTCATGCCTAACCACTTTGTAAAGTCTTGAGATCTATGGCGTAGTTATTCTTGAGTTATATGATCGGAAGTCGTTTTCAAATACATGCCCCTGTGAACTTGAAGTTTAACTCAACAGGCCTAAAAATGATACGATTCCTTGACACAAGCGACGGGCCAGCATATATGAGCAAAACAATATTACCCTACAAAATAAAAGCACAAATAAACAGAGGATTGTGCATAGACACTTAACTTTGATTCGTGTAAAAAAGTCAAATTTTAAACCGGTTTATAAATAATGAAACGTGCTCACCTCAAAGCGCCACTGAACAAGGTAGCTACGAACAAACCAGGGACTCCAGGGAGACCTCCCAAAACGTCCATTACAAATAATGGCAACAACTGAAATATGTAAAAAAAAATCATTTCAGATTCAATACATGTAATCATTTTATTTAAAAAATGCTGAAAATCCAAAATCAGCTAAAATATATCAGACTGATTTATTGAAGATCTTAAACTGAAAACAAATGCCAACGGAATTTTACCATCGACTTTCTTTTAAAAGGGGAAACAGAATGACTTAGCACCACTTTCAGAGAGGTGGACCCTGTAAATGGAAGATACGAGACTGCTAACCATTAACCATTCCAGACTGGTCTTTCTTTTAGACTGAGCTTACAAAGTAGTTTTTTTTTCATTTTTCATCAATGTAGAAATTTAAATTTTCTTGGCAAAATTGATCAGTAAAAAAACAAAGATTACTCATCACCTGAAGAAAAAAACGTTTTAAAAACTGTCTAAAAACTAATAAAATTTAATTCAGGAAATACAAATATTACAAATAATAAATCCACAATTGTTCTATGTTTCTGTTTTTACATTAACATTTCTACTTTCAAAGTATTCATTGAAAATCCTAAATTTGCTCGATATCGAGTAATGAAACAACACATGGAACCTGCAGAAGGCACACTGAAGGAAATACTTGTTGTTTGTAGGGAAAGTGTTATTGCAGACTACAAAATATGATAACTGCATGCAGACGAAATTAGCAAACCTACCTGGTCGTTTGCATTTATAAGGCCAAACTTGAGAGGGTCACAATTTCTATACAGACTGTACAGTGCCACTCCGATAAAACAGCCAAGATACAGAATCAAACACAATCCTGGGAAATTAATCCACATTGCGCTGAAAGGGAAATGTTAATTAAAATTTGTGTTGATGAAAGACATTCGAGCTTAACCGCAACTGCACTGTGTTACATTATACATAACATTTTCATTTACATACCATACAGCTATCATCATTAATTAGGTCAAAGGTCAATATAATGTCATCGATCTATCATTCTTTTATGCGTAATAAAGTTTGCCAATTTCTCACGAAGGATACTGTTAATCATTTGTTCTATCAAGGAAGGACTGTAACTCGAACTAACCACCTGTTCTTCAGAGAATTTTTAATAGAACAAAACCATCCCGAAAGAGTGTGCAAGCGTTCAAACTACTCAAATAAAACGCCTCATCATTCAGATCAAGTGATTAAAGTTTACTTCTTTAAAGATAGTAAGTAAACACTGTTCATAACATGTTTTATTAACATAAAAAAACATGTTCAAAATTAAATGCATATTATAAAATGTTACCTCCAGTGGTAACAGTTAATCTAAACGACTGTGTAGATGTTTTGATCGAGTAATTTATGAGTGTGGTTTTGTGAAATAACATATAAGATTTCAAGTTTGTAAATAAATTTTATCGCGCGAATGAACATATTTTAATTTTTTTTTACTAATGGGGAAAAAACGGTGCGTATTATTCAGTACAGGTAGCACTTTAAGTATCTTTCGTGTTTCTTTTAACTGCTGATCTGGTGGTATGACGAAGGGCAACTGCATTTGGGGCGGAAACGATGCCCTGACACTGTAAACCAGTAAAACTTAGTTTGAATTTCTTTACCAGTTTTGCAGGTTGATCATTTTGTCTATAATAATCGTATCTGTTTGTTTTTAATTTTAGAAACTGTGAGAATATTTTGCACTGAAGCAAATGCCTTATTCGGTTCAAACAGCAGTACAGTCCGTTCACTTAAAAATATCATAACATGTATCTAGTCTAGTTTATTCATCGTCGGTACCAGTTTCCCATATGACCTCAGCACCCTAAAGAGTTTTATTATTTTAGGTTGAGGGAGAGGTGCAAAATACAGAAAACACCCCGTTCTGAAGACATTCGTGGTGCTATAAGAGGATCGGTGTAAACCATGTAGGTTTAACGTCTCTACGTTCGAAAGAGTTACTGGAACAGCGAAGGATCGAACTTCCACCCCTCGATAATGAGTCCTGTGCATTACCACTGGATCAGTATCAGCCCCCGCCGCCCCGCATCCCCCCGCCACCCCAACCAAGAAAAAAATAGTTCGACTATGGAAGGCATCTGTTATAATTACTGTTTACTCACATTTGTGCCTCCTTCAAACTCGAGCAAGAGCATGCGCGCTGTACTTGCGCCTGGTTGGTTCCGTATATTGCAACCCACGTAAACATTCCACCAATCACTAGTGACCAAGCCGAGTGACGAACTTTCGGATCGACACTAAAACTGAAAAATATGAGCAGGAAATATGAAAATGAGACACAGTGACAAAAATGTCAGAGTTAAATATACGTACCTACATAACTAACTATTTGATGTCAATTTTCTAATTAATGGCCCAGTTTCACTTACAAATATAAAATATGATTAAAAAAACAGGATTTATATTGAGTTGTGTTGCTATGTTTCTAGCGAGCATTCCCGCTATTCAAACAACTAAATACTACCCCGTCGCTACAAATCTGCTGGAATAACCAATGGTTTTACTATCTGGATGATACATCAATAAAATACAAATTAGCTACAGCCACGTGGGTAGTCACGTGATCCTAAGAAACTCTCAATATATTTCAAACCAAACGAATGTCCAATGTTTATTACAGAATTAAATGCTTATCAGGTGAATAGTTGTTGCACATATGCAAATCCTGTAATTTTTGGTACATATAATATAATATATTATATTCTGTCTTTACAAGGGAAACTAGATCTTTAAACACACAGTCAGTTTTATTTTGTGTCCAGATGGTGGGCATTTTATTGCACCTGAGGTCTGAGAAGCAGACACTGTGTTAGTAAAAAGTATAAACTAACTTCCTGTTTGATAATATTAAACTGTGCTCTACTGATCAACTTTTGCTCTTTCTTGCAACATTGTTTCAATTTACTTCTATTGAGGAGGTTGCGAACAGACTTTTACATTTAGAAAGTATTAGGAGCAACTCAAAAACATACTCATCCCAGTCTACACGACCGCTGGCGTCAAAATGTTCCCAAGCTACTTTCAGACCACCTACGTCATGCATACCCTTAATAACAATAGTGAACAACCCTGCAAACATCACACCGACTTGGAACGTGTCCGTCCATAGTACAGCTTTTAGCCCGCCCTGAAATAAAAGAAGTCAAACAAGAGTAATTACTTATATTTTAGCATATTTCACAGATGCTTCATTTCTCCAAAATTTTGTCAAAATATTCATCGGTTATATTACAGCTTGAGCGGGTTGGTATTTTCTTGCGGAGAAGGGATGTCTTGAAATTTTCTAATAGTATTAATAAGGTAACTATCGCTGTACTAAATACCATTTAACAAAATAGACTTATAGTTTATTATCAGGCTGAAGTTTCCACTCTCTCACTTTTCTTTTTTAGATGTGTGTGTGTGTGTGTGTGTGTGTGTGTGTGTGTGTTAACCTTGTACCGTATAAGACGAGACAGCGCCTTGATTTTTGCAAGGCACTGAGTCTGACGACCCAAGGTAGTTAAGTTCAAATAAAATAATTCTTACCAATGCTGTGTAAAACGTGCACACTATACCAACTGATATGATAGCCGTCCACAACGGAAACCCCGTGACTGAAAATAAGTAAACTACCTATAAACTGAAAATAGTTAAAAACAAAAACCTTCGAAATAGAAAACCCTATGAAACTTTTTTGGATAAAACAGATATGTATTACAATGTAGCTTAATCAAAATATCTTTGTGAATAAGCTAAGTTTACAGCTTGGGTAGTGCGATCATTTTATCAGTCAGGTTGATAACATATTGTTAAAGAAACAAAGTAATAATTAAGAATTCCTTGTCTCAAAGTTCAACATTTTCGAAATTTATTGTACACATTTCGAAAAACAATGACAAAAGTTTGCCACTTTTCACCAAAATGAATCGTGCTGTTCAAAGAAATTCTTCCCGGTCAAGTCTGTTGTCATGAATAATAAAATGGAGAACAACACACATTTTCTTTGTTCAATACACACCGGATCTTTCTTTGCAAGGGCTGACATGCAAAGGTGTTCAAAACAAAACAAAACTGGCGGTGACTGCTGCTAATATATCTCAGCTATGTCGCCATATTCTGGCGTTTCTCGGATACCTTATATGATTAGAAATATGTGTAATATTGCAAAAATCGCTGCATTTGCTTTCCTGTAAAATTTGTACCCAGGTTGTCCAGTGATATTAAAAACAAATTGTTTTGAGAAGCGTTTAGAATGTAAACAGCTCAATTTCAATACCGCTGCAAAACGTTTGACCTAGATGTTTATCAGCAACTGCTCTAGAAATTAGAGAAAGCTTTTCACATTTACAAATCTCTTGGATCTTAATTAAATCCACCTTTCAAATGTAGAGGTTTTGTTTGGTTTTGTTTTATGTGTTATATGCTAAAGCTTTTAGAGGCGTTTGGTTCATCTCTTAGAAAATGAAATTTCTAAAGTATGCGGGTGTACGAAAAGTACTATAAAGTTGTTTTTTTGGTAGATCTAGTTTTTAATTTTAATTAAGACCTTTCCGAAAACCGACGGACCGACGGACAAAGCGATCCCTATGTATCGCCGTTTCTTCGAAAGGGAGACACAAAAACGACGATTTTTTAATGAGATACAGGTATTCAAAATCGCATATCGTGTCCACAATAGTGCGCATATTGCAAAACGTAGTTATCAAGCCAATTGTCACACATTATATGTCTAAATAAATATTTATTTCTGTCTTATCGCCAAGTAATAATAAAATATCAAGGTTGTTTGAGGGTATTCGAACTGTTGAAGAAATCGGTGTCGGCTGTCTGAATTATAAACTACATTAAGAAGAAGATATCCTGTTTGTTCATGCGCGACATGCAGCTTGCTCTTTTTCTATGATTTATTGTACGTTTCAATTGATAAACAGGGCTGTTCAGAAATAGGAAAACACAGGGTTGACACAAGTCAACTATGATCGTTATCTTCAGACATAGTTTATTAAGAGAGATATTTTAATATGCGTTTAAAGTTGTTTATGTGAAAAAAACTAGTACATAAGTGATTTTCAGTCTGCGTGTACAAAATATAAAAGGCGTCCCATTGACGTTTTACCAACACTTGCTTAGACAACGAAATAATTTTACAACCATTTTATAATTTAACTAAATAAGAAGTAAGTCACTGAGTTATACCTAGACATTTACTGAAAATTGTCCAATACTGTTAACTAAGTAACCTATGACCTGAATATAAACCCAAAGAATGAAAAATGTTTTTGTGAGTAAATTACTCCCCGATGTAAAATAATAAAAATATCCCGGACATTTAACATTGACAACAACCATAAGCATGCTTACCTGCGTTGAGAGCCAGAGAAGGTGCGTACAACACAATTGCCATATATAATATCTGAAAATTAAGAAAAAACAGTTATAACCATCTTTTTTAATAAACCATAGAATATTTGTGGTGATGGAAAAAATATTTCTCAAAATGCTCACACCTGTTATAAACAATCAGGACACAAAAATGAGTCAGTGACTTTTGTCTTTAAAAAAAACAAACCAAAAAACAAAGCTTATCAACATCCTGAAAAAAAAAACGAACTGACGTCACTCACACATCCGGTTATATGGCATCGAGCACGTCTACCAACAACAACAACACCGACATCCGGGACTTGATTTCATCATATAGTCAAGAGAATTTTTGCTACCATATTTTCTTCCGTTTTTTTTTTGTCGTTGTTGTTTTTGTATCATTTTTTATCAAACAGGACACACCATAATATCTTATGAAAGATGTGCTTGGCGTTTCTTTACGTAAAGAACAGTGACAACCGGATTGCAATTAGCATAAACTGCAAGCAGGCATAATCTCATATTCTATTAATTCCTTGAGCATCCATTTCTTAGTATAATGTTTTCCTTAAGAGGGGATTTTAACAGTTTAAAACGGCAGACCAAATTGTATTCACTCTTGAAATGTTCTTACCATTTGCGTACAGAACGTTAGGGAACCAGCTGTTCGAACCCCCTTGCTGAAGCGGTGCTGCAGGTACTGAAACAAAAAAAGGAAATTAAAATTTGTATGGAACAGAATTACTGCATTTATTCCATCTTGCTTGGTGACTTTAGAACTTACATAATACTTGATTCCATCTTGCTTTATGGTATTGAAAACCTATATTTTGCTGAATTACATCATGCATTATGGTAACTGAATGCGCTGTCATCTCATTGCAACTTCATTTGTTTCTCTCCGACATATGCAATGTGCTATATGTTTAATTGCAGCTTTCTTTACTGACGACACAATATGTTCGGCATTCTATCGAACAGTCTTTAATTACTAGTTATTAATATTACTTGATGGAAAATGTTACGTTCCCTTCAATTATCACAGTAGCAGCGACGTGCTACAAAGTAGGCGCGGTATATAGGGATAGCTTCTCCATCGTCTGTCTGTCCGTCTGTCCGTCTGTCACAAAGCTTGTCCGGACTACTCCTCAAAAACTACTGGTGCAATTTCATCCAAACTTTACAGGACGAAATCTCGTTGTGTATATCGTCGGCATTTTCTAGTTCAATGATTTTTGTCAGAGTTATGGCCCTTTAATAATTTTTATCTTTAAAGTTTGTCCGGACTACTTCTCTTGTACTACGAATGCAATTTGAATGAAATGTTACAGGACTGATCGGTACTTCAATTTACATTGCCATCAAACTGTCCAATCACCCTTCAATACAACTGTTTAATTGGCTATCATCAGGCGACACGTGATCACTGATCTCTCTTGTTCCCATTCTTCTTCTTTATTTCTATTTTTATAATGCTTTGCACTGCAATGTTATGCTTTACTTTTGTTTTAAATCTAACAGTGATTTTTCTTAACGTGTAAATTTTGTGCACTGCTTTTACAATACAGCTTGCATTACCAGTTCCTCCACTTACCATATTGCATTATACATATTTTCGACTGATAAACATGAGATACAATTCTGAATATCACTATCACATCTGAAAACAAAACAGTGTGATAATTTCATGTTTAAGTTAAACACATCATGTCAATTATGGTTCTGGTTTTGGTCTTTGAGACTTTATAAGTGCAAACTGGTGTTTTTCCTCTTTCATTCAAACAATGCTGATTTTTAAATTTTTGTAATGCCGATTAATGCCGATTATAACAACGTTTTTGGATATAAGCGTTCGGGCTAACGAGCTGATACAAGAATAAATGAATCTGAACTTTGCTTAGCTCCTTTCTGTCTTTCCACCTTTCAATTTTTAACCCTCAGAACCTGACTGTAATCAGACCAACAGGACAACAGTTGCACCACAGTGACAAAATAATTTATCAAAATGGCTTCATGTCGCGGTTTTTCTTTCTAGTTAGACATTAGTTAACAGTATGTCGATGGTGTTGCTGTTAAATGTTTATAAAATGAGACTCAACAGAAAGGCCTTACTATTTTACCTGTTTCAGAAATTCCTGATATTTTTCTATAAAGCTCTACAAATGTATCTTTTACATGATTACTGAACCTAAAGATCTTTGAAAGTGTCTACAGTAACCATGTGACCACTGATAACTACCACCTCCTATGCGATCGGGGACAAAAGGATATGTGTACAGACGAAATTACAGTAAGTCCAACTTACCTATTTTAAGTGACAACCTTCAAAGGGCTATACATAAATCTTGGTCTTTTCGCGTATCCGTGCGTTCTTACAGTATCTGATAGACCTGCATTGACGACAGCTGTAACACTGGTTACTTTGATAACTAACATTAGTACGTTTCCGATTGTTCAAGAAGATAACATCTTGTAAAATGTAGGTGTAAAATGACAAATTCTTTTTTCTCATGAAATCAGTGTAATTTTTTAATGAAAAGGGCACAACACGCATTTGTAATTTCTAGCGCAAATCATATAAATCTACTTTAAATTTTCTGTCCGCTTGTACTAGATTGCATGTTTTATTTATAAATTTGTAAACGTATAATGCTTCAAAGGACGCTGACAAAAAATGTTCAGTAGCCACTAATCTAGAAATGCGCAGTGTTATATGACCTTGACTTTATCAATGTCATCAAGTTCAAGACTATTGAATACAGGAAGAAATAATCTGCATAACAATTCACCGATCATCACAGCCTGTTTTGCAAGTTTCATGTACAGGGCGTATATCATGCGTGACTTTCAATTTTGAAGTAAAGAAAACGTTTGGACAACAGCAGTTACTGATCTAAAATGTAAAGTGAAAGAGAAGTAACTGACCTAAGTGGTCTAGTTTAAAGACACTTACTGATCTAAACGGTCTAGTTAAATAGCAGTTACTGACCTTAAAAGACCCAACGCGCAGGTACTTCTCCTGTCGGTTCGTTTATCTGTGCAACAAGGCATGTCAAGTGATGATGATTGTAAGATTAACTTATTTCAAGTTTGCCTTTTTTTCAGTAACAACAATATATGTTGGGGTTTGATCAAAGCAGGACTAGAAAGGAATGAAAAAAAAAAAAACATTTCTAAAAATTCTTAATACGTTCACTCTCAGCTCAAATAAGCTTTGTGATGGCAGTAGTTTTCTGGATTACCTGCCCCTCAAATTCTACTGATACCGCAGTGCAAGTATCAATCGAATGGTCACGCTTATCCCAGCAGACGAGGCAGAACCACTATCCTTTGTAAAATAAATTCGGCGCACACCATTTAATAATACATATATTTGCAGGGTCGGTGTTTTTCAATGAACATTACCAGCGAAAGTGCTATATGGAAACATTAATACTCTGCTCTTGATATCAGATCCTACAAGAATCACTTTTGCAAGCACAATATCTACCGTAACACCGTGAGAAAAATAATTAGGAAAAATGATCACGGCGCCATCGGCAAATCTTTCGATCAAATTTTAAAATCCCTCTGAATGCAGAAATCACGACATTTTATCAAAATATAGTGCCAAATACTTTGATTTCAGTTTATTTTTAGTCTGCTGCTTGTATAGTGGGTGGTTCATATAGATTTCAGTTTATTTCTAGTCTGCTGCTTGTATAGTGGGTGGTTCATATAGATTTCAGTTTATTTTTAGTCTGCTGCTTGTATAGTGGGTGGTTCATATAGATTTCAGTTTATTTCTAGTCTGCTGCTTGTATAGTGGGTGGTTCATATAGATTTCAGTTTATTTTTAGTCTGGTGCTTGTATAGTGGGTGGTTCATATAGATTTCAGTTTATTTTTAGTCTGCTGCTTGTATAGTGGGTGGTTCATATAGATTTCAGTGAGAATTAGGCTTGCTTTTATTGTTCTTTTATAGCGTGTAGTTTTCACAAACTTAAGTTAAAACCCCGAGGCTGGGAAAAATATCTGTTTTTTTTTTCTAAAACAGACGAATTTAAATTTCGAAACTAAATGACCTCCTAACTCAACTTCGTTTGAAAGAGACAAACATGTTTGTTGGTTTTAAGTATCTGGGCAATTAAGACGATGCCATTGATGGTTGTTGTTGTTGATGATGATGATGATTTTTAAAAAGCGGCAACATGAGAAACCTGTTTATTTCTGATGCATAATCTAAAAGGACTTGCACAGTTTGCCCTTATTTACCGTTTTTTCTCTCCGATTCCGGAAGTTGTACATGTCATCGGTATTTAACAATTGCATTTTATTATTTCAAATCAAAAATGTGTCTGTGAATATAGATAGCAAACGATAAATGATTTGACGGTATTTGTTTCCTTTTAAAGTCACGATCAAATTTTATATTTTGCATTGCTGTTACCGTTACAACCTTGTAAATGTGAATTTTAAGTAGCTTTCAAATAAATAAAACTGTTTGAGAATGTACTTTTAATCTTTTTTGTACCTTGTGCAATACATATTCAACAGAGATACAAACATTGCATTATCTGGATAGATATTAAATGCATAAATAGAACATAAATTATTCGACAAGGTCGTCCAAAGCGAAAATGATTAATTTTACAAAAACTGAAGAAACGAGAGAACAGTAAGAACAGTAATGGCATTGAATCAAAAACAACTGCTAGAATGACAAGAGAAATGTCATAAATACCTATGTCAAAAGGAAAGAATCACACAGGAGAGAGAGATACACACACACAGACAGAGACAGATATCTGATTCCTTCTTTGTTTTTTATTTTTACATCATTTTAAACAGTCGCAACTGCTAATCTGTCCTAATTGCATCAATAACAGTATTTCCTGGACACTACTGCATCAATTGCAGTATTTCCTGGACACCACTGCATCAATTGCAGTATTTCCTGGACACTACTGCATCAATTGCAGTATTTCCTGGACACTGCTGCATCAATTACAGTATTTCCTGGACACTGCTGCATCAATTACAGTATTTCCTGGACACTGCTGCATCAATTACAGTATTTCCTGGACACTACTGCATCAATTCAGTATTTCCTGGACACTTTTGCATCAATTGCAGTATTTCCCTGGACACTACTGCATCAATTTCAGTATTTCCTGGACACTTTTGCATCAATTACAGTATTTCCTGGACACTACTGCATCAATTACAGTATTTCCTGGACACTTTTGCATCAATTGCAGTATTTCCTTGACACTACTGCATCAATTACAGTGTTTCCTGGACACTTTTGCATCAATTACAGTATTTCCTGGACACTACTGCATCAATTACAGTATTTCCTGGACACTTTTGCATCAATTGCAGTATTTCCTGGACACTGCTGCATCAGTTGCAGTATTTCCTGGACACTGCTGCATCAATTACAGTATTTCCTGGACACTACTGCATCAATTGCAGTATTTCCTGGACACTACTGCATCAATTGCAGTATTTCCTGGACACTACTGCATCAATTGCAGTATTTCCTGGACACTACTGCATCAATTGCAGTATTTCCTGGACACTACTGCATCAATTGCAGTATTTCCTGGACACTTTTGCATCAATTACAGTATTTCCTGGACACTTTTATGTTTTTGCTTATATAAGAATGTAGGTTAGATATTTAGACATTTCTTTCTTTTAAATTGTTCATTTATAGCTTATTTATGCTTTTGCGGCCGTTCGATTTATTGTCAAAACCTCATTAAACTTCGAAACTGATAAAATATAGGATCATTTACCGAGCTTGAATGATAGATTACCATCGTCTTTAGTACATCACTACAATATAATCTTATGTGAAATTTACGAGCACTTAAAACCAGTTAACATAAGATTGGCGTCAAAATCGCCAAAAAAGAGGGAATATTTTAAGATTTTATACAGCCATCATGAAGTCCTGTTGACTGAATGTCTCATCTGAAAGACAAATAGCTATTTTTATAAATCAATGGACCACTGATAATGCCCAGGGGTCGCAGATTGATCCCCCGGTCCTGTAAAAACTTTAATTGTCCTTAGATGAGGTATTAAACCGAGGTCCTGTATATAGGCGCTTTACACTGCACATCTGAAAAGAGTGTCTCTAGAATAGAATGCTTCTGTTTATTGCACTTTTACAACCTAAATTACTAATGGCGGCGTCGGACGGTAATGAGATTCAGGTATAGACTAAGTATTGTGCATCTTGGCCATCACTGTAATCTTGAATAGTGATTTTCAGAAATAATCGCCACTGACTACACACACTGTCAACAAAAATTCTCTGCTCGTGAATCGAAATATTTTAAGTGGCTCCGAGATTGTAATTCTTTCGAAATACAATCTGCCCTACTCGAAGGCATCCTTGCAAACAGGCACAGAGAAACAATCTAATAACAGTTGGAAAATTAGGTGATTTCGATTTTCTTACCGGCTTTTTATTGTGAAAAGTGGGTCAAATCGGGTTCTTACAGCAGGACTCAGAGGGCCGTGAGATCCTAAAGGTAATGAGGCCATTTTTATAAATAGATTTTAGAACTATCTGTAACTAACTATCTCTCCAACTTCCGGGACGATTTCTTTCACGTTAAATTAGTTCCTTTCAATCTGTACTTTTTTTATTTTGGACTATAATTCTGTAGCGTTTACCACATTCCTTAACGTCTGTTTAAAATGTATTTCAGTGACAAGCGGAATCTTCCGAAATCGAGTAGTAAACAGGAAACACAATTACAAAACGATATCTTATTTTTTAATTCGAAAACAGTTGACCTAACATGCATTCAGTGATTTCAACAAAGGGTGGTATTAGAAAATATCCTGTATCTTTGGTAAACAAATTAACGAATAATTCTATTTTTATCCTTTTTATCTAAAACAAAAATATTAATTCTGTTGAAAGTATATTCATTTTTTTTTTCTTTGTAAAAGAAAAGTTTCATAAGTTATTATCAAGGAAAAAGTCATTATTGTCTTCTATTGTTTAATACTTGTAAAATCAAAACCTCATTAACGAACGAGTATTTATTCAAGGAAGTTGGTAAACTTCTCATAAAACAATATCTTATGAAAGGTGAGGGGTAGATATGTTGTGACCAACTATTTAAATGCTGACGTTTCGAAACTTAGTCTGAAAACGAATCCCTTATACAAGGTAAGTTTTGACGTAATGAGATAAATTGGACACCTTCGAGATGTAAAGAGTTTGTATTTGAAAATGCAATAAGACAGCGTTAGTTTTAGAAAAGAAATACGAGTGGAGATAATGCAAAACAGAAATTATTTCAACATTGCCTAAAATCGCGCTAGTTTGACAATTATGTTGGATAACTGTCATGAAATGACGGTCAGGTGGTTTTAAAGTGACCTATATTGACGGCAACAGTCGTGTGTAACGTGCATATGCATTTATTTCACTTTATAGGTACTACTGTCCTAAACTTGAAATATATCTGTAACTTCGCGCTACTAAGTGCTGATAATATGTTTTGCTGTGTCAGCATATTTTGATAGTGACCTTAAAAATTGCATTTGTGATACGAGCACGAGTTCTGATGTATTCAAAACTGTCTAAACACGTTGTTTTCGTATAGGATACTACAAGAAAAGCAACGTGAAAGTTATTTGTACATACAGCGACATTTTTGGTAGAAGTTTATGATACGATAAAATTCACGTTTTAAATAGTTTTAGTGTATATGTTGTCGGAAAATAACATCACTGAAAAAAAAAACAAAAAAAAACAAACAAACATAATTTAGTCCCTGGAGTTGCTTAGTCATGGCTCTGTGAAGGCAAACTGCTTAGATCAAGTAACGGAGATAAATCAAAATTATTTCTTATCAGCTGTAGAACAACGTTGTTATTGTAATGATTGTACATTTTATGAATTATGAGCAGATGTATAGTTTTTCACCTTATATAAAACCTTTGCAAAAAATACTAAAAAGATGTAGTCCTACAGATATCCGAATGTAACTATCGTACACGTTGTGGCTATTCGTACAGTCAGTATAATCTCTCTAGGGGCTTTAACCTGTGTACATTTTCTAAGCGAAAAATATGTGGAGAATATTTAAAACACAGTCATGCTCATAGGCGCTGTAGGTTAGATATTTAAAACACACATACACGTTGTGGGTTAACTACTTACATATATCAAACGTGCTGTAGGTTAAATATGAGTATATAAAAAAAACACACACCTCATAAGCGCTGGTAACTCTCATCCGATAGAACACCGGTATGAACAGGTGGGCTGCGGCGGCAACAACAAGAAGGTATCCGAGCCCAATGTACCAGTACATCGTCGTGAAATTGTACATTTCTGCCGGCGTCCCTAGCAACGTTATAGCCGACATGAAACTTGCTAAAATTGACAACGCCACGGGAATTGGGTTCATTTTCCCTCCAGCCAGAAGAAACTCTTTTGTATTATTCCTATGTCTGTCTTTAATAGCATAAAATATCCCAATAAACGCTGAGCCCGCCAACATAAGTCCAAACAACACATAATCAAGTGTTCTGAACGGGGCAATTTGATTAGTTTCAAAACTGTATCCCGCCATTTTGTAAAAATCAAGAGTTAAATCTTTAGCATTAATGAAGAAATGTTGTTAAATCAACAATAAATATAACACACAATACCGCTACGGTTCCCGTTGATGTTCAAATATAACTGAAATATGAGAGAGATACGCACTCCCGTTTAACCTGTTCTTAACGCTTTGATAATGTTTCAACATACGGAAAATATGTATTTAAAGCTTCACGAATGATGTTGTAGGAAGTAGTCATCCTACGTTAGTAGAGCTAATTAATTCAACCACTTGAAGTCAGTCGCACTCACTGAGTGGTAAACGCAAACAATACGTATTTATCGAAGGTCGAGCAGTTTAATACAAAAACGAGAACGAGGTCGTATCATCACGCTAAGGCCTAGTTTACAAGAAACCGTTTCCTTCACGAAATATTTTTTCTTGCAACAAATATGAACACATATGAAACATTCAAATAATCATAGATTTACTTATTTTATGTTCTAAATGATCTCACACTTACTGTTTTTGATAGCAACATGATTAATTATAGTAGACTATTCTCAAGAAATGATATCCGTGTAAACGTAGCCTTTTAATTTGCCAGACTGGTTCTGTGGAAATGTGTGATATGTTAACATTCTTAATTCCCCGTGCAATACTATGATAACTCAAAGTAAATAAAAAAGGGGTTTACCAGTATACTTAACTGAGCCGTCGCTTTATTGTGAGTAGTAAAGGTGATAGTTTTTATTCGGTTTTAAAACGTATGCGCTAGTAACCAATCTCTCTACAAGCGACTGCCTGCTTCCTCAGCTGAATCCAAGGTGAGGGACATTTGACATTTAGAGAAGTTAAGCAGGCCCACGTGGGCAAGAACAAGAACCCATAGCTTAACAATCCCATGAGTTATCAACGTCGGCAATGGTAAAATTCTGAGAATACTCACAATGCGTCATATCAATTTTATGCTAATTGTATACAAAATAACAGATAAAAGCACCCCCCTCCCAAACAAAAAGTAAAAAAAAAAAAGAAAGAAAAAAAATGCTTTGACCAGAGTAACCACTTTGTTAATAATTACCTGTTTAAAGTTATTTCCAAAATGAGTAAAGCATCTTAAGATATTTACTTACTTCTATCGAAACCTCTGACTTTCAGACATCAAAAGAGAGAAATTAATTTTGATCATAAACACAATTCAACTGGGTAATTTCCGCACGTCTGCGCAATAACCGTCTGTTCTTAATAAGTACCATTATCCATATTTTCTACATCATCCGTAGAAAAAGGACGTTTCAGTTTCTCACTCTTTCATGACGTCATAAATTTCAATACTTTAAGATATATTTATTTCTTTCATGCTAAGAGATTTTAAGTGTAACCCGTCTTGAATTCTACTTTTTTTTTATGAAAGAGTCGCTAATGTTGATTATGTAACCCGGAAAAATCCACCTGCCACGAGCTGGGTTTGAACTCGGGTACATTCGATTACTAAGCGGACACTCTAAAAGCTAGCTGATAGGTAAGGGAGTAGAAGTGCCGTATTATACCTCTGCTACAAATATATAATTATAACACTGTTTTAGTAAATAATGTCTTTCATCGCTTCTGAATTTACGGACTGATAATGTTTGGTAACACCAACTGTTGAAATAAAAGCGGAAATAGTAAACAAAATAAAACAACAACAACAACAAAATAAACAAAACATGTACAACAAACCATGCATCAACAGAGAGCCAAAAATAATTTTTTTTAAACCGCGTAAGTTTATTAATAATTTATATTATTAAACGAACTTTAGCACTTAAACTGAAGGGAAAAACAAATTATTTTTGATTCTGTTATATTTTCTTCCTCGAGAAATCGTTCGTACATTTGACGTCACTAATTCTTTTAAATAACGATGAAACCAATCCAATTCAATGATTGTTTACGATGCAATAATGTATGCAGTGACTCAGACTGGTTGCATATTTTACTTCCTTTTGCATGTTGACTGTTAATTTTGTCCGGTAATGATAGACGGTATATACTTTGCAACAACCACAGTGGCTGGTTTCTTAAGATATATAGTTATTGTGTAACACAATCGGGCGACACAATCACTATTCTCAGATCCACTCTACTTATTGATAATGATTATGTTTGTTGTATATTAACTAATGGGTCAAATTGTGGTTTGCGTGAATTTAGCTGAGAGCTGAATGCCGATTGCACAGCTATACATTCGTTGCATGCAGAGATGAACGTCGATTGCACAGCAATACATTCATTTATATGTTATTTTGAAAGTCGAACTGAATCTCGATTGCACAGCTATACATTTTCTGAATGCAGAACTGATCGTCTATTGCATAGCACCTCATTCGCTGAATGCAGAGCTGAATGTCGATTGCACAGCTATACATTCGCTGAATGTAGAGCTGAATGTCGATTGCACAGCTATGCATTCGCTGAATGCAGAGCTGAATGTCGACTGCACAGCTATACATTCGCTGAATGTCGATTGCACAGCTATACATTCGCTGAATGCAGAGCTGAATGTCGATTGCACAGCTATACATTCGCTGAATGCAGAGCTGAGTGTCGATTGCACAGCTTTACATTCAATAATGGTATTTTGAATGTACAGCAAAATCTCGATTGCACAGCTATGCATTCGCTGAAGCAGAGCTGAACATCGATTTCATCGCTTGCGCATCTGTACATTCGACATCGACAAATTGACAGCTGGATGTTGATCGCGCAGCTCTACATTCAACGATATGTTATTTTGAATATAAAATTTCAAGATCTACATTGGCTACACCCAGAGCTGAACATCGACTATATAGCTCATCATTCAATGGTATGTTATTTTAAATGTTGAACTGAATGTCGATTGCATTGCTCTACATTCGATGAATGCACAGCTGAATGTTGATTGCACAGATATACATTAGCATGTCTGCTAAAGCACAGCTGATTGTTGATTGCATAGCTATACAGTAGCATGTCTGCTAAAGCACAGCTGAATGCTGATTGCATAGCTATACATTAGCATATACATCAGCATGTCCTCTAAAGCACAGCTGATTGTTGATTGCATAGCTATACATTAGCATATACATTAGCATGTCTGCCAAAGCACAGCTGATTGTTGATTGCATAGCTATACATTAGCATATACATTAGCATGTCTGCTAAAGCACAGCTGATTGTTGATTGCATAGCTATACAGTAGCATGTCTGCTAAAGCACAGCTGAATGCTGATTGCATAGCTATACATTAGCATATACATCAGCATGTCCTCTAAAGCACAGCTGAATGTGGATTGCATAGCTATACATTAGCAAATACATTAGCATGTCTGCCAAAGCACAGCTGATTGTTGATTGCATAGCTATACATTTGCATGTCTGCTATTCCACAGCTGAGTGTTGATTGCATAGCTATACATAAGCATGTCTGCTAAAGCACAACTGAGTCTTGATTGTCCATCTGTACATTGAATGTCGAATTACGATTGCCGATCTCATAGCTAACTTTACGGTAATCAACTAGTTAGCGTACTAGATGTCAACATACGCCATTCTTTAGTCTCGATAACGCGATTTCAAAATCTTAAAGAAAACTAGCGATGCCTAGAGGGAAAAGTTTCCAGTTGTTTCAAGGTAGGTCATGGTCAACGCTGGAGTACTGAAGTGGTTTTGAGTCTAAAAAAATACAATTGGTCGAGGTTTTCCACGGTATACTGGCAATTAGCCCCAAAGTTGTGTGTCAGATTAAGAGTGCTGAAACAAAATTGAGCCAGTGGTTGATGAATAAGATTAATCTGTAATATACTGATAGACATTTGTTTGGTTTGCAAAAGACAAATAAAAAAACACTAGACAATATTAAAAACAAAAACAACAAAAAAATTGATAATATTGGCTGGTTCCCGACAACACTGACTGAGCTAGCTGTGTTTAACCTAAAGCTGTGCAAACGCGAGTAAACTGTTAGAGATATTTTTAATCATGATTTTTCGAAATATGCTTTCGTTTACACATTTCTCTATATTTTGAACTAATGTAAAACATACAATCTATTCCTGACCTTGGTTTCATTTTAAAAGTTGCTAAATGTTTTGTGAAAGCAGATACACACTGAAAGAACATTTCGAGGGTCAGAACAAAATTATTGTATCCTCATATAATTCTATATTCAGTTATAGCAGTTTTGCGCTGCTGAGCCCTGGATTTGTATAGAAACGCATACTCGGGTAGATGGATATAAGGGAAATGTAAAGGTCGTTTAAAATATCACGTCAACGTGAATGAAACATGTGTATGAATAGTTTGTATACATATCATTTCTATCCATGACTGATTTCCAGTTGTAAATAAAGGAAGGATACGTAATATCTCGGATGCGATTGTGAAGATTTTTCTTTGTAAACTATCTTATGCAAAAATAATAAATAGGTCGGTCAAGGCAAAACTTTAAGAGTATAAAACGGTCTACTTAATGTACACATTGAAAATAGCGCACACATGCTGAAAAATGGACAGAACGAATTCCTATACATAGATAAACAGCCGGAAGTTTAAACCGACGTAAATGGATAGATAACACAACATTAAAAAGGACACGAAACAAACAGGGATGTCTGCTTAACATTTTTAAAATGATGTGAAAAATCTGCTAGTCGAAGTGTTCTATAACGTCTTGCTCCATGTTTGTAAATTTTCAACACTTTACACACTAGCGCCTACCCAGAATAAACCGAACTGTGCCTACATTTCTGTTAATAAAGTAAACAACAGACCGTGTATTTGAGACAAACCAAATATACGCGTATTCTCCCCTTCAATGGATGTAACATAGAAATCCACGTTAGCGAACAACTTTTGGCAATCTGGGGTGGACAATTTGTAAACCTTCGAACAAAATGTCTTGCATATCGCGTAATTAGTTTGTGGGTTGAAATAAAAAAATATTGAATAGCCTGGCAATGACATGAAGTTTGAAGAAATGTTAACCAATATATTCATCGAATGCAAAGTTCGGCAGTTTGGATTTGTTCTTTTTATAACAAATAGCAAATTTTAACAGTGGTTGAAAGATATGCAATACCGAGAGACCCCAGTAATTGGCATTGGAAATATGAAACAAAAATAAAGTGTGAACTGAGATGCAGCAAGTGTTAACACATCCCTCTACTTTTATTTGGTTTATCATCGAATGTCGTTGGCATATCTATGCATTCATCTTGTCATTACGTTTTGTTGTGCTTCATTTTGCTAAAGAAAGATATGAATTGGCTTTTGACCGCCATGTTTAGATTGTTTGAGGAAAGACACTGGTGTCCTCATCCCGTATTTTGTTTGATATCCAAATTATTACTATTCATATTGCAGACGACTTTATTTAATCCAGAACCTTATTTTGCTCTTCATTTGAAGAGTTGGGTACTGTTAAGTTTCTGTGTCACAGTGTTCGGTCTAAAATGAAAAGCAACTTAATGTAACTTACGATTTGCTTTACTTCAGTAACGTTTAAACATGTAAAAGTGTTGAAATGTTAATAAAACCCTTATCACTGCCCTGTTTCTAATCGAGCAAACATGGCGTCATTTTATCACTCACTTTAGCAAACTCACTTTAGCTAACTATGGTACTTACATTTATTCAGTGCTTAACCAAGTTCCAGTTCATGTTAGAGACTAATCCTTTGAGGACTGGTCTCGAAATTAGGTGCTCTTAAGCTGACATAAGTTGTTCCCAAGATCTGATATACTGACCTATGTTTTGACTTCATACCTTATACTTTCAACATTTCTATATCCTATCGATTTAAATATTTTCAGGTAATTATTTAAAGGCGATAACAAGTACTCAAATTCATGCTAACCATTCTACTTTTGCTAGAAAATAATTTCTACATAAAATAATATGATATCTCGCCATCTTGCCATGCGCTGCAATGTCTATTTGTTATTATGTTATATTGATGCTTTGTAAATGACCCTTATTAGGGTTTTAGTACAAATAAAGTTCTTCTTCTTCTTCTTCTTCTTCTTCATGACCTTGACCACAGCAGATTGGTAGAGGTCCACAAGGTAATGCTATCTACCAAACAAAATAGGCACGAGAAAGTAGGATTTTTGAAGTATTGAAAATCCTGTTATTTTTTCTGATTAAGGCGAAGTTACACTGCGTACGATTTTGGTAGAAACTTTGACACCTGAAGAGTTATTCTTCTTGGGACGTTTTCAATTAATGTCATGTAAAGCTAATCTCTTTATAATCTGTGTATTTAAAGAAGTATTCACTGAGGCGGTTGTTCTTTGACTATTTACCTGCCTCCGTATTGGATTTTTGGTTAAGGTCAATGGCATGTAATCACTAAGACTGCCATTGAAAGGAAGTCATGGGTTTAACCCCCGTGGTCAAGACATTTGTATGAGCAAGATGGCAATGTCTTAATCATACGCTGAGGTGTGTTCTATACTGGCAGTAGCCGTTTCGTTTAATCGAAGCACCGAAAATATCAACATGCAGTTTGTAAGCTAGAACTGTTTTGATGCCAGATATAGACTGATGACCCAGATTCTTCACTCTAGTTAACTGAAGCTGAACGCCAATCTGTACGAACCTCTAACTTTCATTTGGCGTTGACAGTTAAGTTCAACTTTTTTTTGTCTAACATATACTTATATTTGTATTTGACCTCTAAATTGAAAGGCGAGTGTTTCGACAGAGCTTATCGTTCTTAAGTAGATAATTCCGATAACTGCGAGAAAAATAAGACTGTGATTCTGGTCTGGGTAACCTCCCCTGCTTCACAATATGAGCAAATGGGCAAGTAAATCCTACATAAATGAAACGCACGTAGAAATGAATAACAGCAATATAGACTTCGTTGTACACATTTTTGCATCATTAAGTCAGTGAAATCATTACACAAAGGAAACGATGTCCTGTTTAAATAATTAGTGACAGGAATAGAAATCGAATTGGTTCTGGTTCATAGTGTTTGTCACCATTACAAAAAATGTCAAATGTTCGACCACCCGCTCTTCCCTGTCTTAAGGATGAAATGCTATACCGATGCCTAATGTATCGGTGTTCTGTCGAGAGCACGTAAAAGTATGTCTCTGGAACGGGATACTTTCTTTTTCTTGCACTGACCCCCACAAAGTGAAATAATAAATCTTTTGGGGCGTTAGTCACACGGGCAACCGATACCAACGATAAAGACACTGAAACAGATTAATAGCTGATTCAGTAAAAGCTGTTTTGATTGGCACTGGCTAAGGTGTACACACACATTCAGCGATTGGTCACTTATTTTTCTGCTTGTCAGTATGGAGCAAACTGATCTCAATAGAAATAAATTAATTAAAGTCCGACCAGGCCTCTGTCTCTTCGACACCGCCATAAAAGACGACCGTATTACAATTACATTATATTGTTCCTATCTATCATCACATTACATATTTAAAGTACACGATGTAATAAAATACTATTTTGCTCCATTGTTATATATACCTTGTTTCAAAAGTATAAAGCGTCTCGTTTAACCGTCTCATTTAATACACCAACGCTACATACAGTTTTTAAATGTTATCTTTTTTCTAATCTGGATAATCCGTTAATGCTGAATAAAAGGTATTTTCATATCAGACAGATCTCTAGTTATGTCACAGTCGATATTCAGAAGGTTATTGATTAAGCCGGATAATCCAAATTAAGTTACCACTATATAAGAAATACACAGATTTGTAAAATACTGATCCTAAACTACATTATAAATGCTGATAATGCTACAAATACATTTTTAAGAGATGGAAAACTAGATTGCTAGTTATTAAACAATTAAAAGACTCAACCACTAAAAAGTATATACATGTGTCTGTTCTGCCGACTATGTTGTCTGTATATATCTATTACGTTCGTCCTTTTTTCATTGTTTGGTTTCTTATGTTGTTGTTGTTGTTCTATGCTGTCATTTTTTTATGAAGTTCTGCTCCCAGTACTCCATGTGACGTCAATAGTGTTCTCAATCGGAACACTTTAGTCATGAAGGACACGCCTAGCAGGTGATTTTTAAGATTACCCGAGGATTTCCGAATGTAGTGTTTTGTGGTGCTCAGTTTTGTTTCGTCTCTAATGGGGGACATAAGTGGATTATCTACCCTGAATACTCTCTGATATTACATTGGTCCTTCCATTTGGATTCCACTGCTTTTATCGCTATTTTCTCTCTTGGTATGGTGATAATTAAGCCTAATTATTTGAATCAGTAGTAGTCAGATTACACATTAAGTTTAGCAACATGTTTTGTTAACACCATTATCTTTATTTTGTGATAATCCTAACTTTTTATTTAATATATAAGTGACAATTTTCACAACTAAAAGTCAAGACCATCACAATTAGAAACAAGGATAAAGTAAGAGGATTCCAACTGAAAGGACCAATGTGCTATTTGGTCCACCTTTAATTTTATCTTAGTAAGGGAGATAATTTGTTATATAGGAATGTCCCTCATTAAGATAAAATATGAATAATAAAGCCTGCAATACTATCAAGTCATCGTCTATTATTTTCCTTTAACTTTGGTAGTTTTTATATTTCTTAATAGTGAATTTGATTGTCTTAACGTACTCGAGGGAAACTGCTGGACTGGTCATTCTTTGTTGCTTTCTGTTTTCGTCATGATGAAAAGACGAATTAAATTTTGTAGACTGGCAGATGACCAAACAGAGAACCCTAACGCTTACAAATTTTCAGGTTATGTATCTGTGACAAACCGAAAACGAGAAAGGCAAGTTTATTGCCAAACTCATGTTACTGCAATACACTAGCCGTATTACTTCTAATCACAAATAATTATTCAAAACTGTCAAAACTTCAACACGAATCAACATTTAATCTATATTCGATTTAATTTGATTGAAGTTCAAGTAAAGATTTGAAGCCCAGCATGAATTGTTTTTAACAACTATTTCGAACATACACGTGTAGAATATAAAAAAAATTCTCAAAGTTTATTTTAAAAAGTTTAAGTAAACGTTTCAAAAAAGGAGACGATTTGCTGTCTAGTTGTATCATATTAGACACGCATTATATGCAAGTGTCACGTGACAACACCTAGCTCCTCCACCAATTGTCTTTTGGATGAGACGTTACTTGGATGAGCTCCTTGGCTATTTTCGAATGATTTTCATTTCAACATACCACGATTCAGTCGATGTACCTAGTTTTTTTTTAAAACAAATTCTCTTGGAGATGCGTGACATTAACCGTTGTTCTGCAAATCCTTTGGCAGTTTTAGAGACATACTGTCGTCTGAAAATTGCTTTTTAGTTAAAGAAAATGAAACAAAAAAACACACACAGAAAACCCCCCAAAAACAACAACATCGTAGCATGGACAGGAGTAAAAGATGTTAGCCATGTTTAACGTTGTAGTTATATTTCAGTTGGCATTCAGGACTTAATTAGCGCCGTGTCTTCATAATGTGACAGTTTCATTGAAGAACTGTTTAGACCTAGAACGGGAATAAAGATTACATACATACATACATTTTATGTCATCTTTCATTCGAAGATTGTATTTCTAACTGAAAACCCATATGAAGAAACAAAAAGCTCTATTCTTTAAAAAAAAACAGAATAAAATTGACAAGGGTTTAAGAATGACGTAAATTCATAAATATATTACATAATAAAACAATGAACTATGATGATATGTTTTCCAGTTGTCGATAATTCTTACAATAGAAAGGAGACAGGATATTGACACTGGGTTGTTTTGTCTCTAAGCAGGCTTGTTTCCTATCAATGTTTTATTCGCACAAACAAACTTAATCAGTACAGATTAACTAAATTTACTTGTAACACTATTTTTTTTTTCATTTATAGAATTTCTTTTTCATTTTTGAAAAAAAAAATGTGTTACAGTAACTAGGATAAAAATGTTATAAACATTTTGATACAATTTTAAGAATCTTTAACATTTTGATATTCTGACATTCAATTTAATAAGAACTGTAAATTAAAAGCGTTCATCTTGAATGACAATGTTATTTTCAAAATGACGCATTTTGCCTAAATAGAAATATTCATATCATTCAGGGTAAAGCTCGGTATTAGATACAATGCAAAAAACGATCAATGCAGTTTTAAATTGATTTCAAAAATGTATTCAAACAAAATAACAACTTGCAAATGCAGTCTGAAAACCTTATAAATCGAAAAAATATTGAAAGGAATATAATTTACTCACGATGGGTGTGGTGGGTGGTTGGAAAGAAATATACAGAGAATAAAATCTCTATTGTTTCTCTTTGTATTGAGCGCTAGTTCGAACACAGAGTTTTTCAGCAGTTGTTAATAATCGAAAGCCTAACACTTCTTTTTAAGCGCGGGTTCAACCTTTTACGATGACATACGTGCCTCTAAGTGTAGTTTAAAACAGTTATAATGGCTTAACTCTTTGTAATAAAAGTATACATCTGCCTTGTGGAAAATGGATTTAAATACTTAAATGTCAATTGTCAAACATTTCTGTAACAATGCTAGCAATATATTATAATCTTCAAAATAAGATTACGTATTGTCAATAAAGCCCACATGAGTCCTTGCTCGTGGCTCTCGGGCAAAATCGAATGATTCCGTGAGTTCTCGTCGATGTAAGGTTTTTGGTCTACCTTGCAAAACCGCGCTAAAGTCAGCACTGGTTTTAGGAAACGACACTTGTCTTGCACTATGTTTTGGACGTTTCACAATGTTAAAATCACTACGTGTTTCATTACAAAGATCCAATTCACCGTTTCCAGCACTTCCTGTTACGTCATGGTCGTCTGCTTTGAAACCAAGAGAATACATTTCAGCTCTTTGGTCTAACCCGTTTTCATTTGCAACTGTTTTTCTAAGAGATACATATCCGTTTGAATTAATGGCGGGCATCGACTTTACAGTGGCAGCAGACGACTTTCCCGACCACGTCGCCGTCCGACCAGGATTTGAAGAAAGCGTATCGGTCGCCTTACAAACGGGTCCTCTAGCAATTCTTAGATTTTTGTAGCCCTTACTTGAGTTTACTTTTGATCCTCGAAAATTATGATTTGAAGAATACGAGTGCACTGAGCGAGGCGTCTGAGTTCTTGGTCTGTCCCTTGAAACGTCATATGAAGTAGCGCTCAGACATAAGTTTTCTTCCAATGTTGACGAAGGTTTCGGAAAGTACCGCCCTGGCACTCGTATATTCCTTTGAAAAGCTGGTCGCACTGGTAAAGCATCTCGTTTTAATTGTTTCGTCCCCTTTGAAATAGATTCATTTTATCCTCAGGTGAAATGTTTAATACCCCGTTTCCAGGGAAATTTAGAGTGTTTGTAATCGCCATGTCTCCGTGACTCATTTCGTCTACTTTCCCTGTAGAGACAGGTGGAACGCTATTGTGTTCTAAATCATCTGTATTTCTCCTAGTTATCACAAACGTATTGAAAACTTTCTGAGATCCAAAGAGTTTCAAGAGCAGCGAAAACGGCAGAGGTTTAATTCCACGCTCTAATTTCGTTGCAGATACTCGATTGTAATTGTCGCGAAATTTTCTCCAATCTAAATGGTTCTTTCTAAAGCCGTCCACTTCGAAATCAATATTAAACCCGTCTGTCATTCTAACTTTCTAAAACTACCCGGATTAATATTATAATGGGTTTAAGAACAGTCGTGATACACATAAGGTTGATTTACGTTTCAGTTTCTTTCAGCCGAGCGGTGATTACGCCCCTGTTAGACAAGTGTTGATTACACCCCGGCAAATAGTTCGTGTATCTTTTCAGATCCAATAAAAAAACTACAGAGCTTTCAGATCGATTCTTTAAATGGTCTGAAAGTTTTGTAAATATATCCTGTTTTTCTTACGAAATGTTCGATCCTACAAACAGTTCTAGTTTCCCATCGATTTCTTCCACTGTCAAAACCGTGCTGAATCAATGGGTTAATTTGTATTTTATGCCCGCATCCCATAAATAATACAGGCTTCCTTCCACATGTATAGACTGAAGACAAATGTGGGTTAATGGATTTGTGAATACTGTAGACGTAATATATTTGTTATGATATATTCTTTGTTTATGACTGCCGCTATTGACTAAGCTATTTAATTTAAACGCTTAATGTTGGTTTAATCTTTTATGGTGATCTTCTACATTACATTTTTGTAGTTGACAAATCTATTTTAGTATGAACATACACCTTGCCGACACAGATTTGTATAGGGTATTTTATAATAATCCTTGATTACATATCTTAATGCAAAATAAGTTTGATACAAGTATTGGAAATGATTATTTATGGTTCTTTATTCATGTCAATACATTTTTTTTTGGTGTGAATGATAGGGTTATATTCGAAATAACCTTCAATAAAATTACACTTTTATTGGCGAAAATGAATCGAAACTTACAAAAGAAAGTTTTTACCATTTTTCCGATACATTATTTTGTAGCTCGGAGTTTACCCTTTTTATGAAATATTTTGCTTAGTACAATAGGCATGCTGCATTTTTTGTCTTCTAAACATATATTTTTTTACAGTTAATCATCGATAAAACAATTTTTCATTAATCTTTTCTTATATGGTAAATCTTAATCATACTACATAGTTATTTAAATTGAAATAGAAACCTAATATTGGTAAAGGTTCCTTAAAAAATAAGGAGCAATAGGTATATCATATCATTTCAGAGCTAAGTTGAGCTGAACTGAGAACAGAACAGAATTGAACATTATAGAACAGAGCTTTCATTCAAACCTATTTTATTTAGGGTTATGATTTTACGGTGTTCCATAGTGAGTATGCAATTCCATTTTTAAAAATAAGTTTAGCGCTTTGTTCATAATGATACATGATATACAATTTATTGCAACATAGGCATATTTGACAAAAACAAACAGGAATTAGAAATATGTATGTATTAAGGCCACCAACAAGATAGGTATGTCATGATCTTAACTCTGAACCAAATACCAAAATGTGCAAGTCTGTCCAAACGTATTGGAGGGGAAGAAAATTATTTGATTAACTCCCTTAGATAAATTTTTGCCATTTGCACTGAAATTTTAATGGCGTAAACAAATAGGGAATTATAAAACACTGGCTGTTTTCCAAAAGAATCAGGTGTCGTTTTCATTAAGGTGAGAACTTAAACAGATCATATTTATGGAATACATGAGATGTCAAAAGTTGTCAATGCCCTAAACTGTTAAAGTATGAACAGATGAGCCTTGGTCATGAACGTCTCAATGCATTACTGAGTGCAGTTGAATTGAAATGCGTATGATTTTACAAATCTACTGGCATAGAAATGAAAAAAATATTCTGGAGATATATTTTTATAATTTTTTTCGTGCATGGTCCACAGTGGAGAAAGTTACACGGATTTCCTTTCATGAGGTACATGATGTAGTCCTACAATAATAAACCACATTTCCATTACCTCAACCATATTATTTTTTATGATACTTTAGTTTTTTCATTTTACATGTAACATGATGTCTTATGGCTCCCCATACACTTTCATTTAGCAAAAAGTGAAATGTAAGAGTTAACACATTTGCATTTGTAAATCTAGTGGAAATACTGAAACTAAATAATGGTGTGAATAAATGCGATTTGTTTACCCAAATTCAGCTTCAACTTATAACTGCCAAACGTTATTACTGACTGTACTAGACAGGCACATGCCAGGAACATTAAAATTGTAAAAAATAAAAAAGAAATTAAAGAAGATTTTTACTAGAGATCTTACTTAAACATTTATTGTGAACATTTAAAATCCATAAAACTTGTTCAGTCCACTGATAAAAGCTTGTACAGTTGGGGTAGCCTTAATCTCCATCAGTAATTCAGCAGAAATCAACCTGATAAACACACATACTTAGATGTAGGTCAGTCTGGAAATGATCTTCCTTTGTACATTTACAAAATAGTTATAACTGGAGTCAGTTCACAAATTACAGTAATATAGGGATACTTCAAAAACCTAAACATAAACCAATTTGGGATAAAGAATGTTAAATGTCTGAGATAAAAAATCAATGATGAATTTATTCCTGCTTGTTTTATTTTTTGCTTTGGTATTTTTTTAAAAAAGATTTCAATTTTCCACCTTTATTGGGAACAGACTCTTTATTTGACCTACAAGGATGGAATGGCATCATTCATTCATCATCCTGGTCCACTACAGAAAACTTAAGAGTTATCTCTTCGTTAATGGGCCAAATAGTTTATTGATGTGGACACTGCAGTCTGTAACTGTTGTTTGCAGGCAGAGGAATGTGTTAGCAGCCATTTGCTGTCAGCCTCTGCAACTGGCAGTCATTGCTAAAAAGTGAGTCTTCCCTGTGTATACACTTGTACATAACCTTGCTGAGAACAAGCCATATCCAGTGCCGTCCTGCATTGACAAATGTCAGCCTAGCATCTTGAGGCCTCAGGCTAAACTGCAGAAGTCTTACAGGAGGTCTGCCCACAGAAATGTTGCCAGCCAGGTCCACAGGCTTGTGGACATGCCTTGATGCCCATAAAAAGACTAACTTATATGCAATAACAAAAAAAGCCACAGTGTTTGCTAGGTAGATTTCTTGAACCAGTAACTAAGTTAGAGAGGTGATGCCCCACCAGAAGACCTGTAGAGTTGGAGACAGAGGTGCTAGGCCATTGGCACTCTCCTAACAAATCACAGCACAATGCATATCGACTGTCATGACCACTATCTGTTCCATGCAGATGTGGGGATGAGCTAGTATCTCAACTGTAGGGTATGCTAATACCGGGAACGGTTGTCCATCTCTAGATATGCAGGAAGTAACAAGTGCAGTGATGAAAAAATACTTAGAAAGATGTGTATCATTTAAATGTGTAATATAACTGCAAAAGTGTCTTTGTAAAGTATTCAATTGTCAGAAAGATGTGTATCATTTAAATGTGTAATATAACTGCAAAAGTGTCTATGTAAAGTATTCAATTAACATCCTAAAGTTAATTTGCAAGATGAAAAACTATTGAAATGATTCAAATGTAGAAGATTCTTTTATCTTACTAGTCCTAACTCTAATCCTTTATAGAGAGACAGGTTACTTTGAACTCGCATTTTACTTCTACATAAATTTGTGTATTTAAATGTTTATCATTTTACTGATGATGTGACCAGAGCAAAATTAGCTTCAGATCTAAGGCTGTGTCTTAATATTATAACTAGGTTTAACTTGATTTACACAGAAACAAGTATTTGTAATTGCTTTTTGAAAAAGTTTGTAAAAATTTGAACAAAGATTAATTGCCTTATTTTGGTATATATCTAATGATATTTAATTTTGTAAAGAAATCTTTTTATCTATAATCCTAGTTCAAACATATTGAAAATTTAGCAGTTTGGTCTTGTGAATGTGTAATTTTGATTTATAGAACTAGATCACTATTTTCCAAAGATAACCACAAAAAGTTTGACTAAATTAGAATTGTTGCAGCATATTTTCTGACAGTCTTTCTATTAGCCACCTCCCTTGTATTCACTTTACTGATTAACACAAAGGCGCTATATCAGTGCTGGTATTGTCAAAAAGACCTTAAAATGATGTTAATTTTATCAGCTCGCTTGTTTGTTGTTTTACTTTCAGGAACACAATGAGCAAAGATCTGTTTGATCTTCAGAAGACTGCATGTTTATCATCTGTAGATCTGAGTAGGAAAGGTTCAATAGATGGTCCTATTGTTGATCTTGTAGCATTCATCAATGAGAAGCCTAATTATTTCACCACCAGCTCTTGCTCTGGGAGAATTATTGCTGTAGATAATGTAAGTATCATTTTGTCTTGTAACAAAATATTTTATGACCAAATGAAGAGATTGAGTTCAAAATGGCAAAACAGCAGGCACAGATATAGGTATATTCTTAGAGATTTGTGTAAGTGTAGAAGCAACAATTAGGAAAGGTAACAATATGTAGTGTTATGCCTCTTCTGACTAATTTTGTATGATGAGGGATAAATGTATAGATGGAAATTCTGTGAATCTCTGTTTGTTAAGAACATTACTTAAGATTGTTTATTCAAACTTTCTCCTATATCAGTACAGTATTTTGTAATTTTGACTTTTTTTTCAGTTTTGTTTGATTTCTACTTGTTACCAGTATTAACTTGGAAAGTTTTCTGAATATCTCATGATACTGTATATAACATTCTTGCAGGATAGAGATGGAAGTATTAGAAAGCAGGGCTGCAAATGGATTCTGACTTCACATGATACCATTACAGTGCAAGAATTAGTAAGATTTTGCCTTTAGTGTTGTATTGTAGAAATGAACAATTAGAAGTCATATTTTGTCAGTATATGAAAATAACAAAAGTTTAGAAAAAAATCCACCGTCAGACATGACAATGATTTTGTCAGCCGACACAATGTAAGTTTTTCCAGATGACATTCATTGGACAGGACATATCATTCTTAGATAGGATCCTTTGAGCTATGATAATCTTGGGTACTACAGTGACAGAAATTTTGAAATATCACATCAAAGTGATACGAATCCAAAAGAGTTGTGCCTGATAACATGTTTTATACCTACAAAGGGAGGCTTATAGTTTTTGAACTGTCTGTCCATCAGTCCTTCTGTCATTCCGTCCGAAAACTTTAACATTGGCCATAACTTCCTTATTAGTAAGTGGATTTACTTGGTACTTGGACGCAACATCTCTTTGGACAAGACCTTCCTACTGACCTATATCTATTTGACCTTGACCTTTGAATGACTGGTCCTTAGCCCTAAGTCAAAGCACCACTTCGGGGGCATTGTCATCTTACAGTGACAGTTCTTGTTTAAGTTAAGCAGCATTCGGGAATACAATACTTATATTTTGAAATAAATTATGTCTTAGTTAAAGCATGATTTTTTTCCATTCTTATTTTTTTTCTTTTTTTTTTACAGAAAGACAAGCTTCATGCAGTTGAAGGCAATGCTGTTTTCAAGTTTGAACCATTTGTGATGCATGTTCAATGTAGAACGTTGGAAGATGCTCAGTTGATGGTGAGAAGTGACATACATATGTTTCTAGTCCTCTGCCTTCAAACAGACAGCCAGTATATTTCCTTTTGTCTACAGTGGAAGATGATGGAAATAATAAAATGATTATCTAACATTTTAAAAAATCATGATATCCACAAATCAACTAGAATGAAAGGAATGAAGTGAGATGTTTTGGCTGAAATTTATCCCAGGACCATTGTTGTTGAAAAGCACTGCAGTCATAGTTATGCCTCCCCACCTCACTTCAAAGAAGTGGGGGTAAATTGCTTTGCACATGTCGGTCAGCAGGTTGTTCTGTCCGTTTGTCCGTAGACCAGACCTTGTCCGATCAATAACTTTAGTACCATTAGACATACAGCCTTCAAACTTCATAAGGTGGTTGCTCTTATTGAATAGAAGACCCTATTGCTTCTAGGGTCAGTAGATGAAAGGTCAAGGTCACTGTCACCAATAATTTGAAAATAATGTCAGCTCAATAACTCGAGTACGATTTGGCTCACAGCCTTCAGACTTCATAGGTTGGTTGTTCTTGTTGAATAGAAGACCCCTATTGCCTATGGGGTCTGTAGGTGAAAGGTCAAGGTCACTGTCTCCAATAATTTGAAAATCCTGTCTTCTCAATAACTCGAGTACTATATGGGCCTTCAAACTTCATAGTGTGGTTGCTCTTACTAAGTAGAAGACCCCTATGTTTTGGGAGGTCAGTAGGTGAAAGGTCAAGGTCACTGTCTCCAATAATTTGAAGACCATGTCCACTCAATTACTTGAGTACCCTTTGACCTACAGCCTTCAAAGGATGGTTGCCCTTATTTAATAAAGATCCATACCGTTTCTTGGGGCAGTAGGTCAACTGTCAAAATTGTGATTACCTTCAGTCAATAAATAAAGAACGCTTTTGCTTACAGTCCTAAGATTTGATAGGGAGGTAAGTCATTACCCATGGACCTTACACTGTGACCTTGACCACAAAAAGCTTGTCTGATCAATAACTAAAAAAACCCTTTACCTACAGTCCTCAGATTTGGTCTGAAGATTCACCCTTGGTCATGACCTGTAGATGAAGTCTATTGATTTTGATGTTAGAAGGTCAAAGGTCAAGGTCACTGTGACCTTGATCATAAACAGCTTGTCCAATCAATAACTAGTGAACACTTTGGTGTACAGTCATCAAATTTGGTGGGGAGGTTGGTCATGACTGGTAGATGACCCCTACAGATTTTGAGGTCAGTAGGTCAGAGGTCAAAGTCACAGTGACCTTCACCACAGAAACTGGTCTTTTGTCCTCAGATTTGATTGGGAGGTTAATCATAACCTGTAGATGACCCATATTGATTTTGAAGTCAGAAGGCCAAAGGTCAGGATCAGGTTTAGAACTGCATGTAACATGACTAACTGGTTGCCATTAGGGGGACATACATGTTCCACAAACATATTTTGTTACATCCAGCAATGGCATGACGTTTTTAAAGTAATTTTTTCATTATTTTACAGCTCAGCAGCGGTGTTGGCTCAGGCTACAGAAATTCTGGCATCAGTGTTGGCAACAAAGGGAAGTTTATTACAGTATGTATGGCATTTTCATGCTTACATCATGTAAATTATAATGTCTTGGTGAAGTTCCCAATTTCAGGCTTTGAGACTGAGTCTGTTTTCTTATGCCTCTTACATTGTGTAATTCCTTGATTCCAACTCTTCCTTAAAATCTTTGTTGTTTTTCAGGTCCTAGACAGTCTGTTGTCATTCTCAAATGTTTTAATGTGACTTCTGCATAAGCTGTTAGTACTAATAATATATTTTACTTTTACTAATAGGTCCAGTCTCACTTGCAAAGATGAAAATTACTCAAGTAACACGAAATACATAAGTATAACAAATTTAAGTTGAATTTGAACATGTTTCAACTACTGTTCTAATGAGCTTCTAAATTTATAAAAGACATTGGACATTCAAAGTGTTTGTGACAAATTTAGATTTGTTTTATGGTCTTGTGACAGCCCACATGACTGTAGCAAATTTGCATGTAGTTGATGTATCATCAAATTAGTAAAACCATTGGTGTTTCCTGCAGATTTCTAGATATGGGATAGTGTTTAATTGTTTGAATAACCAGAATGTTTGTTAGAAGCACCCTTGTAACAAAGATGTAAAATGTTTTATTATATCCCCAAAACGAAGTTTGGGGGGGTATATAGGAGTCACCCGGTGGTTGGTCGGGCGGTCGGTCAGGGTTTACCTTGTCCGGAGCATAACTTGAAAACTACTGGTTGGAGTTCAATGCAACTTCATACAATGGTCAAGCACAATGAGAAGAAGTGCAGTGTCTAAGAATCATAACTCCATCTTCACTATTTTCAGAGTAATTTCCCTTTATTGTTTTTTTTTTGTCCGGAGCATAACTTGAAAACTACTGGCTGGAATTCAGTGCAACTACACAAAATGGTCAAGCACAATGACAGGAAGTGCAATGTCCAAGAATCATAACTCCATGTTCACAATTTGCAGAGTTATTGCCCTTTGTTGGTTTTCCTTTTTATGGAGCAAAACTTGAAAACTACTGGTTGGAATTCATTGCAACTTCACACAGTGGTCAATCACAATAAGAGGAAGTGCAGTGTCCAAGAATCATAACTCCATCTTCACTATTTTTAGAGTTATTGCCCTTTATTGGGTTTTTTGTCCGGAGCATAACTTGAAAACTACTGGTTGGAATTCAATGCAACTACATACAATGGTCAAACACAATGAGTGGAACTGCATGTCCAAGTAACATAACTCCATCTTTTCTATTTTCAGAGTTATTGCCCTTAATTGGTTTTCCTTGTCTGGAGCATAACTTGAAAACTACTGGTTGGAATTCAATGCAACTACATACAATGGTCAAGCACAATGAGAGAAAGTGCAGTGTCCAAGAGTTATAACTGCATGTTCACTATTTGCAGAGTTATTGTCCTTCGTTGGTTTTCCTTTGTATGGAGGATAACTTGAAAACTACTGGTTGGAATTCAATGCAACTTCATACAATGGTCAAGCACAATGAGAAGGAGTGCAGTGTCCAAGAATCATAACTGTATGTTCTCTATTTGCAGAATTATTACCCTTTGTTTTCTTTATTTGGAGCATAGCTTGAAAACTACTAGTTGGAATTCAGTGCATCTTCATACAATGATCAAGCAAAATGAGAGAAAGTGCATTGTATAAGAGCTATAACTCCATCTTCACTATTTGCAGAGTTATTGCCCTTCCTTGGATTTCCTTTTCCAGAATATAATTTGGAAACTCGTGGTTGGAATTCAATGGAACTTCATACAATGGTCAAGCACATTGAGTGGATGTGCAGTGTACAAGAGCTATAACTCTGTCTTCACTGTTTGCACAGTTATTGCCATTTGTTAGTTTTCTTTGTCTGGAGAATAACTTGAAAACTATTTTTTTTTGAATTCAGTGCAACTTCATACAATGGTCAAGCGCAGTGAGAGGAAATGCAATGTACAAGAACTACAACTATCTTTAATTGCACACAACCATAACTCTTTTTCAATTTTTTTACGAAGTATTCTGTTATTAAATTGATAACTTCCTCTGTTCTGTAGCGGTGTTTTGGGGGTATTAATCACATTTAGTGATAGCTCTAGTTTTAGTCTATTTCATCTTTATAAGTGAACTTGTAACATGTTTAAATCGTCTTATTGGAGTATAATTTATCTTTGTAAGTGAAATTTGACATTTTAATACTGTGTGCTAAGATCTTACTTTTTTCCAAGTAACACAGACTGCTTTTATTACAATATTGACTTATTTTTGTTGTGCAATGTGTAGCATAAGTCAACATTTTCATACCCCAATCCTTATATCTTGTACGTGCTCACCTTATTTTTTGCAGGCAATAAGAAGTACTCATTCCATGGAAGTGCCTTTGTCGTGTGATGGGCAACTGCTTGTCTCAGATCAGGTGAGGACAGATAGATATTTGAGTCTGTGGCTGTCTGTTTGAGCATTTTCATTATTGCTACCAGTTTCCCATATAAGTGATGTCCACTGAAGAATTCAGTTATTTTAGGTTGTTTGGGATAGTACAAGTTAGAAAAAGCATCCCTTTCCAGAGACATGCCTAGTACTTTTCCTTGCTCAGGGTATAGCACTGATACCTGGTACCTTGGTGTAATGTATCATCCAAATTAGTTGAGAAGCGAGAGATTGAACTTATGACACCTGTATTAACCACTGATTCAGCCCTGGTATTTGTAGAATTACTTCAGATAATTTATAACCTTCCTAAAGGCAGAGGAATAAAAATTTAATTATTTCTCTGCACACCACCTCACCATACTCATGCCAAAGGTCTTTGATGAGGACTTAAGCCCTGTATTTTTTCATGAAAATTGATTTTCTAATTGAGACTTTAGAGAGACTTTATGCTAAAACACATTTTTAAAGGATCAAAACAGTACTGCTAGATTTATTCCCCTTGGAATGTCTTAATCTAAAATATGACAGGTTAGAGAAGTTCACAAATATTTAGAGAATGCTTGAGTAATTCATGGTGTGCTGTTTGTGAAATAGAAAAAGAAATTATACTTGTTTGATACTTTCCAGTAGCTGGGAATACTAAAGTTTGACCTGAAATTAGAAAAAGACATGCACCAGGTTTTGCATTACACATAACTAATCGAGGTATTTCCAAGAGAAATAATAAATATATTACCTAGATTTTTTTTGTGAAGCATAATATAAACTCATCCTGCAATTAGAAAGGTGAATTAACCATTCTTTCTCCATTTATGTATATTTTACCTTGGAGAAATATACTGAGTCAAGAATATGATTTACACCGTCTTTTTTTTTTGCAGTATTTGGAATTCTTGGTTGGTATTGCTAACAGTAAGATGAAAGACAACTTGGAGAAAATTGGAAGGTATTTTTTTCACCTTTTAGATAAATGTTTGTGTCTTGAACATAAATTCCATTCTTGTTTTGACTGTTACTCAACCATCTGCCATAACTGACAATTAATAATGTTAAAAATGATTTATTTTTCATTAGAACAACTTTATTTTTCGTGAAATCTAAAATGTGATAAAGAACGGTAGCAAAGCATTATATGGCCTTTTTTTCTCAATAAACAAGTGTTCGCTTCCCATGCCTCAGATGTTTTTGTTTACTATAACTAGGGTTAAATACTTCACATTATGCCAACCATTTGATAGGAAGAATTAGTACCACAGTGTAGCTGTAACATATAAGTAAGAAAAATTGAATTACACATAATTCGTTATACAGAATAGAAAGGATATAAATTTTCTGTGCATTCGAAAACTGATATAATTGTTATTGAACATATTTTTCTAAAGCTCAGCTTATGGTGTGACAATTTTGCCTGTTGATCTTAGCTTTCATGCCTTATAATCATTATAATGTAAAATATAGTATATTTTTAACTTTCTTGTTCAGATTTTTTCAAACCTTGAAGACATCACTGTCAGACTCTGCTTTAAGTAGAAAGGAGAAGAGAAATAAAACTAAAGAAGATAAACAAACAGAAAAATCAAAAACTAGAGCTGCATGTAGAGATAGGTCAACCGTTGATGTCAGAGATGTGACACTAAGTGATAGTGATACAATGGAGGATCTTGTGGAGTGTGCCATATTCACTTGTGATCTTGATACCTGATAATACAACATAAGCTTGGGCTTCTCACATCTGGAAAACACAGTCATCATTTGTTATTATATAAATATTACATGTCTGACAGGGGGACAGTAAAATTGTCAACTTGAGGAAATACTGTTAACTGAGGCGAATTTATTTATTATACCGAAAAACTATTCAAACCATGAACAACTTTATTCAACTTTAAACTTTAAAACGTTTGTTGTTTGGCATTATTGTCGTCTGTTTACACCGGAAATGTAAAAATAGATATTTGGCATGCGCGAATGGTACAGTATAATTTTCAAACATTCCGTACCTATGGTAGCGGGTGACAGTATTGCCGCTTTGTCCGTCCCGTCCGTCCGTTCGTTCGTCCGTTCGTCCATCCGTCTGTCATAATTTGTTCGGAGCATAACACAAAAAACTATGAGAGATATCAAGACCAAACTTCATAGGTAGTTAGATCTTATTAAGGAGCAGTGCAGTGCACAAAAGAACCATAACTCTCTTTTGCATAACTAGCTCACCTGTCACGTAGTGACAGAGTGAGCTTTTCTGAACACCTTTTGTCCGTCGTCCGTCCGTCCACAATTAGTTTGTTAACACTCTAGTGGTCACATTTTAGCCTCAACTGTCATGAAACTTGGTCAGGATGTTTGTCTCATTAATATCTCGGACGAGTTCGAACATGGGTTATCAGGGTTGGAAAACTAGGTCACAGAGCCCAAATATAGAAAAACCTTGTTAACACTCTAGAGGCTACTTTTTCAGTCAAAATATCCTGGAAATTTGTCAGAAAGGTTCTATCAATGTTTTCTAACTCAAGTTCAAATATGGGTCATCTGGGTTCAAAAACTAGGTCGCGGAGCCCAAAAATAGAAAGATCTTGTTAACACTCTAGAGGTTACATTTTCAGCCCAAATAATCTGGAAATTTATCAGAAAGGTTGCTTTGACGATTTCTAGGTCAACTTTAAATATGGGTAATCTGGGGTCAAAAACTAGGTCACAGAGCCCAAATATTGAAAAACCTTGTTAACACTCTAAAGGTAACATTTTTAACCAAATAATCTGGGAATTTGTCAGGAAGGTTGCTTCTGTGATTTCTAGCTCAAGTTTGAATATGGGTCATCTGGTTTCAAAAACTATGTCACAGAGCCCAAAAATAGAAACATCTTGTTAACACTCTAGAGGTTACATTTTCAGCCCAAATAATCTTGAAATTTGTCAGAAAGGTTGCTTCAAAGATTTCTAGCACAAGTTCAAATATGGGTCATCTTGGTTCAAAAACTAGGTCACAGTGCCCAAAAATAGAAAAATCTTGTTAACACTCTAGAGGTTACATTTTCAGCCCAAATAATCTGGAAATTTGTCAGAAAGGTTGCCTTGAAGATTTCTAGATCATGTTCGAATATGGGTCATCTGTGGTTACAAACTAGGTCACAGAGTCCAAATATGGAAAAACCTTGTTACCATTCTAAAGGTAGCATTTTCAGTCCAAATAACCTGGAAATTTGTCAGAAAGGTTCTATCGATGATTTCTAGCTCAGTTTTGAATATAGGTTTTCTGGGGTCAAAAACTAGGTCACAGAGCCCGAAAGTAGAAAAAACCTTGTTAATGCTCTAGAGGTTAAGTTTTTAGACCAAATGTCCTTGAAATTTGTCAGAAAGGTTGTTTCAAGGAATTCTAGCTCAGATTTGGATATGGGTCATCTGGGATCAAAAACTAGGTCACATGGTCCAAATATGTAAAAAACTTTTTAACACTCCGAAGGTTACATTTTCAGTCCAAATATCCTGGAAATTTGTCAGACAGGTTTTTTTTATGATTTCTAGCTCAAGTTGGAGTATGGGTCATATTGGGTCAAAAACTAGGTCACAGAGCCCAAATATGGAAAAACCTTGTTAACACTCTAGAGGTAACATTTTAATTCCAAATAACCTGGAAATTTGTCAGAAAGCTTAATTCTATGGTTTCTAGCTCAAGTTAACACTCTAGAGGCTACTTTTTCAGTCCAAATATCCTGGAAATTTGTCAGAGAGATTGTTTCGATAATTTCTAGCTCAAGTTTGAATATGGGACATCTAGGTTAAAAAACTAGGTTATAGAGCCCAAATATGGAAAAACCTTGTTAACAGTCTAGATGTAACATTTTCAGTACAAATAACTTTGAAATTTGTAAAAGAGATTGTTTCAATAATTTCTAGGTCAAGTTCGAATATGGGTCATCTGGGGTCAAGTAACCAGGTTCATAGCAACTTTGTTAAAAGCAGTCATACTCAGGTGAGCGATACAGGGCCATCATGGCCCTCTTGTTTAGGAGTCATTGCCCTTTGTTATTTTTCATACTAAAAAAATACATAGTAAACAATAGCCCTTTTGGAATTGGCATTAATTCGGGGAGCATCCATCGGTTCTACCGATTTCTTGTTTCTGACAGTACTTATATGTCACAGTGGCCTATGGAAGATTAACATTGTAAATGAAATCGAGGTATTATAAATATATATATACTTGAAAATGTCACATCAGTGTGTTATCAGTATAAATGATTAATATGTTCAGATCGAGTTTTGGTACTTGATAGAAAGATCTGTTTCCCCATTGACAAGAGTGTTTCAAAAATGCTCTGTTTTATATGTGATAGAAGTATCTGTATTACTTTATATGTCTGTGCATGTCTGTGTATGTATACACTGAAGAAAAAATTACCATGTTTATTATTTTGTTTTTATCTTGAATAGGTTTTGCCACTTTTTGATGTTTTCATTGATGTATAATAAGGAAACTGTATTTGTATTATCCTGTGTAAAGGAGTCCTATCTTGATGGTTTTCTTACATTGACTTTAATTAAGGAAACTAGAAGAAATATCAAAATATTAATTGTTATTTGAAATGGAACGGTAAGAGGAGTAAAAAAATAACTTGCAAGAAGAGAACTTTATACCTTTTAACTCTTATTATACACCCAGCAAAATTTCTAGATTGGACTTCCCCATCTTGTTACCCTGACAGAAACATGTTTAGTTCAGAGACCATTAGCTGTAAACATTTCTAAACTGGGACTAGAGAAGAGCTTGCCGTGACTGCCTGGATGTGCAACCTGCTCAGGCTTTGCCTTCAGTTGCAATGCAGACCACCATTTTCTCCCCAGCAAACCTTTGCTTTTTCTGAGACAAGACAATTGCTTGATCAGCCATGAATACAGTGTACCTGTAACCACTATGCCTGTGTTGATCTGATGTACAAAAGGTCTAATTAAAGTGATTGTTAAAAGTCATAAAATCTTCAACTTCAGCAAGTCATCGAAGCTCAGTATGTCAGAAAAATAAGAGAAACACCAAGCAGACTTTTTATAATGGACATGCAGTAGTTACTTTTTCACTTTTTGAAAAGGACCTTCCCTAAAATTACCCTATGATGCTTTGCATATATGGTTTTTAGTCCTACTCTTTGTAATGAAAAATAATTTGACAAAAGTGAAAACATATATTCAAAAATTGTTCCTTTTTGGCATATAGACACTAAGAAGATGTTAATTTGTTATAATAGTAAATTGATATCTTCAATAACAACTCTTTTCTGTGAAGTCTAATATAAATGCATTGTGTTTAATCACTTAGACGTTTTGACTGACATCTTGCCAAGTGGTAATGGTTCGTTCAATATTAGTGGCATTCATTGGATTTTGAAAGGTATGGATAGGGTATGCCTTTTATGAACTACAATACATAACCTGAGTATATACAGACAATTCAAGCCATTTAAATGTGACATGTCTTTCTCTGTGTTCGTCTACAGGTGGAAATTAATGCACTTTGAACATATCGTATTAAATCTTGGTTACATCTACATAATAGATGTACCATAAAAACAAAACAAAAAATCTTCAAAACGGAAAAAAAATCTAAGTCTAGCATTTCATCGCGGGTCGCACGTGTGTGTATATGTGGATTTGTTTTAAATTGCTCTTCTATTCTCCCTTGAAGAGTATTTTACAGAAACATCTTGACGATGGAATTAAAATGAAACAGTATAATTTCGTATTGTCAATAGTCTATTATAAAGTGAAAATGAGAGAAAATTCTTCACAATCCATAGCATCTAAGGTCCTTAACATTTTATTGTTACCGACGTAGCTTCATTAAGGCCTGGTAGGCACGGACGTACACATATGTTCCTAAAATCGCACTCGCACTTTTCACTTTTCTTTTAACCTTTTAGTTAAGGTCCATTTCCTCAGCGGTATCAAAGCTATTCGCTTCAAATTTGGAATGCTTATTTACTATCAAAATGTGACACCATTTCTAAAGGGCAGATAACCCTCAAATTTATTTTTGCAAACTTATGCACGTTTTTTGACTTAGATTTTCTTGGTTAACTTATTTGTTAAGGTTCATTTCTCAAAAAAGTGTCAAAGTTATTCCCTTAAACTTTGAATACTTGACCCCTACCAAGACTGTTGGTACCCATGTCCCTGGGGTTTAAATTAGTCCCACCCTAGAGTTCACTTGATTTTGCTTAGACTTGTATAGGAAAAAAACATCTTGTGGCAAAATACAAAGCTTAGAACTGAACTATTTACTTTCATGGGATGAGTAGGTACTCCTCATTCCATGCATGGGACCCCCCTCCGTTACCCCTCCCCCCGATTTTTTTTCATTATTTTTATTTTAATACAGGTTTTTGACTCCTACCGCCCCCTCTCCTTCAAAAAGAAATTATTGCATGAGTAACCCCCACACCCATTTTTTTTTGCATGACTATTCCACTACACACATACACACACACATCCCCCTCCCGCCCCCTTTCTCCAAAAGAATTGAATAGGTACTTGTTGTTTAATAAGTTCGAAACTGGAACACGTTCGGTAAAAAACAAGTCGCAAACGCAAATCAAAGGAACCCTTTCCATACACTGTAGAGGCCACATGTTTGTTCTGATTTTTGTTCGAATAATTTTGAAAATGGGGAACTGTGGTTAAAATACGATCGCTAACTAAAACAGATGGAAACTGTGAACACAATAGAGGTTACATTTTTGGCCAAATATCATAAAACTTGGTAAGAATGTTCGTCTTTCAGATTTCTGAGTTGAAGCCAGAACTTGTTAATGTTGATTGAAAAACTAGGTCAACGGTCCAAATAAATATTTGTGTGTACTACAGACTTCTGTTTTGACCCAGTCTCAATGAAACATATTCATAATGTTTGTTATGTGGGTATTTCGGTTAATTTGAAACTTGGTCAAAGTGGGTCAAAAACTAGGTCACCAGCCAAAATCAAAGGAAAAACATTGTGAACACCCTAGAGGTACCATGTTCTGTCTAAATCTTCATGAAACTTAGTCAAAATGTTTGTCCTGTGATTTCACGAATGATTTCCAAACAGAACCAATTCGGTTAAAAAATGAGTCAGTGGAAAACCATGAGAACTCTCTGGAAATCACACTGTTGGCCCAATATTCATGAAACTTTGTCGTTTCATCCTGAAAATTTCTCGAAAAATTCGAACCTAGGTCATGTGTGTGTTATAAACCTAGGTCAGCAGTCATAATCGAAAGTAAACCTTGTGGACACTCTAAAAGCCACATGTTTTACCCATTCTTCATCAAACCTACTGAGAATGTATTGTTGATATCTCGATTAAGTTTTAGGTCACACTGGTTAGAAAACAAGTCCAAGAATTCAAATTAATAAATTAATTTAAAAAAAAAAGAACCCTTGTGACCACACCTATATCTTTTTCTTGCTCAAATAAAACTTGGTCAGAACTTTTGCCTAGATGTTCAAAAGCAGGCCATGTGGGTTCAAAAACTAGACACAAGACCAGATCAGAGAAATACACTGTGAACATGCTGGAAAAAAACATTTTCAACCCAATCTTTAAGACACTTATTCAGAGTGGTTCTCTTATCGATATCTTGGATAATTTGGTCCGAAATTAGATCACCAATCCAAATCAATGGAAAACCTTGTGATCAATCATCATCCCTAATAATCATCAATCATCATCCCTAATCATCTTGGTTAGATTGTAACTTGATGATTTCTTTGATGAATATTTTACTTGGTCTTGAATGGTTGAATGAATAGATTGTATTACCAGCTCAGCGGAAAATCCTGTGAATATCTAAGAGGTCAAATAGTTTACCTTATTTTCTCTAGACTTATGTTTTACTAGATGATTGCAACTGGGTCACTCGAGCTCGAAATTCAAACAAAGGGAAAAAAATACATGTCTGACTAAAAATATCATCTCTGTAGGAAGATTCTATATGACCAGTATTTTTAAATAAGGACATTCGTACCCATGAGCAATATAGGGCCATCGTGGCCTTTTGTTTGTTTTTTGTTCATTTCCTACACCTGTATATAGTTTCACTAAAATGGTAGAAAACTTACCTAGCCATTTTTCTTGATACTGGAGTTGAAAATGATATACGATATTAGTTTTTTTTTCGTTAACACAAAATAAATTATTTACACTATCTTGACTCTTCTTACCCTGTAAATGTTGACGTGTTTTCGCATATTGTAAGAAAAGATACGACAGAAAATAAACTGCACCCATATCGTATAAAATCATTAAAATTTTATGTGATACAGTTTATCTATTATTTTGAAATAACTCCCTTTGTCCAATCAAATAACATATTCAAATACGCACATGAAACTTACATCTAGCTGAGTATATATTTATCGTCTACTTGTTGCCCATATGTTCGACACCCCCTCTGCAGTTTGGTTATTTTAGATAGTGGGAATAGTGCAAGATACAGAAAGGGCACCAATCAAGATACACCCCTGGCTCTTTCCCATGCTCAATGTATAGCACTGATACAACTGGACTTCAGTTTACTGTTCACCCGAAAGACAATTAGTAATCTTAAGGAGGGAGCGGGTTATCAAATTCGCGACCTTTGCATTAGCAGTCCAGAAAGTTACCACTGGACCACTGATCCGCTCCTATACTAAACAGAAATAACGTAAACAAATTCGGATACGCGTGAATACACTCCAAACTTCCTGAATGAGAATTATCTTAATCTAAACGGCCATTTTGAGAAATATTTGGAATATATAAGAAGTACATTGTAATTACATTTTGAAGTTGCCATGGACGGTAATACTTTTCTTTTTATTCGTTGGTTTCTTTACTATTTTACTGAAGGGTCTTACCCGTCGGAGAATAATCATTTATATAATTCTGAGTTTTATGAACTTTATATCAAGACATTTGGTAGTTTATAGGTTCAAGCTATATTAAGTTAATCTATCGTCGGTACCGGTTGAACTTATGACCGAGGCCCTTTGCAGAGTTCTTACTGGGGGAAAGTGCACGTACAGAAAGCATCCCTTTCCAGAGACATCCCACTGATATACTGGGCTTCAGTTTAACTGCTCATGCGAAAAAGAATCGAATATGCGACCCCTGGAATACCAATCCCGCACGTTACCGCTGGACCACTGCCCCTCTCTTCATTCTTGTTGTCTTAAGAAGTAATTTAGATCCGTAGGTCGCTGGTTCGAATCCCATCAGGGTGAAAGGCTCCAATGATTTTCCACATTTGGTGTGAGCACTTATTTGAACCCAGGAAGTTGACATCAAACAGGATTGATATAAGTGCAGGAATTGTTTTCCATTGGTAGTTAAATAAAAAGTTTTAAACTGAACATAACTACTTTATAGATGTAATCAGATATACAGACAAAATGGCCTCACCTGTTTACTGTTTAATACATACCAGGACAAAGCCTAGGTATTTGTGTTTAAAAGTGTGTTCAAAGTGCAAACGATATTTAGCGGAAACGATATGATAATGCACACTTTTACACTTTAAGTTTTCTATAAACCCAAAAGTATTTAGTTTCACAAAATTACTATGATAAAATAAATTATTCAAACAGAAGGTTCGGATTTGTTCATTGTATGTATGTATATATTAAGCAATCTATTACATTGTAAAACTTGTCTTCATGACTTCCTGAATTCTTTGGTTACTCCTTAAGCTTTACTGTATACATGTGCTTACAAAAAAGGAACTAGCGAAAAGTAAGATTTATTAAAAAAATCTTACTTATTCAAACATATGCACAAAAGTCAGTATATACAGAAACCTTAACTTCTAAATTATTGTTGTAGGTTCCAAAACAACGCAACGTGTGAAACCAAATTCTTATGTTTTAGATTTAACCCACCTGCAGTTTATAATAAACAACGCCCATAAACAGAGTAATAAAGAATATTAAAAAACTGCAATAGAGGGGTCAAACTAAAAATTCTGATTAATTAGTTAATGTATATCGTATAATAATACCGCAGATAGATTTGACGACATTTGATAAGTTAAGTACTTCGGTATACGAAACCGTATATTTATTATTATAATTTTTTAATAATCTGTTGTAGATTCCCTGTATAGACTCTTGGCTGGGTAAAAAGCCTCGTATAGCTTTGTTGAACCGGGGTTTTTTCCCACATAGACCGCACTTTCATCAAACGTGTGATTAAAAGAATTCCATCTTCAGAGGTGTGATTACTGAAGAAAAGGAACACTTTTGTCTGGCAACATTAACTTATTTTTCACATTTGATGTGAAAAAATGGGTTAGACGTCATTTCGTCATGACTAGAAATCGCAGTCTTCATTTTCAACGTACATTTTTATCCCCAGAAATGTTTTAGTGCATATAAAAATGCACATTTTACATATTACAACTTTTTGCAACATTGGTTAACCGTATGACGTATGCTATTGTGGTTATTTCAACAGACACCGATCTGATTAAATAGTTAACATAAAAGTTTGGTTGACAAAAATACAAAGTTAGAGTATCAAATAGACTTGGAATTTTGTAACTAAATGTTTCGGTCTGATTTAGTCGAAACAGTGTTGGACTCAGATACACACTCGTTACAGTGACCACACAACCTAAAATAACTAATCTCTGTAAAGGGCATCGGTTAGAAGGGCGACCAGTATCGAGATAAATAAACTCAAATAGATATAATCCCAACAATCAACCGTTTCCTGTAACCATACAAGATATAAATATAGGTAGAAATAAAGGTATTTCTCACTCTTGACGTTAAAATTGGGTTGTAATAATGTGTATATCTTAAAACCCAGCGAAACAAATATAGATTGCATTTTCAGTAAACATTTTTTTTGACAGGATGTTTGAAGAATACGCTTTTCTTGTCAAAACCCATTTTGGAGGAGCGTATTTGTCACACTTTAAAATTAAAAAAATGATTTCATTCTCCACAGTGTCTCTGAAAATGCGATCTGTCAAAAATAAGGTCTCAAATGTAGCTTTCTTTCAATCTGAAATGAACAAGAACTGCATATTTGAGCTTTTCTAGTATCGGTACCGGCTGCCCATAAGACTGATGCCTCCTGATGTTATGGGGGCTGTTTAGGGTTGTGGGGAATACAAAAAGGATACCAAAAAGCACCCCATTCCATTGACACCCCTGGTTCTTTTCCATGCTCAGTGTATAGCACTGACGCATGGAACCTCGATTTAACGTCTCATCCCAAAGACAATTAGTAATGTTAGTGGAGGAGCGGGGGATCAAACTCGAGACCCCTGGAATACCAGTCAATGGCGTTACCACTGGACCACTGATCTGCTCCTGGAAGCTTGGATTATATAAATACGACTAAGCCATACGAGGCCGTTTTTTTTCGGGGGCGGATGTGGTCCAGTGGTAACGCGCTGGACTGGTAAACCAGGGGTCACGAGATCGATCCCCCGTTCCTCCACTAACATTACTAATAGTCTTTCGGATGAGACGTTAAACCGAGGTCCCATTTATCAGTGCTATACACTGAGCATGCAAAAGAACCATGGGATACTTTCTGTATCTTGCACTACCACTACAACATAAAATGACTAATCTCTATAGGGGGCGTCGGTCATATGGGCAACCGGTACCGACGATAAATAAGCTCATATAGATAGACAGAGAGGCCGTTTTGCCCCGCCAAAAATCTTCGTAACTAAAACACTTATAGTTTATTACATTGCTCATTAGCAAAATCTGATAATATCAGATACTTTTTGAGAAGATCATTTTTTTTTCTCCTAAATCTTCAAATTAATGTCATTAAATGCACTTACCTTTTTTTATTCTATCTATGTTATACTTTTGTTATATTCACTAGGCAACCTTTTACGTAACTTTTCAGAAGTTTGCACTCTGGACCACGGGTTCGTTTATTCTGACAAATGTCGAAGGAACTGTTTCTTCTATTGCGAGTCACCATACAAGGAAACTGCTTACAGCGTGACATGCAACATAGCTACAGGGAAATGGACAACAAGCTATGGAGAGAAACCTTGCACACTTGGTAAATAACAGTCTGTCTAACTAGAAATAGCTCGTTTATTTTATGAAGAAAACTGGTTGACCGTATTCTGCTTTTTTTATTTCTTGTTTTCTGTCTTTCTTGTTTTCTTTCTTTCTTTCTTTTTTCTCTTTCTAACCTTTCTTTCTTTCCTTCCCATTTTTGTTTTTAACACCATTGTCTTTAACTAGGAGATTGAAAAATTGACACTCAACCACTTGTTTTCCTTCTTCTCTTTTCATCTTTACACATATCACTTTTCATGTCGTCACAGCAAAAATCTTCTCGTCTTTGTGCATAACACTCAGCAAATATGTTATTTAACACACATTTACTGTGTAAGATGTTATTAATTAATTTTGGCGTAGTTGCTTAGGTTTAATGCACCTTGTTTCATCAAATAAAAACTTATATATTTACGCGTATTTACAAATGATTATTCATACTTAGATAGTAAATGAAATAATATTTTAATTCTTTTACGGGTATCACATTTACTGATTTTAAAAATACCACTTTTTCAAATGCATGGAGAGAAAAAAAAGCTCATGCCTAGGTCTCATTAGTTATTGTCAAGGTCACGTTATGTTTAAAAAGTAATTTTGTTGTCTTTCAAAGAGAAATGGATAGAGTTTGGTGAGCATCTATCATTTCAATATCAACACTTGTTTAGTTTTTTGAGTTTCGTTTTTGTCATCCCACCAATAAAAGCCTTTGAACAATTATACATGTTCTCAACTGCAGTCATGAAAAAACAATAACAACAACAAAGTAGATAACTCCTACCTGCATACCGTTCATTTTTGAGAGTTGCTTTTTTATGAGGGCGATGAATTTACTTCTTTAATTTGACATGCGAGTCATATTTTACTAGCTGAAATTTGGTGGAGGAACACGTTTCAATGAACAAGACAGTAATCATCAAGGAGTAACCTCCCTTGTCTTGTCTAGTGTACTTCTTTTAATCGAACCCCTTGATCTCACACTGAAACAAGCAATTATTCTCGATTTAGTTATATGCCACGTTAATATAACCACCCTAGCTAATGTGTTTTGAAATGTTTTATTTATTTAATTCGGAGATCCCCCTGCAACTTAATAGGTGTTCCATCTTACAAAGTGAATCGTCACAAACTTTGTATGTTTGCCCGCATACACGTATGTTGCATAACAAACTGAATCTAAATTTAAACGGAAGAAGATTTTTATTCAATCAAGTTCAGTTGGCAGCTCTTGAATGCAGATGGAGAAGGTCCTTTTACACAGCTACTTAACGCGCACCCTCAACTACCGTCGGAGTTTCAGTTCAAATGAGGTGTGAGTTATGCGGTGGCTAAGGTGCATCTAGAAAAACAACGATCTGAAGGTAGGTGATGTTTTTTTTTCAAGTTTCTTAGAAGTTAGCTAAGCGTTACCAAAATATAAAGACATAGTTTGACCTAAATTATAATCAATTTCTCGTGTGCAAAATCATATCCTCAAAATCGCTGGAATGGCCGAGATTTTGTTTTCCTCCCTCGAAGCTCATGTGAAAATTGACATTTTGACAAATGAACAAACAAACAAACAACAACAAAAGACTGGAGGTGTTAGCACGCGACGACAGGTGCGAGCACGGGACTAGAGGTGCAAGCACGGGACGAGAGGTGCGAGCACGGGACTAGAGGTGCGAGCACAGAACGAGAGGTTCGTGCACGGGACTAGAGAAGCGAGCACCGGACGAGAGGTGCGAGCAAGGATAGAGGTGCGAGAAGGGGACGAGGGGTGCAAGTAAGGGACATATAACATTATCCTGGATAAAATAATTGTTATAAGGTTACATTCTGCCAAAATATGTTTTGGTCGAGAGGTGTGAGCACGGATCGAGAGGTACGAGCATGTGACGAGAGGTGCGAACACGGGACTAGAGGTGCGAGCACTTGACTAGAGGTGCGAGCACGGGACTAAGAGGTGCAAGTACGGGAAGAGAGGTGTGAGCACAGGGCAAGAGGTGCGAGCAAGGGACGAGAGGTGCGAGTATAGGACGAGAGGTGCGAGCAAGGGTGTAGAGGTGCAAGTACGGGAAGAGGTGTTGGAAACACGGGACGTGAGTTGGAAACACGGGAGAAGAGGTGCTAGCACGGGACAAGAGGTGCGAGCACTTGACTAGAGGTTTAAGCACGGGACTAGAGGTGCGAGCACGTGACAAGAGGTGCGAGCACTGGACTAGAGGTGCGAGCACGGGACGAGAGTTGGAAACAAGGGACGATAGGTGCGAGCACGGGACGAGAGTTGGAAACACGGGACGAGAGGTGCGAGCACGAAACTAGAGGTGCGAGCACGAAACTAGAGGTGCGAGCACGGGACAAGAGGTGCGAGCACTGGACTAGAGGTGCAATCACGGGACGAGAGTTGGGAACACGGGACGAGAGGTGTGAGCACGGGACTAGAGGTGCGAGCACGGGACAAGAGGTGCGAGCACTGGACTAGAGGTGCCAGCACGGGACGAGAGTTGGGAACACGGGACGAGAGGTGTGAGCACGGGACTAGAGGTGCGAGCACGGGACAAGAGGTGCGAGCACTGGACTAGAGGTGCCAGCACGGGACGAGAGTTGGAAACACGGGACGAAATGTGCGAGCACGGGACGAGAGTTGGAAACACGGGACGAGAGGTGCGAGCACGGGACAAGAGGTGAGAGTGCGGGACTAGAGGTGCGAGCACTGGACTAGAGGTGCCAGCACGGGACGAGAGTTGGAAACACGGGACGAAATGTGCGAGCACGGGACGAGAGTTGGAAACACGGGACGAGAGGTGCGAACACGGGACAAGAGGTGAGAGTGCGGGACTAGAGGTGCGAGTTCGGGACTACTTTTTGAGGTTATAGTGGCAATGCAGAACCTCCTTGCAGAAGGACATTCAAACCCATCAACTTGTGTGAATAAAAATCCCATTTCACTACAGATAGGGTTTGAACCCCACTTTAGTCATTTTGTTTTATTTTTTTCCTCTTTTCTTCTTGTTTTTTTTTCTCTTCGAAACTTTACCCGTTACTAGAATTGTATGAAAAGGTTTTCGTTTTGAATGTATTTCAAATGTTATAGCACCTATACAATAGTGAATATAAGAAAACTTGGTATAATCGAGTTCAGCAAAAAGCCGTACACGGTAAAGAATTTGTTATGTTTTGCCTAAATGTTCGGAACAAAACAGGAAAGAGGTTTATTTTGGCTTAGTTATGCCGCATTGATATATTTCGAAAACTCGTCAAAAATATTTCCCTTGTCATGAAAATGGGTTGGATAAATTTGTACTGTGTAATCATATTTCACATGTTCTCACTATGGGGTGTACTTTTTTGCTCATTAGATTTCTATATATGATTACAGACTGTAATGTTGAAACTTTAAGAACAGACCTAGAAAACAAAGTGATTTTGAAATGTTTATCTCTTTACTTGATAGAACTACAAAATCCGATATGGTTTTAAGCCAATACTCTAAATCTTTTGGCAAAAGTGATACAAATTGTCTACATTATATCATGAAATAGTTGGTTCCTTAAAACAGGTCAATAAACTAAGGCATTTCGTTTTGTAAATTGAGCCAATAAAAGCCTTGTTACTGTAAAATCATGCTGCCTGCAAAAGTACTATTAAAAAGATTTCCTAAAATAAAGTATGCGTTATTCAGTTATACCGAAACATTATTTTAAACTTTTACTGTAGCAGGACTGTTCAAGAATATTTGTTTGTACGGCATTACTTGGTCAACATTGCAAAAATACTTGTACTTTGATGACGAGATATTGCCGAAATGTCCTCATTTGCATTATGTCATTTACGCCTAAAACCACATTCAGTCTCTATTTGTTGTAACCTTGGTCCATATTTAGTCTATCTATTTGTTGTAACCTTGGTCCATACTTAGTCTATCTATTTGTTATAACCTTGGTCCATACTTAGTCTATCTATTTGTTGTAACCTTGGTCCATACTTAGTCTATCTATTTGTTGTAACCTTGGTCCATACTTAGTCTATCTATTTGTTGTAACCTTGGTCCATACTTAGTCTATCTATTTGTTGTAACCTTGGTCCATACTTAGTCCATCTATTTGTTGTAATCTTGGTCCATACTTAGACTATCTATTTGTTGTAACCTTGGTCCATATTTAGTCTATCTATTTGTTGTAACCTAGGTCCATACTTAGTCTATCTATTTGTTGTAACCTTGGTCCATATTTAGTCTATCTATTTGTTGTAACCTTGGTCCATACTTAGTCTATCTATTTGTTGTAACCTTGGTCCATACCTAGTCTATATATTTGTTGTAACCTTGGTCCATACCTAGTCTATATATTTGTTGTAACCTTGGTCCATACCTAGTCTATCTATTTGTTGTAACCTTGGTCCATACTTAGTCTATCTATTTGTTGTAACCTTGGTCCATACCTAGTCTATATATTTGTTGTAACCTTGGTCCATACTTAGTCTATCTATTTGTTGTAACCTTGGCCCATATTTAGTCTATATATTTGTTGTAACCTTGGTCCATACTTAGTCTATCTATTTGTTGTAACCTTGGCCCATACTTAGTCTATACTGCACCTTTATTTTACCTTTATTTCTGTGCTGTCACTGCTAGACCCGAACATATCTAGGCAGAATATAACCTTATTGTATCGATTTTATCTAGGTCAATATTTGGGTGCCTTTTTCTGTTTATCTTATAATTACATGCGTAAGGTCTAGAAATGTTCGTGAAATGGAAGAAAGATAATTTTGTTTTGTTTATCAATTTGCCATTTCTCAAATAAGCTTCGAGGGAGAATGACAAAGTCTCGGTCATTTCAGTGATTTGGCGGATATCACTTTGCACACATGAAGTTGAATTCAGATTAAGGTCGAACTATGTTTTAGAATTTAGCAAAGCTAGACTAACTTCTTATAAACATGAAAGAAAAAGCATCACATACCTTCAAACCTTTGTTTTTAATGGCGCACCTTGGCCATCAGAATACTCGCACCTCATTTTAACCGTAGCACCGACGACAGTTGAGGTACGTGTTTAGTAGCCATGTTTTCTTCTGACCCAATGATTGCCTCCCCCACCCATTCCTATGGTATTTCAAATATTTGCAAACTATATATATATTCCAATGTCTTTCACCAAGTTTGTTACCCTTGAAGTACTTTCGATTAGTCAATCTCTAAAGGGAAAATTTGATGTAACGAATAATCTATTTATGTTTTGTTATTACTATTGTTGTTGTAGTTGTTTTGAGGAAAAGACCTGACGACGGTTTTCACAATAGTCACAGTCAAGTTTCCAAAAGTGCTCCTGGCAGTCAAAATACAAAATCAACAGTAGTCACGTTCGACTCTAAATTCTCATAGAAAATGTAGTTTTTACTGATCTTTTTTGCACGAATGTATTTTTGGTATACGCTTTTCTTGGACGTTTTTTTTTCAGGTGTAAGAACTACCACATATAAGCCATTTGATTTTCTCTTCACTCCGGTGAAAATTCCAACCTATAAACCATTTCATTTCGAAGATTACACAGAAATGAATGTTAACAAAGGCTACACTAGCCACCACAACTCTGATGATTTCAACTCGGCGTCTATCTTTGGGATGATTTTGGGAGGTATCGTTGGATTTATGATCCTCTTCCTTTGTCTTAGGTTTGTAGCTTAAAAAATACCTCTACATGTTTATGTGTTTGTAGCTTTAAAAATAACTTTAGATGTTTATGTGTTTGTAGCTTTAAAAATACCTCTACATGTTTATGTGTTTGTAGCTTTAAAAATACCTCTACATGTTTATGTTTTTGTAGCTTTAAAAATACCTTTACATGTTTATGTGTTTGTAGCTTTAAAAATACCTCTACATGTTTATGTGTTTGTAGCTTTAAAAAAAACTTTAGATGTTTATGTGTTCGTAGCTTTAAAAATACCTCTACATGTTTATGTGTTTGTAGCTTTAAAAATAACTTTAGATGTTTATGTGTTTGTAGCTTTAAAAATACCTTTACATGTTTATGTGCTTGTAGCTTTGAAAATAACTTTAGATGTTTATGTATTTGTAGCTTTAAAATACCTTTAGATGTTTATTTGTTTGTAGCTTTAAAAAAACCTTTAGATGTTAATGTGTTTGTAGCTTTGAAAATACCTTTAGATGTTTATTTGTTTGTAGATTTAAAGATATATTTACATGTTTATGTGTTTGTAGGTTTAAAAATAGCTTTAAATGTTTATGTGTTTGTCGCTTTAAAAAATACCTGTAGATGTCTTAGGCTTAAAAATACCTTTACATATTTATCTTGTTGCTTTCTCTTAGAGATTTGATTCGTCCATCCACAGATGAAAGTGTTTTATAATTGAAGTCTTTTAATATAAATAGGCGTTAATGAATGGTGTTTTTTTTAATTGCTGTAGGAAACATGTACATGTGTATCTACAAAAACAGTTGGCAAGTATTGTTTGGTAATTTAATGTTCCATATTTACAGGACAACTAATGTTTATACGCCCGTCGAAAGACGGCCGTATTATGAGAGACCCTGTGGCGTGCGGCGTCCAGACTTGGTCGGGACCATAGCTCTATTGCTGATTAACTGACTGACTTTAAAATTGCTTTGCATCTTTCTTGAAATAAGTACAAGTACAAATCATTAAAAGCATAACTCTGCATATTCCCGTTTTTGAATTTTCTCCTCCTCTGGAAAAATTGAAGTGAATGGATGTGAAACTTAAAACATAAGATAGCTGGCAATAAGGAGAAGTTCATTTCCCAAGAAACATAACTTTGCTTATCCAGTTTTGAGTTATCTTCCCTTCTTTAATTTCAATGATGAGTGTTTGTCTGGAGCACTTGAACACTTTGAAGGGGATTGCCTTGATACTTAAGATAAAGATAGATGGTAAGAAGTAGAAGTGCAGTGCACAAGAACCATAACTCATTCCGTCCCATTTTTTAAATAAATCTCTTCCTAAAATGTTTGACCGGAGTATAACTTTTAAATAGAGAGTGAATTAATTTGAAACTAAATCACAGAGAGCTGACGGTAAAGAGAAGTGCAGTGTCCAAGCTGCATAAATCTACCCAAAGACCTAAAATACCACAGGTTCGAAACTCTTTCATTAGCCAAAGGAATGTTCAATCACGCGGCAAGTGAACATTTTGTCCAAAAACTAAATGACCTGAAATAAATCTTAGCTAGAAGTCCATAGCATATAATAAAGTGACCATTTCAGTGTAAGAGAAAAAAGTCTTTACTTCGATTATTTTTGGATATGTTTGAGAAATTCTGATTTTTACGTAGTAAAGATGCTGATATGCTAATGAAATCCAAACATCCCTTACCACACTAATGGTTTATTTCTTTGCATAAAACTTTATATTTTCTGGTTCAGTTTTGTTAAATAAGGTATTATTTTGTAGACAAAATTTATGAATGCTCTATTGCACGATGCAATTTGTTTCACCAAAATTGAATATTTTCTTTTAGATATTTATGATATATAACAAACTAGATTTAGCGAGATCTTATCCAGCTGCCGCGAGATTCTATGAGATTTACACAAGTAGCCAGTCTGTGGTATTTAAGGTCTTTGCTCTACCCTATGTAGATTTTGAGTAATCTCCCATTTTTTAAATTTCTGTAGTGAATTTTTGACCAGGGCATAACTTGAGCATTATGAAAAAGATTGTTTTGAAACTAAGATAAGATAAATAGTAAGAATTAGAAGTGCAATGTACAAGAACCATAACTCTTCCTGGTCCCACTTTTTAATTATCTCTCCTCTTAGATTTTTTTTTGTCAGGAGGAGAACTTAAAAAAAAACTATTAAGTGATTTGATGTGAAACGTAAAACATGAATAAATGGTGACAAGGAGAAGTGCATTCTTAAGAAGGTTAACTCTAACTTATCAAGTTTTTGAGTAGTCTCCCCTGCTTAAATTTCTATATTGAATTTTTGTCTGGGGCATAAGTACTTGAACACTTTAAAACAAGTTGTCTTGAAACTTAAGATAAAGATAGATTGTAAGAATTATAAGTGCAGTTCTTAAGAACTGTAATCCCACCTGGTCTCAGTTTTCATTTATCTTCTTTCTAATTTTTTTTTGTCAAGAGCATAACTTTAAATCTATAACGTGAGTTGATGGGAAATGTAAAAGACAGATAGATGGTGACAAGAAAAATTGCACTGTTTAAGAAACATAGGTCTATCCTTTTCCTGTATCTGAATTATTTCCCCATTTTTCATTTTAAAATGAATTTCTGTCTGGATCATTACTTAAAGACTATGAAAGGAATTGACTTGAAACTTTAAAAATGAGAACCATAACTCTACCTAGTCCAACTTTTGAATTATTTCTCCTCTTAAAGTTTTGACTGGAACATAACTTTATCAGTATGAAGGGAACTGATGTGAAACTAAATCATAGATAGCTGGCGACAAGGAGAAAACCAGTGCCCAGGAAGCATAGCTCTTCCTTATCCATGTTTTGAGTAATATCCTCTTCTTTAATCTCAATAGTGAATTTTTGCCCGGAGCAAAACTTGGACACATTGAAAAGAATTGCATTGAAACTTAAGATAAAGATAGATGGTATGAACCATAACTGTACCTGTTTTTTTATTTATCTCCTTCTTAACAATATAGATAGTTTGCAACAAGAAGAAGCTCATTGCCCAATTTCAAGAAGCAAAACTCATAACCCAGTTTTAAGTTTTTTTGGTTTTATTATGAATACATATGTCTGGAGCATAACTTCATCATTATGAAGGGATTGTCTTGAAACTTAAGATAAAAATATGTGGTAAGAAGAAGAAGTGTACTGTCTGTATCAGGTCTCTTTTCTTAATTATCTCCCTTCTTATTTTTTTCGTATATTGATTAGAGTCTTTAAGTGTCGTTTCAACACAGAGTTGTAAAAATATTCTTGATGAACTTGATAATTTGCAGATATTTGTGCAGTGCCATGTGAAATGTATGGGGCATCATCCCCAAGATCGCAGCCTAAGCTGACTGTGCATCTGTTCTGTGATGCACTTGTTAGCCCGCCCGCTTAGCTCAATAGGTAGAGCACTGGATTAGTAATCCATCGGTCGTTGGTTCGACCCCTGGGCATGGCAAAATTTCTCCGTGACAGTTGTTCTCAGACATTGAGTCTAATGTTCATTTGTCTCTCACCGCTGATTCAGAATAAATCATGTGGGAACAGTAGTCAGTCTCTTGCGGAGAAATTGGCAATTACTGGTTAGTTATCCAGGAAAACCGGTTAGGTGGACTGACCGCCGAGATATAACCTATATGTTGAAATCGGCGTTAAACCCCAAAACAAACAAATGCACTTGTTAATATTGACAGTACACAGGTAAAAATGCACCACATGTTAAACATATGTCTGATACATCGTATGTTTTCTGTATGTAAAACATATGTGTTACATATGTTTTGAAAAACACATGTATATGAACATGTGTTTTTCATATGTAAAATGACATATGTTAATCAATGACCGCATGAAAAACATATGTTATAAAAACTATGTAAAACTCCAGTTTATCACATGTTTTGCATATGAATAACTTCCCATATGTTAAATATATTTTAATTTCCATGTGTTTTTCATATGATAAATGGGTCATATATCTTTTCTATTCTATCTTGATTTTTCATACACTTTGTTAATTATGATTTGCAGAAGATGTGCAAGTGTTACTAAATGATGACATTAAACTTGTACAAAATGTAAGTTATTAATTATCAAATAATGAGCTTAATGATTCCAAATATTTTAGAAGATTTCCTTGTTTTAAATGTTGCAACAACAGTGATGTTTAGTTAGAATAAGATCAAAGATGGTATACACCACAAACCTTTTCAAATGATGTTTGTATGAGCATATTTTGATGTCTGTCAAACTCTTAATGATGGATAAATGACACAATTGTATCAAACCATTTTATTCTATACATTTATCAAAACAAAATATTATATCACTAAACTGAATTGAACATCATACATCAGCAGTACAATATATTATAGTAAACATATAAAGACTTACCAATGAATACACTGACAAACCGAAAATATATCTACCTCGCATTTTACCTACATGTATGAATTCTCTCTTTTACAAAATATTTTGAGTTCAAAGGGGACGATCTTTTCACAAAAGGCTTGACACAGTTACCTTCTCTTGAGAACAGACCAAGATTTTGATACTAGACAAGAGGGCCATGATGGCCCTATTGGCCCTGTATTGCTCACCTGAGTACCACGCAACCAAAGAACTGAATGAAAGAAATATAAACTAGATGCTATGTGTCCCCATGCACCTAATTGAAGCATGGGCAAAGAAAGTTCAAACAGTACTCTAGGTACTTCATTCCATACGTCCCTGTGACACTGACCTTTGACCTACTAGGATCTTCTACTTAGTTATGAAGTTTATAGACTTTGGCCTTAGGGGCACTTGAGTTACTGAGCAGAAACAATTTTTACTCTACAGTTCCCTGTGAACTTGACCTTTGATGAATAAATCCTAAAAATAGACGGGTTCTTCTAATACAATTACCATATGAAGTTTGAAGGCTCTTGGTGTCATATTACTAATGTTATTGAGCAAAAAAGGTTTTCACCCCACAGAACTTTACCTTTAAATCCCAGAAACAATTATAGGGTTCTTTTTGTACAATTACCTTATGAAGTTTAAAGTCTCTAGGTGTAAGTCTTCTCAAGTTATTAAGCCAAAAAGATTTTCACTTGACAGGTCCCTGTGAACTAGACCTTTGACCTATGAATCCCAAATACAATAGGGTTCTTCTAATACAAATACCCTATGACATTTGAAGATTCTGGGTGTTTTGGTACTCAAGTTATTAAGCAGAATCATATTTCACTCTACAGGTCCATGTGAACTTGATCTTTGACCTTTAATGACAAAGGCAATAGGGTTCTTCTTATATAATAACCTTATGAAGTTTGAAGACTCTGGGTGAAAGGGTTCTCAGGTTATTGAGCAGAAATGTTTTTCACTCAACAGGCTCCTGTGAACTTGAACTTTTACCTATGAATCCCAAACACAATAGGGTCTTCTAATACAAATACCCAATAACTTTTGAAGAAATAGTGCTTTTTTAAGCACTGCCAAACCCTCGTGCAGGATTGCACTGAATAGAACACAAATAAATAACAGAAATGTTATCAAGCCCAGCATGTACAAGGTGCAGCCTCTTTTGAGCTCAGCTGGCCTGTATTTATGCTTGAATCACTGTAAACCATCCATACTGCACACCTTTCAATTGATGTTAATTTGATTTCATTGTCTGGTCTCTTTTTTAAAAAGCTATAATTTTAAAACGTAGATAAAATTTTCATAGGTAGTACAGTCATTGGAATTTTTTTGATACAAGTCACATCTTTGTGACTAAAGAATAAATCGGAGTATTAGTGATAGTGCTATCACCTATAATGTTTTTCTCTTAGAAATATTTAAGTAAATAAAAACAAAATCAATTCATTATGTTTCATTTACAAAATACTTTGATTGGATTTCCATTTATCCATAAAAAGTGCCGTCACACTTTATGTAGTTAGTAGCAAGCAAAAAAATTTATAAAATCATTCCTGAAAAAGACCCTCAGTAGTAACTGCCATACGGTTTTGGTACGAGTTCCGGACTTTAGAAAGGTTTGTTTTGTTTCCGGTTATGCAGACGACGAAAATAAACACAAAAATTTGTTGAATCATTATGAAATATTATCTTGTTTATCATTGGAATTAACGTTTATGAAGTCTCTTTTTAACAGTCTTTGTAGAATTTGTATATTTAATGTGTTTTGCTGTACATATACCAATGCAATGAAAGCTTCAAACTGTAAAGATATTCAGACAATACATGTTTATACCATCGGATGACAGAAGATTGGCTTATAGTGTGTGTATACATTTGATACTTTGAAATCAACAAGATTTAATTGTAGGTATGTACTTATTACGCATATCAATAATATAACTTTATATAAAGACTGAAAAATAAATATAAATGATAATTTTCTTAACAACTTTATAAATCATAAAACCAGATTTTCCATCACTTGGACTCTAGACTCCACTCCACCACTACACTCTTTAATTTTTGCATGCATATATTGAAGTCATTTGACAGATATAAAGATTTTGCGCTCTTTTCAACTCCAACATACTATACACTTTAATAAGTTCTTTGTGACTGTTTTAAATCAGAGCAGGGATTAATATTACTTAATAGTAAGTCCCAGATCAGAGCAGTAATGATATAATTTGATAAATTTATTTTTCATATGTGAAAAGCATGATACAAAGGTATTTGGCAGACGAAGGCTACCGTGGAGACTTAGGTGCCATGCGTACTGTAATTGCATATGCAACAAAAAATTCACAGAATATAGAAACCAGCTAAGAAGAAAGGTAGGAACACAGTTTTTATGCTCCCCAAATGGGGAGCATATAGTTGCCGCTTTGTCCTTCCATCTGTCTGTCTGTCTGTCCGTCCTTCGGCTTCTTGTCCGGAACATAACTCTGAAACTACTGAAGATATCAACAAGAAACTTTGTAGGTAGGTAGATCATAAGAACTGTAACTCTGCCTTGCCTTTTTTGGAGTTATTGCCCTTTTTCATTATTTACACTTTTAACTTTGTCCGGGTTATAGCTCTAAAACTACAAGAGATATCAACAAGAAACTTTGTAGGTTCATAGATCTCACTGAGTAGAGGTGCAGTGTATAAGAACTGTAACTTTGCCTTGCCTAATTTTGGAGTTATTGCCCTTTTTAATTTTTTATTCATTTTTTACACTGAACCTAGTCCTGGTTATAACTCTGAAACTACATAATTAGTTACTTTCTTAAATGGATATTTAAACAATTTTACCTTTTCCAGCAAGTATCCATAACATAATTTATCTTTATGCTGAATTTGGTAAACACTTTATTGACAAACTTCTTCTCTGTGTCCAAAACCTATTCGGATAGCATCACCCGGTTCAACCGGCTGTTGTTTATTTTTATTGCTAAATGAAATACTGCACTGTTCATTGATAATAAATTCATTGTTTGGAGTTCAGATGCAAAGAATTATATCAGGAGTGCATATTCAGAGACCCAGGTTCAGAGGTATGCGTATATACACCATAAAAAATAGCATTTGTATGTGTCATATTAAAACGCATCTTTTGTCACACTCACACCCATGTCATGTGGACACAGCTCCAGTGGTCACATGGACATGTAGAATGAAAATCGTTGCCGCTTTAATAAGATATGAAGGACCGTTTGACACAAAGCCTTCAAAGTTTTAGTGTGATAGCCAATGTCATTGAAAACAAAGGTTAAAGAGATCTTTATAGTGAAAACCGTTAATGTTTATTCAGTATGATTCCATTCAATCTTCAAAGGATGTTAGCCATAACTGATTTCATTCATACTATTCCACCTCTCTTCAGTAGATCTATATCCATGATTATGATTGCGAATGAAAACAGAAATTATTATGATCCAACTAAATCTCTCGATATCAGTCATTAGACAATAAATAATTGAGAATAATGATAATGTCAAGACTGGATTATATAAAGGTGTTGCCTCTAAACTGCATATGTAGGGTTCTGTTTGAGCCCTACACACCAATCGGTGAGGACCCTGCATCAACATGCATTACTTATTGTAAGTACATTCTAACTAACAATAGATTTCGTTGGTTGGAAATTCATTTACTTTTGGTGAATTATTAGGGAAATGCCAGGTTACTATTTAATGTTTTGGGGGATTAAGGTATTGTTATTTAAATTGGTCGTCTGTATCTGAAATTTACTATACCCTGTATGACAAGGGTTTATACTGTATTTATAGTGCAAATAAATGATAATGGTAGCTTAATGCTTTCATTAAACAGCTTCTTGAATACTTATGTTAGTTTTTAGTCCCATACCGGCCTACCGGAGGGGACTTTAGGAATGCCCTCCGTTCGTCTGTCCGTCAGTCAGTCCGTCCATCAGTCTGTCTGTCCGTCCACTATAACTGGATCCTGTGATAACTTGAAAACCATATAAGCTAGGTTGATGAAACTTGGCAATGAATAGATGGCAATATGTAGATTATGCACGTCATTTTATTTTCTCCCTGCGATAAATATTGTGGTTGCTATGGTAACGGAAATAGTCAAAATAAGGAAAAACTTAAACATCTTCTGGAAGAAACTGCAAGGCCTAGAGTTTAGATATTTGGTGTGCAGCATTGTCTGGTAGACCTCTACCAAGATTGTTCAAATCATGGCCCCTGGTTCAAAAATGACCCCGCCCAAGGGGTCACAAGTTTTATATAGGAAAAACTGTAAAAATCTGTTTCTCTGAAACCACATGGCCTAGAGTTTAGATATTTGGTGTGCAGCATTATATAGCAGACCTCTACCAAGATTGTTCAAATCTTGACCTCAGGGTAAAAAATGACCCTGCCCCAGGGGTCACAAGTTTTACATAGAGTTATTAAGGAAAAACTGAAAAAAAACTTCTTGTCTGAAACAACAAGGCATACAGTTTAGATATTTTGTGTGCAGCTTTGTCTAGTCGACCTCTACCAAGATTGTTCAAATCACGGCCCCTTGGTCAAAAATGACCCCGCCCCATGGGTCACAAGTTTTATATAGAGTTATATATGAAAAGCTGAAAAAAATCTGAAACCTTAAAGAGTTTAGATATTTAGTGTGTAGCATTGTCTAGTGGACCTCTACTAAGATTGTTCAGATCATGGCCCCTGGGTCAAAAATGACCCCGCCCCAGGGTTCAGTTGTTTTACATTTTGTAATATTTTTTTTGAGAATCAAATTTGAAATTGCTTTCTTTTGTTCATTGTTATGACTCCCTACCCCAATATTCCCTAATGGTTGGGGTGACCCCCAACCCCACCCAGCTTATATTTTTTTCAATTTTTTTATAATTGATCTTTTTTGTTTAATTGTTTGCAATGTTATGCTTATGGACTCCCCACTCACGCATTTTTTTCAAAATTTTCACACTTTTCTTTTGTTTCAATGGTTGCACTGTCACCTCCACCCCCACCCTTTTTGGGCGATCTAGGGCTATTATGGCGCTTTTGTTTTGAATTTTGGTTGCTATGGTTACAGAAATGGTGGAAACAAATGGAAGTTGGTTTGAGGTAGGGAATCAGAGGTGATACCGGTAGGGGACTCATGTTTTGTCTGTGACAAGATCTTGATTTGTTTTGTTTTTCAATTGATCATTGTTAAAACTGTCACTCAATATGAGTGACTGTATCATTACTTGCTGCATTACACTCTCTGCCACTTTAGTGACATGTCAATGCAAACCAGAATATTTTATATACTCAAACAGGTAGCAGCAGTATTAAACATTTTAAGCTATTCAGAACATCACTTTTAGGTCTATATAAGTTGTTTCAAAACTAACATTTCAGAGATCCTACCTCCACAGTATTTCATATACAGATGGTAAAGCTTGGTGCTGGAGTTCATTTAGAGATTTCTTCTCCATGGTCCAGGAAGACCAGAGGTAAAACAACTGGGAGATCATAAAAGAGAAAGACCTCAAAAGAAAACAAAGACTGTCTAGAGGTACATATTTTGGTATATTTGAAAGTTACACACATCAAAATTTTCTTGCTAAAACATCTTTTTCTTAGCAAAGATATCTGATAAAAGGGTGTAATTCGGCTGAAAATGCTCATGCCTTGAAAAAAAATCATCTCTTTTTTACTAGGCCTGACTTAAAGCATTCTGCATTTAAAACTTAAATTTGAATATTATAAATGTAATTAAATTGGTAGAAAGTCTGTGTATGAGCAAGCAGCCATGCTGATAATCTCACCTTATATGGCAATACAACATTATTTATGTTAAGAGAAAATTGATTTCTATATCTGATTATTTTTTTAAATAACAGAGACGATTTTTGTGAATATAGATTTTTCGAAACAATCACTATAATATTAAATGGAACTCTAATTATAGCGAATGAAATTCATATTGTTTTGCGTTTTATCTTTTAAATGTAAGAAACTAATTAAAATTAATAATTTAAAAAAATCTGTATTAAATGTACTTTCTGCTAATACCAAAGAATAGGGAACTATACAAAATACAATTGCTAAATCTGTGCTAAGAATAAATTTCCTTTCTTAATACTTTCTTTCGGCTATGTTTATATGTTAGGTGTATTTTTAGCTATATGCTCATGGTGAACTTTTGTGATTCCCTTGTGTTGTGTGCTTCTGCAATTTTTCATTTAAACATGTCCTACCCTGCAATGTTGATGAAAGTAAAAAGGAATTTACCTTGCATAGAGGTTTCTCAAAGTTATTCAAAGAATTCTAGTCTATGCTAAACTATAATTGTCATGGCAATCAAAAGAAAAAAATCTACAAAACTGCAATGTCTGGAGTTTCGATATTTAGTAAGAAGCATCATACAGTGGAACTCTACCAATTCTATTCAAATCATGACCCTGGGATCACTTGATCATTTATATAAACTTGTATATACTTAAAAGACATTTACAAAATTTATGCAAATCATGGTGTCTCTGCTGTAATAGCCCCCCACCCCCCATCCCCCCCACCTTGGGGACCACCTGAGATAAAATATAAGAAAAAGTATTAAAATCAAAAACATGTTTATACACACAATATAAAGTTTATACCAAAGATAACATTAGTAAGATTAATCTTAAATTAATGAAGTTCCTTTTTCAATTACTGGCTTTTACTTAACACATACCGCTAAATGTTATATTTTTTATTTCAGAAACCTGATGGATCATGAATGAGATAGTCACATAATTAAATGCAACTAAATGTAAAATTAAAGCATAACATAAAATATTTAAACCTTCAATCTTTGTAGTTATTTTCATTTCATTTTATATTAGCCATAAAGCAGAGTTTATATACATGTGGAAAGATACTTCACCACTCTCTGTTAGAAGTATCCCATGAGATTTGTTGTCATTACTAACCACAAAGGTGCACTTGTTAAGGTAAATACTAATTTCTGTAAGTCAGAAGTTTTATGATGACTAAACCCTCAAAGTATATATGTGATGTATCCAGTGAAGAAGTCAGTCATGGCAGAGTGGTCAGCGCATCATACTTGTTATCCAAGAATGTCTAGTCAGTGAATGAGTTCGAACCCCGACAGTGGTCTTCCGTTGTTTCATTGATCAAGAAACTAACATCGTATACATTATTCAAAAGTGCTCTGTCACAGTAACAGATTCAAGAGTGATTTATATAGGCTGAAAACAAATATAAATATGTATTACTCAGACATATGAAAAACATGTTATTCATACTTGTCCATATCTTGTGTAAACCATATGGCATGTTTTTCACATGTTATTCATGTAACACTGAACCATATGAAAAACATATGATTTTCATGTGTTTCCAAAATGTAAAACATGTGTCTGAACCACATGTAAAACATACGGGGTGCTTTTCTTGGAGAAAACATATGTTTTTTGCCATATGAAAAACATGTGTTTTACATGAGATATACATGCGGTGCATATTTACTTGTGTAAATTGGAGATAATTATGAATGCCTTCTCTGTGCATCTTTCAACAGCTATTACAAGTATCTATTATTCAGCTTCTTAATCTAAAAAGAATCAATTGAAATATTTCTTATATAAGGACATATTTTCCTAAGTTTATGAATACGTTTGGTGCCTAATTCTAAGTAATTTTTATCATTCAGGATATGCATCGCCAAAGCTACATTAAGAAGACGTCAAACTTTGGCAGAACTGGGTGAGCGACAAGGTACACAAAGGCAACAGCAAAGCCAGCGCAGAATTCAACAAAGGCCTGTGTCTGAATCAAACAATGGAGAAAATGGAAGGGAAAGGTTTATAATCGTAAGAATAAGGCGGTATCTTTGTGCTCCTTTGATTAATAACCCGTACAGGGCTTTTAGAGACAGTCCCGAACCACCACCCTACGACGCTGAAAGCTCACCACCACCAGCGTATGAGGAGACTGAAGAAGGGAGTAGATCAGCAACAGAGAGCCGTTCTGATTCTTCTAGAAGTGACGGTGCACAAACGTCTGAGATACCCTCAGATCCGCCTCCGCCGTACACTGCAAACATTGTATAAAAAAGAACCTAACTGAAGATTAAAGTTGTTCTTGTTTTTAGATTGATGTTTCCTTGGTGTTGTTTTGCCTTTGAAAATGTTATAGTGTTCTTTACACCCGCTGAAGTGTTAGAAATGAGGACAAAATATCGCTTTTTAATCCAAGGAAAGCAGTTATTATAAACCGTATGAACAAATACATATACTCCTAGTTACAGTTTAATCCATTTCTTTCTACAAAATATTATGTTACTTGAAAAAGCAAAAGGTGTTATATTAATATGCATGCATAGTTTTATTGAAATCGACCAACTGTAAGATATTTTGCTTTAAAAATTATTTTTATGATATTCAGGTGAAAACAGCTGTACAAAATGTCTTAAATTAACATACACGTTTTTTTTCAGCACGGAAAAGGCAGGTATTTCCCTCCATCTTTTACTATCATGACTTACTTTCCTTACGCTGGAACTTTTAACCGACGTCCGATGTAAAAGTGAATCAGGAGTGATTCAATGTGCTGTGTGTATCTTGCATAATCCGCGCAAACTATACTCACGATATTCTCAGAGAGGTAGTGATTCTCAAGGATACTGTATGGTTTGTCGAAATTTCTGAGATCTCGTATTTGTTTTGAAAATATTTAGTTTTACACGAACTTTCCATTTGTCTTGCAAACGATATAAACTTGCAATTGAATGCTATTTTTATGAAGAAAGAAAGCTAGCATGTGCATTTGTGATCATAAAAGACAGCATTGTTGTTTTAACCCAGTATATGTCATTCGTTAATTATTTCATTATCATTTATTTACCATTCAATTATTTGTGTGATTAATTATTGGACTTCTATGGTATCATTATTTGTAAATGTTTTAGACGATGATAATGCAATTTTGTGATGACTCAAGCATTGAAATATAAATGCAAAAAGTCCTAAGCAGTCAGTATATGCTTCTTTTGTCGGATTGTTTAATATATAATGTAATATGATAGACATCATATTATATATTTCGGATAGGGAAAATACCTAGCGAGCAGGGAATACCTAATGAATACTGCATTTTAATCTTAACTGCTTTGTCGTCTTATAAAACGTAAGGATACTTTGTACTGTATATCCAGTCTATAAACGTGCTATTTCGTAAAACTTTAACACTGTTTTCATATGTTTTAAACTAACCTAGTTTTGTTTGCTTACTGAACGTTTTTTTTTTACTGAGCAATAAAAATAAGAAGATATCCTACTTATCTCTACAAACCAGCTGACATAATTACTGTCATTATATAACCTATAAATAGTTTTGAAATGCCTTTCTCTGATTGGTGCAGACGTAACTTTTTGTAAAACAATAATGGTGAATTTCAGACCATATTGACCTTTTTTTCAAATATAGATTCCCTGGAAATCCCCCGCATCTGTTTATAATTCGGACATTTCCGTCGAAACGACTCACTTTCGAGAAATGTCGAAGGCCGTTTCGGAAATTCCGTCGAATGCAACACCTGACAGAATGTTGTGAATTATGACGTTTCCGGTTCGTTCGTCTGACAGCGATAAAAGAAATGGATGAAACAAATGTGCCATATAAAAGATATTTAAAGATTATATAATAAAACAAATATGGACTGTCCAGCTGGTAAATATGATGTGATATATACCTCAAACATTAATATTGATATCGGCTATCGCCTCGGTCAATATTTTTTAGGTACATATCACATCATATTCACCAGCTAAAAAGCCCGTATCTGTATATTATACAATGGCCTCATACATTACGATTTACTCTTTTTGGGAGCAAATTCTAATTGTGTCAATTACTTTTGAACTTGGATATTCAATTCATGATAACGTTTCCATGAAAATCATACTGAATAATAGCATAGCATAACAACATAAAGGGGTGGGGGGGGGGGGCGAGTGGTATTGTCAAGATGTACCGTGCATGTAGAGGGCGTTCGTTTTTAATTCCAGCAAAAATCCTCGTTGTTTTGTGGTTAAATATGCCGAATATATTTGTAAGACACCGATATGTGGCGGGCTTTTGGTATGGTGCAGCAAGGTGGTATTGTCAAGATGTACCGTGCATGTAGAGGGCGTTCGTTTTTAATTCCAGCAAAAATCCTCGTTGTTTTGTGGTTAAATATGCCGAATATATTTGTAAGACACCGATATGTGGCGGGCTTTTGGTATGGTGCAGCAAGTCTTCCCATCGCCATATTGGTGATACCCTTGATGACGATAAAACAATTGCCACCATAGCCTTGCCAATGTTCAAGCAGTTTGGTACATCGGTCAGGCGGCATGTTTCGACTATACAGATATGTGAGCCAGGATGTGGAAATGGCCGGGAGTTCGTTTCTCAAACTTCTCTTGACAAAGTTTGAGTAGATAATCATTTTGTTTATCTAAGAGTCATTCATCGCAATATTTTTACTTTTAATCGCAGTTCGCAGGGGATCGAACGTATTTTGGTTCGATAAAAAAATTAAGCGAGGTTAAAAGGTTAGTTGCACTAAAATGGCGGATATTTACAATGGAAACAAACATCCAGGTATGTAGCTTTTCATATTTCAGCGAAAACTTACAGTTTTTTTAAGTAATTAATGTTGTGCATCATGTGAAGGTAAGATCATAACGTATTCCTTTGAAATCTACGGAGAACAGGTATCGTAGTTAAAAGTTATTGAAAGAAAAGTGACAGTTGTCTATGTTCCATCGGAGACAGAATAGTTTATTTAGAAACGATATTGTTAAGGTGTAATGTCTTATGAATTTGCAGACAAACTCTTATATCATACTGGAGCGATAAATTAACAGTACGATCTAAAAGGTTGGCAGTATCGTCAGTTAGTACTCGAGTATTTCCATTGTCGGTATCGTAAAAAGATCGAAAAACTGAAGACAACACGATAGTACTATCTTTATGAGGTTACTTTCTTCTCCGAGAGCATTTATAACTTACTCTTTCGATGAAGTCTGTCCCGGTTATTATCCCTACTCGAAGGAAGAGTGATATTTGCGCCGACATCCGTACGTACATATGTCTGCCCTATGCAATACTTTTACGGAGCCATCTCATAGTAAATTTTATGCCATGTTCTGCAATGATTAAGGGACCAGAGCCAGTTACCAATAGGTGGAATCTCATAAATGTTGAACGAAAAACGGCAGATACCCACGGCACCTTATTCCATTATCATTATAGGTATGGAGGGTAAATGAATTGTTGGACGTGGCTATCCGACGATGAAGGCGGCTGTGCATGCGTAACTTTTGTTAGGATCGTCATGGAGACCTCAAGTTATTACCGTCAATTTATTTTGGATTCCACAAATTAATCAGTCTGTCCGTAGCCAAAAGGGTGGATTTCATGAATCATATAATACAAACAGATTGGTATACTAAAGTGATTCACATGAAAGTTCCCAGAAAATAACTTGTAATAGTTATTGCCCCTTATTTGTTTAAAAATCCAGTTGGATATATACATAGCTTAGTACTAACAAATATAATTATATAAGGCACTCCGCGTCATGTGATCAAATTGTTTACATTTGCAACCATAAATGCATTCAATAACTTTCCTATCCTGCTGAATTTCTTGTTTGCATTTCTATAATCAGACGCAGGTATAAGTTCTTAACCGACTGCATATTGTGTTTCGAACACACAGTAGCACAGACTGTGAAATATTTAGAAAAATCGATCGGTTACTTTACTCTATCGAACTTTTCTGCCCCGGTTGAAATTTTGTCAAACCAAAATAGCTCAGTTTATCAACTGGTATTGAATAGAAATGATATCGAGAGAGATTTTTTCTCATCAAAAGTTCTGTAATTTCAGTTCTAGAAGCGTCACGATCAGTCACGATATCAGTCTGCTTGCATGTAATTTTCGTATATTTTTAAATCAAACGGGTCTGAGTGGCGCAAAACATGAACACCTCGTTATCTCTTATGTATGGTTTTATTTCATTTCTTTAGTTCTAAATAAATAAATGAATAAATAAATAAATAAATAAATAAATAAATAAACTAGGTTCCTTTTTAAGTAATTGCACCTTATAGCACATTATAGTATGTGTTTGCTATTGTGACTCGGTAATTTGATGTCTATGAATAACTCCAGTCATATTGTTAACTAGTAATGATAGTTAAAAGAGACATGTGTATCATCTAAATGAAAAAGATATTAAAGCAATAAATATTATTCAATACTTGTATTGTATGAGGAAATCATTACAGCATACAGTGCATTCTTAGTTATAGTATGGTTTCTTTCAACAACGGTTGTAAAATCAACGGCTTCATGTTAAATGAATACTAAGACAATCAATGGATGACATGCAAACTTTCTAATGGCATGCAGGAGCTATCGCCGAAACGCAAGCTCACGGTCTTGTCGAAATAAGCCGCGTGTTTAGTGGGTATTATTTCCCCTGATCAGTAACACAACTGACTGAATTGGAACAAATGCAGTTCGTGTTGCGTAAAGGTAAAAAACCACCAATTCAGTCTACTGGAGCTCAAAAAATGGTATCCGCATAATGGCGGCTAGAAATAGTTCTCAGTTTTCTTGGCTATTTTTAACATTTTTGCCCTATTCTGTGCTTTTTTTTGCTGGAATCATTTTGTTTGACTATATCTGATAGTGTGGTAGCAATTTTATGCTCATATACATTCAGAATAGAATTCACAATGTGAAATAGTTTCACATACCCCAATCTGAAACTTAGCTCAGAGTTTTTGTTAATTTTATGGGTATGATCGCAAGAGCAGAAATATCTTTCTTGTTTGAAACACAGCCCCCATTTTTCTTGCTATGTTTCATTAGTACAGATATAGATGTACAAGAATATGTAAGTTAAAGCTATTTAAAAAAAGGTTTTGCTATGTTTTACAGCCCTGTGAACTTTATGAATTTTATACAGAATAAAGAAGGAATCTATTTGCCCTAATCTGTGTATTTGTTTTTGCTGGAATCATTTTGTTTGACTATTCCGTATAGTATGGTAACATTTTATGCTCATATACATTCAGGATAGAATTCACAATGTGAAATTGTTTCACATACCCCAATCTGAAAATTAGCTCAGATTTTTTTTGTTAATTTTATGAGTATGTTCATAAGAGCAGAAATATATTTCTTGTTTGAATCACAACCCCCACTTTTTTGCTATTTTTCATGAGTACAGATATAGATCTACAAGAATCTGTAAGTTAAAGCTATTTAAAAAGGTTTTGCTATGTTTTACAGTCCTGTGAACTTTATGAATTTTATATAGAATAAAGAAGGAATCTATTTGGTGGTTTGGAGGTTTATCTGTTTTGATTTTAAAAAAAAATGACGGATTATGTTACATATCTCGATTAATTGCATCTATCGTTACAACAACAACGAAGAAAATGCTTTGTTAATTGTGACAGGAGCATTTGAAAACAAAAATCATAAACGTGATGAAATATTTTCTTTAAAAAAAATGAAATACATAAAATAATAATCTTGTAAAATGAAGTCGTCCAAACAGGTGTTTAGCTGTATCTTCAGGTAAATTTCAACGTAATTTTCTAAGGTGTCAGAAATCAGATGGCGATACATCAAACGAGTCGCTAGATATAAGCTGATCAAATCTCACGTATCGTTAGTGCTACCTCCCTTAATTTGTTTAAAACTCTGCTCAGTTTAGCAGACTTTGTCTTCAGAAATATTTTTGCGCGAGTCCTCGGTACTCAGTTCACATCAGTCGGTTTACATCAAACAGTTGGCTTTTGTATTTTACATAAAGCAGAGATAATTATATCTTACATAAAAAGTAATGGCAAAGAAATAGGGGGCATTACTCAATCAAACAAACAGTAAACAAAAAAGGAAACAAACAGATAAACAACAAAAACAATAAACTTACAAACAAACAAAAAACACCACCACCAACAAAAAAACAAACAAACAAAAAACAACAACAAAAAGAAGAAAAAAAACAATTGCTGATAATGATGTATACATTTATTGCATTTTCTTAGAGTAGGTTACAGGCAGAATAGAATATAAAAACGATATGGAACACCAGAAGGAGGGAGCGTAGTGATTATGTTCCCTTTCAATGGAATTATAGAAACACACTTATTTCTCTAAACAATGTTTGATTTTGTTAAGTTTGTCAACATGTTCACCTTACTGAAAAGACATGAAATTATGTAGGTCCTCCTACATCTGTAAACACTGTTCTTCTAATTGTGTCTATAACCACACTCTACGCAGTTCTTATAAGACTCTACACATTACATATCACACACTACGATTTTCCTTTCACACTCTACACATTTCCTGTCACAAACTATACATTATTTATCACACTCTACACAATACTTAACAAATTTTACACATTTCATGTCACACTCATTTTATTTCACACACTACACATTATTTATCATACTCTACGCATTTCATTTCACACACCACACATTACACATTACTTAACAAACTCTACACAGTACTTAACAAACTCTAAACATTACTTAACAAACTTTACACGTACTTAACTAACTCTAAACATTACTAAACATACTCTACACAGTACTTAACAAACTCTTCACATTACTTAACAAACTCTAAACATTACTTAACAAACTTTAAACATTACTAAACAAACTCTACACAGTACTTAACAAACTCTACACAGAACTTAACAATCTCTACACAGTACTTAACAAACTCTAAACATTACTTAACAAACTCTAAACATTGCTTAACAAACTCTACACAGTTCACAAAAAACTCTACACATTACTTAACAAACTCTAATCATTACTTAACAAACTCTTCACAGTACTTAACATACTCTACAAATTACTTTACTAAGTCTAAACATTACTTAACAAACTCTACACATTACTTAACAAACTCTAAACATTACTTAACAAACTCTATACATTTCTTAACAAACTCTAAACATTACTAAGCAAACTCTAAACATTACTTTACAAACTCTACACAGTACTTAACAAACTCTAAACATTACTTAACAAACTCTAAACATTACTTAACAAACTGTACAAATTACTTAACTTACTTTAAACATTACTAAGCAAACTCTAAACATTACTTAACAAACTCTACACATTACTTAACACACTCTAAACATTACTTTACATACTCTACACAGTACTTAACAAACTCAACACATTAATCATCATATTCTACACATTTCTATCACACTCTACGGTTTAGTCATCATATTATACACATTAATCGTACACTCTACACATTTCTAATTACATTCTTAACATTAGGTATCACACTCTACACACTGTTTATCACACCCTACACATTACTCATAACACTCACAAATACTTATCACATTCCACATATTTCTTTTCACACTTTACACAGTACTTATCACACGGTAATCGGAATTTCTCGAAAAATAAGTCGTTTATTCTTATGATATAATATTACCGGGATCTGTGTATGAAGTGTCAGAAATAAGTTCGCAAGTTTGTTCAGAATTAGAGTAATTAACACCATAACACGTTGCAGTACTCTAGTAGTGGTTCGTACATTCTTCGAGGCTCTCTTGTTATTGCTGTATTAAGAAATATCTCTGCATATGCAATGTAAGTCACACCAAAGGTCTCGCAAACTGAAAAGAAAATACGCAAAGAGGTATTCAGATGTGATGAAGCAACTTAACTGCTTACTTCACTTGACGTGTCGAAAGTACAGCGTTTACAATATGGAAATCTCATGAACAATTGCCGATACGAGTACTAAATGTAAACATGTTGTTTTTTCTAACTGAGTTTATCTATCGTCGGTATAGGTTGCCCATATGACCAACGTCCCTTGCAGAGGTTAATTATTTTAGACTGTTAGACATTGAGCAAGATACGGAAAGCGTCCCCTTCCAGAGAAACCCCTGGTTCTTTTCCATGTCGCACTGATTCATTGAACTTCGCAGAAAGACAGTTATATAAGGGGAGGAGCGGGCGATTAAATTCATAACCCGTTGATTACTAGTAATTACTGGACCGCCAATCCAGCTCTATACATGTTTATTACCTTTGATCAAGCCTGTTGATACTACACGGTCATTTGACGATTGTCTAAAGTATGCATTTTAGCTTTTACTTAATGCAAATACTTGATTTATCTCCATCTTTTAGAGTTTATTCATCAGCGCCCCGTCCTTATCAAGTTGTGACAGAATGACTTGTAAACTTCCAGTCGTGAGCTTGATCCCTGGCTCATTCTCTGTCTTTCAGACGAGACTTTTATAAAACTCCTGGAGCTTTTCTGGAACGGGAAGCTTTTTTTTCTTCTACCTATGCCCTTTTGAAATAATAAACCCTTCAGAGGGCGTTAGGTATGTTGGCAACCAGTACCGACAACATAAATGTCATGTAAAGAAGATTTGTTCCATCTTTACAAAAATCAAGCCAGCAGCTTTTAAGGGGAAGATTTTTAAGTCGCCCATGTAGCCATTTTTTTCACAGAATATAACAAATTTCACAATTTATATGAAGAGTGTACTCAAGGAATTATTTCCAAATTAAGCTAGCAGGGTTTAGGAGACTGAAGATTGTTTAAAGTTTCCAAAACAGACGTTTAAGGAAAATAAGCCCTGCCCCTGACGGCCATATTTTTCACGGATTAGAATAAATTTCACAACTTTTACAGAGTCACCCAAGGAATATCTGTTTCAAATTTCGTTCAAATCATGCAGCAGTTTCTACTGGAAAAGATGTTCTAACGTTTCCCATAATAGCATATAAGGAAATATGCCCCGCCCCGGGCGGCCATGCTTTTTTTTCTCAGATCACAATAAAGTTCATGATTCGTATAGAGAGACACCAAAAGGAACATTAGTTTCAAACTATTTTCAAATCAAGCTAGTATTTCTATTTTCTATTTTAAAATGTCCCATACAGTCATATAAAGAAATTTTGCCATTTTTACGGAACGATGTAGATTCATAATTTCACAGTTTACAAGGGTCGTATAAGGAATATTTGTGTGATTCTAGGGTTGCTGAGGAAAAAACTTTGATGTTTTTGGCTGCCATAGAGTTTTGCATGGAATTTAATAAATTTCAAATCTCTTAAATAAGGTCATTGAAGAAACATTCTGATAAAATAATAAAAGAGGCACTGTTGAATGCAATTGTTGACAGATGAACGGGCGATGAACATCGGACATTAGGCGACTCTAATAGCACATGTCAACCTATCGCCTCAGATGAAATGAAGAAAAAGAATGCAAATAACGTTTACAACAAGTACATACTCAGTACACAGATTTTGCTTTTTGGTTCACGTCTGTAGCCGGCTATGCAGTCAAAAATTTTGTAGACAAGTTTTGCCCCATTCCTGTATTGAAAAAGTGTTGTGGGCATTATTATGACGTGGCTAAAGCAGTATTACGCCAGCGTTTGAATTATTTCAATGTATGTTACATACAAATAAAACCAATTATAAGCAATTAAATGATTGAAAAATAAACAACTGGCAATATCTTTAATATATCACATTATCAATAAAAAGGCAAGAAAACTATCAATTTTAACTACACTTAAACGTTTATTTCCTCTAAAACAATGAAATTTGTTTTTTTTTACCTCTAAAAGGAATTAGTACTAAAAACTTAAGCTTGAGTGAAATTTGTTATTTTGATTTCACATAAAAAGTACAAATAATGAAACGATATCTTTCTTCATGATCATTGTCACTGACCGGAATCGCAAATGGCCCATTTCGAATGGTAATGAAACTGATATGTTTAGTGCAAAATCATTACCGTCTCTTTGATAAAATGCAGACCCATTCCAAACTTCCAGTGGAGTTCCGTCGTACCCAGCTTTGCAGCCAATACATTCCTTAGTATTTTGAATACAAAACACACCGACGCAGCTCTCATCTTGGGAACATTCATGTGCACAAAATGTACAGCTAATAACTTTTTTCGCCCCAAATATGCTAAAGTCAGATGTGCATTTAAATCCGTCTTTGTCCGTTTGCCTTGTGTATGTAGATTTTTGAATGTCAGCGTAGGTAACATGTGGGAAATTGCAAGTTACTAACAGAAAGAGCAGAACTATACCACACACCAATCCCATGTTCTTTTAATAAAACAAACGCATTTATTTTTTCTTTAATTTTCATAAACTATCAAATCGCTCTAATACTGACATATGTGTTTCAGTACTGATACATGTGTGTAAAAATCCAATTTTCATATTTTCATACACTAAGATGGGGTCAATACTTATAGGCGTAATTTGTCACCTGAAAAAGTTGTCTCGTTATCTTTAATGCTAGACTGCTACACTGTGGTTATAATTTTCCTAACAGGCAGATGGAGAATGCTTTCATGCATACTTATTAAAGTTTTGGAGAAGTGTTTGCTTTGCTTCTAAACAAATATTTACAAAGACATATTACTTGTAAAACTCAATACAATAAACTTAAAATGTGTGATGTAATTATTTGATCAAGATATAGTGATAATTGTTTGTCACGCAATTAAACTATTTTAATTGACATTTCTAGAACAAATTATGAGACTTGGTGATGTCATGGGTACTAAATTACTCTACAATAAAACACATTAAATTTTGAAATCTTTGAGTTTCATTTTGTTTATTAAACTTTATCTGTAAGGTCGTATAGAAACTGTTATTGTTTGACGATTTTGGAGAATATCCTACTATTCCTACTATTCCTTCAGACGACGTTGTAGAATATATGCTTGGAGTATTTAATGGTCTTATTTCGAAACCAGCTAGACACGGTTTGTGTACATCACGGAAAGAAAAGTTAAGTACAAATTGTAATACCTTCAACTACAGTGTGACAAAATAACTAAATGATAACAAAACCATTTCCCTCACTGTGTCAAGACACTCATTAAACATAAACAAGGGAACTTTAGGATTTCCATATCCCAAATATGTTTAAATTTAGATTGTTTCATTTTTTGTAATGATATTTTACAACTTAAAGAGTTTATGATTATAAGTCATAATGATTTTGTCGTCTTCCATGAAAAATTTACAACCACTTGAGTAAACTCTCCAGATTATAAGGATGCTTCACACTCCAACGTAGTCATTCGTAAAAATGCCGTAAGATTATATATTTGAATCGCACATGATCTGGTTACATATATATTAAATATACACACTAAACTTATATGTATATACGTATATTTATCGTCTACTGAGTGTCCGTTACGGAGAAGCTGGTAATCGAACTCGCAACTGCTGCATTACCAGCCCAGCGCTTTACCACTAGACCACTGGTTCATCCCTACACTAAAAAGCACGCAAGAAATTTAAATAACGTAAACAAATTCGGATTCGCCTGAACACACTTTAAACTTCCTGAACGAGATGTCTATACACCCGGAAAAAAGTTAAGCACCCCCGGTTTTTTGACAAGTGTTGCAGCACATAGATTTCATACGTGCGAATTTATTTGAAAATAACCAATACAACGGCATTTTTTAAAATTTCAATATTGTGCATAATGTACAATGCAGGAATTTGGTAGAATTCTCAATATCTACTGTGGAAAAAGACCTCATATAGAAGACGTGTATTTTAACGTCGTACAAACGTTGGAGTTGCAGATTTCATTGGAATGTTTTGTGACATCGTTTCTTGGTAAAACTGTCTTTCTGAGTGTCTAAATCAAAGCAGTGCCATAGGTGGTCACAATACCGTGTATACCCTCCGCGTACACGGATAACTGCTTCAACCCATGTCTCATCCCTCCAGTCAGGTGTCGAACTTGTTGCATGGTTAGCCTTTGCAACTCATGATGCAAAACTGCTTCCAATTCATCAAGATTTTGAGCAAGAGGCTCTATTCTTTGTATTCGACGCCCAAGGATACCCCAGATATGCTCCAGTGGGGTCAAATTGGGACTTCTGGCCGGCCAAGGCAATGTCTCCATAGCGGTTCGTTGGATGAATGCCGTCACTGCTCTAGAACGGTGGGTCTAGGAAGTGGGTAATTATCGAAATGAGGCACGACAACTGGCTCAAGGACCTCATGAATGTAGCATTCGCCCGTACGTCTGCCCTGTATGATCACCAATTCCATCTTGTCGTCATGGGATATGCAACCCAGACCATTTCAGAGCCTCTACCGTATGGAATCGTCGGTTTGATGTTCTTAGGCGTATATGATATGTTCCTGTGCCTCCAGACTCTCATTCGGCCATCCGTAACATGAAGCAAAAACCTGCTCTCATCCGACCAATGTATTCGTCGCCATGACCTCAAATTCCAACCTCTTCTCGTCGCCAAACACCAAACGGGTTCTTTGATGCTGGGCTGTCAACAGAGGGTGCTTAATTACTCTTCTCGAAGCTAGCCTAGCTGCCCTTTAGCGATTTCGCAGGGTCTTTAGAGACAGTCGTCGATGTGGTAGCCATAGGGGCCTGAGACGTGTACTCGTAGCAAAGGGCTGCCGCCTTACTAATCGCACCAGAGCTCGATCCTCCCATTGCGTAGGTACTGTAGGTCTTTCTGACCTTGATAATTCTTTGATTTCATTGGTCATACGATACTTTCTCACCAGCCTGCTGACCACGGTGTAATGGCGGCCGGTTTGACGCCCTATTTCCTTGTAGGACATCCCTGTCGAATGCATGCCAATGATTTGCCATCGTTCCGCTTCCAATAGTCTTCTTCGAACCATTTCTTTTCGTTTCAAATATTCGACAGTCTTCTTCTAACAGTATCTACTGTTTGTAATGTCGGCGTATGCAAAATGTGGCTTATAAACACCCTATTATGCCGCGTACTCAAACTGCTTATTTCGAAAAGCACAGGTTCCTCGATAATCCCGCTAAAATCTTCATAAACAGCCATTGCCAATGTGTATCTATGCTGAAAATCCTTACTGTGGAATACCATTCGTGACAACTGCAGCAAAAAAATTAATATACGTCGAGTTGTAATGAGCTATACTCATTAATATTAGGGGGTGCTTAACCTTTTTCCAGGTGTATATAATCTAATCGGCCATTTTGAGAAATATTTGGAATATATGAAGTAATTACATTTTGAAGTTGCCATGGACGGTAATTCTTTTATTGATTCGTTTCTTTTCTATTTTACTTGAAGGTCTTACCCATCGGAGAATAATGATAGATAATAATCATAGACTCTTTCCTTAGTAAACAATCTGGTATAGCCTTGTTGGATCTTTTTTTCTTTCTCAAACGTGTGACGAAAAGAATCCTATTTTTCACAGGTGTGATTACTGAACAATGGCATTGTTTTTGGACAACATAAACTTATTTTTCACATTTGCTGTGAAAAATGGGTTAAATGTCATTTCGTCATGACTAGAATCGCAGTCTTCATTTTCAACGTACATTTTTACCCCCAGAAATGTTTTAGTGCATATAAAAATGCACATTTTACATATTACAACATTTTGCAACATTGGTTAACCGTATGACGTATGCTATTGTGATTATTTCAACAGAAACCGATCTGATTAAATAGTTAACATAAAAGTTTGGTTTATAAAGTCTCAAATACAAGTACTTTTGTTTTAATAGCAAATTAAAATCCATATTTCACGCACTTGGTCGCTCGCACCTGTCACGAGCGATACCAGAAGTGACGCATAATTATCTCTTGCCACTTTACACAGCTGCCTGGATTGTGAACAAAAACTTTAAAAGTATGATGGAAAGTGAAAATGTACACTGAATAAAAAAAAAAAAAAAAAAAAAAATGGAACAAGTTAAGCTTACATCATGAATATACATTGAAGATTTTTTTCAATAAATAATTTGAAATTTTGAAGGAATTACGAAGCCAATGAGCAATATTATATAGAGGCTAGTTTAATCATGGTTATAGAATTAAAAGGTACAGTGAAAATATCTAGACTTAAGACATATTTTTCAAGTAACTGATCCAAAAAGATTTTGAACATGGTATATTTTGCCTGAGGTACGTGTTATTAATCTCTGACTAGATCTGTGATTTTTTTTCATTATAAATGCATATCGTTTTTTTTGGCTGATTCATTCTACATGTTTTTGAAAAAAAAAATAATGATCAAAGAACAAATAATATGAAAAATATGTCCTTAAAACTATGTCAAAATCATAACACAAATACACTGTTTTTTGTTTTTGTTTTTTTAATAATTTGTTCATATTTAGAAGTCGAATTATTTTTATTTTCATCATAAATAGATCCATTACATTTAATTATATAATTAAAATATGCATCTTCATGGAAGCTTCTTCACGCTTTAGATGTTCAGCTCACAGACTTATGGTAGAAGAAGGTCGATTTAGAAATATTAATAGAGAAGATAGGATATGTTTAAAATGCAATATGAATGTAGTTGAATCAGAGTACCACTTTTTGCTTGTCTGTCCTTATTACAGAAATTTAAGACTACAATATTTACCAAAGTTTTACCGCTCCTGGCCAAATTTACAAAAATTCAAATGCTTAATGAAAAACACACAGCGTAAAGTTGTCTTTAATTTATCTAAATTTATTTATTTAGCTAATAAACTTCGCGAAGAACTAGCAACATAAACTTTTTTCCTCCAATTTAAGTAATAATAAATGAAATCAAATAGAAAATAAGTTAACAAATATATCATTCTATTCTGTATTTTGTGTATACTCATATTTTGTACATACTCATATCACTATAGTTTTTGTACTTTTCTCATTTGTAAACTGTTACTGTCATTTTCTGTATTATGTTTAGGGCGATGGACATTGTATTATGTTTATGCCTTTGTAAATAAATCTTGAATCTTGAATCTTAACTAAAAATTATTCAGACATGCTAATTGGAACAAGCTATTACATAATGTTTTCACAAGTGTGACTGATCAATAGTAATACAATCAATTTGTAAGATCACTTGCCATAAAATTTTGCTATTTGTCTCACTTTTATAATTGATTGGGTCATAAAAAAGTTAAAACCACCAATTCAGCCTACTGGAGCTCAAAAAATAATTGTATCCGCATAATGGCGGCTAGAAATAGTTCTCAGTTTTCTTGGCTATTTTTAACATTTTTGTCCTAATCTGTGTATTTTTTTGCTGGAATCATTTTGTTTGACTATTTCTGATAGTGTGGTAGCAATTTTATGCTCATATACATTCAGAATAGAATTCACAATGTGAAATTGCTTCACATACCCCAATCTGAAAATTTGCTCAGATTTTTTGTTAATTTCATGGGTATGTTCACAAGAGCAGAAATATCTTTCTTGTTTGAAACAGAACCCCCACTTTTCTTGCTATTTTTCATGAGTACAGATATAGATGTACACGAATATGTAAGTTAAAGCTATTTAAAAAAAAGGTTTTGCTATGTTTTACAGCCCTGTGAACTTTATGAATTTTATATAGAATAAAAAAGGAATCTATTTGGTGATTTCACACCTAAATGCTCTGAGGTTTATCTGTTTTGATTAAACAAAATGACGGATTATGTTACGTATCTCGATTAATTGCATCTATCGTTACAACAACAACGAAGAAAATGCTTTGTTAATTGTGACAGGAGCACAAAAATCATTAGCGTGATAAAATATTTGCTTTAAAAAAAAATAAAATACATAAACAAAATAATAATCTTGTAAAATGAAATCGTCCAAACAGGTGTTTAGCTGTATCTTCAGGTAAATTTCAACGTCATTTTCAGTGTCAGAAATCAGACGGCGATACATCAAACGAGTCGCTAGATATAAGCTGATCAAATCTCACGCATCGTTAGTGCTACCTCCCTTAATTTGTTTAAAACTCTGCTCAGTTTAACAGACTTTGTCTTCAGAAATATTTTTGCGCAAGTCCTCAGTACTCAGTCCACATCAGTTAGTTTACAGCAAACAGTAGGCAAACTCTAAACATTACTTTACAAACTCTACACAGTACTTAACAGACTCTAAACATTACTTAACAAACTCTAAACATTACTTAACAAACTCTAAAGATTACTTAACAAACTCTAAACATTACTTAACAAACTGTACAAATTACTTAACTAACTCTAAACATTACTTAACAAACTCTACACAGTACTTAACAAACTCTAAACATTACTTAACAAACTCTACACATGACTTAACACACTCTAAACATTACTTAACAAACTCTAAACATTACTTAACAAACTCTAAACATTACTTAACAAACTGTACAAATTACTTAACTAACTCTAAACATTACTTAACAAACTCTACACATTACTTAACAAACTCTAAACATTACTTAACAAACTCTACACATTACTTAACAAACTCTAAACATTACTAAACAAACTCTAAACATTACTTTACAAACTCTACACAGTACTTAACAAACTCAACACATTAATTATCATATTCTACACATTTTTATCACACTCTACGGTTTAGTCATCATATTATACACATTAATCGTACACTCTACACATTTCCAATTACATTCTTAACAATAGGTATCACACTCTACACACTATTTATCACACCCTACACATTACTCATAACACTCACAAATACTTATCACATTCCACACATTTCTTTCACACTTTACACAGTACTTATCACACGGTAATAGGAATTTCTCGAAAAATAAGTCGTTTATTCTTATGATATAAATTACCGGGGTCTGTGTATGAAGTGTCAGAAATAAGTTCTTAAGTTTGTTCAGAATTATAGTAAATAACATCATAACACGTTGCAGCCCTATAGTAGTGGTTCGTACATTCTTCGAGGCTCGCTTGTTATTGCTGTATTAAGAAATATCCCTACATATGCAATGTAATTCATACCAAAGGTCTCGCAAACTGAAAAGAAAATGCGCAAAGAGGTATTCAGATGTGATGAAGCAACTTAACTGCTTACTTCACTTGACGTGTCGAAAGTAATGACAGCGTTTACAATATGGAAATCTCATGTACAATTGCCGATACGAGTACTTAATGTAAACATGTTTTTTCTAACTGTCTGAGTTTATCTATCGTCGGTACAGGTTGCCCATATGACCAACGTCCCTTGCAGAGGTTAAATATTTTAGACTGTTGGACATTGTGCAAGATACGGAAAGCGTCCCCATTTAGAGAAACCCCTGGTTCTTTTCCATGTCGTACTGATTCATTGAACTTCGCAGAAAGACAGTTATATTAGGGGAGGAGCGGGCGATTACATTCATAACCCGTAGATAACTAGTAATTACTGGACCGCCGATCCAGCTCTATACATGTTTATTACCTTTGTTCAAGCCTGTTGATACTACACGGTCATTTAACGATTGTCTACAGTATGCATTTTAGCTTTTACTTAATACAAATACTTGATTTATCTCCATCTTTTTGAGTTTATTCATTGGCGCCCCGTCAAATAAAATTCCTGGAGCTTTTCTAGAACGGGGAGCTTTTTTATCTTCTACTATGCCCTTTTGAAATAATAAAGCCTTCAGAGGGCGTTAGGTATGTGGGCAAACACTACCGACCATATAAATGTCATGTAAAGAAGATTTGTTCCATCTTTAAAAAAAATCAAGCCAGTCGCTTTTACGGGGAAGATTTTTAAGTCGCCCATGTAGCCATTTTTTGGACAGAATATAACAAATTTCACAATTTATATAAAGGGTGTACTCAAGGAATCATTTCCAAATTAAGCTAGCAGGTTTTAGGAGACTGAAGATTGTTTAAAGTTTCCAATACAGACGTTTAAGGAAAATAAGCCCTGGCCCTGACGGCCATATATTTCACGGATTAGTATAAACTTCATCTTTTTACAAAAAGTCACCCAAGGAACATCTGTTTCAAATTTCGTTCAAATCATGCAGCAGTTTCTACTGGAAAAGATGTTCTAACGTTTCCCATAATAACATATAAGGAAATATGCCCCGCCCCGGGCGGCCATGCTTTTTTTCTCAGATCACAATAAAGTTCATGATTCGTATAGAGTGTCACCAAAAGGAACATTAGTTTCAAACTGTTTTCAAATCAAGCTAGTATTTCTATTTTAAAATGTCCCATACAGTAATATAAGGAAATTTTACCATTTGTACGGAACGCTATAAATTCATAATTTCACTGTTTACAAGGGTCATACAAGGAATATTTGTGTGATTCTAGGGTTGCTGAGGAAAAATCTTTGATGTTTTTGTTTTTGGCTGCCATAGAGTTTTGCATGGGATTTAATAAATTTCAAATCTCTGAAATAAGGTCATTGAAGAAACATTCTGATAAAATAATAAAAGAGGCACTGTTGAATGCAATTGTTGACGGATGAACGGGCGATGAACATCGGACATTAGGCAACTCTAATAGCACATGTCAACCTATCGCCTCAGATAATATGAAGAAAAAGAATGCAAATAACGTTTACAGCAAGTACATACTCAGTACACAGATTTTGCCTTTTGGTTCACATCTGTAGCCGGCTATGCAGTCACCAATTTTGTAGACAAGTTTTGCCCAGAAATGGGCAAATGAGCTACTTGAACAGCCATTCCTGTATTGAAAAAGTGTGTTGTGGGCATTATTATGACGTGGCTAAAGCAGTATTACGCCAGCGTTTGGATTATTTCAATGTATGTTACATACAAATAAAACCAATTATAAGCAATTAAATGATTGAAAAATAAACAACTGGCAATATTTATAATATATCACATTATCAATAAAATGGCAAGAAAACTATCAATTTTAACTACACTTAAACGGGATATTGCAAATATTCAGTTTGACATTAAGATCCAACACATTTTGTAAGAATATTGGGATAAAAAAAATCTCTGTTTATTTCCTCTGAAACAATGAAGTTTGTTTTTTTACCTCTAAAAGGAATTAGGACTAAAAACTTAAGCTTGAGTGAAAATTGTTATTTTGATTTCACATACAAATAATGAAACGCTATCTTTCTTCATGATCATTGTCAATGACCGGAATCGCAAATGGCCCATTTCGAAAAGTAATAAAAATAATATGTTTAGTGCAAAATCATTACCGTCTCTTTGATAAAATGCAGACCCATTCCAAACTTCCAGTGGAGTTCCGTCGTACCCAGCTTTGCAGCCAATACATTCCTTAGTATTTTGAATACAAAACACACCGACGCAGCTCTCATCTTGGGAACATTCATGTGCACAAAATGTACAGCTAATAACTTTTTTCGCCCCAAATATGCTTAAGTCAGATGTGCATTTAAATCCGTCTTTGTTCGTTTGCCTTGTGTATGTAGATTTTTGAATGTAAGCGTAGGTAACATGCGGGATATTGCAAGTTACTAACAGAAAGAGCAGAGCTATACCACACACCAATCCCATGTTCTTTTAATAAAACAAATGCATTTATTTTTTCTTTAATTTTCATAAACTATCAAATCGCTCTAATACTGACATACGTGTTTCAGTACTGATACATGTGTGTAAAAATCCAATTTTCATATTTTCAAACACTAAGATGGGGTCAATACTTATAGGCGTAATTTGTCACCTGAAAAAGTTGTCTCGTTATCTTTAATGCTAGACTGTTACACTGTGGTTATAATTTTCCTAACAGGCAGATAGAGAATGCTTTCATGCATACTTATTAAAGTTTTGGAGAAGTATTTGCTTTGCTTCTAAACAAATATTTACAAAGACATATTACTTGCAAAACTCAATACAATAAACTTAAAATGTGTGATGTAATAATTTGATCAAGATGTTGTGATAATTAATTGTTTGTCACGCAATTAAACTATTTTATTTGACATTTCTCGAACAAATTATGAGACTTGGTAATGTCATGGGTACTAAAGTACTCTACAATAAAACATATTAAATTTGGAAATCTTTGAATTTCATTTTGTTTATTAAACTTTATCTGTAATGTCGTATAGAAACTGTTAATGTTTGACGATTTTGGAGAATATCCTACTATTCCTACAGTACTATTCCTTCAGACGACATTGTAGAATATATGCTTGGAGTATTTAATGGTCTTATTTCGAAACCAGCTAGACACGGTTTGTGTACATCACGGAAAGAAAAGTTAAGTACAAATTGTAATACCTTCAACTACAGTGTGACAAAATAACTAAATGATAACAAAACCATTTCCCTAACTTTGTCAAGACACTCATTAAACATAAACAAGGGAACTTTAGGATTTCCATATCCCAAATATGTTTAAATTTAGATTGTTTCATTTTTTGTAATGATATTTTACAACTTAAAGAGTTTATGATTATAAGTCATAATGATTTTGTCGTCTTCCATGAAAATTTTAAAACCACTTGAGTAAACTGTCCAGATGATTAGGATGCTTCACACTCCAACGTAGTCATTCGTAAAAATGCTGTAAGATAATATTTTTGAATCGCACATGATCTGGTTACATATATACACACTAATATTCAAATATACACACTAAACTTATATGAATATACGTATATTTATCGTCTACTGAGTGTCCATATAACCGACACCCTTTCTGCAGTTAGGTATTTTAGGTAGTTGGGAATAATGCAAGATACAGAAAGCATTACAATTCAAGAGACACCCCTGCCTCTTTCCCATGCTCAGTATATAGCACTGATACATGAGACTTCTGTTTAAGGTCTTTCCCGAAAAGACAGTCAGTCATCTTTAAGGAGAAGCTGGTAATCGAACTCGCAACTGCTACATTACCAGCCCAGCCCGTTACCACTAGAGCACTGGTTCACCCCTACACTAAAAAGCACGCAAGAAATTTAAATAACGTAAACAAATTCGGATACGCCTGAACACACTTTAAACTTCCTGAATGAGATGTTTATACACTCGGAAAAAAGTAAAGCACCCCCGGTTTTTTGACAAGTGTTTCAGCACATAGATTTCATACCTGCCAATTTATTTGAATATAACCAATACAACGGCATTTTTTTTAAATTTCAATATTGTGTATAACGTACAATGCAGGAATTTGGTAGAATTCTCAATATCTACTGTGGAAAAAGACCTCATATAAAAGACGTGTATTTTAACGTCGTACAAACGTTGGATTAAGTATGGAGCTGCAGATTTCATTGGAATGTTTTGTGACGTCGTTTCTTGGTAAAACTGTCTTTCTGAGTGTCTAAATCAAAGCAGTGCCGTAGCTGATCACAATACCGTGTATACCCTCCGCGTACACGGATAACTGCTTCAACCCATGTCTCATCCCTCCAGTCAGACGTCGAACTTGTTGCATGGTTAGCTGTTGCAACTCATGATACAAAGCTGCTTCCAATTCATCAAGATTTTGAGCGGGAGGCTCTATTCTTTGTATTCGACGCCCAAGGATACCCCAGATATGCTCCAGTGGGTTCAAATTGGGCCAAGACAATGTCTCTATAGCGTTTCGTTGGATGAATGCCGTCACTGCTCTAGAACGGTGGGGTCTAGCAAGTGGGTAGTTATCGAAATGAGGCACGACAACTGGCTCAAGGACCTCATGAATGTAGCATTCGCCCGTACGTCTGCCCTGTATGATCACCAATTCCATCTTGTCGCCATGGGATATGCAACCCCAGACCATTTCAGAGCCTCCACCGTATGGAATCGTCGGTTTGATGTTCTTAGGCGTATATAATATGTTCCTGTGCCTCCAGACTCTCATTCGGCCATCCGTAACATGAAGCAAAAACCTGCTCTCATCCGACCAATTAATTCGACGCCATGACCTCAAATTCCAACCTCTTCTCGTCGCCAAACACCATTGCAAACGGGTTCTTTGATGCCGGGCCGTCAACAGAGGGTGCTTAATTACTCTTCTCGAAGCTAGCCTAGCTGCCCTTTAGCGATTTCGCAGGGTCTTTAGAGACAGTCGTCGATGTGGTAGCCATAGGGGCCTGAGACGTGTACTCGTAGCAAAGGGCTGCCGCCTTACTAATCGCACCAGAGCTCGATCCTCCCATTGCGTGGTTACTGTTGGTCTTTCTGACCTTGATAGGTCTTTGATATCATTGGTCATACGATACTTTCTCACCAGCCTGTTGACCACGGTGTAATGGCGGCCTGTTTGACGCCCTATTTCCTTGTAGGACATCCCTGTCGAATGCATGTCAATGATTTGCCATCGTTCCGCTTCCAATAGTCTTCTTCGAACCATTTCTTTTCGTTTCAAATGTTTCGACAGTCTTCTTCTAACAGTATCTACTGTTTGTAATGTCGGCGTATGCAAAATGTGGCTTAAAAACACCCTATTATGCCGCGTACCCAAACTGCTTATTTCGAAAAGCACAGGTTCCTCGATAATCCCGCTAAAGACTTTATAAAGAGCCATTTCCAATGTGTATCCTTGCTGAAAATCCTTACTGTGGAATACCATTCGTGACAACTGCAGCAAAAAAATTAATATACGTCGAGTTGTAATGAGCTATACTCATTAATATTAGGGGGTGCTTAACTTTTTTCCAGGTGTATATAATCTAATCGGCCATTTTGAGAAATATTTGGAATATATGAAGTAATTACAGTTTGAAGTTGCCATGGACGGTAATTCTTTTATTGATTCGTTTCTTTTCTATTTTACTTGAAGGTCTTACCCATCGGAGAATAATCATAGATAATAATCATAGAGTATTTCCTTAGTAAACAATCTCTTATAGCCTTGTTGGATCTTTTTTTCTTTCTTAAACGTGTGACGAAAAGAATCCTATTTTTCACAGGTGTGATTACTGAAGAATTGCATTGCTTTTGGACAACATAAACTTATTTTTCACATTTGCTGTGAAAATGGGTTAAATGTCATTTCGTCATGACTAGAATCGCAGTCTTCATTTTCAACGTACATTTTTACCCCCAGAAATGTTTTAGTGCATATAAAAATGCACATTTTACATATTACAACATTTTGCAACATTGGTTAACCGTATGACGTATGCTATTGTGATTATTTCAACAGAAACCGATCTGATTAATAGTTAACATAAAAGTTTGGTTGATAAAGTCTCAAATACAAGTACTTTTGTTTTAATAGCAAATTAAAACCCATATTTCACGCACTTGGTCGCGCGCACCTGTCACGAGCGATACCGGAAGTGACGCATATTTATCTCTTGCCACTTTACACAGCTGCTTGGATTGTGAACATAACTTTAAAGTTATGATGGAAAGTGAAAATGTACACTGAATAAAGTAAAAAAAAAAAAATAGAACAAGTTAAGCTTACATCATGAATATACATTGAATATTTCTTAAATAAATAATTTGAAATTTTTAAGGAATTACGAAGCCAATGAGCAATATTATATAGAGGCTAGTTTAATCATGGTTATAGAATTAAAAGGTACATCAGTGAAAATATCTAGACTTAAGACATATTTTTCAAGTAACTGATCCAAAAAGATTTTGAACATGTTTTTTTTTTTTTGCTTTTTATCCGATGCAGTTTGTTGGAAGACTTGATTAACTAACTCCAATCGAGAGATTTTTTTCCATCCTTACAGTGATGTGTTGCTTATTTGTCTGTGGTTGTTTCCCTTGAAATGGCGGTTTGTTATTTAAAAGACGGATGAAAAAAATGATTAAATTGGATTTCTGAGAAACATAAGGAGCTTTAGTGAAAACTTTGTGGTTGAAACTTATTATTGTTCGAGTTTTGTGTTTGAAAAGGTGTATTTTAATGCAGATAAATGCAGGATAAATGGGCAAACAGAGATTTTATGAGACAATTACGCCTCCGGACAAAACATCCGAAGCTCAAACAAAGAAAACTAGGAGTAAAAATCGTTCAGGCATGTCTACAAATTCAAACACTTCTGGTCAAAGTGAAAAGGGGACTATACAAGGGACTATTCAAAGTGATACAAATAGTCATGGATTTAGCCAGCATTTGCTGCAGACTCCAGGTAATGGAAGTTTTATTATGCCATCAGTATACCAAATACCTCAGTACATGATGAATTCTGGCTCATCAGTACTAAATTCCGGATCACCAGTACTAAACCAATCTCAGGGTGTAGGAATGGTTGCTTCCTGTAATGCCTCGGCTAGCACCGACATTATACAGAACTTACAAAATGTCATGACTAAGTTACAAACGATTGAATCTAAGTTGGAGAAACTAGACGCTATACAGATTTCAGTACAGGAGCTCACAGGTAGAATAAACTCTATGGATGTAAAAATTAGTGAAATTGAGGCCAGTCAGAAGTTTATAAGTGCTCAGTACGATGATATGTCGACAGCTACCGGAAAGAACACCTCTGCCATCGATCAATTGCAGTCCAAAGTTCAAGCATTGTCTGATGAGAATTTTAAGATTCGTTCCGAAAAAATGCAAATTCAAGAGGACATAATAGATCTAAAATGCCGGTCTATGCGGGACAATTTATTGTTCTATGGTCTGTCGGAGGGTAAGACGCTAGGTCTAACGACTCTGCTGTCACAGGATCACACTTCAAATGTCGCTTGTGAGTGGTCGGTACATAATTCTCAAAGTCCGAGTGTCACTCAGCCTGGTGAATCACAGGATAACCAACCCATGAGCGAAACATTACGCGGGGCCCATAGTGTTCTGTATTCAGAAATATGCCAAAAAGACACTCAGCCTAGTGTATCCCAGGATAGCCAACTCGTGAGCGAAACTCCCAACGGGGCTTATAGTGTTGTGCATTCGGACACACGCCAGAGAGAACCAGTTTTTGTTACTGATGACTGTGACGAGAAAGTGCGTTATTTCTGTGCAAAAATGTTAAAAATTCCAGATGTTAAGAATTCAGTACTTATTGATCGTGCTCACCGTGTCGGAAAACCGGTCCCTGGTAAAATTAGGCCTGTAGTAGTGAAATTCAAAAATACAGCGTCGAAAATGATGGTAAAAAACGCTCTTAAGAAGGTTGACTTGAGAGGAACTGGTTTTAACATAGGTGAACAGTACCCACAGGAAGTTCAGCAACGCAGGCGCGACTTGATTCCTGTCATGATTGAAGCCAGGAACCAGAATAAAAAGGCCTTTCTCGTACGAGATAAACTTTTCATTGACAATAAGCTGTATGTCCCAACACATATTACTGAACAGAATGGTTCTAATGCTGCAGCGCAAAACGCTTCTTTTCATTCTAGTTAGGATAGGTTTGAAAAGTATGACTTGAGTTTTATATCTTGGAATATTGAAGGTTTGACATGTTTAGACGATGAAGATTTTTTAAATTTTGTGTATGAATTTGATTTCATTTTTCTAAGTGAAACGTGGCAACGTACTGCTGAAAATTATAATCTTCCTGGTTATGAGTCTGTTACAGTCCCTAGACCGGAATCATTGAATGGAACTGGCAAGAGGGGTCATGGGGGTATTTGTTTGTTTTATAATGACACCTTAAAGGATGGTGTGCATATTGTCGATATTGATAATTCTGGTATTATCTGGGTAAAACTGCTACAATCTTTTTTTGGAAATGAAGATGATATTTTTCTATGTTTTGCTTACATTCCTCCGAGTAACTCTGTGTATTTTCATTCTCATGAAACGGGTTTTTTTGAAACTATTGAAACAAATGTTAGGAAATATTCTAGTATGGGTTCAGTTGGGATTCTGGGAGATTTAAACTCGCGGTGCGGGGAAAAATCTGATGTTTTAGAACCGCCTGAAAATTTTGAACGGTATGTACATTTCGTTGATAACGAGTCACCGATGCATAATAATATTTCAATACCAGTGAGAAGTTCTCTCGATAAAACAGTGAACTCGTCGGGTATTAAACTTATAGATTTATGTTTGTCTTCAGAATTAAAAATTGTTAACGGTAGAATTGGCCAAGATAACGGGATTGGTAATTTTACATACATTTCAAACACAGGTAATAGTGTTATCGACTATGCATTGTTGTCGTATCGTTTATTTCCGATTATAAGCAATTTTGTAATACATGATCTGTTATCATTTTCTCCACATGCACCGGTACAATTGGACTTGTGTTGTTATCGTAAAAAAAATAAACGTGACTGCGAGCCTGTTACTGTAAAAAAATTAAAATGGGATAATAATTTAAGTGATAGATATAGAGAGTCTATAATTACAGAACTGACTAATATTGAGTCAATAGTAAATGATGTAGTAGGAAATGGCATGAGTATTGATAGTGCTGTAAATTCTATAGCTAGCATTTTATACAATAATGCGGATGAGATTTTTGGTGTAAATAAAGTCATAAAATCTTTTAAATACAGAAGAAAATTTAAGAGTGAATGGTTTGATTATAGTTGTGTAGACGCAAGAAAAAAATTTGTTGCTGCAAATAGGGCATATTCAAAAAATAGATCAACTTTAAATAGAAATAATCTTGTAACAAACAGACGTTTATATAGACTGGCGAAACGCAGGGCAAAGACTAGGTTTAATATAGCGCAAAAAAATAAAATGCATAATTTATCTAAAAGTTGTCCTAAATTATTTTGGAGTGAAATAAGAAAGTTTAAGAATAAGTATACATCTTCAAATGTGTCTAAAGATGAATTTTATGACCATTTTAAGAATTTATTTAGTGATGACGATGTTTTTACAAATAATGAAGTCGAAAACTCTCTTAATGGTGAAGTTTTAAATGTTAACTATGTTGAAATGTTGGATTCTGAAATAACTATAGCTGAGGTATCTAAAGCTATTTCTTCTCTTAAACGAAATAAAAGTGGAGGTTATGACTTACTCTTACCCGAAATGTTTATTGAGTGTAATACTTTATTGTCACCGGTTTTGTGCAAACTTTTTAACTATCTGTTTACAAATGGCGTCTATCCTGAAGCATGGACAAAAGCTGTTATAGTACCCGTCCCCAAAAAAGGTGATCCTAGTGACGTGAATAATTACAGGGGTATATCATTAACAAGCATTTTTTCAAAAATATTTTCAATAATCCTTGATAATAGACTGCGATGTTGGACTGAAGAAAATAATAAGTTTTCTGATAACCAATATGGTTTCAGGAAAGGAAAAGGTACTACTGATTGTATTTTTGTACTGAAGTCTATCATTGATAAAGTAGTGAAATGTGAAAAAAAGAAGTTATACACTGCATTCGTCGACTTCCGTAAAGCGTTTGATTTAACATATAGAAACGGCATTTGGTATAAATTAGTAAATAGTGGTGTTTCAAGCAAAATGTTAAATATACTTAGAAGCATGTATGTAAATGTTAAGTTATGTGTAAAGGTTAATAATTCATTGACAGATTTTTTTGATAGTTACATCGGTGTCAAACAAGGTGAACCATTATCTCCTTTTTTATTTATTATTTTCATCGATGATATGAAAGAATACTTAGCTGTTGATAACATTGATGCTTTTACTTTAGATGAATTGCAGATATATTTGTTATTATTTGCTGATGATACGGCTATATTTTCGTACTCTGAAGCTGGTTTACAGGTATTGTTAGATAAATTATATAATTACTGTACCGAATGGGGTATAGAGGTAAATATAAACAAAACAGTTGTAATGGTTTTCAAACAAGGTAATAGATACCAAAATATATTTTTAAAATACAACCAACAGGTACTGAAGCAGGTTAAAACTTTTACTTATCTGGGTGTTACATTGTCAACAAATGGCAGTTTTTTCCAAGCCCAGAAAACATTATCTAAACAGGCACTTAAAGCCCTATTTTCTCTTAATTCTCTTTTTGATAATGTTAGTTTAGCTGTACCAGAAAAGTTGCAGTTATTTAATTCCATGGTACTTCCTATATTATGTTACGGAGCAGAGGTATGGGGGTTCCATAAGGCTCCTGACATAGAGCGAATCCATCTTAAGTTTCTGAAACAAGTTCTTGGTGTTAAGCAAAATACCTGTAGTAGCGCAGTTTATGGAGAATTAGGTATATTTCCTCTTTATGTACAACGAAAGATAAAAATCATAAAGTATTGGTACAAAATCACACAAATGCGTAATTCATTATTATTTAAGTTAATGATGTTACAGGGAAACAATAATATATTATTAAACAGTTGGTCCATAAATGTAAGAAATATGTTAAATGAACTTGGGTTTTCTTTTTTGTGGAATAAGGAAACAGTAACTCTGATTGATATTAATAAGGTAGAGCAGAGAATTTATGACCAGTATTTACAGGGTTGGTGTGCAAACCTAGACTCATCAAACAGACTAGATTACTATAAGCAATATAAAGTAAACTTTATGCAAGAGAGATATTTAACTGTAATCAAAAATGATTCTCATAGGAAGGAACTTACGAAATTTCGTTGCTCATCACACAAATTAGAAATAGAAGTAGGACGTCAAAGAAATATACCCAGACATGATAGACTTTGTACCAAATGTAATATGAATCGAGTAGAATCTGATTCTCATTTTTTGTTAATTTGTCCATTTTACAGAGAATTTAGGATTAAATTTTTGAGCAGATATTATTATACATGGCCTAACATGACAAGATTTAGGCAACTCATGTCTAATCAACAAAAATCTGTAATTGTTAAGCTAGCAAAATTTATTTATCTGGCAATGAAATCACGGTAGTGACTCTTGATATGTATATGTATGTGTATATATATATATATATATATATATATATATATATATATATATATATATATATATATATATATATATATATATATATGTAGAAATACTTCATACCTATAAACTTATAACATTCTTATAAATTATTACTGTAAATTCCTTTGTAAACATTTAGCCACTTTCCGTGTTTAATCATACTTTTCATTGAGTTTTGTTAAAACAAACTGCCAAACTAAGTTTTTGGCGAGAAACATGTAAATGTTTATGCCAATAAAATGTTTGACTTGACTTGACTTGGTATATTTTGCTTGAGGTACGTGTTAGTAATCTTTGACTAGATCTATGATTTTTTTTCATTATAAATGCATATCTTTTTTTGGGGTTATTCATTCTACATGTTTTTGAAAAAACAAAAACAAAAAAAACAACAACAATAATGATCAAAGAACAAATAATATGAAAAATATGTCCTTAAAACTATGTCAAAATCATAACACAAACACTTTGGTTTTTTTTGTTCATATTTAGAAGTCGAAAGATTTTTATTTTCATCATAAATAGATCAATTACATTTAATTCTATAATTAAAATATGTATCTTCATGGAAGCTTCTTAACTAAAAATTATTCAGACATGCTAATTGGAACAAGCTATTACATAACGTTTTCACAAGTGTGACTGATCAAAAGTAATACAATCAATTTGTAAGATCACTTGCCATAAAATTTTGCTATTTGTCTCAACTTTATAATTGATTGGGTCATAAAAAAAGTTAATTGCTTTGATTTGACAGCTATGCAGAATATACAAGGGTCCAATTTGGGCAGGTTAATTTGCATAAATCCCACAGTATAAGGCGTGATCTATGTATCTTTGACATTTCATTAGATATTAATTTATAAGCAGACATAAATTTCTACTTTATGGATATGCAATATTATTATTTTTCAAAGAAATATCCCAACGTGAAAATACACTGAAGTGTGAATTTCCATTCCTGTGAAACAGATGTTAATAAATTTCATCACCTAAATTCACTTCAATTTTACTACACTTAAATGAAAAAGATTTTGTTTGAGATGTAAACATCAAGTGAGGAAGTGTTACAGAGCATGTAAAAACGTGGAGAAGATAGTTTTATATAGAACCACAACATGGAAGAAATTGGAATGTTTATTGATCACATTCTCTGCTAAAGTAAAATTACAACCTGTTCTCCCGGCACAAAGTTTATATTTATTTATCAAAATCGAAAAGTAATCACATTATTTTTTTTTAATTTACAATCGATAGCATGTTATTTTCTGGACGAATTATGGGTCATACATTATAAGTACTATTAACTATTACTAAATGTCCTTTACAACGTTCATTTATTCCGACCCAAGAGAGACATGAGGGTTACTAAAAAGTACCGTCGTTTTAGGAAAATATGTTTCTTGTGTTTGTGTCATAAAAAGATGTTGAAAATTCTGTAGGTTCCAAGAGAATGTTAATTATATTAATGAAATCTATTAATTTTGGAAATTTACGTAAATAGAAACATTAGTTTTTAATGAGAAAATGTCCGAGTTAACGTGAGAGGACAGATAAACTTTTTGAACATCTCTTTCAATAATGTATACGGCTTTAGATATACATTTACAGTGATAGTGAAGTACCAGCGATTGTCTGGCGTTGTTGAACGTGGGTACCAATTATTATGCAAATAAGGGAAGATTTCAACGTAATTTCTTATATTTGGTTGATTATGTGGAGTTTTATTGTTAAATTATGTTAGATCTATGGGTCTTCTTTGATAAAATTTTATGTTTAAGTATGTAGAAAATATTATTTAGATGCGAATCAATGTGCGCTCGAAACCGTATATGTAGTGATAATTCGGCGTATTAATTGATTTCTTGTGATAATGTTGAACTAACCCCGCTGTATTTCCAAGATGGCGTTAAACTGATAAACACATGTACATTAAATCAAAGCACTGAAAGTACTGCAAAACTGTCGCGTAGTGCTGGGTTTATGTTTTCAAGTAATGGATACATGCATGTAATGCAATACCTTTATCCGAGAAAATTTATCTCTGTGCAATAGAGGTTCATTGGAGCTAGTCTCATTAAGCAGAATATGATAAAAATCTTTTTTTTTACCTGCCTTGCCATAAATTATAGTCCAACTTCACTGGAATTTTTTTTGTATATAATTACTGACCACTCTAATCAATACTGACCATCACTGATCTTGATCATTTACAAGACTTATTTATCAAATTCAGTATTGACAATTCCACTTATTTTTCTAAAACCCAGTGGTACTCCAACTATAATGTTCTAGAAAAGTACAAGAGTACTATTATACCAACCATTATATATTATTTATTTATTATTTATTGGTAGTTTACTGGTAACATCTGCAGTCTAGTACATGTTCTTTCCAGTAATTTTAGGAAGGTAAACTGTCTCTGGTATGAATACAACTGTAAAGAGGAAGTAAAACTTTAGCTGAAAATAAGTTTACCAGAAACACAAGAAAGCAATACTTGTTAACATTATCTTTATTTAAAAAATAAAACTATCAAAAACAACAATTCAGTAGAAATGTGTCCATGGGATACATTTGCCCCAGCCATGTATCATAAGCAGATGATATAAATTAAAGAGGCAGGTGGAGTGTCAAAAGCAGTTTAATTGTTACATTTATTTAATGAACAGCGTGCTACAAAACACAACCCTCTAAATGTGAAGACATTTTGGTTGTTATCGGAAATTTAGTCTATAAAGGTAAAAACTCTGACAAATTTGGACATGTACTCCCCAATTTTGCAAGTAACCTGTATTTTTAAAAGATACATACACATGCAAAATATGAAAAAAAATCTAAGCATTTTTCTTTAAATGAACAGAAATTTCATTTTAGTAGAAAATAAGTCAACAAGAGCACCGCTAGGCGGAGCATTATATGCCCGAAGGGTGTTTTAGCTCACCTGAGCAAATGCTCAGGGTGAGCTATTGTGATCACCCTGTGTCCGATGACATGTTTCAACCTGGCCAGGTCAAGGTCACCAGTTATGTCTAAAGAAATGAGCCATGTGTTTCATGTCCACTTCATATCTTTTTCACCCCAGGAATAAATTCCATGAAACTGATCAAATGTTCAGCCCATCAAGATGATATGCAGAACCCATGTTCTAACCTGGCCAGTTCAATCTCAAGGTTCAATAAATATACTGTATACAAATTTTAACATCAACACAAGGCCATGAAAATACCTCAAAAGTCAGTAAAGAACAAAAAAACTTCCACTCCAATATTTGTTTATTTACAGTATATCATAGTTTCACCCAATATTCTACATCACTTAAATGTCGTCCACATATAACACGTCAGTGTTATAATTTTCTTGTTATAAGTGTGCCTTTATCGCGTTTCTTGCTTGTGGTTTAGTGTTATTTTTGCATTTAAAAACGGATGTGTTATGAGCAGTGTCATTCTGCACTACTGCCTGGTACAGTAGGGATAAACCTACGTCACAGCCAAAAATTGCGGCGGAAACTACCGATGTCGAAACGAAAACAGCCGATCATCAAAAACACGTTTTTTTCTTATCAAAAGCAATATTTTCATAATTTCGTAATTAAACTATTTTAATCAGTACATTATGATAATTTTGAATAGACAAAGTTGCTAAAGTCGTGTCACATGACCTGTAAATGTTTCGATCTGATTTAGTCGAAACAGTGTTGGACTCAGAAACACAGTATCTTGACAGTATTCTTGGGCTGATCAATAGATTCATTGATTTTTCATTGACTAAAAATATGCATTTGATTGCTCTCTCCGAGGATAGTGCAAGTTTGTTGGCAATTACTGTTAAAATCTATTTAATCCTGTACAATTCACAATCTCATTTGGAGCGAATCAGTGGTCCAGCGGTATCGCGCCGATTTGGTAATGCAGGAGTCGTGAGTTCGATCCCATGCTCCTCCACCAACATTACTAGCCTTTCGGATGAGACGTAAAACTGAGGTCCCATGTATCATTGCTATACACTGAGTTTGGAAAAATCAGAGATGTCTCTGGAATGGATCATTTCTGTATCTTGCACTATCCCCCACAGCCTAAAATAACTAACCTCTGCAAGGGACGTCGGTCATATGGGCAATCGGTACCGAAGATAACTAAACCCCAAACAGACAAGGGCCGTTTATCCCGCCAAAAATCTTCATAACTAAAAACTGACGGTTTCCTGTATGCCGATTTACAAAATCTGATAATATTTTATCTGTCTATTTCATACTTCTGTAATACTCATTATGCAATCTTATGTCTCATTTTTAAGCAGTTTGCACACTGGACCATGGTTTTGTTTATAACTCTGAAAAATGTAGAAGGAATTATATCTTCTGTTGCCACCCACTATACAGTAAAACTTCTCAAACTGTGCATTGTAACAAATACCTATGAAAATGGTTACCAACTTATGGAAAGGAATCTTGCATACTTTGTAAATACCAATCTATAACTAGAAATAGCTCAATTATTTTATGAAGAAAACTGTTGACCGAAATAGTTTTTGTTTCCTTTTCTTCTTTCTCTTTCTTTCATTCTTTCTTTCTTTCCTTTTCTTATTTTTTCCTCCTTTCTAACCTTTGTTTTCCCTTTCTTTCTTTCCTTCTTTTTTGGGCTTTTTTTAAACACCATTATTTTTAATAAGAAGATTGAAATACTGACTCTCAACCATTTGTTTTCCTTCTTCTCTTTCTTTATTAACACAGATCACTTTCCATGTGCGTCACAGCTTTAGAAAATGATTAATAAAGTACTTCATGTATCTTCCTGTATCAAATTCTCCTCTTTGTGTCCAACACACCCAGTAAATATATCTAAGGTACTTTATGTAACCTGAAGCGGAGTTCTACACCTGTGTAAGATGTAATATATTATTTTCGACGTAGTTCACGCCTTGTAGCAACAGAGCTACCTCTTTCGGAGGTATACGGTAAATCGCTCTATCGCTACTTCCGAGGTAGTGCATGTCGCTAAATGTGAGTGTCAACAAAGGTAAAATATTTTGATATTTTATATTTTTTTGTAAATTCAGAATCGAATATCGAAAATCGAAGAATGCTATACCATTTAGATTTGATTAATGTTTCCAGGGAACGTAAAGTTGGTGGATTTATCTTTCAAATGTAGTTGTGGCTGTATTTCCCAGTTAGCGAATTTAGCGTTGAAATGGGCCGTTTCGTCATTAAAGTAGTGTTTTTGCCTCGTATTTTCATTTAAACAGCAATTCAGATTAAACAGAAATACGTTTCAAGTAGATGTTAGGTTTAGAATGCAAATGAAATCTAAATCCCAACCAAAACTTACTTTTTAAAGGAAATATATGATATTTTTTGAGAGACAGCTCTGTCGTGAAGGAGGTAGTCATGTCGTCAAGGAGATAGCTCTATGGTTATAGGATTATTTACAGAAATTTTCGATTGTTTGCTATATTCAGTAACATCTAGAAGTCCTACTTACAAATACAATCTCATGTTTATTGTATATAACTGTGTAAATAAAAAACAAAATCTTAAGTAAATGATTCGTTTCAGATGACTGCATTTAAACAAGGGGTAGGACCTAAATCATGTAGCTAGGTGCTTTAAGCGAGAAAAACGTGTAGTCTATGACTAATGTTGTCAGTTTTCGCGTAATATTCAGGACTTTGGATAAATTATCAACAGCTATGGGGACTGGCTTGGGAATATTTGTATAATGTATACGACTAGTACCTAGCCATATATGTATGCTAACTGTAGCTGCTATTTGTCAGAAGAAGAAATGTGTTACAAAAAAGTTATTGAAGGGATGCCAACAAAGGTGTCCCATTTTTTGTGTGATTCTGCAATATTTTGCTTCGGTTTTTCAGCTTGACCAACAATTTTGCGCCATTAAATGGTATTTTAAGTAAACAGGAACAGAATTAAACATTTACAACCAGTTAGGAACGTACATAATGCATCTATGTTCGATTTTTTTAAACTTTAAGACAATAAACATGTAGTTTGAGTCACTTTAAGACCATATTGTGTAACCTCGGTTCTTTCATAACTGCATACCGGTATTCTAATACATAAAATATCTTTCTGTCATTAGCACATTAGTTAAATTTAACAGTTATTTTGTGCTATAATCATACTCAAAACCAGTGTTGTCCTATGTAAAGGCATTACATTAACTACTCATAGTGATTTTATAAAGTGAAAGCAATCGAATGTCTTTTGATACAACCGAAGTTAACGTTCAATATATGTATTTGTTCAAGATTGTTTTACAGACAGCTAAATAAATGTTAACAGTAAACAATTCTTACAGTTGTGAGTTGAAACAATAATTTAATATTATAATCAGATTTTGTTTGATATCCAGCGAGAATTAAAAGATTAAAATGATTAGAATATTTTTAGCACAAATTCACCTTGGAATTGTAGATGCCGGAATGATAAACTTTGTACTCTGAATCTTGGGGCAACAGCTCATTAATAAAATATCATAGCAAAATAGTATTATGACATATACTTACAAGCTATTCATACTTAAGAAGTAAATAGATCCTCCAAAGATAACTTACATGTTTTTCACAAATATATAGAATTAAATCTCGGATGTATTAAGATACCGGACGGCTTGGAGATAAGGGAGGTCAGTGATCATTTTACGTATTGCAAACTATTTCATTTTCATCCCCTTTCCAAGTTTCATTAGTAAAGACTAATCACTACTTGCAGGAAATACCTTAAAACCACAATTATTAGCAACCTAATTTAATTTATTGCAAAACGGCAGTTTAAGCTAGGTGATGATATTTAGGTCTATTTTTTCATATTCAAAGGATTTTCACTTCATCTTTATTCTTTGACACTGTGTTTTTAATACTATGAATAAAATATACACGTAATTTCTCATCCAGTTATTTCAGTCACCAAAAGCTGTTCTGAATGGATTGCATGACCCATTTGAAATTATGCATTGTTATGTAGACAAAGACTTCATAAAAACATTGTAATCATGTAAACATTTGAACCAACTAATTATGCAAGTACATTTTACATCAAATTTTCTCTCTCTTTTTGTGGTTACGGAGAGATGATAATGTTGTCATAGAACTTTATGGTCATTATTTCATTTAAGTTTAATGATAGTCCAGTCAAAGCAGAAGAAATATTGACTGATATGATCGTGGAAGAAGTATATATTATATTTTTTGAACTCCATTAAAAACTACAAATGTTTTAAGAAATCTAACTTGTCTAATTTGCGTGTATCACTAATTTGTTTCCTTTTAACTGAAATAATGGTAAGATGCAAAGGAACATTGAATACGGCATTCAAGAATAAATGTCGCATAGATATTCTGTTGAGTCCAGGGATTGAACCATTCACCTTTGAATGACTATATGGAGCTTAGCACATTGGCAGTTTTTTATGTACCAAGTATCTTACTCCTTAATATATATATATTTAAAGTTACTAAGTAAATGCACAATAACACGCCAATACCTCCAAATCTAAATGCTGTTATTGTTTATACTTTGGAAGTAATTAAATACATCTTATTGATAAGTATTAATAAGTACAAGGGAAACTACTCAGTGAAAAATATGCTTTTCTAATAGCCCTGATGTATACAAATTTAGCAAAGAAAGTTATTATTAATCAGAATATTAGAAGTTTACCGCATGATATCAGAGTCATTATACATGTTAATTGTGCTTAATAAATATTGCATAATATTCATGAAGCACTTCAATGTCTAACTTTTTCAATATCTGTAGATTTTCTTTTTTCGGTACTTACAACATTAGAGAGTCAAATTCGCTTATATGTCTGCATAAATAAAGGCTAGGTCAAATTTCGTTTATATGTTGTATAAATATAGGCTACATTTACTGATCGCAAGTATGATCATATTTTTCTCATACTAGGTTACTATTATGCACTACTTTTTTGCAAATAAAGTTGTAGAGAGGTCAAAAAAAAAAAAAAAATCAAATGGCGTAGTTATAGGTATCTTTTAAGTAGTAAGCATTTAGTCTTTCCCCCATGTAGAATGTTGATTAATTAAAATATATATTCGAACATTTAGTGACTTTCTTGCACTGGATTATATTATATTGTTTTGCTATGTCCCCATGCTGTATCATTATACCTGGGAGAAATAAAGTACTGTTCTGTTCTGTTCTGTTCAGTTAATTTAACTGTGTGGCACAGGCTGTCTGTTGACAATTTGTTTTCGCACAACTTAGAAAGTCCTTTTTGATTTTATAAATATAATGTTTGCATGTATGTTATATCTACAAAATTGTCAATTTTGATTCTTTAAATAAAATCTGCAGCTTGTGATCAAGTCAAAACCTTTCATAGTTTAAAATTTACTTGTCAGAATATTGTATTTGTATCTGACAATGAAAAGCATCACATAACCTTCCAGCCTTAAAATCGCAAGTGTTCAAATTCATAGCAACATTTATTGAATCATCTTAGCTTAAAAGGGGAAATACTTTGGGTTTCTTTTATTAGAAACATAAAGTTAAATTTACAAACAGGACTTTTTGTAAAATTTTTCAACATGCTTATTTTGAAAAACTTAACCTTAACATCAATAAAGAACCGAGGTTACACAATATGGTTTTAAAGTGACCCAAACTACACGTTTATTGTCTTTAAGTTAAAAAAAATGAAAATAGTATATAATATATATTCCTAACTGGTTGTAAATGTTTAATTATGTGCCTGTTTACTAAAAATATTGTTTCAATGGCGCAGAATGGTTTGACAACTTCAAAAACCCAAGCAAATTATTGCAGAATCACACAAAAAATGGGACACCTTTGTTGGCATCACTTCAATAACTTTTTTGTAACACATTTCTTCTTCTGTCAAATAGCAGCTACAGTTAGCATACATATATGGCTAGGTACTAGTCGTATACATTATACAAATATTCCCAAGACAGTCCCCATAGCTGTTGATAATTTATCCAAAGTCCTGAATATTTACGCGAAAACTGACAACATTAGTCATAGACTACACGTTTTTCTCGCTTAAAGCACCTAGCTACATGATTTAGGTCCTACCCCTTGTTTAAATGCAGTCATCTGAAACGAATCATTTACTTAAGATTTTGTTTTTTATTTACAAAGTTATATACAATAAACATGAGATTGTATTTGTAAGTAGGACTTCTAGATGTTACTGAATATAGCAAACAATTGGAAATTTCTGTAAATAAGGCTAAAAAAATTTAATGTTTAGTTTCTCAGGCCATTTTTATCAAAATTATATGAGGGAGGGCGGAATTTTTTTTTTTATACCCTCATTTTTTTTTATTCATGATTTTACACTTAATATGAGGTTTCATATCCCCAAAAAACACAGTTTCAATGATCAATGGCACTGGATATGTTGAAATTACCATCTGTATTAAGATGGTGTTTAATGTGTTGCAGAGTATTAACTAAAAGATCTACTGAGAGCATTCAATAAAATCAAATCATATTTTACTTTAACTGCTCATCAGTCTCTGTTGTTTTAAAATACTTTATAATATGCAACAGCACTTTTTATCCTTAACAAGACTTGCTAGAACTTTTTTCTAAACAGAAATAACATGTCATGTGAAAAAAAACACAATAAACCTTTTAGTAAGAATGTAAACACACGAAAATTAGTCTAACTTAATCTTTTAAAATTACGTCAAGAGAAAGGCATTGACAAAAGCATGGAATATTGTTCTGAAAATAAAATTTGTTTTACAAGCTTATTTTTACCTATTTGTCGCAAATTTGTAGAAAACCCAAAAACGTGGCCGTATTTTCAAGAATCAATGTGTCGTTAACACTCGCTCGATCGAAGTTATTGAGACGCATATATTTGTTTGTTTTGGGGTTTAACGCCGATTTCAACATATCTTATATCTCAGCGGTCAGTCCACCTAACCAGTAATTGCCAATTTCTCCGCAAGTGACTGACTACTGTTCCCACATGATCTACTCTGAATCAGTGGTGAGAGATAAATGAACATAAGACACAATGTCTGAGAACAATTGTCACGGAGAAATTTTGCCCTGCCCAGGCGTCGAACCAACGACCGACTAATCCAGTGCTCTACCTATTGAGCTAAGGTTGCGCACCACTATTAACACATTCGGAACAACTCGTGCGACTTCAATAAGTCACCTCAGAAATAATGTGGTAGGCGCCATATTGGACTACTAGTATTTTATAATACAGGTGGTGTCTGCTAAATTGAAAACATTTCTTAATGCCTCTATCTGTTTATACTTTAAATTAACATTTATTTTCATATTTTTCTAATGCATAAGACAGAAACTGCTTGAGTTCTGCCATGTTTGTTTATATTTTATAAAGCCGAGGTGAATTACCATTTGGTGTATTCATATACTTACATATGAGGTCTTTATACGAAGTGTTCGGAAAAGGCCGTGTTGTTACGATTGCTATTAACATAAACAAACCGTTTACCGCGGTACTTCTTGCCACACCGGGAATTGTAAAAAGACGTTTTAATAAATAAATTTTTTTTTGCCAGCGATTGAAAATCGAAGCGGGCGTTCTAAAACGTATGCGGCGGGGCCTGAGAAACAAAACATTAATTTTTTTTAGCCTAATCCTATAACCATAGAGCTATCTCCTTGACGACATGACTACCTCCTTCACGACAGAGCTGTATCTAAAACAATATCATATATTTCCTTTAAAAACTAAGTTTTGGTTGGGATTTAGATTTCATTTGCATTCTAGACCTAACATCTACTTGAAATGTATTTCTGTTTAATCTGAATTGCTGTTTAATGAAAATACGAGGCAAAAACACTACTTTCATGACGAAACGGCCCATTTCAACGCTAAATTCGCTAACTGGGAAACACCGCCACAACTACATTTGAAAGATGAATTCACGAACCTTACGTTCCCTGGAAACTTTAATCAAATCTAAATGGTATAGCATTCTTCGATTTTCGATATTCGATTCTGAATTTACAAAAAATATAAAATATCAAAATATTTTACCTTTGTTGACACTCACATTTAGCGACATGCACTACCTCGGAAGTAGCGATAAACCGATTTACCGTATACCTCCGAAAGAGGTAGCTCTGTTGTTTACCAGGCGTGTAGTTACCTTGCTTTAAAACACCTTGTTTCAGCAAATAGACACTTATATATTCACCCGTATTTACAAATGTTTATTCATACTTTAAATGAAATAAATTTTTAATTCTTTAACGGGTATGACATTTAACAGTTGTAAAGATAACACTATATCAGATGTATGGAGCATTAAGTTTTAACTTTTTGTGAGATGTTGTCCCTGACACTCGTAATACGAAGTCTACAGTAGTCTACCTTTAATGTAATTTATATTTTTATATTTATTATTCATTTTTGTGCACGAATGTATTGTTGCTATATATATTTTTATTGTGAGTTTTATTTTTTCTTCTTCAGATTTTACCACAAATAACCAATTTGACTTCTTCCCCGCACCATGGAAAATACCAGATGATATCAACTCGGCGTCTTTCTTTGAGATTATTTTGGGTGTAATCATGGTGTTTATCATACTTTTTCTTTGTCTCGGGTTTGTAACTTTTATAATACGTTTAGATGTTTACGTGTTTGTCTTTTAATGTCTATGTTGCTGTTGTCTTTAAAAGATTTGAATAGCATATCCACAGATGGAGTCATTTCAAGTCTTTTAGTATGAATAAGATGTTACTGAATGGTCTTTTTTAGTGTAGACACTATTAACATACAAACAGTTAGCATTTTTGATAATGCAGTGTTCCATATTTACTGGACACTTACTTTTTAATGTTGATAGTAACTTGGAAAATATTATATACGCTTTTTGTGTGCATCTTCCAACAGCTATTATAATCTTTTATTCAGCTTCTTAATCTAAAAAAGACATATTTCCCAAAGTTTATGAATACGTTTGGTGCCTAATCCTTTGTAATTTTTATCAGTCAGGATATGCATCGCTAAAGCTGCATTAAGAAGACGTCAAACTTTTGAAGAACTGGAACACAAAGGCAACAACAATGCCAGTGCAGAATTCAACAAAGGCCTGTGTCTGAATCAAAAAATGGAGAAAATGGAAGGGAAAGGCTTTTGATTTTAATTGCGATGTTCTGTTACTAGGAATTATCAGGACGACCCGTTGTCAAACAAAAGGCACATAGATGAAAGTCTATCAAACGGATGCTTATCATTTAATTTAATTTTATCATTTAGCAAACATTTAAATGTGAGATAAAGAATCCACATCCAATCGACTTAAGAAAACAAGCAAATTTTGATTTATTTACTCTATTTTATTCAATTAAATGTACAAAGAATTACATAGTTCATTCCTTGGTTAGGAGATTCTGGGCAATGGTTCCCGCGCCGATCTTGCTAACCCCACTAGGTAAACAGGACCCCAGACAACTTGTCGTAAAAGGGCGACATTGAGCAGCAATCCGTTTAAGCCCCAAAAGGCAAGCCCCACAAGGCTAAAAACAACAACACAAATTCATATAAAGCCCCAAAAGGCTTAGTCAAAATACATGTCCCAAAAGGCTAAACAACTGCACAAATACGCCCCAAAAGGCTAAACAACTTTTCAAATTTGCACCAGAAGGCTAAACAACTTTACAAATGTGCCCCGATAAAATTCAAATTTCAAAGCGCATTGAATTGTAAATGGCCCTGGGAATCAGAGACCAAGACACAGCTCCCACTGCGAAACATGAATTTTACCGTGAATTTGAACCGAAGTAATGAAATTACGTTATGTCTGATATCGCTGTCTGCCAAATGGCAATGTCACCAATCGCAAACTTATTGAGATAGGCGACATAGCCAACGCCAAAAGTGAGAAGAAAACAAAACTTTTGACAAAGCGAAAATATCCGAACATGTACGGATTGCTGGATAAGGACGTTAACTATTCAGCTGAAGCTGTACTACCCATAGAAAATAGAAGACATAAGTGTTTAGGGAATGCTTAAAGAAAAACCATGTTTGCCGTCACTAATATAACTGTATGCAACTCACATTCAAGTACAATTTATTTCCAGACCATGAACAAATGGACATGCTTCAATCACTTCAAATCTAAGAAAGGTACTGTACACTCCTATGTATATAAGCATGCAATTCAACTGAAAGTCTATCAAACAGTTTCCTTGACGAGTTAAATGCACTCCATCCTCCATGTAAGACAAATTGGTTACTTCACTTAAAACATTATTATTAATGTAACAACCTTTATTTGCTATTATTCTAGTGGCAGCATAACTATTAACGCGTCTTCTGGCAGTTTCCATTGCCTGAATGTTAGAAGAATATCGCCACCACGAACGTGGCAGAATTTCAGACCAAATAATAGTACAACGGAAATATTTATTTATAAATCTAACACAATCATCTATTGATTCACGAATAATTTTAAGAGGAGTACGCCCCGAACTGTTTCCTCCAAAATGTAAAAAATAGTGTCAGGTTTGTCACCAATTTACTTCAAAGTTCTCACTTTAGGCACAACATCTCTCAAATTCATGTCGCTGTAGCCTTCCCACCAGATGTCAGAATCTTCCAGGCGAAGTTCGAGCCCACTCTGTCGACTTCTGGCGACAACAAAGGCATGCTTGACAATAGATGACCCAACCAACTAAACTTTAACTGGACCTAAAACATCTTTGTTCAAGTTATTCAAATGCATAAGCATATAAATGCACTTCTTTGCTCGTACACTGAAACGTTACACCTAATCGCCATATAATGTTAAAACAGGAAGTGAAACCACATATTCTGGCTTGAGATATACCTTATATGCACCAGAACCTCAGCTGCCAGCGCTCTTTATGATATCCACCGGGTAACTAGCCATAGCGGCAGTAGTTGCCGTCCCTATTCTAAAAGAATGCGCAGTGAATTTACTATAATCAAGCTGTTTTACAGCCAAGCATTTTTTTCAAAACTGATCAGAATTGATAACGAGTTAAAGGATCCCCATTTAAATGACAGAAGAATGGACCTTCAACACGTGGACGTCTAAGCAAAAAATTAGAAAGATTTTATTTTATGCCTACCAATGAAATATAGGGAAATATCAGTGAGATAAAAGTGACAATCCACTGTTTTGAATCAGTGAAATTACCATTTTGATAATACACTGTTTGTGCCGGAACTACTGCTTGATGAAACTTCAGGAATTTCCCCACCACGTAAATACAAGAGAATCCGCTGTATTTCAGACTGTGACAGCGAGTGAAATTTATTTACCTTGTTAAATCCAATTATAATATTGAATTACTGAGCCTAACTAGTTGTGAACAATGATGAAATTCGCCATAAATTATTTAAAATGTCTGATTTGTTTACATAACTCACATGGACAATATCCAATATGGCCGACTTTCAATTCAATTGATTGAATATTACTCGGTATTAATCCGCTTTAATAATAAAAGTATGTATGGCTAAAATTCAATAAATATTGATAAACTGTGTAGAGAAAAATAAATGTTATTTGATGAAAGGGTATTCAGTTTATTTCAGCAGAAGTAAAGTTATCATATGTATTGGAGATTGTCTGCACTTTTTTTGTGCGGAGTAACCAAAGTACGCATTAACTGATTTGGGGCTCACCATGGGGAATTTATTAAAGGCCCTGATTAAAATGTCATAAAATACCCATTTTTGACGTGTTGGCATAAAATAAAAAGAAAGTTTGTTTGTTTTTTAGTGGAAGATGGGAATTTATTTCATCTCGTGAACACCATATGTTGATATTTTCACTCGTGGCTGCGCCACTCGTGAAAATATCACATATGGTGTTCACTCAATGAAATAAATTCTCATCTTCTACAAAAACAAAAAAATATCCTCTCTAGTATATGCACAAATACGAGCACCATTCTTTTTAATCTACAAGGAAACGCCTTTACCATAATGGTCATTTTTTTTAATAACGTAACAAAATATAATAGTAACCGTGTCACCCTCAGAACTGAAAACAACATCAGATGCTAACAAAACGTTATCAAGCGCCATATTACTTTTAACAGCTAATTCGCTCACTCTTAAAAAAGCAGCAAAGGCAAGGGAGTAAGCTGCACAAAATAAATAACTCTCATATACATCAGAGCAAATGGCCGGTAGGGTTGTCACTATTGATTCAGTGTTAATATAACGTTTTAAACCGTCTAAAACCTTCTGAATAATAGAATTTCTCGTAACATCCTGGGCATTGTACACTTTGCATTGGTAACCAATAGCAGTAACATACAAACGGGCAGTACTATGAGATAAACCCTGTAATGATAGCCAAGATATGTACATAACCATCTGTTCAACTGTTGGAGGCCATACTAATGGTAAAGTACTTGCCTCGAAGCTTTTCAAAACTGTTCACCCCCGTACTATAGGCATATGCAGTATTCTCTGCTATCGAGGCACTTAAAAGTCGTGCAGCTTCAGATTGTAAAGCCTTGATCGAAATTCGTCCGGTATTCCTTGGGGACTGGTCATCGCTTCTGGAGCTAGTTTCCGGAACCGTAGCCACTGTTTGCGAGAAATTGAATCTGCTTTTGAATTCTGCTTTTGAAATGTTAACCAGGCCGTTAAATCCAACCTGATCTCAGCGGTTATGCGCACTCTATGATGAGAATTTCTTACATAGGCCATTATGTCGTAACATCGACCTAAAAATGTACGACTTGAACGCACAGCTTTGGTGAAAAAGGATAGTTTGCCAACAAGTGACTGAAACTCGCACAAAGTGCTCTCCCGTTTCAGAAGAACATTTTTATGGCAACTTGTAGTTCCACCAATTTATGTAAAGGAATTCTGATTACCATGTGAATCAAATCAATCTCAAGCCCTAGGAAAACAAGTATTGTACAAGGCCCAAATGACTTTTCATCAGCAATGGGAATATTAAGCAGACTGCATGCGTATGAAAATGCGGATAGAAGTATATCACAATCATTAGTATTTTGAGCCCCCGCAAAAAAATGAAATCATCCAAATAGTGGTCAAGTGTGTTCTTATCTGCCAAAATTCTACTAGCCATTGAAGAAATATAGAAATTAGATTACCTAACTTAAGTCATATGTGTAATTAACAGAACTTGATTCGTTATCAATTCCATTATTAACACTGTAAATCTCCGGATAGGACAAATGTGTGATGAGCTTCAAGCCTCTATCAGATTTTGGCACTAAGCCCAGGGTGAAATTTTTAAATTATTATATGGGGCTGTATGAAATGGCCCCGCAAATCGACCCAATTCAACCTCTTTATTGATTTTTTTCACTTATTTTTGAATTTAATCGTGCAGTTTTCAGATTACGACCATGTACAGCAACCCTATCACCTTTGTAACCCAAGGAAAAACCATTTAAAAACCCAAACCTAAGAATGTCCGCATCCCTTCTATTAGAATACTTATCTAAATAAAAACAAAGCCCATCAACATTAATCGGTGACCTTCCTAAACCTAAATCAGTATTTTGGAGTGATCGGGCTAGGGCCCCTGGCAAGGACTGTGGCATGGCGTGCCATTGACCCTGTGAACCAGACTTGTTAAGAGTTCACAACCTAGATGGATGCAGATTATTACAAATCAAGCATGCATGCCTATACAGACAAAAGGGCTTAAAACATTGCCTATAATTGAAATCAAAACATTTTTACTTGCTCTGGCATTATTTTCATTCTCACTACTTTGTCTCCCTACATACAATTACCGAAGCTCATTGTCAATCTTATTAAAAGACATGCCAGAGGAATCAGCCTCTAATCTAAGACGAAACTGTTGATCATATTGCTTCCAGCCTAAATTTGAATGCCGATTGGCTGCTGTTCTTATAACTGACTTGTATTTCATGACCTCTTGAATTTTGTGCGGATGGGCAGAAACAACAAATTCAGGCATAAACCATAAATGCAGCCTCAATAGTCTAAATAGACCTCGTAGGCTGAACAGATTTCAAAACCAACTGACCAGACTGGTCAACAGCAATATGTTTCTGATTCTCCAACTTAGAATGTGTATCAAGCAAAAGTGCCAGATCTATGTAGCGACCCTGGGCCTTAATTGAGAGGGAATGGACACTCCTTTTCTATCGCAAGAATAACCAAAACATGCTGTCGCGCGTTCACATGTAAATCCTATAACGGAAAATCGATCGATAATTATCTATATCGAACGCATAGCGGAAAGTTGGCATGTAATCCTCGCACCTACTTTACAAAAACATTGGTATTTTTTTCAAGAATGGGGTGATTTTCAAAATTTAAAATTCACAAGAAAGTAGAAACACTGACCTTTTTTATTTCTATTTTTTTTTAACTTCCATAACGGAAGTTTTTCTTGCAAGCCGAGTAAAAGTCGACAACTAAATACGTCTCTCTCGCTCTCTTTTTTTTCTAAATATCTATCGTTGGTTAGCGGTAAGTTGTCATGCAATGTTCGCACCTAGTTTACAAAACATTTATATTTTTTGTCAAAAAATGGGCTGATTTTTAAAATAAAAATTTTGCAAGAAAGAAGAATCAGTGACCTTTTATGATGTTTTTTGTACTTCAACAACAGAAGTTTTCTTTGCAAGCGACGAGTAAAAGACAACAACTTATTACGTTTTCATTTTTCTTTCTTTTTTGTGAAAAAAATTCTGTCTCTATTTGATGAAAGCACAATATTTTCATGTTAATATTTAGAGATGGTCGGAAACCTTCTATCCAGATCTCCAAATCGTCCAAGAAGAGTGCGATGCAATTCATGTTTAGTGTTTTTATCAAGTCTGTTCGCACTGATACCACCCGAAATTTGGTACGTTGGTGATTTTGAATTACTGTATTTATTTCAAAACTGCTATGTTTACAGTGCTGTGTTTCATAATCAAACACAGATATAGCAATAAAATGCATTGCAAATCTCAGTACTATATCCACTAACTGTAGTGTAATGGTCATTTAACTTTTAATAATAAGTTTACAGAAAATATGCATTCAGACCAAAATGACAGGTAATAATAATAATTTATGAAAACAGGCTGCTCTTCTCAATTAAAATGTCTGTAATATACATGAAAAGTAGTGTCTAGTATCTGTCAGAAAAATGTGCACTAGTCTTAGTAATTATCATGCAACATGAGCAGTTAAATACTGGTGGAAAGAGAAGGGTAGGAAGAAGAGTAGATAGAGGGTTAGAGCCAGGATGAGGGCTAGGAAGCGTAAAATATGTTTTGAGTAAAATGTTATGGATCTCAATATTAAACGAACTATGAAATGTCTATATATGTTGAGTTGTTGTTACGTTACATTACCAACTTCCATCCCATGTCAACTTATTTCGTAACTCTACCTTCTTCTGATACCCCCCGAAAGTTGACCAGAAAAGAAGAATTTGTACATACTTTCCGCCATTGCGTTGAAAAATAACAGACCAGATAACCGAAAAACAATGGGAATATTTATTGCAGTTTTCACGTGTCCATTCCCTCACAATTAAGGCCCTAAGCGACCCAACACAATCTTGCACTTGAGTGCATTAGAAACATGTGCCCCCATTTCAGAATGAACTCTTGAAATGACTGCTTGGGTGTCACAAAGGGGAAGATCAGAGTGATTGAATTGAAAATTTAAATTGTTACCAAGATTTCTGTCTGTGCTTCCCCGTACTGCAGCCTCCTCATTTCCTTCAGCAACCTGGAGAAGAACACTTTCAGTTTCAGACCTTTCCTCCGTTTGAGTTCCACTTTCTGCCGTGACAGGTGCAGACAACCTCCTACGCTTCACACCCACAGCTTCAGCCAACTTCTGGTTCTGAGCAGATGCACTGGCCGCCTTTTGCTTCCTAGATTTTCCAATGTCAGACCTATACTTGCTGCAAATATCTATAAAACAAAATGTTCTTTATAGACAAAGACAGTATTAACATTAATAAACAAAAAATAATAAATACAACTAGATAAAGTCAGTCAAACTTATGTCGAATCTATTTGGGAAAAGAATTACAATTTATTATATATTATAGCCGGTTCAAACATCCATCGGTCTACATTACATCTCTATAGGATGACGACACTGCCTGCACGTGTAAGTGACGTCATTTAATGAAACAGCATCTAATATTTCTCAATTAGATCTGGATCTAATACTTAAAATATACACTACTCAAAATTTGATAGGGATCACTTTTTATATCTGAAATATATTTTTGATGATAACCTCAAGATAACTGATTTTTTCTCATACATGTTGTTTATTCATATGACAAAGCCGACCTGTCCATGCAGATTTTGATTGTTTACCTGTACATGGCTCGAGATGCACGGGAAAAGCGATACCCCTGGAAAAGTGGTGCACCGCGGGCATGTACCTTCATGTAACACATCCGTTTTATTCAGACTTCGCTCGTGCATGGTAACGTTTATATCGAACCTAGCACTGGTCATGGCAAATCTACGGCAAAGACGGCGTATTGACGATGAGGAGATCGATAGGAGGTAGGGATGCTTGAGGCTGGGAGTTCCCAACTGCACGTGGCAGGTGTCCTTGGGGTGTCCCAGAGCACCGTTGCCAGGATGTGGCGACAGGTTTCAAACTTACGGGCATGTTACGCATAGGCATGGCGGAGGGTGTCAGAGGTCCCCAACTCAGCGTGAGGACCGGTTTATTGTTGTTCAAGCGCGACGTCAGCGCTTTGTTACCACTAATGTCCTCCAAAATGACTTCCAGAATGCCACTGGTGTAAGACTTTCCACTCAAACCATCAGGAACCGTCTTCATACAGCTGGCACGAGGGCTAGAAGGCCAGCAATCCGAATCCCATTGACGCGAAACCACATTCAGGCACGTCTTCAATGGGCCCGCCATCACGCCAGGTGGACGCTGCATGACTGGACCCCAGTGCTGTTCACTGACGAGTCTAGATTTTGTGTGGACTTCACTGATAGGCGAGTGCGGGTATGGAGATCCGCCAATGAGCGTTTGGCACCTGTATGTGTTGCTACCCATGACCGTCATGGCGGTGGCTCGGTCATGGTGTGGGCTGGCATTAGCATGCAGGGAAGAACGGACCCGCACATTGTTCAAAACGGCACATTGACGACTGTACAATACGTCAATGAGATCTTATATGTGTACGTTCTTCCGTACGCTGGTGCTATAGGCCCTGGGTTCATTTTTATGGACGACAACGCCCGGTCTCACAGGGCAAGGGTCACCGACGAGTACCTAGAGAGAATGGACTGGCCAGCAAGGTCTCCAGACCTCAATCCAAAAGAGCACGCCTGGGACATGCTGCAGACTGCAATATCTGCTCGCCCAGTCCAGCCAACCACGGTCCCTGGGATACAGCAGGCCCTTCTGGACGAATGGGCTCGACTCCCACAACAAAGCATCCGGACACTCATTAGAAGCATGAGAAGGCGGTGTAGAGCAGTAATCCAAGCAAACGGACACCACACGCGATATTAAAGCAAAATTCAGGCCATAGACTTGATTTTTCCAAAAAGTTCCATTTCGTCTCCTGTCTGTGTTATCCCAAATTCGTGCCTCTCCCACGGCTCAGCATCTGTCACGCTTCTACGGTTTACAGACTTACTCATTTTTGGTACCAAACTGTTGTCATATGAACATATTTTCAGAATCACAACAAAAAAGGTAACCTTTCAACCTTATGTAGTAAATATACACATTCTTATAAGTGATCCCTATCAAATTTTGAGTAGTCTATTTAATTGCATTGGCATGAGAACATATATTTCCAACTGAAAAATCAGAGCAAAAAAAAATAATGATAATAAATCTAAACCGCCACTGGCTTAATCCGAAAAATCCATTAAAATCGTCAAAAAAAATCAAACATCCATGTATTTAAAGGCACTGATATAGATTCTAGAAATAAATGTTATTTAAACTTCATCCAAAGTCTTCACCAAATTTAAATGTTTATATTTCAAATGAATATGAAAATAAATTGTTCCACAAATTCCCAGAAACCAGCCTTTGTGGATCTCGCAAGAAAAAGAAAGTAGGCCTAGCAAGACGGTATAACTGTACAGCAGCTAAAATGTATCTTTTACCATTAGGTTAAAAGGGCATAATTTAGTCCTGTACTCTAATAACCTCGGCTATGAACGAGTGATAGCCGTAATAATTTTAAGCATAATGCGGTATTTCTGTGCTTCTTTAATGAGTTACCCGTACAAGACTTTCAGAGACACTCTAGAACCACCGCCCTACGACGCTGAAAGCTCACAACCACCAGGAGGCTGAAGAAGGGAGTAGATCAGCAACAGAGAGCCATTCTGATTTTTCTTAAAGGTACGATGCAGAAACACTGCAAACATTGTATTAAAACATAACCTAACTCAAGATTAAACTCGTTTTATTTCATCGATGTTGTTTTGCTTTTTGAATATGTTATGGTGTTTTGGACCCACTAAAGTGTTAGAAATGAGAAAAATATTGCTGTTTAATCTAAGGAAAGCAAGTTTTATAAACCGTGTGACAAAAATACATTACATATACTCTTAGATACATATTCCATTTTTTAAATAAATATGTGTGTTTCTTGGAAAAGGCAAAAGGTGTTGTATCTGCATGCATAGTTTTATTGAAATGGACCTTAGTGAAATTTGACCTACTCTAAGATATTTTGCTCAGGAAGTTATTACTATCGTATTTAGGTAAAAGTGTACAAAGGGATGCATTAAATGAACATACAAGTTAATTTTTGCACACAAAAAGTCAGATCTTTCCCTCTACCCTTTACAGTCACGACTAATTTTCCTTCCGCTGAAACGTTTAAGCGACGTCCCATGTAAAGATTATTCAGGACTGTTTCAAGGTGGTTTGTATACTCATGATACTGTCAGAGAGGTGGTGATATTTCTAAAATGCAGAATCTCTAGTATATAGCATGGTTCGTTGGAATTTCTGAGACCCCATATCTTTTGGACAGAAACATGTTTTGCACGAACTTTCCCTTTGTCTTGGAAACGTTATAAACTTGCAGTTTAAAGTTTTTAAGAAACAAATTAGCATCTTAAAATCTTAAAAGAATAAGTAACTTGACAAAAAAGACACCAATCTATCCATTGTGTAACCACAATAAAGAGAAATCCAAAATTTGCTTAATATTTTGTTATTCTAAACTAAGATCTCTAATGTAAGCTTAAATAACAGTTTGAAGTTCAAAATGAAGCATTTATTTTTTGTGGTCCTTCCACAAACAATGAAGATCTTTCCTTTCATCAAGCACATGAAAGGACTTATACTGTCTGTTATGCTCAAATGAAATGCCCATTTCTTTTCTGTCGTGTTTACTTTATCAACCATTTCACTATTGATGACAAATACCTGTTTCATTGGTTCTCGGAAAAGAAAGAAATCTTACTACGAACTTAATGCACTGATTTTAATTAGGCCCGCTAATATGTTCATAGCTGTTAATTTTAAAATATTGATTGTTTCTGCACGTGTTGTATTTTTGTATTTACAAATCTTGATATTCTTTTAGAATTTCTGGATTCTTTATCTTAACATGTTTTGTGTACTTTGTTTTACATAAACCCTTTATCTGTAATTTTTATCAGCCATGACATGCTAAAGACAGAAACGGAGTTATTTTAAAGGAACATCAATGTGAAAACTAATAATAAAAAATAAAGGCGGTCATAAAGAGACGTATTAATTTTTGAAGGAAAAGAACCATCTGTGAATAAGGCCGAGATCCTCAGACACCTGTCTGACCCTGAGACGTAGTTATTTGATAGGAAAACCCTCTATCATCTTTTTCATGTAGATGTAGTTACTGTTGTACTGTGGAAGAAAACTATTTATACATTGTGTTGTTTTTCCAAAATCTCGCCGATATGTATATATCTGGATAAAATGTTGTATCTGTTATATGACTGATACCAATGAGGTTCTGTAAAGGTAAATTTATTTGGATCTTTCCTATTTGAACTTTACAAAAAACTCGTGAGAAAATCTTCTTGTTAACATCCGTTTTTTTATTATGTTCCTTGCAATACTTATTATAATGGTCTGGTTAAAGTCCTACACTAGTTACAGTATGCATTAAGTGTCGTGGGTCTTGTATATATACTGCTTTAATATCATCTTCTTTGAGTGATCCTTCATAAAAATAAGGCAAATTTGATCCTGAACTGGTTGTATGTCATAAATTGCGTCGACACAAACGATTGCCCTGCGACATTGATTAATGCATCTGTTGGCTGAAAATTTGAAATGGAGTCCAAAATCTGTTTCAGGAAAGGATTTTTAGGTCGATTCAACATAATAGCATTACTGATCAAGAAGGAATGTGGAACCGAAAACAATGTTCCACAGGTTCTGGTGGGCATACTTTTTTAGTTTTAGTCACTCTACCTAATGGACGGAGTCATTTTACATCAAAGTCAGCACATATTCCTCCAAATTCATACAGTACAAAATAACGTATAGCATCTACTCGGTTGATATTATCGGTATAACTGTCCCATACAGGAAGAAAGGACGGATGTCCTTCAGCAATGAGTTGTCTTGCAGATTCATCTGTCCAGAGGTAATATTTCGACGATGGATTCTTTCCTTGAAAGGACTTTGCGTTATCTGCAAACTCCCGCGGAATATATTCGTCTTTGAGAGTCTGGTGTATCATATGCAAAGTGTTTCGAAAAGTTAAAATCATTTGGCAAGAAAGTCTTGCAAGCAAAAACTATAAATCTACCTTTAAAAAACAAATTCGTTAATAAAATTACTGTTTTTTATGCTTAAACTTGTTTCATTTATTAACCGATTTGAGATATGCATGACATATCGCTAAAACATCAGCTAATTTAGTTATAAACCATAAGTTTCTTTACGATTTAAGGATTAAGTACCTTAATAACTTAATAAGGAGATTGTTTATGAAAAAAATGTTGAGTTTTTATGAAAAAACACAACTGAACTTATCTAATATATAAACATCTACAACATACAAATTATGAACGGTTTGTGGAAGAAAATGAATATTAAGTGACATTGACACTCACTTAAATGTACGTTCAAAAAAGATTTTATATTAACAAGTTTACTTCAATTTACTAAAGAAATGATACAGGCTAAATGGACTATAGCAAAAAAACCCACAAATTTGCTGCCTTACCAGATTAACAATGAGATAAAAATGAATTTGCCAACATCTAAACTAAAATAAAATCTATTTAAAGGTGTTTTATGAAAGAAAACTGGACTAGTAAGGAACATTATATCTCGAAAAACAATTTGGTTAATAGAAAGTTATACAGCACTTAAGCTTGGAAAGTTTAAAATTGTGCTAAAAGAAATAAAAAAGCACAAAATCACTTATATTATCCTACCTTAGGCCCTCGTCTAGGTGTTCAAACTGGGGATTGAATGTGTAAGTGTTGCATTTCAGGTATAGTCCTTGTGCTAGCAAAACTGGGTGCTTGTGTTCAAAATTTCGGAATTGGGTGCAGCATATTGGGTAAACCTGGCAAAAATAAACTGTCGCTAGTAGGAGTATGTACCAGCGACTGGTGTGAATCCATTCTTTGTAAGATGTACATGTATCTCCGAGGACGACCTTGAAGAGATCGTATCTCCGCCATGGAATGAAAGACCGTGTTTTGACCTTAATCAGGATTTTGTAGTTGACATGTGGTTTCTTCCGACTCTGCAACAGATATAAATATGTAATTTTCGTATAGGTCCCTTGCGAGACTTAAGTTGATCTTTCTGCTCTTGCTGCCCTTTATATGCGGTATCAAGCGCAATTGCCTTGCTGTGTCGAACAAAATGTTGGTTATGACAAAAAAAACATACCATAAACGCCCATGTAAATCTCCAACTCATAGAAATCCATAAAGGTAACCCGCTTCAGTTTTAATCTGGTACAAGCCGAAGAGACATATCCTAGCTTGGATGATCAACATCAGCGTGGACTCGATGTTTGAAAGTTTTAAAGAATTATGAGCTGCTTGACTGTGTTTCAAATAATGACACCAAAACGGAGCAACTCATCCTTCTCCAAAAGCAGACGACACAACACACAGACAGGATTTTATGTCTTTCGACAGCTCCTTTCCCATAGCACAAGAACAGTTCTGAAAGATAGAAATGGCCTTTGTGAGATCTGATTCTTTGACCTGAAAAGTCGCCCGATTGATTGGAGGTATGATATATGTTGTTGGTATGTATTCTTCTACAAGCAGTGGAGCTCAAGACTCTGATAAGCCTTTGACAGAGAACACAGAAGGAAAAATAGAGTCTTTTAAAAGAGTCGTGACTGGCGACTAAGGTCGTTTAGGTCACCATTTAGTTTTACTTGTAAACAATGTCAAAATCGTAAGATGACATGACTGCATCTAACCTTTAGAGGCTATTGTTTGTATTGACTGTAAATTTGTTCTACTACAGGCACCATGTCGGTCATTTTAGCAAAGTAACTCTTAAGTGTTGATGTCAAGATTTGACAAAAGTATCTACTTTCTTTGATTTATATAATTACTTAATCTGTATTTCTAAAATGCAGTTCACTAACTATTAGATTTTATTACAAGACAAAATTATTACATTACTTTTACAAATATTGTGAACTACTGTATTTTTAATGTTAACTCCTCTATTAGTAAAGAGCAGTCTGTGGGATGAGTCGATGACTGATCACTGAATACCAGTTGTGTTTATAGGACTTTTATTCACTTGAAAAGAAAATCAATACAAAGTCTATGGGTTGCACTAAAAGCATGGCGTGGAATTCAAATACACCCAGTGGACTGAAAAAAGTGAAATATGTATTAGTTACAGAATATTATCGAGGACTTTACCGGCTGGTATCAGCGAATGGGGCGACAACACGGGTCAACCATGGAAATTAATCGAGACGGATGATTGACCCGTGTTGTCGCCCCATTCGCTGATACCAGCCGGTAAAGTCCTCGATAATATTCTATAACTGATTTATCGCATGACCATCACAGCTTTTCTTTTAAGATGGACGCTGTCTCGTGATTTTTCCACTACGTTTTTTTTAAACATTTTTAGGGTCTATACCCCCATTAGGTACCTCTGCTGTTTTCAAGCCAAAGTAACTATGACCTCCTGGGAAAATGAACCAATCACGTTCATGATAAAATGATAAACTAGGCATGCGCGAGAAAGTTTACCGATACCTCATTTTACCGGAATTTAGAGAACGCCTATCTTCAAACAAAAACTGTGGCGGTCATGCGATTATACAGACAAAGATACAACAAAGATAGTCAACTCAGTAGAACAAGGTAAAGCGCATTAAATGCCGACGAAGCCGGTAAAAAGAAAATACCCGAATGTCTTTATAAAAAGCACGGGACTTCAAAAGTAATCATATGGTTCAAACAAACACATACCTGAGAATTCAACAAGTAACTAACTTGAAGAATTTGATCATTTCGAGGTCGCAAAATTAATGACTATGGAAAATCTGGGTAGAAATTAAGAAAAAGGCCAGACACTAAAACTTGAATGGGATGTTGAAACAGGCCAATTTTACCAAAACACCATCAAAGCAGTTATTTCGGGAATCGGTCAGTTTTGTCTAGGATTATACGGAGCTTTAAGTTGATGAAGCTGTCTATTTCAAATTAATAAGCTTGTTCTGAAAATCATTTTTACTTGAAAACAATATACATATTGAAGAATAAATTGAAATTAGGCATAAATGTGGCGGACATTTCTAATTGACTAATGTTTGTTGTTTTATAATACAAAAGAAATTTTGACAGATCGTAATTGTGTAATAACTGAAGTGACAGGGGTGATCTCCATCGAGAGGGTATATCGGGAAAGTTGAATGGATATGCTCTGAAAAAAAACCTGAATGAAATTGTTTCTCATTATTGCCTCTTTCCGGAAATCGGCAAAGATAACAGCTTCAGAAGCTGATTAATTGAGATTGGATCGTCGAATTTGATAGTTGCAAAATGAAGCAGTCATGAAAAAACTGCGCAACAAAAAATAAATGAAATCACTTCCTTTAAAATTCACCCTTTCCACCAGCATGAAATTATTGCCAAATAAAATTCATTAAAAAATGTTAAAGGTATCAGAAATATAATAAAATCAATTTATCAAACAGTTTAGATTATCTCCAAACCGTTTTGTTGGGGGGGGGGGGGGGGGGGGGACTCTTTCAATGAAGTGAAGTACAGTACAGTACAGTCGGGTTTTATTAAGCGAGATTGTTACTTCCTGTTTATGCATTCTATTTTTATTACTTACGAATATTTTGCTTGGTTTTATCAGATTAACGAAATATCAGGTGTACTTCATGTATTATCTGCTGTATTTATACAAATTATTTCATTATTATTTGAATTGCAGATAGAAATTTTTGGTATCTTCCGATGATCTCGATATGTTATCAAAATTATCTGTTAAACAATAATAAATAACCAAACACAATTAACAAACGTTGCATAAAATACGGGTGTTTGTATTTACTTGCGTAATTGTACGCTTTATTTACTTGAGTAATTGTAATATTAGTTAATTATTGGTGGAAGTTATGAAATTATTATGTTGAAAAAATATATAAAATAGAACATTTTATGAGCGTTCTGAAAATGATCTGATTATTTTTTTCTTTAAAATGTATTTCTACAATCTTTTATGGATGCTGCCGCTTTTATGGATGCTGCCACTGATGTTTACTTCTTCAGAGACGACGATTTCATTTCAATATGAAAGTGATTCAAAAAACAAATTTGTCTTCGTATTTTCCGACAATTTTGAAGTGAACAACAGTACTTTCGAGGAGCTTAATAGATACGGTTGGATTAAACAGTATGAGGTGAGTATATGTATCATTATATATATAAACAATCTTAGTCTATAAAATGTTAAACATATGCCGCGTGTATAAGATAACATAGAGGCAACTTTTGTTCTTGGAGAATTTACAGTTACGTTTGTTTTTATATGAAAAGCCCCTTTTTGACCAAAAAAAAAAAAAAATTTTGTTTTGTATTTTGTGATTTAATTCGTAACAAATATACCGCTATGTAATAAAAATTACTACAATAACAAATACACGATGTTTTTGAGCCATTAGCTGATTTTAATATACAGAGGATATTTGTATGTTTTCTGATGGTATAGATTATGTATCATTGTGCAGTGATACAACTGAATATTTTCACGAACGCGAAACACTTTTTGATTTTGGGCATTTAACCCTTAAGTTACCGATACGCTTTATATATTACAACCCTGTCACGTGTAATACAAACATATATATTTTTTATGGTCTGTAAACTCATGTGTTACACTTTGTAACTTGAGTAATAAAGATATGTTCTGTTCTGAAAATTTAAAGTACAACAGGGTTTAACCGTATACATTAATATGAGTCTGTATACATGATAACCATTTATTACAAATGTACTCTTACTTAGTTGCTGTATGCTTTGAGGAAACTGTTTTGAACGTGTGCTATTCTTAAAATTATCTTTTTTTCACTTTAAAGTGATTTATTAAAATTATTAAATTTATTGAATTATTCAAAGTGATATATATATATATATATATATCATCGGTAAATTTAAACGTATATTCGTTTAATTTTCAAAGTCATTTTACTACATAAAAATGTTGGAAACACAGATTGTAAGTTGTATATCTTCAGAAATGTCCTAATCTTCATTTCTTTTCTTTTTAAAACCTAATCTTTTAAGAAAAGACTATATCTTAAAAAAGGGTGAATTTATATACATGTATGTCAGTTGAATAAAGTTTACGTCTCTAGAAATTAATGTTCGCGTTCAAGAAAATTTAGCATTATTTTATTTAAAAAAGAAGACATTGTTTCATTTGTATCGACAATACACCATCCAACAGTTTATATTTTCTTTTGCAGATTACACCAAAAACGTACATCCTTTTAACTAAGAGCGATGAAGATCAGGAAGAATCTGTTTCTTTCGTGAAGAGAACATTCAAAGACGCTGTAAGTAATATTAGTAGTAAACAAACTAACCTATTTTTTAAGTCGAGCTCGGTGTTTGATTTAAGATAATATAAATCAGAAAATATAAATCAGAATCTAATATAAATCGGAATCTAATTTTTACATAATATTATGACAAAAAAAGGCTACAATATAATTATTTCAATTTTTTTCCAAAGTAAGACGATAATGTGATGTCTTTTGATTTAAACACTATGGTTTAACCGGTGTTGATGGCTCTATAAGCACATAAATACTCTTTATAATCTGCTCATCTTTAATTATACCATCAAAATGAAGCTTTAAAATTTATGGCATGTCCTCACTTTTCGTTTTTGTTATAAAATAACGTTTGTAGAATAACAAAAATAAATATATAAAATGAGAAGTATCTGTCAATTTCTCGAATTTGGTATTAATGAACCGTGTAAAAACAAGCCAACAAAAGGTTCAGATTATTGTATCATTCATAAGTATAAATTAAAACAGGACAAAGTTGCGTCATGTATCAAATGGTTAAAGGTACATCAGCAAAATACCAAATCTGTGTTGGGTGTGGTGCTCAGAAGATTACATTGAAACAATGATACTTGTATATTGTAGAATGCAGTAGAAAAGAATATTAATACATATTTTTGAAAACATACAAATTGGAATCGATATTTTTACAGTTTGCATTGCAGATTTGCCTGTTTTTGAAAGAAAATCTTTAGAATCTCTATTTCCAGAGTTTTATAAAGTTATATCGGAAAACCTTCATTTCTAATATTATCACTAGCTTATAAAAGCAAGCTTTACGGCTAATTCACAATATTACACCAGACGTCCGAATGCCCTTTTTAAAAGTTTGATATACTAATATAGTAATCACTTAAGCATCAGCCACAACAGAAAATATATAAATTTTTTATGGTACCTCCGATATTCTCTTTATCTTCCTGTCTGTCTGTAATGATATTTGGTAATTGATACGTTTTCTGTTCGTTTTGTAAACAATTCAGATGTTAACACATGTTCAGAAGTAAGTTGAGCAAGAACGCATGGTAACACCTTTGTTTAAAATTGAATTATTTGACAGTTTTACAATAATTTTTAATGTAGTTATACCGAGCATACTTTTATTTCTTATTAACATATACATGAACAATTGGCAGAGATGTCTTTTGTTCTATTGATATCAAAATGCTTAGGATCTTTTGTCGGGAAGTATGTCTTCAAGTGTTATTTTGTTATGTACATGTAAATGGAAAACAAATACGTACATAACAACAACAACAAAAAAACACATACACATTTAAACTGATTTTTCTTTTTCAAATGACAACGTCACTTTACTTATTTGCCAATCGGAATGTAAACATGATTTTAAGCAGATGTCACGCGGGATAAAATTATGAGTCGATTACGCCTTCTACAAGATCATTAGGTCAATTAATATGAAGAATGTTTATCAGCTATTCCAATAACTAATGTCCCTATGACCCGTATTTAGACCTATTTATTTTACATCGATTGGAAAGCAAGTTCTTGCAACTGGGATGAATCCCGCCCGATGACTGCTTTCTGGGTTCAAACCAATACTCGCACCAAAAGTGTGTAATGCTGAAAAACAATGAAGACTATCATCTGTGGTGGGATTCGAACCGGCGACATCTGGATCGGGAGTCCAACGCTCTAATGCTTCGACCACATCTCTTCCACCTTACCAGTATTAACCTCAGGCTCATACAATTAGGTTTACCCAAGACAATATTTTAGGAGAAATGTAAAGACGCAATACAGACAATCGCCTATAGATCCACCTAGTATAACTGTGAATGACATGTATGAACATTTTAACACTTTGTATGGTTCCCTACCTGCATATAATCATGATGATATAGAAGATAATAATGAATTCATATATGATAATGATCTTGATGTAGATTTTACAACGACAGAAATAAGAAAGGCCGTTTTTTCACAAAGTAACTCAAAAAGACCTGGCACTGATGTTTTGATTGCAGAAGTGTTTAAATATTCTTTTGACAATATTTCTCCTTTCCTTACTAAATTCTATAATATGATATTTAATAACGGTGAATCTTGGGGAGAAGGTGTAATAGTACCTATATTCAAAGGTGGTTCTCTTGAAGCAAAAAACTTTCGAGGTATTACCCTCAACAATATTTTGTTAAAATATATTCCAAGTTGTTAACTGTCAGACTTATTAAATGGGCCGATAAGAATGATAAATTTATTGATAATCAATATGGTTTTCAGAAGAATAAATCAACAATCGATTGTATTTTTGTATTGCATGCAATAATTACGAAAACTTTAGCTTGTAAAAAGAAACTTTATGTTGCTTATTTAGATTGGGAGAAAATGTTTGATCGTATTGATAGAGTTTTATTATGGAGAAAATTGTTAAATGAAGATGTAAGCACAAAATTAGTAAATGCTATTAAATTTATGTACAATGTTGTTAAATCATCCGTTAGATATAAAAATATGAAATCTGATCCTATCACCTCTAAAACTGGGGTAAAACAAGATGATCCAGCAAGTAGTATTTTATGTTTATTTTTCCTTAATGACATTCTTAACAGTATTACAGTAATACATGTGGTATTGTAAATATTGATGATGTACATTTGTTCTTACTGTTAATTGCTGACGATGCTGTTGTATTTGCAAACGAACCTGAATCACTGCAATCAATTTTGAATGATATAGAACATTATTGTAATGTATGGAATCTGAAACTGAATGTTCAGAAAAAAACAAAAGTTATGATTTTTTAAAATGGCAGACATACTTCATATAATTTTTATCTGAATAATACTAAAATTGACATCGTAAACTCTTTTGGATATCTTGGGGTATATCTTTTCAAAAATGGAAATTGGAATAGAACACAAATACAACATGCGTCGTTATCATTGCATAATTTATTTATTGTTTGTAATCAAATTGATCTTCCAATATCTCAAAAGATCAATTTATTCGATTCTCTAGTATTACCAACCATGAATTATGCCGCTGAAGTATGGGGATATCATAATGCTACTTATATTGAAACAATCCACAACAAGTTTTGTAGAAGAATATTATGTGTAAAACAATCAACTAATATAAATGCATTGTATGGCGAACTTGTACGTATACCCATGTTAATTCATAGAAAAATAATAATGATAAAATATTGGTTAAAAATTCTAAAGCTCCGAGAACGCACTCTACTGTATAAGACTTACGTTATGTTAAAGAATGACGCTGACAATGAATTAATTAACAAGCTGGTTTGTATTATATGTGGGAAAATCAGTTTTATATGCAAATCAATTTCCTTACTGTAAAACAGCGTTTACTTGACATGTATTATCAGAGTTGGTATTCAGCAACCAATAACTCCGCTAGATTAGACACATCATTCTTTTGACTTTGAAAATTACCTTGATTTTATTACTGAACCAAACTATAGAATAGCATTGAGCAGACTACGTGTTTCATCACATGATTTATATATTGAACATGGACGATATATCAATGTATCAAGGTATGAAAGAACATGTGAAAATTGCAATTCCGGTTTATTAGAAAATGAATATCACTTTGTGTTAATCTGTTCTAAATATACAGAACTACGATCACGATATCTAAAACTATACTATTATACATGGCCTACTTAACAAAAATGTGCAAATCTTATGAGCACAACATCTAAAAGTCTACTGATCAATTTGGCAAAATACATATATTAAGCAAATGCACTTAGAAATCAGAGATAATTTATAATTTAACCATTATGTATTATAACGGGCTCTTCAATAAAATCCATGCCTATATGCTATATGTTTATATGTTTTAATTGTATTCATTGCTATAAAACATGTTGTTTTGGTGCAATAAAATATTTGTAGTTGTAGTTGTATATAAAAATTAAAAAAGATAACACTTATGTTTTCTACTTTGTTCTGACCTGGGAAATCTTAAAATAATGTTATATTGACAATGCTGACGAAGAGAAATAATTTCAATGAAGGCTAAATACATTGTAAGTCACATGTTATTTTTACAACATTTTGAGCAATATTATTTAAACATACTGGATACTGACATTTAGCCCCCACTCCCTGCATCCCCACGCACACGCGCGCACGCACACACAAGCCTTCAGAGCTCCAGCGGTTTGGTTTATTGGGGTAAATAAGTTTAATACTCAAACTGACAACTTTGTGATGCCTTTGACAGTTATTAGAAATTTGGCTTTCACGGTATTTTGTTACAAAGGTTTGATCATAGAAAGTTTCACATCAAAAAGTTATTTAAGATGAATTTCTTGCAATTCAGATATTTTTTGTTATTTTGATTTCAGATTGTAAGAATAGATAGGGTCAAAGAATATGTTGGAGTTTTACCAGTCGATCAGCCAGCAGTCAAATCGCCTGAAATGTTTTTAACACTTTATAAATCGGTAAGAAAACTTTGATAAAGTGTCTTGTGTTTTATACCTGTTAAGCATAAAGAAATAAATTAAACAATAAATACATGTATTCAAGCAAGAATCATGTTTAAAGTGCGAGTCATTGTTTTTCGTATCAATCAAGGAACAGCTCCAGAATATCTTAAACATCATTTACTCATGCTTCTACAAGTTAAAGATTCAGAGTAAGATCGCTTGGTGAAATCTCATTTCAAATTCCTAAGACAAGAACTAAAACAGCTGACAATTTGACGCCATCGAGAAAACGACGTCAAAGTTTGACGTCATAAACTAATTAACGATTTTTTGCAAACACGATATTTTGCCGCCTCTGAATAACCACAAAGTGCGGTTCTTGAATATTTTCGAGTTAAGTGTTCAAAGGTTACTGAAAAATGGATATGGACCACACAACAACCTTTCAACAATATCGCATATTGCATGTTATATGGTATGACGTCAATAGTTATTATCATCTGTCAGTGAAAATTAAAGAATAACAGAAAATATAAGTTTTGACCACATTGTTGATAATCTCACTTCACGTTACATATGGTTTTTTTACGGATCTGTAGAAATGATATTAACAAAGTGTAATGAAAAGTGAATATAATCGTAACTGCCCAGAGGTAAATAGAGTTGCAAAAAAAGCTGTTTTTTATCGAATTTCTGTACCACTACGCTATTTAAATGCATCTTTGTATGCGTTCATAAAAATGTGGAACCGTTTAATTTAACATAATATTATAAATGGTTCTGCAAAATTACATATATTTTTACAGCAAAATTTAGTATGTGATAAGTACTACGGAATGGGTATAGAAGACGCATGGTCACGTGGATACACTGGAAAAGGTGTGGTCGTAGCTGTTACTGACATCGGTGTCAATACAGATCTGATTGATCTCAGTTCAAACATAGTTTGTACACACATTTTAATTTTCATAACAAATCCCGATAAAAAGTATTTGAGCAGTATAAGTAAATTCTTCTTAGTATTATTCAGAAGTCAACGTGTCAGTGTTATAGCCCCAAAGTTTGTATTGTTTAAGAAAAGAAATGTTGTAATACATGCTTAACTTAAGAAAAATAAAGGAAGAATGTTTATTTTGCATCTTCATAATATTAAAGAAGTCAATAGTTTTTAACTGCATTTCTTAAAAACAAATTGATTAAATATTAAATCAAATATTTAAAAGAACATATCTTTTATTATTTCAGAACTTGTCTCTGTCATTTAATTTTATCAGTAACACAGAAAATGTGACACCAGAGAGATACCCAAACTACCAAGAAAGAAAAGAACCAGAGTAAGATTTTTTAAAGTTAAAATAACTATAAAAACAATAATCCTATATATATTAACAGATATATCGTTAAGAGGAATAATACACATTATGATAAATATTCTTATCACATACCAGAAATGTTCATTATGAAATAATTGAGAATAAATTGCAAGTTTCGTCTTCAATGAAATTACATTTACTATATTTTTAAACAAATAATATTATTGATTGCATATCATATACATTGTTTGTGTTCATTGTGTAACGGGTGACGTAGTGATTACATACGACAGAGGAACAACTAGTTTCGTCATGAAGGATTCTATTTTGAGTCTCGCGAGAACTATAGTGACATAGGCGAAAATCTAAATTTTAATTTCGCCTATATTTCTTTGCAAGGTATTAACTCGAAATATTCTATTTTGAGTCTCGCTACGATTAAAGTGACACATGCAAAAATTCAAATGTTAAATTTCGCAAGTATTTCTTCGCGAGTTTTTTTTTCTTCAATTTTTGCTAGTATATATGTTTAGTTTATACCAAATTTATTTTAGTTCGATTGTGTAGGAAGCTTATAGCTTATATATACACTCTCGAATCCTTTCCTGGAACTAACCAGTACTAAGCAATGAATGTAAAGTTTCTTGCTCAAGGAAACAACGGCTTGCCCCTGACTGGGTTTGAACCCGTGCGGCTAGCAATCCTTTGACTACTAGTCCGACGCGTTCACCACTCAGCACTGAGATTTTAAGTGGCCCGAACAGGATTCCATACACAAACGCCTCAAAAGATTAGGACCCCGAGATTGATACACCTTTTTTATGATGTAATTAAAGCCAACTGGCAAATATATGTATGAAGTCCAATCGGAAGTGTTAATGTTCACATGTTACATCTCGTGATAGTTTTTAAAAAATCAGTGAATACCAGTATCATATACATTTTGAACATTTCAGTCATGGAAATCAGTGTGCCAGCATTATCGCTGCAGTCAAAGGGAACGAGTTCTGTAGTGCAGGGATAGCTTTTAATGCAACATTAGCTGGTAAAGTATAAATTTGTTTGTTCTTCGTACTGTAACCTATACTTTAAGCATGGTTTTACAAATGACAACAGTAAATAGTTTTGATGTTTATATTGTTTAAACAGTGTTACATTGATAGTAAGAGGTAAGCCAAAGAGCATGTTCACTGATAATGTGTTATGTTAAAGACAATGATGTGCCCAAAATTGAATATGAAGAATCGTCGTGATTCATGACAGCTAATCGATTTTATTATATCTTGAACTGATCAGGCAAAATGTCCTTCTTTATTTTAAAGTAACATGTTCAAAGTTTGTATTCTGTGAAATAAGGTCAGAACTTTCATAGTTTTTAAGATATATACACTGAAAGAATCAAGAAGTCAACTGTCCTTCAAAACTTGCTCTGATGCCATGGCAAGATATCCGAGGCATGGAAATATTGATATATACTCGAACTCTTGGGGACCAGGTCATCCATTTATGAAAATCAACGTTGATCAAGAAAAGGCTCTTAATTTTAGTTCAAAAGAAGTAAGTGTACAATTCATTGTTATTTTCTTTGGAAATACATGTACTTAATGAAAAAAAGCCACGATTTCTTTTTCACGTGAAATGCACATAAAGTATGTATTTATTTAATAAATGGCTGCAAATATTTATTTAAGCTAACATGCTTTATTCCAATCCATTCATTAACTAAGAATATGTCTGGCTTAAATGCTGGATTGTACAAATAAAACAAAAGAATGAAAGAATGAATATGTACAAGGAAGAATGGTTAGAACACATGAAATCGTTCTTAAACATCACTTTTTTGTAGTGATTATCATGATTTATTCATTTTCCGTTGTGGTAGGGTCGTCGTGGTAAAGGGGCGTTGCATATTTTTCCGGTTAGTGCCGTTGGAAATGAATTAGTAAACAACGAAAACACCATAGCTGTAAGTGCCATCGGGCCAAATGGAACACTTCCTGATGACAATGTAATAAGTTCAAGTACTCTTACTTCGGGGCTACTAAAGGGAAACAACCTTACTGCAGATTTTATGGTAACTATTGAATAAAGTCAATGATTGTAGAGAATTGATATTTAAAACAGTAAAAGTGTTTACCAAACTTTAAAGATATACTATGCCCTTTGCATAAAATATTTTAATTGCAGAAATTAATTGAAATCAAGGAAATTCTTACTGAATATGTCTAATTAGGCTACTAGAATACACACACTATGTATGGGAAGGTGCATTCACTATTACAGGTCATGTAATGTTGGTGCTTTCTTAAAAAAAACTGCCAGTTTTTTAATGATACTATGCATTTATACTGTGTTTACCTATAGTGTGTAGAGTTTTAAAAGTAACATAATCTAATCTATGTGTACTCGAACATGTTTATTTTACATTTACATAGAAAAGGTGTAGTAGTTATGTGTATCTGAAACATGAGCATAATATATCTTGAATGTACTAAATGTCTAACAATCGATCAACTATTACTAAAGCTTTATGACCAATGTTGTATCTGATCCCGCTATTGTGTCGATGTAGAAAACGCATTACAATTTGTGAAAACTGTAGTGACTGTTGTGGTTTCATTGTCTTTAAAATTACACGTCATGCAAAATCTTTCATAAAATACTTTTGAACAGATGAGCTGTATGTTTACAAGTTTACAAGCCATCTGAATGTGTAATTCAGAGACAATCGATCTGTTTTCAAATTTTAATTGCTTTCCACTGTCAATATTGAATATAAGAAGTAGCAGATTGCATGCACCAAGCAACGTTTAGTTACATTAATTAATCTTGTATATCACTTGAATAATCTGAAAATGAGTGTTTTTTTTTATCAAAGTCAAAAGTGTATACACATAGAAGGCTTAACTATTAGTAATTTAACCATGTGACCAGTTCAATCGGTTTACTTGAGGCTACTTTTGTATCTAACAATTGTAAAATGTATATTGATATGTCGAAATGTTGATGTAAATATCACCTTTGTTTAAAAGTATTTTTTTAAACTTCACTCTTTCATTTGGAGCAGCTGCCCGAAAAGTTCAAAAATAATTTGGAATTAAATTACTTCTTAGTTCAATGAATACTGTCTTCTGCTTTGGATATTGTAACAAAATCGACCTGTTGACATTATCTTTGTTAAGATATTTTTGTAATCTGGAAATAAAATTACCAGTTAGGTCAAAAGAAAATAATACAACATAAAAACAACAACAACAACAACAGCTATCCCAGTAAAGTTGTACTAAAAAACGTCTTTGTGACATTCTGCGTATACTGATTTTCCATATAGGAAAGTTTGAAAGTAGTAATCGTAGACATAGATGAGGTTTTCGTGACGTGGCTGACGTACATCCTAAGACAAAACTGTTAGATCAATTTCAAATTACTTTAGCTTAAATACTCTTTTAGATATGCATCGGTCTGTGCTCTTGAAAGAGAAAAAGAAAGAAAAAGTTGATCGTATTTCATTCAAGAAAGATATTTCTGCCCATGTGAACATACCTCTAAAAATCCAAATATGATTTTAGCAAATATTAATTCACAAATTAGAGCAAAAGTGTTCAAAACAGACAAGAAAACTAAGAACTATATAAGGCTTATACCAATATTTGATTTTTGATTGGCATATTTGGTGATTTCATACCTTGAAAAAAATGAATACAAGACTTTTTATGCACAAAGAAATATCAATATACGGCAACGATCGGAAAAATGCTCAGAAGTAAACAAAAATAAAACAACAAAAAACTTAATTAGGTTTGAAATGTGATACATTTTCAGAGAGAAGAGATTTGTGTGGACATTGTGCAAATCACCAGGTATCCTTAATTCTATAAAAGACTAAATCTGACGGTCCATTTTATGTATTCAAAGTGACTAGTACTGAGAAAAAATGAACCCATAGAATGTGTTTGTTTGTCTATTTGTTGTTTTTGTTAATTTTTACAGGTAACGACTTCATACAACGACAATTGTGTAACAAGTTTTCAAGGCGTTTCAGCGGCTACTGCACAAGTAGCTGGGATGTTAGCATTAGCTTTAGAAGCAAAGTATGTGTTTAATCTAGATAAGAGGGAATAAATTATATCTTATAAAACTGGTCTACAAGAAACATTAAGTTTGTAATAGTAATTAGTGATACTGAAATACAGAATTAAACTTTTTAGGAATATAGCATGTTTAATTTACGAGTTGAAGCTAAGATTTTTTTTTTAAATTTTGAGTTCATGACAACAAAGTAAGTCTGAGGCTTATGTTGTATTTTATTTCTTTTAGTCCATTCATGACGTTTAATGACGTCCAGGACCTAATTGTGAAGTCTTCGGACGTTAACTGTCTGGCTGATTCAGAAGACATTACTACAAATGCTGCAGGACTAAAATGTAAGGGTTGATATAAACTTGAGACCAATATTGTTAAGACGAATTCAGTCATACAGCTTTTACTCATTTATTTTCTAATCTTTTTTCTGTCTTTCAGCCGACCCCATTTTTCCAGAACTGTTTTGTTTTTATTCATCAAGCGAGCTCGAAAAGTAGATTTAAATAGCCAATTATTTTTTTCATTCAGGCGTAGTTTACAAGTTTGAAGGATGTTTTGTTTTGATAATATATTCTTATATTTTTTTAATAAAACTTCTTAAATAAACGTGATATTATCATGCACAAGTTGTGTAAACATAATAAAAGGCAGACAAATATTGGACTCTTGTATCTTAATATAAAGTACACACTGACTGATACAATATGTAGCTGGTCTTCAATACACCTTCCGCAATACGGACTATCTTGTTACGTTGTGGCAAGAGAATTTTTTCTACATTGTCCGGTTAGAACATTTAAACCTTGCAAGACACTGTCTGTATTTGGCAACATCTACTTTCAACGTTATCAATCGTTTTAAATCTTTCATAGTTATAAGTTTTTTTTGTTCATATCTCGATTTGCAATCAACAGTCAATTCCCAAAGATACCCAGTAACATCATTAAAACTTTATGTTTTCTTTTGAGATACTTTTATAAATAGGATTAATATTTTGAAACACGAAAGTTTTTTCTCTCAACTTTCAACGATATAACAAAAGTTGCCACCAGAAATTGCTAACTCTATTAACACCATTCTGTTTATTTTTTTTTATTTTTTCAAGATTCCCCGTAGCTGAAACTAATACGCTGTCATTCAAGTCATTAAACTGGAGAGTTTCTTTCAACAAACTTTAACTTACCTTCTACATCAGAAAGCTTCTTGTCTACAGTAATTACCTTGGCCTTCCTCGAATTCAACTCAGATTTAGACTCTGAATATGATAACGTTATTTAACTGATCCCACTATTCATAAAATTTTCATTTTAACGTCCTAACATAAAAAGGATTCTCTAAGCCTATAACTTCATGTTGATTTTTTTTTTTTGGCAGTTCATCCGGTGTTTGGCTTTGAGCTTTTAAATGCGTCAAAACTTGTTACGCACGCAAAAATGATGCAAGCTGGTGCGGTGTTTTCGGCTCACAAAATATCCAAAATTGAATCTTGGTGATTATTTGCATGCATTGCTTAAAAAAAAGAGAATAGTTTTAAATGAAATCAGTAGGACATAAAGAATTGTCTGAAATTTACGAGAACTCTATCACTTGTCACAGCATTTAGTGCCTTCTAGTTATATTGTATTCATATTTGTCCAATTATAGGCAACCGGAGTCATTAATCAACGGCAAAACAGTCTTTGATGATCAGTAGTAGGCCAGAAATAAGTGCATCAAACAATAATTTACTATCAAAGCAACAATGAGCTTCTTTTCATCAAAGTCAGACTGCTCATTTAAAGAGTGATGTTATACATTTTCTTATTTATTTGAATGTTCTTTATCTTTTTATTCATGATCAAGTAAAAAAATTTACTCTTTCAGTTACAACAGCGCACAAGAATACATTGTTGAGTTTGGTTATAGTTGTCCGAGAAACACTAGCTGTCCGAATACAGTTAAACTAGTGAAAATTCAAATGAAGTATAAGACTTCTGCTTCTCACATGCGCATACAGTTGGTCTCTCCAAGTAACACGGTGTCAGTTCTACAAGATTTTAGAGGTAGAGAACTAGAAACTAAAAAGAGAGAACAAGTCTTGACGTCAGTTCACTTCTGGAATGAAGAAGCATTTGGTTTGTGGACACTTAAGCTTCAGTCGGATGGTAAGCATTTAAAACTTTGGTGTATTCCTGATTACCGTTTTACTTGAATAAATAAAAAAAGATTTGAAATGGATCAGAAAAAATGATATTCTTATTATGTTATATTATGGCTTAAAAAACACCATTAATTTTAAACGACTTTCAGTGTTTATTTACTTTGTAAACGTGAAAAAATGGACAAAAGCAAATTGCCAAAAGATTACATTTTCACTAAGTTAACATTTGCGTTGCTGTTAAAAATATTCAGTATATCTTTACCTCAGCCAATCAGCATTACGATTGAACGTCTGAATGACAGGGATATTCTAATAGTTGCAACTTGACTTAGCAAATACTGCATAAAAGTACAGAATTAAACTTTAAATCGTGTTTGAACGGATCTGATCGATTTATGAAGTCTGTGATGTTTGTGTTTATTGGAATACGTTTTGTATATTAACAGCAAAGACCAGTATGATAGACAATGTTACTTTGACAGTGTTTGGAACGATGCCTGTACCAGGTACCGCACGTGCACAATTACCTGACCTTTCTTTAAATTCTGGAGAAGATAACGTTACAGATTGGGCAATTATTTGCAGATCGCAAAATGATGCTACTAAACAATTTACGCAGCCATTAAATTGTGTACAAATTATGGTCATGTCACTTATCGTCGTGTTAATATTTTGTTGAGATACTGGCATTTTATATCATTAATAAAATCTATAGACAAGTATAGAAAATAATGAATCCAAAAAGAAAACAAATAAATTCAAATAACAAATACGTGGTTAATTCTTTTAAAAATTCTATTTCAGATTAAAGTTCATCCAAAAATTATTAGATGTACTTACAAACTGATTGTTTTTAAATTGGGAGTTAATACTTGGCTTATTCAAAGGTATATAGCTTAATATTATGAGGGGCGAAACTAGTCAAGATTCCTGAGATTTTTGGTTTAATATGTGAATAAACTTGTCATACAGTAGCTAAAAACTGCCATAACATTCAGAATAGACTAAGACACTGAAAATTTTACATAGTGGCGCTATTGTGCTTATTTCTGCGGACTTTATTTCTGCGGCACCTTCTTTGGACAAACTGTGACTTAAATTCTGCGGAAAAGAACACAATAAGAAAGTAAACTTCCGGTACAGACTAACCTGATATATGTATCGTTGTCATCACTACAGCAGAGATAAATTTCAACTGTAAGGGAGCTAGCGGAGGAGTAAAATTGACATGTCGGATTTAAGGAGAAAGTGATGATCGAACATTATTTGTGTGTACTCGCGTTTATTTATCGTCGCCACCGGACACCCCTTAGAAAATAGCAGCATGTTTGTTTGTTTGTTTTGTTCATTGAAAGGGTACAACAATAAATATTCGCATAATAAAAGGCCATGTAATTAGAGGCCAATAATCGAATCAATAGGAAAGCGACCTGTTTCTCTGTTTATCAGCTTCATGTGTGCAAACAACAATAATGCACAACAATAGAAAATTACCGGTATGCACCTTTGGATCAGCATGAATGGACGTGTGAAATTTTTGTACCGGTACCTTAAATATGTAAGCAATGACAATATACGGTAACTGGAAAACCATCACTAGCTGAAGGGGATCTACACTGTTCGCTAAAATTTCAACGCTTTAATGGTAAATATTAAAAAAAGATTAAATAAGTTAAACGTCATCAAAAATGTGCTCAGATCGCTCACTGAAGGATACAAAAGACGAAAACAACTAACGGCAATACCGGTACATGATAGTCAAATATCTTTATTCATAAATTGACATAATTACATAAAATACATCTACTTTACAAACACAGATTATGTATTTACTAGTAGCCGACGGCAATGTTATACAATCCGATGACCAACCATTCTGTATAATCTGTTAGTCGTAATTACTTTAGTCCAATACAGGTCAAAATGTCGGACACGTGGTAGGTAAACACGCCAAAACAGGGTGGAATATTCTGCGGATTTTATTTCTGCGGCGTTGAAAGTGACCGCAGAATACGCAGAAATAAAGTCACCGCAGAAAAAACCACGTATACGGTATTAAGAAATGGTTTTAAAAAATCTTTTACCACCTTTGATTAGATCAATGATGTACTGGTTAGCACTGTCATCCTGCTAACATAAAACAGAGAAATACACAGATTAAAAGTTCAATTTGTTCTATTACAATGTATATACAATAATAGAAAAATTATTTAAAACTATTACTTCAATAATACTAAAAGAAGAGATCGCTGGCTTGTGTCAAACAGAGCAAGTTTTCTTCTGTTTAAAATATTGTGACAGGTTTTGGCACTAAGAAATACTATCTCTGGGTGTGACAAAAATACCATTCTTTATCATTGTTTGATAGGTTACAAAAATCATTATTTATCTGACTGGCAACCTGCAATAATTCATTTCTAATTGTTTCATACACTGGGCAATGCAAAAGAACATGTTTTTCATCCTCTACTGTATTTTTGTAATGAAAACAAGTACGTTCTTCAACTGGTAAACCATTATATCTTCCTAATTCAATAGCAATTGGAACAGTACCAGTTCAAAATTTCGCAAAAGCTCCTCTATATGTTCTTTTAAAAATCAGTTTACAGTATGTTTCAGTCTCATATAAATGTTTGGACATTAGGTTGACTCCGTCTCTTCATGTGAACAAGAATCTTCACAAGCCGGCCTACTTTCATTATTCCCCTATTATTGTACATGTGCTAATGTTAAAAGGATTAATGTGTTATCTTAACATCATAACATGACAGAATTTATTGATGTTGATTCTTTGTCGAACATTCATGCAATAAAATATGTATTTTTTGCCTACACTTATTTTTACGTCTTTTCATCTTGACATCTTTACATCAGGTCTTTTTGTTAGATCAAACGTATCGCATTAATCTTTTAAATCTTTTTCTTCCTGATAAAATAACATAAGGCGTGAAGAAAGTTTTTATGATTCGAAAGTCTATTCCGCTTTATGTTATATGAAGTATATATATTTGTAGACTCTCACTCCTCAAAATGCTTAAATCATCTTCTTCTTCTTCTTCTTACATTTGTTTAATTTTACCAGATTATGCTTTTAATGACATGATCTTATCTGCTTGGTGAGTCGATTGGCAATGAAGTGCCATCGAGAATTGTATGCACTTATCAAACTTATCATGTTCTGACAGAAACATTCTTGCATGTGATTTTGGCACTTATATACCAACGAACATGTGTTAAGTCTATAGTCCTTACTGATCACTGAGATTTAGAGAGGCGTAAGTAAGGGAGCCTCGGTGCCACTTTGACAGCTGTTCTTTTATATTTTCTCCAAAATATAGTGATGTGTATAAGTGATGTGTATAACTGAAGTGACACACCATTATGCAAGAAAAATTTCAAAAAAAAGAAAAGAAAAAAAGCGCTGTGTATCATTTCGTCAAAAGTTAAAATTGCACTAAAACATTAACAATTATTAAAAACTGACCTTCACGTATGTGCACAATCAGGTGAACAAAGACAATATCTATCTGAACTCAACTCAATATATGAAAACTAAGCATGTTGACAAGTAGATATATGAACTAATTTTGCTAAAACCAAAAGTTAAACTTTTAAAACAGTTACAATATCAAGCACTTCATAATCATTACTTTTATTTTGGCTAAAGAAAGAATGCTCTATTGAAAAATAATTTCATAGTACTAACATTGTTTAATACTTAATTGTGTAGTGTTCCAATATAAATTGCATAAAATTTAAATAGAAATAGAATCAAAATTGACATTCTATAATTAATATGAGCATCATAAATTGCTTATTTTCTTCTTACTATTTTATCAATGCAGTAAGCAATCGCCCAATTTTTGCATAAGTATTCCAAAACATTATAAGGTTTATAGGTTAATATCCGCACAGTTCCTCGAAAAATAGTGAGTCGGCTCATATGGCTTAAAATCATTAGGATTGGTATAAGGGGTTATAGAGGTTGGTCCGCACCTGGTGCAAGAAGAACAGTAACTGAACCCACGACATGTTGCACTAATGGAGCAGTAGGCTTTGCATTCCTCGAGGCTAATGTCGAATTGTTCTTCTGTTGAAAAGAGGAGCATCATTGGATAAGCGATATATGTCGTGCCAAAGCTCCCACAATCTGAAAAGAAAAAAAAAGTTCACCAACATAATCCGACTTTAAAAATAAGATAATCTAAGTCTGTATGATAAATGGCCGGTGATTACAGAACAGCAAAGATGAAAGCATGTTCACAGGTGTTGACATGACATGACTCTTTATGTCTATAAATATTGAATGTCAGGTATTTGCTGGAATATTTTAATCATTGTAATGTCTACAACGTTTTGTTAGCTCACATAAGCACAACGTACTCATGGTGAGCTGTGTCTGTCGTGCGATGGGCGTCGTGCAACTTTTGTTTTAAACATTTCCTCTAGAACTGCTGGGTAAAATTGATTGAAATTTTGTGTAGGGGTTCCTTACAAGAAGCTCTACCAAAGTTGTTTAAAGAATTCATTTCCATACAGAACTCTAGTTGCTAAGACAACCAAGAAGAATTAAGAAAAACTTTAAAAGTTTCTTGTATGGAATCACTTGGCCCAGAGCTCTGGGCTCAGGTGTAAGGCATCATCTAGTAGTCCTCTACCAAGATTATTCAAATTATGGCGGTCAAAATTGATCCCCCCAAGGAAATACATGTTTTGCATAGTATTATATAGGAAAAACGTTGAAAATCTTACTGTCGTAAACCAGGTAGCATAGAGCCGAGATATATTGTTTTGAGCATACATAAAAAGCAATCATTTATGGCCCTGCCCCCGTTACTTAGATTTATAAAGACATATTTAGGAAAATCTTTAAAAATCTAATTCTCTTAATCCACATGGCTTTGAGTCTTTATACATGTATTTTTGTGTCACAATGTCTAGTAGACCTGTATCAAGATAGTTCAAATTATGTCCCTTGGGTGAAACTTGTCCTCGCCCATAAGGATCACGTTTTGCATAGAATTATAAAGGAAAAATTTTGAAATAGTTCTTGTCTGAAACCACAGGGCTAAGAGCTAAGATATTTTGCATTGAGTATCAACAAGAAGTCCTCTGCCAAAATTATTCAAGCTATACCCCTGGGGTTATTAATGGCAAAGCAACCGGGGTCACTTAATTTTATAAATACAAATATATTTCAAAAACTTAAGAAAATCTTCTTCTCTTTCACCACATGGCTTTAAGTTTAAATATTTTGTGTATAACAGTGACTAATGGACATGTACCGAGATTGCTCAAATGATATCTCTAGGATCAAAATTGGTCCTGCGCCAGGGGTCCCATGTTTTGCATAGAATTATAAAGGAAAAACTTGAAAATCGTCATGGCTGTAACAACGAGGCCTAGAGCTCAGATACCTTGCATGGATCATCATCTAGAGGTCCTCTACCAAGGTTGTTCAAATTATGCCAATGGGGTCAAAAATGGCCTTGCCCCTGGGGTCACTTAGTTTTAAAAGACCTATTTAGAAAAAAAACTTTTAAAAGTTACTCCTTTTAAACCAAAGGTTCTATAGTCTTAATGTTTTGTCTGCCACATTGTCTTCTAGACCTATAGCAAGATTGTTCAGATTAAACCCATGGAGCCAGAATTGGTTTCGCCTCTCGAAACAAGTGTTTTTCATAGATCTGTATATAAAAAAACTGGAGCTGAAATATTATTTTGCACAGATTATCATCTAAAGGTCTTCTTCAAGACTGTTCAAATTATGCTGATGGGTAATTAATTGCCCTGACCCCGGGGTCACTTAGTTTTATAGAGACGTATTTAGGAAAAGCCAAGTGACATTTGTGTCTCGCATTGTCTAGTAGACCTGTTGCAAAATTGTTTCGATTAAACCTTTGAAGTCAAAATTGGCTTTCCACCTTGGAATCACGAGTTTTTAAATAGACGCATATGATAAACTTCGAGATAACTAGTATGTGTGTGTGTCGGGGGTGGGGGTTGAAAATCTTCTCTGAAACCACACGGCCCTAAGCTTTAAAATTGTTTTGTAACTTCATCTAGTGAATCAGTTCCAAAGTATTCAAATAATGTCCCTTGGATCAAAATTGGTTACACCAGAGGGGGTCACTTGATTAACATTGATTTATGTAGGAAAATCTTTTAAAATCTTCCTCTCTGAATCTGTATGGCCAATGGTCTAGAAATTTGGTGTGTAGCTAATGATTCCCATGCTTTTTCTTTCAACCAACACTGATTTTCTTCGAATTTTTAATCATATTTTAAATGAAAAATACAACAGAAGCCATAAGAACAAAGTATAAAATTGGGAAAAAATAACACTATCTTTGATTATTACATATGAAACTAGAAACTTTGTAATTTATGTGAGTTTAAAAAACAGGTTTTGTAGTCACTGCCTGGAATTGTATGTGCACTATTCAAATTATGTGGTGATATTCAAATAAAGGTAAAACCTCAAAATTAAGGTTCACGTCTACAATCAGTTTAAAATGTAATTATTGCCGTTATATTAAGTTTATAGTTATAGAACAAAATGTTGCAATGCTGGTATTACCCTAAGTTATTGACATCATAAAGGTTAATCTCTTTCGTATCACTAAACGCACAGATGAAAAACCCAAAAGGGGAAGTTATGTCTATGCATGCCATTCTTTAATTCACCTCTTAAAACATGCGTTGTGTCAACAGACAATTCTAGAGGGATGGTTTTAGCATGTAGATACAATTTTTATAATCATAAATAAAGCAAGATTTAACGATTTTGTAAAAACACCATTTGAAAAAAAAAACATGCATGCTTCAAGTAATTATTTAATGCAAATAACACATGAGTTCACATAGTTTCTGTTGTGACTTTGCTTCTTGGTTACCTTATAATTAGCACAAACAGTGGTCTTAAGTATAAATATTTAGGTTTACTTTATGGGAAAAACACCGCAAGTAGATACTTACTCAGTGCACAAGGTCTTATTCTTGGTTAGCCTTTAATTAACACACGCTTACATGGTAACTGTCTTAAACATTGCTATTTTTTTCAAAGCAAGTAATATTTATCACAAGCAGATACCTACTCAGTACACACGTTTTGTTTCTTGGTTCACGTCTGTAGCCGGCCACACAGTCACATGTGTTTTGCAGACAGAATGTGTGCGGGAACGAGCAGTCAGCTGCGTACGCACACGTCATGCCATAATGTGCTGTTTCCAGATCAGTTCCTGCGTTCAGAAAGTGGTTCAGTTTAATTATGATGTGTAGAAAACGCTTTTAGTTTTAACATAATTTTATGATTTTAGACTGATAACACAGGTGTCTTCACACATAGACACTTGGGGTAAAGAAATAGTACTTGTTTCACAAATGCAAAGACATAAGGCACTCATATACCAAGTTTGGTGCCTGTCTGAGAACGTTTCAATAATTGCTAAAATTCACTGAAATACATTATAAATATAAAGATTGTGTAAATGAAGGAAATTTTGTGAAATTTTGGAGTTTCGTTACGAATTTTGTTGGCAAACAAGGATAACAGGTATTTTGAATTACATGAACGTGAAGATAAATAATTTCTGCGTCGCATGACATCAGTACTGTATGTGATATACATTGAACGAGAAAAAAGAAAACGCGATGTAAATCAACGCGTGTTGAATGTTTACATGTGACAAACATTTATATCTTTATATTTATAAGGCATTTCAGTGAATTTTAGCAATTATTGAAACGTTCTCAGACAGGCACCAAACTTGGTATATGAGGTCCTAATGTCTTCGCATTTGTAAAACAAGTACTATTTCTTTACCCGAAGTGTCTGTGTCTTCCCAGTATTTCACTGTGTGTTGCATTATTAAATAAGTCGAGAGCGGATATCAGGTGTAAATTGCAATTAAATGCAAGAATGGTATAAAATCCTTACCGTCTTTTTGATAATATCTAGACCCATTCCAACCTTCCAGAAGAGTGCCGTTGTACCCAACTTTGCAGCCAATGCATTCATTAGTATTTCGGTTACAAAACACACCAATGCAGCTATCATATCGGGAGCATTCATTTGCACACAACTTGCAGCTTATAACTTTTTTCACTTCAAATAGTCTAGTGTCCGCAGAGCATTTAAATCCGTCGTTTTCTGTTTGCCTCGTGTATGTAGTTATTTTTATAGCAGCAAAGGTAACACTTGAGCTATTATGTGTTACTAGCACAAATAGCATGGATATGCATTTTACTAACCCCATGTTCTTCAATAAACCAAAAATATTTTAAATTCTTTCGTTTTATAATTTATCAAATCGTTACGATTCTGTTAAATCTGTTTCATTATCAATACTTTTGATAAAAAAATTCAAAACCTACTAGGAATCGTAAATGAGATAACATTTGTATGAAGCTTGACCTTTAAAATTTTGTTGTTTGCTAAAAAAAAAAAAAAAAAAAAAAAAAAAAAAAAAAAAACAGTACTGTTACTTTCTGTCTTAACTTGAGCTGAGTTGTTTGATAAAAATATAATTCAGATATTACACTGATTAGAATAAGAAACGAACTGTAGTTATTTGTCAACACTGGTCAGTACTGACTAAAATATCGCAATTTATAAAAAAAGGTGCAACTTAATACCTGTTTTATTAAACTCCAAATTTTACAATGTAAAAGTGTAAGGAATAGAACGTGTGGATAAAAAGAGAAAAAAAATACATGTATTAAAGAATTATTTGAGTTTGGAAAAGTGTCTGCTTTTTAAACCAATTTGTTAAGAATTTAAGGCCAACATTTTAATCTGAAAAAAATTTATTTTATTTGTTTTTGTATTGGTTGAGCAGACACGGGATGTTTTTAAATTGACGATATTTTCTAACGTGCTTATTAGAATCCCCGAAAGTGTTTATTTTGTTTAAAGACAAATATTTGCAGACGCATATATGCTAAGAAAGTAAATACCAAATAATGAATTTAATCATATTACTGTTTGATCAAGATGCAATTAATACAAACGTAAATTATGTGTTTTCTGTAACGCAAAATAAAAATTATAATAAATAGACGTTTCCAGAACATGCCCTTTGACTCAATGACGTCATGAAAACTTCTTTCCCATCAAAATACTTAATTTTGTAATGTGCTTTGTCATTAATTTTAATGTGTTGACATTTAATTTTTATGAACACTGAAGATAATTGATCATGTAAAATGACCATATCACCAAAATAAGTAATTGTTAATAATGTTTCAGTCCGTCAATGTTATTACAAAGTCTAGACATGTATAAAAAAAAAAGAGTTGGAGCTTATCTAAGAATCTTTTGACTTCACATATTCAAACGCTTTAGCAACGATTATGGAGGACTATCACCATGGCTGATGACATGCTATATTTTACCTTTCATATTTCAACAGGATGTATTTTGTTTTACTTATTTTCTTTTGAGTTTTTTTTTATTGTGCGTGCGTGCTGCTTTGTTAGACAAGCTATGTATACAGACGCATCGCTGTAATTTTTTCATTATATTTATTCAGTTGAAAAATCATTTTACAACTTGCAAAGTGCTTCTGTTTCATAAAATATCCTGTTTTACTGCTAGTATATGTACATGTACCTAATATTCCATGTTTATTATTTGATCCAACGTTTTACATTTCATTGAATCTCGACTCATTTGCCATTTTTTTTTTCTTTTCAATCTATATTATTTTCTGTCGAATTATGAATTGTTACCTATTATAATGAAAGATCTTCGTTGTGTTATACATATGTTATACATTTATGCAGTGAACTTATGTACAATTTGAATTATATGGTAGAAAATATGGCCCCGGATTGGTACAAAAAAAATCAACTAAATTAATGAAATGCTCTCCTGCCAAACTTGGTTAAAATTGGCATACATTACAATAAAGAACAACAGCATCACATAATTTATCATATAGCTTAGGACAGTACAGGGCAGCTTTGCTTTATTCAGTTGGTCTCCTTTATCTGAACTACAGCACTGTGCATTGTTAATGACTGATTGCTTAGAGAAGTAACCTCTTTCACTGGGGAAGAAATTCATGTAAGAGTACATAATTGGATATAAGATGTTAATATCAAAAGTTGAGAATGTTCTTTTTATAAAGTTTTATAAAATCTTACACTGCCGAACATTTTACTTTCAATAAATTGATTTATTACATACTTATAAATGAAATACTGAGAAATATTGATGAAATAAAATGCGTATTTTCGTTTTCCGTATTTTCACTATAAAAAAATATTTTTCGCTGCAGTGAAACATATTTTCCATATTATTACTGGTGTCTTGCCGGACTTCTTTCTTCTAAATTCAGCCAATACACAAAATTAAAGGAGAATTCTTCCGAATCTTAAGGTCAAAAAAGAGAGAGTTGCCAGTTGCCAATTCGGTTAATGATAATTATTCATCAAACATATCGAATTGGCATCTGACTGCCAATTGACAGTTGACGGTTCGAAAATTTTGAGAAACTGGTAGCTATCTACAAATTCAAATAAATTTGAATTGGAAGCTGGACTATGAAGTTGGCTGCCCGTTGCCAGTTGCCAATTAAATTGGCAACTGTAACTGGCAACTGGTAGCCAACTTCACGCACATGTTGTCGCTAAATCTAATGTTACTATTCACTTGCCAAGTGGATGCAATTCCCGAACTTCCAAATGTCTAAATGGAAAGTTAGGGCAGATTACAAAGGGTTTTGACATGCTTTAAAAGATTTAATTAGATATAATTATATTCTCACTGCACAAAATCTCGATTTAGTGTATCCCAGGGGCTTTTCATTGTCATTTTAAATATATATTTTCTAAGTTCATAGGTGAATTGTATTTACTTCAAATTTGGATTTTTTCTTATACTTCATTTTTTTCAGAAATGAAATATTTTTTCCGTACCTTTTTTTTTTGCTTTTAGGGACCACACTTGTCCAGTTTATGTGAAAATTTTATAAGAGCTTTGCAATGTCTTTGCACTGAAATCTAGTGGCTGTACATCCTGATTATGACCGACATATTTGTTTTATACTTGATAATAGTAATTCATAAAATGGACACTTCTTGGCAGTCTGTTACATATTCGAACATAAAAAACGGTTTTATTTAAGAAATGTTCCATACCAACCATATTCCCTGAAAATTGTATTTAATTTTTGCTGAACTATCATTTATTCTTTGTTGACAGATTTTCACACAGGACAAATAAAAGGAAAACCTGTCCGTAAATGTAATTTGTCGACAAATTAGACGTCATTTTAACATAACGAAACACACTTATTTAAACTATCTTTAAACATCGGTGTACAAAAATAGAACGACATAGTTCACCATAGAAAGCTGCTGAAAACAAATCTTAAACGGAAGCTATAAACAGTCTGTGCAACTATTTACACTTGACAAAAAATATTGTTATAATTTACAGTTTTTTTCTTTATCACAGTCTCAGTCAATATCTCAGAGAACGGGCCTGTATGAGGATGAAGTAGTCATAGCAAGAAAACATTCTGACTAAAGTTTAAATTTAATTTTGTTACCACTCTTAGTTTGTTGTTAGCTGTAAAAGGTTTATGTTCAGTTGTACATCTCTTAAAATAGTGTGTTCTCAAATATATTGGTAAAAGTTTATTCCTAATTCCTGTATTCCCCATCAAGTAAACTGTATCTCTTCCATGCACATAGCGCCCATCTGTATCAAAATGGATTGGAACTGGTGACGTAGAATGCAAGCGTTCTCTGTGTTCTTGATAAGCCTCATTAAAATTCATGGGCATTTCGGAATTTCGCGATTGCTTCCGCTGATATTCTGAAACGTCATAGTAAATCTCATTGTCTCCAGTAAGATGCTTGCTATGTCTTTTATTTGGTGGACTCCACGGATAAGTCCTCTGCGTTTTTGCCGATCTACTGACGTGTGCCGATGAATTGACATTCCCTATTTTAGTCCTAGGTTTAAGACTTACAATTTTTGCACTTTTCCTTTCTTCCAACTGGATCAATTTCATTTGCATATCTTCAGCCACTTTCATTAGCAAAGTATTTTATCTTTACCCAACTGTCTCGCATTGACTGTGCCCTGGTTGTCCTAAGTTGACTCATCATATTCCCCTGACTGGAAGTTTTTATTCTGTTTTTCGCCTTTTGTATCAGCATATCGTCTCGGAAGTTGTTATTGAGCGTCTGTCAATTTTTAGCATATTGTTTATTTGGACATTCTTGTCTTCAGATGACTGGATAGCTTTTTGGTAAATTTCGTTGTACGCTCCCTGTTTGTCAAACTGTTTTGGTGGAATCCAGTTTTGGTATCTCTCGGGTAAATTGCTCATTTTAGGTAGCATACTCGATGTCCCAGTAGAAACCATATCTGGTAAATGTTCATCACCATTTTGCTTTTGGACTTCCTGGATATGTCCAGTTTCATTGGTCTGCTTAGCTTTTGGACTTCCTGGGTATGTCCAGTTTTATTGGTCTGCTTTGCTTTAAATGTCTTCTTCGCTGACCTTTGAGAATCTGGTGCAGGTGAATCTTGTTTTTTTTTTATTGTCACATTTGTGTCCAATGCAGACTGATGTATTGCTTTGTTGTTGTCTATTTTGTCTTGGAACATTGCTCTTGCCTCATCGACGGAATCATTTTGCTAGGTTGCTAGGCTCCCAGGCTGCTAGGATAGTTAAGCAACTTTGAAATCTCGTGATCATTTCGTTTACATTTCATTCAAATAAAGTTCATATGTAGAAAGAGAGGTGGATAGATTTCAGGGCGTTTCAGTATTTTATATAAACTTTACTGTTCCAGAAACTGGATAGCATAGAAATCCATTGATTGTTTCGTATTCATTTTTTCTGATCTGTCATTCTAATACATGTAGATTACGATTTACATGGATTTTGGGGCGTCTCAAACTAACTCGAACTAAAATCCATGCAGAGAGATACAAAGGTTCAGCTGTCCTACCAGACTTTGTGTCTAGTAACTTTAATGTCTAACTTTTATAAATTGCATAATTTAAAATGAAAAAAGAACATCACATAATTCAACATATAGCTTATGAAACTGTGACAAGGCAGAAAAAAAGAACAGGACAGCTTTATGTTATTGAGAAGGTCAGACTTGGTAATGACTGATGGGTTAAAGCAGTTACGTTTTTCACTATGCAACTCTTTTTCTAGTATAATTCCATGTGAAAGTAAATAATTATATATGGTTTCGGTATAGTGCAAGATACAAACCGTTTTTACTCATATGCTAAATTTTTGTTGTACTTAAATATTATTGTCAGTCTGTCATGAAGTCTGCCTTTCTGTCATTAAAGGACTAACCATTTACATGAACGGTAATGTATATTTTGTTTAATAACCATTTAATATGTCAATATTACAAAATTCACTTCATGCTTGATATTTAAGCTGCCAACATAAAAAAGTCCCGAGGATTATTTATGAAACTGAAGCCAAATTGGCATTGTTTGTATGTGACGTGACTTCAACTTGTTTCACAATTCTTTCAGATAACTATTTCATTTGTCTGTGTGGTCGTCCTGAGATAAAGAAAATATTCAACTTTCATTCATTCATTCATTCATTCGTTCGTTCGTTCGTTCGTTCGTTCGTCCATCCATTCATTCGTTCATTCATTCGCACTCTATTTTTATTCTTACAATACATTTAAACTAAAAGATGACAGCAAAAAAAAAACTATTTGACTATGTAATAATGTCGTTACGGAGGTATACAACAGTTTGGTCATACTTCTAGGTCTGCTAATTATATGTCGTAAACATATGTCGTCATCATGGGTCAGATCAAATACTTTTCAGAACAGTACTTCAACAGACTTCTGAAGTTGATTGACTCAGAAAATTATACAAATACATACGATTTGCGACTTGCTGAAACAACATTTTTATGTTTCTACTGTATTAAGAAATTCTGTAATGTTTACCACGACTAGTTCTTACTAACACGGACACGATTTACTTTGACCTTAATGTAATCTTGATTTTTCTGACTGATAAGCTGTATCTAATAACCAGTGTAGTAACCTGGCCTATGAGGTCAATCTGGGACACCCATCCAAGCACTAACTATGCATAACGTTGCTTAACTTGGCAAACGTTCCAGACACTCCAACCATGTCGCTAAAGAGCTAGCCCAACAGAGAGACTGTTGGAAAATGCCTTATATACCCGGTGTCCACTATACTCCTCCCCTCTTTAACCTTTAGGAGCTGGGCATCTACTGTAAAGTTCCCTACAGAGACTCCATTCCGCTCCAACTGTGCAAGGGACTCAATTCCTACTGCACCCCCAGTGCACACAGGCACTAACCAAGGTAAAGAGCCGGCGAAGATTCGTAGAATCCCACCGCTGCCACCAATGTAATAACCTGGCCTATGAGGTCAATGTGGGACACCCATCCAAGTACTAACCATGCATAACGTTGCTTAACTTGGCAAACGTTCCGGACACCCCAACCATGTCGCTAAAGAGCTAGCCCAACAGCGAGGCTGTTGGAAATGCCTTATATACCCGGTGTCCACTACACCAGTAATGTGTTATCTAACAATCAATGACTCTGACCTACTCATTTAAAATATCGCAACTGTAGTTTTCTTTAAAAAAAACTGACAAATTTTCAACTCTCTGGTATGATAGGAGACGTTTATTCAAAATTAAGATATTTAATTGGTTAATGTGACCTTGACACTGAATATTTCAAAATTCGAGCTTTTACTAATTACCATCGTTTTCATTTAAATATATTAATACTTCATAAAGTTTTACTCCCATTTAATAAACTTGAAAATGGTTAAAATCTTCTATGACTGACATTGTCAAAATATTATTTACGACTTCACGACTTTGTATACTGGAAGGTATATTTAAGAAGTAATAAATCCTAGCCGTGAATGTAACTTAGATTTATAATCACGGGTAGGAGTGCAAATGCGTAATAATTAGATCACGAGTCCGTTATGGCGAGTGATCTTATCTAACGCATCTGCACGACTAACAGTGATTTAATCTACATACTCTCACGACAAGGATTTATCATTTCGATTCTAACACCTTTCAAATTTATTTTTGTCATGAAACTTTATTTTCGTAGGCGGAGCTTAGTAATGTTGTTCTGTTAATGGCTGTTCTTTTTTACATTGCGTAATGAATACTTTTGAAAGACGTCAAAATATGTCATTAAAGTAACAACTTTTTTCAAATACATTTTTAATCTTAGCAATACCTTCTAAAATCTTATAACCATCGTCACATTAACCCAGTATTTGGGACAAAATCCAATCTTGTGTATATAAACGACGACGATAAATGACGTAAAACACAACTGTCAAGATGGCGGGACGCTGAAAACTTAAAAATATGAATTTCAAACTATTCTCAACGTTAAACCTACTAATTGTTATTAAGGTTGAAATCTATCGAACCTAAACTGACTTACCTGAGGAGAGGTACAAATGTGTAGAATTCTTCAGATTAGAAGATGTAACGTTCACAGTTTTACTGAATTTTTGATTATGCTGCATTTCGGCTGCATTTGAAAATTGCAGCGATTCATAAAACTGAGTGTGTTTTCGGCATTTATCTTGATTCAGCATGTAGCTTTGCCATCTTGAACTCAGCATTTTAGCACAGACTGTAAACGATAAAACAAATATGGTGTGATCGTGCAGTTTCATTAATATTTAAATAAGTTGTGTGTTGTTGTAGTTAAATATATATTTCTTACATTAGCGGTCAATATACCTTTTTTACTGATCTCTTTTATAATCTATTATTGTACGTGATAGTTTAGTGATCTAGATTAAGTCGATGTAAACATATCACGTATGTGTATATCATATGTCAATATATAAGCCTCTATATCACATTTTAATTTTAATCTACAAATTTTATTTGATTACTGTTCTGTCTGACAACTGACACATTTTAAACCTGAAAACATATCAGGTTAATGTGACATTAATTTTGGTGCAACATCTGTGGAAAAATGGTCTCCATAGCAAAAGCCTGCTCTCTCGTGATTGTCTTCGTTGTTTCGGTTGTCTGTGGATTTGTTTTGCCTTACTTAGTATTGAGATTCTTGCGTAGGAAATACGATTATTCGTCGGGTGTTTTCAATACAGTTTTAAGCATACTGAACTGTTATTCTGGTGGCGTGTTCTTTTCAACATCCATTTTGGCTTTGCTTCCCGAGGCCCGTGAACAGCTGGGAGAAGCTGAGGTATCGTTGAACAACATTGACAATTATCCCTCAGCGGAATTAATTACTGGAATCGGATTTTTATCAATATTGATAGTAGAAAGTGTTACTATTGCTTGTCATAAAAAACATAAGAAGGATAACAACTGTTATGACGTGTCATTAAAAGAGATATCCAACAATGCCAATCAAGGTTTGCCCGTGTCTGCTGCCTCCGTTTCGACAACAGAACAACAGGATATTGAAGTTTATAAGCAGTCGGACGAGATAGGCAAACATGAATTGAGTGAGAACAGAGGTATGGAAGAAATGTATGGAGAAGGAATGACAAATCTGCGAAACTTTATAATGTTGCTAGCACTTTCCATTCATATGATTTTCGATGGGTTAGAATTAGGTCTTCTTCAGAAAGAAAATAAAGTGTGGTCAGTTCTTCTCGCCCTTAGTATACACAAAGTTTTAATTTTGTTTAGCATGGGTGTGAAAATATGGGAAAGTACCACGTTTGCTAAGTTTGCGATGGCGATGATGTTTTTATCAGCGGTATCACCGGTTGGAGTTGGTATCGGAATACTGATGACGTCACAAAATGAAAGTTTAACTGTATTGCGGATATCTGCAATTCTTCAATCGTTCGCCGTAGGAACATTTATTTATGTTACCTTTTTCGAAATTCTGCTAAGAGAGTTTATCTCTGCAGAAGGAAACAGAATTTTCAAAACCATCTCAACAGTTTCTGGGTTTGCTTCGTTTGCTGTAATCAGCTATCTCATGCCCGGGTAGCATCTTCATAAAGAAAAAAAAAACAAACAGCTGGATGACTTCACCTAAGGTTAAGGTTATATTTGAAAATTGAAGTGTTTATCCTGTTTAAGCCATTTTAGCACATTGACAATCTACCATCAATGGTGAAACTTACTCAGCTTTTTAATGAACTTTCAATGTTCATAATAGAATTTGGGTAGATCTAGAAAGAAGAAGACAAAAACTATATTAAACAGGTGATGTATGTCACTAAGAGAAAACAGATTGCCAGTAAGAGAAGTTCGTTTTTAAACATTGAGAAATAAATGAAACTGGTGTTGTGAATTTTCATACTGGCAGTTGTTAGATGAACCAGATTGAAATACATGTATACATACATTTGTCGTGAAAAGCATAAATTCGACGATATAATAATGTCGTGAAAAAAATATATTCTCCGTACGTTGATTACATATTAGATAGCTTTCATTGTTGCATGGTCCTTATGTAAAAATATTCGACTTCTGTCCATAAAGTATGTCGCTCTTATTACAATGTTTCGGAACATGTTTTTTCATGATCTGAAAAGAGTTTATAAAAGGTATCAATACAATGTATTTAATAAAAGAATATTGTTTCAGCATGTAAAGAATTTCGTCATTTATTAGTCTTGAAATTCATTAAAGTGCTAAACTGTCAAAATGTATTGTCTTCTTTCCACCAGAGACTATGATTTTGTAATATGTTTGACATAATCCTTTCTAAGGGTATTTCATGATCACCCATGATTTTATCAAAAATGAATCAATACAACTTCAGAGTGCTTTTAACATACACGCGCGCACGCACGCAAGCTCGCACGCGCGCGCAAACACACCTACAGAGAGAGAGAGACAGACAGACAGAGACAGAGACAGAGAATGGGATATAGCTAATGAGAAAATACACAAAATACACATCGGTCATACACAGATGTCTTAGTGCGTGAAGGCAAAGGGAGTTGTGATTTTTCTAGATGCCCGTAATTAGTTTGAAACGAAAACACATTTTAATTCGAAATACCAATTGCAGATTCTATGCCGTTGTATATTGTGAGATACAGCTATATATTTAAAAAGTGTATAGTTAAACTAGTTGTTTAGTTTTTCAAAACTTCATTAAAATGTTTATAACAAAAAAAAAGTTGTATATGTTGTATGACTGAGGTGTTCCGTAAAGGTAAACCTATTTCATCTGCCCTTCTTGAACGTAATCAAAACTCGTGACAATTTTATTGCTATAGCGCCTTTGCTATTGTATCGTTTAATGTATAACGTTCAATATGTATCATAGTGCCTTTATTCTAGACCTACTCTAACATATCAGTAAAGGAATGTGCATTTGAAATACATACTGTGTTGATATAATTGTTCTTGTCCTCGCCTTTATAAAAATGCTAGATAAGGACCCGCGTAAGGGTGGGCTAAGTATGATATGAGCATTAGTTACACATGTAGCAGGCTGGTTTTCGCATGACATGTTTTATTGTAACAACAAAGTAGAGAATATTACACTATTGATTTGACTTCTTTTCGAACACTGTCTCAAAGGGGAGAACGATTGAAGAGGTAGGTAAAGAGGTAACGAAGGACCTGAGCCTTTGCTTTGTTTTTCAAAATTACTTTTTAATCAAGCCAGCAGGTTCCCAAATACATGAAGATATATAAGGAAATATAAGTACCGCCCCTGAAGGCCATCTGAACGATATGAATTTCACAATTTATATCGGAACATTTATGTTTGATTATTTCAAATCGGTCAAGGTGTTTGTTACGAGTAAAGGAAAGAAGTAATCATAACTAAGTTTAACATACCTGCAGTACTTTGATTTAATGAAACAAAATTTAGTTCAACAACTAAAAATTTAACAATGAAACAATAACGACTTACAATGTGATGTTTTCTAATCTAAAATAACTTAATTTTCACTTATAGTCCGACCGACGCACCCTGCTGAGATTAGTTATTTAATGTTGTGGAGGATAGAGAAAGATATAAAAGCGCCCCATTCCAGACACCCTTGGCACGTTTGCATGCTCAGTGTACAGCACTGACACATGGGACCTCGGTTTAACGTCTCGTCCGAAAGACAATTAGTAATGTTAGTGGAGGAGCGGAGGATCAATCTCGCGACCCCTGGGGTTACCAGTCTAGCGCGTTACCACTGAACCACTGATCCACTCCAATATCTATCTATTTGATTTTATTCATCGTCGGTACCGGTTACTCAAATGACCGACGCCCCCTGCAGAGATTAGTTATTTTATGTTGTGGAGGATGGTACGAGATACAAAAAACATCCCATTCCAGAGACATCCCTGGTTCTTTTGCATGCACAGTGCACAACACTCATACACGGGACCCTGGTTTAACGGCTCGTCCGAAAGACAATTAGAAATGTTAGTGGAGAAGCAGGATCGATCTCGCGATCCCTGGTTACCCGTCCAGCACGTTACCAGTGGACCACTGATCCGCTCCAATATGAGAGTAAAGTAAAGCAAAGTTTCAAATGTTTATGACTCAATGTAAAATCTGCTCGAGAACACCAGTTACTTAAATCATGTATGTTGATACTGTACATCTTTTTACTCAAAATATACGCACTAGTATTGTAAAGCATTAATTGTTTACAGCATCCATAAAAACTAGGTTCATGCTGTTGTTGTTGTTTTGTTGTTCTTAGAACGGACTTAATGGCGTACGGATGATAAGTGGGATATCAAATATGTCGAGAGGAAAACATTCCCATATGCAATGGAGTGTTTAAAATGCGTCCACGCCCAACCGATGGGACGGAAATATTTTTCTAATCCCTTAAAATTTTACAATAGTAAAACATAAAGTGACATTTCAGTCTTGATAACATTTGTACGAAATGCCCCTGTTTGTTTAAGATTTGTCAAAATATTGCAGGAATTCGTGTTAGAAATCCAAATATTTCGCTGAGAGACCCTCTTCGCCCATACTCGCCCTGTCTAACACGCAACCATTTGCCATAGAACGACTTATACATGTCCGCAAACACCTTTTTGGCCGTTGAAGTACGGGCCTTGAAAAATCTTAAGATAAAAATGTCTGCCTCTAACAAACATAACCCTTTCATATTTTCTTAACATCTTCTAATTGCCATCACGTGTAAATTTTCCCGGATATATTCATATGTGATGCTGTAAAGGCGGACAATCATGGCTTTTGAAGTTATCCGCTGCGTTCACGGCACAGTACGGAAAATACGCACGCCCAGTTCATGACGTCACAGTTTGCAAAGGTGACCATGGCGTACGTCTTTAGGCATATGAAAAAGGTAACTTGCATGTTGAAATTATCTTCAATTTCTCATGTGTTGCCGTGAAATACATACGATTGACTAATTGATTGCTTGCAAACCTTATTCAATTCATGAATACCTTTTGGATCATAGATCTTGTTAGAATCTCCCTTTCCAGCAAGTGGGTGGGGTAACAGACATTGCATCTGTTCTAAACCATGTATGAGTTTGATTGCGCTAGTATGTAACGAAATGGCAGATATAATTTCATGTGCTCTTTTAAACATTAGCTTTACTCACCTTTTATTTTAAAAAGGCTTGGTTTTGCTGGTCTATATATTAAGCGTAGCATTTCGATGATGTTCTGTTATGTTGTTGAGGCATAAAAAAAACCAACAACATATGTTAAGGTTTAAAAATATTTCATTACCAAAACTTAACATATGTCTTAACCATTTCAATTATGAGAAACCAATTTATTAGCAAAAAAGTTTTTATCTGTGATGTCTTGTGATTTTTCATCCATTATTTGTTTTACTGTTTTCAGAGTGCTATTGGGCTGTCATGCCCAGCAAGATACATTCACATTTCTGCTGTAGCAACACAGAAGGTAAAGTTAGATTGTCATCCCCTGTGGCTGCAATGATCATTTTTATGAAAATGCTTATCTTCCTTCCAAAATGTGTTAAAAAGATGTAAACAGAGTATAACTTAATAAGAATGACTTTGCAGAAGAAGCTTATTATTTTCAACTAGAACTGGTGCGCTTCATTTGAAAACTTAAATTTAAAATCACTTTTTTCACTAAGCAGTTATTTGAAATATTGATTCTTTTCAGTGTCTTTTATCCCTAATTCAATGGCTTTAGGTTATTTTGTTTGAAACCTCAGGTTGCTATGAGCAGATTTGAACAGGATCAATACATAGATTATGACAAGATTTCGAACAGAGTTGACATCGTAAAGCAGAGACTCGCAAGACCACTGACTCTTTCAGAGAAAATTCTATATGGACACTTAGATGATCCAAAGAATCAGGTATATATGACGGGCATTAGCTCAGTCAGTTTTAAATGAAGATTTAAAAGTTATTTACTTCCTCAATAAGAGTAATAAATTAACTTACATGTTTGCACTAAAACATTAGACATAATGATAATCATACCTTCAAAAAAGACACAGAATTGGACATTTGTAGTGAGTATCATTCTGTAGTGCATTCATAATAGAACGAAGTTGCTTGGATTTTTATTTTTTACCTAACTTAATTTCTTGATAACATTTTACTTTGTCAAAAAGACATTTTTTACATGCATGATGTTTATCCATATAATTACAATATTTTGATATGAACTGAATGTATCCAGGTAAGATATGTAAGAATTTAACCACATAAGTGAGAGATATGTAATAGATTTTTCCATATGATAAATTTTTTTTTTTTTTCTAGGACATTGTGAGAGGTGAAAGCTATCTTAAGTTACGTCCAGATAGAGTGGCTATGCAAGATGCCACTGCACAGGTATGCAAACGTGATAGCTTTAAGACTTTCAGTCACTCTGAAAAGTTAAAGAAATTGTCAGACATTCTGTCTGAAAAAAAAAACATTTGAACTATAAGAAAATCTGTCGGACCAAATGTCACATGAGAAAGGAAGCAATTAGCAGTCCTGATCTTTCATGTATATCTGCACTAGTACACCCAGAAACATGCTTTTTAACAAACAGTCAGTATCTGAGAGCTCTAATGGACACTTACACACATAAAATGAAGTTATCTGGAAATAAACCAGTTTTGCCTTAGTTTATAAAATTTCAGTTCTGCATCTTCTGTAATACAACAACTCTGTGAAAATCTATTTTTAGGAAGTATGATCTTTGTCCAAGTAGTCACATCTAAATTATAATTGCATTCTCATGAATGTATAAGGATATGTCCTGTATTTGGTATGAAGTTACACTTGTGTAATTGGAAACTTTAAGAAGTATATGCCTAAGGAAAAAATTATAAAGTAAGGTTGTTAAATGCTTGTGCAGCCTGCTTTAAAATCATCTTACTTAATCCTTCGGCCAGATACTGTTCAAGAATCTGTGAATTCTATAGCAGTGATGAATGTTTAAAATTCTATTCTTTATACCCCAAGATAGAATATATGGGATTCATATATTGGATTCATGTCTGTAGGTCAAACAGTCTTACAGTCTTTAGACAAAATTTGTCCGCACTAATGCTTAGATTTAAAAAAAAGAAATGTAAAGTACCAAGTCTACTTGTGCATATCGTCAAGTTCCACTCTGATTATTTTTCATTCTGTAATTGCCTTTGATTTTTTTTTAAATGCTTCAGTTTGTCTTGACTGTTTCTCATCAACTATTAGTCAGATTTTAATAATACTTTGCAAGAATCATAAGTACCAATTCTAGTTGTGCATGTTGTTAGGGCATTACCCAGCCATGATTTTTCAATGAGTTATGTTTTTTTAACAAATTTTTCCAGACTATTTCTCAGGAACTGTTTGTCAGATTTTAATAATACTTTGCCAGAATCATAAGTATTGAGTCTAGTTATGCATGTCATTGTTGTGTTCCAGTCCAATGAATTTTCACTGAGTTATGTCCCTTTAATATTTTTTTTTACACATTAAGGATAAGTTGACTGTATAGATATGAAAATGAAATTTACTGTGTCAAGGTGGTATCTGGGTATTCATCACATTTAGTGATAGCTCTTGTTTATGATCTAAAAATATTCATCTTCACTAGGGGTCATATTCATAAAGCTTCTTAGTAAAAACTGTAGTCTTTTTCTTAAGTTACAGTTTTTTTTCTCAAATATCCCAATTCAAGAAACAAGAAAGAATTGAAAGCAGCTTCAAATGGATTTGCAAAATTTTGACTTGCCAAACACAAAAAAACTTAAGATATTTTTAACTATGGCACCAGCTTCACACAAAAAGATTTAAGGATAAAAAAGATACCTCTGTTTTGCCTGTTCATTTATTTAAGAACTCTGGTAAGTAGTTTTTCTCTTTTGAGGTCTAAATATGAAAGAAAGAAGACCTACCGTATGTGTAAACAATTCTCTTATTTACATGGCTTTTGTTCCAGATGGCATTATTACAGTTCATTTCAAGTGGTTTGCCAAGAGTGGCTGTACCATCTACAGTACATTGTGACCACTTGATAGAAGCTCAAGTTGGTGGTGAAAAAGATTTAGCTAGAGCTAAGGTAACATTTTTTTTTTGTATGCCAGCTTTATAACAATTTTCATGTGAGTTTTGAAGCTGATAGTTATTAAAGGTGGCCAGTAGTAACTTAGGCATAGATCAACTGGTCTGTATTAATAGTAGAAAGGCTTAACATTCACTTTGAAGAGTTTGGAAAAAGATTAAAATAGGCATGTGTTTTGTAAAAAAAAAGTGAGGATTACTTGTAGCTTTGTTTATTTTTCTTTTCTTAATAGCTGGTAAGTTTTTTAGAGATTTTGCAGGCAAGAATTCACTTGAGATAAGCTAACTTTGTCTATTTAGGATTTAAACAAAGAGGTGTATGATTTCCTGTCATCAGTCAGTGCCAAGTATGGTGTTGGTTTCTGGAAACCAGGAAGTGGTATTATTCATCAGGTAAGATGCTAAAGTAAATATTGACGTTTTTTACCATCAGGCTGTTTAATATGTTACTTAACAGGCCTTGTACTTGACAAAATTCTGTGTGTTAAATTTGTGACTTGAGCAACTTAACCATTGACCTTATGTTATACAGTAGTGTATGCAGAAATAGTAAGTGATCATCTATTATAGTATGCATTGTTGAGAGATACAAAAATTTCCTGAATGAAATCAGTTTATATGGTGATTTTTGTAGGGAAAATATATTTTATAAACAGAGTTACTGTCAAAAAGCTATTCTTTCAAGTCATTTGCAACATGATCATTTTTTCATAGCATGTTTCATGCAAATCAAAAAATAGAGGAGTCCAGCGAATGTTGTAACTTTGTTCTAATATGATTTAATTGATTCGATTGTATTCCCTAATATGTGAAAGAGCAGATTTATAAGAAATATTCTTTTTATTTTTAATGTGGATTTTGTTTTGTTTTGGGAATTCTTTGCAGAAATCACTGGAGTAATTGCATTAGATTTTATACTTTTGGTGAAGTCTTCCTCATCTGTAGGTGGATATTATCTGATATTGTTTGTAGAAAAGCATGTCATTTTTATGTTGTTGTTACTTTAACAGATAATTCTGGAGAATTACGCATTCCCTGGAGCACTTATTATTGGTACAGACAGTCATACCCCTAATGGCGGAGGGTTAGGAGGTCTGTGTATCGGTGTTGGTGGAGCTGATGCTGTTGACGTCATGGCAGATATCCCATGGGAACTCAAATGTCCAAAGGTTTGTCTTGTTGGAAAGTGGCTTCTAAAATTAAAGTCAGAAATGAAGTTTTCAGCAACCATTCTTATGGCAATTCAAGTAATAAGTGAATGGGGGAGGGGACGGCACCCAAAATTTTTTAATTGTTGGTCATGGGGTGAACTGGAAATTAAAAATTATGCATAGTGGGGGTCCTTAAAAAATCGTAATTATGGGTCATGGGTCTTTGTCAAATACAAAAATTATTGGGATGGGGTGAGGTCCATAGACCCATATTAATTTAATAATTAATTCAGTGAAAAAAATATCGATGTTGTATTACTTTTGCCTGCTGGGTGTTTAAGACTCATGCAGAGATTAGTCATTACCAACATTCATTAGTTGCCTCCCTTCTGTTCGTAAACACCATGGCGGATGAAAAATCATGGAAAAGTGGTCAATAGACGACATCATGAAATGGGCTTGGGTATCTTGAAGCAAAATTTAGAGTTAATACATTTTTCATATCAATATATACCTGGTATCAGAAAAAAATAATCAAGCTACTATGGTACTATGGAAGTCCATCGCTTCATAACTGTACCTGTGTTTGGACCTGTCAGTTTTTGGACATAAACTCACCATGCAAAAACCACAATAATTCAATGCTGGAAAGATAAAGCAGCCTTCTTTCTTTAAAAAATTAATATGCCCAGTGGGGTTTTCACAAAAAAATAGACAGGGTATGTGGATATATTGTAAAATTCATATTTGTGGGAGATGGGGTTTCAAGAAAATGAATAAAGCTGGGTGGTGGGTCTGATAATTTATTTATATTTATGGGTGGTGGGGGTGGGGGGAGTCTTAAAAAAGTGTCGTCCCCTCATTACTGGAATTGCCCTTAGGATGAAATTCCCCAGTCTGGAGAGTTTTAGGACTGCAGTGTAAATAGGCATTTGAAACCTTACCTGTGTTTGATTGTTTTTCCTTAAGGAACAACTGGTTGAAACATTGCCATAAAAGAAATAACTAACTCTTCTCACAGATGTCTTAAAATAAGCTTCCATCACACCATAAGTATTTTATTCTGTAGCTTTAATGACACCATAGTGACCTTGGCTTCATAGGTTTGATATTTTACTGAAGAATCCATTTAGCATAACATAAAGTGGCTGTAAAATATATGATTTCTTTTTTTACTGTTTTCAGGTGATTGGTGTGAACTTGACAGGAAAGATGAGTGGTTGGACCTCCCCTAAGGATGTCATATTGAAGGTAGCTGGTATTCTCACAGTTAAGGGCGGTACAGGAGCTATTGTAGAGTACTTTGGACCGGGCGTTGATTCAATATCATGCACAGGTAAGCATTGTATGGTTCTGTATAGGTATATATCATATATGATTTGTATCATATTTATGCCCTAAAGAGTTCTATTAAAAACAGTGAGTAAATAAATATTTATGCGTAATTACCATATTTTTGTGGGAAAAAGGACTATAAACGTCCAAAAACATTTTTTGCACCCCATATAAGTTTGAAATATGAGGTAGTACAGAACTTGGCAAATTACTTCAGCAAACTTGTTGATATGAATAACTAAAGTTTCATTAGTTAGACCAGTCTTAAAGTGGTCCTATTAGTCAGTCCAAGTTGTGGGTCTCATTTGTTACAAAATTTTATAGTTTAGTTCTGTCAAATTGCTCGTATCTGCATGATTTAAAACAATGAAAGTGGTCTTACTAGCACGACATTCCTGTTCATTGATAACTGTTTGAATTTTTTAGGAATGGGTACAATATGTAACATGGGAGCTGAGATTGGTGCTACAACATCAGTCTTCCCCTTCAATTACAGAATGCAGGATTACCTCAATGCTACAAACAGAAAAGGTAAGAAAAATCACAAGTTTCATTTGTTATGTCCATAAATGTTTAATACTCAGTCATGTTAGCTTAGTTTTTCAGACATTCTAATGTATACAGGTGTATACAAGACTCAGAATTTTGAGAACTTGTGCTGACAAAAAAAGTTTTGACATTGTCAAAGAAGTGTTTATACTTATTATTAACCATTAAAGCTATTAATGTAGAACACTGGTCATATGTTTTTTTTTTTATATTTCTTCTGTTGGCCAGTGTCTGCTATAATACATAGTGCTAGGTACATCTTGTACCACAGTGATAAAGGACAAGTAATCATAGAAACAATAAATGTCTTTGTAGTCTGTTATGGAAACAGAAGATGAAGAAAATGTTAAGTGTAAATATAACTTTTGCAGAGATTGCTGATGAGGCCAACAGAAATAAGAACCTACTGTCAGCCGATCCAGGTGCCAAGTACGACCAGATCATTGATATCAATCTTGACTCTGTAAGTCCTTTCATTAACATTTATTTTGGTTTACCTGTTCATCATAGCAAATGTCAGCCTAAACAGAACAAGGTCTCTTGATATTTTGGTATTTCTCCTTATTTCCATACCTAATTACACCAGCCCTACTGGAACAAGATACATTGACTATGTTTATCCATTTGGTAGAGTAGTTTTTTTTATTGCACTGTTTATCAACTTGGATTTAGTTATCTTTTCACAAACCTAGTCAGTCTAGCTAGAATTTGGGATTTTCTCACATTCAAAATGTTTTCATCCAGTCTGGACATTTTTTTGTTTTGTTCCAATTCTGTCAGCATATTTGGGCTAAAATACTGCTAAAATCTCAAGTAATCCTTTCAGCATTGAATTAGGTTGAGTTAAGCCTGGTTTCAGTTTTTCACTATGGTGGATTTAGTGAAATCATACTGTTACTACTTGTTCTTCAGTTGGAGCCAAGTGTGAATGGTCCTTTCACTCCAGATTTGTACAACCCTATATCTAAACTGAGAGAAACAGCAAAAGAGAAGGGTTGGCCTCTGGATATAAGAGTTGGTAGGTTAAATCTTGACTTTTTCTTCAAATGTTTGACAAAATTTTCTGTCTTTTCAAAGACTGTCTGTTCTCACTTAACATGTCAGATCTGTTGCAGTTCAAAAACCTTTAGACATTGTAATATTGGTTCAGATTTGAACTTTGTTTTTAGATTCTGAATGCAAAATTGTCTACTTGGCCACTTTCCTCAAAGGTCTCACTGTTTGAGAAAGGGTAGTTATATGTGGATTGAATGTTTGGTCCTTAAATTTTGTAAGTGAAACAATTTTATATAACTTGATACGAATATTTGTATTATAACTTATTGTGATAATTATTGGCATTGACATGTTACCATGAAAATCAGTGGAGTTGGCCCAGTTCAAGACAAAATTTCCAACTCATGCAGACTTCCTATTACAAAATATTGTGATGATCAATTAAATGTTACTATGGGCAAAAAGCTTATTACAAATCACCTATCAATGACCAGAATTTTGTACCTACCACCAAAACAAATCTGTTGATGCAAACATTTGAAATAACATTTACCACTCAGAAGTTCAGTGATCTTTTAGCAATATAGTAATTACCTAATTCAATATCTTTCTTAATACCGTGATTTGAGATGAAGTTGATTTTGATTTTTGATTTATTTTTTTTTTCAGAATTTTCTGTCTGATGTTTTATGTAGAGCAGTGATAAAAAGTCATGACTTATTTTTAGAATATACATTATTCATCATCTGCTATGTTACTCCTGTGTGTTCAGGTCATGACCTGGCGTAGTTACACAACAATTCAGCTTGATTAGAAAGCAAGAAGCATGATAGTTTAATATTTTGGATGTAGTGAACTGTCTTGTCTGAATTATTGATTTATCTGGTTATACTTACATAGTGTTTTTCATCTACCTTTTTAGACTTATAATCTGTAGAGCAGACTTACAAAATGTGGCCGTGTTTGCAAGAACGAGATTAAACAGTATGAAATTCGTATGCCACATTGGAAAAAAAATAATGGATTCAGAGGCAATATTACCATCAGTTTTTTGTTAACTTTGATTGTGTATTCTGTAGGCCTGATTGGAAGCTGTACAAATAGTAGCTATGAGGACATGGGCAGATCAGCCAGCATTGCCAAACAAGCTCTTGCCAAAGGTGTGAAAGCAAAAGCTGCATTCACAATAACACCCGGTTCTGAACAGATCAGAGCAACCATAGAGAGGGATGGGCAGGTATGTTTTGTTTTTGGCAATTAGAATTCTAACATTTTCAGCAAAAGAGATAATTTACTGTTAATGCTTTTAATGGATGTGTTCTTTGAAGCAGTACCAATCATAAATTGTTTGAGCTGTTGACAGAAAGGTGCCGTTCACAAAAAAAAGGAAGAAAATCAGAAAAGTTTCACGAGTGGAAAATCAGTTTCTATGTGTAAACAGATGCTAGCTGTCTTGTCACCAGTTATGATGTCAGGTCCGTTAGAGATTTTAAAGACAAAGACTTTCAAGAGTTAGAACTGCCTGGTATTGTCTGACTGTTCTTTCTGCTTGCAGGCTGCAGTATTGCGAGACATTGGTGGTGTCGTCCTTGCTAATGCCTGTGGTCCTTGCATTGGTCAGTGGGACAGGAAAGACGTAAAGAAAGGAGAAAAGAATACCATTGTTACATCATATAACCGTAACTTCACTGGACGTAATGATGCAAATCCTGCCACTCATGCTTTTGTAACATCCCCTGAGCTAGTCACTGCTATGGCCATTGCTGGAGAGCTTGGCTTCAACCCAGAGACAGATGAACTCACTGCCGCTGATGGTATGTGGGATGTATTGAATTTGTATTTGAATATTAAGTGCAAAAAGTTTATAATGCCCTCTTTTTCTTACAGACATCTAGCTTTACATAAACTTGTCTTTCACAAAATTGATCATTATTATCATTTCAGATTTATTTCTTCAGTTGTGGTTGTTATGAGTCGAGCAGGGCTCCTAAAATTTTGAAATCTCAATCGGTTCAAAGCGAAAAAAGTAGAATTAGAGCTAATTTTACAACGTCAAACTAGTCACTGATATTTTAAAGTGTGCTTTGTGCTGCAGCTAGCCACTACAATTACTATTAAGCCCTTAATGAAATTAAGCAGATGACAGTTATCACCTATTTCTATGCAAACTCCTAGCACCGGTTACATCACGCTTTTCTACTTTAACTGTTTTCTGTACTGATCAGGGGAAGTAACCGCTGCAGGGAGTTTGATTTCAATGAAACTTTATTTCACAGTTTGAGCCGGTCAGCTTTAATTGATTGGCCGGCTGCAAATCAAGCACACTTTTACTTGTTTACAAGTTAATTGGCAATAATTGTTGCGGGCAACAGTGACAGTTTTATGGTTTTATGATAGGTGTACAGTACCGGATTAGCGATCAATTGAAGTTTTCATGTGAGATTTTGACTGTTTTATGAAAAGTTAGACAGATTTTTTTTTTTTTTTGGAAATTATCTGGACCGATTTTTTAAGGACTTTTGGACATCGAAATCGGTCCATAGAGATAAAATTCGGTCAAAACCGACAATTTTTCGGTTTTCGGGAGCCCTGGAGTCCAGTATATCATTAAATGGTCTGAAATTTTTGGTAGTTTAAGTTAAGCTTAATTTGTCATTTGATAAAGTGACTAAGCTCAAAAATAGTTTGTTTAACACTATGCTTGTCTAAAGTGGGATTTTACAAAGAAAACAAGACAGCATATAAAAAAAGTCATAATAAGAATATTACAAGTTGTGCAAATCAGCTGAAAGAAAGATTATTTAAAATCCCACTGTGAAAGGGTAACTGTTCCTAGTACTTCTTGTAGAGTTAATAAATTACTGAGTATGTTTTTTCAGGTTCTAAATTTAAACTTGAGAGTCCCTTTGGTGATGAGTTACCTGCTAAAGGATTTGACCCTGGTGAGGACACCTTCCAACCGCCACCTGCTGATGGTACAGGGGTCAAGGTGCAAGTTGACCCCAAAAGTAACAGATTACAACTTCTGACTCCTTTCCAGAAATGGGACGGAAAAGACATTGTTGATATGCCAGTGCTCATTAAGGTAAACTTAAATGGTATACAATTGAACAAGTTAAGTTGTTGCCATATGTATAGAGCCCTTGATTACTCAGTTGTTGTTCATTAGCCAAGTCTCATAGGATTCAAGTTCAAGTAAAAGTCTGAACATAAAATGTATCCCTCTGCAATACAAGTGCCTCAGTCTCTCTCTTCAAGTGTCAGATTGCCATTGTGTTCCGAGAGATTTTAAAATTACATTTGATTATTTGACAAATGTCTGTTTAAACTGAAATAAGGAATGTGCTTTCGTTTAAGCAGATACTACAAGTTGTAGTTTTATTTTTATGGGGAAATAATGATAAATATTTGTTATCTTTACACAACTTAAATAGAGAATTGTATTTGAATAATCAGCAAATGACTTACTTGTTAAAGCATGCTGTCAAAAGATGTGTATATGAAATACCTAGTTAGCAGAATAAATTTGATCTTCTAGGCAAAGGGTAAGTGTACAACAGATCACATCAGTGCAGCTGGACAGTGGTTGAAGTACAGAGGACATCTAGACAATATCTCCAACAATCTTCTCATTGGGTAAGTATGTCTCTCATTGTGCCTTGGTACTTCAAATAATCTGAGAGTATGTGTGTAAAAAAGTTGAAACTGTTTGTTTGGTTTGCTCTTGAAAATGTTGAATGGTTTAATGACAGGTTTGAATAAGGTTTATTTTCTGTATCTGTGAAAAGAAAAACGTTGCATTGTTTTACTGTTTTGTATGATTATTCATTTTGCTTATGAATATTTATTTCACTTATGATTACTTCACTTACGATTTATTTGTTGTTTGTTTGACTGATCCTTGTACATGTATGTAAATTATGTGAATTATGTGTCTACCTGTCTGAACATTATTGAAAGATGCGAGGTAGAATAAAACAAAACTAGAATTAATTGAATACCCTATTGTAATGGTGTAACATCACTGTATTATTAATTTACTGATTCTATTTTTAGAGCTGTAAATGAAGAGAATGGTGAAATAAACAAAGTTAGAAATCAGCTGACTGGAGAATTTGGCAGTGTGCCAGAAACTGCAAGATATTACAAAGTGAGTTTTATGTTAGAATAATAACATCGCTTCTTTAGCTAAATATAGATTTTAAATGTGCAGCCTTGCTTAAAGTAGGCCTGCCTCATTTGAAACTAATGGCAGTTATAAAGTTACTCATCAATGATGGTATGAGATGGTTATAAAGGTTAGATAGTATTAAAGGTCCCTTGCATTAATGTGTTCAACCAGAATAGAGGCAGTAATTAAAAGGCTATTTTAAGATTCTTTTAGTTCATTTAAACAATTTTCTAAAGAAACTTTACATTTTAAGAAATGTAGGAACAATTCTTAGCAGGCATCTTGCAAAACAATTTTCTTCACATTTAAGTATCCTCCTCTTTTCACACTTGGTATAATGTTACAAACTGATCTAGGTATTTTGTATTTATTACAGTCTAAGGGATTACCATGGTGTGTGATTGGTGACGAGAATTACGGCGAGGGCAGCAGTAGAGAACATGCTGCTCTAGAACCTAGACATCTAGGTGGACGTGCCATCATCGTGAAAAGTTTTGCTAGAATTCATGGTAAGTCATTTTCAAAGTGCCCGTTTTTAAAAGTCCGGAAATATTTTTGCAACTGTTAAAAGCCATTACAAAAAGTAAATAAACATGAATTTGCATACCTCCTCATTATAATTAATTTCAAATGTATCTCTTTGTCCATTCAGAGAGTTATGTCTCCCCCCAAAAATGGTGGAGACATATTGTTTTTCCCCTGGTTGTCCGTCCGTCCGTCCGTCCGTCTGTCCGTCACAAAATCTTGTCCGCTCTGTATCTTCCAAAGCCCTTGAAAGATTTTTTTGAAACTTGGGTCAGATGTTCACTTCATCAAGACGACGTGCAGAACCCACTTTGCGGGTGTGGTGTCTCAAGGTCAAGGTCACACTTGGAGGTTAAATGTCAAATGCCACAAAATTGTGTCCGCTCTGTATCTTCAAAAGCCTTTGAAGGATTTTTATGAAACTTGGGTCAGATGTTCACCTTATCAAGGTGACGTGCAGAACCCACTTTGCGGGTGTGGTGTCTCAAGGTCAAGGTCACACTTGGAGGTTTAATGTCAAATGCCCCAAAACTGTGTCCGCTCTGTATCTTCAAAAGCCCTTGAAGGATTTTTATGAAACTTGGGTCAGATGTTCACCTCATCGGGGGAGACATATTGTTTTTCCCCGGTTGTCTGTCCGTCCGTCCGTCTGTCTGTCACAAAATCGTGTCCGCTCTGTATCTACCAAAGCCCTTGAAGGATTTTTATGAAACTTGGGTCAGATGTTCACTTCATCAAGACGACATGCAGAACCCACTTTGCGGGTGTGGTGTCTCAAGGTCAAGGTCACACTTGGAGGTTAAATGTCAAATGCCACAAAATCGTGTCCACTGTGTATCTTCCAAAGCCCTTGAAGGATTTTTATGAAACTTGGGTCAGATGTTCACCTCATCAAGGTGACATGCAGAACCCACTTTGCGGGTGTGGTGTCTCAAGGTCAAGGTCACACTTGGAGGTTAAATGTCAAATTTTACAATCGTCTGATTCAATACTGCCTGCAGCAACTGGCTGGGGGGAGACATATGTTTTTGTTCAATCAAAAACTATTTCTAGTTTGTATTGTAACAGCCATTTTAAATGTTTTTCTTTTGTTTTCCCCTCTTAATTTTTTGTTTATGTTTTTCAGAAACAAATTTGAAGAAACAGGGAATGCTTCCATTGACCTTTGCTAATGCCAGTGATTATGATAAAATTAAACCCTCAGATAGAATATCTCTCCTAGACCTTAAATCATTAGCTCCAGGGAAGGTACGTCTCCTCACAACTTAATATTGTGCATGTTAAATATAACAAGCAACAGTAAAAAAAAAATACATATAAAAAAATCAAGTGTCCGATGTAAACATACTTGTTGATATGTAAGCATTTCATATACTAGAAAATGGAAGAGAGAGAGATTTTGTTCATTACTAAATATTGAATTTGTAATATGGTTTTTCTTTACAAAAGTTTAATTTACAGCGTTTACAAAAATGAAGGTTCTGAATCTACTAGAAAATCAGTGCTAGATTCAGATACATGTAGTGTGATGTAATTTTGAATGGTAACTTAAAAGCCGGGGCATATTATGAACAGTCATTACATTTGGGTCAGTTGTACTGGTATTGCTTCACTTCTTTTATCGAAGGTTATCACATTATTAAAGTCACAAAATGTCAATGAGAAATATTGTGACACAATCAAAGTTATATGTTACTTTTGTATCGAGTTTGATAAAGTTAGAAAGACAATTTTTATTCTGATCATTGCAGCCCGTCACATGTGAAATCAAGCATAAAGATGGATCGACAGAACGTATACAGCTGAATCACACACTCAATGCTGGACAGATTGAATGGTTTGTTGCCGGTAGTGCCCTGAACAGAATGGCTGAATTAAGAAAATAAGGGTCAGTCATACTAAATTCTGACAATATTAAATCTGTGATGTTTGTTTTCTTTTTCATGTCTGAATAGTTTGTATTCACTGGAACAAGATGGATTACTATCATTCTACAAAGTTCTGAGTGAGTTTTGAATCATTTAGGAATACATAGTCATGTTACACTGTTGGCTGTTCCCTTTATTCACTTGTGAACATTAATTAGACAGTTATTTTAGGCCAGATTTTGAACAAAATAGTCTCTCTCAGGGGTTGTCTGATAACAGTGTGTAATTCATGGCCATCTCTGCTCACCTGTCCTGAGATTTTCTTACAATATTCAAAGTCAGCTCTGAAATACTAATCCATATAATATCTGACATGGTAAATATTTGGAAAACTGGTATGTTTTTTTTTTTGTATCGAAACTAATTTGAAATAGCTTATTTTTTATCAAACTTATAATAAATTCTTAGGTACATTTTTAAGTCAAGATGAATATGTTCTTATTATCTGCTTGAACCTGTTCATCAGTGCTTATGTTGGTTTGTTGCATAGCTATGATTTTAAGAACATATTTTTATCAGTATAGAGATTTATTGCTGTAAATTTTTATCATTTATATACATTGTATGGCAGATTTATTGGAAGATTTTTATGCCTTCACCACTTTTGTGTGTGTGTGGGGGCGGAGGGGGTGGGGAAAGAGTATAGATTTGTTTTCTGTAAGTTTATTAGCAGACTTCCCCACTGTTACTGACATGGTCTTGCTCTTATTGATTAATTGATTAGTTTCATCACAGTTTGTGCCAGTATTATATATATCCAAGATGGATTGTATTAGATAAATAAGGTATATGCTTCTAGATTAGTCCTTTTGTTAACATCACAAATTGTAACAAAACTGTTCTGAAAATGTTTGTATAATCTGATAATCAGAGAGTAAGCAGTCCCAAGCACCCAGCTTTTCACTTGTGTTGATATGCATAACAAATTTCTGTCACCTCATTTTGTTAATTTAAACAGACAGTACATTTTTCTTCTGTGTAGGTTTTTTGAATGAAATGTTAACAAGTATAGTTAAAATATCTTAGGGTATGGAAAAGATGTCCATCTCCTTACTAAGGGTTTCCAAGGTTTGATGTAGTTATACAGTTAAAACGTTTTTCACAATAATGCAGAAGAGTACATATATATTGCATGGCTAAGGTGGATGTTATATGTTTAAATATTGCAACGTAAAACAAAAAAAATCTAAAATAGAACTACCAGCAATACAGAACATCGCTTCATTCATTTGTATCATTTTGTTTATTTTGTTATACATGTATTCGATAAAAAAGTTGCACTATTAAACTAGAATAAGTTTTTTTATATTCTTAGATGTGAAGTTAGGTTATTGCTAGTTGTAATAACACCTCATTAGACAAGGCTGTACAAAAAAGAGCCTCAAACCATTGAAAATTCATTTAACCATTTTAGCCAATTTATTGTTCCCCTTTTCACCCAAAGTTTGAATTGTTAAAATCCACGAAAAAGTCTGTTCTTCTAGTATATAGTCTGTTTTTGTGGAATGATCACGTATTTGCTTTTTCTTACATGTGTCAAAACTCAGTTATAAAATCATTTAGTTGTTATACATTAGTTTTTCACTACAGATGTCAATAAAATGATGAAATTTATTATCTTTCTTGTTTCTGACTGCCGAAAAGAAGTAAAAGAAAACTGTGATCTACTAGAGTACTGCATTTAATGAATATTGAATATTCAGTATGCCTGATAGTTTTAACGATAACCAATTATATGGCGCAGACTGGCTTTACAATAATTAATGAAAAGACTGCAGTTTGATCAGAATTCAAACAAGAGCTATCAAACTTGGTTTTTAGCTCCTCTTTTCGAAGAAAAAGTGGAGCTATTGTCATTGATTGTCATGACCCCGGCATTGGCATTGGTTAACCTTTTTGATAAGTTCCATTTCTCAGAAATAATCAAAGCTATTTACTTTAAATTAAAAATACATGTTCACTATCAAAATGCGACACCACTTCTTAAGGGCAGATAACCCTCAAATTTATTTTTGCAAAGTTATGCCCCTTTTTTAACTTAAAATTTCTAAATTAACTTTTTTGTTAATGTCGATTTCTCAAAAAGTGTCAAAGATATTTCATTCCGACTTGGAAAACTTGATCACCAGCAAGACCTGCAAAGACTGTTGGTACTCATGTCCCTGAAGTCAAAGTTAGCTCCACACCAGTGGTCACTTAATTTTGCTTATACTCGTACTTCCTAAGAGAAATACACTATTAACTTACATGGGATGGGTAAGGATATACTTCACCCCCTGCTCGCCCCCACCCCTCTCTCTACATGGGGAACCCTCTTACATCCCCTTTCTTGTGTTGGACCTACCCGAAAGTTGGATCTTTAAAAATCTTCTCCAAAACCTCAGGGCCTGGAGCTTAGATATTTGGTATGAAGCATCATCTAGTGGACCTCTACCAAGTTTGTTCAAATTATGACCGTGGGGTCGAAACTGACCCCACCTCAGGGGTCAGTTGATTTTACAGATTTATATAGGGAAAACTTGAAAAAATCTTCTTGTCAGAAACCGCAAGGCCTAGAATTTAGATATTTGGTGTGTAGCATTGTCTAGTGTACATCTAAGTTTGTTCAAATCATAGCCTCTGGGTCAAAATAGGCCCTGCCCTGGCGGTCACTTGTTTACATAAAGTTACATAGGAAAAAGTTTAAAAAGTCTTCACATCAGAAACCAAAAGGCATAGAGCTTAGATATTTTGTATATAGCATTGTCTAGAGGACCTCTACCAAGTTTGTTCAAATCATAGCCCCTGGGTCAAAAAAGGCTCAGGTGTCACATGTTGTACTTAGAGTTATATAGGAAAAAATTCAAAAATCTTCTTGTCAGAAACCACAAGGCCTAGAGTTTAGATATTTAACGTGCAGTATTGTCTAGTGGACCTTTACCAAGTTTGTTCAAATCATGACCCAGGGGTCAAAACTGGCCCCACCCGGGAGGGGGAGTCATTTGATTTATATAGGGAAAACTTAAAAAAATCTGCTGCTCTGAAACACCAAGGGCTAGAATTTCAATTGTTCGTTGTTATGTCAGAGGGACCTCTAGAGTGAAAACCGTTTCCACTCAATAACAAGAATAACATTTCACCCAGAACCTTCAAACTTCATAGGATGATTGCTTTTACTAAATAGAAGAATCACATTGTTTTTTGGGCTAGTGTGTCAAAGGTCAAGGTCACAGGGCCTGTAAGTTTTTCTGCAGAGTTACTGTAGTACCATCACACCCAGAGCCTTCAAACTTTATATGATAATTGTATTAGAAGAAACCTATTGTTTTAGGGTCCATAGGTCAAAGGTTAAGTTCAAAGGGACCTCTAGAGTGAAAACTGTTTCTGCACAGTAACTAGAGTACCATTTTACCCAGAGCCTTCAAACTTCATAGGATGATAATGTCTTTACTCAGTAAAAGAACCCTATCATTTTTGGGGTCAGTAGGTCAAAAGTCATGGTCACAGGGACCTGTAGAGTGAAAACTATTTCTGCTCAGTAACTGGAGTACCATAACACCCAGAACCTTCAAACTTTATAGGGTAATTATATTAGAAGAACCCTATTGTTTTGGGGTCTGTAGGTCAAAAGGTCAAGTTCACTTGGACCTAAAAATAAAACTATTTCTGCTAAAACATTTGAGTACCATTACACCCAGAATCTTCAAACTTATTGCAAATTATTCAAACTTGCGAACAACGAACACTCATAACAACCAGTAATGATACTTGTAAGATGAGCAATGAGACTCAGGTGAGCAATTTAGGGCCATCATGGCCCTCTTGTTTTTTAAAATACATAGGTACTTGACCCCCCTCCCGCATGGGGCCTCGCTCTTACCTCCCCACCACGTTACCGCCCCCACCACCACCACCAATTTTTGTAACCCACCCCACCCCCTAGGTACTTCCCACTCCCTGCATTGGATGCTTCCCCACCCCCCCCCCCCCATACCGATTTTTTTAATACATAGGTACTTGATTCCCCATCCACTCTCAAACTCCCCACCCCACCAGTCATCCGCCCGTCCATATTTCCTGTCCGCTCTGTAACTGAAACATGCATCAAGGGATTTCGAAATAATTTGGCAGACATGGTGACAACATGATAATAATTTGTTGTGCTCAATCAACAGTTCCCTGTCCTTGCGGTCACTGTCATAGCAGAAAAAAACATCTACCACTACCTGTATGTTTAAATAATGCATGGATGCATGGAGGGATTTCAAAATAAGTTGGCACAATGTCAAATATTTATTACATTGAGACCACGTGTCTCGTACAACTCCAAGTTGCGTGTCTCAAAGATCAAGGTTACACTCGGACGCTCTAATACAGGTACATAACCTGACAGCTCTCTAATTTCTGTACATGTTATATGAAATGGGCAAAACAAGTATTAGTATCTTATTCACTGTCAAAGAGATAAAGCGTAAATGCCCACTTATCCACCTTTCAGCATTCTCAAAATTGATTTAATAAGGCATCTATAATCCCCTAACAACCACTGTATGAAAATGTTACTGTTTCAATTTTTGTCATAATGAGGGACTGTTTAGTGCAGTCACAGAGGAGCTTTAAAACTGTAACTCAGAAAATCACAGGCGCGTCACATGTTTTTGGATACTGGGGCGGCTGCCTGTGTTTCTGAAGAAAATGACTGAGAAAATTTTGATTTCTGAAAGAAAAATGTTTTTTTTTCCGGACTTCATAACGCTTTTCTTGTAGCTTTTTTGATGATTTTACAACTATACATTCACATTTTGTTCGAACCATTGAACCATTGAACGTTGAATGATCGTAGTTCCGGAGACTTCTTACCAAACGAACGGTTTGAGAACTTAAAATCAAGAGATTGGTTCTGTCATGTTTACATCAAGAAGAATATAGAAAACATATATAATAAAGGAATTTTATTTATTTTATGTTTTCCAGTGAATTATAGAGTTTTCTCAGTGAAATAAAATTGATAATCCACTGTTTTAAAACTGTGGAATACCATTTTTATTTTCACTGTTTTTGCCAAACTACTTTTCCAAAAATTTTGTAATCTTTTTGTAATTTTTTAAATTTTCATTTGACAGCTGTGTAAATATAAATAAAGGTAATTAGATAAAATGTTTGAGTTACTTTTATCTGAAATAAATGTCGGAACTATTTTCTATTGCTTTAAGATTGGAAGTAAAGCGGCTATTATTTGGGGCCCTCCACAGGGAACAAGAAATCCTAAGTTTTAGTGTGTCAGGAAAACAGAAAATAAAAAGAAAATTTGTTTGTTTCAGTGAAATATCAATTTTATTTCACGAGTGAAGACCAAAAAACTGACATTTTCACTCGTGGCTACGCCACTCGTGATACTATGTTTTTTGGTGTTCACTTCTGAAATAAAACCGACATTTCACTGAAACAAACAAATATCCTCTATATGTTTTTGAGTAAAAGCAATTATTCCAATGCAATTCCTTCAAAATCATCTTCACTAAACTAGCTTCCTTTTTGAATTGCTTTAAATCACATATTTCATTTTTTTTTTAATTTCTTGATAAGGCCTTTGATGGATACTTAATTGGAAAATCAAAGATTCTCAGTTTGCGGCAATTAAATACATTGTACCGAGTAAAGCGAGACAGTGGGAGATAGTTACATGCACGAGTATTTCACGGTCGCCTTGAAAACCGATGACAGTTATCTGCCGTTTTCGTCGATGATCCATCCTTAACAATTTTAGGTTCAAAATGAGACTTTTTTTTTTACTTTTTTAATGTAAGAACAGTGCCGTTTCTGGCAGCTCCCGACGCGATGCCACTGAATCAATAAGAAGAATGTAAATATAGTGAATAGATGTTCAATGGCTTCTGAACAAAGATCTTTCTATACTGATGTTAGGTTTTTACAGTGCCTCTGATGAAACTATATATCGCTTTCACAGTATCTTGATGAAGCCACAGGGCTAGTTCTTCGAGGAAGCTGCATTCTATAAATCTCAACACTGGAATTCTTTTACAGTGCTCTCTGACTGTGGTGTAGTACCTTTTAAAGAGTACATATTGTGCAACTTAACATTTCCGACCAATCACAGTTCACGCATTTTTAAAAATAAATGCCAATTTATTTCTGAAGAAAAGCATGTGTCAGCTTAATTCCTGAAAAGTGCTGCTCTTCTTCAGAAGAATTTACATGCATATTATTATCCAGCCCACTAATTAATATTCAGTACCTTGGTGTCATTTCATGTAATAGCAAACAATATAGCAAACAACGCTAATATAGGAACATTATATTAAAGTATATATAGTATAGGAACATTATATTAAAGTAAATATAGTATAGGAACATTATATTAAAGTATATATAGTATAGGAACATTATATTAAAGTATATATAGTATAGGAACATTATATTAAAGTAAATATAGTATAGAAACATTATATTAAAGTATATATAGTATAGGAACATTATATTAAAGTATATATAGTATAGGAACATTATATTAAAGTATATATAGTATAGGAACATTATGTTAAAGTATATATAGTATAGGAACATTATATTAAAGTATATATAGTATAGGAACATTATATTAAAGTATATATAGTATAGGAACATTATGTTAAAGTATATATAGTATAGGAACATTATATTAAAGTATATATAGTATAGGAACATTATATTAAAGTATATATAGTATAGAAACATTATATTAAAGTATATATAGTATAGGAACATTATATTAAAGTATATATAGTATAGGAACATTATGTTAAAGTATATATAGTATAGGAACATTATGTTAAAGTATATATAGTATAGGGACATTATATTAAAGTATATATAGTATAGGAACATTATATTAAAGTAAATATAGTATAGGAACATTATATTAAAGTATATATAGTATAGGAACATTATATTAAAGTATATATAGTATAGGAACATTATATTAAAGTATATATAGTATAGGAACATTATGTTAAAGTATATATAGTATAGGAACATTATATTAAAGTATATATAGTATAGGAACATTATATTAAAGTATATATAGTATAGGAACATTATATTAAAGTATATATAGTATAGGAACATTATATTAAAGTAAATATAGTATAGGAACATTATATTAAAGTATATATAGTATAGGAACATTATATTAAAGTATATATAGTATAGAAACATTATATTAAAGTATATATAGTATAGGAACATTATATTAAAGTATATATAGTATAGAAACATTATATTAAAGTATATATAGTATAGAAACATTATATTAAAGTATATATAGTATAGGAACATTATATTAAAGTATATATAGTATAGGAACATTATATTAAAGTATATATAGTATAGGAACATTATATTAAAGTATATATAGTATAGGAACATTATATTAAAGTATATATAGTATAGGAACATTATATTAAAGTATATATAGTATAGGAACATTATATTAAAGTATATATAGTATAGGAACATTATATTAAAGTATATATAGTATAGAAACATTATATTAAAGTATATATAGTATAGGAACATTATATTAAAGGATATATAGTATAGGGACATTATATTAAAGTATATATAGTATAGGAACATTATATTAAAGTATATATAGTATAGAAACATTATATTAAAGTATATATAGTATAGGGACATTATGTTAAAGTATATATAGTATAGGAACATTATATTAAAGTATATATAGTATAGGAACATTATGTTAAAGTATATATAGTATAGGAACATTATATTAAAGTATATATAGTATAGAAACATTATATTAAAGTATATATAGTATAGGAACATTATATTAAAGGATATATAGTATAGGGACATTATATTAAAGTATATATAGTATAGGAACATTATATTAAAGTATATATAGTATAGAAACATTATATTAAAGTATATATAGTATAGGGACATTATATTAAAGTATATATAGTATAGGAACATTATATTAAAGTATATATAGTATAGGAACATTATGTTAAAGTATATATAGTATAGGAACATTATGTTAAAGTATATATAGTATAGGAACATTATATTAAAGTATATATAGTATAGGAACATTATATTAAAGTATATATAGTATAGGAACATTATATTAAAGTATATATAGTATAGAAACATTATATTAAAGTATATATAGTATAGGAACATTATGTTAAAGTATATATAGTATAGGGACATTATATTAAAGTACATATAGTAAAGGAACATTATATTAAAGGATATTGTAAACAAGAGAACCATTATGAGGTATTCAGCACACCTAGTAAAATATGGGGATTTTAGATAACCATATTTCGCTCACCTGCAGCTTAATTTTGATGGATTTCAAGCAAGATGATCATGGATTATCAATGCTGCTCATCATGCATTGATTTTAAGGGATATTATAATAAAAAAGAATCAATATGACCCTATGTCTCTCACCCAAAATGTAATTTCCGGGGACTTGGAACGAGAGAATAATGAATATGAAAAATACCATTTTGCAAGTTGTATTGAATGGTTCAAAAAAATAGAACAAGTTTACTAGACTATTAGAAAGAATTTAGAATGGTTTAACTGAAATTGCATCATAATTATTAGGCTACAAGGCTACAACATCAATCAGTTTATATGGTCTGACTCACTGAAATGTCAGTTTTAAATCCAATTATTTTGATGAATTAAAGTAAAATTTCATGACGAACATTTTACCATCTTTCAGTAATGTTACTTTTTTAACACACGATGGCACAAAAATTGTAAGCAAGTTTTGTCAACCTTTACAATTTTTTTCGCTTGATCGGTGTTCTGAGCTGTCAATCAAACAAAGTTAAGAAAACGTAAACAGTGACTGGTCAAAGATGCAGGCTTCACACTATGTCAGATAGAGTTCATGAACTGTACTCAGGAATAAAACCTGCAGTCGGTCGTTTCGTTCCCTCCTTTGGAGCTTTTATTCCTAAAATTATAATATTTATTTGTGTATGATATATGGCATAAAGACGTACTAATTTTTTTTTGCATCATCTTCAAATGTGGTGTATCCAAGGTTTCGTATTTTTGTCAGCCGTACAAGATATCTCAGCTTCCAGCGGTTCTGTACGCTAGTCCTACAATCACCATTGCAAGAAATAAGGACAAACCTATGTTGCATAGAGTTATAACAATAACGTACGATTGACAAGACTTACTGAGATTATTTTTACCTCATACCCTCAAATGCCCCGTTGGCTTATCTATAGTAACGAGCAAACTGCACCTTATTACACATTTTTATTCCGATTTGTTTATATAAACCACAATCAATTTGAACTCCTATTCTAAAATTGAAAATATTTTATATTTAAACTTTAATTATTAAGTCTTTGTCAACGTTAACGGTTGTATTTTATGTATGGGCAAGATTGGTATTCTTAGGGTTAAGGCTATGGTCTCTTTGCTAGTGCATGGTAACATAGAATTGATTAACTGTAAAAGTAGAAGTTTCAGAGGTAAAATTAATTTTGTATTTGTTTAAATCATTTGTGACATCTATAAAGTATGTTCAAAAAGGCAGTGAATTTTGGGAAAGAACCACTTGTTATTCCAATACGGCTTTGATCCGGAAGTAAAAAGTACACTTTCAGAAAGTATGAACAGTTGGGTCTAAAATGTTTCAAATAATGTACTTGATTGATCTGCGTACCAAGTAACATGATAGTAAGTCAAAATGGCAAATATTTTTCACTTAAAATTGTTTTCTCGTTAATGTTTTTTTTTTCTTGATCACCTTTCGTACAGGTTCCAAAATCCTCTTCAGTATTAGGTTTAGATTCCGTATGATTATGTATAGAACCATATTTTATTTGAAAGTTGTATTTGCTAGTCAAAGTGTAATATTATTCGCTTTACATAACATTTCTTTTTCTTAATCGTATTGAATAGATTGTACTTCGATGTTTAAAGATAGTTAAATTATAGATTCATAAAATACTTTGTATATATGAATATTCACATAACATGATTCAGTTTAACTTTAAAAAAATAAACCTCTTTTACATATTTTACACATAATAATAATGATTTCTGAATGAAAATTAAGTTGACATAGAATTCATAAAATAAGATTATTTATCTCTTTTTACTTTGTTATTTAGTCTCGAACAGCATCACAAAGGCTGTGCCAAAAAAGTCGTTCACCGTCCTCATTGGATGATGTGTATTCAATATATGTGTTGTCCCGAAGCCATTCCAACATTTCATTTGACATTAGTCTGACAGGCACTTCTTTGAACATCACGACAACAAGACAGTTTCTGCCCGCTCTCGAATAAGCACTGTCCATTCTAGCCATATTGAACTCGTACATACACCACCTACTTCTCACATAGTCTTGTGAAATAAAAGCAATTGTTTTTCTACTGTTCCTTATCGCGCCTATGATATTGTCAATGATATTTCTGCCTGGTACAAAATCTCGGCCGTGAAGACATAACTTAAGACCGTCTTGCTCAAGGTTTTGAACCAAATTGTTATGTATAAAGTCCGAATCCTCATTAGCGTATGATATAAAGGCATCATGTAAATATTCATGACTTTCTGCATCATCTTCAAGTGTACTGTATCCAAGGTATCGGATTTTTGTCATCCTTACAAGATATCTCAGCTTCCAGCGGTTCTTATACGCTAGTCCTACAATCACCATTGCAAGAAATAAGAAAAAGCATATGCCGCATAAGGTTATAACAATAACGTACGATCGACAAGACCTACTGAGATTTTTGACCTTAGTAACGAACAACTCGGGTGATATTCTTGTACCAGTCGCATCATAGAAAAGATATTCATTAAAGCCAACCATATCGTTCCGGTATTTAACCATCCACAGTAAGAAGTCTTTTTCGTCACAGGAGCAAGTTATTGAATTATTTCGAAGGTCTATTTTGAAACTATCATTTCTATTTTTCATATTTTTCACCAGCCTTGTTCTGAGACTCTTCGGTAGGCTTCGTATAGAATTGAACCGTAGATTTATGTTCTTCAGTTTGTGCAAGTTAGTGACATCTATTGTCCATTTGTCAATGTTGTTTACACTTAAATCCAATGTCTCAAGTTTAGTCAATTTAGAAAAAGTAGAAGGTGGAATAAACGATATGATATTTGATGAAAGGTTCAACACCTTAATGTTTGTTAGCCAGTTGAAGATTTGATACTGTTTATATGTACTAGCGAGAACTAATCCGATAAAATTCTGCTGTATTTGTAAATTTTCAACTTCACCAAGATTACTGAATGCAACCGGACCAATGTAAGAACAATAATTTCGTGACAAATCCACATACTTTAACTTTGGGAATGGTCCTACGGGTCCTGTCCAAGCGGAGAGAACGTTGTTAGAAAAATCCAGAAACTCAATATTGTTATCTAGCGGGAAAATTGGGATCGCTGAAACATTATATTGGAGAACGCAGTCCGAAAAGTGTACTTCTTTTATTGATTTTGGTACCTGTGGCAAGCTTTTCTTTGACTCATTCCTTTCAAAGAAGGGACACTGCTGATTCAAAACGCTGATATTACGCAAGAATTCGTCTCGCAAATAAGGGCAGTCGTCAAATGCCGTTTCAGTCTTTGGTATCGTACTGTCTGGCTCATTGAAGAATAAAGTCGGGTCATGAGCTGTGTTTTGTCTGTTTGCGTAAATTTCAGTCACATTTGACAAACAACCGAACTGCAAGACGTAAGGTGCGAAGGTAAATCTGTTGTCTTCTACATATATGCTATTTAACGTCATTGGAAGAAGCATTAATGCGTTAGTTTCAAACAAAACCAAACGATTACTACTCAAAGCAATTTCAGTTAGTGATGTATTCCACAGGTAGCATACGTCCCGTAAAGTAATCTGTGTACCGAGGCCGAACGTAGTGTATACTTTGGAGACGTTTAGAAATTTGATATTTGTAAACTGTAAGCCATACGTCACATTTCTTGCTGCACGAAATCCAAGCTGCATATTCCAAGATAAGTCTAGTCTTTCCAAAAAGCGAAGCTTCTGAAAGGCTCCAGCATGCACGTTTGAAATCTTACATTTCGAAATATTTAAATTACGTAAATAAGGTACGTTCTCAAATGTAATATTGGATACCACTGACATATCGCAATAACCATCCAAACCAGAGAGTGATAGGTTTCTCAAATTATGTAAATAATTATAATATTTTGGAAAGTTTACTTTAGGCAAGCCGTCTAAATGTAGCACGTTTAGACTCGCCAGATGACCAATTTCTGGATACGAATAAGAAATATTTCCAAAACTATCATAAATATTTCCATTTATCAACAGCGTTTGGAGCGTCTCAGGGAAATATATATTGTATCCAGTCTCCTCATAAAACTGCCCTAAGACGTTGTGACTTAAATCCAGCATCAAAAGACTGTTGAAATTTTCAAAAGAGTTTTCTTTAATCGTACGCATGGAATTTCCCCGAAGATCTAGTTTCAAAAGTCCTTCGCATCCATTTAAGTCTTCCTTTCTAATAGCTACAATGCCACTAAATTCAACCCGTAAGCTTGTTATGTTTTTCTTCGTTGAGTTTCCAATATCTTCACATATATCACGCAACAGTATCTGTGTCCTTGAACAGTCCATTTCATCTTTTCCTGCACACATGCACATTCCTTTCGGTCCACAGGAAAAAGTTTCAACATTAAAAAATGTTTTGAGAACAATAAAAATGAACAAAAAGAATTCCATTCTTCAATAACCGATCAAAACTTTTAAGCTTTTATTTCATAAGTTCACTTATCTCTGCATCCCAACCACAACCACCACCACCCAAAGAGTATTAATGATATGCAATCGAAACAATCTTGTTGTTTTGGCAAGACAAAAAAAACCTGTTTAAATTCTCAGACGTGAATTTTATTTATTTTGAACCATAACATATCGAAATATTATTTTGAATGTCTTGTAATAGGCATTATGAAGAAAGAAAGGATATATATATCTTTTTGGGAAATAATACAGTGAGTAAAGCTTGAATAGGAAGAAGCACTTATACTATAGCGGAAATAAGACAATAGGATCAGTGATACAAATGATAAAGAGGAGAGCTGATAATAGATATACATATACTTTGACCTTCAAAAGTTTTAATGTCCGCTTTGATGATATGTATATGGTTCAACATGTTGTTTTTGCTTGTTTTCGTTGTTGTTGTTGTTGCGCGCGCGTTTGTGTGCGTTTGTGTGTGTGCGTTCTTGTGCGTGCGCGCGCACGCGCGTGTGTGTGTGTGTTAAGAAGGAAGAAAAATAACAAAAGAACGTTGACAAAAGAGGAGGGCAAGATATAATTATGTAGGGACATTTTTAGCCCTATAGGAAAGATATCCAGATTTTTTTTCACTTACATATTAAAAGTCCAAGAATTATTTGAAAACTTTCAACCAACTAAGTGAAATAAGAAACATTTTGTGTCACTGAAATCTTAATGTTCGACAATTCAGTTAAATTAAGAATACTTAATATCACAATTATTTAAATGAATATCTTTCAAATGTTTAGTATATACTTTTGCCTGTATAGCTACATCCATGGTGTTAAAATACAGACACAGTCAAACAGGCATATTTTTGGTTTATACATGCATTGCTTGCGTTCCTGTGTTAGCATGATAATGATGGTGATGACAATGATGATGTGTATAAATAAAACAATGATATTGCTCTTGGTTTTCTTGCGCTTGACAGATGCAATTATTTTTATTTTAACTATCCTTAGGAGACTGTGGTGCGTAAATACGATTTACAGAATCCACATTGTCTTACACAAGTTATAAGATGTCAAAATTCAATTGTTTTATCAGATTAACATCTTATCTATTTGCAATTTTTGTTTAAGTAATATACAAATAAAAAGCACGTGTTACCGGACGATACGTATTGAGTTTTCAGTTTCGCCGGAAATCTTTAAACAGTATGCTTCTTAGAAATATTTAAAGTAGATTATTTTTAATTTTCTTCTTAGATGATTAAAATTCTCTCACTATGATGGAAGTCAAATTTATTTTTACATCTAATAGATTTCTTACCGTTTTATGCATTCCTTTCAGATTTTTTAAATAGAAACAAGTATTTTTTTACATTTATATTTGTCATAAACGAGCGTCAATATTAATTTTTCACGGTGATAATACGCACTTCTGTTTTACTCAGTAAGTAGCCAGTGACATGCACATTTCCGATAATTTCAGTTAAATCATAATATATTTGAGATTTATTCGCAGATTTTCATCCAAGAAAAATTGTTTCAGGCTAGATTATAACTAACTGAATGACTGAAAAGAATCTCCACAGCAATTTCAGAAGATGACAACCAGTTACTCGGTTTACTGTGATTGCCCGTGTGCGTGATATCCTGAATGACACATTTGTTTAACGTTACGAATTTGAACTTTGGAATCGTCATGTCCATAATAAAGCAAATATTCTCATGAATATATAATCTATGGAATTGTCATTCCCTGCATTGTCTAATAGAAAGGTTATACCGTCACAAAGTTTGCATTTTAAAAACTGACGGGACATGGAGAGGAAACTGTCAAATTACATATCAGATCACATAAAGATTTTTATTAGATTATATTCTTGTTTTACATAGTTGTATGCAATAGAACGTCACAGGAGAATTCTGAAGTTACAACGATTAGCATACAGGTATCAACCGTGTTTAGGACAGTTAAAACTAACAACACAAAGATACAGCGAAGTTCACATGGAAGTACTTATTTAATCAAAGATATACGTAATATGTGTGCTCAAAAATTTGAATTCATTTTAAATCTTAAATTTCTTTTTGTGTTTTATGGTAGACTGAAGTTCTAATGACAGATTTATTTCTTTATATTGATGAAATCTTTCCAATGACCTTTTTCGTAAAGCCTAATCCCATCCCATCCTACATGCGTATGTTAATATATCAAACGGATATAGGTACAATCGTAACAACACGGCCTTTTCCGACAACTTCGTATAAAGACTTATTGAAGTTGCCCGAGGTGTTCCGAATGATACAGGTAATGTACTTAAGAAAATGAAAACATCATAACCAAAATGACGGTTAAGTATGTTAACATTTAAACACACCTGAAATTGTCGTAGCGTCGAAAGAGGTTATGTTACTAGTACTATGATAAAATTAGTAATGGTTTAATTTGCATTACAAACGAGTGACTTTTGAGCAGTTATAACGTTGATATGATAGAATCCGTAACATGCTGAGTCATAAAGACAAAGGGTATAGTATTTCTTGATACTTAAACTATTCTATGTGTACTTGATACTTAATTACAAAAGGAATAACATTCTCAGTAAACTTGTTACCTAATATATTGTTCACAATATTTTCATTTTTTAGTGTGTCTGCTGTACTTAGTAAAAATTCTACACTACCATTTTTGTTAATTCTTGTTAAGTCAGTACAAATATTTTACTTTTTATTATAATCAGTTGTTTATAGTTGGAGTTTGCTTAGTGAAAATGATCATGAAAAGATAAACAAAATGAACCTTCGAAGCTGGTTAAAAGGAACTGTTTCCACAATTACATTTGTCTTTTATAAAATGAATATTTAAACAAGCAACGTAACTAGAGTAACGCATGTTAATCAATCTGACTGAAGTTCACGGTCTCCCTACGGTTCTGACTGAAGTTCACGGTCTCCCTACGGTTCTGACTGAAGTTTACGATCTCCCTACGGTTCTGACTAAAGTTCACGATCTCCCTAATAGTATAGCGATGTTTTTAGGATATAATTTTAATCAGATTGGCATGTTCATTAATTTAGATATCTTTCGCCGTGATGACGTTTCGTATGAATAAAAAGTGCATGTACACCGAGCTAAATCATTCATTCATTCATTTTGAGGCCCGTTACTACCTAAGTGTTGTGTCCATAAGACCGGATCACCAATCACCGACACCTTAAACGCATGAATTTAACTCAGGCTTACGGTATCAATGACAATGACAACTTCTTTATTGCTATATAGGCCCCCAGCCCAAAACAAAATAACATTACAATTTATAATAGTTCATTTATGTACAGAGCAGTGTATATGGTACAGGGATAAACATTTCTACCAGCAGCCTTACTCGAAACAAAAAGGCAAGACTAACCTGTTTAGTATAATCATATATTATAAAATGATGTGGAATATACATATTGAAGTAAGCAGGTTTTATGGTAGCATTACGCACAAAAAGGTGCTAACCCTTCAACAGAAGGGCGCTAAGCCTGTATATGCACACAGGCGTATAAACAAGTATACAAATAGATAAACATAAAACATCCCTCTAGATATATCATTTAGGAAATGTACACCTGTTTTCATTAGTACAGATCAACACTTAAGGACTAACCGGTTTAGTTTTATAATATTGTAAAATGATGTATCTCCATCCAGTTTAGGGCCGTGAAGCATCAACACTGACAATTTATAGTTAAAAACCTTCATTACAGTTTTTCTTCATAAGGTACAGTCCTGCTTTAAACCTCAATTCTATTTGCTATACATGTACATTTCTGCTAATATAAGAAATAAAAAGTCTATGCTACTGTAATATTGACAAATATATAAAGGGATAAACATACGTTGAAATTATAAATTTCAGAAAAAGAAACTCTGACATACGCTTGGCAGAAACTTTAGTATAACAAACATTCAATCCCTTGCTACGCTTGGGAGAAACTTAAGTACAACAAACATTCAATCCCTCGCTACGCATGGGAGAAACTTTAGTACAACAAACATTCAATCCCTCGCTACGCTTGGGAAAAACTTTAGTACAACCAACATTCAATCCCTCGCTACGTTTGGGAGACACTTTAGTACAACAAACATTCAATCCCTCGCTACGCTTCGGAGACACTTTAGTTCAACAAACATTCAATCCCTCGCTACGCTTGGGGGAGCTTTAGTTCAACAAACATTCAATCCCTCGCTACACTTCGGAGAAACTTTAGTACTACAAACATTCAATCCCTCGCTACGCTTGGGAGAAACTTTAGTACAACAAACATTCAATCCCTCGCTACGCTTTGGAGAAACTTTAGTACAACAAACATTCAATCCCTCGCTACGCTAGGGAGACACTTTAGTACAACAAACATTCAATCCTTCGCTACGCTTGGGAGACACTTTAGTTCAACAAACATTCAATCCCTCGCTACGCTTGGGAGGAGCTTTAGTTCAACAAACATTCAATCCCTCGCTACGCTTCGGAGAAACTTTAGTACAACAAACATTCAATCCCTCGCTACGATTGGGAGAAACGTTTTGGAAATTTTGATGCAAAGACAGTGACAAAAAGCTTTTTTCTATACATACGTGATATTTTGAGGAACCCGCTATTCAAATCTGTAACAGATAAGATATCTCTGAAAATTCACACTACCGGTACATTTTTTCCCTTTCATATCAAATTCATTGATATAATTAGTCAAACATTCAAAAGTTAACATATCTGGAAAAAGTATATAAGGCGAAAAATGGGCATTTAATACTATTCAGTATTACATAATGATGTTTCCTCGGCAATTTAAAGTTTTAAGTACTTTTTTGTAGCAAAAATCTAAAAAAGTATGACTGCAATAGGACTAAACACCATTCTTGTAAGTATACGATGTATATCTGTTATTTCTGCAATCGTATTTGCAGCAAAAAGGAAAGAAAAAAAGAAAAGAAAAACAAACATACAATATACAACATTACATAATGATGTTTTCCCCCGCTATTTAAAGTTTTAAGTACTTATCTTTTTTTTGTAGCAAAAATCTAAAAAAAATATGACTGCAACTAAGTAACACCTTGTGCTTGAATAATCTTATTTTGATACTGGATTAGCTTTTTTGCATCGTTGTTGTTTCCATGTGCTTAGTAAAAGCCTGTTAATAAGCACATATCTATTATGTTATCTTTATAACCTATCATGTCATTTTATTTGTTTTTGATTAAAAAGTTAATGTTACGTCCGCTTTTTAGTTTTGAATCATTCACTGAGAGCTTCTTTTAGGTTATACCAAAAGACACTTTCATCTTGTGGATCCACCGTGTACTCGATATATGTATTTGAGCGAAGCCACTCTAACATCTCCGTAGTCATAGTTTTGGCTGGCAAGCCCTCATACATCACGACAAGGAGACAAGTTCGACCTTCACGGGAGTATATACTTTCCATTCTAGCCATATTAAACTCATAAATGCACCATTTACTTTTCAAGAAATCTTTGGATAAAACAACAACAGTTTTCCTGCTATTACGAATAGCATCTAAGATGTTATCCGCTATGTTTTTGCCAGGTAAAAAATCTCGATCATGAACACATAGATTTAAATTCTGGTTTTCGAGATTTGGGATCATCTTGTCTAGAATGAAACGAAAATTCTCATTGGCATATGACACAAATACATCATATATATAATTTTCATTCCCTTTACTGTGATCCTGAAGTTTCCTATAGTCAAAATGTCGAAGTTTCAAAGTTCTTATAAGATATCGTAGCTGCCATCGGTTTTTGTAAATAAACCCACCCGCCGTAATGGCTAGAAGTACGGTCAAACCAATAAAACTTAGCACAATTGTTAGAGTATAAGAACTACACGCCTTATCCAGCCCGTTCACAACTGCTATGAACTGTTCTTGAGACAATTTCCCACCAGAATCAGTACGAAAGATATAGTTATCGAAGTTAATAAAGTTTTTCCTATGTTCTACAATCCACTTCAGATATTCTGTATCATCGCAATATGTTGTGATTGTATTGTTACTTAGATCAACCGTGAAGTGTTTTCCTAGTCGTTCCGAATTGCTTTCAAGTTTGTTTCTTAGTTCTTTTGGAAGCATTCGAAGAGAATTTGACTTTAAGTGTAAATGTAGTAAGTTATTTAGATGTTTTACATATATTGTCCACCTGACAATGTTGTTAACACTTAAATCAACAACTTCTAGCTTCGACAGTTTGGAGAATGCTAGCGGAGGTATGTAAGATATTATATTTGACGACAGATTCAACACCTTTAAATGTGTTAAATGTTGAAAGATAACGGATCTTTTCACCTCATTTAAAAGTACTAATCCAAGAAAGTTTTCCTGAAGCTGTAAATTCTCTAAGCTATAACCACTATCGAAAAAATGCAAGCCAATATTCGAACAGTAATTTCGAGAGAGATTTAGATATTTCAACTTGGGAACAGGTCCAACCGGTCCTGTCCAAGAATATAAAACATTGCCAGAGAAATCAATATATTCAATGTTGTTTGCAAAAGGGATAACTGGAAACGAAATCACATCGTAGTTCATATTGCAGCGAGAAAATTCGAACCTTCTAAGCGTTTTTGGAAACATCGGCCAGTATTTGGAAATATTTATTCTGTCGTCCTCGAAGAAATTACAATTTTTTCTTCCTTTGCTGATATTACGTAGGAAATCAACATTGATGAAAGGACAAAAAGTACTGGTTGCATTTCTGTCGTCGAACATTTCTACAGGCTCTTTTTCAAACAAGACAGGGTTGTGGGCTGTATTTTGATAACTACCATAGAATTCTTCCAAATGGTTTAAACATCCTAGCTGATACATGTATGGTCCAAATGTAAACGTATTGTCCTCTACTCGCAATATCTTTACTGTGTCAGGAAAAAGAATCGCCACGTTTGTTTCAACTAGTTCCACTCGATTTTTGCTCATGACAACTTCATTTAATGTTGTGTTCCACAGGTAACAAATATCTCTCTTTGTTAGCTTGGTTCCGATCCCAAACGTACTATATACCTTTGAATAATTTAAAGATTTTATATTGGTAAATTGTAAGCCAAATGTTACGTTTTCAAGCATGCGAAATCCGAGGCGTAAGTTTTCTGACAGATCTAATACTTCAAGGAGCGGAAGATTTTGAAAAGCACCGGCGTCTATGTTTTCAATGTTGCATGAAGAGATATTCAGTATTCGCAAGTAAGGAAGATTTCTGAAAGTTGAATTAGATATTTGCAAAATATTACAATTTCCATTCATTCCAGAGAGAACTAGAGTCGTTAATTGCTTTAATGATCGATAAGAATCCGGAAATGTATTGTCTGGCAGTCCATCTATGTATAATACTGAAAGGTAACTCAAATAGAAAAGATTCGGATATGACATACTGTCATTTTTATATTTCAAATTTCTATTCAACATCAGTATTTTGAGTGTTGGTGGAAATAAAGTACTTTCCTGAACTGTATGATCGTAAATGTCCACCACGTTATTTTGGATGTCTAAAAGCTCTAGACGATCAAGATAACTGAACGAACCTTTCTCTATTGAACCGATCATGTTCCCACCCAAATATAATTTAGGGAGTCCACTACATCCTTTCAAATCAAACTTCTTGACAGAGTTGTATCTGTTTCTCTCTAGCTGTAGGGATAAAATCTTGTAGTCGGTAGATTTGAATATAAATTCGCAAATATCCTTTATCGATATGACAGTTTTTGAACAGTTCATCTGTTTCTTGAAATCACATATGCATTTTCTATCAGGCCCACAAGTAAAACTTAGAAAACGTCTTGTAACTAATAACAGATAAATCAAGGAATAATAAATTCGAAATGCTTCCATTGTGAAATTTTGACTTTAGCTTCTTTCTGTCCCTATCCCGAAGATAACTAATCAGACATTTGTGAAGTAAGTATTCGACACGTCCTGTTCCGGGCTGTTCCAAAGTTCGATATCCAACAAGTTCGATTGCATCTGAATCAACATGTACAATCCGTTATTTGAAATAAAACCAAAATATTTTTAATTTCAAATAAGCGTTTCAACTGATAAAGGAAACGTGTGTTAGTCTTTTTGATCGTGAATGCAACTCATATAATAATTACTGATACAAAATAGCTCTTAATAATTGACGGGCATTTGTGTACAAAACTGTTCTATTCTATGATATAATTTAAAGGTCGTTGCATCCAGGGAGGTCAATTATTTCAATAATATTCACTGTTTCGCTATATATGTAGAACTGTAAAGTCTAAAGATCGCAATTACAAGTACATATAGTTCTTATTTGACAAAGAAAGATGTCTAATCGGCGGAAATGATCCCTATTTGTACCAAGAGCATTCCAACCGTCAATAAACATGTTAGAAATATAGTGCAGTAGATTTTTCAATGATATTCCAATAAAATAAGAAATGAAGTATTAACTTGAATAAAAAAGAAAAACAACTATGTCAACAATATTTAAGAGTGAGCAAAATGTGGCTCGACCATTGTCAGTGAATATATTTGTCTACATCAGTAAAATAAATGTGATACATGGACTTTAAGTTATTTGATAAATCTTTGTCGACGTTCAGCGCTATAAGAAGAATTACTCGTTGAACCAAAATGGCTTAGATACATAATTTTAAGTATATCTTTTTAATGATACATGCCAATGAGTATATATGCCTTTACAGTGCAGTTGGAAAAGTTTGCTTCTTACAATGATTTGTGCATGTGTTGCAGGGCAATCTTCGATTCGTTCCTTACAAAGAAAGAATATAACAGATTTATAAAACTGATAGATATAATTCGTTTTTCATGTACGAACATTCATCAAGGTCGTTCAACCTTTGGCACTGTATTGTCTGGTTGCTTCACTTCGTTTACTTTAAACTATAACCTATGGATCGGCAATGACTGTGAATGGCTTTGTGTAATATGCGAACTTTAACAAAAGAAAACATGTAACCATATTTCAGTTTCATTCATGTACTTGTAAAATTGAGCATAATTTGTGCATCGGAAATATTCTAAAATCACATAACTTATCCTTTTACGTAGACGTAATATAATAAAAAGAAGTATAGTAAATGTCATGCAGAGTCAAACCAAAATGAAAGAGAGAAGGGAGCGGCAGTAAAAGCAACAGGAGCTGGACCACGGCAAGTGTATCTACTTAACTGAAGAAATGATATGCAACATGTTTGAACTAGCTATTGTCAGGTGTTGCTCTATAGGATAGTCAGGCTTACATCATGTTCTCATGGATTTGATAATAGGAGGCACTTAGCCGAAGCAGTTATGTGTATGTACACCAGAATATGTTTTATTGTAATGAGAAGCCTAACTTTCTGGTAGGATATATTAATTATTGAATAATATAACTTTCTGTAAGTCTTCTAACACTAAGTAGTATTTAGATTTTCATATGTATTTAGCTTTGTACAGCTGAGTCATGGAAATGTATGTGTGCCAAAGATAAAGTCAACAGTAAGTGTTGTTTCTGAAATATAAAGGTCTTTCCATGTTACCGCAGACAATTTGTTATATTTCTATGTCGCTGACCCATGTTTACTGGCTCGCTTAATTTGATTTAATTTAATATAATAACTTTCATTTGAAATTTATAAGTTATATCTGTTTTTGAGTATGAATCGTTGTTAGCTACATTTAGCTGTTGCTTCTGACTACAACTTACAAGACTGGTAATGGACTTTGAATTATACAGTCAACACTCCTTTTGAACTTCGAGCCAAAGTTGTAACACTTTGCCTGTTGAGACTATGGCAGGTCTTAAATGTGAAGTTGTTACGTTTTCAGGAATTTGACAAATTTATAACTGTGAAATTTTTTGCTCCAAAAACAGGTCTTATTTTCCGTACATGTCTATATTGTGAAGAATGACTTGAATTAGGTCCATCATCACCCTCTTGTTTTCAGTCCCTTAAAATCATATTGTTAACTCACCTAGGAAATCGTGAGGGTATGCTTTTTGATCTATTGCCTGTTCTATCTACTTCTGTGGTGAATGTGTGTCATGCATTTCCAACAATTTACCTTTCTAACATTCTAGAGACCACATGTTCTAGCAAGTTTTAATGAATCTTGCCAAATATGTTTGTCTTGATGATATTTTGTCATGTTGGATCAGAAACTAGATCACTTACGACTCTAGGCTAGATCAAAGGAAATTCTTGGTAACACTCTAAAGGCTAAATGTCAATCATCATGATATTTGTCAGATCCGTAAGCTCTAGATCTTAGATATTTAGTATGTAGCTTTGTGTATTTGATCTCTAAAATATCGCTCAGATGAGTTCTCTAGGGTCAAAAATGAAACCGTCCAAGGAGTCATTTGACTTAAATTAAGTTGTGTAGGAATAACTTGAAAAAATATTCTTGTCTGCAACTCTTTGCCCTGGAACATATATATGTTTTGTAAGTTGCATTGTATAGTTAACCTCTACAAAGTTCGTTTAAATTATGGATCCTATTTGTATAAATATAAGATCTTTTCAATTCAGAGCTGTAATTAGCTCAGCCGACCCATAGCCAAAGTGCTCATAGCAATACAGGGCCATCCCGGCTGTCTTTTATTATTTCAAAACAATCGTACCAGGAGACAGTGCTACAGAAAAATCACAGATCAGTAAAAGTACCCAAAGAAAAAACAAACAAACAAGTTGTATCAAGTTAAAGTTCTATCAAACTTATTTTGCTTCACAAATCCGACCGTCTATTGAAAGCTTATGCTATTTTTTTTAATCACACGAACACATGTACAACATGAACTTTTGTTACAGTCAAAATGCTGTTGTGTGTATTTCACCATAAATATTTGGAAAAAAAAAACTTCTTCAGATTTGATTAGGTCAATATTTCTACTGCCTGACCAGTTACAGAAGTTTTAGAAGAAATATGTAGGAAAATCTAAAAATGCTTCTGTAGTGGCCAAATATGCTTTGATATTGGCATGGCGTAAATTGGAATTTACCAACATGTTTCCTTTACTTTTTACATTAATTTTATGCATTTAACTAGTCATTAGTGATTGTTCTCGGGTAAGGACTAGACGGCCATCATAACATTCTCAGTTTTAATGACATTCTCTTTTTCAGATTGAATTTATTCTCCGGCAAGCACTAGACGTCCATCAGAGCATTCTCAGTTTCAATGACGTTCTCTTTTTCAAATTGAATTTATTCTCGGGCAAGCACTAGACGGCCATCATAACATTCTCAGTTTTAATGACGTTCTCTTTTTCAGATTGAATTTATTCTCGGGCAAGCACTAGACGGCCATCAGGGCATTTCTTAGTTTAAATGACGTTCTCTTTTTCAGATTGAATTTATTCTCGGGCAAGCACTAGACGGCCATCAAAGCATTCTCAGTTTTAATGACGTTCTCTTTTTCAAATTGAATTTATTCTCGGGCAAGCACTAGACGGCCATCATGGCATTCTCAGTTTAAATGACGTTCTCTTTTTCAGATTGAATTTATTCTCGGGCAAGCACTAGACGGCCATCATAGCATTCTCAGTTTTAATGACATTTTCTTTTCAGATTGAATTTATTCTCGTGCAAGCACTAGACGGCCATCATAGCATTCTCAGTTTTAATGACGTTCTCTTTCTCAGATTGAATTTATTCTCGGGCAAGCACTAGACGGCCATCATAGCATTCTCAGTTTTAATAACGTTCTTTTTTTCAGATTGAATTTATTCTCGGGCAAGCACTAGACGGCCATCATAGCATTCTCAGTTTTAATGACGTTCTCTTTTTCAGATTGAATTTATTCTCGGGCAAGCACTAGACGGCCATCATAGCATTCTCACTTTTAATGACGTTCTCTTTTTCAGATTGAATTTATTCTCGAGCAAGCACTAGACGGCCATCATAGCATTCTCAGTTTTGATGACGTTTTCTTTTTCAGATTGAATTTATTCTCGGGCAAGCACTACACGGCCATCATAACATTCTTAGCTTAAGTGACGTTCTCTTTTTCAGATTGAATTTATTCTCGGGAAAGCACTAGACGACTATCATAGCATTCTCAGTTTTAATGACGTTCTCTTTTTCAGATTGAATTTATTCTCGGGCAAGCACTACACGGCCATCATAACATTCTCAGTTTTAATGACGTTCTCTTTTTCAAATTGAATTTATTCTCGGGCAAGCACTACACGGCCATCATAACATTCTTAGCTTAAGTGACGTTCTCTTTTTTCAGATTGAATTTATTCTCGGGTAAGCACTAGACGGCCATCATAGCATTCTCAGTTTTAATGTCGTTCTCTTTTTCAGATTGAATTCATTCTCGGGCAAGCACTAGACGGCCATCATAGCATTCTCAGTTTTAATGTCGTTCTCTTTTTCAGATTGAATTTATTCTCGGGCAAGAACTAGACGGCCATCATAGCATTCTCAGTTTCAGTGACGTTCTCTTTTTCAGATTAAATTGATATTCATAAAATGTAAATAACATGCTTCTACACAGGGCCAGACTCAGTAGGAGATTCAGATAAATATCAAATCAAAATGTTCATTTCTCTATTTTCACATAATTGAAGGTGGTAGCAAATACAAAAGTAATGTTTCGATTTTACATTGTAACTGATTGAAATTCTTTCGCACTGATGGAATTCAAATCCTTTCACATCTTAAAGATTTGCAACACACTTCAGACTCTTCCTTCAGATATCTAAATATAAATGATTTAGTTCCGTATTTTCGTTTTAACATTTTTCAGATCCGTTAATTTCAGTTAAAATATAAACTATAAAAAATGAAATTGCAGTTTTTCAGTGTAAATACTTGTTCCAGGATAATTTATGAATAGGATATACACAACACTTTAAACAAATGGCAACCTTTCATTTGGGTAACTTTGTGTGATTGTCAGCAAAATATACTTAAACACATAAATTATTCCGATATAAAACACGTTTTTGGTATTAATTTTACCGAACACATTTTCATACCTGTTTTTAAATATTATAAAGCTGTAATTTAACCAAGCGATATATCAAAGTTTTCACTGAAAGCTTGTTTTAGTTTATGCCAGAACAGGCCTTCATCTTGTCTAAATCGTGTACTCAATATATTTATTTGCGTGGAAACGTAATTACACTTTCTGAACGTCCTCATACATTTAGACAAGAACACAATTTTTAGTGCACTCCATTCAATCCGTGTTAAACAGCTGCTTAATTTACTTTTCATGAAATCCTTGGAGAAAAAAAATAGTTATCCAGCTTTTACGCTGAGCAACTTAGATTGTATCCGCTACATATTTATAAGGGGAAAAGTCTCGTTTATAAATTTTGGTTGTCGAAGACGGAATAATCAATTTTTCCAGAATAAAACGAATATTTATATGGAACGAATACATCATACATGAAAATGTCATTTCCTGTATTGCGATCGTGAAAATGTCATTTCCTGTATTGCGATCGTGAAAATGTCATTTCCTGTATTGCGATCGTGAAAATGTCATTTCCTGTATTGCGATCGTGAAATGTTTTCATTTCATTCTACGCATAACAAACAACTCTTAGCTGAAAATATTTATTAACATGCATGTATTTTTATTTTATTTACAATGTCTTTCTCCATAAACGTTTATCACTCGAATATAAGGATTAACAAAATGAACAGACTTAAATTTGAAGAAAAAGTTATCTTAAACAAATATTCCTTGCTCCGTTAAATACGAAATAAAGTTGATGTGTACAAGTTGCGTGTTGACTTAGGATGGAAAGAGTGATAAGAACAAGATTGTTCTATTTAAATAAATACTTGACATGTCTTGAAAGGAATTATTCAAATCTGATACTGATAAGTTATCTATGAAACGTTTACAAAGCCAATACAATATTTAAGGGGCATAGCAAACACCACGATGAGGTCAAAAAAATCAAAATTATCATTATATATGAAGTGTTTAGGTCTGTGTTTTATACGAAAAATGCCAAAAGATCTAATTAAATCAACATTGAGATGAATTTTTTATATTCTTTTTGTTTCAAATTTTTATCATGCCCATGTAATTTAAGAGCTATGGGCAATGCTTTTATTAGTTTGTTTTGTTCTTTACTTTATTCAATATAATCTCAGGATCATAGTAAAGACATTCAAGTCTTTTTTTTTGTATTTTACTTTAAAAAAAACTTGACTACTGGTAGAGAAATAAAAATGTTATTTTATTTGAGAACTGAAATATATATGACAAAACTGATTTTGTTTTTGTAATAGTATTTACTTTGTAGTAGATATAATTAAATGTCGTTGTAGTATAAATGTCATGTCGGATATTTAAGTTGGTTACAAAACTTTAAATTGTTCAGGCTTACCTTGACAAATGTGAACATGAAAGGCTAAGATAACATTTTATTTGACCTTCGTTGGGCCTTTTATCACAGATTTGAAAATAAAAATATTGTACACTGATAACCTTTTTCTTCGGAAATTCTTACGTTGTTATATACCATCTGATAATGCGTAATTTGGCCATGTTTAAAAATATCCATCTAGAAATTCTGTGTGTCATATTTTACAAAAATCTAGCATCATTCTATATGTATTGAAACGTAACAGATTTTCAACTAAGTTTACAGTATCAAGATTTTTCGCAGCGATTTTAAGCTATATTTTGTAATAACATCTTAATACAATTACGGCAACAACAACAAAGTAATTGTCTGTGATAAACAAACACAGAATTTAATGTTGCTTCTCACAATTTCTGTAGAAACATAGGTTTTCACATGTCCTGAAAATAATTATAATCAACTTATCTAACATTTTAACAATTAAACACACACACACACACACACACACACACACACACACACACACACACACGTGTGTGTGTGCGTGCGTGCGTGCGCGTGTGTGTGTGTAGAGAGAGAGAGAGAACTTATTAACCTATTTACTTCGTATTTACATATGATTTACAGGCAACGTTATTTACGTTACACTTTAACTCTTATTCACTAAGAGCTTCGTCTAAGTTTTGCCAGAAGAGGCATTCACCTTGTGGATCTACCGTGTACTCGATATATGTATTGGAGCGAACCCATTCTAACATCTCCGTAGACATAGATTTGGTTGGAACGTCCTCATACATTACGACAAGGAGACAACTTTTACCTTCACGGGAGTATAAACTCTCCATTCTAGCCATGTTAAACTCATAAATGCACCATTTACTTTTCAAGAAATCTTTGGATAAAACAGCAACGGTCTTCTTACTATTCCGAATAGCATCTAAGATGTTGTCCGCTATATATTTACCAGGTACAAAATCTCGATCATGAACACACAGATTTAAATTCTGGTTTTCGAGATTGGGAATCATCTTGTCTAGAATGAAACGAATATTTTCATTTGCGTATGACACGAAAACATCATACATGTAATTGTCATTCCCTGCATAGTGATCATGCAGCGCCCTGTAGCCAAAATGTCGCAGTTTCGAAATCCTCAACATATATCGCAGCTGCCATCGATTCTTGTAGATAAAACCACCAATCGTTATTGCTAGAAATACGGCCAAGCCAATGGAACATAGAACAATTGTTAAAGTATAAGAACTGCACGCCTTATCAAGCCCGTTCACAACTGCTATGAACTGTTCAGGAGTAAGCGTTCCATCGGATTTATTACGAAATATGTAGTTTTCAAAGTTAATAAAGTTTTTCTTGTGTTCAACAATCCACTGTAGATATTCTGTTTCTTCACAGTAGGTTGTGATCGTGTTGTTACTTAGATCTATTGAAAACTGAGCTCCTAGCCGTTTCGAGTTTTTTTCAAGTTTGTTTCTCAGTTCTCTAGGTAAAGTGCGAATGAAATTTGATTTTAAATTTAAATGTAGTAAATTGTTTAAGTGCATTACATCTATAGTCCATCTGTCAATATTGTTAACACTCAGGTCAAGCATTTCCAGCTTCAACATTTTGGAAAACACCGACGATGGCATGTCCGATATTATATTTGACGACAGATTCAATACCTTTACATTTATTAAATTCCGAAATACTACGGGGCCAATTTTGTTGTTTGAAAGTACTAGTCCTAAAAAGTTTTCCTGAAGCTGCAAATTCTCTATACTTTGATGTTCATCGAAAAAATTTAAACTAATATCTGTACAGTAATTACGAGAGAGATTTAGATATTTCAAACTCGGTAAAGGTGCAACTGGTCCAGTCCAAGTACTGAAAATATTTCCAGAGAAATCTAAATATTCAATACTGTTGGCAAAAGGGATAATTAAAAGCGGTGGCACATCGTAGTTCATGTTGCAACGATAAAATTCGATCCTTCTGAGCGTGTTTGGAAACGTTGGGTAGAAGTTGTAAAAGTCAACTTTGTCATCTGCAAAATACTTACAGTGTTTTCTTTGTCTGCTTATGTTACGTAGAAATTCACCTTCCATGAACGGGCAGACAGTATTGGTTATGTTTCTGTCGTCAGAATTCTGTACTGGTTCCTTTTGAAAAAGAGATGGGCTATGAGCTATATTTTGATAACTTCCATATATCTCCTCCAAATGACTAATACATGCGAGTTGAAACAAATACGGTCCAAATGTAAACTTGTTGTCCTCTAGTCGCAATATCTTAACCGTTTCAGGAAGAAGAATACCAACGTTTGTTTCAACTACTTCAAGGCGATTTTTGTTTATGACAATTTCATTCAAGGACGTGTTCCAAAGATAACAAACATCTTCTCTTCTAAGTCGGGTACCAATGCCAAATGTGCTATAAACCTTCGAATAGTTTAAAGATTTTATGTTTGTGAATTGTAAACCAAAGGTTATGTTTCCAAGCATACCAAACCCGAGGCGAAAGTTTTCCGATAGGTCTAATACCTCTAAATGCGGCAGATTTTGAAAAACACCAGCGTGTATGTTTTCAATGTTACAGGCAGAGATGTTTAAATTTCGCAAAAAAGGCGTGTTTATGAAAGTTGAATTAGATATTTGTGAAATATTGCAATTTCCGTTCATTCCTGAGAGATTTAGAGTCTTCAACCTCTTCAAAATGTGATATTCATCTGGAAAAACGTTGTTTTGCAAGCCATCCATGTATAATACTGACAGATTAGTCAAATACGAAAGATTCGGGTATGACACCAAGCTACTGGCATTTTTCAAATTCCCATTTAACAGAAGTGTTTCAAGTGCTGAAGGAAATAGTACACTGTGCTGAACTGTTGGATCGTAAATGTTCACCATGTTATTGTTGATGCCTAACAGCTCTAGTCGATGAAAGCTACGAAACGCATCCTTCTCCACTGATTTTATCTTGTTCTCTCCTAAATATAACCTTGAGATTTCACTGCATCCTTTCAAATCAAACTCCTTGATATAGTGGTAACTGTTTTCCTCTAAATATAGAGATAAAATCATATGGTCAGTGGATTGATTTATGTATTCGCAAATATCCTTTATCGGAATGAATGTTCGAGAACAATTCATCTGTTCTTTGGAATCACAGAAACATTTACTATTAGGTCCGCAAGGAAAACTAAGTAATCCTGTAATTAGCAATACAAATACCAAAGAACATAACACTATGTTTGCTTGCATTTTACAAAACATCGTGACCATAAACAGTAAGGTGAATGTTTCTCTACAAATAGATTATCAGGTAATTGATTGTTATATTTTTGTCGATACAATTTATATCGTAGTGCGTTTAACTGGTAACTTCCTGTTTACATTCATCTTTATACCTCGCGAAAATGTCTTTATATAAATAAGAGGCATTTCATTGGTAAACTGGCTTTGTATGAATTATCGCAAACTGATTATTCTTTGAGTGGCTTTGACGTTTTTCAGATAGTTTGAGTGATATAATTATTGTGTATAAAAGCTTTGACTCTATTCCTGGTAGTCATGCCCGCTCGCTTAGCTCAATAGGTAGAGCCCTGGATTAGTAATCCATGGATCCCTGGTTCGACCCCTGGGCAGGGCAAAATGTCTCCGTGACAATTGACTTCAGGCATTGTGTCTAATGTTCATTTGTCTCTCACCGCTGATTCAGAGTTGATCAAGTGGGAATAGTAGTCAGTTACTTGCGGATTAATTGGTAATTACTGGTTCGTTATCCAGGAAAACCGGTTAGGTGGACTGACCGCCGAGATATAACCTAGATGTTGAAATCGGCGTTAAACCTGAAGAAAAAAAGCAAACTGGTAGTCATTATTATCACCACACCGCATTATTTAATGTATTCGTATCCAGTTGTAGCTTGTTGTATATCGTTTGTATAATTCGATTTTCTTTTCATGTAGTTGTTAGGTTGTTAATATCTATATCAATATTTTTGTGAAAATGAAAGTAAAAACAAACAAGAAAGCGCAATTAAATTCGATTTTGTTCAGTCTGTCAAGCAAATTTCATGACGTGCTATAATCACGACGCCGAACGGAAAACGTAAGTACCATTCGGAACACCTCGGGCGACTTCAAGAAGTCACCTCGGAAATAATGTGGTAGGCGCCATAATGGACTATTTTATAATACGAGGTCTTTATACGAAGTTGTCGGAAAAGGCTGAGTTGATACGATTGCGAAGGTACAAACCGGACATGACAAGATGCGATGACTCGACAAAAAGGCGATCTCCCATGCAATTTCGAATCGTTGACAATTATCTGTACTTGTTAAAGAGCAATAAAATGTTTAACAAGGCACATTGCGATTAGCAAGTGTTAACAGTATAAACGCAATTAAAATGCTTTAGTACATAAAGCAAACTGTCACAACAAGACAGAAACAAAACAGCACGTTTTCTCTATTTAATTTGAACACTTTGTGGGAACCTGCGCAGGCTAAGAGTTACATGAAAATCCGTTACAAGTTTTCGCATGGCATGTAAGTTTCTAATGATACCGTAGAAAATATTGATATGTTTATTTCACTTCTTTCTGAACACTACTTCAAAAGTGCGTATGAATGAAGAGATATACAAAGCGGTTCCGAATAAAACAATGCTTCATGCCAGATTTACTTTTTGAACAGGGGCGGTCCAAGAGGATGTCAACCTGATTTCACTGAAAGCTATGTGCAGCGTTTTTAAAACATTTTTTTCAGTTGGCATACCATTACAGTAGTTAGTGGATTATATAGGGGGAGGGGATTGGATGCTACTCTCATAGTCAAATCACCAAAATAATAAGATATTTAAAAAGTTTGGGTTGACAAAACAACAAAAAATAGGATGGGAGACGGGAATATCCCTAACTATGATGTTACATGAAGAGAGGGTTTGGTACCCCAGAGGGATTTGGAGGGTGCGCAAGGCTTCGGACTGTCTACTTTTGAGATATTTAAAAAAAACATGAAAATAATTGAGGGGAGTTTGCCTAACTGTGGCATTGAGGGGGAAAGGGTTCGGTACCACGGAAGGAGCTAGGGCGGATTGTAACCCCCTAAACCAATCAATTAAAATAAAATAAAAACTAAATATGACGGCGATAGGAGGTAAGTCAAGGCTTTCACAAAAATAAAACTACAGACGCACAACTTCCCGTAAACTTTGATACGTCTACCTCAACGCGCGATACAATTTTTGGCTGATAAGCAGATTTTTACGAAGTCAAGACCCATAACTCAGCTATATCTGGGCTTCTTCAAAAACAACACCACAGATATACTGCAAAAAGAATGTGCTGATAAACATTCCTGTAAAGTTTCATGATTCTGCCTATAATACGTTTTGGGATCGCGCAACAACAGATTTGTGACGGACAGACGTAAGGGTTTCCAACATGGTGCATTTAGTACTAGGTCTATTGTTATGAAACAAAAGAAACCCACTTAAGAGACAAAAGGTTTAGAACACAATAGTTTTTTGTAGTAGGCCACACCTCTTACTACTTAAGGTATTGGATGTTTGCTCGGACAGACAGACAGACGGACGGATAAAAACAATACATATATATTTGGTGAGAACCTTCGCCTCTTGCCCAAGCGACAATCTTCCCGAGTTTTGACGCTAATCATTGGAAAGCTGTCAGAATTGTAAAATCACCTTTTTGTTATAAGTTTTATTTTCGTATCCTGTCTAAAACTAACTGCGGAAAGGATAAAAGATTCAGGCCGAATCTCAAACTAAGCTTTGCTCATTTTAATTCTCCCTCTGTCTGGAAGCAACAGAGCATACATATCAGTGGCATTAAGTCAGGAGAGAGTTAAGTCGAAATCAGATAATGGAATTTAAACCATTACAGACATTGGCCTTGGTGTGGAATTCATTCTGTTGTTTGTTTGCTTGTTTGTTTGTTTGTTTTCGCGAATGAAAATGAAATTAATATTTGATTCACGGTATGAACCTGTGCCTCCTTTCCATTTGACAGTTTTCGTGCACTTTATGGATTAAAGAAAACAAAACTGCTCTGAGAAAATAGTCACTGACATTGAGAAAGTGTGTAGTTCAAGAACGCGTCATAAAATTGTTATTGAAAAAAATAATTAACAACGCTCAAGAATTCCCTTTTCCTTATATAAAAAGTAGTTTCCCTTTCAAAGTACAAAGGGCGAACAGTATTTTGCAATTGTTGACAAATCAAATGATTGGTGACTCTGAAGAATTTAGTTCCCTGTCTTCTTTCTTCTTGCTTTTGTCGTGTCAAGGAAATTAACGCTGAAATGTTTCAGTTGATCTATTTAGTCTGCAGACAGTATTATATCAGGAAATGAAGTCATGACTTAAACAGACAAATGTCATGATTTCTGTTTACAAAGGAAGTACTGAAACAGAGAACAAGGAAGATTACAGTGAAATAATAACGTTTGATGTAACCATGCTGAAGTGGGACTGACTTGAAATAAGAGTCAGCCATAAATATCTCTACTTGGTTGATTGTTTTTTTTTAATTTGCATAAAGTTTCGCTTTCTGTATTTATTACACAACTTCTCTGCTAAATAATTTACAAGTCCTTGCTCTTGAAGGTTTTTTGTTATTGTTGTTTTAGCTTAGAATTTGAAAGAAATAATATTTCTGCTTTTCCAACAATCTGACTCAGCCTGATTCAGTTTGGCATACAAAAATCCTAGATTATCTAGGATATGGTCCACAGATAGTTTCTGACCATGATGTTCATCTATGAGTTTATTTCTAAACCAATCAGCATTTTAGATATGTATTTATAACTATACATATTACAAATGTGTCAAAGATCTACACTACGAAATGTGATTTGTGCTATTCTTAAGTGATCAGCTACTGAACTAGTTAAATGATTTCTTCTGGCCTTTATTGGTTCCATAATCGGGGTGACATACTTTTTTAAAGATACATATATCTTGTCAGAATGTCACAAATCTCAGTGATTATATTTAGTATGTTACATTGTCTAGTTTTCCTTTACATAAATAGCATTGGGAATCTTTTCAAAATATTTTTCTCTTACCCACTGGCACATAATAAAATGTTTCACCATTTTCACCTTTTTTCGACACCTGCCAAAACTCTTGTTTTTGATGATACAAGGATGCCCTTGGAGTAAAATTACATTATCACGTTGACCAATTCGGATGGCCCAAAATTATGCGGACGGACAGAATGCATATTTAGATTTTTTCCATCCCCCCCCCCAAGTGACCACCCTTAGAAAAGTAGCAATGTGTCGTTGAAACTTCGAACACGATGTAAACGCCTTAAGCAGAATATGTAGATACTTCTGAAAACATCCTTCAATTTGGACAGGACCAGTTGGACAATTTCATAATCAGTTCAAATATTCGTTGAAATTTTATGGATTTGTAAGTGCAGAAGATAAGCAGCTTCAGTAAAACTTTTTCTGGTTAGTACTTAAAATGAAGAGAAAGTTCCGTTATATTTCAGAATTTAACTAATGTGACGGTATTGAATTTGTGATCAAATTTTGTATCTTATATGCCTCCGTCAGTGTTTTCAAAATGTCAAAGCTAGAGATACTTTACTTTTGAGCTAACACTACTGACAGACGAACTGTAGATGTTGTGAACTTAAACAATTTACTACGTTTAAATAAAGTCAAATTATCTTTCCATTCTACCGAGAGAACCCAGAAACAAACTTGAAAACACTCGAAACGTCTAGAAACTCAATTCACAATACATGCAGATTTAAGTAACAACATATTGTGATCAAAAAAATTATCTTGGGGGCTGGATGCTAAAATAGAAAGAAAACACTTTATTAACTCTGAAAACTACATATTTTAATGCATCTGGCAAGAAAATTGCCCTCCAACAGTTGATAGATGTTGTTTACGGGTTTTATATGGCGTGTAGTTCCTATACTCTAACAATAATTCTAAGTTTAATATTGGTTTGTCTGTTTTTCCGAGCAATAACTGTAGGTGGCTTTATTAACTAGAACTGACGACAGCTGTATCTGTTGAGAATTCCAAACCGCTATATTCTGGCTACGCTGCAGGGCACTATACAGTGAATAATAATTATACTGATGATGTTTTCGTGTCAAAAGAAAATGAAAATAAAACAGATCAAGACAAGATTATTCCAACTCTCGAGAATAAGAATTTGAAGACCGAGACTTTTTACCAGGTAAATATAAAGAATACTATATATTAGGTGCTACTCAGAATAGAAAGAAAAATGTTATTGTTTTTCCAAGGTTTTATTGAAAAGTAAATAGTCCATTATGGGCAACATGGCTAGAATGGAGAGTATATTTTCCCCGGATGGGCTGATTTCTCTCTTTGTCTTGCTGTATGTAGACGTTCCAGTCAGAAATTTGTCTACGACTCTACAGAAATGAGGAAATGTGTTTGCTTGAATACTAGTACATACATGGAGTACACAGTGGAGCCACAGGTTGAAGAAGTCTTTTTGGCAGAATAAAGAAGAAGCTTTACGTAAATCAAGTTAACTTTTTTAACGCAAACAAGTATGAAATATAAATGTTAACTTAGCATCATACTTTAAAAAAGTTAAAGATTGTACATTATGACTACTCGAGGAAGTGTGGATGATTCTTATACAAAGTAATGTAATATTTTAGTAATACTTCGTACTTAGACAAAACTGTAGGTTTCTTAGTTGCATTGTATAAATCAGAAATGTACATATATTCAGTCTGCCTCAAAAAACTTCTTAATGAGAAATTTGTTAATAAAGGTTTATGTCGCATTTACAACAGGCTATAAAATTTGTTATAAATAAAAACATGGTTTCGACAAAAAACATAGATCACGAAAATAATCTGTCATGAGCCATCTAAACGTGGGCTATATGCAAAAACAAGTCTAGGTAGAAATATTCATGCGGAAATATATATTCACAAAAGAAACTTCTTCAAGCTGCGTTATAAAAGCTGCAAGATTATGTCCCCACAACAAAAATTTACTTTCAACTTAATAATTTACTTCTTTTCTTTTATATAGTTTTTAAGCAGACACAGAAGAAATATTTTGTGATTTACTGGGTCAGATACACATTGACAAATTACATTGCAAATATTTATAAACGTTAGAATTTTTAAGTGTTTTCGAAATGCAAGGATATCCGTGTACAGTGAATTTATTCTTACTTTTAAAATTAACTTATAACAAGCATCTTTAAAATGTTACCCAGTTTTCATGGACCGGTGATAGTGATGGTTTAGCTTTAACAGACTGAGGTGGCGCTTTAAAACCAGCCTCTATGAACGAGTTTAAGTTTCAGCTGTATAAGGCATAGGGTATATTTAAAAGGAAATGGCATATTAGAATCAATCAGTTTTATTACAACCAGTTGTATACTATACTACTCTTATTTGTTTGGATTGATATTCGAATTAAAAAACATTTTGTAACTGTACTCGACGTACTTTTTTAAATAGAATGCAAATTTTTTTATTGCTTTGCATAGCAGTTTTCGTGGTGCTTAACAAACTCTCTGTAGTACATTTTTGCACATGAAATTGTCAAAATAATTTGGCTAATCCGATCTTAAAAACTGGAACATACTTGGCAAGTCTTGAATATGCTTCTAGTTGAGGTTTCTGCTGATCATACGCACCAACTACCATTCCAGAGTTCAGATAGGCGCGGAACCAACTTCCTGACGAATGGATCCGTACAATTCTCGAAAGCATCAGGAGTCGATGTAAAACGTGGATGGAACAAAATTCATGATACGCTTGAAATCAGTTTAATGTCTCAACTGAACAAGTTTCAAGAGCAGAGGTTAAAAATGTGACCTACATATATGTTGTTCAAATGTTTTCCACTTATCTGGATTGGTAACTTATTTTTTACCTTTATGTGACACAATTTCAAAATTGTCCTTTAAGCAAATATTCTTTCGAGTATCACAAACACTGATCCAAAATTATTAGCTCTAGAGTATTCACAAAGTTTCGGATTAACTGATCTGTGATCTTAATTTGGCCAAATGTGTCCAATTTAATTCATCACAATAATACAATACAATAATTATGACCAAGTTTCATTAATACTTACTACAGATGTGTGATTTCAGCCGGTCTGATTTGATAACCTAGATTTTCACAAAACGTGTCCAGGTTTTGAGCTTATAAACAGATCACCATGACTATTCTCAGCAAAAAGAATTGTGAAAAATGCATATCAGGAAAACACAGGCAAAAACACAGCCTCCCCACACAGACCACAAGTAGAGGAACAGATAGCATAAATTTATTGATAGATGGATTAAAAACACCAAAAACAATTTACGAAAAGGAGAACCAGAAGGGTTACTGTTTTGGAACGGTCAGATGCAAAACATTTGCCACCGGGGATTTAAACCAGGCTCTAGGGTACACCAACCTCACACTTTTCCCAGCAGGTTTTCATAAGAAAAAACAAGAACAAGTTGTCTTGGTCAATTTACCCCAACCCACCCATCAACTGGACAATGTTGCATGCAAAAGCACAAAAAATATATAAAAAGCTAATGGCATTGTAGAGCAAAATGGATAGGTACTCTATGACCTTTTTGAGACCAGAGCACTTTGTGTCAAATCCGCAAGAAGAGGCTGACAGGAATAAAGAAGACTGATCGAGTTTTTACGTTCTTTTTTTAAGATGTCCCTAGAAACATATATAAATTTTCAAACCTGTGCCGCTGTCGTGAAAACTAAGAGGTTAGCAAAGCGATCAATTGTAAAAGGGATAATCACCAAGTAGGCAAAGCACTGTAGAATATCATGTTTGTAGCCTTTGTTTTTGAATGTACAGATGTTTTTTTACGAATAACGTGGAGAAATTAGTATTGCATCTTATTTTCTTTAATTCATAAATCAGGTATCCATGAAACACTGGTTCAGAAATACCCTGTTGCAGTAGTGTTTTTTATACTACAATTGTAGTTTTTTACTTTAATCTGGGTATAGGCGATAAAACTTGCAAAATATTTTTCTTATTTGATTGTACCAATACTCCTGTTTCCAAATGTCTGTCATTGCTGTTTACACTTAAATCTTTTGCCTCAAGTTAGTCATTTTACTAAAAGCAGACGTTAAAATTAACGATATGATATTTGATGAAAGAATCAGCGCCGTAATATTAGTAAGCTATCCAATACTGTATATTTGTTCAAACAAGAACTATTCCGATAAAATTTTGCTGTAACTGTAAGTTTTCAACATTACTTATATTTTTGTAGACGACCCGACAAAAGAACAGTAATTTTGTAACCTATGGTTCTTGTCTAAGATGAGAGAATGTTGTTAGAAAAAATAAGAAATTCAATGCCGATGTTAAGATAACTGATGCATTATATTGGAGAACTCAGATAAATTTACTACTTTTCATGATTTTGTTGCATGTGGCAGGACTATCTTTGATTCATTCCGTTCAGAGAAGGGACATTGGTGATTCAAAAAGCTGATACTACGTCGTTAAAAGTCGCTTCAGACTTTCGTATCGTATTGACTTGCTCCTTAAAGAACAAAGTCAGTTAATGAGCTGTGTTTTATCTTCTTGTGTAAATTTAAGACATATTGGACAAAAACCAAACTGCAAGACGTAAGGTGTAAATGTGCATTTGTTGTCTTCCATGTGTACGATTTTAACGTCTCTGGAAGAAGCATAAATGAATTCGCTTCAAACAAAACCAAACGATTACTACTCATAGCAATTCAGTAAGTAATATCACAAGGTAGCATACATCCTGTAGAGAAATTTGTGCATCAAGGCCAAATGTAGTGTATACTTTTGAGACGTTTAAAAATGTGTAAACTGTAAGCTAATCCAAGCTTCATATTTAAAGATAAGTCTAATCTTTCCAACATATGGAGCTTCTGAAAAGCTCCTGCATTTACGCTAGTAATCTTACATTTCCAAATATTCAAATTCCATATATAAGGTACGTTCTTAAATGAAACATTTGAAACCATGATATATCGCAATAACCATTCAAACCTGAAAGTGATAGATTTCTCAATTTATGTAAACATTTTAGTCTAATCAGTCTTTGACCTCAAACTAATTGCAAAAGAATTTATTCTTCGATAATACCGAAGGGTTTTGTTTCCTAAGTAAAATGTCAAAAGTCTAGAAAATTTACCTTAAAGAAAGTTTTCAAAAATGCAACAAATGTTGCAATTTTAAGAAAATACGATGTATCCTCTTCAGCCTACAATAGTGACGTTTTTTAAAAAGCATCTGCAAGGAAGTTGTCTGGCATGTTTATTGACAGTAAAACGCTTGAAAATTACTATTACTAGCCTACAATTATTGCTAAGGTCAATATCTTTTCTCATTATTTTCTCTGACTATAGATTACAGCATTATTTATGTAAGATTAATCATAATCCCATACAGTAAGCAAAGAACAACATTGATTCTCAATTCTTACCCTTGTTAGATTTAACTGATGTATAATATATATGTTTAAATAAAACCAACGGCGTAAAGATTTATGTCACTTTTTTACTGTACAGAAGCGCAAAAGGATCATGAGGCCAAAGAGAATTGTATCGTTAGGTTAGATGCTGTCCAATTTTCAGGTAGAGGTCGATTTTTTTACTTGAAATACAGATTTTGTTGTGGCCCATTTTTATAATCATTTGTTTAGGAAGACTTCTACTGGCCTGCGACTTGTTGTTCATTTTAATATACCTTGTTCTGAAATACTAGTATACATATTCAGAACATTTTCCACTAAGTTGCACAACAGGAATGTCATACAAAATTTCCTCCTTCAAACTCGACCAAGACCATGTCTGACGTTGACATGGCTACCTCCGACAATGACATCGGGTGGCAATCACTTGCAGTTTTGAAGACATTAATTACAACAGCATGTGCTGCCATGTTTGTCATTGTGCTACGATCAAACCCGTCAGTACGCTACACTCTCCGTATCGGGCTTCACAAAACGAAATGACGACAGTTTTTATCTACAAGTCAGACCTAAAAAAGAACTTTAGGGTTGGGTGTATTTTTCCGGAAGGGTCAGGTGACCCGAACAGGACAATCCTTTTTTAGGCATAAATTAGTAGTGATATTTTGCATTTATTAAATAGAGTAAACAAAGCAAGTTTAGATAGTGGCAACCATATCATCGCAATACCAGAACAGATAGAACATATCAAATGCAGAAAGGAATAATGTAACCCTAATGTTATTCGACGGGACATGAATAAAACATCGCATGCTAAAACCATACTTGATTCACCGTCTCTTAGGTCAAAGAGTGTACAATTTACATCTAAAGACAATTGCTTATTCTATGGGCAGACAGCCAACCTTTGGTGTTCAAAACGTGGCTTTGAAAGATATACTGTATGAACATTGCAATTTCAAACAGCTATACAAAACAATTGCAAAGAACGCTGTGATGAATGGTTCATGGAGGTTCATGGAGGTGAGCACAGTAGCACAGTGAGCACAGTAGCAGATTTGCCAGCAGCTGACGCAGTCTATCATCAGTCGTGCAATTTGGATTTTAAGTAGACTCCAGCAAAAATATTTTTTATATTAAAATGAAAATAATTGAAGTTCTTTGTTAAGTGGCTTTCAGTTGCACAAATTTATAACTTATAACTATAAATTCTTGATAAGTTGTTATAGATGTAACTTAATCATATTAGGTTGGTATGCTAGTATTACGTTGCATAAACGACTCTTTGTATGTTTCAACATTAATGTAGCATATATTTGAATGCTATGAGTTAAATTTTTAAACATATAATCATGTTCAATAGGAAATAATCAAACTGAATGATAAAATTCAATTACTCACAAAAGCACATACATAAAATTACTTGTACTTGTTAGAAAAAACCTTTTTTTTAATCTTTTTTTTTTCAAAAACAATGTAGAACATCCCTGTGTCTTATTCCAGTTCCGACAACAAGCGTATGCAAGTGATTCACGGCTGGATTTAGCTTTTAATGCGGTCGTGAGATATTTAGAGGAGAACGTTGATGAACAAATGACTGTTACAGACCTTGTCGATACAATGAAAGATATTTTATTGGATGATTCCTACAATGTAACTAATATGAAGCAAAGAATAATATTCAAGCAAAGAAGAGTTTGGTGAAACCGTTATCATCACTGAACTGAATGGAAAGAGCAATATTGTGACACTAAAGAAAACAGCATCTTCAATTTTGTATGATGTTTTCCAGAGGCAGGAAAAAAATAAAGATGAAGTCCAGAAAATTGATATAATCACAACAGTTGCAATACGTATATATTAAGACAGATATATCTGCTATAGATTTGGATAAAAGCATGTACTCTTCGCCAGCGCAGCTTTCATCTGTTGAACAAAACAAAGAGTTTTTACCTGGGAGTCTAAAAAGTTTGTAGAATTATTCACGGTTTTCATATTTACACTTATCTTTTTTGCCAGTCTGTATTGGGTACTAAAGCAAGTCTTTGCAAAGCTCATTTGTTTTTCACGGTATATAGTTTCGATCTTGTTTTCTCGCTTCAGTGAATTTCTTGTGGTTTTTATCGGTTTTTCTGTTTTTTTTTAATTCACTCGAGGCAAATTATTTGGCAGAACAAGTTGTACATTGAAAAATCCTTGTACAAAGTCTCATGCAAAAACTTCTGACGAAGGAATTTCGTGTCGTGCTCGAGAGCCAGATTTTGTGACAGAACTGAAGGGCTTTTTTCAGGAACAGTTCAACAATTTAAAGAGAAGAAATGGATGGCCGGCAATCTTGCAAAGAAGGTAAAGCAAAATCACTCATTATCTTTAGGAAACTTCGCCAATAGAAAACAATACGAATTAATCTCTACTTTATTAGATACTGTTGACAGTCTTGAGAGAGCAGTTCAGTTGAGACACGCAGAAAAATCTCTGCAGTTCGTACAGGAACTTAAATCTGCTGGGCCACTAATGCTGAGTAAGAAAAGCTGGATGTGGCAGAAAATTCCGATGATGATCGTAAAATTAGGCGCGCAGAGGAGCGAACCAAAAAGAAGCTTGAAAGTCAAAAATCTTTTAATTTGTCTGTTTCTGATAATTTTCAAAAGCAGTTACAGTAGACCCGTGGACAAATGATTCTTGGAAACGCTTTCCTCTGAGTCTTAAGTCCTCTTCTATAAATGTGGTAAAGTGGGCCACTTCGCCAATGGGTGTGCCAGTGGTTTCACCAAAATTTCCGGAGCAGAAAAGCAAGGACAGGTGGCGTCCGCGAGTTCTTCTCAGCCAAGTTCAGCAAACGCTACAAGCAAACAGTAGGCAGGAAAAGTTTTCTTCGGAGGATAATTATTCATTTTTTTCTTCCAAATTTATTTCATTTGCTCCTCTTCCGTTTTTTATGAATTCAAAGCAAGTGATATAATTTTAGACATAACGGTTAAAGACAGACTAAATACTGCTTTGTTCTTCTAGAAAGAAACGATTCAACCTTCAATTGATGAAATATTATCATGTATAGAAAATGGATACACCATTCCTCTTTCAGAAAAAAAACCTTCTTTCGAAATGAAAAATAATCAGTCTGCGTTAAAGAATAGCAGTTTTGTAGATACAGCTGTACAAAATTTACTTGTCAAGAGATGCATATACCAAGTTTCGCCTAAACCTCACAATGTCAACCCTTTGTCAGTAACTGAGAATTCTGCAGGTAAAAAGCGCTTGATTTTGGATCTAAGTATATTAAATCATTACGTTAAAAAGATCACGTAAAATTTGAAGATTACAAAGTTGCTCTTGAATATTTGGTTCCGGACATATTTGATACATGTCGTCTGCTTTGTGTTATCTGTTGCATTTTCTTCAACAAGGCTTTTTAAATGAAGCAGATGGGATGATGTTGTGAACAAATGTCGTATTTGGCTCAACCCTCAGTGATGTTTTCAGAAGTTAAAGATGCGGTTTTATCTAGCAATGAAGAGTCGACTGTTCGTCAATACGAATGTTGTTTTGAGAAGTTCGTTGCCTGGTGCAAGAATTGTAACTTTTCGTTTCTTCCTACATCACAGGTAACCGTAGCTTTGTATCTTTTATCTGTCATGCAAATTTCAGCTTCTTCTTGTGGTAAGTTGAAACTGAACAAAATATTCTTCGCTATAAATTGGGCGCACTTAGTTAACGGTGCTGTATTTAAACCTTGTTCTGACGTGTGGCTTAATAAACTTTGCTTAGAAAGCTGTGTTAGAAAAGTTACAAAACCTTTAATTAAAAAGGAACCTATTACAGTTGAAATTTTAAAATCTTTAGTGCAGAAATTCGCTTCTGAAAGCTTTATGTCAGCGGATTTGATTCTTATTACGATTTTTGTTATTTCCTTTGCTTGCTTTCTCAGAATTAATGAAGCTCTGAATTTAAGAGTATGCAATATTCAATTGTTTGATACCGATTGTTTTATCATGATTGAAAAATCTAAGACTGATATATATAGAGAGGGAGAACATGTGGTTTTAGCATGTACTGGAAACTCTAACGTGCCCAGTGACGTTGTTGTTAAGACGTGGTCAATGGTACTCTGATATGGCCAAGGATGGTTATGTTAAAGATACTTTGAAGGATCGTCTGTCTGTTTCATTGAATTTTGATTGATAAATTTACTGTTATTTAATTGGCAGATTTGACCGTCCTAAATTTTTCCATCTGTGTTTTAATTGTTGTTAAATTTCGGAGATTGTGGCAATAACAAAACTTTGATGTATAGATTACAAGTTAGTACTTAGTAAATACTTGTTTCTAGGTACTGTTTTATAGCATTTCACCTTTCGACCTAGAGTGGTGTCTATATACGAACTACTTTGAAGTGAGAAACATTTATTAGACAGTTTATCGAATCTTTTCTTCTTTGTTGTCGTAGTACTCTTTACTCGTGTAGTATCAGCTTGATACTTAACTTTTTTTTACTGAAATAAATTGAACATTGTTTCATCTGTATATATTTTGTTAGCTTTTCTTTCACCAATGTATACATGTTTGATACCTAATTTTCACAGACTATCTACAGTAATTAGAAATTTCATTGAAAAGCACGAAATTTGGAAGTAAGGTGTAGTTGGGCTTTGTCATCACTGAAAGATAAGTATAGATATCTTTGCATTATCGTTCCAGTTAATTCAGGTTTTTTAAGTATTGCATTTTCTTTTCTATTTTCTAGCTTAAAGATATTAAGTGTTATTTAACTTTTCCTTTCCGTTCAAATAGCTTACTCTTTGTGTGTGTCGTTGAGATACACCAACTACGGCTTTGATATAATCTATGAGTGCATTTTTCCTTAACAAAATTGAAAAGTATTCCCGTCTTTCTTGGCGTTGACCGCTGTAATTTTTGAGGTTGGTCGTTTAAGGTTGGTAGTGCCGTTTGTGGCGTTGACCGTTGAAGTGTTGTCGAGCCATTTTTGGCGTTGTCCGTTGAAGTTTGGTCGTGCCGTTTTTTGGCGTTGACCGTTGTATATTGGTCGTGCCATTTTTTGGCGTTAACCATTGAAGTGTGGTCGTGCCACTTTTGGGGTTGTCCGTTGAAGTGTGGTCGTGCCGTTCTTTGGCGTTGACCGTTGAAATGTGGTCGTGCCATTTTTGGCGTTGTCCGTTGAAGTGTGTTCGCGCCATTTTTGGCGTTGACCATTGAAGTGTGGTTGTGCCATTTTTGGCGTTGACTGTTGTATATTGGTCGTGCCGTTTCTGGCGTTGACTGTTTTATATAGGTCGTGCTGTTTTTGGCGTTGACCGTTGAAGTGTGGTCGTGCCATTTTTTGGCGTTGACCATTAAAGTGTGGTTGTGCCATTTTTGGCGTTGTCCGTTGAAGTGTGGTCCAGCTGTTCATTGGCGTTGACTGTTGTATATTGGTCGTGCCGTTTTTGGCGTTGACCGTTGTATATTGGTCGTGCCGTTTTTGGCGTTGACTGTTGTATATTGGTCGTGCCGTTTTGGCGTTGACTGTTGTATATTGGTCGTGCTGTTTTTGGCGTTGACCGTTGTATATTGGTCGTGCCGTTTTTGGCGTTGACTGTTGTATATTGGTCGCGCCGTTTTTGGCGTTGTCCGTTGTATATTGGTCGTGCCATTTTTGGCGTTGACCGTTGTATATTGGTCGTGCCGTTTTTGCGTTGACTGTTGTATATTGGTCGCGCCGTTTTTGGCGTTGACCGTTGTATATTGGTCGTGCCGTTTTTGGCGTTGACCGTTGTATATTGGTCGTGCCGTTTTTGGCGTTGGCCGTTGTATATTGGTCGTGCCGTTTTTGGCGTTGACCGTTGTATATTGGTCGTGCCGTTCTTTGGCGTTGGCCGTTGAAGTGTGGTCGTGCCATTTTTGGCGTTGTCCGTTGAAGTGTGGTCGTGCCGTTCTTTGGCGTTGACTGTTGTATATTGGTCGTGCCGTTCTTTGGCGTTGACTGTTGTATATTGGTCGTGCCGTTCTTTGGCGTTGACTGTTGTATATTGGTCGTGCCGTTCTTTGGCGTTGACTGTTGTATATTGGTCGTGCCGTTCTTTGGCGTTGACTGTTGTATATTGGTCGTGCCGTTATTTGGCGCTGACTGTTGTATATTGGTCGTGCCGTTCTTTGGCGTTGACTGTTGTATATTGGTCGTGCCGTTCTTTGGCGTTGACTGTTGTATATTGTTCGTGCCGTTCTTTGGCGTTGACCGTTGTATATTGGTCGTGCCGTTTTTGGCGTTGACCGTTGTATATTGGTCGTGCCGTTTTTGGCGTTGACTGTTGTAGTCTAGTCTTGCCGTTTCTGGCGTTGACCGATTTTTTTCCTTTTGCCTTAATCTCTGTTAATATAAATACTTGTTTACAGGAAACTAGACAGAATGGACTTTATTTAGGACTTTGGTTTCGTAATCGTGTTCAGTTCAGATTACCGCTTCACTACACCTTATCATGAAGTCGTTTAGATGTGTGGACAATGTTTTTGCATAGGATACTTGTGGAAAGTTCTCGTTAACGTATTTCTCCTAATTATTTGACTTCATTTTTATGTTTTTATTTGAAACGAGACCAATGTGGTTTTTCTTTTTGTTTCATCTTAGTCCAAAATTATAATACTTACCGTCATAATTTCGCCTGAATCCTTATTTTATTTATTATTCTTTTTCAAAATGAAAATGTTGCTATCCAATACATGCACACATTTTCATCTCGATCGCATTTCTGCCAAATTCTATTGTCTATTATCTAAGATTGTTGTTGTTGTCTTCTTAGTCTAATTACTTGAAATAAGTGGATAATTAATTTACTCACAATGAAATGAAAGTAACTGCAGATTATTTCTACACAGAAAACTGCTGATGTAAAATAGCCTCAATCGGATAGGCAATCATACGAGTAGACCAAGAGTTGTACTTGCTCTTCTTTATATTGGTTTAGCACTTAAGCTACACCAAAGTTGGCGTCAAAATATATAGTAGATATGGTGAATTCATTAGAAATTTGTTCTTCATATACAGAAGTTCAGAACAACCGATGCAGTCTCCTCTGGAACTGATGTACCATAATTTACCGAGGATCATTTTGTCCAGTATGTTTCAGATAATGTTGACCACAATGCTAGAACTTTTTATGGTCATGGAACTTGTCATGGCAAGGGAATAGTAGCATGTGAAACGCCTGGTATTAGAACTATTTTTTTCCTATAAAAAGGTTGCATGTATCCAAGGATGAAGCTATTGCAGCTGGAGGCATCAATATTTTGCATTACTTGCATAACGAAATATTCAACAGACCTATTCATTTTGAAGAACTGTCTGAACTTAGAGAAGTAGATGCTTCAAGAAATTTGGATCTCCTAGTCAAGTTAGCTTGGTGTATTCGTACCTTAGATCAGGGTGGTCAGGTTTGGTGCAGACTTTGCAAGACGGTGGTAGTCCAGGAAAGACATCAGTCAGATGCCATGCATTTACACAATTATATCAATGCAGTAGATATAGTATACACGCAATGCTTACCTTTAATCAGCCATTTTACTCGAAGTCTGTCAAAATTGTCTTCGTTTCTAATTGCCACAATGTGATTAAACTCAACAAGTGAGCTTGATATGTTTTTCTTCGTTGAGTTTCCAATATCTTTACATATAGAACTTGGTCGCACATGCCGAACAGATAAGATGTTAACTTGAATTGTAAGGAGACAAATAAATTTTGTATTTTTATAACTTTTCTAAAACGGTATGGATTCTTGAAAACTTCTTATAAATGTAACCTCCTGAAATTAGTTAAGACAAGTAGTAATTAAATTTATTGCCAGCAATAGAAAATCAAGAACACTAGTATTGTTTTATTTATAATTTTCATCATCATCATTGTCACCAACATCATAAGCTTGGCGAAAACAGATATACAACAAATGAATGAACGAAACAAAATGATATATATGAAGTAAAATGAAATAATGACAGCAAATATTTAAGCAAAACCGACTATTAGAAAGCTGAAAAAATTAATTAATATGTAAAATATCACTTTTTAAATGCAATATTTGCCAACTGGTTTCACGTATAACAATGGGGTAAACGTTTGTGCGAACCCTTTTCAAAATCCCTTCATGGATGACAAAGTAATAGCCAAGAGACGAAGTGGACCGACCGACCGGTTGACGTGACACCTCGTTATTATGTGGGCATTTGTTTTTCTCTGTTTCCATAACAACGACTAAAAAAGCGAGTAAGTAAAAAAAAAATTAGAAAGAAAAACATTTACCTTTGTTTAACGTATGGTACTTAAAGAAATTAGTGTAATAAGTATCAGCTATTGAATCGAAAGCTAAGTATGGCAAAACTTCGACAATTAGTTCATGAATGTCTTATTATGTGTAGATGCCGACTTTAAAGTGAGGAAAGGTTATGAAATGTTTAGATTGTTTAATTCCCGAGAGAAAAAAACTTCTACCGAGAGAAAACTTCTACAAGTCCAAATATTAAACGAGACGGAGACTCACTGATGCAGATTATAAGAGGTGAGCTGATAATATTCAGTGTCAACATTTGTTTCTTAAAGCAAAGGTGCTTGCCAGCGTACGCGTTGTGTGTGTTTCTGTCTGAAATGTCAGGTTGATGTACATGTTTCATGTTTTTTGTAGATGTTCAACTTTTGTGTGGAAAACTACGGCATATCTGTCATTATTATTATTGCATATTTAATTTAAACGTTATAAAAGTGTGTGAATTTTATCATATCTTTCTGCTAATTAATGAAACTAAGTGTCCTGCTCTTGCTCATTGATTGGGTGAACAACTTGTCAATCAAACTCCTGTGGAGGTGCTAGATTGAATGTTCCGCTCTGAGCTCGAAAGCATGGGTAATTAACAAAGTGTCAAATGCATTCCATTGGTGTATAAGTTTTAGACCACTCCTCATGATCAAATAATCGTGCAATTTCAATAATTCTATTATTATTCTTAACAGGATTAATTTGACACTTAATAATTTCCGTGTCACAATTTTACCCATAATTAATTCCTGCATAATGATGGGAAATTATTCCGAAACACACAAAGTAAATAAGATGTCTGAATACGGTAAAGGTAGCTATATTTTTTATATAAATAACGAAAGCATGTAATTTGGTTTTATGACCTTAATGTAAGTGAAATATGAATGAGAAACAATGACCACGAAAATCATAATTCTGATGCATCCTTTTCTTCTTCTCCTTAATCTTCTTTACCAATTCTCTCATCAATTTAAAACATGTTAGTGCAGCCATATACTACATATATTAGTAACACTGAGTCTATAGTCTTTTTGTCCGTCCGACAGTTGGTCCTCCATTCAGCACTTCTTTCCTTGCTTCCTTCCTTCCTTCCTTCAATCTTCTTTACTTTTATTCTGTCTTTCATTCCTTCCTTCTTTCTTTCCTTTCCTCCCCTTTGTCCTCCTTTCCAAAAAGATATCATAGATATGCGTCATACACCTAACAGCGTGTACAACAATATAGCCCACTTCATGGACTACTGTTTTTCCATGAAATTATAAAGAAACACTACAAGCGCCATGTAAGTTAACGTTCATAAAGAGCATCACTTCATTTGTTTCTAATGATGCTTCCTTTCATAACAAATATATATAAAGTACGCCTTTCAGGTTTAATCTATTCACGGAGAGCTTCTTCCAGGTTATGCCAGAACAGGCCTTCACCTTGTGGGTCTACCGTGTACTCGATGTATGTATTCGAGCGAAGCCATTCTAACATCTCCGTAGACATAGTTTTGGTCGGAACATCCTCATACATCACAAGAAGAAGACAACTTTTACCTTCACGGGAGTATATACTTTCCATTCTAGCCATATTAAACTCATAAATGCACCATTTACTCATCAAGAAATCTTTGGATAAAACAGCAACAGTCTTCTTACTATTCCGAATAGCATCTAAGATGTTGTCCGCTATATATTTACCAGGTAAGAAATCTCGATCATGAACACATATATTTAAATTCTGGCTCTCGAGATTGGGAATCATCTTGTCTATAATAAAACGACTATTTTCATTTGCGTACGACACGAACGCATCATACATGAAACTTTCTTCCCCTGCATTGTGATCCTTCAGTTTTCTGTAGCCAAAACGTCGCAATTTTGAAGTTCTCAACATATATCGTAGCTGCCATCGGTTCTTGTACATAAAGCCACCCACCGTTATGGCTAGAAATACAGACAGGCCAACTGAACATAGAACAATTGTTAAAGTATAAGAACTACACGCCTTATCAAGCCCGTTCACAACTGCTATGAACTGTTCAGGAGTAAGCGTTCCATCGGATTCATTACGAAATACGTAGTTTTCAAAATTAATGAAGTTTTTCCTATGTTCAACAACCCACTTAAGAAATTCTCTGTCATTACAGTAGGTTGTGATCGTGTTGTTACTTAGGTCTATTGAGAACTGAGTTCCTATCCGTTTCGAGTTTCTTTCAAGTTTGCTCCTCAGTTTTCTAGGTAAAGTGCGAATGAAATTTGATTTTAAGTTTAAATGAAGTAAATTGTTTAAGTCCATTACATCTACTGTCCATCTATCAATATTGTTTACACTAAGATCAAGAATTTCCAGCTTCGACATGTTGGAAAACACCGATGGTGGCATGTCTGATATTATATTTGACGACATATTCAACACCTTTATATCTATCAAATTCCGGAATACTACGGGGCCAATTTTACTGTTTGAAAGTACTAATCCCAAAAAATTTTCCTGAAGCTGCAAATTCTCCAAACTTTGATGCTTTCCGAAAAAATTTAAACCAATATCACTACAGTAATTACGAGAGAGATTTAGATATTTCAAATTGGGTAAAGGTTCAACTGGTCCCGTCCAAGAATGGAAAATATTTCCAGAGAAATCTAAATATTCAATATTGTTTGCAAAAGGGATAACTAAAAACGAACTCACAATGTAGTTCATGTTGCACCGATTAAATTCGATCCTTCTTAGCGTTTTTGGAAACATCGGCAAGTTTTTAGAAAAGTTTATTTTGTCATCTATAAAATATTTACAATGTGTTCTTCGTCTGCTTATGTTACGAAGAAAATCACCTTCCAAGAAGGGGCAGTCAGTACTGGTAACATTTCTGTCGTCAGAATTTTGTACGGGTTCCTTTTCAAACAGAACAGGATTATGCGCTGTATTTTGATAACTTCCATATACCTCCTCCAAATGACTAATACATGCGAGCTGAAGCAAATACGGTCCAAATGTAAATTTGTTGTCCTCTAGTCGCAATATCTTAACCGTTTCAGGAAGGAGAATGCCAACATTTGTTTCAATTACTTGCAGCCGATTTTTGTTTATGGCAATTTCAGTCAATGATGTGTTCCAAAGATAACAAACATCTTGTCTTCTAAGTCGGGTACCAATGCCAAATGTGCTATATACCTTCGAATAATTTAAAGATTTTATATTTGTAAATTGTAAACCAAAGCTTATGTTTTCAAGCATGCGAAACCCAAGGCGTAAGTTTTCCGACAGGTCCAATACCTCTAAATGCGGCAGATTTTGAAAAGCACCAGCGTGTATGTTAACAATGTCACATGAAGACACATTCAACATTCGCAAGAAAGGTGTGTTTCTAAAAGTTGAATTAGATATTTGTGAAATATTGCAATATCCATTCATTCCAGAGAGAACTAGTGTCTTCAACTTCTTTAATGTCCGATAGGTGTCCGGAAATATACGGTTTTGCAATCCATCCATGTATAATACTGACAGGTTAGTCAAATATGAAAGATTCGGGTATGACACCAAGCTACTCATATTTTTCAAATTTCCATTTAACATTAGTGTTTCGAGAGTTAAAGGAAATAGAACACTTCGCTGACCTGTTTGATCGTAGACGCCCACCATATTATTATTATTTATGTCCAAAATATCTAGACGATAAAGGCTACGAAACGAACCTTTCTCTGTTGAATTTATCATGTTCTTTCCTAAATATAACCTTGAGATTTCACTACATCCTTCCAAATCGAACTCATTGATACAGTGGTAGCTATTTTCTTCTAAACATAGGGAAGAAATCATATGGTCAGTAGATTGGTTAATGTAGTCACAAATATCCTTTATTGGAATAAATGTTCGAGAACAGTTCATTTGTTTTTTGGAATCACAGATGCATTTACCTTTAGGTCCGCAAGTAAAACTTAGCATTCTTGTAACAAACAGTATAAATACCAAACAAGATAAAACACTGTTTGCTTCCATCTTAAAAAACAGCGTATCTGTAATTTTTTTTTTTTTTTTTTTTTTTTGAAATTTCAATCTCTGCTAGTAGATAACTAAATAATTGATTGCTATATATCAATGTCTGCACAACTGTTAAGATATTATTCACTTTTACATATTCGTTATCCGAGAAGTAATAAACTGCCTGTATATTAATTTGTTCATATTTGCTAAAGATATCATTGCATTAATGAGAAGGCATTTTATGACTAAAACGCATTTTTATAAAAAGGAAACAAAAGTCATAGTGTAACAGGAAATGTAAGACTTAACTGATCTGATTAATTGTAATTGTTCTTTCTGCCATTATTCATATCACATAGTTACCGACCATTCTATTCGGCCGTTCTGCTTTCAATCCGATCGTGATCATTCAAAATAAAAATGTTTCTGACATATGTGTTAAATTGTTAATTCTGGAGTTTTCACCAATGTTAATAATTTGTTTTTTATTTCTAACACATTTTTAAATATGTGTATTCTGGAGTTTTCACTTATGTTAAGCATATGTACTTGCTTCTGTTACAGCTTTAAAAATGTTCATTCTTGAGTCTTAACCTATGTTAAGCATATGTACTTTTTACTATCACATCCTTAGATGTGTACATTCCGGAGTTTCACTTATGTTAAGCATTTGTACATATGTTTGTGTCACCTTCTTATCAGCAGCAATATTTTTTCTACAAATCAGGAGGTTGTTGTATGGAAAAAACGGTTTATGAGTAACTAGTTCATCTCTTTCTTTGATTCAAAGAATATTTTTTTCATGACCGAAGTTAAAACTTTAAGCGATCGTCTTAAAACTTAAAACGTAGAATTCAAAAGAGAATGTTACGTCTGCTTTTTATTCTGTAAAAATTTGTGGTTCTTATATGTAAGCAATGATATATCAAAATCAAATTACAACAATAGCAAAATGATTATATACCTATATAATAAGGTTTTTGTGAACTGGTTTATCTACTTGAAGACATTATCGTTAGCAATATAATTAAATGATAATTGTGGCGAAAAAAACACATATTCTTATTAAAATGTTCAACCGGGCATTACGATTAGCCACAGTGTTATCTCTATAAAAGAAAATGCAAGTAACGTCTAATAAGGTTTCCCTCCCAAACAATAGATATAGTTCGGCAATATCAGATTGATATTGTCGTTATATAAACCGCTAAGCTATAAATTATATTATGGAAACAATTTGCTAGTACTTAAGACCCCCCAAAAAGAGAAAAGGAAACAATCAATAGTGCCATTAAGCGTACTATGATTCAAACTTGTATTTATTATTCTTACGCTATTACCTCGAAGAAAATCTTGCATTGTAAATGATCGATATCATTATGTTATTATTATATTATTTGATAACTTTTAATCGCCTCATTATGAATGCGTTTTAAATTCTCTGATAAAAAATATTGCAAACTGTCACAACAAGAACGGAAACTGACACAAAAAACACTTCCCTTATCTACTTGAGGTTTATAATAAGGCTTAAAATAAAGAATAAATCTTGTCACTGTACGTGCTCTATCAAATAAATAGAGAATACCATGCTGGTGTCTGATATAATAAGATTAACCAGACAAGGCTTCGAACAAAAATAAAGGCGATACTCTGCCGAGCTGTTCATTTCATTTCATTTTTTTTTCTTTTCGTGCCGAGTCTGATAACTTTTATAATTTCAGACACTTGTTTGGTATTCTATTGATCATTTTTATTTGCGTTTCGTTCTTTTTAATTTTAAATCAATCAAAAACCTGTGTAGAGTCTTTCCAGTTCATTTTTGCGTGCAATAATATGCGAATTTACAGTCAGTGGTCAAATCGATAAGAAATAGTCCCGAATGTTTTATGTCAAAAATAAGAGAGACTTTAATATTTCAAAAAACTGTACGATTCAAAATTTATCAGCTGAATATTTTCAAACTAGTAAAAGGTACAAATTTTCCGTTCTTTTAATTTTTATTTCACATTTCATTGTTCTTTGGTTTCATAATTACACCATCTTGAATATACCGATGCAAGGAATCAAACGTTAATCGATCTTTCTAGCTAATGTCTACCTTGTAAAACTGTTTCAATAATCAACTCTGTAAGATAATGTGTTTTTAATCACTAGAAATCTGCTCATAAGACATATGTGCGACAAAAAAGGAACAGGATAATTATAAGAAATCACAAAATAATCAAATTAAATCTTCAGTCAAGGTCAGAATGTGTATAAACTTGGGGTGACTGATACAGCTAAATTTCTCAGGTAGGCAGTCGAATTAATGACATGATAAAAGATGCTCAATTATTTAATTTTTTAACACAATTGAGGATACTTCTGAGGTTTTGTTTTTAAACAGACGCGTTCTTATTGGCCAGTAAATGAAGCCAACTTCTTGAAAAGCTGCCAAAATTGTAAAATCAGCTTTTAAAGAAAAGCTTTACTTTCGTTATAAATCTAATTGTTATGCCGAAATTCTTTTGTTTAGTTTTCATTATCATCATCATTATGATCATTTTTAATCCTCCCTCTTTTTTGAAGCAACAGTCTTCATACCAATAATGTTAAGCCAGGAGAGAGTTAAATTGAAATCAGTTTGTAGACTATTAACATAAAGATAAATTCCCTTTTCTCTTTTTTTCTAGCTTGTTTCTTGATAAGTTGGTAGTTTTTCACGAAAAAAAAAGAAAAACAGAATGATAGAATAAGATGGAAAAATATGCCATGTTATATTTGTTGCTATATTTCTGTTATTTATTGTCCACTCAAGAAATATACATAAACTGATATTGATAACAAACCAATATGATAATGGTATCTGGCATCATTTTGATAAGTTTTGACAAGTTTTAAAAAATGGAATTCATTGATTCATTCCTTCTTTCTTTCTTTCTTTCACTCAAGTTTTTTTAAAATTGACTTCCTTAAAATCTTTCATCCAATATGTAAGCGAGCTGACGAACGAACAAACAAATGAACAAACACATTTCAGAAGAATGCTTATTTAATTTCTGGTTTAATTCTGTTAACTGACGTTCAGCCGACATAACTTTAGTACCTTGTAGGCTTTCTTGCTTCCAGATAGAGGACGAAGCAAAATTTGATTCTCCGTATGAACTTGCTTGTTCATTTGCCAGTTTTCGTGCCTTTTATACGCTTGGATTTCTTTAAGATTAAAACGAAAGCAAAAAAGGAAAGAAGATAATAATTGTTAAAGATGGTATAAAGTTTAAAAACGCGACTGGGCGTTTTTTTTTTTTGAAAAAAAAAATCTTTAAACTAATTACTCAGAAGAAGTCTATTGTCATCGTCTAATATACTTATTCCAAGGCGGACTGTATTTTACATTAGGTGACTTTATTTCGTCGTTTCCTTCCTTTTTGCTATTGTCATGACAAGATGATTCACACTCATATGTTTCAGTTCATATATTTATTCTGCAGGCAGTAAGAAAATCAGGAAATTGAAATCATGACTTAAGCGGACAACAGACCACATCTTTCTAAAGGGAAAATACTGAAACAAAGTACAAGGATGAAGTGAAATATTAATTTATGATGTAACTACGCTTAAGTAGGATTGCCTTGAAATAAGAAAGTAAGCCATAGAAAACACCACTGGGTCGATTGTTTTCTGCATAAAAAGTGTCTATGGTCAAGTCTCGTTCTACTTCATAAAAATAAAAATATAGGTTTTTTCAAGAATAAGGCTGATTATACCTGAAACATAGAACTAACTTTGTTCAAGGGAAGTAAACACGGATCACGTTATGAATGCATAGTTTCCCTTCCTCCAGAGTATTAAACATCACTACAAAATGTGATAGACGGTTTTGATAATAAATAATTATAATAACGTCTTCATTATTTGTGATAACATATTTAATTTCTTATTACAACATGGCTAAATATCTAACAAATCTAAAATTCTTTTCAATCAGATTGAAAAAGTTCAATAAAGTTTTCCGTATTTGTGTTTTTCCAAAAAATAATTCTTTTTTTAATAACATAGCATTTTAATAAAATAAAATAAAGGACATTTTAATCAGAAAAAAATGATATTAATATCTGATAGAATTACAAATTGATAAATGTTCTTTATTAGGTGTTTTATTTAGTTTATGCCATCTCCCAGTCTAAATTTTTAACTCTCCTTTGAAACCACACGGCCAAATTTGATTTAACATACTGTGCATGTTCTCTGTCAAAGTTATTCAAATGGAGTCACCAAAGCTAAAGATAAATTTTAAAAGTGAAAACTAAAATATTTAAAACTAGCCCCGCCCAAGGGGTCATACATAACAAAGGATGATTAAAAAAACTTCTTGACTGAAACCACTATGTATTGGGCTTAGATATTAAGCATACAGGTTCAACCAGTCGTCTTTTACCAAAACTGTTCAAATTATGCCCCTTGTCAGAATTTTTGGCTCTAGAACTTTGATATTTGGTATAAAGCATTGTATAGCTGACCTTCAAGGAGATTTTTCAAGTTATCATCATAGGGTTATAATTTACCCAGTCACTTTATTGATATGGACTTATATCATGTATATATATGTTTTAACAAGTGGTACTCGGGTGAGCGTTATAAGGCTGGCATGGTCCTCTTTTTAACCTATGTGCTGACAATCTAAATCTAGTTATCTAAACTTTCTAATATTGATTTTGTCTAGGGTTGTCTTAAAACTAAAATTATCAGAAAGTCAATGTCATAGCTCTTGGAGAGTTTTCTGTTTCTGTAAATCTATGCTTCAAAATTGACAACACTGTTTCTGCTCTTCCAACTACCAATTTAGCCAAACGTTTAAAAAAATCCTAAAGCGGTATTTAACTTATGCTTCACAGATTTGCCTAAGATTTCGTATAATTATAAACAACTTAGCACTTTAAAAACATAAAACTTTTACAAATGTGCATCAAAGGTCAACAATATAACGCAATAATTACGTTAGGTAAACAGTGTTGGGCGCGATTTTATAGAAACTGAGCAGTAACAGAAATTAACAATTAAAACGTGAATTTGACAGTAGCAGTAGTTGGCAGTAGAAAATCGTGAAGATGGCAGTAGCAGTAGGTAATACGTGATGTTGGCAGTAGCAGTAGATAGCAGTAGCAATAAGTAAACGTGAAGTTGGCAGTACCCTACTGCTACTGGAAGCTTCTATGACTGCCGCTGCCAGCTTCAGGTTTTACCTACTGCTACATGCTAATTTCACGTTTTAATTGTTAATTTCTGTTTCACGTTTACCAGTACCAACTGCTACTGCCAACTACTGCTACTGCTAACTACACATTTAATTTACTTTCTACTGCCCCCTGCTACTGCTTACTGCTTGTGCAAACTTCCAGCTTGTGCGGGTTTCTTTTTTTTTAATTACGAAATGGTCCAGAGACTTGATATTAAGCAAAAACAATAAGTTTGGGTTTTGTACAAAGATTATATTGATTGCTGACTCTGCCTTGGTGTCTCATGTTTTAAATAGTTTAAATATTTTTTGACAATTTTCTTATCTGAGCATTCTTTAGTAGACCTCTGTAAAAAGCGCTTTCCCTGTGCTACATTATAACAACAAGGTACCACTGTATAATGGTCAGTTATGTGTAAATATGAACAAAATTGTCTTTTGGCCATAAGTTTTCCACGGACTTGTAAACAATCTTGTCCGAAAGTACAAGTTTGGGACTCTCAAACTGTTTTGTGATACTGAGTAGTAAACAGCTAATAACCTCCATTTGCTCTGTGCTACCCGTGCGCTACATCTACATTATTACAAAAAGGCACCATTGTATAGTGGTCAGTTATATATAAAGTATGATCAAATTTTCCCTTTATTTTGCCACAACTTTACCACTGACTGGTGGAACAAGTTCTTCTCCGAAAGCACAAGGTTTTGGACTCTCAAATTTGATGTTTGCCATTGTACGATAAACAGCTTCTAAAATAAATTGGTTCCTTTTTGGTTATCAATAGTTTCCGTAACTATATAATAGATGTTGGAAGGTGTGGGGAGGTATGTCAGATTGTCAAAGTCATAAAGAGTTTTTGTATTACGCTAGTAACATTGTCCATAGTTCCTTTACAAAGATTGTTCAAATTATGCCCCTTTAATCAGTATCGGCATTCCGTAAAGGTTATCATTTTTAATAGATAGGGGAATCTTTTCAAAATATTTTCCTGCCGCCCCAAGACACAGGAATTATATTGCACTATAATCTAGTAAATTCTTTCATAGGTTGTTAAAAGGTGCCTATTATTATAATTCAACCCGCCATGTTACATAGAAGCATAAAATAAAAGTCTTTGTCAAAAAGCATATAGTTTAAAGCCTTTTTGCATATGGCATTGTCTTGTTGTCATATAAGGTACACCGGAAAGTTTTTTAAAAAGCCGAATGAAAAACCAAAAGGCTTACAGCTTCAACATTTGACATTTAGTAATGTCCATTGACCTCTGTCTAAAACAAGATAAACCCCATTGGGTTACTTTTGACCCCGCTTTAAAGGTAACTTTGCTTTTACATTTACTTTTACCTTTTATAAAATAATATCAAAGTTAAGTAAAATCTAATAATCCGTTTAAAGCACATAGGAATAGCATTTAGTTTACAAATTTTATGCAAGAGACTTTGAGCCTAAGTATATTTTGATCTTGATATTCTGGTGTTATGAAAAAACTCTCTTGTTTTGAAGATACAACAACGAGCTTGGAGCTCACATACATATTTATCAATATGACCAATGCGCAGAGAAAGAAATTTTAAATGCATATATTTTTTTCCGTTTTTTTCTGGGTGAACGAGAGAGATTGCCTAATAATCTGACAAAATAAGAGAATTGGGTTGTAATTTGATCTTGGCTAGCATACTACTACCACTGATACATTAGTTACACTGTCGATGTCTGTTGTTTCCAAGTCATATTTGAAAAAATTGTAAGACATTTTTGATTAAGTACTAAATTTGAATCTATTGAAATGTTAGCAAATTATCAAGTAATTCTAAAATAGTTTTAATGGGCTTTACAGTCAGGATTTCCCCGTCATGAACAGCATATTTTTTGTTTTACTCAACAGGTGACTACAAAGATGCAGACATAAAAAGATACATCTTTCACAATAGAAATATCAAGTCCCTAACATTTGAGAAAGGAGACTGTTACTGATATACATAAATATACAGGTATTCTGGCACATTTATTTTTGTCGTTTTGACTGCGTGCAAATATCCTTAGTACTATATTTCAGAAGATGATTTCATTATTCAAGCCAAATCAACTGTGAGACGCCTTTTCAAATGGCAATCTTAAATTTATATATAGAAAACCAAGTTTTTTGAAAAACAAGTTGTTAAACATCCGGGCATTGAATTCTTAAAATTTACACGGACGACAAAAATATTTTTGCTAATTTAATATCTTTCACACAAATATGGAAACAATGAAATTTAACGCATTCGTTTCTCTTATTTTTGTGTTATCATTTACGAGATTGCTAAATTTCACTTGCAGACCAAATAGTTAATGTGAAGAACCAGATAGACTGCTCAGAACATATTTTCCAATTAAGAGTATTTGTGATTTTATTAACAACTTAACTGACCACACCACTTTATCTCTACTTACAGAGTGGGATAGTTACGGCTGTACTGGAAAGCTTGATTTTAAAGGCTGCAGTGTTATCTCTATATTATATTTATGAGAGAAAATGACCAGTTCTATTGAAAACGATTCGTTTGATTACCGACTAGGGCTATTGGACATTAATCATAACATGGTGGACATTTACCATCAATCAGTTCAGCCAACTGTACTATTTCCTTAAGCACAAAAAACATTTGTCTTGAATGGAAATTTGGAAAATACATGTATTTTGGTGTCATTACAGAATATTTCCTATTTGACTAATCTGTCAATATCAGACATGGATGTGTGTAAAACAATGTATCAGACTCTAAGGAAGCTGACAACACTTGATCTGTCTTGAATGAATGGAAATTGCAATATTTCACATACATCGAAACATTTCTTCTATTTGAGCATTGAATATTTCTTCCTGCAACAAGGCAAATATAGACACTGGTGCTTTTCAAAACTTTCCAAGTCATCTGAAGATATTAGACCTGTCGGAATACTAAAGCATCGGGTTTCGCATGCTTTGAAACGTGAGCTTTGGTTTACAATTTACAAATATAAAATCTTAAAATACAGCACATCTGGCATGAATTTTTTGTTATATTTGTGGAATACTTCATTAATAGAACCTGTTCTAAATAGAAATCGGCTGTAAGTTGATGTAATAAACGCAGTTGTTTCCTTAAGCAAGAAACTTTACACTCATTGCTTAGTACTGGTTAGTTCCAGGGACGGATTCGACACTGTATCTATAAACTAAAAGCTTCCTACACAATCGAACTAAAATAAATTTGGTATAAACTAAATAAATGCAGGAACTTTGCTTCCAGACACACTAAAGATATTGCGAGTGCAGGACAACAGTTTAACGTTTTTTGACTGTATTTGCTTTAACTTGCATTAATCATCTGGAATTATCAAAATAAAGACCACAACATATATCTGTTTGAACATGAGCCAGTAAAACTGTATGAAGAAACAAATGTCACTAGTTCTGATTGCCCTTTTTATGGGCGGAAATATTGTTATTTCTTTAAAGATGATAACATTATCTTTTCTAAATAACCTACTAGGTCTTCACCACTTTAAAAAGAAGAAAAGTGTCGTTGCAACTTCAAGTATGGTGTTAACCACTTGTTTATAACTCCCTTGGCAGAATACGTAGATGTTTCTGACAGTATCCTTCAAGTTTTGACAGGACCAGTTCGTCCTTTACTGAATATGAAACATCTGAATCTTTCTCGAAACTATCGTTCAAATATGAGTTTACATTTCTTTTATTATATGTAAGTGTAGAAGTTCAGCAACTTCACTAAAACTTTTTGTGGTTACTAGAAATAAAAAGAAAGGTTCCTTTATATTTCGAAATTAAACCAATGTGAAGGTATTGAATTTGTCATCAAATATGACATCTTATAAACTACTTTTGGTGTTTTCTCAAATGTCGAAGCTGAAGATTCTTAGTGTTAACAATATTGACATATGGACTTTACTTGTCATGTACCTTAAACAGTTTACTACTTTTAAACTTATAGTAAACTTTTCTACGCATTTTATCAAACTAACTTTTAGAGTTTATGAAAGTCTTGAAAAAGAACGTAGAAACTCGACCAGTCTCTTGCATTCCTACCATTGTGTTCATGCTGATTTGACTCCAAGGACTCTAGTCTCAGTAAGTTCATTGAGTATCTACCCTTTTCGCTCTACAAAGCCAGTAGCTTTTATGTTTTATATTTGTGTGCTTTTGCATGCAACATTGTCGAGCTGATGGGTAGGTTTAAGTTAATTCACCAAGACAACTTGTTCTTTTTTGACAATGAGAACATGTTGAGGCTAGTGTGAAGTTTGTGCATCCTAGAACATGGTTTAAACCCCTAGTTGCAAATGTTTTGCCACTGACCGTTCCAAAGTGGTACCCATTGGGTTCTCGTTTTCATTAATTGTTTGAATGGTCTTTTTTAATTGATCTATAAATAAATCTATACTTTTTTCTCCTCTACTTTTTTACTGTGTAGAGATGCAGTGTTTTCTGACTTTTTTTTTCATGCGTTTTCCACATTTGGCCACAAGTCGCTGCAGGATAACTATAAAGGACACGGAATTTACATTTATGTGTTTGTGTCATACTCAAATGAAGATAAAACTAATCTAGACAAGATGACTCCAAACCTCGAAAATCAGATTTTGAAATTATATGTTCATGACCGTGACTTTTTACCTGGTAAATATATAGTTGGCAACATATTAGATGATACTCGGAATAGCAAAAAAAAATATTGTATAATCCAAGGATTTCTTGAAAGGTAAATAGTAAATGGTGTATTTATGAGTAACATGGCTTGAACGAGAGTATATACTACCTGGATGTGCAGAGTTGTCTCTTTGTTGTGTTGTATAAAGATGTTTCAGTCAGAAATGTGTCTACGACTCAACGGAAATGATAAAATTGATTTGTTTGAATACTTACATAGAGTACACGATGTATTCACAGGGTAAAGAAGTCTTTGGGTAGAACATGGTAGAAGCTTTACGTGAATAAAGTAAACTTTATTTAATGCAAACAACAATGAAATATAAAAGTTTATTAGACATCATACTCACAACGCTGTCTCACTAGTTTGGATGATTCCGCCCCGTCAAGAGAAGGGGACATAACCCTTATTTCGAAAAAGAAACTTGATACAGGACTTGACTTTGATGGTAAGATTTCATTTCAAGTAAACAAGATCTTTCATCTTAAAATATTTTACACATTTCTCTTCATGTTTATTCCCTTTTTGTTGAGGGCTATAGTTGTGCTGGGCCAACTTTGGGTTAAAACAAAATAATAAAATAACACTCTGCTTGAAAATTGTTCTATTCTTCAAAAATAACAGTGTTTGTATATGTATTCATGGTATATATATATTTCTGACTCTATAATATATATATATATATATATATATATATATATATATATATATATATATATATATATATAAAGGGGAACTTCCGAAAACCGGACCTTCTAAAAACCGGAAACTTTTGAACGATTTTCCCAGTCCCGAATTTCTCCTTCTGTTTTCTATGTAAATCTTACTTCTGAAATCCGAAACTTTGAATTCTGAATTCCGGACAATATATCCGTAAAATTTAGTTTAAATCAATGCAATTTTACTTCCAAATACCAGAAAAGTAAGAAAAAAGTGCAAAAGACAGACCTATAATCGCAAACCCTGCGGCAAAAATTTCACGTCTCTATCTATTGTTTACCATTAACTGTGATCGTTTATTTTGACATGCATAAGAATAACAAGTTGTCAATCTGAAATTGACATGCAGCTGAATATATCGATAATTAGATAGTGGTAAATAATTAAAGCAATGACAGTGGATTAATAACAGGTGTTTGCTACAAGCAACTTTAAGGATTAAATTGTAACTGGGGTGTCTTAAAAAGTGTATTCTAACACTATCCGCAATTCGCCGACAATAAACAAAGAAGGAATTGAGCGTGGTATATCATATATATATTAGCACGCTGAATAAAAGCGTGCGCCCGCTGACGTCACTGCAAACTACTTTCGGCTGTTCTTGTTTGTCATTGCAAACCGAAAATTGTTTTAAAATATTTTTATAGTGAAATATTGTTATGGACTAAATTATCTTCTTTGATGTTCATCTATGATAAAAATTATAGATATTTGTTAAAATGTAAATTATTGACTGATAAGCTAAAATAACCTTTTTGTTTTCATTTTCACGTGGGAAATGAATAGCGGGGTAAACGGAATAGCAGTCAGGGTCAATAACCGTCAAAAAGATAAGTAGTGCACATAATTGTTTCCCTTATAACTATATATATGTGTTAGAATGGAAATAGATTTTAAAGTTTTTGTGTTCTACCGTCGAATATAGCACAGTATCTCGTTCAGATGCGTAATTACTTAACCACTCAGGCCTACGGCCTTCGTGATTAAATTACTACGCGTCTGAACTCGACACCGTGCTATATTTGACGGCAGAACACTCAAACTTAAAATCTATTTCCTAAATTAATTAGCCAACATCGGCCAATGTGTTGGTTATTCTAATTGGCGACTTTTTTGAAGGTATGCAAAATGTAGCTTTGCTCTGACATACAGAATGTGTTTGCACATAATATAGTATACATATATATGTATTTGAAAACATATGACTTTTTTTCTAATGAAATATACATGTGTAGAATTTTTTAAATAATTTTAATTTTGCATTGTGTTTCCCATGTTACAAACGCTGCTACGCAAAATAATACTGGCTGCATTCACTATTATAAAGAACCATTGGTGTTTGGCACCTGTACTTGTCCAGATCATTCGTACTTCTGAATTCTGGAAACTTCCAAAATCCGATTTTTTTGGCCGGTCCCATGGGTGTCCGGTTTCAGGAAGTTCCTCTATAACATCTTTATTTACCTCAGTGGACTCACATAAATTCAGTACATCTTGTTACTGAGATTTATATTATAGAATATTTGGAGAACCATGAACTCATTATCACTAGAATTACTAAATTAACAGCATGAACTGCATGTCTTCAACTTAGCTCAGCAGTTTGGCGGTAACACTGTTTTAAGGAGTAGAGATCATGTGACTTGACTAAAGAGTTTTCATTAGTTTAATGAAAGTAATTTTGTTTACTTATACTTTGTACCCTATTCATTTGAAAGAGCCTAAAAATAGTTAATGTATAGTTTATTAAAAGAATAGCACATTCATAAATAAGTTTTAAAAACTTACCCTTTTTACCATAGTAAGACACATGAAGTATACCACCAGAACTTACTGAAATAGTAATTGTAGATTTACCTTGATCAGCAAAGTTGCACCTATATACTTTTCTTGCACCAGTGCTTTGCTCCAAATCCTGATAGCTATGTCCTTTTTGTACCACATATACATGGAAGACTTTAGTTAAAAGAATAGAGATGTTCCCTTACATTTATCATAATTGTTATTATCAGTATGAAAATTGATTTAAAAATAATTCCTTTCTGATTAAGTAGGAAGTTCCCTAGCTTATTGAATTCCATCTAAATTTTATGAAACATCTTAATCAGACTTAGCAACATTATTAAATGCAATGGTATGATGATTTCTTTTCAAGACTATTTGCATATGACATTAAAACAGTGACTTGTTCAGAATTTGTGAAGTTCTTTTCATTTACTCAGTGAATGTGAAGTTACATCAGATTTAAAGATAAACTGATATGAAAATACAAAGAAGATTCGTCAGGCTCAGAAATTCTCTGTTAAATTGATTTCATTTTGATTTAAACATAAGAAAATATTGTGCCTGTGGAATCTTCATAAAATTGTTCAAAATTCAAATGTTCTCAATCTGTTGAGGTCATGTCTGCTGAGATAATGTCTGATGAGGTCATGTCTGTTGAGATCATGTCTGCTGAGATCACATATATCATTAAAATGATAAGCTAATGAAGGGCTTTCGTAAATTGGAAGTTTGCAAATCATCTTGAATTTTAATTCAAAGGCATGATTGGACTGACTTGAAATGCCTGTATCAATTTAGTATAATCGTTAAATCTGAAGACTGCAAATATACTTTAATGTCTATTTGACTTGAATATTTACAGGTGCTAGCACAAAAAGTGACTCCTCCTCAGGCTATATGGTGGGAGAAATGGAGCAGACGTCATACAATTTCTCAGGATTTCATGAGGTCATCAAGTTTGCCTTAAAGTGTGTCTTTAAATGTGCCAACTATTGTTTATGTAAACAGTATTTTTAATAGGATGAAATCTTTGAAGAAAACACCACATGTTATGCTGTAACAGGTATGCTGCAGGAAATTGTAACGTTTTAATGTGTCAGCTTGCATATCTTTCGGTCTTAAAGACACTGTATGAATGCATTTTGACACTGTTAATTGGACCAATTTTTATTTATAGTGCATCTTTTTATAGATTTATAGAAGACAAGTGTATCAAAGGACAACAGAACTTAGTATTTCATTTTCAATGCTTTTTTATCTATATACTCATTGCATAAAATCAAACACAGCAGAATTTGTGTCAGACTTCATAAATGCATATCTATATTTTTGTAAGACAGTGTACATTTTCCAATGAAACCCTTTTAAAGGATTGAACAAGCTTGAATGAATGAATAAGTAACAGTGGTATGAGATACATGTAACATTATTTTAAACGTTTCAGTAAAATTGCTTGTACAAGTTGTATAGTGCTTGTTTTGTCAGTAAAGTTAGACATTTGCAAGACAGTAGAAAATCAAATAAAAAACATAGAATTTGAAGTTCATTTAATCAATTTATGACTATAATGTATCACAATTACATATGAAAGGTTTAAAATTTATTCAAAGGCACAAAGAATATTTTATAATCAGTATCATTCTAACTGAATCATTAGTGTATTTTTTTTCAACATAGTATGAAAGTATCTTATCATAAATTCATATGTCAAATGAAGATTTTATATTGTTAAAAAATGATGTATGTATTGTGTGAACATGAATTGCAAAAGATAGGTATTTAAAGGACAAATTTACTTCTGTTAGTATTCCAGTGGATCAAATTTTAATAAAGCAATTGGGTATTATTCTCTTTTATTTACATTTACCATTTGTTTGATGTGTGCTAATATTCTGCTGGTGTTATAATTGAAAGAATTAGTTCATTTTCTTTTAGTACTGAGAAAAAAGGGTTTTTTTTGGAAATACTGTTCTTTAGATGTTAATAAATCTTTTGTAGTTTCACAAAGTCAATTAAATGAATACAAAGATTTTCATTTACTAAATTGAAATTATGGCAGGTAGTATTTTACTGACTACACCTGTCAGTTATCTGTAATACAAACAGGATACTTCAGTTTTGTTTTTAACCTCATAGGTCTTTGTAAACTTTGCAATTAGCACATAGATTTCATTTCATGAGATTCTTTCCTGTATTGATTATAAGATAATGCTAATTTTGTACATTTTTGCTTAAAGTAATTGCTGTGATATGGCACTTTCCTGAAAAACATTGCTACAACTTTACAAATTATCTGAGATATATAGAGGATATTTGTTTGTTTTTGTGGAAGATGAGAATTTATTTCATCGAGTGAACACCATATGTGATATTTTCACGAGTGGCGCAGCCACTAGTGAAAATATCAACATATGGTAATTCACGAGATGAAATAAATTCCCATCTTCCACTAAAAAACAAACAAATTTTCTTTTTATTTTATGCCAACACGTCAAAAATGGGTTTTTTTATGACATTTTTAATCAGGGCCTTCAAAAAATTCCCCATGGTGAGCCCCAAATCAGTTAATGCGTACTTTGGTTACTCCGCACAAAAAAAGTGCAGACAATCTCCAATACATATGATAACTTTACTTCTGCTGAAATAAACTGAATACACTTTCATCAAATAATATTTATTTTTGTCTACACAGTTTATCAATATTTATTGAATTTTGCCATGCATACTTTAATTATAAAAGCGGATTAATACTCAATATTCAATAGTTCGGGCACAAACATGTATTATCAAAATGGTAATTAACTGATTCAAAACAGTGTATTATCACTTTTATCTCACTGATATTTCCCTATATTTCATTGGTAGGCATAAAATAAAAGATGATCTTACATTTAACGATATGTCATTTAGCTCTATTTTTTATATTTCTTAGAAGGTTATGAATGACACTATATTCAAGCAAACCGTTGGCTCATTAATGAAGGTTTGTGGACAAAATATAGAAACCATACAGAATTGTGTCAGAAAAACTGTTAAAAGAATGTTGGTGTTGAGATTACTGAAATGATCCTTGGGGAAATAAGTAGGAAATATCATCAAAGAATTGAACAGAATAGATTAGACAATGATAAACGTATATTTGATAAGTTGGTCTGACTGCCTTTTGAGAGAATGTAATGAGTGAAGTTTCTGAAATGATGAAATAAGGTAGATGTACGTACTGGCCTGTAAGTTCTTGTCACAAACTTTCTTAAGGTAAATATTTCGTTCCTTAGTGGGTCATTTGCATTTTCGATTGTACATAGTCATGTATGATACTTAAGCCTCTTCCTTTATTAGTCTGCAGTTATACATACATTTCCTTACATAAATGCAAGTTGCAGTGAAGTAGATCATATATTTTAATGTGATATGCATATGTTTTGTTACATAGAAAAGTAAGGATTTAGTTTACAGAAGAATAACTTACTAGCTATATTGAAATACTTGGTATGTGAAATCTAGGTCATAAGGAATATGTATCATTCCGGTCATTACATGTATAAATGTATATTCATATTATAAATACTCATTTTTTTGCAAATGACCCATATATGGGAAAGATCGAAACATCGAATTGCAGTTGCGATGGTATTATTGAAACAGTGTGGCTAAATGTGAGGTTCTGTCAGTTTAAAGAATCTTGAAGCGATTGATATGACAAGAAGGCATGATTAATTGAATTGGTTATGTAGTGATGTGGTTTTAGATAAACTTGTAGATAAAATAGTCCACAACTACTTTTATAAAGGTAATCTGTGGAGATAGATTCAGGCAGTGTCACAGTAAGTTTGTAGCACAAAATGATTGCCTGATAAAATACACAAGGTTCCCAGCAGGGAAGTTGAACGAGTTAGTAAGTTGTTCCCTCGAAATAGCTTACATTTGCTGTTCTTTTTTTTTTACAACACGACTCTTTTTACTGCGCAACTCCTTTTTCCAAATGCAATTCTTTTTTCAGATTTGCACTTATCTTTTTTATCTCGTTTCCACGATTTAGTTACTCGTGGGAACGAGATACTAACTCGTTCCCTCGAATATGTATCTCGTGGGAACGAGATAAAAAAAGAGAAGTGCAATTAAAAAAAAGTTGTGCATATCACCTCTGTGCCACCGTACATTATTGAAGTTTATCGTAATAAAAAGGGCAATTTTTGTGAAAAGAGAACTGTTTGCTTGAATGTTTGTTCAAGAGGTTTTATTTTCTTTCTTTTTTTTGTAAAATTATATTGGTTGTGAATATCAGTAAAGATATTATTATTTATGTGGTTAGTGAAAGACACTTTCAGATTAGTATTAGTTTATCCACCCATATTAATTTAACTAATGATAAATATTTACTGTTTTACAGTGATAATGCCTGAATAATGGTTCGTAATATTTATTTTTACTACAACTAATGGAAAAGTTGATTGCTCACAACATTTTAAGTTGAAAGAATTTACAAGTTGATAAAATTTGGATACAAATTTAAACATTATTCCTTTGAATCAGCATTTATGCTGATCATTAAATCTTTGTGAATGAGGTAAGGAAGTTGGATATATGAAACAGTGCAACTTGCTTATAGTATGTATGCCTCAAAAGTCATTTTATGTTGGCATTCAATTTTTAACATGTTTATTTTCCTCTGTAATGAAGGAGTCTTTTCATGTACAAAACAATACATCTAGGAAGAACTGAAAATTTATGATGGAGATACTTAGAAAATAGTCATACAACAAATGCCAGTACTATTTATCTGCAATATTGTTTTTCACTTGAAAAAGATTCTTAAATATTGATCAATATTTGAACAAAACCAAATAAAATTGGTGTCCTGTTTATATAGCAACAAGTAAATAGGGACATTGTAACTGGTTAAGTTACGTTGCTAACTTTTATTTTAGAGATACACTCTATAAGCTTTGTTAGATGTACGTATTTAGAGAGTGCAACAATTATTTTGTATTATAAAAAAGGAATGAGAAATAGTGAAATGAAGGAATTCATTAATATATAATTTATTGTTTAAAGATATTTTTTCTTTTATAGATTCATTAATTATATATTTTTCATATTATACATGTTGTGTACTCAAAGAGGAAAAACTTGTACATAAAGATAAAAGAAAAGGTTTGAAAAATATTGTCTCAAAATTTTATCCTTAATATTTGACTTTGAAATGTGACATTGATCTTAGATATGATAACCACTTGTGCAGCAGCTGGCTAAGTAGTGTCACATGGTGATTGCAGGATTTTAGTAAGGAAAATTTTTTGGGGGGAAATCTTGTCATATGCACAGGGTTGTTGAAATGCTTAATTCTTTATTACAAGTACTAGATAAACATGTGACTACAATAAGGAAGATAATTATTATTAAGAGAAACCATTAAAAGCTGTTGTATTGTTTATGCATATTTTCAGTGTATATTTTCCTCTTACATACAACTGTATCATAATAAATGTATAAAGGATTTAGGGAAATACGTGATAATAAACCTTATGTCACAGTACTTTGTGTTTATCATTTGTTTATATTATTTCACTTTTTTTTTCAAATTGAAAGCTGCATGTTGTATGTATTGTCCTCCATTTAGTACGAGGCAATATAAGAATCCCCATTTAATGATGCAGTATATGTTTTCTTTAAACAGTTAGTTGTATCTCAAATTTCGGAGAAGATATCCTTTGTACACACATGCCGAATTTAGACTTTTCAGATAGACAATTTCTCTCCAACTTCATCGCTTTTTTCCATTTCTTATGTTGAAAATAAAATGCTAAGTTCAGCATACTGTAGACATATTTCTTGTTTATATATATTTAATTTTTCCTTCACCGGAAACCTGTCCATTGTTTTAGGAGTAAAAATATGACATTGATGAATATGGTATCTGTTAATCCAATGAATAAACATTATACAACACTTGCAATAGGGCACTATATACAATTATTCCAGGTCTGTAAGGCGATCAGTGTTGCCGATAGGTACTTGATAGGCAGCTGTTTAAACAATAGCATTATTTTGGTTCTTTTTTTCCCCTCGTGACACATTGCAAAAATAATAAAATGACAATATTACATATAACAGATGAAACTGATTAAAGCGATACATGTGTCAGGTTTGTGTCCATGAATTAAATTTTGTCTCTCAGAACGGTCCATTATTTACATATTTCTAGAATTAAATAGGTGCTCGAGCCAGAAACCTCTGATATCTGCTCTACACAACTGTAGCAGAACAGAAGATGTTCCTGAAATAAGAAAAATATTGTTTTTGCAAGGACAGATAAGTCTGACGAAATACCTTATCACCGTACAAATTCAGAACGAGAAATGTTGCTGTGATAATAGTTTAAAGAAAAACACCACTTGTCTGATAATGTTTAATGGGTATTTTGAGGCAGAACTTTACAAAGGAATCCTCAAAGATAAACTGAAAACACAACAGTGAAATATGCAAAACTGCGAACTATTCTTATTGGCAAATATGAGTTCATATGAGAAAAGAGGGAGAAAGAAACGTTGACATACTAACTGCAAATTATGTATTTAACTTACAATATCCTGAAAGGCGGACCTTCTTCTAGAACACACTTGACAAACTGTGTTCAGTACACTCACTCCTTTTTAACAGCAACCTTCTCCATTAGTATTGACACAGCACAGGAAAGACCATTTCTTTCTGCCCCGGTTCTGCAAACTTAAATATCTCAAAGCTAAAAACAAAATGTTTTCATTTTTCTTTTTAAATATTGTTGTTACTCAAAATAATCGGTTTTAGTTTGGATTACACAAAAATGAGTCAGGAAGGAGCGTGTTGTTGAAAATATGAAACAATTTTTAATGAGTGAAATACAAGCAATTAAAGTAGTATATTTTCGTTTACAACGAGGACAATTTACCAAATATACACTGAACTTTTACAGTTATACATGAAAATCCATGCCTTTGGTTATATTTCGGGCGCTACTGAGGAAGCTGTAATCATCAGGGCTTCTGAGTCTCAATTCACACGAACTTATTAATCATTTGGAAAAAAAACAAACGTTCTGAATACTAATGTGAATTATTTACGTACGAGCAGTGCACTACAATTGGATGTTTACTGTTAAGGCTTTGGTATGTCTTTTCTACATCAGTAACTAAGTTTAAGAAAGACTGAATGCTTCGAGGAACACAGTCGATGCTGCTCAAGCCTTTGAACTGGTAATGGAAGACACTCACTTCCTCAGATAATGACTGAAATAAAAGGCAATTTGGTATACTCATCACAGCTTAGGACTACATTTCTGCATGCAGTGTAACGACTAGTGTTTCCAGAATACAGTAACTAATGGACACACAGTTGAAAACCGGTAATTGAAAGGCACCTTTTACTTTACATTATTTAGCAGCGTACATAGTAAAAGCTTGTTTTCTTCAATACAATTTTGACAATGACGCAAACTGAAATTGACAGGCTGGTAAAGCAATAACTTGATATACCACTCCAATCTTCGATACTTTTAATTTCCGGCTGATAAAATCTTCTTTTCGGTCAATGTTTGTGCATATCACCTGAAACTGAACAAACGTTGCCACCTTGTTGACCGATGGAAGGTACTGAACAATAGACTGTAAATATATCGAAAGAAAAGCTAGTGTGACGCATAAGAAATGTTGTAATGATATCTACCTTATCATAAACAACTTTAGTTAATTCAATCTGTATGATTTGGTTAAAGCAATTTGCTGATATATCTAATGAAAACACTCCTTTAAAGAGGTTTAAAGAAGTTTGATTAGACAAATAAAATATTTTCAGACATTCTTAATGAACATTAGTTAGCGAAATGAAGCACTGTTGTTAAAGCAAGTTTATAAACAACTGTTACCATCTTTTTGTTAAACAATTCGACGCAAGAAGTAAAAGCGATGTTTATTACCTCAGTTCCGTACACTTTCGACTGAGATATAGGATTTCGAGGAAAACAACTGCCTTTGTAAAGGGGAAAACACACCACATCCATACTATTCATGCATGTTTGGAAAGGAGATTTTGTCCAGGAAAAAAGAATTTGAATCTTGAGTGAGATGCATGAAACGTGCAACGTGTCTATCTGCCTCATAAGATTTACCTTATCAATAACATTTTCGTCATCTAAACAAACCACACAAGAACATCTTTCTTGATACAGCATGGAAACAAAATCTTCTAGTGTACCTTGTAGTGGTGTCTGTGCCAAAATGAATTTGTTACATTCTTGATATCCCTGCAAAAAGACATTGAGAGTTTGTTGATCAATGACATGAAGTGTGATTTTAAGGAAAGTCATATATTTAACCATTAAATTAAGTAGAGCAGTTAATAATATCTATGCCTACTATACTTCCTTTTTATCAGACATGTGAAGAAAAATGTTGTTCAGAGGAATGAAGCTGTGTGTTTTTTAATCTTTGGTAACCAATTATGAAATTATTTTATCTTTCTGCCTTTAGGTTTTCATTCGTTTCATCAATAGTCTATGCATTAACAGGCAGGGAGTTAACCTAACCATAAAATGTGTATGCAAGGACACCTACTCTACTCCGATCTTCTGTAAGAAGTTTCCAGTTTGGAAACATGCGTTGGAGTGGTTTACGAGGGCACATTGCTTTACTGACTTAAAATACGATGATTTTAAGACCATATAGAAAGTCCATTACATTCCTTATTAATATTGCCTATTCATTGATATTCTTATCTTCCCTTTCAACAATTAGTCAGCATAACGGATGATAATATTTTATACACATGCACTTATTACACATGCTTATGATACTTACTGCGACCTACATTTACATAAACGGCATTTATATAATCCTTTTCTATCAAAGCCAAACGAACTTGATGTTTGTCATCCGAAAAAAGATTACAGTTCAATTAGTTTAAGTGTAGTTGTTGAAAATGTTCATCCAGACACTTGAATAACATAGGTTTTCCTTGTACTAGTTCCTTCTTCCTGGTTTTGGGGATTTTGTTAAAGGAATATTTAAATGTATTGGTGAATTGAATTACATTTCTACTTCACAAGACTTCTCTCTTCATTGCTGAAACGTCTCATTGTACGGACAATTGACTTTAGTATCTTTTCATATATCTAATAAAACATTTGTAAACTCTTTTGTTAGTTGTTGTTCATTTTCTTTCACAAATACGAACAAAGAAGAGTTGAGTAAAAAAAAGTATTTTGTTGATAAATGACGTCGTTGATTAATTACAAAACAAAAGTATACCAGGAGTATCAGCTGCAATTCTGTTTTCCTTCCTAGTTTTGTTCTTTGCTCCCGTTATCTTGTCTCTGTTTGCCATATGTTGTAAGCTAACAAAGATCTAAAATGAAGATGATCTTTTCTTCCTGGCTCTTTGTTAGCCTTTTTGTAATGGACAAATGTAGACGTCACTTTTTGTGCCGCCCTTTCGAAGAAACGGCGATACATAGAGATCGCTTTGTCCGTTGGTCCGTCACGAAAACTTAACGTTGGCTATAACTTTGCCATTTCTAAACATTATCTTATCACACTTTCAAATTATATTGCTTATGACAACAGGGTCGGGAATATGCCAAAATCTTTAGGTCAAGGTCACATTTGACAGAGTTATGCCCTTTTTTGTACTTGGATTTTGTCATGAAAACTTAACGTTGGCAATAACTTTGCCATTTCCTAACATTTCGACATAAAAATTTCAAATTATATTGCTTACGACAACAGGGTTGTGATGATGCCAAAATCTGTACGTCAAGGTCACAACTGACAGAGCTATAACCCTTTTTGTACTTGGATTTTGTCATGAAAACTTAACATTGGCTATAAATATGCCACTTCTTTATATTTCTTCATCAAACTTTCAAGTTGTAATGCTTACAATTGTATCACTTAAGACAACACCATTTCTCAAGGGCAGATAACCCTCAAATTTATTTTTGCAATATTATGTCCCTTTTTCTAGTTAAAATTTCTTGGTTAACCTTTTTCTTTATGTCCATGTCTCCAAAAGTGTCAAAGATATTCCATTCAAACTTGGAATACCTGATCACCAGCAAGACCCCTGCAAAGATTGTTGGTACCCATGTCCCTGGGGTCACAGTTAGCCCCACCCCCTGGGGTCACTTGATTTTGCTTATACTTATATATAGGAAAAAACTTCTAAAGCTTAGAAATAAAAGAGATGGGTAATTACTCCCTCCCATCGTCCCCTCTGCATGGGGACCCGCCCCCCCCCCCCCGCATTTTTTACACCCCCTCCCAGGCCCTATTTTTTATTAAATTTTAATACAAAGGTACTTGACTCCCCATCCACCCTCACACCCCCCACCCACCCCAACCAGTCAACACCCCCCCCCCCCCGCCCAAATTATTTTGTTTTTAAATACATAGGTACTACGTTCATTGTATCGTCTTCCCTCGATGTTTTCGAACTTTCCTCAGTGTTAGTTCGTGTTGAGTCAGGTTTCATTAACGTTGTTCTCATGTATGGTTCTTCCTCGCCTTTAAATGCTGGACAAATTTACAGATAAAATCATCTATACACTTGTTAAAAAAGAACAGAGCAAGAATACTACAATTCCTTTCTTCATTAGCATTCCTCCTGACTTTTTACCTGTTTAACTCTTTCTCTCATGTATTTTTCTTTCCCCCCCTTTAGACATTAAACATATTTACAATAAAAACATATCTACATTGATAAAGAAATACAGCAAAATAATGAAATATATGTCTCTATGTCTCTCGTATTAGCATTCCTCCTCTCTTTCTACCTGTCTATCTCTTTTTCTCATGTATAGTTCTTCTCTTCTTTTAGACGCCAGACAAATTTACAGATAAAACATCTCTACAATTGATATAAAAGCAAAAATACTAAAATATACGTCTTCATTAGCATTCCTTCTCTCTTTTTATCTATCTGTACTCTCTCCTTAGTTAGACTAGAGCAACTGGGTTGAAAATGTTAAGAGGTAAAGGCTAAAATTTTGAAAATTCATTATGCATCGAGCACTTTGAGAAAATTAACAAACGTGATTCTTAAAAAATATCTAATCATCCGTAACATTCATGGAATAAAAAAAGAATGTTTTGGAACATAATTTATATACTTCATACGGTTATTGAAAATATTTAAGGAATGAACAACAATATTTCGTCATACTTACTTTGAGCAAAGTCTTCGTCACATCTGTCACCGCTAAAGCCTACCTTGCAGCCGTTCATGCATCGTCCGTCAACTCTTTTGCACAATGTACCATTACTTCGATCTGATGCACATCCAGCGGGACAAGAAGAGTTACAGAATCCTCCCCAGAAATTGTTCTCATATTCATTGAGACAGTAACCATCGTTTAATCTACATGCTGACGAACTTCCGTTCTTACAGTGGTTTGAACATCAAAGCACCTCTGACAAATGCTAGGATTTTTCTTACTGCATTTCAAGCATTTTGGGCAGGAGTCTGTACACATGTCGCCCGTATAGCCATCAGTACAATTACCAACGCATAATCGAGAAGGATTGCACCCTGACGAACAACCCATGGAACAAATATTTGTCTTATTTACACACATTGTACCATTTAAACTGTAATCATTGTCACATTCTTCACACACTTTAATTGCTTTGCAATTTACAGATTTTACGGTGTTCTATATCAAATTTCTCTTGACAGGCACTATCACTGCAATTATGACAAACAGCTACACCGACATTGTTCTTAAAGTGATATAAGTAATGGCCTTCAGTGTAATTGTTACACTTTGTGTAGCTTTCACAATCACTACACTCCCAGGAACATGCATGGCAGCCACCAGAAGTGTCATTCTTATAAAATCCCCGTATACAGCCGATAGTGCACGAATGCATTCCACATTGTCCACCTTTGCAGAAATTGCAATTATGTTCACAGTATTTACCATAATATCCATCTTTACATCAAGTGCATATTCCATTGCCTATGTGACATCTTTCACAATTCTTATTGCAACGAAGTTGACATGTTTCTCCATATCTACCGGACGCGCACCATAAGCATTTATACGAATTAACACAAGCTGTGCATGAATCTGGACACTGACGGCAATAACCACTGCTAAAATATGTGTGATGAATTACATTTAGTACAAGATTAGGTCGTTTTTCCTGTACATGAGATACAGTTTTCTTGAAAAGTGATTTTCAAATTTTTACTATTTTTTGAGAATATTGTAGCCTTTGAACTTGCTTTTTACGTAGTATATTTTCAGACAATTGAATTCCAGATAGATATAAATTTTGCATTTTTTAATCTTAATTCTAAATGTTTATTTTAAAATCAAAATTGTACGATTTGTAACCAAACTAAGGTCATAAAGACGTAAATGAATTTCAAGAAGCAAAGAAACCTACTTTTAATATTGTTGATAACCTTGTTGCCAATGTTTCCATGAAATACATTGTTGATAACTTGTGTTGCCTATGTTTTAATGAAGTACATTGTTGATAACAATGATAATATTTCATTAAAAATAGTTTTAGAATATATATCTGATTTCTTACCTGCCAGAATACTTTTAGTTAGGACTGCTAAAATGAGAGCAGTATTTTGTGAGTATTTCATCGTCTTCAAGTAAACTGTTGTCATTCAGTCTGTTTTAAGTCTGAAATCAAAATACTGTTCATGACTTTCTCTGGTTAAATAACACCAACACCTTGACCATTTTTAAACAAATCATAATTAGTAACAAAATATGTTTATGTTTTCTAAAGATTTTGTGTGCATGAGCGTTTGTGTGTGCACTCGCGTGCGTTTGTGTGTGTGTGTGTGTGTGTGTGTGTTCAAACCTATGATATCTCTCTCACCATAAAGTCAAAAATCATCAGTATGTTGTATTATCAGAATAGTAACTGTAACTAGAACTGTAATACATTCTGGCTGAACAGCCGGCCCGTCTAGCTCAGTCGGCAGAGAATCGGATTGTCAATCTTGACGATCCCGGTTCATTCCCCATCAGGGCCGGCAAAATTTCCCCGTGATAATTTATCTATAGGTCATTTGTCCCTCACCTCTGATGCAAGTGAGGTAGTAGTCAGTCACTTGCGGAGAAATTGGATAGTAAACTGAGTGGATACCCTGGAACAGTGGTTAGGTGGACTGACCGTCGGTATATGACCTTAGTTGTTAACCTGGCGTTAAACCCTAACACAAGTATCCTATGGAAATACATTGCCCACACATCTAAACGACTTCATGATAAGGTGTAGTGAAGCGGTAATCTGAACTGAACACGATTACGAGACCAAAGTCCTAAATAAAGTCCATTCTGTTTAGTTTCCTGTAAACAAGTATATATATTAACAGAGACCAAGGCAAAAGGAAAAACATCGGTCAACGCCAGAAGAGGCACGACTAGACTACAACAGTCAACGCCACAAACGGCACGACCAAACTTAAACGGCCAACCTAAAAAATTACAGCCGTCAACGCCAAGAAAGACGGAAACACTTTTCAATTTTGCTAAGGAAAAATGCACTCATAGATTATATCAAAGCCGTAGTTGGTTTATCTCATAGACACACACAAAGAGTAAGCTATTTGAACGGAAAGGGAAAGTTAAATAACACTTAATATCTTTAAGCTGGAAAATAGAAAAAGAAAATGAAAGACTTAAAAAACCTGAATTAACTGGAACGATAATGCAAAGATATATATACTTATCTTTGAGTGATGACAAAGCCCAACTACACCTTACTTCCAAATTTCGTTCTTCTCGATGAAATTTCTAATTACTGTAGGTAGTCTGTGAAAATTAGGTATCAAACATGTATACATTGGTGAAAGAAAAGTTAACAAAAATATACAGAAGAAACGATGTTCAATTTATTTCAGTAAGAATATAGTTAAGTATCAAGCTGATACTACACGAGTAAAGAGTACTACCACAACAAAGAAGAAAAGATACGATAAACTGTCTAATAAATGTTTCTCGCTTCAAAGTAGTTCGTATACAGACACCACTCTAGGTCGAAAGGTGAAAAGCTATAAAACAGTACCTAAAAACAGTATTTACTAAGTACTAACTTCTAATCTATACATCAAAGTTTTGTTATTGCCACAAACTCCGAAATTTAACAACAATACAAACACGGATGGAAATATTTAGGACGGTCAAATTTGCCAATTAAATAACAGTAAATTTATAAATCAAAATTCATTGAAACAGACAGACGATCCTTCAAAGCTTTTTTAATATAACATCCTTGGCCGTATCAGAGTACCATCGACCGTGTCTTTTCCGCAGACGATCTTTAGTACTAGAATTTGCACTCAGCGAAGCACCACCTGATCTAAATGAATGAAGCCTGTACATCCTGTGATCTAATCCAAGCTTATTAAGTTTTTCAATAAGTAATTCCCGAACTGTAGAATATGATAACGGTTTATTTTCATTTCGTAATATAAATCGTTAAGATTTACTTGAAAACTGAACAGCTCTGAAAAAGTACTGGTTCCAGTTCTCCGTTAACTCTGCTTCAGATATGTGTCTCAACAACAACGTCAATGGGCACGTTAGAGTTTCCAGTACGTGCTAAAACCACGTGTTCTCCCTCTCTATATAGATCAGTCTTAGATTTTTCAATCATGATAGAACAACGGGTATCAAACAATTGAATATTGCATACTTTTAAATTCAGAGCTTCACTCATTCTGAGAAAGCCAGCAAAGGAGATAACAGAAATCTTAATAAGTTTCAAATCCGCTAACGTACAGCTTTCAGAAGCGAAATTCTGCGCTAAAGATTTTAGAATTTCAACTGTAATAGGTTTCTTTTTAATTTAAGGTTTTGTAACTTTTCTTACATAGCCTTCTAAGCAAAGTTTAATAAACCACACGTCAGAACAAGGTTTAAATACATCACCGTTAACTAAGTGCGCCAAATTTATAGCGAAGAATATTTTGTTCAGTTGCGACTTACCACAAGAAGAAGCTGAATTTGCATGACAGATACAAGATACAAAGCTACGGTTACCTGAGATGTAGGAAGAAACGAAAATTTTCAATTCTTGCACCAGGTAACGAACTTCTCAAAACAAAATTCGTATTGACAAACAGTCGATTCTTCCTTGCTAGATAAAACCGTGTCTTTAACTTCTGAAAACATTAGTGAGGGTTGAGGCAAATTACGACATTTGTTCCCATCTGCTTGATTTAAAAAGCCTTGTTGAAGAAAATGCAACAGATAACACAAAGCAGACGACATGTATCAAATATGTCCGGAACCAAATATTCAAGAGCAACTTTGTAATCTTCAATTTTTACGTGATCTTTTTAACGTAATGATTTAATATACTGTGATCGAAAATCAAGCGCAGAATTCTCAGCTACTGACAAAAGGCTGGCGTTGTGAGGTTTAGGCGAAACTTGGTATATGACAAGTAAATTTTGTACAGCTGTATCTACAAAACTGAGAATGAAATTGTAAAGCACAATATGTCCTTGACATGGCTATGTTCAGTTTATATTTCAGATGGGCAATGTTTGTGTTATATGCTGCAGAAGCATTGAGGATGGTGGTGCACCTGTTCAGCTGAGAGAAAAGGGTTCAAATAGAACAAACGAAGCAAGTTCAGATCGTGGCAACCATATCATCGTAATACCAGAACAGATAGCACATATCAAATGCTGAAAGGAATAATGTAACCCTAATGTTATTCGACGGGACATGAATAAAACATCGCATGCTAAAACCATACTTGATTCCCCGTCTCTTAGGTCTAAGAGTGTAGAATTTACATCTAAAGGCAATTGCTTATTCTATGGGCAGACAGTCAACTTTTGGTGTTAAAAAACGTGGCTTTGAAAGATATACTGCATGAACATTGCAATTTCAAACAGTGAAACAAAACAATTGCAAAGAACGAATGGTTCATGAAGGTAAGCACAGTAGCAGATTTGCCAGCAGCTGACGCAGTCTATCATCAGTCGTGCAATGTGAATTTTAAGTAGACTGCAGCAAAATTATTTTGATATTAAAATGAAAATAATTGAAGTCCTTTGTTAAGTGGCTTTCAGTTGCACAAATTTAAAACTTATAACTATAAAGTCTTGATGAGTTGTTATAGATGTAACTTAATCATATTAAGTTGGTATGCTAGTATTTATCTGCATACATGCACTCTTTGTATGTTTCAACATTAATGTAGCATATATTTGAATGCTATGAGTTAAATTTCCAAACATATAATCACGTTCAATAGGAAATAATCAAACTGAATGATAAAATTCAATTACTCACAAAAGCACATACATAAAATTACTTGTACTTGTTTGAAAAAAAAATCTTTTTTTAAATCATTTTTTTTTCAAAAACAATGAAGAACATCCCTGTGTCTTATTCCAGTTCCTACAACAAGCGTATGCAAGTGATTCACAGCTGGATTTAGCTTTTAATGCGGTCGTGAGATATTTAGAGGAGAACGTTGATGAACAAATGAATGTTACAGACCTTGTCGATACAATGAAAGATATTTTAAGGGATGGTTCCTACAATGTAACTAATATGAAGCAGAGATAAATTTAAGCAAAGAACATTTTGGTGAAACCGTAAACATCAGTGAACTTAATGGAAAGAGCAATATTGTAACATTAAAGAAAACAGCATCTCCAATTTTGTATGATGTTTTCCAAAGACAGGAAAATGAAGATGATAAAGTCCAGAAAATTGATATAATCACAACAGCTGCAATACGTATATATAAAGAAAGATATATCTACTATAGATTTGGATAAAAGCATGTACTCTTCGCCAGCACAGCTTTGAACAAAACAATGAGTTTTAACCTGGGAGTCTAAAAATATATAGAATTATTCACGGTTTTCACAGTTACTCTTTTCTTTTCTGCCAGTCTGTATTTGGGTACTAAAGCAAGTCTTTGCAAAGCTTATTTATTTTTCACGGTATATAGTTTCGAGCTTTATTTCTCGCTTAAGTGATTTTCTCGTGGGTTTTATCGTTTTTTGTGTTTTTAAATTCACTCGAGCAAAGTATTTGGCAGAAAAAGTTGTACATTTAAAATCCTTGTACAATGTCTCATGCAGAAAATTCTGACGAAGGAATTTCGTGTCGTGCTCGACAGCCAGATTTTGTGACAGAACTAAAGGGCTTTTTTCAGGATCAGTTCAACAATGTAAAGAGAGATAAGAAATGGATGGCCGACAATCTTGCAAAGAAGGTAAAGCGAGATCACTTATTATCTTTCGGAAACTTTGCCAATAGAAAACAATACGAATTCATCTCTACTTTATTAGATACTGTTGACAGTCTAGATCTTGAGAAAGCATTTCAGCTGAGACACGCAGAAAAATCTCTGCAGTTCGTACAGAAACTTAAATCTGCTGGGCCACTATTGCTGAGTAAGAAAGCTGGATGTGGCAAAAAATTCCGATGATGATCGTAAAACTAGTCGTGCAGAGGGCCAAGCCAAAAAGAAGCTTGAAAGTCAAAAATCTCTCAATTTGTCTGTTTCTTATAATTTTCGTTCCTCAGCTTTCAAAAGCAGTTACAGTAGACCCGTGGACAAATGATTCTTGAAAAAGCTTTCTATTGACTCCTAAGTCCTCTTCTATAAATGTGGTAAAGTGGGCCTATTCGCCAATGGGTGTGCCAGTTGTTTCACCAAAATTTCCGGAGCAGAAAAGCAAGGACAGGTGGCGGCCGCAAGTTCTTCTGAGCCAAGTTCAGCAAACGCTACCAGCAAACAGTAGACCGGAAAAGTTTTCTTCGGAGGATAATTATTCATTTTTTCCTTCCAAATTAATTTCATTTTCAGGAATCTTCCGTTTTTTATGAATTCAAAGCAAGTGATATAATTTCAGACTTAACGGTAAAAGACAGTCTAAATACTGCTTTGTTCTTCTAGAAAGAAACGATTGAACCTTCAAATGATGAAATATTACCATGTATAGAAATTGGATATACCATTCCTCTTTCAGAAAAATATCCTTTCTTTCTAGATGAAAAATAATCAGTCTGCGTTAAAGAATAGCAGTTTTGTAGATACAGCTGTACAAAATTTACTTGTCATATACCAAGTTTCGCCTAAACCTCACAATGCCAGCCTTTTGTCAGTAGCTGAGAATTCTACAGGTAGAAAGCGCTTGATTTTGGATCTAAGTATATTAAATCATTACGTTAAAAAGATCACGTAAAATTTGAAGATTACAAAGTTGCTCTTAAATATTTGGTTCCGGACATAGTTGATACATGTCGTCTGCTTTGTGTTATCTGTTGCATTTTCTTCAACAAGGCTTTTTAAATCAAGCAGATGGGAACAAATGTCATAAATTGGCTCAACCCTCACTGATGTTTTCCGAAGTTAAAGAAACGGTTTTATCTAGCAAAGAAGAATCGACTGTTTGTCAGTACGAATTTTGTTTTGAGAAGTTCGTTACCTGGTGCAAGAATTGTAAATTTTCATTTCTTCCTACATCTCAGGTAACCGTAGCTTTGTATTTTGTATCTGTCATGCAGAATTCAGCTTCTTCTTGTGGTAACTCGAAACTGAACAAAATATTCTACGCTATAAATTGGGCGCACTTAGTTAACGGTGATGTTTTTAAACCTTGTTCTGACGTGTGGCTTATCAAACTTTGCTTAGAAGGCTGTGATAGAAAAGTTACAAAACCTTCAATTAAAAAGGAACCTATTACAGTTGAAATTCTAAAATCTTTAGTGTAGAATTTGGCTTCTGAAAGCTTTATGTCAGCGGATTTGATGCTTATTACATTTTTTATCTCCTTTGCTGGCTTTCTCAGAATTAGTGAAGCCCTGAATTTAAAAGAATGCAATATCCAATTGTTTGATACCCGATGTTCTATCATGATTGAAAAATCTAAGGCTGATATATATAGAGAGGAAGAACACGTGGTTTTAGCACGTACTGGAAACTCTAACGTGCCCATTGACGTTGTTGCTGAGATACCTATCTGAAGCAGGGTTAACGAAGGACTGGAACCAGTACTTTTTCAGAGCTGTTCAGTTTTCGAGTAAATCTAAACGATTTATATTACGAAAGGAAAATAAACCATTATCATATTCTACAGTTCGGGGATTACCTATTGAAAAACTTAATAAGCTTGGATTAGATCACAGGATGTATGGACTTCATTCATTTAGATCAGGTGGTGCTTCGCTGAGTGCAAATTCTGGTACTGAAGATCGTCTATGGAAAAGACACGGTCGATGTACTCTGATACGGCCAAGGATGGTTATATTAAAAATGCTTTGAAGGATCGTCTGTCTGTTTCATTGAATTTTGATTGATAAATTTACTGTAATTTAATTGGCAAATTTGACCGTCCTAAATTTTTCCATCTGTGTTTTTATTGTTGTTAAATTTCGGAGTTTGTGGCAATTTCAAAACTTTGATGTATAGATTAGAAGTTAGTACTTAGTAAATACTGTTTATAGGTACTGTTTTATAGCATTTCATCTTTCGACCTAGAGTGGTGTCTGTATACGAACTACTTTGAAGTGAGGAACATTTATTAGACAGTTTATCGTATCTTTTCTTCTTTGTAGTCGTAGTACTTTTTACTCTTGTTGTATCAGCTTGATACTTAACTATATTTTTTACTGAAATAAATTGAACATTGTTTCTTCTGTATATTTATTGTTAGCTTTTCTTTCACCAATGCATACATGTTTGATACCTAATTTTCACAGACTACCTACAGTAATTAGAAATTTCATCGAGAAGAACGAAATTTGGAAGTAAGGTGTAGTTGGGCTTTGTCATCACTCAAAGATAAGTATATATATCTTTGCATTATCGTTCCAGTTAATTCAGGTTTTTTAAGTCTTTCATTTTCTTTTTCTATTTTCCAGCTTAAAGATATTAAGTGTTATTCAACTTTTCCTTTCTGTTCAAATAGCTTACTCTTTGTGTGTGTCTTTGAGATAAACCAACTACGGCTTTGATATAATCTATGAGTGCATTTTTCTTAGCCAAATTGAAAAGTGTTCCCGTCTTTCTTGGCGTTGACCGCTGTAATTTTTGAGGTTGGCCGTTTAATGTGCCATTTTTGGCGTTGTCCGTTGAAGTTTTGCCGTGCCGTTTTTTGGCGTTGACCGTTGTATATTGGTCGTGCCGTTTTTGGCGTTGACTGTTGTAGTCTAGTCGTGCCGTTTCTGGCGTTGACCGATGTTTTTCCTTTTGCCTTGGTCTCTGTTAATATATATACTTGTTTACAGAAAACTAGGCAGAATGGACTTTATGTAGGACTTTGGTCTCGTAATCGTTTTCAGTTCAGATTACCGCTTTTCTTGAAGTCGTTTAGATGTGTGGGCAATGTATTTCCATGGGATACTTGTGGTAAGTTTTCGTTAACATAATTCTCCTAATTATTTAACTTCATTTTTATGTTTAACTAGGTTTTCAACGAAAACATGGTTATTGTAATGCTGAAGTCGGCGGGCGGGCAGGCGTCAACTTTTGGTTTCCGCTCAATAACTTGAGTTTACTTTGGCCTATTGACGCCCAACTTGGTGTATGGGTAGCTTATATCAAGAGGCAGCTTGGGTTGCTACCTAGGTGTCTGTGATCAAGGTCAAGGTCACTGTTGCTTTAAATAGAAATTCAGTTTCCGCTCAATAACTTGAGTTTGCCTTGACCTATTGACCCCAATCTTGGTATATGGGTAGCTTATATCAAGGGGCAGCTTGTAGTTGCTACCCAGGTGTCTGTGATCAAGGTCAAGGTCACTGTTGCTAAAAATAGAAATTCAGTTTCCGGTCAATAACAAGTTTGTTTTGACCTATTGACCCCAAGCTTGGTGTATGTGTAGCTTATATCAAGAGGCAGCTTGGGATTGCTACCCAGGTGTCTGTGATCAAGGTCAAGGTCACTGTTGCTAAAAATAGAAATTCAGTTTCTGGTCAATAACTTGAGTTTGCTTTGACCTATTGACCCCAAACTTGGTATATGGGTAGCTTATATCAAGGGGCAGCTTGTAGTTGCTACCCAGGTGTCTGTGATCAAGGTCAATGTCACTGTTGCTAAAAATAGAAATTCAGTTTCCGGTCAACAACTTGAGTTTGCTTTGACCTATTGACCCCAAACTTGGTGTATGTGTAGCTTATATCAAGGGGCAGCTTGGCATTGCTACCCAGGTGTCTGTGATCAAGGTCAAGGTCACTGTTGCTAAAAATAGAAATTCGGTTTCTGCTCAATAACTAGTTTGCTTTGGTCTATTGATGTTAAACTTGGTATATGGGTAGCTTATATTAAGAGGCAGCTTTGGATTGTTACCCAGGTGTCTGTGTTCAAGTCAAGGTCACTGTTGCTAAAAAAGAAATTAGGTTTCCGCTCAATAACTTTAGTTTGCTTAGACCTATTGACACCAAATTTAGTATTTGGGTAGCTGATATCAAGATGCAACTTTGCATTGCTACCCAGGTGTCTGTGAACAAGGTCAAGGTCACTGTTGCTTTAAAAAAGAAATTCAGTTTTCACGTAATAACTTGAGTTTGCGTTGATCTGTTGACACCAAACTTGCTGTGTGGGTAGCTTATATTAAGATGCAGCTTGGGATTGCTATTACGATATCTGGGAGCAAGGTCAAGGTCACTTGCTTACAATAGACTTTTCAGCTTCTATTCAATAACTTCAGCACACTTTGACCTATTGATACTCAACTTGGCATGTGTGTAGCTTACATGAAAATACAGCCTGGCATTGCTACTCAGGTATCTGATTTATTTTTATTTTGAACTATTGAAACCAACTTTCTGTGTTGGTACCAAAAGAACAGCACCATTTTTACTTCACTGCCATATTTCTTCCTAATTCCTGTCACATCAATACTTGGTCGTTGAAAACCTGGTTTTCGTCGCATTGCGGCGCTTTTTGTTTTTATTTGAAACGAGACCAATGTGTTTTTTTCTTTTTGTTTCATCTTAGTCCAAAGATATAATAATTACCGTCATAATTTTGCCTGAATCCTTATTTTATTTATTTTTCTTTTCAAAATGAAAATGTTGCTATGAAATGCTAATACACTCGATCGCATTTCTCCCAAATACTATTGTCTATTATCTAAGATTGTTGTTGTTGTCTTTTTAGTGTAGTAACTTGAAATAAGTGAATAATTAATTTACTCACAACGAAATGAGAGTAACTACAGATTATTGTTACACAGAAAACTGCTGATGTAAAATAGCCTCAATCGGATAAGCAATCATACGAGCAGCTAGACCAAGAGTTGTACTTTAGCACTTACGCTACACCAGCAGTTGGCGTCAAAATATATAGTAGATATGGTGAATTCATTAGAAATTTGTGCTTCATATACATACTTTCAGAACAACCGATGCAGTCCCCTCTGGAACTGATGTACCATAATTTACTGAGGATCATTTTGGCCAGTATGTTTCAGATAATGTTGACCACAATGCTAGAACTTTTTATGGTCATGGAACTTTTCATGGCATGGGAATAGTAGCCTGGTATTAGAACTATTTTAGCCTATAAAACGATTGTATGCATCCAAGGATGAAGCTATTGCAGCTGGAGGCATCAACATTTTGCATTACTTGCATAACGAAATATTCAAAATACCTATTCATTTTGAAGAACTGTCTGAACTTAGAAAAGTAGATGCTTCAAGAAACTTGGATCTCCTAGTCAAGTAAGCTTGGTGTATTCGTACCTTAGATCAGGGTGGTCGGGTTTGGTGCAGACGTTTGAAGACGGTGATAGTCCAGGAAAGACATCAGTCAGATATCATGCATTTACACAACTATATCAATGCAGTAGATATAGTGCACACCCAATGCTTTCCTTTAATCAGCCATTTTACTCGAAGCCTGTCAATATTGTCTTCGTTTCTAATTGCCACAATGTGATTAAACTCAACAAGTGAGAATGATATTGTTTTCTTCGCTGAGTTTCCAATATCTTTACATATAGAACTTGGTCGCACATGCCGGACAGATAAGATGTTAACCTTGAATTCTAAGGAGACAAATAAATTTTGTAATTTTATAACTTTTCTATGTCAGTATGGATTCTTGAAAACTTATTATAAACGTAAACTCCAAAAATTAGTTAAGATAAGTAGTAATTAAATTTATTACCAGCAATAGAAAATGAGACACTAGTATTGTTTTATTCATAATTTTCATCATCATCATTGTCACCAACATCATTAGCATGACGAAAACAGATATACAACAAATGAATAAACGAAACAAACTGAGATATATGAAGTAAAACGAAATTATGACAGCAAATATTTAAGCAAAAACCGACTATTAGAAAGCTGACAAAAATGAATTAATATGTAAAATATCACTTTTTAAATGCAATATTTGCCAGCTAGTTTCACGTATAAGAGTGGGGTAAAAAACGTTTGTGCGAACCCTTTTTCAAAATCCCTTCATGGATGACAAAGTAATAGCCAAGAGACGAAGTGGACCGACAGACCGATTACCGCGACACCTCGTTATTAAGTGGGCATTTGTTTTTCTCTGTATCCATAACAACGACTAAAGGAAGAGTAAGTCAGAATAAAAAATAGAGAGACAAACATTTACCTTTGTTTAACGCATGGTACTTAAAGAAATTAGCGTGATAAGTATAAGCTATTGAATCGAAAGCTAAGTATGGCAAAACTTTAGACCATAACTTCGACAATCAATTCATGAATGTCTTATTATGTGTAAATGCCAACTTTAAAGTGAGGAAAGGATATGAAATGTTTAGATTGTTAAATCCCCGAGAGAAAAAACTTCTACCGAGAGAAAACTTCTACAAGTCCAAATATTAAACGAGACGGAGACTCACTGATGCAGATTATAAAGAGGTGAGCTGATAATATTCAGTGTCAACATTTGTTTCTGAAAGCAAAGGTGCGTGCCAGCGTGCTTGTTGTGTGTTTCTGTCTAAAATGTTAGGTTGATGTACATGTTTCATGTTTTTTGTAGATGTTTACTTTCGTGTGGAAAACTACGGCATATCTGTCATTATTATTATTGCATATTTAATTTAAACGTTATAAAAGTGTGAGAATTTTATCATATCTTTCTGCTAATTTCTGCTAAACTAAGTGTCCTGCTCTTGCTCATTGATTGGGTGAAAAACCTGTCAATCAAACTCCTGTGGGGGAGGTAGATTGAATGTTCCGCTCTGAGCTCGCATACGCTATCGAACGCATGGGTAGTTAACTAAGTGTTAAATGCATTCCATTGGTGGATAAGTTTTAGACCACTCCTCACGATCAGACAATCGTGCATTGTACATAATTCTATTATTATTCTTAACAGGATTAATTTGGCACTTAATAATTTCCGTGTCACAATTTTACCCATAATTAATTCCTGCATAAGGATGGGAAATTATTACGAAACGCACAAAGTAAATAAAATGTCTGAATGCAGTAAAGTTAGCTTTATAACGAAAGTATGTAATTTACGTTCGTAAATGAATGTACGGTTTTATGACCTTAATGTAAGTGAAATATGAATGAGAAGCAATGACCACGAAAATCATAATTCTGATGCATCCTTTTCTTCTGCTCTATAATCTTCTTTGCGACTTCTCTCATCAATTTAAAATATGTTAGTGCAGCCATCTACTACATGTAATAGTAACACTGAGTCTATAGTCTGTTTGTCCGTCCGACAGTTGGTCCTCCATTCAGCACTTCCTTCCTCCCTTCCTTCCTCCCATCTTCTTTTCCTTTCTTCTTTCTTTCCTTTCTTCCCTCCGTCCTCCTTTCCAAAAAGATCTCATAGATATGCAGCATACATCTAACAGCGTATACCACAATATTGCCCACTTCATGGACCACTGTTTCTCCATGAAATTATAAAGAAACGCTACAAGCGCCATGTAAGTTAACGTTCATAAAGAGCACCACATCATTTCTAATGATGCTTCCTTTCAGGTTTGGAGCTATTATGCAAATAAATGATTTTTAATTACCTCCTCTTGTAGCTTTTATTTAAAATACACGCAACTACTATCAGTAATGTATTTAACAGCAGTACTCATTAATTTCTAAGCATCTGACTGTTGAATCAAAGATGATAAATAAAAGACTACTAAACACGAAGATGGCTGAACAACGGATTGACGAATAAGTTAAAAACTAAATGAACAAAACAACGACTATCTGAAAAATAAGAGTGACGACAAAGACTATGTAGTGTCTTTTCAATTATCATTATTCCATTTAATAATCATATATCGACAAAATAAAAAAATATAAATAAATAAAAAAAATCTTCCAACATGTGAACATAGAGGAAAAAGAAAGAATGAAGACACTGACCAAATAAATAAATAGATCATTACGATATTCCAACTTTGCCCAAATTCCTAAATCGCGCACGGTCTATTCTAGAATTGCACTGCGCTAAATAAGAATTCCGATAATGTCCGCCATTGTTGGAATTCCTAAAACGCGCAGGGCAATTCTGGAATAGTTCATATTCTAAAACCGCGCATAAACTACGCCTTTCAGGTTTAATCTATTCACTTAGAGCTTCTTCCAAGTTATGCCAGAAGAGGCTTTCACCTTGTGGGTCTACCGTGTACTCGATGTATGTATTCGAGCGAAGCCATTCTAACATCTCCGTAGACATAGTTTTGGTCGGAACATCCTCATACATCACAAGAATAAGACAACCTTTACCTTCACGGGAGTATATACTTTCCACTCTAGCCATATTAAACTCATAAATGCACCATTTACTTTTCAAGAAATCTTTGGATAAAACAACAACTGTCTTCTTACTATTCCGAATAGCATCTAAAATGTTGTCCGCTATATATTTACCAGGTAAAAAATCTCGATCATGAACACATATATTTAAATTCTGGCTCTCGAGATTTGGAATCATCTTGTCTATAATAAAACGACTATTTTCATTTGCGTACGACACGAAAGCATCATACATGAAATTTTCTTCCCCTTCATTTTGATCCTGCAGTCTCCTGTAGCCAAAACGTCGCAATTTTGAAGCTCTCAACAGATATCGTAGCTGCCATCGGTTCTTGTATATAAAGCCACCCACCGTTATGGCTAGAAATACAGACAGGCCAACTGAACAAAGAACAATTGTTAAAGTATAAGAACTACACGCCTTATCAAGCCCGTTCACAACTGCTATGAACTGTTCAGGAGTAAGCTTTCCATCGGATTCATTACGAAATACGTAGTTTTCAAAATTAATGAAGTTTTTCCTATGTTCAACAACCCACCTAAGAAATTCTCTTTCATCACAGTAGATTGTGATCGTGTTGTTACTTAGATTTATTGAGAACTGAGTTCCTTGCCGTTTTGAGTTTTCTTCAAGTTTGCTCCTCAGTTCTCTAGGTAAAGTGCGAAGAAAATTTGATTTTAAGTTTAAATGAAGTAAATTGTTTAAGTCCATTACATCTACTGTCCATCTATCAATATTGTTTACACTAAGATCAAGAATCTCCAGCTTCGACATGTTGGAAAACACCGATGGTGGCATGTCTGATATTATATTTGCCGACATATTCAACACCTTTATATTTGTCAAATTCCGGAATACTACGGGGCCAATTTTGTAGTTTGAAAGTACTAATCCCAAAAAATTTTCATGAAGCTGCAAATTCTCTAAACTTTGATGATTTCCGAAAAAATTTAAACCAATATCACTACAGTAATTACGAGAGAGATTTAGATATTTCAAATTAGGTAAAGGTCCAACTGGTCCTGTCCAAGAATGGAAAATATTTCCAGATAAATCTAAATATTCAATATTGTTTGCCTCAGGGGAAACTGGAAACGAACTCACAATGTATTCCATCTTGCACCGATTAAATTCGATCCTTCTTAGAGTTTTTGGAAACTGCGGCATATTTTCAAGAAAGTTTATTTTGTCATCCTCAAAATATGTACAATTTATTCTTCGTCTACTTATGTTACGAAGAAAGTCACCTTCCATGAAGGGGCAGTCAGTATTGGTAACATTTCTGTCGTCAGAATTTTGTACGGGTTCCTTTTCAAACAGAACAGGATTATGAGCTGTATTTTGATAACTTCCATATATCTCCTCCAAATGACTAATACATGCGAGCTGAAGCAAATACGGTCCAAATGTAAATTTGTTGTCCTCTAGTCGCAATATCTTAACCGTTTCAGGAAGGAGAATGCCAATATTTGTTTCAATAACTTGCAGCCGATTTTTGTTCATGACAATTTCAGTCAATGATGTGTTCCAAAGATAACAAACATCTTGTCTTCTAAGTCGGGTACCAATGCCAAATGTGCTATATACCTTCGAATAATTAAAAGATTTTATATTTGTAAATTGTAAACCAAAGCTTATGTTTCGAAGCATGCGAAACCCAAGGCGTAAGTTTTCCGACAGGTCCAATACCTCTAAATGCAGCAGATTTTGAAAAGCACCAGCGTGTATGTTAACAATGTCACATGAAGACACATTCAACATTCGCAAGAAAGGTGTGTTTCTAAAAGTTGAATTAGATATTTGTGAAATATTGCAATATCCATTCATTCCAGAGAGAACTAGTGTCTTCAACCTCTTTAATGTCTGATAGGCGTCCGGAAATATATGGTTTTGCAATCCATCCATGTATAATACTGACAGGTTAGTCAAATTTGAAAGATTCGGGTATGACACCAAGGTACTCATATTTTTCAAATTTCCATTTAACATTAGTGTTTCGAGAGTTAAAGGAAATAGAACACTTCGCTGACCTGTTTGATCGTAGACGTCCAACATGTTATTATTTATGTCCAAAATATCTAGACGATAAAGGCTACGAAACGAACCTTTCTCTGTTGAATTTATCATGTTCTTTCCTAAATATAACCTAGAGATTTCACTACATCCTTCCAAATCGAACTCATTGATACAGTGGTAGCTATTTTCTTCTAAATATAGGGAAGAAATCATGTGGTCAGTAGATTGGTTAATGTAGTCACAAATATCCTTTATTGGAATAAATGTTCGAGAACAGTTCATCTGTTTTTTGGAATCACAGATGCATTTACTTTTAGGTCCGCAAGTAAAACTTAGCATTCTTGTAACAAACAGTATAAAGACCAAACAAGATAAAACCCTGTTTGCTTCCATCTTAAAAAACAGCGTATCTGTATGTTTTTTTTTTTTTTTGCTTTTGTTGTTGTTGTTGTTTAAATTTCAAATTCTGCTAGTAGATAAATAAATAATTGATTGCTATATATCAGTGTTTGCACAACTGTTAAGATATTATTCACTTTTACATTTCGTTATCCGAGAAGTAGTATACTGACTGTATATTAATTTGTTCATATTTGCTAAAGATATCATTGCATTAATGAGAAGGCATTTTATGACTTAAACGCAAAACAAAAGTCATAGTGTAACAGGAAATGTAACACTTAACTGATCTGAACACTGTGAAATCATTTAAATTCGCCGGGATGAAATTTTGCGCAAACGGCAAAAAAGGTACATTCGCGCGGTCCTAAATTCGCGCATTTTCAATTTCAGATTCAATTTTTTTATCAGCATAAAACGCAGACGACAGCTGCATGATGTTGGATCACAACCGACGCGTGTATACGTGTCAGTTACCGCGGTACGCTTTCGAATATACAAACTGACAGGTCCAACGGTTAATTGACGTTAATTGGCACAGGTTAAGTGTGCACAGCTTAAAAGATCGATACCGACAGGTCTTTTGTAACCGGTCCCTAATCAATTACGCTAAAAAACATTGCCGCTTGCGAAAATTACTTTTACTCATAATTATTAGTAAACGCTTCGGACAAGCGTTCAATAATTCAAGGAAATGCAAACGAAACATACTTAAAAAGAGAAACAAAAAAAGTTTCATTTTCAGTTTGCTAGATATTTAGAATTTGCCAAAACATCCGATTATTCAAGTTATTTTGGCTAAAAACAACAACTAATGGTCAAAAGTTAGTGGAAAAATATATGCAGGTATTTGGGACAGGATCAAGATTCGGATAACGTAAATGTTTTATTAGTTTAATAAAAGCGCGGTCTTAAATTCGTGCATTGTTCCTAGCGTGAAATACGCGAAAATTCGTCCTACGCGAACAAAAATGATTTCACAGTAATTGTAATTGTTCTTTCTGCCTTTACTCATATCACATAGTTTACCGACCATTCAATTTGGCTGTTCTGCTTTCAATCCGATCGTGATCATTCAAAATAAAAATGTTTCTGACATATCTGTTAAATTTTTAATTCTGGAGTTTTCACCAATGCTCATAATTTGTTTTTATTTCTTCCACATTTTTAGATGTGTGCATTCTTGAGTCTACAGCTATGTTAAACATATGTACTTGTTTCTATAACATCTTTAGATCTGTTCATTCTGGAGTTTTCACCTATGTTAAGCATATGTACTTGTCTCTATCACGTCTTTAGATTTGTTCATTCTGGAGTTTTCACCTATGTTAAGCATTTGTTCTTGTTTCTATCACAACTTTAGATGTGTTCATTCTGGAGTTTTCACTTATGTTAAGCATTTGTTCTTGTTTCTATCACATCTTTAGATCTGTTCATTCTGGAGTTTTCACCTATGTAAAGCATATGTACTTGTCTCTGTCACATCTTTAGATTTGTTCATTCTGGAGTTTTCACCTATATTAAGCATTTGTTCTTGTTTCTATCACATCTTTATATCTGTTAATTCTGGAGTCTTCACCTATGTTAAACATATGCTATTATTTCTATCACATCTTTAGATCTGTTCATTCTGGAACTTTCACCTATTTTAAGCATATGTACTTGTCTCTATCACATCTTTAGATCTGTTTATTCTGGAGCTTTCACCTATGTTAAGCATTTGTTTTTGTTTCTATCACATCTTTTGATCTGTTCATTCTGGAGTTTTCACCTATTTTAAGCATATGTACTTGTCTCTATCACATCTTTAGATCTGTTTATTCTGGAGCTTTCACCTATGTTAAGCATTTGTTTTGGTTTCTATCACATCTTTTGATCTGTTCATTCTGGAGTTTTCACCTATGTTAAGCATATGTACTTGTCTCTATCACATCTTTAGATTTGTTCATTCTGGAGTTTTCACCTATATTAAGCATTTGTTCTTGTTTCTATCACATCTTTTGATCTGTTCATTCTGGAGTTTTCACCAACGTTAAACATATGTATTTGTCTCTATCACATCTTTAGATCTGTTTATTCTTGAGCTTTCACCTATTTTAAGCATTTGTTCTTGTTTCTATCACATCTTTAGATCTGTTCATTCTGGAGTCTTCACCTATGTTAAGCATATGTTCTTATTTCTATCATATCTTTAGATCTGTTCATTCTGGAGTTTTCACTTATGTGAAGCATATGTACTTTTTTTTATCACATCTTTAGATGTGTCATTCTTTTGTTTTCATTTATGTTATTCATATGTACTTGCTTCTATCACATCTTTGGATGTGTACATTCTGGATTTTTCACCTATTTTAAGCATTTGTACATGTTTTTGTGTCACCTTCTTATCAGCAGCGGTATTTTGTCTAGAAAATAGAAGCTTGTTGTATGGAAAAAAGGTTTATAAGTAACTAGTTCATCTCTTTCTTTTATTCAAAGGATATTTTTTTTCATGACCGAAGTTAAAACTTTAAGCGATCGCCTTAGAACTTGCAGAATTCAAAGAACAATGATATAGTCTGCTTTTTATTCTGTAAAAATTTGTGGTTCTTATATGTAAGCAATGATATATCAAAAGCAAATTACAACAATAGTAAAATGAATATATACCTGTGAATAATTAGATTTATGTTTATCTACTCGAAGACGTTATCATTAGCAATATAATTAAATGTTTATTGAGGCGGAAAAAAACATATTCTTGTCAAAGATCATTAAAATGTTCAACCGGGCATTACGATTAGCCACAGTGTTATCTCTATAAAAGAAAATGCAAGTAACGTCTAATAAGGAAGTCTTTCGGATGAGACTTTAAACCGAGGTCCCATGTATCAGTGCTATACACTGAGCATGTAAAAGAACCAGGAGTGTCTCTGGAATGGGATGCTTTCTGTATCTTGCACTACCCCCACCACATAAAATAACTAATCTCTCCAGGGGGCGTCGGTCATATGGGCAACCGGTACCGACGATAAATAAGCTTAAATAGATAGATAGATAGTCTAATAAGGTTTCTCTCCCAAACAATAGATATAGTTCGGCAATATCAGATTGATATTGTCGTTATATAAACCGCTAAGCTATAAATTATATTATGGAAACAATTTGCTAGTACTTTTAAGACCCCCAAAAAAGAGAAAAGAAAACAATCAATAGTGCCGTTAAGCGTACTCTGATTCAAACTTGTACTTATTATTCTTACGCTATTAGTTCGAAGAAAATCTTGCATTGTAAATGATCGATATCATTATATTATTAATATATTATTTGATATTATTTGATAACTTTTAATCGCTTAATTATGAATGCGATTTAAATTTTCTGATAAATATTGCAAACTATAACAACAAGAAGGGAAACTGACACAAAAAAACACGCTTCCCTTATCTACTTGAGGTTTATAATAAGGCTTTAAATAAAGAATAAATCTGTCATTGTACATGCTCTATGAAATAAATAGAGAGAATAATTCTGGTGTCTGATATTATAAGATTAATCAGACAAGGCTTCGAACAAAAATAGAGGCGAAGCTCTACCGAGCTGTTCATTTCATTTCATTTTTTTCTTCTCGTACCGAGTCTGATAACTTTTATAATTTAAGACACTTGTTTTGTATTCCATTTATCATGTTTTCTATTTTTATTTGCGTTTCTTTCTTTTTAATTTTAAATCAAACAAAAACCTGTGTAGAGTCTTTCCAGTTCATTTTTGCGTGCAATTATATGCGAATTTACAGCCAGTGGTCAAATCGATAAGAAATAGTCCCGAATGTTTTTAGTCAAAAGTAAGAGAGACTTTAATATTTCAAAAACTGTACGATTCAAAATTTATCAGCTGAATATTTTCAAACTAGTAAAGGGTACAAACTTTCCGTTCTTTTAATTTTTATTTCACATTTCATTGTTCTTTGGTTTCATAATTACGCCATCTTGAATATACCGATGCAAGGAATCAAACGTTAATCGATCTTTCTAGCTAATGTCTAGCTTGTAAAACTATTTCAATAATCAGCTCAGTAAGATAATGTGTTTTTAATCACTAGAAATCTGAAAGGAACAGGATAATTATAAGAAATCACAAAATGAACAAATGAATTTAGTTCCGTCAAGGTCAGAATGTGTATAAAGATGGGGTGACTGATACAGCTAAATTTCTCAGGTAGACAGTTTATCAACAGAAATTGAATTAATGACATGATAAAAGATGCTCAATTATTGTATTGTTAACACAATTGAGGATACTTCTGCGGTTTTGCTTTTAAATAGACGCGTTCTTATTGGCCAGTAAATGAAGCCAACTTCTTGGAAAGCTGAAATTAGTAAGAAAATCAGGAAGTTGAAATCATGACTTAAGCGGACAACAGACCACATCTGTCTAAAGGCAAAATACTGAAACAAAGTACAAGGATGGATACAGTGAAATATATAATGATGTAACCACGCTTAAGTAGGATTGCCTTGAAATAAGATAGTAAGCCACAGAAAACACAACTGGGTCGATTGTTTTCCGCGTAAAAAGTGTCTATAATCAAGTTTCGCTCTACTGCATAAAAACAAAAATATAGGTTTATTCAAAAATAAGGCTGATTACATCTGAAAACATATAAGTAAATTTGTTCAAGGGAAGTTAACAAGGATCACGTTACGAATGCATAGTTTCCCTTCCTCCAGAGTATTAAACATCACTACAAAATGTGATAGACCGTTTTGATAATAAATAATTATAATAACGTCTTCATAATTTGTGATAACATATTTGATTTCTTATTACAACATGGCTAAATTTCTAAAAATCTAAAATTCTTTTCAATCAGATAGAAAAAGTTCAATAAAGATTTCCATATTTGTGTTTTTCCAAAAAATAATTCTTAATATAGCATTTTTAATAACATAAAATAAAGGACATTTTAGTCAGACAAAATGATATAAATATCTGACTGAATTACAAATTGACAAATGTTCTTTATTAGGTTTTTTTTATTTAGTTTATGCCATCTCCCAGTCTAAAATTTGAACTCTCCTTTGAAACCACACGGCCAAATTTGATTAAACGTACTGTGCATGTTCCTTGTATGAAGCTCTGTCAAAGTTATTCAAATGGAGTCACAAAAGCTAAAAAGATAAATAAAGTGAAAACTAAAACAAATATTTAAAACTAGCCCCGCCCAAGGGGTCATACATAACAAAGTATGATTAAAGGTCATGTGACACGAATTTTTTACCTCGAAATTTTAATATGGGCGAAAACTATATATCTAACTATGACAGTTTTACAAAATTCTGCTGGTAATTTTCATCTTAAAGATGTTTTTATAGCAAATTAAAATCCATATTTTACGCACTTGTGCGCGCGCAACTGTCACGCGCGAAACCGGAAGTGACGCACATTTATCTCTTGCCACTTGACACAACTGCCTAGATTGTTAACAAAATCTTAAAAATTATGATGTAAAGTGAAAATATAGACTGAATATAGTAAAAAAAAGCAAAATTGAACAAGTCAAGCTAACATCATGAATATACATTAAGATTTTTTAAATAAATAATTTGAAATTTTGATGGAATTACGAAGCCAATGGGTAATATTATACAGAGGCTAAATTAATCAGGGTAAAAAAATTAAAAGATACATCACTGCAAATATCTAGGGATATTTTTCAAGTAACTGATCCAAAAAGATTTTGAACATGCTTATTTTTTATCCGATGCAGTTTTTGGAAGACTTGATTAACTAACTCCAATCGAGATATTTTTTTCCATAAAAACATTCTTTTTACAGTGATGTGTTGCTTATTTGTCTGTGGTATATGTTGCCTGGGGTACGTGTAAGTAATCTTTTGTTATAACGGGAATTCTGACTAGGGTCGGGGTCTGAAATCCAATATAAAAATCCTAATTCCAAATATTTTTAAAACACAACTTTATTTCTTGAAATGTAGATGGTGAATGATGTTATAGCAATACATTTTATAATAACAAATAACATTATAAAAGGATTGCATTAGTAATTGAACAATGTATATTGATAAAATCAAATGCTATAACAAGTATATAGAACTGTTGTTAAAGTTTGCCGTATGGGGAAGAGTAATTTAAATATATAGAAAAAAATCTAATTAATTTATAAGTTAATTTATCAAATCAGCCAAAGTAGATTAACTCGCTTTGCAGTGAAAGGCATACCGAGATCGTTGTCTATGCATAACCCTAGCTATCAGGTACCTAATTTGATTTAATTTAATGCAAACAAAAGTCTTATAATAATAATAATATAGAATACTGTTTTTATAATAATTTACAATAATTAATAAATCAAACCTTGGTCTAAATTTTTTTTTTCAAAACATTACAGTAACTATGTATACATTTTCAACTTTAAAAATGAATCAAATTCTTTTTATATAAAACAGTCATTATTGTCTTTATCAATTAATAAATTGTATGTCTTTAATTTAAATTGTCTTACTGCTTTTAACTTATATTGCATTACATTTACACATTACATGCACACAAATATTTTCAAAAATACATCAACAATTTCTAGACAAATAGTAAGTCCGGAAAGCTATATAAACATTGTTAAAAAGAATCATTTCTGAAAAGTACAAAAAAAGAGCAAAAAGACCTATGCAGCAGAACAATAATTTAAGAACGAAGAATTTATTTACCTGAAATCCAATATAAAAATCCTAATTCCAAATATTTTTAAAACACAACTTTATTTCTTGAAATGTAGATGGTGAATGATGACCATCAAAATCTCTGGGCAGCTTTTATACTAAATTTGAGAAGTCATGCTCAACAACCACAAAAATGACAGGATGCCATACTCTTAATCTTTGAAAAGATCAATTATCAATAAATCACCTTTTTCTTTGAACCGACTTTCATATGTGACAACTTATCACTCCTGGCTTCCTGTGTCTGCCGTTCTTCCAGGTTGGCTTTGCCCAGAGCTTTTGAGATCAATTATCACCAATCAGTGTCACCATTAAGCAGGAAATCTCAAGATGAAATCTTGATAAACTCTTAATGTTTAAGTAATATTTTTGACTAAGAGTAGTTATGCAATGTGAAATTCTAAAAAAAAATGTTTATTTTAAATCAACTCAAAATTTACTAAACTTATAAACGTCAATACAAAACTTTATACGAAAGATTTACCAAACATGTCCATACAGAAAAATCATACAGAAAAATGTCATTTACACCACAGTACTAAACTATTCAACATACAAAAAGTTGAAATGACAAAATACATGAAACCAATATTTATACATGTACACAAATTCATTCAAGACAAATATAATTTCTAAAACATGAAAGTTTATTTTATAATGGTCCAGAAAAATATCATGAAATAATGATAATATATTATGAAATAATGATGAAATATTATACAGAAAAAAAATCACATTATAACAATTGCCTGGACCCCTATGACTTTGGACCCCAAAGTTGACATGACAATCATATATGAACATAATATTTATACATGGACACAACTGACACAATTTCATAAAACAATGGAAAGAAAAAAAATGTACGTACAAAAAATCACATTATAACACGTGTTTTTATTTTTCAAGTATATATACATTCTCTCTTGGCCTGATGCAAGAGCATGTACCAGAAATTGTAGCTGTAAACCTCAGGCTACCAGAGGTTGTAAAGTAAAGTCCGGACCAAAACTTTCACTTGTCACTGCTATAAGATGGCCTTTATGCTTGAGATACACATACACAAAGAAGGGTTCTTTTATCATTTTACCAATTTTCAGGCTTTGCAAAAATGTTATTCTAATTGTATCAGGGACATGTAAAGATTTATCATTTCTAGAATCTGCAATACTAAAGTCTGGCCAGGAAAATGTTAGCCTTCTGTTGTACCATGGACCTTTTACTCTGAAACTGCAGATGTCAGCGGGTGCTTTTATTTTGCAGAAGGCTGGACATAGAGGTAGTGACAAAACAGGCATAATTATACATGAGTCACCAGTGGTCAGTTCTAACATGAGGGTTGTTTTCTTATCATAATAGTGTTTTTTGCAAAATTGGAAGAGAACAAAAAGGAAGTGTAACAGACAAACAAATAAGATAGCATGTTCCCACTTAAGTTCCATGTTAATAATGGGAAACCAGCTAGTCTCCGTTGGTTTAGGTGTAGATTTATAATAAAATGATGGAACGGGCGACGTAGAGGCACTTACACCATTAGCTTTTTGCAGAATAGCTACAACAATCAAAAGTTTTCTGATTTTTAAACAAGACCACAAAGAGAAAAGAAGTAAGCCTACTGTAACACTCATAGTTGACATAATAAGGATAGCATTAATATCTGGCCAGTTAGACTGAATAGCTATAAGACCCTGTAAAAGAGGTTCTGTTAAAGATTGGAAGGCAGCCGTGTCTTGTTTAGCTAAATCTACCATTCTAGACAGGTTCAAATGAGCCTTTTCATCATTAGCCAAAACTGAATTCATTTTGTGTTCAAATAATTTAAATTTAGGCAATGAGACGTTAACAGGTTTAACAAAAGCGGAGTCTGGAAACATGTTTTCATAGACCTGCTTGTCAAAGAATTTTTGTAATAAAACAAGATTAACATGGTGTATCATAGATATATCCTTAGTAAAGTTTTGACAGGCTATCAGTCTTTGTGGTAAATAGAAATTTGCTGTCATTACAGAACATTGACAAGGCAAATTAACAATACAAAAATCACATCCTTGCAACATTCTATGTTGATTTTTGCATTCTACTGACAAAAGGGGAGTTCTATACAACAGTATTGCATTTTGGTCTAATTCAATAACTTTAGGTTCAATTACATTTTGGACAAATCTGAAGTTGCAGGATGAATGTATAGAATCCTTGTCATTACTGAATAATGCAAGTGCACAACTTTTTAAGGTTATTGGAATCAAGGGTTTATTTTCAGAACAGTGGATATATTTTGTTCCATGACAGTTCATTAAATCGTTTTGGTTTAAAGTCATATAATATTGCCTATTTGAAGTAATTGCAAAGTAATAAGGAAGGTCTAAAATTTGCGTGCCATGAGTTGAAGAAGAGTTTATTGGAACGGGTAGACTTAACAATTTATAAAGCTTGATTGGCTGTTTTTGTACAGTTAAAGGGAATTTGACAGAAATAAAGATGCTACCATTATATCTGCCACACAAAAATTTTGCCTGAGAATATACCTGTTGAACCGTTTTATAAGTAATATAAAACCCATTGTAGTTAGAGGTCAAAAGATTTTGAATGTCAGTCATAGTTTTCTCTAAAATATTAACTGGAATAATAATAGGTGACAATTTGCCTTCAGCTAAACTTACAATTCCATTTTTGTATTCATCGAGAATATGATTTAAGTGACTAGACTGCTTAATTTGAGATGTCAGGGTTTGCATCATTCTATTAAAGTTGTACTGTAAGTTTTTAGTAACAGACGTTAGTAGGTTGTGAACATAGTTAATTTCAATGGTATTAGTTTTAATCCCTTCCAATAAATTGTCCATTCTGGAATTTGCTGTTTGCATAAATGAACTTAAATGGTTCCCGTGTTGTTCTAATGTGTCAAGAATTTTATTTGTTTTTCGCGTAATTGCATTTATGTGCTGTGCAAGCATATTAACCTGTTCTTCAGTAGCAGTTCCGAATAAGGACTTTGATAATTTTCCAATAAATGGCAGCAGACTTCGTCGTCTACGTGTCATCTTTCCTTTATATTCTGGCATAAGGCGCTTAATCGCATCAATAGTATCATCCATGCGGAATGATGTTTCGGCCCTGATCGTATTCACTTGAGCTAGAACATGGCTCACCATTATACAGGTATTATTGTCTCGGTGACAATTTCCAATTGCAGGGAGTGTCAGCCTTTCCGGAATTGGCATTTCAAATGTGTGGACCCAATGTTCATTTGCTAGATGTAAATCTGCAGTGTTCTTAAATACTATTCCATAGTTTAACCTTGATAATGACTCACTGCACGTTGCCGGCTGAGTGGAACAGAACAGAAGGGTCAGGATCCAAATGAGTGTGCTCCGAACTTTTAGTTCTCTTAGGGGTGGGTCTAAAAGAAAAAAAAACAAACATGTAGCTTAGCCAGGTTGGATGGTGATCAGCCATCCTATAGCACTATTAAACAACAAATATTTAAATTTGTTAAGGTTTGGCCTTACTACATGAAAAAGAATTTGAACGGGAGAAGGTATTTTCCAAAAGATAAGGGATGTATTTTTGTATGTGTAACACCAACATGTTGGATTTGTCAGAGAACTAAGATTCGAGGCAATCCTCGATCAAATCCCTCCTAACCTCCGATATCCTGTCCCTCCTCACGTGCCTTGCTACGAGTCATCATCCTGTGTGAGGACGGCTTCCTTGCTGCCTTCCTTATAAGATACTCTTGCACATCATCCATACAACATTTGTCCTTATCAATCCATTTCCTAGATTTCTCGAACTGATAATGTTTCCGTCCATTTATGTGGCAATCCCTTATGATTTTCCCTGAGTGTAAAACATCACCACCTTCTGCAGGTATACCAGCGGTTTCTCCTGAATTATTAACCTTAGTGGTTGTATCAGAAGGTTTAGGTTGATCAGTGCTAGAACCTTTGTTACTTGCCCTAGCAGATTGATCATCCTTGGTGTGTTTTATCGGTTTTGGTTTTGGCTTAACATAAAGCTTCAACCTTGCTGCATTGATCAGTTCCCTCATTGGTATTTGAGTCCGTGTATCAACCAATCTGTATGTGAAATTTGGTCCCAGCTCCTGTACAAAATATGGACCAACATGCTTTGGCATGAGCTTAGGTGATAATCCTTTCCGAGTTTTCATATTTCTTACAAGTACCCAGTCTCCTACTTTAATGTTCGGATCTTTCGCCTTGGCATCATGGCGCTTCTTTGACTTTTCCTGTGAAAATTTGATGTTTTCTCCAGCTATTTCTCTTGCAACTCCCAAATTCTTATACAGCTGATCAAAGTAGACAACCCCGTCTAATCCCATTTCAGTTTTTGGAATAAGAGAGGTGTCAATTGGGAGATTCATTTCCTTTCCAAATAACAAATAAAAAGGAGAAAACTGTGTTGATTGCGTGGAAGGAGACATGCGTATTGCCATCATTGCTGCTGGAAGTACTGAAGGCCAGTTGTCCTGTTCCTTATTGATGTATGCCCTAAGAATTTGCTCCAGAGTGGAATTTAACCGCTCACAGGTCGAGTTTGTCTGTGGGTGATAAGCACTGGTGTGGTGTCTTGTAATGTCAAACATCTCACACAGTGCCCTCACTAATTTAGACATGAAATTGCGACCTCGGTCTGAAACAAGAATCCTAGGTGCACCATATCTTGAAATCACTTGGCTGAACAAATGTTTAGCCACTGTGCTGGCCTCCATATTTTCCATAGGTATAGCTTCGCACCATTTGCTTAAGCTTTCCACCACAAGAAGTATGTATTGGAATCCTTCCTTTGATTTGGGCAAAGGCCCAATGATGTCCATATGCCATCTATCGAAGACCTTGTTTATTGGCATGTTGGATAAGGGTGCCTGGTGTGGATGTCTGTCTACTTTAATCCTCTGACAGACATCACACTCCCGCACATGATTCTCAATATCTTGGAATAATTTTGGCCAAAAGTATTTGTACCTTAAGGCCGCAAAAGATCGCTGTATGCCAAGGTGGCATCCACCTGCGACACTGTCATGGTAGCTTACCAACAAATCATTGCGAAGCTCAGTTGGAACTGCCAGTTGGATTATTGTCCTTTCCTCTGGTGAAAGTTTCTTCCCTCTTGTCTCATGGATGTGATACAAGACGCCATCCAACAATTGAAACTGGTCACTTTCCAGCAATGTTTTTCTGGCTAGATCTTCATCCTTTGGAATTTCACCCCTTTCTAAGTACCTGTAAATGTGTTTAAAATCTTCGCATGATTTTTGGTACTTACTTATTTCATGCGTTTCCCATGGTTTCTTATCTTCTGTGACATTATCCACGTCAGTATCTGTTTCCTTTCCTATGGGATGAGTAGAGCCAGATTCATTCTCACTGTGTGGTTCCTTTGCCCTAATGATCGTCTGAGGATGATTTGCAGGAGTGTTATCTTCAGCTGAAATTGGTTCATCTTTATGTACATGAATCTTCATCACTGATGGAACCATGTCATAGTTGAAAAAGATTTCCACCCTTTGTAGGTCCTCTTGTTCTGATTCTTTTAGCATGCTTTCTCCCCATTCTCTTTCAATTTCATTCACAGGAGTGACATCAACAAACAACCCTGACACATCAATTTCTAAATCATTGTGTGCCGAGGCGTGCTCGTCTTTGTCACTTAGGACCTCAACACCACCACGCGTCCCATGATTCTTATCAACATGGAACACGGCGGCTGTTTGCGTCTCCTCTACAGTTTGGTCAATTCTACAAGCAGAAACACTTGGCTCAACAGCATACTCACGTCGAGACAAGGCATCCGCATTCTGATTGACTCTACCGGGTCTGTGAATGATATTGTAGTCAAAATGTGAGAGTTCCATTGATCATCTGTACAGTCTGCTATTAGAATTCTTTGTTTTATCCAACCATTTCAATGATTTATGATCTGTATATATATCAAACTTCCTGTGTGATAAATACTGCTTGTAAGCTAATATTCCTTCATAAACGGCCAAGCATTCTTTGTCCGATATGCCCCATTTTCGCTCATCCGAACGTAGAGCCCTCCCTCCGTAACAGACCACTCGCTCTTTTCCATCAGACCCTTTCTGACCCAGTATATAGGCCAAAGCAGTGTCTGAAGCATCGGTGGTAAGTATGAAGGTCTGGTTCATATCCGGATAATGGATCATGGGAGCCGTAACCAATGCATGCTTGAGTGTTTCAAAAGCTTGTTGATGTCGATCTTCCCAAATAAATTTCCTATCTTTTTGCAAAAGTTCATTCAATGGAACTGCGATTTTTGAATAATTCTGAACAAATTTGCGGTAGTAATTGCAAAGTCCTAAGAAAGAACGTACAGCTCTTTGGTTAGTTGGAACCGGAAAATCGTCAACAGCTTTAGTCTTATCTGTATCTACTTGAATGCCGTGCTTGGAGAGAATGTGGCCTAAGTATTTAACTTTTTCCTGAGCAAAATGACACTTTTCAGGTTTAAGCGTGAGATTTGCAGCTCTAAGTCTTTGAAAGAGTAGCTCTAAATCAGTCAAATGTTGCTCAAATGTAGGGCTAAAAACTAGAATATCATCTATAAAGCATAATGCTTGTTTCCAGTTCATTGACCCTAGAACTTTAGTCATTAACATTTGAAATGACATAGGTGCATTTTTGAGACCAAAAGGCATCCTATTGAACTCATAGATTCCGGACGGAACACAAAAAGCTGCCTTGTGACGTGTTTTGGGGTCCATCGGGACTTGCCAAAATCCCGAGGCCATGTCTAAAGTGGAAAAATATTGAGCACGAGAATCACCAATACAATCAAAAATTGTTTCCAAAGTTGGTAAAGGATGAGCAATACTAAGAGTGATACGGTTTAACTGTCTGTAGTCTACTGCAAATCTGTAAGTGTTATCGCGTTTCTTTACAAGAACCACAGGACTATGCCAAATTGAATTGGATTCTCTAATTATTTTACTATCTAACATCTTCTCTACTTCCTCGTCAATAACTTTTCTCTGCAACGGATTTACTTTATAATATGGCAGTCGGACAGGACCTTTCCCAGGCTCCGTATCAATTGAATGACTGTATATTGATGTTTTCCCTATGTCATTTAAAGATGTTGAAAAGATATCCCTATTTTTCTGTAAGAATTCTGTCGTCTTATATTGTTGTTCTTTCGTTAAGTCAGATTTTGATAGATCAAATCTTAAAGTGTCATTTTGCTCTTCAACATTTACATTAGCACAACAAGGTATTTTAGCACTTCCACCATCACATGGTTCTTTGTTAGCACATTTGTGTTTACTGTTAGTAAACGGTTCATTAACTCTATCATCAATTTGAAAAATAGCATCATTTTCTATGGCAGTCAGTGTACCTACAACGGTATCAACAGGTAGATAAACAGGATCATTTGTGACGTTCATAACGCTCATGATAGCTTTGCGTTTCCTAACCTTGACTAAGCACTTAGCACCTGCAATGTTTTTGTTATAAAGAGAGCCAGTGGGTTCAATCAGAAATATGCCATCAGCCTTACTACGTGAAACCTTTACCTTAATGTCTTTTCTAGAATTGGCAGGGACGTATGTGGAATGAGTTACTCTGGCCAAGCCAGCATCAGATCTGGACAATTTAATGCCTACAAGATTGTCATTTTTGTTTTTTAAGGTAACTAAATTTTCTGCAAAATTGACAGCGACACCATGTTGCTGCATAAAATCACAACCCAGAATAACAGGATATCTAACTCCTGGAACTACATGAAAAGTTGCCGAAAACTCAGTTTTGGAAATAGAAATAGTTGTTGTAAATTTGCCCAAGATTTTATGTTTTGTACCACCAACGCCTGAAACTGCAGAATATTCTGACTTAAGTAAGTTTACATTTTTCAAAGAAGATTTGTCCAGAAATGACTTAGATATACAACAAATATCAGCACCAGTATCAAGTAGGCATTGAGTTCTTTTCCCTCCAACATTACATAGTATGGTATTTCTATTTAAATCAGACATGATGGCAACAACAGGATCTTTTTCTGGCTCCTTTGTATTAGCCCTATCCCTAGCACTATAAAGATTATGGCTTGTCTTGCCATTTCTTCCTCTATGCCTACCCACAGGTATCCTGTAAGTAGGCACGATTTCCTATGGTCTACAGGCATAGGACAAATGACCACGGGCATGACAAATGTGACAAGTAGAACTTTGGCCCGGACAATACCGATTTAAGTAGAAGCTACAAGTTCTAGCCATACCTCGACATGTAGGACAAACATCTCCTTCCTGGTTCTCAGTGTTTCTCTGGCGTTGTCTATATTGTTGCTTTGGCTGTCTGTTTTCCTGCGGATGTGGCACCTGCTGGCGGGTTGGGGTTGGTTGTAGAAAAGTTCGTCCTGCCCCAAGGGTTGGGCCTTGACTGCGATGAAAATTGTCTCTGGGTTGTCTATGTTGCGGGCGATACAAATGTTCCAATTGTTTTATCACTTTTTCAACTACTTTGTCTGTAAAGTCACTTAATTGGTCTATTGTTGTTCCAGTAGCCGCAGCCACCTTCACAGTCTGGTGCATTGTTGCACTCTCATAATCCACGGCCTTCTTACGGGCCTCCTCCAGTGTCGTAGGATTTTGTAATTTCACATAAGTTAGAGCTTCAGATGACAGCCCTTTTACAAAAAGTTTAACCTTCTGTCCTTCTGTCAGAGTACAAGGTTTTACTGCACGTATGAAATTGTAATAATACTGCTCAACGCTTTCACCCTCACTTTGCTGAACTGATGGAATATCATCCTTATCTACCGTCGTAAACCTCTCACTAAGTGCTCTTTTTAGGGTTTGATAGTCCCTTATTGAACGGTCAGTAGCTGCCACAGATGAATACCACAGCCCTGCATTTCCTTTCAGGCAGTACTGCAAATCTAGATATCTTTGTTCTTCTGTCACTCCTTCTCTTGCACCTAATCTCTCAAACTGCTCCAGCCAAGTGTCAACATCCACATACCCATTGCCTTGGAAGGGGTCCAGCTTTATATTGCTTAGATAGCTGGAAGTTGCCATTCTGGTTTCAACAGCAGCTGTGTTAGAGTTGTCTATAGGAGGTGGATTTATTGGCAAGGTAACAAGAGAGTTTTGTCGTCGTGGAGGTCTAACTGGAGCTGTGGCCGGTAATGTTGGTGCTGAAGAGGTATCTTCCACACTTCTGAGGTTGTACCTGTTAGCTGGGTGCATCGGACAAACCACTATACCCGGATTCTCCACCACCTGTTATAACGGGAATTCTGACTAGGGTCGGGGTCTGAAATCCAATATAAAAATCCTAATTCCAAATATTTTTAAAACACAACTTTATTTCTTGAAATGTAGATGGTGAATGATGTTATAGCAATACATTTTATAATAACAAATAACATTATAAAAGGATTGCATTAGTAATTGAACAATGTATATTGATAAAATCAAATGCTATAACAAGTATATAGAACTGTTGTTAAAGTTTGCCGTATGGGGAAGAGTAATTTAAATATATAGAAAAAAATCTAATTAATTTATAAGTTAATTTATCAAATCAGCCAAAGTAGATTAACTCGCTTTGCAGTGAAAGGCATACCGAGATCGTTGTCTATGCATAACCCTAGCTATCAGGTACCTAATTTGATTTAATTTAATGCAAACAAAAGTCTTATAATAATAATAATATAGAATACTGTTTTTATAATAATTTACAATAATTAATAAATCAAACATTGGTCTAAATTTTTTTTTTCAAAACATTACAGTAACTATGTATACATTTTCAACTTTAAAAATGAATCAAATTCTTTTTATATAAAACAGTCATTATTGTCTTTATCAATTAATAAATTGTATGCCTTTAATTTAAATTGTCTTACTGCTTTTAACTTATATTGCATTACATTTACACATTACATGCACACAAATATTTTCAAAAATACATCAACAATTTCTAGACAAATAGTAAGTCCGGAAAGCTATATAAACATTGTTAAAAAGAATCATTTCTGAAAAGTACAAAAAAAGAGCAAAAAGACCTATGCAGCAGAACAATAATTTAAGAACGAAGAATTTATTTACCTGAAATCCAATATAAAAATCCTAATTCCAAATATTTTTAAAACACAACTTTATTTCTTGAAATGTAGATGGTGAATGATGACCATCAAAATCTCTGGGCAGCTTTTATACTAAATTTGAGAAGTCATGCTCAACAACCACAAAAATGACAGGATGCCATAATCTTTGAAAAGATCAATTATCAATAAATCACCTTTTTCTTTGAACCGACTTTCATATGTGACAACTTATCACTCCTGGCTTCCTGTGTCTGCCGTTCTTCCAGGTTGTCTTTGCCCAGAGCTTTTGAGATCAATTATCACCAATCAGTGTCACCATTAAGCAGGAAATCTCAAGATGAAATCTTGATAAACTCTTAATGTTTAAGTAATATTTTTGACTAAGAGTAGTTATGCAATGTGAAATTCTAAAAAAAAATGTTTATTTTAAATCAACTCAAAATTTACTAAACTTATAAACGTCAATACAAAACTTTATACGAAAGATTTACCAAACATGTCCATACAGAAAAATCATACAGAAAAATGTCATTTACACCACAGTACTAAACTATTCAACATACAAAAAGTTGAAATGACAAAATACATGAAACCAATATTTATACATGTACACAAATTCATTCAAGACAAATATAATTTCTAAAACATGAAAGTTTATTTTATAATGGTCCAGAAAAATATCATGAAATAATGATAATATATTATGAAATAATGATGAAATATTATACAGAAAAAAATCACATTATAACACTTTGACTAGATCTATGATTTTTTTCATTATAACTGCATATCTTTTTTTTTTGGAGGGGCTTATTCATTCTACATTAAAAAAAATATGATCAAAGAACAAATAATATGAAGAAGCCCTAAAAACTATGTCAAAATCAAAATCCAAACACGTTGTTTTTTGTTTTTTGTTTTAATTTGTTCACATTAAGAAGTCGAATGATTTTTATTTTCATCATAAATACATCCATAACATTTAATTATCTAATTAAAATATGTATCTGCATGGAAGCTTCTTAACTAAAAATCATTCAGACATAGTATTGGAACAAGCGATTACATAATGTTTTCACAAATTTGACTGATCAAAAGAAATACAATCAATATGTAAGATCAGTTGCCAAAAAAATTTGCTATTTGTCTCAACTTTATCATTGATTGGGTCATAAAAAGTTAATTGCTTTGTTTTGACAGCTATGCAGAATATACAAGGGTCCCTTTTGGGCAGGTTAATTTGCATAAATCCCACAGTATAAGGCGTGATTTATGGATCTTTGACATTTCATTGGATATTAAGTTATAAGCAGACACAAATTTCTACTTGATGGACATGCATGTTATTATTTTTCAAACAATATCCCAACGTGAAATACACTGTAGTGTGAAATTCCATTCCAGTGAAACAAATGTTAACAAATTAGATCACCTAAATTCACTTCAATTTTACTACATTTAAATGAAAAAGAATTTGTTTATGATGTAACTACAAACACCAAGAGATGAAGGGTTACGCAGCATGTTATTAAAACGTGGAGGAGATAGTTTTATACAGAACCACAACATGGAAGAAATTGGAATATATATTAATATTTATTAAGGGAAAATTACAAACCGATCTCCAAGCACAAAGTTTGAATTTACTTATAAAAATCGAGAAGTAATCACATTTTTTTTAATTTACAATTTATAGCATGTTACTTTTATAAATGTGCCTTTATCGTTTTTCTTGCACCTGTGGTTTAGTGTTATTTTTTCATTTAAAAAAGGATGTCTTATGAGCAGTGTAATTCGGCACTACTGCCTGGGACAGTAGAGATAAATCTACGTCACAGTCAGAAATTGCAGCGGAAACTACCGATGTCGAAACGGAAATAGCCGATCATCAAAACACGTTTTTTCTTATCAAAAGCAATATTTTCATAATTTCGCAATTAAACCATTTTAATCAATACATTATGATTATTTTGAATAGACAAAGTTGCTATAGTTGTGTCACATGACCTTTAAAAAAACTTTTTGGGCTTAGATATTAAGCATACAGGTTCACCCAGGCGTCCTCTACCAAAACTGTTCTAGATATTTGGTATATAGCATTGTAAAGCTGACCTTCAAGGAGATTTTTCAAGTTATCATCATAGGGTATTAATTTACCCAGTCACTTTATTGATATGGAGTTATATCATGTACATGTATATATATATATATATATATATATGATTGGCCTTGCTGTTTTAACAAGTGGATCTCGGGTGAGCGTTATAAGGCTGGCATGGTCCTCTTTGTAACCTATGTGCTGACAATCTAAATCTAGTTATCTAAGCTTACTAATATTGATATTGTCTAGGTATGTCTTAAAACTAAAATTATCAGAAAGGCAATGTCATAGCTCTTGGAGAGTTTTCTGTTTCTGTAAATCTATGCTTCAAAATTGACAACACTGTTTCTGCTCTTCCAACTAACAATTTAGCCAAACGTTTAAACAAATCCTAAAGCAGTATTTAACTTACGCTTCACAGATTTTGCCCAAGATTTTCTCTCTTCGTATAGTTCTAAACAATTATTAACAAGCATTATAAAAAAATAAAACTTTTACAAATGTGCATCAAAGGTCAACAATATAACGCAATTAATTACATTAGGTAAACAGTTTTGGGCGCGATTTTATAGAAACTGAGCAGTAGCAGAAATTAACAATTAAAACGTGAATTTGGCAGTAGCAGTAGTTGGCAGTAGAAAATCGTTAAGATGGCAATAGCAGTAGGTAATACGTGATGTTGGCAGTAGCAGTAGATAGCAGTAGCAATAGGTAAACGTGAAGTTGGCAGTGCCCTACTGCTACTGCAAGCTAATATTACTGCCACTGCCAGCTTCACGTTTTACCTACTGCTACATGCCAATTTCACGTTTACTAGTACCATCTGCTACTGCCAACTACTGCTACTGCTAACTACACATTTAATTTACTTTCTACTACCCCCTGCTACTGCTTACTGCTTGTGCAAACTTCCAGCTTCTGTGGGTTTCTTTTTTTCAATTACGAAATGGTCCAGAGACTTGATATTTAGCAAAAACAATAATTTTGGGTTTTGTACAAAGATTATACTGATTGCTGACTCTGCCTCGGTGTCTCGTGTTTTAAATAGTTGTATAAAATATTCTTTGACAATTTTCTTATCTGAGCATTCTTTAGTAGACCTCTGTAAAGAGCGCTATCCCTGTGCTACATTATAACAACAAGGTACCATTGTATAGTGGTCAGTTATGTGTAAATATGAACAAAACTGTCTTTTGGCCATAAGTTTTCCACGAACTTGTAAACAATCTTGTCCGAAAGTACAAGTTTGGGACTCTCAAATTGTTTTGTGATACTGAGTAGTAAATAGCCTATAACCTCCATTTGCTCTCTGCTACCCGTGCGCTACATTATTACAAAAGGTGCCATTGTATAGTGGTCAGTTATATATAAAGTCTGATTAAATTTCCCTTTATCTAGCCACAACTTTACCACTGACTGATGGAACAAGTTCTTGTCCGAAAACAAATTTGATGTGTGCCATTGTACGGTAAACAGCTTCTAAAATAAACTGGTTCATTTTTGGTTATCAATAGTTTCCATAACTATATAATAGATGTTGGAAGGTGTGGGGAGGTATGTCAGATTGTCAAAGGCACAAAGAGCTTGTGTATTACGCTTGTAACATTGTCCATAGTTCCTTTACAAAGATTGTTCAAATTATGCCCCTTTAATCAGTATCGGCATTTCGTAAAGGTTATCATTTTTAATAGATAGGGGAATCTTTACAAAATATTTTCCTACCGCCCCAAGTAACAGAAATTATATTGCACTATCATCTAGTAAATCCTTTCATAGGTAGTTAAAAGGTGCCTATTGTTATAGTTCAACCCGCCATGTAACAAGGGGCATAAAATAAAAGTCTTTTTCAAAAAGCAAATAGTTTAGAGCCTTTTTGCATATGGCATTTTCTTGTTGTCATCTGAGATACACCGGAAAGTTTTTAAAAGCCGAATGAAAAACCAAAAGGCTCCAGCTTCAACATTTGACATTTAGTAATGTCCATTGACCTCTGTCTAAAACAAGATAAACCTATTGGGTTACTTTTGACCCCGCTTTAAAGGTAATTTTGCTTTTACATTTACTTTCACCTTCTATAAAATAATATCAAAGTTAAGTAAACTCTAATAATCCGTTGAAAGCACATAGGAATAGCATTTAGTTTACAAATTTTATGCAAGAGACTTTGAGCCTAAGTATATTTTTGTTCTTAATATTCTGGTGTTATGAAAAAACTATTGTTTTCAAGATACAACAACGGGCTTGGAGCTCACATACATATTTATCATTATGACCAATGCGCAGATGGACAGAGAAAGAAATTTTAAATGCATATATATTTTTCCGTTTTTTCTGGGTGAACGAGAGAGATTGCTTAATAATCTGACAAAATAAGAGCATTGGGTTGTAATTTGATCTTGGTTGGCATACTACTACTGCATATATATGAGTTACATTGTCGATGTCGATTTGAATCTATTGAAATGTTAACAAATTATCAAATAATTCTAAAATAGTATTTTTTAGTTTTAATGGGCTTAACAGTCAGGAATGCCCCGTCCTGAACAGCCTATTTTTTGTTTTACTCAAGAGGTGACTACAATGATGTAGACATAAAAAGATACATCTTTCACGATAAAAATGTCTTACATATCCTATCCCTAACATTTGAGCAAGGAGACTGATACTGATATACATAAATATACAGGTATTCAGGCACATTCATTTTTGTCGTTTTGACTGCGTGCATATATCCTCAGTACTATATTTCAGAAAATGATTTCATGATTCAAGCCCAATCAACCGTGAAGACGCCTTTTGAAATGGCAGTCTTAAACTGTATGTATAGAAAACCAAACATTTTGAAAAACAAGTTGTTGAACATCCAGGCATTGAGTTCTTAAAATTTACACGGACGACAAAAATATTTTTGCTAATTTAATATCTTTCACACAAAAATGGAAACAATGAAATATAAAGCATTAGTTTCTCTTATTTTTGTGTTATCATTTACGAGATTGCTAAGTTTCACTTGCAGACCAAATAGTTAATATGAAGAACCAGATAGACTGCTCAGAAACATATTTTCCAATTAAGAGTATTTGTGATTTTATTAACAACTTAACTGACCACACCACTTTATCTCTACTTACAGAGTGGAATAGTTGCGGCTGTACTGGAAAGCTGTTTTTAAAGGCTTCAGTGATCTCTCTACATAATATTTATGAGAGAAAATGATCAGTTCTATTGAAAATGACTTGTTTGATTACCGACTAGAGCTATTGGACATTAATCATAACATGGTGGACATTTACCATCAATCAGTTCAGACAAGTGTACTATTACCTTAAGCACAAATAACATTTGTCTTGAATGGAAATTTGGAGAATACATGTATTTTGGTGTCATGACAGAATATTTCCTATTTGACTAATCTATTAATAGCAGACATGGATGTGTGTAAAACAATGTATTTCCGGATGCCTTTCGGCCTCTTAGGAGGCTGACAACACTTGATCTGTCTTGAATGATTGGAAATTGCAATATTTCACATATATCGAAACAATTCTTCTATATGAGCATTGAATATTTCTTCCTGCAACAAGGCAAATATAGACACTGGTGCTTTTCAAAACTTTCCAAGTCATTCTGAAGATATTAGACCTGTCGGAATACTTACGCATTGGGTTTCGCATGCTTTGAAACGTGAGCTTTGGTTTACAATTTACAAATATAAAATCTTTAAATATAGCACATTTGGCATGGGAATGCAGCTTAGAAAGTGAATTTTTTGTTATATTTGTGGAATACTTCATTAACAGAACTTGTTCTAAATAGAAATAGCCTGTAAGTTGATGAAATAAACGCAGTTGTTTCCTTAAGCAAGAAACTTTACACTCATTGCTTAGTACTGGTTAGTTCCAGGAACGGATTCGACACTGTGTCTATAAGCTAAAAGCTTTCTACACAATCGAACTAAAATAAATTTGGTATAAACTAAATAAATGCAGGAACTCTGCTTCCTGACACACTTAAGATTTTGCTAGTGGAGGACAACGATTTAACGTTTTTTTTGACTGTATTTGCTTCAAGTTGCATTAATCATCTGGAATTATCAAAATAAAGACCACAACATATATCTGTTTGAACCTGAGCCAGTAAAACTGTATAAAGAAACAAATGTCTCTAGTTCTGATTGCCCTTTTTATGGGCAGAAAAAACTGTTATTTCTTTAAAGATGATAACATTATCTTTTCGAAATAACCTACTAGGTCTTCACAACTTTAAAAAGAAGAAAAGTGTCGTTGCAACTTCAAGTATGGTGTTAATCACTTGCTTATAACTCCCTTAGCAGAATACGTTGATGTTTCTGACAATATCCTTCAAGTTTTGACAGGACCAGTTCATCCTTTTCTGAATACGAAACATCTGAATCTCTCTCGAAACTATCGTTCAAATATGAGTTTACATTTCTTTTATTATATGTAAGTGTAGAAGTTCAGCAACTTCACTAAAACTTTCTGTGGTTACTACTTTAAAATGAATAGAAAGGTTCTTTTATATTTCGAAAAAAACCAATGTGAAGGTATTGAATTTGTCATCAAATATGACATCTTATAAGCTACTTTCGATGTCTTCCTAAATGTTGAAGCTGAAGATTCTTAGTGTTAACAATATTGACATATGGACTTTACTTGTCATGCACCTTAAACAGTTAACTACTTTTAAACTTAAAGTAAAATTTTCTACGCATTCTATCAAACAAACTTTTAGAGTTTATGAAAGTTTCTAGGGATGTCTTGAAAAAGATCGTAGAAACTCGACCAGTCTCTTGTATTCCTACAACAGTGTTCATGCTGATTTGACTCCAAGGGCTCTGGTCTCAGTAAGTTCATCGAGTATCTACCCTTTTCGCTCTACAAAGCCATTAGCTGTTTATGTTTTATGTTTGTGTGCTTTTGCATGCAACATTGTCGAGCAGATAGGTAGGTTTAAGTTAATTCAGCAAGACAACTTGTTCTTTTTTGTTTATGAGAACGTGCTGAGGCTAGTATGAAGTTGGTGCATCCTAGAACATGGTTTAAACCCCTAGTTGCAAATGTTTTGCCACTGACCGTTCCAAAGTGGTACCCATTGGGTTCTCGTTTTCATTAATTGTTTGTAGTGTCTTTTTTAATTGATCTATAAATAAATTTATGCTATTTTCTCCTCTACCTTTTTACTGTGTAGAGATGCAGTGTTTTCTGACTTTTTTTTCTGATATGCGTTTTCCACATTTGGCTACAAGTCGCTGCAGGATAACTATAAAGGGCACGGAAATTACATTTATGCAAATGAAGATAAAACAAATCTAGACAAGATGACTCCAAACCTCGAAAATCAGATTTTGAAATGTTCGTGACCGAGACTTTTTACCTAGTAAATATATATTAGATGCTATTCGGAATAGCAAGAAAATTTATTGTTTTATCCAAGGATTTCTTGAAAGGTGATTAGTAAATGGTGTATTTATGAGTAACATGGCTAGAACGAGAGTATATACTCCTAGGAGGTGCACATTTGTCTCTTTGTTGTGCTGTATGAATATGTTTCAGTCAGAAATGTTTCTACGACTCAACGCAAATGATAACCTCGTGTAGTCCACTTTGAACACTGTTGAATATGTCGCGTGTAAGCGGATGAATTGTGTTTATGATAAGAAGGAAGTGATACAATTGTTGATATTACAAACAGAGCTACTGGAATAAAATTTAAATATTCCAGTATGTAGATCATACAATATAGTGATCATTTAAGGAATTAAAATTCTTGAAACTTTGAAACTATAATGTATTATGTATATGTACCCCTGTCGGATAACCTTGACATTAGCCTCATTTGAAACACTTTAAAAATAGGTTTGCAATATTTTTAGTAAATTACTTCTAAATGCTTTGATGTGACAGTTTATAGGGTGAGCCGAACACTAACTTATTATTCTCTATATCTTTAAAATAACTTCATTGCAAGCGTAGTGGAAATGTCATCGAGTTTTCATTGTCATTGATATTGGTGAGTTGCAATTAACAGATTGAGGTTGTGCTTGGAAACCTGCCTCCAAACAAAGCTTCAGCTGTATAAGGCGTAAGGGATATTTAAACGGAGATGGCATATCAGAATCGATCATTTTTTACAACCAATTGTATACTATCATACTACTTTTAAAACTTTAGATTGCTATTCGAATAAGATAACATTCTTGTACCTATATTCGACGTAATTATAAGTAAATTGCAGAATATAAGTCATGTACATTTCTTTATAAATACCAAATGAAAATTTTATTGAAACAAAACACGACAGTAACAGAAGCTCTTCATTAATTTTGGCATAAATTTACTGAAAAAGAAACGCACAACCAGTTGTTTACATTACTGATTAATTTTCACTTTGTTTTATAATTTAATAACCTTGACACTTTACTTTATTTTACTTTACTTTACTAAACTTTACTTTATATCGTGGTTTTTGTCATAAAAGGGAATTTCTCAATTTATTTAACATATATATATGACAGGCTTGAAAATTGTTTGGTTTTTATACAAATATTGTTTTAATGCCCCCGAAGGGAGACATATAGTTTTTGAATTGTCAGTCCGTCCGAAAACTTTAACATTGGCCATAACTTCCTTATTAGTAAATGGATTTACTTCATACTTGGAAACAACATTTCTTTGGACAAGATCTTCCCTCTGACCTATATTTGTTTGACCTTGACCCCTGAATGACCTTCACCTTGAAGATCCAATTGTCCAAAAACTTTAACATTGACCATAACTTCCTTATTAGAAAGTGGATTTACTTCATATTTGGACACAACACCCTTTTGGACAAGACCTTCCCACTGAACTGTATTTATTTGACCTTTTCCAGTAATGACTATTCAAAGCAAATGGTAGAAGTTCAGAGAAAGGCGATGGAATTAATAAAACGAAATTTAATATTCGTATTTGAAATGTCTTCTTAAACAAACTTACTACAAGTACAAAAAGTCACTCACCTTGAATCTGAAAACCATGTCCTCTCTATAACTAGAATACTTTTTTTATACAAAATTTTCAAACTTTAGAGGATAGTTGCCCTTATTGAGCAGAAGATCCCTATTGTTTTGGGTAAGTAGGTCATAGGTCAAGGTCACTGTTACCATGAACTTGAAGACCAAGTTCGCTCAATAACTCTGGTACCATTTGGTCTACAACTTCCAAACGGCATATGATGGTTCCTGTTTTTGAGTAGAAGACAACTTTTTTTTCGGGGGGGGGGGGAAAGGGGGGCGGGCGGGGGGGGTTAGGAGGTGAATGGTCAAGGTCACTGTAACCTTGAATTTTGTAACCATATTCGCTCAATAACTAGAGTATCCATCAAACTTCATAGGCTGATTGTCCTTATTGAGTAGAAGATCCCAATTGTTTTTTGAGTCAATAGGTCAAGCGTCAAGGTCACGAACACCTTCAATTTAAAACTAAAGAACGCTTTGGCCTACAGTCCTTATATTTGTATGGAAGGTTAGTCAAGACTGGTGATTAACCCGTTTTGATTTTAGGTCAGTAGGCCAAAAGGGACTCCGTCCATAGACCAGACTTTGCCCGATCTATTGATCTGATCTGATAATCAATTCAATAACTCGAGTACCATTTCCCACAAGCATTAACCTTCATTGTTGAGTAAAAGTGTCTTATTGTTTTTGTTTTGGGGTCAGTAAGTGAAAGGTCAAGGTCACCGTCACCTTTAATCTGAAAACCATGTTCACTCTATAACACGAGTTCTTTCTTGACCCACAGTTGTCCATTCAATAACTAGAGAACTCTTTGACATACAGTCTTCAAATTTGAGGGAGACTGGTCATGACCAGTAGCTTACCCATTTTCATTTTAAGGTCATAGGTCAAGATCTTCATCACAAAAGCTGGTCTACAGTCTTCAGATTTGGTAGTGTGACTGGACATGACCTGTAGATAACTCATTTTAATTTGGAGGGCAGTAGGTCAAGAGTCAAGATCACGTTTAGAAATCCATGTAACACGAATTATTTATTGCCATCGGTGTGGGGGCAAACATTTCTGATATTTAACATATTTGGTGTGAAGGCACCTACAAATCTTCAAGTTAACATCTTAGATACACCGGAAAAGTTTGCAAATCTTATGAAAAGCCAAAACGCTAACAGGTTTAACATTTGACATTTAGCAAACACAAGATGAACTCTTTGGGTTACTAATGACCCCGCTTTAAGGGTAACTTTACTTTTACATTTAATTTGACTTTTATAAGTTCTTACTTGTTTTATGCAAACATTTAACGCCGTTTATTTATTTTGTCGTCACCTATTGACCAACGATCCAATAATAGACTTGGAGTACACATACAGATTTAACACGATGACTAACTCAAAAGGTCCCAAGTTCGACGGATGGACAGAGAAAGAAAATTTAAATGCAAATACAGTTAACTCCACTTATAACGATATTGCTGGTAACGATATACCGCTTCTAACGATGCTGTTGCCGCGGTTCTAACTCAAGCATTCTTTATTCAATATGCACTCTGCATGTAACGATATCGGATGTTGGGATATTTCGGATTTTACGATGCGGGTTTTTTTTGTCCCACGTGCAGAATTTTCCATTTAGTGAGATATTTAGCGGCGTAAAAGGTGTTAATGATCGTTGCTTAAATGCTTAAGAGTAATTGCTCAAATTATCGGAGAAACAATTGTAATGTAAACATTTGAACACAAAAGCGCCACTCATGATGCGATAAATGATTTGAGTCACTATTTCTCCCTACCTGTACAGGTATTTGCAGCATGTTTTATTCAAGGTTTCAAGTGTATTGGCATAATCAGCAATGTAACATTGCCTTTGGCCATTTACAAATCATTATATGGCAAAGACATTCAATCAAACATAAATTAATACAAATGCAAAACAATATGTATTCAGCAAAAAGCAAAGAGTTTTAAGATATTATGAAACAGCTAAGATTTCAAAGGTACGTTTTTGTATCACAAAAGCTTCTTTGATGAACTTACCCAAGTTGATACCATCTTTTTATTATTCTTTGATATAAGTTTGTTGAGTTTCTGCATAGTTGGCCATGAAATATTTCCTAAATATTTTGTTCTAGCAGCACTGTACATACTACAACAAAGTATAAAATGGTACACTGACTCAACAACGTTTTGGTTACATAACCTACATAGTCGATGTTCTCTAGGTAATCCATTAAATCTACTAATTTCAATTTCTAAATCACGTGAACTCAATCTTAGTCTTGTAAAACACTTTCTTAAATCGTCATTAACAATATTCGTTATATAAGACTCCAACCCAAAGTCTGTTTTAAAGTTACAAAAATAGTCTAGTTTAGGCACTTAATTTACATTAACAATCCATTCTTGTGTATACTGATCACGTGCTCTACGTTTCAAAGTATATAGGTAATTTCTGTTTACATCAAAGTTGGTACGAATATTTGTAAAACCCATATGGTCAATAATAGAAATAATACGTGATGCCCAACAACTTCCATTAACATTTTGACATAAGTCTGTATACATAACATTTATAGGTGTACTAATGGTTTTCTTTATTTCTAACCAGAACTTAGATCTCTCTTTTAAAAGACAGACATTGGGTATCTACCCGGTTCACCTAATACGGCATTGTTGGGAGTTTGTTGCTTTATACCGAGCATATATTTGCAAAACCGTAAGCGAAGTTTGTCAACCTCTTTATAATTGTATACTTTCCGAACTTCAGACCCATATAATAGTCCGGCTTGTGATACTGGTACTGCATTAGTACTGCAGTACTTTTGGCCAAGTACTGGTACTGTACTGCATTACTTGGAAAAAAATTGGCAAATACTGGTACTGGTACTGCATTACTCTTACAAAAATTGGTACTGGTTCTGCGGTACTTTAGCAGTACTTTTTTTTCTCAAATTTTAGCAAATTTTCTGTTTACAATATGGGACACATTAAGGTCAGTAGTCATAAACCTATATTGAAAATCATAGAAATCTCTTTGTTTCAGCTATTATAACATTTTTATATTTAGTTTTTTCTGTAATCAAATTAATCACATTTTGTCTTCTTTTCTCAAATATACCTATTTAAGTTTTATTGACATTTATCTTCAGGTCCCATTTTTCAGAATATTGATACACACTATCTATTTGCGTCTGTAAGCTGTTAGCATCCGTTGTAAATAGTACTATATTATCGGCAAACAGGATGAAAGACCGAGACAATAGTTCAAAATCTTTATGACTCAAAGTCTAAGTTTGTAGAAATGTCATTTATAAACAGCATAAACAATATCGGAGACAAGGGCTCCCCTTGTTTTAAACCGATTGTTTCACTAAAGAAATCAGAAAATTGCATAGTACTAGATGATTTGGCACAAGACTGGACAGCAAAGTATATCTGTTTTTATCATGTTTGTCATATAGCAGCTAATCCCAGATTGTATGAGCTTAGCCCATAAAGCATCTCTATTAACTGTATCAAAAGCTCTTTGGTATATTTTACTGGAGTCTCAAAATCGAAAACGAAAACTTTTGGATCTAGAATCTAAATTGATATGTGAAGTTGATAAAGGAATTTCAAAAAAAGAGATTTATACTGCTGCTGACTTCGGAATAAAACATTATTCACTAGGCACAATTTAAAAATGATCGGAATACTATTGTTAAAGCGTATTAATGAATTGGAAAGGTATGGAGTAGCCACACATAAGTGAAAGTGCGTGTAGTTGATTAAAACAGAACTTATTTTTCTCTGTTATGATTATTGACTTGATAACTTCTGGTGTAAATTTTGTATAAAACTTAACATGCATATGCATTTAGTTGCAAAAAAATTGCATGACTGTATCGAGTAAATCTGATTCGGAACCTATTTTATATTATATGTTTAGCCTTTATTAAGCAGGTGCACTTTGCCCATTTCCTACTTCCGATTTTGTTACCTCTCGGATGTAACGATATCCGGATATAACGATATAAATTCGGCGGTACCTTGAATATCGTTACTAGCTGAGTTTACTGTATGTTTTTTCCGTTTTTCGTGCATCAGTTAGAGAGAGCCTAATAATCTAATAACATAAGAGTATTTGGTTGTAATTTGATTTTGGTTGGCATATTACTACTACTGATATATTATTAAGAATGTCGATGCCTCTTGTTTTAAGTCAGTTTTGAAAGAACTGTTAGACATTTTTGTTTAAGTATTAACTTTGACTATATTAAAGTGAATATGTTTACAAAATACTGAAATCCATATTTACTACTTGAAAGTTTTAATCAAAAGTTTCCCGTTCCTTTATGAACAACCGATTTATTTTGTTTTACTCAACCGATGATCTTATTCTTTCACGTTAAAATGCCTTACATACCTAATCCCTAACATTTGATAACGGAGATTTATATTGATTTAAATATACAGGAGTGTTAATACATTTGTCGCATGTATCGTAAGTTCTCTATTTCAGAGTCGATATTACAACTTACGCTGAATCAACCGTGAAGACGCCTTTTAAAATGGCAGACTTAAACTGTGTAGATAAAAAACCACGCCTTTTGAAAACACGTAGTTGAACATCCGGGCATTCAGTTTTGAAACATTATAGGGTAAAGAGAAATATTTTAGCTAATTTCATATCTTTATACACTTCATGCAAAAAAATGGAAACAAGGAGATTTAAAGTGCTCGTTCCTTCTTTTTTTATGTTATTATTTACGCGATCGCTATGTTTCACTTGCGGACCAAATAGTACATGCGTATGTGAGTCGAAGATCCAGATGGACTGCTCAAGGACATTTATTCCAATAAAGAATATTTGCGACTTTATCTACAACTCGACTGACCACAAGATTTTATCTCTACATATAGAACGTAATAGTTACGACAGAATCGAGAAGCTTGATTTCAAAGGTTGCAATGATCTCTCTCGGTTATATTTAGGAAAAAACAAGATCAATTCTATTGAAAATGATTCATTTGATAATCTTTACCAACTAAAGCTATTGGACATCAGTCATAACATGGTGAACATTTACGATCCAACGGTTCAGCGAGGTGTTCTTTTTCCTTTAACGCTCGAAAGACTAATGTTGAATGGAAATTTGAAAAATAGTAGCTTGGTGTCATACCCGAATCTTTCGTATTTGACTAACCTGTCAGTATTATACATGGATGGATTGCAAAACAATATATTTCCGGATGACTATCGCACTTTGGATAAGTTGACAACTCTTGTTCTGTCAGGAATAAATGGAAATTGTAATATTTCACATATATCTGATTCAACATTTAGAAACACTCCTTTTTTGCGAACATTGAACATTTCTTCCTGCAACATAGCAAACATAGACGCTGGTGCTTTTCAAATTCTTCCACTTCTAGAGATATTAGACCTGTCGGAAAACTTACGCCTCGGATTTCGCATGCTTGGAAACGTAAGCTTTGGTTTACAATTTACAAATATAAAATCTTTAAACTATTCAAAGGTTTACAGCACATTTGGCATGGGAACTCGGCTTAGAAAGCAAGATATTTGTTACCTATATAATACTACCTTAAGTGAACTTGTTTTGAACGGAAATCGTCTACAAGTTGTTGAAACAAACGCAGCAGCTCTGGTTCCTGACACACTTGAGGTGTTGCGAGTAGAGGACAATATATTTACTTTTGGGCCGTATTTGCTTCAACTCGGATGTATTAATAATCTTACTGACTTCCATGGAAGTTATCAAAATACAGCCCACAACCTTTATCTGTTTGAACATGAGCCAGTAGAACTGTATGACGAAACAAATGAAACCATTTCTGATTGCCCTTATATGGAAAACAGTTTTCTCAGTAGCATAAGCAGTGGGCGAAAAAAATGTTATTTCATTAAAAATGATAACATAACTTTTTCTAAATATCCTCCAACGTTTCCACTCAAGCTTAGAAAAGTAGAAATGTGTCGTTGCAACTTCGAATACGATATAAATCCCTTGCTTATACTGCCTATTGTAGAAAGCATTGAATACGTAGATGTTTCTGGAAATATCCTTTATTCTTGGACAGGACCAGTTGGACCTTTTCCGAATTTGACACACTTGAATCTCTCTCGAAACTATTGTTCAAATATTGGTTTAAATTTCTTTGATGGATTTGAAAGTGTAGAAGATTTGCAACTTCAGGAAAATCTTTTGGGTTTAGTGCTTTCAAATGAAGAGAAAGGTTCCGTCATATTCAGGAATTTAACTGATGTGAAGGTACTTAATTTGTCGTCAAATGTAATATCTTATATGCCACCTTCAGTGTTTTCCAACATGTCGAAGCTAGAGATTCTTGATCTTAGTGTTAACAATATTGACAGATGGACAGTAGATGTAATGCACTTAAACAATTTACTACATTTAAATTTAAAGTCAAATTTTCTTCGCATTCTACCGAGGGAACTCAGATCCAAACTTGAAGGAAACTCGAAACGGATAGGAACTCAGTTCTCAATAGATCTAAGTAACAACACGATCACAACCTATTGTGATGAAAGAGAATTTCTTAAGTGGGTTGTAGAACATAGGAAAAATTTCGTTAATTTTGAAAACTACATATTTTTTAATGCATCTGGCGAGAAAATGTCTGTTGGAAGGTTTATAGCTGTTGTTAACGGGCTGGATAAGGCGTGCAGTTCTTATACTCTAACAATTGTTCTATGTTCCATTGGCTTGGCCGTATTTCTAGCAATAACGGTGGGTGGTTTTATCTACAAGAACCGATGGCAGCTACGATATCTGTTGAGGATTTCAAAACTGCGACATTTTGGCTACAAGACGCTGCAGGATCACTATACATGGAACGAAAATTACATTTATGACGTTTTCGTGTCATACGCAAATGAAAATATTCGTTTTATTCTAGACAAAATGGTCCCAAACCTCGAGAATAAGAACTTGAAAATATGTCTTCATGACAGAGACTTTTTACCTGGTAAATATATAGCGGACAACATATTAGATGCTATTCGGAATAGCAAGAAAACTGTTATTGTTTTATCCACGGATTTCTTGAAAAGTAAATGGTGCATTTATGAGTTTAACATGGCAAGAATGGAGAGTCTATACTCCCGGGAGGGACAAAGTTGTCTCCTTGTCGTGCTGTACGAAGATGTTCCGGCCAGAAATATGTCTACAGAAATGATAGAATGGATTCGCTCAAATACTTACATAGAGTACACGGTGGAGCCACAGGGTGAAGAACTCTTCTGGCAGAACATAGAAGAAGCTTTACGTGAATGAAGTAAACTTTTTCTAAAGCAAACAGCAGTGAAACATAATTTAACTAAGTACCATACTACAAAGACTGTTTTAGATTGTTCATTATGACAATCCGAGGAAGTGTGGGATGCTAAGGTGCTTCTTATACAAGTTTCGTACTTCGACACAACACTGGTGCTGGTTGCATTTTCAAATCAGAAATGTATATATATGTACATATAATTTTTAACTGCCACGAAAATAAAAATCATCTTAACGAGAAATTAGCTAAGACAATTAAGGTTCATATCTTGCTTTAAACAGGCTATAAAATTTGTAGCACTTCTGTGTTTATAACCTGTCTGTTCCGACATACATTTAAATAGATCACAAAAATAGCAGTCATTGGCATCTAAACGTGAGCTTCATGCATAAACAAATCAAGGTAGAAATATTCACGCGAAAATTTATTCACAAAAGAAACCTCGTCAAGATGCGAAATAAAACTGTCAACAAATGTTTTTTACAATTACATATCGTCGCAAACTTTTCAAATATTTCAAACGCAGTAGTCTGTATCGGACTTTCTTTATGGATGAATATAAAATTGAGCTATTATTTACAGGTAAATCTGCACTATCAGTGAACTCGCTCTCGTATCCTTGTCAATATGTTTATCTTTTACCTGTGTTTATTTTTCAAGACAAGAAGTGTTTTTTGGTGTTTTACTAGCTAAAGTTACACATTGTACACACAAGGATTTTCAAAGCGACAGATTATCCGTATACTACTGAAACAGTTTTATTCTTGAAATTAACTCATAACAAGCGTCCTAAAATTGTTTCCGAGTTATCATGGTCAGTTGATATGAATGTGTTAACCTCAATAGACTGAGGTGACGCTTTGAAACCTTTGATTAAGACATCAAGAATTTTTATATCATATAAAGATCAAGCAAACTAACTAACTACACTATTTTTATAACCTAAGTTTTGTTTAAATAAAATGCAAAATTTTAGTCTCAAATGTACATTTCTTTACAATGACCATTTGAGAATTGTACAGAAAAGAAAAAAAAAGTTTTTAGTAGAAAAAAAGCTCTTTATTTATGTGACAAAAATATACTGAAAAAGAAATTCACAGCGAGTTGTTCACGGTATTGATTAATGTTGACCTTTTTGACCTTTCTAACAACCTTGACACTTTCAGAGTATTGGATTTTACTGTATCGTGTTTTTGTCTTCTTGATTTGTTTGTTTCTATATAATCTATATAAAACTTAACACATTATTGTACTAATATTTCAGCAAGATATTAAATCTTTTTTTCTTTTTTTTTCAGTTGTTATTGCACGATATCATTCTTTTGTGTCCTGGCGTGTTTTAGGAGTCATCTGTCTTCTGACGAATAACACGAAGAAACTCAGTGTGTTTCTGGCGAATAACACGTAGAAATTCAATGTGTTTTTGGCGAATAACACGTAGAAATTCAATGTGTTTCAGATCAAACAGTCCACAGACTGGGTTAAATTTATGTTTAAACACATCTGTTGTAATACAATAACATTTTGCAAGATTTGTAGCGACAGTGTGCCTGGTTTACTAGTAATGCATTTTAAACGTCAGATTGTCACAGAAACTTATTATGAAAATAAACATTTGATTCTATGTCTATTTATGTGCCAGAAAAAACACAGTACGTGTGGCAAAGAACTTTAATCATCTTTTTTTCCAGTGATGGAAATTTAAAGCGTGTTATATATGTTCAGAAAAAGACAATGAAATTTACAAAATGAAATATGATATTTGTATTTGAAAAGTTTTCAACGGATGTAAGATTGTTGTCAAATTTGAAGAATATAAAAGGCTAAACTCAGCAGAATTAAAACTGCATTATGTCGGTCAAGAGGCTTTCTCAAGTTGAAGTTTTGTGCAGAGACCCGGAAGTTTTGTTAAAACTATGCAGATATCGTTTGAGATAATTTTAAAATATCTGATTTAAAAAAAGGACGGATGACTTACAATGCAGGCTTAGTGTTACACTTAATTTAACATCAAATGAAAGCTTTGAAAATCAGTGCATATGTTTAAGTCACCGGTTTATAGCAAAGGTGACAGTATCACTGAGCATATAACCCGGAACAATGTAGATATTTTGATCTCACTTTTTATCAGTATATATTACAAGGTGTCATTGGTTCAGAGCGACCAATCATATCACTGAGGTGCCTTTTGTTTTCCACTTCCGGCATTTATTTTCTTTTTCAAAAATAATACGTAAATGGTCAACTTCGTATTAATGTATCCGCTTTAAACAAACTAATGCACTTATTGTACTGATTGCACTGATAAATATCACTTTGTTACATCTACAACAGTTTTTTCTTTAATCTTTGTTGTTTCTTTTTTTTATACCTTTCTGTTGTTGTTTTGGAGAAAGGTCAATCGCTATCAAATTACCCCGAATGATTTTTCATTGGTTTATTCTCCTGGTGTGTTCCGGTAGTCAACATAAAAATAATATAAAATGGCATTTCCTGGCGTCACTTGAACATTTCGGAATAAACATGGCGAATAGGTGCCATTAACATTTGACTGTGCCGCATATTACTATTCGGACAGTACCATAAACACGAAATATGATCAGATAACATAGGATTCTATTTTGACACCTCGTATCCTCAGTGACGACCACGAACAGAAATTTTACATTTTATGTAAATGCTCAAAAGCAATGTCCTCGCAGTGATCTCCCCTTGGAGTTTGGCTCAAAAGATGAAAAGACATTAGAGCTTATTTACTTAAAAGATATATTTTAATGGATGGATGTATGGAGGGATGGATGGATGGATTTCATTACAAATATTCTGTTACCAAAAGGTTATCATAAATCCAACTGCTCTCCATTTTGTGTAACATCACTGCACTGTTACTGTATTCATGTATTTCCTTTTAGGTGCGGGGGCAGAAATACTCCCTTCAAATTGGCATATGTGCATATTTCATGCATGGGAGACGTCATTACGTCGAGAGATATCTAGGCTAGCTGAATCTCCATTTTGAACATGTGTTACGTTAGTCTTGCCCTGTGTGATGTTCTGATGTCCTACCTTGTTGTTCCGTAGTAACCTTAAATTTAAGTAGTCAAACGTTTCATATTATCGAAATGTTTACCAAGAATAATACTTTTTCCTATGCATTTTATTACAGTTCTGAGCAGAACTATTATACCAGTTGCTTCTTTTTATTTTTTCGTTCCGAGTCATTTACGCTATGCTCTGGTTGGTAGAACGCAGCTTTAGATAAGAGACAAAACCGTTTAATTATGGGAATCGTATCAATATTCGATTTAAAGAAATCGCTGTTCAGGGCTTACTAAGCCCAGTGAAAATGTTTGAAAACTAGAAATACTGTACCCTTTGTATTTAAGTATCAAGTAAAAGGTCACGGAAGCTGCCCAAATCAGTAATATTATGGCTACAACTGCTCCAAGGACACTGGCTGTAAATGCAAATGCATAGTTTGCTAAAGTAACATATCAAGACAACATCTATTTTAGGTGAGTACTACTATTAAATTACCTAACTGCTGCCCTTTTGTTGTTGTTGTTGTCGTCGCCGTCGTATTACTATGCCTATATCCGTTAAATAGTGCAACATGCTTTACTGAGATAAACACTTGCAAAATGGCTCGATGATGCGTCATGAAAATTATAGAAGGTTAAGATGATACTGGAAAGTTTTCATGAATATACGTCTGAAACTGTACACACGGAATGAAATATAAATTTTCAAGCTATGATCGATAATTCCTCCATCTTAGATTTTACATTTTAAAGCTTTCTAGAAAATTTCATGTTCAATTCTCTTGTCATTAACCTTTTAAAGTCTTTGTCGTTTTACGTCTATATTAAAATGACAGTTTCAATTTAACAAATCTTTCAGTTATTATTTTACCCTGAAAGTCAAATAGAATCCAGTTAGGCTATCTGGAAGCGAACCTAATTATTGCATTGCAGTGATTTTTTTAACCTTGGACTTGATTTTAAAACTTCTTAATAATAAAGAAGTTAACTGATCATAAGAACTTGAGTTTAATCTAAGAGTATTGCAAAACATTGAAAACAAATTTAAGACTTTAAAATAACGCAAATTTTTTAGTAAAACATTCTTACAACCTATCATGTCGACCTTAGAAGCAACATTTTTAGTTTATGGTACAAGAAAACAAAGATATCTATGATTAAAAATGTACTCACGTATAAAGGAGTCTCGATATTTTGGTGTTGTTGTTCTTAGCGTTGTCGAAGGCATAGTTGTCGTGGCAACAGGCAATACCCGTATGTTAATCGTTGCAACTGCCGAATTCTTCTGCGACGTGTCACGTTCTATTGCATACATCTAGGGAAAATAAAAGCATCTAATTACAAACCTTTTCGTGGTCCTTATATCTATTTTTGACAATGCTAATTCTTAATGTCCCCAATCTAAGTCAAGACAGTATCCGACAAACAAACATTATGGCGGAATAACAATTTTTCTTTCGAAGATAAATTATATTTCTCCCTGGTGAGTTTCGGCGTGCCTCACTCGTCATCTTAAATGTTTACTTTAAGATTTTGTCTAGTTTTCATTTATTTATTTCTTATCTTATTTTTACTTGCTGTTGTGATGGTGGTGGTTATAAACAACAATCATTAAATATGCTACATTCAGAAAGTACCTACTTTAAGAAACCAAACATAATACATTCAGTAAAACAGATTTTTTTTTTTTAATTTTTAAAATCTAAAACTTACTTTCAAAATTATTTCCGTACGTTTCTTGAGTAGCCCAGGAGATTTCAGGGCTATCAATGGCCTACCTCGTGACGCGATCACACTTGGTATCGGCTCAAAGTCATAGGTGATATCTCCATCTTGACTCCTTAAAACTAGTTCCAGGATTCCACTGGATCCCTGAGAGTGAAAAGTGAGTGCCTGTATACTTTCGAAGAACACCATTAAAATAAAAGTCGTATACGTTAAATTCAGTTGTACGTATTTAGTTAACGTAGAGATGCTGCACACAATTTGTGCGCACGTTTATCTTTTTATGCTCCCGCAGAAGGATACATAGGTTTTTAACTATTCGTCTGTCAGTCCGTCAGTCATTCCGTCCGAAAACTATTATTGACCATAACATCGTAAATGAGGAAGCAAATATACATTTCTTTTGTGAACATCAAAGAATTAACTCATAACACAACACCCCTTTGGACAAGACCTTCCTAGTGACTTATATCGATATGACCTTGACCCATAAATGACCTTGATATCGAATGTCTAATTGTCGAATATATTTAAAATTGCCCTTAACTCTCTTATTACTCAACATATTTAGTTAATATTTGCACACAACAACCTTTTGGGACAGATATTCCTAAAAGCATTTTTAGCTTGACCTCTAAAGTACCTTGACCTTGGGGTCAAGTTGTCAAAAAGAAACACTTCTTTTAAAGGATCTACAATTTATCTTCAACTGGTACAAAGCTCATAGGTTCGGGGGTAACCACTTTTTGTTTTCTATTACTTTGACAAATAATTTGAAATGTCGAATTTCTGAAAATGTGTTGTTGCTGTGATGATAATGATGCTGTTGTTATTGTTGTATAAGCTTTGAACGGTCTATTTGAAGATAAATATTTTGGCTCAAATAACAGTTTACAATAAACCTGAAAAAGCATGCGAAGAACTTACAGTTGTATATTAAGATCAAAGATCTTTTTATACGAAAATATCGTTGATAGCTAAGAGAAAGATGCGTATCAAATGCTACCTACTGGAAATTGAATTATCTAGTCATCTGGATGCCATGGAATTTGTCCTAAATAGAATTAGAGACGAGCGTATTGTTTTTTTCTGTAATTTTGTTCTTGTTTCGTTTGTTTGCTTGATTGATTGATTGATTGATTGATTGATTTTTATCTCGTAACAGCCTTCTGACAAGAAAAATATTTTATTACTTTTCTGTTTGATTCCTGTTTTTCAAAACGCTGTAATAACATATTTTAGTGATAACAGCAGACGACACACATTGTATCAGGTAAACTGTATAGAATGTGATACCTGATCTTTATCTTCAACAAATATTTCTGTATCGTTTTCAAACTGTATTGGATAATTCAGCTGGGCTGTGTCAGCTATGTAAGCGCTGTAAAACACCTCATTAAAGTAGGGTTGGTTGTCATTTTCGTCTGTTACAAATATGCTCATTGTTGTGGTAGCCGTGGTGGCCCCGAACTGTGGGCTGTATTGCTCTATTTCTGAGACCTGTAACATAAAAAGCTGTTATGCAAAACAAACTCTTTAGAGATAAAAGACCGCATGCGGCTCAAACTAAAATTATCTTTTGCTATAATATTGTTACGGTTGAGTGCACATCTTCAGTACGTATGAATTAACTTTTTACAGTTGCGTAAGAGGTCCGGTGGTAACGCGCTGGTTACTAGCTGAACTATCTTTCGGATGAGACGTTAAACCGAGGTCCCATGTATCAGTGCTGTACACTAAGCATGCAAAAGAACCAGGGGTGTCTCTGGAACGAGATGTTTCCTGTATCTTGCACTACCCCACAACATAAAATAACTAATCTCTGCAGGGGACGTCGGTCATATGGGCAACCGGTATCGACGATAAATAAACTCATATCAAATAGTGTAAGAGAATAGATTCGTTTGCTCTGGGTCTAGAGAGTTGGTTCAGGTTAGTGAAATAATCTAATAGATCTAGATTTGAACCCCAAGATCTTTATCGTGTATGGTATCTTTCTGTTACAGGCATGAGTTCTTTAGAATACAAGTTAAGCACACAAAATGATAACTGTCAGTGCAGTTCAAGGGAAGTAACTGCAATGGTTCAGAAACTTATCGAAGCTCTTATTAATAGATTACCTCTTACCCATGAAGTAAGCTATTGCTAAAAGGCTTCAGACATTCTGTTACAAAATTAAGCAATAACTTCATAACCTACCAAAATAGCAAGTTCACAAACACCTCCATTTTCCATTACGTCCCCTGAATCTCTGTCAACAGGGCCAGCTACAGTTATCTCCCCTGAGTGTGCGTTTATATTAAAAAAAGATAAACATGGTCCTGCAATGGAAAATACTAAATGCAACAATATAATGATATCAATGGCATACTGCTATTAAAGATGATTAATTCAATTTATTTTATAACATCTAAGAATTTAACAAGTCTAACCCGTACTCTCAATGACATATGTCGATATTCTCTATCGTATTTTTTTCTCCATTAGTATGAATTCCCCTTTTCATTGCTTGAAAATAAAAAAAAATGATAAGAAATGAATACCTGATAAAAATCTAAACGAAACATCGTTCGGAATCCCTCTGTCTCCATCGATAGCACGCACCGTGAAGAAATGAGAGTTCTGTGGAAAGGAAATTAGCTTCAGAACTGAGAGAACAAAAAAAACAGGACAGTATGCACACAAAAGAAATGTATGTATATTTGCTTCCGAATGCTGGCGTGCTTGCCAAAAATAAAGCTAGTTTGCTAATAATGTTAATTCGAATGTAAATAACATTTTCACTGATATATCCATCAATTATAAAAGTTTAGTTTGAAAATGTAGCAAAAAGGTTTTAAAGTTTTATGTTCTGCTAAAATCTTTTCGGCACTTCCTTTCAACTCTGTTAAAAAATGTGCCCTATAAAAGAACAATGTGTCCTTAATGCCACGTCTATTTATCAACTCAAGAGTAACCAACAGTACGGTAATTTCATTCTGAAATTCAACAGGAAATTATATATTTCGCTAGATTCTTTCAAATGCATGTTCAAGAAGACATATGATTTCGAAAGTTATGTTAAGTTATATACCATAGGCATATTTTCCAAAATTGTAACAACATAAGGGGTGCCTTGAAATTCTGGCGCTGTATCTTGTATGTCCAGTATTCGAATTGTTAAAACTTCGGACGATGACAAATTTCCACCATCCTGAAAAAGCAGAAAAGGAGACAAAGGACTTAAATTCTGTAAATACGAATTATTTATGTGTACTCTTGACAGCTACAAAGCATAATATACGTTCCCAACATCCTGCTAATTTCGCATTTATGAAAATATAACTATAGTAGATAAATAAGTATGAGTCATATCTGTTTGAATAAATAAGTATTTCCAGTTTACGTTTTTATGTAAGAAGCACAAGCAACTATGTTCAAACTTACCTGAGAAAATAAAAGAAATAGATATTTTTATATGAAAAAAGACTTGGGATTTAATATTATGTACGACCGTTGTCATTTCAGCGGAAAAGCCATGCCATGTTTTAGTAGGAAGTTAACACTAGCAGTAAGCGGTAGCAGTTGGCAGTAGAAACTAAATCAAACGTGAAGTTGCCAGTAGCAGTATGAGCAATAGCAGTAGGAAAAAAACGAGAAGTTGGCCGTAGCAGTAAGAGCAGTAACAGTAGATAAAACGTAAAACTTCACATTTTTCCTACTGCTACTGCTCCTACTGCTACTGCCAACTTCGCGTTTTTTCTACTGCTACTTCTCTTACTGCTACTGCCAACTTCACGATTTTCCTACTTCTACTGCTTGTACTGCTACTGCCAACTTCACGTTTTTTCTACTGCTACTGCTGTACTGCTACTGTCATCTTCACGTGTTTCCTACTGCTACTGCTGTACTGCTACTGCCAACTCCTCGTTTTTCCCGCTGCTACTGCTGTACTGCTACTGCCATCTTCACGTGTTTCCTACTGCTACTGCCAACTCCTCGTTTTTTCTACTGCTACTGCTGTACTGCTACTGCCAACTTCACGTTTTTTCTACTGCTACTACTCTTACTGCTACTGCCAACTTAACGTTTTTTCTACTGCTACTGCTGTACTGCTACTGCCAACTCCTCGTTTTTCCTATTGCTACTGCTCTTACTGCTAATGCCAACGTCACGTTTTTTCTACTGCTGTACTGCTACTGTCAACTCCTCCTTTTTCCTACTGCTACTGCTCTTACTGCTACTGCCAACTTCACGTTTTTTCTACTGCCAACTCCTCGTAAAGTCTTCCAATCTGACCCTTTTCTATGATTATTATTTATATATGTAATTGTTTGTGTAATTTGTACATATTGAGAAATAAATAAGTTTAAACTAACTCCTCGTTTTTCCTACTGCTACTGCTGTACTGCTACTGCCAACTTCACGTTTTTTCTACTGCTACTACTCTTACTGCTACTGCCAACTTCACGTTTTTCTACTGCTACTGCTGTACTGCTACTGCCAACTCCTCGTTTTTCCTACTGCTACTGCTGTACTGCTACTGCCAACTTCACTTTTTTCTACTGCTACTACTCTTACTGCTACTGCCAACTTCACGTTTGTCCTATTGCTACTTCTGTACTGCTACTGCCAACTCCTCGTTTTTCCTACTGCTACTGCTGTACTGCTACTGCCAACCTCACGTTTTTTTTTCTTTTGCAAATAGTCTACTGCTACTGCTCTTACTGCTTCTGCCAACTACACGTTTTTTTACTGCTACTGCTCTTACTGCTACTGCCAATTTAACGTTTCCTACTGCTGTGAACTGCTACTGCTCAGTTCCTATACTAAGAAAGATTTCGAAATTATTACTACTCCGTGTATGGCCAGTAACGAAAGATAACTTACCACTGCGTAAATCTTAAACTGAAAGAAAGTCAATTCTTCGTAGTCCAATGGTCTTTTCAAAAATATCTCCGCTGTTTTGTTATTGATGACGAAAGTTTCCATAAAAAGAGACGCATCTTTTGACGACTACAAAAACAATATGCCATTTTAATAGATAACTACATCTTTTATATTTGACCAAAAATCATTGTAATATGACACAATATTTCGTAGAGAATGAATTGACTTAATCGGAAAATAAAACCATTCTGTCTTGAATACCAAAAAAAAAATCAAACATTAGAAAACTAAGGATATAATGAGTACATCAAGGGTTGAAAATGTAAGATTCTAAGAAAAATTTGACATACAGTCTTACAAAACAGGGGATGTTTCTAACTGTAAAAGTGTTTTTTTTTACATTGAAACAAGATGTAAGGCTATAGATCTGCATTCCTAGTAAACGTTAAAAATAAGTGCTTACCTGTGTTATTGGCTGAAAATAATATAAAAAGAACATAAGAGTGACTAATTAGAACTTGTCGTGACAATAATAATTAATCAGAGTTTTCATTTGCATTTTCCTTAAAAAAGCTGACTTGAAGAGAATTGGTTTGGTAAACAGATTATAAGTAGAAAGAAAGAAAAAGGTTGCCTGGAAACAGATTAACAATTATACTATCTCTGATGTTTACTATGATCTTCCGTGGTATCTTCAACAGTACAGTAGCAAAATATATTCATTTCTGAGTTAATGCAGACAACAGACTTGATAATTCGCGGTTAAGTATACATCACGTTTTGCATTTCACAACAGAAATTTAAGTTTAGTCTTGCTAAGTAAATAGAATAATGGCATTAGGATTTAAGATCGTTATGTTCCGACTTCTACATGTACCTTCAATAATGTTGTGACTATGTTTTATATTTTGCTTCTGAAATATCAAAATGTCATACCTCCATTGAGTAGACCACCTTTCCACCAATACCATGGTCTGGGTCTGTAGTCGCGATATTTCTATACACAATGGTGTTGCTTACATGATTCTGAAAAATGAATTCATCATCAAGCTGTAATTTCTCTTAACAGTGTAAAAATGAACTTAACGTCATACGTCCTACACTGTAATATTCCTTGCAGTTATTGCTACAGTTTTTTCTGAGGCAGGAAAATAACACAATTTATGATCATCCATTTACAATTAGAGAATAAGAAGCATATAGGCCTACTGACCATTTGAAATAATCTTTGTACTTTGTTCTTTAAATTTGTGCAAATTTTTTCTTTTTTGTTTTTTAAACTGACCTCAATCGTCAAAATTCTAAACGGACTGATGGACTTGCTCGTAGATTAAAGAAAAAAAAATTACTAAAGCTGATCAGAAGAGGAGCAATGGTCGAGGGGTTAGAGCGCCGGACTCCCGATCCGAAAATTACTGGTTCGAAACCCACCAGGTGTGAGAGTCTCCAGTGACATTCCACATTCCCCACTTTCGGCGCGAGTACTGGTCAAGGAAGCAGTCATCGAGAGGGATTAATGTAGGTTTCCCAATCGATGTAAAATAAGTAAGTTTAAACTAAACTAAAGCTGATTAGATTTACCAGTTCAAAGTAAAATTATAAATGCAAGACTATTGTGGGATACACTAAATATCTACTTTTAATCTTATCCAAAGTGTTTAAGCTTCAACAGATGCGCAAAGTCTGTTTTGAAGTATGATTTCCTCAGTCGGAAGTTGTCTCACAATAGACACAGATAAAATCAGGTGTAAGGAAATACTGCCGGCATCTTCTGATAATCTATTTTCTTGACATCACGAAAAGTTAGATTTGTCATTGACAATTGACACGGGTACAAACGAGTATTAACAAATACCGCCATTATGCTGTAAACGACCATCTTCAATGTCGACTTAACAAACTGAGTCCCACATACCTCTTGCAATTCAAGCCTGTATGGTAGGTTCTGGAACACTGGTACCTCATCGTTCACATCTGTTATAATTAGTTCTATTGCTACAATGATCTGAAACAATAACTTCGGATTCATTTTTTCACCCGCTCAAGACATGTACTGCTGACTATGCATCAAGAACAAATCAGATATAGTTTGCATGCCCATGTTATAAATAAAGATTCATTCAAAAAATCACGTTCGGGTGTAGAAATAGAACCATACAAATTAAAATTCTATTTTAGACTTTTTTTTAGAAAATATGATAAATTTGTGCACTTCATTTCTTCAAAAAGCTGAATAATGGTTAAACCATTACAAACAAAAACAATGGTGGATCAATGTTTGCACTTCTTATTTAGAGTAAATACAAATGAAGCTGTCTCGTATAACCTTAAAAATGACGAAATGAAGTACCTGAAATTTATTAGAGCTGTTATCCTCGATTTCAAAATACAACCATCTTCTGTCTGGACTCTGTAAAAATATGTTTATCAACAGTTATAAAATGTGACAGATATGACAATTTTCTTATTTTTCAGGTGTACTTGCATGCCTTACAGGAATGTTGTTGGTTATGAATATATTAAAATCATTTTCAGTAAGTTTCAGTATATCTGGAAGTCGGTCGGGCCCGTTATTAAACCCTAACTAGAGATCAGGGTGTGCCAAAGGAAACGAAATACATAACTAACTCAGCATTTATTTTGGTTTTACGTAGTTCTAAGAGTGTGCAATCGTTCCGTAGATAGAGAAAAATTCTATCATCATCTGTTCCCTTGCAAGCTCTGTTCTCTTGCTAGCTCTGTTCCCTTGCAAGCTCTGTTCTCTTGCTAGTTTTGTTCCCTTGCTAGCTCTGTTTCATTGCAAGCTCTGTTCCCTTGCAAGCTCTGTTCTCTTGCTAGCTCTGTTCCCTTGCAAGCTCTGTTCTCTTGCTAGTTTTGTTCCCTTGCTAGCTCTGTTTCATTGCAAGACCTGTTCCCTTGCAAGCTCTGTTCTCTTGCTAGCTCTGTTTCATTGCAAGCTCTGTTCCCTTGCAAGCTCTGTTCTCTTGCTAGCTCTTTTCCGTTGCAAGATACTGTTTTAAACATGAGCAGATATTTCGCACATTTTGGTAAGTTATGTGAAATCAACTGTTAAAACAAACACCTGTCAACGAATCTTTCTACATCATAATAAAAGTAGATAATTTTTTTGTTGGCAAGATTACTGCATAATCTGACACCTTACAACGACAAAAAAATCTCTTACGTAATCTCTGTCGAGTTTCTGCTTTAAGATGATAGAGGCCGCGGCGTAGCCAGGTCCGAAGTCTGTCTGATTGATAGACACTAGGGTTTGAGCCTCCGTGTCGAAATCAGGAAACCTTATCACAAGATTATCATCGTCATCATCACTCGCTTCCAGAACAGTCAACACTTTACCTGAAAGGGCGTAAGTCATCATTTAAATGTTTCATGATAAGTAAGTCAATAAGAACAGTTTGCATCGATTGTCATTGATAGGATTGACAGATTTTAATCTTAAGCACAAAGTTTATCAGAAACATGTATGCTCTAACTAGATGCTCTGTGTTTGCCAGATAAACACCAGAGAAGCAGCGATCGGGTGAGGGAGTATTCACACATATCCGGAAGTTGCTTGTTTGAAACCCGCAGGGGCTGAATGCCTCCGCCGACTTTCCACATTCCATGGGGTGAGTACTTGTTTGAACACAGGGAGCTGTCATAAAGTGGGAGTTTTTGCAATAGATTGTCTCCCAATCGATGTAAAATAAATAAACTAGTTTAAGCCTGGCTTTGTTAAACAAAGTACATGTACCAGAGAGGTATCCAAGCGTGCGAGATGAACCACGAAACTTTCTATAGCAAGCATAAAGCTTACCTCACGAATCACGAACATTACCAGATGAATCCCAAAGCTCACCAGGTGAATCCCAAAGCTCACCAGACAAATCATAAAGTTTACATTGTAAAAATCACACAGCTTACAAGATTAATTACAAAGATTACCTAATGAATGATTAAGTTTACCAGATAAACAAAATGCATCATTAAAGGCATCAAATAAATCACTAAGCTTACCAATATTCTCTTCTTCCGATACAATAATGGGTTTGTCTGAATCGTTGATTACGACAGGTGGGTGGGGTTCTCCAGAAATCTGTAGTGCTGAAGAAAGTATATTAAACATACATGAAAGACTTTTTGTAAACCTTACTATTCTAATCTCAATACATCTAGTTCTTTAAAATAGAACCATCTCTTCATGAAATTACCATTGATGATTTATAATGTACAGAACGGAAATAAGTACGGGGAAAAAACATTGGTATTAATTTCAGCCTAAAAGGTGTTTAACGTACCGATATGTTAGAACGACCAAGGTTTTTTTTGTAATAAGCGACAGATTAGTGAAGAAAGATTAACCTTGACCAACTTGTTGTACATATCGGACAGACCATAGTTGGATATCAAACGTAATGGGTCGGACGTGGGTTTCCAACGATGCGTGGAGGCATGGTTGTTAATTTACTTCATTATATGTCATATTATATCTACATTTTTGCGAAAACAACAGCAAAATCTAAATGAATGATGATAAATCAGATTCAATACAATACACTTCAATGTCGACTGCTTCAATATTTGTAATGAATCTAGTTTTTTTGTTTTGTTTTTTTTAAATCTGTCTGTTTCTAATTTTCCCTGGAGTCAATAATTTAACCCATCGACACCATGGTAATGAAAATTCTGAGAGATTTGTTCTCATTAAGACCCTTAAAGCTGATTGAAATCAAACCGTCTACCTGAGCGCACTTTTATCGATGAACCGTTTTCTATTAGGGAAAATTACGATGTTTTCGTTGGTTGTCATGGAAACAAAAATGATTCTGCTTTACACAGAGGAATTTATGTATTTTCCGTAAGAATCTGCATTGACTTCGTTTTGATGTCTTGCTTTAGAAGTTATCTCTAGCGAATTAAGTAAAAAAAAGATGTGGTTATTTCATCGTAATTAAAGCAACTCGTAAGGTCTTGCTCAAATATCAAGGCATCTTATTAAAACATAAAAACTTACATTTATACGTGATGGCTCCTGCATTTATGTTACATTTATTCGTAAATATCGAAGAAAATACATTTGGTCTAGGCCTATATTACGCACTGTCCCTGACTTTAAAGGTTTTATTTCAAAGTCAGTCAATTTTTATCTGTTTAACTGCTGTATGTACAGCTATAGAGATGATAAATTTGATGTAAAATTGCTTTTCTTTATTGAATCGGAGAAAAGATAATAGCTTAAGGTGCATAATATAATATAATAATATACATGTATTAATGTTATAAATAGATTCTGTCATGGTGATTGATGTACACTGTATTTCATTCTTATTCAAGCGTTGAAAAGTTCATTTATATATAGCCTAAAGTAAATGCAAAATTTGCTTTGAATGTTTTTTAAAGAAAAAGAATCAAAAAACATCATTTTGAGATCGGATTAGAAACTTACCATTTGTAACTATTGCAAGAAGTATCAATAAATATTCCATCGCCCACCTGCTATTTACAATTGGTCATCTTTTATCCTGAATAAAACAAAAGAAAAACATGAAAAAAAGGCTATATTATAAAACATAGAAATAGTTTTTTGAATTATATTAAATGGTGTCCATTAAACATTCTGGAGAGAAAAAAGTTATTATGTAATATGAGGAAAAAGGTCGAATGTTACATCCCTCTGTTAAGTTCACACAATGGCAATATGACGGGAGGTCTTATATTTTTTATATTGGAGAATAAAGTTTTCTAGATATTACATCACATATAACAGGATACCACGCGTAATAATATTTATTCGGAACATAATATTGTCTGAAAACGTTTAAAAATAATTTAATTTAGTTTTTTTAATGCCACATACAGTAGGTTTATTGCAGAGTTTCGGCACTGACACTAATTCACTGGTATAAATGAGAAAATAAGCCTGAAGATATCAAAACAAGAGATAGATGGCATTAAATAAGTAGTGTGGTTTCAATAATGCTTAAAATAGTAACCGTGACGACATTTTGATTAAATATGCATTTTCATTAACAAACAGCGTTTAATCAACACACAGGTCTTTGTAATTTTAATCAATCTTTTGATGGTAATTTGAATTAATATTCGTGGTCACGTAGGCTTGTTATACTAGACACACAAATGACTTAAGTTGCTTATTTATTATTTTGTTGAAAATACTAATCGTAGCACTTTAAATGTTTAGATTTTATTGTTTTGAATCATATCTTTTTATATTGCGTCGTGTCTTTTTCCGATTCTTTCAAGACACAAAATAAATATACGAAATATCACAATGATTTTTTTTTAGGTTTTTATTTTCGTTTGTCTGGCAGTAAACCTGGTGATGAATATTCTCAGTAATTTTCATTCATTGTTTTTTATTATGGAATTTGATAAACTCTACTAGAATCACAGAAACAATTTACAGTCATTTCATCATTTTTTTTTTTTTTTTTTTTTTTTTTTATTTTTTTTTTTTTTTGCTTCTTCTCCCGTATTAGTTTTACTTAGATATGTTTACTATCTTTCTGCTAAAAAAGTTAACAAAAGAAAAAAATGGATAATATAACCAAAACTTAAGGTTACAAAAATGTTCCTCTTAAATAAGAAACAGGATTGATTATAATGCAAGTATATACAAACAACAATTCAAAAAAAGAACGGAAAGAACGAAATGAAAAACAAAAACAAAACGGTACCTTTTTGAAATGGAACTGTACTGAACACATGCTCGATCTTCGATATTTGACACTGCCAATTCATATATACCTTCCAGTTAACAAAAATCTTTTACAGATATTTCTTTTATGGCGTCTGCTAATTGCTCTAATTTGTTTATCACGCACTGTAATGTCTATAAAGCTTCTCCCTGGAAGACGCAAAAGGCGTTCTCTGTCATTCCAGAGAAGCGCGCTCAAAGCAGACGACAAAATGCGAATGTTTTGAAAATCAATACTTGTAGTGACAGGTACTTTACCTAGGAAGCAAGGATGGAACGAAAGTAAGCTGATCTGATTCGATTATACTCAAATTATACGATGAGGAGATCTGTGTGAGTGATTTAAAGATTGTCGCTTTTGAAAATGTTGATTAACCATAATACTTTAAATATGACCTTTAAAAAAAAGAGGGCTTTTTAGAATAATAGTTAGTTATTAACAGAAGTATGGACAAGAAAAATATTCAATTTATGTATAATTTTGTATATTATATTATTTATATTAAGAAATAAAAAGTTTATATTAGTTTACAAATGGTAATTATAACATCTGTTAGATAAAAAGCTTATGCCTTAATCAGCAAAAAAAATAAATGGAAGAGAAATGCGTGACCTAATTCTGTTTGAACTAGTTGAACGTAAATTACATCTAAGTACGTAAGTAAAGATGTGGTCATCTTATGTCACTACTTGTCAACCTAAAAATGATTATAATGTTCTACATATTTATAACCTTTTTCATCAAAACAGATGACGCAGACATTTTTTCAAGGAAAGACCATATACTTTTACACACACAAAAATATCTAAAAACAAAAATAATATCCGGATTGTACAAACAGTACATCATTAATCAAATCAATTTTAGTTCATGTGAAAAAAAACTACTGCTATTACTTCAACTACACAATAATGTCTGATTGTATTATTGCTGTTGTTGTTGTTTAATTATATAATTTTTCGGTTTTAAAACGTGCATTCATATCTTGTAAAAAATTAAGTAACCATAAAGGGTTTTTAGCATTAAGTTGAAATTTGTTTTAAAATGCATTCGGAGTTTACGATCTATTACGATGATTCGTATACGCATGCGCATTTCTTAAAAGTTATCGCTTATTATCAGTGATTGTCGTCGTCGTCGTCTTTGTTGTTGTTGTTGTTGTTGTTATGATTATTATTTATTTTCTTCCGAGAAAACAGTCCTTTTCAAATAATTGTTGTTAAAACATTGTTTGTGTAGTGTAGTCCTTTGTTTCTTACTAGAGTTTAATTATGGCCTTCTCGAAACTGTGCAGCGATTACGTAAACAATTCATTCATCTCATAAAATACGATTATATGTAAATAGGGGCCTAACATCTGTCAAAATTTCATGTGGCCAATCTACGGTAGACGCGTCGTGTCATTTCACAGTACACGACTACATGTTTCACGTCTGCAATTTTAATGGTCGCCGTTATGCGACTTAATGGATATGAATAGCTGCAATCTGATCTTGTGTACAAACTTTCTGGAAAGAGAAAGAGCAACAAAAACATTTATTACTATCTTTGTTTGCTTGTATTCTTGCTTTTGATATTTCCTGTTGTTGTTGCCGCTGCTCCTGTTGACATAACATAGGTTGCTGTTTCGATTGATGCTGAACATAAAATAAAACATAAAACATAAAATTACTTGAGCCGAAATGAGCCCAAAAAATGATAGAAACCAAATCTCTCTCTCTCTCTCTCTCTCTCGGGGTTTCTGTGAGTGTTTGTTTTTACGAGTACTTGTGCATGCGTTCGTGTGTTTTTTTTTTAATTAACGAAATACCCTTAGTGTCAGGAAATTTTAACCGCCCCTTGTTTATTACATTGCCACCTTTTTCGGATAAGTCCCTGACCTTTCATAACAAAGACCATCGGACCGCGTCGAAAATGTTATTTTTTCAAGCCTCTTATAAATTGCTTACGTCAGCGAAACTGATCTTGTTTTTATCATTTGTGTTGTTTTGTTTTCTTAATGCGTTTTTTAATTAATGTTAATTGTCAAAACAGGATCTCTAGATATGTATAAAAAGGAAATGATTCCGATTTTGAGTTATTATTCCTTCAGATCATTGTTTAGAAAGAGAAAAATATCAAGTCATCTTGTAAAATGGCAAGAATTTCGTTAACAGCGGTAATCTGCTTAGTTTATATAGGATGTTGTTCAGGTAAGAAACTTTTTTTTCCTTTCTCTTTCTTTTCTATTATTTCGTCATCTTATCTTTCTTGCAACCTTCTTTACATATTCTGTGTTTCTCTTTACCTTCTTTTTCTTTCCACTTTTAAGCGTGTGAGTATTGCCTTTGTTAAAATATTTTCTTATTTATATGTTCATCGTTTTGTTTTTGATTTTCTCCTTCAATCGTCAGCTTATCGCACGTCAAGGAAATGTTATTAAGGATTTCTTCATTTTTTGTGTTCTTGATGTTGTCTTTTTTTTATTATTATTATTGTTGTTGTTGTTTTGTTGTTGTTGTTGTTTTCATCTTTTTTTACTAACAATGATCTAAAATAGTAAATGGTGTTAACCACATACTTATTAAAATAAAAATGTAGTATTAAAACAAAAAACGTTTAATTCAGCTCTTGTGTACCATGGCTGTTACGTTGACAAGACCGCCAGACATTTGGAAAAGAAGGTCGGTACTGGACCAATGACCATTGAGAAATGTATACAACTTTGCAGTATCGAGGGCAATTTCTATGCCGGAGTTGAGGTAAACAGTTTTCATATATTTTTTTCACCAATATAGTTAAAAAAAAAGAGTCTACTTACACCGCCTGACGAGTTTGTTTCGGTCTTGATAACATGTCTGTCAGTGTCGCTATTGACTAGATCTATCTATCTATCTATCTATCTAATAATAGTATCTATTTACATCAGTTTAAAAAGAAATTCCTAAAAATGTGCCAACCGGTATCCTCGAATGAAATCTTGGAATTAGGAAAGTCAATGGAGATTTTTACCCACGGTAAAATTCACACCAGCCCACCCCGGTCCGGCAAGAGTTACCTAGACCATTAATCTCAATATGCATTGTCCTAAGGTCTACCTAAAACATTCCGTCTGTTCCTGTCTTACCTTGTTCTCTTACCCTTAATTTATAGATTGCACACTAGATACAAATATTTCATGACATGAGCGAAAACTAATTTATCTCTTCTTTAATCTGTTGACCGAGGCAAGGTTTTTAAAATGCAAAAAGAAAATGGCTTCATTGTTACCGAATGCCAGTACTTGGAAAAATAATTTCATCATATATTTCATTAACCACGAATGAATTTCAAACCCCAAAAAACAAAGTCGTTTCCGCAAAGGTTTGCTGTTTTGTTGTTATTGTTGTTGTTCGATATATTTTTCAGTCGTATTAAGAAGATAAGATGTGTCTTTGTTTCTGTTTTTTCAGTATGCGTCACAGTGTTTCTGTGGTAATCACATAAAACCAGATTATCAAAAATTGGCCCACAGTGAATGCTCCACCCCTTGCACCGGAAACGCAGATCAGAAATGTGGCGCCACCTGGAAAATCTCCATCTACAGCACTCATAGTAAGTACTTCTCATAGATTACAATTAAAATTGATTTTTTTCTGTTGCACCTTTTATTTCACTACGGTGGCATAAAGGGGACATTGGAAATATTTTATCACGTGCGCACGCGATAGGCACGTAGTAGCTATCGCGTGCGCACGTAATATCTATCGCGTGCGCATGTCGTAACAGCTATCGCGTGCGTACGTAGTAGCCATTGCGTGCGCACTTAGTAGCTATCGCGTGCGCACGTAAAATCTATCGCGTGCGCACGTGATAAATCAAATATTTCCGATGTCCCCTTTATGCCGCCGTATTCACTGATATAGAAATATATATTAAAAAGTGCGAGAGTGTTTTGAATCTAGAGTGAATAAAGTTAATGGTGTGTGTTATATTATCTGTCAATGTATTACCCTCAATGTATTTTTAAAGACTTATCACTGAAAGTATATGATCAAAAATATCACAAAACATAACATTGTAGGCCTACAACCGTACAATAAGATTGTTTTTAATTGCCATTTACTAAGAGAAGAGTTCGTTGCCCTATAGGTCAAAATGAATACACTGAAGTCAATTTATCAAAGAAAGATTTATTACAAATTGTTATAATTGGTCATTATGTTTGTCATTTAAAAACAGACAAAACACAGTTGCTTAGCGATGTTCCTTTAATGTTTCAAACATAACAACAGTTTACTAAAAAGTCAAGTATTCTAAACCTATAATGAAGCATTCTCTATTTTGCTTTAGCAGTACAGAAATCAAGGTAACGTGACCTAAATATACAAACTATTTTAACCTTAATGTGGCTATTCCAGAGTATGAAGGTTGTTATACTGACAATGCTACTAGAATTTTAGAAGGACCGAACACTAGCAGCAACACCATGACAACAGACATGTGCCTAAACTATTGTAGGAACGCTAATAAAGTATTTGCCTTAACGCAGGTATGTATGCATTCAAAATCAACCACATTAAGTCTGTTCGATTGTTCGTTCGTTTGATTGCTCTTTCGTCTCTTTGTTCGTTCGTTTGATTGGTTTACTTGTTTATTTTTACTCACTCACTCACCCACTTATTTGTTTTTGAAAGCAACATATCGTCTTAATGATTGTTTGAATTGTGGCACTTTGTCATTATGTCTTTAGGAATCTTATTTAAAATATTTTTAATATATTCTTTCGGCGCTTTTCGACAGTCTTCGGAATTTCAGTGAAAGGGAAATCATAGATCAAATATTGCGAAATATGTGAGTTTTTAATCCAAATTGAATTTTATTATAACAAATAAGAAACTAAGCTCTCCATGCAGTTTTAACAAACAGAAACATTTTAACATTAAGACATTTTCGAGAGGGCAAGGCAATTGGTACGACATATTTTTATGGGTTTTTTTTTTTTATTAATTATTCGGTTCAGAATCAGCAATTCAGATCGCGAGCTAAATCAACTTTATAAATATTTTGTAGTCCAAAAAATATGTTAACAATTTATCTTTTTTTGCAGTATTCAACTCAGTGTTTCTGTGGAAACAGCCTCAGACCTTATGAAAAAAAACCTGACAGCGACTGCAGCTATAAATGTAAGGGGGCGGAGACCGAATTCTGTGGTGGTTTTTGGCGCGGAAGCTTATACCGCGTGTAAATGTAATGGAAGGTACTGTAATAACCCTTAACTTCAGATAGCTGTTTTTATATATTTCATCATGCCTAAATTTTCTTTATTATTTTGTTGCTTCGATCAGTTTAATAGATTTCCCTAATTTGTTTATAATTCGATGAGTTGTTTCAGAAGTATCTTATTCTGATCAGTCGGTTAAAAAAAAGTTTGAAAAATAATCAAACCAGGTTTTCACATAATTCACTCACAGTAATATTAACTCTGTTTCGTCATTTGACTAGTTTTAACATATTTTATTTCCAAGATATTTTTGACAAAAGTATAAGTCCACTTAAAATTCTTAACAATGTTGCGTTACTTTCTCATTATCATTTTCAGGTTTTCTATGGAGTGCTGTGTCATCAGAGACCTCTTTTAAAACACATTTTATTACATTTAGTATTACTTCTATAAGCTTATACTGTGTACAAGTAATTGTTTAATATTTTAATAAAATACAAGAATATAAATAAACTTTTTTGCTTCTTTTCGTCAGCTATGCTGAAAAGTTTTCAGTACCAGCGAAGACACTGGCATTTTGTTTGTATGTTTAATATACTAAGACATTTAAACAAATATAACAAAACATTGCGTTACTAAGCTGTGTTTGGTTTAGTTTTATTGGGGTTTAAAGCCAGTTTTATCAGCTAAGGTCATATCCCGGCGGTCAGTGCCCCTAACCAGTGTTCCTGGGTATCCCACCAGTTTACTGACAACTTTCGCCTACTCAGCTGTGTAGGACACACATACAGTTGACCAAGATCCTGTTTATCAATGCCGGGTTTTTTTACACACTTAAATATTTAAAATGTAATGTAAAGGAAAGAAAATTCTTATTAAAACCCTTTATGCAAGTAAACTGCGTGTAGACAACACATCCTATTTAATTAAGTTGTTTAGATTAAGTTTTACACATGTTGAAAAACCTATCCTAAAAGGCTTATAAGAGACCTTTGTCCATGTGTAGATTTAAACCTTCAATTCAAAATGTCAGACGTCGAGAAGGAAGGAACTGGAAGTTGAAAAAGGCAAGCACTAACCATGCTGTAGAATTCATTTATCACTACGACACCAATATCATAATCAGAAAGCTAGAAACATAACAAATATCACAGTTATCAAATGAATTATCCCAAAAACATTAAACAATGGAAGATTTCATTATTATTTATCACTTTTCTTCCTTGGACAAGACTCTCAGTAAAGATATAAAGCTATTAAATACGGCGGCCAGTGGTCACTAAATTTTTGGTTGTGTTTTAAAAGAATTTACCTTGACTACCTTAACTATAAAGATGTCAGTCATATTTTATTTCAAGCAGAAGGAAGTTTATATCGCATCAGTTCTGAGATTAATATTCAAGTTAAAGTTGTAAATTTCGAGCTTATCTAAATTTTGAGCCGGCTCCGGGATGGATATTCAAATAAAGAAATATTCGAATATCGAGGCAGCTCAAAGATCGGTGTTCAAATTAAACATTACATTAAATTGAAAACTTTTAAGTTCAAATTTCCATACTGAAGCTCCAGAAACATGAAAGTAGGTCAAGGTAAATATCAGCTGAGATCAAAGTTGAAATCTAAATGCAAAATTGTAAGTAACGGTCAACTTTCCATACTGTAACTGCAAAAACAAGACAGTGGGTCAGTAGATCAAGGTAAAAGTCGAGGTCACATAAAGGTCAAGGACTAAGTTAAGTATGTGTAATTGTGTATGTGTACATGAAGGTTCCTTTAAAACTTTGTAGGGAATCATTTGTTTTTCTATATTAGTTTAATTAAGTGACCCCGTGATAAATTTAATCCTAGGATGATAATATAAACAATCTTTGTAAAGGTCTACTATACTATCTACTTACCAAAATATGTAAGCTCTACGGCCTAAGATTTCTAACAAAAAGATTTTCAGACATCTTGTATTTTACATGAATAGGGGGCCTAGGGCAGGACCAATGTTGACCCAAGGGACATAGTTATAACGGTCTATCAAACAATACTACATACAAAATATCAAAAGTCTTGGGCATACAGTTTCAGAGGATAATTTTCAAAGTTTCCCCTATATATCATTATGTAATAAAAGTTACCCCCACCCCGCCCGGACAGGGTTGACTCTGACCCTAGTGTAATAATTTGAACGATCTTTTCAGAGTTAATTATACAACGCTATATACCAAATACCTAAGGTCTAATGCCATTTTGCGATTTTAAAGATGTGTTAACACAAATAGGACCACTGAGGTTTGATCCAAGGGGCATAATTCAAATAATCTTAGTAGATGTCCTCTTGATAATGCTTCATGAAAAACATCAAAGCTCTAGGCCTTGTGGTTTCAGAGAAGAAGATTTTCAAATTTGGATACTTTCAGCTTCTACTAAGGAAATATTGAAAAGCTTCTGAGTTTCTGCTAAAGAAATACTGAATTTGAAAACATTCTAATAGGTGATACAAACCTTCGATTTTAAATAACATTTATTTTCCTACCTCCTCGAAGGGTCATAGAACTGACTACTGTTCAATTATTTAATTAAAACTGGTGATTGAAAAATATTTTGGAATGCATAAACATAAAACACGGAGTCCCTGAACTAACATTCTATACCCTTATTTTCTGGTTGACCTATTTTTTTCAATGTTAAATAGGTAGTAATGTTTCGTCGTAAAATATTTCGTAATGACGAAGTAAGTTTTTCGTTTTTACTAAAATAAAGTATAATTACAAGGGCGGATCCAGGATTTCAGGTTGGGGGGGGGGGCGCAAAATGTTAGGTCCAATCTGTGTCCGTTTTCTACCTCATTTCAACGGTTGTTTTTATGCTAGAGTATACTGATTTGGCAATATCACATGGGCCTCTGATTATTCAATTCAATGTGAACAATAAAGTATACATTATTTAAAGACATATTCAAAATAGACCTACAATAACACCTATGGTCCGGTAGTTTTAGGGGGAGGGGGGAAGGGGGTGCCGGGTGAGTGAATTATTAGTCGTAATTACGAGATAATATAAATGTGTTAACAAAATCACGAAATAATTCTTTTTACGAAAACGTTTCATTTAGATACAAGTATTTTTCTTTCCTCTATCCTATAAACCGTAACAGGTAGTTGCATTTAATGGATAAATCTAAATTGTCCTGACTAGAGTTATCATTAATTTCCATAAACAAAATAAAAAATGTGTATCGTTTGAAAATGGTTAGAGACTGGAACTCAAACTTTTGTAAAAACACAGCAGATGCCATGCCGGTTTGTTGAATTGCGCATTTGCGAGATGTAACAACTAACGAAAAGATTAAATAGTAGTATTCAACGGAAAGATTAAATAACCGAACTGGTAAGAAGGAAAAAATTCCAATGTCTGCAAAGAAATGGGGCTGACGCAGTTGAACCATCTTGTCTATAAAATATTTTATATATAAAATTCATTTATAAAACATTCATTAAAATCTTTAAAAACATTCATCTTTCGGCAGCTCAACAGTTCAAAGGCTGTCTTTATATTACAGTCACTTAAATCTTATAACAACAGGTTTTTCTCACAAACATTACCATGTGCTCTTTTGTTATATACTTGTTTGTGATGAAAATATAACTGTACTTCTTTGTTAAATCATGCACATGTGAGAAGTCAGGGATCCATCAATTGAGACATTTTCACAGAAGGACATGGGTTCAAACCCCACACAAACCATTATTTTCTCTATTTTTTTGCAGTTTTACATTGTTTTGGTTTTACAAAAGTAATTGTTATATTTTAATTCGTTTTAGATATATTTCAATTGTAACAAAGCTTTTCAACATGGTAAATCGATGAAAATTTTTAAAATTTGGGATCTGTGATTTCAGTTATCAATTTCTCCAAACTAGAAGGTAAAATATTTTATATTTTGCCTATTTGTTCAGATAAGTACATGAATAGAAATAATTGTAGCTAATTTGAAGCCCCGAAGATTTATGTTGAAGTTTACGTTGATAACATCCCCCGGGTAGGTAAATTCGTACCATGTTAATAATCATATTTCGTTTCTGTTCACTTTTGGCTTTTCTTTTTGTTTGCTTTTTGTCAGCAGTCAGTAGACCTTCATAATGTGAATGATTACATACCAAGTAATAGTTTTTATGGTCAGACTTTTAAAAAATATTGTGTTTCTCTACACCATATAAACCTGTTAAGTAGGGTGATTTTTAAAGTGAAATATTAGCCATTTCTTGAAACTCCTACGGTAAAAGTGTCTTATATGGTCTATATTTTGTCCTAAGACGGTATTTTTCTTAACAAGCTCAATTCAATGAGGGTTGACAAAATATTTATTAGTATTCTTAATACCTTAAGAAATAGCACACACCACTGAGCACTTCCTGACATTATGCAGACCGACCAACCCACAATGTCGGTCTCGCGACTTATATCAGTTAATTACGGTCAATGACTGACTCCTTGATTCATGCCAGTACTCAAGCTGAGTAATGGATGCGGAAAGGCACAGGAGACTCAAACCTCTTGTGGAACTCGAACCAGCGTTAAAACCAGGGATTATTTCCTTTGATATTCAGTTTGATAGATACAATTGTAGAGTTCCATTACATATTGAACCTTACGTATTTTCGTTTCTGAAAATCGAGTGCAACCTATGACTTTTTTAAGAATACTTGAAAATGTGTTCTTTTATTCTCTGAATTAATATGGCAATATTATTGTCGATGTTTTCATTATCCTTCGTTATTGCTTTGCTTTGCATGTTTTTCACATTGTCATAAACCAAAAGTCTTTTATCTACAAGGTTTTATTATCTGCATCTGTAACACAAACTTTAAATACGTCACAGATGGCTTTGAGATTGCGTAAGTAATAGCTATTTGGAGAAAAAATGGAGAAAATGCTTGTTTTATATGCACATAATTTATACAGTTCCATGCAAAATAAATGAGTCATTTATTTAAGACAAAAATGATACGGTTTGTCTATAATAAAGGTTCTTATTATATATTTAAACACACAGGAAGACAATATTGATACATACTTATTGTGAGTGTTTTCTTGTTAACTAAACAAAATAGAAAATGTCGACTATATCCCTGATAACCCGAAGGTTCGAGCTGTTACCTTATTAAGCACTACTAGAGGTTTTCCGTCGCCGCCACAGATATTCGTGCTTGGAAATGAGCCTATAAATAAAGCCAGCAGACGTTGAGTCGATTTAAACGGCAATGAGTTTTAAACTTATCACAGCTTCAATATTGAGGAAGTTGACATCAGTCTAGATCCCCTCTTTTTAGTGTCCCACTAAATGAGAAAAATAATAATTTTCGGGACCATTCTTTTCATTGTCATTTATTCCATCGGTGGGAGTAAGCACCAATTAGAGAACAGCCTACCCTTCTATAAAGGATCCACATGAACTTCCTCATGGGGACTGGCGAATGACAAGGTGATTCTGCTATATCAACAGAATTGCCAGGAAATTGTCTTAATTCAAAGCTTAATGTCCAAGCTGTGACATATTATCATAATGGTTATAACTTTATGTCAAATACCTGCATATTTTATTCGCTCAATCTTATATAAGTTGCAGGGGGAAGATTCATGTTTTCAGATTTTTTCGTCTCACAGACAAAGCGGTTGTTTGTTCCAGATAAACATGAGAACCCTTACTACAGTGTTGTTTTTTCTTTGGTGCATATCTACATTTGTTGATGCTGCTTACTTCGTTAAAATACAGAAAGAAAAAGGTAAGCCATTTCGTTTGCAATGTTTCCCATGGTTTATTTCTCTGAACTTTGAATTTGATTTTTTCAATGCGTAATATTTGTTTACTGTGCCAAATTTCTTTGTCTTAAACAATAAAATAATAAAATTTTGGTAATGTTGAAAATCAAAGTGCCTTCTATTAGATTCCGATTTAAAAATGCTCATTGAGCTGAAGTAACTCAAAAGGGATTTGTGGTAAAAATACCGCAATCTGATACCATTATTAAACATGACTCATCTGAATTATTTTGCGTGAATGTTTTTACATAAAAATATAATATCTAAAATCAAAGCATGGATACAAAATGACGGATAAATAGAAAACTATATGTCTCCGTATTTTGTACGTACAAATTGTTTTTGTATTTGTAAATGCTTAGATTGTCAATATTTTACCATAAATTTATTTTTCAATTTCCTGAAGTTTATGGGAAAACCGTGAAGTTCTGTGAATACAAAAGTCTGAGATTGTTACCTGGTTCTAAAATAAAAGATTACGATGACTGTGTGTCATGCAGCTGTGGCAAGAAAGGTCTTATATGTGCCACGTAAGTATTAAATATTTTACTCTTACTAGACTAAATTTCCAACATGGACTTGCGCATCCGACGTCTTGACCGATCCGTTTATCATTTATAGGTGCATTAAAATATATAAACTTGATAACTGGGTAGCGCCTAGACAGATCGGCGACCAGTCCACAAATCTTCGGTGACTGGTTACAACAAAACGATGACTGCTGAATGATAATTTGTTGGTAAATCGTCCACTAAAAGGAAAACAATATTTTGAACACATTTAAGATCTGTATGTACATTCAAAAGTTCTTATCCCCTGATGGGGGCTATCTGAAGGAAAAACTGAAAATCAGAAAGAAATACATTATGCTGAAATATGACTTCAGTTGGACAAAAATTGGTCTTTTTTGTCCATTATTCATCATATTAATGATTTTAAACTTTAAAAGCAAATTGTCAGTGTCGCATCTAGTGATCGTGAGCTACCGAGGATCCTCGAGTTATAGGTGATCGTGAGCTACAGAGGATCCTCGAGTTATAGGTGATCGTGAGCTACCAAGGAAGCTCGAGTTATTGGTGATCGTTTGCTTCCGAGGATCCTCGAGTTATTGGTGATCTTGAGCTACCGAGGATCCTCGAGTTATTGGTGATCGTGAGCTACCGAGGATCCTCGAGTTATAGGTGATCGTGAGGTACCGAGGATCATCGAGTTGTTGGTGATCGTGAGTTACCGAGGATCCTCGAGTTATTGGTGATCGTGAGTTACCAAGGATCCTCGAGTTATTGGTGATGGTGAGTTTCCGAGGATCCTCGAGTTATTGGTGATCGTGAGCTACCAAGATCCTCGAGTTATTGGTGATCCTGAGTTACCGAGGATCCTCGATTTATTGGTGATCGAGTAAACAAAGCTATTCTATGTCTTTAGAATAATAAAAATTAAACGTTCTACTGAAAATAAAAGAAAAAAAAGAAAAAAGAAAAGGAAAGGAAGAATTATTTCAATTAATTACCCTTTCTTATCTACATATCATTATTTTACTTTATTCATTTATTCAATCAACTTGTATCAATTTATTTCGGTGATTTTGTGTCTGTAAGGATTGCGAGGATGAAAATAATGGTTACACGAATGTTAGATTTCTTTACTTATTAATGTAGATTCACAATGTCTGAAATGATATAACATGTGGCAGCGTGAATAACAATCCATTTGAAATATGTTTGTCTATGTTTTTGTGGTACCAGAGCGTGCTTTGAACATGAAAGCATCCATGTTCGGAAATGAAGTGGGTTAAATGGAGAAGGGGGGATAGGATTGTGGGTGTGACTGAGAGGAAAGGACCAAAGTGGGGAATACGAATCAACCAGAAACGATGTTGCTCAATTTGTTTAATTCATTTCATTCAATTTCGCATGTTTTTTTTCAGAATGCTGGATTTTATTCCCAGTGAACCAAAGAACTCCAAATGTAAGGCTGTAACCATAGGCTGTAAGTCCAAATGGGTACTTAAAGAAAACCCGAAGAAAAAGTGCCCAAATAAACCGAAAACACATCAATTAGTTGGAATGCAAGGTTAATTCATCCCTTTCTTATGTTTCAAGATCTGAATAAAATATAAATGAGAACACCAATGTTGTTTTACTTATTTGTTATGTCTGATGATTGTACTGCCAATTTATAAAGACGGCAGTGCAAAATATGCCAACTTCAAAGACGTTATTTCCCTAATAGATGAAGACTTACATTTCTTCATTGAAGAACATTTACTTCATGTTGTTTTGTTTTACAAGTACTACATCCGCCGCATAATGTTCGTTTACTTCCGTAACAAACTCGTAACCTCGTTGTCTCATGTATTTCACGAGAGACGGCTGTCCGCCATTCCAAAGATTGTACTCCACGGACATAGCCCGTATGTCAACTTTGTTCCATGGGATTGTATCCAATATTGCTTTCTCAGACCCCTCTACATCAAGACTGAAGTAATCAACTTTTAGCCTATTAAGAGCAAGCAATATGGAGTAAAGAGGAAAGCATTGAACAACAGAAACATTTTCACTGGTGAAATTTGTGTTGTCACCGTTTAAAATGGTTTCTTTTCCGAAGGTTACCTGAAAAATCGTAAACAAAAATTATAAACGGTACGTAAAAGTCTACATGTCACATCAAGTAGCATCTGTTTTCACTCTCTTTGGCTTCAGATAGTTTTGACATTGGCAGAACTAAATTAAAACTAAACAATACACTCTTTATATTTTTTCGATTGATATTGCTGAAAGGAAACCTGATTATGAAATGGCTAAATTAATTTAAATTACTTAACGAGATCATGTCTGGATTGTGAATCATGTTTTATGGAACGTAAGAACTGTCTGATGTTGTCACAGTTCTTCTTATTTTGTCATGCAGTGGTGGTGTTCTTATGTCAATAACACGGGACAAGACAGGACATCTTTTTGACAATGACACCACTGTTGCACAAGATAACACGTCCTATAGACAACAGAACACCCTTACTTGACAAGATTAGAAGCAATGTGGCAACATTAGACATCTGTGGCTTTCCATTATGTTCCGTGCAAAGTAAGTCATCAAAGTAAGTCGTCCATTCATTCAGTATGATAATGAACAGTCCGCTTTTTCAATGAAACCTCTTTCAATTAAAGTATTACTGACTGATAAATGCGGTGTCCCAATATTCAATAGTCTTCAGGTTAACTTAAACATGAGACATACCTTCGACGGAAACGAATTTAAACTGACGCAGGCATTTAACGTAAATGCTTTTCTGTGTTTTTCTTTCAATTTCTTGTACATAATTGGGTTAGCCTCTATTAGAATACCCGTCCAGTTTCGGTACCTTTCAAAGAATAAGGTATTTGATATGAATTCACCATCGTGTGCCCCACATTCTATATAGAATCCGCCTTCCTGAAAATTAGTTAAATATTTATTTTAAACGTTCAATCAAATACAATGTAAATTACATATGAGACTACAGTTCTTCATCGTTGCACAACAATGTCCTAGGCCCCTATACTGTCTTCATTTACAATGGTCACAAAACTAAAATATGGGTACAGTTTTGTTGTTTTTCCCCCAGTTTTGACAGCCTTCTAAACAGGTCTAGCGTTACGACTCCCTGATCTTTGTAGAAAGCCTTTATTGCCACCAGAAGCTAAAGAGATGATAGACGAAGGAGGAAAGCCAAAATGGGCAACAACAACAACAAAACGAAATTATGAGCATGTTTAAAAGTAATCTGTAACCATTAACGTATTGTAGTACACTAGAATAACACACAGTTGCTTGATACCAACAAATAAATAAACGAACATTAAGAATACACGTTAGATGGTTGTGTCGAAAAGATTGACAAACAAACAAAAGAAACAGTAAAAATCACTGAGTTTGTCTTATGATGACTAAGCATGACAAACAACTTACCTTGAGATTTAATGCTCTGTCAACTACAGCCGCCTGGCCCTGGGAGGGGTCTCTTACTTCAGCGTATTCTAGATTATAGGGTGACACTGAGGGAGGTTCTATATAAAACCTGCGGATAATCTCTACAAGCAGTCTGTTATCTGCAGAAACTTTTGCGTCATTTAATTTATTTAATTCTAGCCTGTAGTCAGTTTTAGTCCAGTCAACTTTGTAATTTTCTAAAAACAGTTCCACGATGCTGAATGAGTTATTCAAATGTGACATGATAAACACTGTTGGAAGAAATCCGACCAAGATATACACAAAGTATTTGGGTCCATATCTGAAACTCATCGAGAATGTCTCTGCAGGAACGCTAAAAATAGGGGAATACAATAGTCATAAGTCTTGACCAGTTAAAATGACAAGAAATGTTCATCAGTTTGTTGAACGTAATAGAATCGAAGCGTTGCAATGCCAACAGTGTGTCTGTTCAGTAAATTTATACGGGCATAACATAAGTCGGGACAAGATACAATTTAAATAGAAAAAGAATTAACTATTGAGACTCATTTTGCTGAGTGATAAATTGTTCGGTTAAAAGTCATTTTCTTTCCTATAAACTTATTTTCTTGATTCAAATCAATCATATTTTACCCTCTGAAAGTTTGTTTGTCTAATGCGTTATTCCATTGAGAAAACTTACCTGTTGAAAATATCCTGCTGAATGAAACAAAAACAGAGCTTTGAAATCAAGACCGTTCAATAGTTTACGAATAAAATCATCATCATGGCTTTGAATTCGTTCGCTGATATATCAAATCTAAGTTTGTGAGTCAGCAGGGCAACAAAGTGTGTGTTATAATACCTTGATTCATTTTAACTGCATTGAACTCCCATATACAACTAATGAATGACAAAGTTTGAAACCCGCGGGCAATAAGGCCTCAATATACCTGTGCAAAGTTCAGATTATGACAAACTTTCAACTTTATCTAATTAATGATACGGGTTGACTTGTTTGTTTTGGTGACTATCGAGAGTGCTAATGGTGACAGTTTTCAAGTCATTTTTATTATTTTTTTATTTTATATTTATTGGTCTTTAAGGTCGAGCACAAGACTTTTTAACATACGAGATTCGTCGCTCTCAAAGAACGTCCATGTAAAACAAATAATTAATGCACTCATGAGAGAAAAGCCAGTAATATCATCACTGTTGTTTACTACTGAGTAGACTTAGGCACAAGTGATACCAGACGGTCATACCTTAGGGCTGATATTTAAACCCGGGACCTGGTTTTAAATGTAATAGTATTGCTGTTACTCGTAAAGCAAATTATTTCCATGCTTTAAGGAACTGTTGTATACTGTTCATACCGCTGTTGTTAAATTGTTCAAAACGTGTATAACAGAAGAGAAGCTGTGAATTAATGGGATCTACGATGTGGTTGAGAGTTCTGCAAATGATACAGCCAATTAAAACATTTCGATAGTTTTCTAAATAATTCTCTCCTAAGGAATCACAGGACTAATAACCTCCATTGTCTTCTTTCTTACATGAAAGTTTGGGTAAGTAGAATGACTCAAACACCTGACTTCAGCCAGTGAGAGGTTACAGTTATATACATGAAAGCAACCTTGACCTTTCAACTACAAAAGCTGGACAGACATACACTGTCACTGGATGTATGTTACTTATCTGCCTATGTCAACTAAGCATGTGAAAATAAACATACTTACATACATACACATTCACAATGCAATAAATTTATGTTTATTGTACATTTATTGTACATGAATAAGTATAAAATAGTTCAAACTGTAAATATAATGTCAATAATTGCATGTTTTATCTATATTGTATTTCACCATCATGACTGATTGAAGCCAGGATTTGTTCTACCATGTTCCAATGATGTACTTGCATTGTTTATGTATCCCGAACTTGCAGGGTAAAATTGTGCCGAACCTGGGCTGTCCCTAGGTCCCGAACTAGGGGTATGAAATGGTGTCGAACTTGCGTTGTTCGTGGATGCCGAACTTGCGTTGTTCATAGACGCCGAACTAGCTGTGCTCCATGGTTGCTGTGAACCACTGTTATCTTTTGATGCTGCACTGTTGTTATTTTGCACTCCCGAACTCGGAATGTTCTGTGAATTCGACGCTGAAATTAAAAGTGAGAATCCACTCTTTCTTCGCAGAACAAGCATTTCTGCCTTTGCGGCCGGTAGGAATCATGGTTAGCCTGGACAGCCATCATGTCCGTTCGGTCTGATCATAAACAGAACGTCAGTCAATAAATGTTCGATGAAATCCCTTAAACAACAAATAATGCTGCCCAGACCGACATACTGGTAAGTCCATAAAAAATCATAACTTCAGTTATATATTCTTTCTGATTTATAAAGAAAGTCTATCTAATACCCATCAGTAGCATTTCAGTCATAAACACGTACGTGTAATTATAAGCAGTTTAAAACTTTAAACAATAAGCATGATGGCAGTTATCTATCTATCTTGAGTTAAATTATTGTCGGGACCGGTTTCAATATGAACGACAATCCCTGAACAGTATAGTTATTTTAGGTGGACACATTTTGGGTACACTTCTGGTTCTCTTACATGCTCAATAGCACAGATACATGTTTGACGTCGACCTCACGTCTCTTTCGAAAACCAGTAGTGCTAATGGAGGAGCAGTGGATCGAATTCGCCAGCAATAGTTTATGAATTCTGTGCGTTACCACTGGACCATTGATCAACTGTCACATTGGTATCTGAATGCAAATACAAATATAAGAAATAGTTACCACGAGCCATCGCTCTTAGACGAACGGTCTGTCGTTCCGGATTCCTCAGCTTTCTTGGGCACAATTTGTCTCTTATACAACAGAATAGAATCACCGCGGCAGGAATGAGGACGGCGGCGCCGGCAATACTGAATACAACGATAATCCACACCTGAAGGAAACAGTAAAAAGATTTATTGCATCTTCTTATAAAGCTGTTATATTAAGTCTAAGAATGCATGTTTTGAAAACCTTGCGAGTCAACCGTTTGAATTAGAATCACGGAATTAAAAACAACTCTGCGACACCTGTGTCTTAGGTTCTAAAAGCCAAGTTTCAGTAGCAACATTGAATGGTTTTTGACGAACTATAAACAATGTATATGAAAATTTCAGAAAAAATGTCCATTGCGTCATCTCCATACTTTTTAAATTCATAATAATCCGTTTTCTAAAAGATAATATAAATGAGAATGATTACCTAATAAGATTTGAAATATATCAGTTAAACCGATTGCATAAATATCAGTGTGTGTGTATATAGACAGTTGTTGCATAAATATCAGTGTGTGTATATAGACAGTTGTTGCATAAATATCAGTGTGTATATATAGCCAGTTGTTGCATAAATATCAGTGTGTATATATATTGACAGTTGTTGCATAAATATCAGTGTGTGTGTATATATAGACAGTTGTTGCATAAATATCAGTGTGTGTATATAGACAGTTGTTGCATAAATATCAGTGTGTATATATAGCCAGTTGTTGTATAAATATCAGTGTGTATATATAGACAGTTGTTGTATAGATATCAGTGTGTGTGTATATATATAGACAGTTGTTGCATAAATATCAGTGTATGCATGTATATAGACAGTTGTTGCATAAATATCAGTGTGTGTTTATAGACAGTTGTTGCATAAATATCAGTGTGTATATATAGACAGTTGTTTTGTGCAATTGTTTGAACAGGCATTTATTAGAAATGAACACTTTCTTAGTGTCGATATACCTAAAGGGAAAAACTTCCTTTTAAGGACATTTCCCTGAAATTGTCACACAATTATCTGCATGAAACTGGAGCAATATTTAATTGAAAGCTACTCATTCAGGACTAGTGCAACAATGTTTATTTGAAACTAACTAAGACTGGTGCAATAATGTTTTACTCGTAAATTATTAACATTTTACCTGAAATGAACAGCAGTGTTTGTCAGGCATGTCACCACAGCAACCATACTGACAATCTAGTGTGAAGCCTTCTTTATCAAAACACACTTCACTACATTGAACTGTGTAAATAGAATTATATTTTGCAAAATACATGTATAACTATTTTAACAGTGATCAATATATAAAATATTGAGGGTTTTTTTCGAACATCGGAAAAATTTGCTACGAAGTTTTTCGCTTCAGAAGTGTAGCTATAATACTGTAAAGTTCTATGGGTGTTTTCCTAAAAATTTAAAATTTCAAACCTGAGGAGCAAACACTCTATAGGCCTCTTCCAACCGCAACACATGTCACTTAAGCAACCACAAGCTTTAGTAACGCAACGCGTATCTATCAATGGAACCCCTCTGTCCTACATAGTTCATCTCTTTTCACCTACAAGCAGTTTAGGTTTTGCAATAAGTTTCTACCGTGAGAGAGTTTGTCATGTTCTTCATTATAAACTATACTTTGTGAATTCAGAAATGCAAAATAAGATAAAAACGAACCTTCATATGATAAAATCCATATGAGTAACGCTTTGCTTTTAAACATGATTTAAACAGTCATAGTGCAAAATGACACCTAGACATATTCACTTCGAGACAGTAATTAAAAGCCGTCATTGCGATGTAAAAATAAATAGAAAATAGTAATTATGTTATTGATTGGTGTATAAATTGAATATATAAAACAGAATTGCGACAAACTGCATGTGTTAAACAGCTGTCTGTGTTAGTATAGGAAGAATGATAGATACACAATATAAAAACAAGAAAAAATAAACGGAGGGATAGAAGGACTGAAAAAAAAACAAAGACAACATAGTAGAAAAAGGGGAAAGGAAAGGAAAAATGCGATGAAAAGAAATTAGGGAGAAAGAAAGACAGAAAAAAAGAAAGACAAAAAAATGAAAGGCAGACAAGCATCTAATAAAAGTAAATGAGAGGAGAAAATAATCTTTTCTAATCGCTTTTGACTCTTCAAATATCGGAATTGTGTGCTATACGTGCCAGACGTTCTGTTGATTTTGTCACTAAAATAATTAACATTTTTACGCTTCGGGTTTAAATACGACCGGATTCATGACGTGACTTAAGGTAGTACACTCCTAATACATTACCTCCACCTTGAAGAGTATTTAAGTAGGCTAGGATTAATGTCAAATGCATGTAAACTGAGGGTTGTGGGTTCAAACCCAAGTAGGGTCAACTTTTTTTCTTTCTTTTTTTTTCTTTTATTATTATTTATGTATCTCTCAGGTCCTGATTAGAAAGAAAAAATGTTTAATTCTTATTATATAATTTTTATAGGTATTTATTGGCTAAATAGTTCTAAATTAAAAAAAAAATATGGTACCTGATATTTTCAAGGTCTATGAAATAAAAGTTACATGGTTAAAGTATTTTATATTCAACAAGATCAACCAATATACTTCTTAGAAAATTTGGGCAAAGTTTGAATAAAGACCCCCTATTAAGTAGATTTTAGCGATATTTTGTATTGGGTACTCTAAGCAGGAAAATGATAAAACCAGTGTTTAAACTTGGTGGGGTAGTGTAACATTTTAATACATATTTCTAACATTAAGAGTAGAAACAATCATTTACTTGTGTGGTTCGTAACCTGAATGCTATTATTTGTTTTTTAACAAAAATCAATAGGAAAACATTTATCATAAGGATGATATTACAAATTATTTAGAGTTTCCTATTTCTGAAAAAGAGCCCTTCTATTATCCAAGCTTTAGTTCAGAAAAGTGTCCACAAGTCCAAAGCCGTATGGTAAATTTTGTTTTAATTTTGTTTAAATTTTGCATACTGGGGTCAATTAGGCATTCAACTTAACTGTAGTGTCAATTTTTCAGTTAATTATAGTGCTGATTAGGGGTGTACTACCTTAAGTGGTCTTTGGTTAAGGCGATGGTTAACTATGTTATTTCAGCTGTAAGCAGCTTTTAGCTTAACATGTATATAAGTCACATGCAAACGTGTGTACTACTAGGAGCGGATCAGTGGTCTACTGGTAATACGCTGTACTTGTAATACAGGGGTCGTGAGTTCGATTTTCCGCTTCTCCAACTACATTAATAGTTGTCTCTCGGATGGGACGTTAAACCGAGAACCCATGTATCAGGGCTATACGCTGAATGGAAAAGAACCCGGGATGTCTCTGGAATGAGATGCTTTCTGTATCTTGCACTATCCCCCTTAACCTAAATTAACTAACCTCTGCAGGGGGCGTCAGTCATATGGGCAACCGGCACCGACAATAAACTAAAATAACAGGAAGCGGATCAGTGGTACTGTTTTGCTCTCAGCAAACAAAACATTAGAAATAACAGAAGACTTACATCTGGCTTGATCAGCTCGAATGTTTTCTATTTATGTGTAGGTTTTAGGCTTACATCTTTACATAGTTTCAAATTCTAGCCAAAACATAACTTTATTCGTTATCTGACCTTTAAGCTTCAAGTTTTCAGCTGACAACACTTGGTTGCTAAAGTCTGCTCCGCTTGATTTTGAACCGTCGCTATTTTATTCGTTCTCAGTCGTAATTCGTCATTCACATCATTTTTATATTAAGAAGGCAAAAATCCTGCGCATCTTTGTGCTTTTTTTCCATCAGGCGGATTTCAAAATGACGTTACCAATGAGACCAATTCAAAATTATTGACGTCTTTTGTAACTTATTGTCTCACGGAGTATTTTTGTTCAAAATAAATTCAAGGAGCAAAGCTAACTAGCTTTTATTAAATTTTCCTTCTTTTTTTCGTTTTTTTTTTTCTTTTTTTTTTTTTTTTCTTTTTGTTGTTGCTTTTTTTGGGATTTTTTTCCCACGAAAATAATTCTGGGAATGTTTTGGCGGCCTGGCCAAATAACCCCCCCCCCCCCAAAAAAAAAAACAATGAAAACTTGTCAGACAAAATGTATTTATTTTTCTTTTTTCTTCTTTTGTCGTCACAAGGTTTTCGGTGAAAATATGTGGAAATCTGTTACAACAATTTGTTATAATTTGCCTTGCATTTGACCTAGAAATAAATTTGAATTGTTTTATTGTCCGTTGTAGTTGTATTCCACTAAATTAAAATATCTAAACGCACAGACAGTGTTCTGGTCGAAAGGGAAGCATTAGCAGCAAATTATCCAATCACACTGTTCACTGTGATCTCTTTGTATCCGTCAGGAACTTTCTGGTTGGTTGGAACTTTTGAGAAGCATCTAAGTCTCTCGTTGTATTTATCTACCAACAATGGCTGACAGTCGTCAATCACAGTTTTACACTGGGCGTATCCGAACAGCATCAGTCCAAACGGTCTGTAAGTAAGAATATTTTACAGTACAAAAGCAAACCTAACTTTCAGGCCCATGGATCCCCCGCTCCTCCACTAACATTACTAATTGTCTTTCGGGTGAGACGTTAAACTGGGGTCACATATATCGGTGCTATACACTGAGCATGGAAAAGGGCCAGGGGTGTCTCTGGAATGGAATGCTTTCTGTATCTTGCGCTAACACTAACAACAACTAAACTCTGCAAGGGACGTCGGTCATATTGGCAACTGGTACAGACAATAAATAAACTTTGAGAGACGCCCATCGATTGCGCCAAAAATCAATAAAATTCCACATTTTATTATGTAGGTTGCTAAGCTGTAACTCTGAACAGTCGTTCAAATTACATCAAAAAGCCCTAGTAGATTCATAATCTTCATTCTTTCTCGGTCAATATATGATTTTCTTTGATGTCTTTTAAGTTTTTAACAATTTTGTCCCAGATATTGAAAGTTTTTTTTTATGGAAAACTCTATTTTTTTTCTTAAAACAAGCGATATTTTTGTCGTAATAACTTGGTTATAGCTTACAATTCAAAAAGGCACTAGTGGATCTAGTTATATATCTATAATATCTTCTTTCTAGTAATGTCACTTTTGCTTCCAAGTCAGTTGCAGAATTTGGTCATTTTTAAAGTTTTTTAAACCAACTATTAAAATTTTACCACACTTCCGTGAACAAGTGGAGCTTGCCGAATCTTACCGATCTTTATTTGAACAGCATTGGAAATTTATCGCCTAAGGACAAGTTTTTTATATTATTTTTTATCGCTCATTTCCGATGTTGTAGAAGCCATGCGAGTTTTGAATAGCAAGCGTAACTGATAGCTAACAAAATCTTATATATAAAAGTTTGAAATATATTTCTGCATTTTCCGAGCGAAAACGAATGACAAAACTGCTCAAAACTCAAACTGTCAAATTTGATAAGATATAAGCTTTTGTTTCCTTTTAAATCATTAGTTATAAAGATTTTTAACAAGTTGTACTGCCCAGTATAAATGGTTGTGAACAAAAATCAAACTTAGCCATATATAACCGGCCATATAACCACTACACATCTGCTTTCTTCAGTTGAAATTAATATTTATTCATAAACTGTTTTATTTTTCAGATATTGCAAGGTCTTGGTTAAATTCAATTGATCTGCGGAATTAATTGCATCCACTTGCTCGTATCACCATTATTTTCTATTGCTATAAAGTTAACTGAACAGAACGGTGCCTGTTTTACATATCCAAAGTAAAGCATCTTACGGAAGCACAGAGGGAACATGTGGATTTTTTGTTTTATTATATCGTGGCCACGTCATAGCAAGTAAGAAAAAAAGTAAGTGCGACTTCGTGATAATAAAAAGAAAGAGTGAAACGAAAAAAGAATATGGCCACGCCATAATAACAAAATGTTAAAAAGCTATTACGTTGATATTATATAAAAAAAGAAAAAAACATAAGCTGTCTCGAGGCAATGCAATTATGTTTTCTCTTTCTATCCTTTTTATTGTCACGTGGCCCCGAGTTAACTTTTAATTTTCGTTGTTGATTTTTACTCTTTTGTTACCGCGATGCAACTAGATAGCTTTTTGTTTTTCGTGTTTTTTTCTTTCTATCTATCTAGCTTCTTAAAAAATATTAATGTTAATTATAGGTAACCAGAAGAACAGACGTTTTGTCAATTATTTGGTTTCTAAAACTAGTTTTGACAGTTCTTACGTTTTACATGTCAGACCATCATCTTTGTCGCAAGTGCATTTGAAGCAGCTGTCCTTAAACATGACCTCTGACCCCGGGAACAATAAAAGCCCTTCTCTAGTCTCACAATACTCTGATATTCTATTTTTACCTAAAAAAACAACAACAACATTTATATTGATAGATGTATACATGTCTTAAGACTATTTACATTATGTAGAAAAATGTGGGTGTTATTTGTTCATTGTGAACTCATTCTTGCATTTTGGGTGACCTGATCCGGTAAATCATTAAGTATCATTCATATATTCGAGATACAAATAAGGAGATCCAGCCCGAGAGCAGCTGCATTCTTTATGAGGAGGCTCTGCCGATCTCCCGCCAAATCCAATTGACCGAAGACCTGTTCGTCTTATCGGTACTTCTAATACATGAATGATACTTTTACCTTCATACAAGGTCAAGCTATCCGAAATTCAGAAAAGAGTCCGTCTTCTTAATTATGACGTTCGACAAGAATGGACAAATTACGTCTACAATTACTTTTTTCTGATAATCTTTAACACATAGTTTAGTGAGAGGAATATCTTTGATTTTCCATCTTCTGCTACTTCTGCTGCTGCTGTCCCATTGTTGTAAAATTGCGTGTTGTTTTCTGTTCCATATACATGTTTACAAAGACAGTTTTGTATCGGCCTTCAAAAAACGATAAAGTAATAACATGTTTTAAATCAAATAAATCACAAAAAACATCTAGTTCTTACCTATTCTCTTCATAATAAGGTCTCCCCAGTAACTTCCGCAATGAACTTGTAACACATTACTTAAAACTAACAGAAGTACTTGAAAACGCAGCATTTTCGACATCAAACCAGTTGAATAAAAAAAGAGATTATTTTCAGGAAGACGACGAGCGTTGTTCTGAAAAGGACTTTACGTAGTAGAAACAGCTGTGCCTACGTAAACGGTAACATTTTGATGGATATTTGCATTCATAGAAGGTAATTAATAGACTTTTTTTCTCATTTATTGCTGTTTATATGGACTGGCGGTTGTGAAAAGCTAAAGAGCCTTTAAGTACAACAAGAGGGCCATGGTGGCCCTGGATCGCTCACCTGTGTACTTTGGCTGTAGGTTTGCTGCTAAGCAGTATTTCATTTTTTAATTGAAAATATATAAGTGCCTATAAACCAAATATGTAAAATGTCAGTCAATAAATAAAGGCTCCATGACAGAAAGTAGAAATATCTATTATAAGCCATGGTGACCTTGACCTTGACCCAGTGACCTCAAACCCTACCCATGGGTAGAGGTCCATGCAAGGAACCTATATACTGAATATCAAAGATATTGGTCTATAAATGAAGGCTCTATGAGGTACAGTAGATAAATCTATTTTTAGCCTCCGTGACCTTTAACCTAATCTAATAATTTGAAAAAGCTTGATAAAGCTTGCTTCATGCCAAATTTTAAAATTCTAAGCCTTGTGGTTTCAGACAAGAAGATTTTTTAAGATTTTCTTCTATATTGCTATTTAATACTTGTGACCCCTCGGGCGGGGCCAGTAGTGACCCCAGGGACATTTTTCTGACAAACTTGGTATAGGTCCACTAGACAATGCTGCATACCAAATATCTTAATTCTAGGCCTTGTGGTTACTGACAAGAAGATTTTTTAAGTTTTTCCTATATATTTCTATGTAAAACATATGACCCCTAGGGCAGGGCCTATTTTAACCAAGGGGCCATGATTTGGACAAACTTGATAGAGGTCCATTAGATAATGCTGCACATCAAATATATTAACTCTAGGCCTTGTTGTTTAGGACAAGAAGATTTTTAAAGTTTTTCCTATATAAGTCTATGTAAAATCCAGAGACACCTGGGGTGGGGCCAATTTTGACCCAAGGGAAATAATTTGAACAGTTTTTTTTAGTTCCATTAGAGGGTGCTAAATGCCAAATATCTAATCTCTAGGCCTTGTGGCTTCAGACAAGAAGATTTTCAAAGTTTTTCCTTTAAGCTGCCATAGCAACCAGAGTTTTTGATGGAATTAAATTCTTTGAACAACTTTGGTAGAGCTTCATGCAAGGAACATCCCAGGCAAGTTTCATCAAATTTGGCCCAGAGGTTTCAGAGGAGATATAGTTTGAATGAAATTGTTGACGGACGACGGACAAAGTCCGGTCACAATAGCTCACCATGAGCCAAAAGCTCAGGTGAGCTAAAAACGTACAGGTTTTGATATCTTAGTAGAAACACGGGGTCCTACGCACAAACTGCTGTTAAAAGCAATGCTTGTGACAATCGAAAGAATCTATCCGCATATTTCTTTTAAGTAGCATCTTAGTCTATTCAACACTACTGAACAACTATTCAATTTAAACAAGTGCGAGAAAGAATACTTAAAAGACAAGGAAAACGGTTTGTATACTTGGCACAAAACAGATTTAGTGTTCAGAAACCTGGTGTTGTAGATTTGTTCACATACATGTATATCAGATAGGTTCAAATATGAAGTCTGGATCTGTTATCCGACTGTCTCAATTAATTAAGGTAGTAGTGGTGTAACTGACTTATTTCAACCATCGGCTAAGTGATTTGTTTTATGAAACAAATTATCTTAGGGCAAAATATAGACAATATTGAACAATTATACCAAGAAATTTTAAAGGTATGACAAGTATGACAAGTATTAACTCCAAATATCGCCGAACTAAACAGGTCTGTAAAGCAAAGAAGCAAATATTTTAAAATTACTGTTTTCTGTTTCTGACCATAAAAACTACAGTAAAAAAAGCCTGTAAATATTTACAATAATAAATATCACAGTAATAAATATTTAAAGTAATAAAAACCTAATGACAGATGATAATAAAATGCAATATGTACATCAACTAGTGAGAACTACTGAAATGTTATCACAAACGTGGTACCAGTTTACCCCCACCAATGTCATGATGAGGGAAAGATATAATTTTTTTCTAAATATATCAGTTGTCTTTAAATGCGCTTTAATATAAATTTTGTTCCCATACTGTTCTGAAAATTGAAGCAAAATATAAAAGAGGTTCACATGTAGTTTTGGATAAATTAATTACTAAACCATTGATACTAAATTTTCATGAAATTACATCATTTAAAGGCGGTGTGATGCTCGAAATATAGTTTTAAAAATAAGACAGAAATTCTCTCTTTTTCCAGAAATAGATACAGTTTTAAAAGTAAACCTAAAACAAAAAAGCAAAAATTGAAGGGAAAAATGACTAGAGTGGGGATTGAACCTTCGGCTTTCAGTGAAACGGTTTCGAGAATTGAGTACTCTTCAGTTAGGAGGTATACATTACACTGACCAATCCAGCACGTCCATGCAAGTTTTGATGTTTTTGATATTCATGTAGAGACCCACAGTATATAAACCAACTGTATCAGACGCGGATGTTTCGAGCTGATTGTCATGGATGCACTGTCGTTGTAATTAATTGTGTTTTAAAGGAATAAAACCGTTAAAACGGTAAGTGACCTTTGTGTATATTAACAGGAAGAGATTTTATTTCTTTTATCGACATCTGTTTACATCTGACTTTGTGTGCTTTCCGTAAAATCAGTGGAACTCACTGACTGAAATCTGGCAGAGTTCGTCGTTGCCTATGTATAATATCTTTTGTCATCAAAGTATGTTGAACAGAGAAAAATGGGAGTAAACAAATCATTGTTTATTCTACTGGCTTCGAACACAGATATACATATATATGAATTTGATGACGCAGTACGGGAAATCGTGAACAATCTGGACAAGTTGTTGCACATTGACTGTATGACTTTTTGCAATGATCCTGTATGACTTATTGCGAGCACTGCTATTAATTCTGTATGACTGATTGGAGGTTTTCATTGCGATTTTGTATCAATTATTGAGAGATAAATATAAATGATTGTAATAGAATTTTAATATTTTAAAGTGGGATCTAAGCTATTTACCGAGAGTTGGTTTAACTGATAGTATTGTAAATTATTTGTGTACCAACATATATAATGTATATTTTTCTTTAAGATCACTATGGAAAAATTCAACTGCATATATTTTTCAGTAAAGACTAAGATATTCAATGCCATCATTGAACACATATTATTACACCATCCAGACTCAAACTTGAAAATAAGAATAAATAATAATCAGAATAAAATTTGCTACTTAAAAATTGCAACGTCACAGCCAATAGCCTAACGTAAAAGAAAAAAAGAAAATTATAACACAAATAGCTGAAACACTGACAATTAAAATTTCAAAAAATTCCCTAAGATTCTCCGTTAAAAAATTGTCGACGCCTATGAAAGATATAGATAAATTTTCACTTACACATGGTATAAATGAAGAGGACAAGGAGTATGAGGAAGACTTAAGTACGTTCTTTGATGATATATACATTTTATAGAAGAACATAAATCTACACAAACTGACACTTGTGTAGTTATTCCTGTTGAAGAGAAATAAGAGGCTGAACATATTTCTGAAATTGTTGAACAATTACCGGATGTGTTAGATTACATTCATTCGGCTAGCAAACGTGAGATGTTCCAAAGTTCACGTCATTGCTCGCTGAAAGGAAATAACCGTTATCAAACATTGCCTGTTTAATATGCCCGAAGGGGGCATATTATGTTATGGTCAAGGGCGTCCGTCCGTCCGTCCATAAGCAATTTGGTTTCTTGAGGATAACTTGAGTACTCATTGGCCTACAGTCTTTTACCCTCATGTAATTGTTGCCCACATTGAGTGAACGACCCGTATTGATTTTGGGGTCAGTAGCTCACAGGTCAAGATGACATAGACCTTAACATTGAAAACTATTTCCCAATATAACTTGACAATCATTTGTTGTAGAGACTTCAAACTTTACGTCATGATTGCACAAATTGAGTGAATGACACCCATACATATTGGGGTCAGTTCGTCAAAGGTCAAGGTCATAGAGACCTAATGTTCAAAATCATTTACACTCTGTTAAGTGACAACCATTTGTCTTAGAGGCTTCAAAATTCCTATTATGGTTGCACACATTGAGTGAATGACCGTGATTGATTTTGGGATCAATAGGCTAAAGGTCAAGGTCATATAGTCCTTAACGTTGAAAACCATTTCTGCCATATAACTTGACAAGCGTTTCTTCTAGAGACTTCAAACTTCATATCATGATTGCACACATTGAGTGGATGACCTCCATACATTATGGGGTCAGTCTGTCAAAGGTCAAGGTGACAATGACCTAAATGTTTAGAAGCATTTACATGCTGTAATTCGACAACCATTTGTCATAGAGACTCCAAAATTCATATATTGGTTTCACACATTGAGTGAATGACCGTGATTGATTTTTGGGTTAGTAGGTCAGAGGTCAGAAAATTCAAAATTTAAGGCAAATCATTTAATTTTAATCCCTTAAATCACACATGCATCATGCTTAGATAAAACACCCTTCGGGCATATAATGCTCCGCCCAGCGGTGCTCTTGTTATTATTTTGCAATGTTGTTGCAAGGTTTAGTTTGAACTCAACTAGAGACATGAGATATTCGGAAAATGTTCAATTCTGGAAGATTGAGATGAAATTGTTCAAAGGCAACTATTTGCGCTTTATGTCGGGGTGGAAGAACCAGGGCCATCAGGTGATAGGGGATCTTGATACTGCACTCTCTATAATAAACTTTGCTGTTCCGTCACGGTCGTGCTTGGAAGACTCATATCTCTCTGAAAAGTTAAAAAACCTCAGTCCTGTTGTTTTGGATTAAAATGTAAAACTGATCAGACGTTATCAAGAAGTTTTTAACTGACTGACAGGTGTATTTGTGCGTGCGTGCATTGGACTACCACCAGGTAAGCATGGGCATTTTTAGTTGTATGCATCCTTTGAGTATGGCAGGAAATAGAAAAAAATGTTAACAAAGAATAAATAGAACAGGTCGCGATGACCATGATAGCAGTATACAAACATAATAATATCAAGCTGATAGTCATGATCACTGAGAGGGTAACAAAGTAAAAAAAAATCATGGGTTACATAAAGTTTCAAAATTACTTCTTTATGCCGCTTAAATCGCCAATTATATAATGCAATCAATTGATACTGCTCACAAAAAATGATACAGATTTCCTGCAATCACCAAGTATTTCTCACAATAATTGATACACAAAGCTCGCAAAGAAGATACAAATGATTACTTTTATTTATGCAGTAAGTCATACAGTTTGGAAAAGACACTTGTCTTACATTTCGTATTATATCTTTGTAAATGTCAGTAATCCTGCCACAGGAGGTTTATTAATTGCAAGTTTAAATACCAAGCAAAGATACGTTTGCAACCATTTTTCCATTTTCAACGCACTACGGGAAAAACTGCATTTACACATAGGCAATTTTGAACTCTTCTTATTTTCAGTCAGTGAGTTCCACTGATTTTACGAAAAGCACACAAAAATCGGTTGTAAGCAGGTGGCGATAAATGAAACAATTCTCTTCCTGTTAATATATTCAAAAGTCACTAACAGGTATAACAGTTTAGTCCTTTTAAACACAATAAATTACAACCACGTTGACTTCGTAAACTTTGCATCCATGTCAGTCAGCTCGCAACATCCGCGTGATGATACAATTGGTTTACATACTGTGAGACCTCTGACCGGAAAAAATTATTCTCAGAATAATACGCAAAATGATAGTATGCCAAACTAACTACGTCAACGAAATGTTATTTTGTTGATCATGAATACTTTAGCGTACGACTTATGTAGATTAGACCATTAAAGGGTGACCAAATGGTCTTTTTTGTTTTGGTATAAACTTAATGGCTATTTTTGTTGTGTTATAAATCTAAACGGCCGTAGCATCTGTTTATCGTAAACAAAAATGACAAGAACTGTATGACTACGAGTTGGGCATTCGAAATTAAGAATGCGGTCGGGAACGTTAACTGCGCTGTTACTCATGTCTGTGATATTTCTGTCCTTCGTGTCTGGAAAAAGAGAAAAGGCGAAGACTTATTTCACAGGTAAGGTTCCTTTCGATAATTACCAAAACAGTTATTGTATAAGTAGGTTTATACACAAACTGCTGATTTCCAGTGTAAGAGAAAGTATGAAATCATAGAAAATGAACATGGTTTTTCAGAAAGAAAAACGTAAAGTAATCTTATTCCTCTGTATAATTTAGTAAAAATCAAACTGACGTTTCAAAGGCCTAAACATGCAAAACGGGGCATTCATGTTCTTTAGGCGTATTTTCAATTACTAGTTCGGTATTTTCTGTCCATTTTTTCTGGATTTTGTTTTGTTAATGATTTGTTTTGTTTCCTTTTATTCTTCTTCTTTTTCCAGCAATCTTTTTTCTGTCCAGACTGATTGACTTGATCAAAAAAAGTTATGTTTAGAAGATATTTTAACTAAGTGTCTACTGTTTAAAGAAAACAAACTGAGAGAGGATAGACAGACAAGATTATTTCAGTTGTTTTAGTAAAAAAAAAGATCATAAAGACATAATATAACAAACAGTCATTTATATAATTGACAGCAAGAGAGAAAACATAAAATAAATGTTACACAGTATATATATATATATATATATACCTTATACTTTTATTTCTTGGTTTATAAGCATTAAATATTCGTTAATATCTAATCATTTTTAACTAGTTTTTTTCAATTTAAACATAATTAGTGTAATCCAATATTTAAATAGATTAATGTTATCATTATTCTTATCATTATTCCCTTAGTTCACCATAGTTTTGACATTTTAATACAAAGTGATATTAATCCTCTTGAACCTGCGAACGTGACATTTCTTCTTTCAGTAGACTGGTTTTACCCATCTTCCGGTTTCACTCTGTAATTTATGAAAATATATCTTTAATCGTATAAGCAAATGACAAACGTCGTCTCAGGGATAAATGAAACAATATTGAAAATATGCTGAACATGGCCTTTATTAACACCCTCTATTTGTCCATTCTGCTTCAGAATACACCAATCAGAAAAGAACGTACTGTTTGTTTCAAGGACATCAGATTCTGCCGGGATCCAAATGGTCGACGCCATCAGGATGTTTGAAATGCAAGTGTACTAAGAGATTCCTAAACTGCAGGCCGTAAATATATTCCTATTTTTTATCATTACTTATACATAACGTGCTTACCTAAACAGTGTACAAATGAAATAGCACATTATATTTTCCTATGCTGTCACCTCTAGTCATCACTCGGACAAAGCTTAATCCATGAATAGACGATAACTGTCTAGTTTCGGTATTTTGACAAGTATATTTAGTTCAAATGTAAAGAAGTGAATACGTAGTTATTATTGCTTGACTAAATATTGTTTGAATAGAAAGTGTCGGCTGATTTAAGGTGCTTAGGTTTTGAGTAAGTGGAGGCCGTTGTCTTGTCTGTTCTGGGTTTAGATTTGTGTGTTCTATAACAAACGCTAATATGGGAACATTTGTAGATCGGCGACATGTATAGGTCACGCATGTTTTGCTTTTTCTTTAACATCAGTAAGACAAAAAATAAAGAAAATAATTAAAAGATATATAAATAAAATGCACGAAGCATGGAAATTAACAGATGATTACTTATCATTGATGACAGGGCTCAATTTTGAATTGACGTCGTTCTATTATTAATGTATATTTAACTGTTTGACTGGTAGTAACTGCAATACTGCTGAAAACCAACGAACAATACAATGCATGTAACAAAGACAAGTCTGATACAACCCTTTAAATAGTAATTCAGTTCTTGTGTGTTTTCGTATGATCAAATTTTAATAGAACATTTCTTTTATTTGAATTTTTTTACTTTTTTTCCAGAATCACAAAGTCAAAGAGGAGAATGAAAAATCTTGGTTGCTTCTAACGAATATCTCACGAAGTACATCCAAAATGTTACCTTAAGGAAATTTTAGCTGCAGCCATTTTAAGATAATTACATATTATCATGCATCTTTCAGTCATGATAGTAATGGAAACACTTTAGGGGTGATACTTGTACACAGTCAGCGCACATATCGAGCTAATAAAATGTAAAAATTATTCTTGTTGGCATATAATATGAATATATAAAGTAGTTACTACACGGCCGTAGTCGAAATCATAACTGTGTATTTATAGATTCGACATTCGATGCCTGCGTCAGGGAATCAACTTTAACACAAGACCTGTCGGCGGACAGCACGCTTCACTTTTCTAGATAATAATTTTGTAGTTAAGTCAAAGAAGAGGTCCAAGTGAAAAAAATTTGAGTTGGTGAGGGCAATTCCCTTTTTTTTTCTTTTTTTTTTTTTGGTGGGGTGGGGGGATGGTCATGTACCTACGTATAGAAAAAAATAATGAAAAAAATCGGGGTGGGGGGTCAAGAACCTATGTATTAAAAATATTAATAATGAAAAACAAATTCGCTAGGGGGAGGGTGGGGGTGGGGGAGGAGGTAAGTACCTACCTATTAATAAGAAAATAATGAAAAAAATTCGGAGGGGGGTTCATTAATGGGGGTTGGGGGAGTACCTACCCATTCTATAAGAAGTTGTTTCCTGTATAAGTCTAAGCAAAATCAAGTGACCCTAGGGTGGGGCTAATTTTGACCCCAGGGACATGGGTACCAACAATCTATTAGGGGTCTTGATGGTGTTCTGGTATTCCAAGTTTGAAGGGAATATCTTTGATAATTTTTTGAGAAATGTACTCTTACGAAAAGGTGAATCAAGTTATGCTAATTTGAAAAAGAGGAATAACTTTGCACAAATAAATTTGAGGGTTTTCCTTTTAGAAATAGTCTCACATTTTGACAGTGAACAAGTATTTCAAAATTGAAGTGAATACCTTAGATAGTGTCTGAGATAAAACGGACCTTAACAAAAATGTTAACCAACACCGACGAGAGGGACATGAAAATAGCTCTACCGTTTTTCTTCAAAAAGTGGAGCTAAAAACCCGTCCACATCTGACATCTGTGTTAGGGAATCGACTGAGTTGAAATAAATTCAATCTCTGACACCTGCATCAGGGAATTGACTAAGTTAAAATAGAATTCCACCTCTGACGTCTACGTCAGGGAATCGACTAAGTTAAAATTAAATTCCATCTCTGACACCTGCATCAGGAATCTACAAAATTGAGATAAATTCAATCTCTTACACCTGCGTCAGGGAATCGACTAAGTTCAAATAAATTCTACCTCTGACATTTGTGTTAGGGAATCGATTTGGTTCAAATAAATTCCACCTCTGACACCTGCGTCAGGGAATCAAATAGATCTATTTAAATTCCAGCTCTGATGCCTGTGTCAGGGAATCGACTAAATTGAAATAAAAACTCCAACTGTGACACCTGCGATAAGGCTTCCATTAAGTTAAAATAAATTTTACCTTTGATATTGGCTAAGTTGAAATTAAATCCCATCCCTGACACCTGCGTCAAGGAATCGACCGAGTTAAGATAAATTCCACCTCTGACACCTGCATTAGGGAATCAAATAGATCTATTTAAATTCCAGCTCTGATGCCTTGTCAGGGAATCGACTAAATTGAAATAAAAACTCCACCTGTGACACCTGCGATAAGACTTCCATTAAGTTAAAATAAATTTTACCTTTGATATTGGCTAAGTTGAAATTAAATTCCATCCCTGACACCTGCGTCAAGGAATCGACCGAGTTAAGATAAATTCCACCTCTGACACCTGCATTTGGGAATCGACAAAGTAAAAATTAATTCTACCTCTGACACCGGCGTCAGGGAATCGACTAAGTTAAGACAAATTCCACCTCTGACACCTGCGTTAGGGATTCGACTAAGTTGAGATAAATTCCACCTCTGACACCTGCATCAAGGAATCGAATAAGTTAAGATAAATTCCACCTCTGACACCTGCATTAGGGATCCGACTAAGTAAAAATTAATTCCACCTCTGACACCTGCGTTAGGGAATCGACTAAGTTAAGATAAATTCCATCTCTGACACCTGCGTTAGGGAATCGACTAAGTTAAGATAAATTCCACCTCTGACACCTGTTTCAGGGAATCGAATAACTTCAAATAAATTCTACCTCTGACATGTGTCAGGGAATTCACTTAGTTCAAAATTAATTCCATCTGTTACACCTGTGTCTGGGAATCAATAAAATCAAAATAAATTCCACCTCTGACACGTTCACAGGGGATTGATTCTATGGTACAGTGGTCTTGAGTGTTGGTTTTTCATGCTACCTATACTTTGAGTGTAAGAGTTCACATCAAACATAAGGCTGCTCTGCATCTTTTTTTTATGGACTAGAGTTTTTAAGAATACACAAAATAATCTTGTTTGAAAATAACTTTTTTTTATTTCTAAATAAATTTATGTATTTGGTTAGTTTTTTTCTAATTCAATATTGATCATTAAATTTCAGTGAATACACGTTTTTCTAACTATAAACATGTTGAATAAATTGTCTGCTGAAATAAATAGAATTGTATAGATATTTAAAATGTTCCCTCATGCTCTAGGTGTCTGCAGCACTTGCACAAAGCTACTTTGAATCTCATATGCTCGCTTAAGTGTCTGAAACTTAAAGGAGTTTCAGAGCTTATCAGTCGCATGAGTAAAGAGGGGACCCAAACAAATAAGGGATGAATATTCTATGTTTCAGACTTGTTAACTGGATACAAACGTTTTTTTTTAAAATCAGCTTTGTGGTCTGTGTTTGGTTAAAACATTCTCTTTTAATACATACAGGACTGTTCCTTTGAGCAACTTTAGTCCAATGGAGTGACTATGAATGTGTTGGTCAAATTCCACTGACTAAAGTTATATCAAACAACCTCCAGTTGCGGTGCCCAACACTATAGATCCTAACACTTCCAATTTTCTAGGCATGTAAAGGTAATCAGAAATAAAAAACAAAAACCCAGCGATATCTATACCTGTTTTAGAGAAACAGTTTGTTATTTCAATGACTGCATATGATACTGAACAAGTAATGCTACATGGCAAAATATAAACATAATCAGAAAATACCTGTTAGAAATCAACAACTGTAACACCACTCAGCATATAAATATAACAGACTGTATTCTGCAATAAAACTGAAACATAATAGATAGACAAATAGCTTTAACATAGTTAACAATAATAGTTTAACAACTTGTTCAGATTATACAATGGTGGGGCACAGCATTTTAGTTTTCATTACTGGTAGTCTCTATAATTTTGCATCCTCACCTGATTTTTTTTTTTATGTAACTGTTTCAAATTCTTGTTTAATAAAAGCCTTCTTGTCTGCTCCTGAAAAATTTTGTTCTTGTCATGAACGGAAGTTATTCTTATTTCTAAACACTTCCTGCTGAGGTTGACAGTTCTAATTTGACTTTATGACACCTTACAAATCTAAAGCACAGCAAGCTTGTCTATTTTGGTGCCAAGCTAACAAATCAAACAGAAAATCTGCAATAAAACTAACTTTTTGCTTGTCACTTTTCTCTGCCCATTTTTTGTGGCAGTTAACCATGATCAAACAAAAGTGAAATCAGTTGAAGTACACGTTGGAAATTGTTGATATTTCATTCTTGCAACAACTCACATTTTAGACAGCCTCCGATAGGCTGAACTACTAACATCAACAGATGTAGCTAAAAAGTATTCCTTTATTTAACTACTTGACTGACAGATAGACCCTGCTGATTTAAAAACTTATTGTTAAACTTAGTTGTTGGGCTAGAGTGGCCCAGACATCAAAAGATAGGCAGAATTTATATAACAGACATAAACTTTTAACAACTCAACAGTAAAACAGATGTTTTAATGCAAAAAAGATATAATTTTGCCAAGTTTCAAACTAGTCTGTATATCTATGCTTTAAATTTCAAAAACTGAATCAGATTACACAGTTCTGCACAAAAAATTGAAATTTCAGATACTTTTTTAATTTCAACAGTTAAGTTTTAGTGTTAAAAAGTTCTATAAACTAAATTGTTGTGATCAAAGGTGCCCAGTTTTTCTCTAACTAAATTCACAAATGAAATCCACACTGATATTGCATCTAATATATACTGTTTAGTGGGTTAAATTATTCAATATCTATTGTTAACAACTTCAGAGTTTGATATATAAGAAACATTAATACAAGAAACCAAAGTAGTAAGTATAGATAAATATTTGTGTTGGGGTGGGTAGGTGATAATATTACTCCTTCTCTTAAACCTTACAGGGTAATCCAGTGCTCAACCTTAACCCTGTCTACCGCATTCTATACATGCAACCCACTTTATAGTATCTACAGCAAACCTAAAAACGTGTTATATTTGAGATATCTATAACTGTACACAATTATATCATTACTTATTATGTAAATCCACGTCAAAGAAACACCTAATTCTAATACATTCTATAATCGGTCAAAATACTATAAAGATCAACTCTCCAGGGAAAGCTACTTCCAGCAAATTGTTTACACATTAAAGCAGCACTCCATTTCACATATGAGCTATCAATAGATAAGAGTAATTCACATTTAAAAAAACAACTATTGCCAAATAAATTTTAAAAACTTAATGTACACAGCTTCAAAAAGATTTTTAGTTCCATTACTATCAATTCAGATACCAGTCATAACAATACTCAACAATTACCTTATTAAGGAGGTACTAAAATCAACAACTGACTTATAAGGAGACACTGCCAATCATAACTATAAATCCAATTTGTTGACAAGTTACAATCAAACATGATATGATCAGTGTGTAACAGGTACAGAAAACTATTTGCTAAACCTGGTGTACAGTAAGATTCTTTATTAATGTTTTTCAGCTCCCATATTTCACTCTTTGTTAACAATAAACTTAACCACATGTAACATCGCAATGCTAAGTTAACAAACAAACTTCAAATTCCCTTATAATCACATACTTTACCAAGAAACTCCTTGCTTTCTTTCACATCACACTTAGCAACAACATGGTATGTCATATCTGTAGTCTGTTTAAAATCAATATTTTTTATGTAACATTAAAGTCACTGGCAGAAACCATCCCAAACTGATATAATTTGACATTTTATTTCATGTTACATCATATCCTTTATCAACAAACAGTATCATGTTACAAGACATTCTTGACAAACAATATATTCATGTCCCTTACTATCACTGGTTAACAATTTGTCACAACATATACATGGCTAACAATAAATTAAAGTCATATCACATCCTTGGCCAATAAAATTACTTCAAATAATATCCTTGGCTAATAATCAGCATCATGTCACATTATATCCTTGGCCAACAAATAACACCATGCTTCACACCTGTTGCAACATATTGCTAAAAACAAAATGTTATATTTAAGATCACATCAACTGTTAGTAATAATATAACTACAGGTTTTGATATGAACTGCTTATCTCAATGTGACAAAATTGCCATTCCCAGCAAACATCCAATAACAATCCAAAAAAACATTTTTTTAACTGTTCTTTACTTTACAGCTATACAAACAGAAGTCTGTTATATCTCCATGTAAAAATCATCATTGCTATTGTAAGTGCAACTGTAACTCAAATCCTTCTCATCATTGGAAAGTTTAGTTAGAATTTTTGTAAGCATTCACACGATCCAGATTGCTGAAGAAATATACAACATGCAACTTCAGTTGAGACATAATTCAATGTATGTGACAGAATTGTAAAATTTGATGGTAACAACAAAAGTCAGTGGCTGCCATCTGAGATAAAAATATTAACTAATTTCAAATAGCATGTGTATGTACTCTAAGACAACTCTCTTGCAGGAACATATATGAAAACTTGACAAAGGATTGATTCATATCCTTCTAGGAGGCAAATAAAAGAAAGCTTAACCTGTGTGATCATATATAGTTAGTATTTCAAATCATTTTCAGTGTAAGATTCATGAATCATTTAATAGTACGCAAAATGATCAATTATTTAGAAAATGTTTTTTAAAGAATTTTTTCCATGGTAACTGGGCAACTAAATTATCCACATGAACAATTCCAAAAGTTAAAACAAGAGGGCCATGATGGCCCTGAATCGCTCACCTGATAGACCATGAAACGATATTGTAGACATAATGAGGAGAGAATTGGTGAAAGAAGGGCATGTGTCCACACTTGCTGATTGGTGAAGTTTTAACTTTACATGAACTGTTTTAATAATTTCCAGTTTACCTCATTTCGTCTAGATGATAAATACATGGAAAATGTTAACATTTCAAAGTCATTAGACTTTCGATACATTTTTTTTTTCTTTGTAAGTTAACATGAAACTATTGTATGAAGTACAAATTGAAATATGGATATCTGAAACAGGTGTAATGTTTTCATTTTGGCTGAAGGTAGTTTCCTTCAGAAATGTACAGTCTAGAAGTGACTTTTGTGTTAGGGTATATGCTATTTTGAGACAGTATTTAAGTTACATAATGGTATGCAGTTAACCTGTGTTGGTAAATTCTGTACCAGTACAGAATTTGAGAGCACGTTATGACACACAAGATAGGTGATCCACAGACCATGGACTGTACGTACTGAACTCAGCAGTTGGGAAGACCGAAGCAAACTTTGCAGACTAAGATCAGATGGCTATATAAACTATATATAAAATGAATTGACTATGGGGCGGGGTCAATTTGACCCCGGGGATCATGATTTGAGCAAACTTGGTTAAGGTCTACTAGGTCATGCTACATGCAAAATTTCTAAGCTCTAGGCTTTCTGGTTCTGGAGTAGAAGATTTTTTGAAGTTTTTCCTATATAAACTCTATATAAAATCAACTGACCCCCAGGCGGGGTCAATTTGACCCCGGGGATCATGATTTGAGCAAACTTGGTAGAAGTCTACTAGTTAATGCTACATGCAAAATATCTAAGCTCCAGGCCTGCAGTTCTGGAGAAGAAGATTTTTGAAGTTTTTCCTATATAAACTATATATAAAATGAATTGACTATGGGGCGGGGTCAATTTGACCCCGGGGATCATGATTTAAGCAAACTTGGTAAAGGTCTACTAGGTAATGCTACATGCAAAATATCTAAGCTCCAGGCTTTGTGGTTCTGGAGAAGAAGATTTTTGAAGTTTTTCCTATATAAACTCTATATAAAATCAATTGACCCCCGGGCGGGGTCAACTTGACCCCGGGGATCATGATTTGAGCAAACTTGGTAGAAGTCTACTAGGTAATGCTACATGCAAAATATCTAAGCTCCAGGCTTTGTGGTTCTGGAGAAGAAGATTTTTGAAGTTTTTCCTATATAAACTCTATATAAAATCAATTGACCCCCGGGGCGGGGTCAATCTGACCCCGGGGATCATGATTTGAGCAAACTTGGTTAAGGTCTACTTGGTTATGCTACATGCAAAATATCTAAGCTCTAGCCTTTGTGGTTCTGGAGAAGAAGATTTTTGAAGTTTTTCCTATATAAACTCTATATAAAATTAACTGACCCCCGGGCGGGATCAACTTGACCCCGGGGATCATGATTTGAGCAAACTTGGTAGAAGTCTACTAGTTAATGCTACATGCAAAATATCTAAGCGCCAGGCTTTGTGGTTCTGGAGAAGAAGATTTTTGAAGTTTTTCCTATATAAATTCTAAGTAAAATCTATTTACCCCCGGGGCTGAACCAGTTTGACCCCGGAAGTCATGATTTGAGCAAACTTGACAGAGGTCCCCTAGATGATGCTTCATACCAAATATGAAAGCTCTGGGCCTTGTTATTTCAGACAAGAAGATTTTTGAAATTTCCATTTTAAAAACACCTTTTAGGGCCTCACAGCCATATTGTGCATTGGACCGGAACCATTTGAGCAAACTTGGTAAAGGGACATCTAAGGACCATTAGTATGAAGTTATTTTAAAATTGGGCCAGGGGTTTAGGAGGAGATGTCATTTAAAGAAAATGTTGACGACGGACGACGGACGGACGACGGACACAAGGGTATCCTAATAGCTCACTCTGTCACTGCGTGACAGGTGAGCTAAAAAATACAACAAAGCACTGATGCAAACTATTTCTGATTTCAGAGATCAGTTAGTTCTCAACATATTTCTTTCAACTTTCTTATCACCAACTGAACAGACCCAACATGCACTAAACTTAGAAGAAAAATTATTCTTTGCATCTGTCTTTTTTCACTGCTGCATATATTTTGGTAACTGCTTGTAAATGGAGAGAAAAAAACACCTTGATTCTTGCGTTCAAAACAAAACAAAACAAAATCTTCAAATTCTGTGTTCCTGTTTAACCCCTTTCAACCTAAATTTCTTTTTAAAGAACAAGAGTGATCAGTGATCACATGTGTCGCCTGATGATAGCCAATTAAGATATTGTAAAATCATTCAACCGAAAAATCCTGTTAAATATGCACAAGTACTTGAGGTACCGATCAATCCTGTAACATTTCATTCAAATTGCATTAGTAGTATAAGAGAAGTAATCCGGACAAACTTTAAAGATAAAAATCATTAAAGGGCCAAAAATCATTGAACTGGAAAATGCTGAAAATATGCACGACTAGACTTGGTACTGATCATTCCTGTAAAGTTTGAATGAAACTGCACAGGTAGTTTTTGAGAAGTAGTCTGGACAAGTTTTGTGACGATGGAAAAGTGATCTCTATATGTAGCAGCTACTGTATTCCTAGAAAAGATTTCGCGTTTTTTAAGTTAGCGTTTTTCGCGTCAAGCATAGATCCGCAAACTTTTTCAGCCGCGAAAATGTCACTTCTAACAAAAACGCGAACATTTCTAGCTTTTTCTTAACTTGAAATCTATTGCCAGTCAGTGAACTTGTATCCATAAATCAGAATTTACACAAATACATACACACATTCACAAGTCTGATAAAATAATAACTCAGTCCATTTCCTTTTATTTTCCCTCTATTTAGGTTACATTTTTTTACACAGTATTCAATATTTACACCGAGGTACAAACTATAAAAAACAAACGGTAAACTGATAATTTACAAATAAACGTGGACTGTTATATGCATATTAGTTAACACGGGGGTAACACAGGGGATTAATTTGTTACAACACAAAACCGTTATACACAGTTTGCATTACACTTATTGTTTTTAAACAGTCATTTTTATTTACAGTTACTATTAAATAATATTTCTTGATTTTTTCAGGTGTAAAGAATTAACGTATCGACATTTTTGCAACGAAGTCTGTTATGATTTCAAATGAGAATAAATAGCTCGGAAATTTGTAAATCGGTATGGCTTAATCCTTTCGTGAAAAGGTAGATATAAGTAAGAAGTGTTCACAAAGTGTCCATGAGATTAGACATTAAATAACGAGTTGTTGAGTGTAAGTAAATCGGGGACTTGAAAGTACAATTATGTATTTTCACCGTAACGATTTAATATTAGCGGAGTTCGCGGTCGTTATGAGTGCGCGAAAGTTTGTCTCCGCGAAAATGTCCTTAATAAAAAAAACGCGAAAATTTGTATCCGCATTTCTAGGAATACAGTACTTTGTAGCTGGCAACACAAGAAGGACTTGTCCATACCTTAAAATTGGACCAATCCATTTTTCATCTACAGGGGTATTTACTTAAAACTTACACTGAATAGTAAGTAGTATCTGATTGCAAAGTTGAACAGGATTCTAAGGATTTATACTGGTCACAAAATCAGTGGTACAAGGGTTAAAGATGTGTGTTTGTTCTGAAAACAAGAAAGCTAATGAAGCCTGTATCGCTAACCTGAGTAAACAACAACAAAAACTTCTGTCATGTCTAGATAGATCTGCCTGACTTATAAGAAAAATATGAATATGGTAGTGGCATCAACACACTGAAACATATCACAACAAAGAACATTGTGAACAATGTAAGCTTCTGAAATGAAACAATTAGAATATGTCAGAGATTTCAGTCTGCTCTATCTCTCAAGAATGTATTAATTATCAATTAATCTGTGATATGACATTCAAATACTTCTGGCTGTGCAGTGCTGTGTTGCTCACTCCAAAAAAAAATCAACACACATTTCAATGCTAAATCAAATCAGCATAACAGAATAAGTAAATAAATCTAACAGATGGACAGTAGACAGCTGCTAATATTTATAGCTTGGTGTTTGCTATTTGTTAGTTTGTCATGTAATAGTCAAAATCCAATTTTGGTCTAGCCATAGTACATCTCCCACACTCGATCAATCTCTTTCACCCAATCCTCTGCTCTTTTACTTGGTTCTTCTAAATAGTATGTTCTGTTTGGCTGGAAAATAAAACACATGGTATCTTGTTAAGATTCAAAACAAAGCAGAAAGGTGTCAATAGGATACAGATGCCCTCACTCTGATGTGATCTCAATAGCATTTGGTACAAAAGGCAATAGTTGAAGTAAAAAAATGTTCAAAAAATAATTTCATCTGTGAATATTTGAAGCAAATCCTCCAAAAGATGAATGATGAGTCTGACATTAATTATTTCTATAGGCCCCATATGGTGAAAAATACGAAGGCACACAACTCTGAAAAAACAAGGAACAACAAAAATTTCTTCCTTAATGACAATCTACACAAGCAGACTATTCATTTGTTGAAGCCTGAAGCAAATCCTCTAAAAGATGAGAAAGAAGTTTGACAGACAAGAGTTCCACATATACAGACAGGTGGTAATCAAATATATAATATCAAGATGGATTAAAAACCAGTATATTCTCTTTGACTAAAATATGCACTTCTCTCCAAGTTTTTTTATTTTTTGTTTCTTTTAGTTTCTGATATGACCAATACCAAAAACTTAGGTTACTTTTGATTTAGGGGACATAGTGCCAGATAAGAAAATGTCTCCATTCCAGAGATGACCTAATTCTTCACCCATCAGCTCAACAATAAAAGAACAAAAACCAGATGAAAAAATGTTTTTCCTTTAGGGCTGTAAACAACAGCCAGTTTATTTCATTAAAATGTTAACTTAAAATGGTATGTCATTTGGTTTTCTGGTGTTGTATTTCTGGTTACAAACAAGGCAGTTAGCAAAGTCAATATACCAGCTTCCCTAACAAGAAACAATAAATTTAAATTGTAAATCATGCTACATGCTTATCATGACTTTGAGCCAAATTTCAGTTGTCATTCAATAGAAATTCACAAATATTCATACTTACCGTATGTACAAAAAATATTTTAAAGTTCTTCTGCTCTGTCCGTAACTCTTTTGACCTGTATAATGTAAAGAACATAACTTTAACTATACTGAATCTATTTGGTGAATAACTGGACTATAATAAAAACTGACCAATCAGAAGTTAACAATTCAAAAAAGATTTCCACACACTTCTTTACATGTGTTTTTTTCGCTTTATTTGTTATATGCTGTATGATACACTTCAACAATAGTATACTCTGATATAATTATAGCATCTGAATATATAATACTGTGTATCATGTGTGTCAAAAAAATCGAAAATTTGTCACTTTTACCAAATTTCAGCTTCAGAACAGAATTTTTGTGTCCAATACTCCTTAATGAATTGGTCCATGTAATTTCCCTTCCGCCCCCCCCCCCCCCCCCCCCCAAAAAAAAAAAAAAAAAAAAAATTAAGCATAACTTATTATTAAAACGCCAAAATTTCACATCTAAATCTTAACTGGTTCCTAATATGGTCCTTTACACCAATCATAAACCCATAAAATTGCTATCACCACCAGAGCCCCAAGTCAATTATCACCAATTAACTGATTAAATCATCAATAAGTGTACTTGACTGGCAATTAGTCAACTGATTATGTTAACTGGTGTTGAAATATTATAACCTTGTGAAATTTGCGCTACTTCCAGTTTTTCACTTTCACTTTGAACAAAACGTTTTTTCATGATGTCAATAAACCAATAAATACAAGCATTATAATTCAATTATAGTTGTCCATAACAATAAATCGAGCAAATAGCATTGAAAGCATACATATGGCATACACACATAAAACCGTTTTGTTTGCCGATTTATTCATGTTTTTCAGGGTTGGGGAGGGGGGTGTGTCTCAAACCAATTGGGATATGAAAATTTCTAGGCACTGAGTGACAGCAAAACAGTTGAAAATAATACAGAAGTTCATTCTCAGCTCTCAGAAGTACAATATTACAGAGCAGGATATTTTTAATGAACCATTGTATAATATGAACTTCTTGATTAAATTCTGGAATAAAAAAACTGTGTACACTTTAAAATGATTCTCTTGAAGAACTGCTGTCAGAATTTATGTAATAAAATGTCACTGAAATTTTATAATAAACCCTCCCCCAACAAAAAAAAACAAAACAAAAAAAAAACTTATATATAATTTTATGAGTAGTTGAACGACTTTACTGAATTTATATATTAAAAACATTGTTTTGCCCTTTTGCAGCTGTTCTGTATTTCCTACATTATTCAGCTTCATGACTCACAATATTATAGCTATCACATGTTATTTATTTGATACACTCAGTCTGAATTTCATACATTTAATGAAACAAGGGCGATCAGTGATCACATGATAGCCAATTAAACAGTAGTATTGAGAGGTGATTGGACAGTTTGTAGGCTTAAATGCATTTTTTTATTCAAGGGCCATAACTCAGCCAAAAATCATTCAACTGAAAAACCTATAAGACATGCGCAAGTACTTGAGGTACAGAACAATCCTGTAACATTTCATTTAAATTGCTTTAGTAGTATAAGGGACGTAATCCAGAAAAACTTTAAAATTAAAAATCATTAAAGGACCATAACTCTGACAAAAATCATTGAACTGGAAAATGCTGTCAATATGCACAACTAGACTTGGTACTGATCATTCCTGTAAAGTCTGGATGAAATTGCACCTATAGTTTCTGAGGAGTAGTCTGGACAAGTTTTGTGATGGACAGACTGACAGATAAACGGACAGACAGATGATGGGGAGGTGATCCCTATATGTCATGGCTACTTTTTAGCATGTCGCAGCTACTGTGAAGCCTGCAACACAAAATTTTTTCATTTGGCTAAAACGCCTTTTTCATTCAAGGGCTATAACTCAGCCAAAAATCACTCAACCGAAAAACCCATTAGAAATGTGCAAGTACTTGAGGTACTGATCAACCCTGTAACATTTCATTCAAATTGCTTTAGTAGTATAAGAGAAGTGGTCCGGACAAACTTTAAAAATAAAAATCATAAAAGGGCCATAACTCTCACGAAAATCATTGGACTGGAAAATGCCAAAGATATGCACAACTAGACTTGGTACTGATCATTCCTGTAAAGTTTGGATGAAATCGCACCAGCAGTTTCTGAGGAGTAGTCTGGACAAGTTTTGTGATGGACGGACAGATGGACGGACGGACAGACAGATGAACAGACAGATGACAGAGAAGTGATCCCTATATGTTGCTGCTATTTCGTAGCAGGCGACACAAAAAAGTTATATAGGATCATTATTGTATGTATTAAACTGGAGCATTACATTTGTAAACTATAATACTTCGTTAGCTTATATATAATTCTAACACGAGATGAAACATTTCCTTTATGATCATACAGGGAAACCAGATATACTTTATTATACAACAAAATATATGTGGCTGTTATGATATCCTCCCATGTAATGCATAAAAAGATTCTTTCTCCATTGTTTTTGCTTAATTTTTTGTTTTAGGCAAGTAACGGTCTAAAATGTCAGCTTTACATTAGTTACATGTATTACATTCCAAAGCATGCATTGCAATCTTTGCTTGTTAATTAAATACTTAAATAAAAATAACAATATTTACATTGAATACCAAAAAATGCAAAAAGTGTGCCAAACGTTAAAACAACATAATATACGTCACATTAGTAAAATGACCTCATGAGCTATCTCGAGTGGTCATTCTTTGTATGTATGTTTAATTTAATAGCATTTTTGACACAACATATTGTTCTTAGTTGTGATTTCAAAGAGTATGAAATTAGAAAAATTGTTATCAATGCAGTTGTAACTGTGATGCTAAACTTAAGAAAAACGGAAACCGCATTATTAGCCAAATTCCCTCGCTTTCTATATATACAGGCCGTCGTTCGGATGCTGAAAATTCAATCACTCGTGCTTTGCACTCGTGATTTTATTTCCTACACATCCCAACTCCACCCATATTTTATTCACCGATAAAATATAGGAACTTATTATAACTTAACTAAATACTCAGAGGTGAAATACAGGCCCTTAGAGGTGACTGATTGTATCTGTGTAGATTTTATTGCTATAGCTTGTGCGCTGTATATCACATGTCACTATGGTAAAGACATTTGTTCCTCCATAAATCTAATCTGATGTCAAATTATTCAAACAAATATCAGAAAACTAAAGAACCTTACCATGGAATTTGTCCTTTGTATACTTTATTAACTGGGTCAACATAGTACAGGTGAGGTCCTTCCGTCAACAAGAACATTCTTCTTCTGGCAAACAATCCCTGCAAAAGTTATGATTAAAATGCTACTATAAAAGTACAGAAGAAAAGGTTTATCTCAGAATAGTTTTTTCTTTAATTTTGTTCTGAGAGGTGACAAAGAAGTTGATTTCTTTCTGTTATTCTTTCTGTTATATTTTCAAGTGTTGCATGTGCTCATTTTTACACCTTACGTACATAATAATCCTCTCTGAAAAGCAACTTTACTCTTTCTAGTAAAAGCAACAGGTCACTATTCCTTTTAAAGCTGTGAAATACTCAATATTCTTTTTAAATCTGTTACTTAACATTAACAAATACTCAATATTCTTTTTAAAGCTGTGACTTAACATTAACAAATAGTATAGCAGAAGTATTTAATACTCAATATTCTATTTAACATTAACAAAATACTTAACACCAAAGAATCTGCTTCCAAAACATGAATAAATATGGAAGACAAATAATGGCTGAAAGCATGTTCATTAAACATAATATGTTTTACCTTTCGTTTGTCAATGAAACCTTGTTTCAGGATGAGATGACCCTCAGTGAATCTATGATATTCGTTTGTCTTGGCTTGTGCATCAAGTCGCTGTTTTCTTTCTTGTTCTGATATTCTAACAATAGACATACAAAATGTTCACATCCTGTTATTTTTAACAGAAATCAACAAATGAACAAAACTTTTGCAGAACAAAACAGTGCTGCTCATTCATGATTTCCGTTACTAAGGGTCATAACTCTAGACTGACAAGAAAGATCTTGTAAATACTGAAACTGTAGAGGATACTTTTCAAACAAGAACAGAGCTGTGTATTATGGTTTCAATACTGTAGTAACTGTTATACATAGTCAAAAATCTGACAGATTATAAAGTTGAATTTGGACACTTCTGTCAGTTTAACTTAATAAGAATTACAGATAAATGATGAAATGATTAACTCAGATAAATGATGAAATGACAAACAATGTAAAATCAGGCAACAGGTCAAGAATACTTCAAAATCACAGGAAAAACACTTGGGAGTCAGACAACCAAAACAAAGAAATACAGCTAAAATCACGAAATATCCTTCAAAATTATTGCAGAATCAAAACAATTAAACAATCACTTACAAATGTGAAGTTAAGATTTCTCCAATCCTCTTGTCTGTTAATCCAGGCTGTAAGTAGAAGTATAAACAGAAATCTGAGAAGTTACAAATGAATTACTCAAAGATTAACTTATATGTACATGTAGATCCAAAACCTAGTCAGAAGAGATTGACAAGTAGGCTTAGCTATTTTACCCCTGAAAATTACAAGTCTACATGATGCATAAAATGTACACGTATGTTCAAAACATAATTAAAATATAATTATGCTGAAAACATGTTTTTTTTTTCTTGAAGGAAGAAAACTATAAGAAATGACTACACTTCTAGTAAGAGCAATACATTTTCAATATTTTACAAAGATGTTTTTGACTAAAATTTTCTAAATACATGTATTTTACAATGATAAAATATATACAAATTTGAATCCATTTCAGCAATAAATAACCTGAAAATATTTGTATTCTAAGCAATTTAGAGCAGTAATTGTTATCTTAAACAGTTTGTTATCTTGTACACTTCTACCTTCATTGTACTCCAACAATGTTCAGGATTGCTAGCTGTCGCAGGCAGATAGGGAACTAAAGCTGGTGGTGTTGTAGTCTCTAAATGGTCCCAATCTATATCTTTAAAGAACTCATGGGCTTTCAAATTTTCAAACCCTCCCATCTCATCGCTGCCTAGTCTTCTGTCAGGTTCTAAAACCTGTTTAAGAGGGTTATAAATAACATTTGTTTATACTTACAAGCTGTGTTGTTCAAAATAACTTTGCTGATTACTTATGCAGTCTTCTTTTCTTCACAATAATAGGTAAAACTATAATTTACATAAATCTGTTCCTTCTTTATAAGAAACAGTGGTTCCTACAATGGTGTGAAGTGATAAGTGTATAAACCTTGCTGACCCTATCACTATTATTAATATGGTCACTATTTCAGCACAGCAGCCAGCTGAGATTAATATGTTTTGACCTTTAAGAAAGGTCAATTGTGAATTGTCTTAATTTCATCTGCAAACTCAGCACAGTGGCCCACTGACATTAAGATGTTTGTGACCTACAAGTAATTCTAGCCACATGATATTTCAAGCACATGTAAACATGTTGGTAATGTTGTTCTCATGATTCTACATTTAGTAAGAAGGTGAAAATAAACTAAAGTTTAAGATAGAAATATTGTGCAGTTGGTTTCTTGAGGCTAATTATTGGTGGGACAAGATTGATCAGAACCATAAGCTTAATAAACAACATTCTAGACATAACATTAACTGATTCAGTATAAAAACCTTACCAGTAATTTTTCAACTAAATCTCTGGCTATGGGATTGAAACCTTCAGGGAATTCATATTCAAGTTTGGTGATTTTCTGAAATATCTGGTATTCATGTCTGTAAGTGTAAAAATAAGAATTATAGGTACAAATGTATCATTTGAGAGCTAAACTTCTTCACAGTAAAAAAAAAACTGTTTTTCTTTTCAATTTTACTTATTCTATGCATTATTCTCTATATGGCAAAAACTGTGACAGTATTTAATACATAGACAGCAGTTACAACAACTATCATATCAAATAGAATTTTTTCATAAGGGCACACTGTCAACCTTGCCTCTGCTAAGGAACTCTCTTTATACAGTTATCTGTATTTTATCTCCTGCTTGTGCAGCAATGAACAGTTAATGCTGTTTTCAGAGACAATGATGGTCACAAGTCACTTTTCGAACCCACATACCTAACCTTAACAGATCCGAGGAAGTTGCTTAATTTTCCTTAAAAAATTGGTGATTAAAAAGATGCAATGTAATTTATGCGAGTTCATAAAATCTTACCCTCCTCTAAATGGACATTCACCGGATAAAAACTGAAAAAGAATACATCCCAGAGCCCACAAGTCTGAACTGAAAATAAAAAGAAACATTTATTAATCAAATTACCAAACACTTCAATATTGTTTGATGAAAAATGCTTTTTTTTCATTTCAATTATGGTAAAACTATGGGTGTTTTCATCAAATACAACAATGGATCTGCACATGCGTAATCTACAAAACTGTACACTTCTAAATGATAAAGGAACATCTCCTAGCTAGTCAGTTAATGAGTAAATGTAATTACAGAATAAGGTGCAATGTAACCATTAATTAAATGCAAAGGTTTTGTGCAATGTAACCATTAATTAAATGCAAAGGTAAAACCAACTGCTACTAGCCTGGTAAAGGTTTATTTTGTATTACAGAAATAAAATACAGAACATACAAACCTTTTACTGGCTGTTTTACTAGTGAGAACCTCAGGTGACACATACTGCGCAGTGCCCACAAAAGAGTTCTTCCTCCGGCTTTCATTATTCTCTGGAAAAAAAAAACACTATAAAAACAGATGTAGATCAACAGATAGTGATTATCAAATCTGTACCTTTTATTAAAAAAATTTGCAACTCTGCATAGGAAATTCATTTTTAAAACCTAAACATGGAAAGCATCAAACATTTTACTCTGTTACATTTCAAAGAATGTATTTCTCATCTTCATGTTGCTTTTATTTCAATCACTGGACATTTTAAACTTTAATATCATGTTTGATATCCCTACAGAAATGTAAAAAAAAAAATGTTTCTAATCAAACACCTTTCTGAAATTTTTTTAATCCAATCATATATAAGAGAACTTGTCATGCATTCTAACTGGGATGGGCTAAGAATGGAAGGCATTTAATTTCTGCACAGTCGTATTTTGTTGTCTAACTTTGTTCCTATTAAGCAGTACATACCGAGTAACTTAGACTCAAAGAAACATTCATTGGCTGCATCATGTTTGATATCCATTTTAACAGTCTTTCATTTAGTTATGGACAGTAAGTTTGAAGGACAATCCTCCGCATATAAGCGAATCTCAATCTTCGCTATATAAGAGACATGACTGGTTCTCTTACTAATGATCCACTATCAGTAAGATGCCGTAATGATTTGGAGACTTCAATCTAACTTCTCTACCACAATGGAATGCAACAAGATGTTAAACTAAGGTAAAAAAAAGATTCTTGATTATTGTTTCAGAAACTGTTTATAAAGCTCAATCCATTTTTAACTTACCACCTGATGCATTCTCTGTGTCATTTTTAAATATCTTTGCAGAACCAAAGTCGGTTATCTGGATATGCATTTCACTGTTTAACAATATATTCTCCGGTTTAAGATCTCTGCAATGAAAGAATTCACCATAAAATACATATTTTCAGGACCTTTCAGCCTATTTAATCTTATTTCCAAGATTATCTTAATTACTTGTATTTCACAAATTTGTCAATGTAGATAATTCAGCAGAAATCAGCACAATTCCACTTTCCCACTTCATACTTTCTTAAAGTTATTCTGATTTAATTTAATCAAATTCAGTCCCACGCAAATATCTGAATGCTTTAAAATAAACTTGCTTATGGCTATTTCTTTTTAATACAATGACCAGCTTTTTAATAATTAAAAGAGCAATACAGTAACTCAAAGCCTTAAATCAGGACCAAACCTGAAAAAACGAAGGCCTAAAAAACAATGGAGATAATTAATCCTGAGATATACTGAACACAAACCTAATATTAAAAAGGTATAGAACATTCATTAAGTCTTAAATAAATAAAGACAATTCCCCACCTTTGAAGATATACCAGTACAATAGAGCTCTGAATTACTGATGTGTTTTCTGGACAGTTCTAATCAATTTTACAGGTTCTATAAACTAACATCAATACTGTATTATCAATTCAGAGATTCTTTAAGATGGGGGCACTTAGTCTGAGCAATGTTAACTTCCTGCAAATTCCAATTAGGCCAGTGATACCATGGCCTCACCATATGAAGTGAATTATATGAGTGTAAATTCTAAGAAATTCCATATCTAAAATAGAAATTAGATGCCTACAAAATATTCTGATTTTACTGCAGCATACCTGTGTACAATACCAACTCCATGTAAATATTCTAGCGCTTTTACAATCTCTGCAGTATAATGTCTGGAACAATCTTCATCGAAGGATGACAGTTTGTGGAGGTAATCTAGCAACTCTCCTCTTCTTGCATATCCCAACACAAAATCTACACTTGTGTTAAAGATTGTTTACACAGATTCATATCAGGGCATTGCTACATTTATACACAACAAATATGTGTGTGTGTGTTTTTTGCAAGCAAACATAGAATGTAAAGTTTTAACAAAAATTTCTAAAACAAAAATTTCCACTGAAATGACCTTTCATTTGTGATCTATATTCTTTTCAAATGTCTAAAATGAACAAAATTATGCAATTCAACATTTAATTAATTTTCTACCTACAGAATTTTGCCCCGAAAAATCTTGTACTACATAAGTATATGGAAACCTGCATATGCCCTTGTTTAGAGCATTTTAAATTTCTTGTTAAACAAGATATCAATACCTCAAGTTCATATCACTCAGTGAACAGTCATAACAATAAGGAAGTGGAATGACAAAAGATTTCCTTAAGTAAATGTAAGTGATATTAAGTCTTAATGACACAAAGGACAAATGGTGTAACACTTCAAACATGTTAGCCAAAACTGAACATTGCTGAGAACATTTTAGGATGGAACAAGTTTTAAGATCTCTGTATCAGTATGTAAATTCAAAATGTCTCCCCTTTACATAGAAAATACCTGAAATTTAGCAACCTGAAAAATATAAACTAACTTCCAGCTATCAAAAGGGAAATGAAACCTGTAAACCTTGTGGGACAAAAAGAAAAGTTTAGAAGTAGAGTCATTAGAAGGATAAACATCAACATATGATAGGTTGTAAAACCGCACAGACCAGATGTGTCATGCTACACTATTGTCTTCACACAAATCACTTGACCATAAACAAAAACAAGTGATCATAGATTAGAATAATAAAATTTATATGTTCTACCATTTTTAAGCATTTACCAAATACAACGATTACAACATGAATGTTTAAAGTAAAGCATTAAGGAAAAGAAGAATTTAGCTAATTTCAGCCCAATTAAACCTATGTATGATAGGGGCAGTAACTCTGCATAGAAACTGGAAAAGCTTTAGCAAAGGATACAAAGCCTATCTGCATCTTGGAAGGTGTAATATAGCCTGATAAAGAATGGGTGATTTATTTTCATGAGTACTTCTTTCTCTCTCATTACATACTGTGTTTTCCTCTCTCTCATAATGTGTTTCTTCTCCAATACCTTTACTGTAACATAACAAACAATATCATTGTACATAATATCTGCAGACTACAACAATTAGGGTTTTTTTAATTATTTAGAAATTATAAGAAATTTTCATCAATTTAAGGTTCCGATAACTCACAATTTTTCCACTTGATAATAAAACTCGTAATAATATTAACAGTTGTGTTATAAGTTTCATTTACAAAGGAATTCTTGTCTTTGCTTCTGTGAATTATACATAAATACTACAACATCATCTTAAAAGTCGAAACTTGTGCTACCCTCTTGGACTTAATTCCATATCCCTACTTTTCCTTTTATTTAAGCTAAACTTTCTATATACCAACTGAGGAACTGGTTCTTGCAATTTTTATTAGCATATCTCCATTACTTCCTCCTGAAGTTCAAAATTCTTCTTCCAGTCTACATTTTGTGTTTCTGGATAGACCCAGCAAATTTCAATATATACTGTTATTCATATATGTACATACTTGCATACTCTATCCCTGTTTCAATCTCTTTGGCCAAATAAACCTAGAAGATAACAAATAAAAGATAACAAAGAAAGATAAGCTTATATATTGCATATTCTAAATTTTGCTTGACAAAAATATCCTAAGTGAATAATATAGATTGAACCTGTGATTTTAAAGTTGTATAAAATGTATGGTTACAATAAATTTCTTTAGCTAAAAAGGTCATGAGATGTGACCTCCTGGTTAGGGTATCTCACTACAAATCTGGAAACAATAGTTCAATTCCTGCCCTTTATCTGCTGAAAAAGAAGTTTAACCGTTCAATGCATTCTTACAACAGTCACACTGTACTCAGAAATCCTGCTCCAGGTATTCAGAACTTTCAGCCAAGCTGTGAATTGGAACTTCAGTCCCTTCCATTAGATATTACCAAAGTATTTAAGCCAAGACCCCCCCACCCCCAACCCACCTCCAGCACTGGGGACCGAAGACTGTTTTTGCAATAATTATAAATCTGTTCTAATGTGATTCTCATGATTCCATTTTGAAAGTAACTTTAAGCAAAGAAAATAAAAATTAAACCATTACGAAACTTAAATGGAACACTCACTGTGGAATATGAACCTTCCCCTATCACTTTACCAAACACAAAATCATTTGGGGTTTTCTTGATCTGTTTGGCTGCACCAGTACCACTTTCAGAACTTGTACTCATTTTTCAAACTGAAAGAATGAATAACAGTAACATTAATACAACTGTATATTGTACAATATGATTGAAAAGATAACTTTAACACTTAAAACTATACAATATGAGAGTATCTGTGTAATAGTAGTGCCTGTATACTGATCTGGTTTGTCTAAATGATTTCTCTATTTGATCTATGTATGTTTCATCAAGTTTTATTCAAAGGTTGTGAAATAATTGATAAATCAATGAAGTAACAATAATCCTGTCACAACAGTCCTCTATTTTTCTGTTCTTTAATGTTTGAAGTGAGTGGAAATATTATCAACATGAAATGAGCATGTTATTTCTTAAGACTGCATCAAATCAATCTGATTAAAATCAGTTCCTAAGTAACGCCCTGCTAAGGATCTGAATGTCACCAAAAGAAGGTCACTTTCCTTTGACCTTTCAATCAGCCAATCAGCCTCAAGAACTCGTTTTCAAGTTTTTGAAGGCGAATCAGTTTCTATTTTTAACCATTTGAACACATGTGAAAATCTATATTTAACTGGGATCCGAAATTACTTAGTCGCTTTCTGCCATAAAGGCATAGTCATACTAGTCAAAATTAATTGAGGAATTTTCGTAAAATTTTGAGATAATTGTGTGTGGGAAAATTTCTAGTAGCTTTTGACATTTGATAAATAGTGCATGTATACCAAAATAAACACACCTGTTTACTTGAATATTTTCATCACCATGCTCATACAATAATTAATATTCATTTAGAAAATACAAACCAAAACTTTAATAAACTTATATATATTAATCGAAGGAGAATTCATTTATTTTACACAAAACACAAAATATTTTCAAAATATTCAGGATGATTTAAACTTGCTATAGAAGTTTACACACTCAAAATAAACATGCCGTGTGTACAGGTAAACCATAAAGAAGTGTCATAAAATGCAGTCTCATTGGCTCGGATATAAATAACAGTACAGAAATCCGGAGTACCCAGAAGATAGAAATGAATGGGTCGCCTTCAGATCTAACTGTAGTTAGATGATGTACTTCAATCAGATTGGCATCAAATAAACTTAACTAAATATTTGAGAAGTGGGACACAATACACATCAGTATTACTTCGCAAGAAAGAAAATAAAACAATGATAAAATAAGATTATTTTTAAAAAGGTATGATTTATAAGAAAATAACTTAGATTAAGACATCTATCACAAAGTCTGTTAAATAAGACACAGGTTCAATGCCCATGCCTTGTAAAATTCAGGTCCTGCCTACAAACTTTTCAAGATCACAGGCCTGATAGACCTATAAGAACAAGTTAGCTTCCTTTAAAAAGTAAGCCAAAGAGAGGTCAGCAGCTGTCGTCACTGAAAGAATGAATCTACTTGTTTCCAAGATCATTTTGAATTTTTTAAACGTTCTGTGACTTAAATAATTATAAAAACTAGTAACCTAACTATTATTAATAGTTAATACCTTATTAGGCAAAATGACCGAAACTGCATATAATTTAGTTATTTCAATTTTTTTTATGGTGGCGTATCTACCATTTAAATAAATGAAACAAATTAAGATAACATCATGTATTTCATACCTTGTAGAATCTTGGGGATCTTCTTATAAGCCCCTAAGGCTTTACTCTCCCCTCTTTTACAACAATGCATGTAGTTGTTGAAGCCAGAACTCCCATGTTAAGCTGCTGCTTTTTTAGGCTCATTAAGTTTTGTTTTCCCTTTCAAGCTTTTATTACACCTTTCTTAGTCCAAATATTTTACAAAATAATCAGCGATAGTATCTGTTAAGCTGGACTAAATATTAAAATGGCGTAAATTTGATCCAAATCGAGGAAATGGACTTGTCAAAAATGCTCTGAAATTCGTAAAAAATATTTATCATTTTTTCATGACCATGGCTAAATATTAATTTGTTCAACAGGCTGATGAGTTTCTCAGTAAAAAATCAATTTTAGAATTTGTAGTTTTTAAAAAGTAGCATGCATTATAAGAAATGCATCCCTATAATTGTATTTTTTGTGTTTAGTTAAGGGAATACAAAATTATTCTGTACGTTCTGTTCATAATGGGCCGTTTTAACCATAGGCCGTTTTAACAATTGGCCGTTTTGACCCGATGTTAAATTTTGGTTTCGTTTAAATAAATTCGTATTATGCTTCGGAGCATGCGCATAACTATCTTTGTAGACTGGTTTTCACGATTTTAGGCTTAATATGAGATCATTAACTAACATTTGATACGCAAAAATGGATGCCTCCAGCAATTAAAGCCAACACTGTGGAGAGGTCTGATGACCTCTCCAATTATAGTAACCTGGCCTATGACATCGGTTTCGGATATCCATCCATGTACTAACTATAGAAAACGTTGCTTATTTAGCAAACGTTCCCAGACACTCTAATCATGTCGCTAAAGAGCTAGCCCAACAGCAAGGCTGATGGAGTTGCCTTATCTATCTGGGCTCCACTACACTGCTCCCCTCTTTAACTTTCAGGAGCCAGGCATCAACTGTACAGCATCCAACAGAGATCCCAGTCCATTTCAACCATGCAAGGGATGCAACTCAAACCCTGTACTTCCAGTGCACAAAGGCACTAACCAAGTCCTGGAATGAACCTTGCCTATGACGTCAGCTTCAGACATCCATCCAAGTACTAACCATAGGCATAGATGAAGTTGCTTCACTAGCAAACGTTCCCAGACACTGTAACCATCTCGCTAAAGAGCTAGCCCTACAGTTAGGCTGTTGGAGATGACATATCTATCTGGTGTCCACTACAGAATTTATCTAAATACTAAAGTTAACTAAACTGTAGACTTTGATTTTAATTGTTCAAGCATAACGAATTGATTCTGGCCAGTTGATTTCAGCTGCCATAAGTCAAAATTGCATAAACCCTTCAGAAGTAATTTCACAGAATGATAAACATTTCAACAAATGCAGACAATGTTCAGGGTTCTTCAAACAAAAATATCCTAGATCTCTTTCTCACTAACACTCCGGGTCACGTTCATGACACAAAAGTCTTACCAAGCTTAGGTACATCAGACCATGATATAGTCTTCCATGAACTTAAGGTCAAAAGAGGGCGAATCAGGCAAACCCTTCGACTGGTCAAATCATACAAGAAAGCAAACTGGTCTGACTTCAAAAATGACTTGGTCACTTTCAGTAGTACGTTCAACCAAAATCAAAATGAAGACCCAAACCAATTATGGGACACGTTCAAAGCTGAGATCAAAAAGTTATCATCCAAACACATACCGTCAAGACAATGCAAAAATAAAGCTGATTTACCATGGGTTACTCACGATATTGTTAAACAGATTAGGAAAAGGAATAAACTCTTCACAAAAATAAAAAGGTCTCGGTCACAGAATTGTCAGAACATAAAGAAATTCAAACATCTTAAGGCATCAGTGCAAAAACAAATAAGAAATGCTTATTGGTCATATCTAGAGTCAATCATCTTCTCAGATAATACAGATACAGGTCATAAGAAAAAGTTCTACAACTTTTTTAAACACAAAAAAACTGAAAACATAGGAATTGCACCACTCAGCTCTGATGGGCATACTTACAGTGACCCAGTGTCAAAGGCGAACATACTAAACAAACAGTTTGAATCAGTTTTCTCAAAGCCTTCACCACTCAGTCTCAAACAAATAACTAAAAGCTCAATGTCATCACTTGGTCACCCGCCCATGGCTCCAATATCCATCTCAGTTCAAGGAGTTGATAAGTTGTTGACAGGACTAAACCCCCACAAAGCCCAAGGTCCAGATGAGATTTCACCTAGGTTACTCAAAGAGCTACACACAGAGATAGCACCAATCCTTAAAATCATATTCCAAAGATCACTAGACACAGGTATTGTTCCTAAGGATTGGAAACATGCCATCATCACACCAGCATACAAAAAAGGGTCAAAATCAAAACCTAGCAATTACAGACCAATATCACTCACATGTATAGCATCAAAACTAATGGAACACATCATTGTTTCAAACATGATGGATTACTTTGACAAACACAACATACTTTGCCCACAGCAACATGGATTCAGGTCAAAACATAGCTGTGAGACACAGCTCATTGGCTTCACACAAGAAATAGCTGACAACCTTGATCAAGGTCAACAAACTGATGTCATAGTCATGGATTTCAGTAAAGCTTTTGACAAAGTAGACCACCACAAACTCATACACAAGCTGAAACACATGGGAGTTCATCCACACATCAGTTCATGGATACAAAACTTTCTCAAAAACAGATCACAACAAGTATTAGTGGAAAACAAGGTCTCTGACAGGCTCCCTGTGCTTTCTGGTGTCCCGCAGGGATCGGTCTTAGGTCCATGTCTCTTTCTCGCATACATCAATGACCTACCAGGAAGTGTCAGGAGCCGGGTGCGTCTATTTGCCGACGACACCATAGTTTATTTAACAATTAAATCACAAGCATCTGCACAAACCTTACAAAATGATTTGCACAACCTTGAAATATGGGAAAAAGAATGGTCAATGGAATTCAACCCTGACAAGTGTGAAGTTCTCAGAATACACAGGAAAAAGAAACCGGTCATCTTTCCTTACACCCTACATAACACTAAACTGAAAACCACAGAAAATGCAAAATACTTAGGAGTTACAATAAGTAGAAACCTAAACTGGTCATCCCACATAAACAATATCACAAACAAAGCAAAAAACAGCTTAAGGTTCATCAGACGAAACATCAAAACACAAAACAAACAACTCAAAGAAGCAGCATACAAAACATATGTAAGACCACAGGTTGAATACTGCTCAACCATATGGCATCCATGGCAAAAATATCTCACACACAGAATAGAAATGGTCCAGAGGTCAGCTGCAAGGTACGTTCATAATGACTACCACTATACAAGCAGTGTAACAAACATGATCAAAGAACTAAAATGGTCAACTTTAGAACAAAGGCGAAACCATGCCAGCCTGGTCATGCTACACAAAATAAAAAACAATCAGGTCAATGTTGATCACAATCACCTTACAAACACAAGAAACAGCAAATTCCTCATTCCTCAATCAAAAACACAACATCACATGAACTCATTCTTCCCAAGGACTAAACGACTCTGGAACGAATTACCGACCGAGATTAAGGCTACCCCAACTGTGCCAGTTTTTATCAGTGGACTAAACCACAGGGAATCGCTGCGTAGGGGTTAAATGACCCTAAAGTAACTGATAAACCACACTTCTTCTAAATAATATATAAATTCAAGGGAACCAACTCATCGGATTTCCTTTATAAGTCCATTTGGACACGGGTTCGCAACACTTATCACCTCAAGCAAAACAGCCTGCACGCGTATTCGGCGAAAACACTTGGTTCAGTTCGAAACAATGAACAAAAATGCTTCTCTCACTAGCAATGGTCTTTCTCTAAATCTCCTTAGCCTCTCGGCATAAACTACTTTTTCTGAAAGACGACGAATACGGCAACTATTGTTGTTGTTGTCTCCGAGACAGAGGTGATTTCTGATTGGTTAAAATGAACCTAGGCGAAAGATGTTGCGAACCCATGTCCAAATGGATCTACAAAGGAAATCCGATGAGTTGGTTCCCTTGTATTTAAATATAAACATGTATTCAAAGGATTTGGGAGAAATGTGGTTTATAAGTATTTGTAGGGTCAGCTAGTTAACCCCTATGTACCGATTCCCTGTGGACTAAACAAGTTTTATAGGTTTTAGCGTGGATGATAAAGTACTCAAAATAAATGTTTAAGTAAGATCTTCAGTTAAATCTTGTTTTCTTTGTTATTAACTTTTATAATTTTAAATGTTCCTGACATGCGCCTGCCTAGTATAGTCAGTATTGACTTTTGGCAGTATTAAGTTGAAGTTGAAGTTGAAACAGACATTTGTCTGTGCCCCCACCCACTATTATTTCAGACGCTAAGTATCAACAGTGATGAAAATTACAATTTCTTCTCCAATAAATAATCAAACAAAAAACAATTCCAATTACAATCTGATAAACGCCTCACCGTTTTCTGCACATATAAATTTAGAAGTGCCATGAATATGTCTTCATGATGAAAATGAAAGTTGAAGTAAAAGCCGGAAACGCTAGACAATTTTGCGCATGCGTAAAGAGCACAGAAATAAAAGACAAAATTTAGAAGCTTTAAGTAAGATATAAAGCCAATAACTACTGCTAGATTCAATAAATGTGATATTGAAATAATCACCGGCTTAGACTTTATCAAATAATGCCAGCATTGTGAGTGAAATCAACAATAGCAGTTTTGACAGATGACGTCATTTCAAAGCTTTATCCGGGTACTTGTAATGGCGGCTTTGAGGGAAAGAACAGCACAACATTTCCGGATATATAATATTTAAGATTTGTGTATGTTTCATGCTTTGCCATATGTATACCATTGTCTTGACAAGTTGAGACTATACCTGTTAATACCTCTATCCATTTTATCTTCCTAAAACCTACCATAAAACTGTTTTGTGATGATGATGGCTATTCTGAAATTTTGCATGAAAAAAGAATTCTAACTTGAGAAAGAAATTTAATGTAACGAGCCAGGTATGTTTGTTTCTGTACAGTGTGAAACGTCAGAGTTCAGATTGATAATATACATTTCATTGCTGTCATGCTGCTTTTTGTCATTCTAGCTAAATTTCATGTAGAAGCAACTGCCTCTGTCACTTCCATTCAATCTTATTCATACCAGGGCCTTAATTGAGGGTGAATGGGCACTCCTTATCTATCACAAGAATAACCAAAATATGCTGTAGTGCATTCACCTGTATATTCTGTAATTCTTGTCAAAAATGGGCTGATTGATCTGTTATGAAGTACTATCTTTTTGTGTGTAAAAAATCTGCCTCAAATTGATGAAAGCACAATATCTGACCGCCCATTTTGAAGTAGACTTTGGTCTTCGTCTACAGAAGTACTCAGATTAGACAGTGGCATATTGTTTTTACCAGTTTTTAAATTGTATATGCGATCTTTCGGAGCTTTTTAACCATTGTGATGACGTCACTTGCCCGTGATGCTATGCCCTGGGCAGTAATGATGTAGATGTAGAAGTTAATATTGAGAAACGGTCAGAAACCTTATATCCAGATCCCAATATTGTCCAAGTAAAGTGCGATGCAATTATTGTTTAGTGTTTTTATCAAGTCCGTTAGCACTGATACCACCTGAAATGCGGTACATTGATGATCACTGAATTACTGTATTTACGTCAACACTGCTATGTTTATTGCTATGTTTACGGTGTTGTATTTCATAAACATAATTATTTCATAACTTTTATTTACTGAATTGGGCGAATCAAGAATGAATACCGGTTTCCTCTGCGCCCGGCTTGGAATGCTTAAGGCGGGCGCAGAGGAAACGGGTATTCATTCTAGTTTTTCATGATTCACTCTCAAAACTTCCCAATACTAAGGTCAAGGTATAATTAGACTGGGTCTCGTTTTCCAATACAGCAGTATGGTACATGTATAGTGTTATAAGTAAACCAGTCAAAACATTGTTTACACTCATCAATGTCACTCAGGTGTTTGTATTTTTTTTTTTTTTTTTGGATGTTATCAACAAATCGGTAGAATGCAATCCCCGAGTGGTGGAGGGGGATTTAGATTGCCCTAAATCGGTACTCTACCGTTAGAATTGGGAGAGTTCACTTGTATGCCTTCTTGCAGTGGTTATACTCAACTTCACTAATATGTTATCATTAATTTTACAGTTTAGTAATTGGGCTCCCTTGATCTTGTATTAAATATGTGATTTAGCTTGATCCATGCTGCCCTTTGGTGAGCAAAGCTCCTGGTGGCCCAATTAAATTGTGTTACTCTCACAAAATGTATATACGTGTGCTGTGCAAGCAATGGATGTACTAGTGGCTGATAGAACTAAGTATATCTTAAAATGCACAGACTTCTTATCTCACTGCTTCCAGTCTGTATTCAAGCTATTCATAAAGGCGTTCATTGAAGTGACTTCTAGGGTTGAGCTGGACAGGTTGTTCCAGTCATTCACAACCCTTTTGCTATATTTGTTCTGGCCAAATCTAGTCCTTTTTTTGTCGAGCCCACTTGCGGAGAGCTGGACATAGTCTTCACTTTTGGTACCACAATTTAATGTATGTACATTGTATGTGCATGTGTGAGTCCGTTCGTCTTTCCATCTAGATTGCCTTGTCCAGGCCATAACTTCGGTCCAAAATGTTGATTCTAGACCTTGTCTGGGCCATAACTTCTCTGTGCATGGAAGGATTTTGAAATACCTTGGCACATTTGTTTTCCTTGATGAGATGTTGTGTTCATGCAAGACCCAAGTTCCCAGCTCAAAGGTCAAGTTCACAGTGACAGCTCAACGGACCAAAATGTTGATTCTAGACCTTGTCTGGGCCTTAACTTCTCTGTGCATGGTAGGATTTTGAAATAGCTTGGCACATTTGTTCTCCTTGATGAGATGGTTTGTCGCATGCAAGACTCAAGTTCCCAGCTCAAAGGTCAAGGTCACAATGACAGCTCAAAGGTTCAAAATGTTGATCCTAGAGCTTGTCCAGGCCTTAACTTCTCTGTGCATGGAAGGATTTTGAAATAGCTTGGCACATTTGTTCTCCTTGATGAGATGGTTTGTCGCATGCAAGACTCAAGTTCCCAGCTCAAAGGTCAAGGTCACAGTGACAGCTCAAAGGTTCAAAATGTTGATCCTAGAGCTTGTCCAGGCCATAACTTCTCTGTGCATGGAAGGATTTTGAAATAGCTTGGCACATTTGTTCACCTTGATGAGACAGTGTGTTGCATGCAAGACCCAGGTTCCCAGCTCAAAGCTCAAGGTCACAGTGCCAGCTCAACAGACCAAAATGTTGATTCTAGACCTTGTCTGGGCCATAACTTCTGTGTGCATGGAAGGATTTTGAAATACCTTGGCACATTTGTTTTCCTTGATGAGATGGTGTGTTCATGGTAGACCCAAGTTCCCAGCTCAAAGGTCAAGTTCACAATGACAGCTCAAAGGACCAAAATGTTGATTCTAGACCTTGTCTGGGCCATAACTTCTGTGTGCATGGAAGGATTTTGAAATACCTTGGCACATTTGTTTTCCTTGATGAGATGGTGTGTTCATGGTAGACCCAAGTTCCCAGCTCAAAGGTCAAGTTCACAATGACAGCTCAAAGGACCAAAATGTTGATTCTAGACCTTGTCTGGGCCATAACTTCTCTGTGCATGGTAGGATTTTGAAATAGCTTGGCACATTTGTTCTCCTTGATGAGATGGTTTGTGGAAGCAAGACTCAAGTTCCCAGCTCAAAGGTCAAGGTTACAATGACAGCTCAAAGGTTCAAAATGTTGATTCTAGAGCTTGTCCAGGCCATAACTTCTTTGTGCATGGAAGGATTTTGAAATACCTTGGCACATTTGTTCACCTTAATGAGACGTTATGTCACGTGCAAGACCCAAGTTTCCAGCTCAAAGGTCAAGGTCACAGTGCCAGGTCAAGGTTCCAAAATTTTGATGATAGACCATGTCCGGGCCGTAACTTCTCCCTGCATGGAAGGATTTTGAAATACCTTGGCACATTTGTTAACCTTGATGAGATTGTATGTTGCTTGCAAGACCCAGATTCCTAGCTCAGAGGTCACAGTCACAATGACAGCTCAAAGGTCCAAAATGTTTATGATAGACGTTGTTTGGGCCATTACTTCTCCATGCATAGAAGAATTTGAAAATACCATGATTTATTTGTTATGCTTCCTGAAAGAGACATCATATAGGCCTGCCTTGTCCTTCCATCATCATCTTTCCACAGTTTCCATTTCACTGTCCCATCCCAATAGGCAGCTTTCCATTGGCGGGCTCAACATACTGCCATTGGGCATTCTTGTTTTTTAACACCAAGTGTTGTATTAGAGACACTCATATAATGTTACTGGTTCTTAATTTTGAAAAGTTAAATCATATCAGCATGGTCACAAGGATAGTTAGATGTGGGTAGACCAAAAAATCTCAACCTATAGCATGCCTTTCAGTCCATCGTAAATCTACTTGATTTTTTTAGCTCACCTGTCACGTAGTGACAGAGTGAGCTTTTCTGATCACCTTTTGTCCGTCGTCAGTCGTCCGTCCGTCCACAATTAGTTTGTTAACACTCTAGTGGTCACATTTTTGCCTCAATTGTCATGAAACTTGGTCAGGATGTTTGTCTCATTAATATCTCGGACGAGTTCGAACATGGGTTATCAGGGTTGGAAAACTAGGTCACAGAGCCCAAATATAGAAAAACCTTGTTAACACTCTAGAGGCTACTTTTTCTGTCCAAATATCCTGGAAATTTGTCAAAAAGGTTGTATCGATGATTTCTAGCTCAAGTTCAAATATGGGTCATCTGGGTTCAAAAACTAGGTCACAGAGCCCAAAAATAGAAAAATCTTGTTTACACTCTAGAGGTTACATATTCAGCCCAAATAATCTGGAAATTTGTCAGAAAGGTTGCTTTGATGATTTCTAGGTCAAGTTCAAATATGGGTCATCTGGGGTCAAAAATTAGGACACAGAGCCAAAATATTGAAAAACCTTGTTAACACTCTAGAGGTAACATTTTTAGACCAAATAATCTGGAAGTTTGTCAGGAAAGTTGCTTCTATGATTTCTAGCTCAAGTTGAATATGGGTCATCTGGGTTCAAAAACTAGGTCACAGAGCCCAAAAATAGGAACATCTTGTTAACACTCTAGAGGTAACATTTTCAGCCCAAATAATCTGGAAATTTGTCAGAAAGGTTGCTTCAAAAATTTTTAGCACAAGTTCAAATATGGGTCATCTGGGTTCAAAAACTAGGTCACAGAGCCCAAAAATAGAAACATCTTGTTAACACTCTAGAGGTTACATTTTCAGCCAAAATAATCTGGAAATTTGTTAGAAAGGTTGCTTCAAGAATTTCTAGCACAAGTTCAAATATGGGTCATCTGGGTCCAAAAACTAGGTCACAGAGCCCAAAAATAGAAAAATCTTGTTAACACTCTAGAGGTTACATTTTCAGCCCAAATAATCTGGAAATTTGTCAGAAAGGTTGCCTTGAGGATTTCTAGATCAAGTTTGAATATGTGTCATCTGAGGTCACAAACTAGGTCACAGAGTCCAAATATGGAAAAACCTTGTTAACATTCTAGAGGTTACATTTTCAGCCCAAATAATCTGGAAATTTGTCAGAAAGGTTCTATCAATGATTTCTAGCTCAGTTTTGAATATAGGTTTTCTGGGGTCAAAAACTAGGTCACCGAGCCCGAAAGTAGAAAAACCTTGTTAATGCTCTAGAGGTTACATTTTTAGTCCAAATGTCCTTGAAATTTGTCAGAAAGGTCGTTCCATTGATTTCTAGCTCAGATTTGGATATGGGTCATCTGGGATCAAAAACAAGGTCACATGGTCCAAATATGTAAAAAACTTTTTAACACTCCAGAGGTTACATTTTCAGTCCAAATATCCTGGAAATTTGTCAGACAGGTTTTCTTGATGATTTCTAGCTCAAGTTGGAGTGTGGGTCATCTTGGGTCAAAAACTAGATCACAGAGCCCAAATATGGAAAAACCTTGTTAACACTCTAGAGGTAACATTTAAATTCCAAATAATCTGGAAATGTGTCAGAAAGCTTAATTCTATGGTTTCTAGGTCAAGTTTGAATATGGGTCATCTGGAGTTGAAACATCTAGGTCACAGAGCCCAAATATCAAAAAACTTTGTAAACACTCTAGAGGCTACATTATCAGTCCAAATGCCCTGGAAATTTGTCAGAAAGGTTGTTTTGATGATTTGTAGCTCAGATTTGGATATGGGTCATCTGGGGTCAAAAACTAGGTCACAGAGCCTAAATATCGAAAAATCTTGTTAACACTCTAGAGGCTACTTTTTCAGTTCAAATATCCTGGAAATTTGTCAGAGAGATTGTTTCGATAATTTCTAGCTCAAGTTCGAATATGGGACATCTAGGTTAAAAAACCAGGTCATAGAGCCCAAATATGGAAAAACCTTGTTAGCACTCTAGAGGTAACATTTTCAGTACAAATAACCTTGAAATTTGTCAAAGAGATTGTTTCAATAATTTCTAGGTCAAGTTCGAATATGGGTTGTCTAGGGTCAATTAACCAGGTCCATAGCAACTTTGTTAAAAGCAGTCATACTCAGGTGAGCGATACAGGGCCATCATGGCCCTGTTGTCTTATAAATAAATCTGATGATAAATCTGGGTGATAATCTCCAAAGGCAATACATGTTGACTAACAATCTGGCTAATTGGGATGAAATCACAGGCAAGTGAAACATCCTGGCCAATATTTAACGCTAATGGAATTTTAAGTGCATCAGGTTTTTAGATTTTAAAATTTAAGCGCATCTGCACCAATCCGCCATAAGTGCCTGAGGAAATCACTTAATACACTATAAAATATAATCTTTGAGAACTAAACTACTACAGTAATTTTTTTTACTTTTTTGTGAAACAGCCCATACCTTTTCTATTGTGAATATACGCGTTAAAGTTCAAATTTGAAAAATACCATTTTTTGATAATCGTGCTCCATGTAACTGAGCACATTATGTACGGTCATGAGCATCTACTTGACTGGAAGTTAAAGATAAAAGCCGTCATACAGTATTTCTGTAAGGCGAATTCGCGATCTCCAATGGCAATTATTTTCGATTAAATTCTTCAAAGTTTTGCCTGACTTTTAAGAGTTTTTACATCAATTTCATGAATAAACAATTTAAAATCAAATTGTTGATGGGAATTGTGAATTTTTCTTTATATTTTTGTGAAATCTTAGCATTTTTTTGGATTGCGAAAAGGTTGATATTTGGCGTCAAATTTTGGGTAAAAAAATCACTGGTCTAATTTGTTGCACATGCAGTAAATATTTTTCAATTTCATTGCTGTCGTTATTAAAAGTTATGCAAAATTATATATCAATTAAAATCAATTTCTTTGTAAATTTAATCACATCATTTATCTAAAAGCGCTCAAATATTTTATACTCTCTCTAGTAACCTTTGAGAGAAATCTAATGATTGCTTGGCTGCAAATGTGGTCGCAGAATAAGATGTCTAAAAATCTTCTGCTCCAGAAGCTGTGCTGCATATTCTATGTCATTAGATGCTCTGTTGCAGTTAGAAAATTCGCCACTATACTGGGTGATACCCTAAAGGGTTGAAGTCAGAAGGATTGGGATTATAAACCAAAAGTTGATAGAATTTTGTTTTCATTTTACCCCTGAACATAGGATCACAAAAAAATTTGGTTCACTATTCATAGAGGAGTGCAATTTGCCTGTCAGGGTCTGTAAAACCTGACTTTCTTACACCTATTTGATTGTAACTCATTACCTCCCTTTAATTGAAAGAACAAGTAATACTGTTGGTAGGTATACAGCATTTAGTTGGCTTCCTTTATGATGGAAGGGGCATCTGTCATTATAAACACTATATCACATACATGGACCACTGCCAGGCAATAAGAGACATCCTCTAATATGCAAATCTGCAACTTCCATACTGTTAAGCTAAAGCTGATTATTAGTTACTTATTTTCTCCATGTTTTTTCTGTTCTACTTCTTTAGTGTAGACATAATTGTTACATAGGTAAAGAGAATTGCTACATCAGGTGTCTTAGATGAGGAACAGTTTAAAATGTTGAAGGCATCCATTGATATCAGGAATGGAAATTAACTTTTTTTCGTCTGGTTGCCTGAGTGGGCTTAGTACTAGCTTTTGAGATTCAGGAGCCCACCAAATAATTTAGTGACCCACCATGCGAACTTGAAAAAAATACACGAAATCGAAATCAGACATTAAGGTTTTTGAGAAGAAGATTTTAAAAGTTTTTCAAGTACATTTCAGTGGTACAGGGTTTGCACAGTCTTAAAAAGTGCTTGAATTCAAGTCCCTTTCTAAAAAAGTGCTTAAGAACAAAATAAGTCCTTAAAAGTCCTTGAATTTGGTTGCTATCTGAAAAAGTGCTTAAGAACAAAATAAGTCCTTAAAAGTCCTTGACTTTGGTTGCTATCTTAAAAAGAGCTTAAAAGGTACTTAATTTTGTCTGAAAACATGCTTGAAAATGAATATATCATGGCAAAGGGTCCGGTAAAAAGTAGATAGGTTTCAACAAATGGTCTCATTTAGTACAAAAATAAAAATGTTTGCTTAACGTAACAGACGGGACGAATTGCACGTGGTTTGAACTAGTGTGTATTGAATGTCTGTATTAACCCTGTGGTAAATCTATTGGTTGCCTTGGCAAGCACGAGTGTGCATTTTGACATACCAACTTGAAAGTAAAGGCCAAGTTGGGATCATGGTCACATTACACCCATGTGAAATGCAATACCTACATTTCATGCCATTGTCGTCCTTAAAGAGCCATGGACGCTTATCATTTTCTATCCAATTTTCTTGGAATTCTAGCTTTCTTTTATTTTGATCATATTCGCGCAGGTATTTCCTTTTGACGGCAGCTGATTGGGGAGTTGTCTTGTCAGGCTTTTTTGTATCCTCCAAGAATTTCTTAGATGCAAAGAAAATCAATTGAAACAACTTGGAGTTGAAGTGTTAACACTTTACAAGGGCACTGCCATGTTAAACCACATACAATATAAAGGGCGTTACAATAGGCCGAAATATTTGTCGCTCATTTTTACTGGACCAGTGACAATTTGTCTGCAGAGGGATGTCAATATTGGAAAATCAATACTGGGTTATTGTTAAAGTTTTGCTTTCGCAAATGCTAGTTGCTGCGATGGACTGTCACTACCAACCTAAGAAATCCACTCACCCACATCGAAAAGTAGTTGCCTCGGGCGAGTGGACACCCGTTTATTTCCATCCCTGGATATTTTGTGCACCTAACTGAAAGTGGAATTCATCATCTTAACAAAGGGCTCTGTATGACAAGCAGTTCAAATAATAAAGTATTTCTCAGGTCAATGAAGATTGATATCTCCCTAGTGACTAGATGAACATTCAAGTTTTATACGCACGAAGGGGGCATATTTTGTTAAGGTCCAGGGTGTCCGTCTAGTACTCTTTGGCCCACAGTCTTTTACCTTCCTGTGATTATTGCCCACATTGAGCGGATGTCCCATATTGATTTTGGAGTCAGTAGGTCAAAGGTCAAGACCACAGTGACCTTAACATTGAAAATCATTTTCACCATGTAACTTGACTATCATTTGCTATAGAGATTTCAAACTTTATACAATGTATCATGACTGCACACATTGAGTGGATGACCCCTATACATTTTGGATTCAGTATATCAAAGGTCAGGGTCACGTAGACCTTAACATTGAAAATCATTTTCACCATGTAACTTGACTATCATTTGCTATAGAGATTTCAAACTTTATACAATGTATCATGACTGCACACATTGAGTGGATGACCCCTATACATTTTGGAGTCAGTATATCAAAGGTCAGGGTCACAGTGACCTAAATGTTTAGAATCATTGACACACTGTAACTCGAAAACCATTTGTCATATAGATTTCAAAATTCATATAATGGTTGCACACATTGAGTGAATGACCCCAGGGCCTTCCCCAGAGAATTTTCCAAGCGCAACTGTGAGGGGGTGGGTGCGGGAGGGGGTAATCCCCCTTCCCGCATGTCGAAAATTTTTTAATCCTTACAATGAAATGAATCATTTTGGGGTAAGTTTAATGGGAGTTTAAACAAACAAAAGGTGTTCAGTATTAACATATTTTTAACATCGTTCACCATCTTTAATAAATAATCATAAATAGGTGCATAATAATATAATCAAAAGGTCTACAAATTTTTCTGAGTATGAGTTTGGGACAACTGACCATGGCAAAACAGAGTTGTCCCAAAATCAGTTTTTGAGTGAGAATTATAAATAAATAGTTTTTTTTCTGTCATCATATTTAAAAAAAAAAAGAAACAAAAATATACATATACATGTATTCAGAAGGAAGGAAACCTTTATGGTCTTATGAAAACTTTCAACAGAAACTGCCTAGTATATTCAGTATGGACTTTTAGCAGTAATAAGTTGAAGTTGAACTGTGTACATCTTTTGAAGGCGATGAATGACAGCAATTTTCAAGAGGAAAAGAAACTTTCTCAATGACAAAGAAAAATAATTGGTACAAATGAACAAATCTTGACCATTCATCTTAATCAAAAAATTTAATTTTGTAAGGTTGCTGTGTCTCCAGGACACAGTTTTCTCTAAACAAAAAGTAAAAATACGTCGGGGTCGCGAAAACAGGTAACAAACGGATTATCCAAGATATTTTCACTTACATGGTGCCTATGGAATGTCAGAATTAATTTCAACATGGTTAGAAATCGACTGTTTATTAGAGTGGGCTGTGTTTTTGGACAGTTGGCCTATATTTCTGACTGTCAAAATGAGAGTTGTCCAGGGCAAAAATTTTGTTTACAGTCGGTTGTCCGAGAAAAATTGTCCCCAGCGTCGGACTATATAACTTATAATAGCTCAAACAACCAATTTTCAATCAAGAGCAATTAATGCCACGTGATCATTAAACATATTTCTTTAAATTACTTCTTCAAAATATGGCCCATTATTAGCTGTTACATGTTTATCCATACATCCTTTCATTACACGGGATTTATTGATCGATGGCTGCTGTGTATATTAAGTAACAATTCAGTGATACGCAGTCGTCTGCTGCTCTAAAAATTCAAGCGCCCCGCCTCTAAAATCAACGTGCAAGCCGAAATTCAAGCGCCCCGGTAACTTGGATCATGAAAATCAAGCGCCCCGCTGCCGGGGCGCTAAAACGGCCTGGGGAATGCCCTGGACCCCTATTGATTTTGGGATCAGTAAGTCAAAGGTCAAGGTCACAGTGACCTTAACATTGAAAACCATTTCTGCCATATAACTTGACAATCATTTGTTACAGAGACTTCAAACTTTATATCATGATTGCATACATTAAGTGGATGATCCCTATACATTTTGGGTTCAGTATGTTAAAGGTCATGGTCACAGTAACCTGAACGTTTAGAATCATTTACACTGTTACTCGACAATCATTTGTTGTAGAGACTTCAAAATTCATGTAATGTTTGCACATATTGAGTGAATGACCCCTATTTATTTTGGGGTCAGTAGGTCAAAGGTCAAGACCACAGTGACCTTAACATTGAAAACCATTTCCACCATGTAACTTGACAGTCATTTGTTATAGAGACTTCAAACTTTATACAATGTATCATGACTGCACACATTGAGTGGATGACCCCTATACATTTTGGGATCAGTATGTCAAAAGTCAGGGTCAGAGTGACCTAAATGTTTAGAATCATTTACACTCTGCAACTCAACAGCCATTTTTCTAAGAGACTTTAAAATTCATATAATGATTGTACACATTGAGTGAATGACCGCTATTGACTTTAGGGTCAGTAGGTCAAAGGTAAAAAAATTCAAAATTTAAAGCTAATCATTTAATTTTAAAGCCTTAGGTTTCCTCCCTTATATCACAACTGCATCATACTTAGAAAAAACACCCTTCGGACATATAATGCTCTACCCAGCAGTGTTCTTGTTATTTATGATGCCATTACAAGTGCTATATACCCATTGTAGAGAAGAGAATGGACATGATTCTGTATTTACCAGAAGCACATCATGAGTTAATTAAGCCCTCCCTGATCATTGTAAGTGAATATTCAGATTTATCATTTTCATACTAGTGAGGTAAATAATAATCCTGGTACATTCTCATCTGGTTTTCATTTCAAGACACGGTCAGCAAAATGAAAACACTGACTTCCAAATTGAGGATAAATATCACAAATATTGTAATTTAAGTTGAAGATGATCAATGTAATTTAAGTAGAAGATGAATTCCACTTTCAGTTAGGTGCACTTAGTTGTAAGATGAGGGAGAATTTTCTGTAAGACCATTTTAATTTCAGTAAATGTTGAACTAGTGAAGGAAGAGTCATAAATGTGATTTTAGAGATATCCACAAATGACCAAAGTAATTTTAGAAATGAACTGTTATGATCTTTCTATGCATGTTTTGTGGTTTGCACTGTCTTAACTATTTGGCTAATGAAGTGAAAGTTCATTTTCAGCTGCTACTTTTCATGTTCATATGACAGTTTCCTTGTTTCACTTACAGATATATCCTGCTGACAGTGGTCAACACTGTTATGGCATGATAGATTTCCTGTACAGTTAGAAATTTATAATCACTGACCATTATAATTCTTTTGATTTATTAACTGGAGGAAGATTTAAACATGTTAACTAATCTTCCTCATTGAGGTAATAGGCTTTCAGGAGTATTACATCAGATAGGAACAAGTAGCAAAGAAATATATGTTGGATAAATTATTTGTGACATACAAACTGATAGTTCAAAGGAATTAGATGCCTAACTACTTGAGGGGGTATATCTCTTGACATTGATTCTGGGGCATATCTTGAAGCAGAAGGATGATAGTAAGGATGAAAATATATTATAAGTAAGTGCTGCTGGTGAGGTGGGAGTGGGAGCAAATTTTAGTGATAGAACTCTATGGAGATTTGGAGGAATATTAATAAGCAGCATCTGCATGACAGTGTATTGCTTATTTTAACCAGAAGCTGTGTTGTTTCATATGTGTAAAGTCTGCAGAACGGAAAACTAAATATTAAGTCTAGAATATCCTTTAGTAAATATTGGCACAATTGGACTGCTTAGATTGACTTCTGTTATGCAAAAAAGACATCATTATATTAAGTTAATTAATCATTAATTATAGTTTATAATCAAGTATAAATTCTAATTACACTTTTTGACAGCTGTATGTATTCACTGGCAAAAAAAGCAGTTCAAACATAAAAAAAAATGCTAATTTGATGCTTATCTTTTTCCAGTAGAAAATTGTTATAGTTTAATTGGCAAACTCAACAAAACTTGAAAATGCCAAGTACCATGTTGTTCTTGCAGTTATCAAAAATCCATATATCTTCCCACTGATGAGGTATGCTTTCAACTGTTCTGACAGCTCATGTGGAACCTGAAAATTGACCATTGTCATGACAGACTGTGAAATGTATGAGTAATCTATGGGCTGTAGTATGGAAATAATAATGAGCGCAAAGTATGAATGAGGTAGACTGTTTGTTTGGTAAATGAGAAAAGTATGGTCAAAATTCCTACTTTTAGCACTCATGTATAACAGTAATTGATTTAAAGCTTTCTCTAGACACTGATGGGCCAGTGATAGCTCTGTTTAAATTGTTTCCTGTGCTAGCATGCAGATTTGAGCGTTAGATTATTGGGTACTTATGGTCTCTTATATATTTAGCTTTCATCTGAAGAATTGTTTAAGTTGAGTCTTTGAAAGGAACTTATGAAAGAAATGGAAGTTGAAGAAGTGGTAAATGACTCAAAATCATTGACTTGTTAACCACCAAATTACATGCTGAAATAAGCATCATGACTTTGAACCATGCCACTGACAATTGGCCTTCGATTTGAAAATTAACAGCTCACAAAGAAACAAGGTCTTGAGCTAGAAGTACTAGTTCATAAGGGTGATAAGGTGAATTGTCTATGTACTGAAATCCAGTGCCCCACTGAGTCCTGTTAGAGGGCATTAACAAACTGTTCTTTTAGGAGGGCATTTCATAAAAAACAAAACAAAATCTGTGAACTTGTCACAAAAGAACTTCCAGTTCTGCTTTTGTTCATTGTTCTTATTCTGACTGGTTGTTAAATATAACAGTTTAAATGTTAATGAATTTATAGTGTATTCTTTGGTTCCATTAATTCTTCTGGCTCAGAATGAACAGTGCAATTCAACAAAAATGCAATGCTATAAAAGATATATCAAGTCTGTTGCTCATTCTAAGAACTGTCTGTGTTTGTAAGAAACTGGTACTAGCTGCAACTTGATACTCTTGTAAAAATGGCATTATATACTGTATACTGATCAACACAGACAGCAGTGTTGGTATTATAATCATACTGTCTTTCATACTGTATTGTGTTGTTGCTTGTTTTCATAAACATCTTTCTCTAGTGATTTATGAGTTTTGTTGAGGTTGTTAGCTTGCAGAAAACATTTCCATGTAATTGTAGTAATGTCAGAATGAGGAAATGTTTGTACATCTTGTACGGTTGTGTGCTGAATGGTTGCCCAACAGTTAAAGTCTTGCCACCTTGGTCTTCACAGGATGTGTTGTCTTGTCTTAACTGAGGATGGCAAGAACCTGCGTTTATTGAGGTCGAGAATTTTATCTTGCTGAGGGCTTGTCTTTAAAATTTCCCAGGAATGTTTGAGTCATTAATATAGTTAATGGATGTCTAACATATAACCAAGGTGCTGTCAGGCACTGAGTGTTACTTTGAATCTGAAAGAGGACTTTGAAGGTCACAGACATAAAACATAGTCTTCAGACTTAAGGCATTTGTACTACTTGGCCTTTAACTTAAGATAGAATTTGTTAGTTTGTACTGCAGATTTGTTTTTGTTTTTTATGGGTTTTTTTCTTTTATTAGAGACATGAAGGGCATTTGGCTAACTTTTTATCCCTGGCCTGTTTTCTAGACTGACCTTTCAGCTCAGAGCATCATTGTTTCACCACAGCATGTAAGCTTGCTTGTGACCTTGCTAAGTGAATTTTCAAGGGTGACCTGTACTTGCATGATCAAAACATTAAATTTTAATTTGGTAAGAAAGATGAATGTTTACAGTAGGTATTTGATTGATGACTTAATTTTCTTATTGTATAATATAATGTGTAGACTTGTGACTTTATTCTCCGGTTGTTGTTTTTTCCCTGCACACAAAATTTGTTTGTTAATGGCATAAAATAATAGGAAGTTTTTGGTTATTTTTCCAGGACATACTTAAAGCTTTGAGTCTGTAAAAGTACAGTTGTTTAAATGTTTCAAAGTGCAGTGCGGTATTTTTCACCTTGAAATTTTTGTTTGTAATATATTATAATTAAGCAGGAAATAGATTACTTCAATACCTATGAAAGTAGCAAGTTTTTCCTTCTATATTTTCAGATGTATATAACAAGTGTGCTGTGGAGAAATCTTTATGAAAACAAAGCAATAAGGTAAGAATTAATTCTCTTTAAAATTGCCTGAAATATTTAAAGGGATGAGAATGCAAAGATTCTTTATTTGGAAGAAGCAAACAAACAAAAAGTTTGATTCATATCAAGGTGATGTAAGCATCAACACATTGTGGCCTAAAATTGCCTCTGTGGTTTAGTAAGGTCAGGGTTTCTTAATTTTTACATATTTGTAACTTTCCACTGACGCAGTGTTGCCAAAGACAATGCATTCATGTGTGAATAATTATGCAGTATTTCTCATTGAGGAGTAGGATTTAGCACAGGGTGTAAGATGCTTAACTAAAATACTGCTATATGGTTGAGGGACTTTGAACAGAACCAAACCTTGGAAACTTGATTTCTTCTGTCATATGAACTGTCTTTCAAGCATAGAGAGAAAATTGAAAAGAACTCGTTGATTTGTGACCATCGTTCTTGGAATTCTTCCTGCTTTACTTCAAGTTAATGGATGGTTTGGCAGAGTGTGGCCATTTTGAGAAGCTGATTCAAATGAAGTGGAGTTGCCGGGTTAATTCCAAGCTTTCTTTAACTACTCTAAATGATTAGACTATTGATGGGATGATTATAGACAAGGTATTATTTTATTGTCAACAAAAACTCCCACTTTTTAGTTCATTCTTTGCATTAATATGTTTGAGGAAAGTTCAGGCATTTCTCAGTCTAGTTTTATTGACATTTATGGTCTTCGAGATAGATCTGTATTATATTTTGGCAAGAAAGTGCACACATTTTAAAGAAATAAAGAAATATTCATATCATAAAATAAATATTTGAAATACATGAGATAACTTCAGTTTTAATAATAATCTGTTGAATTCCTTTACCAAAGCAGTTTAAATTTTCAAGATAATTGCAAAATTGCCTTTCAAGTCAGAAGTTGCAGTAGACTTTCTTAAACAATTTTATTTCTACAGAGTAATTGTTTTTCAGAGAAACCTGAGTAGAGATTTTAAAATGATAGGTGCAGTATAAGTGCAACACTTTGTTTGAATTTGAGGTAAATTCTGCCAGGTTGTATTTCCTGTTCAGTTTTGAAAGACATAATACAGCCCTGTAGTCTCACCTAGGGAACTTTGCAGGTTGCTTATAAACAGGAACATTCCTGTGTGCTCATTTGATGTGATAATTTTTTGTGGAAAAAAGGGAGAGAAAAAAGTTGCCAAGTTGCATGAGATAATAGGACTGGCACTGATTTATGATTTAAACATTTTTACCCATCATGTCAGACAACATGCTTTTTTCCTGTCTTGCTAATGAGCAGTTGTTTGTAACCACATTGTTTTAAAATAAATATTCATGGAATTTTAGAATGCACCTCATGATCAGGATTATTGCTAGAAGTAACTTATTATATGAAAGCACTTTTAAAACTTTTTGATCTGTCCAAAAATGTCAAGAACACATTATAAGGAAATGACTAGAGGAAATCTGTATTTAGTTTGACTGTTCCTAAGACATAAGCATTAATTAGCTGTAGGAAAATGCTGTTCTAAGTAATTCATAAAAAGTTAAAATTCTGAGATATATTCCATTGATATATAATGGTCTTTAACAAATATGCTTTAGGTAGAATACAAATGTTTGCTGTTCAGTTTTTTTTTTCAGATCTCACAAATTCTAAATTTATCTTTATTGTTTAAATGAACTGGTATTTTTTCTTTTTTTTTTGCCAAAAATTGACAAGTTCTGGTGAACTACAAAGATAAATGGAAGGGAAGGTAAATTCCAGTATTCAGCCCTCTCTGTATTTTCTCGGAAATTCAAAAGAAACAAAAATAATTTGTATGTAGATCAGCATATAAAACACAACAAACAACCTGTAACATTGCAAATCACACACAATTAGCTAAACAATTAAGCCTATATTTTGGAGGTATAACATGCAAGAATGTTTAATGTCTTGAACGAACTTGCACTGAAATCTGCAGACTTCAAAAGAATTCTGTCAAGAAATTATGTCACTTTAAACATATACAAGTTTCTTCTAAGCAAATAGTTGCCAAATGTTGGCAGGAGGAAATTTTTTCTGTTATTTACTGAACCATCTTCTGTATTAGTAACAAGAAATATTGGGTGGTCGTTTCAGTAAGGCAATTTTGTCTGTGACCATGCTTTTGTAGAGTATGTGCGTGTTTGTGTGCGTACACATCATAATCTGTGATGTTCTTCTGACAGTACATTCAGGTAGGTTTGTCCAAGTAAATTTTGATCAGTTTTATGGCCAAACAATTCTCAAAATAATATGTTGTTGTTTTTTTTCAAATGCAAAAATGGCTCTCTGTGGCCGGAATGAAATTTACATCAGAACTGTAGATCTAGTCTTTTAGGCATAGATATGTAATTGTGAACATTTATGAGAGCTGTGATTCTCTTGACTTTGTTTTTATGGTATTTAAATATCTGTTTTATAATTAAGAGAGAAAAGGGAGTTTTTCCATAGTCATTCAACTTAGATAATAATGGTTACTTAACAAAATAAACTAATAACTACAAACTTCAAAAAAAAATTTATAAAAGCTAAAAATGTTTGTTCTTAACTATCACAAAATTTTATGTACAGATCATTAGCATTGCTTAAAACATCATAGCATCTGCAGGGCTTTCTTGATATCATCTGGGTAATGGTATATTCAGTTCCTATTTTGGTATGTTGTTTATTCTTTATAAGATGTGAAACATTGCCAGTAATGTGTTTTTAAAAAGATTTTCAAAGACGAAGGGTTTGAGAAATGAAAAAATCTTATCAGTTTAGAGGGAAAATAGCTTTTACAGACATTACATGTTCATGGACTGTTTTTACAAGTTCCATTTACCTCAAGGTGTATTCTATGAGCCATATTTACAGACATTGGTTGCCAAATTTGCAATCACCTTGTCGTAATTGAAAAACCATAAATTGGAACTTTTCATCAGGCTAGAATAATGTAATTATGCTTTGGATTAAAAGCCTAGCTGTTAATCTATTATTTCATAAGCGGCAATAATAGAAAAATAACTTGTATTCATTGTTTTCCATTATGACCAGGAGTGTTTGTATTTCTCTCTTGCTTGTTGCCTGCTGAGTTTTCATTAAAAAATTGTTAACAGGTTGTAAAGGCACCTATCTGGCATAAATGTGATTGTTTTTAAGATTTGACTGTATTTTTTCTGATAGACAATTGTTTTTATTATTTGGCAATAGGGTGCAAGAGTTTGCAAAAGAAAAAAAACCTTGGAGATTTGCTTCAGTTTGATGTTACTAAGTGCAAGTTCATGTCATTGAGTAAATGAAGATTGTGGGAGGAATAGATCAGTCAAAGGGCAGAAAGTATTTGAAGAGTTACAAAGGTAACTTGACATAACTACATCTCAAATTTATTCTTGCTGTCAGAAATGCAGCTGTTTAAGAATCTTGTGGTAAAAAACAGTAGCCGACGTCAAAACAAAGTCAGCACTCCGACTTGTACATTGAAATGCATAATGTTGTTACTTCAAGATTTTGCAAGTAAATTCAATCTTATCGAAAAGCTTTTATTTGAATGAATGAACCTTTTGAAAAATTTTAACTTTTTTCAAAATTTTGCTTCATTTTAACTGTACAGCTGTTTTTAAATTGTCAGTTAAGTGTTTTAAAAGATTTACCTGATTAGTTTACTTTTTAGAGAAATTATATGTAACCACTTTCAGATGCAGCACACACTTCCATTGAAATAGCAATTATATATTCGTTCTAACCGATTTCTGGAATTTAAATGTTACCTGTGGTTTTTTGTAGTAGATTGTATTGATTAGTAGTATTTTAGTGGTTGAACGGTGCATCTCTTGGAGTCAGAACAGGGCAATACAGAAGTGTAGGAGTAGATAAATTGAACAGCTGGTAGAAATCATCAGATAAATATTCTGTAAGTGCCATGGCAATAATTATAATTCTAGAGGACATTTCAAGGTGACAGAAAAAAATCTCCAAATTGAGGAGTCCCTTGTTGGTTCAAGTAAAGAAACACAAAATCTGCATTTTGTAGATTCATAGGTTGCCTGTACTGAAAATTTCTCAGTCTTTGATGTTAATTTGTCATTGTGAGTTATTGTAATGGAAGTAAAAAAGCAGCTTGTAAATTAAATGCTCCCCTTCACTGACTGGCAATTATGCTCTAGATTTGTTCTGCTGTGGCAATAGAAACAGAAGTAAATGCCAGGTCTCGTTTAAACTTCACAGAAAAAAAAGTTCAACACAAACTTTGATTGTTGATTAAAATTTTGTAAAAAGCCTTCTATAAATTTCTGCCTCTTAGGCATGCAGTAGAGATACCGTGAAGTCTTAGAAGCTGTGTGCAAGATGACACAGTGAAGACATGCCTGGAGTTCAGTTTGAGTGTATTGCCAGAAGAGGCGCCAAAAGTTTGATTCTTAGGTAACCCTAGATTTGAATTGAGAGCTTAATAATGCCTACAAGTTCTAAAATTGGACAATCATGTCCATTGTCATGTGTATGTATATCAAAATATGAACGTTCTTAGAATTTCAAAATACTTTCAGAGAAGGGCAGTCTTAAGAAAGTGTTCTTGTTTCTTCTGAACAATACATTAGTCTTACATTATCAAATTGCAGATGCTCTTGCAGCTATTAATAACATGATGAAAGCCCCATTTGTTTACAATGTATACACCATGATATTTTATGGGCCTTAACCTTTGTCTTTAGTTGCAGGCTGCAACTTTGGAAAACAAAAAGCATCTTTGATGTTAGAAAATCTGAGCCACAGTAACCACATATATGTAAGATCTAGTGCAGAATAATTGTATCTTCAGAATAAAGTTAAGAGAAGATAAGATAGTTTTGCCTACAGCCCCATCTATTTATTCTTGGGATCCAGCAGAAATGCACTTTTTTTCAAGTAGGTGCACAAAAAAGGTGCATCTGTCGGCTGGAATGGAAGTTATTCCATGGGTGAAAATATCTGGGTGCAGTTAGATAAATATTGCTTTCAATTTGCTGGTTTATCAGAAGACTTTGTTTATCAGCTTGATCCTATCTATATGGCCTATCATACATTTCTACTACTGGATCATGTATGATTAGAAAGCAATCAAGCCCCACCATTCCTTGATACTTGAAATAAAACCAGATTCATTTATCCTTTGAAAATGTAAGCTTTTTTGTGAAATGCTTTTCTCTGTGATGCTGGACCGATACTTCTTACCAACTATTATGATTTTGCGGCATTATGTTTTGATACAGGTGATGGGGGGAAATGTTTTCATATTTGCGTTTCAGTTAAACATTTAAATAGTTTCTTCAGTTTGAAAGCATATGGTTTATCATTCTGAGAAATTCTTAAGAGCTAGGTGGTGTAATTTAGGATTTTTAGCTTAGAATGCTCAGTCTATCAGTATATGACGGGTTTTGAATTTCTTACTTTTGAAGCACTAAAATTGATTTAAACAGGATTTTTAGAGGTATTTATAGCATTTTTTAAATGGAACTGTTACTGCATTTAAAGTGTTGAATGATGCGTGATTTATCTGGATGAGATAAAAACTTTGAAAATGGCATAAAAAGTGCGAAAGTATGTGGTTTCTGGTTAGAAATGATGATTGGAACATTTCAGTAGAAATTGCTACAAGGTATAACAGTGCTTAATGTTAATGCAAAAGGTACATAGGCATGTTATGGATGTTGGAAGATATCTATTCTGCAGATTTAGAGAGATGATATTGTGTGTATTGTTAAGAGATGGAATACCTCAGATAGAACTAATACCATTACCTATGTAGTTACCTGTGAGGGAGTTTTTGGGGGAGAGAAAACAACTAGTGACAGGAGGTATTAATCTACAAAATCTGTAGAAAGGTAAACTGCTGACTTGTGGATTATTGGTTGATTGCTGGGTACTGGTGATCTCCATCAGCTGATGGTACCGAACTAGAATGTTGTGGTTGGTGGGGGTGGCTTCTTCTTATGCTGTCGACAATTGTTGACGATGCCGCTGTTTGGGATTACATCAGTCGAATCTTGATTACTATGGAGCATTGTAAACAGACTTGATAATGGAGGGTTTAGATGTTTATAAATTAATGTATGGATTTGTTTGAAAGATGTTTTGAGTTAAAAGAAGGGGGAATGTGAGTAAGGGATCAATGACATAAGACTTGGACCAAGAATAATTTAATTAATTTATAGATGTATCAATTTATTTGGATTTAATAAGTATTCAAGAGTATACAGTATTTGTGTAAGAGAGGAATCAAAGCTTTATAGAAAGACGCATGAAGTTTATTTAAATAAAAAAACGATGGATTTTAAGTAAGGATTTTGTAGTTGATACACCTGTAAATGGAATTTAAAGAAATGAGTTGATGATTTGCATCATTCACTAGTTTGTCAGTGCTATAAAAATCAGAGGTTTGGATTACTTTATTCCTTTTCGCCCTGGATCCAAAAACGCTTCAGAATAGGGACGGAAACAGGACAGCGCCCTGTCTCAGTCCTTGGTGACCGCCAAACAGACATGGCCTGTCTCGTACAGAATGGAACAACTTCAAATGGTAAGTCATGGTCTCAGATTGCAGTGGACAACTACAAATGTTTCATAAAGATCTGCTGCATATTATCAAACCATGTCATAGTTTTGTCCTTTAAACATATTAATTTATCTAAATTCAGGGTAGTGACTATCCACCAATTACTGACAGTGACATTGACTGAAGGCATCAAATCATTTGCTGTGAATTGTTTTAGAAACAGGTGTATCAGTTTGTTCATACTTGGAATTTATAACACCCTTTTGGCAGAATTTTCATTTCTAATTCAGAAAGCTTACTGATTTAATAGGAGTTAGACAAGTTAAAGAGAAAATATTTCTTAATGAGAACATGCCAAATGAATAGGTGGTTGGTTTGGCCTAAGTGAGATATGGGCCTCCTACTGGGCCCCAACAAATAATGGCATTAAGGGTATATGGTGCAATTGCTGTTTGTATATGGTGTAAGCCTTTTTGAAGCTCTTTAAATCTATGTTTAAGGCTGTCTTTGTAGATTTTCTTTGTTGTTATTTTTGTACAGAATTCATTGGGAAAAACACCAGGTTGTATATTTATACTATGGTGTTATCTGCTGTTATATCATCAAGGTGTTTTTGTCAGTTATTTTTGTAGCTTTGATACCAGACTTTATAAACTGTGTATTTTTGTCAGGAATGTTCCATCAGATGTTAGGAAAATATGATCCAAGACAGAAGAACTTTAGAGTATGTAAATCAAGCAGTATGGGGTATCTGTTAGGCAATACTCTACATATTACCAGCCGTTTTTCTTCATTCCAGTATTTTCCTCTATCTCTGTGAAAAAATCTTGAAGAGTGGTTGCATTATAAATGAAGAAATTTTGAAATGCACAAGTCTGTGGCATTTTCTTGCAGTTTCCAATTTATACATAACATTTCCTTAGAAGATTGGTATTTTGTGAAGGTCTGTTTTTCATCAGTATCATTAGCTTTTTTGGAGTAATAAAGACTTATGTGTGCTCTGTTTGTCTGAATGCTGTTCTAGAGAGAAAGCATTAAACCTGTTATATTGCAATGGCTTTATTGGTCAAGATTTTCTTTCTTTTTAATCCGTGAGTTTATACATTTTCCATAAAATACTGAAAGCAAGTGGAAACTTAATTTTAAGAATTCTAAACAGTTTTAGTTAGAGTTAGTGAATGAAAAGAAGACCTGAGTGGTATAGAAAAAAGTACTTACTTTAGTCTTAAGGTGATGTGAACCATTTTGTGGATGAAATACCTCCTTTAGTGGGAGTGTTTGGACCAAAGCAGAACCCTCGACCTCTCAAATGTCACTTTATTTTTTATTACTCAGCTTTGCAGTGTTACGAGCACTTTGATATATCCGAGTCATGTTTGTATACTCATCTGAAATTCTTTTTTGAATAAATGTTGAGAGCAGTATAAGTTGAATAATAAGCTGGGTTTTGTTTAAATGAGAAGATTGGTACTGGTTTTCTTGTGTAAATTTGTACAGATGTAGACTCATGACCTCTCCTAATGTGTTCCAGAATTTTATTCAGACTGAATTTTAGGATGTTTTCCATAATAAATTGCACCTCTTGCTGCACCTTAGAACATTTCGCAGTTGTCAATTTGACATGGCAGTTTTTCTCATCATTATCACTGATAAGATTTCAGTTTACTACCAGCTGCAACCTTTCACCAAAGACATATCTATATCTAGTTTGATTTGTCAATTTTTTTTTTTTCTCAGGTTTTTTTTTTCTCATTTTGAATTAACAGTATTGGGTGATTGTTTGAACTTGCAGTGTTACCTGGTTATCATCATTGACAGGAATAATCTAGGGAAAAGGCATGAACAAATGCACAATTCAGTGCAAAACAAACCCAGTCTGATAGATCCCTACACTTTGATATTAGGAAGCCAGTTTATCCACTGTAATGCCTTTCTTTCAAGAAGTTAAAGGCCATAATCTTAGATTGCTTTTAATGAATCGTTTTTCTAATGGAATTACTTTTGTAAAGGTCCACATGAATTAGACCATGTAATATCATAGCTGAACTGGCATTTAGTCTCCCATTATTGTAGACAACATTTTAGTCGTCTTTCTTTTGTGACTGAGAATCTTCTCATACATCTCAATAAGCCACAGAGTGCCTGTAAGGCCAAGTGGTCTAGTTTATCCTTGTATTTACTCCAAACTGGTGTATAAATAAACAGAAACCTGAAATGCTAGCAGTCTGTTTGGACATCTGGCAGAATATATTCTCTCCCCTGGCCCCCCTGTTTCTATTCGTTCTCTTTAATTATCTCTTTCCATGTCACCTTGTACAAGATATTCATATTCTTCCCTAAGCTTGGCTATTTTATATTCTGGTAAGAGTCAGTGAAACTTAAAACAAGTATTCTCGATTTTGTAAAATTTTTATGAAGGCATGTTCTTTTTGTGAATCTTGCAATGAAAACCTGATCTTTAAGTGTCGTTTCAATCTGATTGACACTTGGGTTAGTTTCCCTAAATGTTAAATATTCACAGTTACCTTCTAGAGCAAGTTGTATTTATGGAAACAGTAGGTGCTAATTTTAAAAGCATTCATATGACTGAGGAGTGTTCGTTAATAAAGCTCCATATTGTATCTGCAACATGGAACCCTTTCATTCAAAACTGAGATGGTGTTTCACTCAAAAAGACGTGATCGACTGTCAAACAGACACCAATGAAGATAGGAAAAAGCTTAAAGTTACAGATGAAACTGAATAGTACAGCTGTTGCATGATTCTCTGAAATGACATCCATAGCAGATCATTCATAATTTTCATGAAATTGAATATTTATTTATTTATTTATTTTTCTATTAATTTTTATTATTTGTTTGTCTTACATTTCTACTAAAAATATTGATTGGACTAAAGAATGTTTTCATGGTATATTGTAATTTTGTTCAATCATGATTTGTTTCCATGACATTTCCCCTCTGTATTTCTGCATCGGAACCTGTTTAGTGGTGCAGGTAAAAGAAGTATTTTGTTGATATGTTTATTGCTGATACATTCAGAAAAATGCTTCCAGAATGGTTTAGGAGAGGTCAGTGCCTCAGTAATGTACTTTCCATATTGCCCTAGAATAAATAAAACTTGTGTGTCCTAAGTTTTGGTACAGTTAGCAAAAACAATGTGATATCAACTGTAAAACAAAATGCAAAAATTAGCACAACACAAAATGATAAAGGCTTCAAATTTACATTAATTTATGTTCCAGCATTTTGCATACAAACTTTTCTTCAAGCAACATATATCTTTTCCAACAAAAAAGGCAATAAAAAAATTATGCTTTTGCAGCTGATGATAATGTGTTGCTCTTATTCAGTGGGAGCAATATATCTGTTCTTTTAAAGATACCAGCTTTTTTTTCTTGAAATTGTTTCAAATTACAAGAAGATTATGATGGTCTGTTTTGTTTTCCACAAATTTTTCACATATGTTCCTTTCATTACATGAATATTTAGCCTGGATTAATCATTACAGTGCTCCAGTAATCACTTCAAAGCATCTTGCCAATCATTCTGTAATGGCTGTGTTAATAATTGCTGAGTAAATGCTTTGTTTGTAAAAAGACTACATGCCTATTCTGTAAATGCTCTATCATGCAACCCTTTACCATAACCTTTCTTGTGGTGGTCTCGGTGAAGGTGTGTCCCCCTTGATAAGTTCAAAGCTGGTTTCAGTATTGGGACACATGGTTATTCTTGCATGTTCTTAGAGCATTAGGGTTGCCTGTCGCCCAGTTGGTAATTAAAAAATTACAACTGCCTCAGATTAATCATACTGTTAATGTCTGTTTGCTATGAGTAATAAATATATAGGGAATTGAAGTTGTTAGAGAAAAGATACTGTTTAGGATTAATTGTACCAAGTTTCCTTGTTTTAGAAATCCTTTATTAATTATCAAGTCGAATGGACTTTTAAATGTTCTTTCCCTGAAGAACACAGATGTTCACGATCAAACCAGTGGAAGTTAATGAACAGAAGATGTTTGTGAACAAACCAGTAGCAGTCATTACTTCACATACTTTCATGAGCAAGAGTAGTGGTCATAAAAACAGAACTTCATGAACAAACCAGTAACAGTCATGAATCACAGATGTTCATGAACAAATATTTAGCAGTCATAAATCACAGAATGATGTTCATGAACAAACCTATAGCAGTCATGAATCACAATTGCTCCTGAAGAAACCAGTTAAAATTATGAATGACAGATGTTCGTGAACAAATTTACAGCACTGATGAATTACAGATGTTTAACAATTAACGATCACAGATGATCATGAACAAACAAGTAGTGATTGTAAAATACAGATGTTCATGAACAAACAAGTAAAATCATTAACCACAGATGTTCAAACCTCTAGCAGTTATGAATTACATTTGTTCATGAAGAAACAAGAAACAGTCATCAGAGATGTTCATGAACAAACCTTTAGCATCCATGAATCGCAGATGTTCATGAACATCATGAATCACAGATGCTCATGAATGCAAAGAAACCAGCTGAGAAATAGTCATGAATCACAGATGTTCATGAACTAACCTATAGTGATCCTGAAGCACAGACTGATGCTGATAAGATTATAAGAATGATAATTATATATTGAACTCTGTTTTTAGATTTTGAGTTCTTGTAAGATTGTTGAAAGATCTTGTTTCTTCTGTAACTAATACTACAAGCATCACCAGCTGCCACCTATTTCTTCCATAAATTCTGTAACTGGAAAAGTCTCTTAAACCGTACTACAGTGTTTAGATTCGTTTATAAATTAAAAATTTTCCACAAATTCTTCAGTATGTTTTGAACATTAATTTTGAAGATGTTTAAAGTTTTTTCATTATTTAGCAGAAATTAATAAGCTAAAGGTAACTGAAATACATAAATTACTTCTGCGGTGTGATAAATTTTTCCCAAAAAAATTAAGTTCTTCAATTTTATAACTTCCCTTTAAACAGAGTTTATTGCATCCTTATAAAATATGAAGAATTTATGAGGTTACTTAAAAGTAAGTTTCATAAGGTTTTAATAAGATTACATTGTTTTCTTATTTCAGGAGAAGAATTTATTCAATTTGAACAGCTCAATTTTATAGCTTCTTAAACCATACAGTGCAGGAAATATGACTAATTAATTAAGGCAGACTTTGTAGAAACAGCAATTATCTAATTAATAGTTACAAAATATGTCATTCTGTGTACTTAAAGATGACCCTTTTTATGTTAACAAACATAATTGTGATGTTACATGACAAAATCAACTTTCTGGTCAACTTGACGTCATTGAGTAAATGACATCAAAGTTGATGTAATATATAAATTAACAATTTCTGCTAAAACACATGTTTTCTTCTTTCTCTGAATTACCATTTAGTGGTGTTTTTGAAAAAATGAGAGTAAAGTCTTTGAAGGTTACTCAGGGATTTCCCCAGGAATTTTTTTAAGCGCTAATTATCCAGACAGGGGTGGGTACGGGAGGGGGTATCCCTGTTCAGCATGTCGAAATCTCTTGTAATTTTTGGTTTAAAATGCAGCTCTGATGGCTGAATCACATCACTAATACTACTCACAACAACAAAACATACTTTACTTTCACTCACAGTTACGTCACTATCAATAATATGAGTCTCTTGGTTAGACAGTATGCAGAGTTTAGACTTTGTATGATAATTTTTACTTAAATAGATATAATCAAATCATGGACACTTATCTTAATAAATCAATTGAATGTTGTCAGTTTGCCTTGTAAACAGTCTCCAAGACATCGTTTTCTATAAATATTAAAGTACGACGGGGTCGCGAAAATATATGACAAACGGAATTTATCCGAGATTTTTACGCGCTGCTTCTCGTTTAGTGAACTAATTATTTGCTGAAACTGGTTGCTTTCATTTGTTAAGCTTGTCATAACTGTACTTGACTTTTTCTTTAAATTAAATCCAATAATTAACACAAAAATACCGTAAAGAATTTTGGCCATTTATGGTACCTTGCTTGAAAGGTAATGGTAACATTGGTAAAGATTTGAATTTTAACCTTTTGCCTTTGAAATTAAGAATTCAATCAATTTAAAAAGACATTTACTTGCTTGAAGTTTTTTTTTAATTTATGCGATACCGATATAGATGTACGAAATATAATCAATTTCCATAGTAAAATGTAACTACAGTTGTGATTGGTTGATGTTTTCTCACTTGCTGTCAGTTCTGTATTAGGGCGGAGCTTATCGTGTGTATAATGTGTAATGTGTGTATTTTTATGCCATCTATCAAAACATGTTACGGCATCATGAAACAGCAGTGTATTCGCCCGGGGCAATAATCTCCACAGGCAATACATGTGGACTATCTTAATCCAGCTAATTGGGATGAAATTACAGGCAAGTGAAAGGAACATCCTGGCCAATTTTTAAGCGCTAATGGAATTTTAAGCACATTGGATTTTTGGATTTCAAAATTTAAGCGCATCGGCACCGATGCGCTAAAAGCGGCTGGGGAAATCCCTGGGTTACTGAAACATTATAAGTTATGGATCACAGAACAATATCATCATGTAACTATATCAAATGTTGCAGGTTAAGTGGTATGAAGTCCATGATGTGAAAATGATTAATAGAAATGTTATATATGCATTGTTTACTCCACTCAATGTTTAGATCATTTTGCATTCAAACGTTCGAATAACTCATAGTTAATAATTACATGGAGTTTTCACCAAACTTCTCGACCAAACTCCACCCAGCGGTTACTTCCCATTCTGTACAATAATCTCTACCAGCAGGCATGTCACATGATGATGGTCAAAAATAAATAAACAAAATATTAAACTTTTTTTCAGTTTAATTACATCCATGCATAAATCGATGCAATTCCAATTATAACTGAACCAAAAAAAAAAAAAAAAAGAGAAAAATAATTTCTGAAATCAAGTTAAGGTATTCCAACAAATAAAGGGAAAATGACTACCAGGAGATTGCTTCTCGATATTATCTCAATAAGATTCGAGCGTTTCCAATTCATTGACACAAAGTGTATTTCTCAGTATCAGATATCCATATTGGATAAATCCCCATTCGATTTAAAGTTATTTGTAAAGGTCGAAAAAATAAAGAAATTGAGACCAAGCAAAGGTATGGAAAGTGTCATTGACATTTTGACTGATTATTAGCGATACAGATGTGAACTGTTAAAGAATTTGTGAGAGAATAAAACAACCAAAAAATCTGGCTAGTATAAAGTAAAAGCAGAGTTAGTGCCAATAACTGACTGACATGTTTGTGTTTTTAGTTTATTCCTGTAACATTATCATTCTGTCTTCAAGTTTGACCCTAAACTCGACACTGACACAGACAGACCAGTACCTTTTTGTCTTACCCATTGTAGCTGACACTTGCTTAAAGCACTGGCCACCAACATTAGACAAAGCATGTTTACGGTCGTTTGACCAGAGGTGTTAAAGCAACAAGGTGTGAATTCACCTTTCTTACTTCTTCAACACTTCATGATTACATTTATTTATGAAAACAAAATATGTAAAGTTTTTTACTAACATTCGAATGCCAAAAATACATTTGAACATTCGGCATTGGGTCCGAACTTTCAAACGTTCACTTAAATCCCTAATAGATTTCATTGCTTTTATTCTCAAATCATTTTGTACACATTTCTTTGACTTCCAAGCATAAAAAAGCATGAATCTTTTTGCTTAGAGACACAATTTTCTGTTTTGTTTTGTTTCGTTTATTTCTGGCTTTAAAAAGCATATTTTTTGGCCTTTAAGTTAATTTTCAAAATTATTTGCCTTCTAAACAGAGGTGCACATTGGTGCAATGTTTATTAGCCTTTTTAATGATTTTGCTTTGGCTTCAAATATCTTTGGCCTCTGAACATAAATGTGTCTTTGACTTCTTGAAACAGATGTTTCTTTGACTTCTAAACACAAACACAAACTTAACAATTGTTTGGTTTCTGAACACAAATGTTTCTTTGACCTATGTTTCTGATGTTTATTTGGCTTCTGATAACAAAATTAATGCAATGTTTCTTTGACCTCTGAACACAAAATTTATGGTTCTTTGGTTTTTAAACATGAATGTTTTTTTTTAACTTCTAAATAAAAATGCACTATTTCTTTTGCCTCTGAACACAAAATTAATGTGTCTTTGGCAAATAGATAAAAATTTAATATTTCTTTGTCTTCGAACAAAAATATATTCCTTATGCTTTACAGCACATATGCAATCTTCCTTTGACATCTTCACACAAATTGATAAATTTTATATTTGGTTCCTAAAACACTTTTGCAAATGTTTTTTTGGCATGTTTTAACACAAATCAGTTTCTTTTACATTAAAACACAAATGCAATGTTTATAATAAATTGTCTTTTTGTTCTCAGTTGCAGACAACACAGTAGCTTAAGGAATATCTTCTCAGAATCCCTTTTAATCTGGTTGAAATAATATACAGTAATCATAATATCTGTCAAGTACAAGTCTTCAGACTGCCTTTTAGCTCGTATGTCATGTAGTGACAGAGTGAGCTTTTGTGATCGCCTTTCGTCCATTGTCAGTCTGTCATCCGTCCGTCTGTCGTCCATCCACAATTAGTTTGTTAACACTCTAGTGGTCACATTTTTGCCTCAATTGTCATGAAACTTGGTCAGGATGTTTGTCTCATTAATTTCTCAGACGAGTTTGAACATGGGTTATCTGGGTTGAAAAACTAGGTCACAGAGCCCAAATGTAGAAAAACTTTGTTAACACTCTAGAGGCTACTTTTATAGTCCAAATATCCTAGAAATTTGTCAGAAAGGATGTATCGATGACTTCTAGCTCAAGTTCGAATATGGGTCATCTAGGGTTAAAAAACTAGGTCACAGAGCCCAAATATTGAAAAACTTAATACTCTGGAGGTAACATTTTCAGTCCAAATAATCTGGAAATTTGTCAGAAAGGTTGCTTCTATGATTTCTAGCACAGGTACGAATATGGGTCACCTGGGGTCAAAAACTAGGTCACAGCCCAAATATGGAAAAACCTTGTTAACACTCTATAGGTAACATTTTCAGTCCAAATAACCTGGAAATCTGTCAGAAAGGTTGTTTCAATGATTTCTAGCTCAAGTTCGAATATGGGTCATCTAGGGTAAAAAAAATAGGTCACAGAGCCCCAAAATAGAAAAAAGCTTTTTAACACTCTAGAGGTTACATTTTCAGTCCAAATGTCCTTGAAATTTGTCAGAAAGGTTGTTTCAATGATTTTTTAGCTCAGATTTGGATATGGGTTATCTGGGATCAAAAACTAGGCCACAGAGCCCAGATATCAAAAAACCTTGTTAACATTCTAGAGGCTACTTTTTCAGTCCAAATATCCTGGAAATTTGTCAGAGAGGTTTTTTCGACAATTTCTAGCTCAAGTTCAAATATGGGTCATCTAGGTTCAAAAACTAGGTCACAGAGCCCAAATGTGGAAAAACCTTGTTAACACTCTAGAGGTTACACTTTCAGTCCAGATATCCTGGAAATTTGTCAGAAAGATTGTTTCGATAATTTCTAGCTCAAGTTCAAATATCTAGGTTCAAAAAATAGTTAGAGCCCAAATATGGAAAAACCTTTGTTAACACTCTAGAGGTAACATTTTTAGTCCAAAAAACCTTGAAATTTGTCAGAAAGCTTGTTTCACTAATTTCTTGGTCAAGTTTGAATATGGGTCATCTGGGGTCAATTAACCAGGTCAATAGCAACTTTGTTAAAAGCAGTCATACTTAGTTGAGCGATACAGGGCCATCATAGCCCTCTTGTTTAAGAATCAGAAAGGATTTGATTTCTCAGAGGAACAAGACAGCTTTTTTATAAGTATTTTCTTTTTCTCTAATTTTTGGAACATAATTTGATTGAGAAACTTCTCTAGTCTAAATTACTGAAGTGTGCCCTGCATGCCTGATTAAAACTTTATAGGCCATGTGATTCTCCCAATTATACTCAATGAACTACCATCCTAGCATGTAATGAAAAGAGTCAGGCTCATTTTTTCTTCCTAAGCAACAAATGTTTTCAATGAATGTATGATAATTTATGATGATGGAATCATGGGTCTTTTGAAGCATTTTGCCCCATATGACAAGATAATTTGATAACAACCTTGTGCTTCTGGCATTCTAGGCTTCAGGTAAAAAGAAGAAAGTCCACTTTGATGTGAAGATGATAAATGAAAGAATCCATCATTTTATGAATGAAACAAAACAAAACAGTTGATAACTGTAAAAAATACAAGTGATACAGTTGACAGGAGTGAAACATCTGTTTACTATTTTTGCTCCAGATGTTTACACACTCAAGTCTAATATTTTCATTTGTTGCTCAAAATCCTTTCTTCATGTTAAATTGATAAGGAGCTTATACATGTGGAACTGTGCATTAATCATCTAGTAATGTTCCCAAAGAAACCTGTATGGTGGCAGCAGGAGTTGGAGTGGGTGTTTAGATCGAATTTTATGTACTCCTGTATTTTTATGCCCCCAAAAGTGGGCATATAATTTTTTAACTTTCACTGTCTGTCATTCCATCAGTCTGTCATTCTGTCTGAAAACTTTAACATTGCCCATACCTTTCCTATTAGTAAATGGATTAATATCATTTGTATGCACCACAACCCTTTGGACAAGACCTACCCATTGACATAGGCCCAGTTGTCAGAAATACTTAATATTGACCATCAGGGCTCCCGAAAACCGAAAATTTGTCGGTTTTGACCAAATTTTATCTCTATGGACCGATTTCTATGTCCAAAAGTCCTTAAAAATCGGTCCAGATAATTTCAAAAAAAAAAAAAAAATCTGTCTAACTTTTCATAAAACAGTCAAAATCTCACACCAAAACATCAATTGATCGCTAATCCGGTACTTCACACCTATCATAAAACCATAAAACTGTCACTGTTGCCCGCGGCAATTATCGCCAATTAACTTGTAAACAAGTAAAAGTGTGCTTGATATGCAGCCGGCCAATCCATTAAAGTTGACCGGCTCAAACTGTGAAATATAATTTCATCGAAATCAAACTCCCCGAAGCGGTTACTTCTCCTGATCAGAACAGAAAACAGTTAAAGTAGAAAAGCGTGACGAAACCGATGCGAGGAGTTTGCATCGAAATAGGCGATAACTGTCGTCTGTTTAATTTCATTAAGGGCTTAATAGGAATTGTAGTGGCTAGCTGCAGCACAAAGCAGCTAAATATCAGTGACTAGTTTGACGTTGTAGAATTAGCTCTAATTCTACTTTCGCTTTGAAAAACACATATTTTCGCGACATCAACACTTTCATAACTCAAATTGTTCTTTGCCCTTAAATCATTTCTATCTTTTTGTTGGTTCTTGGTCTCGGGGGGGGGTTTAGGTCTCGGACCGATTGAGATTTCAAAATTTTAGGAGCCCTGTTGACCATCGACAGATTTATTTAATGTTTGCATACAACAATTCTATTGGAGAGATCTTCTCAATCTTCACAAAAGAAAAATCTTTTAAAATCTTCTTGTCTTAAACCACAAGACCTAGAGCACAGATATTTGGCATAGTGTATCAGTCTAGAGGTCCTTTACCAAATTTGCTCAGATCATGTCTCTGGGGTCAGAATTGGCCATGCCCTTGGGGTCACATGTTTTACATAGAAATGTATAGGAAAAACTTTAGGAATCTTCTTCTCTGAAACCACAAGGCTCAAAGTTCTAAAATTTCGCACAAAGTATTGTCAAGAGGACCTCTATCAAAATTGTTCAACTTATGTTCCTGGGGTCAAAATTGACCTCGCTCTTGGGATCACTTGTTTACATAGAGGCATATTTTATAGGCAAAACTTCAAAAATCTTCTTGTCTGAAACTACAGTGCTTTGGGATTTGATATCTGGAATACAGGGTTCACCAAGAGCCCCTCTACAAAGAATTTTCAGATTATGCCCTTGGGGTAATAAATGGCTCTGCCCCAGGAGTCACTTGATCTAATAAAGGCTTGTGTAGAGAAAATCTTCTTCTATGAAACTAGAAGACCTAATGCTTAGATATCTTGCTTGGAGCATCATCTAGAAGTCCTCTACCAAGATTGTTCAAATGATGCTCTTGTAGTCAAAACTGACACCACCCACAGGATCACTTAATTTTTGTAAAGACTTGCATAAGAAAATAATATCTATTGTCAGTAAGCACAAGGCCTAGTGTTAAGATATTTGATGTGTAACTTGGCCTAGTAAAATTCTACCATGTTTGTTCAAATCTTGGCCCTGGGGTCAAAATTGACCTTTCCCAGGGTCACCAGGGCTAAAAACAGACTTTTCAATTTTTTGTCTTAGAGCCTTGTTTATCATTGACAGATATCTTAGATATTTGGTATATAGGCACCATGCATGAGTCTCTGCCATTCACATGGGTCAAGGTCAAAGTTACCAAGGCTAAAAATAAATTTTTGAACTTTTCCCTGTAAGGTCTTCATTTATTGATCAATATCTAAGATATTTGTTGTGTAGGTAACATGCAAGGACTCCTACCATTAAATGGAGTTTTAGGTCACTGGGTCAAGGTCAAGGTCACTATAAGGTGAAAAATAGCTTTTTTTCTACCTTTTGTCATATAGCCTTTATTTATTGATTCATGTTTTAAATTTTCAGTATATAGAAGGCCACAGAAGCCAAAAATAGATTTATCTTCTTTACCTCATGTAGCCTTTTTATAAACCAATATCTTTGATATTTGGTATGTAAGTTCCTAGCAGGGATCTCTACTGTTAGGTGGGTTTTGAGGTCAGTGGGTCAAGGTCACTGCAGCTAGTAATAGATTTTTCTACGTTCTGCCATAGGTCCTTTATTTATTGAGCAATATTTTAGATATTTGGTTTGTAGGCACCTACAAATCATCAATTAGAAAATGTAATACTGCTTCTGACATTTGCTTAACAGCAAACCTACGAAGTACTAAGGTGAGCGATCCAGGGCCATCATGGCCCTCTTGTTTATTTTGACCCCTAAATGACGTCAACTTTGAGGTCAGATTGTCAAAAAAATAAACACTTCTTTCGAAGGATCTACAATTTATCTTTATCTGGTCCACAGCTCAAAAGTCAAAGCACCACTTTAGGGGCATTGTCATCTTTCAGTTCCAGTTCTTGTTCTTTTTAATATCTTCAATTAACTGACCAAGACAAGTTATAGGCAAAGTGTAATTTCTGGACACTTGTATGTGTACATGCATATGGTTTTGTAAATGAGTTATGTTTTAAAAGAGTTATGTTCTTCTGAAAATCTGTTATACATGTAAATCTGGAAAAAGTTCATGGTGAAAGTTTAGCAGACATTTCCTCTCGCCCTATAGAAAGAAAACAGAAAGAAAATTTACAGCTTCTTCTCTCTTACCTAAATACTAAGTCAAGGTGGTTATATCTCTTATTAACCAGGTTTTCAATTTTGAAAATCCTGGTTATTAGATTGGGGTATGGCGGGCGGATGGGCGGGCGTCAAACGAAATTGTGTCCGCTCTGTAACTCTTCAACCCTTTGAAGAATTTTGATGAAACTTCAGACAAATGTTTACCACATCAAGATGACGTGCAGAACGCATGTTCCGCATGGCTGGCTCCAAGGTCAAGGTCACAGTGACATTAACATTGAAAATCCTGTCCGCTCTGTAACTCTTCAACCCTTTGAAGAATTTTGATGAAACTTCAGACAAATGTTTACCACATCAAGATGACGTGCAGAACGCATGTTCCGCATGGCTGGCTCCAAGGTCAAGGTCACAGTGACATTAACATTGAAAATCCTGTCCGCTCTGTAACTCTTCAACCCTTTGAAGAATTTTGATGAAACTTCAGACAAATGTTTACCACATCAAGATGACGTGCAGAACGCATGTTCCGCATGGCTGGCTCCAAGGTCAAGGTCACAGTGACATTAACATTGAAAATCCTGTCCGCTCTGTAACTCTTCAACCCTTTGAAGAATTTTGATGGCTCCAAGGTCAAGGTCACAGTGACATTAACATTGAAAATCCTGTCCGCTCTGTAACTCTTCAACCCTTTGAAGAATTTTGATGAAACTTCAGACAAATGTTTACCACATCAAGATGACGTGCAGAAATTGTTGTCTCATTATTAAGTATACTCCTTGCAGACAGTATTGTTAGCCGAAATTTACATCCTACTCATTATCATGTATTCTCATGAATATTATCTTTTCCTTCATGTCATGTTATAATCTTTTGAATATTCATAGCAATCTTCATTCCAAAATTCATACTATAGTATAGAATCAGAACAACATTTTTGAAAACCTGGTTTCGTGGCATTGCCATGTTTCTTGTTATAACATTTGTATTAGGTTAGGTACTGTATTTGTCCCAACATATCCATTGTACTATGGCATACATTCTATTACAGATATTAATTATAAATGAGCCAAATAATTACCCAGAGGATTATGGATGTCAAATGAGAGAGTCTCTGGCATGTTTTTGGCAGATAAGCTAAGTTTCTGCTTACATTTAAGTTGCTCTACCTCTTGTTTCATACCGGTATGATACCTGGACGAAAGTAATACTATAAAACAGTTTCTATTGATGATGTATTTATTTTTCTTCCACATAATTTGGCGTGTTCAATACAACGTGTTCTTTTCGGAAGGAAAACTGCATATCGACTTGGATTACGACAGAGATCAAAATTTAATGTTCTATATTTTAATTGATTGTTCATACTAAACACAGAGTTAGCTCCCTTAGATAATAATGGTTCTTAACAATACCGTCTCTGACAAGTGCACAGAGGTTTATTTTTCCCCATCTTTATGTAATGAATGCCCATGTAGGTTTTGCTTATTTTTTCTCTGCAAGACTATTAGACAAATGTGTAAAGTTGCCTAAGGTTGTTGTTTGCCTTGAAGGACTTGTCTCAAGTACAGGAATATCACGAGATGAGGGATGCTGGAGACAATTATGTTCCCTATTGAGTGAGGATGGAGACAGACATTTGTGTAACATTTTACAATGATGAGTTTGAGCTTTGTCACTCAGTTTTCTTCATTATATTTTCGAGGACAAGTGTCGAAAGCATCACCTTGAGTGATGATGAACCCCTACCAAGGCTTCACAGCTACTGAAGTTGGATGAAACAGAATAAAACCAAAGCCAATACTCACTGAGGAATTAAATAAAAGACTTGTGGGAAGGTAGATGAACTGTCTGCCATTTGGGGGATAGTTCTGTAGCTTTGTCAAGATGGAGTGATGCACAATGATAACAGGGTCTCCTATATCAGCTATACACACTCCTGGCAATTAACAGTTGACAGGTGCTTGCTACCAGCCATCAATTCAATTACCACTGTATTTGTCCCAACATATCCATTGTACTATGGCATACATTCTATTACAGATATTAATTATAAATGAGCCAAATAATTACCCAGAGGATTATGGATGTCAAATGAGAGAGTCTCTGGCATGTTTTTGGCAGATAAGCTAAGTTTCTGCTTACATTTAAGTTGCTCTACCTCTTGTTTCATACCGGTATGATACCTGGACGAAAGTAATACTATAAAACAGTTTCTATTGATGATGTATTTATTTTTCTTCCACATAATTTGGCGTGTTCAATACAACGTGTTCTTTTCGGAAGGAAAACTGCATATCGACTTGGATTACGACAGAGATCAAAATTTAATGTTCTATATTTTAATTGATTGTTCATACTAAACACAGAGTTAGCTCCCTTAGATAATAATGGTTCTTAACAATACCGTCTCTGACAAGTGCACAGAGGTTTATTTTTCCCCATCTTTATGTAATGAATGCCCATGTAGGTTTTGCTTATTTTTTCTCTGCAAGACTATTAGACAAATGTGTAAAGTTGCCTAAGGTTGTTGTTTGCCTTGAAGGACTTGTCTCAAGTACAGGAATATCACGAGATGAGGGATGCTGGAGACAATTATGTTCCCTATTGAGTGAGGATGGAGACAGACATTTGTGTAACATTTTACAATGATGAGTTTGAGCTTTGTCACTCAGTTTTCTTCATTATATTTTCGAGGACAAGTGTCGAAAGCATCACCTTGAGTGATGATGAACCCCTACCAAGGCTTCACAGCTACTGAAGTTGGATGAAACAGAATAAAACCAAAGCCAATACTCACTGAGGAATTAAATAAAAGACTTGTGGGAAGGTAGATGAACTGTCTGCCATTTGGGGGATAGTTCTGTAGCTTTGTCAAGATGGAGTGATGCACAATGATAACAGGGTCTCCTATATCAGCTATACACACTCCTGGCAATTAACAGTTGACAGGTGCTTGCTACCAGCCATCAATTCAATTACCAATCACCACTTTCTTATTCCCAATATCATAATCTAAAATCTCCCTTTCTGTCAGCATTAGTATACTGCACAAGATAGATCTACTTAGACTTGATGATCGACTGCATTTTTCAAGTTTGTAAATTATTCACAAAAATTTTGTTGTTAAAATGCTCCCCAAGTTCGCAGCCGCCTTTTGGAATAAAAGTTAACAAAAAATAAATTTCCACATATTGGAAGTATATATTGGTGCCATTAAGTGTGTATATTTGGTTACTGCAAACTTATTAGTTGTTGTGTCAGTTTTAAATGGTGCAAGAAAAGCCTAAAAATAGTACAAACCTCAAGTCTCAGAGTTGTCCTACATTATGGTAAGTAAAACATGAGGTTGAGATACAGTCAAAATGTGGCTCTGTGAATAGTGCACCATGAATTTTTTTTATCATTATTTGTTTGATTGCAGATTGACTGTAGTTGTTAAAACTTGTAAAATATTAACAGGCAGGTCTAAAAACTTGGTTGTCATCAAGGTTGAAAAAAAAAAGAAGAAAATTTTTCCTTCATAAGATGTTACAGCTTTTATTATATCCTTGTTTTGGAACAGTTTTAATTATTTATGATGACATTGAAATTCAAGAGAAGAGACTGAGTAAAAAAGCCATCAAGTCTCAGTAGGCATTGAGATTACTTTGTAAACAACATCCCATAGATGGTGTATTGTGTCAGTTAGTGGGTACAGCTAATTAACAAAACTGATTACATAATTTTCCAGCAAACTTTCTCCTCTCCCATTTCCATCTGGAATCAGAAAACAGCAAAACATTATGGCTTTTATTAACCAGGTTTTCCAAAGGAAAACTGGTTATTAGATTGAGGTATGTCGGACGGGCACAAAAATTAATAAATTTTGCAGCATAATCCCTTTTATTATAGGCTTTATTAGGTCTAAATTTTCTTCTAAAATAATTTTTGTATGCAGTTTGTGTGACAATTTTTTTCAATCCAAAACTCATTCATTTATTGTATTTTCCCCATCTAAGGCCCAGGGTGCTTAAAAAATTTGAGAGGAGGAGGGGCGCTTCAAAGGGTACTAATATAAAGCCTACTGTCTAGTTCAAGACACAAGGAAAGTTCGTAAAATCAAGAGCCCTGGCACATATTGTCAGTGTTTTACAAACATTTTTGGCAGAATTATGGCCCTTTGATTTTTTTTACATATATAGTACACAGAGAAATACTCTTCTGTGTGCACCACTTCTTTGATTTTAGAAACTACTGAAGCTATTATATTAGATTGAAATTTTATACATATCTTTGTTACACATCATATAATATCACTGTACAAATTCCATAACACTGACCAACATTTTGACAGAATTTTTCCATTTTTCAGCCTAGAATTTTGAGTTACGGTCAAAGACGTGTTATAGGGGTAAATATCTGTCACTGATAGCTCCGGTTTGATTTCTGCTATGTTAATTAGGAAATAGATTTTAAGTTTGAGTGATATACCGTCTGATATAGCACGGTGTCGAGTTCAGATGCGTAGTAATTTAATCACGAAGGCCGTAGGCCTGAGTGTTTAAATAACTACGCATATGAACGAGAAACCATGATATATACGACGGTAGATCACGAAAATGTTAAAATCTATTTCCATTCTAACACGTAGGTATATTTATAAGGGGCGCAAGTATGTGCACTATTTAACAGTAACGTTCGCAGTGACGTCAGCGGGCGCACGCTTCTGTTCAGCGTGCTATACTGCCTATGATATATCACGCTCAATTCCTTCTTTGTTTATTGTCGGCGAATTGCGTATAGTGTTAGAATATAATATATAAATGCATAATAAAGATACATGTATATAGTAAATAATGAACAAGTTAATGTACAAAGCAAACAAAATGACCAAGCAACATAATATACTACTATAATCTAATGAATAGATTAGTATTATGAGTAAAATTAATTTGTTCTTAAGTTTGTTGTTTGTAATAATATGCATCTAATTAGGTGCAATTAGCATTTCAAATCTGTAGAAACATAAAAGATACAAATTAATATTCATCTATTTATTATATTATGTAATAAAACCAAAAGGCCATAATTCCCCCAAAAATGTTCGAATTGCAAAATGCTGACAATATGCACCAGGACACTTGATGACGAAGCTTCTGTGAAACATGAACGTTAAAAACCTGGTTTCGTCGCATTGCAAACTTTCTTGTTATTGAATAGGTTTCATGATTTTATCCAAAGCTTACTAACATCATAAGTTGCATGTTGTAAAAAATACTGTAGCTGAGTTGCTGTTTTGAGTCCTCTTGTAACTCTGACTTTCACTCAGGACCTTTATCAAGGTTTAACAGAAATATGACTGAGTATTGCAAACAAGGGACTTTCAAAATCTTTTTATTTATTTTTGAGCAACAGTGAGGTCTTTTTAGCTCACCTGAGGGTGAGCTGTTAGGATTGGTGAGTCCCCGTTGTCTGTCTTCAACATTTTACTTCTAATGACATCCCCTGGGCTAATTTTAACCAAACTTCTCAGGAATGTTCCTCAGTAGGTCCTTTTTTCTAATTCCTTAGAAATAGATGGTTCCTTACAGAACTCAGGTTTCTATGCTAACCAGAAGCAAAAACTTCAAAAATCTACTGGTACTCAGAAATCACTTGCCAGATTTCATAATAATTTCACATAAATGTTCCATTAGGTGGCCCTTTATCAGTCCCTTCAAACCATCTTGTATTGTTAAAAAAAATGGGGTTGGGGTAAGTTCACTTAATATAATTATGGTCATATAGAAAACTCTGAAAATCTTCTCTGCTTGCGTGATTTCAAAATGATTTCACAGAAGTGTTTCTTAAAGCCGTTTTGGTTCATCAAAAGCTTGACTTACAGAGGGCATGGCAAGTTTTCACTGTATGACTAGAAAATTTTGAAAATCTTTTCATATGTCTAAATAATTCCATGAAAATGTTCCTAAGGTGGCCCTTGATAAAATTCCTTCAGGCTATTTTGGTTGATAAAAATTGTGGTTGACACTGGGCAAGGCATATTAGTTTTCAGTGTATAACAATATGAAGATTTTGAAGTTCTGCAATGAAATTTGAACCATATGTACAATGGTACACAGGTGCGCGATAAAGGCAAATAACGTATTGGTCCCATCTAGTGCCCATGCCTCTTTAAGCGCCCTTAAGGTGTCTTTTGACCTGCAGCTGAATAGGTGCCCCTTTTTTTGCAGTAAGAAATTCGTAAATAAGTTCTTGCACCATTGTTTCTTTTCAGTTTTGTAACGGCTTATACAGACTTTACTACCATCTTGCAAAATAAACTTGTGGTTTCAATTTTACGAACTTTCCTTGTGTCTTGAACTTGACAGTAGGCTTTATTTATATTAGTACCCTTTTAAACGCCCCTCCTCCTCTCCAATTTTTTAAGCACCCTGGGCCCTAGATGGGGCAAGTACAGTAAGTGAATGAGTTTTGGATTGAAGAATGTCCTCACACAAACTGCATACAAAAATTATTTTAGAAGAAAATTTATACTTAATAAAGCCTATAATAAAAGGGATTATGCTGCAAAATTTATTAATTTTTCATGTACTAAGATTTTATGAATTGTATAGTTCATGTTCAAATTGAGTTACTCATTAATATGACATGTTTGTTACTAAACATGGCTTGTCTTCCTGGTCTCAGATGAAGTGTTATCCTTGCAGTCTGATCATGGTCACCTTCTGTCAGTAAATTTTCAATAAGCACCCCTATAAACAATTAATGGATGTGTCCAAATTGAAAGATGGACAAGTCCGTTTTAAAGATACTTAGCATTGTAAGGGTTAAATAGCCCATGGAAACAATACTTGGCTTCTTAATGTGATTATATAAAGTGTGATTAAATAAATATACAATGTACTATAATCTCTACAATAAACACAAAGTAACAAGGTGACAGATTGTAAATGTTTGAGTTATGTACTAAGAAGGATATGGCATTTTGAAAAAAGTGAAAAATGGCAATGCAGAGGAAATTGCGGTAAAAGCAAATATTGAGTAAAAGTAGATAAGGCCATTTCACTTTAACCCTGCAAAAAATCTCTACTTATGTTGTGCACAGTATTAAAACAAATGCCACAAAACCAATGGTTAAGAATCACCTTAAAGAACAGGTGCCCCTTTTTTTGCAGTAAGAAATTCGTAAATAAGTTCTTGCACCATTGTTTCTTTTCAGTTTTGTAACGGCTTATACAGACTTTACTACCATCTTGCAAAATAAACTTGTGGTTTCAATTTTACGAACTTTCCTTGTGTCTTGAACTTGACAGTAGGCTTTATTTATATTAGTACCCTTTTAAACGCCCCTCCTCCTCTCCAATTTTTTAAGCACCCTGGGCCCTAGATGGGGCAAGTACAGTAAGTGAATGAGTTTTGGATTGAAGAATGTCCTCACACAAACTGCATACAAAAATTATTTTAGAAGAAAATTTATACTTAATAAAGCCTATAATAAAAGGGATTATGCTGCAAAATTTATTAATTTTTCATGTACTAAGATTTTATGAATTGTATAGTTCATATTGTTCAAATTGAGTTACTCATTAATATGACATGTTTGTTACTAAACATGGCTTGTCTTCCTGGTCTCAGATGAAGTGTTATCCTTGCAGTCTGATCATGGTCACCTTCTGTCAGTAAATTTTCAATAAGCACCCCTATAAACAATTAATGGATGTGTCCAAATTGAAAGATGAACAAGTCCGTTTTAAAGATACTTAGCATTGTAAGGGTTAAATAGCCCATGGAAACAATACTTGGCTTCTTAATGTGATTATATAAAGTGTGATTAAATAAATATACAATGTACTATAATCTCTACAATAAACACAAAGTAACAAGGTGACAGATTGTAAATGTTTGAGTTATGTACTAAGAAGGATATGGCATTTTGAAAAAAGTGAAAAATGGCAATGCAGAGGAAATTGCGGTAAAAGCAAATATTGAGTAAAAGTAGATAAGGCCATTTCACTTTAACCCTGCAAAAAATCTCTACTTATGTTGTGCACAGTATTAAAACAAATGCCACAAAACCAATGGTTAAGAATCACCTTAAAGAACAGGTGCCCCTTTTTTTGCAGTAAGAAATTCGTAAATAAGTTCTTGCACCATTGTTTCTTTTCAGTTTTGTAACGGCTTATACAGACTTTACTACCATCTTGCAAAATAAACTTGTGGTTTCAATTTTACGAACTTTCCTTGTGTCTTGAACTTGACAGTAGGCTTTATTTATATTAGTACCCTTTTAAACGCCCCTCCTCCTCTCCAATTTTTTAAGCACCCTGGGCCCTAGATGGGGCAAGTACAGTAAGTGAATGAGTTTTGGATTGAAGAATGTCCTCACACAAACTGCATACAAAAATTATTTTAGAAGAAAATTTATACTTAATAAAGCCTATAATAAAAGGGATTATGCTGCAAAATTTATTAATTTTTCATGTACTAAGATTTTATGAATTGTATAGTTCATGTTCAAATTGAGTTACTCATTAATATGACATGTTTGTTACTAAACATGGCTTGTCTTCCTGGTCTCAGATGAAGTGTTATCCTTGCAGTCTGATCATGGTCACCTTCTGTCAGTAAATTTTCAATAAGCACCCCTATAAACAATTAATGGATGTGACCAAATTGAAAGATGGACAAGTCTGTCTTAGATACTTAGCATTGTAAGGGTTAAATAGCCCATGGAAACAATACTTGGCTTCTTAATGTGATTATATAATATGTGATTAAATAAATATACAATGTACTATAATCTCTACAATAAATACAAAGTAACAAGGTGACAGATTGTAAATGTTTGAGTTATGTACTAAGAAGGATATGGCATTTTGAAAAAAGTGAAAAATGGCAATGCAGAGGAAATTGCGGTAAAAGCAAATATTGAATAAAAGTAGATAAGGCCATTTCACTTTAATCCTGCAAAAAATCTCTACTTATGTTGTGCACAGTATTAAAACAAATGCCACAAAACCAATGGTTAAGAATCACCTTAAAGAACTTATAAAAGAAATTTCAAGTTACTAAGCCAGCAGCTATATTATTTTTACACACAGCTTGAAATAACGGTCAGCTGCACTAAATTTCTTGTTACAAAATTGTGAAAAGAACAGCACAAGGCCAAAATGCACTAAATCAGTAAAGCTTTGTGACTTTTTACCTTCTGGAATTTATGAATTTTGAAGTACACACACCCTGTGCTCTCAAATTATCACAGCTGATAAAGATAGATGATAAGTAATGCTGTTAAAGTGAATGTGGTAAAGCCAGATGCTTATCAGCATGTTACTGTTAGAGGAGAAGTCTGGTCACTTATTGCTTTCATTTGGTTATGTAATCATATACAATAAACAGCTGCAGGGTTAGAAGGGGTCAGAGGTTATGATTGCATAGATTGTTTACTAAGATTAGCTTCTACTGATAAGCCCACTTGTGTATACCAAAGATGAATCTGCTGTAGACCATTCCTGTGATAGTTCTTTTGTACATATTTTTTTTAATTTATTAATTTATTTATTATTTATTTATTTTCTATTTATTAAGTGGATAAATTATTTGGAATTTTCTTGTGAATTTAGTGCTTTAAAATTCTGTTTGGATATATCACTCAGCTGACTGGAGTAATAATTTGGAAGGAACTGTATTTAAAGAAATCATACTGAAGGGCCTTTAAAAATTGTCAGCAATCTGCTTTGAACATCTTCAAGTTCAGTTTAATTATGAAGACTGTATTAGGAATACTTTTGAAATTTGACCATATTACCAGCTGAATCTTAATTTGAGACAAAGTTTATAAAGAATCAGTCATTTTCAACTTCTCTTGAGAAAGGGTCAAAATAAAATCATAGTGTGTTTGACTGTATAAGATGTGATCAGATCTTAGTGAAACTTGATGTAATACTTAGGAAAAGTGTGACTGTAAAGTGTAGTAATGATCTAATGATGGGATTAAAGAGAGATCAGGATTCCATGCCATCAGAAGGAGACATTTTCATTGAAATAGAAACACCCAGTTTCCATGATGATCTCACTGACCATTTGTATTGTGGTAATACAGCCTTGTGGCTTTATTTTCTGGAATTTGAACAAAGAAATGGTCTGAACCCCTAAGATGCTCCTTCACAGTCTCGCATTTTCATAGTTCTTGTTCATTCAAGTTTTATCAAAGAATTTAATATTATAAGTTCTCTCTAGGGTGAACATTTAATGTGTAGGATAGAGGCTATGAAGTGAAATCTTCACCAATAAGAAACTGAAGGGAGGAAGCGTACCGACCAACCAAGGTTTTTTTAATGCTGAAGATTTCACTTCATAGCCTCTATCTGACTAAATGTTTGCCCCTCCCATTTTGATAATAATGTTAGCTTCCTTATTTGGAACATAACCATCTGTAAGCAAACTATTCCTTGTGCACCCATACACCTGCGTAGACAACTTGTTTTGGCATGTGCGCTTTTGTAAAAAGAATAGACAAGTGGAGAAATCGCAATTCTTCACAATAAATCTATTAGAAAATTTAAATATCTTTGCTTTCTGGTTTCCTAAAGAAGTAGGGCAATTTAACATTAAGAGTAGCAGGTGATAATAAGGTTAACTACATTCTGCTATGTTTTGCTTCTGAAAGGCTATATCTACACTGTGTATGATAATTGACTTGCTTCAAAGAGTATGACACCTAGTTTTTTTGCAGCAGTATAGTGACTGTATTTCAAGGACAAATACTGGTGCTTTAAAAGAGGCTTATCCTTCACAACTCAGAAATTTTTCACATGATTGATGTAAGATTCAAACCCATGACCCAGTATTAGAAGGATTACAGTGTTGTACATGTCCATGTTGTACATGGAATAATCTGCAAATGTGTTCATCTGTGAATTGTTATGTCAATCACTGCTTGCAAAACTGATTAGAGTTTCATGTATTTGGAACGCAGTAAGAATGACTTTACGATGTTTATTTCAGTAGCTTAAACTGTCACTTTACTGATCATCCAATCACAGCGAGGCAGTTTTCTCAGGTATACCTGTCAATAAAACTGCGTTTTGCAATCTACCCGCAGCCAGAAAAATGTGCCTGGGCGGCGCCAAAGTTGCTGTGTTGTAATTGTAGCTGCGTTGCTACCGGAAATCTTCACTCAATATCTTTTTTCCTGACCATTTTTCCATTTTGTACACATAATGATACTAGAATGACACCACTGACAGGTAAAAGGCCAAGTTTGAAAGAAACACTTTGGGCAGAAAATGAAGGTCAATGTCACAAGAGGTCACAGGTCAAATAAAAATATTAAAATTTGTTGGTGCTGTATCTTGCTTATGCTTTGAAGTATTATGCTTAGTGGGCAGAGGATTTGAAAAATTGAAATGTCTGTGGCAAAGGTTATGGTCATATTTAGGGGTCAAAGGTCAAATTACAAAATAAAACATTCAGTTGAGAGTATAACTTCTATTTACATGGATGGATTTTAATATAACTTAGCACAAATGTTCTCCATGTTGAGTTGAGTTGTCTCACGCTAAATGAAGGTCAAGGTCACAAGAGGTCAAAGGTCAAATAAAAATATAAAAAATTTGTTTGTTGGCACTGTATCTTGCTTATGCTTTAAAGTATTATGCTTAGTGGTCAGAGGATTTTGAAATTGTTGAGCCCCCTTGTGGTGATGTCGACTTAGTCGCTGCTTTTCACATTTTGTGGTTTGGTGTATGTGCGTCCGTCAGTCAGTGTGTCTGTCTAGATTTGTCCGGTCTATATCTTGCTCATTCTTTGAAGGATTATAAAATAGTTTGATACAAATGTTCACCATAATGGGGTGGTGTGTCACACGCAAAACCCAGGTCTGCCGCTCAAAGGATAAGGTCACACTTGGAGGGTCAGCTCAATACCCTTGTCCGGAGTGTAACTTCTACATGTGTTGTGGGATTTTAATATAACTTGGGACAAATGTTCTCCATAGTGAGGCAGAGTGTCCCGCTAAAAATTCAGGTGTCTGTGGTAAAGGTCAAGGTCTTACTTCAGGGTCAAAGGTCATATAACAAATTAAAACATTCATTTGTGAGTATATTTCTTTATACATGGATGGTATTATTATAAGTTATAACAAATGTTCTCCATAGTGAGTTGAGTTGTCTTGTGTAAAATAAAGGTCAAGGTCACAAGAGGTCAAAGATCAAATAAAAATATCAAAATGTTCAAATAACATGAATTGATTGTTTTAGGCACAAATGTTCATCATGAGACGTTGTGTCAAGCACATGAACCAGGTCACTGGGTCAAAGGTCAAGGTCACCTAAGATGATGCAATGTCAAGATTTTGCCTTGGGTATACAGAGGATGTGCTGTGCACATCTCACCTATGTATACATCTTTCTCCTTGATCTGAAGCTTATAGGATCATGTTTGAATTAAGGCGAGGGGGCTCGACATTCTGCCCTTGGGCATGTCTTGTTTAAATAAAAGTAAACACAAAATAGTTCTGCAAGGACAAGGTTGAACATTGTTACAAAGTTCAGATGTAGGTCTAACCTCTGCCTGTGAACTGTTTTATTTCAACGGTTGTTAATGGTGCTTGGCCTATAATTGTGTTTCTTACATGTCTGCCCCTGAAATCCAGGTACACTCCTTGCTTTAGTAAATAAACATGAAAATACAAATTTGGCTTCCTAAATAAATGAAAAATTCATAGACATACAATCCAGTTTTTAGAATTTAGTTGGAAGAGAACTGCAGTGTTATTCATGTCCATAATCTTAACTTGTGAACGGCATTTGTTTTCCCTATTTAAGACCAGCATTTTCTTGCAAATTGCAGTTATCTGTTTTCTAAGAACTGCCATCAAATTTCAAAAGCAAGATGATTGAGCTGTAATTTTATGCATTCAGTATACTGTTAGTCTGACACTGTACTACCAGGAAATCCCACCGTTTTTCATGTAATTTTCAAAATCTAATACTTAGTTTAGGAGAGTATCTGTGGATTAAACCGTCAATGAAGATGATGTTAAGAATTCAATACCTTGTTTTTTTTTGCTTGTATTCTCTTATATAATTTCCCCACACCCAGTGAAAATGAATATCAGAACACAGCTGCTTTGAAAGCTCTTTGCTGCTTTCTTGTGTTTAATTTATGTTTCCATATTTGTAGTTGTATCTATTTTCAGCACATCTTCCAGTTCATGAGAATCTTAGCAAGAAAAGAAAGTTAGCGTCACCAAATCATTTCAAGAACAAACGCATCCAGAGGATACACGGTAAGTCAATTGATTTTATGTTATTTTAGCTTTTACAGTTTAGTGCCTTTTTGCACAGTAAGTCAATTAAGTTTTTCGTGATTTTACAACATAGTTCTTGCTAATGCATATGTTTTATGCCTTTTTTAATAACCATCATAATGAAGTTATTAGAGCAAGAAATAACAATTATATATTGAACTTATTTGAACAATTTTTCCTGGTAATTTTGCATGCAATTTGTGTCTTCTGATCATAAGATCTACACATACAGAAGTTATCCATGACAAAGATTGAAAATAAGGCTCTTTAATAATAAGGATATTAAACAGCACTTTAAGGTGAAGGTTGTTGTGAGTTAGAGTATATTTGATGAAAATAGATTGGGATGTGCATATGGAAGGATTGAGGAAGGAACTTGGTTGAAGGAGCAAAGTGGAAGAGTTACTGTCATTTATCTTCAAGTTGCTGAAGTGGTTAACTGTTATTTGGAATCTGTAATGCATTCAGACTGTGCAGTTACAATATAAAATAACAAAACAGATTCAGATTCCTTTAACATACTGACAGGGTCATAAAAAACCTACTAATAAACTTACCAATAAAAGCCTACTCTCCTTCGCATCGGTCAACTGTTTCACTACCATTCACTTTCTTACCTCTTCTAAAATTTAATTTTCTTTGTCGATATTTCTATTTTTAGACAGGGAAATCCAGTTACTTTTCAACCAATCAGTGACTAGCTTACAACGAATCATCACATACATACATTTGACAACCTAAAATGTAAAGAAACAGCATGTTCGCATGTTACTTTTGTATTTAGCAGATCAAAGTGTTTTTTTTAATATGTTTACGTAAATAAACGAATAAAGATAGCTTAAAATTACGATATGATTGTTTGCGGATGTTTTATTGCTGTCTTCAAATGTTGCGGAGTTTGGGTTATGTAAACGCATAGTTCAATAGTGTTAATTAAACACCTGTCTGTTTATAATTTTTGCAGTCACATGATTGTTTCAGCCATTGAAAATTGGTTTTAAGACTTTTCAGTGGTGGGGATATTAGTACACTTTCATTGGTCGTTTAAAGTTCATGGTAAAGGTCAATATCATAAATCTAAAATCGATAAAGCAGGGATGTGAAGTAAGGGTAGTGTATTCACATAGCTGCTAAGGGAGCGAAAAAAAAGCTGAGATAGCCAAATTTGATCATATTGAAGAAATAATATTTATTGAATTTGGAATTGTAAAATTTCAAGAATGTATAAAAGTTAGGGTTTTTTTTTTCTTCATATTTTCTCAAGCTGCAGTTGTTTCCTTTATAAAGCTTATCAATAAGAGATGAAATAGGCAGATTTGATCAAAATGAAAAAATAATATTTATGTAATTTGGGATTGTAAAATTTCAAGAATGTATAAATGTTAGGTTTTTTTGTGTCATATTTTCTCCAGCTGCAGTTTTATTTCCTTTCTAAAAAGGAGTGCCTTTTCCAAATTTATGAAAGGGAGATGCAATTTAAGTTTCAGTTGGAAAGTGTTTATTTATTGAATTTGTAAACTGTGCAGCCATGTGTCAGAGACCTGTTTTACTAATGCATGAAGTGTCTAAATATTCTATGAAAGTCTGCATGAAGTGTAAAATCTTTGTCAGAGAGTTGTACAACTTTGACTATTAAAGCAATGGGATTGGGGTAGAATGTTTCATGATTATGAATTTTGATTATAATATCCTTTCTGCAATCTATTACACAGCTGGGTTTTGTCAGTTATCGACCAAATCAACTTCAGTACTTGTAACATTTCTTGAAAAAGGTTACAGAGTGTGAAAATTTTTTCATCAGAAACCCAGGAAACCCAAATACCTTGCTAAGAGTACATTTTCTTCTGAACTGTACCAGAGAGCATACCTTTGATAGGTTTTAACAGCTGTGATAGATACTTGACATAAACACACAAGTTGCCATGTTGAAGTAATAATTTCAGCTTTAAGAATACATCACCTATTATCAGCACTGTGAGATATTGTCCATACAATATTCTCCAGATTTATTATCAAGCTAGAAACTGATAGATATTAGTGATAACCCATCTGTATTTTTAATGAGAAAGAAATGTTGGTATTGTCAGTCACATGTGGTGTCAAGGTCACCTCAAGGCTCTTTAGTTAGGATTGAACTAGGGGATTGTCTGATAATTTATATATTTTACCTTGCATAACATTTTTCAGAACCTATTTTGATAAAATTACTGCATTTTGGTTTAGACTTTGATGAAAGGTGGATATTTAACTTAAACCCAGTTGTCCCAGTACCCAAAATTTCGGTCTTTTAAATTTAATCAACCATTGCTTTTATTAGTCAGGCCACATATCTCTTTTTGTGAATTAATTGCCAAGTTATATTAGCTCTTGTGTAATTGAACTTACTTAGTTACAAGATTTCTGGAAAGTTCTACTATCAAGTCACGTAGTAACATATAGTTGCTGTGGCTTCTTTCAGTATTTTCATGGGGACATAGGTGCTTCAGTAGGACTTAGATTATGGAGGAGAAACAGGTACATGTAATATCACATGAAACTACAAGACAGTCATCCCTGTGAGATTATGCATTGAATGGTAAAGCAATTGTTTGTCTTGAATTTCGACTTTCAACCATTTTTCACTATGTTACCTCCATCAAACATCTGTAAACATTTGGCTTTTGTTTTTGTTTGGGTGTTCTTTTCTTGCATTTTGAAATTCAAAAGTTTAATGAGTCTGGAACAGGGAAATGCTTGCCAGCATTCCTCAATGCATGTGCAGTTGCCATATATTCTGAAACGTGGTTTAATCTGAAATCTATTGCCATTGCCAAAGACTGCCATACATGATTTTCTTTGCCAGGAAGTTGATGAGCTTTTGTGAAAAAAATGCATTGAAATGTGTCTGCATTGTTTGTCTGGAAGATATGAAATAATCATTGTCCTACAGCTGAAGAGTCAAGGTCACCAATTGGTATTCTCACACAGGTCATACATTGTTTGAGCCTACTGTGGCTGTTACTGATGGTGAGTAAATTTTCAGTTTCTTATGGAAGCTGCATTTTAGTCAAGCACTGGTACTTTATTTTAGACCATGGCTACTTATGTTGATGAAGTATTGATAAGGACTGTGAAACAGTACATTCAGCTCTTGGATAGCAAGGCCCTGCAAAGGATATTACTTTTTTCAACTTCAGTGAAACCAGTCAGATGCCATTTTGTGATGTTAGATCAGTTTTAAATTAAGCTTAGACTCTTTTTTATGCACCTTAATGGAGGCATATAGTTTTTTAATTGTCTGTCCATCTGTCTGTCTGCTTTTTGTGCAGTCCATAACTCTGTCAGTCATGGATGGATTTTGAAATAATTTTGCATAAATGTGTGGCAAATCGAGACAACAATGTGTTACATGCTAGAACCAGGTTTGTAGGTCAAAGGTCGAGGTCATCCATGGACTTGAAAGGAAATTTTCATAAAAGTGTATTGATGGTCATGTCCATTCAACATTTCTGTCATTCTTGGATGTATTTTTAAAAAATGACTACAAGGCATAAATGTGTTGGTCATGATGACAATGTGTCGCATGCAAAAATCAGGTGTCCAGCAGAGGCCAAAGTCACACTTGTATGTCCAAAGTCATGATATGAATATTTCATAAAAGTGCATTGATGGTCTTGTGTGGTCAACAATTCTTACATCCTTGGATGGATTTTAAATGTTTTAGACATGATGATGATGTGTCGCACACAAGAATCCATCCAGGGATGTCAGAATTGTTTAAACAAGTTTCTTAGACATGGTGAAGACGTGTCACATGCAAGAATCAAGCATTCAGCTTGTAGGCCAAGGTCACACTTTTATGTCAAAAGTCTTGATTTGGTTGTGAACAGAACTATTATCTGAAGGATTCCAAACCTACACATATATCAGGATCTTGCCTGGACCATATCTACACCATTAGACTAGTGGCTGACTGTAGAACAGTTCATTGTTATTACAGTGACAATTCCTGGGTTTCTAGTTGAACAATTAATGTCTGACATCAGCTATTTCACAGAAAGGTAACCTCCAAACTATAAATATTTATAGTAATTTATGCTTTATTAAATGTGTGCCTACACCAACCTTACTGACATGTGTTTGTTAACATACCTTTCTCCTTTCACACTTCTTCTTTCACACTTTACTATCTGGCCTTCATTTCCAGTGAAAAACATGTTCTTGTCCTAAGTATGACTTTAGGGGCATTATGTCCATTCACAACAACAGATCTTTGTTTTTAGTCTGTTTTAAGATTTGTCCTAAGAATTGAGTAGTCTGACTGACTGGTAATAAAGAATCATATTTGTGATATACTGATATGTAGTTTTTAAAATAAAAACTAACATAAATATAAAGATTTTAGAAATTTAAAGTGTGTTAATGATATGTGTCTGTTATTATTTTCAAGGTTAGTCATGAATACAAACTTCTGTAATTGTAAACATTATCGAAGTCCTTCATATAAACTTCCTAGTGTCTGTGATATAATGTCCTCAAAATATGGGAAAGGGGAATATAAAGTTAAGGTTTGTCATATTTTTTATGAAAGAGTATCAGTTTACACTGAAAGAAAGGAAAAGTAATTAACAATTTTTATAAAAAAAATCTTAGAGCTTGCCGAAATTCTGTTACTACAAGGAATGCAATAATTAATTATAAAAGGGGCACCAGAGTAGTATTTTGACTTGTTCACATCTTAAATGTAGTGTTTGCTTCTGTGGTAAACTGGTCAAGTGGTCAAGGTTGTTGTCTAAAACGTAAATTCAAAATCTCACTGAAAGCTGTTGAGAACTAAGAGGCATGGTTTTGAGCACCTGGCTTTCTTTGAGCAAATAGAGGATGAGACTAGTACTTAAGCCCCTTTCGTTTCTGCCTGGGTCAGATTATCTGCTTCAGTATAAATAATTGTAGGGCTGTCAAACCATTCCCATGCCAACAAAAATTGTTTTTCCATTGCAACCAGTTCAGACTGAGAACAGACTGCATAGTCTACACTGTTTGGTGTTCAGTCAGTAAGCCTTGACAATTAATACCTTTGTATAAATAGTTCTATTTTAAATGAATGATGGAATACGGTTAGATGGTGTTGTATTCTAAAGTAATGCATACAAACAAGACAAGACCTTAAACTGGTATTGTGCAGAGGATGGCTTATAGTCTGTAAGTGTTATTTAGGCAAAAGGATGATAAGGGAACATTGCTGTCTACATTGTATGAAGTAAGGGTATGAGCAGGAACACTGCCAACCTGTTTTGGAATTTTAACATCTGGAATTTAACATAGATCTGGAGAAGGCATTCATTATACACAAGAACTCAGAACCTGTTTGTTTGTTGACATTCCTTTCATCCAATTATAAAACTTAAGACAGCATTTGAACTGAAAAGATGATAAAAAATGAGAGCAAACTGGCATATGGAGTTTGAAAATCTGGTTTTAAAATGTGGCAGACAATTAAACCAAAAAAAATGTCTTTAGTATGCATTCATGATGCAAGTGGAATACAGGATATTATATAGATTACATTTGTGTTGAGTATTTTCTGCTCTTAATTGCCATTCATTAGACATCTCATTAAAAAAACTGACAGCTTTTTTTCAAGATCCCCAGACTATTGATTAAGATGGGATGCAGACATATGCTGCTTTTATTACTGCATGATCTACTCGGCTTTTGTATAGAAAACACATGTTTAGGATTGCCTAAACGCAGAATTATGAGTAGAATAACAATAATATGCCAACGACAGCAAAACATGATGGCAGCAGTCTCCACTATAGCCTCCGGAGTATATCGTCATAGTCTTTTAGATCAAATAAAAAAAATCCAGTTTGTAAAGTGGCTGCAAAATGCTGTTTAGTCTGAATGCATCAGTGAATGCAATGTGACTTAGAAAATAGTTCAGTCATCTTGAATTCAGGAGATGAAAATTGCTATGAAATCAAGATAGCTAGTCAGATATGGTGTGCAGCATTTCCTTAGCCTATAGTGCTGTAAGGAAAAACTTCTGTCTCAGTCTAGTTATAGGGATTAATGAGTCTCCTGTGTTTGCATGAGCTTTAGAATATTTCAGTGTTGCTCAAAGTTGACAAGAGTTTGAAGTTATAATAAACTAGATCAATTAAAAAGCAGCTAGAGCAAAGCTGCACACTTTCACACACACTCAGAAAAAGTCAGAAGAGCTTAATTAAATTACTTAATGATAATTGTGGTCAGGGATGGACAATATTTTAAAAACAACCAATATACAGCCCATTTCTCAAGTATGTTGTTCACAGTTTTAATTTCCTTTACATACGGATAATTGAATTTTCAAAATGTAGTCGTCTATTGTTACCAATTGTCTTAAGTTCTGGCAAGCCGACAATCACTGTGCAATATAAGATGATATGAAATGAGATCATAACTCGAGTTACTTATTGCCTGGATACCATGGTGCATTCTCAGCTGGTCATAATCTGCTTCACTAGTATTAGTTCATTATCTTTACCCAATATATAAACTCGGTCAGAACATATACCTGTACTTGTTATAGTTAGATCTTGTGTCTTGATGGTTCCTAATAACACATCCAACAGAAATAGAGTTTTGTACTGCACAAAGTTTGAAGGAAACTAAAACTTGTCAAAGAAGAGGGATATTAAATTTTGCAAAAAAAAGCTTTCATTGACTTTTATGATTGTTACAGTTTTATAATATTCTGTATCTAATTTTTGTGTTTTTTAGGAAGGCTCAATCTTTTACATGGCATCTTTCAGAGAATGCAAAGCAGAATTGAATGAAACTGTGTTTTCTTGATCCCTGGAAATGTCTGGTCCTAACCTGAATAGCACAAATAAAGTCTAAAAATACTTTCTTTTAGTTACTGACAGAGAGTTCAGTTAGTAAGTGTGACCAGTCCTGTGCATAAATTTAGTGCATTAAGGTGAATAAAGGTAGAAAGTATGTATGTTTCTTGTAATATGTTTTTGTAGGTACAGACATAAATGTTTCCTGTTTTCTTAATTAGCACCACTGATTGAATTTGTTTTTATTTACCAGCGATACTCCTCCAGACCAAAATGATCTTTATGTACTACCCAAGATAATTATATTAGTGGATCTTTACTTAAACCTTGCATGATTTTCATCTGAGTATTCAGCATTCTTTTGGGCTAAAAGATGGAAAATTGTTAAAAGGTTGCCATTAAGCTAAGTCTTTTTCAGTGTTTTATAAACAAGAAGGTCCTGTACAGAGCATTGGGACTATTATAAGTATGACATACACTTCTTTAACAACCTATTCTGCCAGTCATCATTATCCTGATCCAAAAAAAAGTGTTCTTTGAGATTTTGTTGATTTTTAGGTGGCTTTTGACACCATTGTCTTTGCTCTTTGTACAGTCATAAAAAAAGAAAGAAAATTAAAGGAGTTTGAAAGCAACAGTTAACACTTTCATGATTTGACAGATTGTCTCCAGACTAATAGGCTGTATTATTGGTCTTTATGATGAGCAAGCTTGTAGCCCTGCAGGTTTAATACCCTTGCTAAAATTGAAACTATAACTTAGTTACCAAGATTCCTGCAGCATTGCCCTGATCTTAAGGTAAACTATTCTCCATTAAACATTGACAGAAGTTCAAAAGAAACTTTTTGGAATTGACATGGATTATGTGATAAGTAATTTTCTATGTTCCTTCGTTCTGCCTCATTTTTTCTCTTGCAAATGCTGTTCAGAACATTATCAGGGATATTAGCTTTTCTCTCAGTATTTCCAGGCTTAACTACTTTGACCTAAATGAAAGATGGAACATTTCTGTAGGTTTAATTCATGAGCTGAGATGTAATTGTTGGCAAGCAGTTGTCATAAACAACAGGTTTGTATTTCTGATACATGAAGTAAGAGGTTTGAGATTGAGGTTGGTAATGACATTGCCTATGCTCACATGAGCTCCATCAGTAGGTAACCTTTTCCTGTCTTTGTCCTAGAAAATATAAAGCACAAACACCAGTTTAGATAATGTTTTAATTTTTTCCTGATAAACAGTTTCGATTGAGATGTTATATATTAATGATTTGCTATGAATTGCTCATTTTGCTGCTGTGAAGAATCTGCTTAGTTGGTAGTTTGCAAATAGTTTTATTGTCAAGACTTCTGGTTGGATAATTCATACAACTGAAGTCTCAAGTAAGGCAAACTATCCTATAAAAAAAGTGCAAAATGCTAGTCAGATACTGTTGCTATTAAAAGGTCTGTATGATTGTCCATGCTCTATCTCAGCTACAGTAAGCTTCTTATTTCAACAACAGTGACTGGTTTTGCCACTCAACCAACTTTTGAATTTCAGTTTTAACTTTGCTCTTGATAAATGGGTCACATATTTTCCTCATATTTTATTCTGTTTTGCCAGACATCATTCATATCAATTTTGTCTTTGGTGTTGAATGATTGTGACTGATGTTAATATTTTTTACTCAGGTGTTGTAAATCTTCGCTTTGGAAATTTACAGTCTGCCTTCTGTAACAGCTTAAGCCATTGGAACAAATATTTCTTGGGTTAGGTGGGAAAAAAGAGGTCTCTTCATTAATAATAACAGTCAAGACAAGATTTTTCTCTAAAATAATTATAATTTATATTGCTTGCATAATAAAATGGTTCAAGGTCACAAAGAACTGATTTCTGGTGACCTTTACTGTCAAGATGTGAACAGGTATATTGAGATATAATTTTAAGATAAGGATGCACTTATTCTGGTTATCTTTTACTAAAAGTGCAGCAGTAATAGTTAAATACTTGGGTTTCAAGATTCAACCCATACAACTTTTTTTTTAAATAAATTAGTTTCTGTCAGAGTATAATGGTCACATAGATGACTTTTCAAAATGTTCAGGGGATGAAGTTTGGCTGAGGACCAATGTGACCCCTTTTCTTCAAAATAAATTGTACAGCTAGTAATTGTGAGAGATGTTGACAGGAAGTTGAAGCAAAGTTGAAAATTCATGAAGAAATAGACATTTATTCATTCCCCAGCAGGGCAGCTCATCAGTCTTATGATATTATGAGTTATATATTTAGAAAATGCCAATTTTTTTACCAGTTGGTGTCTGTGTTATCACATAGCCTCTACAGAATGGTTTGATTACAGGAATGTAATAATGAATAAAGCATGCATCCTGATACATCAGTCTGAGCTGAAAAGATTGTAAGATCACAACATAAAATTACCCTGTGGAGGTGTTTCAAACATTTTGGCACCAGCCTGCAGTATTGGGGGTTTGTTCACAAGGGATGAAAAGTAACATTTTTTGTCTGTAATTATACTATACAAGACAAGTTGTTCATGCTTTTGGTATTTTGCTTAAAGTACAAAATCTTGGTATTTTGCTTGCAGAAAAGTACAAATAAGCTACAACTTTGGTATTTTGTTTTGAGGAAAGTACAAATACACATTCTGTCATTGTCAAGGGGAATTCATTGTTATGATGGCAATGATGTGTGCTGTATTTGGAAAGAAATCAAATTCTTCATATTTCTTGTTGAAGGATTGAAACTTGCTCCAGTATATGAAAAGCTCTGCCTTACCTGGATTTAAATAAAGAATTTTGTTCCATTGGCCCACATTTGTACAGTGCTCTCTGTTCAGTCTTTTGCAGTATTAAGTTAACCATCCATCCACTGCAGTGCTTTTATATTACTTTTTTATACTACTTATTTTTATACTTTTTATATTACTTCCATTTATTTCAGTGTTAATTTGTGGTGTTTTTTGTGGGGTTTTTTTATCATTTATGACAGTGTTTATTAATTCATTGCATTGATTATTGACTTTTTGCAGTGTTTATTGACTTATAAATTAATTGCAGTGTATATGATATTGTCCATAATGATGCTTTTACTGCAGTGTATATGTCAGACCAACGTCAGTGAGTTGTTGCCCTTTGTTATTTTTCAGACATTATTTTGTCCAGAGCATAACTCGAAAAGTATATGAGAAATCAGCTTGAAACTTCATAGGTGGATAGATCTCATTGAGGAGGAGTGCATTGCACAAGAATGATAACTTTACCCTTCATAATATTTCAGTTATTGTCCTTTGTTATATTTTTCAGGCATATTTTTTGTCCAGAGCATAACTCAAAATGTATTTGAGGTATCAACATAAAACTTCATAGTTGGAGTTACATTTATTGCAGTGTTTATTAACCTGTTCATTGAGTTTATTGTTAACCTGTCTGCAGCTGTTAATTCAAAAGTTTATTTACTTGTCCATTCAGTGCAGTTTTTACTGACTTAAATTGTCAGTTTATTGCAGTGTAAATCTTATATATATTTCATTTGTTGCCCATCTATTGCTGTGTGGAAATATTTTGACTCTCCATGTCAGTATAAATAGGTTATCTTCCAGTACAACATTAAGGAGTCTGCCCATCTATTTCATTGTTCATCCTTAATATACTGTGGATTAATTTTATTGTGGACTCACTGTTAATAACTCCATATAAATATGTTGCAATGTGGATTTGAGTGCAGGATATTCTGTAACTGTTTAGTCTTATCACATGTAATGTTATCTTACATTGTGGGACATGACAATTACAGGCAACAACATGTCCTTTGCTATGCACCAAAACATACATCAATACACTTTATGATTTGTTACATTCTTTGATATAATAACATATATATCTGACATTTACTAGCAAAGAAGTTTCTGGTTACAATCTATACAGTTCTTGATAATTTGTGTCACAGTCTTTCTATTGGATAAAATCTCAGTAGAAACCACTTCAATATGGAGGCGGCTGGATTAAATTTCACAAGATTATTGAAGTGAGGACCCGGGTCTTGGTTTGTAAACTAGCAATATTAGGCATTTAAAAGCAAGACATTCTGAATTGCAGGAGTAAAAAATCTATTTTCAGTATTGTGTACGATAATTGTTCTTTATTGTGCAGAATTTTGAAATACTTGTGATTGTTTGTTTCATCAGTGTTGTTACAGAATCTGGATTCTTCTGGAAAGGATAATTATATTAAACTTTCATATCAGCCTTTTGGAATCTTGCTGAATCTTTCCTTTTGCTCGTAACTTTAAAGGGTTCATAAGGATGAGGTTTAAAGATCCGAAATGTTACTTTATTGATTGTGCAGAAGATGCATTATTTCATTGATATGTATGTTGTTGGTTGGTTTGTTCCATGACTGGAACAGCTTTTGTGTCTCTGAGATAGACTGATGAAGAATGTGTAAAGTCGGTCTGATTTGAACAGCATGATTTTATCTTCAGTTATTCCTTCTTTCCAATGGCAATAGATTACAGAATCATTGCCTGATTTAAAGTTCTGTTTGAGAAGTGATTCCATGTTTATGTTGATAATTCTCTCTGGTATTTGAGGTACGATAACCTTAATAATTTTGTAAACATGTTGGTCATGATTTCATAGTCTTTGATTGTTGAAACTTGGCTTAGGGAAAAATTACCTATACACAGCTGGTTTTTTGCTGAGATAATTTTGGGTAATCAAGGGGAAAAAATCAGAGCAAGTTTACTAATTATGTTACATATGTTTTTCTTGACTCAAGAGTCTAATGATCATTTTCAGTCACACTTTCAATAGACTTTTGTAGCTAAATGTTCAACAGCACATTTACAAATGGGAATCATGTTATTGTTAGTGTAGAGATCATGCAGTTCAAAGAGAGAATTAACAAAAAAGAAAGAACAATATATAGTTAAAAAGTCATAAACAAAATTCAATAATTTTAAAATAATGGTTTGTTTTTAGCCTGAAAATAAAAGATTTTACAAGATGGTTAGCTTTTGCAATCAAACTTGTTTGTTACCCTACCTCAACATTTTGCTTCAAATGGCATCTCAAATACCAGTGGTCAGAGGATAATGGAACTTTTCATTGCTTGAATCAGTACCAAATTTTTCAAAGATCATAATGAGCCATCCCATGTAAAACTCTTTAATTGTTGCTGTGGCAGCAAGTGGAAAAAACTTTTCTTTAGATTTGTCTATTTAAAACCTTATAAAGCATTGTCTGGTGGACTTCTTCAGAACATGTTCAGATAAAGCCCCAAGGATTGTTACTGGCCCTACCAGAGGGATCACAAATATAGATAGAAATATATATATATATCAAAGTCATAAAGTTCTTCTTGTTTGAAACAAAAAGGCTAAAAAATTTTGAATTTTTTCTTGAAAGTTTGCTTGAAGCATTGTTGTTTGGACATTTCCCAAGAATGCTGCTTGGGTGATAACTGACCTCACTCTGGGACCACATGTTTTACATGAAAATAAATAAGAAATTTTACAACTTCTTCCTGCCTAAAAGATTAAGGTCTAGAGTTCTGAAATTTTGTATGAAGCATTATCTAAAGGTTTATAAAATTTTAAATGTTTTAAATATAAATATTTCTATAAACTTCTACCAAGACTGTTCAGACCTCTTCAGATCTTTTCATAAACCATCCCATATAAAGCTTTAATATTTGGCATACAACCTAATTATCTAGTTGTTTCTTTAATTAGATTATAAATCTATTACATAGCATTTGTGGTGCTCAGGTGAGCAATTTATAGCCATCATAGCACTCATTCAGGTCTTTGAGGCCAATGTTTTTGTTATAATTCTACATAGATTAGCCGGTCACAGTATTATGGTGGATCAGTAAAAAACGAAGGGTTGGCTTTACTATTGTTCCATGCAAAAGCAGTACAGCAAGCTTAGTGCATAGTCATTGACATGGCTGTTCAGTATTTTGAGATACGTACCCAAGCAAAAAAAGAAAAGAGAAAAAAAGAAAATTATCATGGAATCTTGCCGGCAAAGACATTGGCAAATTCTTACAGTAACAATACATAGGCATGTTAGTACATTATAAATCATGTTTCTGTCAGCTGTGTGATGGGGTCATTGCTCTGGTCCATACCTTTAACATCATCTGGATTTGATCACAAGATTGGTATCACCCACAAAAGAACCTTGGTTTCACCAGATGGCTATTTTGTTGTTTGCAACATTGGCACATGTATTTTGTATGATATTATCTTAGATACTCATTGCTTGATCAAAACTCAGATGTTATGATTGCTTTTAAAGGAAGAAATGTACTCTTTGTTACACGGTACAGTACTTCTGTAAGAGCAGTGCTCACCTGTTTTACTATAACTTTGGTATTGGCTTCCATTTTTTCTCTAATTTTGGAACATCACATGTTTAATTACTTGAAATTTTCATATGATGTTTAGTAATGGATAAGATATTCAGACATACTTGTACATTTAACTGTCCACTTTGAAATACTAGTTTTACAGTATTTGCAGACAGTCTCTGAAGAGAAATCACTCGGCAATAAATAAATGACCATGCAGAAGGGACAAAGTATTGCATTGAATTGTCTTTTGTGATAAACAAATGGCAGTGAAGATTTCCATGGGTGGTCTTTTGCAATAAGGTTTAATTTTAAAAAAGAGCAAGCTCTTGAAATGTTAGGAAGTGTTTCTCAAATTATTGTACTGCAGTTGTCAGATGCAGACATGATATAAATAAACAAATATGATGCACTTAGGTCTGTTATATTTGTAGTGATAATTAAGGTGGATTTTATTTTCCTTAAATTTAAGAAAACCTTACAAAAAATAAACAATTTTTTTTTGTCATACTTGAGATTTTACAAGTACTATAAGTGCTTCTGGTGCAGAGTAATTAAACTTGCTTCCTGAATTATGTCTTCAATAGTTTTGCTTTATGTCTTCAACTTAGTCTGTTTAAAATGTCATTTCGACTGAGAGTTGTTTTTTTTTTCATATTTGAGAATTGTTTATGTAAACTTTTGAATTTTAATGTTTTCAGATACCAGTACCAGTCCCCCATGGACGCCCCTGTATCCAGCATCGCGGCTAGAGCAGGAAGCTATTCAGTACATTCACAAATTCTATTGTAAGGATTGTCAGATGGACCAGCAGGCAGCTGAGAGAGCAAAAGCAGCAGCAGCGTCAGGCGAGGATACGTCGAGGTCCGGAACATCCGGTTCGGTCGAGGTTTCATCACCCCAGCAACAACAGTCACAACAACAACAGCCATCAGTGTCAGTACCAGAAGTAAAACAGGAACCAGCTTCACCAATGAGTCCCCAACAGATGACAGACGAAGCATCAATCATGGGTACCTTGGATAAGAATAAGGAATGTTAGTATATATGTTAACTTTCAGTTAAGGGTAAAATATATAATCATCTTGAGTTATGAGAATGCTCTTTTAACAAAATGCTTTGACTTCTTAATATCAAGAGTAAATTGTTTGTGCCTCAATATGTAAGGTAGTTGGCACTTCCAATATATCAATGAATCTTATACTGTAATTCCTAGAAAAGGAAGTTTGATCCCCACCTACATGTAATTGAGGTATACATGAGTACAAGAAAGAATAAAAAAGAATGCTTAAAACAGATCACATAACATGAGATTTAGCATTTGAAATGTCAATCACTGAATTTACTCTATTTTCTAGGGAGTATATATTACCTGTTTTAGATATTGATGTTTTCGTAAAAGCTATGATATATCAGGAGAAAAGGTAATTCAACCAGTTTCCTTCAGAGGGATTAGAAATTGATACAGGTAATTTCCAGATTTATTTGCAAAGTTTGTGAAATCTGAAGAGACAGCTGTTTGTACAGCCTGAAGTACTTACCTGCTTCAGAAAAAGAAAGGTTTTGGATGAGTTCCTTAACAGGTGAAATGAGAATTGTGAAGAGCTATGACAGAGAAATTCTTAAATGCCCTTCTGCTGCTTTTCAAGCCCCAAGGCTTGATCAAGATGAGGCAAATTATACCAAAGGTCATATTCTTTATACATACCCTGAGAACACTGAGGCTGGGTAAATCTTATTCTTTTATTTTCTTATGGCTTTCAAAGACCAGTCTTGAAGTCCAGTCTTCACCAAAACAGAAGCGCTCTAGATGGGCAAAATGCTGTGTACTGCCAGCTTGCTTGGAGTTATGGCTCTTGAATAGTCTACAGCATCAAAAGTATGAACTATCATTAACCAGTTGTAGTGCTGTCACCACCAAACTTGTTTACTGTCTGTATGGGCACAGAGCTAAAAAAACTAAGTTCTCACTGTATTGTTCACTTCTTGGCCTTGAAAGCAAGGGTAACAATTTCAAGTGTAGATGGTAAATGATTTACAGGAGTTATTACTTAAGTTTACAAGAAAGTACAATATAATGATTGTTGTATTTCAGCATTGAAGCGCAAGTTGATGATGAGAAGATCACTGAATGAGTTAGTGGACCAAGGAATATACCCTCGTAAGTATTTGCCATACACAGCCAATATGTCAACTTTGCCAGTGTCCTGTTCTCATTTAGCAGAATGGCACAATGTTAATGACCAAGATTGTCAAATCGGTGATCATAATACTTTTGCCTATTTCTGATGTAAATATCTGAGAGTGAAAGTGATAAAGTTCAAAGTACTGCTAAATATAGAAGCAGATAGAACCTGTTTGCTTCCACTGCTCAAGATGAAAAAAGTATTGAGGCCTGCAAGTAAGGATATTAGTATGATAAAGCTGAATGGAAATAACAGCCTTTGAAAAGTACTTTAGAGTTTCTTACCTGACTTGACAATACCATAAATATTAAATTGATATCTATATATCAAATGTAAGTTTTTATAATCAGTTATCTGTTAAATTCATCAGTCAGGTTTTAGTCTACCAATGGCACCAAGAACTACTTCCATCTGCTAACACCAGGCAATTAATAGGCCAGTGCCCTGGCAAACCTAAATAAACCAATTTGTAATCTTTATCAAATGCTCCTGTAGTACAAATAACCGTACTACTGTAAATTCATTGTTATCATTTCTCTGGCTATGATCATTAAATGCCATGATCAGACTCATGGTTTCCATGACTAGAACTAGAGAAATCAATGGTTTATTGTTTTTCAGCATTATGAAAACCAGCTGATTACTAGAATGGCAATTTGATCTTAAATGAATTGTTGCTGTCCATGTGTCATAAGTGACAATATTACAGTACCTGAGAATTTTCTTGAAGAGAAGAGTTTCTCAAGATCTAAAGTTCCTCATTTCTAACTCTGCTCCTGCCTAATCCCCATCCCCCACCAAAAAAAACAGAAAGGAAAAAATCATAATTCTTTTTTGAAAAATTGTATAATGAAATTATTGGTCAGTTTTTCTTTATGTAATATCTTCAGTTTTAGAATCCAGGGGAGATAAATCTGTGGCAATGTATGAAAGGTTTTCAGAAAGGCATAATAGTCAGGTTTTAGTGAAAAGGTGTTGAGAATGAGAAAAATTGATACTCATATCTCCGAAAAAGTTTTTATTTGGCATAATAAATCAGTGTATACCCCAAAAAAGATTTGGGATTTTTTTTTAGGCAAAGTGCTTTTTCCAAGAATCATAAAATACCAATTTTTCCGCATGTTCATTCACTAATAATGTATTTAAAACCCTGTAGAATGTTTATTGGCTCGTAAAATATCTTGTTAACCTGTATTTTTAAAGCCAGTATTATTTTGTTGTAAAAATGATGCTCATATTATGTATAACTAGAGCTGGAAGCAGTCTAGGTATTTGTGAGCATCATTATACAGTTTCCAAGCATAGGAGTGAACATAGACTTTAAAGGAATAAATAAAAATACAGATGGTGGAGTTCTTTTATGCTTGTCTGAAAATCATTTATGAAGGTGATAGAACTTTTAGTATCTGTAATAAAACAAATTGCTAAGCACTTGTAAGTAAATGATACTTTAGAACTTTCAGTTACACTGAGATCTGACTTGCATTTGACCCAGCATACTTAGGTTTCCTTGTCTGGACCTTCCAGATTGATTTCCTACACAGTTATCTTCTCTTGGCTCAGAATTTTACACATTTTACATTTGTGCTGAATATTGTCAAGCAACTGATTATCCAAGAAGAAAGAGAAAGGGGGGAAAAGACATTAGTAAATCACTAATTGTTATTCTGACTTTCGGCTTGTCTACCACAAGAATAATACATTCCTCATTGTAAGCAAAAAAAAAAGAACTCTGACATGAAGCCAATTTGAGAACTGTTAAGAAAAGAAGCTTAGAGTAATTGTTGGCCAAAAAAACATTGTTGGCGGAGAAAAAGCAACAAGCAAAAAAATATGTTGGTCGTTAAATTGTTACATCATGGCAGTAATTTGTAAATTCTTGACTTGTTTATTTAATCACTGGATTACATAAATAAATAAATCCTTAGGATTAGCATCCTTTCCACCTAGACAAATTTATAAACTCAGTTTGTTTTAATGTTCTCAGTGCATTTTCTCTTGTTTTAAAAGTACATAAACATCGGTAGATTTTTTCTAACCCAAATAATTCTCATTTTAGAAATCTCCAAGGAGGTCTAGATTTTTAGGACTACAAAATGAAAACTTCCATTAACTTTCTTTTCTTTTTAAACATATTTTTTACATCAGTTTGAGAAAGGTTCCTGCAGTTTAATAGTCTTGGCTCATGGGCTTGGGTCCTGCTTTCTGCATGACTTTGTACTACTGAGAATGAGCAATGGCCTCCTGCAAGTAATGATATAACACTAAACTTTTGACATTTGATTGGAAATAGGAAATTAAACAGATCTGCATTGTTGCTGGACTGAGATAAGTCAAGTTATGTCTTGTTGTGTTGGAAATAACAGCAGAACGGACCTGAAAAAAAAATATTGAGAGAAAAACACAATTTCTAGCAAGTGGTGTAACAATAACCAGTGAATTCTAAACTGCACAACTGCAGCTACTTCATTTACTTAAGAATGGTAAATACAATATTTGATTGGAAATGGAAAGGAAAAACAAGAACAAAATGAAGGGCACAAAAAGACATTTGGAAATGTAATTGGTCTTGTTCCCTTGCAGCTGTGATTAATTCTGAATCGAAAACTTGAATGAACCGAGCAAACTTTTTGAAATTCTCTCAATTCAAGTAGTTATTGCATATTTCGTTTTGTGTTACTCATTTAACTTACGCAATCTACAGAGTGGCTGCAGTTGTCGAGATTTTTATGAATATTCATCAATTGCTAAGTTACGATTGTTCAAGTGCGTCTGAGAATGACGATTGAGTAAAACTTTGAATATAACTGTTTTACAGTTATTCATACAAATATATGTGTTGAATACATACCAGGAAAATGCTTTACTACAATGAATATAACTTACTTTGAGAGGTCACTGTTGACCATAGAGTTCAGCTCAATATTTTAATTTGTTTATTTTGAGTAGAACTGTAAATATTTTATTCATATAATACATTTAATAAAGGTAACGATGAAATTTCTAGTTATTGAATACACTAATGTTCTTATTTATTGTGAAAGATTTTATAATTGTACTTCATACAGCAGAATGAATTTTATTGCAGTAAAAATAGAGTTTGCATCAAAAATAGCTGTAGCAGATAAATATCTGCTGATAACACATGCCTGCTAGGCTGCTGCATACTTTTCCCTTATTATATTGACTTGGAACCTGGTTAACAGCATAACTATCAAATTGGAATAATGTATTGTCTCACATATTAGAAGAACAGCCCACAAGATGTATTTTAAGACACCCATAAACCTTCCTTTCAATTGCATGTCAAGTTTTCTGGAGAAATGGCACTTGTGAAACAATCTATTTTTAGTTGTCACCAAGGCACTACAGTGTTACCCAAGGGTAACGTCATTTTTAATTTCTTCACATGATTAATGTTGTCTAATTATTGGCTTTACAAAGTTCATCTCTTGCAGTTACAGTATATGAAGAACATATAATTGCAAGCTTTCAGACATAAACTTGTAATTTTCTGATCCTGCGATTTGTATATTGGTGCTAAATACACAAAAATTGTTAATTGCTGTGTAATGAGTTATTTACATTTAGGATGAGAAAGACTAATTAATAATAAGAGCCTGGGGATAACACAGTCTTTAATGATTTACACTTGAGGTTCAATTAAAATAAGCAAAATGATGTAATAATGTTATTATATTGTTATATTTTATTAATCTTAATTAGTTTTTATTAAACCCATAAAATTATTAAGATTATACACATGACACGTACGTTTTGCATAGTTGTCCCTCAAAACGTGTTTGAAAGCTATATTGTTATATTTTATTAATCTTAATTAGTTTTTATTAAACCCATAAAATTATTAAGATTATACACGTGACACGTAAGTTTTGCATAGTTGTCCCTCAAAACGTGTTTGAAAGCTCGTGTTATAACTACAGTAGCGAGATGGTGAAGATGGCTGTTTCGTGAACCATCAAGCATAATAGGGATCAAGGTTTGAATACTGCCGACGACTGATACCTTTTTGTGAGAAATGTTTGCTCGTGGATTCTTAAGCTGTTACATCCCAGGAGTCTTTTTTTTTGATAGTCTGCCTGCGTACATGACTGAAGTACTTTAAAGTCATAAATGACTGAACAGAACAAAAATTTAAAAATATCTCTCTAAACCAAACATGATCAGCAAGAACATCATACAGGTGACTTGTGTGCATTGTTTCTTGTCTGTTCATGAATGAAATTTCTCTGGCAATTGTAAAAGTAAAAAATATTCTGTTTTGTCTGGAATTTAAACTATTTAAGTTTCGACTTATCAGTGAAAGACGTTATTGACAAGTTATAAATTTCAAAGCTATCATTTTAGCATGTTTAAAACAGTTCCAGAAAGTCAGATAGCAGGCTTAAAATAGCACTTTTTACTGGCTGAGGATATTAAATCGAAATTATTTGCTAGAAACTGCAGATCGTCGGTAAAGAAAACTATTTAAGTAAAGTAATTAGGTTTGGAAATGCGGAAATTCCATCTGCAGTGTAGTGTTGTTCTGTTAGATTTTAATAGAAAACTGTTCAGAAAACCTGGTTGAGGTATACATAGATTCCTGTATACAGATACAAACTTGAAAATCGTTTCCTTCAGAATCTGTTGAATGTCACTGAGAGTTTGCCAGCGGTATTTTCACTTGTTAAGTGGCTAGATAATTATATGAGGTATGTTAAAACGGCAAAAAGGTGTTTGATAGACAGACGTAGGCTTACTTTGATAGATTGTAATTTTCGTAAGCTTGATCGAAAAAGAAAATACAAAAAGGTACCTAACTGATAATAAAAAATACCATATGATTGATGGTTTGAACCTTCTGTGAATGCATTTATAAAATTTTTTAGTAAGATTTTTGTGTTGCACTTTCATGGTTATAAACATTTCTTAACAAGTCCAAACACTTGGCTTCTTCAATGTGGCAGGTATAAAGAAAAACACATTGTCTTATAATTAATGCTTATGTCAGTTTTTTTAGCAACACTTAAGTTGAATTATTTGCAACATCTGTAGTCCTTTTTCTCGGTTCTGCAGATATTTTGTAACAGTCAGCAAACAGTATAGCTTAAGGACAAGATCATTATTTGGCTGTCAGATTAGCACTAGGTAGTCTGTTCTTATTTAAATGGAATTTCCTGCTTAAATGTTACCACACTTGGTTTTTTGTGACATTTCCTTGAGGTTTAAAATGGTATCTTTAATTTCTCTTTCCCTCGAGTGTTGAGCAGGAAATATTTTGTCAAAACCTTGCAGGATTTATTATTGAAATGTCTTCTGCGTATGGGCATAAATTTAACAAAAAATTTTATCATGAAATGTAATTTTTCAGTTAAATCAGCTGGTTTTGCAATAATAATTAATGCAGGTTTTCTTCTGAAATGCTATGCATTTATACATAGAAGACACAGCTTCAGCACTTCATCTGAAACAAAGAACTTTGATTTGCTTCAATAAAATTGGGTTCTTTATACTGTTTTCTTTTTAATTTCAGCCCCAAAAACACCCCCTGCTTTCATGGAACAGAGGAAAAGTTTGGAGAGAGCAAAGGTAAGGTCAGGGTCGTGACTTTCCAGCAAGGTCACCATATATTAGATTGCTTCTACAGTATATATAGGTATTGTCATGAAAATAATATGAATACAGAAACAAGAGTATTTATTATGGTATTTTGTGTAGCTGTAGATAGTTGTGTAGAATTGATTATAATGCTCGACATACAGCTGTTTTGCTGCAAAAGAAATGAAATGAAAGGAAAAGAAGAGAAAATATTTCCTTGTAAATCTTGCAAATAGGAAATCATTTCAGTGTAAAGTTTATTTGTTATGTTAGTGAGGGTGACATAAATGAAAACATATGTCGCAATTAATGCAGAAAAGATAGTCATGAATATGATAACACTTTGATAAACCTATTAATACATAGTGCTCCCAGAGTATACCAGATTATCAGCTGATGATGAATTTTTGTCTGTGAAAAAGATTTTCAGTAGTTGATATGATGGTGATATACCAGCATCCTAGTCTGACTTCCCTGTAAATTTTATGTGCATTATGTTTGGAATTCAGTTTTTGAATGGGGGTAGGGTTTATTTGGGTCATTAGAGCAGGTCTGTTTTGTACCAGTGTTTTACCTTTGTACCACCGCAATGGAACATGCAAGTTAATTTAACAGCATGCTGATTGAGATTTAATTGAATTCATAAACATTTGGAAATGTTTAGATGAAATATTGGGAATGTCTGCTATAATTAATACTTCGGAGTCTTAGTTATTTCCTATTTCTACAGTTAATTAGTTGGCAAAATAAATATCGGCCTAATGGCAAGGGATTGTGATTTTTACTACAATTAGAAAAGTGAGGCCAGAGTTCCTTGGACAAAAAGGTTATTAATATAGTCTTACATTTTCAGATGAAATGAAACTTTAGATGAATCAGTCAGTTTGGTTCTTTTATGTTCCTGTAGAGCCTACATACTAACAAAAGCTTATTTTTACCACAGACACTTGGGGTAAAGAAATAGTATTTGTTTCACTAATGCGAAGACATAAGGCACTCATATACCAAGTTTGGTACCTGTCTGAGAACGTTTCAAAAATTGCTACAATTCACGAATTTGCATTATAAATATAAAGATATAAATGTTTGTCACATGTAAACATTCAACACGCGTTGATTTACATCGCGTATTTTTCTCGTTCAAAGTATATCACATGCAGTACTGATGTCATGCGACGCAGAAATGATTTATCTTCACGATCATGTAACTCAAAATACCTGTTATCATTGTTTGCCAACACAATTCGTAGCGAAACACCAAAATTTCACAAAATTTCCTTCATTTACACAATCTTTCGAGAATTAGTCTGCTTGAAGAGAATTATAATCAAAGAGAACATATTCTGTGAGGAAACTGTCAAGTGTGCAGACTAAAAAATCACTTTAAACATCATAAAAAATATCATAAAATAAAAAGAGAGTATTGCTTTTTTAAAAATCAAAGTCAGTGTTTATTGGTGAACATTTTTTGTTTTAATTTTGAAATGTCAGTGCAAGGAAGAAAAAAAAAATCGATTTACATAGTGATTACCGCATGGGTTCTTCTAGTTCCTACGTGTACCGCGCCGTGTATTAAAGAACTAGGGAAGTTAGGAACCAGCAGAGTACCTGTCGAAAGATTGTGTAAATTGATGAAAAAACGTTGAAATTCGGAAGAAATTAGATGTTTTCTCTTGGCTAATTCTCACAGCGGGTCTTTTCGTGTACATAATCCTGAAGATAAATCATTTCTGCGTCGAAGGACACCAGCGGTGAGTGTGAATAATGCTGAACGAGTAAAATACGCGGTGTAATTCGACGCGTGTTGACAATTTTCGTAAGACAAACATTTATATCTTTATATTTATAATGCAAATTCGTGAATTGTAGCAATTTTTGAAACGTTCTCAGACAGGTACCAAACTTGGTATATGAGTGCCTTATGTCTTCGCATTAGTGAAACAAGTACTATTTCTTTACCCCAAGTGTCTGTGATTTTTACTGAAAAACTCTGTCCAGTGTCTCTGTATATGTAGATTATACTTGTGTAGAAAGTAGCACTTTGATACTTAAAGCATTCAGTTATTAGCAATAATACACAATGAAATTATTTGAAGATTGATTTTTCAAGATGTTTGGAAATTCTTATCATTCTTTTCATAGACCTTAATTCTAGAACAATCATTATTTTTCAGCGTTTAATTAGAATTACTCATTAATGTGAACATTTTATGTCTGTTTAATTGTATCTATTCAGAGCAGATGCCTTAATTGTTTATTGAGGTCTTTAAAGTTAAACGGCTTAAGTATGTTAAAAATTCAGAGGCTGCTGCTGCAGAATGGAAATTTAAATGCAATAATTTTGATGCCAGAGGAGATACGGCTCTAATGGGCTGAAAATTGAATAGTTTGATTGTATTTAAGGTTTGGTTAGATGGATTTTAGTTTAAGTGTACATGTATTTACGATAAATATGTCCGTGATTGCTTCTTAAATAAGTTTTTTGATTAAGACAGATTGGGCCAATAGTTATCAAATTAAATTTCAATGTTTACTGCAGTGAGTTATCATAGGAAGGCAAAATGAAAACATAGAGGAAAAATGTTTTAGTATGATCATATGAAAGCCATAAATCCTCTCCTGCCCCCTCCCCTTCAACACAAACATGCATGAACGCACCTGTAGCATGCGCGCAGGCACACACACACACACACACACACACACAAAATTGCCATTCAAGAAAAAAAAAATGAATGCTAAATATTTTTACCTCACAAAAATTGCAGATATAAGGTATTTTGATGATTTGATAGCTTGATACATAATGATAAAAGTGTCAAAAGTATAGGTTAGAATTAAGTTGAAAATGACATAATCTCCAGTAACTGTGTCATTCTTGGCAGACCAATTGAAATATTCTTGCAGACAAAACTGAAGTAGTGCATATCTCTAGTGATAGGTTTTGTTTTTTGTTTTTTTGCTGAATTGATTGAAATCACAAGTGGTATAAATGATAATCGACATTCTTTGTTGATCATTATAGGTAAACCTGTAGATTGTTGAAGATTGCAATCTATGACTCATCTGCAATCCACAGTTGCAAGACTCGTCTACTTAGGAAAAAATGTAACCACTGCCTCGTGGTTATAATTTGTTTTGAATGCCACCTTTAGTTGTTCATATGTTTTGGCTATTATTTCAAGACAAAAATGAAAGAGCTTTTGCTGTTATTTCCAGACAAATAAAACTGAAAGAAGAAAAGCAACCAGGTTCAAACTGGAAAGATTTTGGAACAATCTGTTTGCCAATGTACTGTGAAATTAATACGAATATTAGAAAAAATACATCAAAGCTTTTTACTGTCATTCCAGTCATAGTTAACCAGGGCCACAAAATAATGATTTTAAAGATGCCAAACTTTGCAGCCGAGATGTAACATTGAAATACTTTTGTTATATGTGTTGCTTATCTTGGTGTCTGATGTTAACTACATAGATAATGAAAAATTCCTCTGAATTTCTGATTAAACATCTTAGGTAAAAAAAAAATGGGCAGACTGATTTACCCCCCTCCTTCACTACAGAAATTTTCCAGTCTACATTTTGAAATGGTCAATTTTATCCAGAATATATGTCTATTTATAGGTTTGTTTTCTCAGTGTCCAGGAGATAAAATGATTAGTTGGGATGAATATAAAAATGTAAGAACAGTGAATGACATTTTAAGAAATTTAGTGCAAAGGTTTGTGTCCTTCCTTAAGATTTTAGGGTCTCTAGAATGAAGGTCAAGGTAACAGTTAAAAGTACTGTATCTATCAGTGATTCAAAAGACTGCAAGATTTTAGGATCTGTTTCTGCTGCTTTATGAAACTTAACTCATAGCAAAAATGGAGGACACCTGCAAGTTATTACCTCATATTATAGATACTGTTAAGCTCGTTTCACCATGTCATCCCCAGGTTGCATTAATATAAATTACATTACCAGGAAAATATAGGTAATAATGTCTAAATTATCTTGTTACTAGTTCTTCAGGTGCATTTATTTCAAAGCATTCAGTTTATCTAAGTGACTGACAACTTTACATGTCTGCTGCAGGAAACTGTAAAAGCTTATCAAATATACAACCATTTTCTCAGGCTCTCTGACACCTTCTTCAAGCTATGTAGACCAGTATACATGTCTGTAATTGTAATATTCTCTGTCTGTCCATTTAAGTTTCTTTTTGGTTGGTACCAGTTTCCCATTTTACCTAAGCCCATTCCACAGACACTCCTGGTACTTCTACATGCTCAGTGTAAAGCACCAATACATCGGACCATTGTTTATGGAGTGGGGGATTGAACTTGCAACCCATGAATGACCAGTTCAGTGCTGGACCACTGATCAGCCCCTGATTCTCATGTTGACTGGTTGTCTTAATGGTTCACAAACAATATCAAGTTATATTGGTCCTTACTCGTACCATTATGTTATGGTTCTGTCCACTTTAAGGGTCAGATAAATGATGTGGCATCTTTGCAATCCTCATATGTTGAAGATCATGGGTTTGGGTCCCTATTTAAGTGTATTTGAAAAACATTAGTTATTTTGTAAGCAGTCTAATGCTGGTTCTATCTAGGATGTATAGTTAGGTAAACTGTTACCATTAATAACTGAAACACTTCAGGATACTTTGACAGTAACATTTCCAACCAGGTGAAGTCCAAATCTTCAGCCTTCTCCAGGTGGTCTGAAAAGTTCAGAATCAGAAAAAAAGATAAAACGAATTACTGTGAGAGAAGCCAAAAAAACTTACAAGCAGTCATGTTGTCAGTGTTATGTCTGATACTTTTCTGGTTGGAAATTTGACAATTTTTAGATTAAGCTCCAGCAGATAAGCATATTTCTGTACAATATGATGAATGTGCAGTATACATTGTCTCCTTGAGTTCTGGTTAAATGCAGTTTTACTGTCAGTGCTGCTAACCAAGCCTTGTGTCATAAAGACATTCTTGTCTGTTTCTCGCATTTCAATCATATGGGGAAGCTTAATTGAGATTAACAGGTCTGTGTGTATGGAATTTGCAAACAGGTCTTCTGGCAAGGGATTGCTGGTAGGGCTGGCTCCCAGCCAATCCATTAATAGTTCAAGGTCACTTTACAAGGTATTCTTGGTGGTATGATTTTGCTTGGCAAGTAAGAAACAGTAAAGAAGAAGGAAAATTGTTATTTTCAGCAAATTTGTGAAGTAGAATGTTCCAGTGTCTGTTTTTTTTCAGTTGCTGTGCTGTGTTATAACTGGCTGTGCTGTGTCCACACAGTCATAATTGACAGTGTGAAGTCTTAACTGGCTGTGCTGTGTCATTACTGATTTTCTTGTGTCCAGTGTCATAACTGACTGTGCTGTGTCCAGTGTCATAACTGATTCAGCAGTATCATAACTGTCTGTGTAGTCATGAGTGAATTTGCAGTGTTAAGTGTTTGACATTTAAACCTAATAGGAAGTTGAGTTTGAACTCTATAGATAAGTTTGATTAATTTATATGAACATCACAACAGCTATCATGGTTAGATTACTTTGATTGCCATTATTGGTTTGAGCTTTGGTTGGAGTTAAATTAAGCAACGTCACTGAAGCAGTATTGTAGACAATGGTTAGACCAAGTATATACAAGCACAGTAGTGATTATTGTGTTTGCAGGTCAGCACTAAAAAAAAAACTTAGTATATGAGATATAACAACATATTGGTATAACTCATTTACCTGTCTGATTGCTACTGAAGTAATGATAGCAAGTAACTATTTATTTAGAAGTCAAAGTAACTGCAGGGCACTTCCAGAAATAACTTCAGTAGCAGTATTGGTATTTCATTGACTGTTTCACAGGTCATTCAGACAGGTATATTTTTGATTATGTCTGCTAGACATTTTTCTGCAAGGTGGTCCAGAGTTCAGAAGTCTCAGTTCTCTCTGTTATGCCAATCAGGGCATTGATATGATCTTGACCTTTTACAAGACCATCAGATAACAGCATAAAGAAATTATATTAAGAGTAAAACAAGACATTTGACCCAAGTAACCAGGGTTTGAGTCCTGTCAGAGAACCATGTTCTGTCTATATGTGTATCACAAAATGTTGCCCAGAACTCAGATATTATGTTGGAACCATACATAGTTTGTAGTATATATAATCCTGTCTTAGAATGTCCGAAGAAGTTACTTGTTGGCTAAGAAAAACATGTTTTAAAAGGGGTTAAAACGAGTCACTAAAATAAACAACTGTTGAACCTTGAGTATAAACCAGCACTGTTGTGGTGGTCATCACTTGATATAGTATTATTGCTATGGTTATGTATACTTTAAAGAACTTTAAGAGAGTTGCAAGATGCTTTCCCTAAATTTTATCAGTTTTTGCTTAAGTTAAATGAGGGAAGCTTTTGCTTTGTTATCAAAGAATATTGGACCTTCTTGTTTTGAAATATATTGATTCAGATTCTTTCTGTGGTCTCTGTCGAAATATTTGAATTGGTTTCTCAAAATGGAGTAACAATTACTTCATGGCATAGGCCCAACAAGAGCAGTTGTGGAACAGGAATAGCAAATAATGATACAAGTATAGGATGTATACTCCACACTAATACCCTGGAGATGAAAAGTAAATACCATTAAATGAAACAAAACAAAGATCAGAGTAGATTGTTTGAAGAAAAAATAAGCATAATTATGATATGCCCAACACAAAACACCTTGACACCAAAATACCTTGACATGCACATATTCTTAAGGATAAAAATGATTCAACAAAAATATATCAAGTTACGTACTCTCTGGTCAGCATCAAAAATAGTTTATTAAGCCATATGGTTATAATAAAGAATAAAGGCATAGATTTTGGAGAAACAAGTGACTCCTTGCTTGATTAGATTGGGTTATACCTAATTCAAACCTGCATATTAACTATGCATTTTTCTGCACTAAATTCTGTTTTGTAATAAGCCTTCACTCATTTTCGCTTTTGCAAGTTTCTTTTGTTCTGAGGGTACACAAGTTCATATCATAAATGGTTAAATTCAAAGAAACATTGTAACTGTAAATAATAACATTATGATGGCATCGGTGAAAAAGCAGTGCAATTTTCTGTTACAAGATGTTCTGTGTAACAAGATTATAGACTGGAAAATGTTTTGACTGCATTATGGCTTATGAGGTTTACCAGAGTACCCAGGTTCATTTCATTTTCTGGGTAATAATGCAACTGTGTGTTTATGTAATAGAGTTGTACTACTACCAGTATTTGTAGAAAAAATAGAGAGATAGAAAAAACATGAACAGTTTAAGAGTATGTATAGATCGCACCACTTTACCCTTGGCCTATAACAGCCAATCAGCATCCAGAGATTTTTTAATTTTTAGGCCATTTATCCATATATTTGAGCAATATGCGCAAAATCTATCAAGTGAATTCATTAAGCAACTACATTAAATCGGCAAATTAGCTCATTCTAAAAACAGAAAAAAACCAATACATCTTCTGAAACAGATCATTCCTTGTCAGTTGAAAGGGCGGGGGAGGGAACTGGCAATCTCCGCTTCATTCTTTGGCAAAGATCTCTGCTGCCATGAGTATACTTTAGCTCGTGTCCAGCTATGTATGAACTTTTTTTAAAGAAATAAATTTTTCCTTTAACTTTGGTTTGTTATAATGGGAATTGCATCAACTTCACATGTCTGGAAGTTACAGAAGTTACAGAAAACAATTTGAAAACAAAAGCTAAACATTTTGATTATTTTCACTCAACTATCACCACGTGATATGCCTGAAAGCAGTGATTACTGTACTGAAAAGGATGTAACTGCTGCGTGGAGTTTGGGAAATTGGTGCAATTCCAATACCTTCCAAAAGCCCAACTTCCCTAAGATCACTGATAGGCTGAAGGCCTTAGTCAGGTACTAGTAATTACGAATTACGGGGTTTCTAGAAGCCTTGCAACTTCCCTTGGTATCTGATTCCCTTTAATAACAAAAATTTATATATTCAGACTTCTGTACACAACAAATGACCTCCACAAAAATCAGAGTTACATAGCTGTTTGCTGAATGAAATTGTCTATTTCGATACTTCTTGACTTCAGCCAGTCATCAGTGTTTTTTTAACCATTGCTTCGCCAGTCAGTAATTCTATGACTGTTTTGAGAAACACTGAAAGACCCACACAGAAATAGGCGGAGTGAACTATAAGGCGGTTATGATTGGCATGTAAGAAGTTTTAACAAAATAAGTTCTGTTGTCGCTAATGCTCTCTTGCACTTAATTCGTTAAAACTTCTAATATATGAGCTATAACCTACACTAAAAGGAGAGAGTGCCCAGCTGGATATTGTGGACCATTTAAAACTTTCTTGCTAGTCTCTAGCCATTTTGTGTCTTTGTTAGAAATCTGCAGTTTATTTACTTGTGGTCATGTCGGTAAATTTCTGTCACTTCAATCTAGAGAGTTCTAAATGATTAAGTGTCTTGGCAAAGCTTAAAATTTTCCTGTTCATGGAAAATGAAATGTTGAAATATTTGAATATGAGCCTTCCCACTGGATAAATTGTTGAATAGAAATTAATTTCTGTTACAAAATACTGTATGCTGAAACAGAGATGTTTTTGCAGCATTGTGGCATTTAGTCACAGTGTTTTCCAGGATGCCTCAGTTGGTGGTTTTACAGAAATAGTAATATCATAAATGTAGCGTGTCAGTTTGAACAAACTTAGTTTACAGAAAAAGTGTAGCAGCTGGTATTATATTGTAGACAACGAATTATAATTTACCTGAAATGTAGATTAGACTTAATTTTAGAGATATATACTTTGATATAGTTTTAGGGAGGTAAAATTTGACATACTTTTAGAGAGGTGTACATTTTTTATTTTTTTTTGTAATAGAATTGAAGTGAATTGAAATTGTAAAGGTTTTGAAGATCTAAGTTTAGAAGAGATAAAATCAATGAACTTCATGCTGTTGTTCAAAATGGACTGAAAATGTTTATTCTTAACCTTGGTCTGAAAAAAAAGTGGAAAGTCTATATGTAAGACTTATTTTAGGCTTTACAAAATTGAAGCACAACAGTCCAGTCTACTTCAAGGTCAGGCTAACACACATTAAACAACCCCCCCACCCCCCTTGTTTTGTGGCAGTAACTTGTCAGTCAATAGTTTTCTGTCATGGTGTACCCGAACATCAAGATAGTTAGCCTCCAAACCAATACCAGACAATATGGCATAATGGAGGTCACAGAAAGTATATTTCAATAACTGAAGTGAGACGCATTAAGTTTGCATTAAGTTTGCATGGCGTAATATTCCATTGAAAAGCGAGATTACATTCTTTTAGTCCTTTTAGTCCCATAAAGACGTCAGTGATAAGTTAGTAGGAGCTTCACTACTATATAAACTTTTATTGCTGATTGACTGTAGCATAAGTGTGAAATAAATCTTGTTTTTATTTGCTTTTAATTTCTAGTTTACAGTAATGAATACAATTTTGAAAACATGATATAATATTGTTAAGATATGTTCGTCTGTTACAGATTGGTGATTCGTTGAGGTTCAAGATCTCTCACAGACCAGACAGACAACAGCTAGTCCAGCAACACATTCTAGAAGGTAAATGTCCAAAGCCAGTGTTTCAATGGTATTATATATATAATCAAAAAGAGAAAATTATGTATAACAATCAAGGCTTATTTGAAATTAGGGGAACAATGCATTTGCACTCAGAAATGTGGGTTACTGATTTTTAGCTTAAGTCTGAAAGTGGAAAAAAGAAAAAAAAACATGAAAATGTTTATGACAGAAACTAGGTTCATACAAAAAGTGTTAAATAGAAGAATACAAGTCAAATTCCAAAGTTACTCCCCCTCTAATTTCTAGTGGTATTGTTTTTTATCAGTTTTTTATGATAATATAAAGTACAGAATGATCATACATTCTCAGGTAATTTTACGACTTTGTAACATTTTCCTACAGTATCATCACACTGATATCAAAGCGCCACCAAAAAAAACTGCAAACAAAAAAAATTTGGTCTAGGTATTATAAAACTGAAATTGGCATATTGGTTAGAGAGAGATGTGCAAATCTCATTATAAATAATTTATAGCCACAACTGTTACCAGTGAAGAATGGAAGCAGTATTTGAATTTCTGCCAAAATTTTAAGAATCTGTAATCATTGATTATTCATGACATATTCAAGTTTTATGCATAGAAAAAGTAAGAATTCCGAAAGAGAAAGCTTGAGTTTTAAAGGCAGTTGTGGTGAGGGTCTGTTAGAATCCAGATGTTCAGATAAATTTCAGGATGCAGATTCTATTTTGTTGCCTAAAGTTTTATTTAGTCTACATAATTCTGATCTGTTTGAAAAAAGAACTACAGTACTGTAAAATTTAAGGAATTAGATTTGGATTGTCCGTGTGTTGCAGTTTTGACTGGAATGCAATGAATTCTGTCATTTTTTAAATATTGTATCATAGAAGAATGATTACATTTTGACTATGACTCTTGATAATGTCTTGATAATTTAAGAGAGTAATTATGAAGTGGAATTAGAGATGTTATTGGTGGAGTTGATGTCACAACACAACTTTAAGAAATTAATCAAAAACTCTAAATTTAAGACACTGTTATTCATGATCAATTGATTGTAATTCCAGAAGAGCCCACAGTCAACAGTATAAATCCCCACAAAAAAAGAAAAATGCTGAAATACTGTTTTTGTTGATTTTGAAAAACAACTGTTATAGAAATTCCACATGGATGAGGCATTAATGTATGACGTTAGTACTTCTTTCACATGATTTATTTGAAGTGCTGAAAGCTTCGCCATAATGTGATAAGTTTGTGTTATTTACCAAGTTCATTTATTTTCTTTGATGTTAATATTATATATGCTACCGTTAATTAGCAAACAATAATCCATATTATATCGACCATGATAATTAACATAAAGGCCTCCTGTCTCGTCACTCTGAAAACATTCAGGGTATTGTGCTTGTAAAGGTCTCACTCAGGTTTTTATGAAGATAGATAGCATCAAATCTAAGGGTATTATAACAACCAATGATCATGTATTGCTATTGTGACATGTTACATGACTGATCAGCATTTTCGAATGATGTGTCAGAGTTTTGCTGTTTGACCTTGAGACATTTGGTACTAAAACTTCTAGAAGTAAAATTTCTTTTTATAAGGTCAGGAAATCTTCCTGGAACCATTTTCTGCTAGTCAAAAATAAAATTGTAAACAGCCCTTAGAACTCTTTAAGATGATCGAAGTATATTTTGGTAGCATGGAAAAACGCAATTGTTTGATTCTTTGTAAAGTGGGTAGAAAGAGATTGAGCAAAGTTTTTAACCTACAGAAAAAATGTACTTTCAGTGTCTGTTTCATCAGTTATGGAAAACTGAACATTTACTTCAGAAATCAGCATAGAAACAATCGTTTTTCCATGCTACCAAAATGCGATCTTCATGAAAGTACTTATAAATTTGATGATTTCTATGAAAATATGATAGTTGGATTTTTAGGTCAGTTTCCAAATCAAGTTTTGTCAAAAATGGAAAAATATAATTATGTAAAAAATATAAAATGTCACAGCAGGTTTTTGATACAGAGGAAAGATACAGACAGCAATTGCATCTACTTTTTAGATTAACCAAGTGAGAAAGTATATCTGATAAAGCCATAAATATTCTTGGACATTTAGAAGGTTGAATAAACCTCAAGGGTATATGAAATAACTGGGCATCTGTAAAAAGAGCTAATTGGTAGACCAAGTAATGTCATTTGATTTTCTCTAAGTTAAAAAAAAAATTATCAGATGTAAATCTTGTGTACTTTAACAGTTTTATATTTTTGTAGGTGATACTAGATGTTTATATATATTAAAGTTTTGAAGTATAATAAGTCAAAAGGAGGTAATAAATATTGTGGACTGACTTCTTGAATGCATGTATGTTTTGGTGAAGATTTGAAACTTTAAAGTGTGCCCGAGCACCAGGACCTGCCTCTATGATTGAGTTGTTAAAACATTACTTATCCTCTCACTGATTGGTCATGGGTTTAAGCCCTACTACTGACAGTTACCATTTTTGTGAGAAAGTCCACATTTTGCTTTAAACTGAGGCTTGGAATCTATGTCTTTCCCAGGAACAATAGGTAGGAAAACTGTCCATCTGATACGATCCTGACTGTTAGAGGGTGTACCACCCAACTGATAAAACCTGAGCATCAGTGTTGGAGGCCTATAAGCAGCCAGACTTTTTGCAAAACAGTTTGTACTTTATACATATACACCCTACGGACTAGAACTAGGTGAAAATTTCACTATGAAAGAACAAAATTATTACCTACTGACTAACTTACAGATAGTGCATGTTTATTTGAAACAAATGTATTTTCCTGTTCTGTAATGTATTTTGCACAGAAGCAAAACATATTGATATAATCATTTTTGTCTGCATTGTTCTCGCTGTAAATGTTCATTCCGACAATACTACAAAAATCACATCTTTTGTTATATAGCTGTTTAGTTGATTTTTATACAGCAAATCGGGCATGTTGAGACGTTTTCAATATGCAGCATAGATAATCTCTCTTTTTTTCTCTGCAAGGTATATCGCAGTGTTTTTGTTATGGCCAACAAGTAGCACTCTTGTAATTAGAAAACCTGTACCTCTAACGTCACAGATTGATAACACTTACTTTTTTTTTTTGCTCTTTCTTCCAAACAACTTGATGGGTATTGCATGCATCTCAAATGGAACTTGACAGAAATCGGAATAAGCAGAATTGCACAAGTTCCAGTTCTTAGATACACAATCGCAAAAACTGTTACATGTAGTCTGCATTTTTAATATCTTATATAAATGTCTTTTACTTAGTAAAGGATGCTATAAGATAATTCTTTCCTGTTTACCTGATCAGTGTCGGAACTGAAAAGTTTCAGATACCTTCAGTTGCAAAAAGACAAAAATAGATGTGATATTGTGAGCTCCATTCATTTAAGGATAGTGATATCCTGTTGCCGATCCTTCTTCCTAGGTCCTAGGTATTTGAAAATTGTAGTTTTATCATTATGCAAGAAGAAAATAGCATCTTGTATTGACATCTTAGATTTCAAATGAAACTGAAATCTCTGTATAGATTTTCAAGGCTGTAATGATTAAAGCATCTCTTGTGTACGTCTGTCTGAAATGTCAGGTTGATATACATGTTTTATGGGTTTCTTGTTTAGTGATATACCTTTGACATTTAAGCTTACCTAACCAGTAAAAAATCCTGGTATTTCTGTAATATACGTCTTAGAAAAACGTTTCTGTGCTATGTTATATTTGACTCTAATAATTTTGTGAGTAATGAAGATAAAATCTTATGGGTTTGCCATTTGTTAGTGGTTGTTTTTTCAAATTCCTGACGGGATTCCTACTGCTGGTAGGTAATAATTGAAATAACTTGATTACAAGTATTAGTTGATTATCTTTAGATTTTATGGGTTTGTACTTCTCGTGAAGCAGAAAAACAACATTGCCATCAAGTTTTTGGTATGAATAACTCACAGCTTCACAAGTGCTACAGTTTGTATTAAGCTGGTTTATGTTTGTTTTAAGTTTCTTGTCTGTCAGCTTTCTTATCTAGAGAAGTGTTCTTATTTTTTGTGTTTGCTGATTGGAGTTTTTTCCTGTCAAACTTATTGCTACTAATTAATCGCTTTTCCCATGATATGAATAGCTTGAGATTTGTCACAAAAAGAAGTTCACAAAAACAAGAATTCTACCATCTTCTGTTAGCTTGATAAAGGCAGCAGTATTGTTCTGACAAATTCTAACCTGTTTAGACTGATAAATACCATCTTCTGTTAGCTTGATAAAGGCAGCAGTATTGTTCTGACAAATTCTAACCTGTTAAGACCGTTGAGTCTTCTTAAGATTTCTTTAAACTAAAGGTGACACAGTGATTTGCTAATTATGACTATAGTGGCATGCATTAATGACATGATGGTTTGCAAATTTTGGCTATAGTGGCATACATTGATGACATGATGGTCTCCATACTATGACTAAAGTGGCATACATTGATGACATGATGGTCTCCATACTATGACTAAAGTGGCATACATTGATGACATGATGGTCTCCATACTATGACTATAGTTGCATACATAGATGACATGAAGGCTTGCATATAATGACTATAGTGGCATACATTGTGACATGATGGTCTGCAGAATATGACTATAGTAGCATACATTGATGACAGGAGGATGTTGGTTTTAACATCAATGTTCTTTTAGTGCTTTTTTTCTTCAATACTCCTGTCATGATGTCATCAGACTGAGCCTCGTATGTAGTGAGAGTGTACATCTCTGGCATTCATATTATTTGCTACAAGATGTTATGCAATGAAGTTGGGTGACAATGTAATATGTGATACCTTGTCACTGAACTTGCCAGAATGTAGGCAAACATTGCAAAAAAAGGTGTATCAAGTCTCTTAAGATTTGCCAGTCTGAAGCATGCCCAATTGAATTATTTCTTAGGAGTTTTCATAGTTCATTGACACAAAATGAGGACACCTTGTTTTTTTAAAGACGCAAATGATAAGTTTAGATTGGAAGAGATTAGCAAAAAAAAAAAAACAGTGTTTTCTTCCCATTTAATTCATGTAATAGGGTCTTTTTGCAATTTGAAGGTTATAAAAAAAGAATGCTTTAAGACAGTTAAGGTTCTCAGTCAGTAAGTGAAGTTTAGAATTAATAACTCAGAGTGCATTGGCTAAAGTACTTAAAACAGAGCAGTTATAAAAAGCCTATGTTTTCAAAAGTATAACTGCTCTTAACTTTTCTATAGAAATATGTAGGATTTCTGTGAAATTTAAAGATTTTGATGTCTGATTTAAAAAGTATTTAAACTAAAATTCAAGCCGTCAGAAAGTGTTTGTAATGGCTTTCTTTGAAGAGTCAGCTGTGATTTTTTTTTCATTTTACTCATCTATCTTTGTATTATTTTTTCAGTCTGTTAATTCAGAATAGTGTCCTTGTGAAAGATGACTGTTGTGTACATGTCTGTAAATGTTTCTTTCTTCTTACTGGCTCTCAGTATGCTCTAGAGGGAAGACATTTTGTACAAACGGTTATAAAATGAAGAGTCAGGTATTTCCTTTCATGATCTGAAAGCTGATTCCCTCTGTACTTCTATAATGTTTAAAAAGAACATGAGGTTTTTCTTCCATTTTAACAACTTGGCACAGAGCTCAGTTTGTTACTGCAGCTTCAGTATAATGAGATCTGCACAGATCTGATGATATTTTTGGTCTGATAATGAACATAGCCCCAGAGCTTGCTTTGAGATGAAAGCTGCAGCTGTAATAAAAACTAAAGCTGTGCTTATTTTCTCATTCCAGATACAAATATAGATCCCTCTCTCCATGAAAGACAGAGACTTTTGAAGAAAGCTCGCTTGGCTGACAGTCTGAATGATAAGTTGTCACACAGGCCTGGCGTTTTGGAACTGGTGCAAGGAAATATTATCCAGGCCGACGGCAAACTTACCCAGCTCATCAAAGGTATCGAAGGTGCTTGTATATATTGTTGTCTTACTGTAAAATGCAACCTTTTTGAAGCAGTTTTAAATCTATGTTTTTGAAATGGCAATATAAAAGACAATACATTGCTTATTAAAAAATTTTTTTGGGGAACTGAATATTCAGTTCAAGAAAAATGAATGATATGAAATCAGTTTTACTGGAAGTAATTGTGTTGTCTAATTGGATAAATGCAAGGAAGTAAGCAAGTTTAAATATAGAAAATACTTACACTTTGTGGAGGTCATTCATATTTAATGGTCCTATTGTTATAAGTTTTTGTAAAGGTATAACTGGCAAGATTCTGGAGGCAGTTAACTTACTTTCTCATTTGTTTCTCATTATGTTAGTTTTATATATTGCTATCCAACTTGAGCTTACTTATCTCAAGATTTATTGTGTTGTAACAGTTCTGTGTGTTTTGTTTTAATGTGAGCTTGTTGATGTGTGTTTTATAATAAGAGATGTTTTTGCAATTTTTATCATACAATTAATGCAGATAGTATATAAATGTTTTTTAAGTGTTCTATAAATCTGTATGTATGTTGATTACTTTGTAGTTGCTTATAATGGTAAGATTTCATAGATGATGCCAATGCTTTATTCCATTCTTTTGAAAAAGCTAGATGTCAGAATGAGCTTATTTCATAGAACAAAGCAGAAGGCACCAACCTCTTTCGAAAAATTTTTTCATGTTAAATTACCAAGAGTTCATTTCTTAACAGAAAAACAATTTTGAAAAATTGCCTGTTGTTGTTGTTTCACTGTAAAGCTGTGGGACATTAAATACAATTAATATTAATATATAAATTACAGAGGGCTCCCTGTCATTTGATAAGGCAAACGAAGCTGAGTTCAGTAATGACAGCACCTACGATGATGGCAAGTCCAGTGACGAGGCTCTTTCTCCAGATCAGACGGATGATTCCAATTTGTCGGACATCAGTAGTCCACCAATTATACCAGCTGCACCAGAACTACCGACCTCGTTTGCCAAGTCGTTGCCATTCTCGGCTCAGATTCAGTTCCACCAGGATTCCAAAGTGACATTGCCCCAGACCACACAGTCGTTTACCATTCCACACCAGACCACAAGTTCTAGTGGTTTTGGGGCAGCAACAGGTTTTGTGTCTCCAAGAAGTAATGTGACAGTGTCTACTATAAACAATAATAACAATAACAAATCTAGACCAAAGAAAGCAAAACCTAAACCTCAGCCAAAAGCTAAGGTCATAAAATTCCATGAGTACAAGGGTCCACCAAATATAGTTAAAAGCAGTCAGCCTGTGTCATCACCAGCAGCAATAACTGGCAACATTGGGAACACAACAAATGTTACAGCACAAAATCAGCAGACTGAAACACCATATCACATACTTCTACAACAGCAACAGCTGTTTTTACAGTGGCAGCTTGAGTTCAATCAGAAGAATCTCAATGCAACAACAGTTATAGTTCCTGCACCAAAAGACAGCCAGGCTACAGTACACACCATAACATCTGGTGTGGGAAGCAGTATTCCTGCCAGTGTTACAGAAGCACCTTCTGTTTCAGTTACCACACAAACAGCTCCACAGACAGTTTTTACTGTGACACCTTCAAGTCAGCATGCACAGCCACAAGCTCAAATTCAACAGATACGTATTTCTTCTCCGGTGATGACTCAGATAAAGCAAGAACCTCAGCTGGGGCAGCCCCAGCCTCAGATGAACCCGAATGTAGTACCGGTGACTCCAAAGCCTCCTGTGAAGAAACCAACAGTGAGTATCACTCCAGGACCACCAAAACAGTACACAAGCCTGGAGGAAATGAAAGTTGCTGAGCTTAAAGCAGAATTAAAGAAGAGAAATCTTACTGTGTCAGGACCAAAACCTCAACTGATAGAAAGATTGAAGCCATATGCAGATGCCATCTTAAAGTGCCCAAGTGAAAAATCACCAGGGTCTGTTACATCTCCTGGAAGTTCTGTACTCTCTCCTACTGGTTCACTGTTGTCGTCAAAGTCTGCCACATCTCCACAGTCATTTTCAGTGATGTCACCTCTTGGTTCAGTGACATCACCACCTGGGTCTACAATGACATCAAAAACTGTTGTTATATCAACACCTGGCTCATCAAATAGCATAGGCACCTCAATGACATTGCCTGTTGTTGTTACATCATTTTCAGGGGCATTCTCACAGCCCAGTTCTGTACAGTCGAATATAGGATGTCTGACTTCACCAGGTTCGACAGCATCTACTGGGTCTGTAACTTCTCCAACAGCACAAAGTTCTTCACATTCTAGTTCAGTGTTTTCTAGACCAGGTTCAGTGATGTCACCATTGGGTTCAGTTATTGATGAGACATTGTGTAACAGTGCTGACTCACCTCTGGCATCTATCCAGTCAATGCAGTCCGCTGTGAGTGTCTCAAACATGACCATGATTCCAGATGACTTGAGTAATCCATTCTCTCCACCACAGTCACCATTGTTTGTGGACAATGATATGACCCCATTATCTCCAGACCTAATGGATATACATGTGCAGTCTCCAGGAGATTTGAAGGCTGTGAAGCCTCGTTTAGGTTTTCATATAAGCAATACAAACATAAACAACAGCCAGCCTCAACAACAGAATCAGAGCAATGTTATTCAAACTGCTATGGAGCAGTCAAGACCTCCATCAGTTTTGTCAGTAGTTCCATCAGAGCCTAAAAAACATGACATGGCAATGGATATAGATCTAGACTTGACACAGGGATACAGTGGTGGACTTGGACAAACACTGGCTGCAACATCAGCTACATCACTGGTTGCCCCTCCTCCACCACCACCACTTCCAACTTTCTCAAACATTACTACAACCAATCCCATTGCACTTAAGGCTCAACAAGATGACCAACAGCAGATGTTAAATCAAATACAAGCACAGCTTAGAATTCTGCAAGAGAAACAGAAACTTAATCAGCAACAGCATTTGCAGCAGAGGCCGTCTGGCTCTGGGATGTCACAGGAGGAATTGTTGAGGCAACAACAGGATAAAATAGAAAAACTACAGTCCCAGTTGGAAGAGTCACAGTTGCAGTTGAAACTTCAGCAGTTGCAGCATCAGCAGCTTCAAGCTCAGCAAAAGCAGCTGCAGCAACTTCAGCAGCAAGCTTTGCAGCATCAAGCAGCTCAGACACAGTTAGAGCAACAGCAGCAACAGATGCAGCAGAGTATGCAGCAACATGTAGCTTCCCAGCAGCAGCAGCAACAGAATATGCAGGTATCTGCATCCCAGCAACAGTTACAGCAGCAGGCTGGACAGTCAGCTGCAACCTTGCAATCATCACAGCAAGTGCCAATGCAGATTGGACAATCTGTTGTTCAGAGCCAGTCTAACATGCCTGTTCAGAGTCAACCTCGTGTCCAGCAACAAGTGGCAATGCAGGGACAACCACAAGTTCAGTTACAGGGTCAGCCACAAACGGTGGTTCAGGGTCAGCCACCTCTAGCTGTTCAAGTTCCAAGAAGTTCACCAGTTATTGTGCAATCTCAAAACAGTGTAGCTCCAGCCCAGCCAACTGCTGCCCATACACAGCAGAAGTCACCACAACATGGCACACCGAAGCAGGTCCCAACAACATCTGCTCAGGTGATATTCAGTGTTCCGAATGGGAGCAAGGCACCAACTCTCGCCAACTTGCCACCAAACATGAAACAAATACAAATTCCTGCACATTTGTTACATGCTTTCCAGAACTCACAGGGATTGCCTGCAGTGATTGTCACACAGAATCCCAAAACAACAGTGAAAAAGAAAGCACCAAGCCTTGAGTTCATTAAGAACCAGGCAATAAACCAGACCTTGAATCTTGGTGGTGGCCGTTCTTTGATAGCAGTGTCGACAGCAACAGGAGGGACACAGCAGTTTATAATTGCTACTGCCCCAGCAGGACCTAAAACAAGCACAAATGCACCTCAAACAAGTTCACAAACACTGAATGGTCTGACCCAGCCTACAGTTCAGAAAATGTAAGTGGATTTCTGTATTTCTAAAACTAGAATGTGATGGAAAAAAATTGCCAACAGTCACTGATAACCAGTTTAAAATCTGAAGGTCTTTACATTTCTGGAACAGCCTACCAGTGTTGCTCAATAAAAGTAATGTTTTATGAACACTGTAAGAATTAAAAAGGTAGGGTTGAAGTGCAAGGGAGGTCTGCTTGGCTTTGTAATTTAAAAAACGAGTATTCTTTTGACATACAAGTAGAATTTCAAAGGAGTGTCCATGGTATGATTAAGCAATTAGAAATGTAAAAGCAGTAGTATTTGCATTAACCTTGTATACCTGTTTCCAGGGCAACATCACTGCCATCGTCACCTGTGGAGGGGAGCCAGAGACCTGTGGCTAGGACGTCTTCAAACCCTTACTTCATGCATATGAAGGAACCTCCTAAATATGATGAGGTGGTGAAAAACAAACCAGTGAAGGTATACTAAGAAGTCTCATGTAAATGGTTCTTTGATGATAAATGACTGTCTCTTTTAGTTAAATTAATGTTTTTTAGTTTTCTTAATGAAGCAAGTGCTTCAAGTTCAAGTACTATTAAACTCAATAAAGGTCTGTTTAATAATTGTTACTGCATTATTTTTTTTCAGAAAAATATTTTGTACATGAATTTTTCAGGGCAATGAAGGAGACAATGTTGGAAAAAGTCAGACAATGGATGACGTACTGGAGATACTTATTAGAACTGGTGGTAGGTATTTCTGGTCAAATGGTGGGGAAATTTTTTTTCTAACATTTGTTTCCTATGCCCCCGAAGGGAGGCATATAGTTTTTGAACTATCTGTCCGTCAGTCAGTCCGTCTGAAAACTTTAATATCCTTATTAGTAAGTGGATTTACTTCATACTTGGACACAACACCCCTTTGGACAAGACCTTCCCTCTGACCTATATTTGTTTGACCTTGACCCCTGAATGACTGGTTTTCAGCTCAAAGGTCAAAGCACCACTTTGGGGTCATAGACATTTTACAGTGACAGTTCTTGTTTATTTATACAAAAAAAACAAAACAAGTGACAAGTGCTTAGTAAAAAGCATAGCACAGACGTTTCATATAATACACAGTAATCAGCAACACTTTAACTAGTTTTATAGCACATTACTTTTTTGTGGTGTGCGAAGAAATCTGCTATGGGAGGGTTGATAATGCCCTTGTTGTAGTGAAGAAAATGGAACAACTGTTTTTTTCAGAAACTAGGCTCCGTAGTCAGCTAACTAAAGAATTTATTATGGCACGGAGAGGGTATTTTCATTTTAAATATAGAAGTCCTTAATCTTATTCCTCAGCATTCAACAGTTTTTGTCGAGATGTCTGATTTATAGTTTATCCACATTAGGAAAAGCTAAATTAATATTTCTTTCTTTGGTAAATTGTTTTGATAATAATTTGAAAATAGTTGACATGACAGAAATAAATCAAGTAGGTCAAATTTCATTGTACAATGTACTAGATATTGAATGAAACTGAAGTAAACATTTCTCTACTTTGTCGAGGTGTTATTTTACCTTGGTATAATTGACATTTACAGAAATAGAAATATCTGAGGTTGGATTTAATAAGATGTTTTAGATATCTGAACTGGAGATGTTACTTTCATGGCATTTTGTTGCTTTTATTTTGCTAGAAATGATTCAGTGACATATATTGGCATAAAACTCTGCTGCGTTACAAATAAAAGCTCACGTATTTCAAAATCTTGAATATTTTCTTTTAGATTTAAAGTCCAGAAATAAAATTGATGTAATTAATGGCATTTTATAGATTGAATCCATAAAAATTAGAATAGTTAACCAGATTGTCAAATTGCATCCTTATTATATTTAAGTGCCTGTAAATATGATTCATTTCTTGAATATTTTATACTGCAACTCTGCATGCACAGTCAAATGATAGAGGCTAATTGACTTGTGAACCTGGTTGAACTCACTAATTGTTGAAAGAAGGTAGATCAAAATCTAGTACTGACATTTCCTTCAGTTAAATGGTTGCATTACTGTGTGAAATACAATCAAATTTCATGCATGTACTAATTTCAGAATTGCCAGCAAGTGCAGCACAGGAGCCGCCACCAACTCCAAATGCAACCAGTCAGTCAGCTACTGTACCTACAATATCGGTGTCACAGTCTAGCATGCAATCTGCACCAAGCACACAGTACCAGAACCAGTCGGTTGTGTTTTCAACCCCTACTCACAATATTCCTAGTATATCTACAGTGTCATGTTCGCCTGACAGTCAGTATAGCGAGATGAAAGGAAATATAGACAGTGTTTATGTGCCAGTTGAAAGTTTAATTAGTGCTAGTGCCTCTTCGAGTGGGATTATTTCTGACATTAAATCAGAACCATGTGAAGCACAGACTTCAGGGACGCTACATGCGCCGGAAATTAAGTCCGAGAATTCAGAAGATTTCTTTGATTTGAGTGATGTGATAAATAATGATCTGAACGCCATGGATTGGACACCAGATCCAACCTTTGGCGATCTAGATTTGACGGACATGACAAATACTAGTACAGCAATGGATCTGATGCCAAATGAACAGTCTTTTCTGTCTATACCAAATGTTCAGTCTCCTCAAAGGTCAATGCATGGTTCAGAACCTGACCTTGCAAATTTAGGTTTGACAGATATGGATACAAATAGTAATATGCAAATTGATGTGCCGGACTGGTTAGACGTCATTATGCCGAATACAGGTTTAACTCCGCTTAGTGCTAATGCACCAGTTTCGTTTCCGGCAGATCCGATACTGACGCCACAAACTCAGAAGGAAGTGTTAGATTTGTTTAATTTTGATGAGTCAGACTTAAACACTCCATCAGATTTTAACTGTGTTTCAGCATGGGATAAATTAACAGAGACGACAACAAATTAAAAAAAATTCCGGCATCTTACCGGAACAAGTGAGATGCTTACCAGTCAAGGGATCAAATTTAACTGAACAAAAATCCAAGGATTTGTTGAATGAGCAGATCCTGCCAAGTATTTTAAAGACAAGGACCAAGAAAGACGGGCTCAAAAAATATATATACAGGTTCCTGTGAGTGGTGGAACCTTGTAGGGATTAACATTCATAAACTGTTAGTTTCTGGAATGGATTTAGGAATCAGAGGTCTTCATAATATCTTGTTAAGAGATTAACTTAAAGAGATTGTCTTTTGAAGGAATGTTTGTTTTTTTTATCTTTCCTTATTTGCAAAAACATATTGTTAGTGTTTTATTGTTCATGCTAATAGATGTTTAAACTCTGGAATTGATGCACTTTGTTCTGCACACAAAGTTAAGTTACAAATTCAAGGGTAAGTAACTCTGAGTTATCATTGTGAAATATTGGGATTCAATTCTGAGTGTAGGTCTAGTCAGAAATGAAAAGTCATCAAAAAACAGAGGCAGATATATATCTTTTCATAATATAATAGGAAAATTAGGTGACCTCAGAGACCAGTATTCATAATGTGAAACATGGTTTCAGTTAGAAAACACATTTAAGCACTCAAACTTGTAATGAATTCAAGTTTACAGGAAGCATAATTCACAGATTTTTACTGGTACGTTTAAAATTCACTGAGGTACATATCTTTAATTTTATATGTAGTTAAGTAGCTCCTGTATATAAGACACAGTGCTGTGGAGTTGTTTCTAAATTGTATAATTTGTTATTTATATAAGGGTCCAGTTTTTCTCGGAATGTTGTTACATTTTTATTGAGCAGTTTTGTATTTTTAATATTTGATACGTATTTGCTTTAAGTAAATAAAATATGCAGCCTATTTTGGACAACAGCTTTCGTTTTAGGTAGTTTTAGAGTTCTGAAGGTCACAAACGTGAGACAGTGCTCTGAACACTTGCAACTGTATAAGATTTCTGGTATTTTCATTTCCATTGATAACAAGAACATGAAGTCATCAGCAAAAGTTGAGTCACAATGTGTGACATATACTTGCATTTAAAAAAAAAAAAAAAAAAAAAACATTACCAGATACTTTGTTTTATCAATGTCTTAAGCCATTCTAAAACCTTTTTGTAATCTTGAATTTTTGACCTACTGTTGTAAAGAATATTACAGGAACAGGACAATAAAATCCTCTGTTCAGTGTCTAAGCCAGGTAATAAATACTGTAGTGAAAATGATAAAGTCTGTAATTGTCTCCCATTCAGTCTTTTTCAAGTGACATTTTTTACAGAATGTACAACCATTATCAATTAGATGAGTAGAATGATACATAGTTCATCTCGTGTCATTCCAGTATATTTACACTGCAACATTCTGATAAAATCAAATGGCAAAGCATATATCCAGTCATAGTTTGTCCAAAGTAGGCTGCTCATATCGTCTTGTTGCCGTGTTTCGACCAAGCTATGCCATCTTCTCAAACATTGTAGTTTTTAGTTTTATCCTCTTGTTCTAGCTTTGAGTGAGGCATTCCATTACTCTAGAATAGAGGGCATATACATGATTGCATCATAGCCCTAATTAGGGAAATTGTCATAGATAAAAAGGAATTACTTTTACAACCATACATACTAATTCATTATTTATTAAAGCTTTACATCACATATATGACAAATGGCTACAAAAAAATATGTGTAAAGATCAGTTTGCTAAAGTTCATGGAATACAAATTTCATTGTGTCCAGAGCAAAAAAAGTAAATTATATAATTCAATTTTCTTTGAATCATTCAAGGTGAACTCATTTTTGTGCATATAGAAAAGGTGAGAAAAACTTGAAAAAATAATTTTGTCTAGAAAAAAAAATTTGCTCAGCTTGGAGAGAAAATATGGCTTCATTTTGTGGCTAGATGTTATTGTTATGCATAAGTTTGTTCAATTCAGATCACTTTGGTTGACCGAGTGTTTTTTAATTGTTTTAGATGACTTTAAATTACTTAAAAACCTTGCTCATTTATAAATAGACATCAAAATGTACATAGGACACAGCTCTACATGTCAGAATGTATCCAAGCATATAGTAGATTAAGATAATTGGTAAGGAATAAAAATGTTGCAGTGGTATTTTTTGGTTACAGTTTTACTTGAGGGGCCTATAAGTGACCATATGTTTGCCACCATGCAGTAAGCATTTTGGCGTGAGGATGTTTCTGTGAAGAATTATAGCATGTTTTTGGTTAAAGTTGATGGGTTTCATGTTTGGGCTACTTTCTTTACACTGATATGTTGCCTCGTACAACATTTGTTTGGCTTGATATGAAGTCTGGAAAACTGGAAAAGTTTGACATTTAGAAGTCGTCATTTTCAGGCATGAAAAAAGAGGTTTCTGGTTTTAGCCTTAAGTTTGTCATACATGTATCAGTTTTCTCAGAGCATTTGTTGAAAAACACCTGTAGACTTTAAAGATTATCATTGGTTTGAGGTTTTGGCTTATTGGTTGCAAGTTGAAAGCAAATAAAAGCTTTTGGTGTACATATTTGTTACTCATTTAACTTAATTTGTGTGTAAAGCATAATTATACGTGTTTGTTTAATAATAAGCTTTTTATGCAAGTAACATTCTGTAAATTTATGAAAAATGTAATAGAAAAATGTAGTTTTCAGAGAAATTGTAAAAAATTGAATAGTAATTTAGAACACTTTGGGACCATTTTAAACCTTTGAATTTTCTTGGAAGGAAACATTTTTAAACGGAATAGTAAAGGAAATTTTATTATTTACAGAACGAGGGTCTGTTAGGAAATAGCATATGTGAATATTAGGTAATAGCTTATGTGAATATAAAGAAATCACATATGTGAATATGTAAAACTGCTTGAAAATGGGCCCAAGTTGTTTTGAGAACTTTGCATAGATGTTTTAAGGACCAAGTAGACCTAGCATGCCGTCCTAGTGTTTTTATACAATCCAAAAGTGCATGAAGTAGATTAGAACTTGAAATGTTTGCTCACCACTTGCTTCCCTACAAGCTGTTTTAACAAGTTTATGTCTTCCTTGGAAATGTGACCGAGTGCTTATATTTTGAGAAATGAAGTGCCCGAGTTAAGAAGTATTTGTTGCAAAATGTGAAACTTGCTGCAGTCTTGGGTCTTTAGCAGGAAGTTTAAGTAGATCTTTGGTCAAACTTGTCAATATGTAGTCAAGCAGAAGCCATATTTAAAACAAAACAGGTGCAATCAAAAGGCATCGATGAAGAAGTCCAGGTAAAAGATATAAAAGCTTCAAATCAGATATAATTTGAAATTTTTTATTTGAATAAGTAAGGCCAAGAATTAGGTAAGGTTGACATGGTTTTGCTACAACATTTTGAGTTGGATTTAATCAAGTATAGTTTAGGGAGGATTCATTACAGGAAATCATTGTCAGAAGCTTTTCTTTCTATTTATCAGTTTACCACATGCATTACAGGTAAATGGGGCCATTAGCTTAGCACACAGATCCCTTTAGAATTTAGTGAAGTGTATATAACAGTTGCTCATTTACCCCACCTACACACCTTTTTTCTTGTTTCCATAATCGAACATGTATAAAAAAGACTGAACCTTGCCATCTGTAGAAGAAATATGTATATATCAACATTTACTATTTACTGCAATGAGCAATTTTTTCTGTATAAATGAAATACTATTTTCAAATTGAAATGAAATTTATATGAAATTTCTTTATCTCTGTAAATACTGATTTTTTTTTATATTTCAAAACAATTTTTGCACTTAATTAGATATTAAAAGAACAATTATGTGTTTTTAGAATTAAAGGTCAGTATTATATGTATGGTCCTGAAAGCCTATTTTTAACCTCAGTTAATCGACCTTAATATCATTTCAAATACATTAAAAATCTACCTTTAAATAAAAAACCCTTGATCAGACATTGACCGAAATAATATTTTAAATTCATTGAAGATCTACCTTTAAAAACTTGTACCATTGATCAGACATTGACCGAAATAATATTTCAAATACATTGAAGATCTACCTTTAGATAAATTGTACCCTTGATCAGACATTGACCGAAATAATATTTCAAATACATTCAAGATCTATCTTTAAATAATTTGTACCCTTGATCAAATTATCTCATACTTGCCTAGCTGAGGAAATTTAACCAAACATCTCTTTCATTATGCAATCTTCTTTTCTGTGTATGTAATCTTGTTGCTTCAGGTGTAAGTAGTTCAGGAAAAATACACATATACCTTATATTTAGTCCCTGCATTTTAATCAGCTTTGGCTACTACATATATATCCCATATTCTTAATGAATCAAAGTTACTGTAACTTTGTCATTGTAACTTGCTTGTACCAGTATCTATAGAGCCTCACATGAAAGAATGGTAAGAAAAAAAAATCTTATGTTTTATTTGTAGCCCACATGCTTACTGTAGTACATGTTGACATTCCACATGTTAAATTCACTCTAAAAATTTATCCTTATTTATAAATGTTCGTTAAAATTTGTATGCTTTTATGTTGAATTCTGTTCTATTCCATTCATTACTTCTGTATTTTTCGTTGAAACGAGCATGCCAGTGCAACAAAAACTGGTTGTAATTATTACGTATTCCTAGTCTACTAAAAAAAGGCAATTTATTATTACGTTTTATAAATTGGCTTTGTTTTAATTTGTATATGTATACCTTATACTAGTTCTGTCATAATTTCAACCCTTTTAACTTACCTGTTAAAGCATAATAAAAGAACATCATATGACTGTTCCTTTTCATAAAAACATTTGTTTGATTTCAGTTTGGCTAAAAATAGATTTTTCTTCTTTAATATAACATATCTTTAATTAGTGTACCTTTTCTTTACTAAATTGTTGCTTTTAGAAATCTATAATGAAACTAAAATTTCTAAACCAAATGTTACCTTTGTAATATATGTGTAAAATACAATGTACTATATTTGTGTACCAAACAAAATGTATAGAATATTGCACGATGAAATACTTCCAGTGAACTACAGCAAAAAACCCAACAGTTTAAACATTTGCAAATAAGTACTGCTTACAATGGCCTACAGTTCAGACATTAGGCCTAATTAAAAGTATCTTCTTTGCAATATTAGAAGATATTCTTCATTTCTAAATTTAACTAAGTTTAAATATTTTGAAACAAGTAAATGCTTATAATTTAGATTATAAGAAAATACTTGATTCAGCTGTAAGAATATTTATACTCGGTGCTTACATAATATTGAAATATAATCTAACCTGAAGGTCTTTCTGTTCACAGAAAATGCCTTTTTTTTACTAAGTAGCTATTATTTTATCCTTTATAATACATTGTTGCAGTTATTAAAATGGTATTTGATCGTAGAAACCCCTGGCACAAATGCTAAGGTTATAATGAATTTAATCGTTTGAATTGATTTATGGTTAAAGTAATGTGTGTGTAACTGATCATATGTTACAAGATACAGAAGTCTTTCTTTGTTGTTCCCTCTTGTCTGCTCGGAGTTGCATGGGTGTGACTTAGTGCAGGTTTTCCTTGATTTGGAGTTCTGAATTCAGGAACTTCCATGTATCATGATTGTTATATATTGCTAATCGTTATAATTCAAGTTATTAGTTGGACTTGTTTGGGTGGTAGTAACCTAGAGTTGTGTAAGCTTTCAGAGAAATTGGTGACATTTTCTAAACATTGAGGAAGTTTGGTGTTGTAAATTTTTATAACAAATGGTGGAATTTTAAGTTAACAGTAAAAGAAATTGGTTACATTGTGTATAACACTAAAAAGTTTGGTGATGGAAACAATTGTTTTTAATGTGTATTTCTTTGAAATAGAAAAAATGCAGTGGAAATTAATAACATAACCTATATATTCAATGACAAGTAAATTAACTCGACAGATATACTAGATAGTAATTTTCACAATATCCCTTAGGTTTCACGTGTTTTTTGCACAGTGTAGCTATGGTGACTTAGCAGGAAGATCGTGCTTTTAGTTTGAAATACTTGAAATGCTTCAATGTTATTTATATTGTTGAAGTGAAATTTGTCTTGTTTGTAAAGATCAGTGTTTTTTCTCCTATCTTTGTAGAGAATGTCTGCTGTCAGAAGCAAACAGCGCTAAATTTCTACTAAAACCAACAGTATTTGATACAGGCACCTTTAATAAAGTTTAGAATGTGGCAAATGTTGTTTTGTTAATATTCTACTTGTCTTCTGCCTCATCATGGTTTGTACATAAATCATTGTCACGTAGACTCTTGCATTATGATTTGACGTTACCCATCCTCAATAAACTATGCTTGAATTTAAACATTTGTTTGTTTTCTATTACACCAGTGTTTTATTATGGTTAATATTGATTTTGCCATAGGTGGTTTGTTGGCCTTGGAAAAAGCAATACTTTTATGTAATTCCTATTTTCCACTGTGGAAAATAAAAAGTTTATTTTCAGATGTGTGCTAAATACAAGACGCTTTTATCTTCTGCACCAGTTCTTTATCTATTTGATTCATTTCTTTTTTTCTCTCTTTTATCATAATGGCAAACAAAACATTATGGCCTTGTGGGCGGGGTGAAAAAAAAATAGAACTGCCAGCTTTCTTGAGCTACTTGCTGGCAATTTTTTATTAAGAAGTGGAAAATCTTGGTTCAAATACTTAAGTCCTTAGGTTGCTATTATGTACATTCATACACAGTGCATAATGGGAGATGTTAATAGTACATGTATCGATAAAACAGAATAAAAGCAAATACATTATGGGAACGTGTGAAGCCAGCACTGATCTGAATCCGTAGATGGATCGCTCATGAGAACAGGCTACTTTATGAGTATTATCATAGGTTATCCTAATTATTTGGCCATATTTACATATAAACTAATTTCTTGTTTATTATGGAATAAATATTATGCAAGTCAAACGCTCTGCTAAAGAAGCTGCAGTCAATAGATACAAGAGCCCTGTTCATCCTGGCCTGGTTTCAGATGTTTTTTTGAAACGGACTTATTTCTACACTAACCAATCTTACACATTTCCCACCTTTGTGTTAGATACCCCTTTATCAGTTGTACAGATTTTTATAATGTGAGCCTTTAATTTTGATTTCCTTGGAACTCTGTTCTTTACATTGGTCTTTTTCTTCAGTCTATATTTTGCATAAGAGTCGTTGATCATTGTGTCGCCTGCTATGAAGGTTTTTTTTGGTTGAATATTTTTGGCTGAGTTATGGCCCATGAATGAAAAAGGCGTTTTGGCCAAATAATGAATTTTGTGTTGCAGGCTTCACAGTAGCTGCGACATGCTAAAAAGTAGCCATGACATATAGGGATCACTTCCCCATCATTTGTCTGTCAGTCTGTCTGTCTGTCCATCACAAAACTTGTCTGGACTACTCCTAAGAAACTACTGGTGCGATTTCATCCAAACTTAACAGGAATGATCAGTACCAAGTTTAGTTGTGCATATCATCAGCATTTTCCAGTCCAATGATTTTTGTGAGAGTTATGGCCCTTTATGATTTTATTTTTTAAAGTTTGTCCGGACTACTTCTCTTATACTTCTAATGCAATTTGAATGAAATTTTACAGAATTGATAAGTACCTCAAGTACTTGTGCATGTCTAACGGGTTTTTCGGTTGAAAGATTTTTAGATGAGTTAAGGCCCTTGAATGAAAAAGGCGTTTTAGCCAAATAATGAATTTTGTGTTGCAGGCTTCACAGTAGCTGCGACATGCTAAAAAGTAGCCATGACATATAGGGATCACTTCCCCATCATCTGTCTGTCTGTCCCTCCATCCGTCTGTCTGTCCATCACAAAACTTGTCTGGACTACTCTAAGAAACTTCTGGTGCGATTTCATCCAAACTTTACAGGAATGATCAGTACCAAGTCTAGTAGTGCATATCGTCAGCATTTTCCAGTTCAATGATTTATGTCAGATTTCTGTGAGAGTTATGGCCCTTTAATGATTTTTTTTTTCAAAGTTTGTCCGGACTACTTCTCTTATACTATTTAAGCAATTTAAATGAAATGTTACAGGATTGTTCTGTACCTCAAGTACTTGCGCATGTCTTACAGGTTTTCTTTAGAATGATTTTTGGCTGAGTTATGGCCCTTTACAGCACATTAATTTGGTCATGCATAGAAAATTCGCTTCTTCATTTAATCTTGGGTAAAGACCCTTAAACATAAACAGTTAAATAGAATGAAGTAACGAAGAGCTTTTTCTAAAAAAACAAACCACTATCTACTGGGTCCCTTGAGGCTTTCAAATCTCAAGTGTCCAAGAACTTTCTCTAACTCGGTAAGTAATTCTGTTTTTAACTATCCACTGAAAATATTTCCCAATTTTTTTTTTTGCGCAAACCTCTAAATGGCAGAATAATCAACTTGTTGATGGTGGCCATTAACTGGTAGTAGAAGTAGAATGTTGCAACCCGACCTCCCATTTGGTTGTGGTAAGATTGTGGCATTTTAAGAAAAAGAAAAGATATCATGGTTTATTTACACTTCATTAGTGGAGACATAAAACAACCTTCTCGTCATGCAATAAGTCAAGCAAACGTCATTTGACAAATGGACTACTCAAGAATTTACTGCTTTCGGTGATTTTTTTCTTAGTATTTTTAGGTTGTGGGTACTGTAAACATATTGAGAGTTAAAAGCCTTCTTTTTCCCTAAGATTATTTAGAATAGGAAGTTTCTCACTGAACACTCGCCGTACAGATTCAGGCCTTACATGGAATAAAAACGCGGTGGTCAATTTGCGAGATGAACGTGCACGTTACAATTGGCAGAACTTATGTTCAAACTTACGTATTTTCATAGTAAGTAAAGTTTAGAAAAAACGGAAAAAGTTGCGAAAGTAAATTAGAGTATAACTTGATATTTAACAACTTATGGTATGCTGCCTTCTTCACGGAACCTTAAGAAAATGTGAACTATTCGAAATAAAATTTTAACCCGTGAAAAGGCGCACGAACAAGGACTTTTGGGAGACATTTTCTGTAGAACCGATTACTGACAATCGTCATGAAAGGCAATAAAATTAAATAGTTACAGTTTTATCTACAAGTATATGAAAAGAACTCGAAAAGCATCAAACCCTTGCCAAATATACAAAAAAAGATAATTATCTGATTTGATCGAAACATCATATATAAAACAGAACATTAAAGACTGAGGTATTTCTACTTTTGTGACGTTTTTATACAATTCGATAAATCCAATTGCATATTTCAGATAATAAATATCACAGTAAAATTGTGTATTGCCCATTAAGATTTTGTTTCAAATGCAGATCCCAATGTTGTACTGCCGCTCAAATTCCTTGCATCTCTTATATTTTATATCTTTTCAACTGGATACTTTCCGAGAAGAAAGCAGACACTTTCTCCTTCAGTTTTTCATTCTATCTAAGCTAAAAAATATATATTTGAGTAAGTATGCAACGTAAATTTAAAACATAAATATCTTATTTTATATTGTGATTGATTACATTGATTTTTTTATATGTCAAACTAGTGATTTGCCATACGTTGCCCATCTCGCAATAGCAATGCAACGATGATAAAAACTAAATTTTTTATCAATTTTCAAAACAACAAAGATTGGTCCCAGATTTGCTTTCCTTTATAAGACTTCTATTAGTGCCCTTCAAAGGGAAGAAGATCATTAGAAACTAACATCTTGGTAAGGGTAGAAAATAAATTATCCAGCAATAATCGTAGCAAGTTTACTGTATGCTAAATACATCCAATTTACTGCTAATAAAATATTTAACAATTCAAACATAAATAATGTTGATGAATAGGAAAAAGGTTAATATAATGAAGAACATCTTGTAAATCTGTGCTTAAAAGTAAATTCATGGATTTTGTGTAATCAAAACAATACGAAAACATAAAATATTTATTCACCCAATAATCCTGTTTTCATATCAGTATTAATATTATAGCGGAAGAAATCTTGTTTCATTTTTCACCAGCTAAATGTGTATGGATAATGACTGTTTCATATCACTTATATTACATTAATCTAGATAAAATATTATTGTTCTATTACAGATATTTATGGCATTCTGTATATGCAGGTGATTCATCTTTTGACTGGTAGAAATGCTATTTATGACAACACGAACTCTTTTTTTAAATGCCAAAGTAGAGATTGTCTCTAAACTACTTTTGTATTAACAAATAATTGAGTCGTGATGCGGACATAACATCCTTTTCAGTGTACGTGCTAGAAATCCCAGGAAAGTGAAACTTTCGCTGAAAATGGCATGTAGCTTGAATGGATTTGATTTTAAATTCTATGGGTTTGTCGAGTTATGTTCTCTAAACATCCAGCAGAAATTGAGACATTTGTCAGACACATATTACAGACACAATGGTCACGGTCACTATTTGTTAAATTCAGCAGGGTCTTTCTATTTGAAAGACTCTGAATTCAGTAACGACGAAACAGTGTGGTTCCGACATTAAATGGAAATATTCCAAATGAACCATTAAGTTTTGAAGTGTTTCGCTAACAGAAGAAAATAGAGTTGATGAGACTTAATGATTAGGTGAAAAGTTGATATGACTTGACAAGTGGGCTCTGTTTAAGTGAATAAAACAAGTCTTAAATCTTGTTTTATGGTACAGTTACAACTGCACTGTTAAAAAATTCTTTACATTTACAAGTATGTTGTATATAAGCATTGTACTTGTAACGCTAATTGTGGTTTTGAAAAAATTTATTAGCTTAAACGCACCTTTCGGCCCTTTCCGTCAAACTTCGGATTGTAAACAATCGGCGAGGTGTTCCGAATGTTTAAACAACTTCGGCGCGAGACAACTTTCCATCTGAGTAAAAAGATAGAGACTGACACAAAACAGGCTATGCTAGATTTTACTTATCTAATTTAATTATTCGAAAGACACTTTCTTGCAATTGTCAGCATATCCTGTATTACGACCGTTTTCAAGAGTTTTCCACACAGATTGACTTTAAAATCATACTAATCTAAGCGACCAAAAATAAATTTTAATGTTCTCCCGAATAGTTACAATAGCTGGCACGAGCCTGTTTAGCCATTACCGAAAGTCTGTTTTATTTGTAAAATAAATTTTCATTAAAAAAGAGTTATTCGTTACCATCCTTGCGTAACCTACGAAAATGAGCGCTTTATTACCGTACCTGGACACAGGCTCTAACGGCTGTAGTTGTGACAATTACGTAACAATCCTGTCAGGCCGTTACAATGGCTATTTCTGTTATTTAAGCACCATGCACTACAGCCATAGAACATGATAAGCAAGTGTAATATAAGTGTCTCAGAATTTTTTATAGTAAAAGACGTAACAAAGACCTGTATTTTAGGTCTTTCGTAATAATTTTCATTTTATTTCGACACGAATTATTTGCTATTATTTTCTACTTGCATATCGAGTTTTTAGCTGTTACGGTTTTAATGAAGACTGATCAAAACAGGATCTCGTCTGCAAACATACTAACGAAAATTCTGCAGCAAATGCAGACGATATCTTAATTTACTGAAAATGATGTTTTCGAAAAGAAAAGGTGAATTAATTATTTAGTGTATATATGGTACTTAAATGTTACTCTTAAAAATTGGAAAAAAATAAAAGTGTATGCGTATGGGTATGTGTACAAACCAAAAATTACAAAGAAATTGCGACAGAAGCATGCTGTAAATACATCAGTGTGTGAAGTCAAGGACTTACGATACAAAGCGATACTTGAGACAAGTCTTGATTCATTGACAACACCTATAGGAAAATTACTCCAGCCCAAATACTGAAATCATGGATTGTGTATTTTGTTAGACAAGTTAAATATAACTTTAGAAGTTACCAGTTAGATGTAACTTTTTAAACTTTGCAATAACATCTGCTTTCATTTTCTATCATTTTGACCATTTATATAACTTTAATGATTGAGAATGTTATCTTTTATATTTTTTCCAGCAAAACAGTATTGCCGCCGAGGACGTTTTATTAATAACAAGCTAGATGCGAAGTGATATTTAATGCGTTTAGGCGTCACATAAATATCGAAATGATAGACTGGTTCTATTTCGGAATTCTTGATAGTGTAACACATCTTATCTGCAAGTGAGTCATCAATCTGTAAGTTTGCAAAATTATGCCATTGAAAATAGAAAAAACGCATGAGTTCACAGTTGTTTTGGACACATTCAGATTATAAGAAAAACATTATAAAACTTATAATAAAATAAACAAAATGGCACCTACGGCAACTGAAATAGCCCTTTAAGTGTCAATATTATGAAAAGTATAACAAAATTTAAGTTTGATTTTGAGTTGTCCTGAAACTAGATTAAATTAGAGCGGAATAAGCAAATGCAAATGCCAAAAAAGAGACGATTTATTAGTGTAACATATAAAGCTGTTTAAATTTGCCAACCTTAGAGGGCAGTTCCTTTCTATTTTAGAGCGCTTTTTGAAGTTGATCCTTTTTACCAGATCTACTTGTTGTTTTTCCCCTTTTTCCGTCCCGGCATTCTCCTTGGACGTTGTTTTCTACAGTTGTATTGATTTTGTTCGTTTCTCTTTTTATGACCATTTTTTGTAATTGTGGTACTGTCTGCAGTCCAACTGTCACAAGTACATCTTACCATTAAAATTGTTCTTGTCTGTCAAATGAATTATATTCTAGTCCTGTACAAATTTTATTCTTTTATGTTCAAATAAATCCGTCTAGTTCCTGCCAGACATTTTCATTTCATATTTTGTTATTTAGATTTTCTCCCCTCATGACAGAGATAAACTGCAAAGGCTTGAAGGTGTTCATATAAAACTTATTTTATGAGATTTTGTAAGACTGAACTGTAGAAAGACCGATTGCATAAAGGAGCAGGTGGGCGAAATGTAATGATGAGTAACGCAAAGCACTTGCAAAACAAATCAGGCTTTTGAAGCAATGCATTTTGACACTTCTGGCAAGTGATCTGAAAAGGTGTAAGCAACTCATTTTCTGTGAAAAACAGATTAATGAGTTAGTAAAGGACTTGAAGTAATTGTAGAGCTGATTTTACGTTTAGTTTTTCTGGCTTCTTTCGAAGATCTTTGGCTTAAAGTGTCTGGGGACAAGCAGTAAGGTTTTTTTTTCATTTCACATTAATATATATAACTAGAAAGCGACAGACCTTTGGGTTAATGCTTTGGATTTACTATGTTTCTCTACTTCAGTATTTTAGGTACTTCAGTCTGGATAAAAGTTCTATTTTGATTTTTTTTCTCAAAAACTGTCATTATATTGCTTCCTAGATGCATGTACTACTTTCACGATTCCTTTGTCTTTTCTGTCCTTTATCTTTGAGAATATCAAGTGTTAGCAAGACTTGGGCTAAGAAAATAATACTTTGATAACGTTAATACGGAAGCATGGAGAGGACATGGTCGGTTTATTTTATTAATCCATGGGAACGACTTATTTTCAGAAATATTTTTTTCTAATCTGTGGGAACGGATTATTTTGTGCCAAAAAAACCCTTTTTTTAACTTATGGGAACGAGTTATTTTGTGCGAAAAAATCTTTTTTTAACTTGAGGGAACGAAATATTTTGGGCGAAAAATCGCACAAAATAACTCGTTCACACAAGTTAAAAAAAGATTTTTCGCACAAAATATTTCGTTCCCTCAAGTTAAAAAAAGATTTTTCGCCCAAAAAAATTCGTTCCCACAAGTTAAAAAAAGATTTTTCGCACAAAATAACTCGTTCCCACAAGTTAAAAAAAAAGATTTTTCGTGCAAAATAATCCGTTCCCACAGATTAGAAAAAAATATTTCAGAAAATAAGTCGTTCCCACGGATTAATAAAATAAACCGACCATGTCCTCTCCATGCTTCCGTACGTTTATGGTTCGTTTATCTCTTTTCTTTGAATTTGAAATTGCAACAAAACTGCAACCAAATTCACTTAAGCAGTCTGGAAAGACAAACGGGAACAATGAACTTTTGTAAATTATAGTCTTAGTAAGTTTAACTTATTTTAGAGCACATAAATTTACCGAAGTGCAAGACGAGAATCTTGTTTTACTAATAATTCAATAAATAACATATCATTCCCAAAAATCTTCTGCCAGATCTTTGTTTTTCAAATAATATGGATTGTGTAAGGTAAAAATATTTAAAAGATTATCTAAACACACTTAAAATCAGTATCCTGATAATTGCAACTTCTCATCACACACACACGCACACACGCACACACACACACACTTAGCATCATAAAAGATCGTTTTAAAGAACTCCTCCCAAGGTACAGTTGGTTAATGTAATCCAATCATTTAGGAAACAGACAAAAATGTTTTCTCAATATAAGCACTAATTTATACCAGTTTTGTTGCAGGATAAATATATATAAACAATTCAGGTGAAGCTGAATACATTACTTATAATTATAATAATATGTTGATCCCATAACAAAGCAACAATTCTATATCAGTGTTACTAATAGGTAATAATTCTTGTTTTAGTCTTCATATAAATCTGCCACCTATAATTCAGGTGCAGTATACTTACTGGTATATATTTGCTAGTCAGATATTTTTAACAAATGTTGCACATTGACGCGTACAGAAACCATGTTTCAGAAAATCTTAGACCTAACTGTAGGGGATATCACTTATTAAAAGAAGTGTAGAGATGTAAAAAATTAACGAGTGTCAAGTGACAACTATAAAACAGATATCATTTCAGTCGTCTGCACCAATGGCCGGACTTACTTTATTATCCCTTTTTCACTAGTTGATTTCAAACGTCTGCTCTGAAGATGTTCTTTGTCTAAGGTGAAAGTTTATTTTATTCATCAAATATGAGTTATCAGTTTTGTATTTGCTACCATTAGTTGACTAGTAATGCTATTATGATCTGCAGCCTAGTTTGAAATATTTTTTCTACCCCTTCTGTACTTACTGCCCTTTCTTGGCTTATTTTCCTTACTCAATCTTCAACACACATCGGTTTAAGCCAGATACTCAGCTTTGGGTTCAAGTCTAGTAAATGTAGTCTGTATTCGTCCCCAATTTAGTGGATTCTGTAGATGACAAGATATTCGGCGTTGGTATGAATTGCATAGCTGAACAAGGTGCGTTGGACTAGTTAGTTAGTTGTACTCCATGAACTCTTCCCGAATAAAACTCTCGTTCGACAAACTGCAAGTTCCGACCGCATAAGTACTATACTGGTATTTCCTTTGTTTTGAAATATTCTGTGTTCTTTTCATCTACATCATAGTCATAACGATACAAGCAGTTTACCGAAACATTATGGTGAAACTGGGCAATTTGTAATTTAGTGCACCGGGACAAGTAATATGGGAAAAGTTAAACATACACGATACAAACCACTCTTCAAACAGAGACTGCTATTTAGAAAAGCATTTTTATGACACATGTGAAGTGCACCTTTTGAAAATAAATAACATACCATTGGTTAGAATGAAATAATGTGGGGTTTTCTCCGCAAAAAAATATGTCACCAGCTAAGAAAATATATTTACAATTACAATACAATAATTTTTTAATAATGATATAATTTTGGACGGTAAAGTAAATGGACAAAATACAAGTAAAAGGTCACAATTTTAACTTTTTTTTTTCAGTTTGATTCATTTTATAACTTTCAGACATCTCAAAATAATCAGTATTGAACAACTCATTGGAAGAAATAGATAAAGAAAAACATTTCTAAAAGTTTATATATGTACTTCAGATCAATACAATCGAGTAGTGGCAGTAGTAATTACTCTAGGGGAAGTAACTCTGCCTGAAATGATAATGGCTACCGTGTTTGTACATATTTTATATGTATCTAATATATACTCCTGGACTTGACAACATTGCTGCTCGTTTTCTGAACGATGCTGCTCGTTTTATTAAAACACATAATCACATCAGTAATAAACAATCCTGTTCTAGGTAACACAAAGTACCCTCTGTTTTGACATCAGCTAAAGTCACACCTCTAATCAATTTATGTTTCAAGTTGGTCAGAATTCTTTCAAATGTTACTAAAATCTTAAAAAGGTAAGGCTACACCCAACTGTAATCGTTTTTTTTTTTTTTGTCACAGCTAACATGTTTTTAGTTTTTTACGATTTTCAAAGTGGTTTTCGTGGCAGCTATTCACATGATTCATCTCTCATTCACCTTATATTTTATTAAGGAACAAAGGGTTTATTAACAGGTAAAGTAATCCTTGCACTTCACTGTAACTTGGTAAAATCATATTTGTATGTCAAAACAGTAGCAGGATATTATAGCAAGTAACACAAAATAAAGAAGTAAGATTTATTCACTTTACCAGTCTTGGACGATTAAATATTGAAAAGAAAAATCGACAGCTTTGTTCTAACCAGGTAGGTAGGTATATATTATAACATTTATATGTTTTAACTAAATACTAGTAAAAAAACAAATTAACTTAGTGTTTTACTGTGGTTGATGCTTCCGCTTACTTACAGTTAATACCCGGATGATGAAGGAACCCGTCCTGCTATAGCATTCGATCGCTTCGGCCTTTTCCGCAGATTCAAAGAAAAGTCTAGCGATATATCCGTGCCAGAATCATGTAAATAAAAGTGGTCCATATGACAGAAAAATAGCTTTTTTACAATCATGATTGCTACAAAATCGTCACGTCACCTTTCCTTGCGCAGCTTAAAATTTTTGAATAATAAAATGCATGTAACTGTGAATATTTATTTGCAATTATTTTCCCATCTTCGGCAACAAATTTAATAGGTTTATTAATTAGGTCAAAAGATATGTAAGACAGTCTTTAACTTGCTACGTTTTGGATTTATCAATAATACATTTCACAACAAAATAATCGCTTGTAAGCTGTACATAATTATGTCTCAGATCGTTTATTAACAAACAGTTAGAAATAATGTTTTTGCCTGAAGACAGAATATTTTCTAGATATATAGACATATTGAACATAAATGTATGGGTAAATTTCTGGAAAAGAATGTCAGGACAGATTGCGGGGGAGTAGAATCCGTGCCAATTAGACGCTTTATCATTGAACAGGAATGCTGTTTATATCATTCATAAAATAGGTTAACTCCAAGAAAAAATACTTACGTGTAAAGACCGATAAACATATAAACACATCAAAAAGGTATGTGATATGCTTGTTCTATACACTTGCCAAAATATAATGGATCTAAATCTTGTTCATATTTTATCATCGCTTGGAAATCCACCTTCTTCATAACGCCTCCCTTTTACTTAGACCATTTTTATAAGCCAAACCTGTGTTCTACATATGTGAACAAATAAATATGATTAGCTTGCCAAGAATTTAACAGGAATATCTTACATGCGACCACATGTTTCGAGCGACTTTTGTATTAAAATTGAAATCCTACCTGAACGTTTTTACTACATAATTACATCCCATAAAACAACTTTTTCATAACGCGACCAGCGACCACATAAAACCTGTCCCAACAGAAAAAATATAATTAAAAAAACATTGCAGAAGTATCTATTAAACGACCATGCAGACAGTTAGTATGTACCTGTCATGTAAGGGAGTTTGTTGCATCTGCAGACAATCAGCCTTTGAAACCCTCGATCAAACAATCAATTTGGTACAGCCAGAAAAGTGTTCAGCACACTGAATGACATTTATGACAGTTTTTCTGTACAGCTTTTGCAATCATGGTGTAAGCTACACAAGAAGATTTCAGTTATTGATCTTCCTAAAAACAAAACAAAAAATAAATGCAAGAACAATAAGCGCAGTATTACGAGTTGGAAAAAACTCAGAATTCAGAAACAATTTAGACAATTTAACAACAGTTCAATATATATTAATTGTCTTTTCAAAACGCTATTATCTATAGAGAGACCATTCTATTAAGAGACCATATTTTGACAGCCTTTTGGGCAGTCGTTTAGTACAATGTTTACTGTATTTCAAAAAGGAACATGTTCCTGAATCGTACTCAAGTCAGACAGACAGACAGACAAAACTTTAATCTCCCTGTAGTTCGTACATACATCTTCTGAAATATAATTCAGTTATAAGTCAGCTTCCTGCAGTCAACATGTTTCTTCTCATTAAAAAAAAAAACTTCTGGTAAAAATAATAGACCCCCAAGGTCCTGTTTAGTTTATACAGTCTTAATTTTCTCCTGATTATCGATGTCCTATTGCCTAGTTATGCTTGTCAGTTCTTAACAAATGTTATAAATGACAGCCTGAGAATACGATCAGTTCCTACAATTCAACAAGGACCCGAGAGCGTCTTAGTGGCGAGACTGATTTTGCTTGGTAACTGTTTCTTCGCGTACACTGACTTTAACTCCACGGGTTGTTCTCATTAACAGCTGTTTGGCTCATGATAATGTCCCAGCCTGGAAGCTTGTCGATTACTATTTCTCTATCGTTGAAAATATTCGCTGGATAAGCCAAAAAACTTATTGTCAGCAATTTGTTGGCAAATCTATTTATACGTTTGCCATAAACTTGTCCGTGCATAAGCAAATTCTCTAGGAAAAGTTTGTTTATGCAGTAGTATGATCCCGGTATCATGTTTGCTTCTTTCAAAATCATCTGGACATCAGTGTGATTTATGCAAGCACAAAGACAGCACATCACCGACCATGTTCAAAGGGTTCAAACCTTTAAAGCGACTGACTCACAGAATTTTCTTTAAAATTTAAAAGATGTAAACAACTAACTGAACAAGTAATTTTCGTTTCAAGCGGTATCAAAATTAACATTGTTACTGAAATTGTAACAGTTTGCTTGAAAGTTGGTGCTTTTTGGTCTGTTGTTTTCTTTTCATGTTCCAAATCAGTGTCACGGAAAACCTGGATATTTGTTCTCTCGCTGAACGTTTTTGGCAGACAAAAAGACTTGCTAAGAATTTACTTAACCTTGAAATATAGTATAAGATATTATGCCAACTTACTTATGTCGTTGATAATACAAAAGCAATATGAAGAAATGAGATAACCTGTGGTAATTGCACTGGGATCGTAATACAGGTACTTTCAGCACAGTAAATTACCTGTTGCCTTTGTTTAAGCCGGGTTAACAGAAAACGTGATTTAAACTAAACTGGGCGGTGCTTTGCAAAAATAGAGTTTCTAGAGTGATTTTAAAGAAGAACTGTTCGCAACAAATTTCATTTGTTCACCTAAAGAAAACTGTTTTCTTTAACTGTGATCGGGCTGCTGATTTAGATTGTTAAATCAATGCACGTCTTTTCAAAACCTGGGACATAAGAAAAGTATTGATATGTGCATGAATACCAAGGGTACTTCTTTAACAAAAGTACTCAAATATTCATTAACTTTTTCTGAAAATAACTGACTTATTGCAAACATACTGAAAATAAACAATTTAAGGTATTAAATTCCTAATACACTACCTCCACCCTGAAGAGTATTCAATTCCATTCAGGTTTGTTTAGGATTTAGACATCTTCACTGAAGGACATGGGTTCAAACCCCACTCAAGCCATTTTTTTCACTAGTTTTTTTGGCAGTTTTACATTGTTTTGGTTTTAGAACAGTAACTTTTATAAAATTTAAATTCAATTTCTTACGGTTTGAATATATTTCATATATTACAGAGCTTTTCAACATGATAAATTGATGAAAATTGGGTATCTGTGATTTCAGTTATTAATATCTTCAAAACTAGACGGTAAAAATATTTGATGTTTTTCCTATTTGTTCAAAATAGCACATGAAGAAAATAATTGTAGCTAACTTAAAGCCCAAAAGATTTATGTTGAAGTTTACGTTGATAACATCCCCTTATAATGAAGAGGCTAGGGTAAATTCGTGTATTCGTTATAATCATATTTCGTTTCTTCCCACTTTTGTCTTTTCATTTTGTTTGCTTTTTTGTCAGCAGTCAGTAGGTCTTCATAATGTGAATGATAACATACCAAGTAAAAGTTGTTTTTATGGTCAGTCTTAGAAAAAAATCATCGTGTTTCTCTTTACCGTATAAACCCTCTAAGTTGGGTGAGCTTCGAATTAAATATTAGTTATCTCTTGAAACTCTCATATTGTGTCTTTTATGGTCTATATTTTGTCCTAGGATAGTATTAGTATATTTCTTGCAAAGCTCATTCAGTGTGGGCTGACAAAATGTTTCTTTAGTAATTGGATTATATTCCCTGTTTCGTACATGCAAATTAACAGTTATTTCTTCAGCATTTTGTGTTTTCCTTTTTCAATTATCTTAATTACAAAAACAGTCATCGACAAATATAACAGTTATAACGCTCCATCATAAAGGTAGACAAAATTTATGTATCTAGATGATTTTGGTTGTATAGCAAATGTTTCAAAACATTCGTCACCACAAACGAGGCAATGATTTTGTTTGATAATTAGGGAAGATCTATACGCGAATGAGTTGCAATGCCTATGCTGCCAATCATCTTTATCACAAAATGTTTTTAAAGACTTAGGATGCCCTGAATTGGTAGTTTCTAATAAATAATACATCGTACAGTACAGAGGACAAGATAGATCTGACAAATTATAAAAAAAATATCAGAATCCCCAAAATGCAATCAAATATTCTTAAAAGTTTGCTTTAACATAAGTTTGAGCCAAATTGAAACAGGTTTTGAATAAAGGTAAATTAAACTGGCCTGCCAGGCTAGCTCAGTTGGTAGAGCATTGGATTGTCAATCCAGGGGCTCCTTGTTCAAGCTCCACCAGAGCCGACTAACTTTCTGTGTGTTAATTGGTCTGGGACAATACGTTTGATGGTCATTTGGCCCTCACCTCTTGCTTGGATATAAAGGAACACTTGTTAGGTGGACTGACCTCGGGGATATGACCAATAGAGGTTAAACCCCAATAAAAACAAACAACAAAAACAATATAAGCTGCACCAAAAGCATAAACAAACAAGCCAGAATTATTGAGGGTACCTCAACACACACACACACACACACACACACACACACACACATATATATATAACATTAAGTATTATGAAATAACTGCAACGTCTAACTAGACTGAAATATTTCAGAGGATAAAAGATGGCAGTAATCAAGACTCCCTGCGTACAACTAGCGTAATATTTGAAACAAAATTACATTGATTTAGCGACAGAGTATGTATACTTACAATTAAGTGCATTAACACTTAAGCCACAACTACAATGGATAAAAATACATCCAAAAAAATATTTTTAAACTTTTATGTAACACTCAACAAGTTTTATTTGACTTGAGACAACATTCTGTTTTAATTGGAAAAAAGAGAATAATAATGAAACTTCGAAGGCTGTACTTTTTAAAGACTCCCTACTTCTTCAAAGGTTTTCATTTTTTTAAAACGGTTATTTCACCATTTGCGAGTTCAGTACCATGAACATAGATATAGAAAAGTATTTCTTTGAAATGGGTAATCTCAGTAAACTAAAACATGACGTTTTATTGATTGATTGATTTTTTTTTGTAATTCTGACGATACATTGTGAGCTGTCTGACAAATGTTGAACTGCAAAAACAATTAAGAATTACGGTTCAGGGAAAAGAAGACAGTTTGACTAATTGGGTCACTTTTAAATGCCGCTGATATGTAAATGACAATCTAGCAAGGCAACACATTGTTTAAACTTCTTTGGATTCTAGATTTTAGTCAGGATTTTTTTTTTAAATTTGTAAAGCTATAACTCTAATTGCTTTGCAGATTTCTCTTTAAAGATACCTTTATTCAAGATGATATTAGAGTCTTCATGCAATCAGTAAATCTGTATTACAGTTAATTATTGTAGAAACACTTTTTAAAAAAATCTGTGTTAAAAGGCTTAATGTCTATAAAAACGTTAAGTGAGTAGAAAGGTTAATTGGGGTGATATTTCTATTGCAATAAGGGAAAAGTCTTCTCACGAAAGTCATTCGAAAAAAAGTATACAAAGATTTCTTAGTACTTAGGTATACCCTATGGTATTATTTATAGAAACGCTTTAATAATACTCTACATGTTTAAGACTCCTTATAAGCCCTAGAAAACACTTAAATCACATAGACTGTTTACAGATACGTTATGTTATAATCTGAGTTTCTGAAGAATATAGCTGATAAAGAATGTTATCAATAGGTAAGTAGCAACCTTGTCAATAATATGAAATTGTAGAAATTACTTTTGTAATCAAAACGCTATTAATACCGCATAAGACATTTTTTACTCTTCTCTTGGCACTTTTATTTGTGTTTGGGAAGCTAAATGCATAGTTTAGATGCACAGGAAAAATGTTTATTGCCAATTATTAAAAGTTAGATTGTTATACTGATCACAGAGAATACAATGCATATGTTCAATAAGTATTGATATTTTATTTTAGCCATAAGAAATAACTAATTCTTTCCATTTACAGGAGATGATCAGATGGCCACTTTCAAAAGTTATCCTGAAACGTTTTACTGTACATACAAAATAATAAATAAAATCTATGTCTTCTCTGTGCATAGAAACAATGAAATAAATTCAAGCTGAAATTAACCTAAACGAACTGAGGCTTCATGTATTTGATCATCGTTATAATACAAAAGTGGCAAAAATACTCATTTTCAAATAGTGAAAATTAATATGCAATGAAAAAGAATCATTAGAAAAACTACGTTACATTTGCAAAAAAAAGACTTTATCAGAGAAATGACTCTTACCTTAAAATAGCTTGCTTTTATGGAAAATTAGATTATTAATATTAAGACTTAATGAAATGTGCAACAACTCTTAAGATCTGCTCCAGTAACATCGTCGTCAGTTTAGCAGACAATATCCAAATTGAAACAAAGTGGAGAAGGAATGTTTGCCAACTAAATAGGTTAACTTACTAGTTTACCTTATCTCTGTTGCTTATTCTGTCGATTATCATTAAACATAAACACAACAACAAAATGAGTAACGACCACTTCGGGAAGTTATGTAAGCTTTGAAAGTGGTTTCATCTGTAGGTCTGACAAAAAATATAGATCTTTACCCGGGAAAAATTAGTTAAGCGTTTGACATATATGTCTCGAATCAAGATAATATTGGAGCAGAAAAACAAATGCAAAAATAAACCTGTTTTGTAAGAATTTTATGACTGCTCAGTTTTATTAGAAAACAGGAAGAAGCAGGTAGGCAAAACAAATTACAAATAAATCTAAGATTTGCAAAACAAATCCTGCTTCTGAAGAAACACAATTTAGAAAACCCTGGAAAGGGATCTGAAAAGGCATAAAAACAACTCTTCTGTACATAACAGATTTAAGAGAACAGCTGTAGTATGCTTGTTATACATGTAGTTTTTATTGTCTTTAGTAATTTACAAAACGTTTGACAGTGTCATCATGTACTTTAGACATGTTGGAGCTTGCGTACCGAAAATAGCTTTTAGATGATTGCCTCTGACTTGTGCAGCTTTACTGGCCAATTGTTGAATAAAATTCGCTTAAGTGTAATTAATTTCAGTTTCTTGTAATATTAACCACTTTATAACTTTTTATCAACAGGTATAGTATATCTTAATTTGCCTAATATATATATGACCTCGTTATATTTTCAGTAACAAAAAATCTTGGATCCTCTAGAATTCATATGCAAAAAGAAATATTTCCGACATAATTATACGTAATTTGCAACTGGCAGACTTTTGCTTTGGCTTTTTTATTTGCTATATATCTCTTCTTCAGTATTTCAAGAACCCCGGTAAGATCTTAGTTTGAATTTATATCCTGTTAGATTTTTTTCTCACTCTCAAAAATGTCATTTCAGAAATACATCTGTACTACTTCCACGATTTCTCTAATGTTTCATTGATTATATTCATCTTTTTATTTTTCTATTGTATAAAGTGTTAACAAGACTGACGCAATGTGATAAAATTAACACTACTATTTCATTTTATCTTTACTTAAATACTCGCTTTGAACGTTTCATTAACTTTCACCTTCTGAAAAGGCAGTGAAGAACAAGAAAACTTTTGAAAACAACAAAAACAAGTTAAATTCCGAAGAAAAGATTTTATAAATTTACCAAAGTGCAACAGATGAAACTGTTGTAGCACGAGTGAAATATATAAATATGTATATTTATATATAAAATATTTTAAAATTGTCTGACAAAGCAGAGTTTCTAGCAGCTTAGGGTCTGTTTTAGACCATAAAGATTTTCTAAACGGACTTAAAATTCATTTCTTGCAATACAATTAACTTAAAATTTCTCAAGATTTGTACATGCGCATTTAGCATCATAAATCATTGCTAAGAAAACCTGTATTTGTAAAATTTATCAATTTATCCCGTCACTTACAAAAAAATATTTATTTTCAGTTTATGCCAATTCTAATGCAGGGTAAAATCTAAATGTGCATTTAAGATACAATTGAATGATTTTTACAAATTGTAAAGATTGTTGATCCAAAAACAATGCAATAAATTCCATTTTAGATTTCATTATTTCTAATAGAGAGGGAACTGATTTTTGTTTTAGTCTGCATGTTATATCTTCCGACTTCTAGGTAATAAATTTTGTGTCCAAGAGCACAGAACACAAACTGGTATTATTCCCTCACCAGATATTTTAACACACCGCCGGGTGTAAACTTTCGTTACATATTTCGTATGTATGTTCTATTGTTGTATATATACACATGTCACGATAATAAACAAATACTTACTTATTTACAATGATGTTGCAGATGATCATCACTCTTTTTATCATCCTAAACTCCACAAATTAAAGCAACTTTTGACCTCGATTAAACTAGCATTAACATACCGGTGCAGTTTTTCTCTGCTGCGTCAAATTCCTAATAATCTTACTTGCAATCGTGGACGGTAAACATTTTTTGGCGGTGAAAATTTATTAAATATGGTCTAGTTGCTAATTATGAGGCTGGAATCTCTGACCAACTTGGACATTTTTATTGCGCCACCTACGCTCCTTGTTTTATATCTGTTACAGAAAACTTCTGCAATCGCAAAAGATGTTATACAAACAGTTTCACCTTTTTCCTGCAGATTGTTGAGGGCATGTGTCGAAAGTCAATCTGAATTAATTATAGCATTCCCCTAAATTAGTTTATCATGTCCATAAATAATAATGACCTAAAAAGAGAAATAGTGCTTATTCCTAAAGCGATCATGACCATTTCAAAATTGTCACCTAACTTTTCTTACGCAGTTAACGATTATATTTGACCAATGAAATGAATGTTGACTTTGGTTCTGGCAACAAACTTGATAGGCAAACAAAATGTTGGTCAGTCAGCTACGCAAAAAAGAGTTATGGTACATTTGATTATATTATGTCTGCATTTCGAAGCAAAATTATCCTCTGTAAACAGTACACGTGTCTGAAATCTTAAACTCGCAAGCAGAATGTTTTGGCCTCTACATGCAAAATTATTGAACATCGATTTATTGGTGTTTTCTTGTTAAAGAATGTCAAAACGGGAACGCATGGGTGTAGATTATTTTCCAAATAGACGTTATCGTTGATCGGGAATGCTGGTATTTTACCATGCGTAATGGTATACATTACACCACACAATCATACATTACAAGTGACTAAAAGAAAACATCTAAAGCATCAATTGTTATGTGATATTCTTGTTCCACATATGTGCCAAAATTCTGGACACATCTTATTTATTTGAAATCCAGCTGAAGACATTTAAAATGCATTCAATATATTTTTTGTAGCGCATTCGTTCTAAAAAGTAACACAGGTATGTTACATAAATTTCGAATAAAAGAATTCCATAAGCTGTTTTACACGCAAAGCATATAAAAACGCATATGTACTTTAAGAAATATATATATATTGGACTTCTCTCAAATATGTTGCCTTAAAACACTTAGGAGACAGATATAACTCTGTCAGCCTTACTTGCGTAGTCATAATCTTTTCGAAAATCCGTGTTAACCTTTGTTCACAGTATACTGACGTCAGATAGCATATCGTATTTTAATTTGACAGTTTTTTTTTCAAGCTTATTAAGGTAAGACATCACCCCAACCACAGGAGTTTGAAATTCTATAAAAAAAGAGATATTGTAAAAATTATGTCCTCTACATGTTTTTTTATTATGTAGAGGACATATTTTTTACAATATCTCTTGTTTATTGATAGAATTTCAAACTCCTGTGCCCCAACCCATTCCTTCATCTATCCATCTATCTACGATCGTTCAATCGATAGGTGGATTTTTGTTCAAATCTGCCTTTGAATCTAGAGCTTTTGCATCAGATTTAAGTAGTAGTTTTGTTTTCAAGCATTTCTGTCTTACTGAACAAGTAAGTAATGACATTTACATTGTTACAGAAATTGCTACAGTTTGCTTGATGGTTAATGATAGTTGTTTCCTCTCATATTCCAAAAGAAAATCACGAAAAGCCTGGATATTTGCCCTCCTTCTGAGAGTTTTTGACAGACTAAAAGACTCGCTAATTTACTAACCTTGACAGATTGTGTTAAATATTTCGCAGAGTTACTTATGTCTTTGATTTACACAAAAGCAATGTGGAGAAATGAGATAACCTGTAGTATTTGCATGGGGACCATTATATTCTGTACAGTTAATTACCTGTAACCGTGTTGCTTTTTTAGGCCGGGTCAACAGAAAAGTGGTGCATGAACTAAACGTGAAGCAACGCTTAGCTTTTATGTAACACTTAACTGGATTTTCTGTTCCGATGCAACATTCTGTGTGGATTGAAAAATAGAAAAACAATGATACTACACTAAGACTGCATTTTTTAAAGATTCCGTACATTTGTAAACCTGTTCAAATTTCTTCAAATGTTTTTTTCGCCATTTGCAAGCTCAATACCATAAACATAGCTATCAATAAAAATTTCTTGGAGATGAAAAATGTTGGTTAACTAAAACATGACGAATTTTATTCTTATGAAACATTGTCAGCTTTCTGAAAGTGTATAACATATATTCACAACGGCAGGCAACCAGTTTGAACAATCCATTAAATGTGATTAAGACTTATCGTTCCATATCAATCAATAGGGGTCATTTCTTCGTCGTTTTGAAATTATTCTCGAAAAGCAAAACATTGTTAAAATTTGAATTATATATTTTACAGTTAACAGTAAGTGTTTATTTTAATTAGAAAATGCTCTTTTTAAATAATGTAAATGAATATGCAAAAAGGACAACATTAGGAACACTTAGCTACATTTGCCAAATGCGGCTTTATCAAAGAAATGATTGTTACTTTAAAGTAGCTTGCTTAAGTTAAGCAGATGAAGATTAACGATATTGAGATTTAACAAAATATGTAACGACTGTTTTAAAAACTGTTCTATTTACATCGTCTTTAGTTTAGCAGAAAATATCCAAATTGAAACAAGACGGAAAAGGAGTGTTTGCCAACTAAATAGGTTAACTTACTGGTTTCGCTGATCTCCGTCGATTCTCATCAAAAGTAAATACAATAAAATGAATAGGAACCACTACAGGAAGTTATGTAAGCTGAAAAAAATATAAGGATATAAAGCTAGCTTTGAAAGTGGTTTCATTCTTCAGGTTTTAAAAAAGTATTACTACTTAACCCGAGGAATTTCGCTTGGCAGGATTTGGCTTACTCTGCATTCTTCTATAATGTTGAACAACAAACTAGCAATATGAGGCAGAATCTATAACATGTATAGGACATATTTTTCAGTTACTGTATACGTTGGAAAAAAATCATTGTTCCTTTTACATCCACAAATTTTTTATTTAAAATCTACATCGCATATAGAACATATATTCAGTTAAAAGATACGCGGAGAGAAATCACTGTTCCTCATACGTCCACATTTTTTTATATAAAAAATGATGAGCTCTAAGTGAGACTGTTATGGTAAAAAAAAGAAGAAAAAAAGAAAAAGAAAAATTATTAAAGCGCTTGATGTCTCGAAACAAGATTATATTGGAGTGGAAAAACAAAGAAATGCAATACATATGTTTAAGATATTTCTAAATTTCATTTTAGACATAGAAATGATCGATCCTTTCCATTTATAGGAGATTACATCAACATTAAGAATCACCGCTATCAAAAGTCATCTTTTAACGTTTGTGCAGAAACACATCTATATTTACCGCGTGCATACCAACAATGAATGAACAATAAATCTATCTTTAATGTACCAGCATAAAATATGTACTAGCTTATATTAACAAAAGAAACAGAAGTTCCTTGTATTTGAACATTGTCATAACATAAACTGGCAAAAATGCTTATTTTAAAATGCATGTAATGGAAATATTCACTAAAATGCAACATTAGAAACACTTCGCTAGATTACCAAATACGGCTTTATCAAAGAAATGATTGCTACTTTAAATAGCTTGCTTTTAAGTTTAACACGGGAAGATTTACGATATTAATACTTATCATAACGTGTAAAGGCAGTTAAGATCTGTCCCGGTTACATCGCCTTCAATTAAGCTGATAATTGCCCAAAAGAAACAAGGTGGAGAATAAATGTTTGCCACAAACTAGGTAAACTTACTGGTTTAGCTGATCTCTGTGGCTTTTCTGCGTCGATTGTCATCAAAAGTAAATACAATACAAGGGCGATCGGTGATCACATGTGTCGCCTGATAATAGCCAATTAAGCAGTTGTATTGAGGGGTGATTGGACAGTTTGTTGGAAATGTAAATTAACTGTAAAAAAAAATCTTTATAGTACAGAAAATTTACATACAAATCAGGATGAAACATTTCCAGAAATTCAAGACGAAGACCTTGATAAAGAAATTAGTATATCAGAAATTGAAAAAGCCGTAATGTCCCAAAAAAACAATAAAAGTAGTGGATCAGATTCACTAATAGCTGAAATATATAAACATGCGTTCCCTTTTATATCGCCATTTCTATTTACTTTGTTTAATAGGATTTTTGAACACGGGGAATATCCTAACGAATGGGGTGTAGGCATAATAGTTCCAGTATTTAAAGGGGGAAATCTAGAAGAAACCAAAAATTATAGGGGGATAACCCTTATAAACATCATAGCTAAGATTTACTCCCAAGTTTTGTTAAATAGACTAACAAAATGGTCTATAAAACATCAAAAAATTATTGACAACCAATTTGGATTCCAAAAAGGAAAATCTACCATTGACAGTATATTCCTATTACAGTCCATTATTGCAAACTCTCTCCATAAACGTAAAAAGGTTTACTGTGCCTTTATTGACTTTGAAAAGTGCTTTGACAAGTTAAATAGAACATTTATTCTTCAAAAACTCCTAAAAGAACAAGTGAGTACTAAGTTCGTGAAGGCAATAGAATGTATGTACCATTCCGTAAAAGTTGCGGTAAAATACAAAAATAATATATCAGATTTCTTTGAATCAAATATCGGGGCAAAACAAGGGGATCCGACCTCCAGTCTACTTTTTTTATTTTTTGTTAATGATTTAACAAATAATATTAACAGTAATATTAACGGTTTATTTACTATAGACGAAATCAAAATATATCTAATATTATTTGCAGATGATATGGTCCTTTTTGCGCATGAACCGGAAGCGCTACAGTCAATGCTTAATGATCTTTATAATTACTGTACAACTTGGGGACTTACGGTTAATACTAACAAAACCAAAATCATGATTTTTGAACAAGGGCGGCATACAACTTATGACTTTTTATTCAACGATACATTACTTGAAAATGTTAAGACTTTTAAATATTTAGGAGTGAATTTGTATAAAAACGGAAAATGGTTCAGAACACAAAAGAAACTTGCACAACATTCTTTATCTGCTTTACACAACCTGTTTATTGTTTTTAATCAACTTGAGTTATCTTTACCTGACAAATGCAAATTATTCGACACATTAGTTGGATCTATACTGAACTACAGTGCTGAAGTTTTTGGGTATAATGAAGGAAAAAACTTGGAAATAGTACATAGTAAATTTTTGAGAAAAATTCTTAATGTAAAAAAATCAACGAATCTAGATGGGTTATACGGTGAACTAGGAAGACATCCAATGAAAATACAGCGTCGTATCATTCTCATAAAATATTGGTTAAAAATATTAAAGCTGAACAATACCAGTTTGTTAAAACGAATGTATAATACACTAAAAAATGACGCTGAAAATGGTATTACATATAACGGAAATAACTGGGCACATCAAGTAAAAAAAATCCTAAATGATATTGGAATGTTAAACATCTGGATTAATCAAAGTAACAACTATTCTCAATTCCATTTCTATATGATAAAAGACAGAATATTAGATATTTATAAACAAGAATGGTATTCTAATATAAATAATTCAAGAAGATTAGTAACATATAGCCTTTATAAACATGAATTTGAATGTGAAAAATATTTAAAGTGCATTATACCAAACAAATATAAAATATCGTTAACTAAATTCAGATTATCGTCTCATGAACTTGCTGTTGAATCAGGACGACATGAAAACATTCCAATAGAAAATAGAACTTGTACACAATGTAACATGAATATATTAGAAAATGAATACCACTTTCTCCTCGTATGTCCGAAATATTTCAATTTAAGGAAGCAATTTTTCAGCCCTTATTACTGTCATTGGCCAACACTTCAAAAGTTTGAAATATTATTATCATCAAAAAATCCTAACATTCTCAATAACTTAGCTAAGTATATATACTTCGCTTTTAAAGAGCGAAATAAGACTTAAATTTGCTAGTCTCTCTGTAAAAACTGTTGTTGTTTTTTAACTCATTGCATATTGATATAATTATGCCATGATTTGCATTTTACAGTGTCATACATTTATCGGCTATAAATGTTTTATGTACTTTAATGCCGAATAAAATATTTGTCATTGTCATTGTCATTGTATGGATTTTTGAGTGTTTTCCGTAATGTGGAGAAAGTAAGAATTGCTGAACATTGTACTTTTGGATGATACCATTATGTTCCATGGGTGGGCACAGTTAGAAATACAGTCTTGTGGTAGCTAAAGTATGTTTCAAATATACCGAAATTGGTTTCTTGTATATTAGTGAAGACCAGATCCAAGGTGGTATTGTTGTTAGTTGTTTGCATGTGAATTTTTTCCTGCAGCCCATATGTTTCCATGTGTGTTTCTAACTGCTGTTTCCTCTGTTCTTCACAGTTGAAATCTCCCATCACAGTGACCAACCCAGTAATACCTTCCAGTGCAGAACTAATGTCTTTTGTAATGGTTTTCAGCTTTGTATTAGGCTTTGCAAAAACAGAGATGACATGGATACACAGTGGTTGTGTTATGTGGATGTGCACTATTTCGACTTGACTGTCAAAGTAGTCCGGACAAACATTAAAACAAAAATCATTAAAGGGCCATAACTCTGACAAAAATCATTGAACTGGAAAATACCGCCGACATGCACAACAAGACTTGGTAATGATCATTTCTGTAAAGTTTGGATAAAATTGCTCCAGTAGTTTTTGAGGAGTAGTCCGGACAAGTTTTGTGACGGACGGACAGACAGAGAGAAGTTATCACTATATGTCGCAGCTACTGTGTAGCAGGCGACACGGGCATTAATACAGCAAGTTATCTAAGCTGAACTAAATATATGGATATAAAGCTAGCTTTGAATGCGGTTTCATTCTTCAGGTTTTAAAAACAGTATTGGTACTTCACCCGAGGAACTTCGCTTGGCAGGATTTGGCTTAACTCTGCATTTTTTTATAATGTTCAAGAACGACCTAGCAACACAAGGCAGAATCTATAACATGAATAGGACATATTTTCAGCTACTGTATACGTTGGAAAAAAATCATTGTTCCTTTTGCGTCCACAAATATTTTATATTAAAAATGATGAGCTCTAAGCGAGATTGTTATGCTAAAGTTTTCTTTTTAAAAAAGAAAAAGAAACAAAAAATATTTAAGCGCTTGATGTCTCGAAACAAGCTTATCTTTGAGCAGAACAAAAACAACAAATGCAAAACCAAACAAGTTTTATGATACTTGTACGACTGCTCAGTTTAATTAGACAACAACAAGAAGCAGGTAGGCCAAAAAAATGATGTGTAAAGCTAAGAATTGCAAAACAAATCGTGGTTTTGAAGAAATACGTTTCAGACAACACTGGCAAAGCAATCGAAAAAGGTGTAAAATCAACTCTTCTGTGCACAACAGATTTAAGAGAACAGCTGTTCTATAAGCTTGTTTTATGCGTGTATTTTTTCTTCTTTCTCTAGTAATTTCGAAGATTTTCGACAGTGTCATGATGTACGTTAGACATTTTCAAGGTTGCCATTACAACAATCAGTGATTAGATAATGTACTTTAAAACGTGCAGCCTTAAAGATGATACGTACTGTAATTCTTTAGAAGAAATCATAACAGCAACTTGTCCATTGTTGAATAAAAGTCACCGAAATCTAATTAAGTTCATTTTGTTGTAATAGTCATCATTTTATAACTATTTTATATAAACAGGTGTTATTTATTTTAATCCGCCTTATATATGATCTCGTTATACTTGATCCTCCGGGGAATATGCAAAAACAGAGACATTCTCGGCATATACGTAACTAACAACTTTGGCTTCTTCTTTACTGATTATATTCATCTTCTTAATTTTTAGTGAATTAAGTATTAACAAGACTGAAGCTATATGGTAAATTAACATTTCTGTTTTGTTAGTTCGTTATATCTTTATTTAAACACTAGATTTGAACATTTGATTCACTTTCACTTTCTAGAAAGGCAGTAAAGAACAAGAAAACCTTTGAACACAACAATGCAAAGATAGTCTAAACAAGTTAAATTTCGAAGAATAGATTTTATAAATATATCAAAGTGCAACAGATGAAACTGTTATAACACGAATTAGATTTATAAATATATATATATATATATTTCTAAAATACCGTAATATTTTCTGATAAGACAGCGTTTCTAAAAGCTTGGGATCTGTTTTATACGGAAAAAAATATATATAAGGTATATTTCATTAAGATTTTCAAAACAGAGTTAACATTGACTTCGTGATAATACATGAACAAATAACTTCAAACTTCTCAAAATCTATACATGCGCATTTAGCGTCATAAATCTTTGCCCAGGAAACTGCATTTGTACAATTTATCAATGTTATCCAGCCGATTACAAAAAAAACATGTTTATTTCCAGTTTATAGCAGTTCTATTGCAGAGATAAAACTAAATGCGCATTTAAGATACAATTGAATGAATATTTCTAATTGTATAGATATTGTTGATCCAAAACAATGCAATAAATTCTTTTTTAGATTTCATTATTTCTAATAGAGAGGGAGTTGATTTTTGTTACATTCTGCATGTTATATTTACCGACTTTTGTGTAGTAAATTTCAAATCCAATAGCATAGAAAACAGACTATTATTATTCCCTCGCCAGATATTTCTAACAAACATTGCACAAAAAATGCGTAAGGCAAAATGTTGCTGAAGCTCGTCACTCTTTTGACGTCACAATCTCCAGATATTTAAGCAGAAGCCTTCTTGTAGGTGGGTGAAATTGAAAATTAAGACCGACTAATTTTTTTAACTCGAGAAGGTAATAGTTCATGTAAATATACTACTCAAATTTTGCTAAGCACCAAATGTTTTAGTGTGAATATTTTCGGCAATGATTTGATTACCGTCCTAGAAATGATTTTTAATGTCAATTTCATGTTTAATCAATTTCATTGAAAGACAAATTTATCATTTTTTTCTTATTTTGCATTAGTTATGTGCCAGAGAAGTGGAAGACCTCCCCCACCCCACCCGCCCCCTCCGCCATATCCAAGATTTTTGGACACGCAACTTGTTTTCCAAATTTTCACAACCTCATTTATGTTTACAAATTTAGACTCAGTAGCGTGTGTGTGACCCATTGCTAACGACAACTGTAGGCAACGCCTTCTCATGTTCTCTATGAGGTTTCTGACAGTCCTAGCGGGGATGGCGGCCCATTCTTGCACCAACATGGCCTCAAGCTCCTGGATGCTTCTAGGTTGCACCTGGCAAGCTGATATCCGTACCTGCAGCTCATTCCACAGGTGCTCAATTGGATTTAGGTCGGGTTATCGAGCTGGTCAGTCAAGGCGCTCAATACCCTCCCTCTGCAGGTAGTGCTGGACAACTCAGGCCCTGTGGGGACGCGCATTATCGTCCATTAAAAATGAACTGACTGCCTACTCCCCCGGCATACAGCCTAAACTGAGTGTCTAACATCTCATCGATGTACCGCTGATCAGTCAATGTACCTCTATTTAGTACAACGAGGTATGTCCGTCCGTCCCACACCATAACTGACCCACCCAGTGCTGAACAGTATTTCCGGCTCGAAACCTTTTCCCAGGTCTTCTCAAGACTCTCGCACATCTGTCAGTAAAGTCTAGACTCATCAGTGAAGGGAGCATGTCTCCGGTTTTGTCTGGTGAACCTAACATGCTCCCTCCCCCATTCCAAACGGGCCTGGCGGTGACGACGAGTCAATGGAATTCTTATACTGGGTTTTCTTGATCGCAGATTACCCTCGTGCAACCTTCTACGCACCTTCTGGGTGCAAACAGGTCATTACAAAGATGCGTTGCTGTTGCAAACTGTCCTCGATGGACCTGGATAATCAAGAATCGGTCTTGAGCTGCTGTCCTAACCCTTTGTATGCCCCTACCATGCCTCCTGACGGGTGTACCATACTGCTGGTACCTTGCCCAGGCTCTTGTGATGATGATGGGGTGTACACCAAGCGCCACACCAACCTCATGGTATGTAGCCCTCTGCTCCACCATCCCTACAGCTCGCCACATGTCTGCTTCACTCAAATGCCGTCTTATCATAGTGTTTGCAATGTCAAGTCACCAGTGTAAAAAAGTCTGACCTTTGAATGACCATAAATTTTTAATGCCGGTGTATAAGGACAATAATGTATCTCTACATCCACTAAAAAAACAAAACAGAAAAACGTGGAGTGCATGCTTTCCGTGACCAAGTTGTGAGACCTACCCGATAAAACAGCTTGCATTTAGGTTGGGGCCATCTCAAAACATTGCTGAATCAAACTATGCAAACTAAATAATTGAATCCTTTCATAATATCGTGAGAAACTTTTGGTGCTTAGCAAAAGGTGAGTAGTTTAAAACCTTAGAATATGTGAAGGAAGTAAATAGAGAAAATAGTTTCTTCTCTCAAGCAATCATGACTGTTTCAAAATTGTCACAGTTTATGATTATCTTTTACAAATGAAATAATGTTAAACAATAATTTGGGATTATTATCTAGGTTTTGGCAACAAATTTGATAGGACGACAAAAGTTGGGTTAGACAGCTATTCCTACATTTTGATTGTATTATGTCTGCACTTTCAAGCAAAATTATTTTCTTTGATCTGTACAGGTGAACTCACTGCCTCTAGACTGGGTCCTAATATACCATTAGGACCAAGCGTTAGATATGTTCTAGATATGCAAACATATTGAACATTAATTCTATTGGTGCATTTTTGCTAAAGAATGTCAAGACCTTGATCGCGTGGGTGTCATGTCTGTGCCAGGTAAACTTTATCTTTGATTGGGAATGCTTGATGGTCTAGTACATCGAACAAATATACATTATGTATGTCTGACAGTAATAAACATATAAACACTTTAATGGGTATGTGATATTTTTGTTCCACATAATGTGCCAAACTCTTTGACTCGTTTTGTTTGAAATCAAGCTGAAAAAAAAATTGAAATGCATTTATCATCTGCTTTGTTACGCCTTCGTTTTTCTCGTTCCTCAGTAAAAGGTATCACAGGTGTCTTACCTTAATTTTCAAATAAAAGAATTCCACTACTTACTTAACCTGCAAAGCATGTAATATGTATGTACTTTAACAAAAAAAAGTTCCTTGATCATACTTCAATTGGTTTTGTCACTTAGTACTTTTCACAGTGTCTTCTTTGAGCACTTAGAAATGAATACACCCATATCAGCAATATCTATTTCCAAATTAAACTGTTACAGTTCTTTTAAATTAGGAAATCAGTGTAAACTTAGCAAAACTATTCTGATGCCTGTTTCTAATATTTTAAGTAACATACGATTTCATAATTCAACCATTTTTTTCTTTGGCTCTTTTCTTAAAATAAACACAACTCTTCAACACCATTCACATAATTATTTTCATGTTAATTACAAGTAAAGAACCGATTTTGGTAAAATATAGTTTTACACTTTCCATCTGTATCATATTCATCCAACTAGTACTTCTATTTGCAGTTAAAGAGGATACAATTACATGGTACTCTTTTAAGACCACATGGGCATTTAATACTAAGCGATTTTTGTTTTTAAATCTTCAGCTTTTTAAACTTCCTGAACAAAGTTTTCTTTTTCAAGCTGATACACAACAAAATATAGAGGATATTTGTTTGTTTTTGTGGAAGATGAGAATTTATTTCATCGAGTGAACACCATATGTGATATTTTCACGAGTGGCGCAGCCACGAGTGAAAATATAAACATATGGTGTTCACGAGATGAAATAAATTCCCATCTTCCACTAAAAAACAAACAAATTTTCTTTTTATTTTATGCCAACACGTCAAAAATGGGTATTTTATGACATTTTTACTCAGGGCCTTCAATAAATTCCCCATGGTGAGCCCCAAATCAGTTAATGCGTACTTTGGTCAAACCGTTACTTCGCACTAAAAAAGTGCAGACAATCTCCAATACATATGATAACTTTACTTCTGCTGAAATAAACTGAATACACTTTCATCAAATAACATTTATTTTTCTCTACACAGTTTATCAATATTTATTGAATTTTAGCCATACATACTTTAATTATAAAAGCGGATTAATACCGAGTAATATTCAATCAATTGAATTGAAAGTCGGCCATATTGAATATTGTCCATGAGTTATGTAAACAAATCAGACATTTTAAATAATTTATGGCGAATTCCATCATTGTTCACAACTAGTTAGGCTAAGGAATTCAATATTATAACTGGATTTAACAAGGTAAATAAATTTCACTCGCTGTCACTGTCTGAAGTACAGCGGATTCTCTTGTATTTACGTGGTGGGGAAATTCCTGAAGTTTTATCAAGCTGGCTATAAATAAGTAGTTCCGGCACAAACAGTGGATTATCAAAATGGTAATTTCACTGATTCAAAACAGTGGATTATCACCTTTATCTCACTGATATTTCCCTATATTTCATTGGTAGGCATAAAATAAATAGAATTACAGCAGTCTCAAAATATCTTAAAAATTACAACCGCTGGTTTGGAATTTCATGGCACTTTATCTCCTGTTCATAATAAAAGTGCCAAAAAGGCCAAGATATTTGTTCTCTTGCTTCAGCTGTTGGCACACTTAGATCTACTAATTTACTTACCCTTGACATAGTTTCTGAAATAGTATGCCAACTTACTAATTATTGGGCAATTATTTACACAGATGTCCTTGATTCCACCAAAACAATAGGTAGAAATGCTATAACCTCTAGTGATTGCACTGGACAATGAAACACTTTGACCTTTCTTCAGTTCTGATCAACAGAAGAGTACAGGAAACATGAATCAGGACTATTTATTGCTGAACTGTTCTTTATGATAGGGAAAAGAGAAGGATTTTTTCCAAAGAAGAACTGTTTGTAACAAAACTTTAATTCATCTCTGAGAATTAAAATCAGTGAAGATTTATTTACAACATGCAGCATCAAAAAGAAAGTATTTACAAATATATTGAAAATAATTTCTTTATCTAAATTGCTCAAAATTCACTTGGGTGTCTTAAAAATAAATTACCTGTTGCAGAAATATTAGACATTTCAAATTCTTTTTAAAGTCCCAGTACACATAGCTTTTACAATGACAATCAATCTCATAATTACCCTAAATGGTCCAATAAGTAAAATAAAGAGACTATCAGAAAAAAACTATTGACATTGTTATGCTATCTAAATATGGGTTGTATTTCATGTATTCAATATTTTTCATATACCAAAAGTTACAGCTGTTTGCAATCAGTTAAGAACACATAAAAGGAATTCCACAGATAAATCTCTCAGGTTTTAAGACACTAAATATGAGTATTGATAATTCTTTAGGTATTCTTAACCATATGATGTGAAGGGTTAATTAAGAATTATATATCTGTGGTTTTCATTGTGTAATATTTTCAATTATCTTACTTACAAAAGACGTCATTTTATGTTGCCATTTATGAACATACTTGCATTATGCCAAAAAACATAATACCTTAGCAATTACTAACAGAGAACTGGCGCTAGTATTTCTGATGGACAAGGGTGAAGTAAACTGCCAACATAAACCACAAGGTCTGCAGACAACATCAAGTTTGTAGTTGTACTTTGTACATTTGTACTTATATGACCTTTAGCCTTCAGAGTCACAAAATTAAAATATCTTCCTGAAATTATATTTCAGCAAAGATGCAAATCATGACAAAAGGGTAACTGACAACATGAATATTTTAATGGTAACAAGAAACTAAAAGTATAAATACACTTTTTGTTAGAAGTTAAACATAGATCATTTTAAATAATTCAAAGGTATTGATAAGATTCTGATGCTACAGTGTCTACTAAATAACTCAAACAGTTAACAAATATTGCAAAACGTAATACAAAAAAACATGTATCTAATATTCAGAAAACATTCTAGAGTTAATAGATTTTAAGTTTGGCACCTTAACAAAGTGGCCAATGGCCGTAGATGTACAATCAATAAAAAAAAAAAAAATAAGAATGTTTATAACACATTCTGTAAGTCTACTTGCATTTATCAAAGACATTTACATGGGAAGTCATGTGAAACAGTCTACACATGTTAAACATGTAACAATGTCAAAAACAAGACACTTCAGATTGCACAGCCTGTATGCATGTATCTGTAACAACAAAGAGGTCCAGCCGAAGTCTAATGCACTAGTTTTACTAATTTAAAGCATCAGGAATTAATATCCACTATCTGTTGGCTATCTGACAGGATACTATGATAACTGCTCAACTTCTCCAGAATTCGAATCAACTGAAAAAAACAAAACATGTAAGTTTTTAAATACAAGTCATGTGATAAATGCGCAATAACAGTCAAAACTGGTCTGCATGACAATCAAGCATGACAATCAAGCCTAGTTCAGTTAAGTCAATCCTGGCATGTAAACTTGTCAAACCTAGCATGCTCAAGTCAAACCTGGCATGCTCATGTCAAATCTGGCAAAATATCTGTTTCTTAATATGTACAGTCTCCGAAGACTAAATATTGTCTCTCTTGAAAATTGACAATATTAGTTTTGAAATTGCTCAGTATGTATTTTAAGTAAAAGATATCTATCATTCTGTGAAAAAATGCAACTACAATTCTTTTTTTATTTTTCTCTATAGTGTAACTATTGCTTTTATATTAATTATTGCTTTTATATATTAACTAAAGTATCAAAATAAATGAATAAGAAAAATGACCAAAATACAATACAGTTTGCAGAACAATTCAAACAACATGAAAAATCCCTTGCATATCTGACAGCTACTAAGAAATGTTAAAGGTTTGATGAATGTGAATATCTTGATGATGCTTAGTAATATATGTTCAGCTTTAATCATGCAAGTTTACTAGCAAACTCAAGAACAAATAACATTAGAGCTTGATGACAAAACGTGTCTTACCTTTTTAGATTTAGATTTTAACTGGCCTGTTCTGTCTGTAACCACAGTAACAAGCTTGTCTTTACACACACTAGTCAGTCTGTCAAGGTTAACAAGGTCAGAGTTCATCAGAGTCTCTATCAACATCAATGATCTCTGAAATATACACACATTTGTATTAGTTACACAAAATACAAATTGACTTAGTATTTACTTGCTAATTCACAGCATCACACTATATTTCATATGTTCATAGAATATAGCAGGTAATCTAGCCCTATAACACATGCAGTTTGGCAGGAACAAAGCTCTGTCAAGTTCCAAGAAAATGCAGTTGTTTAAGGGTAATATCTCCTGATTTGAACCTCAAAAAAAATAATACTTTTTCTTGCAAACAATATTTGTTTCTTGAATATGTTTTTATCAAGATCAATTTACATTTACACTCTTTTTCAATCTGGTAGTGTATAGATCTTTTGGAAAAAAATGCTGAGAGAGGTAACTATAAACAGTGCAATGTCAAGGGCATTGTGTGACTCATCTTACATGGGAGGTGTACGATCATGCTATCTTACACCAGTAAAAGTCACTAACACCCTAATCTAGTATGCAAGAAAACCATATCCTAACTGGCCTAACTGATATATCCTAACCAGGTTAATATGCTTTGCAACGAGATGTCTTTATCCCTATTCATGGATTGGGCGAGACACCTTATTTTACAATATTTAATTAAACTTATATTCTCTTCATTTCAGCATTTGCTTCAAATACTGGTGATATATACAGACAGACAGGGAATGCTTCTTTCACATTTGAACTTAAACAAATGAGTCAGCACATTATCTGAGACCACAACAGAATGGTATTACTGGTAAGTACAAACTTTTTGACAACTGTTAATGAGTTCCTGTTCAGTTTCCCGGATGTTCTTCAATTCTTTTAAAAGGAATCATCCACAAAAAATGGTATGTCATACATGTATTTACCATGACAGCTTGTTCAGAGGTTGAGGACAACTGTACAGCAAGAAATTCTACAACTTTATCACAGTTCAGACCACTACATTCCATCAGGAACGACTTGAGCTGGGCTCTCTTTAACAAGATGGATGTACCATTGTCTGTATTGTCAATATAACTTGACACAAGATTGTGTTCTGCTGTGAAATCTATCATAGTACCACTGTCTAACCTGTAGAATAAACAAATTAAACATTTACTGAGTTGTAAGCCATTGTATCCCCTCTGCTCTATGTTTGATTATAATAAGATTAAAACCCTACTAGAACCTTGTTCTGTGAGAAAAATGTCCTTGGGTAGTACAGGTTTTCCAAGATAAGATGGAAAACAAAAGTTTAACTTTCAATCACCATAACATACACAAAGTTGTAGAAAACTAAACAGAACAAAATGCTTAATCAAATTTGCTGAGCAGATATCAATCTCTATTTCTAATCTACCCAACTTTGTTCTTTACTGTACTGTACTTTATGAAAAGTGTATAGTAAATATGTATCTCAGCCAACAATATGTATCCATGAACCTAACCTACTACCTTTTAACCTTATCCTTTTAAAATCTGTTGATGTATCTTCTATTACATACCTGTCATTATTTTCACTTGTGCTTGAGCCTTCTGATTTAGTAATCTGTTGCCCACTGCTGACATCATCAATGATATCATCATCATCACTATCATCCCAGCCTCCTCCTGCTTTGCCAGGGATATGTTTAGATGGAGCTTCTGTAAATGAACAATGTGTTTACTGTTGCCTATTAACCACTCTTGAAATACTAAGAAATTCAAATATCAAATCACTTAAAAAATGCCTGACCTCAGTTTCATTCAAATTAAATACAAGAATAAAAATCTTGATAAAATACTTATCTTATCATGCTTTTAGTGGAAATTTTAGAAGAAGTATTCTAGGTAAAATCATAATAATTTTTAAAGCCAACACTTTGAAACAGCTGTCTGCTGTAAATTAACAAAATTTGCCACCTTAAATGGGCCATTCCTGTAAAACATATGCTGTATATCCTTCCCAAAGAAGACAAAATAAAGAAATTCTGTCGGGTTGTCTTTTTATATAGGGGTGGTCTTTGTCAAATAATTTTCTAAAAGTGCTTGGTCCATTTTGAAAGTGCCTAACTGGGGTGGGATATATGTTTTTTCTTGAATGGCCCTTACTCACCTCATAAAGGCTTTAAGAAAAATATTTGGAAATATCAGTAGAGTAGCTTTTATAATAAACAGGTGCTTACTAGATGTAAACATTTATAATTTGAAAAAAACAAGTTCTATCAATAACCATAATTTACCTTGTCTCCTTGACATTTCATGGACAGCTTGCCTCTGAGGAGGTGTGGCTATGTCATGTGACACATCATGTGATATATTATCTTTTGGTGGCAAGTAGCCAGTATTGTTCCCTAATGAGGACAGGAGCTCTCTCTGGTGGTCAGCAGTTGTCTCCCCTAGTTGCTCTACCAAACTGAATATACCTTCTTTTAGACTCTCTCCTAAAGATTCTGCAACATACCAAAAAAAATGTATGTAGCAACTTCTACATCTTATATGACCGACGACACGAGAAAAAGGGCACTCGGACAAAATTTTTTGAAAATGACCTTTGTACTAATTTTGAACAAACGATATCCCAGGATTATTGTCTGAAAATTTCAGCTTCCTGCATAGAACACATACGATACTCTATCATGCTGAAGAGAGACAGGTCGTGCAAAATTGGTATTCCTTAAAATAACGTCACATACCCTAATTTGACGTCAGATTCTATTCAAGTTCCGGCTGGCAGTAAATCAATATGACAGATTTTATGTATTTTAATTTCAGCTATTTTATTGTAAAATTCTATGCCTTTTCAATGTATTCCATCTTTTTACAAAACTAAAAAACATTATCATTCAATGTTGCGTCTTATTCAGGTAATATCATTTTTACCTAAGTAAAAACTGTTCCCAAAAACTGTTGCCATGGTAATGGTAATCAAGAAATTTTATACAATATACGCATTTTTATGAAGGACAATATTCAGACTATCAATTTTTTACTTCATCTTTGTTTTAGGAGAGGACGAAAAATTTGTCGTTTTTTGCTGATTTTCAATTCAGTATATTTCAATATTAAAACAAATGTCCGAGTGCCCTTTTTCCCGTGTCGTGTGTCATATACAAGATAATAAAACCATAAACAATTGTAAGATCAATATTACTGAGGTACATGTTTAAAGTCTTGGTAAACTACTCTCAATATGTGTAATATCATTCTGTACAATTCTGAGAATTTCTTTACATATGTTCTGGTCATTTTCAGTGCAATAATATGTAGGGCTGGTAATCTGATTATCAAGTTTCAGGTTTCTATGAAATATTATCACATTCTGAACAGAAATAGCACCCTCTTTGAGTATGAGAAACAAGAGATTATAAGAAATTTAGGGCATTTACAGAACTCTTTGCTCATTCTATTACTTGTGAAGCCCTTATACCTTACAGTCATTGAGAACCCCAAATCACCAGTAAAACCTCAACTGGCATTTTAACCAAATACTATCTGAAGGAATTTAGCAACTGAAATCATATTTTTCTTCTAAACAATTCTTACATAAATCCATGTAGATCTTTTTCGAAAGCAGTATCAGAAGTGTTGGGTGAGATGAAATGGGTCAAAGATATTTTTTAAACTTACTGTTAGTTTGAGAAGTGCTGGTGTTACCAAATCCTTCCATTCGAGACATTTTACCTTTCTCATTGTTATCTGATCCAATACCATCTGAAACAAGAACTGTCACTGTAAGATGACAATGCCCCCAATGTGATGCTTTGACCTTTGATCTGAGAACCAGTCATTCAGGGGTCAAGGTCAAATAAATACAGGTCAGTGGGAAGGTCTTATCCAAAGGAGATTGTGTCCAAGTATGAAGTAAATCCACTTACTAATCAGGAAGATATGGGAAATGTTAAAGTTTTTTTTGGACAATTGGATTTTCAAGGTGAAGGTCATTCAGGAGTCAAGGTCAAATAAATATAGGTCAGTGGGATGGCCTTATCCAAAGGGATGTTATGTCCAAGTATGAAGTAATTCAACTTACTAATAAGGAAGTTATGGCCAATGTTACTGTTTTTGGACAATTGGATCTTCAAGGTGAAGGTCATTCAGGGGTTAAGGTCAAACAAATATAGGTCAGTTGGAAGGTCTTGTCCAAAGGGGTGTGATGTTTAAGTATGAAGTAAATCCACTTACTAATTTGGAAGTTATGACCAAATATTAGTTTTTGGACAATTGGATATTCAGGGTTCAAGGTCAAATAATGAAAGGTCAGTGGAAATGTCTTGTCCAAAGGGGTGTTGTGTCCAAGTATGAAGTAAATCCACAAAATAATAAGGAAGTTATGGGCAATGTTTATGTTTTTGGACAATTGGATCTTCAAGGTGAAGGACATTCAAAGGTCAAGGTCAAACAAATATAGGTCAGTGGGAAGGCCTTGTCCAAAGGGGTGTTGTGTCCAAGTATGAAGTAAATCCACTTACTAATAAAGAAGTTATTGCCAATGTTAAAGTTTTTGGACTGGATCTTCAAGGTTAAAGTCAATCAGGGGTCAAGGTCAAATAAATATAGGTCAGTGGAAAGGTCTTGTCCAAAGGGGTGTTGTGTCCAAGTATGAAGTAAAACCACTCACTAATAAGGAAGTTATGGCCAATGTTAAAGTTTTCAGACGGACTGATGGACTTCAGGCCTGAACTTGAATTTTACATTATAAAAATTCTTTACGTGAATACAAAGTACACCAGCCAATCTTCAGTGCACAACATGATTTTTTGCAACTCTACAGAGTTCTTATTGAAAAAGACCACTTTACATTTCAAGCGACGGATTGTTGACAAAAAATGGTCTGCGGGAGAGCATAAAACAGGTGCGCGATGACGTAGTATCCTACCATTGAGTTTAAAAATCCCAACATCAGCAACATAATTCTATATTTGCCTATTTTGAAATCACTATGAAAAAAAAACCCCTTAAAACAAGCAAGCAATCACAGTGGTCCAAAATATACTTACAAGTGTTGATAGAAGATTTCAGTGGTTGTGTTGCTGTGGTTATTGTATCCATGGTAAACAACATCTCAGACAAACTATGGGCTGTTTTTCTCACCATCACATAGGGGACATTACCATGAAGAGGGTCCGGTGGACCATTGTACTCTACAAAGATATAATAATCAAGAATGAAACATTGTAATTATAATAAGGAATCTTTAAGGATTTGACATTACTCACAATGTCCAGTTTGATCTTATTTCTGTATTTTACAATGTACCTCATTTCTTAGTCAGTTTGAATCTATCTATCTATTTGAGCTTTTTTATCGTTGGTACCGCTTGCCCATATGACCGACATCCCCTGAAGAGATTTCTGTGTTGTGGGGGTAGTGTAAGATACAGAAGGCATCTCATTCCAGAGACACCCCTGGTTCTTTTGCATGCTCAGTGTATAGCACTGATACATAGGACCTCTGTTTAACATCTCATCCGAAAGACTATTAGTTATGTTAGTGGAGGAGCGGGGGATCGAACTTGGGACCCCTGGTTTACCAGTCCAGTCAGTTTGAATCTATATGTTCAACCCTATATAAGCAGAAAGGGGAGGTTACAGCAGCTGTTATATTCATATTTATCTATCCATTTATAAATTTGTATTTGGGAAGTCTCATTTTCATTTCATAAAGCTGGCAAAGAATAAAAATATCCCAGCTCTATACAGTATTCATTGCTGATAAAGTTTTATTTTATGACCTTTGACACAACAGCATCCACTCTGCTTTTATTCTTTTTACAACCTCTTTGCAATATCCCTGTAAGTTTAATATAGTCAATTAATTCTGTATTATTCTGACTAAACATCATGAAAAAGGCACCAAAATTGCTTAAAGTAAATTTAAATAATTATTTAGAAACCATGGCCATGTTGGCATCACTTCTTTCTTACATCAATAAGTTGTGACAGAATATAACTTACTTGTCGCCTCTTTTATTCCGGCAGATTTTTTCAGCAGTCCCAGTCTGAAGTTAGGATGTCCATGCTCTACCACGTACTTCATCAATTTCAATACCTAAACAGAAGAACTTAACAGTGTACCATTATATGTAGTTAGTGAGAAAATTTCATTCTTCTCTGGTAAAATACAAACAAAAACTTTGTTCTTGAAGTCTAGGGAAATGTTGGTAACAACATTATAAATGTTACTTTCAGACTGCTGCAGTTTTATAATTTTTTGACAATAACTTTGCTTACAGTACATTTGTCTCATTTATAATATTCATCCATGTACATTCTCCTTATCTATGGTGCTCATAGTGGAACATTTCCAAACAAAGCAAAACAATTCTTATTACTATTGCAATTTGTTCAAACTAAAACTGCAAGTTTAAAACTGACCTTAATCTTGACATGGGTTGAATCTCTCTGGAGTCTTTCTGCAAGAAAATCTACAAGTGCCTCACTGTTCTCATCTGATTCAAGGCTTATTTCTGTGCAATGTTAAGGATAAAAGGGACTCAACATACATATCTACATTCCTATTCAAGTGCATTAACTGTTGGTACCAGCTTCCAATACGACCAACGACCACTTAAAAGTTTAGTTATTTTAAGGCTGTGTGTGATAGTGCAAGATAGAGAAAGCATTCCATTCCAGACACTCCTGTATTTTTTACATGGTTCATGAATAGCAGATACATGGGACCTCAATTTAATATCTCATTGTGATATTAGATTAAGGTCCCACGTATCGTCACTCTCATCCAAAATACAATTAGTTGTTTGTGGAGGAGAAGGGAATCGAACTCACTACCCCTGAATTACTAGTCCAGTGAGCTACCACTGGACCAGTGAACCATCCTTTTAATTCTCCCCAAGGGATGGCAGGTATTTCTGCATTTACCAACAGTTCTGACCAAGATCAGCAATCTGCCGAGTCTAATCAAGGGAAGCACCACATGTAACCATTCAGTCTGTAGCTTTTCAATAAGAGTCATCAATAACCTGATGTATACATTATAAATTGGTCAGTCAGAACTATATGATGGACAAGAGCAAAGTAGAGTATAGCTCACACTAATATACTGTTGTTTAAACTTTTTTATTATTATCACTCTTCCTCTTCAACTTATAAGAAAAGGATACTGGCCACTTCATTGTATACATAACCAGGCAGTGGTTTGTCATCATCTGATGTTGCCTTCATTAGCATGCTTATCTAGAATAGAAAATAAATCACTGAGGCAAAAAAGTGACATTTTTCCAAATGTGTAATGTCTTCATAAAAATAATCTATTTGGAGGTAATGTAGTTGAAATTATTTGAAATAACACAGGTTTGGGCAAACCAGCAGTTTGATTCTGAAATATTTTTATCATTTGGAAACAATGACTTAAAATAATCAACTTTGAACAAAAAAGTGGGAAAAAGTGCAAAGCATTTCACTGACCGACAATTATTTAAAAAAATAATATCTAACAACAGTTAAGCACACAAACAAGTAAAGCACATTAAAAACAAGTGTATTTTGATTTGTAATACCTATGAACCCAGTATTTCTAATGCAGGCTCATATGTAAGACATTCACAGACACTTACTACATATAATTATTATGTTTTAAGGAATATATTCCTTTGCTTCATTTCTGAAGTGAAAACTAAAAATCAGAACAATCCAACATTCTGATTTAAAATGCATGTTAAAATGTATTTAAAAATGAAAATGACAAAAAAGTGAATAACTTGTTTATATATTACTAAAATGATCTGTATGTGATAATTTTTTACATGTTTCATGTTCAAATGAGATACAAATGTACAAGTATATGTGACTATGAATTTAGTTCTTTACATTGATAATTATCTTGATTGTTGTACAACTGTTTTTAAAAGTATTTCTTTTATTTTGTATCTTGATGCTCATTTATGAATTGTACAATTAAGTATGTTTTTATTACAGTAATTGGACCCCATTGGAAATAAGCTTTCAGCAGTCCCAAGGTAGTATATAACACATACTTCATTATAATTCTATTCTTGTTGCATGTTTGTGTGTTTCGTATGCATGTGATATGTGTGACAATATAGTATGTGTTTATGTTTATTTCTCTGAATAAATCGAAATCGAACCTTCAACAAAAGTTAATATCCAAAAATGTTTATCCGAAATGCTACCAAGTTTTTATGTATAAGAATCAAAAGTGGAAATGTTATGAGCTTATTTTAAAGACGCCGATAGACGCTTACTTTGCTGACAAAAGAAACCTTTTTGAGAAACTCGTTAGACATTTTAACCATTCCAGTAAATGAACAGAAATAAAATTATAAAGTGACTAGAGTCCTATCTCTGTTTCATTCTTTTACACGTCTTTCGTTTTGATAAATAACCTTTGGGTTGGAAAACATGTCAACATCCGGTTGTCTGCTCGCGCTAATTTTGAAAAGAGAATTTTGAAGCAAAAGTTTTAAAGCCATAGCCTTTCGGGTTTCAGTTAAAGTTTTTATATCTAATCAAATATTGCAAAATGTTTAGAACCTAGACGAAAGAGATGATTTTTTTTCATTAAAGGTAAAAGTTGATCGGTACCATATGAATTAGGATCGCGAAAACAGACGACATTTTTTCCTCTTCTAAAGATTAAATTTAAAGAGACTAAACTTTTTACTGCCGACTGAAGGAACCGTGAAATATTAAACAAGTTTATATCACTTGTGAAGCAAATCAGACTTATTTAGTCCGAACGTTTTGTAGTAGATGGATTTGATGTTACTTTACAGGTCAGATCCACAGACACTTGTTTAGAAGCGAATATAAGGCATTTATGAATGGCCATTCTCCAGTATATAGTATTATTTCAGGTCGTGAAAAATCACTTTTGATGGAAACAAATGTGATTTTCTCCGTAACAAAGTGGAGTTATTGGTAGTGACATATATCATTGGAAAGGGTATATATTACAGGTATGAAATGATGCTAGAATTATTCTGAAAGTGCATTTGTGTTTCTGCAGCGACTTGATAAATGTGCTTCGGTTTTGTTTGTTAACATTTCGAAGTTGGTTATCTTGTACTATAATACTATATACTGGAGAATGGCCATTCATAAATGCCTTATATTCGCTTCTTAACAAGTGTCTGTGGTCAGATCCTCACTAGGTGTGGTCAGTTGTTTTAGTGGAGGCACCTTGGTCCTGGGGTAGAGCGCAGGGCTCCGGATCCGGAGGTCGCAGGTTGGAATCCTGTCAGAGGCAAGATTCTCTCATGATCTTCACATTCCTCCATGCTGCGCAGATTCTGGTTTGGAACCCAGGAAGCAGTCATTGACTGATGAATCTAAGTTGTAAGAACTGGTATCGCAATTGATGTAAAATAAATGAGTCTAAACTAAATTTAGTTCTTTCAGTTTCTGTCTGAAAATACATAACATAAAATGCCCATTGTCATTTTGGTTGAAGGAATTGTTAATGGCCAATTTTTCTACATCTTAAGCCTAAAAACAGAAGTGATTTAAAACAAAATGTATATAAACTTGTTCAGTTTATCTGCCTGTAAATGCGAGTATTCAGTGCAGATAAATTTTCTGTAGCTAGTCATGATTGTGATAATAAAAATTTCTATTAGACAAATTGATTTTGCACAGTTCCATTGAATGTCAGGGGCACTACGATGATCAAAGTTGCAGGCGGCATAGTATTATGAGTGAACCTTTTAGTTCTAAATATCGAAAAATACCTCATACTTCATTGTAAGACTTGTATCAAAACTGTGAACTTCCAAACCAGTGGTAAACACCCTGTAAGTGTATTGTCTTTCACTGAAACTAACTTGAAAACCGAAAGTAACTAAAAAACCGAAAGTAACATATCTGGTGTAACATAAGATAAATTTTATTACTAAAATGATCATATACCGTATATTGAAAGTGTTTACATAAATAAAGCTATTTCGAAATTTTGGAAGAAATCAATCACATTTAAGCTTTTTAGTACCTGGTGTAAAGTTAGATAAATCCTGACTAAATGACAGTTTATTGAAAGTGTTTGATACACTAATTAAGTTATTGCCGAAATCATGAAGGTACATTCTTGGTAATGTTAGTCTATATTGAAATTATGAAGAAGAATCGTAACATCAGATTGTTCAAAATTTGAGTAAAAGACATTTCGCAATGAGATTCATATTTCATAGACTTAATTAAATGCTGTGATTTTTTTACTTCTAAAGATTGGTGATAATTTTCAAACTAATTACTTTCGGTTGTCCTTTCTGTGATAACATGCACATGTTACTTTAATCCTTTTAACAGGTGTTAGTCTTTAACAGTTTATTGTCAATACATGCCTCTGATCTTGTTAATAATCAATGATTAGTAACAGGTTAGTAATCTATGAAAAATATGTAATATGACTTAAATTTAATAAGTTATGATATCTTTGATCTGTATGTTCTGTATTCCTAGTTTAATTTTATCCTACCTGAACATAAGCTCTGGGTGATGTAATAGGAGCTTCAATGCCTTATCCTTTGACACAGGTGGCAAAGATACTGCTTAATTTTCAGTGTTACTCCTTTCGAATGTGTAGTACCGTTACTAATTTCACATAACTTTATCTGGAGCACTGGGACCTCTACCAAGAATGTTCAAATGGTGTCCCCGGGGTCAAAATTGGTCTCATCCTGGGGGTCCTATATATGTTTAATATCTGATCTTGAAACTCTTGTCAAAAACTGTAAGCTCAAGACATTGGGTAGTTGGTTTGTAGCATTGTTTAGTTGAGGTCTACAAAATTTGTTAAAACAATTCCCCTTGTGTCAAAATGGACTCCACCCAGGGTCACTTGTTTTAAATTCAGTTGTGTAAGAAAATCTTCTAGTGGGAAACTGTATGCCTTAGAGCTTAGATATTCTGTACAAGTATGTTGCATTTTTTAGTGGTCCTCTACCAATTTTGTTCAAGTTATGTCTTAGAAGTCAAAATGGGCTCCGCCCTGGCAGTCTTATTTGTATAAAATGTAAGATCTTTCAAAACAAATTTTTTTAAGTTTTTATTTTTCAGAAACTAATATTTTGCTCCTGATGTTTGCACAACAGCTGGCCCACAGCAAAAGTACTCAGGTGAGCAAGGCCATCATGGCCCTCTTTTTATGTTATCATTTTCATTTTAAATTAAAAAAATCTCACATTTTGAAATATCAACAAAGCGAGCAAGCTTAATAATTACACTGATTTACAAGTGCTTGGTACCGGTAATATAATGAGATGCAATACTTTTAATTGCTCTTACTGGACACTATTCTTAGATAAATCTTTGAAATAAAGCATTTTTAAAAAAAATTACTAGCTTAGTGACATTCAAGTTAAGGTATTGGGAATCAAGATAAATCTATGCCAAATCTATGCATTGACTTTACTATGCAAATACGACCTGTGAGATGGGATAGAAAATTGGCCAAAGAATTGGATAATAAGCTATTAAGAAGCTTTATAAGAAGTAGATACCCATTGTTTTACTGTTATTTGGTGGAAAACTTATTATTCTTTCAATACCCGGTGTTTTTCTTTATAATTCATTTCATTTTAATTTGTAAACATTGAGTTCATATTTCCAATATAGGCTTTGATTTGAACATGCTATGCATTTTTAAAGGAAAATGGAAAGATATTGCATTTGCCAGTAAACATAAAAGAATAAGAAATATGAGTATGTTTGTGTGACATGTTTCTATGAAGGACTATGCAACATATCAAGAATATAATCATTTAAAACGTTTTATATTTTCAACATTTCATGCAAGCAGCAGCACTGTCATAATCATGATGCAATATAGAAAGACAAGCCTCTTACAAGTTGGATAATCATTTCTTGTTGTAGTGTTGTAAAATCGGACTGAAATGAAAACTGATTATCGAATTGAATTGGATGAGCATTTTGATTTACTGTCAGAAAATAATCACAATGCTTTAACAAAGAGAAACTGGAAACACTTTTAGAAGTCTTGTACACTTTCACCCTAATGCATCAGTTTTGTCACAACAAATACTGCTTAGATGCATGATAAAACAAATATAATAGTACTGAATCACTTATTTATCCAGTTATTTAATATATTTATAATGTCAAATATTTATTCAAGTGTACTTCTGTTAAAACAGATTCACAAGAAGAGTATCTTCCTTTGCCACCTGGCGACATCAATTTTCGACGACACATCTGCTAACAAAAAGTAGATTTAACTCGATTATAGTTACATCACCAACTTGTTGTATTTTGTAATTTAGGTACCATTCTCCATTTCAGTTCATGATGTAGAGAAAGGTAAAAAATAAAGTTGAAATTATTTTCAAGCTACTTATTTCTTAATATGTCCTCATGAAATTTTCTCAACTCAAAGAAATGTTGATAGAATACAGTAAAAAGCACTGTTAAAAACACTTCTAAAAATTAGATAAAGTTTGTAGATCATGAAACTTACAAAATTAAGAAAACAAGAAACTTATGAAGATCTAATAAAATAACTTTTGTCTGCACATTATTTTATCTAAGATACAGGCTACACATATGACTAATGCCCTTTGCAGAGTTTTAGTTATTTAAGTTGTGAGATAGTGCAAGATACAGAAAGCATTCCATTCCAGAGACACCCCTGGTGCTTTTCCTTTCTCAGTGTACAGCACTGGTAAATATGACCTCCGGTTAACATCTCATCTGAAAGACAGTAATGTTAGTAAAGGGGCAGGGGATCAAACACGCAACCCCTGGATTACAGATCCAGGGCATTAACACTGGACTACCAGACAAATGCTTTAAAATGGAGTGATAGAAATAACTGCAAGACTGAATACTAGGCTAGGGTGCTATACAGTGAAATGCTTAAGTTCCAACAAATAGAATGCAGCGTCTTTATGGTATTGATATGCTCTGACTTATTAAAGCAATGTAAGCATTTGAACGTTTAGAACCAGCTGTTGGTACTAGCATATAAGGCCTGTTTATACAATATCAGAATCTTCTAAGATTCTGCCCGAGAACAATAGAAAGCACAGCTTTTTGCATATTTTATTTTGTAAAATTCTCAACAATATTCTGAAACAAAACATGTATAGCTGTAATTTATCAAGAAGACAGTATAACATTTATTTCATGACAGAAATTACATTTCTTTCATATAAAGGCAATGGTTCATGATTACTGATCATTGAGTTGTTTTTATCTGTTTATTACATTATTATTGAGATTGTATAGACAGATTGTTCCATCTTGAAGACAGATTGTTCCATCTTGAAGACAGATTGTTCCATCTTACAGACAGATTGTTCCATCTCATAACTAACCTTATAATTATTTCTGTTTCTCTAGGTGCTATACATTCTTCACCTTAAAAGAAATTTGGAGTTAAAGTCATTGGCACATGCTTCAGCCTTTGACCTCTTTTCTGGAAGGCTAATTCATCAAACTCTAACACATTACTCTTCGTCTTTCTTACTGTATTTTATGTTGTATACAAGTTAACAACACAACTGTGAGTGAAATTATGCTCTAAATAAACCAATGATTTTCATTTTTACCCTTCTATAAAGAATTTTCAAAGCCATCTTGTACTTTCTGTCTGTTGCCATGTAAATGTATGGATTTACAAGGGAATGCATGTAATACAAAACAGCAAGAACGTCTTCATATACCCAGGGTTCAATACAGTGACAAGGCACATCGATGACTGTGGCAACATTGTATGGAGCAAACATCAAAATAAAACACAATATAACAATAGTCACTGTGCCAAACAGTTTGCAATATGGAGATGTTCTTTTCAGCACAGTCTTTAAACTGTTAGTTTGTCGAAGCTTTATCGTACGCATAGATTCAGTTCTTATTTTAGTGATGGGGTCTTCAGGTTTGTTGTCTATATTTGAAGTCGTTTGAAATTGTTCAGCAGTCTCTTTGGACTGGTGGGAAACACTTGCTTGAAAACTACTTTGAACATTGTTTCCAAAACTTTGTTCCTTAAAAGAAGCATATGTAATTTTTTTCTCCTTGTCTCTTTTTAAAGTTTCTTTTGAAATTTTAGAAACAGAGCTTTCTTTTGGCCCTAAGCTCTCGGTGTCTTTAAAACCAGTATTACCCTCAGTTTGTTTGGCAGAAGAAATGTTTTGAATATGCAGTGATTCTGAACTTTGATTCAGTTGTAGAGCTTTTCTTTCATTTTGTCCAGGTCCATTTTCAATATGCAGTGTTGTACAACAATGGTTTTCTTCCATGGCATGTTCACTTTGTTGTGAAAATTTTCTTTCATTGAAAATCTCATTGTCATCTGCAGTCATTGCAAAGTTTATGTTACCCTCATGTATGGTTGAAATGGTATGTTGTTTTCCATTATAAATGTTCATGTCTGAACATCCTTTTCTCAAAGAAGTCTTATGTTGAGGAAAGGGTGATTCCTCCTCCCCATTAAAAGTATGGCGACGAGGCTTGCCAGATTTATCTGATGTTGGCATCATCACAGAATCAGTATCAGAGTTAAGGGAAATGGTCACAGCATGTATCTTTTTAATGTGTTTACTAGCAATGCATGTAATTCTTGAAGTGGTGAAACACAGAATTAGAAATGGTACAAAGAAACTAAAAATGACTAATGGAAGGACATATGCATCGGTCATGACAAAGACACAAATGTGAGTGTTGTTAGGTAGCACCAAAAAGTGGTCCTCAAAGTTCTCATCTGTACCAACTTTAGAAACAATGGAAACAGTGGCAAATATAAACACCATGATCCATACAACTACAATCATTATCACAGCAACCTTTCTTGTCATTTTGTCATAGTAATGTATCGAATAAGTGATGTACATGTATTTGTCAATAGAAACCAAAACGATCGAGTAAGCTGAAATTGTGCTGAAGGAAATGTCCGCAAATGTGAAAAATTCACATGTTGTTTTAGTGAATGGCCATGTTCCATTGTACTCCCACATAGTGTTTATAGGTACAACAGTGATGGAAATGACGAGATCAATCACAGCCAAATTCAGCACAAACCAGTATGAAACTTGCTTCCGTAACTTTGGTGTGTAACATATCGTTACTATGGAAAGAATGTTTCCAAAAAACATAAAAACATTTATTATGCTCATAATCGTTACAAGAACAGCTTTGGTGTCTGTCCATTCAGCATCGTTTATATCCTTTCTTAAGATTGGAGGATGGTCGCTAAATGCCATGGTATTCTTTTCTTTAATTATTAAAACAATCTCTTCATTTGTCTCCATTCACTTGGTTAAAGTTGTCACAGTCATTTAGTTGAGTTGTGTTTAAAGAATGATGCATTTAAACACAAAGTTCTGCATCTTTAAAAGGAAAGGACCCTTGTAGAAAACCTTGGTACTCAATCTGAAGGCTTGTATGGTTTGGTGACTGTGATACAGTTTTACTGTTTTTGAGACCATTTTCTTCACACTTGGAAAAAATCTGAAACGATAAACAAAATTTTAGGTTTTTATTTGAAAATGTTTTTCTGAAAACAGAGCATAGAAATCTGTTTTACTTTATTATGTTGATATACCAAGATAATTACCAGGTAAATCTTGAAAAAAAAAAGACATTGCTTTGTTTAGCCATAATCAAAGTGTTTGATAAAGTTGAATTAATGTTTCACAATAACAACTCCAGAATTTTTGACATCTTAAATTTTCTAAATTGTGGTTCTATTTTCAGAATGCGAAAGTGTGTCTCAGAAAGAATAACAAGCAAAAGTGTTCAATAAATATCTAATTGCAGCCATGGAGAAACAGTTTGTGGTAAGAGTAACCTCATGTTAGCATTTCCATTTGTTTTATTTTTGTCTTATCTTAAAAAAGAACAAATTGTATTGTTTGAAAAAAGAAGCCCCAGGGTTATTGCCTGTATATTTCTGACTGAGCCTACAAATATGAGTGTGAAAAGTTCTAGATAGCATGAATTTAGCTTCAGAGATAAATCTTATATTGCAAAAATCACATCAAATAATTTCTTTTTATATTTTTTTTTTACCGAATCCACTACTTGTAGATATTAAAAAAAATTAATCGCATGAAATTATTTCTCTATAAAAATGATTTTACTATGGCCTGCAAAACCTGATTCAGGTCCATAATTTTCCTAGGATCTAAGACCCAGATGGCATATACTTTGCTAAAATTATTTGCAGATTGTAATGCCCATTATCTGAAAACACAAGGGTCTGAGTAATATGTGATAGCAATATTTGTTGTAGAAAAATAAATCATCCAAAACAAACAGAACAGATATAACTTCATAATCAAACCAACTTCACTTTGAAGTTTTAATACATAGGACCAAGATGAACTAAGCGATGTCCACTCATGGCAGAAATCTGTTTTAGTGAATACAAGGTCAAAAATGTCAAAATGTTTGTTTTCAATAATGAACTTATACTTATGGTGAAGAGTTGCCTAAACTTACTTTGTTTTAAAATGTTAAAAGTTATTGTGATGTTTATAAGGTAGTCTTTAAAAGTACAGTTTGTGAAAGCAAGTTTTGTTGCATTTGATTGAAATTATTACTATGAAATGGGAAATATAGACTAAATACGAATAAGTGAAATCAAAATAGAACTTCTGTTGTACCATCAAACAAGCCTTGGTCTTTTTAGTACTGACAGGATACAAAATTAGAATGAAATTCTGTGGTGAAAATTATCAGGTCCCTTACCTTTTCGAGGAATCCATCTTTAATTTACGTATATAACTAATAGATTAAAGCCCATCACTTTAAGCTATTCTTTTGTAGTTATTTTGCAATGTAGATTTCATATATATAAACAAGTGCATGAAAGCTGAGTTTTATTGTTCTGTGCTAAAAGTTTGATGAATTTATTGTCATCCACTCCTAAGTATACATTTAGTGCAAAATACACTTAAAAAGAGATATTTTAGCTTCGTTTTATTGCATTTATAAATTAATTGGGTAAACTGGATTGAACCAGATTTCTTGAAATAGGGTCATTGAAGTGTAAATTATTTTTGTACATCTTTTATAAAAAATGGTTGCTCTCTATTGAATGAAAAGATTTGTATATTTTCTACCTGAGTGAATTTATTGTTAGTACCTGTGGCCCTTACATTGTATGACCAATGCAACAGAAGAGATTAGTTATTTTAGGTGGTGGGGGATAGTGCAAGATGGAGAAATCATCCCATTACAGAGACTTTAACATGCTTATTGCATAGCTCCAGCACATTGGACCTTGGTTTTAAGTCTCATCTAAAAGCCATTTAATAGTGTTAGTGAAGGAGTGGGGGAAGCAAGCTTGCGACCTCTTTTTAAAGGGATACACAGGCAAATGAATGCCAAAAAATTAAAACTGATATTATTTGCTCAAATCACGTTCAATATGAAGAACTTTAAATTCCCAGTATGTTTGTCCATATAAATAAAGTGAAATGCGGGCTTGAACGTAAATATTTGAACGTTCTTTAACAGAAAGTAAAACTCGAACGGTTATCTTAAATAGGTCACGTGACAAAAACAGCCAATCGTTGTTTCTCTTGGATTGCTTTTGGCCGTAGATCACGTGACAGGTACTACAACCGTCCAATCATTCACTGCAAAATTTAGCGCGAAATCTAAATTTTCTATCTAGACCCACGTGGGTCAAGTTAGGAAACCACCCGGTTTATCATTTAAGTAGAGGAAATCTTTGTTACTGTGACTGATCATTGTATTTATTTCGAGCACATTTATATTATATTGATTGAAGAAACGTGAAAGAAAGCATGAAACTTTTGCCTGTATATCCCTTTAACAAGTTTATGCACCGCAACTGAAGCACTTACCCAACCCAAAAGAATGTGTTCCTAATGAAACAGTATTTCTGAATGAAAAAAGAAAAGTCAGTTTTACTGGTTTGAAACATTTGTCAAGGACGTTTATAGCTCGACTATTCGAAGAATAAGGAGGGCTATAGTTCTTGCCCCGGCGTCGGCATTGGTTCATGTTAAAGTTTTTCGGCAAGGTAACATTATTCACCTAACCCTTGCAGATATAGCCCTGAAACTTACAATACTTGTTTACCATCAAGAGCTTACACTTCTAACAAGAGGAGGTAACTGTGTCAAGCATTTTGTGTGAATTGTGGCCCCTTTTCGACTAAGAAATTTGGTTAAAGTTTTTCGGCAAGGTAGCACTAGTCACTTTTCCCTTGCAGATATAGCCCTGAAACTTACAATTCTTGTTAACCATCAAGAGCTTAGTCTGCTCACAAGAGGAGGTAACTGTGTCAAGCATTTTGTGTGAATTATGGCCCCTTTTCGACTTAGAAATTTGGTTAAAGTTTTTCGGCAAGGTAGTACTAGTCACTTTTCCCTTGCAGATATAGACCTGAAACATTCAATACTAGTTTACCCTCAAGATCTTAGTCTAATCACAAGAGGAGGTAACTGTGTCCAGCATTTTGTGTGAATTATGGCCCCTTTTGGACTTAGAAATAAGGTTAAGGTTTTTCGGCAAGGTAGCACTAGTCGCGTTTCTCTTGCAGATATAGCCCTGAAACTCACAATACTTGTTTACCATCAAGAGCTTAGTCTGCTCACAAGAGAGGGTTACTGTGTCCAGCATTAGTCACCTTTCCCTTGCAGATTAACTTAAAACATTTTTTATCATCATGGCTTTCGACTGTCACAAGAGGAGGTAACATTGTCAAGGATTTTGTGTGAATTTTGAGTTTATAGATTTTATAACCCTTTAGTGTCAAGTACTGAGAATAGTCGAGCAGGCTCTCCTACGACAGCTCTTGTTTCTTGTGTTTTTACATATGTATCTGTTAGAATTATTTAATCATTTGCATATATCACTAGGCTTAGGAAAAAAAACATATAAGATCAGGCTAGTCTTTAAACATTATATATCTCAGACTTATGATATACTATTAAATTTATTTATTACCATCACAGATGCCTTCTTATTCATGGAATTTAACTGAAGAGTCGGTCATATTAGTAAATGATAATATGAAAATGATTTCACAGTATATTCTTCTGCTGCCCATGAAACATCTTACTTCACAAAAGGTTTCATTTTCAGGTTTTGTATACCCATCAGAAAGAGAAGAAAGCCAAAACTTGGCATGATGGATCTCTAAAACACACTGGTAGTGGAACAAAGGTGAGATATTCAAAAGAGTTTGAGTAAATAACAGATTTACATCAAACCTTGTTAGCAGTTAGCTGGAGCATTGTCCAAGGCTGTAACTTATAAACAAGTAAACTGCTTAAACAGAAGAAGTTAATCCTTATAAATAAGATAGCTGCTAAAACAGAAGAAGTTGTTCCTTATAAACAAGACAGCTGCTAAAACAGAAGAGGTTGTTTTTTATAAAGAAGTTAGTTGCTTGAATTGAAAAGGTTTTTCTAATAAACAAGTTAACTGCTTAGACAGGAAAAGTTGTTCCTTATAAACAAGTAAGCTGCTTAAACCAGAAAGGTTGTTCCTAATAAAAAAAGATAGCTGTGTAAACAAAAGGTTGTTCCTTTTAAACAAGAAAGCTGCTTAGACAGAAAAAGTTGATCCTTAAAACAAAGTTACATGTTAGTTACTTAAACAGAAAGGGTTGTTCCTTACATAAGCAAGTTAGTTGCTTAAACAGAAAAATTTGTTCCTAACTAACAAGTTAGCTGCTGAAACATAAAAAGCTGATCCTTTAAAAAAAAATTAGTTGCTAAAACAGAAAAGGTTGTTCCTTACAAAAAGTTTAGCTTCTTAGACAGAACAGGTTTTGGCCTTACAAACAAGTTAACTGCTTAAACAGAAAAGATTGTTCCATACAAACAAGTTAACTGCTTAAACAGAAAAGGTTGTTCCTTACAAACAAGTTACTTGCTTAAACAGAAAAGGTTGTTCCTTACAAACAAGTTAACTGCTTAAACAGAAAAGGTTTTGCCGGCCCGGCTAGTTCAATCAGTAGAGCATCAGATTGTCAATCTTGACGATCCCAGTTCATTTCCCATCAGGGCCGGCAAAATTTCTCTGTGATTTTTTATCTCAGACAATGCGTCTATAGGTCATTTGCCACTCACCTCTGAAGCAAGTCAAGGAGTAGTCAGTCACTTGCGGAGAAATTGGTTAGTAAATTGGTTCAATACCCAGGAACACTGGTTAGGTGGACTTACTGCCGTGATATGACCTTAGCTGTTAAAACTGGCGTTAAACACCAATAAAACCAAACCAGTTGTTCCTTACAAACAAGTTAACTGCTTAAACAGAAAAGGTTGTTCCTTACGAACAAGTTATCTGCTTAAACAGAAAAGGTTGTTCCTTAAAAAAAAAAGTTAGTTGCTTAGAAATAGGCTTAAGTGCAAACATCTATATTAAGATACAAAGGGTTTATTCTGTAAAAGGGTCACTTCGTTTATTTTTTTCTTGCATTATTTGTCTAGGCAGTTAATATATACATAGAAAGTGCATTATGCAAGATTTAATGCAGTGCTTGAATCTTGTCCAACATTTGTCACAGTATAAAGACACAAGTACTTTTCTAAATATTTAACAATTCAGATGTTTTGACACTTAACAGATTTATGACTGAAACTCTTAATGAAAGATTTAAGAAATTTTAGACATGTATAATAAAAAAATATAAGTTTTTGAAAAAAATTGCAAACAATTGGTTTAAATGAACAATTTTGAATTTTTAATCTGTCTGTTAAAACAAGGATAATAAAAAAACAAGCTTTAAAAATGTTTAAAATTTTTGTGTCACTTTTTGGATCACTGTGATATTTTTTCACGGCTCACATTCTAAGTCTATGTCACACTTTAATACATGTCAGGGACATAACTTGATAAGGCATGTTGATATTTGAAATTCATTAGTACAGCTATTAACTATATTATGACCAAAACCCTTGGATCAAGATAATAATAATAATAATAATAACGACTTTATTTAATGTGGATGACATATTTGGTGTAACTACCAATTTTCAATATGGTCCACACAAGAATATGTACAATATTACAAAATGCAAACACAAAAGAAATTCTATTCTAGGTTTTGGTACTTCTAGTTCATCATTTTCTTTTGATCTTAGTTGGCAACCTATGGTTTGTGTATATTGAAATTTTGAGTTAAGGTATTGTGGGCACATATTGTTGAGGGATTTATAGACTAGGATAGCCTTTTTGTAGGCTGTACAGTCGGGGAATGTCATCCATTTTAGCTTAAAAAGAGTACAGCCAAAGGTGCATCATATTCTTTGTCAAGTATAATTCTAGCAGCATGCTTTTGAAATTTGAGACAGTGTTTAAAAGTTCACCATTGCAGTTTCCCCATATGGTACAACAGTAGTCAAGATGGGGCAAAATATAGGAATTGAAAAATAGTTTCGTGAGTGTAGATAAAGAAATGATTTTATTCACAGTAAAATGTAAAGATAAAAGATTTACATTAAGATCTTCCTGTCACTTTTGTGTCCAGGCTATTATTCTATCATAAACACTGGGCTATTCAAAGACATGTTTACTGTAGCCAAAGTGTCATACCTTTGCTTCAGATCTGTTGGGGCAGATTCAGACTTTGAGGGTTTTGTGTCTGGGCCATTATTTTTTCTTAATTTTTCTATAGCTTGGAATAGAATGTGTTTTTTTAAGGGATGTCAACGAGTATCCGAGTACTCGGATATCCGGATACTATGTTGGTATTCGGATACTAATTTTCTATACGAATATTCGTATACAAAATAAAAATAACAGTGAAATTTAACTTTGATAGAAAAAAAATACAAACACTGGCAAAATTAATTTGACAATTTCATGACGCTAAACAAAATCGTGTCTATTGACTGCCCGCGGCATATCACTTAAGTGGTTTATTGATAAAGTTTGTCTGTCGCACGCCGTGTATTCGTCTTGCAAACTGCTGAGATACAACGCGACACCCCATTGTGTTTCAAATACCTTAATCCATTGTGTTTATAGAGTCTATATAAGAATATCTTGCCCCATTGTAAATCAATTAGCAGTGTCAAACATGACAATTATGGGGTACACGGTAACTTCCGCAAATAATCCTGTAATAGTTTTAACACAATACTAAAAGAATATCCAATCAAAATGTGAGTACTCAAACGATGTATCCAATCAAAGATGTTTTAAAACAAGCATTATAATTTTAATGTGTCAAACAATCATTCTTTTCTAGAATTCCAGAGCATTCATATTAAAAAAATAAGAACCATTCTCAGCAACATGCCTCCTAAAATAGCATCCGACGTGTGGAAATACTTCACGCGATCGGAAAGCAAAACAGCGAAAAACAAACAGACAGAAACGTTTTGAAGTCTATTAAAAACTTCAAACACGTTTGAAATCATTGTTTTGTCTTATTTTGTTTGTGCTCACATAGTACCGTAAGCTGCATAAATACATGTACCAGTATGTAAGAATAGATTAATAAAATAACATTTTGATCTACGGTGATTTTAAAATGATATCTTTAAAAAAGTTTAAATGACATATCATATTTAGAAAGTAAAAAGGACAGACCATGGAAAAAATAAAGAAACGATAAACGGACGAATGACGTTTTCGTTAGAAACTTAGACTTGCCGCACATGCGTTTTGGCGGGAAAATATACTTCAGTGGCCACGAGGAAACTAAAAACGGTCAACAACATGTCTTTGTATTATCATCTTTATTTACACGTAGATACAAAAACAGTTATTGTTTTGTGAAACTGTCTTATCACCTGTAATATGACTACCGGAACAATATGTAAAACATACATCAAATGTTAAGCCTAGGAATTGGAACATTGAGATCGTCTAGTTGTCGATTTTATACGAGTATCCGGATAGTATCCGGATAGTCTATACGAGTATCCGGATACCGTTTTAGGTATTCGTTGACATCCCTAGTTTTTTTTATATCAGGACCATTCATCTTGTCTAGTATACCTTCTCACAGGAAGACACCACAGTCACTTTGATAGTTTCTATTACAATCTGTCAGAGTTTCCTATTTATTTTCAAACAACAAAATTTAAATGTACGACACACTTATGTCCATTTTCATTTATGTTCTTCAATATGTGTAATGTTTTCAAGAAAAAATAATTTTCAGAACAAGCTTTCCATTTTTAAACAATCAGAATTGTTTGATTATTTTTCAGCTCTGTACAATTTTTTGACAAAATTTGACACTGAAATGGTGGGGTTTAACTAAAAAGTAGATATGCATATTGTCAGGATGTTCAAGTTCGATGAATTTTCACATGGTTTAGGTCTTTAGCTTGTAAATTCTCAGAAACCAAGGCTTGAAGTGCAGCCATCAGTGCAATAGATGTGCTTGTTCTGGTTTTATATCCATTGTCAGATTATAGAAAATAGTCAAAATCAAGGGAAAATAACCACTTAGTCGTATGTTATAATTCTTAAATACACTAAATTAAAAATCAGGAAAAAAATGACGTACATTCCACTTTCTTGAAATTCAATGTTTAAGTAAAACATTGATAGCCAGAAAATTGCCCTTCATAGAAATGACAATTTTGTAAAATTTCTGAATAACTAGTACAATTTCAGCTTTTTTGAGAGAAATTTATGTCTTACATAATGGAAATATTACCTGAAAAAAACACTATCCCTGAATGATAACAGTTATATATTTTGTAAAAGATAAAATTTGTTGAAAAAGAGTAGAATTTACAGTATATTTTACAAAATGTAAATACAGAAAACCTGCTATATTAATTTCAATCTTTCAGGTCATGGTTCTCTTCAACCTGTGTATCTTTCTTACATAGAGAGTTTGAATATTTATCTCTCTGTTTATGTCCAAGTGCTCCTTTTCATGTGTCTCTGGTCAAATTTATTGTTGAAGAGGATTTATTAAAAATGTTTCATCACAATTTTGCATTGCTTATTTTTTTCTATATAGACTGTAAAATATATCTATTACATTAAAACAATGAAATTAGATAAAGATATAATTTTCTTGTACAAAATATTTCTTAGACTTGTATCTCATTTAAAAAATATGTATTTTTCAAATTGAATAAATCATAAATGTATTTAAACATATAATTTATTCATTCAATTTTATTTTTTAATGATTTTTTTTAAAAGGTATGAACTTACCAAATTTTTTATCATTTATATATAAACATGTAAGGATAACATTTTGTTTTTATTTCTTGTGTTTATATATTTTTACTAGTGGAGGAAAAAATTATTTTCTGTTGTTCCTGATTAAAAAAATGCTTCAAAATTGATTCTATTCTGTTGCTATATATTTCATTTATATCTGCTCTATTCAATATATTAATTTTTTTCTATCTACACATATTGTTTCTATAAAATTTTGTCTGTAAAAAATGCGCCCTATGCTTTTTTATAAGATATTGTAATATCATTATTAAGGAAACTTACGTTTATTTTTTCTCTCTTATTTATTATGTTAATTAGACCAGACAAAAAGTGATCTTAATAATTAGTCAGTCCAAGTCTAAGACTTTATTTGTCCTAAATTTTAGAGTTTGGTTATAATTGCTTCTTTTCATTTGATTTTGAAATAAATAAAGCCGTCTTGATAGTGGCATTTGACTTTTGGAATATGAAAAAAAAATCCAACAATAGCTAGACATGATCGTAAAGATACTTGAAATTATTAAGAACAAAATTATTTACAAATTCTAAACAAGGTAAATTAATAAAAAAAACATCTTTGAGTAAGAATCTTGATGTATTTTGATATAATATGCATGTATTAATAATAATATGCATATTATAAGATTATAACTGTCATGATGCCAGTAGACATATGGATATATAGTGATATGGAAAGAATTTTTCACAATGTGGAAATTGCCCCTTGGTTTTCATATCCAAAGAGGGATTTTCAGTTTCAATTGGCAGTTTTTTTTATTTCGTTAGAAAAGAAAAATTTTCAAGTTTTTGTTTAGTTAGAGTTTTAAAGTTAGTGTCCATATTGGCAGAGGAGTGACACTCATTTGTCGACAATATTTCAGTCTGTTCCGGTACATAGTTGTTTTCGTTCAGTTTGGGATCTTTTTTCTGAATAAACTGACGTAAGCAGGTTGTTTTTTGTCATTCTCGAGTTGTTTTTTTTTATTTTGGAGGCATGTTTGAAACCGAAACTTGAATCATAGTGTCGCAGCGGTCATAAAACCCACATGCCATTACCTATCACGAAAAAAACCCCATATTTTTCCATGCCGAAAAGGTTTATTCTGTCCATAATAAATGAAATGTTAATATAATTTTTTAAAGAAAATTTTGGGTTTTGACAATTTTTTTTTCAATGATTTTCATGATTTATTTTAGCAAAAGAATTTATTTTACTGCAGGTGAATCTGATTATTGGCAATGTAACCCGGTATTGTGCCGTATATTGTACAAGAAGTTCCGAAAAATGTTTACAGTCGGATTGGCATTTGTTGTCAATTTTTATTTATTTTTTTTTTTGTTGTTGTTTAACATAGATAACATTTTGAACAAAATTTACTTGGGGTGATTTGTGCATCAAATAGTAAAATATAGGGGTATTTTTTCAAAATAATGCGCAAATTGCATGTTGCACATGACTTCCCCAATCACCGGATATGTTCATTTTATATTTTAAAACATAAATTTCTTGTTGAAATTAAAAAAAAAAAGTGTAAAAACAGAAAAGAAGGACAGAAAAACATTTTTTTTTTAGAAATGATTTTCAGAAATGAAAGATTGGAAAAATTTTGTTTAGTTAGATAATGATAATTTTTTTTTTTTAAACAGAAGTAAATTGTTGAAAATAAAAAAACTCTTGTGTTCTGTTAAGTCAGAATGAAAAATTTAATCCAAACTGCTTCAATGGCTTAAGTTGAAAGTGACTAGAAAAATCTGTGAAAGGATGGGATAAGATGGCAATTTGGTTTTCATAGTCATTTACATTTAATTGGTCATACTGAAACTGTGCATTCTAGATTAAATGTCTTATCCTTACTTCACATAGAGTAACTAACTATACAAAGCAATTTATTTTCAGATTTAGGAAGCTTCTTTGGTGCTACCAGACTGATTAAGCAGAATCTCATTAAATGAAGCCATATAGATATGGAAAGTTACATGAAGCAAACTGTTTGAAATTGGTTTACATAACACGGCATCTGAAACAAAATTTCAGCCACCTCACCTAAACCCCTCCTACCCTCCATTTAAACCCTATTACAAACATCTTTTCACATAGAGTTGTATAAAATGCATTTATCAAAATGTGGAAAGTAACATATAGCTACTGTTGATCAAATATTGAAATATCAGTTTCCCCAGAAATGTTTTGAAACTACTACTGAAGTTAGATTTTGAGTCTTAAGTTTGAAGATAAAAAAACATAGGTAATACTCTACAGTACCTACATCATTGTAATCCAGTTATCCCAAGTTCACAGCTTTCTATTGCATAGATATTGTAATAAGTGATTTAATTAATGTTTTTCTGAAACATTTTTATGAAATTTATAACTGTAACTTTACTATTTGCGTGCACAGCTAGAAGTGTCTTACTCACACAATCACACGATCTTTTTTTCTTAAAGGAACGTGTCTCTAAACAATCTTGTTTAAATACTTAAGACTGACAGCTTGACTAGTCTGACGTTGTATCAATGTTTTACTGCCCAGTTCGGGTCATTGACATTGACATCATTGGAATGACTGATCCTGGAGCAATATGTTTGCTCTTTGACAAAAAATACGGCGACATGCCCCCCTGATGAGTGGATGTACAAGTATGTACCAATGGGGTACGTTTTAAGTTTTTGAATTATTACTTGGAAAGAAGAAAAAAATCCTGATAAGGTATGTTTCTCAAGTGGTACATTAAAGAACTGTTGATTTATAAGTAGCATCTAATGTAAAGGCTTTACCTTAATTTCGAACATTGTTTTATGGTGTGTAAATAGTGTGTCTCTTTGAAATACTATATTTTTTATTGAAGCTGTCTTTTACATTTTAACAGGCAGGCTAAAAATAGACTTCTAAAGTGTTATAAATAATCCTGAAATGGGTTGTTTATCTTGAGAAAAGTTATAAAAATGAATTTAAGTTCACAAAGATTATGATTTATTATGCCACAATATGTGTACTTTTGAGATATCTGTCAAACTCTTTCCTAAAGTGCTCTTTCTGTTCTCAAAAATTTGTGTCAGTTCATTAAGTTTGTTTGCAGACTTGTTGTAATGATGTACATTTCAAACTGTATACATTGTAGTGTGTGAAATTTCAAAAATAATGAATAAGAAAGCTTTGTTATGAAATTGATAGGTTTAATTGGAAGACAATAAAATAAGTGATATAATATTGCAATTTTTGTATGGGATAGTAGCTGAACCAGTTTTTAGAGAAAAAAAGTTTTTTTTTTTTTAAAGGCTCATTAAGTTTATTTGTTCATTTCTAGATACATCTTCACAAAACTTGTTCTGTTTTTAAACATTTTTAACCTAGATTTTCAAGTATATGCTGTTTGTATTACTTCATAAAGGCCATAGATGCCTATATGTGTTTTGTAAGGAAGTAAGAAAAACATGGCTGTTGAAAGGGAGCAAATTGGATGGTTAAGAAAGAATTAAATGGTATAACTATGAATAGATAGGAAAATTTGTTATAAGATATGTTACCAAAGTGTATTGGTCAGGATACCAAGCCTGCAGTGACCACAAGTCACTTAATCTCTGACTGATTGCTAACAGGTTTGAGTCCAGCAACCAACCATTACCTTTTATATAAGACTGTTTTTAGTTGTTTATAAAAAATGCGAGTCTATTATAACCCCATTCATCCTTTCCAGGAACAGTGGTTAGGTAAACTACAGACCAGTATGACTGACTGTTAGGGTGTGTAAAACTGAATTAAACAAATTTAATCAAAGCCTGCAGTAACAACATGGTTAAATATACCTGAACTCTTACTATTGTTAAAAAAGGTTTTATTTTACTCCCAAAAACTACAGGCATGATTGTTTAATTTAAGCGTATATGTTTGAGCGGGTAACACATTACACCATAATTATCAAGAATATGTGAAAAATAAGTTCCTTGGTCAAAAAGTGTACATTCTTTGCATTTGTCACCTGTTACGTCTGAAATGTCTTTGAAACAGAAAAACACCTTTCACAATGGTAAAATACTACACAAACATGTAGCTCAGTAGGTACACTTATAAGTACATTTTCAACTTGTTGCAGGTTGAACCCCTTAAGTAAACAGTGCGTATATTTTGCTTCTTTTATTTACAGCCTGTAATTTTTTTTATTGTAAACATGTCCAGTGATGTGATTAACTTGATAACAAGTCTTTGATTCAAGGAGATGACTGGTGTACAACTGATAACATATAAACAGGTTGCACTTTTATGGTGAAGGGTTTATAGCTTTTGCATGATTGTGATAGATCAAGTTTAATTAAAACTGCAGTTCACTATTTAAGGTGATGTTAAGGTTCAAGTAAAGCTGTCTTTCTTAGTACAATGTGTAATGCAAATGTGTGGGTAGCCACTGCAGTTACAAAGAAGTCTTCTATAAATGTGTGGCGCCCAAAGATGGGTTTCTGTAAGGTTATACTAATTGGGAAACATTTTGTTGAAAAGAGGCATCAAGAACTGGTTCTGTTTGGGTAAAATTCATTCAACCTGCCTGAATTTCATATTTAAAAGCATGAAACTGAATAGTGGTGATGAGCAAGAATGAATTGTTTTAGAAAAACCTGTCCAGTTACTGTTAATGAATATAATCCTTAACTTGGTAAGAAACAAAGCACATGAAATACAACATTAACATTTTTAAGTCATTGCAAACTTTGCTGTTTGTTTTCAATTCAGGCTGTGCTGTATGATGAGAAAGGTTGTAGACTTGACAGTATTCATGTCAAGGTAGAGGATATCCAGCTTGGGGAACAGTTAGAAAGTGACAGATATTATATACTTGTTGAAGAGGTCAAGTCTGATAATACCAAGCTAGGTAGAACATTTATTTAGAGGGTTTTTTTTGTGTCTGAATCATTAAATTATATAAACTATTAAAACTGTTCATCAAATTATTACTTGGGTAGCCTAAATTGCTAAAACAATATTCAGCATTTTTTTCACCCATGTCTGAGTTCCAATATGTTTCTGGCTTTGGCAATTATTTCTGTGCTAATACACAAGCGTAAAAGTTTTCAGAAATAATACTGAATTTAGTATTATGAAAATATTTTGGGAAAGATATATTTTCAGTATTTGCAGCCCATGTTTTCAGTATTTTCAATGTTGTATACTTTCATCAATGAAATACCTGAGATAAATTATATCAGCTTTAATAATCAGTGTTTGTCTTGTAATTCTCATAATGTAAGTTCACTGTAAAATGTTGATTCTGATGATGGAGGTAAATAAACTCTTCTTTTAGGGGCAACAACAACATCCAATCAGACTACAGCTTCTGAAGCACCAACAAGTTCACAGGTTACATTTTCTCGTGCAAGATGTGCAGGGCTGAAGAGAAAGAAATCCGTAAGAATAATCTTTGTTCCTTGAAATGCACAACTTTTAATTCAATATTTTAATATTCTGAGAATTATTAAAAATTATCTTTAAATAAATTCTCCTCTACTGTCCAGATCTTCTTTTTTCAAAATTAAATCATGGACATGCCTATTATAGAATTTCAGAGTTGAAGGATTTGATAATCTGCATTAGTGTTCTGACATTTTGTATTGAACAAGCTTAGGACAGTAGAAGTAAGATGAACTTTATAAATTTGATTTGTAATAATTTGATATTTTTGTAGGGGTTTATGCCACCAAGAATGTTGAAGCAAGCCTGCCTGGAAAACCTGCCAGTTTCTCAGACGAAACTAGAGAGAAACACAGGTTTACTTGACTCACAATATAGTGAAGAAAATTTTACAGGCAGGATAGTTCCTCTTGCCCCTCAGCTAACAAATAGTGTAGTGGATTCCAATATTCCATTTGGAAAGAAACTTCAAGTCACCAAAAATTCATTTCAAAAGAATGTCAACATTGAGAGAAACCTGTTCAATTTATATTCAAGATATGATACAAAAAGAAGTGGTTCAGAGAGTGAAAATTCCAGTCAAGATTCATTAACTAATGGTGGAAACAGGAAGATACTATCTCCTTGGTCTGTCTATGGTTCTAACAACACTAGTCCATCCTTTGGTGGGGCAGTTTTTAAACAAGAACAATCTGTGTCAGAAAGTCCCAAATCAGGAGTTAACTTTAGCACATCATTAGAAAGAGAAACTGTCAGTAGGAAATTTAAGGAATACAAAGCTCCTAATGATGACTTAGACACACCTGCAAACAAAACTTTAAAACTGGATAACATACATCATACACAGTCAGCCTGTTCTAAAACCTGGTCTGGAGCCAGTGTTGAAGCTAAGAAACCTGGTGCAAAGTTTTCTGCTGAGGCATTTCATCAGTTAAATGAACAGTCTGAACAATCAAATGAGAAAAGAAACATATCTCAAATTTTGAACTTACTGAGACAAAAACCAGCCTCAGATTCTGCTTTAGGTGATAATTTGAAGGAATCCTTTGTCAAAAATAGAAAGAATTCCAGTATGTCAGTTCAGAATAGCAATGTGAAAAGAAGCATAGTAGAAAATGTTTCAGCAAAGGAACTAGTGTGTACAGATGAAGTGATATCAAACGAAATTTTAACAGATACTGTGGAAATGATACAAGAGAGAGGTATCAATAATGATCACAAAGAGGTTGAAACTATTTCAGTTAAAAAGGTAGATGCAGGTACATGTATGTCTGAACCTGCAGTAGAAGAACATGATTCTACTGTAAAATTAGATTCAGAAGAAGATTTTTCAAAACAAGCCCCTGTTAAAGAGGAATCTGATGTTCTTGAAGACTTTGGGGAGTCATGTACAGATGAAGATATAATGGGAAGCTTCAATATACACTTTTCCCCATTGTCACATGTCACTGATAGTGAAAATGAAGAAGTGGGTGAAAATGGTGTTAAAGGAGGAAATGCAGCTGTGAGTGATAAATGTAATAATAGTTCAATAACAGAGAATTTCAGAGATGAGGCTGCTTTGCCATTGGATGGTAAGAAGATGGAAAGTGAAATAGGATTAGGCAAGGAGGAAGCTAGCACCTCCACACAATCACAGAATGTCATAGCTGACACTGTCAGTAAAGGTAGAAGTGAAACTGCCACAAAAGACTTTTTTGAACCCATTAGAGGTATATCAAAGAAATTAGGTAGTCAAGAGGGGATCTTAGAAGCATATACAGAAGACCATACTGTAGTTAGTATTGAAAAGCAGAGAGTTGAAGAGCATAGTAAAGGAACAAACTCTGATGTTCCACTTGATATTGACAATGAGTTTTCAAATAATACCAGAGAAATAGGTAATCAAGTTAGGACATGCAGTGATAATGTTTCAGAATTATTTGAAGAAACATGGAAATATCAGAATGAAGGCACTAATTCGTCATTTGTGAATGAAAATACAGAAAATTACCAAACTTCAGTAACATATTCGCAACAGGAATTAATTGACAAACTCACTCAGACTTGTAATAGTAAAACTGAGCTTCATGATTCATATCATGCAACAAGTGATACAAATGGTGAATCAAATATTCTTCATGACAATGTTAATACTCCTCGAGAGGTAGGGAAGGCTAATGTTGAAATGACCAATAAAGATGCTGGTTTGATATTTATAGAAAATGGTGAAAGTCAGTGTTCAAGAACTACGACAATGAGTCAGGATTCTATGGATTTTAGCTGTAACACATTAAATGATGACAGTCACTGTCAGAATTATTTTGGTATTCCAACAGGGCAGCTTGACAAACTAGTACATTCTGCTAGCTTAAGTGGTGTTAATAAAGATACATTTAAGAGTGATACAGTGAATTCAGGAAATATTCAAGATAATAAAGGTTGTTCTAAGGACTTTAAACATATCAACAATAGCATTTACAATAGTACTCAAAGTGTTGTTAACAAAAGGCAGTCACTTGACAATAGAATAGAAGATAGGCTGTCACCTGATGACGTAACAAATACTAATATTTTTTGTGCAATAGGCAAGCAAGGGCCTACAAAATCGGGAAATGTGATTTCTTCTCAGCAGTTTATCACAGATCCATCTGTGGAGAGGATGCACCTGAATGTTCCATCTTTTAGACAAGGTAAGTTTGACATAGGTTTAACATTGTTTGGCTTTGAATGCCATTTATGAAAACATTATTTGAAAATTGTTTTTCTATCATGTAATGATAATTGTTTAGCTGTGGTATGTATTCAGCTTTTATGTGGAACAAATTTTTTTTACAGAGATTGAAAATTCAGAAAATGAGGATCCTGTATTAAACTTGGATTTCGTTTCAAAGACAAATGAATTCCTACCAAGTGATATCTTACCACAACAGACCAGGAGGAAAGTGCAGTCAAAATTGGTATGATAGATCAAATTGATTTTAAAAGGATTGGTGGAAAGAAAATCCTGGAATTTGTGTTTTTCGAACATTAAATGAATCAAAACTAACCAGTTAAACTAAGCTTTTGTTAGATATAAAAATTCAGAATAAAGTTAGCAGGTTAATGTTTATGTCCCCTTCAAAGAATGGGGTGGGGTATTTTGCTTTACAGTGTCGGTCTGTCCATAGACCAGATCTTGTCCAATCAATATCTCAAGTACCATTTGGCCCACAGCCTTCAAACTTCATAGGGTGGCTGCTCTTACTAAGTAAAAGGTCCCTTTTGTTTTTAGGGTCAGTAGGTGAAAGGTCAAGGTCACTGTCACCTTAAATTTGAAAACCATGTCAGCTCAATAATTCTAGTAGCATTCTTCAAACTTCATAGGATGGTTTGCCCTTAGTAAGTAGAAGATCTCTGTTGTTTTGGGGGTCAGTAGGTCAAAGGTCACAGTAACAGTTACAAGTGAATGCTTTGGCCTACAGTCCTCAGATTTGGTGGGGACCAGTTCATGTCCAGTAGATGACCCACTTTTGATTTTGAGGTCAGTAGATCAAAGATGACCGCAAACAATTTGTCCAACCAATAACTAGGGAACGCTTTGGCATACAGTCATCAGATTTAGTGGGGAGGTTAGTCATGACTGGTAGATGACCCCTAATGCTTTTGAGGTCAAATGTTGAGGCACAGTGACATTCACCACAAAAGCTGTCTGCAGTCTTCAGATTTGGTAGTGTGTTGATCATGACCTGTAGATGATTCATATTGGTTTTGAGGTCAGTAGGTCAAAGGTCAAGGTCACATTTAGAAGTCTAATGACTAATTGGTTGCCATTAGGGGGTGTGTATGTTTCATAAACATCTCTTGTTTAATATCCTTTGAAAGAGCTTTCTGTGGAATAGATGTTTTTACATTCAAATGTGTTTTGGTTCTCTGCCAATTTAAGTGATTTCATTTTGTACTTGACATCGTTTTGTTTTGTGAAATAAAACAGGTAAACCTCTGACATCTTTAAACAGAGTTATCTGTTTTATTTCCCTGTAGAATAGTTACTGTATATCAAAATTGGCAGTGATAAGAGTCAGCTGTACATGGACCTGCCCTATCATGTACATGAAATTTTATTTTTAATGTAGAAAGAGAGTACTTGCACTGCTAAAAGTTCCACAGTCTTAGTGAAAAAATTCTAGTTAAGCTATCTTCACACACCGATTTTCTACCACATCCTGGATTTTTCCATTGGCACTTTTGCTTATTCAAAACTAAGACATGGGAAAGATTTGAGATTTTATTGAATTGAATTATCCTTTTTAGGTTATGTCTGCCCTAGGAAGTTATGGCACACAGGGAGTATGTTCAGCTGTTGTAGCACGAATGTACCCTAGTGAGGCGGAAGACAGGGAGGCTACAGGTCTTGGATTGGAATCATGTAGAAACAGTACTAGAAGCCCTTTGATATCTTCTGACCAGTCTCTTGACCAAGGAGATAATCGCTGGCAGTCACCATTTCAGCAGCTTTCTGGTTCAGGTAGATCTATTTAGAAATAATTTACCTTTTACTTTTGAATATGTTCTCATTTCAGTCTTCATATTGATTGTAAAACAATATTAACCATTACAGAGATTTATAGAATAGATTATGTGTTGATATATCATTCAAAGTTTGGCATAATTTAATAATGTGAAGCCATTTTATTAGATTAGTATATCACCATATCTGAAATTTTGTATTCCAGTAATACTTTTTGTTGTTAATCTGAATATGTAATGTTTGCTGTCTTGGTAATTGAACTGATTCAGTAAATAACTTTATTTTCAGAGCTAAGTACACAGTCTTCACCAAGGTTCTACATTAACTGGCAAACCAACAAACTTCAGATACATAGGGCAGAAAAAGTGAGTATTTAAAGAGTAAATAATTGTTTTCTGCTATTTGGAATGCCTTAAGCTTCTGGAATGTTGACTCATCTGCTTTTATTTGATCCATCATAGTACTTTTCTCTTTTCAGTTTATATTTTAATATCAGATAAGATAGCTTGTCTAACTTATGCTAATTTAATCACATATATTGAATGAAATTTTAGAGTTATCACATTTATACTCTTAGCATATTTGTAAGTATGTTTTGCTTCTAGTGTAGTTCTTAAGCGTTAAAGCTTTTGGAAATATGTTTGTTTCTCTTATAAAGGAAGTGAATCAGTGTGTGCACTTAGCTCTCATTTTCCTTAGTTTAAAGTTAAATTAAAAAACAAAGCATGTATTTTTTCATTTGAGTGATTAATCATTCTTTTATCTTTTCTCACTTGTTTGTAGTTGTATGGAGCAAGTTCAGTATCAAGTCCTGAGCCAGATCACAACACTGATAGTGTTACTCCAAAACTGAGTCTGGAGAGACCAGCATCTCAAAATACAGGTAAAACAAAAAAAACTGTCTTATGGCCAGTCATAAGAATACAGCATGAAGTTCTTCTATCAGTAAATTTATTGTTATTTCATTGTGGGTTTACGTACGTCATTTGAAAAGTGTTTTTCTCGCAACATTTTAATATTTTCTTTCTGAATAGGTAAATCTTGATGTCTTACTTGGTAGGAATTTTTTTTCTGTTGTCATAGTTGATTTTGTTATTTTGAATTTTGATAGATGAAGAAATCTACAATAAATTATATAGACCACGTCCAATGTATCAGCAGGATATTACATCTAAAGAAATTGATTGTATGGAATATGAAAACTCTGATATCGGTGGAAATAGTGGGAATAAAAGTCCAGCAAGACAGATGTTAGGCAGATCAGTTAATGTTGGCAAAAGAGAAAAACAAGTTAAGACAGAATGCAATAGCATAGAAAACTCACAGGAGAGTTTAGAATATCATGATTTTCAGTCTTTGCAAGATTTTATTGTTGATCAAAGGAGTCACCATATCCAAGCATATAAGAGTGATGCTGCTTCTTCAAATTCTGATTCACAGACTTCTGAGCAATATTTTCTTCATGAAGAGTCAAGGGTTAAACTTTCACCAACACAGGGTGCTGTAGAAAGAAAAAGTTCTAACAAAGCTGTGATGGAGGATGAAAGAACATCTGATTTAGGGAATGCAAGTACGTCAAAGAATTCAAGGTGGCAAAGATTTATGGCCAGTCAGTCTAGTGATGACTGTAATATAGACATATATAAGTTGACAAAGAAAGTTGAGAGTTTTGATAAACCAAAGAAGGAATTTGTTGCATTGGAGAACTCCCCTGGCTTATATAATACACAAAGAGTTGTTTGTCAGAAAGTTATGAAGAGAGGAACATTTTCAGAGCCATTAGGTCAGTCATTGACAGCTGGGATAGGGAACCAACTTGAAGTCAACTGCAGTGAAGATGACACTTTACAGGCAGATGCTGATCAAGTTTCCAACAAACAGTTTAAATCATATGTAAGTAATTCAACAACAGATACCCATATTCAGGACTTTGAACAGCATGTTAAATCAGGTACTGTGAAGAGAGGTGTATCTGTAGTTCAATCTAATTATGATAAAGTTGTCTTGGATATACCTGTAAATGAAAAGCAGAAGAATAATCAAATTCCTGATGAATTTTCATCAGCAGACTCATTAGAACTGTTATTAGCAGACAATGATTTTGATGCAGAAGTTGAATTAGGAAATGTGCAGGACAAGGCTGCAGTCATTGAATGTACAGAGCAAGAAGTACCAGAGCTGAAAGTTCACAGATTAGTGGAGTGTGAAACTAAAGAAGGCTCTAAAAAAGTTCAATGCCTTGAAAATAATAAAACAGTTGAAAGTGATAGTAATGTGTCACAGGATATACCAAGAGACTCTAGTGGAACTTTAATAAAAGAACATATTTACAAAGAAAGAGAAACAGAAATTTATTTGAATGAATGTAATAAAGGCAAAGGAGTTGATATTCTTGAAGCAATGGATCCCACAGATGGAAAATATGAAACTGAGACTGATATAGCTACTGGTAGAAATATTCAGAACAGAATTAATAGTAATACTGAAAGTTCAGCTGATTTAGAAAATTTAGATCAGACAGATGTAATCCAAGAAATGGTAGAGAAAACTGAGAGTTTTGTTGTAGACAGTAAATCAGAGAAGAAAGAAACACCTAGTCTTTCTGATGCTTTAAATAATGCCAAGGAATCAAGTGAAAACAAAAACACTGAAAAATGTGTTGATTCAACTATACAGATGAAAAAGGTGGTGATACAAAATGAAAACTTTGACAATCATTTCAGCCTGGATGATTCTTTAGATCTCTCATTTGACTCTAATACTGCAAGTTTAGAGTCGGAACCTAATTCCAAGAAGATACATTCATTAAGAATTGGTTGGCGACCTCCTGTAAAACTAGGCTTTCAGCGTGGTAGTGGGCAGTCCTTAAATAATGCTGGAAATATGCAATATCAGAAAGATGTTCAGGCATCAGAAAGGTTAAAACCAACATTCAAGTGTCTCAGACTTTTGACTCAAAGTAAGACAAGGGTAAATTCTGAAAGTTGTCAAGATAATAAGAAGGAAAATGGTGAAAAAACACCAGATACTTGGCAGTCATTTTCAAACTCTGAAATAGATTTACAATGTGAACAGAAGGGGGAATTCAGGGGTCCAAACCTGCCAGTCACTGATAAAAAGCCAGTGAATGTGGGGGGTGATAAACCCATAAAAGGTCCAGTTGAAGAAAATGTGATAAAATCTGTTGAAACAGAAAGCTGTCAGACTAGATATCAGAATGGACAACCTGCTACTGGGCCAAACAGAAGGTAAGTAATAGAGGTAATTTATACATTCACAATTTATGGTCTTACAATTTGGTGTCTTGAAACATTCTTTGCTACATAAGCAGAGAGCAGAGGTGTATCTATGATAGGAAATCATCTGTTCATACTGTGTTGTCATTGTGATAAGAAAATGATAGTCAGTTTACACAATGTATCAATCATTTAGAATTAGTAATAAATGTATGCTAGAGTGAGTTTTTAACTTCTCAATTTATCAACCTACCAGGTTTAAACCACCATCACTAACAAGGACTCCTGGAAGTTTGAATCCAATGAGAGTCACAGTCCCTATTATAACTGAGAGAATACCTGTTGGAAAAGGTGTCACTAAAAAACAGGTAAATCATTTTGAAGAAATTTTATTATTTTTGTTCATATGTTGTAGCCTTATTTCTAAATGCTCTACCTTATGGGGGAAAAAAATGATGTCACTTCATCTAAGTTTCCCTATTCTGATATTAGTATATTGTGACGCTGATCATCCATATTTAAACATATTGAAAGAGGTTTAATTAGTAATCAGTGGCAGTTTGATTGTTTTCCTGAAGATCATGTCTAAGATAACCAAATGAAACTTATGAATTAATAGAAAGAATATAAGCAAAATTATGTTTATTGTATGAGAAATTGTGTGTTCTGCACTTACAGATAATTTTTGCTTTCATCCTCTTTGAAGGCTGAGTATATGTTGTAATCGGTTGGTTTAAGACATGAAATAATGCCTCACAGCCATAATTTTGCACTTATTTTTTTCAGGGATCAAGTGTAAGCCAGACAGAGTTAAGATTCTCAAGCAGATCAGAGACTGAACGAATGCAGAATATACTGAGGCATGTGGAAATCCCAGTAACATTTCCTTCAGCAGCTGTCTATAAACAGGTCCTGACTGCTGCTCTTACAGGTAAACTAAACCCCAGAATTCTTTTCTTCAGAAGCTGTCTCTAAACAGGTCCTGACTGCTGCTCTTACAGGTAAACTAAAACCAATAAACCTTTCCTTCAGCAGCTGTCTATAAACAGGTCCTGACTGTTGCTCTTACAGGTAAATTAAACCCTTCAGCAGCTGTCTATAAGCAGGACCTGACTGCTGCTCTTACAGGTAAACTAAATCCAAGAAACCTTTCCTTCAGCAGCTGTCTATAAACAGGTCCTGACTGCAGCTCTTACAGGTAAACTAAACCCCAGAATTCTTTTCTTCTGTAGCTGTCTATTAACAGGTCCTGACTGCTGCTCTTACAGGTAAACAAAACCCCAGAATTCTTTCCTTCAGCAGGTGTCTATAAACAGGTCCTGACTGCTGCTGTTACAGGTAAACTAAATGCCAAAATTCTTTCCTTCAGCAGCTGTCTATAAACAGGTCCTGACTGCTGCTCTTACAGGTAAACTAAATGCTAAAATTCTTTCCTTCAGCAGCTGTCTATAAACAGGTCCTGACTGCTGCTCTTACAGGTAAACTAAACCCCAGAATTCTTTTCTTCAGTAGCTGTCTCTAAACAGGTCCTGACCTCTGCTCTTACAGGTAAACTAAATCCAAGAAACCTTTCCTTCAGCAGCTGTCTATAAACAGGTCCTGACTGCTGTCCTTACAGGTAAAGTTAACCCCAGAATTCTTTCCTTCAGCAGCTGTCTATAAACAGGTCCTGATTGCTTCTCTTACAGGTAAACATAATGCCAGAAACCTTTCCTTCAGCAGCTGTCATAAACAGGTTCAGACTGCTGCTCTTACAGGTAAACTAAACCCCAGAATTCTTTTCTTCAATAGCTGTCTGTAAACTGGTCCTGACTGCTGCTCTTACAGGTAAACTAAATGCATGAAACCTTTCCTCTAGCAGCTGTCTGTAAACAGATCCTGACTGCAGCTCTTACAAGTAAACTAAACCCCAGAATTCTTTCCTTCAGTAGCTGTCTATTATCAGGTCCTGACTGCTGGACTTACAGGTAAACTAAAACAAAGAAACCTTTCTTTCAGCAGCTGTCCATAAACAGGTCCTGACTGCTGCTCTTACAGATATACTAGACTGGACTACTGAGACTCAGAATTATAGAATGCACATGTTCAAACAATATCTGCTAGAGGACATAAGCTTTGATTGCCTTTTACAATGCCATAATGCTTTAGGTATTGGCATCGCCTAGTATAAACATTGCCATATCTGGAATTTAATCAACTAGATAGTAAATTTATCTCTGCCATTTTAGTTATAAATATATTAGCTATTTGCTTAAATAAATACGCTGTATTAGATTACTTTGAAATTTAAATCCTTCCTCAAACAAGTCACAATTTAGTTTGATGCGAAGTTTTGAAATAAATGCTTTGATGTAAAAGATACTCCCTTGAAGAGTTTTTCCCTATTGTCATTTAGTTATTTGTTTATACCTTTGTTTATTTATATGCTACTACAGAGATGTGATCTACTTTTCTTGAGACAAATAGCTTAAATTTATATCCAGCAACAAAAGTTTGTTTTGAGTGTTACCAGGTCAGATACTAGTAATTTTGTAGGGTATTTTTATGCCCCCGAAGTGAGGCATATAGTTTTTGAACCTTCTGTCCGTCATTCCATCCGCATTTTTCTTGTCCGGTCAATAACTTTGTTATTATAAGGTTGGATTTTAATATAACGTGGTATAAATGTGTGGCTCAATTAGACGACGTGTTTTGTGCAAGACCTGGGTCTCTAGCTCAAACGTCAAGGTCACACTTAGGCTTCAAAGGTCATTTTTGAGATAATGCAGTGATGGTCGTGTCCAGTCTGTTTCTTTGTCATTCACGATTGGATTTTGAAATAATTTGACATAAATATGTGTCACATTATGACGACGTGCCATGCGCAAGACCTGGGTCTGTAGTTCAAAGGTCAAGGTCACACTAAGGCTTCAAAGGTCATTTTTGAGATAATGCAGTGGTGGTCATGTCTGGTCTGTTTCTTTGTCATTCATGATTGGATTTTAAAATAGCTTGGCATAAATGTGTGTCACATTATGACGTCGTGTCATGCGCAAGACCTTGGTCTCTAGCTCAAAGGTCATGGTCACACTTAGGCTTCAAAGGTCATTTTTGAGATAATGCAGTGATGGTTGTGTCTGGTCTGTACCTTTGTCATTCACGATTGGATTTTAAAATAACTTGGCATAAATGTGTGTCACATTATGACAACGTGTCATGCGCAAGACCTGGGTCTGTAGTTCAAAGGTCAAGGTAACACTTAAGCTTCAAATATCATTTTTTTCATGATAATGCAGTGATGGTCGTGTCCGGTCTGTTTCTTTGTCATTTATGGATAGATTTTAAAATAATTTGGCTTAAATTTGTTGCACATTATGATGACTTGTCTTGCAGAAGACCCAGGTCTGTACCTCAAAGGTCAAGGTCACAGTTGGGCTTCAAAACCTCATTCTCATTATAATGCAGTATGTAGTAATGGTTTTCTCTAATAAAATCGCACCTTATTTAAAAGTTTACTGATTAAATTTTTGATAATAATATGTCAGAATGACAAATCTTTTACTGTAATTATTTTATTTCATACATAAAATAAAATCCCATATCCTTGACTAAGACAGCTACATTTCAGAAAAGGTAAACCTTAATAGACATGGAGAATGCAGAATATATCGTACAAATATTATGTTATTAAAGACTTTGTGTCTACTAATATCTTATTTAAGTGCCAGTACTTAAACCTAAAGTCCTTGCATTTGCATAGGCCACTAGATGAGATGTACTTCGGTCAATTTTACTCTTTCGACTTCAAATGCCTTCTATCTAAAAATTGGGTGTCAGGGGCATATGTCTGTTTACAACGACAGCTCTTGTTTTTGTTTTTATCGACCAAAGTCATTTGTTTTTTATATAAGCTAGGTAAATACAAACTCTCTTTCAATTTCAGAGTATGTTAACACTCAGCTGTTTGATGTGGCCAAGAGATTTCACCATGCTTTATCAAAAGTCGATACAACTGGATACTCAGAATACAAATCAAGTAAAATCTTAAATGTTTCAGTGTGATGGTTTTTGTGTCCTCTTGAAGTAACACAAATGCAAACTTCAGCAAGTTTCAAATAATTTAAAGTATATGTTTTTAAGGATGCTGTTGTATGAATGAAAAAAAGGGAAGAGACTAACCCTTCTTTCAGAATTGAAGAGACCTGAAAACTTGAACTGGTATTTCCAGCTGTCAAATTCTTTTATATCAAATGCAATGGGACTTTTTGAAATGTCATTGCCTACTAACATTCTTTATGCAAAGATACCACAGCAGAGCTCCTCATAAAACAAGGCAATATTGTCAGGGCAAGCAAACATTCCAGGTTACTAAATTACTCATGGCATGTCTGTCTTCAAAGAAACCTGTTAAATTGTCTTGTTGACCATGCTGTAAAGGCCTTTGATGTATGAATCATTGAGTGACATACTTGACAGTAAATAGCAACCAGATATCTGGCTTCAAAGAAGCTTATTAAGTTTACATCTTTGATGTATATATATGTCAGTGATTGAAGTAATTTTAAGTCAGTAGCAACCAGACATGTCAGTATTTTAAGTTTTTTAAAGCATAAATTATTTTGTCTTGTGTTTTCTTTCATGTAGGACACAGTAGATCAAGTGTGAGCAATCCCAATCCACCATGTCAGTGTGGTGTACCTTCAAAGATGATCAGCGTGAAAAAAGAAGGGCCTAACTGTGGCAGATACTTCTATGCTTGTAGTGCAGACAGGAAACAGCAGTGTAAGGTATGGCATGTAAAAGTCAGCTTTAAAAGTTTGTTCATTATATGTTCATGCCTGTTGAACAGGTCAGCCTATTTGGTTTTGTGAGATACATTTTAATGTATATTAACCCCATAAATTCCTGTTTTCTGGTGCCATATGCCAAGAAGGTAGATGGTAACCTTCCTATGTCTAATGTAGCTCACCTATCAATCGGATCAGAATAAGTTGCAAAAAAGGTTAATATTAAACCTATAGGCAGTACACAGTAAACACAATGCCACAGAAACAAAAATATAAAAGGAGCTAAACACGATCCTGATTGTAAAAGACTTTTGTGGAATTTACAGTAGACTGATAGATGATTCACTTGATTATTCAGGAGGTAGTTAGAGCCATGACTGACACTAAGGAACAGTTCTGACTTGTAAGAGTAAAGGCATGTGGACAGTTGAACCAGCTGTTGTGATGTGAAATTTTCAAAAACAAAAGGCATTTACTGGTCAGCAAACTCAGCAATCAGAAGTGGAATAGTCCATAAGCTGCTTCATCAGTTTGTGTCTCCACTACATATTTTAAGGCCCCCTTATTTCCTGTTTTGCTAGAATGTAGGAAATCGTAAGTAAGACACAAATGCCCCATACTTTTTCTCCAGTTACTTCTTGATTCTTGTAAAATATCTGATGTAAAATCAGATGAGGTATTTGCATGGATGTGAAAATAATAAAATTGTTTACATGTGAAATTGTGGAAGTTTTGGATGATGGTCCATTAGACTTGGGCTCGGGGCATAAACAAAGGACATGATCCCAAATAAATTCAGAATAACAAATCAGTTTACTGGAGTGTATAATATGTTGTGAAATGTTACCTTCCTACTTTTCTGTGCATAATTTTTTGTGCATTTTATGGCAGGGATCATGACTCCAGAAATCTTGGAAGTAAACAAGAACTACTTATAAATTGAGGTTTGAAATCTGATTAATTTTCAGAGAGTAAAGGATACATGTATATCAGATGTGCAAGTTATGAGGACTTCTAAAATCACTAAAAGACTAAAATCTGACCACACGTTTATGTACTCATTCATAATGATTATTTCTGAGAGATAATGGGATTTAGAGGTTTGTGAGTTGTTCTGTCCTCTACTGTTACAAGCATATCACAACATTTGACAGTACCATTTAACCCTTAGCCTGCTGGATCCGAAAGTGATTAGCCTTTCCCACCAGTATAGAGCCAGGCCAGCCTGCACATCCGTGCTGTCTGACCAGGCTCTATACTGTTGGTTGCTTTATTTTTGTATTTTGGTATTGAAATACCTTAAACTTTGAATGGACTGTTCCAAATTCAAAGCTGGGCAAATCCATTACAAAAATTCAGCAGGTGAAGGGTTAATAGCATGGTTATTGTTTCAGTTTTTCCAGTGGGCTGATGAGACAAGGAGGGGAATTGTGACAACAGGTAACAGGCGTAAGATACAGGATTCTCTCAGTTTGAACATGTATATGAAGGACCAGCATGTTCACTTCTATGGGGAATGTCAGCTAATTAAAAGAACCAAGGAAAATATAAACAAATATTTCAAGGCTCCTGTAAGTTAATTTACTTTTACACAATTGAGATTAGTTATTAAGAGTTTACAAATGCCTACTGGCTTTGTATCAGACTTGTTCAAAATGTAGTGTGTATGTCTGACAGACATTAAAACTGGTTGTAACTGGGTTCTAAGACTTTTAAACCACAATATTTGCAAGAAGTGCAAATTTGATGGTTTGAAGTTGATTTCTTGTTTAAAAGTTAAAAACAATACTCCTTTAAGTTAACTCCTGAACATGTTTTCAAGTTAAAAAATCAAACTATTACTCCTTTTAGTAAAATGTGTACTTTTTTTGTTTTTCTATTACTTTGTTAATGATGACACACTATTCCGATAAACTGAACATTATAAGAAATCAGAAATTAAAATTGATATTTTGACCTCTTGGAAAGGACTGTCTCTAATATTGTTGTGACTTGTAGTACCATCCAGTTGCACCTTTATTTAAAATTTAATGACTTGATTGGATTTTAATTATGTTGGAAGTTCGAATAGAATATTATCAAACTACACATAACTATATAAGACAACTCATATTTCAGTCCATCACTTGAAATAGTTTGCCTACATTACAGATTCTGTTTATGTGAAATTATAGCAAAAAGAAAAAACAAACAACAACAAAAAAACTTTAAGTTTTGTGAAGTATTTTATAATTTTACAGTTTTGATTTATTCCTTGTTCAAAATTTGTAGAATCTAGTGTTAATTCAATTAAAACTATCAAGAAACATTGTGTAAGTTATATGAATCATTACAGGTTGTATGACAGATTACCTGATAAATAGTTTATAATTTTACAGTATCTATATGTCACTGTGATAGAATTGTTTAACTGTGATATTGCTTGCAGGAATACACTTTTTGACTGTAAATATTACAGAAATGGGCTCGTAACAGAGGTGAAGAGGACACGATACAGAAGAAACAAATATTTCTGAAACTTCCTTACAAAGCACGATCTTCTATGTATGCTAAAGGTATGGTCATGATGTGATTGCAGTTACCTGTAGCATGTATGATGCATTTTAGACATCTGTTTTTATCTAATGCAAAGTCATTTGTCTTTGGAGGTACTGTTGCTGTTGAAGCTGAAGTTTTAATTTCAGTCAAACTTTACCTGTATTTTATACCATATACATGTACAGACAATGATACATATATTAAAGCCTCTAACCATTGGATCAGAGCATCTTCTTACAACATCTCTTGCTCCACCAACTAACAATGTTGTTCTCACAATTATAGAAAAAGTAGTGGCTGCTCTGTCAACAAAATAGTTATACTTCCAACATTTATTAGATATTACTTTTTTGTGGTGTGACAGTTGAAAATGACATATTGCTAGACATTCTATAGTTACTTATCTATTTGTAAAGGTAAATTTAAAAAATGTATTGGCTTCCTTAAACTGCACAGAATATCTTAAAATTTTAGATGATATATGGGTGATAGCAAAGCATATAGACTTTGAGCCTTTACAAACTTTCTTGGCAAGAAGTACTTACTATGGTCCCTCCTCATCCCTGGAGGTTGAGATAGAACCTCTCACTGGCTACAGCCCATCTAACTGGAAGAATGATGGTATGTATAAGAACATAGAACCTCCATATCTCGAGACAATAAGGCTGTTACATTTCAAGTGTTAATTTCATTTTGTTTTGTTTAATGCCATTCAGCTTGGAATGTAAAGGCAGAAAATATACCAGACTTCTCTTCCATGGTTGTAATGTGGTACCTTTGACATGCCTCTCTCTACTGTAAGAGACTGCTAACTACTACATAATGAACTGTTTTGGTACAGTGAACCAAAGTGCCAGTTTTACTGTTAAAGTCAAAAACCTATATGCATCTGAATCTTGGAGTTAGTCTAAAATATCACATAGACTTAATCAGGAATGTATTTAGTAACTCATATTTGTTGAAATGGGGCCTGTGAAAGACAAGAATGTATCTATCAGTTAGGTAGACTTTATGTTGTTTCCATGTTTATCATTATTACATACTGATTTGCCTAAAGGTGAAATCAAATTAGAATTGAAACTGAAATATGAATCAGTCTGATTTATCGTCCTCAAAGACTATAACAATATCCTTTGAAAAGAAAATATGTTTAGTCCGCAAGAACAATATTGTTTTATTTGTTAGTGCTATATCATTTCTGTTTACTTTTTACAGACATGTGTCATGCAATACTGGCTGGAAATATCTCCTCTGAACTTAGTTGTATAGATAATGTGAAGGAATATATACAGTCACAGTCACCTCCAGTACTACCCTATCTACTGAACAGGTACTTAATAACAAAAATTCCTTGCATTTTAAAGTGGTTTCTTTTGTCAATTGGCCATGTTGAATGCAGAGAAAAATTACAAGCAACGGGGATCGTGCAAGGACAATATGTGCTACTTGTCTTGATATTACTTTTCTTACATCATGTGTTTTGAGTACTTTTTACCTTTTGAAAATCTTCATACTGATAAACATGTTTGCAATTAACAACTTTATAAACACTTCTGTATTGCTGGTATAAATTATATTCTATATTTCATGTTTAATTTCTCATATAATTACTGACCAAAAATAGAATTTTTATTTTGTTCACTTTAACACGTTGTGTCTGTTGAATAAAATGTGAGAATTGAAATATTCATTTAATGGTTTTTTTTGCAGGCAAAATGAAGATACAGGGAGACTTAACAATTACAGCAGGGGATTTCAGACTCCCAGAATTTTATCAGGAGATGCTCGAAACAGAAATATACATATTCACACAGAACAGATGGTAATTAGTTTGACAAATTTCAGTCTCCTGCAGTTGAAATGTAAGGATTATTGACATACTTTTGTAGTCATTTGTAAGGTTTTTCAAAATTTTAAAGCTGTGAGGACACTTACTTGATTGCTGATTCAGAACAGGATTTAGCTTAAACAACACTATATTAAATATGTGTTGAAATGTTATTTAGCTTGTATTGACTTAGATTTTTACATCTATGTTTTGCTATCAAGTATTTTTGTTGTTAAAAAAAATGACTTAAACCTGGTAATATCATAATATTACATGTACGTTATGTTGTAAGCCAATTGTCAAGTAACAAAGTAACTGGTATGAATGGTGTAAAACTCAAGTTGAGATCTGTATTTATGTGTATATGATAATTTGCTAGGATGACTTGTCCAGACAGTATATTGAGACATATAATCTGAACACAGACCAAGCTGAAGCAATGAGAAGAGTTGCAAACATGTTCTCTGTGGAAAAGTCTTCTCTAGTAGATAGTATCCTACTTATACATGGTAAGAAAAATCATTTTACAGTGAATGGGGGACATTAGTGGATTACTACCCTGAATACTCTCTGATATTGCATTGGTCCTTTCATTTGGATTCCTCTGCTTTCATTGCTATTTTCTTTTTTGGAATGGTGATAATTAAGCCTAATTATTTGCAACAATGGTAGTCAGATTACATATTTAGCTTAGCAACATTTTTTGTTAACACCATTATGTTTGTTTTTTAATAATCCTAACTTTTTATTTAATATATAAGTGGCAATTTTCACAACTAAAAGTCAAGACTATCACAAAGAGATTCAAGAATAAAGTTAGAGGATTCGAACTGAAAGGACCAATGTGCATTTTGGTCTACCTTTGGTGTTATCTGAGTAAGGGAGATAATTTGTTGTCAGGAATGCCCATCATTGTATTAATCAGAAAAAAAGTCCAAACACAAAGTTTGAATGCTTAAAGTGTGTTTTACTTGACCAGTAGATCTTAGTTAATATGGTCTAATGTCAGTTTTTGATTAATTTGACTATTTAATTTTGAAGCATATTTCTGTCTTTTGGCTTCAGAAAACATTAGACAGTTTATAAAACTGTTGGTTAAGTGTCTAAAATGATTGTCAGAGAAAGATTGTTTCAAGTTAAAATTGAGGTATTGATTTTGTACCTTTACAGGTGTGTTTGGGGCAGGAAAGAGTTACCTGCTTTCTGTAATGGTTCTGTTCCTGGTTGAAGTGTTCCAGTTAAATGATTCACTGTCATCTGAACAACAGTTTCCATGGAAACTACTCATTTCTTCAACAACAAATGTGGCTGTGGACAGAATTCTTATAGGGTAATACAGTGTTAATAGCGAGAAAAAAATTTGCCTTGTAGACCTGTTGCAGAATGATAAACCTTGCATGGACTTGCTGTAAGAATTGGCTTTAGAAGGGGTTGTGGGCTTTATGATTTGTAATACAATCTGTATAGATTTTGAATTTCTAAACTCTGAAAAATATTTGGTGTAAGGGCTTTTAAATGATTCGCAGTTACACTCAGACTTGTGACTGTAGAATTATTCTTTAAAAAGTTAAATGTGGTATCATCAGCTTAATACAGTTTTCTCTATGAAAGGTACATATTAATTTTAGTTTTGTTAAAAGGATTCAGATAAGGTAATACCTTTATCCCTGCTTCTTTGTAGAATTGGTTTGCTCACTGTAGTATAATGTCATGTCATATTTTATATTTTATACAGTCTGTTAGATCTTGGTTTTGAAGACTTTGTCAGAGTTGGAAGTGTGAAGAAAATTGCCAAACCAGTTTTACCCTTCAGGTACTATATTTTATACACTTGTTTATTACTTAGAGATGTTTTAACTGTATGGAAGGCTGATTGGTCGCCATTTTGAATGATATTCTAAGATCATATTCTTTTCACTTACCTCATTTGTGCTTCCATTTTTACTCCTAGGTAGCCGGCCCGGATAGCTCAATCGGTAGAGCATCGGATTGTCAATCTTGATGATACCGGTTCCATCCCCATCAGGGCCGGCAAAATTTCTCCGTGATAATTGATCTCAGACAATGCATCTATAGGTCATTTGTCCCTCACCTCTGAAGCAAATGAGGAAGTATTCAGTCTCTTGTGGAGGAATTAGTTAGTAAACTGGTTGGATATCCAGGAACACTGGTTAGGTGGACTGACTGCTGGGATATGACCTTAGCTGTTAAAACTGGCATAAAACCCCCATAAACCAAAACCCAAACTCCCTCTCACAGGTACACTCACTCTTAATGAATCTTTCTTCTTGAGTTTGCTTTAAGCATGTAAAAATTGATACCATCAATAGAAATTTTGTATGATTTCTTAATTTAAAAGTGTGAAATTGTGTTAGACTTTTGATAAAATAATCACAATCTTCTTTTAAAGTGTACATGCATCTGGGACTGACAGTCAGGAACTGAAAGATCTTCAGGAAATGCTGCGAAGTGGGGAACTTACAGCCACAGAAAAGAGGTAAGCATTTTACTGAACTTGTCACCTTATTTACTGTGTTACCAAATTATAGTCTAACTTTCAGTCAATTTTTACTGTCACATGAAAATGTAATCCATACCCAGCCACAGTTGCAATCTTGTACACATTGCTCTCCCCTTAATGAAGGGAGGATATCTGCCATGTCTTGAATAAGATGTTGTTTTTTTTTTCATGTAAAGAATTTTTGAAAAGAAACTTTTTCTTAACTTCTATATTTGAAAAAAAATAGACAAATATTTGTATCTCTTTGCAGTTCTTTTGTTTCAATGTTGTTGAAAATCTTGAACAGATAAGTGAATTAAATCAAATTTGGTGGAGTAATAAAAATACATGAAAGATACATTTCTTCATCTCTTTTTCAGTCAGGTTAGACAGAGTATAGAAAAACACAGGCTGGGTGAAAATAAAAAGGTATTAGCTTCAAATGCTTCATCAAGTAATTCGAAATACTTCAGATGTTACTCTGCTGGCTGCCATTTTATTTTGTTTCAGGGACCAGTGCTGATCAGCACATCTAATCTTAATTCGCTTTGCTTTCTGTTCACACAATACCTTTTCAAAATCAAAACTTAGATATATAAAGAAGGAATATGTTCAAATTTGAAGATGGAAAAGGTAGTTTTTGAAATTTTGCAAGGTAATGTTTCAGATGAAGAAATCATTCTAAATCTTGTTTGAAAGGGTTGTAAAAAAGTCAACTGCTTTTTATCTTTTGCATTTGGACATTTTTTGTAAACAAGGGGTATTGTTTTGTGATTGACAAGTGCTTATTATAAAATACTAGGGCAGCTGCTGTCATTAGATCTGGTTTGAAAAGGTAGTAAAAAAATTCATTTGTTCTAATCTTTCACATTGCAAAATTGCAGATCAAAAGTATTGCTTAGATGTTGAGAAGTGCTTATTTTAAGATGTAAGGGCAGCAGCTATCAAAAAATTATTTCTTCTTTGTTTTGAAAAGGTTTTAATACCCCTGCCAAACATTGTTTGAGGTGATACATAGGAGTCGTCTAATAGTTGGTCTGTTTGTCAGTCATTTGGTCCGTCGCAGAAATCTTATGACGTGAACTGCTTTGACATTTCTAAGACAATCAATTGAAACTTGGTGTGCATTTTCAACAATATGTGAAGATCTAGGTGAGGTGTTTTTCATGCAACCCCAGTGACGAGTTCTACGTTTCCCTTTTCCTCTCACAAGGATGTATTGTGAGGGTATTCATCACATTCAGTGATAGCTCTAGTTAATGTTTGAAGAGGAATGATGCATACTGACCATGTAATTGAAATAAAGAATTTAAGAAGTTGTCATGCTTGATCTGAGTTGCTTGAGCTTCTAGACATTTTTATAGCCACCCCTGTCTTCCACTTTGAAGAAACCTCTGTTGTATTCATTTCAGAAACTTGGCAGAGTGAGAGTGGTCGGAGCTACCTGTGCCTCTTGTTCACTTACATGCCTCAATAATATGGAATTTCCTGTATGTGTTACACAAACTTTTTACATGTGATACAGTATCATAAAATTATTTCATTGTTCTCTGATTGAAGTCTGCTTCAACAAAGATGCACATAATTGTTGTTTGTCATTTGAAATTAAAATTTTATTGTTGGACAGTTTAGCAATAACTATATATGCAGTATTTTCACTGATGGTGCTGCAGCAAAATATATATGAGCCATGTCTTCAGATTATCAACAGTCTGGTCAAATTTTGATTTTTTAGGTTTTTTAACTTTCTTAACTAACTTAATAGACTACCCAGTATTTTGAAATTATTTTTGAATACCTTTAATCACACTCTTGACTACCAGAAGGTACACTTATGGTGGAATAAATAATGAATATATAACATTTCTTTAATCATTTTCACATCATTGATGACTTGGACGTCATACCACGTAACATGCAATATGCGATATAACTGCTAGGTTGTGTGTGATCCATATCCATCTTTGAGTAACCTTTGAACTTTCAAAGACAGCACTTTCTGGTAAATCAGAGATGGCAGAAAACATGTTGTTTGCAGAAATCATTAATGAGTTTATGGCGTCAACTTTGATGTCTTTTTCTCGATGATGTCATTTTGACCAGATTGTTGATTTTGTCATGTCATGTCACATATATTGTATAATTCTAATGCTGTAAATCAGCTTAAGGCTTATTTGGACCATTTTATAATGAAATCAAAACAGTATTTATTTTTCTTCATTCAGACACTTGCTTGTTTAATACCATGTTTACTCGCTTATAAGACGGGGATTTTTCCTCAAGATTTCGGGCTCACATTGGGGGGCCGGTCTTACAGGCGAGGTCTACAGACATAGAAAATAGTTTACTCCGAACAGTGTGCAGATATTTCAATGTTTCTGGACAAAAATGAACAACAGAGATCCGTACACGGTAACTAAATTAACTGTTGTGCTATGAATTAAATATATCTTTCGAAAAGCAAGTGAATACTGGTAAAAATGTCAACTAAACACTGATACTTCCTGACAAACAAAAACGGTGCACCTGAGTAAACCTCACGTTGTGAGTATCGGTACATACTGAATAAAACCTATTGTTAAAAATAATCAAAAAGTTTGTTTTAATGTTTTAAAGTGGTATTGTTAAAAAACATAACCAAGTAACATATTAACAAAATTTGTTACGGTTGACTTTGATCGTTTGCACAATCTGTGATTACTGGTCTATTGTTTGTAGTGTCGTTTAAGGTTGACTGGTTTTTCTTTTGTTTGTCAATTACTGTCTGTTTATGTTGAGATATTTGAGAAGGTGTTGAGAATTTTGAGAAGGTGTTGACACATTTGAGTTTAGAATGCTACACTAATGAATTGAGTGAAACAAGTAGAGACGTTTGCATGTAGAGATAAGACAGTTCTTTTCAGGACCAACCAAATTACCAGTAAGAAATATCTTGTATCAAATTGTCTCACTTTGTCTCAGGTTAACCTGGCGAAATACTGTACACAACCTGTGTCCGACGCTTATTTGATCATTTGGACTAAACAAATCCAAATTAATCATGCACAGTCTGTTTGCACAGTGGTAGCAACGGCATTTTTCCATAGGTTAACTCGACACTCTTGTTGTTTTTTTACCCTGTCTTATAATTGAGTCTAAGCATAATACCAACAATGTCCTGGGTGAAGTAGGGGACCCGTCTTATAAGCGAATCATCTTATAAGCGAGTAAACACGATAAGTAAAAACCATTGCTTCTTCTCAGACCTCTTCAGAACCATGCCCATAGTATTTTTAATAATTTTAGCTTGTACTTCTGGATGAATGTAGTCAGATGACAGAGCCTGCATCATTGCTGCCTATTGCAAGATTTGGATGTCAGAAACTCCTACTAGTTGGGGATCCAAAGGTACAGTTGCAAAGAAAAGAAAACCGTAATATTTTACCTTAACATTGACTGCCTAGTTTTAACTTAACTCTGTCTTTTCCTAATTTTTATCACATTTCTGGCTTTGGCTTCTCTCATAACACAGGTTTTGCCTAGTTTTTATCAACAGTGGGTTTTGAAGTCTAGCTTTGCCTAGTTTTTGATATATATTTCTGGATTTGTCTAGTTCTATAAATAATTCTGGCTTTGTCTAGTTTTTACCGTAACTATTGCTACATCTGGTTTTTATCTTAACTCTGGCTTTGTCTAAATTTTTATTGCAAAGGGCTTTGCCTTGTTTATATGCTAGTATGAATTCATTTTTCTCTTAACTCAGAGATGACCAACTTCTTAATTTCTTTGTCCCTTACATTACTGATGACAGCTTTTTTAACTTTTGTACACTTCAAACCTACTTTAAACTGTAGATAAAGGGCCATTTCTAGGGATATCAAGGTCACAGTGATTTCAAATTTAACATTTAACTTAGTCATTACAATACTTTCTAGATGTAGAAAGAGCAATGTTTAGATTATGAACAAGTGAAAATCAGGGCCTCAAGGCCAAAATCTAGGTCATAATGATGGAAAACTAAATAGAATTTGCCTTTTCATTACACACCCACTGTTTTTGTCAATTAACTTTGTGCACACAGAGAGGTAATTTGAAGATTTTTGTCTAGCAAACTCATACTATAAGGCCAAGGTCATAGCCACAGTGTTGAAAATGCATCAATATGAATTTGCTAGGTGTTTATTTACTTGTAGTAGGGTTAGTTGTATAAATGTTCAATGTAAGTAGGATGTTACTTTTGTGTAGTGTAAGTAAAAGTCAATATCAGAGTTGGAACTGACCTGAACAGCATGATAAAATATACTTAAACATTAACTTACAGCATATATTTCCTTTTTGTTTTAACAAGTTCCCATCTTTCGAGAAGTGAAAATGAAAAAGATATATAATTGCATTGGTAATAAGTAAGGGTTTTCTGGGAAAAAAAGCCAAAAAACATTTGAATATGATATAGTCAGTTAAGTGACATAAGTTACAGGTTTAATTTCCTTATTTTATTTAAATAAGTCATAATTAAAACCATATAAAAGTGGGTGAAATATAGTCCGGTTTGTGATTTACAGCAGTTTTAATAATGGTCAGATTTTTTGTCATGTCCCAGTTTGAAGCCCAGGGATTATGTTGTTTATACATTTGTCCATTGGTCAAAATGTTCATCAGACCTTCTGATTGTAGATATAAGTAATTTACCATCAACAGCTTGTTGTTAAACCAGACTGAAATGAAAATCGATTATCGAATCGGAGAGAGGATTTTGATTTACCATCAGAAAATAATCAGAATGCTATTAACATAGAGAAACTGGAAATACTTTCAGAATTTTTGTACACTTTCACCATAATGGGTCAGTATTATCACAAAATAATTCTGTATGGATGCATGATAGAACAAATTCAATATAGTGCAGTACTGAATCATTTATTTATCCAGTTATTAAATGTATTTATAATGTCAAATATACTTCCGTTAAAAAAGATTCCCATGAAGAGTAACTTCCCTTGCCACCTGGTGACATCGATTCTCGGAGATGAAAAAAGATTGTCATAGACATAACATGGCCTCTAATGATTTTTTTATTTAACGATAATCGTTACATCACTAAAGAAGTTAAAAGAACACATAGGCCTATCTCGGTAACAAGCAAGTTGGTCATTATAAGTAAATGACCCCTTCTGATTTTGAGATCATATGTGAAAGATTAAGTGGCCTTCATATTTCAAATACAGCAGTTTCTAATCCTTTAAACAAAAACAACTTGAACTTTTTTTACTGGTTTATTGTCACAGTTTACATTTGTAACAGTTTTTCAGTCATTTACTCACATAGAACATCACCTAACCCCCTTACACTTAAAAGAAAGTTTGTTCATGATAGGAGACCAGTCACAGAATGTTAAACTAAAATCACTGGCTTTCTGTATGGCATAGTTCAATAAACTCTGATTGCTAGAGCTTGAGTGGTTTATCCAAATCTCTTAAACAGAACTGAAAAGTTTTCCCTTGTCATCAGTACAAAATTCTCTAAAAAGTAACTGAATGAAGTCTGCCCACATTAATCTGTATACAGCATCAGTCCAGAATGATTCAGGATTTTCTTTCTGGAGACAGAATTGAGTACACATAGTCATATGCTACGGTGTTATTCTTTTTTGGGTCCAGCGTCTCATAATTACTTGCAATCCTTCCTTCTGCATATTCTGCTGGGAATGTTTCATATGGAATCTCTAGCTGTCTGTACATAGGAAGCATCTGCTCCTCACCGTTGTCCTTCACAAGAATAAAAACTTGAGGGTTTTCAATAAGATCATACAGTCGTCTATCAACTTTACACTGAAATTCTTTAAACCTTTCACAGATATTTATTCCTTTCAAGGTTTGTTGCAAAACATTAGTTGTGTCAGTAGAATGTTGAACTGCGCTATATAGTTGGCTATATTGTTTTTCATTTACAAGTGTTTGTAAATATTTTTTAAGATCAGCAGCTTCAGATTTTGCTCTTTTGCTCGTTAGTTCCATTGCATTGATTTGAGCCTTATTTTCTTCATGAACTTTTTTCACTTTGATTACAAGGTCGTTCATTGCACCTTCTATTTGACTGTGAAGAATTGTGGTTAGTTTGTGCACACTATCCAAAGTTTTAGTAAGTCGTTGATCATTATTTACAGAAAAATGTTGAGCTGTTGCTAAATTACCATTACATGTCTTTAGTACTTCGTCAAATGCACTCAATGTTCTCTGCACCTTTAAATTACTCAGGAACCTTGTCTCCTTTCCAAGGATTTCTCGTGTGTAGCAGGACACATGCATTATTGACGCACATAATTTGCAGATTTGCTTCCTATGAACCTCGCAGTAAAGTAGAACGGGCATATCTGGATGTGCCTCACACATTTTCGGACAAATAAATCCGGATACAGACTGAGTCTTATAGTTTGTGTTAAACTGTGGCATGTCTCCTTTGTAAACCAACTTGTGATCACGTGATGGTTTAGGTTGACAGTGATACTCGCAGCAGTTTTTACACAAGTATTCCTTACAGTCAGTGCAGTAGCCATAAACATCTGTCTGTTCTCCACTAAACTCCAGACAAATTTCACAGAAAATACCACTTTCTTGCCCATGTGAATCAGCATTCTGGCTTAATTCCATTTTATGTGCTAAACATAAGACATATAACTAAAGGAAATTTTAGTGAATTTAATTTATTTTGTGAAACTTTATCAGATGACCTTAAAGATATCATTTATCAAACTTTATCTTACATCTAGATTACTATCTTAGTTCGATAGCAGGGCTGTTTTTATCTCACCTGAGCATAAGGTGCTCTTGATGAGCTGTTGTTATCACTGGATGTCTGTTTGTCTTTTTGACTGTCTGTCTACCCACATTTAGCTTGTTAACACTCTAGTGGACACATTTTGCATCCAGTGAGCATGAAAATTGGTAAGTATATTTATCTTGATAATTTGCAGGTCAAGTTAGAATATGGTTCATCTGGGTTAAAAACAATGTCACTTGCTTAACTTAAATGAAAACTTTGTTAAAGTTTTAGTGGCCACATTTTAATGCCCTCCCCCCACCATCCCTGAGGGAAGGCATAATGTTTTTTTGTCTGTCTGTGTGTGTGTTTGTTTGTCACAAAACTTCAACCTTTTTTAGGCTCCACTGGGGTCATAGCATTCATGCGAATGCAGCACTTGTTGAATTCAGTCTCTGGAATATTTGGTCAGAATGTTTGTGTTGATGATTCCTTGGTCAAGTTAGAATATGAGTCACATGGGGTCAAAAAGTAGGACACTGAATTAAATGAAAATCTTGTTAAAGCTGCAGAGGCCACATTTTGATTTCAGTCATCATGACTTTTTGTCAGAATGGTTGTTTGATGAATTTTAGCTCACCTGAGCACAAAGTGCTCAGGGTGAGCTTTGTCCGTCGTCAGTCCGTCCGTCGTCAACTTTTCATTCAAATGACATCTCCTCTGAAACCAAAGCGCAAAATTAATTGAAACTTGCCTGGGATGTTCCTTGCATGAAGCTCTACCAAAATTGTTCAAATGGTTCTGGTCCATTGCATTTCTGGTTCAATGGAGCTAAAATTAGATTTTAAAAGTTGGATCTTTAAAAGTCTTCTTCTCCGAAATCTCAAAGCCTGGAGCTTAGATATTTGGTATGAAGCATCATCTAGTGGACCTCTACCAAGTTTGTTCAAATTATGACCGTGGGGTCAAAACTGCCCCTGCCCCAGGGGTCAGTTGATTTTACATAGATTTATATAGGGAAAACTTAAAAATCTTCTTGTCAGAAACCACAAGGCCTAGAGTTTATATATTTGGCGTGCAGCATTGTCCACTGTACCTTTACCAAGTTTGTTCAAATCATGGCTCCTGGGTCAAAAATGGCCCGCCCCAGCGGTCACATGTTTTACATAGTAGAGTTATATAGGAAAAACTTTAACAAATCTTCTTGTCAGAAACCGCAAGGCCTAGAGTTTAGATATTTGGTGTGCAGCATTGCTTAGTGGACCTTTACCAAGTTTGTTCAAATCATGGCTCCCGGGTCAAAAATAGCCTCGCCCCCAGGGGTCACATGTTTTACATAGAGTTATATAGGAAAAACATGAAAAATCTTCTTGTCAGAAACCACAAGGATATTTGGTGTGTAGCATTGTCCAGTGAACCTCTACTAAGTTTGTTCAAATCATAGCCATTGGGTCAAAATAGGCCCTGCCCCAGGGGTCACTTGTTTTACATAGAGTTATATAGGAAAAAGTTTAAAAAGTCTTCAAATCAGAAACCAAAAGGCATAGAGCTTAGATATTTTGTATGTAGCATTGTCAAGAGGACCTCTACCAAGTTTGTTCAAATCATGGCCCCTGGGTCAAAAATGGCCCAGCCCCAGGGTCACATGTTTTACATAGAGTTATATAGGTCTTTAAGGCTAGTATGTCAAGGGTCAGGGTCACAGGGACCTGTAGAGAGAAAACTATTTCTGCAGAGTAACTGTAGTACCATTACAGCCAGAGCCTTCAAACTTTATAGGATAATTGTATTAGAAGAACCCTATTGTTTTTGGGGTCCATAGGTCAAAGGTTAAGTTCACAGGGACCTGTATACTGAAAACTGTTTGTGCTCAGTAACTGGAGTACCATTTTACCCAGAGCCTTCAAACTTCATAGGATGATTTTTATGCTTCCCAAAGGGCAAGCATATAGTTGCCGCTTTGACCGTTCGTCCGTCCATCATAATTTTGTCTGGAGCATAACACAAAAACTATGAGAGATATCAAGACCAAACTTCATAGGTAGTTAGATCTCATTATTAGCAGTGCAGTGCGCAAAAACCATAACTCTTGCTCTATTAATTTTTAAGTTATTGCCCTTTGAAATTTCTCATACTTATTTTTTGTCTGGGGCATATCTCACAAAGTATAAGAGGTGTCAACTTGAATCTTTATAAGTAGATAGATCTCATTGATGAGCAGTGCTGTGCACAAAAACCATAACTCTTGCTCTATTAATTTTTGAGTTATTGCCTTTTGAAATTTCTCATACTTATTTTTTGTCTGGGGCATATCTCACAAAGTATAAGAGATGTCAACTTGAATCTTTATAAGTAGATAGATCTCATTGATGAGCAGTGCTGTGCACAAGAACCATAACTCTTGCTCTATTAATTTTTGAGTTACTGCCTTTTGAAATTTCTCATACTTATTTTTTGTCTGGGGCAAATCTCACAAAGTATAGGAGATATCAACTTGAATCTTTATAAGTAGATAGATCTCATTGATGAGCAGTGCTGTGCACAAAAATCATAACTCTTGCTCTATTAATTTTTGAGTTATTGCCTTTTAAAATTTCTCATACTTATTTTTTGTCCCAGGCACATCTCACAAAGTATATATAAGAGATATTAACATGAAACTTTATTGGTAGATAGATCTCTATGAGGAGAAGTGCAGTGTGCAAGAACCGTAACTATTTTGCATAATTTAGGAGTTATTGCCCTTTGATATTTTTCATACCTTTAAAAAAATACTTATTAAACAATAGCCCTTTTGGAATTGGCATTTATTCAGGGAGCATCCATCGGTTCTACAGATTTCTTGTTTTAACCATTTGTTTATTATGACGAATGTGTACATGATAAACTTTTGTTTATGTTGACATTAATTGTGGTATCAAGTGTATGTGCACACATAACTAAAGTCAATGATTTCTTCTACTTTCTGTTTCAGCAACTTGATCCAACTATACAAGGAGCAGAGGCTGCCCACCAGAATGGACTAGAACAGACAATGTTTGACAGGCTAATCAAAATGGTAAGTGCATATTGTATGAGTCCTAGTTTTGATACAGCTATTCTTGACTGGGAGTGGAATTTATTTGGATGGCTGTTATTATAGGTGGACTGTCTGGTCACCTGCATAAAAAATACTGAGACAGTGGCTTAGGACAATGGCCTCTTAAAGCCACTATCAGCAGTCTACATAGACAAATTGTATCTGTCTGGTCAATGTTTAGTTTTATGCCTGAAAGTAACCAGAAGTTTACAACATTCTTTCCCCCCTACAATTGCATAGATATTAAAAATTTGATTCTGTGTTTAACCAGTCAACAATAAAGTGTTCAGTCATATCCCTTTGAACTATGAAACTGTATAATTTTTGGTGTTGGTGTAATCAAAGGTAAAACAACAACATACTTTTAAAGGTTAGCAAGTGTCAATACCAAGTGCAAAATATTGCTAGTATTATTTGTCTCATTTTTATTGCATAATTCATGAATGCGATGACATCTATGAAGGTGATCAAGTAAGTTACTGGTTGTTTCAGAGTACGAGAATGGAACATCGCATAGGTCGCACCTGATGCTTTTTCGGACAAGCGAATGTTGAAAATGCTTCTAAACATTTAAAGAAACTGAAGCTGGCATGATTTATTGCCATATAGATAACAATTGTTAGAGAATTCTGTAAGAGAATAAAACAAACCAAAAATAGTGGCAATAAAAGAACAGTCATTGTTATTGCCAATAATTGACTGACACATTCGTGTATTTGGTTCTTTCTGTGACACGATCATTCTGTCTCCAAGTTTGACCCCTAACTGGACACTCTCTGACATAAACATACCAGTATCAAAAGTCTTACCTTCTGTAGGTGACACTTGCAAAACACAGCCCACCAACATACAACGGCTCATGTTGACAGTCAACTGGGTGTGAAAATAATAGTGAAAGCAATAAAAGGTGTGAATTCACCTGCTAACAACACCTTTCCCACTTCTTTAACAGTTTAAAAAAAGATAAAAATTTCAGTTTATTACTGGTAATTTTATCAATTTTTTCCTAACATTCAAATGCCTGAATTACATATACTTCGGCATCAGGTGCAAACGTTCGTTCACTTACCATATTTATTTCAGATAAACAATGGCTTTCGTTTTTGATCAAGTTATTTATAACTCATTTACCTTAAGTCCTAGTGGAGTAAAAACCTAAATGCACACTTCTTTTCCAAACAGTAATAGGTGGGGGTTTCCAATAGACATGTTCTCGTCTTTATTCATAAGGACCAAAGTTGTTTACTCTTGGCATTATCTGAAACATAAGAATGATTATTGTTTCTCTTGTGCAAATGTCTGCACAGTCTTTGTGATGGGTATAGTTTTTAAGATGACAATATTTCTTTTAACAGGGCAGTATGCCGACCTTATTAAGAACTCAGTACCGTTGTCACCCTGATATCAGTGCTGTAGCCAACAAACTGTTCTATGGGGGTATGTTGGAAGATGGCGTCTCAGAAATAGACAGGAAGCCATTATTGGTAAGAGCTCTGTGATTAGTCAGTTAGTTTAGCTTCAGAAGTAAACGACGGTTCTAGAGTGTCAGAATCCTTAAATATTACTTTAACCTGTTTAACATTACCATGCTATGTATCAAAATGGACTTGTCCATCTTTTAATTTGGACTTATCCATTGTTCATGGGGGTGCTTATTGAAAATTTACTGACTGAATGGCAAATAGTGCAGACCATGATGAGACTGCATGGATGTGAAGGCTGATCCTGGTCTGCACTGGTCGCAAAGGCAGAGTCATTTGCCATCCGCAAGGTAAGGGTTAATATTTCAAGGTTGCATGTGAAGCTGTTGTGTACATGTATCATCATGTATAATTTGAATTCCATAGGTACTTCTTCAGCACATTGTGTTTTGGACATTCCAACGAAAAATAGCATACAAAGTTAAAAGCTAGCTGAGTTTACATAGATCAACTGTATTAAATGATCATTGACCTATTCTGGCCTTCTTTACACAGTTTTATGTGGGGGTTTTTGTTTATCAGTTTCAGGAATTTATTTCATCAGCTTATCATAACTTGAGCTTCAATCGGTTTAGATACCTAAATTTCACTTCCTTTTCAATTTCCCTTGTAACAACTTCCTCATGTAAAGTACACTTGAACTACACTTGAACTAAATGTAATACGTAGATCCTAGAAACCTTGGTATTGTCCAAAAAAAAAGCAGTTTAGTTATTGATTGAAATTGATGTGTATTGTAATAAGATTTACATCAGTGGTGATAATGATGATTGAACAATGACACTGAACTAGCATGAGGAAAAAAAACACTATTCATGGATCCACAGCATGACTCTTAAATCATGTAACAGTAGGTTTTACCCACAAACATTACCATGTGTTCAACATGTAAATAATTCAAGTATGACCTTGACCTTTAAATGACCTTGACAGTGCTAAAATTGGCTGTATCTTGGCTATTAATGGATGTACTGTCTTCATACTTGCACATAACCACCCTTTGGATAAAACCTTCAAGAAGGTTAAAATGAACTTGACCTTTATTTTACCTTGACCTTCAAGGTCAGATTATTGAATATTGCTGAAATTGGCCATAACTTTTTTATTAATGGATGGATTTGATAATAATAATTCTAAATGATGTTGCCTTTGAAAACCCTTTATCACAATATGCTTCCTCTGATATGTTTGCATTAATTTGAAAATAAGAAAAAGTCAAGTGTGGCCTCCGCTTGCAGTGGCTCTTGTTAGTATTTGTTATATGAGAAGTATTTGATAAAGTTTTATAAATATCTTGTTACTCTCTATTTTCATTTTTTTCTGTGATAATTATTAATGGTCATATTAGAAATAAATTGATGTGTACATTAGCTGCTTTCACTAAACAAAGTTTTTGTTCTTTTTCTTCTTCCTCTTTATTTTTTATTTAAATATCATTCCCGTGAACTTTTGAAGAATAATAACCTGTACACTGATACTTCTATGTTACTTTTCAAATGTTCATTTCCCAGGAAATACTGCCGACAATATGTTACTATGACGTGGAGAGGGGTGAGGAGTGTTGTGAGGGGGTAGGGAGCTATTACAATGAGAGGGAGGCACAGTTCGTTGTATTCTTGCTTCAAGTTCTGCTGACCTCAGGCATTGAACCCTCTGCTGTAGGAGTTATCACTCTTTATAGGTCCCAGATGGCCAGGATTTCAGATCTACTCACAGGGTAAGCAAGATTTTGTTTTTTGTATTTAAGTACCAATGTACATGTACTTAAGATGCGCCTTTGATTTTTATATCCCCGAAGGGAGCATATTATGTTACGGTCCAGGACGACCGTCCGTCTGTCCATCCATTAGCAATTTGGTTTTTGGAGGATAACTTGAGTACTCTATGGCCTACAGTCTTTTACCTTTATGTGATTATTTCCCACATTGACTGGATAACCCCTATTGATTTTGGAGTCAGTAGCTCAAAGGTCAAGGTCACATAGACCTTAGCATTGAAAACCATTTCTGCCATGTAACTTGTAAGTGACCTAAATGTTTAGAATCATTTAGACTCTGTTACTTCACAACCATTTGTCTTAGAGACTTCAAAATTCATATAATGGTTGCACACATTGAGTGAATGACCCCTATTGATTTTGGGATCAGTAAGTTAAAGGTTAAGGTCACAGTGACCTTAACATTGAAAACCATTTTGGCCATATAACTTGACAATCTTTTGTTATAGAGACTTCAAACTTAATATCATGATTGCACACATTGAGTGGATGACCCCCTATACATTTTGGAATCAGTATGTCAAATGTTCAGGTCACAGTGACTTAAATGTTTAGAATCATTTACACTCAGTTACTCAACAACCATTTTTCATAGAGACTTCAAAATTCATATAATGGTTGCACACATTGAGTGAATGACCCCTATTGATTTTGAGGTCAGTATGTCAGAGGTCAAAAAATGCAAAATTTAAAGCAAATCATTTAATTTCAAAGCCTAATGTTTCCTCCCTTATATCACAAATGCACCATACATAGAAAAAACACCCTTCAGGCATATAATGCCCCGCCCAGCGGTGCTCTTGTTTTTTTGTTGTTTTTTTTTTTTTGGTCAAAAATATCTCACGCACTTGGACTGGAAGCTGATGAAAAGATGTCAACTTTTCAAACAGTGAAGGAGAAAATAATTATACATTATTTCTATTCAGTGAATTCTTGTGGTGATACAGAAAACAAATAAAATGTCTGCAGTCAGTGGAAATGTTGGTCTGTCACGTCTAACATACAAAGTTTGTGTCTTGAACAAGTCTTTCACCTGATTCTCTCAAGGCTTTTCAAAGTTATTTTTGTTAGTGTTAGTTTAACTTACACATCTTTGTTCACCCAAACAACATACCTACTATTGTTGCAGTGACTATTTAATCCCTTGCCGCATAGCGGGGAGGAGATTATAGGAATGGCCCTGTCTGTCTATCTGTCAGTCTGTCCATCCGCTCCATAACTTTTAAACTCATGGAAAGTTCTTAAAACAAGTTGACACAAATGATCACCATTATGAGATGATGTGCAGAGTGCAACAACCAGGTCGCTACCCCCAAGGTCAAGGTCACACTTAAAGGTCATATACAATAAAAAAAAAGACATTTTTGTCTGCTCCATTACTATTAAACTGCTTGAAAGTTTTTAAAATAACTTGGCACAGATGATCACCATTATGAGACGATGTGCAGAGCGAAACAACCAGGTCACTACCCCGAAGGTCAGTGTAAAAAAGTCCACATTTCATGTCAGCTCCATAACTTTTAAAGCTGCCCATTTTCCTTAGAAATCATTATCCTATGTCATATTGGGAGGTCTCTCTTCACACTTGTTATCCATTCCAATGTTCTATTGCAGCAGGGGATATAGCTGTCCTTCAGACTGCCTTGTCTGGTTTATTTTGAACGATTGATTTATGACATAATTAAATTTATAATTGTAATTCTTTCATTTTGACTAACTGAAAATTATTTTTAAAAAATTGTAGAACATTTGGCAGTGTTCTTGATGCAAACATCAAGACTTTTATCTTGTATTTACATGTATACATGACAGACATGACTACAATAGAATAATGTTCTGCTAAATGCAGTCATGAATAGTTTGAAATCTAGTCATCTTCTTTGGAAATAATAATAATAAATTTCACCTAAGTCTTCTGGTTAGAAACAGAACGATGGAAATTTCAGCTTCTGTATTGATTTGGCAATTAAATTTTGGTTGATGTATTCTGTAATAGATGTAGCAAGGGAGGTAACTCAAGATGAAAGTTGTGTCAACACAACATTGGAAGGGTAATTTATATTTGGATGTCTACATTTATTTTCAATACAGAAAGAAATTTTAACTCTGTGCCATTATTTATATCTCTGTCCTGTGGAAACTCAATTTTCTGTTGTAATTAAATAGGTACGTATAAAAAAAAATGCCTTAACAGTTTTGAAATGAAGCAGACAGTCACACAATTATTACATATATTTTTGTTGCAATTTTGCTTATAGGGAGATATTTTGAAGAAACTTACAAGATTGACAACATACACAATTATTTCTTAGCAGCTAGAATCTTATTCAAAACCCTTTATTAGTTTGCACCAGCCAATTTTTGATAACTAGATCTGTCTGGACCATTTATATGTTGAAAGAAATTAAGTATTTGTCTGGTTTATCAGACAGCCTTGAGAGAGGACATTTTAATGACAGAAGTTTTGTTGTTGTTTTTTTTCAATTTTAAAGACTCTTGAAATGTCACTTTGTCTAAATCTGGTTTTCAGACAGAATACAGGTATTAAAAGTACTGTCTTGTATTAATATTTGGCCTTCACCTTTTCACTGTTTTGTTGAAAGAACTCTTCCTTTATGTAGCAATCGTCTGGTATAATTTTTGTAACATCGGAACTACTGCATTAAGATTTAAATTGACATAATGTGAAAAATTGTTTACATACCTGTACATCTATTTTTATTTTACTTACATGCATTGGTATTAAAATTTTCTCTGCAGTTTTAGGTCTCATCAGTAGCCCAGTGGTAAAAAGAATGTCAAGAATGAGAAGTTTATCAAGAGTGAAATACTTTCTTTATCTTGCTGTATTCTCACAACCTTAAATATCTACACTCCTCTGAATGGCATTGGTCAAACTGGCTAGTGGTACCAGTGAAAAAACTTCAGGTCTTCAGTATGATATACTAGAGAAAAAGTTGATGGTAATTTGACAGAAATGTCCCAGATATTCATTGTTCCTGCTGGTACTTAAAAGTAGGGTTGAAAAACAGTTTTTACGAATTTTGTTGCTTACTAGAATTTGAATATAAACAATTCAAATTCACGGTGATAAAGGAAACTCTAGGCATAAAATATTCCAATATTAAGATTTTGCAGAACACTGGACAAAGAGATGACATATGTTTGCTGTTTTCTTTATAGACAAGAAGATTGCATGGATATGAAAGGCATACAAGTGTCTACTGTGGATGCCTTTCAGGGCGGGGAACGTGATGTTATCATTCTGTCGACTGTCAGGTCCCAGGCCTGTGGATTCATTGACAATGACAAGTGAGAATTTCTCCTTTTCTTTCAAACTGCCTTAAAAGATGTCATAGAGTAAACATGTGTGCCAAGTATAATGGGCTTTCCATATATTTCAGGGCTCTTTTACTTAAAAGACATATCTTGGCATCTTTTACTACAGACTGGCAAATTTTCCAATTTCATAAGAAATAAATTCAGAAGTGAATTTTAGAACAAATTCAAAATTTGTTAGATAGCAAGTGAGTTCATGAGTTAATTGTTTGTAAAATGTTTTGCGACCAATTTTTGATAGAGTACAGTTGCTGCAGCTAACCCTAGAAAAATATGACTTAAGGTAGAAAGTATATTTTAATCTTACAGAAAGTTATTGCTATGATTCAGTCACATGTCAAGTTTCTTGTTTGTTTTAATTATTATTTTTCATGACATTATGATAAATGGTGTTGATATCTGAGCATAAAAAACAAAGTTTGAAATACATAGTTGATAGGGTTAATAGCATATGGTGTGCTTGTTAAAATACTTGTATTTGAATTTTATTGATAAGTGTGAAATAAAAATAACATAATAAAAATAACATGTGACAGAGTATTACCATTCCCAATTCTAGTGGTTTTCCAGTCACGAATTTCTTACAATGTATACATGTATTCACTATCTCTGTTACTCGTACCTTTCTCAGTTTGAGTTAGAAAATACCATCTGTTTTTATTTCCAAAAATTATAAACACTTTGTTATTATTTCCAGCAGTAAAAGAAATATAACAGAAATCAGCATTTCCTTTCAAACAGTTAGAGAAGAGTTATTGCACTTGAATTTCTATTAAATGTTAGAATAGTTAGAATATATGTATTTGAAAATAGTTCTTTAAAAACAACAAGTTTCTAGCTGTATTAATTTTGGCCTGGAAGTTAACACATGTCGACCAGTTAGTAGAAATACTGGTTTTGGAAGAAAGTGGATCAACTGATATCTCACTTCCAGTAAATTGATAGTGTATTTTATTTCAGGAGAACAAATGTTGCCTTGACACGAGCAAAACATCACCTTCTCATAGTTGGCAACTTGAACAATTTGTCCAGAAATGTACTGTGGTCCAAAGTTATACAGCATTGTAAATGTAAGTACATAGAAATCTGAGAGAATGAAATAGATTTCCAGCTTCATCAGCATATATTGTTAACACTGTCTTTCCTTTGCAAAATAGATGCATGTAGTGGTAAGATGTAACTCACATCAGTTGATGTTTACAAAAGTTGCTGTTATCCTTTGCCTTAATAATTGGGGGCTGATATTGTCTCTCCTGCCTGTCCATTACAGTCTTTGGCTTGTTGCTTCATTCAGTAGAGTTGTTGCCCTTGACTTAGTAGAAAAAATCAATATTTAGAGCATCTTGTATTGCACATACAATACAAAGCAGCCAATTTTTATAGGAGTTTTACATGTTGCGAAATCTAGTGTTAGCAGAGTTATCCCCTTGATGTAGTTTAGAAACAACATAGAGCATACAGTCTTAAGTTGCTTCACTGAATAACTTCACAGAAATGTTAAGTGCCATTTTAAAATTTTGCTCCTATGCTTTTGTGTTGGTGCGCACATTGAAAGCAGAGTTGTTGTAGTGACTGAATTGTAAAACAGCAAGTAAAGCATGAAATTATGTGTCTCAATGAAACATCAGAGAAATGTTAGGTAGCAAATAGAGGGTTGGGTTGGAGGTATGGAAAACAATCTATTGATAAAAGGAGAAAAAAAAAGAAATAAACCATCAAAAATATTTGCTTTTAAAAAAAAGGCAGTTATTGTAACAGTGGTCACCAGAACTATTAAGAAATCTCATTAATAAGAGAATGTATTTAGTCTGCATTTGTTTTGCAGGAAAAATACATGATATATCTGGAAAATATATAACCCAGTTAAAAACAAATCTGCTGTGTAAGAATTATTAATGGTAATGAACTTTTAGGTAATGTTAAATGTCAGTCTATCTGTCCTGATTTTCTGTTAATGATACTTTGTTGTATCATAGTTCTGCAACCATGAACAACCTGTTCAGTCACTCAACATGGATTTTATAGGTTATAAAAATGGTATCCAGTCTGCTGATGAGGCAAGGCACAGTCTGGAAAAGTATCTTGATGAAATGAAAGAAAATGAAACCAGTCATGCAAGTGAAAACAGAAAACCAGGCAACTCTCAGAGCAGTACTGCCAGTGAGAAACCAACAAGGTATTTAGAAGTTCTAATCCTGCCTTCTGGTTTTTATCATCACTTGTCAGATGCTTGCTTCTTAAGAAATAAGAGGCTAGGGGCAGAAAAACATAAACTTTTTAGTTACTGTTCTGAGGTGATGTTCTTCATTGACATAAATGACTTAAAGCTCAAGATGCAGAAATATCATTCTCTACATTTGTTATTAAAATATATGGAATTTTTTTATAGAGCTACATTGATCATAAGGTCAGAACAACACAAATTTAAAAACCAGAATCAAACTTAAATCATTTGTTAAGATAAAACTTCAAGTTTTGAGAAGCTATTCATAACATGCAAGATCAAAAATAAATGTTCCTTAATTTCAGGAAAGGTAAAAAACAAAGAAAGCGAAAACTATCAGAGAGTGAAATTGATAATGCCAGTCTTGGAAATGCATGTTATAAAAGAAATTCAGCCAGAAAAGTTACAAAAAGAACCAAGAAGTGCAATAATTTGGATAATAGAATGGATGATGTTTTTGATAATGATTTTGACAATGAAACAATGGACAGTATGTTTGATGAAGACTTTGAAGAAGACGGAGAAGAGATATCTGATGGTGGAAGTGTTTGTAGTAAACCGTTATCTTTGTCTGATACTCAAGGTAAGATGAAGTTCATATTTATAACAGTTAAAGTCATTGATGATATACAAGCAACTGCTTACACAGGTACAGTCTGCTTTTAAATAGTAGTTTAAATTTTACCTTAGTATTTATTCTTATAAATACAAAATTACAAAAGGAACACTAAAAGATTTGGTGATTGGAAGTTATTGGGTACCTGTTTTAGTACTTTGTTACTTAGAAAGCCTTATATTCATAATAGTTGGTAAGACTGGAAATGGTCAGGTAAAGATAAAGGGAGATAATAACATTATTACTTTAATATTTGTCATCATAAAATTTGGATAAATCTTAAAGTTCTGTATCTACCTGCAACCATTCAGACACATTTATGGTCCAGAGGTATTAGGCCCAAAAACTCTCACAAAGTCATACTGTGAGACTGCATTAATAGAGTGTTTTCAAGCCATATACCTGTAACCAAATTTATATACAAAATATATTACTTTTTCAGAAGATGATCAGCTGTCAGCAGTAAGCACTGGCAGCTGTCAGCCAAGTAGTCTGATCAGGAAGCGACCAAGACATGTGACAAAATTGAATAATCTTATGTTTGATTCAGACTTAGATAATACAGACGAAGGAGATGATTTGCCTGCATTCATCTGTGATTAGCTATAGGAAAATTGCCTTTGATAACCTAGGATTAGTGTGATAAAACTATGATAAGTATTGAGAATTTCTGGTGAAAGAGAAGATTGTTTTCAGATCAGTTGTGTTGTAGAAACTGTGATAATTTTATTTACTGGCTAAATACATTTTTTCATTGAAATAATTATTCGTTTTTGGAATCTCTAATTTAGCACAAGCCACTTGGCTGAAAGCCACTTTGAACCTTTGTTGTTTGTTATATTTTATGGCATTTTTATAAGAAATTTTGATCTACATGTGCTGTTAAATAATTATGATATCTGATGAATAAACTATTCTACAAATATTTACATTTTCTTCAGTTTAACTACTCTTCATTGTGGTTGACTCCATGTGTAAAACTCCATTTATTGGATTATCTTTTGGATTATTATAGGGATTTTCACAATTCTGTAGAGAAACCTTAGCCTGTATAAGAAGGTTAGGTCCATTTAAGGAAGGAGAGGAAGGTAACATAGAAAAGACTGGAGTACTTTGACTGCATCACTTGTTTCACAGCTTGTTTAAAAGCTGTTTTCATATTAATATGACCATGACCTGCTGACCAACTCCTGTTTTAGGCTCTTTTGATGATTTTCAGACTTTAATCTTAGTTCTGCTAATCATTTCAGCATAAGTCAAGGTAAAGGCAATAATAAATAGAAATTTATGTAAAACTAGTAATGTATCCAAAGGACATTGATGCCCCACTTCTTGCACCAGTCACAGAAGCATGATAACAATATAATGTATTAAGTAAATTTGTTTGTGATAATATTTAAAAGTATGGAGAAGTTTAGATTTCACAGTGAAATAAATGTGCTGTAATTAGATAACAGTTTTGACAGAAATAATACCAGACAAAAACAAGGCTGACACTGACTAACCTTTGACATACTGACCTAAAAAGCAACAGGATTCATCTGCTGGTGATGCCCAATGTCCCTAGCCGTTTTGTGTACCTAGGCCAGTGTTCCCAATTTATTAATTGGACAAGTAGTTTTAACATACTGTCATTCTGACCTTGATCTTTTACCTAATAGCCTCAAATTCAATATGGTCATCTACTGTAATGCGAAATAACCCTATAAAGTTTCATGAACCTAGGTCCAAGCATTTGCCTGTTACTGAGTGATAGGAAAAGGATTTTGCACAGGTGGCAACTGTGACCTTAGATCTAGTGACCATAAAACCAATAGGAGACATTTGCTGGTCGTGATTAAGAACTCTAAGTTTCAAGAACATAGGCCCAAGCCTGTGCTAGTTATTGATCAGACAAAATGATGGGACTTCTTGAGGGGGGCTTGATGATTGAAAATTAAAAAACATTGGCTCACAAACATGTAAACAGCCCACCACATGTAGCCACAGGATTAAGTAGCTATAACTCCATTTACTTGACTGTGTATGAACATACATCAGCACATGAACTTTTGTCAGATATAATTATACAAAACAGAAAACACATGACGATTAATTCAAAGATTTTTTTTTTTTGAAGATCCTATCATGTTTGATGATTTTAAGCAAAAAAGCAAAGATGTACCTTATGTGGAGAAAATGATTTTTTTTTTTTCATGGTTAACAAAATATGAGGATAAAAGATTTCATTGTCTTTAGTGCCTTAACTAATATAGACAGAAAATGTACAGTCAAAAATCATTTATAGTCATGTTAATAATAATAATTAATAAATGCCATCATTTTCAATTATTTCAATGCTTCACGCATCAGCTTTTGAGCCATTAAATAACTACGTATGTTTATCAGCATTGATTATAGTCTATCTTTTTGAGTTTATTCATTTTTGGTACTGGTAACCCTTATTTCTGAAGCTCCCTGCAGAGATTAGTTATTTTTATGTTTATTGGGACAGTGCAAGATATAGAAAGCATTCCATTCCAGAAACATCCCTGGTCCCTTTCTATGCTCAGTGTATAGCAGTAATACAGGGTACCAGACATGCATTACTGGTACTGGTACTGCAGTCATTTTGCAAGTACTGGTACTGCATTACTCACAAAATGTTGCTACTACTGGTACTGCATTACTATCTCAACAAGACATGCCCACGGGCAGAATGTCGAGCCCGCTCGTCTTAATTCAAACTTGAACCTATAAGCTTCAGATCAAGGAGAAAGATATATACATAGGTGAGATGCACGCAGCACATCCTCTTTATACCTAAGGCAAAATCTTGACATTGCATCATCTTAGGTGACCATGACCTCTGACCTGGTTCATGTGCACGACATGAAGTCTCATGATGAACATTTGTGCCTAAAAAACTCAATTCATGTTATTTGAACATTTTGATATTTTTATTTGATCTTTGACCTCTTGTGACCTTGACCTTCATTTTGCGCAAGACAACTCAACTCACTATGGAGAACATTTGTTATAACTTATATAAAAATCCATCCATGTATAAAGAAATATACTCACAAATGAATGTTTTAATTTATTATTTGACCTTTGACCCTGAAGTAAGACCTTAACCTTTATCACAGACACTGAATTTTTCGCGTGACACTCTCCCTCACTATGAAGAACATTTGTCCCAAGTTATATTAAAATCTCGCCACGCATATAGAAGTTATGCTCTGGACACGGGTACTGAGCTGACCCTCCAAGTGTAACCTTGACCTTTGAGCGGTGGACCTGGGATTTGCGTGTGACACACCATCCCATCATGGTGAACATTTGCATCGAACTATTTTGTAATCCTTCAAAGAATGAGAAAGATATAGACCGGACAAATCTAGGCAGACACACGGACTGACAGACGCACATACACCAAACCACAAAAAGTCAAAAGCAGTGACTAAGTTACCTCACCACAAGGGGGCTCAACAATTTCAAAATCCTCTGACCACTAAGCATAATACTTCAAAGCATAAGCAAGATACAGCGCCAACAAACAAATTTTTAATATTTTTATTTGACCTTTGACCTCTTGTGACCTTGACCTTCATTTTGCACAAGACAACTCAACTCAACATGGAGAACATTTGTGCTAAGTTATATTAAAATCCATTCATGTATATAGAAGTTATACTCTCAAAAGAATGTTTTATTTTGTTATTTGACCTTTGACCCCTAAATGTGACCTTGACCTTTGCCACAGACACTTCAATTTTTCAAATCCTCTGACCACTAAGCATAATACTTCAAAGGATTTTCAAGATACAGCAGCAGCAAACAATTTTTAATATTTTAATTTGGCCTTTGACCTCTTGTGACCTTGACCTTTATTTTGCGCGAGACAACTCAGCTCAACATGGAGAACATTTGTGCTAAGTTATATTAAAATCCATCCATGTATATAGAAGTTAAAATCACAAATGAAAGTTTTATTTTGTTTTTGACTTTTGACCCGTAAGTGTGACCTTGACCTTTGCCACAGACAACTGAATTTTTTGCGCGACACTCCGCCTCACTATGGAGAATATTTGTTCCAAGTTATATTAAAATCCCTCCATGCATGTAGAAGTTACGCTCCGGACATGGGTTTTGCGCTGACCCCCCAAGTGTGACCTTGACTTTTGAGCTGTGAACCTGGGTTTTGTGTGCGACACACAACCCCATCATGGTGAACATTTGTACCAAATTATTTTGTAATCCTTCAAAGAATGACGAGATATAGACCAGACAAATCCGGATGGACGCACTGACACACATACACCAAACTGTATGCCAAAAGTGGCGACTAAGTCGAGCTCACCGCAAGCGGGCTCGACAAAAAAGTGGTACTGGTACTACAGTACCGAGGCAGTCCTTATGTTTTCATAAAAATGCCAATATTTTTTCCGAAAGAGAAACTTGTAAATCTGAAATATTATTTAAGAAAACTGTGTTATGGAAATTTATATGGAAGGGTGTACTACATGAAAAAGTAGCTTTAGAGAAAACATAATTCAGATTAATTTAGACAAAGTATGTGTTTACTTTTGTTATAGTTACAGTCTGTATGTGTATCTGTTAAAAGCAGTCAGTTATCAAAGATTAATTGAGGAATTTATTATACAGGGATTAAATCTTATGATGATAAAATGTAACCAATGAACATTCACTGTAGTGTACACATCTGATGTAAAATTACTGATAGCTATGTAACTGTTTTTTGTTACATGTATTTGTGGTTTGACAGTGTCTTTATGCAAAATATGGTGAATATATAAAAGTACTAGTACTGGTACTTAATTACTTCCAAAATAAAAGTACTGGTACTGCAGTACTGAACCAAAATCTAGTACTGATACTGATACTGTATAAGTTTGCAAGTACTGGTACTTAAGCACTACACCCCTAGTTTTGATGCATGTATGCATGAGACGTTTGTGTAACATCTTATCTGAAAGACAATTAGTAATGTAAGTGGAGGAGAGGAGGATCAAACTCATGACCCCTGGACTACCAGTCCAGTTCATGACCACTGGGTCACTGATCCACTCCTGTTGATTGGTACACCTGTCACAAACTGATGACTATCTCCCTTCTGAAGTCTTGTGAACATCTATGTGTACATGTTGTTTTCAAAGATTTTCTGTTGGTGCTCGTTCTTTATTTCAAACTAGATGTTTTTTGTGAAAAACGCAAGCCATGTCTCCCCCCTGCACCCGATTGAAGGAAGGCCAAGGAAGAGATATCACCTTTCTGAAACAGAAGCCTCTGTCATTTATTATGGTATAAAGAACATTATATATATATATATATATTTATATTAACATATGTATGGTTATGATAGTTTCACACCTTACTCTAGGCATGGTTGACGTCACCTGACATCACAGTGGAACTGTCTGGTTCTTCTAGTCAGCATGGGCAATTATCCTATGACGTTTGAAGGCTCTGGGTGCTACAGAACTCGAGTTATTGAGCAGAAATGGTTTTCACTCTTCGGGCCCCTGTGACCTTGATCTTTGACCTACTGACCCCAAAATCTATAGGGTGAACCCATGGGCATAGGGGGAGTTGAGCACACAAGAGTAACTAAATATGGCATGATCATCTATGTAAGTGGTTACTAAATGATAAGTAGATCATCAAGGTAAGCAGTGCCTAAATAAAAGATCATCCAGGTAAGCAGTTTTCACTCTTCGGGCCTGTGACCTTGACCTTTGACATACTGACCCCAAAATCAATAGGGTTCTTCAACTCAATAAGGGCAATCACCCTATGAAGTTTGAAGGCTCTGGGTGAAATAGAACTCCAGTTATTGTGCGGAAAAGGTTTTCACTCTTCGGGCCCCTATGACCTTGACTTTTGACCTACTGAACCCAAAATTAATAGGGTTCTTCTACTCAATAAGGGCAATCACCCTATGAAGTTTGAAGGCTCTGGGTCATACGGTAGTCCAGTTATTGAGCGTAAATGAAGTGTGACAGGCAGACAGGGTAAAAACAATACGTCTCCCCCAGAGGTTGGCGGGGTGGGGAGACATAATTAAAACAAGAGCTTGGTGGAGCAGTGCCAACGCTTGTCTGTTTTACATGTCGACAATGGGGGTCATAGTTATGGTTCTTGTGCACTACTCCTGAAGGAGATCTATATACCTTTGACATTTCATGTCAAGATGTTGATATTGTTCATATTGATACCTTTGACCAGTCAACTTAATAAGCAATTTTGACAAAAATTGTAAGTTAAAAAGGGACATAACTCCCAAAATATAGGTTTCAGAATAATGCCCCTTGTGTTACAACTGTCTTTGTCATGATAAGCAAGAAGGCCAAGTTTCATATTGATAACTTTGATAGTTTTGAAATAATTCAACTTAATAAGCAATTTTGACAAAAATTGTAAAAGGGGCATAACTCCAAAAACATAGCCTTCAGAATTATGCCCCTTGTGTTACAAATGCCTCTTGTCATGATAAGCAAGCTTTCAAAGTTTCATATTGATACCTTTTAAATTGTTTGAGTAATGGGGTACATTAAATATTTTGTACGACAATTACGAGGACCCAGCGATCATAATAGTTCGACTTTTTTTTTGAAACAGACAAGCTAAAAAGACACAAAAATTATGTTATCTTCTGCTATTGTTATTAAGTATTCCAATTTAGCAAATTGGGGCCGAAATGACTTTCTGAATCTCCTTCATAAAAAGTACTTGTTAGAAGTCAGGTTTTCATAGTGATCAGTAATCTCCCTTTAAAGAAATATTCATAGATTTAAAAAATGCATGACATTGTACTTTTGTATTAGATATCCGACTTCTTATTGTCTGTACTTATACACAAGGTGATAGCAAACAATATAATAAAATAACAATCTGATTATTTTTCTTTATTTCATTTTTTCTTTTTAAGTTTTTCATTTTTAACAATATTGCACAAAATAAAAACCAAATTGCAAAAGTTTTGAACAACAGCAAGTCCATACAAGTCAAAGGCAACATTTCACAATATGCAAAAAAACACAACAAAGGTCATTAAACTCTATTCTAGACATATGATAACTTCTATCATTTCACTTAATCTCTTCAAGAACAATGCTCATTTTTTTATCTATCAAATGTAGTTCTGAACTACAAACGAGAAATTCCACAGAACAACAAAATGACATGAAAAATCTTTTTCAACTTAACATCACACATTTTACTAAAACTGTCAAAACACATTGATATAAAAAACTGAATATTAAATCCATTCTAAATTCTGTAGCTGTTTCATGGACTGCTGGACTTGGCAGATGCTTTTACCATATAAACTGGGTTAGACAATCTGAATATAGTTGGTAGCATGTTACTGATTCCTGCAAATAATTCATCAGAAATACCCTGAAATCGAAAAAAAAGAGTAACTATGGAGTATCCATACAAAATATCTAAATAGCTACACATCATATTACATAAAGTCTGCTTAACTATACACCAGCCAAAGCAAGAACATGTATAGACACTTTAAAACAAGAAATCGGTAGAACTGATGGATGCTCCCCGAATAAATGCCAATTCCAAAAGGGCTATTGTTTAATATGTATTTTTTTTAAGTATGAAAAATAACAAAGGGCAATTACTCCTAAATTATGCAAAATAGAGTAACGGTTCTTGCACGCTGCACTTCTCCTCATAGAGATCTATTTACCAATAAAGTTTCATGTTAATATCTCTTATACTTTGTGAGATATGCCCTGGACAAAAAATAAGTATGAGAAATTTCAAAAGGCAATAACTCAAAAATTAATAAAGCAAGAGTTATGGTTCTTGTGCATTGCACTGCTCATCAATGAGATCTATCTACTTATTAAGTTTCAAGTTGATAACTCTTATACTTTGTGAGATATGCCCCGGACAAAAAATAAGTATGAGAAATTTCAAAAGGCAATAACTCAAAAATTAATAAAGCAAGAGTTATGGTTCTTGTGCAATGCACTGCTCATCAATGAGATCTATCTACTTATAAAGTTTCAAGTTGATAACTCTTATACTTCGTGAGATATGCCCCGGACAAAAAATAAGTATGAGAAATTTCAAAGGGCAATAACTCAAAAATTAATAAAGCAAGAGTTATGTTTTTTGTGCACTGCACTGCTCCTTAATCAGATCTAACTACCTATGAAGATTGGTCTTGATATCTCTCAGTTTTTGTGTTATGCTCCAGACAAAATTATGACGGAAGGACGAACGGACAGACGGACGGACAAAGCGGCAACTATGTGCTCGCCCTTAAAAAGGACTTTTACCATACTATACTTAGTGTAAGACTTTTACTGCAACATCAGTAAAAAGGTAGGTAGCGTTTTTTTTATCAAAGAGTACACCAAAGTGCAGTTTGAATTTTTAAAATTTTGCCAGCCATTTTGACCACCTATGTAACTACTGAAAACATTTACATGCCAGACAGAACAAGCAACATGCTGCATGTGTCTAAAAAATTACATATACATGTATTTTGTCAATGCTAGACTTCTCTACAGAAGACTGTTGCTCGCATTCAGTCCAACAAAGGGTGAAGGTACTAATCTACACAATTTTTATTCACTTAAACCTACTTCAATTTTAGCATTTGCTTTGTCTGGCTTAAATCTTCTCTTATTTAAAAGGTTTGATGATAATATAGAGACTATTTCCATTATGAGGGGAAAAAACATATAAAGTCTGTATAACTGGTAATAATTCACATTTCAGTTTTCCAACATCAGAGCTATTTTTACATAATCTTTACTGAGATCAGCTGACAGCTGTGAAGAACAAAGCAGAATATTCTCACCAGTGGAACTAAGAACTGTACTGTAGATGATTCTGTACCACCATATGTCGCCATCTCCATTATAAAACCTTTAACACATTTAAACACCAATTCTGCTCGTTTCATACACCAGGGAATGGTCATCTCCTACAGGGGTGTAATTCAATCATTTTTGCAATAAATGATACACAATTTATTTTCCAAGCATTAACAAAGCAAAAACATAAATCACCAAAAGATTCCTTTTTTCAACCCTTAACAACATGCTTTCCAAAAACAGAATTTCAGCTTCCATGACTGCATTGTTCATACACGATATGTAAAGTGTTTTTTCAGGCTACAAGAAGGTTCTAGCTTGTATAAGTAAACAAACAACATTTCTTTTGATCTGATGAAGTTTCATCAGTGTAAAACAAAATATTCAAAGACCAAAAAAAAAACATTTTTTAATAAACATTTAGATAAAAAAAAATCATTTCAGGAGTACAGAGGTATACTACAGTATCATCTGTTTAGCTTGGATGTAGTTACAGTATTTTTGTCAGTCTCAAGATCTAAAAGTTACAAACATGAAGCTTTTGCAAAAGAAGAGCTTACCTCTAACATTTCATGTGTAAGCAGAAGTGGTATGGTTATAGTATTAATGTCATATCTACAGCACAGTTTGATAATGTTACGCAGTGAAAGGATTATGGGATGTCTGGAAGTGATGTCTCCTCGCACACTGTCATCTGTGACCAGGTGAAATACGACATGGACCTCAGACAGATTGGAATGTTTTGTGATGTAAAAATCACCCGTGAACAATTTTGCACTTTTCTCCTGAAATATGAAACTTATCTAAATACTCAAAACTTACAACTTATAACAAAGCATCCTTAAAATATGAGACAAAATACTACATGCATTTAAGCAACTAGAATGCCAATGGGCAACATATCGAGCCCGCCAATGGAAAGCTGCCTATAGGGATGGGACAGTGAAATGGAAACTGTGGGAAGATGATGATGGAAGGACAAGGCAGGCCTATATGATGTCTCTTTCAGGGAGCATAACAAATGATTCACGGTATTTTCAAATTCTTCCATGCATGGAGAAGTAATAGCCCAGACAAGGTCTATCATCAACATTTTGGACCTTTGAGCTGTTGTGACCTTGACCTCTGAGCTAGGAATCTGGGTCTTGCAAGAGACACACCATCTTATCAAGGTGAAGAAATGTGCCAAGGTATTTTAAAATCCTTCCATGCAGGGAGAAGTTATGGCCCAGACAATGTCTATCATCAAAATTTTAGGCGTTTGACCTTGCACTGTGACCTTGACCTTTGAGCTGGGAACTTTTGTCTTGCACGTAACACACCGTCTCATCAAGGAGAACAAATGTGCCAAGGTATTTTAAAATCCTTCCATGCACAGAGAAATTACGGCCCGGATGAGTCAATCTGGAAAGACACATACATAGTGAACTAGGGTACCAAATAAGACGACTGTGTAGACTCTGTAGAGCTATCCACAAGCAGCCTCGAAAAATAGGGTTTTTAGTTACATCCTACAGGAGAATATACAATAATTGTATTTGATGAAATCCTGTATAATTCTCAAATTTGTCTGTTTGGCTTTTGATTTATTTAGAGACCCAATCAGACTTACATATTTTATGTTTTCAACATTGTTACCTCAGAAAGAACAGATTTTCTTGTTGTTGTTAAACTATTTATTTAGCACATTTATATGGCAAGCTGTTTTATTTTAGACAACCCTCTCGATTACAGATGTTCTATTGTGATATGTCTATGATGTTCAAACCCACAGCAAGTACCCAGGTGTAAAAAGTGTTCACTGTTACATTTACATATATATAACATTTACTGTAAATATAGTACTGACTGTAATATTTTTATATATGTTAATAAAAAAGTGATTTGATACTGGCACTGTTATTTGTCTGAGGGCAGTCGTATAAGCCTGAGGCCGAAGGCTGAGGGTCAATGCGACTGTCCCGAGGACAAATAACAGTGCCAATATCAAATCACTTATTTATTGACAATTTTATTAAATAACAACATGTAACAAAATTTAACTTTCAAGCATTTCCTCCCCGCTCGACACTTTCCCAGAAGACGAATCCATGTTAAGTAAACCCTTGTTATTTTGTGAAATCGTCACGTAAATTTCGCAAACATGGTTAAACACTACTAATAGAATATTGATTTAAATTTGAAGAAATGGTCCAGACTTCAAACACTAATTAATTTGCAAGCTGTCAACACTTAAAACAATATGGCTGCTGTTTCCCCGATCTTACTGCAGCAATTCTATATCAGATTTCGGCCCAGTGTAATCAGCCAATGAAATCGCTCAAAATGCATTATATCTGTATCACTTTCTGGCCCGGGCCCACTGACTGATATAGATATTGGCCCAGTTACAGAGGAGGCCTTAGTAATATTGGACATGGTTGGTGCTATTTTATAGGGCTGATAATATTTAGTTATATATTAATCACTGTTAATCAACTGTAACATGTATAATTATACCAATAACTGTTAAATCACCATAACCTGTATATAGTAGTAACTGTAAATTCAGTGTAACTTATCTATAGCAGTAATTGTTAGCTCACTGTAACATGTTTATAACATAATCTAGAAATGCAGTCTTCACTGTAACCTGAATATAGCAGTAACTATTAATTAATGTAAGAACTTTTCAGACATTCCAAAAAGTTCAGAGGAAAAAAAATGCTATTTATCTCAAGGGCAAAGGGTTGTCTGACCCATGGTGATTGGGTTAGACAAACTTTTTTGTCAAGGCTGTGGCAGATTACATCAATTATTTCTTCTATTTCCAACCACAGACGGAGACAAATCAGGTTTAAGGACTTCTTTCTCTGCGATTTGACCCAGGGAAGAAGTTTTTCAGACTAACTAATCAATGTCTGTCCACTTGTTTAATACAGCTATGTGGCAGCTATATCAATCTTGCAGACATTGCTTCTATGCACTTTCTTTTATGACTGTATTAGAGCAAGAAGTTCACTCACACTGTAAGAAAACATTCAAACTACTTATGCATACCTGAAGATGTTTTTAGTTTTTTATTACAGTATATGAATGTAACGTTTGATATGTCGAAGAACAGTTTTTTTTTGTTTTTTGTTTTAAATCTATTGAAATATAAATCATGAAAAAATTCATACTGGTTCAGATAATCAGAAATTAGTAGTTCAAAACTGCTAGTAAGAGATTTCCTTGTAACAAAACTTATTTTCTGCATAGCTGTCAAAGGAAAGTATCTAAAAATCCCATAAAACACAAGTTATTTTGATAAGACATCATCTTGTCTGTAAGATCATGTCTGGCACCTCTGCTTTTACACTGTGCATTTATGTAAAATAAAAGCCTTTTCATGTAACATAATGCATCCTGTGCCTGAACAGATTTGTCTGCCAATGGAATTAACCTATAAAATGACTTAAAATACAAAACCCTTTTAGTTTGAAGAAAATGGTCTTTGAATTTGAAAAAAAACTACTTTTACATACAGACAACCACTAAGAATTTTACATGTAGAAGGAAAAGGTCAGTGAACAATCCAATTATCCAGTATTCATTAAGATTGGTTTACTGGAAATCTATGGGGGTGATAAACAAAGTTGAATGTCCTACTATTGAATACTATTCATGTTTACTCAGAGTTACCTCCCTTGCAGCTAGAACAACCTGCTGAATAGTTTGGAAGCATGATCAGATATATTTATATTAATAATTTAGATCATGACTTCACTAGAAAGATGTTGAATTAGGTCAATAAAGCCATAAAGACAAATAAAAGCTGCAGTACAGCTCTAGTTTACTCACAAATGCCAGTGTGACTCACTTCATTTCTTACTAACAGTATACAAAGGTTTTTAACTTGTTTGGCTCCTAATGCATACTATTATCTAAAAATATTGGGCCAAAAAGAAATTCAATGGAAATAAAACTGTTCACACCCTGAACTTCCACTTCAATGCCGAGTTCTTAAAATTGAGTTGCCTCCCTTTGGACACATAAATGTGGTTGACTACAGAAGATTGGAATACTTGGAGAAAACTGAACAGGTAAAATACGTAAGCATCTACCCTTTACTAAAAATATAAAATACAGTCAAAATGCAATTGACAAATCACTACAGAATAAAATTTCAGTATTTTGAACCCTCAGGACTTCTTACTGAATAAAAGATACAATAAGATCTGTCAGTGGGAACAGCACACTCAACTTTGTAAGTACTGGATAGTTAAGGAAAGGATAATCATTGAAAAATCAATTTAATTCAAGATCTGTAGATATATGGACAAGAATCTTCTCCATGGTAGATGAAATATTGTATAATATTTACAATTTTATCATTGAAAATCCCTCAAGAAATAAAGAAGTTAAAGTAAAATATTACAACTTTTAAGGAGAATTCTAAGTTTAAAGAGGAAATAATTCTGGAAAATTGGGTGCTAGAGTTATGAACCTTACCACATATGATGTGGGTGATGATAAGGAACATGTATTTGGTAAATCCCTAAAGAAATAAAGAAGTTATAGTAAAAAAATATCTTACTGCATAAAAACTTTAATCAGAAATCTGGACGTGGATGCAGATGCCGGGGTGAGTATGACAGCTCTCTATATACTTCATAGTATAGTTGAGCTAATAAAAACAAATAATGTAATTCTAATAGAACAAAATTCTGGTTTATCGCTGATTTGAAGAATCATGTTTTGACTGTATAAACTAAAAGTTTGAATGCAGAGATGGCTTGGTTTAGGTCTGAGAAACAGATCACTGCTCTACCTGACTTCCTGTATCAGCACTAGAACTACTGCCACTACTCTTCAGGCTGACTTTATCCCCATCTTCTGTTATCTTTTTTCTACTATCAGCTGCAAGCTTTAGCTGTTCCTCAATCTTTGTAAACTGCTGTTCCAGGTTCGGGAAATGAAAATCTGTTGACCGTTCACATACCTTAGCAAACTCTGCAAAATCAAATGTGAATCGCAATACAGTCAAACCGGCATTAAAGACCACCAGGAAACAATAAGAATAAGCTCACCGATGCTGCTTTGACATGGCTTAAAAAACATTGCCAAGTAACTATGACTATGGACATCTAAGGTTTACAATACAATGGTAGTCAAATAGATAAATAAAACTAATATTCTTTTACTATCCTATCTGTTGCCAAGTCTGAATCTAAAATATGTTTGTTTCATTAAAAAAAAAGTTTTTTAATTTACAAACTATATCAAGTCAAAAAGACCTCACAATTGATTACTTGACCAAGCTTACCTTTCTTCAGTCCTGTGTATGAGTTAAGCCTGTTATCTACCAACATTATCATTCCACACAGCTTGTTAGAGTACAGGGACATGGCTGTCTGCAGCCGCTGAGGCTGGGCCACCATCACACCACTGTAACAAACATTTTATCCACATCTTAATGGACTACAAATAAGTACACTCGGACCCCGTTACCACGTGCCCCGTTATAACGCTAACCTCAGTATAATGCTCAAGGGTCATGGCTCCCCCCCCCCCCCACCCAAAAAAAAAGTACCTATTTATCAATTTTTCACCGACCATAATTATTTTACATGCATATCTTACGTGCTGTATCCATAACAACGCTTGTTTAATGTGTCAGCGAAGTACAATTTACTACGTAATTAGGACACTCTAGGGCGGGAAAAGTGTGAAAAGCATGCAAAGTCTGGCGTAAATCCACTTCTTTGTTCGTTGTGATCGATGATCAGTCAGGTATCAAACTGTTATGAAAACCTCAAATTCGAAGCTCTGACATGCAAACATCGATGAACTGAGTAACAAACACAAGCCGAAACCTTGCGTTTTCTATCGAACGGCACAAAGTTCGTTGTATCTCTCAAAGATATTACAGGACTGCATCTAAGAAGCTGAGAGTTGTCTTTCAGTGTTTACTTTATTACAGTTAATTCACTAATATTTTAGAGACAAGTCAGTGCAGCGGAAGATGACGGAATTCTTCAGCAGAGAAAACAGGAACGACGGGTAGATACATCAAAATAGGTACCTTTCGTTATGTGCAGCGTAACACATTGTAACTTACCGATTTTCACAGTTTTACTTTCGTAACACTTATGCCGCGGTTTTCCTGGGAATTGCTTATGTTTACATTTTTCTTATGCGATTTTTATCTGTTTCTTTAAACAAAGCAGGTAATATTTTACCAAATCATATTTTTCTCTATACAAAATATATCTTGAGTGGTTTACAAACAAATTTGGTTCTTTTGAATGTTTTAAATTTAACATAATGATACAGTTACATTTTAAATAGGTGGGTGGGGTAATACTTGCAAATTCAACAGGTCAACTATACGGTCTCGGTAGGCGCGTTATATATTGGAACCCGTTTATATTGCAGTCTGAAACCTTGGACCCAAACTAGAGCGCTATAACGGGGTTCCTAGTGTATATGTGAACAAATTTGTCTTTTTTAATCTTCAATCTACATGGCATATCTATATGCATTATACTGGACCTTATAAGGTTAGTGGTTATTACTCTTACCTCTGGTCTTGTGGATCCTATGTTTAAACTTGGTCTAAGTGTAAGAATTGTTCCCCATATGAAGATACAAGAAGCCCACTGCAGCTCTATTAATCCAATTTCAAGCAGGTTCTGACCTCAGTAACAAATTAATACTGACTTCTCTTTCATTACTGACTGTCTTAACATCAAATCAATAGACACTCAATCGAAAATCAGACAGAAACATACCCTACTGTATGTGGTTTATGCCTGCACAGGTCTAGAACACTAGCACTCAACAGGCGAAGATTGTGGGTTGTTTTCATCTGAGCACCTGAAAAAATTGATATGCATGTAGGTAAGATATAAATGTTTTCCTCATTGTCAAAAACTGAACAAGAGAAAGAGCAGGCAACTTTTGAGACCATATCTGTTAGTAGATGGCCTAAAACAGTAAGGTGTAAGGTGCCTAGCTGATAAGCACAACTAATGTAGTCTGACCAGTTCTCTGTGAAGTATCCATGCAACCAAAAGGGTATGAACAGTTTATTTTTTTAAAAACTCTAAATAAACCCTAAAAACTTTTTCCATAACTAAACAAAGTTAATGTATATATTTTACTGACAAAATATTTCTGTTTACAGACATAACTAAACAGTTTTTACAATTACCTGTTGTGGCCTAATTTACAGCAGTTTTACCTATGTACCAGGTTATGCGACAAATGTCACAGAATTACATAATGACAACATTTTGTGCTGAGTAATACTGTATTTCCAGATGCAGCCAAAACATTAATTTCACTTTGTCATGGTATCTTGACTAATCAAATAACAGGTATTTATGACATGATGTATAATTCTAGTTCAGAAGAAAAAGAATATATATATGTATATCTATATTTAGCTTCTCTGATCAATAGTATAAATTCCAAGTATTTTGTCATATAAAGTACCAGTAGTATCAAGATGTTTCAATCATGCAAAATTTCCTTGCCAAGTCTTCAGATGGAATAAATATGCTATAAATATATGGTGTAATCTTTTTCTAAGTAAAAAAACATGCTTGTACAAACCATACATGATGTTAAGAATTTTTTATAGAACTTATAAATGTACTCTTGCACAATAGAGATGTTCTCTCAATTAAAAGAGCAACTAGCCTTTACTGAACAATATGCAAAGTATGGAAAGGCCAAGGTGGCATGTGCAAGTGTCTATCTGCATCCTAAATTAGCATAACTGTTAAAAGAAGGTCTCTTCAAACCAGCAGGATAACAAAACGTTTATTTCAATGTGGCATGATGACTGCTTTCTGGTTTCAAACCAATATTCAACCCATTAAGTGATTCCTAAGCACAGAATGCAGACAATCACAGAAGACTAAACTCTATTGGGATTTGCAACAGTGATCTCTATGTTCTACCACCATACTATTGTACTCCCATCAATCAAGAACCTAAGTTGTAATTCAGTACTTTATTGTCCTCCATCAATCTATAATCTAAGCTGTAAGTCAGTACTTTAGTATCCTCCATCAACCTACTATCTAAACTGTAAGTCAGTTCTTTATTTTCCTCCATCAATCTATTACCTAAGCTGTAAGTCAGTACTTTATTGTCCTCCATCAAACTATTATCTAAGCTGTAAGTCAGTACTTTATTGTCCTCCATCAAAATATTATCTAAGCTGTAAGTCAGTATTTTATTGTCCTCCATCAATCTATTATCTAAGCTGTAAGTCAGTACTCTTTATTCAATATTGTCCTCTATCAATCTGTTATCTGAGCTGTAAGTCAGTAGTTTACTGTCCTCCATCAATCTATTGTCTAAGCTGTAAGTCAGTACTTAATTGTCCTCCATCAATCTATTTTCTAAACTGTAAGTCAGTACTTTATTGTCCTCCTCCACCAATCTATTACCAAAGCTGTAAGTCAGTACTTTATTGTCCTCCATCATTCTATTACCTAAGCTGTAAGTCAGTACTTTAATGTCCTCCATCAATCTATTATGTAAGCTGTAAGGCAGTACTTTATTGTCCTTGGTCAATCAATTATCTAAGCTGTTAGTCAGCACTTTATTCAATAGTGTCCTCTGTCAATTTGTTATCTGAGCTGTAAGTCAGTAGTTTATTGTCCTCCATCAGTCTATTAACTAGGTGTAAGTCAGTACTTTATTGTCCTCCATCAATCTATTATCTAAGCTGTTAGTCAGTACTTTATTGTCCTCCATCAATCTATTATCTAAGCTGTAAGTCAGTACTTTAGTGTCCTCCATCAATCTATTATGTAAGCTGTAACGCAGTACTTTATTGTCCTCGGTCAATCTAGTATCTAAGCTGTTAGTCAGCACTTCATTCAATAGTGTCCTCTATCAATCTGTTATCTGAGCTGTGAGTCAGTAGTTTATTGTCCTCCATCAGTCTATAAACTAGGTGTAAGTCAGTACTTTATTGTCCTCCATCAATCTATTATCTAAGCTTTTAGTCAGTACTTTATTGTCCTCTATCAATCTATTATATAAGCTGTATTTGTCCTCCATCAATATATTATCTTTGCTGTAAGTCAGTACTTTATTGGCCTCCATCAATCTAACATCTAAGCTGTAAGTCAGTAGTTTATTGCCTCCATCAATCTATTATCTTAGCTGTAAGTCAGTACTTAATTGTCCTCCACCAATCTATTACCTAAGCTGTAAGTCAGTACTTAAATGCCCTCCATCAATCTATTATGTAAGCTGTAAGGCAGTACTTTATTGTCCTTGGTCAATCTATTATCTAAGCTGTTAGTCAGCACTTAATTCAATAGTGTCCTCTATCAATTTGTTATCTGAGCTGTAAGTCAGTAGTTTATTGTCCTCCATCAGTCTATTAACTAGGTGTAAGTCAGTACTTTATTGTACTCCATCAATCTATTATCTAAGCTGTTAGTCAGTACTTTATTGTCCTCCATCAATCTATTATCTAAGCTGTAAGTCAGTACTTTAGTGTCCTCCATCAATCTATTATGTAAGCTGTAACGCAGTACTTTATTGTCCTCGGTCAATCTATTATCTAAGCTGTTAGTCAGCACTTCATTCAATAGTGTCCTCTATCAATCTGTTATCTCAGCTGTGAGTCAGTAGTTTATTGTCCTCCATCAATCTATTAACTAGGTGTAAGTCAGTACTTTATTGTCCTCCATCAATCTATTATCTAAGCTGTTAGTCAGTACTTTATTGTCCTCTATCAATCTATTATATAAGCTGTATTTGTCTTCCATCAATATATTATCTTTGCTGTAAGTCAGTACTTAATTGTCCTCCATGAATCTATTATCTAAACTGTAAGTCAGTACTTGATTGTCCTCCACCAATCTATTACCTAAGCTGTAAGTCAGTACTTTATTGTCCTCCATCAAACTATTATCTAAGCTGTAAGTCAGTACTTTATTGTCCTCCCACCAATCTATTATCTAAGCTGTAAGGCAGTACTTTATTGTCCTCCATCAATCTACTATCTAAGCTGTAAGTCAGTACTTTATTGTCATACATTAATCTATTATCTAACCTGTAAGTCAGTACTTTATTGTCATACATCAATCTATTATCTAAACTGTAAGTCAGTACTTTACTGTCCTCCATCAATCTATTATCTAAGCTGTAAGGCAGTACTTTATTGTCCTCCATCAATCTACTATCTAAGCTGTAAGTCAGTACTTTATTGTCATACATCAATCTATTATCTAAACTGAAAGTCAGTACTTTATTGTCATACATCAATCTATTATCTAAACTGTTAGTCAGTACTTTACTGTCCTCCATCAATCTATTACCTAAGCTGTAAGGCAGTACTTTATTGTCCTCCATCAAACTATTATCTAAGCTGTAAGTCAGTACTTTATTGTCCTCCCACCAATCTATTATTTAAGCTGTAAGTCAGTACTTTACTGTCCTCCATCAATCTATTATCTAAGCTGTAAGGCAGTACTTTACTGTCCTCCATCAATCTACTATCTAAGCTGTAAGTCAGTACTTTATTGTCATACATCAATCTATTATCTAAACTGTAAGTCAGTACTTTATTGTCCTCCGTCAATTTATTATCTGAGCTGTAAGTCAGTACTTTATTCAATATTGTCCTCTATCAATCTGTTATCTGAGCTGTAAGTCAGTACTCTATTTGTGTAATGGAGCAATGAAGTATCTGACATGGCCTTTTGTGTGATAGTAAAACACTGCTTAATTCTGAAAAGAACATGCTGTCAATGTTAGTGCTTATAGTGCCTTTTAAGACTTACCCCAATATTCAATTTGGTAGACTCATTTATCAGTTATAGGTGTATTTATTAATTACTAAACTGAAAAGAAGACAGGATATCCAGTCTTGTCTTGACAAAGGCAAAAGCAGTTGCTGCTAGCAGGACTATGGTTAATTGCAGGTTAAGAAGTCATCTTTTTGACTATGTATGGATAAAGGACTAAAGTATTATTTTGGTTGTGGCTTAGAAACTTCTTACCAAGTATAATGGTAAAACTTTCCTCCATACGGATCTGAGCATGCCTCTCATCTTCCTCTGCCTCAGGTAGGTTGCTGGTCATGGCTCGCACCCTTTGCCTTCAAAATAAAATAGTGTATACTTTTAAACTATGCACTTACAGATGTACTAAAGCACTTACCAGGGCTCTGAGTAATCTGAAAAATCCTGTGGTGAATAAATTACCTTTTAGGAGCTGATTAGAATTAAACAGACTACTATATAACAACCTAGTGTTCATAAAAGTTCTTTAATATATATCACAAGTTAGCTTAATTTGTATGAACAAACAGGTAAATGTCCAGACACTAGTTCAGACAATCACATATTTCTAAGAAATCTGGTCTGCATTCTAAGAATATAGTTTTTTCAGGAAAATGTTGATTCTCTTGTCAATGTGCCTGAAGGTAAAAAAACTAAGATATGCTTAGTCTTAAATTTCACCGAAATTAGATACATGCAAATTTCAATGATAATTGTACATTTAGATATAATTCAACACACAGGCATAAAAACATACACTAATTGGCAATAAACAACTGTTCCGTAATTGTGACTGACATTACACTAGAATGATTGTGAAAAGACTGCATGTTAAGTACAAGAGATCAAGGTTTCATATGTGCCACAATAACAATTACACCAAGACCTTGCTAGGGTGTGGGAAATGGATGTATTTAAGGCACTTAAGTCTGAGCAAACAAAGATTAACTGTATTTCTAACTAATGATAACCCCTTCAAAGGAATATTTTGAGATTTCTTATATACACATAATTGTTCTGATCATTTCAATTTAAGGTCAACATGTCTCTGCAGTTTTAAATGACTCAAAATAACTAATGTGCTGGTACAAAGCCATATGGCTTATCAGCACCCTTGATTACACATACTATAATGTTTGTTCTTACCACTGACTGTTTTTCATTTCCTACAGCTCTGTTAAACTGCTAATAAATAAGCAAAGCTCACTCTGTGTGAACATGCAATACCTCTTTAAATTGAAACAATCATATATAAATTACAGATGCCAAGTATATTAAACATCAACTGCCTTAACAAGAAAAAAATGCTACAGATATTTCAAATATTTTCAGTGGTTTTATGACATCCTTTAAAGGTGGAAAAGAATTACTTTTTTTCCTGGACAATTTCATTCAAAAGGATGTTATGCATGTATTTTTTCTAGGTAAACTTACATAATGTCATATTCAACTCTCATGTTAATCTCATCTGACATAATGTTATATACTGATAATATTCCTAGGAATGCTGTAATTATTCTTTGTAGGTATTGTAAACTGTATGACCCTCAAGATCTCTTTAAAGATTTTAAGTGTGGTATTGAAAATATTCTATAAATGCCATACACTTCAGTCAGTTAAAACTAGTTCTCCTTTGAAATGGGTTTTTTTGGTCATTTTTGTCATCGGCAAAGGTAGTTTTGCCCGTGTATGATCACAAAGATTTTGTATGATCTTCTGATTTCTTCACAGATTAAAGTATAGGAAATATTCTGAATATGTCAAACATCTCTACCTGGTAAAAAGATTCGTTCTGAGTACATCTATCTTGTCATTTTGCATGCTTCAAATAATCCTTTGTTGTCTGCATGATAAGGTTTAGAATCCTCCTTTATAAATCTGCCTTAATTCAAGATTTAACCTGAACAGCTTTCTTCCACTACCATAGATGTTTACAGATAAATGTGTTGAATTTTCCCCCCACAGAATACCTACCTTATCTTTAATTTTGACCTTCATGCTTTGAACATCATTGTGAATTACTGAAAGTGACCTTGACATGTAATATGTTGGTGGTTTCATTTGAACTCCAAACATGTAATTAACACAACTTACAGTCTAGTTCAAGTGAATATCATCTACACAGCCACATTTTAAATCCTGTTTCAACAGTTATTTGAATTTCAGTACAGTGGAACATTGCAAGTTAGAAGTCAGTAGGACCGGAAAAAAAAAACAACTTCAAATTACTGAAAGTTCGAGTTTGGAATGAGTTCCAACCCTGTTGTGAGAATAGTGACCTGTGTAAATCACAATCGGGGCAAAACTTAACAATACAATTGGTAAATGAAGATTCTTTTTAAATTTCAGTTTCTTTTAAATTAAACAAACTGCATTCATGTAATAACTATGAATAAAACACGAATACAACACAAACATCTAAAAATTTTCATAGCGCATATGGAAAATACCTATTATACATGGAAACATTTGTTCAAAGTAAATAGCACTAGACACTTACGAAAAATATATACATGTTAAACATTTACAGCGCACATTTAACTGTCACTAGAACTTTAATATTTATTGATGTAATTGTTTATTATTTCTCAGATTGTTTGGCAATGTTTTGTATGAAAATGAATGTTTCTGAAGACCTTGTATTACTTTCTGAAAAAAACAACTAAGTCAAATTGAAATGTACAAAAGAGCAACAGTTTTTGTTACCAGGAGCAGAATTAACTCAATAGGCAACTTTGTTTGGAGCACTTACACATGTGTCATTATTTACTGAAATTTTCAATTTACTTTAATTGTTGCACTGCCAGTTAAACAGTTTTTTAGTCATCCTTGCTGTGAAGATGACGAAAGATGTGAACCCCCCCCCCCCCCCAGACATCACCAGCAATTATGCGAACAATAATTACCAACTTTGGATTACTGACTAAAATTAATAAAGAAACTGTTATGTAGGGACTGATGATTGCTCAGGACTACTGACATTTCAGATTTCAACACTTGGATTTCACCATGTTTATTCAGTTAAATTAATAAGGGAAATAATGACCAAAAAATTACTTGAACTAGTGATTAATTAATTCCAATTATTTAAGTTCAGACTGCTGATGTTCCACTGTATTTTGATTTCCATCATAACTTACTGTTATAAAGGACTAGACTGTGATATTGCAGGTATGTTGATATTTTCTCTAAACACAAAATACCAACTTATCATTGTACAAAAGGAGAAATCTTTTTATCAAAAATGAAATCCAATTAACACAACATCTGAACATTTTCAATAAATCAATGAACTTACCACTGGTCCCCCAGACCAATTAGAAAAACCTGTGCCAACAGATTCATCTGATTAAAGCAACATACTGATACATTCAGTTACAAATAGCAGTTTATTATTGTTTTTGCAGACAGATCTTATCTAGCTTTCATGCAATATGCACAAACTTGAACCATTCTTTGTAGTTTTACAGTCTATTTTCTAATCTTCTAAGTTTTATGATTTCCACCAGGTTCTGTCATATTTTTGTGTGAATCTTTGTCAAGCAGTTTGACTACAATCATGAGTTAAGAGGACATTTTCAGGACTTCATTAAAACTAAGTGATTTCAGAACAGTACAGATATCCATGAGCCCTTAGTCAAAACAGACCTAAATATTCTGTATTTTAAGTTAGAGGCAGGGTTTTTCAGGCGGAATGAAAAAGATTTAATTTTCTGATAAATCTGTTGGCCAGGTTTCCAATCATTACAAAGACCATTTGAAAAGCTTGAATGTCATATCTACAGGCTATATAAATAAAAAAAGGGCAAGCAATGTAGGTCAACCCTTTCTTTCAAGACCCTGTAAACTAGAAATGGTTTTTGATTGAACAAAAACATATGTCTCCCCCCAGACAGTTGCTGCAGGCAGTATTGAATCAGACGATTGTAAAATTTGACATTTAACCTCCAAGTGTGACCTTGACCTTGAGACATCACACCCTCAAAGTGGGTTCTGCATGTCACCTTGATGAGGTGAACATCTGACCCAAGTTTCATAAAAATCCTTCAAGGGCTTTGGAAGATACAGAGTGGACACGATTTTGTGGCATTTGACATTTAACCTCCAAGTGTGATCTTGACCTTGAGACACCACACCCGCAAAGTGGATTCTGCATGTCGCTTTGATGAGTTGAACATCGGACCCAAGTTTCATAAAAACCCTTCAAGGGCTTTGGTAGACACAGAGCGGACACGATTTTGTGACGGACAGACGGACGGACTGACAGACAACCGGGGAAAAACAATATGTCTCCCCCGATGAGGTGAACATCTGACCCAAGTTTCATAAAAATCCTTCAAGGGCTTTTGAAGATACAGAGCGGACACGATTTTGTGGCATTTGACTTTTAACCTCCAAGTGTGATCTTGACCTTGAGACACCACACCCGCAAAGTGGGTTCTGCACGTCACCTTGATGAGGTGAACATCTGACCCAAGTTTCATAAAAATCCTTCAAAGGCTTTTGAAGATACAGAGCGGACACAATTTTGTTGCATTTGACATTTAACCTCCAAGTGTGACCTTGACCTTGAGACACCATACCCGCAAAGTGGGTTCTGCACGTCGTCTTGATGAAGGGAACATCTGACCCAAGTTTCATAAAAATCCTTCAAGGGCTTTGGAAGATACAGAGCGGACACGATTTTGTGACGGACAGACGGACGGACGGACGGACGGACAGACAACCAGGGGAAAAACAATATGTCTCCCCCATTTTTGGGGGGAGACATAACTAGACTAATGAAGTGAACAACCTTGCTGGTTACTAGACTTGACCTAGATATTGTGCCTATAATAAAAAACAATCAAGTCTGGTGATGACCGTGAAATATCTGCTGAAAATGGACAGTCAGAACAGTAAACATGTTCATTTGTGGACCACAGCTTTATAATAACAAGAGATACCTGGCTAGCTAGCAAATATGTCTAAGATGCTGTCCCAATGAATATTGTGGCCAAGTTTAGAGAGGAACTAACAACCCAAGAAAAATTAACACACAAAAATCTTCTGTGGATTCTGTTCAATTCACCCAAAATGTGCCTTATCACATTAAAGACATAAGAAATATTTTTTCGTTGTCAAAAAGATCAGACATATTGTCACTGACCTGTCTCTGTGGTCAAGTGGTTCAATTCCCTGACTTCAGATAATTTATTTTTTGTCATGGGTTCAAGCCGAACTTCCAACTGTTACCATTTATATGGAAATTTGGCAGTTTCTTACAGAAAATGGGAGCCTAGTATGGGTCCTTCTGAGGGTGATGTTTACATAAAACTGCCTGCCTGATAACTTTGACTGTTAGAGAGAATTAAACCCAATTAATCATCTAAAACTACTAAGCACAAAATGGCCTGAATATCCTTACATGTATTTTGGTGTGCCAGAACCTTGTGTATCTTCATGAACTTTCATGACCCATTCTCTATATTCACGTCGTTGTATTTCCTGCTGGTTACTAAGTTCCGACATCCATTTAGTCTCAATCATCTGTGAGTTGTCAAAATGTTGTTGTGCCAGCCGGTTAATCTGATCATCTGTATATCCTGTCCCTGCATTTCTCACAGCTTCCTGCATCTCCTCTTGTTGTCTGACAATGAAAATTAAATATTCAACAGCCCATTGCTATACCGAAGCAACAAAAAGCATAAAGTCTAGTCAACATAAAAGAAGGTCTGAATAAAACCTTGCCAGACAGAAAAAATATCCCCTAGCCTATTACAAGCTCTAATCACATTGTACGATTTCCTGAAGGCACACCAAAGAGTCTTTGATTAATGCTGACAATTCTGTCTGCTTAACGCAATCGGTACATCAAACAGTTGCAAAACATGCCTGTCTCGCAAAGTATTCAATAATTTAACAAGTGCAATATACAACTGAAGTACTGAAGTTATGCAAAGGATGTTTCCTAAAATTCAATAAAAAAATATTCAATATGTAAGTCAGTACAAACTAGGCAGTTTTGCTTTAAGTATGACCTTCACCTCAAACTTAAGAAATTTATTCAGCCTCTTTCTGAGTACTGAGAGTGTTGTGCTAGACCTAAGTCTCTAGATGAATTATGGTGTCAATATTCGAAACTAGAGATGTTTACATCACCCAAACTGAACTGTGACATCACTACCATAATGTTGAGCATAATCACTAAATAAAACTCAAAGAAGCACTGTCTGAGAGCAGTAAACACAAGTTGAAGCAATGACTCTCTCCTTAACTTAGTTAAGTTATTTTAAATTGCACACTAAAAACAAAAGGCTGTTATCTAGTAAATGTGTGGACTTCTTCCCTTGTAGGATTTGTATCTCAAAATCTGGACAGACTGGTTAAAAAACCTTGACCCTTATCCCATTCAGTCAGTTTTATTGAAACTATGTTTCAATGTGGACAGTAAATTTCACATTTCAAAGGAAGTTTCATTGGAAATTTAATTACTGAATACTAGACATGCAGATCATCGTTAACACTGCACAATCAGAGGTTTCCCTCGGGCAGAAATACTTCCCTAGCCTGCACTTTCTAAACGAGTGTTAATTTTACTTATTATAACATTATCTGGAGGCTTCAATGTTCAAAGCTATTAACTGTTGCTTCAAACACTGTCTGCAATTCTGCGTTGCAAAACATAAAATAGTTGCAGGATTTTTATCTTTGTACTGCGCTAAAATGTAAATAATTTATTCCCTTGATTGCATGATGCTAAATAATGTGCTTTACCAATTAAAGTATGCACTATGATTCATACAGTCACCAAAGTATGTCGGACTTCCTTTGTGATTGCCTACATTTTTATCCAATCAGATGGCTGTGTTTGTTCGTTAATTTCATTTTACCTCATTTGTGTTTAAATTTTACCCACTTCCTGATGAAATGACCTAGATAAATATGTAAAGTACATAATCATTGGAAAAGCTTATCAAACAGGACGGAAACCTGATATCAAGGCCAAATTAGGACAAAGTTTATTTTAATCTGCATATCATTTGTATAGATTATCAAGATCTCTTTTAATAAAATAAGTACCATGTTGTTGTTTCATTTTCTCCTGTCCTGGGATATGCTGATACTATGTTATATACATTGGGGGTAGATTTATTAATTCTCATGTATCACTGACAGGCGTCCTCCATTTAACTGAAAACTGACAGTAAAGCAAGCTATGCAGACCATGATCAGACTTAATGGTCTCAATGAAGAAAAAAAGAGAGGAGGGAGGGGGGGAGGGGGTTAGAGAGTAAAGATTTATAAGAATGTCTTCATTCAATGATATATTCTGAAAGCTCAATGACTCAGGGGTTCCAGGTTTAAATCTTTAGCATGTAAAAATGTTTCTTTTGGGAAATATGATTAATGCCTCTCTTATTTCAATCTGCTGAGCTTTGAATACTAGAATATGAAAGTTACTGGTGAGTTCCTTCTAAAAACCTTATTTCGACTTAAGAGAAAGTAATGCAGGATGCTTTATTTGTGTTTTGCAATTTCAGCATTTGATGAAAAAAAAAGCATTAAAAAGAATGTACCAACTCTCTGGCTTCCTTCTAATTTCTTTATTACAGGAATGACAAAGCTGTCTGCACTGAAACTGCTGTAAAGTGCTTTAAAATATAGACTCAAAGACTAAAACAAGAACATCTTTGTCTGGAAGCTTTACGCACTCGACTTTTTTTCTTAAACTAATGCCATTTCTATAACGAGACACACAGCAAATAGGTTTCTTTAAATGTCATTTGAATTCCTGTAATAAGCCGGCATCTAGACTGATATAATCACATTGCCACATACTTTTCTTTTAAATGAAAGACTCTATAATAAGTCTAGTATTTAGTTCTTTTAATGATAGAAAATATGCTTTATCACTCTAACGACCTGAGGCATTTACAGTAGAACCCCTTCAAATGGAACAAGTTTAGGACCAGGCCTTTTGTCTGGTTTGGAGGAATATCCGGTTTGGAGGGATTTTCTGACAGAACCTGATATGAAGTCTGTCTACATTCATTATTTTAAGACAGGGAAACAAGCAAAGTAGAAAATTAAGGCATCTGATATCACAAACTGCAAATCTGCTACTAACCTAAATCTGCCTGTAAAACAAAAACAATAAATGTTTACTTTACTGTTTAATCGTCTTTATTCACAATATTAACTGCTTATTTTCATTCAACGCAGAATTGATCAATACCAACCAATCAACAAACCTGCATCAATGGTGTAAATCATCCAAATAATCACATTCTAATCATCTTTATTGACTAATTGATAATTAAGCCTTTTTTCACACCTTGAAAACTGGTATTTTTATTGGTGAGCCATTAAAGTTGACATCTTTTGAAAAAATATAGTGTGATAACTGCATGCTGACTTGATATTTGGAAATTTTGAAAGGAAAAGTCATGACCAGTTTTTGACGGTAGATTTACATTGAAATTGACTATTTTTTTCCACAGTCATCCAGTATCCTGAATGCAGGGTTATCCAGTTTGAAGAGGTAAATGATACAGAGAAAACACTGGGACCAGCTGATCTGAGGAAGAAATGGTTTGGAAGACGGCTTGTTTAAAGGGGTTCTACTACATAAAAACTCTACAGGAATGGCAATTTAAAAAAACATGGAATTCAATAGATATTAACCATAAGATTATCAATCATATAACAAGTTACAAGGCAAGATTTTTTTCTCTCTGTCAGTAGTAAGTTATTTTGACTGATATGACTTTAAATAAAGCTTATGTAAAGACCAGTCTCTTACAAAAGAAATGCTCCATGCTTCAGCTATGCCACTGATGTAATTTAAAAATACCTCTCATCAAGATGTCTCAAATCCTGGTCTCTCTGCTGGATCAAGTCCTCTATTGTAAGAGCATATGTGTGCTCCAGGTTAAGCAGTGTCTCCAGGGCAGGGGAATGTATTAAGGAATGGTAGACTTCAGAAAACTGCTGTTCTTTGCTCACCTCTTCAGGCTTGGCAAACTCTTTCACTTCCTGTAATAAATCATAAATTTTAGCAATTCATTTAAATGGGATGTTGTAGAGAAGTCCTTTTTAAAACAAGTTCAGTTCTCTTTGCCTTGATACAACACTCCTGCTTCTTGAAGTGCAGCATTATCAAATGATCCTTAATCAACTCCATTGCCTTATTGCCACTGGTGACAAAAACGACCTTCATAATCATCTGGCAATGTGGTTTCAGACAAGATTTTAAGATTTTCCTATAATACTACCATATATAACATGTAACCCCTTAGGTTAGGCCAATAATGACGCACAGACCATCATCTGAACAATCTTGTTAGACGTTCATTAAACAAATCTGAACACTAACTTGTGGATCTCAAAGTCTTGCAGTGTCAGACAAGATGATTTTTAATTTTTTTCTAGTTTCCAAAGCAACCATATTCTGCATGGAATGGAATTGATGAAATACTTTTGAATTTCATGACCTGTCATTTGGTTACTGTCTTTTGACAGATGACTAACTAAGAACAAAGGCTGATCACAGAAGTTCACCGTGAGTACTTTATACTCATGCAAACTGTAAACGGTCACAACCAACAGTCCCAACTAAAATTTCATTCTTTAAGCAAATTTTTCTGGTAAGGTTTGATGAAATAAAAAATCAACAAAGGAAAAATTTAACCAGAACAGTCCCACTTTCTGGCAATACATCAAGAAAATAAAATTGTCTGCTTTACATCCACAATGAAATCAGATAAGCTGTCCTACAGAACACAGCATAAATATGCAAAAATGTCTTTGACATATTGCTACTTACCAAATCAAGTGTCTAGGGGTTTTAATCTTAAGTCTGGCAGTAAAATTATGCAGACCTGCATAAAAAGCCATAAAGAATCTGGAAGGATAATACCATATTTCACATTTAACATTCATTTATCACAGACAATTTTGTATTATAAATGCAACAGTTAAGCTTCTGGTCGAGATGCAAGACTTGCTCGACTTTATTTATAACCCATTAGAAATCAACTTCTGACAGTCCTCAGGGAATAGGAAATCTGACATTGAAGCATGTTCTAGTCTGTGGAATAATGTCCCAGTTGCCTTGCTGACTGCAGTGATATAACCTTTACCATAGATTCATAACTCCCAATGTTTCCATTTATATTATTTATTTCAATCTGGGACAAAATCTTTCTACTAAGGTTCAAACTTGGGACACAGACACAAAAATCTTATTTTTCAAATTTTGAAATCTGCTGGATTCTGAAGGATAAGTCTAGGCACCAGAACAGAAATACTTCATCAGCATATGTATTATTGGTCTTATAAACATTCACCTGAATTTTGCTTTAGTTTCTACCGCAAACCTACAATTTTTTTACATGATATCATACATTTTGATAATTTTGAGGCATTTCATAACAGGACTTTTTAAAAGGCACAACAGAATGAGCTTTTATGACAATACTAATGTAAAATTATTTAAGAGGCTACTGGGACTGTTTTAGCTACTAAACTTTGAAAATAAACAATTTCTAAAAAATGTGCCTTTTAAAGTGTCCCATTATGCAACTACCAAAACCCAAAATGAACCAATAGTTAAAGCGACTGACTCACAAAATTTAACTTAAAAATACTTTTATTTAAAATTAGAGAGAAGTTCATACACTATGAAAAAATATCCGCATAATTTTATGCTTCTAGACATTATGAAAACTGAAGAAAAAAGAATTTGATCTGAACAGGATTCGAAGCCATGCCCTTCAGGTCAGTAAAATAATGAGCAGCACTCTAGACCTCTCAGCCACTGTTGACTGTTCTTTACAAATGTCAAACTTAACAGTATAAAACAAAGTATCTACCCCGTGACTAACAGTGTAAATTTATTTCCAATAAAAAAGTGTGAAAAACTTCATATTATGATGTGTTTCTGTAACAAAAACTGAGACAGTAACTTAGTTAAGATATGTTCTTCACAACTACAACCAGAATGTTTAAATGTATGAATATTTTCTTTTTTATGCACCATCTTATCATCTGTGAGTCACTCGCTTTAAACCCATTTTCTTTACCCCAGCAGTAGAACATTCATTCTATATTAACAACTACTACTTTCCAAGGTATTTTACAACATCTAACAATCCTTGTAAGAATCATTGTAAAAATCAACTTAAATCAACCCCACCCCTACATCAGAAAAAAAATCCAGTGAGGGATTCAAACCCATACCTGCTTAGGCAATCTGGCATAAAAAAACAATAATAATCTACACTACTTAGCCAAATGACTGGTTTCCTGTCAAAGGATGAATTCATATGATCAAAGCAAGAGGACACTCATCCATAACACAATTTTCAACTTGTTTTTCTCTTGATAAAGAAACTAATGCTCTAACCATACACCAGGAAGAAACATTCTAGTTTCAGTTGTCCCCCTGCCAGTACCTGTGTATATGCCTTTTCCCATGCTTCAGCAAGCTTATCCACATCAATCTCCCCTTTCCTCACTTTCTCTATGGCCTCTGTTGCATTCTCATCATTTAGTTTGTCTGTCTCTCTCTCTATAAACAGTCCAAGCTTCTCTGTCAAATCTGTTAATCAATAAAGAAAAAGTCAGTCTTAGTTGAATGTTTGCATTCTGAACAACTTTTCCAGTCATACTTGGAAAGATGCTCTTCATATTTCTCACAACATATGATGTTGAAAAAACAAAAACAAACAAACCTGTCATAAAGCCATTGGAAGAAACAATTTAAGTTTAATATGAAGTGAAATTTAAATGGACCGTGTCACATCATTTTCTGTTTGTTGTATGGCAATCTGATGGATTTTATATTTACACTCTTATTAAATGATTCTAGACTTTCAGTTAGGTGATATTTCATGTATACTTGTATCTTTTTATTTTTTAATTATGACAAAATATTTAGATTTTTACTGAAAAAAAAGTCAGAACTGCCTAAAAATCGCTGTTAAGATTGCAGGTATAAGACACATCCCAATTTCTGAAGTTGAAATTCAAAGGAAAAAAGTGTGTCTTTTAGCCAGCAAATACGGTACATGTATTTACATTAGCAGAGTTGAAAGATGAACTATAAGCATGTATAACTAGTAATTCAATGAACTGTATCTTGTTGATTCACTGAATTTACAGTAAAGGACCATATATAACTACTTAAAAATGACATAATAATACTTCAGTTGCAAAATTCCAACAATTCCAGTTGATGGAACCTGTCAAAGGTAAACAAATTAAGAAATAATAACCATAAATCATAATCTATAAGCTTGTTGACCTTAATACAAATGTTCATGTTTAGTACATCTTGGGACATATACTTTTAGATTCCTGACCTTTTTCAGCTTACTAGTGGAGATCGAAGCTTCATTAATTGTTTACTTCCTTGAAAGTGGATTCATTTATAACTGTATGTCTTGAAATTCAATGAAAATCAATAAGGATGTTAATGTTTGCGAGTCATGCATTAAAATACCAACTGCTAAAAGTCCTAAAAATAAAACCATTTTACATTTGATAGGACAAAATATGTCATACACGTAGAAAACAGGAAAAGACATAAAATCCAAGACCTTATGATAAGGAAATTTCATTCACGAATTTTATTTGAAGAATGTTATTGTCGTCAGCATGACATATTTTAACAATGAAGTAACATTTACATGTTAATTATCATGTGGCCATATCATGATGTAAGAGTTATGTCAGAAATAAATAGAATTTGTGGGCATTTTATTAATCATTCCTGACATGAAATCATGTCACAGAAGTAAAAACTATTCATATAGTTATCTTTCACATTTGAATTTAAAGAAAAAATTGAAACCACATGCACTTGTTTACTTATGCATTGCATCAACGAAGCATCTAGTGCATTACTCAAGTTTCTTTTCTTCTTCTGTATGTATTTTACATGAGTTATGCAACAAACCTGTGTAAAATCTGCACTTGCTGCTCCCTGTATTGCATGAAGTTACCATAAATGTGAAGGTGAAACAACTTTACACATACAAAGTTAATGCTTTTAACTGCAGTTTGAAAGTAGGTAATAACTGTTTACTGATTTCATAGATACCAATTATCTCTAACTAGATTGAAAATTGGCTAGGCCAATAATTGTACAGTATTTACATATGTAGATAATTTCTCTCTAATTCCAGATTTCTGTAATTTACCTCAAGGCAACACCTTAACTTAAGATTTTTATCTTGCTGTCACTATATCTTGTGGCAGATAAAACTAATAAGAATTGCAAGTTCTCACTTGAACACAACATTGCTTAAAAGCCAAATGGTGGTTGAAAGATGTTTCACTGGTCAGAATTTGTTAAGTTGAACCTACTTCCATTGACCAAATATGCTAAAAGTATTTTTTAGGCTGCCAATGAAATGCATTTAGTTTGATTCAAAATTATGAAGCTCTGTAAGTAAAGGTGACTCATAAATAGTTTCACAAACCTAGCACTACAATTCTATGATATTTTTTAGAAAACAGAAATTTTCTCACAACATTTGTTTACAGTCATATTCAACATACTACCGCTTGCAAAACTGATTAGAGTTTCATGTATTCGGAAAGCTATAAAAAGTGATGTTACGATGCTTATTTCAGTAGCTTAAACTGTCACATTACTGATCATCCTATCAAAGCGAGGCAGTTTTCTCAGGTATACCTGTCAATAAAACTGCGTCTTGCAATCTACCCGCAGCCAGAAAAGAATGTGCCTTGGCGGCGCCAAAGATGCTGTGTCGTAATTGTCGTTGCGTTGCTACCGGAAATCTTCACTCAATATTTTTTTTCCTAGCCGCTTCTCCATTTCCTACACAGAATGATATTTTTGACAGGTTAAAGGTGGAGTTTGAAATAAACACATTGGGCGGCGTTTTAATTGATCTTTGACAGGTGTACCAATGACTCTCGTTCTTCACCTAACTGTAAACTCTTATCAGTTTTGCAAGCGGTAGTAGCAGTAAAATTTACAGAGTTAAGTCAACAATTAAAGTCTTATTTTCAGATTAAAATACCATGAAAAAAACAAGTTATACTACTAGCAACAACAATCACATTCTACAGTGAAATGGCTAAATTTTATAACTTGGTCACTATCTTTGATAGAAGACTGCTATAAAAGTGTCTTACAATTTAAATTAGTGGATCAAGTTTTACCATCATTAAAATACTGTCATATGACTGAATTCAATTAAATATTCTATTTATGAAGGAATTTGAATAAGTCTGTATGATGCAGCATTCTGATAAACATGAAAACATGTCAGCCATGTATGTTGTTTGCAGTTGGAATAAATGATTTTTCAAAATTTATTTGTTTTTATCTATCATTTGAGACTAACATAGAAATTTAAACAGCTTCATAAAATGCCATATTAATTAAAAGATTGGAAGCGGTCCTTAGCTAACCAGAAAAGTCATCATTTCCAATCCAAAGCACAGGTGATTTGGACTTACAACCATAGAAAATCACTAGTTCAGAATAAAATTCTAAAGACCCAAATCTAAAAGACAAACAAGAGCCACTGCAAGCAAAGTCCATGTTCAACTTTTTCTTATTTCCAAAGGCAAACACATCAGAGGAAGGACATTGTGGTAAAGGGTTTTCAAAGGCAACATCATTTAGAATTATTATTATCAAATCCATCCATTAATAATAAACTAAGTTATGGCAAATTTTAGCAATATTCAATAACCTGAACTTGAAGGTCAAGGTCAAATAAAGTTCAAGGTCAAGTTCAGTTTAAGAACTTGAAGGCATTGTTCAAAGGGTAGTTCTGTCCAAGTATGGAGACAACACATTGATTAAAAACAAAGATATAGCCAATTTTAGCACCATCAAGGTCATTGAAAGGTCAAGGTCATACTTGAATTATTCAACATGTTGGTTTTGTTCTCTGTGTTGTTTTGGTCCAATATAAATCAAATCCTTCCATTAATAACAAAGTTATGGCAAGTTAAGCAAAGTTCAATAACTTCACCTTCACAGACAAAGTCATTTCAAGGTCCTGGTTATACTTGAATAATTGAACATGTCTTCGAAAAAGTTGAGCTAATGATAAAAATAGTATTGTGAAGTTGATTTCTAAGTCTTTTATGTTTTTCAGTAACCTAGTCAGAAATTCACTAGACATCCCTTGCCAATGGCCTCTTTTTTCTAAGACTAGACATAATCAAAATACTGTTTAGTTCAAGGACTGGCACTTAAAGCCACATGTCAATGCATTAAAGTCAACGTTTCATCAGCTTCTAAGCAATTTCAGTGTTTCAAGCTGGACTAGCCAGTATTGAAATTTAGTTCCTGAATTTTGTGACTTCTCGCATCCTGTACATTCATGAAAAGATCTTAAAATTGAAAAAGTTTTACCTGACAAATTGAACAGGAGACATCACAACAATTCCTTCTTCAGTACTTTCTGAATATATTAAGTAATAGTTAGAACATATTAAGTAAAATCTTATTCATTAAGGAGAGGCGGAGCGAGCGGTAGCGAGCTAGCCTTTCCTTAATCAATAAGATTTTACTTAATATGTTCTAACTGACTTAGAATATAACCTACATTTTCACTGGCCACCTGTCAACTTTCACCCCGCTTTAATATAGATTTTTTTCAATGTTGGGTAATCGTTAGTGTAAACAATTTACATGGATGCACACTATCGGTGATTTGTATTTCTTGTTCCAAGATGATTTCAAGAAAAATTTAACAGTAACAGAGTGCAGATTCTGTTACACAAGAGCCTATCGAGGATTCGAACACATTACAGTTATACAAATGTATTTGCCGGACAATGTTAATAAGGTGATTGTTATAACAGGAGGCAAAACGATTGAACTCGTGATTTAAGATCTTGTGATGTGGCCTTTATACTGAACCCTAAAAATCATAAACATTAGCTCTTAATTTCATTTGCTTTTAGTGGATTAAGGACAATGTTATTGTCGTTATTTTTGACAAAACTGAGAGCATTAAGTTCTTGTTTCACATTACTTTGAATAGGAATAAAATTTATAGCGTACGTTTGTGTCTTTTGGATTAATATTAAAGGAAAGCAAAGTTTATTTTTCAGTGTAGATCCACGTGTCTGTGTATACATAGCCCTGGAATGTGTAGTAGTTTTCCAAATATGGCAACGGTAGTAGGCATAGCTTACAAAAACGCGCGAAAACTGTATTAAGTAAAAATTCTTCATAATTAAGTGCAGTACTTCTTTGGCTACCTTCCAGCTACTTCATTGGCTGAAAATGTAGGTTATATTCTAATAGTTCTTAAATATAAAAAAAACAAACACAAATGACAGAGAAACTGTTAAATATATGGACATAATTTTATTCCTACCAACAGTGACTGATTTTATTTGATTAATTCCTAGCAGTCTACCACTCCAGCCTTGACCTTATCTTGTCATAATGTTCTTCTTCTTGATACATTATGTCCATGCATGCAGAGTTAGAAAGAATTAGAATGATTGGCAACCCAAGCTGCTCAGTCCTCTCAGGAAGTACCTATTAACAGTGATGAAAAATAATTTAAAAACGTTAAAGGATACTAGACAAGTGATATTCATCATTTTGTTCCTTATGGACTTTGTAAGCATTGTGTTCTTTCCTAAGTCACCTTTATTCATTCAGAAAATGAAACAAGAGGGTCATGATGGCCTTTATATCACTCAATTGAATACCACTGCACTAAACATCAAGGCTTAAGTAGGTCAGCAGGTCAAGGTCTTGGTTTGGCAAGTAAAAAATTGAAATGTGCATGTAAAGTTTTAAAAAAGATTTCAGATTTTAAAGGAAATGAGGAAGTAGAGGTAGACTTCAACCTATAATGAAGTTGATATCTGCATGCAAACTGTAAATAACATTAAAATTTCATAAAAGTAGCTAAACAAAACAGAAAGTGGATCAATAGGTCAGGGTCAGGTTTGGCTAAGACCAAAAATGAAATCTGCATGCAAAATTATATGAAGAGTTAAAATATCTACACTGCAGCTACAAAAACAAGGAAGTAGGTCAGGAGGTCAATGTAAATGTCAAGGTTATAAAAAGGTAAATATCAAACATGTGGGCATGAAGGTTCCTTCCAAAACTATTTAGCAATATTTAGTTTTCCTTTATTGAACTATATAAATGGCAGGATTGATACTGACAACAGGGCCATAAAAATCTTAAGTGGGTGAACAGAACATAATGGCACAAACTAAATAAGTAAGCTCTAAGCCTTGTGGTTTCTGAGGAGAAGATTTAACAAGAGGGCCATGATGGCCCTGTATCGCTCACCTGAGTATGACTGCTTTTAACAAAGTTGCTATGGACCTGGTTAATTGACCCCAGTTGACCCATATTCGAATCTGACCTAGAAATTATTGAAACAATCTCTCTGACAAACTAGAAATGGGTTTTTGATTGAACAAAAACATATGTCTCCCCCCAGCCAGTTGCTGCAGGCAATATTGAGTCAGACAATTGTAAAATAAGGGGGATATTTTTGTCAAATGTACATGATGAACAAGAAACTCATACTCTGTCAAGAAAGGATTGAGCAGAAACCTTGTTTCATTTTGTACAAAATGGTTGTATTCATTCAGTCTAGTACCTGTAGCATGTTGGAATCATGTCGATGGCAGTGCTGTTACATAGATACGGGCAAAAAACATGACGCCAGTTACAAGGTGTCTTCTTCAAGCACTCAAGTTTAATCTATTTCCATTGATAAGGAGAAAAGTTACATCATGATAGCTGTAGTATGTTGAAACTACTCCTATGTTGGAATTTGACATTTAACCTCTAAGTGTGACCTTGACCTTGAGACACCACACCCGCAAAGTGGGTTCTGCACGTCGCCTTGATGAGGTGAACATCTGACACAAGTTTCATAAAAATCCTTCAAGGGCTTTGGAAGATACAGAGAGGACACAATTTTGTGACAGACAGACAGACAGACAGACGGACAGACAGATAACCGGGGAAAAACAATATGTCTCCCCTGATGAGGTGAACATCTGACCCAAGTTTCATAAAAATCCGTCAAGGGCTTTTGAAGATACAGAGCAGACACGATTTTGTGGCATTTGACATTTAACCTTCAAGTGTGACCTTGACCTCCAGACACCACACCCGCAAAGTGGGTTCTGGAAGCCACCTTGATGAGGTGAACATCTGACCCAAGTTTCATAAAAATCCTTCAAGGGCTTTTGAAGATACAGAGCGGACACGATTTTGTGGCATTTGACATTTCACCTCCAAGTGTGACCTTGACCTTGAGACACCACACCCACAAAGTGGGTTCTGCACGTCGCCTTGATGAGGTTAACATCTGACCCAAGTTTCATAAAAATCCTTCAAGGGCTTTTGAAGATACAGAGCGGACACGATTTTGTGGCATTTGACATTTAACCGCCAAGAGTGACCTTGACCTTGAGACATCACACCCACAAAGTAGGTTCTGCATGTCGCCTTGATGAGGTGAACATCTGACCCAAGTTTCATAAAAATCCTTCAAGGGCTTTGGAAGATACAGAGCGGACACGATTTTGTGACGGACAGGCAGACAGACAGACGGACGGACAGACAGACAACCGAGGCAAAAACAATATGTCTCCCCCATTTTTGGGGGGAGACGTAATTTTTAGGTTATTTGTACCGAAAAAGTTACTTCTAGAGTATTAACAAGGTTTTTCCATATTTGGGCTCTATGACCTAGTTTTTTTAACCTAGATGTCCCATATTCAAACTTGAGCTAGAAATTATTGAAACAATCTCTCAGACAAATTTCCACTGAAAAAGTAGCCTCTAGAGTGTTATCAAGGTTTTTCGATATTTGGGCTCTGTGACCTAGTTTTTGACCCCAGATAACCCATATCCAAACCTGAGCAACAAATTATCAAAAAAACCTTTCTGACAAATTTCCAGGACATTTGGACTAAAAATATAGCCTCTAGAGTGTTTACAAAGTTTCTCGATATTTGGGCTTTGTGACCTAGTTTGCGACTCCAGAAAACTCATATTCAAAACTGAGCTAGAAACCATAGAATTCAGCTTTCTGACAAATTTCCAGATTATTTGGACTGAAAATGTTACCTCTAAAATGTTAACAAGGTTTTTCCATATTTGGGCTCTGTGACCTAGTTTTTTACCGCAGAGGACCCATATTTGAACTTGACCTAAAATTCCCCAAGGCAACCTTTCTGACAAATTTCCAGATTATTTGAGTTGAAAATGTAACCTCTAGAGTGTTAACAAGATTTTTCTATTTTTGGGCTCCGCGACCTAGTTTTTGAACCCAGATGACCCATATTCGATCTTGAGCTAGAAATCATAAAATCAACCTTTCTGACAAATTTCCAGATTATCTGGACCAAAAATGTTACCTCTAGAGTGTTAACAAGGATTTTCAATATTTTGGCTCTGTGACCTAGTTTTTGACCCCAGATGACCCATATTTGAACTTGACCTAGAAATCATCGAAGCAACCTTTCTGACAAATTTCTAGATTATTTGGACTGAAAATGTAACCTCTAGAGTGTTAATAAGATTGTTCTATTTTTGGGCTCTGCAACCTAGTTTTTGAACCTAGATGACCGATATTTCAACCTGAGCTAGAAATCATAGAAGCAACCTTTCTGACAAATTTCCAGATTATTTGGGCTAAAAATGTTACCTCTAGAGTGTTAACAAGGATTTTCAATATTTGGGCTCTGTGACCTAGTTTTTGACCCCAGATGACCCATATTCAAACTTGACCTAGAAATCATCAAAGCAACCTTTCTGACAAATTTCTAGATTATTTGGACTGAAAATGTAACCTCTAGAGTGTTAACAAGATTTTTCTATTTTTGGGCTCCCCGACCTAGTTTTTGAACCCAGATGACCAATATTTGAACTTGAGCAAGAAATCGTAGAAGCAACCTTTCTGACAATTTTTCCGATTATTTGGGCTAAAAATGTTACCTCATGAATGTTAACAAACATTTTCAATATTTGGGCTCTGTGACCTAGTTTTTGACCCCAGATGATCCATATTCAAACTTGACCTAGAAATCGTCAAAGCAACCTTTCTGACAAATTTCCAGATTATTTGGACTGAAAATGTTACCTCTAGAGTGTTAACAAGATATTTTCATTTTTGGGCTCCGCGACCTAGTTTTTGAACCCTGATGACCCATATTCGAACTTGAGCTAGAAATCATAGAAGCAACCTTTCTGACAAATTTCCAGATTATTTGGACCAAAAATGTTACCTCTAGAGTGTTAACAAGGATTTTCAATATTTTGGCTCTGTGACCTAGTTTTTGACCCCAGATGACCCATATTTGAACTTGACCTAGAAATCATCGAAGCAACCTTTCTGACAAATTTCTAGATTATTTGGACTGAAAATGTTACCTCTAGAGTGTTAACAAGATATTTTCATTTTTGGGCTCAGCGACCTAGTTTTTGAACCCAGATGACCCATATTCGAACTTGAGCTAGAAATCATAGAAGCAACCTTTCTGACAAATTTCCAGATTATTTGGACCAAAAATGTTACCTCTAGAGTGTTAACAAGGATTTTCAATATTTTGGCTCTGTGACCTAGTTTTTGACCCCAGATGACCCATATTTGAACTTGACCTAGAAATCATTGAAGCAACCTTTCTGACAAATTTCTAGATTATTTGGACTGAAAATGTAACCTCTAGAGTGTTAACAAGATTTTTCTATTTTTGGGCTCCGCGACCTAGTTTTTGAACCCAGATGACCCATATTCGAACTTGAGCTAGAAATCATTGATAGAACCTCTCTGACAAATTTCCAAGATATTTGGACTGAAAAAGTAGCCTCTAGAGTGTTAACAAGGTTTTTCTATATTTGGGCTCTGTGACCTAGTTTTCCAACCATGATAACCCATGTTCGAACTCGTCCGAGATATTAATGAGACAAACATCCTGATCAAGTTTCATGACAATTGAGGCAAAAATGTGACCACTAGAGTGTTAACAAACTAATTGTGGACGGACGGACGGACGGACGGACGGACTGACGGACGGACGGACGGACGACGGACAAAAGGTGATCAGAAAAGCTCACTCTGTCACTATGTGACAGGTGAGCTAAAAAGCTATTTTCGTGTGTACATTGTAAGTCTATGTAAAATCAAGCAACGCCTTGTGTGTGGCCAAATTTGATCATAGGGATAAATCTGAATAATTTTAGTTAAGGTACACTAGACAATTTCTATACTCCTGGCCAGGAAGTTTTAAGTTTTCTTTTACTGTGAAATCATTTAAATTCGCTGGGATGAAATTTCGCGCAAACGGCCAAAAAAGTACGTTCGCGCGGTCCTAAATTCGCGCATTTTCAATTTCAGATTCAATTTTTTTTATCAGCATAAAAGCAGACGACAGCTGCATGACGCTGAATGTAAACGTGTCAATTACCGCGGCCCGCTTTCGAATATACAAACTGACAGGTCCAACTGTTAATTGACGTTAAATGACACAGATTAAGTGTGCACAGATTAAAAGATCGATACCGACAGGTCTTTTGTAACCGGTCCCTAATCAATTACGCTAAAACAAAACATTGCCGCTTGCGAAAATTACCTTTACTCGTTCGTGTCCTATTTATGTGTTGTTACTTCTATTCGCTTTTATTCTTACATTCTCAAAGAATAAAATAAGTTTCAATAGCAAAAATAAGTTTGTTTCTCATTGAAAAGTTAATCAATCTAAGGAAATACAAATGAAACATACTTAAAAAGAAAACATAATAAGTTTCATTTTAATTTTGCTAGATATTTAGAATTTGCTAAAACATCCGATTATTCAAGTTATATTGGCTAAAAACAACAACTAATGGTCAAAAGTGAGTGGAAAAATATATGCAGGTATTTCGGATAGGATCAAGATTCGGATAACGTAAGTGTTTTATTAGTTTAATAAAAGCGCGGTCTTAAATTCGCGCATTGTTCCTAGCGCGAAATACGCGAAAATTCGTCCTACGCGAACAAAAATGATTTCACAGTATATGGCTATGTAAAAGCAATGACTCATGGGGCTGGGCAAATAGTGACCCAAAGGACATAATTAAACCACTCTTCATAGAGGTATACTAGGCAATACTGCATACTAAATATCTAGACTTCAGTTCCTGCAGCTTCAGAGAAGATTTTTCCTCTATATGTCTATGTTAATAAAAACATCTATCTCCAAGAGTGAAGCAAAAAAATTTTCCATATGGTATAGTCTGAACAACATGAGTAGAGATCTATTTGACAATGCTTTGTGGTATCATAAAACAAGAATTCTAAAGATTTTCGTACATATTTCTAAGTAAAACATGTGACCTCTTGGATGGGGCCAACAGTGACCCAGGGAATATAATTAGAAAAAAAAACTTAGTAGAGAACTAGACAATGCTACACGTGATTTAGACAAAAAGATTTTAAAGTTTTCACTTTGAACATCTATTTTTTGCCCTTCTGACCTAATGGACAGAAAGGATTTTGAACACCTTTGAAACAAGGCGACCATTCCTGTAATATTTTTTTCAAATTCAATCATCCTATGCAAAAGGAGATGTCTTTTAAAGAAAATGTTGACAACAGATGGATGGAGGCCAGACACAAGGCGATTACAATAGCTCACTTTGAGCACATTGTGCTAAGGTGAGCTAACAATATGCAGAACGATTTATTTTCACAGATCCCTGTACCCTGCAACCTTTCACAGCCTTATTCTTGTACAATAACAGTCTATACTTCTGACCTGTCCTTGACAAAATAATTGTGTTTATTACAGAGAAGCTATGTTTGGTTTCCAGATGATGCATCTAATTAAAAGTTCAAAGCTATAATAATCATAACTGCTCTGTATCATTATTTTTAATGCAAAGTAATAAACTTAGCCCCTGAATTTTTCCCTTATTACATTTTCCATCATCTGCCACAAGTGAAAACAAATAATATATTTGACGACAACCTCATTTATAAAGAAGTAGGAAAATATGGCCGAATTTGTTGAATGTAAAATGAGTTAAAAAATCTCAAAAACATTATTTAATGCCGGGTAACTTTTTTTGTCTTCAGCAGAAGAAATGCGAAGAGTCACTTATTTGATCAGCAACTTAGTGCTTTTTGGTAAACTCACCCAAAAACCTTTTTTGAGATCAAGAAATAGCAAGCAGCTACATCATATCAAGGCATTAATTGTGATTGCTTCAGACAGATACTTTAGTGGCTATTTAAAAATTTACTTCGACTAATGCACATTAGTCTAGACTGATGAATTATATTAGCCCAAAAGGCCCAGAGGAAGAAAACTGTGTGTCAAGGAACACGTGTTTTGGGAATCAAACAAAGAATATTAAGGTTAAAAGATGTGAACTTTCCTGGCAGACAAATTTTTTTTCACCAAAAAAGAATTATTTGCATCTACGTAAAGTCAATACTTGAGTTCTAGCCAATAACTGCAGACACATTTAGCAAATACAACATCATCAGAGAGGTTCTATTATAAGATAGTGCTTTATATTTTGATATTTTACCATCTACAATACAAGGGTAAGTTATTAGGTATAGTATTCACTTCAAACACAAAACAAGTAAGTTCACTAGCACAGAAGGTAAGAACAAGAGCCACCGCAAGCGGGGGCCACGCTCTACTTTTTCCTATTTCCAAAGGCAAACACATCAGAGGAAGCACATTGTGGTGAAGGGATTTCAAATGAAACATCATTTGAAAATATAATTATCAATGTTCATCCATACCAATTTTTGCAAAATTCAATCATTTGATCTTGCTTGTCAAGGTCATTTAAAGGTCAAGATCATACTTGAAAGAATCAAAATGTCGGATTTGTCATCAGTATAGTTCGGGGCTCCCAAAAACGAAAATTTGTCGGTTTTGACCGAATTTTATCTCTCTGGACCGATTTCGATGTCCAAAAGTCCTTAAAAAATCGGTCCAGATAATTTCAAAAAAAAAAAAAAAATCGGTATAACTTTTCATAAAACAGTCAAAATCTCATACAAAAACCTCAATTGATCGCTAATCCGGTACTTCACACCTATCATAAAACCATAAAACTGTCACTGTTGCCGGCGGCAATTATTGCCGATTAACTTGTAAACAAGTTAAAGTGTGCTTGATTTGCAGCTGGCCAATCGATTAAAGTTGACCGGCTCAAACTTTCATCGAAATCAAACTCCCCGCAGCGGTTACATCCCCTGAGCAGTACAGAAAACTGTGACATAACCGGTGCAAGGAGTTTTTGCATCGAAATAGGCGATAACAGTTGTCTGCTAAATTTCATTAAAGTCTAATAGTAATTGTAGTGGCTAGCTGCAGCACAAAGCACACTTAAAAATATCAGTGACTAGTTTGAAGTTGTAAAATTATCTCTAATTCTACTTTTGCTTTGAAACACACATATTTTCGCGACGTCAACACTATCATAACTTAGTCTCAATATTTCGACTGCAAGACCGACCGATTTACAAACTGATATTACATAGATGTCGGCCTTTACGTCGCGAAGGGCGACCATCGTCTATATAATAAAGAGCCCTGGCGCACAATTTGTTGGGCTATATCATAACTCAAATTGTTCTTTCCCCTTAAATCGTTTCTATTTTTTTTTGTTGGTTCTTGGTCTCGGCGGGGGGCTGGGGGGGGGTTGCGGCGGTCGAGGTCTCGGACCGATTGAGATTTCAAAATTATAGGAGCCCTGGTATAGTTTTGTCAAAGTATGAATCAAATCCATAAAAAAATGACTAAGTTATGACAATTTAAGCAAAATTCAATCATCTGACCTTAACGGTCAAGGTCATCTTTAGGTCACGGTCACATCTGAGTTATTCAACATGTCGGTTTTGTCATAAGTATTGTTTTGTCCAAGTATGAAACAAATACAACGACAAATAACAAAGTTATGGTGAATTTTAGCAAAATTCAATAATTTCACCTTGACTGTCAAAGTCATATTAAGGTTAAGGTCACACATGAAAGAATCATAATGTTGGATTTGTCATAAGTGTTGTTTTATCCAATAATGAATCAAATCCATAAAAAAATAACAAAGTTATGGCCAATTTGAGCAAAATTCAATAATCTGACCTTGATGGTCATGGTGATTTTAGGGTTAAGGTCACACTTGAATAATTTATCATGTCACCTTTGTCATAAGTGTTGTTTTGTCCAAGTATAAATCAAATCCAACCATAAACTACAAAGTTATGGCCAATTTTAACAAATTTCAATAATTTGACGTTGTCTGTCAAGGTCATTTAAAGGTCAAGGTCATACTTGAAAGGATCAAAATGTCAGATGTGTCGTAAGTGTTGTTTTGTCAAAGTATGAATCAAATCAATAAATAAATGAGACAGTTATGACAACTTAAGCAAAATTCAATTATCTGACCTTGATGATCAAGGTCATTTTTAGAAAATGGTCACACCTGAGTTATTCAATATGTCGGTTTTGTCATAATTGTTGTTTTGTCCAAGTATGAATCAAATCCAACCATAAACAATAAAGTTATGACAATTTAAGCAAAATTCATTAATTTTACCTTCATGCTCATGGTCTTTTTCAGGTAAAAGGTCTCACTTGAAAAATTTAAAATGTCGGCTTTGTCATAAGTGTTGTTTTGTCCAAATTTGATTCAAATCTAACCAAAAATAACAAAGTTATGGCCAGTTTTAGCAAAATTCAATAATTTGACCTTGACTGTCAAGGTCATTGAAAGGTCAAAGTCAAACTTGAAATAATCATAAGTTGCACTTATCATAAGTGTTGTTTTTTCCATGTATGAATCAAATCCATAAAAAAATGAGAAAGTTATGACAATTTAAGCAAAATTCAATCATCTGACCTTCATGGTCAAGGTCATTTTTCAGTCATGGTCATATTCGAGTTATTCAACATGTCGGTTTTGTCATTAGTGTTATTTGTTCCAGGTATATATCAAATCTAACCATAAATAACAAAGTTATGGCCAATTTTAGCAAATTTCAATAATTTGACCTTGCCTATGAAGGTCATTTTAAGGTCAAAGTCATACCTGAAAGAATCATAATGTCTGATTTGTCATAAGTGTTGTTTTGTCCAAGTATGAATCAAATCCAAAATAAATAACAAAGTTATGGCCAATTTTAGCAAAATTTAATAATTTGACCTTGAAGGTGAAGGTCATTTATGAGTCAAGGTCAAGTTTAGACTGGTCTACTTGAAGGTCTTGTCCAAAAGGTTGTTGAGTCCAAGTAAGAAGACAATCCACCTATTAATAATAAAGTTATTGCCAATTTTAGCAAAATTCAATATTTTGACCTTGAAGATGAACGTCATTTATGAGTCAAGTTTAGTCTTGTCTTCTTGAAGGTCCTGTCCAAAGGGTTATTGTGTCCAAGTATGAAGACAATCCATTAACTAATAAAAAATATGATCAATGTTAAAGTTTTCTGACGGGAACGGCAACAGCAACGGCAACGACACCATGACTATGACAATAACTCAATTTTTTCTTGGAAAAAAGTCGAGCTAAAAATGGTCTCAGGCAGAGAGTATTAACAATGTTTTGACTAAAAAAGATACGAAAAGCACTAGTGAACAGCAAGATGACTATTTATTTCATGATCTTTTCCAGAACTTTAAAACTGGTATGCTTGTAAAATGGCCGGAAATAAAATAACGACTCACTTTACCAAATAACAGACAAAACTTCATACTAAATGCATTTGTACTGCAATTTTCAATGTCCTTAGCTCTTTGGAAACTTAGAAAATATTTTTGCCACAAGACAGGAAGACCAGTTGATAGACAAACACTCTTGGCATCAATTTCCAATTTGACGCATGCCCCCTGAAAAGTTAGTTATTCTAGGTTGTATGTGATAGTACAAGACACAAAAAGCATCCCATTTGAGAGACACTCCTGGTCCATAAACACATGGGACAATGGTTTAATGTCTCATCTGAAAGACAATTAGTAGCTTCAGTGGAGGTTTATTCTTGCCACCCTTGGTTTCAAGGCCTGTGTGTTACCAAAGAACCACTGATCTGCCCCTGACTAACATTGTTAATCAAATGCACTTCTTTATTAAAGCTATCACCGGCATGTATAAGTTGGCTGAACCCCTTAAGCAGTACATACCTTTTTCAATATAGCAAGGTAGGTTGTGTTCAAAGATAAGTCGACCAGTTAGATCCTCAGCAGGCTGGCTCACTGGGATGACCACTGGTACCCGCAACAAACTTTCTGTGTCTTTACTTGTAAATGTGTACACAAACTCCTTCTCAACTGACAGTGGCATGATGGGATAGGAACCAGTGCTATGACGTCTAGCTGCTAATGTTTTTCTGGAACTGGAACGGTTCTTCCTAAAAATAGAAAACAAAGGACTATTTCCATTGTATATCAATATGTCTATATATTTATTAATTTTCTGTAATTATCTTTTAAACTGTTTAAAATTACTCTGCCTGAAGGAAGGGCAAATTAAAAAAAAACAGATCTTGCAAATGGGATATGGTCCAAACAGTAAGGTTTATGAAAACAGAGAAATATGGTAAATGATACAGGTTTTAGCAGTCCACATATTTTCGTTTTTTATATCCAGTCTAGAAAATATAAACTGTCCTCTTGTTTCTATAGCACATATTTATTTTACTAACAAAATTTGTTGCAACCTCTTCTGCAACTTACAACACAACATATTAGAAATAATCTTAAAAATATGGTTGTGGGAAAAATACATTGTCTGTGTAAAAATGGTAAGGCAATCAATAGATTGATTTCAAACGTTTATAAACAAGATTAGTTTACTAGTAGTGACTGTCATGTTCACATTACATTGTCTGCAAAATTATTTTGAAAAATAATTATTGCAGCAATTAATAGACAGGACAAGTTGGCAGATACTTTCTTCTATTTTTTTAGCTTCCTGTCAAAAGCACTGTCCTCTCAAAAGCACTGTTCTGTCAAAAGCACTGTCCTGTCAAAAGCACTGTTCTGTCAAAAGCACTGTTTTGAATGCTTTCAGCTCATTTACTTTTCAGGTAATAACTTTCAGTGAGGCATCAACAAACTCACTGAGGTAAACAAGGCACTCACCATGAAAGTCTGGTCCCAGGAGCAATCAGGTTCATTTATAAAGAAAAGTTCTTTTATACCTGTAGGCAGACACCCAAGTTTTCCAAACAGTAACTTCTTAGTGGACCAGTTCTATTGTTATCTTTTATTCTGAACATTAGACTTATAGAATGAACGTAAGTTCTGAACATCTATGGTCACATATAAACAAGATAATTAATTATGCATGCTTTTCTGAGACACACACTGAGAGTAAAACTGTCATGATTTGTCTTGTCAAGAAACAGTAGATACTGGTTTAGGGTTACAAAGAACATGAAAATCAAGATAATTTGGAAGAAATTTCTGACCATTGTTAAAGTTATATCTAACTAAATAAGGAAATATCCACCCACTGGCAGTGTCTGCAAACTAGTTCAGTATGTCCACATTATAAACTGAGTAATACCACCCACTGGTTAAATATGTCCAAATTATAAACTGAGTACAAACATCTTCATTCCTATTTCATCGTCTCATGGAATCTTGAGATCATTTCAGCTGAGCATTTAGACACTCAAGTCTCTGTGGATGAGATGGTCTTGCCAAAAAAAATAATACAAAAGCTATTCTATTCATTCTGCAAAGTCTCATATGAACTCCTTCATAACTACATCATAATTCATAGACCTGGCAATTAAATTTTCAATTTGATAAAAAATACATCTGGGACTTAACTACACCCAAACTTTTTATTTTAAGACAAAATATCATGAAAAAAGCAGTTCAGTCATTAAATGTTCAGAACTCTAATGGATGGTTGTTGGTTTACAATAATGCAGATTATTATATGAATGTAAGCCAATATTTTAATATCAGGTATTTAATATTTAACATATCCTACTTATTTCTACAGAGTATTTCATACAGCATTATTGCATGAGCAATAACTGATTAGTAAAAATGAATAGAAGAACATTTATAAATATGATTTAGAACTTGTTGGCTATGAAAACTCATTACAGCAACTTCTTAGTATTAATCAAGACAGAAACAAAAGTTGTCTTTTGGAAAGATACATGAAGCACAAACTTCAGTCATCCAAACCATTGAAGTGATGAAAATAATTCTAACTCTGCGCTACAAGAATTCAGTTCCATCTGCACAGTGTAACTAAGACAATCAATTGCCTTAACTGAAGAACTTTTACTGACAGTGACAGTTGTGCAACTTAACTGAAAGATTTTTCAAAAGTTTTTCACTGAGGAGTATCTTGTGTCTTTATGAAGTATTTACTATTGATAATATCTGTCCTGTTACTGAAATGCTAGTCCTGCAGTCTAACATTCCAGTCAAGCCTGTCTATGTCTTGAACTCAGCCTTACTCAGGTAATCCAAATCTAGTTCATAATTGTTGTGCAATTTTAATACTTCTTAAGCTTCTAATTTAATTAGTTAGTATTCATACTAGCTCTTCTCACTATACAACTTACTCATACTTTCATGGAACAAATCAAGGGTTTATTTGATACATATGGTCAGTATACTTTTCAAGATCTAATGCAGTGTTTAACAACTTTGTGTGACAAAATAGTTACAAAGGAAGCATAATTACCACAATTTTCTATTTCAATAGAAACATCATTGTTTACAAAATCACTTTCAAATTACATTTTAAAAAATCCTGATATTTACAAAAAATATTTGAAAGATGTCAACCCTATGGTTATATTCAACTTGCTATTATTACCAAGTAAGCGCTGCAGTAAATAATCTTTTAAAGGAGGAGTGGCGGTCGAGGGATTAGAGCATAAGACTCCCTATCTGGAGGTTGCTGGTACAGGGCAAGTACTGGTATAAAACCAGGGAGTAGTTGCAAGAACTTGCCTGCCTAGTACAGTGAGTATTGACTGTTGGCAGTAATAAGTTGAACCTGAACTTTTAAAAATGTTAACAAAGTGTAAACAACTGCCACTTTAAAAATCAAGTTTGTCAGCATTTTTTGCACCCAACATGTTTGACCGGCATTCAAGTTACCAAAATAACAGAGTCTACTGAGACTCTAGTCTCGAGCTTGAAAAGATCTAATGGTATATTAAGACTCTGGGTACTGCCTACTGGCATTCCGTGGTCAATACCAATAATGAAAGATGCTAAAAACTTGCAGACCACTTTAAGGTGAAATTCCAAACATACAGCAGTAAGTGATGATTTGCATCAATACTTAGATAACAAATGCTGAGGAAAACAAATCGATAGCAAAACATTTACTGTCACGACTCAGTGTCTGTCTACACTTGTTCTAGACGAAGATCTTTCACTTTAAGGACGCTCGCATAATGGCGCACTTATCGACAGATATATAAGAAGTCAGTCACTGCTCAGCGTTTTGCTGTTGACTTACTCAAGATATATTACCAAACAAAACGGATCAATCTACCGCAAGTAAAAATGAGATTTAATTGTCAGTGGGCGAAACATCTTATGGAGGCTGACATCTTGAATGTTGAATTCTGGTTAATGACGTCAAAATCTAGGTCGGTGTCGGGGTGAAAAGTCGGTCAATGATGGATGAAAACACGCTGTCTGAAACAGCGGGTAGGGTGTCTTAGTTCTTCTTTTTTGTATTAAAAGTTATAGAAATTTTTAACTGGTCGATGTAAATAGATATTTGGAATAAATTGTACTTATTTAACAACGGAACAAATATTTGACCCGGCAAAATGTGCATAAACATGCCTGGGACGTTTCTCGTCTGTTTTGCTTTGTTCCAAAAATAGGTCGTCTGAACGTTGTATCTGGAAAGTATTTTTTTTTTCATGAATGTGAAAAGGAAAGGAATTATTTTTGTGAGGAATGTATAGTCAGTCATTCCTACAGGATGTTAGGTATTTGCTTTTGAACTGTATGATTTATGTACATTATTTTTTTACATGTGAGTTTTGTTGATATTTTGTTGAGGTCATATTTAGTGAAATAGGTCAATTTTGAGTCATCTTTAAGAGAGATTTGACATAGACTGTACTTATCACTATGGTAATCGAATTTTATTTGGGTGATGTTTGGTCAGGTTTCGTTTCATGGACATTTTTTTGTTTGTTAGTAACTGGCTCATATGAGTAATTTTACTTTTAAATCTTAATAAAAATAAAAAAGATACACCCAGCATCTTGCAACAAAGTGAGATATAGAAAGAAGACCAGAAATTATTGCCAGAGTAATTTTCCAGGTGTAATACACTTTGAATTAGGTATCATTAGCAGGGTAAGTTAAAGATGAAAGGAGCACAGATTGAAGGTATGAATGTTAATGGAATGAAGTTTTTAAAGATTTTTTTCTAATGAACTCATATATGTTATTATTTGTGTTACTCTGTATGTTTGAAATTCATTTCCTCTTGTTATCTAATATACATCCTTAGTATCATAGCCTGAAAAAAAGTCTAAGGGAAATTTATTTCCAATATCACATGCCATCTTTTGTACAAAACATACTTCCTGCTAAGTCTGTTACTGTTGAGTGGAAAAGCTTGTGATTTACAGTAGATTGTCACTGAAACCAACAACTCAGTATTTTGTCACTTACAGTTACATTTTTGTACATTTTTTCACAGATTTTACAGTATTTATTATTTACTGTATGTGCCTAGGCATCATGTCAAGTATATTTGATTTGTAAAATAGTGTGTGAAAAAATTATTGTTTTAATTCTGGCTATTAATAGCTTTGACAAGGTTTTTTGAAACAAAGGAATGAAGTGTTTTTATAAAGAAAATAGTCTGTGATTACAAATATTGGTCTAATCAACACAATTATTTTGCAGATCATTCTAAATTGTTTACTGCTAGTCATAATCAGAATTGATTGCTAAGCAGTATCATGTAGATGTAGATACATTATTCTAATGATACCATGCATAATCTGGAAAATGACATCATGACATGTATGATTACTGCTAAATCTTTTGAACAAACAATTTTCCTGTTTCATAATGGTATGAAATCTAGTGTCATTTTCAATAAATTTTTCACATGCCGTGAAATAAGGATTGCCAGTTAGAAGTCCAGACAGTTGAAAAAAAAAATAAACAAAAAGGTAAAAGAGTAGGTTAAATCATATTTATAAATAATTTACTATTTTTAATTTAGGGAAGGTTCTCAAATATACATGTATCTGTTTGTTGTATCTTTTGTTCAGTTATGCCCACAGCAGTTTTCAAGAAAAAAAAGCACTGTATTTAAGTGAAATAAATTGCCTTTATGAAGGCACACCCATTTATTTCTTATAAGAAAAATGCTGTAACAGCTAGACAAAATGACCCATTTATAAGGGATTCATACAATTCCCAGTTATCAATGTAGAAAGTTTTAGTTATTATGTTATTAGCCTACATGAAAAGTAGAAATTATGAAGAAATCATGTAAGAGGTTAGCCAGACAGAGATTTTATGATATTGTCCTTGTAAAATTTAGAATCAAAATACATTTGTATATGTAAGTAAGAATTATGTATTTTGTTAGATGACGTCACACAAGCTTTATGTAGTTAATAATTTCGTAAAATAGTGTTTAACTGTATGTCATCATTATGATTGCAGCACTTATACAATTATTTAAATATGAACTGGGCACTTTTACATGCCTGAATTCACATCTTTTTTTTAGTTGAAATAAGATTACATTAATACGGAAGTGCTGTACAAAAACTGAAAAAGATAAAGCGAAGAAACCAAAATGTTCGAAAATTTATGCAGCAGTGTACAAATGCATGTCTGCATGTGGTACAATTTTCGTGCCCTTGAACATTACATCAATATTCTTGGAATGCACGCCTCAAAGTATGTTATTTAAGTGTGCAGTTTTATGCAGTCAAGTATATGAGTCATTTTTGATGGACGAAAGTACATTTTGTTGTTACAGTTTGGGAATAACCTGCTTTCTATTATTTCAAAACAGTAAGATTAATTGGTGTCATAAGGTCTTTGGACTCCAAGTGCTTTATTGTATTATGACTGATGAGTAGATGATTATTTCATAATTGAGGATTATTGTGTCTGAGGGTTTCATTTTTAAAAAATGTTAAGTGAAAGAGATTGTTGTATTAAGTAGAACAGAATACATTTTCTTTCTTGTGATTATTTTCTTAAAAATGACTTTTCACTCATGTGCGCATGCGCAGACGCATGCACATGCAAATCGTTGCATTACCAGTGTGAATCTTACGACTTAAAAATACATCTTTGGACCAATTTTAAATAGTAGTAATTCAGAGATGGACTTAGTAATAAGAGGTAAGTGCTTATATTTTGTACCTACAAGACGCACTATTGCATCATCAAGGTAAAGATGGCTGCCCGCTGATACATTAAACATCTGCATTTCCTGGGTGCAACACGCAAGCAATTTCTGAGTTTTTATGCCTGTGCAGTTTTTGTGATAGTTTGCAAATTGTTTGTATAAATAACAGTTTTTCACTGTGATTTGAATGAAATAATGAAGAATTCTTTAAAATGCTGTTAGATTTGATGGCCAAGTTTTGTAAAAATTTAATTAGAAATAAAATGGTTCTAATTTTTGGGTGGTTTCTTAAAAGTAAGATAAGGTGATTTATTTAATTTTAAATAGTTGCAAACTGAAACAGGGTTCTTCACAATATTAAAATGAAAATACAGTGTATCATTTCAGTGATGACTATTTGAAATAATTAATAGATTAAAAAAAAAAATATTAGTTGAAATTACAGTTCAGTGTAATTTCTAGTTGGGTAGATGCATTTTATTTTCATAAAAAATGAAAGAATCTCTAAGCATATTAGTTGATGACAATTATACTGTCAATGAAATACCAAAATACAGTTATGAAATAAAAGAAAATTTTGGTCCTCTTCATTAATTTTTCTTCTTTGTTCTTTGCTTAAAAAGAGACGATAGCATTGGTCAGTAATATATAATTGTGATGAATGTTGTAATGAGAATAGTAATTAAGGAAGAAGATAATACAATATAACTAAAACAGGAAATGACCAAACAATAGATTGCATATAGTCTCAATAGTTGAAGAAAATGTTGATATAACCAGTGCCTTGTATGCTTTCTGAAATTTACATAGTAAGACAAACTGTTCTCTGGGTTTTAAGTCTGATGATACTATGTTTTAATATACAAGATACAAGAACAGCAACACAGCGTTCAACAAAATTCTATTTTCATGGTAAATTAGAGAAAAGAGAAAAGGAAATTCATTTGACAATGTGCAAATTTTAGTTTTTGATGGAGCTGACGATTCCATTATTTCATCCACTGATGCAGATATAGAGTATATTACTATAGGTGTACAAAAAAATGAAACCAGTTTAGGGAAATGCTGTGAGTGCCCAGTGACAAAATTGAGAGCAAGAGAGAACAATTGAATTATTATTCAGTCTTAACTGGTAAGTTTTATAAAAAAAATGAAAGTATATGTTAAATTGGCCATACAGTAGAAGCAAGAAAACAATGTCTCCCTAAATCAGGGGAGAGTCGACACTGTTGTTATGTTATCAAAGGTAGCCATTGGCAATGCTGAAAAAGGTTGAAATTCCTAAGAATTTCAGGGTTTGATATCAATAAAATACTAAACAAAAAACCAATTTACTTCATTGAAATGTATGATGGATGGTACAAGAGATACCTTTTGGTACTATCAGAACTCTTGTCATGTCAGATATAAATATTATTATATAGACATAAATTGAATATTGCTGTTAAATGCTTCTTTTAACAAGTTTTCACTGTTTCTACAAAATGTAATTTGGTTAGAAAATAAAAGAAAAATCATTTAAATTATTTAATATAATTAATTAATACTCATGCAATTCAGGAATTAAAAAAATGAATCATAAAAAATGCTGTGTGGATTTTATACATTCCTTGTTTAATTTAAAAGTCTAGCTGTAATTGTGTTCTTGATCATAAAAACAATAGTTGAGAATTAATTTAGTTATTTTTCTTGTTTCAGAAAAAAAGAAGATGAAAGATTTCTAAATAATGAAAAAAGAGATCATTCTACTTTCATGCTGATCTTTTTGCAAGAATTAAGTGAGCTAAGAAAGGCACTAAATTATTTGTTAAATATATAAAGTTTACTCTTAAATAGATCTCACACTGAGATTATTGTAAAAGTGCTATAAAGAAATGGTAAGAAATTTAAGAGAATTCAAATAAATGAATTTTCTTTGTTTCAGCGCAAACACAGTTGCTATTTCTAAAGTAGAGATTAATAAAACTGTTCATATTTCATTTTAAGTAAAAAAATATCTTTTCCAAAAAGTTTGAAAAAATATTTAAGAGATACACATTTTTTTTCAAGAGAGAAATTGAGAACAGAGGGCGTGGGTTGATGCACTTTGATCATGCTACAAGAAAATATTTGTCATGGCACAACAGTTATGCTCTGCAATGAAGTCTTTAATGCCACTAAGGGTAATACATAGAAACTAAAAGGCCATAACCTAAATTAAGCAATTTGAGAAAGTAGTTTTGGCATATTCATATCCAAAAAGCTTTTGCTCCTCTGGTCAATTCTTTTGGAACAGTTACATGCCCCTGGATCCTGCTGATATTTTCAGCTTCTTTCCAAAATGCATCTGTCACTTCTGTCTAAATAGTGAAAATAAATAACTTTCATATTATGTTTCACATGGTAAGTTAGTCAGAGAAAATGGTGGATATTAACAGTGTCAGCTTGGAATCACTGATTCTTGTTTGTTGATTGGCTGAACAACCAGTGTCAGTCAAATTTTTGTTGTAAGAATGTCAGGTGACATACATAAATTACAAAGAATGGGTCATTTAGACTTGAACCTTTTGTACTAAACTTAGTGCAGGAAGGTTTCAGCTAGTATTATACTAGCCTATTGGAAATCAAAAGTTTATCTGAATTACAGTCTGCAAAATAAACGACAAGCATATCACTAAAGCTTCTGAGAAACGGTTTAAGCAGACTTGCTGTTGAGGATCACAGAATTGTTTTTGACATTATTATGTTGAAATGACGGTCTTGGACTGAAAGTGGTTATAGCACACAGTATGGCAAAATTACCATGTGGTAAATGATGTAATTTAGGCTGTCGCAAGCAGCATTTTTTGCCTCGATTCGGAGGAGAAAACTGCTGTAAATATTTTATTTCTTCAAGGGCTTCAATTTCAGATTCAATTTCTTCAATTTTAACGGTATATAGTGCATATTGGCTTTGATGATTCTTTTGTCAGATGTACACAATTTTCTAACATTTGGGAAAACTGATGCACCTTTTGAGATAGTAAACATATTTTTATGAACTCTTTATTTTCCAAATGTTAAGAAAAACTGTAAATCTGACAAAAGAATCATTAGGCCCTATATGTAGGGCACAATTTTCTGCTTCACATGCACTATATCCCCATTAAATTGATGAAGAAATAAAATACTTACAGCAGGTTTCTCCTCCAAATTAAGACCAAAAAAATGCTGCTTGCGACAACCTAAATGACATCATATACCATGTGGTATGGCCACAGCAACCAACTACCTCATTCTGAATTTGTTCCAGTTCAGTAATTATTAATAGTAACATTTAATTAAAAAATTCGACATTATAATGCTTAAGCTTATGTTCCATATTTATGTTATAATCATATTGCTGTATAATTGTAAAGAGTATTTTTGGAGGTCCATATGGATATTGGAAAACCAAATGTGTAGCCTCATAAAATAAAGACTTTACTTACTTACTTAGGCTACACCAAAATGATCTCCTGTTCGTCGGATTTCCTGCATCAATTTTCGAAGAAATGAAAAAAAAAAATTTAATTTTTTTCTCACCGCCCGCTCCTGTCGTAAAATTTGCACTGGGTCGAAATCGCCCGGTGCGAAAAAAAGTTATTACTTTTGATTGTAATTTATAGTGCAAATTTCTACAGAACATGTTCTTCGGTTTAATACTCTGTTACGTGACGCGATTATCACTATTCCGCGCGGTAGAGACACGTTACTGGGCGTTAGGTAATGATTTGCTCGATTACCAAATTGAATGTCGTATTTTTGGATCACATCATAAATCAACAAAGGAAAATGGCCTCTGACGTGTTTGTTGTTTCCTGTGGCAAAATGAAACTGAATAATTTTAATGTGTTGAGAGGGGCAATGCTGTATTGTAGAGTATACTGACATATGTTAGTTTTAAAAGTGAGAAAATGAAACTGAATAATTTTATAGTGTTGAGAGTGGCAATGCTGTATTGTAATGTATACTGACATGTTAACTTTATATGTGACAAAATGAAATTGAATAAATTTTAATGTGTTAAGAACAATGCTGTATTGCAGTAATTATTATCCCCCCTGTCAAAGCGAGGGATATGGTAATAGTCTCTGTCTGCCTTCCGTCCGGCATTTTTGTCTGAAGCATTTCTCTAAAAGTGTTTCATCTAGCAACTTGAAACTTCATAGGTGGATAGATCTCATTAAGGAAAAGTGCAGTGCACAAGAAACATAACTCTTCCATTTATAATTTTCTAGTTATTGCCCTTTGTTATTTTTCATACTTTTGTTCATACAGGCGTTATATATTAACAAATTGTGTTCACATGTATAGGCAGGTTCCTTTTAATATCCTCTAACATTGGGTGCAGTTTGGGTCACTAGGGATCATGGTCAAGGGTAACAGTTACTAGCAATAGATTTTTACATTTTTTATGCCCCTGCCATAAAATGGCAGGATGGCATGTAACATTTACCCTGTCGGTTGTTTTGTCCATCCGTCTGTCCGTGTCAAATTTTGTGTCCGCCTCATATCTTTGTCATACATGAGATTTTGAAATAAATTGATATAAATGATCATAATATGAAGACAATGTGTCGCATGCATGAACCATGTCATTCGCTCAAAGGTGAAGGTCACAGTGGACACTTAAAGTTTATGCGTAGATGTTAGTGTCTGGCTTATACCTTTATCAAGCATGACAGGATTTTAAAATAAATTGGCATAAATGATAATCATATGAAGACGAGGTGTAACTGGCATCTTGATCATTATACTTGATGTGCACTCCGCTTATCTGTTTCTTACTGAATTGTTAAAATACATGTATATATGTAGAGCTGTTTTTTTCAAAAAGGCTTTGTCATCTTTAAATCATTGTTTTGAAATCGATAAATTAAAAGTGGTTTTAACATACTCATTAAACGCTATCATGGTTTACATTTTTTTCTTCGCTCTTCGCTCGCTCCAGTAAATGACTGATCAGAAAAAAAATATTTTAATTTTTTTTCGCTCGCTCGCCCCATATTTTTCTCAAAAAAATCTGAAGAACAAGATATTAATTTGGTGTGGCCTTACTAACTTTCTAAAGCCTGTAGTATCATCCTCAGAACAAAAATGTTTCAAAACATTTTAATAAAAAAGCAATTGCTACAAAAATGAAAATGAAAAACATGTATAGAAGTTACTGAAGACTACTTTTGAAATTATAGTTGTACTCAGTCTCAACTCCTAGTGAAGTCAAAAAAATATACAGTCGATCATTATAATTATTAGACAAACCATGTGCAAACCACTGTCTGCATGACCTTTTTGTTGCAACTACTGTTGCAGTACTGGATGTCAACAGTACACCAAGTATACATGTGTAAAAGCATGTGGACTTAGCTATTTTGTTTAGAAAGCAGGTTCCGTTATTTTCCATTCAGATAAGCTTTCACAGAAATGGCTTAACTTTTAAAGACCAGGCCACAAGAAGGAAAAACATTAGTATTATTTGATATTAAATTTAATAAGTTCACAAAGCCAGCATAAAATAATAAATTTTGTTGCATTGATATTTATCATCAGAATATAACAGAATTACACTCATTTTTGTTGTTGTTAAGAAAATCAAGTAACATTACATTTTGGGATGTTACTGAATTCATTATTGACATTGTTGATCAAGCTGCCCAAACTTGCAAATTTGGTAGTTTTCGCCCACAGCCTTGTGGTTAACCACATAGACGTCTGGGGACCAAAAAAGGGCAATATCATGTTGGTTTCAAAGATGTGGGACTTATATTTACAAATTTAGTAGAGTAACAATTAAGTGCTGTGCATGTGATCTATTAAAATGTACATGTGATCAGTTTATTAAAAAGAAATATAAAAATATATTTATATAAATAAAAAAAATACATGGATTTTTGTTCTGATAACTTGTAGGCAGATCTGTGGTTTTAAAAATGATTTTAGAGAAGAAGAAAAAGATCATGTAAATGGGGCGTTACAAGTTAGTCCACCCACACTTAATTGATACTGCATCAGGTGGAAAGGAAAAGTTTTTATTATGACTCATTTCAGGTAACAGATAAAACCTAGTCTTTTTTAGGAGTTTTTATTATCAACTGATTATTATTCCTTGTTTTTGTTTTTTTACTTAGTGCTTATAATGAATTAATCATGCCTATAAGAATATAGCTAAAACTTTCAAAAACATTTGTAAAATTGTACTGTGAATTTGGTTTAAGAATTTGAATTATCATCAAGCAAGCACTTTGTGTCAAAGGTTAATACACAATTTACTGGCAATTTTGAATTCTCTTTCAGGGCTAATGAGCCAAGCTATGATACAATCTCACCTTAGCAAATTTTAAGCTCCTTAATAAAGCACTTATGCATCAACCAGCAAGGGATGGGGCCCATCCATCAAATATATTTTTGACACTTTGGGAAAAAAAAATTACCTGGATTATAAACTTGGTAATTTATATATAACATGATATTGACAATTTTCTATTTTTTTCTTTCCTAAATTTGCGACAGAAACTAAGTGAAAATTTGTAGTGAACAGGTACTGAAAAACTGGTTATTTAAGTTAGTCTGTTTATAATTGGCTATTCATTACAGGTATTATTATAATTGTCTCTCAGAATGCTCTTAATTTGTTTACAAGGAGTGGCCATTTTGTTTGATCTCTTACACAGATTGTGGGAGAAAACTGTGACATTACATCATCTGAAAACTCCCAAGTAAGGTCACATATTAAGGGAGCATGATTATAGACATGTGACTTCTCATGCATACATTTGTTGTTACTTTTCATGCATAAGTCTGAGGCTAATCGGATAAAAGGGATTAGAACCATAATCTTGCGTAGGATTGTTTCATTGCTGATCATAGGTGTTGCAAGGTCAGGTCAATAACCTATTAGACATGGTGCAACAGTACTCTTGTTCTAGAATTAAGCTAAGTTGATGTTTTTTTCTGTTGAACTGATACAATTGACTAAGGATGAATAAGTTTTCTATCAGAAAAACTTCTTTTGATTAAAAAAAAATGGTTTGAAGAAAAAAAAACAACAACAACATTTAATGAATATTGTTTTAAAGTTAAGGGTCTCTGTTGTTGACAGTGCTGCTGCTGTTATCCATAATTATCTAAAGTTATTATTAGGCTTAAATTGCCTTTCACTAAATCAGGGGTTATTGAGTAAAATTAAGTTCTATGTGTTATTAGCTCACCTGAGCACAAAGTGCTCAACGGTGAGCTTTTGGGATCTTTGTTTGCCCGGTGTCCGTTGGCTTCCATCATGCTGCGTACGTCGTCAACAATTTGACTAGAACGCCTTCTCCTGCTGTAACTTTGAAAATATTCTTGTCTGAAACCACAAGGCCCTGAGCCTTAAGATTTGGTATGTAGCATTGTCTGGTGGACCTCTACCAAATTTGTTCAAATTATACCCCTGGGGTCAAATTTGGCCCTGCCCCAGGGGTCAATTGATTTTACATAAGTTTATATAGGGAAAACCTTTAAAATATTCTTCTTGTCTGAAACCACAAAGCCTTAAACTAGATATTTTTAATAGAGCATCAGCTAGAGGTTCTCTACCATGTTTGTTCAAATTATGCCCCTCAGGTCAAAATTGGCCCTTCCCCAGGGGTCACTTGATTTTAATAAAATTAATAGACAAACATTTGTATAGGGAAAACCTTAAAAAATCTTCTTGTCTGAAATGATAAAGCCAAGGGCTAAGATTTTTAAAATGGAGCATCAGCTCAAGGTCCTCTGTCAAGGTTGTTCAAATTATGCCGCTGGGGTCATTAATGGCCTGGCCTCGCGGACACTTGATTTTGCAGAGGCTTATTTAGGGACGACTTGAAAAATCTTCTTAAAGCCTGAAACAATACACATTTTGCATAGAGCATCAGTTCGAGGTCCTTTACCAAGTTTGTTCAAATTTGTCCCTGGAGTCAAAATTTGTCCCACCCAGGGGGTCCTATTTTGTCTGAAACCACCCTTTAATGACATTATGGTCATTAATGGCCCTGGCTCAAATTAAGCCACTGCCCCAATGGTCATTAATGGCCATGCCCGGGGGTCTCTTGATTTTACATAGGCATAAGACTTAAAAAATCTTCTTGTCTGAAATCACAAGGCCTAGAACTTAGATATTTTGCATAGAGCATCAGCTAGAGGTCATCTACCAAATTTATTTAAATTATGCCCCTTTCATGAAAATTGGCTCTACCCTGGGGGTCGCTTGAATTCATATATATTTATATAGGGAGACCTTAGAAACCTTATGATGGTTTTGCAACAGCAGACCAAAAGGCAAAGTATTCAGGTGAGTGATCCATGGCCATCACAGCCATCTTGTTTTATAATATAATGCTTAAGGTTAAAGTCCTTAGTTTCAGCAAAGGAAAAGGAGTTAAAAAAAAAAAAACAAAACAGAGATACACATTGGTCAGAGGACAAGAAGTCAAGAGTTTAACTTTAAGCCAAAGTTAATCTCAGTTGAACAAAGAATATTTTTGAATCAAAATTAAAAGACATGACTACTTACATACAACTGCATAGGGGTATACATTCAAGAACTTGTGTAACAAGGTGGTTGTTGCTTTGTGGGACTCACTGATATAAGAATTTTATTTTTGTCACCGGCTGGTTAATGACCCAAATACACATCTGTTACTGTAAAGAAGTCAGGTGTGTCAGTCAGTCCTATCAATTATTTTGATACAGACAAGTTCCATATTAATAAGCTAAGGAAATATAGCAGAGTGAATTATATATTGTTTTGGATGTATGAGAGTGTTAGTTTTTGTTAAAAAGCCAGAATTTTTAGTTGATAAAGTTCGCCTTTACATGCTAAAGCTATTTAGGTAAGGGAATAATTATTCAAGTCAAAGAAAATGCAAAATTATGTTTAAAAAATTGCAAATTTTTATGATCACTTTATACTTGTAGTAACATTGTATGATCAGTTCATAATCCAGATTTGTTGCTTTAATTGTAAAATGATGATTATTGTCAGTTCAAATTCATGGGCACCACAGTTAATGTCTGTGTACTTAAAATGATAATTTTTATTTATCTATTTATTCCAGACATATTTCCTGAAATTACAAACCAAAAGTGTATTTAAAGTAGCAATGATCATTCTTTTTCTCTTTTTTTTTCCAGATAAATTTGCAGAAACTAAAAATGACCCATGTTCACCAGTGCAAGAAAACATACAAAATGGCTGCCGTTCTCCTAGCCCCATGAGGGACAGATACCCAGACACAGTCAAAGGTAAGTTTGGCACATACTTTTGAGATAGAGAAAGTATAGAACCCTTTTTTTTTTTTTTAATGCTGGCTTTTGTAAAGAAAAAGTGATAGGTCAACAAAACTAGTATGAAAATACAACAAATTTACAGCATTGAAGCTGAAAACGTTGACTGTGATAGCCAAGTTCTTATGCAAACTGCTATTTTTTGAGCTAAATTTCATTTTTCTAGCCTCCTCACACATGGGCGAATCCATCAAACGCACCATTGCGAATAGGATAAAATTGTAAATTCTGGCGAATTTTGACCGAAAACTGTTTACATTGCTCGTAAAATAACGGCAGTTAAACGTAGGAAAAATATGTCTTGCGAATGATATGCGGATTATGACGAACAGTTGCTTTTATTCGGTATGATACGTTGGATTGCGCAACTGAACTTTGTTTGTCCATTAGCGAATAGGAACGCACATATACGAACCTAAGCGCAATTATGCGCATGTTTCCGAACCTGTCCGAAGCTTTCCGAAAGGGTGTTCACGTATTCAACCAATGAAATCTATATATACAGTCGACTCATTTTTATTTACATCGCTGTGGATGCTGTGTAATTAATCTGACCATTTCAAAGTGTAATAAATATGCCGAGGGGAAGGGGAAGAGGATCCAAGACCAGAAAGGCTTGTGTTGAAGAGCCGAAGTTGAAGTTGGTCATAAATGCCGAATTGCAGCCTTCTCTCCGGATGTAACCATGGTCTTATCCAGATTCGACGTGCTCTTGCTCCTCTCCTTCGCCTTAACCGGTTTCTAATGAATTTATAAATGTTAATTTGTTGCTGAAATACTTCTTGGTGGGCCATAGCAGCCACATACTGTAACATGAGGTTTTCTGAAACTTCCATGTTGACGTTGTAACCTCAAATGATTTTTATTCTATTTTTTTATTCAAAGAAATCAGGACATACATATGTCTCAAAGCTCAAGGAATTTTGGGTGCTTTATTATTCGCATGAAGTATTTATCCGTCGTTATGATTCGTATGCAAGCGTATGTTATACGTTTTTTGAATGTTTACATATCGTAACAATTCGTTTTCATTCATCATGAAATTTCGGATTCAATTAGTGATAACACGTAACCATTCGCTTTCCTTCGTACAAGTTCGCAAATGTTCGTAGAAATTCGTCATTGGATCGTTCGCGATCGCTTGATATGCAAATTAGCTGATTTCACCCAGAATGCCTGCGACCTCTAGCGCCAATTAACGAATGCTATGCGAAGACTTACCGATCAGTTAACGCATCAAAACGAATTACAACGAATGAAAGACGAAATTTTTAATCGCCACAAATTTTTCAACATGCTTAAAATTTTCCGACGAAAAACACTAATCGCGACGAACTCTTAAGCTCAAAAACGAATGCAAACGAACACCACCAACGATGTGCAACGTACATATACTAATTGCAACGAAATTTGCTGACGTGCTATTCGTGAGTAAACGCAAGTTGACGTTGGGGATATTCGCCCATGTGTGAGGGGGCCTTCAATGTTGATAATAGGGACTTAAAATTTGTATGCATATAAATTATAAACCTGTTGCAGCTTGAGAAAAGGCTGGGCACTTGCTTTTATAATTAACATAGAAGTATTTTTCTTAAATTTCTTGAAGAATATTCTTTTAAATTTGTTATATAATTAACATTGAAATGATCATAAGAATTTGCTCACGAAATGTGAATAAAATATTCTTAAGAAAAATATTTCTCACCAACAAGCTCTGGAAAAGATGTTACAAAAAATATCCTTCAGTAGATTAATTTGAATTTGGCACGCTGATTTTAACATTCAGTGAATTGGTTAGGGTGGGGTGAGATAACCATGCTTAAACATTCTGACATTGAATTCATATTTTGAATATTAATAATGTTATCTTCAGGCATATTAAACTAATATAAATTATAAAGATATAGACAAATTCTACCCTTGATATTATATTTTTTTCTTTTCAGTTTATAATTTTTGTTAAGGAAAACAGATCAGTCTACTTTCTGTTTACTTTTCCTGGAAAAAAGGATTAATCAATTATCTTGATTGGTCACAGTGATTTATCTTAAATACAAGTGGGCTAATCTCAGGTTAGTGCAACTCAGTACTGGTTCGAATTTTGTATGGATCTGATTTCTGAAATAATACCCCCTAAAAAATTCAAGGTTAAGTTTAATGCATGAACTTGAATAGCTGTGTTCTGTTTTTTGTAAGTTTATACAGTACAAATTTGACACATTTTGTCATGAATTTAAAAAAAATGTATGTTTGTTTCTGGTCCTTTTTATTTCAGTTCTATTGTTTTACCAAATGTTAAAATTTGTATAAAAAGGATTGTCTAAAATGTAAGGCATTTTACAGTCATTTGAAAAAAATGGTTGCAGGGATCGAAATTTTACAACTGTTAACATTTGCCAGGTTTATTCTTTCTTTCACCATGATTTTTAGTCTAACTCTGAAACACCGACATTTCTAATCTAATTTTTTATACCATCCAGATTTAGAAACTTTCGAAAACTATATATTACATAACAAAAGTAGACATAAAAGTTCAAGATCATTAAAAAACGGGGAGAAAAACCAATGTGGAAAGCATTTAACCCTTTTATCTTCAGTTTGAATCAACAAAATACAGGTGCTGCATTTTTGCCTTTCAAATTTTTACAAAGTTGGAATGATGTGGATTTGTAAAGGAAGGAAAATTCTTGATCTTTGGCACAGTTTTTCATGAAGGAATGAAAGAAGTATTCAGTTCTTTTTTCATATTTTTTCTCAGCAGCAATTATTTTGTTTGATCTATTTTGATAAAATTGTGCCAATGTGCCATGTGCTTTGAACTCTTTGAAAATAGTCAAGTTGAATGTCACATGTATTGATTACTATTAGTGTTGGCCTTCATACATTGGACAATGGTGTATGTGGCATCAGGAAGGAGTGATCCGAGAATTTCCACATACATGTAGATCATGAAGTGAGAGTTGGCCTCTTATATGGATTTGTTGACACTAGCAAGATACGAACCAACAGTGCAAGCCATCAAGTCAATGATTGTTAATTAGTTGATAACTGTCAACCACTCAGCTGCAACAAAACCTTGTATCATGACTGTATTAAAAGAACCTTCAATATTTGTCTAAGCAAAATGAAGTTATTTCATTTATATATTTGTAAATGCTTAGTTGTGTTAAAAAAAACCTAATCTCCACATGCAAGCAATGTGCTTTTGATATGTATGAATCAGTGTGTTAGCATTTCTTCAACTGGAAAAGCTGTTCACTTCAATTTATATAAAAAAACATACTTGCATAGTAAATGTACTTTAAGAAACCATGTCATATGAACTTTACTGTAAACATGTAGGAGTAATGTATTTTATTTAATAGTGCAAGATTTATTAATTAATGAAAATGCCTGTTACATCTTGTAATTTTTGTATACTGATGTTTCCACTTTGGTCACACATTTGTTTTTGTCATTTAAAATTGATAGTCGTAAGTGCCTGAATTCACTATTTCACATTGTATAGGACTTAGCACTATTTTATAATTGTATAGGACTTAGCACTATTTGAGGATGAGAAGTGGTCAGTATTTTCAAATGAACATGTTATCTTAGTATAAACAAATAAAAAAAAATTTCTTTCATTCAGCTAAATTTTAGCTAAAATCTTACTCATGAAATATGGACGCTCAGTGACAATTCTTTTGTTAAAATGTCATGCCTGATCTGTACATTTTGTATTAGGGGAAATTTTGAAATAACTGACCTACATTGTAGTTCAACCTTTAATTGATATTACAATATTGGTTTGTGTCCTTGATTTTGACATTAGGTCAGACTGGATACTAGTTCTTAACTTTCCTTGATTATGGACAAAAGATTTTACTATAGTTCCTAACTTTTAGTGCTTGTAGGGGCTAATTATTATTAGTTTATAGCTATATTTATTAATTTTCTTCTTAAATTATAATTTGTAAAATTTTAAAAGATGTTTACCAAACTAAGTGTTATCAGTAAAGTTGTGGAATATACTGTTAGAGGTATTTATATTTTAAATTTTAAGTTAGACTGGAGGTGTAGTAAATTGATTTGTTTAATTTAATTTCTTTACTGTGTGACCCATGAATTGTTCAGGTGAATTAAACATATATTATTTACTCAATATATAGCTGAAAAAATGGAACTGTCATTATAGTAAAAGGTTAAAAAGTTATAAATGATTTTAACAGAAGTTGTATCTTGGACAGACTTTCATATCAAGTTTAAGAGTATCTTGTAGTATTTTAATTGTCACCATGCTATAAAAGAATAAATAGGATGTAGTTTTTTTTTATTTTAAAGATGCAGACTTTAAAAAACACTTGTATTTTAAGGGCATTTTATGTTCTTTTAAAAATTAAAAATCTCTTGTATATATAGGGCATTTCATGTTCTTGATAATGCACATTTTGAAATATTTGATAGACATGCAGCTCTAACGTGATAATTTATCTGTTATTATTCTGGCTGTCTCAATATTTCTCAATTATCAAAATACTCAGATCACTCTTGACCTCTTTTTTAACTTTCTGGCTTTTTGTTGCAATTCCTCTGTAATGAATGATTCGTGACAATGAAAATGTCCCCAGCAGATTTGCAGAGATTCAAGACAACTTTGTTTACCCCATTTATAGAGAGTATCAGAGTATTTCTGGCCTGCCTTTGCTATTAGATACCAGTGGAAGTCGGTCACTCGCGTAAAATTGATGAGTGGAATATGAGGCTGCTCCAGTATTGGCAGGAGTATTCCAAATATAGGAATGTCGATAAAAGCAGTATAATAGTAATCTGCCTACATTCATGTTGTGTTTTTTATAAGAATTATTTTTCTAAAAGGTTCTAGTAAGATAGAATTATTTCTGATTGTGGAGATTTTAAAACATTTTTTTTCTTGGTAGTTATAATTGATAGTTGGCCTCAACTTTCAGAGGCTCGGGAGGCGCAGGGTTCATAACTTTAGCTTGGTAAGCAGGGTATTAACCTTTAGGGGTTTTTATTCTGATTTGCAGTTTCAGTCAAATGAAAAAAGCTTTTAGAGCTCAAAGGAAGGATTGAATATATGTAAATGTTAAAAATGTCTATACAATGTTGATAAAGTATGCAAAAGATTTACTGGCACATATTTTCTTTAAATGCCAAGCAGCTGAAAAAGGTTGTGTTGACATTGAATTGCCATCAAAACAGAATAACATGCATAGAGTTATGTTTTATGTACTTAACTTTTTCTGCCAATGCAGATTCTGCATTTAACACAGTGGTGTATCATCATACTAAAACATGTTTTCTTTTGTTGATTGACTGTAATTTGTTTACATTTTACAAAAAAAAATGTTTAGATGATTATGTCGGTAACATTTTACTATACCTTTTTGTTTGTGTTTTTGTTGGATTTTTTAATAAAATGTCTTTAGGTAGAATAGTCTAATAATTTCTTGACACAGTTCTTTTCTTTAATAAAGGCTCAGACTGTCTGAGAGGCATATCTCAGTATGTGCATCTAAACTGTGCATCTAAAGGATTGCCTTGGGGGCACCAATCCAGCTTATTAATGGGTCTGTCTCGCCATATTGAACTTGCCCGGAAAATCAAGTATTTCATACATATTGATCACCTGTCTGTTTTCTATATTGCAGAAATGGCCTTAAAATGGCATAGTGAAGGCAGAAACGGATTAAATGTAACAAAACTGGATAGCAACATGAGAAGACATAGTGATACCGAAACTGAGGAGCTCTCTAATTTGGAGGAGAGAAAATTACAAATTGAACTCTCTGGAATGGAGGAGAGAAAGTTACAAATTGATGAAGAGGGTAACAGACCTAAAGTGTTAGAAGATGAGGATAGGTATCAGCTGCCAGACACACAAAATCGTGAGTTACAGAACTCGGAAAGTAACGATGTGACTATAAGTAGTAGTGCTCATGAGGTTCAAAATATTCACAGTCCAATTAGAAGTGCAGCCAATGAGGGTCCAGGTATGAGAATGTCAGAATTGCCCATTCCACTTCATCTGCAGCTAGAACGACAGCGACAGGAACAGTTAGTTGGAGAACCACAATTACATGTACAAGAAATGAGTTCAACGGTCTCTTCCCCAGGTAGGTTTTGTCATAAACCAGTGGAGTCAAATGATTTTTTGTCTCTACAATTATTTTTTGTCCTGTGAATTCTGTAAACATATATATATTTATTATTTTTTAAAGCAAAACAAAAAAAAATACATGTTTTTTTTTTTATATCAAATTTATGATTTAGTCACACATGGCTCTTTAATAACAGTTAGTCTTGACTGTTGGAGAAAAATGGCTTCTTCAAACAAGTTGTCCATTTCACAAAATTAAGATTAGAAGTTGTTTCTTGATTCAGTACTTTCAGAAATATACTAGGACTGTTTACTGCCGCATTTTCATTTTTTTATGTTTGTTGGCAATAAGGCATGACAGTAAATGGTATTTTCTGTATTAATATAGAAGGGAGTGTACAAAAAACATGACAGGATATGGAATCTAAAATGCATATCTATACTTAACTTCGGTACCATTGGAATAACATACCTGGCTCAAAAACATTTTGTAGGAAGTAATATCAGCATATATATATTCTGTTCTTCATTCAGTGTATTAATAAGCTGAACATGTATGCCTTATATTTGTGTCAATTAATTTAGGTTTTTAATTCATACAGAAGATCAAATTGCCAGTTTGTGAAAAATCCAGTAGGAAAATATATGATTGTCTCCTTGTTCAACCAAATATTTGATAAGTGGTTTTCAAGTGCTTAAGTCTTCATTCCTCTGCACTGGGCATAAAAAAATTGACATTATTTCTGCAATACAATCCAAAATGTTTTTGAAGCATGAGTTTTTTCACCCATCACCAGACATTAAAAAAAGATGTATACACATTCTTATCCAGTGACTGTGTTTTGTCAGAGCACTGCAATTTGTTTGCATTCCACAAACTGATTAAAAGGTTATGTACTAGATGCATTTTGAAATAGTTTTCATTCCGAGACAGCATTTAGTTTATTTATCCAAAAATTTATTTGATCAGTTACATGTTAGTTATAAAAGCTTCCAAATCTGGATTTTGTCATACATATAACTTAAAAATTTTCTCAGCATGTATACATATAGCATTTTTTTTTTCTAATTTATTGAATTTCAGTATTTTTACAGTCTTCATAGTTGCAGTGAATGGTTTTCATATTCACAAAAAGGTTCACATGAACTACTTTTTAAATTCATCAAGTACTAATCTAAGACTTTTATGCATATTGTAAGTTACGGTATATATCAATGGTCATATGTCAAGCCACAGGACCTGCAAGACTGCTTACATGATGCAAATGGTGATTACAGATTATTTCGGACAGTTGTGGTACTCAGACCACAGAATGTTTCTGTGAAGCATGGAAAGTATATCAGACTAGGCTGATTTTTATCAGTATTCACTTTCTATAGTCTGTTTCAAAAGGCCCAATAAGAAGTTTAGCTCAGATAATATCAGAGTCTAGCAAAATATATAAGTTGCAGAAATAACTGCTGCAAATCTGATACATTTGACAGATAACAGGACTTTGTGAGATGTTGCAGTGCTTTGGTTAATTAATTTAGCAAGTTATAATAAAGTTTAGTGTAAGTTATGGGCTTGCAGCAGTTTGAAAAAAAGTACATATGCAGTGTTTTAATCACCATAGATCAGGTAAATTAACTTATAGACTGTAGGTGGGAAGGAGGTGGGAGCATGTCATAGAGGGTTGTCAGTGTATCAAGTTTGTTTTAGGATGGGAGTTTAGGAAGAGCTGGAAGAACGGCGTTCAACTGTAAACTTATAACATTATAAAAGTCTGTTCTGTTTCCAATTGAATAATTCAGTTCCTGAAGACTCTTGTAATTTATTGCTGAGAACTCTTTTTTTGATCCAATTTGAAATGCTGATTTTCTCTTGAGCACAAAATCTAGCATACAAAATGCAATCTTTTGAATTGAGAGTAGACACGCTGCAACGAGCGTTTATATTTTCATTTGATATGTAACTTTTCAAGGATATTGACTGTCTGTACAAGTTCATGAAAAGGCAGTATATAGTGTGTTTTTTCCCTATTTAAACTGTTTTGATGTATTTCATTCTTTCCACTTACAGCTATTGCAGTATTTTTGTTCTCTGTCCTTCATTTGAACTAGTGATATACTGTTACATGATATTTTTAACATAGTAATCATCTTGTGTAAAACAGGAAAACATTGGTTTTTAGCTCACCTGAGCAGTTTGTGCTCAAGGTGAGCTTTTGTGATCGCCCTTTGTCAGTTGTGCATATTCAACTTTTTACTAACAACCACTGTCTCCTCCTAAACCGCTTGGTGAAAGAAGATAAAACTTTGCGGGAGTGTTCCTTGCATGAAGCTTTACCAAAGTTGTTCAAAGAATTCCATTCTATGAAGAACTCCGATAGCTATAACAACAAGAATGAAAGACTTTAAAAAAATTTTTGTCTAAAACTGCTAATTCCAGAGGTCTGAAATTTGGTATGTAGCATTGTCTAGTGGACCTCTACCAAGTTTGTTAAAAAAATATCCCTGGGGTCACTATTGGCCTCGCACAAGGCCGGGTAGCAGTATAGAAGAAAGTCTTTAAAAATATTCTTGTCTGAATTCACAAGGCCTAGAGTTTTAAAATTTGGCATAAAGCATTGTCAAGTGGACCTCTACCATGTTTGTTCAAATAATGTCCCTGGGGTCACTATTGGCCCAACCCAGGAGTCCACAAGTTTTACATAAAACTATAGAGGAAAATCTCATCTGAAACCACATGGCCTTGAATTTTAAAATTTGGCATGAAGCATTGTCTAGAGGACCTCTACCAAGTTTGTTCAAATAATGTTCCTGGGGTCACTATCGGCCCAGCCCAGGGGGCAACAAGTTTTACATTAAATTATAGAGGAAAATCTTTAAAAATCTTCTCTTCTGAAACCAACAATCCTAGTATTTTTATATTTGGCATGAAGCATTTTCTAGTGGACCTTTATTATGTACCTGATTCACGTACAGTTCATGGATGATACAAAGTATTATAATTCGTGAATTCACTTAATTCCCCCTGCATTAATAAAAGTTCTGTTAGTTTCTTGAAGGGTTGATATTTTAAGAAAAAATTACATTTCGGACAAAGCCAAACTTATAGTATTATTCAGATCTTTAGCTTGCTTACATGTCCTTTACTCTGCATCTGAAAAAAATTAGTTTCCTTGAGTAAAAATTGATAGCTTAAAGTATAATTCAGTTCACTGAGGGGTGGTAACTCAGTCTTGGCAAAAGACTTTTGAAGACTTAAAATTGTCTGACATTTGGTCATTTTGACTGGCAGTTAATGACTTCACATTTAAGGCTTGTCAAAATATGTCATATAGAACGAAAAATAGTTAAAACTACCAATAAATCTACCATAAATACTGTTTAATAAAGCCATATCAGGCATCAGATAGAGAAAGTTAAATTATGCAAATATGACAGACCCGAGATCCCATTCAGTAGTGATTGCGTACTCGAGACTTTGACGTAAATGTTAGGCCTAATAAATCTTCCTTTTTTAGAACTTATTGATATTCTGATTGTGAGAAATTATGTCGAGATACGTCAGACCTGACCAATCCTAAGCTTAAATTGTTGGCTTAAGGATTTTATCAATTTCTTATTCCCTTTAATGGTGTTGATAGGAAATAAAAGATTTTTTTCCCCTTTTAAAATGTAAATGTGATACTGAATAACTTTGGAAAAAGAAGTTTTTAGAAGCCTAATATGTGATATTTTTTTACAGTCTTCAGATTAAGTAATACTCATATGCAATATTTAATCAAATTATTAATATTTTTTTTTATAAAAAGATTGATAACTTATAAAAGTTTTGAATCTTGAAGTAAAAAATTTTGGAGTCTTTGAAATAGGATTTGAGATAGTTCATCTTAATATAAATAACAGTTATTAAAAGCTGATAAAGGAATTTTAAAACCAGGTAAAGATGAGAATTGATCTTGAAGCCATTAGATAGAGGTTACTGTCTCAGATTTTATGTGTATAGGCATGGTGCCATAAGAGCAGAATATCAGGTACCTCAATTCAGTTAGAATCCCATTTACTGAACAGTAGATGTCAATTTCTTCTGTCTGTCATGTTACCAGTATTATAAAAGTGTAGAAAGCCAGACAAAAAAGTAACTCAGAGGCTGTTATTAAGAATATTCAATGTCTTTTGAAATAATTGGCCTCCAGAATTTTATGCAAAATAAATCAGTTTAATTATTATCCCTTAAGAAGTAAGCCAGTCTAGAACACATAAAGTTGAATATCTGAGTATTTTCATATTAAAGGTTTTAAAAAGAAGTGCACCAAAGGACTCTTTTTATCTCTGGCTGAATGTTAATGCAAGCATGATGGGCCACATGTTCCTAAAGAAGGATTGAATATTTGTTTATATTTGTTTGTATTTTATTTGGCCAATTGTACACAATTGCATGATTTTTTGCTGCCTTCCAGACGTATATATTGCACTTGGTCTGACCTTGTAATCTAAATGTATGCACAATGTGCAACACGGTACAATAATCACATGCATCATATGCAGTCTGATTGGCAAAGAGGCGTTCTTTGTAACGTTGCTATGGGCGTAGTGTTTGTTAGATTTATGTTTGTTTACAGACGTCCTATTTTAAATTTTAATCACTGTATAATGAAAGAAAGAAAATTATCATATATGATGTTCATGTTTGATATTTGGAAATCCTGTCCGCTGAAGGACTTGCCATTAATTGAAGTTTTGTTTAACTTGGTTACCAGATGTAGGCTTTGAACAAAAGATGGCTACATGTGATATATGATCATAATTATTATAGATAAATATTTTATCGCATCTTAACTCCAGAAAATGTTAATTTTATTTTCCCAAAATCTCTTGCTTTGCTAGGGAACAGTGAATGTCACAAGGATGCATTCAACCAGTATACCTGTCATGAGGAATAGATGTATTGTGTATTTATTTGGCATTTAGCCTGTCCTTGATTGCCTCGTGGTAAGCACAACAACAAATCAGGAGATGGTGGTTTGATCCCCAGTCAGACCTGTCCAGATATGACAGTTAATAGTTGTTGAAAGGGATGTTAAACCTGAATTTATTCACTGAATTTACTTGCCTGTCATGTTTTGCAGAATTCTGTCTCAAAGAATTTAAACTGTATTTGCCTAAGTAATCCTCGAAAATCTAAATATGATTTGTGCTATGGTCTATTTCTTAGGTTTCCAAAGTGCTGTGGTGAAATTCTAAGCAATGTTGATGGTAATTAGACAAGACATTTTATATTTGGTCAGTTTTGTCTTACATGTTGTCAGCATCAGTAATTGTGTATGGTATTAGGAGCAATTGCACAGTTTTGGCCCAGTGCTAGTGCCGTTCGATCAACATTTTTTTGTTGAGCCCACTTGCGGATAGCTTGACATAGTCGTTACATTTGGCACTGCAGTTCAGTGTATGTACGTGTGTGCATGCATGCATGTGCATCCAGATTGCCTTGTCCGGGCCATAACTTCTCTGTGCATGAAGGATTTTGAAATACCTTGGCAGGTTTGTTCACCTTGATGAGACGGTGTGTTGATTGCAAGACCCAGGTTCCCAGCTCTAAGGTCAAGGTCACAGTGAACTGTCAAATGTCCAAAATTTTGATGATACAGGGTGTTTGGTAGCCTCTGAAACTCAAGGGTCAATGACCCATCAGATAAAACTTTCAAGGGTCAAACTGGAATATGCAAGGGTCAAAGTAAAATTTACAAACCTCTTTAAATTCAGGTTAAAACAATGTTTATAACACCTTAATTAATCTGTGTTGTTTTTGTTTTTTTACAGTTTTTAGGGAAGGGGGTCAGTGCCCATTGGGTGGGCCCATTGGAACTATCATTATGACTGTCACTCGTATTCCTCACAAAAAAATTGTAATTGCATGTGAACAAGGCCCTAGTCTCTTTTTTCCCTGATTTAGGTTTCAACTTATTACTGCCCAAAGTCAATACTGACTATTTTAGGCAGGTTAGAAATTATGCAGAGTTAAGACTTTGTATGTTTATATTTATTTAGATGCAAACTGGTACTCACAATCAAATTATGACCACTGATCTTAATAAATTAACTGTATGCTGTGAATTCGCCTTGTAAAGAGCATCAAAGACTCTGTTTTCTATAAATACTAAAATACGACAATGTCGCGGAAATATATGACAAACTGAATTTATCCGAAATTTTCACTCACTGCTTCATGTTTTATGAACTTAGTACTGGCTATAATTGACATAAAACTTAAAGAAAATATCATAAGCAAAACAGAGTGCATAGGCAGTCAGAAGAAATGCAATCAACCATCAAAATTTCACATATTTTTTTCTCTTGCCGATGATGATTTTTTGCTGTTTCTTTGGGAAAAATTTATACTCCGACAGGTGGGGAAAGGGGTCAAATATCGCCACATATTTTGGCCAAAAGTAACACTGTTAATTGTATTACATGTCTGACTTGGGTATTGATTTTTTTCTGTAACTTCTCGCTCTTGGATTATGACCACGTGCATGTCGACCGCTGATTGGCTGAAACCACTTCAGTGTGGAAAATCCGCACCGCTTACTTTACCTGTATGCAGAAAAAATCCTTTTCAAGTCTCTAGTAACAACATTTATTGACATTGATTGACAACAAGCACGTCTTCATGCAGCCCTGGATATTTCTCAATATTAGTCAATTATGACTTGTGGGCTGATTTTGTGACTGGTCAAATGAGTGTATTTGAGAATTTTCGTGGGTCAAGACCCGAGACCTCGGGTCAAACGAACACCCTGTGATAGACCTTGTTCAGGCCATAACTTCTCCCTGCATGGAAGGATTTTAAAATACCTTGGCACATTTCTTCACCTTATCAGATGGTGTGTCATCAAGACCCAGATTCCTAGCTCAGAGGTCAAGATCACAGTGACAGCTCAAAGGTCCAAAATGTTGATGATAGACCTTGTCCGGGCCATCACTTCTTCATGCATGGAAGAATTTGAAAATATTATGATACATTTGTTATGCTTCCTGAAAGAGACATCATATAGACCTGCCTTGTCCTTCCATCATCATCTTCCCACAGTTTCCATTTCACTGTCCCATCCCAATTGGTGGCTTTCCATTGGCGGGCTCGACATGCTGCCCATGGGCATTCTAGTTTTTTCCAAACTGTGGATATTAAGATAATACAGGATGGAAGCATAGCAAAAATATTACAATGAAATATTCATACATCATGTTTCATGCAATCAGTTTCTAAAAAAAAAAAAAGTTAAATAAATTTAGCATTACATAACTTGTTGCCAATAGTTACTTTTGCTTATAATGTTATATGAATTTCTAGTAAGTTTATTTATTTCTGGACTGTTGATTAAAATGACATGTTTATTGCAGGTCAGGCTACTCAGCTGAAATAATATCATGTGGTGTTCATGTTGATTTATCTGTCTGGTTTGAATTGCCTATCATTCATTGTTTTCATTTAGACAATGGATTCTGATGAAATTTAGTTGCAAGGACATATTCACTTGAATTCTGGGAAAGTGTTTTCCTAAGGTTGTGATAAAGTACATATTTTTTAAAACATAATTAAGATGATAAACACTGACTTCCCTTATAATGGCAAACACTGTGGTAACACATATCCTGAAGAGACTGTTGACACAGTTAAAACATTGTGTATGAATGTATTTAATGATTAAAAACCTGTGAAATGATCTTTTCACCTCATTTATGAAAATACAAAGGCTAATCTGCCCCATAAATTTCCTGGTATTTTGTCATGTTCCAGTTTATGTATGGATTTAGTGTCGTTTTTCTTGCAGGGCAACTGTACAATGGTACTGATAGTTTTGGTGTAAAAGAATTAGTAACATAATCATGTATTTAGTCATAATCCAGTTGTCTGTTGCTAATATTAGAAAGCCCAGGTCTACTCACTTACCCTTTATAAGTGATGGTACATCAGTTAGAAGAAATTAGAAACTAGAAACAAATTTTAATATACTGAGTACTATAATTATATTTAATTTGTTCACCCTTAACTCAAATATATACCAGACTAAGTTAACCAGTTTCTTCTTTTAAGAAAAGAAAAGATTGTTTCAAATAAATTTACACTTGAAATGTTCTGATTTAAAAGTAAATTGACTGAAAATAAAAATTCTTTGATAATTTGACACATGAGAAACGATGATCATCTGACTCGAGGAAACTGAAAGTGAAATGTTTAGAGTAATAATTTAAGTCAAAGAATCTAAAACTATCATATTTGCAGCAGCAGACTTGGATCATTCTTTTGTGAGCTCTTTTTTCAGTCCTGTCTGAATCTGTTTTAAGCCTGATATTTTTAATTACTCAAGTAGGATTGTCCTGGAAAAAAGAAAGAAAAAGATAATTGTACACCTGTCAGTAAATTGAGCTCATGAAATCTATGTTACGTCAGTAGACTGTGTAATTATGGGAACAAGTTTTCGATTTTTTTTATTCTGTCTGCCGATATTTCATCATACTTCCTCTTACCTTTTGTACCATTTTACTCCCAAATAATAAATTTGAATTAAACGTCACAGTAATTTGGCCTGATAATCAAAAACTGGGCTAAAATGCTACAATTTTTCGGTCTAGTTTAGCTCTGACGGTGTTAATAAAAATTTTCTTAACAGACATATCTCATTATATAAGTACATAACAAATATAAACTAGGTCACAATAAGAAAGGATTATTCAGAAATTTCCATTTAATTCAGGTGACATAGGGTTATATTAAGAAAATCATGACTTTGTGTCAAGGGTTAAAATCTAGAATATATTTGTAGAAAGGTAATAATTCATGGTGAAACTTAAAGTTCAGTTATTAGTTACATTTATGTGTATGTAATATATATCTAAGTTCTGTACTTATTAAAAGTATTATTAGTGCATTGGTACCTCAGTCAAGATATTTCGTAACAAAGTTCAACTTTTCAATAATTCTAATGGTTTAAATGCTTTGGTTTAATGACTTTTAAGTGCCCAGAAATAATATATTGTATTTGCTGTAGTTTAAGATAGATGAAGTCTGACATTCATGACTTGATTTTGAAATAATTCTGCAAGATGAAATAGACTAAAAATTATTTTGAAATATCATAGAAAAATTAGAGTTTTAATTATTTACTGTTTATGAGTTTTCATGTACAGAAACTCGTTTTTCTAAACTTATAATAATATTAGTGAGAAATTCGCTATTCTTTTTCAAAATTACATAGTGAAAGTATTATAGGAAAATTTACTATGAATAGTAATAATATTAATATAGCAGTAAAAAACATGTACATGCATGTTAGACTCATCATCCGTTAAAAATGGAAACATAAATAAAAGCTGAACTGGAAAAAACTTGATGATTATTGCATAAGAAATATTGAAGTCAGTATAAGAAAGACAAAATGCTGTATAATTTATTGACACAGTTAAATTGAAATGCTACGTAAATAGTAAAAATATTAGAAAAGAAAATTGTTGAAATAAAATTATATAATATAGTTTCTCAGTGAAAATGTAACATCTTAAGTGGTTGAAATATTCAGACTTAAAATTTAGTATTTTAAGAAATAGAAATGTAAAATAAAAAATGTTTTAAGATGTAAAAATGTTAAGTTAAGATATTTTAAGAAGTAAAAACATTAAATAAAAATATTTTAAGATGTAAAATTTAAAGTAAAGATATTTTAACAAGTAAAAGTGTTAAATAAAAATATAACTTTAGAAAAACTAAAATTCAAACAAGAATCAAATGATAATATCTCTGGATTTTTTTGTCTTAATATTTTTTCAGTCTTATTTTTTTCAGATGCAAAAAAAAAAATTAAAAAAATTAACAAAAAAATCTGTTTATGACAGTTAATATAATTCTGTAGATTTCTCTGTTAACCACCAGAAAGAGTTAAAATAGTAAGCAATTCATACATAATTTTGACAGGTAGATATATAAAACAAATTTGAAGATCAATAAAGGTTAAAGAGTTATTCATTTTTGTCTGATTTTTGCACTGTTTGGGATTGGTTTAAGAATGGCATGGTAACTCAAAACCTTTACCACAACTCAGCTGTAAATGTCTTTGTTAAGTTCAGACCATGACCTGGTTGACTTTTAACAAATGTATAGGTAGGTAGGTAAAAAAAAAATCACCTTAATCTATATTTATCTACAACAATGGAAAAAAATCTTAATTTACTGCTTTTGTTCAAAGTTTGAAAACTTGAATTTAGGTCAGTTGTCTAGTAGTCAGGTTTAAACTGGCTTTAAAACTAATGAATATGTTCTAAGTTATTGAAGTGGCTGGTGGCGATTGGTTCAGCCAATCCAGAAGACAAATTAAGCAATGACCTTTTAGTCGGTAAATTGCACTTGTTTCACCCCACTAAGATAAGAATATGTCACATTCTATCTGGAGAGAATATTATCCATTATGGAAACTTCTATACAGTTATTTCTCGTGGTTCAATTTAGAAATAGAACCCAGTTTAGCAGGCTGTTAGCTTTTGTATCGTCAGGTCGATAATTCTTTTTATGTCGAGTGCAGAATAGATGACAAACTGTTCTTAAAGTACAGTCTGCTCTTGGTCAGTTACCAAGCTTAAAATAGACTGAAACTGAAAAATGAACATTTAGCCATTGATGTACTTTCAGATAAATGGCTTTCTGTTACCAATAAAACAAAAACATTGTTTAATCCTATGACAGAGACTTAAAATAGTTTCTGGTTAATTATGATAAACTTGACATATATTTATTAATTTATAGAAAGAAATGTGTTAAGAAAATTTAGGGAAATTTACTCAAAGTGCAGGCAAGTGTCCATCTTGAAGTGTTGTATTTAAAAATTATATTGACATTTCACATGTTTTATCATAGATCTAATACTGTTTTGAATGAAGAAAACATAAATAAATTGAATTTAGAATTGAAAAGATGAAGCATAATTGCAAACAGAATGACCTGAGGATATTCTTAAATTCTGTTCTTGTTTTAAGACAAATCAGATAAGAGAATTAAAGCTAAAAATGGTTTTCTGATCTTCCTGATAAAAAAAAAAGTTACTTGAAATCTTCTTTATTTTAATAGTGTTAAAATATCTGTGACTGAATTGCTTTTGGGCACAGGTATGATTTAGTAGTCTGTCTGTGGTTTACTTATTTCACTGTAAATATTTTATCTGTGCACAGTTTTTTTTTTGGTATCTAACACACTGACTGTAAATCTATCTGTTCTGTCTAAGTTATAATGTGTAGAGAGGACAGACTGCAAACTGTAATTCTATAGAAATTATATTGTCCTTCAAGACATAATAACCTTCTTTGGCATTAGATAGATTTGGTTTCTGTTTCATCTCTTCCAGAGAACAGTACACTGTGAAGCAGGCTAGTTACCCTTTATTCTTCCTATAGTTGAAAAAATAATGTTACCTTTTTTTTTAAATTAAGAAAATTTCCTTTATGGTTTGTAAGCACAGGCAGCCATTGAAGTAAAAAAAACTTGGGTTTGAAACCAGCGGAACAGAAATTATTATTAAGATGCATAGCTGCACACTGTAATCTTTGTCTAGGCTCCAGCTGTATGAAATGTTAAAAGTGACATTTTCTGCTTAATCCATAATTTCAAGACTGTAATTTTGGTAAAAGAGATACATTATATCAAGTTTCCAGACTTTAACCAATTTATGACAATGATAAGCATAATAATGAGTAACATAAACAAAGTCATCGAGTCCCAGTTTTGTGCAAATGTGCATGTGAGCACGATAATGTTTACTTTAATATGAATGCACTAGTACGTCCTGGTTTAATCAGGATAATTTATGGGTATTGTACATTGTTCTGTGCATACAGATTGAGGTTATGTTCGTTCATTTGTCTTTCAAATCAAAACTGTGCGCACGTATGCACCAGACACAGGCTTGCGCGCAATCTGGAAATGGTTTATGTGTGTTATAATGCTTGAAATTGATTTTCCAGCAGGAGTGGGGGAACACGCGCAAAAAAAGTTGCACTGACAAAAATCTGAAAATACCTGGCAGCTTGAAAAGACTTGATCAAGGTTATGTCACTACTTAGTTTCAACTTCATAGTCATTTGTTTTGAATTTGCTTCTAAACACCTTTATCTGAAGAAAAACTAGCAGTAATACAGGAACAGAATTCAGGTCTCTTGCTGTAGAGAATCTCCTATGCAGAATGTGATGGCTTGGAAAACATAGGAAGCATTTCAAATTTTGTTTTTGGTTTTTAGCTCACCTGACACCTGAGTGGCGTGTCGTTGTGCGTCATCAACAATTTTACTTGAACAACTTCTTATCCTATACTGCTAAGCATTGTCTAGTGGACCTCTACCAAGTTTGTTCAAGTTATACCCCTGAGGTCAAATTTGGCCCCACCTTGGGAGACAATTGATTTTACATTGGCTTATATAGGGAAAACTTCGAAAATCTTCTTGTCTGAAACCACAAGGCCCTGAGCCTTAAGATTTGGTATGTAGCATTGTCTATTTGACGTCTACCAAGTTTGTTCAAATTATGCCCCTGGGGTCAAATTTGGCCTTGCCCCAAGGGTCAGTTGATTTTACATAGGCTTATATAGGCAAAACTTTAAAAAAACTTCTTGTCTGAAACCACAAGGCCTAGAACTTAGATGGAGCATAAGCTAGAGGTTATCTACCAAGTTTATTCAAATCATGCCCTTTGAGTGAAAATTGGCTCTACCCTTGCGGTCACTTGAATTCATATAGTTTTAAAAGCTTCTCATGTTTGCTCAACAGCAGACCCAAAGACAAAGTATTCAGGTGAGCAATCTAGGGTCATCATGGGCCTCTTGTATTAGTTGTAGAGTCTGCCCAACAGCTTTGATCTTTTCCTGCATTAGCACAAAATAACCTTTTTCTCACACTGTGTTTTGGGGAAATTAATGGTGTCTTTATTTAAGCCTCTTAAATTTCAAACTTGCACGTACATATTTTCTGGCCCTTACCAAGAGAATTATTTCTGTTGTACCTCTCTCTTTTTTTAAGGCTTTTTTGGTGTATTTGTAACAAGATGCTCCATTTTTGTATTCGCTCTTACATTGAAAGCTGCCGGCCTGACAGCGCTTCCATTCCAGTTATCTACTCTGCAATACAAAGTAGTTCCAAAAGTCTCATAAAAGTGAATAGCAGAGGTATTTGCAGAGCTGACCAAAGCTGACCATGAAAATAGTCCTTCATTATTACTCTTAGTTATGTAATCCATTGATAAGTTATATTTTGAATTAAAAGTGTAATCCTCACACAGATTTTTAGTGTGCAGGTAATCTTAAAAATAAAACATATGTCAGTCACAAAGTCCTTTTGATACTCTCCAAGCTGTCATTCTTTATAGAGAGTAATAGAGGCATTGAAGTTTTTACCTATTCATGAAGTATATTGATGACTTACTAAATTGTATTGATTATCAATGGATTAGTGACTATTAATTTAGTTACAAAGTTTGTTTGATTTTATTTTTGGTATTTTTTTCTTGGATTTCAAGAAAACTGACTGATTAATCTTCTGAATTTAAGACTCTTTATATATTGATTTTTTTTTATTCCCAATCACTGATGTAGCCCTTTTGTAGAACCCTGACTAGCTGACACTAAACAGTGAATGTCATGTAAAGTTTTCTGTTGATAATCCCCTGTTTTTGTCCATCTATCAGATTCTGGTCACTATTAGGGAATTTTGAAAAAGTAACTTCCCATAGATCTCCCCACTCAGGGGAGGCTATAAGTGAAAAATTCTTTTAATGAGGATTTCTTATTTCTCTTTTTTAACACTTGTTTTAAATGTGTATATAAGCGTCAGAAATTTAATTATTGAAAATTGAGTGTACACCTTTAATTTGATTTAGTTACTTCTGTGACTTTATAACTTGTTTTTGTTGTTAACAAGTTTTGGAAATTTAATTAATAAAAACTGATTCTACACTTTTAAATAGATTAAATTTGTTCTTTCTGCACATTCACTGCCTGTCCAGAGTGTGTTCTATAATTAATCTAAGGAATGCAATTTGGCTCCCAGACAGATGTATTGATAAGAACTTGTTAGTTGCATCTGGAAATTGGGACAGCTTTGCCATGCAATAGATTTTACTGGAGTGAGACTTTTCTTCTTTTGAGAATGTTCAGTCAGCAGGTACAGAAAGATTATTGAGTTCACTCAGATTATGTTTTTTATTGAATCATCTACATAACTTATGTTGCCGTGGGATGAAGTACATCATCTTTTTTTTTTTTACATTTTGGTTCCTCCTGTCTTTTGCATATCAATGTGGATTTCTAAAAAAACAACAACCAAAAAAACTGTTTTTACTAGAAATAGACTTGTTTGATAACTTTTCAATTCTGATCATTGAGTGTGTGGGAAAATCTGACGAAATGAGTAATGAATTTCTACCAAAGAAAATCTTTTTTTAGGGTAGGCTGTTCTAGATTAAAACCAAAAACACACAGAGACTGAAGGACTGCCAAGGTGAGCTGTATACAGGCAAGAGACTTCCTGCCTCATTTATATCTTTTCCTGATGGAATTTGTTAATGGGAGTGCCGGTTAAAGAATGCAGGATGTTGTCATATTTATTTTAGGCAAGGGTCAAAATGCTGTCAAGAGTTGCTTCCCTTGGTTCATACTTAATCAAAGAGGATATGGACCTTTTTTGTCCATTACATTGTGGCATGATTACATAAATAGTTATATAGCAGAAATCAGATTTTGACTCACTTTTCTGTTCATTTTGTAACACTATTTTATTGTCTGTTTAGATAATTATGTGTTGTAAATTCTTCTAGTCATTTTTAATGAAATATTGAAATATGTCTACACTAAAGTTGATCATGTTGTATTTCACAACAGATCAGTAGAAAATGAAACCATGATGATGACATGATAATAAACTTTCAGAATTTTCCAGATTCAGCTCAGGTTGATAAAACATGAATTTGATATACCTTACATAAAATAGGTCAGACTGCTTTCACAAAATAAAAATGATGAGAAAGTTTGTGGTTTGGTGAATAAAGTGGGCAGATTGTTTCTGTGTCACTGTGTGTCAGGTTCTGTAAATATCCCATGACTCACCATATATTGACTCAGTGTCTTCTGCAAGCTTGTTAATTAGATCCTTATACACAGTTCAATAAGCATCACACTGATCTAGACTTCAGAAGTTAGAGTCAGGACTTCATATCTTGTAGTGTAAAACTGATATGTATAAACATTCAGAAGTGAAGAAAAAATATTTGAAATGCAACCTTGACTTCTGCAGAAAACCCCTTTGTATGAGTAAGAATCTTCCAGAAAATAAAGGATCTATCATTTGTTATAAATAAAAACTGTCTTATCAAGAGTTAGTAATTTCCATCTCAAGAGAAACACAACCGGTTATGCCTGCTATTTGTCAGACAGAATTAAACCCATTAGTTTTACTCATCTGGAATGAGTCAAACAAAATCGCCAAGAATTAATTCATATTTTATCTGATATTTTTTTGACCTATTTTTACTATGATTTGCTTATCAATATAAGGTCAAGGTCACTTACTTTCCAGAACAATAGAAATACTTAACAACTTTTTTATATGGTTTTATACACTATAAATTGAAGCGATTTGGTTAAAGGGGCTTCCTGTTTAACCAGGACAGATGACTGATTCACTGAAAGACAGACATGTATAACAGTAAGTATACAACAATACACAGGATCTTTTCTTTAGAATAATTTGTCATTAATGTTATTTTAAAGAGATACTTGCCTTTAATAACTACTTAATACTACTTAATAATAACCGGATGTATGAATTGTTTCATATGAAATCTTTATGACAGTGATGACCTTGGGATAATTCCTGGAAGAGTTGAGGAATGCTCTACTTACTTGCTTTAACCAACAGTTGGGAAAGTTACAGCTTTCATATACAGTGCAATCTTTCTATAGCAAGCCAGAGAAGACCAAAGTATGGTTGATACTTAGAGGTGATTGTTGTAGGGAGGGTTACTGTGGAGAGAGAGTTTTATGACAGGGATTGTGTCTGTCTTTATAATGGATGTTGTTTTTCTGATAGACATCCAAAAGAGAGTTTTTGTTCTGATACTGTACTGAAACCCGAAGTTTAGCTCTAGAATTTTGTTTTCAATATTCTTACAAGAGTTATGAAATTTGGCGTTTTACTACAAACAAATAGAAATCATTTTAAATCTGTATCTTGCTACTTTATTTGATAGTTGAGTATAAAAGGGAGTCTATGATTGTAAAAGCTATTGATAAGACTGACAGCTGATAGTTTGGTCTTGTTTTGTCAGTGACCCTGTTTTTAATCAGAACAGGCCTAATTAACCAGGAAAACGACCCAGAAATGACCTTGTATGGTTCATTAAGTCCAAACAAAATTGCTCTAGGAACCTGGTGTCTTGTTTATAGGTTGACTTTATTTTGTCACCATAAAGGTCAATAAGTCAGACATTTGAATGTCAGTAAAACTGACTTGCTAGGTCAAAAACCAAACAATCTGAAGTGAAATAGTCCTGGTAAATATTGGGTCACTAGTACTTTACATGTTGAGCAAGGTGTTGATACAAAAATACAAATTAAAAGTCAACCTATAAACAAGACACCAGGATCAAGACCACTGGGCAGTTAATGATGTCATAGTGTACTCTGTCGAAGTGTGGATAGGTTGCACAAGGGTAAATCTTAAAACTCACCAAACAGCCTGACTGTTATAATGTCAAGTTGACTCTGTTTTACACATAATGGGTGCAGAATTGGCCTAGACTTGGTCTTGGATAAAAGTCATTTGTGATGGAGAGGTTTATACTGTTCAAAATTATTCTTGATAAAGATTTAGAATTAATTGTGAATTTTCTTGCAGTTTATATCAGATTTTAAATGTGTGATTGATACAGTTTGAAGAATGTTTGAAGATACTGCATTGTCTTTGTTTCATATCATTCTTCCTCTGACTAGACTTACCGTTTTGGTAGATGATTCATGTTACTTTCATCTTAATATATATTTATGAGGTCAGACTGTTTTTCAGTTGCATTCAAATCCCATTTAAGTTCATTAATAAGGACTTAAGATTTGTGTGACAAATACTTTATTGCCATCAACTTGATAATGAAAGTGTTGAATATATAGCAATTTACTCAATAAAGTGTTGAATATTGCCCTTTTTTGTCCCAAAGAGATAATTGACGAAAGTGTATAAATGTTTATCAGAATAGTGGATTCAGTGAAAAGAATTCCTCATTTCCTTACAAAATCAGTAGTGGAGAATCACATACAGGTAATAGAACATAATGTAGAGCAGTTATCTAATCTGTATGCAAAATCAATGTTATGCGGTCTCGGCTTAAAGTCTACAGTCATGGGCGTAAAGTACATCCTCATGATATTTTCATGGATCTAAAAATAGATTTACCGCATGAGGATATAATTTGTATGTTTATGTAGATGATTCATGTCAAGGAAACCTTTTATTAAATAATGTATTGGCCAGGATATGTTGTTAATGAGCTGGTTTTAAGTCTAGAAAGAAGTCCTCTTTTCAGTATTTGGTGTTGAAGTAGTGCAGATGGTTTTAAAATAAAGAACATTTTTTTATGTCTTTTTAATGATCTTGTTGGTTAGCAGCAGTAACATTTTTATGCCTCTGAAGGGAGGCACATAGTTTTTGAACTGTCTGTCCGTCAGTCCGTCCGAAAACTTTAACATTGGCCAAAACTTTCTTATTAATAAATGGATTTACTTCATACTTGGACATAACACCCCTTTGGACAAGACCTTTTCATTGACCAAAATTTATTTGACCTTCACCTCTGAATGACCTTCACCTTGAAGATCCAATTAGCCAAAAACTTAAACATTAACCGTAACTTTTAAATGAAGCGAATTTACTTCATACTTGGACATAACACCCCTTTGGACAAGACCTTTCCACTGACCTATATTTATTTGACTTTCACCCCTGAATGACCTTCACCTTAAAGATCCAATTGTCCAAAAACTTTAACATTGGCCATAACCTCCCTATTACAAAGTCAATTTACTTTGTACTTGGACACAACAACCCTTGGACAAGGTCTTCCCATTGACCTATACTTATTTGACCTCGACCCTTGAATGACTGGTCATCAGCTCAAAGTGAAAGCACCACTTTTTAGCTCGACTTTCTTGGAAAAACAAAAAATCGAGTTACTGCTATAGTCATGGTGTCGTTGCCGTTGCTGTTACCGTCCGAAAACTTTAACATTGATCATAGTTTTTTTTTATTCCTTGATGGATTATCTTCATACTTGGACACAACAACCCTTTGGACAAGACCTCCAAGATGACCAGACTAAACTTGACCATGACTCTAATATGACGTTCAATTTCAAGGTCAAAATATTGAATTTTGCTAAAATTGGCCATAACTTAATTATTAGTTGGTGGATTCTCTTCATGCTTGGACACAACAACCCTTCGGACAAGATCTTCAAGTAGACCGGACTAAACTTGACCTTGACTCATAAATGACCTTCACCGTTAAGGTCAAATTATTGAATTTAGCTAAAATTTGTCATAACTTAATTATTAATAGGTGTATTGTCTTCATTTTTGGACACAACAACCCTTTGGACAAGTTCTTCAAGTGAACCAGAGTCAACTTGACCTTGACTCATAAATGACCTTCACCTTCAAGGTCAAATTATTAACTTTTGCTAAAATTGTCCATAACTTAAGTATTTATGGATGAATTTGATTTATACTTGGACAAAACAACACTTATGACAAAACTGACATTTTGATTCAAGTTTGACGTTGACCCAAGACTAGCAAGATCAAATTATTAAATTTTGCTAAGATTGGTCATAACTGTGTAATTTATGGTTTGACTTGATTCATACTTGGACAAAACAACACTTTTGACAAAACTTTCATGTTGAATAATTCAGGTTTGACCTTTACCCGAAAATGACCTTGACAATCAAGGTCCCATTATTGTATTTTGCTTAAATTGTCATAACTGTTGTTTATTTATGGATTTGATTTATACTTTGATAAAATACAAAAGTGACATTTTAGTTTATTATAAGTATGACCTTGACCTTTAGATGACCTTGACATTTGAGGTCAAGTTATTGAATTTTACTTAAAATAGCCAAAGTTTTGTTATTTATGGTTTGATTTGATTTATACTGGGACAAAACAACACTTACAACAGAACTGACGCATTGAATGATTCAGCTGTGACCTTGACCTTCAAATGACCCTGACCATCATGTTTCATTTGAAAACCCTTCACCACAATGTACTTCCTGATGTGTTTGCCTTTGGAAATAGGAAAAAAGTTGAGTGTGGCCTCCTGCTTGCAGTGGGTCTTGTTAAGGAAGCCAGTGTCAGTGATGACTTATCCAAAATATGCTTTTTAGTAAGAATGAGAAGTAATAAAAATAAATTCAATCACAACACAGTTTTTTCTTAAATAAATGATAAAAAATAATTTTCCAGAACTTGATATTCCCATTATCTCATTTTACTTGACATTTAAATAAGTTATCTGTTCTCTTAAATTTACATTGTAATGTACTGTTTTTTCCCTGTAAACTATATGTAGTGTTCTGAAACCAATATTCCCTGTAAACTACATGTAGTGTTCTGTAACCAATATTCCCTGTAAACTACATGTAGTGTTCTGTAAACATTATTCCCTGCAAACTACATGTAGTGTTCTGTAACCAATACTCCCAGTAATTTTGAAATTTGGTAGCTTCATTAGCTACAAACAGATGGCAAAATGCCTTTGAGTATTTGAATATAAAGTTCAGTTAAAACACCCAACCAGGTCTTGTGACATATTTCAAAGGTTGTTGCACTCCTGTATATATGAAAGTATTATAGGGCAATAAAAGTTAAACTGTTTGTGCATCCACGGAAATTTATGGGATATTTACCTTTGAAAGATGTCATTCCAAATCAGTAAATGAAAGACCAAAGAGAATAACTACAAAAATGGAATATGGTACTTTTTCCTGAGGTACAGCAAGAACAACATAAAAAGCCATCACTTGTCAGTGGAAAGAAAAGTTCACTGTATAAGTCTTAGTAGCAAGATGTTTAGTGGTAAACATTCCTTTTTAAAATTCTGAATTTCTGTCTGTTTACAGTTCCTGGACCCAAAAGTAGTCCTGTCAACAACAACTTAAAGTGTTTGGTTTGCGGTGACAAGTCTTCCGGAATACATTATGGTGTACTGGCCTGCGAGGGTTGTAAAGGTTTCTTCCGGCGTGCTTTGCAAGATGTTGGTGATCCTGCCCGTAAAAAGTGCTTCTACAACAAAAACTGTGACATAACCATTCTTACTAGAAATCGTTGCCAGTACTGTCGGCTGCAGAAATGCTTGGCCTTAGGAATGTCTCGCTCAGGTATTTGTTTTAAGCAAGATTACATAATGGCAAGAATGAAGAATGGTTTTGAAGGGGAGGGTTCTTATATAGTCTAATATAGATACAACTTAAAAAATTATGAATCATACATCAGAATGCCTTGAAATAAATGCCAAATACTGGCATATTGCATATTTCCTTATTGTTTATTTTGTTGTCTATTATTTTCTTGATTTATTGTCTTGAGTGTAATAAAACTTTCTCATTAGGTATTTTCTCAAGCTTTAAACCTGACAAAATGGAAGTATATATCAGGATCTGAATACATATACCTAAGTGAACCTCCTTGTTAAAGTCAAAAATCTTTGGTTCTTCATGCTATGAGGGTATCGGAGGAAAAAAAAAAACATTAACAAAAAAATAGATTGGATATTTTAACTAAAAGGAAAACACCCTTTGAATGCATTTTGACATGTTTTTGCACAAGTCTGTTAGCCTGTTGTTAAAATGTAAAAGCCTCTCACTTGCATTTCCATTTGTGTAAAGACTGCATGTGTTAGAGGACTGAATAATTTATCAGTCTACCTCCTTTTGAGATCTAGAGCAAATTATGCTGTCAGCAAAATTGATTGACTTTTCCCTGATTCAATACCCAGACTATTTCATTAGAAATTATTATGATTTAAGACAGTGCTGGGAAATAAGATACAGAGAGATAAAATTGCTTTGGATATTTTTTCCTCTGCAAAAATACTGCCCTTATCAGTGTAGGCAGTTGAAAGCAAAAAAGAATAGGGAAAAAAAGATGCCCCCAGTAGAATGTGCCAGTTAAACTTGTCACTGGCTGAGAAAATGCTTTTATTTATGGATGTATTAGTCAATAAATAAAGATGAATAACAACTGTTTCTAAATTAGTGCAGCTATATTGGTCCCCGACCCTCTGTAAAAGGCATTTGTCTGACATTTATACCTAATGTTACACAAAGACCATGTCAGATGGATCTTTGTGAAGGCGAAAATCATTTTTCCGCATCTGTTAACATTCTATATCAAGTTGTGTTTGCGAGCAGCAGACAAAGTTCATTGCAAGATGAGACGGTTGTAAAGAAAAGAGAAAAAAAGAACTTCTAATATAAAAGCACTTGTATTCATTGCTTTTATCTTAACGTTTTTGGTTAGGAAATTATTCTTTTGTCTTGCAGTTATCCTGGGATTGACAGTTAACAACTCTCAGTTATATTGGAACCCTGTCAAAGTGGCTTTTGAATATGGTCTGATGCATATTCATCCATATAGACAGAGATGTAATGCCACAAGACATTTGAAACCACCTACAACTTGACAATTCCATTTCTTCCAGTTTAACTTCTTTAATTACTTTTACAGGCCTACTCTTAAACAACCTAATTGCCAGTGGAATACTGCATTAAGAGATGTTTATAACAAATATATTTTCTGAAAAACAAGCAGGTTTGACCATGATTTGTCATCTCACATATTTAAACAATCACTGTTTGCCACTAACTTGGTTTTTGACTGCAGACTTCAAACTTGACTCAAAAATATCTAATCTGCTCTTGCTCATTTTTCACTATGTTCAGTGCCGTTAACTGGGGGTCCTAAGTTAAAGTTTTGTCCTTGGTTAAACATAGATTGGACTTCTTATTTGTGACAGTTGTAAAACAAGATTGTTTACCAAAGCCTAAATATAAAGTTTTTCCATGCTACATTGCATAAACATTATGTATTACAGTTTTGGCATAAGCAAAGGACATTGATCCTTTAATGGTTCTGTGCATTTGTGTGCATTGCAACTGATTTGATCTTCTGTGTACTTTTAGCAATATATTACATGTAATACATTTGATGTAAATTTGATGTACCCACATTAGAGTGAATGTTTACAAGAAACTTGATGGAAAGTAGAAAAAAAGTGGAGCTATTGTCATGACCCTCCTTGGCATAGGCATTGGTTAACCTTTATGTTAAGGTCCATTCAAAGCTATTTACTTCAAAATTTAGAATACATGTTCACTGTTAAAATGTGACACCATTTCTAAAGGGCAGATAATTCTCATTTATTTTTGCAAAGTCACACCCCTTTTTAGCTCATCTGAGCACAAAGTGCTCAGGGTGAGCTTTTCTGATCGGTCTTTGTCCGTCGTCCGTCCATCCGTCGTCAACTTTTCATTCAAACAACATCTCCCCTGAAACCAATGGGCCAAATTTAATGAAACTTGCCTGGGATGTTCCTTGCATGAAGCTCTTCCAAAGTTGTTCAAAGAAATCAATTCAATGCTAAACTCTGGTTGCCATTGCAACCTAAAGAAAAACTTTAAAAATCTTCTTGTCTGAAACCACAAGGCCTAGAGCTTAGATATTTGGCATTTAGTACCCTCTAATGGAACTCTACAAAAATTATTCAAATTATTTCCCTGGGGTCAAAATTGGCCCCGCCCAAGGGGCCACTTCATTTTACATAGACTTATATAGGAAATCTTTAAAAATCTTCTTCTCAGAAACCACAATGCCTACAGCTTAGATATTTGGTATGTAGCATTGTCTAGTGGATGTCTACCAAGTTTGTTCAAATTATGTCCCCTGGGTCAAAATTGGCCACACCCCAGGGTTCTCTTGGTTTACATATAGTTATATAGGAAAAACATGAAAAATCATTTTTCTCCGAAACTAATAGGACTAGACCTTAGATATTTGGTGTGGAGTATTGTGTAGAGAACCTTTACCAGCATTGTTTATATGTTGGCCCTAGGGTCAAAATTGGTCATGCCCTCGGGCCCTTACATTGTAATATGTAAAAAAAGGCAATCTTTAAAAATCTTCTTACTGGAAACCTCAGTGCTTACAGCTTAGATATTTGGTATGTAGCATTGTCTAGTGGATGTCTACCAAGTTCAAATTATGTTCCCTGGGTCAAAATTGGCCACGCCCCAGGGTTCTCTTGGTTTACATAGATTTGTATAGGAAAAACATGAAAAATAATTTTTCTCCAAAACAAATAGGTCTAGACCTTAGATTTTTGGTGTTGAGTATTGTGTAAAGAACCTTTACCAATATTTTTTAAATGTTGGCTCTGGGGTCAAAATTTGCCCCGCCCTGGGGGCTCTTAATATGTATAAAAGGAAATCTTTAAAAATCTTCTTGTCTGAAACCACAAGGCCTAGAATTTTAAAATTTTGCATGAAGCAAGCTTTATCAAGCTTTTTCAAATTATTAGATTAGTGGAAAGGTCACGGAGGCTAAAAGTAGATTTATCTACTGTACCTCATAGAGCCTTCATTTATAGACCAATATCTTTGATGGGTAGGGTTTGAGGTCACTGGGTCAAGGTCAAGGTCACCATAGCTTATAATAGATATTTCTACTTTCTGTCATAGAGCCTTTATTTATTGACTGATATTTTACATATTTGGTTTGTAGGCACTTATATATTTTCAATTTAAAAATGAAATACTGCTTAATAGCAAACCAACAGCCCAAGTACTCAGGTGAGCGATCCAGGGCCATCATGGCCCTCTTGTTTGACTTAGAATTTCATGGTTAACCTTTTTTGTCAATGTCCATTTTTCAAAAAGTGTCAAAGATATTCCATTCAAACTTGGAATACTTGATCACTAACAAGACCCCTACAAAGACTGTTGGTACCCATGTCCCTGGGATCAAAATTAGCCCCATACCCACTTCATTTTGCTTAGACTTATATAGGAAAAACTTCTTAGCCAAGAAATAAACTATTTACTAACATGGGATGGGTAGGTACTTCCTGCACCCCCCCCCCCCCATCCCAAAAAAAAAAGAAAAAAAAGAATATCATTATCTTTTTTTTAATATGTAGGTACTTAAAAACAACAACAACAACAACAAAAAAAACATTTTTTTTTCTTGGATGAGTAACCCACCACCACAACCCCACTTTGGACTTTTGTTTGACTTAGCTTATAATTTATTTTATAATCTATCATTCAGCACTGAGAAGTGTGGAGTGTGCTGTCTGCGGACATGTCTTATTTGAGATACTTCTAAAATAAAACAAAACAGCAACACAATTATATGATACATAAATGCTTATTTCTTTTTAGCTGCCAAGCTTGGAAGACGTTCACGAAAGATGCGGGATTTAATTCGAAGTATAGAGGACAAGCAGACAGAACAAGCCCTTCATGGTCTACTGAGTCTGAATTCTGACAATGATGCACCATACATCCACGGTCTGAATGCAAATGGAGTGGACATAAATAGACAGGAGATCAACCAGCTGTCTGTAGCCGCCCTGCAAATGCTTTTGAAGCAGCGAGCTGAATGTGGCCCCAACTATCCAAGACAAAGACACATGCCGACCCCACCAAGACATGACAGCCCAAAAGTAGATGCTCCACCTCCTAGTCATGCTCCCCACACTCAGCTTTCAAATGTTGACACAGATCAGCCTCTTGATCTGTCAGATGAATCAAATCTTTCTGCTAACCAAGATCAACAACTTACAGCTATTCGTACTTCACTGCCACTTAACTTGATCAGCACATCTTCCAGAGCTCAAGTAATGGGCTCCTTACTCAATATGCAGTCTCAATTGCCATTCCATTTACCATCATCACCACTTGCTATTAAGACAGAAGATGGTCTGCTAGAGGACCGAAGGTCACCTTATCTATCCATGTTTGATCCTGCCATTATAGCTGCGTCACGAAGCAGTCCAAGTTCTCTTACTCCACAGAGTATCATGGCACAGCAGATTGCGGTTCAGCAGCAACTTGCCGCAGCACGACACCTGATGGCTCAGCACCAGTTAGCAAATAGTGTTAGCTCCATTAGCACAAGTTTTAGCAGTTTACCGAGCAGCATGACGTCGTCAGCTGCCATAATGTCTGCTGGAGGTTATCCAGAAATGGATTCGAATTCGGATGATAGATCCAGCAATAGCCCATCATCCAAGTCTGTGATTGTTCAAAATACTAGTCTAGATCTGAGAAAGGTGATAAAAGAGGAGGAGAGCATTAAGCACAGTAGAAGTCCTATTAAGAAACGTCCCTATGTGCCATCCACAAGCTCTGAGTGCAAAGATGACGAACCCGAGGTTGTGTACAAACATTCCCGCCTAAGTACAGACAGCTCATCATCATCTAGAAGCTATGCTTCTGAAGGACGTTCTGTATCCACATCAGACCAGTCGCCTAGCACTACGCCATTTACTGTACTCCCATCAGATCACATAATTTCTAATTGTCACACATCGTCTTTACGAAGACCCGACCATGCCAACCAGAGGGGTTCAACTCCATCCATTTATCATCGTGAAGCTGGACAGACAGAATACAGCAGAGTTTCTTCCCCTGAATACCAGTCAATGGTAAATGGTGAGAAACTGAAGGGTTCCCAATCTGATCATCACACGGCAGTTGTGGCTCCAATTATTCAGAATCGATATACTTCACAACTTAGCCGAGAAGATGAAGCCAGACTTACTGTCCCGCTTTTAACTTTCAAAATCCATGAGTCTTTCTACACAACATTTACGTTCCTGAAACCGAGATTAGAAGAGATGCATTACAAATTACGAAATTACCAAGGCAGCGAGTCAATGGAAGGTATCATCAATAGACTTGTAACGGAGCACATGGACAAACCCAACAGCTTTCAGGTTTGAACAGTTTCTTTATTTTAACTTACCTTTATAGCTTAATGTGCTCAGTGTCAGCTTTTATGATTGCCCTGTCATTCATCATCAACTTTATTCTTTAAAGAAATAAAGATGATAAAACTTTGCAGGGACGTTACTTGCATAAAGCTCTACCAAAGCTCTGCTTTATTCTTTAAAGAACTCTGGTCGTAATGGCAACAAAAATGAAAAACTGTTTAAGTCTTCCTGTCAAAAACCAGCAGGCCCAGAGCACTGTAGCTAGCAGACCCCTATCAAATGTGTTCAAAGTATGTTCCTTGGCTCACGGCCTCTCCAGAGGGGTCGCTTGTTTAATACAGAAATATATAGGAAAATCTTTGAAACTCTACTTGTATGAAACCACAAGGCTCAGAGTTCTAAAATTTTGCACAAAGCATTGTCTAGTAAACCTCTACCAAGATTGTTCAAACTTTCCCATTGGTATCATTTCTGGCTCCATCCTTGGGATCAGATATGTATTTTACGCTTTTATAGACAAACACTTTAAAAGTTTTCTTTTCATAAACCGTATTATGGCTTAGACTGCTGAAATGTGGTATGTACCATTATCAAACCACAATTGTTTAAATAATTTTCCTGGGATCACTATTAGCCCTGCCCAGTGTATGTGGGAGGTACATGTTTAATAAAGCAATGTATGGGAGAATATTAAAAAAAAAAAAAAAAAAAAAAAAAGATGTGTAAAACCACAGTGCCGTGAGTTTTGAAATTTGGAATGAAGCATTGCCAAGTAAACTTCTTCCAAGATTGTTTTAACTTTGCCTCTGGGATTATTTTTGGCTCCACCATAGAGGATAGGTGTTTGACTAAGACTTACAAACTCTTAAAAAATTTTGTCAGAAACTATAAGGCTGAGGCTTCTGAAATTTGATGTATCTAGTGTTTTTCTATCAAGAACTTTCAAATCATGTCTCTGAAGTCATTAGTGACTCCACCTCAATCGGTCACATTTTTCATAGAAATATATAGTAAAATCTTGGAATTCTTCATGTCAGAGTTCTAAAGTTTGACATAAAACATTGCCCAGTCAACCTCTACCAAGATTGTTCAAACTTTGCCTCATGAGTTATTTTTTGGCACCACCCCAGTGATCAGAATGTTTGAGCATTTTGTTGTCTTTTCTCTTTATTTTGATGATCAGTCCATTACATGGCACCTTTCTTTCTTAGGAGTTATACAGATGAGCACTTCAGGGCCATCTTGACACTTCTGTTTTGTGCATATTTAAATATTAAAAGTTATATCCTTGTCATGACAGTTTAATCAAAAGGTAAGCCATGGTGTGAACATAAGGTATGGTTCTGGAGAGATACTGTGTTCAATTCAGATGTAATCAGTGGAATTTGAATTTAGCTCTTGATTTTTCTCTTTGGTGCAAATACTGCACAGAGCTTTAAGAAGCAGTTTTGAACAGAATAAATTATGAGAGAAGGTTTCTCTCAATTTTGATATGACTTAAGAACACAACTTATCCAAACTCAATCAATATAAGCTGTTGTAGGGTAGATATTTAGATTTACTGAAATGTTTTATTGCATTATAAGCTTTTTAGAAAGTATGACACAGTTTCACTTATCGGATGTCATTAGGTTCTTAAAAGATATCCTTTGGTTTGTCTTATGAAAATGAGATAAAACATGAATCGAAAAGCACATGAAGTTTCCTGTAATGTTTCAAAATAGTGTGGGTTTTTTTTTGCATTTATTATTAAACGTGGGCTGGTTAGAAGTAGGCAGGTAATGCATATCTGCAGCTGCACTTCAGTAGACAGACGAGCATAACATTGAATGTTGCAATTTTTGATCAGGATGTTTGTTTCATCAGAAAAAGAAAAATTGATGGAGTTTCTGCCTAAGTGCCTTGCCATACAGAATAAGATTTGTCTCAAGGTTTTGACCGATAGTAAACTGCATTCTATCTATCTATACTCTTAAGGGGCTAATTTAACAAGAAAAACTAATATGATATTGGTTTTGTCTAGACTTTGACCTGTGTGACCTTATTGGATGTGTAGAAAAGTAAGGCAGAATAATAGTTTACCATTGGTGATAGTCATTTATTGTGAGACATTATTTATGTTCCTAGACGACCTGAGGATGAGACTCGATCATTTCCTTGACATCATATGAAAGAAATGGAGAGGAAAATAGACACAAATTAGGGTGTAATAATCAAAAAAACTTTTTCATCATCGCTATTTTGTTTGAAGTCTAGACAACCTATCCCAAGGCACGATAGAAATGCGCAGCACCTTTCATTATTTTCTGAAGAAAGATACTTAGATTGTCCAAGATTTCTTTTTTCTCAACTTCACTTTCACAAGCTTTACTGAATCAGACAGTTGACCTAACAGATTGTTTGTTTTAACAATTAATGTCAGAATGGTATGCTGATATTCTCAAAAATTTAGGAATTACATCTGGCTGAAAAGAAAATGTAAATAAATTAAGTTTTCAGCAGTTTCTGACTACTGGTAAATAAGTAAAATGTTTTCGGTGATAGATTTCTTTCATGGATAAACAAAGGGGAAGATTATGTGGCTGGGATGGTAATTTTGGGTCAGCTGTGGTCAAACATGAGGGCATATAGTTTTAAAATGGTGTTACTGAGGCATTGGGTATTTTTACGCATTTTAGTGGGTTTTGTGTAGAGCTTAAAATGCCCCATAGTGTCACCATACTGCAGCTATTGTAGTCCGCATTGAAGTTAAAGTATTTATCTTGGTGTAGAAGAATTGGATGCAGAGGAATGTGAAGATCAGAAGTCTTAAAATAAGTTGCAGAATGTGAATTTCTAGAACTTAATCTGAAATTGCTGGTAAATACAGAAGAAATTGGAAGAACCAAAATTCAGGATGGTGGTGGGTCTGTCTGCAGTATCCTTAAATCAGGGTAAATGTCTGCTTAGGTTGAAAATGAAGTTTGAAGATAGCTGAACATGAAAATTGCATCAGACACAGTCGTCTTTTATCTAAAGAAAAAATTACTTATTCATGAAACATATCACCAGGTACAAAGCCTAAGGTTATGAAAATATGTGTCATTACTATGTCAATAAACTATATTCCGATGCTAAATATAACAATCCTACCTGTTAATCTGTAGGTGAAACTATGCAGCTGGCTTACTTTTCAGCTCTTTAAATTTTGTAAAATTAAATTTTCTTATTTGTGATATTAGAAATAACTGAAATTCTTTTTCTGGCCCATAAGTTCTGATATTTAGCTTATTAAATTATATATATTAGGTCTGTATATAGGGTTGCTGAATGTTTGGTGTCCAGCAAAAATTACATTCAAACATCTCCTGAAACCACTGGGCCTATTCAACCTAACTTTACCAGAATGTTTGTTGCATGGTCCTCCATTAGATCTATAAAATGGAATAAGTTACATACAGAACTCTGCCATGACAACCAAAAGGAAAGTCTTCAAACCTTCAGCACCCCTTCAACTGATTTGAAAATAATTTGGAACTAATGTTCCTTGGGTGACCCTCTCTATACATTTTGAAATTTATTTTGATGAGTGTAAAAACATGGCTGCCAGGGTCGAAGCTTATTTTTCTTATAAGTATATAGAGGAAGCTGTAAAAAATCTTCTGCTGGTTTGATTTGAAAATAAGTTTGAAAAATGTGCATATTTTTATAAAATGGAAACTTAAAAAAAAATATTCTCATAAGAAACTGCTGGCCTAAATTAAAAATACACTGTATGAATTGGAAAATTCATTGTGAGCTGTTTGAAAAACATGGCCTCCAGGGGCCAGGTTTATTTTCCTTATATATGTCTATAATTATGGAAGAGTTAAAAAGTCTTCTCCTTTGAAATTCTTGGCTTTATTTGAAAGTAATTTGGTAGAAATGTTTCTTGGGTGACCCTGTATTTAAATTTTGAAATTTATCTGTGAAAAAACATGGCCACCAGGGGTGTGGCTTATTTTCCTTTGTATGTATGTGTTAATTGCTAAAGAATGTCCACTACTTACATTTCTCTAGAGCAGCAAAGCCTTTGCTATAAAGGGCCACCACTCTCTATTTTTCTAGGGCAACAGAGGCAAAGTTTTACTTGCTACTGCTCACATTCACTTGTTACTGCTTACATTTTTCTGGGGCAGCAGAACTGAACTTTTACTTTCTACTGCTCACATTTTTCTGGGGCAGCAGAGCTGAAGTTTATCAAGGAACTGCTTACATTTTTCTGGGGCAGCAGTACGTTTTATTGGCCACTACTCATTATTTCCTTCATTATTATACCAAAGTGTAAACTGGGTTTTCATTCACTTTCTAGGGCAGTGTTGTGTTCAGTCTGGTCTGCCTGCTTTAGTTGACCAGCACTCACAGTGTTGTTATTTCACTTAGATTTGCATTGTACATGAAACATAGTCAACATATGTACCCTTCATGCCATATTTTGTCAGTATAGATCACTTCGCAAATTATTGTATATATATTACATTTCAGGCCTTAGATGGGAGGCCCTTGAAGTCAGGTGAGGTGTGCTGGAATGCTTTTCAGAGTCTGCTGAACAAATCCATACAAGATGTGATCAACTTCGCTAAGAAGATTCCTGGTTTTACCAATCTGGACCAAGAGGACCAAATAAGTCTCATTAAAGGAGGGTGTTTTGAGGTATGGGCTCCATTTGTTAAGTTAACGAGTCTTGTTTTGTAAAGAAACAACATCATCGTTTTCACAGTTTCTCAGTAGTTTCATAGATTTGTAATTGAAAAACCAACATTTTGTATATCAGAAACCCATATTTGAACCCATCTTTGCCTTTGTCTTTCATTGTAGAATTGCTAAACATCTTGAATGGGCTTTGTGAAGTAAAACTTAGTGTTGTCAGAAGCAAATTTTACATAATGATTTTTGTTCATGTGCATGTATAGGTAATCTTACCCTTAGGAACAGTATCGATTCAGATCAATATCTCAAAACTGAAAAGATGCATATGTTTATCTACATCTGTACAGGTCTCTAAAGATTTTCAAGCGGGTTTGTTTTCACACATGCTATCTTGAAATCTAAAATGGTTTCTCTAACTTTTTGTTCTATGTATTAGATGGTCTGCCAGTTTTCATCCACTTACCAACATTTTCAAACATATCAGACTTAGTGCCTTTCAAAGTTGAATCTATAGCGATTTATAAATTTATGGTTTAAGTTTAAGATGCTTAAAAAAGCAACAAATTCCCCCCTACCCCCTTCTCATAAAAAGTTTTTTTTTTTTTTAATACTATGTACATTTTCATGATGAATCCAACACATTTTAGTTGCACAATTTTCTGGCTATGTGAATAGAAGGGGGCATTTCAGAGAATACTTTTTTCATGTCTGAATTTGAACTGGGCAAATTGCATGGCCCTTAAACTTAGGATTACAGTAGTCATTGTGTGATTACTTGCTGGTTTGTGTGTCATCTGTGTGTTGACTTTTTTATTAGATACTATCAACAGTAACAGATGTATTAGGCAATGACGGACAATGTTATAATAGAAAGTTGGTTTAAGTTAAGACAAAGCCCAGTGATTAATGACAGTCACAGTGTGTACATTTCCTCCATATGTTCTTAGAAAAATATAACTGATGATGTAAGGCATTGAACATTTGTGCATTTCTATGTGGTAAAGATGCTGCATATGTCGTTTCTGTGCCAACATACATGTGTCTAATGTATTTATTGATAAATTGATAGCATTTAAGGGATGTTTTTTTTTTCATTGTGGACTTTGTTTCTCTACCAATGCCTTTGATCTGTCCTTGAATCTGTTATAGCACAGAATTTCCTCATTCGTTTGAATATTTAAGTATTTTGTTTGTTTGTTATATTATGAAAGGAAAGTATTACTGTTCTTTTGTCAGAGTATGAACACCTAAGGTTGACATAAGGATGCTGGTGTATTTGTCTGTTGCAAAATTTTAACATCAAAAAGAAGTGAAAATGTGGTAGATGCTTAAAAATCCTTGGTAAAAGTTTGACATTTATTATGCATTTTGGGATAAGATTATGTTTAAGGGGAGATTACTCAAATTTGCTATGCTATTTTAGGTACAGTTTCATAAAGGTTAATTTATTCTCATAAATATACTGTTCTGTTTCAACTAGGTGGCATGTGTTGTGCATGCACAGTTTGTTGACGCTGAATCGAATACAATTTTCTTGGAAGGCCACAACACGTTGGTGAAACGTGAGGACATGAAGTGTGGTTTCCCACTGGGCGAACATTTTGTGGAACTGATGTTCAACCTTTGTATACGATTCAATACATTTAAACTGGAAGACCCAGAAAAAGCACTTTTCAGTGCTTTGGTGCTCATATCTCCAGGTATGGTTATGGGTTTACAGTTTTCTGTTGTTTTCTGTCAGCTCTTTATTATCATTTTTACTTATGTGAATCTATCTAAACAGGTCCTATCATCGAAAAGCATTCTTTAAAAGTAATAATTACAACTTGATTGACTGTGGATGTTTGTTAGAAAAAAAAAAGACAAAAAAGTCTTTGGATTTGAACTTTTAACCTGTGAAGGAGAGGTGACCACTGTAGCCTCTTGCTCCTTTTTTGGCTAAATTATCCACCTGTAAATGCCAGACATTGCTGTATTTAGGCCTGACTGCTCATTTTGGTTTGGTGAAAAATTAGGCAGTGACCTATAGTGGGGGAAAAGTATCCATTTTTGGTTCTTCCCAGGAATATAATTTTGTTTGGTGACCTGACTGCCTAATTAACTGGAATTTTGTTTAAAGGTTCAAAATATGTAAATAAAGATAAAGTGTCACTTAGAAAAAAAAAATGATAGGCAGTTTGCTTGCCGAACAAATAATAGAATTCTGTCAGACAGCAAGTATCCTGAGGACCAGTCAAGATTATATTTAATTTCACAGTAACCCAATAACTTCTGGTGAAATATTATCTTGTATGAGGTGAGTTGCCGATTTCAAAGAAAATATTAGTCTAGTCGCAATTTATTACCACTAGACATGACACAATATCCATAACTTATTGCCAAATAAAAAGTATTAAGTAGTTATCGTCTGAAAATATATACCAAAAGCAGAATATTAGACAATCCTAAAATACAAAAAGGTAAAAAATCTTATTAGAATGAATGATATATTTTTGGCTTTTATGTGGGTTGCATTTCTTGGTCTCTATTTAATTTGATTTTTAAAAAAGTTTACATTTTGTAGATCAGATGTTGAAATATACTATATTAAAAACTGCAGACATATATAAATTACATTCTGTACAGAAGTTGTCATTTTTTTCAGTAGATATTACTGAACTTCTAGCCATCTAATGTCTTATTTTGTCTTTTTATAGTAAGAGTAATTTTGTCTTATTGCTGACTGCAGACGCAATAAGTAACAATCGGCCAATTTTATATCATTGATCAGTGTGAAGGCTAACTATTTTGTTCTTGATATGACCCTCTGTATTCAGGCAGTTGTTCTAAGGACATAATAATAATTATGATTTGTTTGTTCATTGTTATCTCATTGTTTACTGACATAAGTACTGAGGTTTCAGTTCTTAGCTGGGGTACATTGGGGATGGGTGTGGAAAAAAAAACTGAGTTAACTTATAGCCAGGGTACAATGGGGATGGGATTAAAAAAACAACTGACTTACTTATAGCCAGACTCTGAATACATCATTGGAGATGTAAGTTTATAACAGAAGAAAAAAAAAAATGGATCAGAAGCTGTATATTTTGGCAAAGACAATATAAATATTGCATCTTGAGTTGAAGAAATTGCTGAAAAAACCAGTGAAATACATGTATGAAATTTAATTTCTGTCTGCGGTGTTATACCGGTATTTATATTCTTATTTGACATAGACAGGTGAAAACTTAGAGATAAATATATACTTCCTTTTCAGATCGCCAGGGTTTAAAGAATCGTGAGAAAGTTAGCAAGCTGCAAGAGTTGTTGATCCAAGCATTACAAAGTCAGGTGACTGCAACACACCCTGATGAGAGTGGCCTCTTCCCACGCCTTCTTATGAGCATATCTAGTCTACGAGAGCTTGGTGTAGAGCACCGAAGGATGCTGGGAAGCCTTAAAGGGCAGATCAGCTTTGCCCACGATTTATACGCTGAGACCTTTGACCTGCTGTGCTAGTAAAATCTTTACGACTGTGTTAAGTTTTTTTTGTGGTTTATTGTATATTTATATATTTTTTTCCTTTTTAAGCATTATTAGAAAAAAATCATGTAGGAAGAGTTAAGCTTAAGTTAAAGAAAACAGTATTGTATATTATGATTTTTTTTTATGAAGTGCTTTTTAACTTATATGACACAGATTATGTTGTGATGTGGATGAGTTATAAGAGTTAAGTTATTCCACAATTAAAACTATATCATGTAATTTTAAAGACTCAAAACCATCCGGTGAGAATTATATTCCGAAACTAGTTTATATATATATATATGCTTGCTTATAGTTTTGGCTCTTTTAGTAACCATTTTACATCTTGTTCATTAAGATTGTTCAAATTTTGTTCAGTATGTATTTATGTTTTTTTTGCAAATGATTTAGTGAAGTCACGTATTTGTGACTTAATGTTTAGCTGTTACTTTGACAAAAGCCTTCCATCATCTGTATTCTATGTGCATATTCATACTGCTATTTATTTCATTGTCCGCAGATCATCACAAGTTATTCCAGTATGAGTAGATTTTTTTTCAAATATTATTTTTATGCTTTAAAAATGCAAAAAAGTGCTATTTTGTATAAAGTCTTAAATAAATTAGTGATCCCTGCTTTCTTAAGGTTAATGGTATTATATGTGATTTTGGATTGCAACTTAAACATGTATTCCAGCATACTGTAAACATTGTGAAATTTGTGAGTTTTTTATTCACTCAGTTAACCCTTAAGCTGCTGGTACCGAAAGTGATTATCCTTTGCCACCAGTATAGAGCCAGGCTAGCCTGCACATCAGTGCAGTCTGACTAGGCTCTATACTGTTGGTAACTCAATTTTTGTATTTTGATTTTGAAATCCCTTGAACTTTGAATGGACTGTTCCAAATTCAAAGCTGGGCAAATCCAATACAAAAATTCAGCAGGTTAAGGGTTTATTCAAACTTCAGTTTTTTATAGCAGTGGTAAGTCCCACTTCTTACAATGTACAAATTCTACAAGACGAGGGTTTGAACTGAAACTTGCTACCTAGAGTTAGGTTTTGATACTCAGCCTATGCAGCAAATGACAATATTCCAGTTTTGGATTTGTTTGCAGTATTCAGTAATTTTGTGGTTAATGTTTTCAAAAGATAGTGCATCAGTGTTATGGGTGAAAATAAAAATCTTGCAAATAGTATTATGTTTACAGTATGGCAGAAGTTTAATAAAAAAATAAAGTAAAAATGAATATGTTTTGTGGTATAAAATTTTCTTAGAAATTAGACTCAGCTGTAAATGAAATACTTGTGCATAACATTTTCTGAAACAATATCCTGAAACAGTTTGTCTTTTTTTTGTGATTAATGTAACACCAAGGAAAACAACAACAATGTTGATAATGTTTAAAAGCTAAGCTTCTCTGATGGAGAGATCTGTTTATAAAAAGCTTAGCCAAACTGAGTCCTGGATAAACTTTGAAACACAATGTTATAGTAATGTAGCTTTGTCTGATTTGATTTGTGCTTAGTTGAGTGGAAGAAAAAAAAAACAATGTGTGTGCACATGTGTATATATTATGTTTGCTGGTGTTGTAGAAAGATTTTATTATTTATTTATTTATATTTGTTTTCTATTTTGAGCAGAGTTGCTTGTGTTATTTATTGGAAGAAAGGTTTTTTTATTGTGTTAGGTGAGGTTTGTTTATGATAGAAGTTTGTGTATTTCTTTTATAGATAGTCATTTTCTGTTTATGTAATGATTTTAGATGCACCAAACCCTTAATTGCTCCTTTTATATGTTATTGTTAGAGGTATTTTTCCCGAAGTTAATGCAGTAGGTTTCCCTGTCCCTAAAAATCAAACAGTGAACAAATAGAAGACTTCAGATGTACACTAGGCTTCAAGCCAAAATGATCACTTTTCTAAAACTGTTATGATACACTGTTGTGACTAATGTTAAGTATTGCTTAGCTCTGAAGAAGCCTGTTTGAGTACAAGCAAGAACAGAATAATTCCTTTAGGTAGATGATGTTAAATAAAAGTCACGAAATGAATAACTCTTACATGATTTTGTTTAGGTAAGGAACATTTTTATCTTGCTTGTTTAAAAATTATGCCAAAAAAAGGTTTTGAAGAGATTAGGAAGTTTAGATGAAGATTGTGACAGCTTTGCTTCAGTTAGAGATTAAAATACCTTCTGTCTTCTCAGATTACAAGGTCAGGCAACTTCAAGAAGTTAATTTCTTCTAAAAGCTTTGTTATATTTTACCTGTTACAGTTTAAAAATGTATAGACTGGCCTTGGAAGCAAAGAATGATGAATATTCATGGATAATCTTAGTCATTGGCAAGTTGTGCCAAAACAAGTTACAGAGAGACCAAAAATAATCATTTGTCATGTCTGTCTGCCTGAAATGGAGAACAGAATCATTTCAAGGTTGTTACAGAGTGGCTTCTTTGGAGATGATCAATACCTTTGAGACACACAGACTGTATTTTTATTGTATATAAGAAAGGTGTTAAAAGCATTACAGATTTTGACAACAGCAAAAAATGAAGCAGATATGCAAACAGGAATTGATTTTTAGAAATAAACTTGTGGAGGTAAATGAACTGTAGTTTACAAGGTAGTATGAATTTTTGTTACATAAATTTTACAAAATGTTTTCTGTACACTTGTGTTAAATCTATGTGCTTTACAATTCTGTACATAAAACTTTCAAGGTTGTATATTGCCTAAAAAACTTAACATTTAGGTTTCAAGATTGCATGAAGTAAATTGCTCTTCTCCGTTAATGGCTTGCTTCAGTGAGCTGTACAGTTTGCATGTCTTTTCAATATTGTTGTGTATAGATAAACTTAAAAGTTATAACATAGATGCTTGTTCTTTCAAAGATTGTATGTGTACATGTTCTAAAATGTTTGTTTTACAAAACAGTGTTGCTTACATGTACTTTAGAAGATAGTCTAATGTACATGTACTTTACAAACTTGTTGGTTTACATGTACTTTACAAGATAGTCTGATGTACACATACTGAGACTTTTAGTTTACTTTACAAGATTGTACAATGTCTTGTTTGGATTACATGTGTTTTACAAGATTGTATGATATATACTTTACAGACTAGTTCGGCAAACAAAAATGTATAATATAATGTACATGTACTTTACAAGATAATTATCATGAGGTGCACATTCTGTACAAAATTGTATGGTTTACATGCATGTCACTGAAAAATTTGGCATAAATGTACATATATCTTTTTTTCTTTTCAAGATTGTGTGGTGCACAAGTATACGTTAGGTATGGCTTTTAAGATGACTTTACAAGATTGTTCAGTGTGCACATACCTAACAAGACTGTGTGTTGTACTGTACTGAACTGAATATGCAACTTGCAGATGATACTTTCTCTATTTCTGAAGTAATGATAGTGAACTTTACATGTATTAGCCAATTGACTTGTATATTATCTGTACATAAAGGGAAGTAATTTTGATAAAACCTTTTTTTGATATATTCCTAAAACAGTTTAAAATGTACATATTTACAGCTCTTTGTTTCCGCATATCGTATAACAATAGTGCTTGTAAAAGTGATAAAATGTTTAATGTACAAAAAATAACATTGTTGTATCGCAGTGTATTTATAGGAAACAGTGTGATTTACTCCAAAGAGTCGAAAAGAGGGTGCTTCTATTTTACCTTACAGTTTATTCATATCGAAGTATGTTTCATATTGTAAAGTAGCGTATCAAAATATTGACACAGTTACAGACCACAGTTTAATGCAAGAAGTCCTTATTAGCAGTCTTTAACATATGCCAGACAGACCACGGTTTAATGTAAGAAGTCGTTATTAGGAGTCATAAACTTAAAGTCCTAAGGATCGGAGAAACCAGCGAAATAAAGGTCATAATGGAATGTTCCTTTACAAATGATGCAAAAATTCGTTTGTAATATAGAAATCAGAAATATATAGAAGATATTATTTGAGTGGTCATATAATACAGGAATTATTGCACAAGTTATTAGAAAACAATAAAAACTTGGCAGAGCCTCGTTTTTACCATTTTCTAATAACTAGTGTAATAAATCCCATATTATATGACCACGAATATAATGTTATATTTATATCATAGAAGTTTGTATGTGAATGGTGACAGAAATGCACAGAAAATGTTTGTTTTGTCCGTGAACACCAAATGTGTATTGTTAATGATGTTTACTTCAAAGTGTTATTACACAAGTGTAATTTCAAAATATAACACGGCTTTATTACACGCCCACAACGTCTTCTATGATATAAGTAATATTTATTGAGTCAGTATTTGAAATCTCTCAGATTTTCAGTTGGTTTTGTTTTAGCTTGGTGTAGAAAAATTTTGGAATGCAATGCTTTAGAAATTGTTGCATTTATCAAATATGTTAAACCAGTTTTTCCTTAGGAAAAAAAAAAGTTTTTTTTCATTAATACCTTTAGCAAATAATTTTTTTTGGAAAGATGCACTGCATAAACATATGTACTTTCATTTAAAAATTTATGTTATGCAAATATGTATAATTAATGTGTTTATAACGGCAATATTTTGAAGCTTAAATTTTACTGAGTCTGTGTATAGAAATAATGCAGTAAGACTTCTTGTATTAAACACGGCGATTTTTTTTTATGTCATTTTACATGTTTTTGTGCTGACTGTCGTTCATGTCTTTTCTTATATAAAAAATACTGTAATATTTCAGATTAAGGAGCAGATTGCAGCATTGTTTTAATAGAAAGGATATTTTCTGAAAACAGAATAGTACCATACTGTGAACAAATCTATAATATACTAATTTAATGTTGGATTTTATTTTTAGCTTGGAATTGATTTACCACAATATTAATGCAGACCCTTTTTTTCAAGTTTATATTTTTCTCCATTAAGTTTTAATTCAGTTTTAATGGACAGCAAGAACTCATTTTTCATGCAAATTATTTGTTTTACTTTTAGATTATTTGAATAGCAAGTCATCAGTTTTTTCCATGACCCGTTTCTGTTTAAGTTGTGTGTTTTAAATTCCTTGCCCTACCTTCTTGACATATTTATGATAGACAAAAAACTCTTAAAACTTTCACGAATAATTATTAGAAATAAAAAGATTTGAAAAAAAAAGGAAAAAGGCTGAGTAAAAATACTTAGTTTCTGAATTCCATAATAGTGACAGAGCTTTTACCCAGGAGATATTTTTTTTTTTTTTAAGAAACTTCCCTAATTATTTTTAGATCTCATAGTTGAGCTTTTCTTGCCTAAAACAACATGTTAACAATAGTATACATTCAACTATGTCTTCTGTAAAACCTGTAAACTTATAAGTAAGGTCCTGCAAATTTGGATCTATTGCATTAGAAAATGCTGTCTAAATTATACATGAAATTGGGTGTATTCTTAAAAGTGTAAATTATTTTCCAAAATTTATTGTTCATTAGTGTTGGTAAAGAAGCAACTGAGAAACAACTATTTAGGAATTGAATCTTATTTATAAATTTCTTTACTGTAAGTCATTACCAGGTACAGAATATTAAATATGAAATGTAAACTATCTTTGCGATAAACTGTTTGTATGCATAATGTGTCAAGACTTGCTAAATGTTTTGAAAGTTAACCTGTTACAAATATTTCCCTGTGTATGGTGTATCAAAGATTTATCAAGAGCTGTGATTATGTCCATGAGTCATTAGGAACGCCAGATGCAAGAATAATGTTTCTTGACATCCCTTTGTACTGTAATGCTCCTTATTTTAGTTCAAATCCTAATGTTTTTATTGTTTATCTGCATCATTTGATTATTGTTTTGCTTAAACTTGTCATTTGCACCACTGTAAGAAACCTTTGAGGTGTCATTCCTTAAATACTATTTAAAAAAAAAGTCATTTTGTCACTTAAACCATTCCTTCATTTTATGCTGTACAAAAAACCGCTTTTCCCATACTTTACACCAAGTGTAATTTCATCCACCATCTTGCGGGGTTTTCATTTAGCTTGATAAAGTCATTGCATTAGAAGTTATCATAATTTGTTAAATTCCTTAAGATCAGTATGTTGTAGGGGTTTTATATGTGTATGAACATTGTACATGACAACTGATTTTTTTGTGTGGTTAAAGAATGATAAGGACTGTATGGAAACCATACCAGAACTTAGCAGTTTGAAGTCAGTATATCAGACATTGATTAAGAAAGAGTTTAGGAATCTAGCTGTCTATGTTGGCCAAGCCACTCTCATGTGTACATACAGATTTTCTTACAAGGTGCTTAAATTGCTGGTGCAACATTTGCATTTTCATAGCCAACACATCTGTCCTCCCTTTGTAATTACCATTGCGGCAGTTTGGGTGAAAATATTCAGAAGAAAACAAAACATTCAATACAGATTTAAATGTTAGTATCAAAGGTATGGATCACTTAACAGATTGCAAGTAGCATTTGTCTATGTAAATGTAGGTAAATTTGTAAACAGCTGCATCGACATAGATTTTTTTTGGGGTTAGAATTTGTGTATTCGTTTCAGGTGAAAGAGATAAGAAACAAATGTCTTGATGAATACGATACTCTGTTAAAATTGTAATTGCGTCATCTAAACGTTTGTGAAAACATGATTTTGCACACACACACAAAAGATGAAAAAAACAGAAAGAATAAGCTGAGACATCAACCCAAACTGTTGTACACTCTTCTAGGCTTAATTCATAAATTGTAAGATGCAACTTTAGAGACATTTCTTTAGCATTTTTAATTTGTGCTGTGCGTCATCTAGAATTCACAAAAAAAGAAACTTTTGGACTTCTGCTGCTATTTCCCACAACTTTGATTGATTCATCTTTTTTTTATTTTTGGAATAATTCAAAATTTAATCAAACCAAGCAGGAACATATTCTTCTTTTATTGACCAGCTATACTGTCATACTTATTTTGAAGTCTACCTTGAAATATATAGGAGTTTGAGAATCAGTCAGAATTCTTACTGCAGAACTTACTTAAATGTTTTAAATGTTTGATGACTTTTTTTGCATAAATCCAACATTTCCATTGGAAAACTGTAAGCTATATGTTTTAGTTTCATTTCCCTTATTAATGTGATTTATTTAAAGTGATAAAAATTCTTCTAAATATGTGACATATTTTTGATATATTCCCATTTTGATCATGTAGAAAAATAAATTAGTAGCATTACTAGCATGAAATGCAAATTGCATCCATTGACTTGCATGCATTGAACGTGTGTCAATTACTAGGTCACTGTTTAATACTACTGGTAGGTCATTTATAGCAGTGATAGCTATTCAATATTAAAAGTAAGCACTCATTTTGAAAGATGTTTTACATTTTTCTGACCAGCTGAAGAATGTACGTCTCCAGTACACATATTTTCATTGGTAAGCTGATGACTCAAAGATTTATAAAATAGAAATTGAATCTCACACAGCCGGATAGGTTATGATTAAGTCAAATTTAGGACATGGTGAAGGGAACTGGGAAACAGGGTTCAGTTTTGAATATTCTTTTTGAAAGGAAAGAAACTTAAAAACCAGGTTTACTGCTGATAAGCCAAAATACTCCAAGTCTTTCTAATAAATTGTTTATAAACTTGTTAACTGTGTGTCAAACTGGCCTACTAACTATGCAAGTTTATTTTGCAGCCTTTTTCATTGTGTGTCATAAAAATCTAATGTTTAACACCATATCTAACAAAGTAAAGGTTTAGGCTATACTAATTGTGAACTTTTTGCTTGAAAAATGTCTTTTTGTGTACCGGTAAGCTTCTTCAAAGCCTTGTATATTTAAGGGGTTGGAAAGACTGGTGGTGTTTAATTGTTTGATTATAAAAATCAGTGTTTATTGCTGTTAAGAGGTGTCATTAGTCTTGTTTTTGAATACTGCATATCAAACAAATACAAGACAATGCTTATTTCAAAACTAGACATATGCCAGTTTAACCCCTTAAACTAAAATGACAGTGGATGGCCTATGTAAGTTTTGTAAGGTAAAGCCTATGAAAACAGTTACAATATTTCCACTATGTGCAGGATTAAGGACATTAATAGCAACTTTGTTTGGTTAGGATATAGTTAAAGATGAACTGATCACTTTTATCTGTGAATGCAGTAAAGTTTTGTCCATTTCTTCCTAAAGATTTCTGTATTTCTGTTCTACTTACTTTTGAGCTTGGAACCAGCACAGAATTTTATCAGTGGGAACCATGATGTTAATAAAGAATTTTGCCACTGGGAACCATGATGTTAATAAAGTGTTTGTAGGTCAAATGTCACAACACTGGTTTTCACACAGCATGGCTCAGTCCAGCTTTCATACAGTAAGGCTCATCTCTGGTCTTCCTGTTGATTGTATAAATATAGCTCTAATATTCTATTCTGAAACATATCATTCTTGTTTTGTGTTGTTTCTTTTTTTCAACCTGTTCAAGTGCTATAAATTACTTACATGTACATGTTTGAATAGTAGATAAATGAAGACACACCATTAAATGAGATGGAAAAGATATAATTTTTTGATTATTTTTGTTTCATGTGTTGAGCACAGATTTTATTGTCCTAGTTCTAGATAGTTTGTCAGTTCAGAATTTGAATGTTTACATAAAAGTATTAGTGTAAGATAAAAAGTATGTGATGTCAGAACTGGTAGATAATACTTTGTTAATACTCTGAAACTTCCAAAATACAGTGAAATCTGATTTAAGTAGCTTACCAGCATCATCTGCCCCTGAAGTACTGTTTCTTATAACTGTACTTTGAATAAATACTATAGAATGACAGAATGGGTAGGCCTGTGTTTAGTGGCCTTGTGGTTAGCACATCTTACCACGAATCAGGAAATCACAGTTCAGTATGATGTTGGATCTATCCTAATAATGACCTTGGGTGTTGAAAGGAACGTAAAACCTAAATTTACTTATTCTCTCACAACGGGTCAGATATAGGTATCATAATTATGATTCTTCTCATGAGATTGAATGAAAACATAGTCACTTAATAGTACCTACAAACAAATCATTAGCTGCATATGCCAAAACTCACTGTATACCTGGAACAAGAGAAATACAATTGTTGAGATATAGATACAGTAGAGGTATACTCTACATACACCATTTTACTATTTTATTGTACACTATTTTAGCAGATTAAAGCATTATAGATATATAAGGAAACCATGTTATTACAAATTCTGTAATGTGCTACCCAGTAGACAAGTAGATGTGTGTTGTGTATGTGTTTTTGTGTTAAAATTTAGTCATGGCTTTGTTGAAATTGTGATAATAAAAAGATTCAACAGACTTTTGATGAAACAGCTATTAGTCAGTGTCTGCTCCAATAAAAAAACAACACCTTTAAAGTTAGTTGGTAACAGATTCCTTTGCAAAATATTTCTTTGAAATTTTCTTTCTGAACATATGGTAATTATAAATTGATACCATCAAAAAAATTAATAATTTAAGTGATCATACGAGTTTTTATATATTTTGAGAAATGAAAGACTTTTTTTTGATTACATTTAAGAAATTTGACACATTTACGCAGAAAGGTGAAAATGTGATATAGATCTAGTTTGAATGTTTGCAAGTTAAACATTAATATTAATTCGTTTCCTATTCAATATTACATAAGACATAATAATGCTCTATTTTTTATTAAGAACCAGAAATGTGTTTCAGTTAAAAGGATTCTCAAACCCTAGTCAACAAACTTAGAAAATTTATTTTTTGATTGATTATAATAAATATATTCTATGTTAGCAAGTTATATTTTGTATACCCAACTTAAGCTGTTATAGCCTTCAGTTGCTTTGTGAGATGAATTGCATTGTAATGGTTTCAGCAGTGTTCCTTATCTTCATGTAACAAAGGTACTGAATGTGTGCATAACTTGAAACAAGAATTAATGCAAGACATATCATAAATTCATGCAAGGCTTACCTTTTAAGAATTATGCTTGGTTTACTTTAGCAGAAGGCATGCAAGACTTACTCAATTCATGCAAGGCTTGCTTTTCCAAATTCATGCAAGCCACACTTCTTCAGAAGTCATGCAAGGTTTGCTTCTTCAGAGGTCATGCAAGGCTCACCTTATTTTATGCCAGACCAGGATTCATGATGCAACTGCTGTTCAAAATTTATGCAAGGCTTGCCACAATAGGTAATACATGGTTTGCCATTTATAACATATCCTTGGCTTATTTGATAGTTTCTGCAAGCTTGCCATTTCTGTATTTCCTGTGTTTAAATGTCAACAATACTTGCCAACAGAATTTTACCAAGGCGTACTAGTTCTAAAAGTATCAGTGGCACCCAAATACAGTTTTGTTTCTAAGGCTGATAAATGTTGGGACTCCTTGTGATTCAGTCATCTAAAGCACCTGAAAGCTATATACAGCTAAACCTTAATAACGTACATATGTACTGCTTTTACACATAGATTGTTTTCAATGTTCTTGTAATTACCAAAGCAGTTTAATTTTAGTCTTTCTTTTTTAAATGTAATGTACACATTGAAAAACTGGAATTTCTATGACTTGTATTATGACTTCAAGTTTGCTTATACTAAACAGGCATACATATCATATTTATATAGTTTGTCTCAAAATTTATGTAAATTGGTATGTATTTTGAACATTTTAAAATGTACATTTGTCCATTTCCTGTGATTTCCTGTTATTATCACATTTCAGTAAGTTTCGCAAGTGCATTGTCCATCACCATCTTAACTGAATTTTTATCTGTCCATTCTTAGGAGACAAAAAAATCTGTGGAAAAGATTCAGAGAACTGGTCAGTATATCCAGTAAATTATTAGATAAATACAGGATTTGAACAGTTTTAGTCAGGCTGCATTTTTCAAAGAGACTTAATGTTCAGTGGAGTTGTGATTGTGAAGTCATTCAATAGAGATTTAGAAATTAATTTACTCTTTTTTTTTAAATCATATATCCCTGCCTTAGAAGTGTTCTGACATGTCATTTTTTACTTTTCTAGTGAAGTGAATTTTTAATTAGCTTTTGACAACTTCCTTGAATGATGACTTAATAATTGCAGTGTATACTTGCACGATTCAAGGAAAGATTTCTGAACATTCTCAAAATATCAGGCTATTGACAAATCAGTTTAGTGCAGATTTCTGATTGGTCCATATGAAGCCAGACTCTGATTAATCCGTTTTGAAAACTGGCTCCAATTGGTAAATTTTTTAACTGAACACACTTTTGACCTACTATATATCAGAAAGTGGAGTCTGGATTAAAAAATAAAAACAATTTCTTTAGTCAAAAATTGTTTTATACTTCAAGTTACATGAACTGATGAACATGTAACCAGTCTGTCATCACATAAATGGTGCTCAAAGTTACCTTTTTTTTTTTATCAGTGCTGTCTAGTTTTAAGTTAAGTATGTGAATGTCTCTAGTTTAAGGCTATATTACAGTTATATTACATGTTATTTATTCCCGAATCTCACTTGTGTTTTCTGTTTTACTCCGCTGCAGAAGTCCATCAAAAATAAAATTACCATTTTCAGCTACATCTGGTGTTTGTTTTCTTTTGAAATTTTATTCTCTGCTATATGTTGCCTTTAAAAATTTTAATCCATCTGTAAGATATAAATTTAACACTGGAACCTTATTGTTTAACACTGATTAAGAAACAACTTCTTGCATCTTATTTGAATCCCAATGGATGACTGCTTCCTTGGTTCAAATCAGTACTTCAGCTGAAAGTGAGGAATGCAGAAAGTCACTGAAGAACACACATTTGTTGGGTATCTAACCAGTGACCTCTGGATCGGGAGTCTCTTGCTCTCTGCCTTGGCCACTGCTCCTCTCACGAATACAGTTGAGAATTGATGTTATATCTGTACAACTTATATTTCATTATATGGTTATAGTCAAATTAAACATTGCAGTTATGAAATCATACTTCTCTTTAACTGCTCTCAAGATGGACCAAAATATTTTCTTTAAACATTGGATAAGTTTGTAATCCTATAATACAGTTCTGTAAAAATCAATGGAGAGGTTAAGATACCTGGTGCTAATCTTTCCAAGAAGAAATTAGAGGCATGTGTGACATGGTCATCCCCACCAAAGAGCTTTTCGTTTGAAGCTTGGGAGTTCAGACATTTAACCAAGGGCAACAAATTTGTAGATTGGGAACTCAGAAGAAAATGGAATGGTTCTTGCACACCCTTTACCTCACTGCAATCAAGTATCCAGCTATTAATTCTACAGTAATAATCCTGGTAGAATTCATGATAATTTAAACAAAGGGCAATATATCTGCAAATATGGAAACTGGTGTCTGTGCTTTGATAACCATACAAGTATTTTTCAAGTTTTAAAGCAGTATTGTATATAGTGAGTTATGGTCTGACATAACAAAATAACTTCCATAAATAAAGGACAACAACTCTACAAATAAGAGTAAAGGTTCTTATGTAATGCACTTAAAATGCCATTAACAGCAACTAACCTGCAAGTTTTAGCAAATACATCAAAGGGTTGCAGAGTTTAGCTTTGAATAAGAATTCAATAGAAACATTTATGTACGGCAATAACTCTGCAAATTGCCATGGAAGAGTTGTGGTTCTTTTGCCATGTAATGCTCCTCAGTGCCATCAAACAATCTAAAAAGGTCCAAGTGAATACATTTGCATTTAGAGAGTTATGCTCTGGACAAATGTTTCATGCCATTAGACAACACTCTGTTGTCGTGCATTAGTGTGTCAACAATTTGATTAAGACATCTCCTCCGAAACCACCTCAGTATGAAAAATTTCGAAGGGCAATAACTCCAGAATCATGCAAAAGAGAATTATGGTTTTTGAGCACTGCACTTTTCTCCAGTGAGATCTATTTACCTATGAAGTTTCAAGTTGATATCTCCAATACTTTTTGAGTTGTGCTCCAGACAAAAATTAAGTATGAAAAATTTCAAAGGGCAGTAATTCCAAAATTATTAAAAAAAGAGTTATGTTCTTGGGCAATGAACTTTTCTTCAATGAGATCTATTTATCTATAATGTTTCAAGCTAATATCTCTAACACTTTTTGAGTTATTCCCTGGACAAAAATTAAGCAAGAAAAATTTCAAAGGGCAATAATAGGGAAAACTTCAACAATCCCTTTCTATGAAACCAGAAAACCTAGTTAGATATTTTTCATGGAGCATTATCTAGAAGTCCTCTACCAAGATTGTTCAAATGATACTCTTTTAGTCAAAACTGACCCCACCCCAGGGGTCACTCAATTTTTGTAAAGACTTGCATAGAAAAAAAAATCTTCTTGTCAGTATCCACAATGCCTAGTGTTAAGATATTTGATTTGTAACCTGACCTAGTAGACTTCTACCAAGTTTGTTCATATCTTGGCCCTGGGGTCAAAATTGGCCTTGCCCCTGGGTAACCAAGGCTGAAAATAGACTTTTCAAATTTTCATCTTAGAGCCTTAATTTATTGCTAGATATCTTAGATATTTGGTATATAGGCACCCTGCATGAATCTTTGCCATTCACTTGGGTTAAGGTCATGGTCACTGAAGCTAAATAATAGAATCTTTATTTATTGATCAATATCTGAGATATCTGGTATGTAGGTAACTGACAGACCCTACCCTTAGCTAGAGTTTGAGGTCACTGTGTCAAGGTCACTAAGGCTAAAAATATATTTTTCTACTTTCTATCATATAGCTTTTATTTATTGATATTTTAGATATTTGGTATATGGACACCTGGCATGAACCCATTCCAATAAATTGGTGTTAAGGTCACTGAAAATGTAATACTGCTCGTGACTTTTGCTTAACAAGAAACCCTCAGTCAAACTACTCAGGTGAGCGATCCAGTGCCATCATGGCCCTCTTGTTTTCTTTAGTTTTTGGCTTTGCAATTTTGATTTAGAGCATCAACATTTATTATAACAGAACTGAATTTCTTTGTTTAAATATATTTCAATTGTTACAAAGCTCTTAACCTTGAATAAGACTTGCATATCAGTGACTTCAACATCTCCAAACTACACTATAAACACCTATGATTGTTTGCCTGTTTGGTACTGTATATGAAAGAAAAAAATTAAAGCCAATATGAAGGCCTCCACATGCATACTGGTTAACTTTGACATAATCCTTTCTTCATGAAGTGGGTGGGGTAAATAAATACCAGTACATGTACCATGTTTGAATTTATATTTCTTTGTTCAGAGTATTAACTGTGATAAATCTGTTTCTTTTGTCAGCAGTCATTAGATTTTTAATACTGTGATTTATTACACATAACACTGCTGTTGTTTTCATGGTCAGACGATGTATTTCTCTTCACTTTATAGACCTGTTAAGTTTTGTTAAGTTATAACTTGTCACATCTAAAAAGTTAAGGTTGAAGTGTCTGATATTGTCTTTATTTTTGTCATAAAATTCTCAAAAAAAGCTCAATTCACTGAGGGTTGAAAAACATTTTGTTATGTAAATAAAACTTAACTAAAACATAAAAATGGTGTAAAAACAATTGATAAATAAGTAACAAGTATATTTCAATCAATCTGTTGAAAGATGACAATTGTCATCAATACCCTTAACATGTTCTCTCTTTTACATCCCGAAACTGCATCAGACCCCACCTGCTCCACCCATATCCTGCATGTATTCTTCAATGATCTGGCTCAGGTATTCATTCCTATTTTATGCTTATTTTCAGATGCCTTCATTTTGTAAGAAAACATAGGTTTTCCAGTGTAGACTGAATTGTTGTGTTTTACTAATAAACTTGCATTCTTGAAACACCTGCCTCATCCTTAGTTTCTTTATCATTATATGACTATATGTATTTCTGTTATTTCCATCCCTCACCCTAATGAGATATCTTGGGGTAAAGCCATGTCTGAGAAAGAGTAGAAAGCTATATTTCCACTGTCCACAACTGCCCAGTGTAAAGGAACTTCATCACTTAGGTAACTGCTGATTGAGTTTACCATCTGTAGGTCTGGTACAGGGTCACTAGTCCTGAAAATCCAAGTTAAATACTGTTTGAAGGGAGGTAACTCATTTTATTCTTAGAAACTGCTCTGTTTCTAAGTGGAAATGAGAAAGTCATAATTGCTTTTTGTCACAACTTCTGCATCACGATTAACCTTTTCTACTATTTTATTTTCAAAGGGTCTAAGTTTTACTCCCTACTTTATCAAATTTTATTATGCAGGAACATGTAAAAGGAATTAAACAATACATTGTCTTACTTCAAAGTACAACAATCAAGAAAAGATGAACCTTGGTGGCATTCTATAGTTCTAGTTCTTCCTTCTTACCTTAAATGGCATATATTTGGTCTGATTTCTGGCATGGGAGGTGAAATTAGCATTTAAACAATATGCTACTTGTAAATTATCTTACATATGCCAACTTAAATTCAACCATAGTATGATGTTTTAGGTGAGTAGAGAAGTCTACCTTACAACCTTTATCCTGAGGTCTGGTAGACCAGGCTGGGACTTCTTAAACTTTGTGTTAGGAACATACACATCAAAATCTGGTAACATTTCTGGTTTACTCCTGAAACAAACAGTATATGACACTTAGCCAAATAATATACATGAATGACTGTAAAAAATCTTAAGGGAAATTAACAATATGGTAATGCAGTCAGAGTTCATGGAGACTTAAACTAAAATAAAATTGAGGATCCAATCCCAGTCTTGTTCAGAATCCAGCTGTGTTTAAAAATAAAGGAAAAAAATTCTTATGAAGCAAAAGCTTTGGAACTACACCTTGGTATATGCATACAATCTACAAATGTACACAAAGAGACCATTTCATGTAATTCCTGCGCAGAGTTTAATAACTACAGATATCAGCAAAGTCTAATATTTGGTTTCATGTGAAATAAGTGCTATGTTCTAAAAAAATGAAAGACTTTTCTCATTATGACATAAACTCATACATGATCTTGGATGGCACATCCTCGTCAATAACTTTTAACTGATCCAAGACAGCATCTGAAAGTATTCAATAATACATGAGAAATGGACAGACTTATACTTAAATACTAGAACACTAAAGAAACAAATTTTGATATTCTTCTAACTGTCATCAGATTAGTGATATAGATAACATTTAACTTTTATAAAGTTTCTTAGAAATTACTTATTACTGAGGCAGAATTGTTCTGAATTTAGTCAAAATTCAGAGTTCAACTTTAAATGACTGAATTTGTTTTATCTGAATTGTCTGCAACTGTAGCAGACAGGCTTTCTACATTTCTTCGGCTGTGCTGAAAACGTGTCTTCAAAGAAATAACATTTTTACTATGGCTTTTAAAGTTTCATAGTGTTTGTTATTTATAGGTGTTGAAGAGTTACTCAACTTACTGTCTCACAGGGACTTTGTTAGTGTCCATGCCTATTTTAGCTATAGATAAAAGACTAGAGGGTTTCCAGGAAATGAATTATCATTTTCATCTAAAGAAATGAGTGTTGTTATTTTTTACAGCTTGAAAATAAAATTTCCAATATAATAGCACACAATTTTCTACAAAAACATCCAGACAATTCATTGAAAGGTGATTTATTACAGGGGTGTACTACTGATGTTTTGACCCTATTGTAACTGTCAAATAGTGAAGTTTAGGCATAGTTCAATAGAAATTAATAAAAAAATTCTTCCATGACAATTTCATTTTAATACTTGTTAAAATAATGAAAAAAAAAATGAATGCTTTAAAAAAAAAAAAAAAAATACTTGCAAAAAAAATACTGTTTTCTGTCTGGTAATGTGAAGGAAGTCAGTATACTAACGCAATAATGCACTGAAAAAAAAAATCTTATGAATGTTCTTACATGTTGACCTTGCCAATTCCGGTTTGACCAGTGGTTTCACTTTGTTACCATACAGATGGGAAAACACGGCAGACCTATCCCATGACGCTTTTTCTTTCTCCACAGCAACTTTGTACTCTTTCCAATTTCTACATGACTTTTTGACTTTATGCCAGCCTGTCATGATCTCTGGATATGAGAAATCCAACTCCCGAACTAGTTCTTCATCTAGCAACTGTTGCTTCTTCCTCTGTTTCTTCGTATTTATATACTCCTTCTTATTAAAACTGTATTCTGTCTCACAAAAACAAGTTTCTTGACCCTGAGGGATGTATGCCACATTTGGTTTACTCACATGCACTGTATCTTCACTGCACTTAAAATCTGGAAATTTTATTACATCGAAATTCCATTCCGACAGCTTCACCATTTCTGCCCTATTAAAGTTTTCATTCTTACTGCATCTCTGAAAACCTCTGTTTTGGACATCTATACCAACAGGAGCTGATTTTTCACTTGAACTCTGTTCTAAACTGGTCTTTATTTCTTCAGTTTCCATTACTGAAATTTCTACTTCAGTATCACATTCCTTTATTTTATTATTACTTATTTCACCCTTAACACCATCTGTCTTTGCACATGAATTTCTCTCATTTGGTTTATCATTTGATGTTACATCAATAGCTATGTTTTCAGTGGTTCTTGTACTTGTACAATCACCAGACTGGTTCTCAGTGACATCCATATCACCTTTAAAAGACTGGTTCTCTGTCTCTATCCTTGAACTATCAATAGATTGGTTCTCAGTCTCTTTCCTACCACTTGAACTACACTGGTTCTCTGCTTTGCTCTTAGCAACATTTTCAGAACAGTCCATAATTTGTCCTTTATTTTTGTGTTTCTTTCTAGATGAAGCAAATTTGTCTAAACCAATCTGCCTTTCATATTTTGTGAATTCATATCTGTCGAAGAAGACAAAAAATTGAACATGACATTACTGCACAACATTTTCAGCAACATGTGTCAAATAAAAACACATAGTTCAATGATTGTTTATTCTGATTATGCTCTGTTCTGTTTCTTAAAAAAGTATTTCAGTAACACAATAAGGATAGATTATAAGCACTTTTTTTAAACCAGATACATACTACAATTAAATAAACCCACATCCTTCAGCTCTTTTTTCTGCAATTTAAAGAGTCAGTCTACAATTATGACTCCAGTATTAGTAATTATTGTATAATTATCACCAAAACTTACCTGCCCTGATGACGGAGTACAACATACCCAATCCTACGTAGATGACAATACACCTGGTAATATTCCAGCTTAAGTCTTTCATCAAGCACTATGGCATATGCCTCTTGTATACTCAAAGGTAAGCCCTGATACCATATTTCCAGGATACTCTATTAAAAAAATAGCCCTGATCATAATAAGTTCTCAGAGATGTTGTAAGCCACAAGAACAAAGTTCTGCCTTGATGTAACATATGCAAATTCAAGAAGCAACAGGGTCCAACAATGTGTTCCTTTTAACATGAAATGTGATATTTTCTGACACCTGCTTTGCAAATGTTACCCTCAGAATAAAAAAAATCTTAACTAAATTTTTCAACACAAATGAGAGATCACCTGCACTGACAGTTGAGATATGATAAGTACTTGCTGTTATTTTTGAAACAATAAGCCACCATGGAAGACATTGGCACTCCAGTACCATGCAGTCACTACTTACTGCCTCTACTAAAAAGACAGCCTCCTCTGGATATAACCACTTTCTCTTGTTGTCCACAAACCCCATGTGTTCCCAGAAGTTCCTCTGAAACAGGGATGATACAATTTATATTTAGACACTGTGTGACTTATTTTCTTTTTTATTACTTTTTTTAAATGCAGAACAACTAATTACCCATTTATGATTTATAATTCTAAACAATTCTAATTTACTTTTTCTAGTTGTAAGTATTTTCACAAGTTAAACTGAAATTCTAAATAATTATTTGTCTAAGCTATTTTTCATACTGTGTTTCTTTAACAATCCTCATTTCATTAAAGCTTTAGATCAGTCAGTTGGTTAGTCGGTCAATCAATTTGTCAATCAGTTAATCATGACACGATGAACTAATACAAAACTGTATTTGTACAAAAGTCATAGAGATGAATTTGACAGAAACACTGCTTGTTTGAAATGACCTTAGCTATAATAACAGATGATTTGAACTGACTACATCATCAAATGTCAGTAAAAGACCAATCAGTGCATATGTGAATGTTTATAGTTGCAAGAAAAGTGGTTACAGACAAAGATCAAATGTGTTTAAAACTAGAACTGTGTCCAAAGGACACGGATGCCCCCACTGTGCAGATGTGCTTGTAAACAAGAGCAGCTTCATTTAATGTCTACAAAATTCTGTTCTTATCACAGCATTTCAGTTGAAATTTCCTCAATTCATGTATTAATGATAAAAAAAGTCACCTAACTCTTGAGGCATCATTTTTGGTCTCTTTACAGATGGAATACAATATTAGTGTCTGAATAAAACTGAATTTTGAAACACATGTATGGTCTCCTTTACTTCCATCTACACATTAAGGTTGTTCATCCATGGAAGTTTAAGCAAAATCTGCCATCCGGTTTAAGAGGAGTTGCGTTCACAAAATTTCTATCTGGTATATAGTGAAAAAATCAACAAAGGGCCATAATTCTGTTAAATTTGGTCGCAGCAAAAATTCCTTCCTTTACTACCATCTACACATTAAGGTTGTTCATCCCTGGAAGTTTAAGCAAAATCTGCCATCCGGTTTAAGAGGAGTTGCGTTCACAAAATTTCTACATAGTATATAGTGAAAAAATCAACAAAGGGCCTTAATTCTGTTAAATTTGGTCGCAGCGAAAATTCCTTCCTTTACTACCATCTACACATTAAGGTTGTTCATCCCTGGAAGTTTAAGCAAAATCTGCCATCCGGTTTAAGAGGAGTTGCGTTCACAAGATTTCGGGACATACGGACAGACGGACGGATAGACGTACGGACGGACGGACAAGTGCAACGCTATATGCTCCCCACTTTGTGGGGGCATTAAAATGAATGAGCATAAACACATCAGACTTTTTCTAGTTGTAAGTATTTTCACAAGTTATACTGAAATTCTAATTATTTCATTTTCTAATCAAAATGTATGTGCAAAAGATTAAACTCCACTCACCATTTCATGAAAGAGTTCAACTAGAGTTCTATCTGGATTCCATTCACCTTTGACTAGGTCTTGACTGAAAGTATGAAATTTCTTTCAATAACTATATGTTACTTAATACTTAGGGGATAAGTGTGCACTCCTTTCAGTTTCTAAGGGCAAGTAACTCACTTCTGATAAAATTTTGATAAATGTAAATTTAAAACTATTTGAGACCCATTCTTTTTTAGCAGAGTCAAACTATCAGTTTACTCATGTCAATGTAAAGAAGCAATACTAAGGATTTAATTTCCATCAATGAAATCTGACCCTAGTTTGGGCTGACCTTTACGCTGATCAGTCACTGTTTTGGACATTAGACAGAAAACGGGTAAATTCAATTACACTGCCATGCCACGCAGAGAAAAAAAAAAACCAATAATTCTAGTACTGACTATTTAATATGACTCTACCTTTGGATATGTACGTTGCAATTTATAGCCATTACAGCAGAATTAAGTTAACTAATATTTAAAGTATTGAGCAATCCACCAAAGGTTCTGAAATGGCACTGTTTGTATAAAGTTTTAAATGAGTGAATCAGTTGAATGACACAATGATATACAAACCGTCTAACAACTCTTGGTTCAGAGATAACCCTTTCTCTCTCTTGAAGAAAGTTTTCAATATGTTTGTTTTGCAGCCATGATCCATCTGGCACAAACTCCTTCCCTCCACCTTTTGCTGGTAATGACTGATCAAGTCCTTTCCTAAACTTGAATAGTTCTTGAGGACTGTAATTAATAGGATTTAAAATTGTGTGATTCAGAGAGGAAAGAAGCTGAAAAGTAATTGGGCTTATCTTTTCAAACAAATGCTTGCTAGTAGGGAAAATGAAATAAATGAAACAAAATAAAAACAATGTCTACTAAAAGGTTACTATTTAGCAAATCCTGAAGGTTTTTGAAATGTAATTTAATTAATAACATTTCAATGTAATTGACCCCATGTCTGCTTGTTACATTACTGTAATGATCAAAAGCAAATAACAGCCTGGACATAAAAAATGTCTATGTTATAAATTCCTGCCTAGTGTAGTCAGTATTGACTTTTGGCAGTAATAAGTTGAAGTTGAAGTATAAATGTGAACTCTCCCGATTCTGGCAGTAGACTACCATTTTTGGGCAATCAAATTCCCCCTCCTGCTCAGGATTTACATTCTACTGACTTTTTTCAGACCATCTTAACAAAAAAAATCAAGTGTCTGAGCAACATTGATGAGTGTAAACAAATTTTTAACTGGTTTGCTGATAAGGCTACGTGTAACCTACTGCTGAAAACAATACCCTAATTATCCTCATCTCCAATGTAAAAAAACCTACAGTTTCCAGGGTGGATTGAACCCAGGTCTCCTGGGTGACAGACACTCTAACCATGTTGGTAAAGAGCTAGCCCAACAGCGAGGCCTAATGTCTCCTAATCACTGCAGTCCTTTATGGTTTTGAAAGAGATGAAAGACCTAGATCTTGTGTGCCCTGTACCAAAACATGAGAGCACTGGATAAGTACACAGACTACAACTGACCGCCTTCTTGACCCACCTAGAGCTTCTATTCACCCAGATCAAATTTGCTGTTTTAGACAGTCCTAACGCTATTAACCAAACAAATAAAAAAACGAGTAAAAATGTAAACGCAAACCTAAGCATGATGACCTTTTGAAAGCTTCAATTGAAAAAAAATGATTATTAAAAATGTTCCCTGCTTCAGAAACCACACAAAGTTCGGTCTAAATCACGGGGCGCTTAAAAATGTTAACCCGGTGCATCATAAGAAATACAGTTTCATTAAAATGTTGTTTATAGAAATTTGTTTACAATGGTAACGGAGGTAAACATCGGGAATTTCGCGATTTCTTTTTAATTTACTGGACACCATACTTACACCATATGTATAGTTCTTTCACATACATCAGTTAAATATCTAGTTCATTCCAAAAATGTCTCAGACTTGTGTTGGAGCCTGGCATATACGCCCAACACCCTCTGAATATGAAGGGAGAAGTGACCTAAGGAAAACTTGGGCAGGTCCAATAAGTTCTGAGGTGTATGGTAAAGGGTTGAAGGAATTATGCAACAGGACGGAAGAGAATCTTACTAGATTGTCGCAGCAAATGCAGAAAATGGATCCATGCATTGACTATGGGATTAAACACTGGCATCCTAACTCTAGACCAAAATCAGGTAGGCAAGGGTCTGACAAATTAAAGTGATTTTTTTAAAATGAACATTCTGTTTAAGACATTGTGTGCACAAAAAAAGTGACATAGATATTATAGCATGAGCTTTATCATAAGAAAATTTCATTAGACTGATTTATAAATTTCTGGAATTCATTGAAATTTTAGGACCAACTTCACTTGTCGAGATAAAATCAAATATATTTCTTTTCAATTTTGTAGTAGCAGAATTTATGCTAAAAATTAATTCTTAAGTAGCATTTGAGTTAAAAGCAGACTGAGACTGCAAATCATAAATTCAAAACAGTTTCTTTAGAGAAAGACTAAAACAACAATAACAAAGTTTTAGATGAAAGAGAATAGTACTTAACTGATTATTGAATCGGCACATGTATGATTCTTTTATTTACATTTTTAGCACAACCAAAATCTATAGAGAGACCTAAAACACCAGGTAGATGGGAAAGTGTTGAGGTAATGTTCACAGACAACAAGCTCCTGGATTCTCTTAGTTTGAACATAGAGGAACCTCCTGACTCATATGTGGATCCACCTGGTAATTCCTTGACAGTGACTTCTTCCTTGTGTTTTAGTTTTAAGTATAAATCGAAACTCCAGATTTAGAAAATAATGGTGTCACTTGATTACTTTACTTGATAAATGCTTTCAAAAGCATTTTTTTCATTATTTCATAAAATAAGTATTGTAAATAAAAGGATCTTATTAATAAGGCATTTGTGTTAAACAAAAATGCAAATGTGAAGTTGAGAAGTTTTAAAAAGTAAATTTGAAAAACTTAACTACATTCAGTGTTAAGCAATCATCTCATATCTAATTTCAGAAATAGTTACTGCACCTCTTTATTTATTCACTAAAATTAACTGAACAATCATTACATCTATTTCAGCTATGACAAGCTTTTGTTATCTGTGTTCAACATTGGAAGAACATAAAAGACATATGCTACAGCACAGAGTTAGTAAACTCTTCTATTGGATTGTAATGACAAAGTCTTCAATCTTGTACTAATGCCTTTGAACTAGAAGTAGCAAAAACATATTCAGTCTTTTAAATACTTCATAGTGAACTGTACTTGTCAGCTTGTTTGACTAGCTAATTGTTACCTGACCAAGTTTGAAAAAGGAAAGTATTTAATACTGTTCATAGTTAAAAATCAAAAAAAGAATAAGCTTTGGCATTTTATCATATTGCACATTGGTGCATGTACTTGCTATAACTCCCAATCATTTCTTTGTTGTTGTTTTTTTGTTTGTTTGTTTGTTGTTGTTTTTTTAATATTGTTTTTTGTCACTGTAGCCAAAAAGAAGACCAAAATCAGCCAGGCCTAGAGTTGAGTACATTGCTCCGAGGCCCAGACAAAAGATTAAGCATGAGGATGAGGAGGAAATCATGGTCAGAGAAAGGCTTTATAAAGTCGAGGTGTTCACCTCAGATAAAATGAATGCTGGAACAAATGCTAATGTAAGTTTCTTTGAATTTGAGCTTATAATTTTATGTGAAAGATATGTCTGAACATGTTTTTTTTTTTTTTTAATAAGCTGATTGACTTAGGTGTATCTTTACACATTGTAGGGTTGTTTACAATTTTTAATCAGATTGGCACTTGTTATGTCTAAACACACAGGTTGCTTGAGTATCTAAACCGTATGGATTGTCTGAATAAACAAGTTGTTTGTATATGTGAGAATATATGTCTGTAGTGTGTCTGAATAATAAATTTGTTGGTATGTCAGAATACACAGGTTTTAAATTTTCAGAACACAGTTTTTTTTTTTTTAACTTTTGTGTTATGACTTTTTGAAGAGTTGCTGGAATAAATTATCCAAAAGTGACACTGGATTAGCCATGACGACTTATGTGAACCAAATGATTTATTAAAATATTGAATCCACTGAAGAAACTATAAATTTCTGGAAGCCCACTATTAATGTCTGAATAAGGTCTGGTGTTTCCCCAAGATGCAAATATTCCTGAACATGTTAAAAGATACAATGTATGCCTGAACATTTTTGATAGCAGCTAGATGTGTCAAAACAGACTTAAGGAGTACTTCTAATTCATCAGAGAAAACTATAGTGTACATTGATTTTCTTTAATGTTTATAATCGAACCAGTGATATTAGATCTTTTAAGAAAAGTCTAACAGTTGTATGCTTTCTGTCAAAAAGAAATTCTAGAATTTTGACCTTTGAATTTATTTTATGTATAATGTTACTTAGGTATTCATAGCAATACAGGGCAGTTTAGAGATTCTGCCTAGAACACAGTTGAAGAAGAATCGAGGCTGTGCCCAGCTGTGTTTAGTCAGAGCATCTAAAGAAGTTTTCCATGTGAAAGGGCCGTTCCTAGGAAACCTTCAGATTTTAACCATAGAGGTGAGCTTTTATATTGTTTTCTGCCATGCTGTTCTTTGTTAAACTTTCAAAATTTCTGAATTTTGTTTATTTTCCCTTCTGGTTGCCTTGCATATTACTTTTGTATTAATTTTATCAATTTCAGAACATACAAAATAAATGTAACTGTTACAGCATATTCAAAAGACACATTCTGGTCCATTTGTACAAAAACTAAAGTTTTACTCTCAAAATTGAAAAACAGTTACTAACAGAGATATATATCATAGTTGCTGTCATGATAAAACCATTGTTTATTCATTTTAGAATGTAAATGATGTGATTTTTCATGGCTAATAAGTCTTCTTTTAATGGAAGTGCATGTAGAAAGTACAGGAAGGTGAATGCATTTCAGATTGGCTGTCACAGGAAATGTTGTTTAGTGTAAGGTTTGGAGGGTTAATCACTAAGACCCTTCTTGCATGTAATGGTTTACTGATCAAAACATTGTTTTCACTTCCTTACAAAGCATGATGGGAAGAAGAGAAGTCAAGGATGGCACTTGGATCATGTTGACATCACAGATGTCAAAGCTTTGAAAACATGGGTATTTCACTGCAAGGAGTGGTTATCTATCTATGAGAAACCTCATTACAGCAACAGACTGGACCTACAGGCCCAGGAGAAAGAGTCCCCACTTACAGGTGCACATTCGTATTTCTTTTCTTGTTATACCTGCAAAGTTTTAGATAGAAATATTAACTCTTACTTTGCTAAAAAAAATTTCATTTAATTTAGAACCACTGAAAAAGTACTTTTGATGAATTATATACAGACTAGAAAGAATCCAGCATGATTATCATCTTTGCTGGTCACAAAGGCAAAAACAGTTGCCACCTGCAAAATAATGGTTTAACATACCTTAGAGTTTTTTAATTGATTGTTTGAATAATATGAATCAAATTGAGGGAAACTTTAATTAGAAAGTAAATAAAAAAACATTTTATTTTTGATTCAGTGTTTGCATAAATAGAATATAGGATTTAAATTGAACAGTTTAGTTTATTTTCTTTCTGAATTAAAACTATTTTTATGAATTAATATTACTGCTGTGATGTTTCTGTTCATTGACATTGTTATTTTTCTGAGAATTTACTAAGAATTTTACCAAATCTAAGAAAAAATCAATGGTCTTCATGCTCTTTTTTTTTAATTCGTAGATTATACAATCGAAGTATACACTGGAAAACAGAAAATGGCGGGGACAGATTCAAACATCTATATAACTCTGATGGGTCAGCATGGAAGTAGTAAGAAAATACATCTGGTTGACCCATCCTCAGACAAGAAACTGTTTGAAAAAAACAGCGTAGATAAATTTCAAATTCACATCCCAGGGGTCGGTGAGTTGAAGAGGATCAGAATAGAGCATGATGGGAAAGGTTTTGCGGCAGGCTGGTTTCTTGAAAAGGTATAGAAGGCACAAAATTTGTAATATTTTTATATTTTTATATTCAGTTCGAAAACATGTCCTTTTCATAAAGTCATCTGAAACATACACCTTGGCAGGGAAAGACTTCTATAAGCTGTGCTTACGAAAGCCTCTAAACATGAAAACTGATTGGAGTAAAGCTAACAATACTCATCATTAGTACTTCTCTGTTGTGTGAACTGAAGGATGCATGTGTAAGGTATCTTGCTCAAAGACTCACATTTTGTTGCCTGTTTACTGATCAAACCCTCTCCTCTTCTTTGTGAAACAAATACAGTTGCAACTAGTTTACCAACACTGTTGAGCAGTAGTGTTTCCAGTAGTGTATTATAGTTATGGCACTTTCCATTTAATTAAGTTAAAGTGCCAAGACAGTGGTAAACTTGAGTACAGGTTGGTATATTTGACTCCATACATTATAGTTTACAGTTCAGCCAGTTCCAAAGTCACTGATTTAGGCATTGTAGACCAGTGTCAAAGCTCATTTTGAAATGAGTCTACTTCAAATTAAAACATACTGTTTACAGGTGATTGTACTGGATAGTGAACACCCCAAGGACAAATTTTATTTTACTTATGGAGGCTGGATAGCCAAGGATGAAGGCGATGGTAAACTATGGAGGGAAATCAAAGCCAAAAAACACTTGAGCCAAGAAATCAAATCAGGTAACATTTGATTCATTACTTAGTTTTCTGTTTTACTTTAGTATATATGTCTGGTTGTTATAAGGCTCTTTCTTATACTAGACTAAAATACTGAAATATTAATTAATATTGCTTCTCCTAACTTTAGGGATACATAGTTTAGATATATTCAGTAATAAATTTGTTGTAATAATACTATGTTTTACTTCTGAGTTCATGTTTTGTAACAATAATAGAAAAAGGTCAATGGTCTGGACTTATACAGAGCACCATTTATTATAAACAGTCTGCTTACTTGTAAGCTAGAATGCAGGTATATTATTATACCCGTTAAACTTCGTTTAACGGGTATAATAACCAGACATTTAATGCAACTTCATACAATGGTCAACCACACTGAAAGGGAATGCATTGTACAAGAACCACAGCTGTCTTTAATTGCCCACAATTATAACTCTATTTCAATTTTTTACTAAGTATTCTGTTACTAATAACTTCCTCAGTTCCGAAGCAGTCTTGTGGGGGTATTAATCCCATTTAGTGATAGCTCTAGTTAAGGTTTTGTTTAGTTTAACCTTTGTCATCTTATGTCATATGGGAAACAAGTTCATGCAGCTTATATTAATCCTGCTTGGTGGCTGGCTTCCTGGATTCAAACCATCAAACATGATGTAAGCGTGGACTGCAGAAAGTCACTAGAAAATCTCACCTGTGATGGGATTTGAACAGCTATCTCCAGACAGGGAGTCCAGCACTCTAACCCCTTGCCTACTGATCCTCCATGAAGATTTTATGAATACTAATAAACAGTAGGCAATGACTGAACCAGTTATCATTGGGTTATAAGACCTCCATGTAAATGCATGTGTCTATCTGTTAACCACATTAATTTTGCTTGTTTATCATTTTTCCACTCAAAATCTATAGAAAGACACAAGAACAAAAAAGATTGTGAGGAGACAGGAGAAGGTATTGGTTTACATAGTTTGCATGCAAACAATCGCTTACTATTCAAAACTCCTTATTAATATTTTATGTGAACTCATTCTTTCTTTACAGCTCGGCAAGGTATAAGCCATGTGCACTTTATGTTTTTTTCTTATCAAGGTGATATTACCTTTTAAAGAATCATTCTGTATTTTAGCATTACATGTACATTTGAGTTATTTATAAGGACAAAGTATACCTAATGATCTCTTGAAAAAAAAGTTTTGTTTTGATTTTTCTTCTGTTCAAAATAGTTAATCAAATATTTTTTTGGGAGATTTCTTTTCAAAAACTTGAATTACTTGTACATACATATTGGAAGATTAATCAGTGAAATAAATTTGCAAAGCCACATCATTTCTGTGCCAATAGTTGTGATTTCAAATTATTAATATTATGCAATTTGTCTGGATATAAATGGAAAGGTGATAAAACTTTAAACTTCTGGTAAAGAACATTTTGTTTTGATAAAGTATGAAGAATAATTCTTTGCGCATGCAAGTTTTGAAGGGAGAAGCTTTCACATTTCCATGACCTTGGAGATTTCCTTAAAAATCCCCCATCATTTTGTTAAACTCAACTTTTCCCAAAGTATAGTTTCAGTGAGTAACATTCTAAATGAAACTAATCAGTGCCACCACAAGAAATAATGTGACCATGAAACTATTCTAAAGTTTACATTTACACTACTGTTAATGAAATGCTTTAGAAGAACCATTGAATATACTTGCATTGCAAAGAGCTTACCTGTTTTTTTCCCAGTCTCAGTCCTTCTTAGTGGCAGTGGTTAGTTTCTGGTTGAGGAAGTGCACAAAGAAAACAAAAAGTTACACAACTTTAGACTTCTAAGATTCATTCTTTATCAACATTTTTTGTTGTTGTTGCTTATTAATGTTGTTGTGTACATTAAGTTTCTTTTTTCAAGGCAAACTTTAGATTACATTTTCTGTATTTTGTTTGTGATTTTTTTTTTAATTTTATTTTTGAACCTGTGAATTTTTGTGAAGATATTACTGAAAATTGTCAGTTAGAGCATTGAAATACTAGTTCTTTGATTTGTTAAGTACTTCTGCACACTCAGTTTCTTTGCAGTGATGGGAAGTAACAGCTGTTGGGAGTTAGCCGCACACAGACAAATATATTTTAATTACCATTGACAAATTAGACAAATATATTTTAATTACCATTGAGATAGACTTTAATATCTGTTAGGTTTGTTTAACAAAAATTTGAAATTTAGGAATATTTGTTCTATTTTTTTTCTACTCTTATTTGTAGTTAGAATAGCAAATCTTCGAAAACAGTAATTATGAGATAGTATTTGTTTACAGTAAGGATGTAAAAATCACAGTAACTGTTATTGAGTGCTGCTTGAAATTACCGGTATGTTATAAGTCTGTTTAGATAAATTATAAATAAATGCTACAAATTTCAATGTTGATGACCTTTTTGACTCATGGCAGGTACTGACACAAAGTATGAAATAACAGTAAAGACAGGGGATAAACGGTTTGCAGGCACAGATGCTAATGTTTTCATACAGATGGCAGGCATTAAAGGTATAACGAAGAAACTGAAGTTAGATGATGCGAAGAATAACTTTGAGAGGAACATGGTAGACAATTTTGAGGTTAGTAAGCCTGGTTTAGTTTTAACATTGATATTTTGGTTCAACTTCAAGGTTATGAAATTAATTGCCTTAGCTTCTGTTTTCAGTTTAAAAAAGTACCGGTATCAAAAAAGAAATATTTTGTTAGGGTACAGAGCTTTGCTGCTTAGAGAATAAACTGAAGGTCCCAGGCAATCAAGCAATCATTAAATTCAGCAACTGTTTGCAGATAACTGGTAAATAGAGGATATTTGTTTGTTTTTGTGGAAGATGAGAATTTATTTCATCGAGTAAACACCATATGTGATATTTTCACCACTCGTGAAAATATAAACATATGGTGTTCACGAGATGAAATAAATTCCCATCTTCCACTAAAATACAAACAAATTTTCTTTTTATTTTATGCCAACACGTCATAAATGGGTATTTTATGACATTTTTACTCAGGGCCTTCAATAAATTCCCCATGGTGAGCCCCAAATCAGTTAATGCGTACTTTGGTCAAACCGCACAAAAAAAGTGCAGACAATCTCCAATACATATGATAACTTTACTTCTGCTGAAATAAACTGAATGCACTTTCATCAAATAAAATTTATTTTTCTCTGCACAGTTTATCAATATTTATTGAATTTTAGCCATACATACTTTAATTATAAAAGCAGATTAATACCGAGTAATATTCAATCAATTGAATTGAAAGTCGGCCATATTGGATATTGTCCATGTGAGTTATGTAAACAAATCAGACATTTTAAATAATTTATGGCGAATTTCATCATTGTTCACAACTAGTTAGGCTCAGGAATTCAATATTATAACTGGATTTAACAAAATAAATAAATATCACTCGCTGTCACTGTCTGAAATACAGCGGATTCTCTTGTATTTACGTGATAAAAAAGTAGTTCCGGCACAAACAGTGAATTATCAAAATGGTAATTTCACTGATTCAAAACAGTGGATTATCACTTTTATCTCACTGATATTTCCCTATAGTTCATTGGTAGGCATAAAATAAATTGTTTTAATTGCCGTCTAAAAAAGCTAGTATGCCAAAGTTTGAAAATGTTCTTCAGTGGTTCTACAAAGTGGCATGTTATGCTGTCAATCAAAGACAGTTCAAACATTATTGTAAAAGTTTAAACAAATGTTAGTTATTTTAAACCTGCTCCAAGATCTTTGAGATGAATTGGCTAATACTTGTCAATAATATTATAACAAAATTAATGTAAGTTTTTTTGTTACACAGCAAAAGGTAAGGGACCATCATTATCACCTTGGGATATTTAAAAAAGTAGTGCACATCTATTATTTTCTATAAAAATATCAGATATTTGGTATTTAAATGGTATAAATGCACGTGTTTCACAATTTATGGATAGAATGATATTGAATGAAATGGAAAAAGTCTCTTATGTGTCACAGTGACATAACAATGAATGCATGCACTTGTTTTTCTCTCATATATTTCACATATTTTGTTTTTCATGGATAAAAAAAGAATGTCTTGTTTCTGTTAAATATTCAGTCAAACTGTTATAAATTTGAATTGTTTCCTTATCAGCAGAGATTTTGTGTGTATGTTTTGTTTTCACTTTGTCTGTTGTTCAATTATCTTACTGCTGCATAAATGTTCCATGTTTTGCATGTCAATTTTCAGAAGGAAAATAAAGGGCTGTTGAGCATAATTTGATAGTTTTGAAATTAATAGTAGCAAAAAGAAATGGTCTTGTCATGGTTGTGTTTAAACATTTGGTGCACCTTTTTTTTTTGGAAAATGTCATAGAAATAACAGTCTATTTTGGAAGTAGAGACAGATATATCAGAGTAATTTATCTGTATACCGGAAAAAAGAGCTTTAAAATGTAGGGATTAAACGAAATATAATGATGGATAATCAGATACCAATGGTTGCTCCTGTTACTTTAGCAGCTGTTGAGTCCTTAAGGCTGTATTTGCCTTTTATTCCAGGTTAGAGCTGTCAATGTTGGTGCAATGAAGCATACAGTGATAGGACATGACAATTTCGGGCCTGGTGCAGGCTGGTACCTAGAAAGTGTAAGTTAAACTCTTTTATTCATCTAATATTGTATCAATTGTAACATAATAGGGCATATAACCTAACATATACATAATCAGTTTAATTCTGCAGAGGTTTTTGACAAATGGCCTTGAACTCTCTGTTAACATTGCAGTAACCTATGTAAAATTTAGAAATTTTTAGTCTAGTCTTTACAGTATGTGGCCAAAACACCAAAGTAGAATCATGGGTGGTGAATGCAAAAAAGTCCTATCTACCTCAGTATTTTGCAGCTCTTAGAACATTTTGCTGTCTATCCGAGTATTTTGCAGCACTTAGGATTTTTTACTGTCTATCCCAGTATTTTGCAGCACTTAGAACATTTTGCTGTCTATCCGAGTATTTTGCAGCACTTAGGATTTTTTACAGTCTATCCCAGTATTTTGCAGCACTTAGAACTTTTTGCTGTCTACCACAGTATTTTGCAGCACTAAGAACATTTTGCTGTCTACCCCACTATTTTGCAGCACTTAGAACATTTTGCTGTCCATCCCAGTATTTTGCAGCACTTAGGATTTTTTGCTGCCTACCCCAGTATTTTGCAGCACTTAGAACATTTTGCTGTCTATCCCAGTATTTTGCAGCACTTAGAACATTTTGCTGTCTACCCCAGTATTTTGCAGCACTTAGAACATTTTGCTGTCTACCCCAGTATTTTGCAGAACATTTTCAGATTCAAACTGTCAATTTACACACTTTATAATTAGCCTTTTTAGGGACTTGACTTTTCAATATTTGTTCATATTGTCATTATTTCTTCATATTACCAGTAGCTGTCTTACAGTATTTGAATAAAATTTGCTGTGCAGTCACTACTTACTCTAATGGTGCTTTTTAATTGGACAGATATCCTTTATTCCTCCAATTTTGAAGAGCATAAACTTTTAAGTTCTGACACGTTAGCATTCTTGTTGAAGACTTGAAAGCAAAGCTTTAAATATTGTATAAAGAAAATCTTGGTGTTATTTCCTCTGTCTATTACAGGTTACTGTAAGGCGATACATTCCCAAAGATGAAGCACTGGAAAGACTTCGTAAGATAAAGAAAAGATTAAAACATGAGGAGAAACACCAGAGAGGTAGGAAAAACAAATCAGATCTTGAGACAGACTCAGACATTGAAGATGATAAAGACAAAAGAACTTTGAAAAAGATGCCAAAGGAGAAAAAGGAGGAGAAAGGTGAAAGTAAACAAAAGAAAGGTATGGAGTCCAAGAAAAGGGGGAGGAAAGATTTGTTTTCTGTTTCAAGTTCATCAGAGGATTCTGATGAGGAATCTGATATAGAGAAAAGCTCAAAATTTTCACATAGACCAAGTTCTGCCAAGGGCAGACCCAGGTCAGCACTACGCAGGGACAGAGACTCAGAAACTGAAAGTTCAGTTTATCGACGACCGGGGTCAGCACTAAGTAGTGATAGCAAAGACAGAGATTCTTATAAAAGGGAAAGAACAAGTAGTGAAAGAAGACGACGACAGTCTGTTGGCAGCGAGAAAGGTGACAGAGACTCTAGTGCATCAGGATCAAGAAGGGCCAGCACAAGTGCTTCTAGTCTTAAACGGCAAATTGACAAAAAAGGAAAATCTGAATATGAAGAGGATGAAAACTTGGATGAACTGAAAGTCCCACTTTATGAAGAATGTTTCTTTGAGTGCAACCAGTGGCTGGCAACAGATGAAGGGGATGGTCTGTTTGTCAGAGAGTTGGTGGTAACAAAGAAAACTACTTTCTTCAAAGAAAAACAAATGCATTGAATGCCTTTATTGTGTCAGACAGTTTAATGTTATATTGAAAGAAAATGTATATAAATGCATATATGTGTAGTGGTAAAGAAAAATAGATTGAACCAGAGTTAGGGAATATATAAGGGAGAGTAGTTCTTCACCATGACAGTAACCTACAGGCAATTCCTCTTTATGATATTTTTAATTTTGTTAAAATTTGAAAACCATAGGTAGATAATTGATGTTAACATAGTGAATGGTTTTAGAATCTTTTTCAGACTATCAATTTTGATACTACATTGTACTGGTAAAGGAGGACTGTCTTTACTGTATTGCTGTAATACATACATAGTAGAAGATATAAATCACTCACTAGTCAGTGTTCAGTAGTTTTCCTTCACTAGGGGAGGGGCAGGGCATATTGGATTAAGATTTAATTTAATTGTAAACTGACCTTACAATCTTGTTATCATATTACCACCTGAAGCAGTTCTGTCCAAATCTTTGAGATCAGAGATATGTTTGGAGCAAACAAATCGGTATGGATATAAATGTGACCAAATCTGGTTCACAGATGGATGCCCCACCAAGCATGTAAGAATCCTACCTGACATGCAGGAACTGCCTACAGTCTGAAGTCTCCTGTAAGCCTTCTATCTCTCCAGTTGGTCAAAATATTGATAGGTACATCCATCTTTAATAACAGGTCATGTAACTTTTAGAAGAAGTAAATAAAAAATTGTTTTAATACAGGTGGGCAAAATATTGATAGGTACATCCATCTTTAATAACAGGTCATGAAACTTTTAGAACAAGTAACCAAAAAATTGTTTTAATACAGGTCTACTTTATCTCTTATTATTGAGACAATCTTTTTATTCTCTTTAATCATAAGTTGTTCTAAATCCTAACTTGTTATTTGTGATATGTTGTACATGTACTGTGATACTTTTTGTACGTTTTTGAGATCTTTTTAACACCAGTTTTTTTTTTTAATGTTTTCTTTTTTTCTATTTCTTACTACTTTTTTATTGTTTTTTTTTTTCATTTTTCTAGGATTTTATTTGTAGATTCAAAGTGAATGATGTTTTGTCTCAAAAAGTTCATATTCTTTTAACCAATTTCTGTTAATATGACCAAGATATATAGATATTTTCTATGCCCTGTGTAATTTCATATCAGTGTATCTTTACATTAGGTATGTCCTTAAAAGAGTTAATAGTGAATATTGTTATAACAAAAATTTGAGTAAATAGCTCCTGTCATTAATATAAGAATGCCTGTAACTGCTAACCAGTTGAACAGTCAACATGATACAAGCCATGCAAAATCTTATCAGAAAATTGGCTTTTTCTTGTAGTGGGTAAGAGTTAATCTAGTACTTGCAAGGTTAAAGGGTCAGGCATACCATTTGCCAGCATAACTAAAATACTGTTCTGGAACATTAACCAAAACCAAAATAAATATGTAATCAGTAAAGAGAAGTTCACAAGTTATCAAAATAAATTGTTGACATCTTATTATATGAGAAAAAAATCATATAGAATACTCAAGATAAATTAGATACATATAGCTATAGCCAACTGCATTATTGTTGTAAATTTTTATAGTAATAAAGTGCCAATAGAATACAGAATAGATTTGTGTTTTCTGACTTTACCTATATTCTTTCCAAGGATTTTTAGTGTAAAAGATATCTGTGTTTTACATTGGATTCCATCGATATATTGAAAAAGGCACCAAACATCAAAATAATGGATATATTTTATAATAATAACATTAGTTAATAAAACAAAATAACAATTATAATTTGATAAAACAAAACAATATTTGTATTCTGTGTTTCAGACACTGCTTACACACTTACAGTCCTTTGTCTAAGACATCTGTTCTCCAATTAATATCACTACTGACTTAATGAGAAAACCCACCCTTACAAGACAAGGTTCATTCTTACTTGCTGAGACTGTCTGCTTCTATGACTGAAATAAGAAATCTGTACTTCAAAGCAGAAAACTTTAAAGGAAAGTAATTCCCTACATTTAGGAAAGACATGCTCTGGGTAAAAATATTCAAGTGTTTACCATTAATTTAACTTGCACAGTCAGACAAATATTTCGAGTTGTCAGTGTTGCCCTGTGACATGCCAAGATGTTTCAAGACAGATGCCTAAATCCCTTAATCTTATCAACTATGAATAAGCTCCAAAGATTAACATAAGTCATGTATGTCATATCAGTTTTATTTACATAAAGAATATGTAAGAATGAAAACAGCAACAAAAACGCTTAACTGTATTGCCAAACACACAATGGATTTCTTGTGTTGTATTTTTTTTAAAGTACATGCAGAAATCATAATAATTACAAGAAAAGCTACAAAAAATTACAGAATTATATTATAATGACATAGGATTGTTGAGTAAAATAAAACCCAATGTGTGAATTTGTAATAAGAGAAGAAGAAAAGCAATACAAATAAAAGGAGCCCTAATCAAAGTTCCACATATTGATAAAAATATACCAAAGAGAATTACTAAAATATTTACATGTAGCAACAAATAAAATGAAAATGAACTTTTTTTATCATAAATACATCAATAAATTTTGAAAATATATTGCACTGGATGGTTCCTCAGGTGGACAAAAATCACCCATGATCTACATTTTTGGAGGAAAAAAAATTAATCCATTTATTTTCTTTTATTCTATTGATTTTGTGTAAGTGTGGACTTTGCTAACAGGGCTAATTATTTCAAGCTTGATTTAGTGGTTTAAAATAGCATTAATGTTTCAGTTTGTACAAACAAGGACAAAGTATGAGACAAAATTTCTGGAGTGTAAACAAATCAGTAATATAGTACAGGAAAATATGTACAAAAATTTCCTTAATGTAAATGGCCCTTTACAAAATTTTGGTAGACATTAAACATTAGACCCTGTTCTGGCCCTGAGCAAACTTATGTACATTATACAAATTAATATCTTAAGCCATAAGAAACCTGTAGATAACTTAACCATGAAAGACAAAAAAAACTGTATTATTTCAGGTAACAGAGGAATAATAAAGGTGACATACAGAAGGCTGCTAAGTCAAAAACATCTAAATTTTATAATATAGCAAAAAATGTAACTCCAATGCATTACCTTCCTTATTCCACTGCAGCATCTAAATACAACAAGATAGGGCATGACGGCATCAGAGTTCTACACAGATACCTTTACCTGATGGAAAGCCAATATTTATAATCTAACCTTAGTAAAGAACAGTGTACAAATTTACCTAACTGAACATACATTATGTATTGTGGTAATTAACATTTCTAGTACCAGTGAGGCAGAGACTTTAGAAACACTCTGATTATATACAAAAGAAAACACGCTCTTTTGTATTTTTTATCTTCACTACATTACTGGTACATATCTATATTTCATACGGCTGAAAAGAAAAATTCCAAAGTAGGTTATCATAAAAGCCTATATTCACTCAAGAAGATGAAAAATATAACATGCATACATTTGCTTGATATTTAAACTACACTCCCTATCACTGCACTTTATGACTATGATGAAATTTTACTTTGTGACATCATATGGCGAGACAACAAACATAGCATATTCTGCAATATACAACAGTACATTCCAACGTTACCACTATGGCATCTGCTATTTTTTGCACCAAAATATAAACGCTGAAATGTGGATGCAAAAAAAGGTTTCATCATATTATAAATAAAATGAACAATGTCATATTGTGTTAAATTGGCAGATATACCAAAGTATCCCAATAAGATGCTTATGGTCTAATGTCCTTATTGTTGAAATTACTGTGTGTTTGAAATTTGTACTGTGGTATATTCACCTATATACCATGCTACAAAATTGTTTAATTTAGAAACAAGTGAAAAACGTAAGAAAGGCTTTAAAGTTAAACAAATTTGTGATGTGCTATGGGTTAGTGCACAACGACCGATAATTGTACAAATACAACCTCTGACAACTGCATCAGGGAATCCATTCTTTAGCTGAGTGGTTGGAGCATTGGTTTCTGATGCGGGAAGACCTGAGATCGAATCTCGTTCCAGTTCATAATAGATGCAACTCAAAAAATGGATGCAAATGAGCTACCAAACAGCACCAATTAAAGCAATTGGGTTATCTTATGTTGATGCCAAAATTAAAAAAATAATCCAATTTCTTTTACAACTAGTTCATATGAAAACGAGTGCGCTTTCTACAGCATCAAAATTTCTGCCAAAATTTAATGTATTATAATTTTAAGAAAAAAAGCAACACAGACCTCCTTTGAATATGATGGGTAAATATTATAAAATGTGACCGAGTATTTATTACTATTCAAGAGGCAATTAACAAGTTAGTAATTAACATAATAAATTAAATGCATATTAATTGCAATAATGTGTTTAATGGGTAATTAAAAACAAAGGCAGTATTCAGTATTTGTTAATTTTATGATATTCTCCACTTTATAATGCATTTAAGAGCCTACTTTTTTTCTCTTTAATGAAGAAATAAACTGATTACTTTGCAGACATACATGCCCCTGTTTTAAACACAGAAAATCTGTAGTTTGTAAGAAACTCATACAAACAAGAAATCCATATTCAACTAGTATCCCCTAAATTACTAAAATGAACTTGCCCATCTTCCAGTCTGGACAATACCACTGTACTTCAAAGGTACTTTTAATGAGAATTTATTGACTAAATAGCCAAGAAAGCATATCACAGTCCCTGTGTGTTGATAATGCTGTGTACTTGTTGCAAAGCCAGAAATAAGAACAAGAAGATTTTTAAAGTTTTTCATTCTTGTTGCCATAGCAACCAGTATTCTGCATGGAATGGAATGCTTTCAACAACTTTTGTAGCTTTATGCAAGGAACATCTCTGCAAAGTTTAATCCACTCTGACCTTGTGGTTCAGGGACAGACATTATTTAAAAAATAATGTTGACACATGGACACAGGAGAGCCGGCAATCACAATGGCTCACATAACCGCGAAAAACTAACAGAGGACAAAAGGGTTAAATTATACATTTGTATCTAAAAAACTGTAAACTATCAACCAAAGAAGGAAAACACCCAAGTTAATCACATGATGTTTCTGTTTAAAAGTTACTAGAAAAATCTACGATAACAAAATGTATACCTATACAACCCTTAGAAGTACATTTTCGTCAATTTATATTTCCCATTACATCACATGTACAAACACTCACTGTCAGATAACATCATTCAGAAAACCACTTGTAATACATGATTTTTTTAATACCACTAACTTTCTAAGTTAATAACATGAAGTTATCATAACAATGCAATGGTTGTCATATATAAAATCTTACTAAAAAACACTTAACAGGTGCTAGGCACTTAGCTAGACATCTTAACATCCATTTATTTTACATTGTGAAATAAGTTCTTGCAGCTGATATCAATTGTCCCTAAAGACACCTTACTAGATTCAAACCAGTGCTTGTGCTGAAAGAAGTGGTATGCACAAAAATCACACAAAGACTTTCACCCCTGGTGGTAATGATCCAGGGATCTCAAACCCTTTGACCACTGCTCCTCCACATTGACACTTCACATTCTTGTGGAGCAAAAATCTTGACTTGTAACCAACAGTGGTACTATATGATAGTAAGCCTTATAACAGATTACCATAGAGTATAACTGTTTGCTACAACTTCAGTTTCTTTATTTCAAAAGCAAGAATTTCAATGTGCCTGCAAAAAATTTAGTTTTTGACCCTATATACCTTATTTCTTTGCTTATTTATCTTAAATCATTAAACCATTCTTTGGTTGCAATGAAGAAATAAAAAATAACTATTCTTAATGAATACCTTCAGCTTAATTGTAAACACATGAATATGGATGCATGCCACTTTACAAAAACAGAGAAGTAGACAGTTTTAAATAGTTTTACATGATAGACCTAAAATTAACATCTTTTGTCTTATGGGTTTCTTGGAGGCACTGTAGCTGCAAACAACACCACTACACAGTAAGGGAATTCTAAATGAAACAGACAGAAACAGAAAATTTTCATAAACCATAATAAAAGACTCTATCACCACACACAGCTTATATCACAGTTGATCTTTGGCCGCAAACAAAATTTCCAAGAAAGCATGCAAAGCCACAAGTCCCACATCAATGACATCGCCACAGACACTGTTACGTTTATAGTTTGAGACACCTGATATTTTTTCTAAATTCTTGTCAAAGATCAGTGTTTCGAATAAATCTGTTTCCCTCGGAATGTTTCCCATAATAAACATATTTACTTTTTCCGAAAGTTCCTGAAAGCAATAAAAACAATAACAATGTTATTAAACACGGTAATCCTTAAACTACACAGAAATAAAAGAATGAGTCAGCTAGGTTAAAATAGACAAAACCCCTTAAGAGGTATATTTGACAAGAAAATCCCACCTATATAAAAAGCACCCCCTACCCCCTGGACAGATTTTCTTTATTCTGCATACCTGTGGTGGAATATATGTCTTACTGAAAAGTTCATAAGTACCCAGTATTTAATTCAGTAGTAATTAATATGGCAAAAATGCTTTAATTCTTGCAAGTGTAAAATACAGAACTGAACAATTATCTATTGTTTTATTAATATAGTTTCTCTAAAGTTCTTTAAAGCTCCATAACAGGTTTTCTAAAAACAAATTAAGAAAATTACTGTTTTTAAGTGAGGTAAGTTTCATATAAGAAATAAATACGTGAGAGAAAAGATGTGGATAATTTTTTTCTGTATTTCCTACCCTGATGTTCCTCCCCACTTCTAGACAAAACTGGCAGAGGTGAGTATGGACTTGATGGTGGACTCTCTTCTGGCAACTGATAAAACAAAAACAACAATGAAACTGTATCAAAAACAAAAAAAGAGTGTTCTAGTTTTTTTTTCAATTTTATTTTTATTTATCACATCTGCATATTCAAATATGATTATGAACAAAAGCTGCCATTAAAACCATGGACTCTTTTAAAAAATAGTTCAGAAAAAAAAGTTACTAAACTAAGAAATTCTACATTTTTTTTGCAATAAATAATGGATTCAAATGTGGCTCTGCTTCACTGAAAAAAACAACAGGCCAGTTTCCTCTGAATAAGTAATATATTTATCTTTATTTATTAAAAACGTAAAGAAACCGATTAGACATAACTTTAACATGACCATTTTCTGTAAATGCCTCAATAACATTTTGTGTGTATGTGTGCATGCATGCATAGGCATGTTCATGTGTGGTGGACTTTAATACTTTTTTTTTCTATGTTTCTAACAGTACCATTGAAACAAGAGCCATGTTACACATGGTTAATCCCCCCGCCGGGAAGAAGCTACCTGAAGGTAGTACTTTCAAACACTCAATGTAATAATGTTTGAAGAAAATCCCACAAAAAATAGGCAAGGTAGAGTTATTGTTCTTGCAAACTGCACTTCCTACCAATGTGCTATGTCAGTGTATTAAGTTTGAAGAAAATCGCTCAAGCACTTTTGGAGTTATGCTTTGGACTAAGTTTTTCAATTAAATCTGATAAAGGGGAATAATTCTAAAAGTAGGCAAGGTAGAGTTATTATTCTTTCACACTGCACCTCCTCCAAATGTGCTCTTTCAGTATATGAAGTTTAAAGAAAATCACTCAAGTACTTATGGAGTTATGCTCCGGACAAAACTGGAACGGACGGACACACGGACGGACAGAGACCATTTCTAATATCCCCTCCGCCTTTGGCGGGGGGATAATAAGTTCAAGAATTCCAGAATTAGATATACATGTATATGCTGGGATTTTTAAAATGTAAACAAGTAAATCTGATAAAGGGGAATAACTCTACAAAATAGGCAAGGTAGAGTTATTGGACTTGCACAGTGCACTACCTACCAATGTGCTCTGTCAGTGTATGAAATTTAAATAAAATCCCTCAAGTAGTTTTGGAGTTATGTTCTGGACAAAATTTATCAAGTAATTCTGATAAAGGGGAATAACTCTAAAAATAGGCAAGGTAGAGTTTTTGTTCTTGCACACTGCACTACCTACTAATGTGCTCTGTCAGTGTATGAAGTTTGAATAAAATCCCTCAAGTAGTTTTGGAGTTATGCTCCGGACAAAATTTATCAAGTAATTCTGATAAAGGGGAGTTACTCTAAAAATAGGCAAGGTAGAGTTATTGCACTTGCACACTGCACTCCCTACCAATGTGCTCTGTCAGTGTATGAAGTTTGAATAAAATCCCTCAAGTAGTTTTGGAGTTATGCTCCGGACAAAATTTATCAAATAATTCTGATAAAGGGGAGTTACTCTAAAAATAGGCAAGGTAGAGTTATTGGACTTGCAAACTGCACTACCTACCAATGTGCTCTGTCAGTGTATGAAGTTTGAATAAAATCCCTCTGGCAGTTTTGGAGTTATGCTCCGAACAAAATTTATCAAGTAAATTTGATAAAGCGGAATAACTCTAAAAGAAGGCAAGGTAGAGTTATTGCACTTTCACACTGCACTACCTACCAATGTGCTCTGTCAGTGTATGAAGTTTGAATAAAATCCCTCAAGTAGTTTTGGAGTTATGCTCCGAACAAAATTGTTTCGGACGGACGCACGGACGCACAGACGCACTGACACACGGACGGACGAAGGGCATTCCTAATATCCCCTCCGCCTTTGGCGGGGGGATAAAAAAAAAACACTTATAGCAACACCTTGACCTAAAAACAGACAGACTGACACTTACTGTCTCAGGTGCATAAGTGCCTCTGACTACAGTTAAGTATGGTCCAACACGTTTTGCCTCTTCCAGATCTGCTTTTGTTACAGGAGTAGAATCCAGGAACTTTAACTGTGCTAAATTGTAAAGTACTTTATATCTGAAAAAAAAAAAACACTTCTAAAGTTTAAAGAAGTTAAAACATTTCACCTCTTTTTTAAATTTCATCTTGCTCTGGCCTATGCTGGTAAACAGTTTAAATTTAAAATACTTGAAAAGTTGTGTTACAAATTCAACAAACTAATCTCCTATACTGCTACATCATTTACCTGTACATCTCACATGTTCCTCCTTCACTTTCAGCCATTTATCTTTCTTGATATGAATTTATATTTTACACACCATCTGCATCTCAAATGATCTCATTGTTGCATCATGTCTTTACCTTACCTATACCTCACTTCATGACAAATTTCATAACTTTATATTATTAAATATCACATACTTTCTAAAGATATCGGCATTTCTTTTCCCCACCTTGATATAAGAATTTTCTTCCAAAGTATTACAGTCCCTCTTTCAAATTCATATCATAATTTTCGCTTCATGCATTATGTCATACCAATCATGCAATAAAAATTTGTAAACAAACTAGAAAAATGGCAAAATATGCATATAATTGAGAGTTAAGATGATTGAATTTTTTAAATAAAACAGAATAAACCACAGGCAATCAAAAGTATGGTTTGTTAAAACAGACTTTAATAAGTGAATGGTATGGCAATTTTCATATCGACTCCTGCATCATCCTGCATCTGCTCTTGATCACGCACTGACTGGTAAGAAAAATGTTACACAACAATCTTGTTTTTATTCCATACTCATAAATTGTAACAATTTTCATTTTTACATCACATATAATCTCAAAAACCTGTACAACATATCAAAATCCTCCTGTCATATGACTATTACGAAACAGAGCCATGGTCTTGTGGTAATGCATAAGGATCATTATTCTGTACTTAAAATCCTTAACAAGTTATATTTATAGCCTTTTGGAACAGCCTAGGTATCAGTGCTATACTCTATGTAAAAAGAACTTATACTGTCTCTAACTAGGACACTCTGTATCTTGCATTTTTCTCAACACTTGGAGTAACTAAGGGTGTCTGTTGGTCATAGTAAACTTACGGTAAATGAAAGGAAAACATAATTGCAGCTAACATACATACCTATATCTCATGTAATCTTCGTCGTCATTTTCATAAGACGAAAGCTGGTTTGGACATGCTGCATTGCCAAGTAAACTTAAATAAGTCAACTTGGGAAACTTGCCCTTTATTTCTTCAACTAAACGTTCTAAATCTGTTATCTGAAAAAAAGGGAAAAATGGTATCCCATTGAACATTTGTTACACTTCGTAGTCTTCTTGAATGGCTAGACACTTAGGGCTGGGATATAAACAAGATAATCCAAAACATCAGGTGAATGCCTGAATGTTCTTATTTAAAATACCTTCTTCCACAGGGTTCAAATTCCAGCACCTTTTCCTATTCCATTACTACAAATCATTCATGATTTCTGATGAATTGAAGTTAAACAGGTACATGACTTGAAAATAATTCTAAATAAAGCTGTAACATTTACTGCAAGAATGGAAAATAATAATTATTACTAAATTTATGACGAAGTTAAAAAAAAAGGGTAAAAACAAGAAGTGCCAGAAAAAGGTACGTAAAGAAATTGCAAAACTGATTTAAAGTAATCAGGTGAGAACTTTATGCAGGCAATGACAGGATACACTAGTCCACACTTATCCCCCACCCCTTCCCCTAATGTTAAGTGAAATCCCAACCTTTTATAGACTGAAGTCAAAAGTCTTAGCCACTTGTTTATTGACTTTTCTGAATGACTCACCTTATTTTTGTTAAGTGTAAGGGTATGCAGATGTTTTAAATGAGGGAACACTGTGGAATCATCTATATCATTGTTATCTAAAACCAGCTCCTGCAAATGACAGAACTCCTCCAAACCTGTTAAACTCCTGCAAACAGAAAACAACTGTTCATTAACTGATTAAAGGAAATAGAGAAAACATCACATTTCTGGATGTTAAACTTAAATCATCTTAAGTAAAATAACATAAGTAACTCTAAAGTATTTTAACCCTAAACAGGAAACTGTTGCATTTTGTCTTAATCATGGTATAAGTTTGAGGTTGATACAACATTTTGAATTTAAAAGACTTTATGACCACAGAACATATGACATATGACTCAAAATATTAAACACTTTATACTTTGCAAAGGCAGAAATGCATTTAGCATATTAGAATACAGTAAACAGTGACTGGTATATACTAATTTAATTGGTAGATCAATCTAAATAAGACTGGTACAAATTAACATAATTGTGACTCAATAGTGCAAATGGAAGTCTGTCCTGAGAATAAAGTTCTATTTGAAGTTTTATGTTTTGTCGCTTTGGAAACTGAGAACCACAATACTGTGATAAACTTGTAAATACGATGTAACTTACTTGACTTGATTAAAGCTCAGATCTAATCTTGTTGTCACCTTAGAGTAATCTTCTATCAGTTTTTGTGGTAAAGATTCTATGTCATGTCCCACAAATGATAACTGTAAACAAGAACAGTCATGGTGTCAAAACATGACATGAAACATATGATGGTCTGATAATTCAAAATCAGAACAAATAATACCTAAAGTAGTTCAACCCTTAGCCTGCTAAATTTCTGAAATGGACTTATCCATCTTTCAATCTGGGCAGTACCATTTACCATTTATCGGGGTATTATTTGTAGAAATACTGACTGAATAGTGAACAGTGCACAGATGTGCAGGCTGATCATGATCTACATTGGTCACAAAGGTAAACAGCAATTGCTGCCAGAAGGATAAAGGTTAAAAAGGACCACATTAAAAGCACAGTCAAGACAGATGACAAAAAGTTCAGAAAAAGTGGTATGTTCTATTTACAACCCAATAACTGTACACTGCTCTGATTATAAATTAAATCTTTGTGTGCAAAATGATCACTCTTATAACTAGGTAAGATACCTTGTATTTTAGTTATTACTTCAATGGTGGGTATGATTAATTTAAGATTACATACCTTGTATTACAATCATGCCAATTTTATCAAAAATGATCCGATTACTTTGCCTTTATTACTTTGCCTGTATTATATCATTAGCATAAACAAACAACCATGACGTCAACATGTTGTCAATATGTATCATTTATCAACTTCCTATTTCTTATCATAAGGAAAATAGACTGGTCAAACCATAATAATAACTTAGTGTTAGTAACAACTAAAACTTAGAAATACCAGATCAGAGATCCCACTAAATCAACTGAGCACTAAAATATCTTCCTTACTGAGACAAACATGTACGAGACCACGATAAGTTAGATACTATATTATCATCCTTATCATCCATTTTGGGGAAGAACTTATGACCCGGACAATATTCAATAAGAGAGTGCAAAGCAATAAACATGGTTTCTAAATTCTTTTTAAACTGTCTACAGGATTAAAATAGTTAAACTGCACACATTTTTTTTCAACTGCTACAATTTAAATCTATTTTACCCATCACTTTTTTCTTTAGACTGCATTATATTCAAAACAAAACCACACATTTTCAAGTGCATAATACGACAAGTAAAATAATAATGATAATAATAATAATAACCTTTATCATAAAGTTGGCAGGGTACAAGTCAACAACAAACATAAGGTTTTAAAACCAATGGCTCAGATGTTGGCATATGATCATATGGCCTTAATGTTAGAGGAAACAGAATACCCTGAGAAACTCAGCTGTCATATTGGGGACCACTTACCGCCTCATATGCATCCCAGGATAGGAATCTAACTCAGGTCACATTGATGAGAAGGAAGTGTGAAGGAAATGGATCACCATGCTATTTAGCTAGCTTGACAACAGATGGAGAAAAGCACTTAATGTTAACAAAATGAGCTAAGAGTTTTATTTATATAATACTGCTTTAAAACTGAACTGTCATTATGATAAAAACAACATTGACGTTTTAGTACATTACAGGAGGAGTATTGGTCCTGATCAGGTCACTGGTTTGAATCCCATAAAGGATAAGAGTCTCAAATGACTACCACATTCCATTCTGTTTGTATGAATTGTGGTTTGAACCCAGGAGCAGTCATGAAGCAGGATTAATACAAGTTGCAAGAGCTTGTTTCTCCAGTAATGTGAAACAAATATGTTTAAACTTAATTAAAAATATACGTTATTAAAACAATCTCTCACCAAGTTAGCATCTGATTATATACACATAACTTAAGATAACTAAATTACAGATATCTCAATGTTTAAAAGTGACAATGAAGACAATATTATACAGTGTGAATGTAAAATGTTGATGTATGCATTAACAATAAACAGACAAAGTAAACCAAAGGGCGAAAGTGCATATGACGTGAGACTCGACAGGACACTAGTCCATAGCTCTACTGAGCTAGGCAGGCCCTTGCCATGATTTTACCCAGCGTTGACGCTACAGCAATGACATTCTATTATTGTCCAACTAAATCCGTCAAGATTGTCATATTCTAAACCAGAGCCAAAATAATATAGACATAAAGTGTTACACAGATCTATATTCATTCACATTTACAACAATGAGTTTCTTAGCATAAAGTGTTTAGATGGTTATTTTACAATACAATACAATACATTACAAATTCTGTTTATGATGTCATCTGACTATAAGTAAAATTTGTATTGTATTGTTTTGTAAAATTACCATCTAAACACTATAACATCATAACAGAAGGACCGACTCGGATTGTCAAAGTGCAAGTTAGGCTCATTGAGTCATTCTAGGGTTTTGCGGAAGATTTTACTTTCGTTTCCGAACACCGTTCATTTTAACTGCAGTAACAATATATTATGAAAATGCATCGAAAGTTTACCTGTCCGTCTTGGAAATTTTCACAAGAGAAATCTTCCTCTTCTGTTATTTTTTTATCCTTAACCATTTCTGAAATTTGTTCCCCGTCAACTGGTTCATCCGCCATTTTATCATTTTATTTCATAGCTTTATCACGTGATGGTCACATGCTAAATATATCCGAGGGTTCTTCAAAAAGATGTACGGCGTCTCGCTAGTTTATCTATCTCTGTAATTTCCGGAGCAAGCGCATCTAAAATTTCAAGTTATTGCATTAAAAATTTCATAATACACGAAGATTTTGTTATATTTTTAAAAACTAAAAGTATTGACAAACTTCACTCACGGTCATGTTTTTTTTTTTAATGAAAAAATATGCTATAGATATAGGCCTAAGACTTGTGCAATTGTGTAGATATAAAATGTGTTTTTGCTAAGTATAATTTATTTGAAACAAATTGCCTGAATTTATACTTAAAAGTCATTACAGAATTTCGACTCCAATATATAGCATGTATGTCCTTTCATATTTTACTAAAATATAGATCTAATAACAAGATCAGCGAGGACGTTTTAGCTAAGTGTTTTAACAAAAACATCAGCCGTTTTGACCAAAAGTGAGGCCGATTTAACCAACAAATAAAAAATTGAGGCCGTTTTGACCGAATGGTGAGGCCGTTTTGACCAAAACTTAAGGCCGTTTTTACGTGAGGCCGTTTTAACTAGCACCCCTGCCTCTCGCGACTGTGACAGGCAGGTTTATAGTCGGTTCAAAAGCTCTTCAGAGTTTGTGTTGTACTTGCAAGTTCAACTTATTACCGCCAACGGTCAATTCTGACTATACTAGACAGGCAAGTTCTTAATTGAGGCCCTGCTTCTTGCAACTTATATGATGAGTGCTTCCTCGGTAGCTAATCGCGACGAAAGTGAGGACTGTGTAATGTCACTGGAGACTCTCACCTCTGGCTGGAATCGAACTTGCAACCTCCGGATCGGTAGTCCGGCACTCTAACCCCTCGACACTACCGCTCCTCTACATACTGTTATCATAGTCTTTCGTGCCGACTCGAATAAAACTAATTACATTACATTGTATTGTTTTGTTTGTGTACTGTAGTGTACTGTACTGTACTGCACTGCACTGCACTGCATTGCACTGCACCGTATCATGATATTGTATTGCATTGTATTGCATTGTATTGTATTGTTTTGTATTGTATTGTATTGCATTGCATTGCATTGCATTGCATCGTATCGTATCGTATCGTATCGTATTGTGTAGTGCATTGTATTGTGTATTGCGTTGCGTTGCGTTTGCATTGTGTTGTATTTGACATGTTAGCTTAGTTACCCTGGAATTCCAGTTTAATTGCGCAGACAAAACTCTGCTCCACTTCTTTCTGTTTGCACCATTTGGTAATCGGTAATTAACAGTGTTGTTTTATTAAAAAATGGAATATTTTCACGTTTGAGAAATAGAATTATCGTTTATATTATTTCGTGATTATTGTCTCGTTTTCAGCGACGAATTGGATTGGTCTATTTAGTAAGCCAAAATTTGGGTTAGACAGCTAAGCCAATACCTAAAATACGTCTTTGTCTTAGTGATGTAAAAGAAAAAATACTTAAAACATTGAGAGCGCTGATATAATCATTTGCATCTCTTTGAAACATTAAACCTTCAATCCTGTCCAGTTCCAATGTAAGCCGTTACCTTTCGTTTGAAAACAGTTCTTGTTCGCTGGCGGTAACTCTAGCCCCTTTGCACCAACTGACATTATCAAGTTAGGATGTTTGCTGTCACATAATTTGGTAAATTCTAAGGTCAAACAGATAAATAAAAGAACCACTTTCTTCGGATTCCAATATCTGGAACTTACTGAGTGAAACAGTACAGAAACCAAGTTATGTCTGCCAGTCCTGTAGAAATAGTCCCAGACTTCATTTAGTGTCAAATATTTCTTATGAAACGGCGCGGTACTTCTTTTTTAAAGATAGATGTGTAAACGAATGTATTTCTTAGTTTTCATAAACTTGTAAACCATCTTTGCGAATTATACCTTATGTTCAATGTAGATGTGCCTGTAAAACAGAAGACGTCGAAAATGATCTTTCCCATGTTTCCAAAATTTCAGTATCAATGAATAAACCAGTTAACATATACATGTAAATATGTCTTCAATTTCATTAACTATGCCGCGGAGGTGAAGCGAACTTTTAAAATGATTAACATGATGAATGCAGCAGTATTCGCGGGTGTAACGGTAGGAGGAAGGTCCGAGTCACGGCATGGACGTATTTTGTAAGATAGACTTGTGAGCAAGTTAACAACTGACCACTGCTTGTATTCCTTTCTGGCATTATAAGACAAGGAACCGTAATGTAAATTTTGTACATAATTAGAGATGCCTCATAAGCCAAGGTGGTTGGCCATTTTAGATAAAGTAATACTACAATGACAAAGCACTTTTCTTGTCAATTTTTATACTTTCATTTTTCATTTATCTTTGAAATGATTCTATTTCTTGATCATTTAATTCGTTCCTGCTTTCAACAATAATAACAGACACTGCATGAATGTAAAATATACACAGTTGAAAATGTATGATATCAGGTAAGGGCTGTCTAATAATGTTTGAAGAACAATTGCACAAACTTATTTTACAGTTTCTTAATGTCTATTATGATAAACTGTATACAGTAAAATGTATAAATACAATAACATATGTTCAAAACATAAAAAAAAGAATATGAAAAAAAAGAAAAAGTCCACTCGGCTCATTCTCAGGCAGTCCAGCCGGCTCATTCTCAGACAGTCCAGCTGGATCAGCCTCAGACAGTCCACTCGGCTCATTCTCAGGCAGTCCAGCTGGATCAGTCTCAGACAGTCCACTCGGCTCATTCTCATAAAGTCCAGCTGGCCCAGCCTCAGACAATCCACTCGGCCCAGTCTCAGAAGTCTAATCGGCTTAACCTTTGACAGCTCAGCCTGAGGCTCAGCCTCGTATAGACAAGCTGACTCCTCTCTATAAAGCGATCAGTTTCCCCAAGAACATAAGCATTTCTTTCACAATAAAAAGATAATGCTAGACCAGGTAATATCTTAAATAGAAACAGTTTGTTCGTCAGAAGAATACCATTTTCTCCAGGAAACATGTCAGGACATCTAATGATCCAAGGGAATAATGACTAATCCATCAAATAAATGCAAAAGCTAACAATTTTTTAACCGATACTATCTCATTCAAGTCTAGCAGTTGGCAAGTGAAATATAGCACATAGTAGTTGGCAACAGGAGCATAGCACTTAGCAGTTGGCAACTCGAACCAAGCAACAAGCGTCTTTTTTTAACAGAACATAACATAACAGAACCCTACTCAAGTATGTTTCTAGTTAGGCAACTACATGCACGAAACAACCAGGATCTGTTAAAAATAACAAAAAACAATTCAGTTAAAGACATTTTTTTTCAAAATTAATGCATGTTTTTTTTAAAAAATCGTGTTATTTGGATAGCCTTTAACTGTTTTATTTACTGGTGGCGACACGTCTGAAAATAGAAAAAGAGAAGAATGTTCATCAACATTGCAAACTTCTTCCGAGGCTACATCTGTGATTATAAAGAAAAGCTTCCTTTTAATAGAATTATGGCATAAAGATACATTGTTTCCATGGAGATGCCACCATTTTAAATATTGCAAACAGAATTTGATTAAGGTGTAATGGAAGTGCAAGTGTCGTTCTATTTTTACGGACAGAAAACTGAACACAGTTGTAAGTAAATTTGAAGTAAGGAAAAAACAAATGAACTTCTATTTTTCTAGAATGGTGAACGTTTGCAACTGCAAAACTACCTTTCAAGCCTTTTTTTGGCCAAATGTTTCTTAAATTCTCTGACCACATTGCGTAACTCTGCAAACTTTATGTTTGATTTTATCATCTTCTCGGCCATGGCTTCTCGTTTACGTCTCTCCCCTGCTTCTAACTCTGAAACAGATTTCAAAAAGGCAACATAAATCTGTCAGTTTTATTAGTTTTTCATCGTATTCGATAAATAAATGAATAAATAAATAAATAGATAGATAGATAGATAGATAGATAGATAGATAGATAGATAGATAGATAGATAGATAGATAGATAGATAGATAGATAGATAGATAAAAAGATAGATAGATAGATAGATAGATAGATAGATAAATTAAAAACCGAGTGAGTGAATAAATGAACGAAAGTACGAAAGAAAGAATGTATTTATGAATGAATGGATATATTATGAAAGACAGAACTGAATACAGTTAGGAAAAAAGAAAACAATAGAAATATAAAGGAAATAAAATGTATGATGAATACTTGAATAAATCAGTCAATCATGTAATAAAAGATATACATTATAAAAATGAATAGATAAAAGAAAGAAAAAAGAAACAAAAACACGAATTACTAACTAGATAAATTTTGTGATTTATTCTTAAGTATAACAGTTACTTTGACAAGATTTACCCGTCTCTAATTTCTGCTTCTTTTCCCTTAGTATCTTGGACTGAGTCATGAACCGGAGTTCTAACAAATTCAATTGTTGTTGTATTTCTTTGTTGGTCAGGAACCTGTCGGTTGGGTACTTAAATTCTTCTCCCCTCCACGGTACTTCAATCTTTGGACCAGTGTAGATCGGTGTGTTTGTGTTGATTTCTTCCTCTGATGCCACACTCAACACGTCATCACTTCTTCCGCACACAGCCAAACTTCTAAACGCTTTTCTTACCGCTCTAGCCATTGCAGAAAGATTTTCTAGTGAAACATTCTTTGAAATTCTTCTCCATAAACTATTTCTTGCCATGATATCTTCTTCTGTATTCATCTTGCTTATAAAACTCGATATGCTTTGCTAAAACTGCGAATTCGTGTAAGTTTATATTGAACAATGTCAATTCGTCATAGAAACGACGTATATTGACGACGTCATTTCAGATCTCGTCAAATAACGCGAGATTCAAAAGAATCTCCTTATCTTTGTAACGGTCGCTTTAAATGCCACCCGGAATACGAGAAACTGAATGACAATTGAGAAAAAAAGAAGCAAACAAACAAACTACTAGTATTCAACCAAAAAATAACGAAAAACCGTTAAATACAGCAGTAAAGCTTTTTGTGTTTTAAGTTTATGAATTTGCAAAAAAACAACAAATTATATGACAATTGCGTAAAACCTTCCAAAAGGGAAGTTAATAGTAATAATTCTATGTAAGACAACGGACTGAATAAAAGAAGGAATTTTACATAGAATTATTACTAATTTCTCTTTTGGAAGGTTTTACGCAATTGTCGTTGAATAAAAAGAGTGAATTTTACATAGAATTATAACAAATTATATATAGTTTTACAATGCAGCACTATTATGTTTAAGTAATCTGTAAGCTGACAGCGGGGAAAGAGAGAATTGAAATAAATTGAAGTGCCTAAATAGCCAAAAACAAGTTCATTCATTATCATTTCTTTTTGTCGTTATGATACTCGAGTACAGTCTACTAAAGCCTTATAAATAAAGCTATTTATGCGGTTACAAGATAAAGGTTGGCAGAAATATTGCTATCATCCGAAAAATGATAATATAAATCCACGGGAAAACTTTTCATAGCTGACTTTTCCTCAATATTCATTTTTCAGATGATTACTTAAGTTCATTGAAGTTAAAGAGTTCTTTTTTACCCCTATTGGAGTGACTTAGATTTGCTCCTGTCCGTCTGTCCATCTGTCCGTCTGTCCGAAAGTTTGTGTCGCGCGCTCAGTCAACACTTTTATACTTAGGGTCATGAAACGTTCCAGGGATATAAATCAGCAAGTGATGTTACGCACTTGGGGTTTCGTCTTCCTCCATCAAATGGCCCCTGATTTAGTCAAAATAACCTCCAAAATGTTCGTGTCATGCATTCAGCCAATATTATTAGACTTACGGTCATGAAACTTCACAAGGATATAGATCGACAAAAGAAGTAGTGCAATTGGGGTTTTTTCGTCTCCTTGCTCATAGAAAGAGCAGATTTACGGTCTTTGATCGAAAAAGCTACCAAAACGTTTATGTCATGTTTTCAGCAAACACTGTTGCACCCAGGATCAGGAAAATTCACAGCGATATATATCAGCAAGTGAAGTCGTGCACCTGGGGTTTTTCTTTTCCATTCTTCCAGGTGAAGCAGAGTTATGGTCCTTGATTTAGTGAAAATCACTAACAAAATCGTTGTGTCACTCACACAGCCAACACTATTGCACCCCGGGTCTTCACACTTTACAGGAGTAGATACCAGAAAGTAAGGTTGTGTACGTGGGTATTTAAAAAAATATTTACAGATACATTGACAACCCACGCCCCACCCCTGCCTTGGGAACTGACCACGTTCTGGGTGAACACATGTCCGCTGGACGCATTTCTAGTTTTTTATGTTTCCAGACACTCAAAAGATCCCACGTTTTTGCCGACCAAATAGATAAACAGTAACAGATTTTCAAGAAGAATGATTGCGCAATGTGTTAGTATAAACATGTACTATTAAATAGGAGTTCACATACTAGTGTAAGAAACGACTAAGATATTAAATGCAAATACAACATTTTTCCGTCGTCCATCTAAGACATTTGACAACGGTTGTATTCTTGATCAAACAAATAGAGTATAGAAAGGGTTTTAGATTAAATAATCTTCATAGCAGACAGAAAATTCAGCTTTGAACTTGGTCACAAATGAGACAGCACCATGGTCCAACATCGCTCCCCGAACACAATCGGTTTTCGGCTGTCATGTTTTAAAATACTTTAATTCTAAGTCGCATCTCTTAGATACTCACACACTAAGCCTTTAAACATTCGAAAGGTCACATTATAACCAAATGAAAAAATAGAAATCAACAGCAACAACAGACACAACAGCAACGACAAAGTTCAGTGGGTCGGGGACAGGACATACCTGAACCAAAAAAATTATGTCAGTAAATGTTTCTGAAATAGCTAATACAAATGCTAAATCAGATCACATCCATACCGGATTGTGTCAACATTAGACTGAGGAGAATATTACGAATAAAATGCTGAATGCGACAAAAGACAGAACAGAATGTTTATTATGGATTGTGCTTACGGCTTAATAACCTTAGTGTATTTCCATTTTAACCGCTTTGATACGTGGACAAAAGCGTTTGCCGTGTTCAATATGATCAGGTAAGCGAAATTAGCTATCTTCTATCTGAGCAATTTAAATTGAGCGAATAATTAAACATCAGTCGCATAAGTTTTGATCTGAAAAATGGCGGGGCACGTAATAAAAATTATTTTGATGTGGATAGCTTTTGTTTCAATATCGCAGGGACTTGAATTTCATGACAAAGCTACAGACGCGGAAATCGGACTTTCTGTGTCGGAAATAATAAATCGTTTAGATGAAAAGGATAAACATATTGAAGCTTTGGAAAGGCAAATAAAATCGCTGGCTTCTGACATGGAACAGTTAAAACAAGAGGCACTGGTTCAAACGATGAAAGAAATTGGTAAGTCTTAACAAAATAAAACTGTTAATCACGTAAAATGCATAAGCTTTTCATTAATTTCAGTGGAAATATTTTTCTTTTCGCAAAAAAAAACAACGTTACATTCTTTTCTCCAAATTTTCCACAATCAAAAATATTGATTTTTATCTTTGCCTCTCAGATAAAGTCCAGTTGATAATTTAAATGGAATATAAAGGCGTAACATTTTAATGATAACATCATCGGAGCAAAAACAAAATATTGTCATCATTTGATTGCTAGAGTAAAATAAACATTTAATCTATCTGTTTATCTGACGGCTGTGTCTTGTCCGAACCCACATCAAAAACCCTTATGAAACTAAACAAAATCAAATACGCATACTATTCAAACTTTATTTTCAAATTTTAGTCTAATTTTTATCCAGTTCTTTTTCTTTCTTGTAAAATTATGATTTTTTCAGGTATTTTTGTCACAAACATTACCAGATCTGGGTGATTACCGCATTTATAACCGTACATGAATCTTACTCTGACCTTTACTTTGTCAAACGCAGTGAAAAGGTCATAAGACTGTCTGTGGCAATGTAAAACAGACGGTAGTGTCCATCTTTGTACTGTCTTTAAACAAATTATATCTACAATCTTTCTATCTATATGAGCTTATTTACCGTCGGTACCGGTTGCCCTTATGACCGACGCCCCCTGAAGAGATTAGTTATTTTATGTTATGGGGGTAGTGTAAGATACAGAAAGCATCCCATTCCAGAGACCCCCCTGGCTCTTTTTTATGCTCAGTGTATAGCACTGATACATGGGACCTCGGTTTAACTTCTCATCCGAAAGACTATTAGTAATGTTAGTGGAGGGGCGGGGGATTGAACTCGGGACCCCTGGTATACCAGTCCAGCGCGTTACCACTGGACCAAATCCGCTCCAATCTTTCAATTAGTTGGACGCAGGGATTAAAAAGTCTAGAAATGCATGCAAGGATAGAGTTTCTTTATTCTCAGAGAGATTTACCTATAGAAAGAGTTGCTTGAGGAAAACAACGGTAATAAGGCAATATTCACTCGTCTGTCCCGTCCTTTTTATGTCATAATCATGTCTGTTTAAGGTCAGAATAAAGCTTGAAGATATCATATAGCATTTCCTTCCCTTCATGCGTTTTCTACTTGATGTTTTTTCTTTTATCCAGTGGTTTCTCCTAAGAAGGGTCGATTACTTAGAATAAGTAACAATTTATTCCAGACCGTAATATCATAAACTACTTTTTACTCTTTTCTCTTTAAAACTGCATGCATTTAATGAGATGGTCTGAATTCTAGTCAAATAGAATGTAAAGGGGGATTTAATCTCTTTCGTATGGGTACAATGTAAAAATAAGTATGATTATAACAACAATAACCCGCATTAAATACCGCTCGCGTCTTGTAGAAGAGGGTGGTAGAGCAAAAGAAAAACCTTTGCACCAGCTGAACTGATTTTTAAAATTCTAGATACACTGACCAAATGGAAGGACAGAATAAATTTTAAGGACATAATATGTCCACTTTTAAAGAGACAGACACAAATACTGAATGTATGCACGTATAACTGATATAGAGAAAAACATGTTTTTATTTGCAGGTCACCGAAATGTTAGACAAGCGGTTCATGAATTACCAGTCGCCTTCTTAGCCTCTGCATCGAACACTATTGACCACATCGCTTTTGATCAAGTGATCAGATTTGAAAATGTCATTACCAACATCAGAAATGCATATAGTCCTCAAACCGGAACCTTTACAACACCAGTCAGCGGGCTGTATGTCTTTGCCACAACCCTGATGCCAAATCAAGGAACCACAGGTCACTACGAGATCAGGAAAAACAACGCCTTTATTACTCAGTTGTTTAGTTACGGCATTAACGGTGGGTTCGATTCTGTTTCGAAGACTATAGTTCTTCTACTGAACAAAGGCGACCAGGTTAATATCCACAATGTCGATCCGGATAAGGCGATCTTTGGCGGGAACTTCAGTTCGTTTACAGGTTTCCTCTTGAAAGAAACGGGATCAGTTTAAAACATTGCCTCTATTAAACTATATTAATATATTCGAGACTAAGCTTTATATTACAATATTTCAATTTTAAAATTCACACTAAGAATAACTTCCGTGTAAAACATATAAAAGAAAAAGTAAATGGATTGGCCTCTGAAAACAAGGGAGTAGAATAATAAATATCTTACTTTAAATCCGACGCAGTGTTACCTTTATCATTATACGCGGAGGTTGTCCTGAGAAATGACACGTCCAGAAAGAATCTAGTTTTTAGTCATTCATTTTCATTTACTTCAGCAAGACCTGTTGGAAATAACGTAGTATAAAATAAAGTCTGTCCAGACCACTGCTTTCAAAACGATTACAACTACAAAAATGGTCGTTGCATTGACTGAGTAGACGTAGATATTCTTTGCATCTTTGTTGCCATATATAACAGGTTTACGCCAATATTTCTCAGAAAGTTTCAAACTCCTTGTAGGAAATGTATATAAATTACAAAAACCTCAATTTGCCTTGTGTGGCAGCAGTACAAACGTGTATTACTGTATGTTAGCTTTACCTTAGCTCCAGTAAAGGCTTCAGAGTTCTTTTACACATTGCTTAATTGAACAACTCTTCACGAACGAAACTTCTCTTAAGTCATTTTAAGAGATGTCTACGTAAATTGCTGGTTAGAAATTTGCCTTGAAATGTCTGAAAATGCTTGAAAATACTGTCTTTTCACATGCAATTTGAAAAAATATGATTAATAAGAGCACAGTTAAAATAAAAATGAATTACGTGCAATGCATAATCAATATTTTTTGATTACTAAAACAATGCTCTTTTGACAGATGATAATTGCTTCCTGGTATGGGAAAGGAACGCCCGCATTGCTGATCTAGATAGAATACATCGAGCTTAATAATTATCTTAAATGTGTAGACATATTATTTGCGGCATACAGTCCTATAAGCGTGCGTTCGTAACAATTTTCTTAATTTGTGTTTACATAATGGTGTATTTGTCAAGCAGAGACTGTATTCCTACTAGTTTCTTTCATTTTCATTTATAAAAAAGCAACATGTTTTGGTTTCATGAGAGTTATTTACTTTAACAATACATTAGCTCTCCTTGAGAAATTTGTTCCCACAGCAAAACAAAAAAAATATTATCAAGTTATCTGTCATCTGCATATAAAAATCCGTTGAATTATTAAATTCAATGCCGAGGTAATCTGGTTTTGTTCACCACTAGGCGCGCGTGTAAAATATAAAGCAGAAGGCGAGTGCTTGCGTTCTGTACAGACATAAAGATCTCATTAGATTTAAAACATCTGGTTGAGACACAACTGCTACCGAAGTTTTAGGGGAAATAACTGTCTGGTGTAATCTGAAAATTCGAAAAGTGCATGTTTGAGACAAGCCGGAACAAGCGTAGTAACGCATACCTATTACAAAAAGTTGTGTATAGTTGCTGTGCACTTTAAGAGAGTTGAAGCATCAAAGGGTTTAATATTTCTTTAAAAAAAAAAAGAAGAAAAAAGACTATAAGTAATTCTATTTTGGGAGCAAATGAAAAACATTTGTTTCATGTTTTATCAAAAACAATTTACTTATTGACCTGGAATCCTACAATAGCTAGATGGCAAAAAAAAAAGAAAAAGAAAAAAAAGTGAAAAATGCATATCAGGAAAACAACCGCAGTCAGAAAAAACAACCTCCATAGCATAAATCTATTTATAGACCAATTAAAAAAAGACACCACAAACAATTAACGAAAAAGAGAACCCGAGGGGTAACAGTCTTGGAACGGTCAGTAGCAAAAGATTTGCCACTTGGGGTTTAAACCAGGTTCTAGGGTGCACCAACCTCGTACTTGCCCCAACAGGTTATCATTAGAACAAACGAGTTTTTTAATGAATTTAATGAACCAGGTAGCCACTAAATATAACGGATATCTTTTTTACAGTAAGTAATCGAAATCTTATCGAATATTGATCACACATATTAATGTACAGACAAATTTCCACTTTGCCATGTGGACAGTTATTTCGTGGGTCAATCAAAACACGTGTACTATAGAAATACCTTAAATGCCAATGGAAATATAAACTGAACAATGATCTAAAATAAAGTTAGCATTTATACGAACTCTAAATAATGAGTTCCAGTGAAAAACTTAGTTGTCACATTTTGACTGATTTAACACTGTTGCATATCAATAACATTCCAATTACAAATCTCTGTGGACACAAGAAACGAGGGGCGTTTAACTTACGGAAAACTTAATGGCGGTCACTATATGATCATTTATGTTCCCCTTGATCAATCAACAGTAAATGTTAGGTCAAAATTTGGTCAATTTGTGGTCAACAAATGAGTTCATGTGAGTATTGCGATAAATGCTTTTGTCCATTGTTATGACTGTATGTCCATTAAAGTTGTATTTACAATTCACAACTAAACAACGATTGTGGGTAATGATCGTGTTCACCTGATTGCTGAGCTGAAGACAAACAGATTCAAAACACGAAGAACACAATCTGTTGTTTATGTTGAAATATAAATAATAATTATTAATACTGTAATATATGTATTCCTAGAAATGTTCGCGAATACAAATTTTCGCGTTTTTTTGATCAACGACATTTTCGCGGAGACAAACTTTCGCGCACTCATATCGACCGCGAACTCCGCGAATATCAAGTCGCTTCGGTAAAAATACTAATTGTACTTTCAAGTCCCCGATTTGTGTTAACAATAAACATTTATCTTCTATGAAAAATACCAAATAAGTAAAACAACTCAAATTACGTCTGGTCCCAATTCTATAACAACGCACGATTTAAAACCAAACTGTATTAATCATTGACTGCATAACTGTAACGCTAAAATCACCATGCTATGCATCACTTGAAATAAATAAATGGACGTTGATCGCTATTGTTCTTTTAACAAAAGATAACACCAACGCAAAAACTGTAAATGCCCTCCTATTGTATTTTTGACGGTTACGCGCAGGTAACCTCTATTAGCATGAGAATCGTCTAAAAAAACAATAAGTGTAATGCAAATGTATATGACGGTTTTGTGTTGTAACAAATTAATCCCCTGTGTTACCCTTGTGTTAACCAATATACATATAACAGTTCATGTTTATTTGTAAATTATCAGTTTACCGTTTGTTTTTCGATGTAAATATTGAATACTGTGTTATAAAATATAACCTAAATAGAGATAAAATAAAAGGAAATGAACTGAATTATTATTTCATCGGACTTTTGAATGCGTGTATGCATTTGTGTAAATTCGGATTTATGGATACAAGTACACTGAATAGTAATAGATAAGCTAGAAATGTTCGCGTTTTTGTTAGAAGTGACATTTTCGCGGCTGAAAAAGTTCGCGGATCCATGCTTGACGCGAAAAACGCTAACTTAAAAAGCGCGAAATCTTTTCTAGGAATACAGTAGTTATATTTTATTCATTTTTACGGAGACGTTCATATATAAAACGGTCACATGTTTCTCTGCCTCCATAAAAGTCACTAACAGAGCCCAAAATGTCGATTATGTGATGTAAAACTATCATCACTAAATTAGTTAATGAAAATTAGATGACTGAAAAACGGTACAGTGTTCATCCACTTTTTGTTTAATCAAATCAAAAATAAATATAAAAAACTGCATATCATGCCATGATGAAACAACCCGCATATTGTTTTCACGTAGTAATAGCAGCTAGTATGACGAATCTAACAGCAAGGTTTTATTAAGTGTAATAATTTAACACTATTTTATTTTTCTAAAATTGAACTTAAGCTGCTTACACCTTATTTGCTCCGTCATTTTCAGTTCCTCTGATTTAATTTGCAATTTTTAGCTATATATTTATATGACTACAACTTTGAAGGCTGAACGTGTTGTGCTTGTTAAAATTACAATGGGATTGTTGATATTTAGTTTTTACGGGTTAATATAACATCATGTTGAAAAAAGATGTAATGAAAACGATTTTGCATAATAAAAAAAGTAGTTTACAGCCAGTGATTGTATGATTTCGAAGAGTTCACATTTATTTGTATAACTCTCGATCATGTCTTTACATAGTCATTTTAGTAAGTATTGATTCTTTATTGAAATATTTCAAGGGAATTAACGGTGTTGTTTTACTAATGATCTTTTTTATTTAAGTTTTGTCGACTGGAGGCCCATGGCTTTGCTAAATACCCTTATTTCGTGTAACCGGAGTAAAAATGGGATAGGGACAAAATCTTAAACTGTACTCATTTCAGGTCCTGTTAGTGATCGAATGAAATGAAGTAAAAAAGAAGAAATTATCATTTGAGCTTTAAGAACAATCAAACATTAACAAAATAATAACAGAATCTTTAAAACATATTATTTGTGAAGCTTCTGTTGTTTTTTTCCTACTCATTTATCATATCTGACCTGTATTCATGTCCAGTTGACGTGTATCAATATTTATCCAATACAATACCCTTGCAATACGTCTCTACACAAAGCAAATTAGCTATCAACTAATCCTAGTGCAGGCTCTCAGACAAATTGCCGAACATTAATTAACTACTTTTGTAAATTTGCCTGGAGTATTAATTTCCCTTTGATCACTTAAACATATAATTATTGAGCTCACTGTCCGGACATGAACGGACATTGCTTCTTTTCTTGCAATAAAAATTCCTCATTAGTACTGGCACTAACTTACCTAATATTATTTTAATACAGCAGTATACTATAATAACCCCCTTTGTTGAAGTCTATCAGCTATGAATTTGTCCCAGGAAGGACAAAGTATCATACGAAATTCATCAAATGACCTATTATGTTTTTGAACATTTTGTACATTCTTTGAAAAGAAAGCAAATGTTTTTTTTGTGTGACATATTACTTTTTTCTTTTACATTTTTAATTCATACTATTTATAAACCAAATTTCAACCAAAATCTGAAAATTTAGGATTAACCGTAGCTCGGTTATGTTGTGTCTACACTTTATATACCTAAACTCAGTTGAACAATAATTTCACTAAAGTATGTTACATGGTTATGAATATACTGTTTTATATTATGAAACGTGATTATTTTATCAATTTTCAACATAATATCTTTAAACATTCTTATATATGTCTTCAAAATTCGAACGTTTTAGTTAAATTGGTCTGACAGAAGAGTGTTTAACGGAAAAGACATAAATTTAATTTGTTTTGCCGTCTGTTCGATCAGCCTTGTGTTTTTAACAAAGAGACGGGAAAATAATGAGCTATTTGTCAACAAAATGACAGATTTTGTTTCTAAAAAACAGATCTTAATTATACAATAGATACGCAATAAAGCACACATGAGCAGTTCAGCTTGCAGTCGGCAGACAGACGAATTTAGCTTTTTTTATGCAATGCCTTTCGTCTGGGAATTTATTGCTTCCCACTTTCTTTTATTCTTACTTTATTTCTTCAACGGTTCATGTTTTGTTTTGTCTGTCATTGTTGAGCCGTTTCTAAATTTAGTGTTACAACGCACGATTTTGACACCATGATGCTGTGTCGCTTTGATAGATACGCTTTTTATACTTCTTAGATATTGTAAAAATATATTGCTAGAAGTAAAAATAAAAAATATGACAAAAATGAAAAAAATAAGAATGAAAAAAAAACACCAACCATGTATAAAATTAACTATAATAATCATTATGATTGTAATAATGATAATAATGACAATAATAATAAATTGGTTTTAAATGATGCAGATCATTTTTACAATTTTTACAATTACAATGTTTATTTCTCAATTCATGATAAACATGACAATATGAGATATAACATAAATATATTCAATGTTAAAATGAGGCATAAACATGAAAAGGTGTGAAACAAAAGAGAGAGAACTATTGACTTATTATATCATATTTCCAGTCTAAGCTAAGCATCATAAATTGTTTGCAAATTTCTTAATAATTTTCTTAATAAATGAGCAGAATATTCTGTATTTGTCAAAATGTTTGATATCAATATTCATGACAGATTTAAACATTGGAACGTCTTAAAGGTATATTTTATAACAGTTTCTTTCTTAAATATTGAAACTGATGACATTCTAACAAATAGCCAATCACCAATGCTATTATTATAATTACAAAGTGTACATTTGCGTGAATGAAGTTCTATTCCATTCCAACATCACGTTTCAACTGTAAGTCTAGTATTACGTGTTCTAAACTTTATAACACATCTAAGAGAATTATAGGGTATATTTACTAAGTGAAGTTCAAACTGAAATTTCTATTATTCTTTACATTTACTTGAATGGTCAATCATTCATCCACTGAAATTGTTGTCTACTTACATTTGCAACTGGTAAATTTGAAAAACATAGTGTAATACAAGGAATAAGATAACTTAAACTCATTTGGTACAGCAAGCTTTAACCAAAAACTAATAATTCTTGTATTTATACCTATACAAATTGGCTTTACCCCAGTTTCTCCATAAAACACGCAATTCTCTCCTTGCCTAACATCTGCAGTACATGGGAAATAGTCAGAAGTTTCACAATTTACTCTAACACAAGTTTTTGCATTGTTGTATATACTTTTTAAAGACATTTAACAATTTTCCAGTTATGCTTTATTGGCTTTACTCTCACTATAATCTTGATCTACATATGGTATCAAAAACACTCTTTAAATCTTCAAATGCACAAGCAATTTCTTCCTAGAATCCTAGAATTGTGCAGTAAATCAATTAGCATTTTCAGAACAAACATATTATCCACAGCAGATTTCAAAACCAGCTTGATACTGATTAATAAGTTCATTTTCATCAGAAAACTTTTGCAGACGCATATTTAAAAAAGAAGTAAACAATTTGCCAAAGCAACTAAGTAATGTAATAGGTCTGTAAGTGCTAGGCTCGGTCATATCACCTTTATTCTTAAAAACTGGATTAATTACATCAACTGTCCAACTTTCTGGTACAATGCCATGTTTGAAAGCAAGAAAGTTTGTAATAAACATTTTAATTTCATAATGGGAAATGAATGCTTCATTTGTTCATTTAAAACATCATCCAAACCATTTTTTTAGTATCTTAACATATATATTTCCCTGTTAAGTAAATCATTGTTAACCGTTTGCAAATCAGGCATAACGTCACTTCGAGGTAAATCGTCCTCGTTTTTACCAGTTAACATTTTTAAAGTAACCAAACACATCTTTCAACTGCGCAGCAACAGGGGTTTTCTTTTTACCATCAAAATTTTCCAATACTGTTTTGGACTTGATCTTTTTCAGTTTCTTAAGTTTTTCAACATTAGACTTTTTAAATTTCTTGTAATAATCTTTCATAGACTTTTTGTACATATTACTGCTTGATTCTAAGTTTCTTCAACATTAGACTTTCTAAATTTCTGATAACAATCTTTCATAGACTTTTTGTACAATTTACTGCTTGATTTTAAGTTTCTTCAACATAAGACTTTCTAAATTTCTTGTAACAATCTTTCATAGACCTATTGTACAATTTACTACTTGATTTTAAATTTCTTTTATATTCTCCACTTTTACGAAGCTTATACAAGTACTTAACACGGTGAAAATTCTGTCGTGCTGTATTACAAACCAACTTGGGATGTTATTAAATTTCTTTCTGGCTCGTGTCGATTTAACATTAACACCAGTCGCATTAAACCTTTTTTTCAACACTACAGTTAAACACAGAACATATTTCTCATACAATTTTATCAACAATTTTCTGTGAACATGTTTCATTATTTTCAATAGTGCATAAATCATCATAAATACTGTTATCATTATCAATGATATTTGAAACAAAGTCTTGCATTTGATTAACTTCCCATAGCATTTTTGTATGATTCGTTTCGTTTTGTGTACATTGTAAAACAAAATAATCAAAACTGAAAGACACTTCGACAGAACAGAGAGCATCAGGGAACACTGGACAAAATTCTAACACATCTAACTATAAGATTAGCTTAAACAAACTATTCTGATTTAATCTATTTTCAAAGCGATAACTTTAAAAGATAACAAAAATGTTTAGTTTATAAATGTTCTATTGCACAATGACTGAAAAACATAAGGAAGTATATGTAGGTTAAAAAAATAAAAATAAAATGTATTCAGCACGTGCTATCAAAATAATTTCTTTCATACATTGCTTGGAAAGATTAGCGTGTGTTTATTTTGCAAATCTGCATTTTCAGTTGATGGTTGCAAATATTAAACATGCGCTCTTTGAAGACAAGCATTTACTTTCCAGTACCCCTAATACCTGTGCTTCCCTAAATGATTGTTAAAATATTAACTAAACATCAGTGCACACAGGTTTCAATAATTTATCGTTTAAACTTTATCTTCGTGTGTTCCCGCATCAGAACGCTAATGTTGGTTTTATAAGCGCCTTTATTTTGACAACTCTCTGAAAAATATTGTAATCGAAATGGGTATTCAAAAGTTTCTTTGATTTTCTTTATTATGTGGTGGTTAAAGTTCCATAATATTGATGGATATCTGCTCAAAACGGTAGAGAGAAAACTGTTTGAATAAATAAAAAAAGATTTTTTTTCCATTTCCATACTTCGACGTTGGTATCTGTTTTATACACACTATAAACATACTTCAGTATGTTAGATCTGGATAACTACATCAGTCTTAATTAATTCCACTTCCCGTTTAATCACACCATAATTGACCGTAATACCTTACTGCGTGTATACCTTACTTGTTTGTATTGTAAGATCAAGTTGGATCAGTCTTCGGGCATGATCCTGAACAGACGACCAAAAACATCGTCGAAGTATGTGTGTGTGAAGTAAACGACTAGGAAGGAATAGCTAGCTGCTCATCTGTTACACAGTTTAAAGAAGGTTTTCGAGCAATGATTTTATGATGTAGTTACATTTCATGCATATATCATTCTCACCACAAAATCGTTCGCGCTAAACATATTCACCACTTGACATTTTCAGCATTTTTACACTTTTTTTAAAGAGACCCTTATAAATCGAATGGGTTTTGCAAAAATATTTTTAAATATTTATGTATGTTCTTAATAATGCTTTAAGTTTTCATGTGTTTCTGGTAGACACTTTTATTCCCCCGTCAGAACTGAATTAAATATCATTGCAATAATTCAACTTTCATTTCATTTCATTCAAGCCTTAAGGTTTCCACTGACAATAAGTTTTCGATTTACTAAAGGCGTTAATTTTTAAAACTGTATGTCTGTTTAAAAATGGTGTTACAATGTAAAATATAATTTCGTTTGCAGAAACTATGCCAAACAGACTGGTGTTATGCTTATTTCTATCCACCGTTCAGATCGACGAAATGTGTCTTAGAGTATGTATGTAAGATAGTTCTCGATTTTGCCTCTTGTGGCTTCACCGTCAGTTTTTGATTACAGACGCTTAGTCCAAAGTGTGTTTCACTTAAGATATACATGTAACTAATGAACTGTCCTTATCACATAGCGAGATTAATCACATCAATCTTGAGAAACAGTCAACATGTATAACAGTTTAAACAAGGCAAAGATTATTAATTGTCGCTGACATTGTACTTTTTATTTGTCTGTACTGAAATAAGTGCTGATGTGGTTAAAGGCCAATTAATCCCCAAAAATGCTACTAGATTTCTCAAAAACTTTTTATTTTTAGTGTACTGTTACAATTTCCAAACTGGTACTCGTTAGCCATAAAGTTGAATTATGTTGTGTTTCTTTTGCTTTTTGACCACTAGTAAAGCTAAAGTGAATTAGTATTTTTTATGGATGTCAAAATACCATTTTGTTAACAGTTTGCTATTTTATAACAAATTATTTCACATTCAGCGCAACTATTTTCCAGTGATAAGCATCTGGCATCATTAAAATGTTGTAAAATGTATTTTTGCCTTTTCTTGAGAGGAAAAACTGTAGACATTTCTGAGGCTTAATGTGCCTTTAAAGAAAACAACATAATGTAAAGAAAGCTGGATATAATCGAGATGTATTTTTGCTATAAATAATATATATTATATATTAAAAACACCTCAAAGACTGTAAGAATGACAAAATATAGGTCAACTTTAGATTTAAGTCAACTGTTTAATTGAAACCTGATGGGGAAAGCATTTGCTAGTTTTAAATCGAAGGTGTGTTTTTTTCTGGATTTTCGAAGTAATTATTGAACATGCATTTTCTTTACAAATTAAAGAGAACTTGTGAGAAACAAGAACTGTCACTGTAAGATGACAATGCCCCCGAAAGTGGTGCTTTGATCTTTAATCTGAGAACAAGTCATTCAGGAGTCAAGGTCAAATAAATATAGGTCAGTGGGAAGGTCTTATCCAAAAGGGTGTTGTGTCCGTGCAATTTGATCTTGAAGGTGAAGGTCAATCAGGTGTCAAGGTCAAATAAATATAGGTCAGTGGAAAGGTCTTGTCCAAAGGAGTGTTGTGTCCAAGTATGAAGTAAATCCACTTACTAATAAGAAAGTTATTGCCAATGTTAAAGTTTCCGACCGGACTGACGGACTGAAGGACAGTTCAAAAACTATATGCTTCACTTCTGGGGCATAAAAAATCAATATAGTCCTGCCTGCAATACTTAATTTGAAAAAAGGGTGTTTAAAAAATTCAACGGTAAATTAACCGTAAAATGGTTTAAAGGAAGCAATAAAATAAACATCTGGTAAAAGTACCTGTGCTGTTTGAATTATGGCCTCTGTAAAGATTTAACAATAATATAAATATGTAACTTGCAATTTCCTCTGTGTTTCACCGCTTGTCAAAAACCATCAGATTGTACTACTTTGATCTGCACATTGTCTTACTTATATGAGCCATTTGTCTGTGACGTTTGACAATGAGTAAGAAAAAAAGTCTTTGGACAAAATAACAAAAAGGCGTAATGAGGACTCACTAGCTTTGTGTGAACCAGTGTTATGTTTTATAACATTAAAACATCGTTTCACGTTTACTATAAATATAAACCGTGCATGAAGAATGCTTTAAACAACTTATTGAGTAAAGAATAAATACTATCAACAACAAATAAGCCAGAGTGTCAGCACGACTACGATTTTTTTATATATTGCAACAAACTTATCTCTTCGAAAATTTCATTTTTTTGGATGGTTTACCTACCTGTCCCCCCTCCCATTAGCTTGCAAGACAAGCCCACAGCTCAGGGCGTTTTTAAAACACTGACTTTAACGAAACATACGAACACCTGTGCAGTATATTTTATCAAGAACAAAAGCTGTCACTGGAAATTTACATATGCCCCCGAAATGTAGCTTTGAAATGAAACTGGTGTAAATATATAATTGAATATGCCTGTGGAGAAGAGATCAGACAAAAAATAGAGCATGAACTGAAGGTAAATGGTAAAGTAATGTTTTTCTGCTTCAGATTCTTATATGAAGGTTGAAGACATAATTATTCAATGAAATAGAAAGCTGTGAGTTTGGCATTGAATACTAACGATAATGTTTAAATCCCAACCCCTACTGATGTTTTATATATAACAAGACTTGGTGACAAACATTCTGGTTTCAATGAAATCCCCCAAGCGGTTTTGGAGAAGATTTTAATATAGAAGTTAGAGTAAAAAATGACTAAGGGCCCATAACACTGCCAAAAATAATCCGACCAGAAACTCCTGACGATATGCACAGCTAGGTTTGGTGACAAACATTCCTGTGCAGTTTCAATGAAATCCTCTAGAGGTTTTGGAGATGAAAAGTGGACAAGATTTTAATATAGAAGTTAGAGTAAAAAATGACGAAGTGCGCATAACTCTGCCAAAAATAATCTGAGCAGAAACTCCTGATGATATGCACAACAAATCTTGATGACAAACATTCCTGTGAAGTTTCAATGAAATTCTCCATGCGGTTTTGGAGATGAAGTGTGGACAAGATGTTAATATAGAAGTTATAGTAAAAATGACTAAGTGCCCAAAACTCTGCCAAAAATAATCCTAGCAGAAATCCCTGACAATATGCACAACTAGGCTTGGTGACAAACATTCCCGTGAAGTTTCAATGAAATCCCTCATGCGGTTTTTGAGATGAAGCGAGGACAAGATTTTACAGGACAGTAGGACGGACGGACGGACAGACAGTGCGATTACTATATGCCTCCCTTCGGGGGCATAAAAATGTTATTAGAATTTAGCGTAAAAACTTACGGTAGCTTTATGAAAAATTAGAAAAGCTCGTCCACACAAGAAAACATACAAACTATTTTTTGTTTCAACTGTTCTCTATATAATATTCTGAGCAGAAACTCCTGATGATATGCACAACAAATCTTGGTGACAAACATTCCTGTGAAGTTTCAATGAAATTCTCCATGCGGTTTTGGAGATGAAGTGTGGACAAGATGTTAATATAGAAGTTATAGTAAAAATGACTAAGTGCCCATAACTCTGCCAAAAATAAATCAAACGGAATCTCCTGACGACCTGCACAACAAGACTTGGTGACAAACACTCCTATTAAGTTTCAATGAAATCCATCAAGCGGTTTTGGAGATGAAGTGATGACAAGATTTTACAGGACAGACGGACGGACGGACAGACAGTGCGATTACTATATGCCTCCCTTCGGGGGCATAAAAATGTTATTAGAATTTAGTGTAAAAACTTACGGTAGCTTTATGAAAATTAGAACATCTCGTCCACACAAGAAAACATACAAACTATTTTTTGTTTCAACTGTTCTCGAATATTTATTAAAATATTGAAATTTATTGTAATTCTGTTTCTACTGTAATAAATAAAGCTCATTTTCATGGGAAAGCTTACTATAATGTGATATGCTATCTGATTCCAGTTTTATTATATAACACTTGTATACAATTGACTGGTTTTGTTACAAACTGCTGGTTGTTGCAATGATTATGTTGCAAATTGTATAACTTTTGAAATTTTTAGTCAACTGGGAAATCATTACAACAACTATTTGGTATTTGAAATGATTGCGATAATGCATTTGAAGATTTTACAAACTAACATATACCGTATTCACTGCAACACAAGTATCGAGACATAGCGTTCCGTATGCCTGTGTCTGTTTCATAATTATAAAAGTTTTGGCAAATTTGAATGTTGTACTTTCCTAGATATATCTTCATTCATTAACAAGACTCACAAGTAATCAACAAGCTTCTTAAATTTTTATCTATGTATTTAGTCAATAATAAACATTCTATTTTGATTATTTTAATTCCACTTTCGATAAAGGAGAACTCGAAGCAACATTATCCGTTTTCCTTTTATGCGAATTTTGAAAAAAAAAACAACAGCAATTGTACAGAGACCTACAATTTATCGAAGATTTTAATAAAATGAAATTCATTTGAAATGACATAAGCAATCATATTGAGTGAAAGTAATGTGTTCCAGAGGATAAACGTATTGCTATATTTTGACTGATTTTACACTGCTGTACATTCCAGTTAAAAGTCTCTGTTGAGAGAAAAGAGCGTTTAACTTATGAGAAGCTTAATGGCGGTTTCTCTATAATCATTTATGTTCCCTTTGATCAATCAAAAGTGAACGTTTTGTCAATTGTTGGTCAGTATAAAGTGAACAAATTAGTTCATGAGAGTATTAAAAGAAAAGATTAGGGATAGGTTACGGCTATGTATGTCAATTAAGGTTGTATGTACCATTCACAACTATATGAAGGTTTTAAAAACTGGCTGATAATGAAAAAAAGACGTTCAATAAAACTTTGCTGATAATGAAAAAAAGAAGACGTTCAGTAAAACTTGGGTGATAATGAAAAAAAGACGTTCAGTAAAACTTTGCTGATAATGAAAAAAAAGACGTTCAGTAAAACTTGGCTGATAATGAAAAAAAGACGTTCAGTAAAACTTGGCTGATAATGAAAAAAAGACGTTCAGTAAAACTTGGCTGATAATGAAAAAAAAGACGTTCAGAAAAACTTGACTGATAATGAAAAAAAGACGTTTAGTAAAACTTGGCTGATAATGAAAAAAAAGACGTTCAGTAAAACTTGGCTGATAGGTAAAACTTAGGTGACTCGGTGGCCGAGTGGTTTGTGCGTTGGACTACGAAGCTAGCAACACGGGTTCGATTCCGGGTTCGATTCCGGGTTCGATTCCGGGTAGCGACTGAGTTATCGACTGATTTCCCTGGATTGGGTGGTAACCTAACCGGGTACTGTTTCCAGCAGTATCGGCCTAGACTGGGGATCGGGGAGGTAAAATACACGCACCGTGGGCTCTTCTGGAAATAAGTTGTTCCATCCACACCAGGTGGGGACTTTCGTTGACTACCCACGTTAAATGAGAAACCTTTACCTTTCTTTAAAAAAAGACATTCAGTAGATTTCATAAGTAGCTTAATAAAATGGAAAGGAGATGCAAAAAATCGTTTGTTTATGTTAGAAGATAAGTTGTAGTAATTTATTGGTCGTAATCTAAGGCTTTGACAAGGAAAATCATATATATAACAGTGACATGTTTCTTTGTTTCCGAAAATATTTCTAATGAATACTTAAATGTCAGTTACGTCCTGTAAAACTGTCGTTACAATATAGATTAAAGAAATAATTAAATAAAAAAGAAAGATATGCACCATCTTCCCGTTTTATCAAATTTAGACATGATTATAAAAAAGGTTTATCTTGCCATGATTAAACGACCCGCATTGTGTTTGGACGAAGGAACAGCAGAAACACATGAGGCAAAATCAATTTAAGGGTTTTTATTGAGTCTTGGCTTTTTTTCTTCTTATTTTGAATTTGCACCGAAAAACTTTAACATTCGCTCCTGATTTGATTTTTCAACATCACACGCCGTAATCATTTCTTTCGTAGCTTTGACTGATTTTATTTAGTAACTTTAAAGGCATTTTGTGTTGTGCATTAAGAAATCACACAGAAATGCTCATTATTTGATTTTTGCTTTTGAGTGTAACATGATATTTTGAAAGATGGATTGGCAGCTAATGAGTTTTCGAAGGTTTCTGATAATGCGTTTTTCGCTTTTTTTAGCATTAATCCAGACATATTTATTGTCAGGGTAAGTATTGATTCTTTGTTGAACATATTCACGAAAAAAAAAACAACACAAGAAGTAACCTAAAAATCATTATGTAATTATGTAGATTATTTTAATCATTTATTTTTATATAAAAAAGCATGTCTACTGGAGGCTGACAGTGTTAAGTACCCTACTTATTCTTTTTTATCGACGCAAAAAGAACAATGTGCAAAAACTGCAATTCTTCTCATTTCAGAGTCTATGGATAATTGAAACAACTATAAACAATAAGATATTATAATTTAGGTTTTAAGAAAATCAAACATATCTAAAACAAAAACAATAGAATTGTTAAAACTAATTACTCATTTTGTTGTTCTTAGTAGCTATTTATCACAACTGACCTTTACTGATGTAGGTTTGTTAATTACGAAAGCACATCTATATAGACTTCTATTTGACAGTTTCATGTATTACTCTCTGTTCAGGCAGTTAGCTAAAATATTCCTAATTAACTATCACTAACTTCATTTATTTACTCAGTTCATTAAAAGTACTAAATAAGGTAATGTTGTATACGAGGTCATAAGATTACTAAACACATACATACTTAGAAAACCCTATACACAAATATATCTAGTTAGTAAGTTCCAAGGCGTCTTAACAAAAAAATCAACATTTAATATATTCCGTCGGTTTGTTACAGTCTAGATCGATTAACATACAAAATTTAAAAGTGCTTGGTCAACGATAATATTATTGTTGTAATAAGTTATGCTCATTGAGTTTTGCTCAAGACAAAAAATCAATAAAGGGAAATAATTATAAAAATAAATACGACAGAGTTATGGTTCTTGAACAGTGTACTCCACCTAACCAAGATCTATCTACTGACAGAGTTTTAAGTCTGTAGCATTAAAATACTTTATATTAATATGTCACTGTGACCTTGACCTTCAAGCTAATGATGCGAGTCTTGCACGTGAAACATCTTTTTATGAAGGTGAACAAAAGTGCCAAAGTATTTAAAAATTCCTCCATGCATAGAATAGTTATACTCCGGACAAGCAGATCCGGACGGACTCACGCACTAAGGCAACTGCGATTGTGAGAGCTATGTTGAGCTCACCGTAAGAGGACTCTACAATGATTTACAATTGTATACACAAAAATACAAATACCAGAAAGAATATATTGCATAAGAACAGACCATGATATGACAAAGGGATCTTTATGATTTTATATTGGTTAAATACAGAAACACTTAACACTGATTATTATTTATGAAAAGAGCATAATTGTTTGATATTATCAAATAAACTAATAACATCTTTAAAAGTTCTTTATCTTTATAACTGCGAGAAATGAAAAAACAACGACAACAACAAAAACCAGGCATGTGTGTGTGTGTGTGTGTGTGTGTGTGTGCTACAAATGATCTAAATGACCTCTTTTTACGTTAAGAGATGACTATGTACTAATGACATTTTTTGTATTTTTATATTCTGAGCCTCCAGTCCCAGTTTCTTCCTTAACTTTATTATTCGCAAACCACAAACGTCTGATTCTGGTTGTTAAGCATATCAAGTTTAGAGTAAAGTCAATCTAAGTGATATTTTCGATTGGTTAAACGTCTTAAAGCTAAGGTATTTTGACATTTACGTTAATTAATATAGTTTTTGTGTGTAGTTGTGATGCTTTCTCAATTTATTTTCCGAGGAAGGGAGTTAAAACCTTTAACAATCAGTTTGATAGTAATATATTTATCTGAAAAGAATATAAACAGCTTGTTTTACTGCCTGTTCGATCAGCCTTTTGTTTCTTAACAAAGGGATGAAATAATGATGTCTCGTTTGTCTGGATATAAAGCGACAATTTCTCTTGTTTCCGAAATAAAAATCTGATCTGTCTCTAAAGGTACACAATAAAACACAGATGAGCAGTTCAGATTACAGTTAGTAGTTAGATTTACATCAGGTTTCATGTAAGACATTCAGGATTGGATTTTAGTGTTACATCTTCATCGGTACCTGCTTTTTGTCTGTCATTGTTAAAGTACTTATTTTACTTCAGTATAACAACATACGAATTCGAGATTATAACTCTGAAACCAATCGCTTTGTCACGTTACCATCTTGTACGTAAAACATTTAATATACGTCAAATATCATTGTGAGATAATAATGGTATTGACAACATTATCAATAATGATAATTGAATATTATTAATATAACCTTTATGCCAATAAAATTGTTGCAAATGATTCGTGTTATAAAAGACATTGAAACAAATTTACAAAACCAGACCTGGTTTATATCATGCAAAACTGTCTTAACCAGAAAATGAATTCCATCGATAAAAAAATCTTAAAAATCATTTTTTGTGAAACCGTGCAAAACTCTATGTTTACCGCAGAGAACAATTAACATGGATATTTCCGAACAGAAGATTGTTATCCTCTTGGTGTTACCGCAACAGAACGCACATTTTGATTTTACAAGCATCTGTTTTGACAACTTTAATAATAATAATAATAATAATAGTTATTACACACTACTTAAAATGGGTATTCACATCTTGATTTGGCGATGGTTCATATACTTAAGTATGTCTCTAAAATGTTATTTACTGTTAAAAAAATGCTCGAGATCGCGTCATAATAACACAATGCTTGTGGATATCTGTTCAAACGAGCAGTAGATTATTGAATCAATTTAGTGTACAAGATCTGAATTGCCATATCATTCTTAATTGATTTCAGTATCTGTTCAATCACAACAAAAGTAGAAGCGGAAACGAGCAAAGAGAAGTGGCCATAATGCCTATCCACACTTCCTTGTTTGTATTGTGAGGTCAAGTTGATGCAGTTTTCAAGGGCTTGCGAAGAAAAGGTCTGGTTTTATTTACAAAACAGACGCCCAAAGAACCCCATTAATAATTTGGCCTATTTAGAACAGAATAGTGTTTTTGATGTTTCCGTGTACGTAAAACGAGCTGGCATGAATAGTCGCTTATTATTTCTCCCACCGAGATGAGGGAGACATATTCATTTTATTCTGTTTATCTGGAAAAAAAACACCTGTAAAACCAACGAGTGTAATGCATACCGGCCTATAATTGTAGAAATTCAACTTCAGACAAATGCGTCAGGGAATCGATTCTTTAGCTCAGTGGTTAGAGTGATGGTTTTCGATGTCGGAAGACGTGAGTCCGAAACCCGCTCTGGTTTGTCATTTTCAAGGTACATGGCATCTTTTAGTTACGAAATTTCATGTTCGTAAGATGGGGGCTCGGCCATGAAAACCCGTTCCGAACTCAGTAATAATATTACAAAATCTTTCAAAACTGAAAAAAACGACAAAACTATTCATCATCATAAATTAGTAAAATTACGACTTTCTCAAGAGCGTGTGTTATGATTAAGCGCACACCGGCCTATAGTTGTATAATACAACCTCTGACAACTGCGCCTGGGAATCGATTCTTTGGCTCAGTGGTTAGAGCGTTGGTTTTCGATGTGAGAAGACACGAATTGGAATCCCGCTCTGGGTGGTCTTTTCCAAGACGCGTTGCATCTTTCTGTTACAAACTTTCATTAAGACGAGTGGATTTCAACCACTCTTTAGATATATGTTAAGTGCCATATTGTCGGCATTTTCTGGTTCATTGTTTTTAGGTAAATTTTTGCTCTTTATGCGTTCAATTCTATACTACTCAACTTTTGCTAAGCACCAAAAGTTTCTCACTATGTTATGAAAAAGTATAAAAAAGGATTCAATTATTTTTTTTGCATAGTTTGATTCAGCAATGTTTTGAGATGGCCTAACCTAATGCAAGCTGTTTTATCGGGTCGGTCTCGCCAGGTGGTCAAGGAAAACATGCGCCCCTCGTCTTTCTGTTTTTTTTAGTGGGAGCAGAGACAAATTATTGTGCTTATACACCGACATTACAAATTTATGGTCATTCAAAGGTCAGACTTTTTAACACTGGTCACTTTGACATGTCAAACGCTATGAAAAGACGGTATTTTAGTGAAGCAGAGATGTGGAGGGCTGTAGGGATGATGAAGCAGGGGGCCACACACCGCGAGAGCCTGGGCAAGGTACCAACAGTATGGTACACCCGTCAGAAGGCATGGCGGAGGCAGACAAAGGGTAACGACAGCAGCTCAGGACCAATTCTTGATTATCAAGGCCCATCTAGGACGGTTTGCAACAGCAACGCATCTTCGTAATGACCTTAATGCTTCTGGGGTCCATGTTTATACCCAGACGGTGCGAAGAAGGTTGCACGAGGGTAATCTGCGACCAAGACGACCCTTTAAAAGAATTCCATTGACTCGTCGTCACCGCCAGGCCCGTTTGGAATGGGCGAGGGACATGTTAGGTGGACCAGACAAAACTGGTTCTCTTCACTGATGGGCTAGGTTTTACCTAGACTGTACTGACAGACGTGCGAGAGTCTGGAGAAGACTTGGGGAAAGGTTTCTAGCCGGAAATATTGCTGAGCACGACTGCTACTAGGGTGGGTCAGTTATGGTGTGGGGAGGCATCATCTGGGACGGACGGACTGACCTCGTTGTGCTAAATAGAGGTACATTGACTGGTCAGCGGTTTATCGATGAGATGTTAGACACCAAGGTTAGGGAGGGTGTTGACTGGCCAGCTAGGTCACCCTACTTCAATCCAATTGAGCAGATGTGAAATGAGCTGCAGGTACGGATATCAGCTCGCCATGTGCAACCTAGAAGCATCCAGGAGTTTGAGGCCATGTTGATGCAAGGATGAGTCATCATTCCCGCTAGGACTGTCAGAAACCTCATAGGGAGCATGAGAAGGCGTTTCCAAGCAGTTGTCGTTAGCAATGTGTCACACACACGCTTCTGGGTCTAAACTTGTAAACATAAATGGGGTTGTGAAAATTTGGAAAACAAGTTGCGTGTCCAAAAATCTTGGATATATGGAGAGTGGGTGTCTTCCTCTTCTCTGGCACATAACTAATGCAAAATCAGTAAAAATGTTAAATTTATCCTTAAATCAAATTGATAAAACATGAAATTGACTTTAAAAATCATTTGCACGACAGTAATATATCACTGCCGAAAATATTCACACTAAAACATTTGGTGCTTAGCAAACGTTGAGAAGTATATATATGTCCTATAGGCACATTGACTGATGACATCACAAGCACCTGTTACCAAAAAATAGCTGAACTACTGGTTGGCAAAGAGAACCAATATTTATATACATTTGATAGCAGCAGAATTTTAAACTTTAGATTACTTTTTTCTTTGTCAGCCGAATTTTCAGATTCTTATATCATTTGAAAGCTCTTTAAATTCATATTTTGAAAATATAAGCAGATTTTGAATTTTTGTTTTTAAAGAAGAAAACTAAACTAATTTATACCTGTCATTTCAGCATTTTTCTAGCAGCTCAGATGCACTTTGTTTAACCATTTACAAACAAAAAAGTAAACAGTTTTGAGAATTATTTTTAAATATGTAAAATATGAGTTTACAGACCTTTTAAATGATATAAAAAATTGAATTATTTGACGAAAAATGACTGTTACTGTAATTACAAAATTACTATGTTTTGCATTTGTATCAACCGCCATGTTTTTGCCAACATTCAAACAGTTACTTGTTACTATTAATAGATTTCAAAACAATAACATTCAATGTTCCTATACTATCCAGCGGATGTCAGCCAAACGTCACATAATGTTCAATGCCAAGCCTAGTTATGCATTTCATCTACATTTTCCGATTGGTTGCCTTTTTTGAAATATCTGCGCTAATTTCTTTTAAAACTTTTGACCGATTTGAGCCCAACTTTGCGCCATAGATCAATGAAAAGCTTTACATATCAGCATTTGCTGTTTCATTGATTTTCAGCGTAGTAATTGCCCTTTTAATTAATTGCATTATTTTTTGTATTTCTTCCAAAACGTCTGGCGGTTTTTTTTCAGCCAAAGTCACAGAAGTTATCTGTGCCAAGCCTAGTTGTGGATAATTTCAATATTTTTAGATTCTTTGATTTGATCAGAGCTGTTGCTATTTTCATATTCCATTTTTCAATGTCTCCAATATTTCTTCGATACTGTCTGGTAGATATCAGCCATTTTCCACAAAGTCGTCGATACTAGTTTTAAGGGTCAAGTCGAATGGCGGGAGACATGCAGTTTTCCCTTGGGAGACAAATACAGTTTGATATATAATTTCAAGAAAATTTATTAAATATCATCTTATGTTCTAGATTTAAATCAGTCATATATTATTCATAACTCAAAACTAATCGCGCTGCACAGACTAATCATTGGGCATTTTCAGAATGTATACAATTCTTTTAAAAGGCCTATACAAATCGATAGTGTTTATAAATATCTTTCTACATATTAGTAGTAATGTTAAATAATTGAGATTTTTTGTTTTTTCTTTCTTTTGTTTATGAATGAGATATCATTAAAGTAGTTAAATGTATTTCTAAATATTGGCTAAAAGTTTTCAACTGACCACAGGTTTTCGATATCCAACTATATTTTTAAGGCGTTCAGCATATTTCAGTACAAAAAACCCTATCTTCTGCAGATGGTTTTATGGACAGAACGGTTTTATGTTTAGCTTTTATTAACCCAATTAGATCACTTGTATTTCTCGATCATGCGTTTTTAGCTTGACCATCTAATTGTCATAACCACACTCAAAGAACGGTTTCGTTTCAGATAGAACTAATGGATAATTTCAGTTAATTTCTCCTTAATCACAGAGCAAGATTAAGCACGACACCCCTAAATAATTGCAAACATATATTACAGATTAAAATAAGACCAAAATAGTTTGTTATTGCTGACATTGTACGGTATATTTATTTGCCTAGCTGATGTATTAATTACAAATTAATAGTAAATACTGATAGTAATTAAGTGTATCACACTTGAAAGAAAATCACACAACATATCGCTTGTCATTATCGCTAGATGTTGAAACTTATGATTAGATACTTCTGTAGTTTCTAACAATAATAATAACACTATACAAAAGGTAAACATGAGGTAACGGCCACCCTGGCAGCTTATATATGTGTCGTGAGTACATATGAAGTTCCCTGACATTAAGCTTTTATAAGTAATAACACTATACAAAAAGGTAAACATGACGTAACGGCCTCCTTGGGTCGTGAGTACATATGAAGTTCCCTGACATTAAGCTTTTATAAGTAATAAAAAGGTTAACATGACGTATCAGCCACTTTGGCAGCTTATATATATGTGTCATGAGTACATATGAAGTACCCTGACATTAAGCTTTTTTAAGCAAAGTCAAAAGTTCATGCAAACTCTATACAGGGTGTGGTAGCTTTACTTTTATCATGTTATTTTATTAGATTTTTAGTGCCACCCTATCTATTAGATATGTCTAACTTTAGATTTTCAGTGCCACCCTATCTATTAGATATGTCTAACTTTAGATTTTCAGTGCCACCCTATCTATTAGATATGTCTAACTTTAGATTTTCAGTGCCACCCTATCTATTAGATATGTCTAACTCAAGCATTGAAGTAATATGTAATGTTTCAGCGAATACGTTTGTTTCTCATCGATTATTCCCATAGTAAAGATCAAACATTACCAACCTGAAGCTTAAGTAGACTTAGATATGATAAAAACGTAATACTCCGTATGCTTCTTTTTTTCAGAGGAAACTTGATATAATCTGAATGTTAACCCATTTATACCCAATGGATTATGCAATCCTTGTTTGTTTGATGAGTTTATTTTCAGTTAAAAGGGTTTCTGGTATAAATTTTCAATTTCATTTTATTTAGGGAAGAAATTCCTTTATGCAAACAGTGTAGACCCAGATCAGACGCTGCATACAGAGGGCTGATTGTTTGGAACGGGTTTTTGGAATTTGGAAGGAATTAGTGAATAGAGGATTTGTAAAAATGCTATTTTTAATAAAGTAAGATAATTATGTGTAATTCACTCGCAATAAATATTTTTGAATTTTCACGTATGTTAATATCTCTACATAAAAAAAATAACGTTATGTATTTTTACTGATAAATGTCATTTAATGATGGCATTTAATGTTTACATGTTTACAAATAATGTTTTTTGTGTTTTTTTTACGCTGGGTAAAGTCGTAAGTCTAAAATGGAAAGTCATGGAAGACGCAACTCAAAAGGGCCCTCCAGGGCGTCTATGGAGAAGAACCAGAGAAGTAAAGTTGTGATTTAGATTTAATGAAAACCTGAGATTTTTCTTCAGAGGAATATTTGACAAGATCAGTAATTTGAATTTTCGATCGAAATCATTTATTCAAATAATTTTAGAAAATTTATACTTTTTACACTGTTGCATTTTCACTGAACCATTATTTGCTATCATTTCTACGACAGTAGTAAGCGCTAGTGAAATCCGTAACGGCGCATCTTTAGCTCTGCGTTTTCGAAAACAAAAATGAACGTTCACACGCTTGAAATGTAATACAAAGTTTAGATACAAAACAATAAGAAAAAGATAACACTGGATAACGAGAAAACACTGTCAGGTATGGGTATGGTGTTTCTGCCTTGTAGAGTCTTCTGGGCATAAATCATCAAATGGTAAATCGTAGGTCGCAATCACATTATTCAGTCATTTGAATTTACAGAATCATGCCCCTAATTTTAAGCCCGAAATGTCTCTTTCATTGCTTTCAACAGAAAAAAAACAACTCATTGTTTTCCCGAGAATTACTTTCTTTTTACAAATATTACTTTGCGAAACATCTCCAAACAACTAATAAAATTCATTAATGAGTTTTCATCAATCACTTGCATATAAGATCCGTTTAATTATTTATGAACGTAGCCTGGTTTTGCCACTTCTAAACAGAAATATGATTGCGATGTCTAGAGATTAAAAGATTCAAAGAAATTTTAAACACTTTTGTCTCGAGATAGTTTTTTATGCAACTGTATCAAATGTTTGACAGATATTATTTGTCTGATAAAATCTGAAATTATGCATGTATGTTATTTTTAATGAATACTAGGACAGCCTCAAAAAGTTCACGGGTGAATTAAATGTATCGTTTGCATAGTTTACGTACCAGGAGGCTCCAATATGTTTGCAAGACATATCCATTAAACGTAAAGTTACATTTTAAGTAATAATTTAAAAATGCAATCAGCTTTAAATAGTATCAGTGCTACAAGTTATATAACAATGAGTATATGTGCACTAAGTTTGCACTTTAATTTATCAAGATATTTAAATTTACTCGAAACCCTTCGACACCTTGGTAACAAACTTAAAGTAAGGCTTAGGCTATTCGTTCTGGAAGACATACTTTTAAATTTAATTTGTGCTCAACTGAAAGTCTGTTTCTGCTGTTATGAATCAATCAAAATTATCATGGGAAACTTACTGCAATGTGACGTTCTAAAGTTTTGATTTATTGCATTATACTTTCATATCGTTGATTGATCCTGTTACCAAACCAGTTATTGCAATGATAATGTTACGGAGTGCATAAAATTTGAAACTTCTTTTCTGTTGGGAAATCATTGCAAGAATTGCTTTGGTAATGGCATGGTCACGCTTATGCATTCAAAGGACAAAGACATGCCAATGGATATTGTGTTCAGTTCAACATGTGTATCAAAACATAGTGTCCATTTTGATTTTAGTTGAGTTATATCCTAGAACAAAGTATGTGGTTTGATTAGTTTAAATATTGTATACGTTTCATGATAATTATATACTCTACATTTATTAACACGCCTCACACGAAATTACTGATTTTGAGAAACAGTACTATGAATATAAAACTATCAAACGCTGGAGCTCAAGATTTTCTCTAATTTCATTCCTTGCTTTTTTTAACATTGTGGTTTTGTTGAGATCATTTCTAGGCCTTCAATTTTATCAAGTAGACATTTGTTCCGTAGGTTTATAAATATAAATGTACTATTTCTACTAAAGCATCTTTTCGGTATATTTCTGTACCAGTTCATGTTTTAGAAACATACCTCAAGCGACATGTCTCTACGATATTCGAGAAAATGTATAACTAGGTGGTTATAAGTGATAGTATTTAGAAAAAAAAACTGTTGACCTTTTGGCTCCGCAAACATGATGTCCACTAGTTGTTTAACAGTTTCATAAACGCATTTGAATGTCTCTGTTATCATTGTTAAGAAAAGCTATCAATATTTTTCCTGTTTTCTTTAGAAAAACAAACGCTATGAAACATTTTTGAGAAAAAAGCAGTTTGAGCGTTTTGCAGTGTACATTTTTTTTCAATTTAACGACTAGTGAATCCTCTTTGTATTCTTAGGATAACAAAATGTAACCAAGCTGTGTGAACAAGCATCTTTAGTGATGACCGAAGGTTTCTCTCATCTTTTCATCTTTTATCATTAACACGGTTGATGGCAGTGTCTTTATCCAGGTTTTGTTTCTAAAATACAATAAGTTTAGATAATATATCATTAACGTCATTCTAACTTTTAAAGTATTTTTTTCAAAGCAAAGTATATATCATAGTTTAATTGCATCTGAAAATAATGCAATAATAATAACATTATAACAGTCGTAAATTAAATATCGAAACGTTCTAACCCTGAAAAAATATACTTTGACGTATTATTAAGACGTACATTTACCGAGGAATGCACTAACAATGTGTATTTTCAAGTTTTCTTGAACACTAATGTATTCAATGTTTGATAAATTACGTAACGTTTTCTTTGGCAGCAAATAACGAGTTCTAGAGATAAACTTGTCGCGTTTTGATTGATTTAACACTGTTTCACATAAAACATTCCAATTACAAATCTCTGTGGACAGTAACACGCGGAAATAGGAAGCGTTAAACTTACGGAAACTTTATTGGTGGTCGCTGTTTTCATCCTTTATAATCCCCTTGATTATAAAAAGGGAATGTTTGGTTTATATGTGGTCAATATGCGGTCAACAAGTTAGTTACTATGAGTACTATTGGAAAAGCATAGGGATAGACTACGTCTGTGTAGGTTATGGGGTCACTGTCCAGGAAAGTTGTATTTACTAGTTTTCAATTATAGAAAAAAATAATCAAGGGCTGAACATGAATACGTGTACAGTGTATTGCGTGAATTACGGAAGAGAATGACGGCACAAGCATGTATAACTAAGAATACAAAAAAGATTATAATTATTAGAAAATTTCAGCGTATATCAGTGCTAAAAAGCATACCTCCCCCTTAAAACTGCTTTACCACCGACAATTTGAATGCACTCTTTACAACTGCTTTGCTCTTTCGCTGTGAACACATGCACTTTTTATCAGTTAAAAAAAACCCAGACATATTTGTATCAGCTTTTTATATAAAAGTTCTTTACCAAAGGCCTTTAGCATTGCCAGATACCCTTACTACACAATATAATGATCTCTCATAATGAGGTAAATGAGTTATAAATTAAAAAGGAAATATTATAGTTTCTGTATCTCCTGCTTACTCAAAGAAGAAAGCATACACATTTACAGTAACAAGCGTTTCTCGAAACCCTGATATAAGATTTTAATCTATACCACAGATAAACCTGAGTAAACGCGTTTAATGAAATAAGCGGAAATTCAACTAACTTGTTACAAAACAGTAAACCTTGAATTGAGGTTTCAAGCAATATAACTATTTAATTGTTAATGTAATCTTCAGAATATCCACCACATAAACCGTAATTATCAATCCATTTTATCAATGCAAAATGTAGTCAATATCTAACAAATATAGAAAAAGACTACTTAATCTGTAGGCATTGATATTACTGGCGTTCTTATGCAGAAACTGTTGGAACGAAAAACAGGGGACAATTATAGGTCTGGTGATCTGCTTTAAAACAAAAGTATGATATATAACGGCAGCTTTTGTCTTTTGTTCATGCATATAAATCGGTTGTGCCAGTATAACAAGAAACAGTGAAACATGTTTATCATCTCTGTTTAGCGTCAAGGAAGCGAGTTAATGTTTTATTATCCCCAATAAATCCATAGAGGCTGAAAACTTCAATTTGAAAGTGTGAAATACATTTGTTAGATTGTTCTATGGGAAAGCATTGTCTTTTTATTGTCTGTTAACTGCAGAATCCAAAAATATAAGACAGTGTCATCATATTTTGATTCTATCCTTTGCATTTTCATTTGATATAAAGAAAAAACTCAAACGTTATTATACTTAACAGCAATAAATATTCTTGGACTTTTCAATGCAAAAGTTCTTTTTAATTAAACATGTCTATTACGAACATCTGACAATGGTACCTTGAAATTGTGAGAAATATAAAAATAAAATCTGTAAATATTCAAAATATTATGATTTACCTAGCGACATTCGCCTACTCATAACTCTAGAAGATGACAATCTATTACGTTTTACTCTTAGCACAGGTCTTTAAATTGTGGCACGCAAATTCACAATTGCCGTTTACAGGGACAGTTGTTTGATAAGTAAATCAAGTATCCAGTGAAATCAACTGCTTGTAAATGGCGTTTTAACAATTAATGTTTAGCGTCAAATTAATAACATAATTTTAAAGAGTGTATCTGTTACAGCGTTTTTTATATATTTTTTTCTTAAAATATATAAGTAATTATTGCATGCAGTTTCAACTTTGTTTAATTAGTAGAAGTTTAATGTTATGTGTTCATTATAAATGACATTAATTACCCGTTTAATTGTCTATATGGTAAGTGTTGTATTCATGAGCTAAAACACGGAAACAATAATTTACCGTTTGTCTGCATTAAAAGGGAAATACAGCAACAACGGTTTCTAGTTTCTGAATTACAGATCTTAATTATCTAAAAGATACTGAGTAAAACACAATGAGCAGTTTATATTACTGTCGACAGACTACGTGAATTCAGCTAAGGTTTCATGCTGTGCCTTTTGTCTTGGGTTTTTATTGTTAACCACTTCCTTTTATCCTGAATTTTGTTTCATCATCAATTTCCTGTTTCACATTATTCTGTTATTGTTAGCTGCTTTTAAAATTCAGTATAACAATAAAGAGTTTCGAGATTATCGACGTGAAATCAAATCATTTACTATTAAACATTCTCGTTAGTATAAAGTTCTTTTTCCTGTACATCAAATGCTTCTACAAATAATGATGATAATGTTGGTAATAATACATGTAATGATAATAATAGTGTTGCTAATGATGCAAATTGTGGACTAACTAGGTACAAATCTTTAAACGAGGCCAGGTTTATAGGACGCAAAGCATCTCTAGCAAAATAAATGAATTCAATTTTGAAAAATAATCCACAAATAATTTCTCGTAAAACAACTAGCAAAATTTCATACATATCACATGGAGCAATTTAGAATCAACTTTACGAACAAAATGACTGAAACTAGAGTATAGCATTTTTGTTTGGGGCCAAATTAGATCAAGGTCGGATCGACCTCCAACAGAGCTCTTGCATGTTACCTTTTCAGTAGAGGCGAGAGAAAATGCATGTATAAGGAAGCCTTCTCATTCTTTAGCAAAATGATAGGTAAACATATATTCGGTATTAATTTTTATTTGTATACCTATGAACTATTTTGGCTATAGATTCAATATCAGATTTTTTGTATTTCACAAGGTCTGAAAAATATCTGATAGTCGGTCGAACAGACACAAAAACAATCATTTCAACACATGGTTATAATCATTCAAAATAATTACCTATAGACATTGCTAGAGGGGTTTATCTGTTGTTTATTTTGTGAACCTGTGTTTTCAGTAGATGGCTGCAAATATAAACTCATTAAAACATGGTTTCTTTGATGGCAATCATTTAATTGTTCCATTAGCCTTACTTTTCTAAATTATTCTGAAGATAAAGCCAGGATATTTCTAGAGTTAACAATATAGCAAACGCACACGGGGTTTCAGTACTTTATAGTTTAAGTCAACCTTGTGGTGTTATCGCATCAGAATGCTTATTTTGCTTTTATTACCACATCTGTTCTGACATTAATCATGAATAATGCACACCTCAGAAAGTAATTATTCACAGGTGGTTTTCCACAGAGGTTTAAATATTTTTTATCAAAATGTTTTATACTGCTGTCTGAATACTTTTCAATTTGTTTTCTTAAAACCATTATCTTGCAATTCCATAATATTGACAATTGCTCCCTCAAGTAGGAAGTATGTGCCAGTGAAACACGTGTTCATTTGAAATAACTCATTGAAATAGTTCATTGCTCTTTTCTTGTGTCTAAGAAGTTATCTTGTTTACACGATCAGAACGTGAGAGAGCAATTTAGATTTCTATATTGCCGTCTCTGGTTTCAGTAACTTCACTTTGGCCAAAACAGCGTTAGAATATGAAGCAGACAAAAATAAAGTGACCGTAATTCTTAGAGCATTTTCTTGTTTGTAACCTGAGGTCAAGTACGAATGTTTTAAAGAGTTTACAAAAAAAACTTTCTTAATTTACTAAGAGCATCGCTAGAAAAGTTGGTCTGTTTGAAATTATGAAGTATGCGTGTGTGTAATTGTGCGCACGCGTGTATGTATTAGACTAGCTTGAATAGTTCTCAATTTGTTTTCCAGTTAAAACAAGGCTTTAAAAGTGTGGTGAAGTTGTTCTTCAGGCTCATGTTATTCTTATATAGAAGGAAGCACTGCATAATTCACCAGTGGACATTTCAAGCATCATTTTATTGTTTTTAAAAGAGAACGTTAATTAAAGAATCGCCTTTGTAAATATACCGTTTATGATAAACCTCTTATATAATGCACTGTTTCAGTTTTGTTCCAGTAGATGTCTTTGTTTTTTGTTAAGTTAATATAACCTTGCAATATTTACTAAGCTTAAACCTTTCACAAACAATAGGTTTTGAACATGCAGACATTATGCATAGGGAAGTGATATTTTAAATACTCAAAAGTTCAAAGTCACAGCGTTGTGCCTTTTTATATGTTTAGATATAGAACTGCTATTTTATAAAATACTTATGATATTCCTTTCTCGTTATTACTTCCCACTATTACAAAAATGCCTTTTTCGGCCTAGCTAACCTGAATGTTGACGTATTAAGAGATGATGAAATGATATTTGCAAAGATATTCCTATACTTAGTAAAAATAATTATGTGCTTTCGTTTGTTGAGATGACAAAAGCTGAAATATATGCTTCATAAATACGAAATTTTAATAAGTATCCTGACGGAATTACAGTTTCTTGCATGATTACATTGTTGTTTTGTCAAAAAAAAGAAGAAGAAAAAAACAATCTTTCGTAAAAGCACGTTTAAACCTGTTTCGGGGCCGAACGTATATAAATATCTATACAATACGTGGCCTTAAAACACATTTTCAGTCAATTTAATCCCCGTCAACGCCGTAAATCTTTTAAAAAGATGTATTTTCAAATTTTGTTGGGTACTTATTTATACTATAAAACATGTTGTGAAGGGCCGGTGGCCAAAATCAATAGTGTTGATGTCATTAACTTAGAACACAAGTTATCTTCTAGGTACACACGTGTTTGAATTGTTAGACTGTTACAAAATCAATTCAGACTACATCTTGTCACACGCTTCAATATTTCTTTTGCTTATGTAAGAAACAAAACTGTCTGAACAGGACTTCAAAAACTGAATTTATACTCGTTTAGTTTTTATTCTCTCGTCAAGATCGACGAAATTTTTCTGAAAAGCATAGATTGGCATGTATCGATCTTGCTTCTCGTCTCGTAGCCAAAATACCTAATTACAAGAAACAGATGCGAAATCGAAAATGTGTATTGCTCTAAATATGATTATAGCATGATTCTAGATAAACACTCCTTAATCGTTTTGGTTGAATTACCAAGAAAGCCCTGAATGAAAGAACAAGTATACATCAGTTTTAATCAGGTCCAAACTTAATGTTGCTGCATAGATAATACCTTTTGCTTGACCTCTATCTTTTTCAGGGCAGATGTTCAAACTCCATTGGTTTTCAAAAATAATATACTTAAAAACTATTGCAAATAGTGAAGGTATACCAGTTACCAAGAATAAATAAACAAGTGAGCAAAGCTATCACCACATTGTAATGCACTTATGACAACGGTGAGTTCTACTCAGATAATAATATAAATCATCGGACCGCCTCAAAGAAGTGTTAGAATGTCAAAACATAGGTAAATGCTTTAGATTTACTTCATCTATTGTAATTGCATACTGATCGCGTGCGTGTTAGCTAGTTCTATAACGTGTTCTATACTGGATGTTCAAAGGAATTGTAATACTTTTATTGCCAGGGAGAACTGGTAAGTTAAAGTATATCATATTTATTTTCTGCATGATTAATTTTGAAAATGAGTTGTTTAGACGTCTATTATGAATTGACATGTAAAATATTTAAAGGTTCAGAAATTTTGAAGTTCTAGTAAAATTTCTGTCTTGAAAACATGTTTGAAGTTATCTAGCGCTGATTAGTAAAGATTTAAACCTAATACTAGCCATTTCTTTGACTCACGACTCATTTTGTTTCAGTCATGTATATTGATCCGCACTTTGTCGTAGGTATCCAACTTGTATCTTTTTTTAACAAAATAATAAAAAAGTACCACTTTAATTTTTAGAGCATAAAAGCAAAAAAAAAAAAAAAAAAAAAAAAAAAAAAAAAAAAATGCAAAAGTGGTTAATGGTAAACACCAGTAGTACATGAACGTATCTTGTTTCTTTGACTTACAAAGTAAATCTTGGGTTTTCTTTTAAATAGTAAGACATGTGTTACAATGTATTTCATTCAGGACTAAAGAAAGAGTATCGAGCAAGGAAAATACTTTAAACAATATGATGGGAAAAGAATCAATGCTAATTAACAGCATTGCCAAGTTAAAAAAAAAAGGAAGGGGGATTAAAAGAAATTGAAAATAAAAAAGGCAAAGCCTTAGGAAATATGACTTTATACATTTACGAAGTATTGTATTTCAATTTGATTAAAAAAAGCTTGAATGTTAATGTAACTAGAACAATATGTTTTGCACATAAACCGTCTTACAATACCAAAATAGAGCTATTTTAGACAATTCTTTCCATTTCTGAAGTTCGAAGCCATGAAACTAACGCGAACTTTTCTGTAATTCATAACTTGAAGAGTCTTAAGATGCAACTGAATTTTTTTATAAGACAAAACCTTTTTCATATTAAAATTTTCAAAATAGACCTCTGTTATTTTATTGCGATGGTTCGACAAACAGGAACATAAAAACCATGAAAACAAAACACAGGAAGATACAAATAGAAAGAGAACTGAAACCCGTAAAAGCTATTTCTGAAAAGAAAAATCGTTGAATTGATATCCACCGCCGAATGATACAAATCACTGGAATGTGGCTGTAAAGTTTACAAATATCTTTGACCTTGGAATTTGTTCCACCATCCCAAAAAACTTGACAATTAAGTTTTATGCTCTTGTGCTTTCCATTTAAATTTTTCTTTTGCTATATAAGTCAATGCAAACTCAAGTGTCTCCTGTGATGGGGCTAATTTTCACCCCAGGGACATAATATGAAAAATCTTGACAGAGGTCTACTAGAGGATGCCTCACATAAAATCACAAAGCTCTGTGTCAAACGGTTTTAGAAAAAAAAAAAAGATTTTAAAATTTTTTCCTATATAACTATTTATAAGCCCTAAGGCAGGGCCAATATTGACCCTAGGATCAATATGATAGAGTTCCACTAGACAATGTTACACACCAAATATCAGAACTCTAAGGCTAATAATAATCAGCTACATTAAAATTTTTGCACGACGCCAACGCCGACGACATCGACGCCGCCGCAGACTCGGTGGTAATAATAGCTCAACTTTTTTTTTCTGGAAACAGGTGAACTAGTTAAGTATTTATAATAACAAAGTGTAATAACTCTAAAGTTATGAAGAAAAGAGTTACAGCTCCAATCCATTGCACTTTCACTTAATCAGATCTAACCGCATTTAAAGTTTGAGGTTTATAACTTTAATAGTTTTTCAGTAATGTTCCAGAAAAAAGTGTGATGGTCGGCAAGACGGACGAACAAACAGCCAGAGAACAATGCCAAATCTTTATCCCTCTTCTCCTCAGTGCCATCTATGCATCTATAAAGTTTTATGTTGATACCTTAAATAGTTTTTGAGCTATGATGCAAACAAAACCTAAGTACAAAACTAACAAAAGGCAATAACTCAAAAATTATCAAGTGAAGAGTTAGAGTTCCTACGCACTGCATGTCTCCTTAATGACATATATGCATCTTTGAGGTCTAATGTTGACACCTCAAATACTTTTAGAGTTATGGTCCAAACAAAAATTGAATAAGAAAAAGGAGAATAACTGAAAAATTATGAAGTGAAGAGTTACAGTTCCTTTGCACTGCAATTCTTCTCAATGAGATTCAAACAAATATGAAGTTTTCGGTTTATAACTTAAATAGTTTTAGAGTTATGTTCCAATCCAAGTTTGATGGACGGAAAGACGGACAGTCGGACGGACAACGCCAAATCTATATTCCTCTGCCTTTGGCGGAGGATAATAATATGTACATGCAGAAAAAAAAGAAATTGTGACATCATAGAAATTCTACGTACATTCACATTCTTCTTAATTTCCAAACTGCAACTTGCACTAGTGTCCCTAACCTATTACTTTTGAAAAAGTAAATGGTGTTTGGAAAATAGTGAAGGGGTCAATATTTGTTATAAAATCACGAGGGTCTCCACATGTTTAATTTTGAATGATTCATTTTGAAAGATTTTTAAAGAGTTTTCTGTATCAGTCTCTGCGGTTCGTAATTTAAGAATTTAAAAAATCCTATATATTTCTTTATTAAATATGTGAAATTTCGGGCGAGGCCAGTAGTAACCCTAGAGACATTTCCTGAACAGGTTTAGTACGGGTCCACTCAAGAACGCTACACATTAAATTTCAGAGCTCTTGGCCAAGTGGTAAAAGACGAGAAGATTTTTATTATTTTTTTCATTCTTGTTACCGATGCAACTAGTGTCCCGCATGAGTATGATTTCTTCATGCAAAAATCATGCATATAAAGTTTCATCAACTTAAACCAAATACTTATGGAGGAGATGTTGTAAAAGTGAAACATGCACGACAGACCCAGGGCATTCAGAAAAGCTTTCCTTGAGCATATTGTGCTCAGGTGAGTTCACGAGAAAATTAAATGTAACAGCAGAAGATAGATATATTAGACACAGGTCAGTTAATTACTTGTTTCTAAGATCTTACTGAATAGGAAAGTCAATTTTCATCTCGGTTTGTTATTTTGTCTTTAACGATCCTGTTACCTCAACCGTTAAACAAATACCCAAATGTGAAGATATATATATATACTACTTCATACTACCTACCGGTGGTATGTAGAATTTGGGACTTGCTTTGTTTGTCTGTGCGCAAAATTCTCTATTGAAAGAGGGATACTCGAATAACTTTATACAATGTGTGTCAAATAGACTCGCTGTGTCACGTACACTACCAAGCGTCTTGCTCAAAGGTCAAAGTCACGAATCAAAGTCGTCCATATTTTTGTGTCTGAGCTATTAGTTTTTCATGCAGATTTACAATAACAACAGCGTTGATATTTCTCAGCAGCAGTATAAAGGGGAAATTTAACTGGGTTGAAAATTTTCAGAGTATTTCAGTCAGTTTGACTGGCTGACATATTTGCAATCGATCAATTAGTTTTTACTTGAAAATTTCCCTTTTGTCTCTGAAATGGTGGTACTGTGTGAGTATAAGTCACATTCATTGATAGCTCTAAATGTCTTACGATATCCGTTCATTACTTTTTTAAAGGCATAGTAAGTTTTATTTAAGCCATCGCTTTCAGTCTGCTGATGAGCTTAGTAAGGAACGGCAAAGAGTAACCGAACATCAGATTATAGCTAAAACACTCGAGTACTCCGTATAATTGTGTAAAATAAGTACGACTTTCTTCTTTCATCTCCGAGTCATTTCTCCACTAAAGAAACGCATAAACCTATTAAATTTATTCTGAACATCTCTGCAAAAGTGCGAAAAAATTATCTGGTAAATTGACAATGTTAGCAAAGTAATAACAGTCTGGTATGTGTTTGTAATAAGCAGCAATTCCGCCGGTGATATCGTTAGACCGCTTACGATAATTATTTTCCTAATCATGAAACTTCGCTACCAGTGCCGTTCCTGAAATATCGGGTACTTTCAAATAATTACACGCACTTCTAAGAATCGGCTCAAAATTGCGTGGAGACTAGTTATTCTGCATCATTTTCACAGTTTATTGCCGAAACTTGTTTCAATGTAGCCGTAATGTAAAACCACTGAAGACTTAATGACGTCTTTAAATGTTAAAGAATATAAATGCTCGGACAATTCCTAAAAAAATCTTCCGAGTGACCGAGTTTTTGATGGGAAGAAAAGAATGTGTATGATTATTGAAATTGATATTCGTTGCCATCTTTGAAGAAAAGATACATACACTACTGTGTAAGCTTAAATTTTTACCCCGCCCCCCTTCATACTGTGTAAGAGAAAAACCGACGACGATTAAATTAATCGTACATAAACTTAGGGAATGATTCATACTGCATACTCTATATATATTCTCTCTCGTTTCGTGTCTGTGGTCATATCACCCGTGCGTTAACAATAACTCGATAGACTGTATAGACCTTATCACGAGGCACGATCGCATGCTTCTAGACATGTTACGGAAGTTTAACGTACTTTTAATATGGCGAAAGATGCCCCCGGTTTGCCCGAAAATGGTTTAAGATGGTTTCTTTTCTGTTTGCATTGCTGTTGTTTGAAGAAGAAAAACTTACAAGTTATAAATCACGATTGCAAAATCATATATGTAATTAACGAAAATATTACTATTGCGGTCCGAGGCCGAGAGTGTTACCAATATTTGAGGTATTATTTTGATGGTCCCAGTTTTATTACGTCAGGATATAGTATCTTACGAGACCGATAATTCACTTTTATTAAATCAATATCATTGTAGTAAGAGCAGTTTCGAAAATGGACAAGCTTGCGTGATCAGATGTGCTGATAAGCTATTCCATCGATGCTGCCTGGAGATTGATTGGAGATGAGAGTTTGATAATAGATGCCAGACATTTCTATCTGCAATATAATTAGTCGTATGATAGTGTCAAAGTATTTTCCAGAAACAATAAAGAATTCTTCGTCATCCATTAGTCTAAAAATTTATTCATTTGAATTGTTCATAAGGATATGTTATCGCAGCTACAATGCAATAGTATTTCAAAGAGTTCTGGCCACCATGTACGAAAGGAAGGACATTAGTGTCATAGTAAAAGCGATTCGAACCCGCGACCTCGTTAGAAGTCCGACGCTGTATATTTAAATCAATTATTCTGCACTATAATGTTTCTTCTTGGCCTGAGAAAATGAAACAATCACAATAGTTGCAAAGTAACTGAAATCGAAATTATCGGCATCCTGAATAGATAATGTGCATTACCCCTAAATCAGGGTACACAATCTAAAAAAGAAAAGAAAAAAAAACAGTGAAAGAGTAACAGATAGAAATAAAAACCCATGCCTCCGACAGTTACATGTGTGTACCGCAAGTCAGTTCTACGCAGTTCATTTGCGTGCATCTAGAATTTCTTGAATGTGTATTATTGGTAAAGAACGTCTCTTGCTTTAAGGAGTAATTATATAGTTATGCAGCATGCCTTAACACTTGGTGTAAACGTAATTATTTTAACAATGATAAAAGGTCGCTTTACGTTTTTGATGGTACAAATGCAAGTTAATTGCCAAACGAAATTAGAAATAGATTAGATAACTATTAAAAGACCTGTGTATTACTAATTTCTAATGATTTACCGCCTGTAATAATAATTACTGTCGGTAAATCAATCGAAAACAGATAAAAGCAAAAAAGGCAATGAACATAATTTTACGCTAAACCTGTTTTCGACAGAAAATAAGTTGAAAATTCAAACGAAGTTTTAATTGCAAATTGTATTTTCTTTCAATGTTTCGAGGACCTCCTTGGAAACAACGCATAAAATTATAAAACGATTACAATGATCGACTTTGCAATAAAGCTCCACACTCTTACAATTGAAAGCATTTTCATTTCATTTCACTTTGCCTCACAAAACGCATTTATAACAAATTAAACATTTTAAGCACGACGGAAGATTTCACATATTATACAAAGATATTGCAATAGCACATCTGGCGAATACATGTTCAATTATGAAACTAGCAATAACAATGTTGAATCCCTTCGAGGAATATCAAATTCCTAGAGTACAATGACCTAAAAATAAATCTGTTCTTGGACAGTTGGCAGACAATCGACATGACGTATCTTCTGTGATTGCGTAAATAAACAATTTTGAATATATGTAAATAATCATATTTATGTAAAAAGGTATTATTACAAACAAACACAGAATCAAAGTGTAAAAGATCGTTGCACGCTTTTGATGGTACAATCTTATAACTCAGATTAAATTCTTTTGCCTTTTTCTATTTTACAAATTGATAATTAACTAAAATCGATTGAAACTCTACGATATTTAAAAATGGTTTTAATATCTCTAAACGTTAAGTAATCTATTGGGTTATGCAAAACGTATAACCCTTCAAGCTGTCAGTAGGCACTTTATTGAATAATGCTCGGTTCAGTATGCCTTTCGCAGTATTGCAACTGTTTTATTGACTTAAATCATTTCATCCGGCAAGTTACGACCCGCTGTTAAAGAATGTAACGATTGTGAAACATTTACCATTGACTTACAAAAGTTCTACAGAGTTGTGGCTTTAACATGAAACTAGCAATTTTCTTGCATAAAGAATAATTTTGCTTTTAGAAGCTTTTGTGTTGTGGTCATGAAATTCAATAGAGAAATTACCATCTCCTAAAGTTTCCTTAAAAATCCAAAACAGTTTAAGCTAACACTTTCACTGGCTATGGCTTGCATCGTTCTACCATTGCAATATTATTTTTTATCTTTAACCTGTCATATTGTCTGAAAGAGACGCTTTTATATAAATTTGTATATTTTACAAATTGATAATTAACTAAAAACGATTGAAACTCTTATTTTTGTCTTAGGTTGTTACCAACAGTCGTTAAAAGACTACTAATGCTTTCTAAACGTTCAAAGAAAACTATAACCGTAGGCTGAACATGTATGTCTTACCACATTTACATGTGTGCGAAGTTAGCTCAACATACGACATTGGACATAAGTCGGAATGTTTGTCATGTTAGACATTGGCAGACGAAAATGTTGTGCTAGCACAACCTTTAACTTACGAATTTTGAAACACTTGAAATTTGAATGTTGTGCCAGCACAGCATTCGTTTTTTTAAACACTTGAAAAATTGAATGTTATGCCATCACGACATTCGTTTTTTAAAACATTTGAAAACTGAATGATAAAAGAAAAACATTGTATTTTAGAATTTATAAGTACCGTAAAGTGCTCGAGAGAGCGTTCTGTAAGGTGTGGTTCACACCTGTATCGTGGTGTTTTATGTGATTCTGAATTCCTATCTACTTGTTATGTATGTAACGCACTCAAAATATTAAAGCGTTGAACAATGATTGTAACTATCAAACAGTACCTACCGGAAAGTATCAGTACACCCAGATATGATTATAGCATAGTACTACGTTTGTTTCCACTCAGTGCAAATTTGATTTAATCTTAAAAGTCTACATCGATCCTTACCATTTTATAGTGGGTTGGTATCATGAAAGATAATGTACCTGTACTGTTTATGGCTTTGCGAGTGCAGTTGTGCTTGCTATGTGATAGTTTTGATCAGAATCTGAAGAAGAATATGAAGGAAGTTTTCCGAAAATGCCAGTATGATAAATTTACTTCACTCAAGCGTTAAACTCTTTATACAATTTCAAGTAGAGCATGCACGGGCTTTCCTATGATGATTTTTCTCCAGATAAGTAAACATTAAATAAAATTATTCAATCATGAATTTATATTTTCTTTATATTATCTGCAATTTTTCGTAGACTGAATGCACAACGCAACAGATAAACTAATTCACTGTTGTATAATTACATGTATATATGTAAAACCAGTAATTAAAGATAAAATCACTTAATTGAGCTTTGACGTCATCATCTGTAGACGATCTTTTATTTTTCACTGCGTCGCGTGTCACGACATGTAGATAAATGCTATATCTGAAGTAAATCTGTTGTATTCGTGAACAGGTTGTGTTAAATTCCTGTAACAAATATAAATCTTAAATCAATGTTAGGAACTGTACATGTATTTTGAAGAATGTAAGGGAACGGACAATTATGACGCACTTTGTTTATAACAACTTATTTAGTAAAAGTAATCTATCTTATTTGAGGTTTTTTCGAATTTGTGAAGTGTGATCGAAATCGATCGTTGATGCATTTTTATATATACCTTTAATCCATTGCTGGCTGATATGTGAATTCAACTAAGTATTCATTGCAGAGATATGTATTAGGCTTTCTCATGCTTCTCGTTTTTCACAACTTAAACTAATTTCTCCAATGTATGGCTTTTGTTACGTAATCGGTGTATGTTTTTGATGGAATGCTAATTTAATTATACTGTTAATCCGCGGTGTCTCTCTCACTACAGATGATTTATATCTGTGTGCAAGCTCTTCGTGAGCTGTTTTACAAATGTCTGGGGAATAAGAAGCACACGTCGTCTCTCCTGTTCTAAAAAATAGAAACAATCCGAAACAATAATAACGTTCAGCTTCTTTTGTAAGACATTGTTGAGGCCAAACATCAAACAATATAACAATAATGTAATAATATTCGGAAGATATCTATGTATGAATTAAGTAATGTTAAAATAAGAGAAATCTTATTTGTTTGCCAAAAATTAAGCATGTTATATACGGGTGTTCAACAACTAGAAATTAATGTTTTGGAACATATTTACAGTAATAGTTATTTCCAAATCATTTCCATCAATTCCCTGGTAGGCCTCGACAGAATTCTGCAAATTTAAAGAAATGTATTGCTTAAGATTGAAATTCAACGTCCCAGACTTTAGAAAATGTTTGAGTCTAGAAATTGTTACCGACTGTTGTCGCCTACTGTTGAGTTTTCTTCAGAGCAACAACACGTTTCAGTTATAATCTAGTAAATAATATATCCGGGTTTCGTACAGGGGTTTTCGTATAAGTGCGTCTGAATGACAGACTTTCAAATAATGGCATATCTGAGATAAGAGCAGCAGAGAAGTGAATAGATAATTTTCAATGCTTAAACATTTATATTTTCCTATGGTTTCACTGTAGGGTACAGAATCAGTTAACCATTTTCATGGAATGTTAACTCTATTATTCTCATAAACCACAATGTCACTCTAAGTGAAGATGATTTATATTGCATACGGTTCTTGAAATGTTTCATAAATGTCTATCGTCTTTTAGTTTCGGCAATTCAGCAAAAACTATTTGATATCGATGCATTAGAGTCACAGCAAAGTTTACAATACGCATTTAGAAAAAAAAGATGTTATGTTATCAGTTATTAAATATAATCAAATACTAAAGCAGGAATTTGAAGTTGTGCAAATATGAAATGAAATATAGTCATAACGAGTTCGTATTCAGATGTATATGTTAAAATTCTATATAAATCCTCTTCAGCTTTTAATGTCGCCAAGAAATCAAATCATCTTTCAAAATAGTCTCTCTCTCATTAGACTGAATTTCAGTTTGTTATCTTAAGGATTTTACCTTAGAGGGAAATGCGTTGATATAGAATGAATATGGTAAAAATAACGAAGCTATGCGGTTGAGTACATTAACCAATGATTGTAAAAGCAATCACTCGAATCGGATTGCAAACGCTTCACATTAACAATAAAAAGTTTAAAAAATGTAAACTTAAAGGCTAGAATGGAATTATGCAAAATTTATTGTCAAGAGTTACAACTTTCTTTAGTGCTATGTGATTAGAAAGGATTACCTTAGGTTGACTAAGTTTTTTTAATCCAACAACATTTTCTGAGCATGTTTCGATAAATCATCTTATTAACGCAAGTTTAACGTCGTCTTTGTTTGTCATTAAGGTTGTGTTGCTTGAATTATAACACGTGACAAAAGACTACTCTTTCCTTGATTTAAGTGAAGACTTTTTACTACTTTATTCCAATATCTTTTATCGCGAGCTCATGTGGTTTGTTGCTATATTTGTTCATTTTTATTGTTGCGCAATAATAATAATAATAATAATAATAATAATAATAAATTAATGATAACAATTTCGATTCTGAAGCATATCTGTAGAAATTGCTATGAAATGTATAGTTTTTTCCACATATGTTTGAATAAACTCACACATCAGCTGTCAAGTAGCACCCAGAGGATAAATGGATTGATCTCAAGACTATTTCTGCATTTTATAGTTCTTTCATTAAAAACTGGGTTTTAAGAAAGCTGACGCACTTTAGTCGTAATTGCTTGTAGCTGGGATAATTTGATTTCTGTAATGTTGATATGTGTCGCATTTGATCATTTGTCAGGTAAAACTTTGCAAATATATTTCTGCAGATTATCTGTGATACGGTCTACAAAATTAATCTGCCAAGGCGTTGTTTGATATTTTTAGATTACTCCTGGTGTTATCATTTCTCGCAAAAGTTTAGATACTAGTTGGGTGGAAAAGTCAGTTTTGACTTTCTGTTAACAAAGTTTATGTCCGATACCATAAAGAAATACTGCTGGGTGTGCTAATGCAGAACAGAAACTTTAGCTCAGAAAAATCAATGCACACCTGTCTTACATATCTAGACAGAGAAAAATAGTCCAGAAAATGTTTGTAGTAAGGGTGAGTGTTAACATTTCCTACATTATCATATCTGCAAGACGTATTAGTGACACAGCTTGTTGGAATGTAACTTTCATAACATCCATTAACATCAATATCAGTTTAATTATTAAGGATTAATACTCCTTTTCAGTACTTTTGTATTTATGAATTGGTGATAAGAATTGACAGAGTCCTCAGCAGCTAATTAAGTTTCTCAGCTTTAGTTTACTGGAAGACTGAACATGTCTAATGTTTTGTTTTCCATTCAACGGCGTTCTGATAGAGTATTAATTTTGTTGTACACTGAAACGCTGAGTCATATTCTTACTTCCACTTTGTAAAAGTTAACAAATTTTAGGGTAGGTACGCTTTAAAAGTGTTTTTCTGCATGTACAGATAAAAATTTAAAGGTCTAATAAAACTACAAAAGTGATTTAAAACGAGTAATTATTGCAAGACAGCTTCATGTTTGTTGTTGTTATTTTTTTGTTGTTGAAATCTTGAATTTCAAAATTCATGCATTTTCAAATGGTTTAAATCTTCTCTTTATTGCTCTTATTGACGGAAAACGACTTTGTAGCTAAAATAAACAACTGTTTTCATTAGAAATAAATGAGTAGGAAGACTGTTACTAAGGAGGAGATTTAAACATTTGTTATTAAATCTTGTTAACATGCTTTCTTCATCTCAAAACGATTATTGTTAACTCATTAGAATGCTTCTATACATTGTTTATTTTTGCGTTGTTGTCTTACCTCAGTTTTGACCTTTCTAGGGGTGAAGACCTAAGACAATGCCGATGGAATATGTGCACGACTTCTACTGGAAGATATTCCTATATCTAGTTAGTACAAAAGTTACGAACCGGAATTTTAATTAAGTACATTGACTGAATGACACTCTAAGAGTCAAGGATCGAATACAGCTAGTCAGCTTCTGAATGAGCATTGTCTTCATATATATATATATATATATATATATATATATATATATATATATATATATATATATATATATATATATATATATATATATATTTTTTTTTTTTTCGTACGAATTAATCCGCAGAATGGCATCTTTTTCTATTTTTTTTTAATTTTTATAAAACTGTATGTCTTTAAGTTAACACAGTCCAGCGTCGCCATTCTATTTGCAGGCTTGAACTTGTTGTACTGTGATGGATATTGTTTTATTTGGAATACAAAACAGGATTACAAATACAGATATAAATAAGTGATATTTATTGTAAGCATAATGATAAACATCAATAATCTTCTACACAATCTACCGAAAAACAGCAGTTCAGACCTGTCTTTCACGAATGCGTGTATAGTACCTAAAGAAGAAATCACTTGAAAGAATAGCGACGTAAGTTATCTGTTGATATCATTTAACAACAGTAGATTGAATTAACCGATTGGTAAGTTCTACTGGAGTTCCTAAGTATCTGTAGTTCAGCAAAGTTGCTTCATATTCTTAAGAAGTTATGACACTATAAAACGTCTTTTTCTTGATCACAGTACCACTGTTTAATTTGTTTCTAGAAGTCTCACTTTCTGTTATCAACGTTATCAACGTCATACTTAAGTAGCAAAAGTAGTATATTACATTTCTGTCATGTCGTTGAGGGCCTGGCTTATAACTCCTACCGTGAAAATCTTGTGAAATTGGCATCTAAAGATGATTTCAATTGCATGCTCTCGAACGAAAATTTAGGGGGCTTCTTCTGTATAAACATTAAGATTATATGTAATAAGGAGATATTGTGTTACAAATGGTAACAAGTATCTATAATTGCGTTCGCTCTATTTAAGTTTGATAATACTCACTGAACTAGTACAGCGGTTCAGAAATGTTTTCGAGATTTTGAACAATATATCGAATTTTTGGAATTGTAGAAAAATCATATACAAGTTGACCAAATAATATACAAGTTGTAAATGGTATTAAAAGAGTACTTTAGGGAATAAAACGCTTCCTGTATTACTCCGTTCGATGTATTCAAATTATTGTTTTTCGTTTCACTTCGAGATTTTTAAAATGTGATTGATTTCTTTTTAATTCGTTTGCTTCGTTTAAACTGTAATATTTTCCTTTTTAACTTCGTTTCGCATACTTAATATGTTATTGTTTCTTTTTACTTCTTTTAACATTTTAAAATGGTATTGTTTTCCTTTGTACTCCCTTTGACATATTAAAATGGTATTGTTTTTGTTTTACCTCGTTCGAAAAATTTAAAATTTATTGCATTTATCTTTTACTCCGTTCGACTTATCTGAATGTTATTGTTCTTTTTTTTTACTTCTTTTGACAAAGCCAAATGTTACAATTTTCCGTTTGAGTTCGTTTGACATATATAAATGTTTTTGTGTTTCTATTTATTTTGTTTGATATATCAAAATGTTATTGTTTTCCGTTTTACTTCGTTTGATGTATCTTAATGTTTTTGTTTTCTATTTTACTTCGTTTGACATATCAAAATGTTATTGTTTTCCGTTTTACTTCGTTTGATATATTTAAATGTTATTTTTTTCCGTTTTACTTCGTTTGGCATATCAGAATATTATTGTTTTTCTTTTACTTCGTTTAACATATCCAAATGTTATTGTTTTCCGTCGTGACTTCGTTTGCCCTATTTAAATGCTATTGGATTTTTTTATGAGAACCCTTTACCCGAGTCAACTTTAATTGAACAATTAAAACTTGTATTTGCAATGCATCAAAAATGTTCAGCTTCACGGGACTCTGATATGAAAAAGAAGAAAGAAAGAAGGAAAAACCGTTTCGCTACTACGCAATAGAGAACATTAAGAAGCGATTGCTTGCCCTAAGCAAAACACATACGTTAATAAAGCTTTTATTGAATCTAAGGAATACAACTTCAACTAATTACGATACAAGGACTCTTAAACAAATAATATTTATAAAAAAATGAAAAATGTTTCACGTGATTTCGTAGCAATAAATGGTAAACAGTTAAGACAGGTGTTGATATTATTTGTAGAATTATATTGACCCGTTTTATTTAAGATATGAAATATTTTCGATCTGTCGTATGTTCTTTATTCCGTTCCAAGCTCCTGCAGTAAGAAAGATTATTTGCTTTTCACTAAGATATCCTTTATGCACTCCTTTCTCCCACAAAATGATATAATCTTGCGCTTTTAAACCCGTGCATTATTACATCACTCTTCGGGACAAACTCATGCATCTTTCTCAGCACAAAGCAAGCAACACATAAATATTTAGCCCATCCAGCATATTTTACAAATATTTCTGCAAAATTCTTGTTGACGGAAAGATGAATAGTCCCTGTCAGTAAGCATATATTCTCTATCAACGTTCCTGCATGATTATATTTAAGAAAGTAACTTAAACTAAACTAAAGTCTTTATTTATTAATGGGTTGTACGAAGGAGGAACAAGCTTAATGCTTGGAAAAAGTCTTGAATGTATTTTTCTTTCATACAGACAGTCAAACAAACTGTTTAGAATAAAGATAAGATTTTTCCAGACAAATGCTAATAATGAAGCAAATTTCTAGGTAAAATACATTATTAAAAAAAGGATAAATCTAGATAAATAAACGTAATGAAATATAAATACATTTTATTTTGCCTCATTATTAAATTATAAGAATGTATCAATAATACTACTGCTTGCAAAACTGATTAGAGTTTGCACTGTTAGGTAAAGAACGAGACTCGTCGGTACCCCTGTTAAAAATCAGTTTGAGCGCCGCCCAATCTGTGCAGGAAAGAAGAAAAAAAAAAAAAAAAACAACAAACAAACAACATGAGCAAATTTGCATTTTTTCCTTGTAAATTAACACCGAATTTCTCAAATGAAAGTATATTAATTGTTGTTCACTTTTAAAGAAAGCTATTTAAATTAAACACTTACGTAAATTTAATGTAACAGAATTAATCTTGCACTTACAAGAGCATATGTATCATTAACGCACAGGCTTCCAGCCATTTCATTTATTATAGCTAGCCTCACTTGAAGCTTACCGTACATTTTGAATGAATAATGATGAATAAAACTGTGTGTATTTAAATTTATACAATTGTAGTTAATACATTTAAGATCAAAATTTTGGCACAACAGAAACTAAGACCACACAGACCCCCGAAACAATTTAACTTTCACTACACAGTATTAAAGAACTTGAAGACCTATGAAATTAGTCAATAACAGGACACTAGGGAAGGAAAGAAACAAAAATCCTGCAGGCCGTATTGTTTTTTAGTTCAAACTTTTAAGTGAATAAATGCTAATAAATTTTACAGGCGAAAGATAACAGATTTGTAAGAAACAACGTAAGCAACAAATTTAAAAAAAAGCTCTATATCAAAGCAATGTTTGATATTAAAGTTACACTGCCTAAAGGTAAACTTTGTGACAACGATGACTCTCATTAGTTTAAAAGTCAATTTAAAAAGCTCTTGTTATGAATTGTGTGCAACGGCAGCTTAAATCACAGTTAATTCCACCATTCTCGGCGGTTTGTATTTCATTGTCATAGGCAAAACAATTCAAGAAAATTGACAATCGAACTAGATAATTAACTTCAGATTTATGATTTCGAAACCCTGTGATACTCTTACTAATATTTTTTTTTAACTGTATGATAGACTCAGTTGCAGCGTAAAATTTCTTCCGAATCAATTAAAGTGATAACCCCAAATGCACAAAACTATTAGCTTCAGAAACTAAAGTAGTTCTGGGAATGATAATGACGCAATGCCTGTTTCATTTTTGCCTTATGTTAGGTTAAATGATCTTACTTCAAATTTTAAACACAAACACTTCTAACGCTTTTGTCGAGAGCGAGCAGTTAATAATAACCAATTAATAAAGTAAAAGCTCTTAAAATGAATATAAAAATGCCTTTTTGCTTTTACAATTAAATTAAAATTAATTAAAATTAAATTTAATATGTTTACTACTCAACTATCGCAAATGTGCTTTATATTGCTCTTAAGAGCAGATTTTGTGGTCATAGCAATATGTACAAGCATTCTGTTAGAAAAAATGTTTTAGTCTTTTAGAAAACAGCAATTTTACATAATAATTGCATTTCTTTTCATATTATATGTAAATGTTTACTTGCACTTTACCTGTCATTAGATTCATTTGTGTTAAACCCAAGACTGTTCCACTGTTTTTTTTAATATTCCAAGAATCAGTTCCATACCATTGAAATGAGCTGATAAAACAGTTTACTCAACTTTTGCATTTATTTCTTAAATATAAAACAGTGGGCTTTTATTCCCAGACATAATCTTTCTTAAATGAAGTATTATTGTGTGCCCGCATTTCGACAGTCTCTTAAGATAAAAAAACCCAAACATAATGACATAATGCAAAAGCATTGGCAACTGATGACCTGTTCCTGATACAAATGTAATTTAAATGATAGCAATTATGCATTACTGATTGCTTTAAAAGTGTACCTTAGCAAGTAAAGCTGTTTAAGTCGCTAAGGCAGCTCTTTTTCAAATATTTTCATTATGTGTTTCAGAAATATCTCTGCAGCGTTTTAGTGTTTAACTTAGAATCCTTTGCAACTTTTGTAGCAAACTTGCATGTATGTTTTAGTGAGACTATTGGCGGTGACAAGATTCACCTGAGAAAGACAAAAGTATACCTGACACCAGGACATAGCAATAAATACAATACTTATGTAATAGGCTGGACTCAATTACTGCACATCGCGTGCAATATGTTTTAGATATAACTAAAAGCTGGAGAACGGAGGATAACTATTTTATCTATATGTGTTATTTCACTATCATTTCCCCAATTAACGTACCTACGTGATTCTAGTGATCCAATTAGTAAGTCAGTATGATCCAATGTTAACTTCATTATTGCATAATCGTCTATGTCACTCTGATTACTGATGGTATATAACAGATTGATTCAAGAATACATTTAGCTTCTCAATGAGTTGAGGAATGAGAACTACAATGGCGGTACTCATAATTCTTCATTCTATGGATAATTAGATATGTACATTTCACATTGAATAAGCATATCCTAAAATCTAGCGTAATGCATTTTTGTTAAACTCATGTAAATTTGAACGGTTACCAGTTGTAAAGGTAACAGTCAAATATTTTAAGTACAGCAGGTAAACTTAATGCGTTATATAAAATCTTTCTATAGACAGCTGCTGTACCATTGTGGGTGGATAGCCGTTTTCTCTAAATGAACACTTTCTAAATGAACAGAAAAAAGAACTGAACATATTTTCCTTTTTTTTAAATTAGCAGAAATTTTTCATTTAATGAAGAATGAGCCTACAAAACAGATATGTAAATAAAACGTATACCATCGGTTAGTTGTATGGTATGTCCCTTTTGAAGCATATAATGATTGTATACATGTTAATATATTTCATGTTATTTTTTGAACCATATTGATATGAAATCAGTTTTGTAATCGTCAGATTCCAGAATATTCAGACACAGTCTTTTGGGCATAATATATATGTGTGTTACAACTATGTTTCTGAGAAAATCAATACAATAATCAGTCTAATAACCCCAACTGTTTCAAACACTGGAAGATACCTCTACTAAATGCAAATTAGCTAGGGTCTCGTGGGTATTTGAGACCGTAGACAGATCTGATATGTAACAATTATATTTTTTAAGTTAAAAAAAGTGGGAGAAAATACTGCATGAGCAGTATCAACACGTTTGACAGCATGACGTGAAACCGTGTTTATACTTTATAAAAAGAAATAGTAGGGAAAAGGCTAATAAAATTTTCAATTGATGGTTGTTAAAATTACAGGCTCTATTAAAAACATATCTGCACCAAAGCACTGAATAATTCCTATTTTTTTGTGTATTACAACATACAGCATACCTATATGTCTAATGTCAAAATGTCCTTTACATTGCATAAGAAAATAAATGTAAATAAGTGTGCACCATTTTTTAGAGTTAAAATATGGCAAGCAAGTTTGATAAATGTGTCCAGCGCATTTTGGTTTATAACACTAGATTTTATTTTCTGTGAGACGAGATAAACATTTATCATTTTCCCAGGAAAAAAATCAGTCAGCATCAACAGTTCAAGTAACGATAACCTTATATCGGTACTAAATTATATCTAAAAGCAATTTTATCTGAAAGGAAAGTTATAATGCACGAAAACTGAAGTTATGTTAAGATAAGATAAAAGTCTTCAACATGTCAATGCTTAAACGGCTTTCCTTAAATATAATCTTCTTACTGATAGACAAATAACATTGACAGGACTTGTCAAACTCTTAAATTTCATGTGGTGGATATTTTTTCAAACCATCGGCATGACATAATGTCTAGAGAATTGATTAAGGATCAGTGTTATACTTACAAAAACATCTGACAGTCAAATGTGAGAAAAAAGAATAAAATAGCGATTTCTATAATAACAATATTCTTTGCAGATGGAAACATTTATCTACCAGGTTGCGTCAAAGATTTTCAAGTTCTTTTTTATCGATTATAAACACGTGCCAGAATGTTCCATATTGAGAAATGATTTATACTTACTTTTGTACATAATCTGAGTGATAAGCGAATGATTTGATGGGAATGCTTCTTGTAAATATGTAATTTTGAGACAAAACTGATGCGATCGTATTGTTTTTCTAGGCTCTTTGTGCCATTTTAACAAGAAATAGCTAACTCTTTTTCAAAATTGTCCGTTTTGTTAAGAATACTCAGTGGTACTTGTAATACTTATTTCTGTGGATAATTCGATATGTTCATTTCATATCCAAGAAGCATATCCTAAAATCTTACAGAACAATTCGTTCCCAATGCTTTTGCATTATGTTGTTATGTTTTTTTCATCTTATGAGACTGTGGAAATGGAAGTACACTATAATTCTTCATTTAAGAAACAAAACAAAAAAAAAATAAAAAATAAAATCTCATTATTTAATATTCTAGAAGTAAACGCAAAGTCGAATGAGTTTTTTTATTTAGCTCTTTTTAAAAATTATTCTTTGAATACTATAAATGCAGTCATACATGATTATGGATTTAACGCAAATGAACACATTAATCAGTAAAAAGGGTTAAGAAGTAAAAATAAAACAAACTAAAATATGTTTGATATTTGTACCTTCGATAGAAGAAAATACATTGAAGACTGTTTCCAAGCTTTAAGTTTGTTCTTCCTTTGTACAATCCATTAATACATGAAGACTTTAGTTGAACTTACCATAATCATACAGGAACGATGACAGAGAATATATACGTAGGAACGTTAACTGGGGAGAAATGTTTCGTAGTAATTAGCGGTAACAGTTATGACATGTGTTGATGTGATTTCTAGAATTGGGAAAGAGATGAGTAGTCCCTGTCAGTAGGTATGTATATTTTTGTCATCGTTCCTGCATGTTTAAGGTAAACTAAGTAACACCATGATGAAATCTTCATTTTTCCCCATTAGAGAAACTGAAGTCTCAATCTATTAATGGGCTGTATGAATGAGGAACACACTTAATGCTTGGGAAAAGTCTTCAATGTATTTTTTTATACAGACTGTCAAATAATAAGAAAGAGTAAAGATAAGATTATTGGAGAAAAATTCAAATGTGGAGCAAAATGTGAAAGTTAAATGCATGATTTAAAGGGTAAAATCTAAATAGATAAACGTAATAAAATACAAATACAATTTATATTTAGCCTTATTATTAAATTACACCAACCTATTTACAATCTGTATAGTGCAGCAAAGTGACAAGGTAAAATCGACGATTAAACAAAGAAAGATGAAATCTAATCAAATAAACGAAATGAAATACAAATTTTATTTTACCTCATAAAATTACACGAACTTATTTACCATCTCTATGAAAGTGCGGCAAAAAGAAGAAGAACTAACTTGAGCATCAATTATGCCTGATAATTAATTGATCTTACCTCGCAAAGTTTACACCGAATTACTCAATTAAAAGTATATTAAGTGTTGTTCACATTCAGAGAGTTATTTAAATTAGCCACATATGTAAAAGAATTAATCTTGCACTTACAAGAGTATAAGAATTATTAACGTACAGGCTTCCAACCATTTCATATAGTATAACTAGCCTCATTTGAAGCTTACCAGATGTTATGTTCCGTGCATTTTGAATGAAAAGTAATGTATAAACCTGTGTGTATATAATTTAATACACTTTTGATGATTACAGTTGAGATCAAAATATTGATACACTAGAAACTAAAACCACATAGAGTCCCAAAACAATTTAACTTTCACTACAAGTAGTACACTGTACTTGAAGCCCTATGAGCTCATACAAAAACAAGACACTAGGGAATGAAGTAGACATTTTGTCTTGAATCAAACTTTTATGTGAATAAATGCTAATAACTTGACAGGCGAACGACAACACATTAGTAACAAAAAAGTGTAACGGCAATATTTTAATAAGCTCTATATCAAAGCATTGTTTCATTTGAAAAAGTAAACTCAGTCACAACGGCGAGTTGACTGAGTGTAAAAGTCATTTGAAAAGAGCTCTTGATATGAATTGTGTTAACTGTAGCGTAAATCTCAGTTAGCTCCCTCTTTTTTACCGTTTGTGTTTCGATGTCAGAGCCATCTCAAACTCAAGAAAATTGACGACCGAACAAGACAGTTATCCTCATATTTCTAATTTCGAAACCCTCTTATACGGTGTACTCGTACTAATATTGTTGCTTTTTTATCTATGACTGTATGCAAGGACCAATTGCAGCGAAGCATTTCTTCCGATTTAATTAAAGTGGTAACTCCAAGTACACAGAACTATAAGCTTTAAGAAATTAAAGTAGTTCTGGAAATGTTTATGACGCAATGTCTGTTTCATTTTGCCTTATGTTAGGTTAATTGAATTTACTACAGATCTTACTCACAGACACTTCTAACGTTTATGTCGAGAGCGAGCAGTTAACAATTGTCAATTTACAAAGTAAAGACTCTTAAAAAGCATTTAAAATGTCTGTTTGCTTTTACATAAAATTGAATTTAAGATGTCTAATGCTTAGCTATCGCATAAGAATTTTATGTTGGTCTGTGGTTTGAGCAGATTTTGTCATCATAGCGATATATACAAGAATTCTTTTGAAGACATGTTTCACTCCTATAGAAAATATACATTTTATATAACAATTGCATCTCTTTTTTCTGTCGAAACTATAAAAGAAGACTTTTTTGCTTTCTTACCCTTTTACTGATTCTTTTTGTTAAAAACACATGTAAATGTTTCCTTGAGCTTTATCTATTATTAGGTACATTTGTGTTAAACCCATGACTGAATGACTGCATTTATAGTATACAAAGAATCATTTCGATACAGTATTATGAGCTGAACAATCACTTCTCTTGACCTCTATATTTATTCTAAAATATTAAATAGCGAGAATCAAGTGTTATATTGTGTACTTCGTGTCGACTATCTCAGTTGAAAAATATGCAAAAAATTGGGAACCGATTATAATGTAATTCAAATGACAGACATAATGCATAACAGATTGCCTTAAAAGTGAAGCTTAGCAAGTAAAGTGGGAGATATATTTTTGGTCGCTAAGGCAGTTTTTATTATACGTTTCAGAAATATATCTGCAGTGTCCTCTTAGTTATAATCCAGTGCAAAATTTATAGCAAAATGTCATATCTATTTTAGTGAGACTAGAGGCGGTGACGTAATTCACCTTAGAAAGATAGAAGTATACAATAAAGCAGGTCATATCAATAAATGCAATATTTAGGTAATTACTGCATTTAGCGTGCAGTATATTTTAGATATAATTAAAAGCTAGACAACAGAAGATAAATATTTTATCTAAATGTGTTATTTCAATATCATTTCCCCAATTAACGTAACTACGTGACTCTAGTGATCTAATTAGTAAGTCAGTATGATCGATTGTTAACTTCATTATTGCATGATCGCTTATGTCACTCTGATTGCGAATGGTATACAAAACACAGCGATTCAAGAATAGTTTCTCAATGAGATGAGGAATGAGAAGAACAGCGGTAATACCCGTAAGTCTTCATTTTGTGGATAATTATATATTTCCATTTTGCATATCCTAAAATCTAGAGTATTACACTTTTGTTAAAATCACGTAAATGTTGAATGACTACCAATTGCAAAAGTAAGTCAAATATTTTAAGTATAACAGGTAAACTTAATACGTTAATTTAAGTATTTCTATAGAGAGTCGTTATTTTGCTGTGCCATTTTGGTGGATAGCCTTTTATTGTTGAATAAAGAGAAAACAAAGGAACTGAAATATTTTCTTTTTTAATATTATGTTAAAATCATGTAAATTTGAATGACTACCAATTGTAAAGGCAACAGTCAAATATTTTCAGTAAAACAGGTAAACATAATTAATATAGGTCTTTATATAGAGTTGATGTTGCTGTACCATTTAAGGAAGACAGCCATTTATGTATTACAACTGTTACGGCTAAATACAATCCTCAGTCTTATAACCCCAACTGTTTCAAAAACTGGAAGATACCTTACCTAAATGCAAATTAGCTAGGGCCACGTTGGTAGTTGACCTTAGACAGACCTGATATGTAACAATTATAGCATTAAGTTAAAAAGACAAAAAGTGGGCGAGAATAGAGCATGCGCAGTATCAGCACGTTTTTTTTCGATTGTCTGACAGTATCACGTGTTTATACGTTATAAACAGAAATAGTAGGGAAAAGGCTTATAATAATTTCAATTGAACTTTGTTAGGATATCAGACTCTATTTAAAATATGTGCACTGAAGCACTGAATAATTCATAAACTTTTCTTTGCTTTGAAAATTATTTGAAAACAAAACAAAACAACAACAACAACAAAGAAAATGTTATTACAACATACTAAACTTTTAAGCAATTAGCGTGTTTGTGAATAAAGACAGGCATGCAAAGAATATTGTATATCTCGGGTAAAAATGTCCTTTACAAGGTATAACAAAATAAATGCAAATAAGTGTTAAATACAGTTAAAATATGGTAAGCAAGTTTGAATTTATAACACTAGATTTTGGTTTATAACACTAGATTTTATTTTCTATGAGACGAGATAAACATTTATCATTTTCCCAGAAAAAAATTCAGCCATCATAAACAGTTTCAAGTAACGATAATCATATATCGGTACTACATTATATCTAAAACCAATTTTATCTGAAAGGAAAGTTATGGTGTATGAAAACCAAAACATTGAAACTGAAGTTATGTTAAGATAAGATAAAAAGTCTTCAATCTTTCAAAGCATAAACAACTTTTTATAATATAATCTTCTCACTGATAGACAAGTAAGATTTTGGAACATTTCATGTGAAACATAAATACGAGTTTAACTTTTAAATAGCATGGGCACCAACATTTTCTTAATGTACTGCTTCTGTCTTGCATAAAGAACTTAAGCAGTAAAACCTACAACCATTTCTCATTGCCAAACCGTAAGATAACCTAGTTCACCATTTTTATACAAGTATAGCGAAAAAAGAAGAAAAAAAACAAGATTCTGATATTTTTATCTTGTTTTTTTTAATCTCGTAAACAACGATCCAGATGCATAACCTTTGGATCTGATATACCGACCTGTGCAGTCTTTTTTGGGCAATAGTAGAATATTTGATGTGGTATGCCTGAGAGATTAGACTTTAAACAGGAAACATGATGCAATAACTATTGTTGCGACCTACCCAGTACAGTTAATACATTATACATTTCCATCTAGAGAATATATGGTACTTTAATTCGTTTTTAGAAACAGTTCTAAGATAATCATTTTATTTAAGTGAATTTTATTAATTACTTAATTGTTTTAAAATTCATTTTGTTTATATAGGTTTCAGACGCAATATAAGGTAGATGAGCTAGTGTTATAATAAAACCAGAAAGTTAAAAAAAATCAGTTCAGAGAATACGCAAACGTATGAATGATTTTTTTTTGGAAATGAATCGTGCATTAATAATCAAACATAGGTTTTGCTTTGATGCTGTTTGTTTACTTTAACATCATACATTTACCATACATTGATAGGACTTGTCAAATACTTAAATTTCAAGTATCTTTCCAAACCATCTGCATGAGATAATGTCTTGAGAATTGATTAATGATCAGTTTTATATTTATGTAGAAAATATCTGACAGTCAGATGTGAGGGAAAAAAATCAAATAGCGATTTCTAGAATAACAAATTTGCTTTGCACATAGAAGCATTTGTTTACCAAGTTGCGTCATACTTTTCAAAGTTCTTTTTTCTCATGTCATTGATTAGGTTAAAAAAACACGTGTCAAAAAGTTCCAAATTAAGAAAAGATTTATAGTTATTTTTTGTACATAACCTGAGTGATAAGCAAATGATTTAATGGAAATGCTTCTGATAAATACTTGTCTTTGAAATCCAATTGATGCGATAATATTGTTGTTCTAGGTTCTATGTACCGTCTTAAAAAGAAATAGCAAAAACTTATTAATGGAAATATCTCGGGTTACTTTGTTGATATTTGTTGATATTTGTTGAACCTGTCCGTTCAGTATTGTAAGAACACTCGGGTCTTTGTGTAAACGGACCTTAGCTTATAGAGCTCATGTTTATGTCTGTCTGTCAGTGTTGATCCGTTTGTTTTAGAATACTTGAATACAATACGTAATCTGCGTCTCTGCGTAGAAAAGTGTCGCTTCTGTAAATCTTATGAGGCCTGACTAATCTTCTCTTTTTAAATATTTTGCTTATTAATACTAGAAAGCGGCTAAGTATTTTTGTCATTCAAGTTAAACTGCAGTGAAAAAGAACACCAGGATACCAGCTAAATTAGAACACATACAGTATTACTTGTTTGCATTTGTTTGTTTCGCGGGTAACCTGACCTGTGTATAATCGTAAAATAACATAACATTACATATAGTTTATTGCATTAAATATCACATACGACATTTGTAGCAACAACAGAAAATATACATAGCAAAGACATGAAATTAACAGAGAAGAAATTTAGTAGAAAAAGGAATATTCTTAAGTAAGTACTTTACCATTGTTATCACAAAATAATTACAACTGTAAGTCAAAATAAACATTAAACACAGTCTCTTGTTTTGCTTGCATGATATAAAAAGATTGCAATGCTTTATCTTGATTTTAGGTGTAAAACCACCAAATAGATTCCTTCTTTATTCTATATAAAATTCATAAAGTTCACAGGGCTGTAAAAGATAGCAAAACCTTCTTTAAATAGCTTTAACTTATATTCATGTAGATTTATATCTGTAGTCATGAACAAGAGGGCCATGATGGCCCTGGATCGCTCACCTGAGTACTTTGGCTGTAGGTTTGCTGCTAAGCAGTATTTCATTTTTTTAATTGAAAATATGTAAGTGCCTACAAACCAAATATGTAAAATATCAGTCAATAAATAAAGGCTCTATGACAGAAAGTAGAAATATATATTATAAGCTATGGTGACCTTGACCCAGTGACCTCAAACCCTACCCATGGGTAGACGTCCATGCAAGGAACCTATATACTGAATATCAAAGATATTGGTCTATAAATGAAGGCTCTATGAGGTACAGTAGATAAATCTATTTTTAGCCTCCATGACCTTTAACCTAATAATTTGAAAAAGCTTGATAAAGCTTGCTTCATGCCAAATTTTAAAATTCTAGGCCTTGTGGTTTCAGACAAGAAGATTTTTAAAGATTTTCTTCTATACTGCTATTTAAAACTTATGACCCCTGGGGCGGGGCCAATAGTGACCCCAGTGACATTTTTCAAACAAACTAGGTAGAGGTCCGGTAGACAATGCTGCATACCAAATATCTAAGCTGTAGGCATTGAGGTTTCCAGTAAGAATATTTTTAAAGATTGCCTTTTTTACATATTGAAGGACCCCGGGGCGGGGCCATTTTTGATCCCGGGGCCAACATATTAAGAATACTGGTAAAGGTTCACAACACAATACTCCACACCAAATATGTAAGGTCTAGTCCTATTAGTTTTGGAGAAAAATGATTTTTCATGTTTTTCCTATATAACTATATGTAAATCAATAGAACCCTGGGGCGTGGCCAATTTTGACCCAGGGGACATCATTTGAACAAACTTGATAGAGGTCTACTAGACAATGCTGCACACCAAATATCTAAACTCTACGCCTTGCGGTTTCTGACAAGAAGATTTTTTTAAAGTTTTTCCTATATAACTCTATATAAAACATTTGACCCCTGGGGGGCCTTTTTGACCCAGGAGCCATGATTTGAACAAACTTGGTAGAGGTCCACTGGACAATGCTGCACACCAAATATCTAAACTCTAGGCCTTGCAGTTTCTGACAAGAAGATTTTTTAAAGTTTTTCCTATATAACTCTATGTAAAACATGTGACCCCCGGGGCTGGGCCATTTTTGACCCAGGAGCCATGATTTGAACAAACTTGGTAGAGGTCCACTGGACAATGCTGCACACCAAATATCTTAACTCTAGGCCTTGTGGTTTCAGACAAGAAGATTTTTAAAGTTTTCCCTATATAATTCTATGTACAACTAGTGACTCCTGGGGCAAGGCCATTTTTGACCCAGGGGTCATGATTTGAACAAACTTGGTAAAGGTCCACCTGATGATGCTTCATACCAAATATCTAAGCTCCAGGCCTTGTAGTTCTGGAGAAGAAGATTTTTAAAGTTCCAACTTTGAAAATCTAATTTTAGCTCCTGTGGCCTAGAAATGCAATGGACCTGAACCATTTGAACAATTTTGGTAAAGCTTTATGCAAGTAACATTCCTGCCAAGCTTCAGCAAGATTGGCCCAGCAGTTCAGGAGGAGAAGTTGTTTGAAGAAAAAGTTGACGACGCACGCACGCACGCACGGACGGACGGACGGACGACGGACATCAGGCAATCACAAAAGCTCACCTTGAGCACTTTGTTGCTTTGTTAATGGGTTTCCAGAAAAATAGCATTGCTGTTGCCTGAAAAATTCCAAATACAAGTACTGTTCCTCTATCCAGACCTTGAGTATACTTGAGAATACTAGTAATAGCACTGGTTAAGTGAAAATACTGTAGCCTTACAAAGCTGAAAGCTTACACAATAAAAGTTTTAACATATCAGAAAACAGATTCCAAGAGTAATATCATTTTGTTAGCTTTGAAGTACCTGTCTTTGTGAACCAGCCGCAAATATTATACCGCTGTCTGCTTACTACACACCATCTTAATCAAATATCATGAAACCTTGAAATAAGCTTAATGTTTTTTCTTCTTATCCATAAATAGACTAATATAAAACATAGACAGAGGCTCAATGACCATAAGAAAGATTTTTGGCTGAATTAAGTCCTACTGTGCAGTAAAACCTGACATCACCAAACTTCTTGTTCTCATCATACACATGAATTTTGAACTCAGCTAACTGTTTCATGTTCACTGAATAAGCTAAACTACACTAAATAGCTCTTGTGAGCACTCTGGCAGCTTACAACACTTACTCTTTGCCAAAACTAACAGGTTTTTGTACACAAAAATTGTGTTTTCAGTTTCATAAGGACAATTTCCCTGCAATTTTATCATAATGGCTTAACTAAAGTATGAAAAGTTTGAAAACTTACCAAATCCACTCCTGGCATACTTCTTTACAGCATTTTAGCGATAAAAACATCAAAATTCTACATTCTGGCAAGTGTAAAAGTTTTTACATGTAGACAACAGGAAATGAAATTTTTCTTATAGGTGTGAAACCACCAAATAGATTCCTTCTTTATTCTATATAAAATTCAGAAAGTTCACAGGACTGTAAAAGATAGCAAAACCTTTTTTAAATAGCTTTAACTTACATATTCATGTAGATTTATATCTGTAATCATGAAAAATAGCAAGAAAAGTGGGGTTTGTGTTTCAAACAAGAAAGATATTTCTACTCATGTGAACCTACCCACAAAATTTACAAAAAATTTAGCTAATTTTCAGATTGGGGTGTGTGAAACAATTTCACATTGTGAATTCTATTCTGAATGTATATGGGCATAAAATTGCTACCACACTGTCAGAAATAGTCAAACAAAATGATTCCAGCTAAAACAATACACAGATTAGGGCAAAAATGTAAAAAAATGCCAAGAAAAGTGAGAACTATTTCCAGCCGCCATTATGCGGGTACCATTTTTTGAGCTCCAGTTGACTGAATTGGTGATTTCATACCTTAAGCATAAGTTGCTCAAATTTTTGGATGTTTCCAACGACAAAAAAAAACAACAAAACAAAACAAAAAAACGTTTAAATTATATAAAAGAAACACGAAATTTCGTTAAAGCCTTTCTTATCTTTTTATCTTTGATATGGTCTAACTCAAACTTATGCTTAAATATGCAATAAGTTTCAAGTTTTGGTGTGTTATTGATACATGCAAACAAAGTCTGGTAGTAGCTGTCAAGTATTCGAGTTTTTATTTGTTGCAATATTGTTTAAGATAGTTTTTGCTCAGTCGATCGTGATTTTTGACATTCCAATTTGATCTCAACTTTATTTGATTTGATATGCCAAGTTATCACTGTATAAAATTTCAGAATCAACTTCATCTCTTAACATTTTGTAAATTTCACTGTATATATTTTGTGCCCAGTTAATCAGTATATTTTTTTGTGAATTAACATAGAAATTCGCCCCAATTCTCCATACAAGGCATTTAAATGTGTAAATTGTTTAACATGTAACAGCTTTCTGCATAATTTGGTATGAATTAATTATATATCTTTTGAATTGCAATAACCCCACATGTTAGCACCATAATTTAATATTGGTGAGATAAGACTGTCGAATAGTTTAATCTTTTGCGATGTATCAAGATCTAGCTGGTTAAAGATAATAAATAAATTGTGAAGTGAGTTAGAAGCATGAGATTAATCTCTTTTGTGTTCTATCCCAACAGTTGTTTTTAAACAAATATACCCCTAGGTGTTTAAAACATTCAATTAGCTCTATAACGGTATTGTTAATGAAAAACTATAAAATGTGGGTCTGCCCAGTTTGGAAATCATACATTTGGTTTTCTTCACGTTGAGTTTCATCCCCCACATATGGCAGTAGTTCTGAACGTCCGTAGTGATCGCTGATTTTGTGCAAACACTCGCGTCGTCAGTAAATAATAAAAGAAATAATTAGAATTCGTTCAGAGTCACTATTCAGTCTACACTAGAATTTATATTAAAAACAAAAAAGACAAAGCAAGCTGCTTGACGGCCCCCCTTGTTTAACTCCAATGTGACTGTTTATAGAATCTGACTTTTGACCTTTGTATTGTATGAAATATTTTATACAATTGTACATGGATTTCATAGCTTAAATCATCATGGAACTAACGTTTTCCTTCAAAAGTTTTTGTCAAAGGTAACATCTGTCAATTCTATCAAAGATTTTTCCCAGTCCAAAAATGCAACATATAGATATTTTTACGATATTTCAGAGTTCTGTAAATGAGGTCAACTTATGAATTAAGAATTCATTTTTGTTTTCGACTGTTCGATTTCGAAGAAAACTGTAACGTGCTTTATTATCCTGTTTTCGCAATTCACGCAATTCTGCGTTGAACCATTTATTTTTAATGAAACGATTAACATTGTTACTTCGTGAATAATCTGGTTTGCGTTCACCAAAATTGGTGAAGGCATGGTGTTAAACAAATTCGGTAAATTTTTGCACGGACTGATCAACTGAGTTGCCGTCAGTACTTGAGGTATGTCATCAAGAGTGTTTTGATGATCTAATACTTTCACCGTATCTACCCCTTCTTTAATATGGTGACTTATTTTTAAAAAGACGGTTACATTCGAAACCGTCAATGTTTAAATTGTAACATAAATTTGGTGATAACCATGTCTCTGAGAGAATAAGCATATCATACTTAGAAACATAATTAAGAAAGTCTTAATCAAAGAGTTTTTGAATAAGACCATGTTCATTCCAGGGTAAAATAGATATCTGCTCCTCTTGACATATTCTACTTCATTAATGTACAATTTTTCTCCTATGAATTTTGTATCTTTTACTACATATTTTTCTTTTTTCACGATAGAGTGTAAGTTCTTTCAAGCGTCTCGAACTGCTTTAGGTCGCTGTATACCGACACCCTGGTTGGCAGCCTTTAGTTCGTCGCTGCATTGAAACCCTGTTGTCGTACTTGCTCGCGTTCATAATATTAGTGGAATTACGCCACTATTGGTCGAGGTTTTCTTGCTGTTACACCACCAGTTCTGTGCACACGATCAAAGAGTATGGAAGAGGCATCTAGACTCAAGTTTGTCACGACAGAAATTCTTTATCCCTTCTTCATAATCTTCGGACTTTTTTCACCTATCCCGTAGAACATTAGGTTTTCCCGCATCGAACGTGACTCCAAATAAATTACCTTAGATTTTAATTGTTCTTTTTCAGTGCTGAGTGTATTAATGGTACTTTCTAATGTTTTGCAAGACTTTTCTGGAGATTTTACTTCTTACTGAGCTTTCCTAAAATCACAGGCATGTTTGCACACGCATCTTTTATGAAGGAATACAAATTTTCAACTTTAATAACCCTGGATTTAGAAAGTGACATTTTTGAATCTAATACTTTCATTTTTAAGTTTATAAAATTGACAGTGCTTTCTATTTTTTCAAGCTTTGGCAAAACTCGTTTAAGAGATTAAAGTTCATCAAGTATTTCGATGGCCCATGTAGGTGATCCCGAGTGTTGCTGAGTAGTAGGTGTTGGCATATAATGAGCAACAGGAGCCTGTGGTGATGGGAAACCATAGGCTGGCATTGCAACGTTCATGGTTTAGGATGTTACAGGTTGATCAATACATTGGTTAATATTTACACGTTGGAATTCATGTTGGTTCATTTAATCCATCAAAGGTATTACTTTATTGTGTTCAGTTTGTTCACTCACCCGATCTTTGTTATTTCCCGTGCAGTGTTCAACACTCCTGAGCGGTGAATCAATAATAATCAATAATTGCTTACTTTAGTACTTATCATATCTAGTCTCATTTACGAGACGTTCGGGCACCCGTTTTTTATTTGGATATTTATTATGTGCCCTAAACGGAGGATATTGCCAGTCAGAAAATTCATCAATATCCTACTGCGGCAAGGTTTTCTGGACTATTACCATATCCCGACTGGTTAAAATTGAGTTACATAAGACATTTGTGAATTGTATTTCCCGTGTTTCACTGCATGACTGTCCCTATCCATAAAAACCTTTACAGCATTCACATATTTTATTATTGTCAACACGTCTTTAACTATAGGTTTATCAAAAGCAAACATATTCACTTTTTTGTAGACAGTTCGGTTTTCTATAATTTCCGAGATAAATTCTCTCTAAATGAATACGAGTGCAGTATACGTAAACATTGAAGACAAGCTCAGTTATGTATCCGGTCTAGACTACAAATGTCCAATTCATTTGATGCAGATTGCGGAAGCTTATTGCATTATCTTGTTTAAAAACATCTTTAATAAGGAAGTATTCCTAGTTTACAAGATAAAAATCTTTTACTTTTTTTTTACGTCTTGGCATTGGGTTTTATCAACTAAATATGTTGAAAACGTCTGTTGCAGCGTTTGTGTCTGTATACAAGTATATGTATCCCGAACCAGCAATGTCCAAGGCTCTTTGTTTTTGAAATAACATGAAACTAGATCCAGTTGTTTCTTGATAAGACCACGAGTTCGATGTCATTTAAATTACTTATTTATATAAACAGTGCTAGTATTTCATTTTGTGATTTCCAGATGTTGTTTTCAACTGAAACTGTTCATTACTACCTATATTTGTTGCCATGCATACAATTTAATGTTTAGGAGAAACTGTAGGCACTCTTAAAGGTGGCGTTCTTGCATACATTATATAATAAAATAAAATATTTTTCCCAATTAAACTCTGTATTACGGCACTGGTATCGGATGGATAATTTAAACATTATCGAAGTTTGTTCTGTTGAAAAATTGTATTTACTATTATACCACTATTACAATACCGTCATTTAAATGACACCTAAGGGTGGACAGAACATCTTACAGATGCACCGAAGAAATTAAAAATGTTATAACTGATATGTCTGTAAGACTTGATATTCAAGAAAAATATAGTATATTGGCCTGTGATATTGTTGTGCTGGTAATCTGACCATTAAATAATTGTAAGCCTGCTTTTTAAGACCTATCAAGTTTAGACTGGTTAGTGTTACTAGGTAAATGATTTACGGATGAAAGTAACTTGTGTTTCCTGTCTTCTTTTATCTTCAGATTTAATTGCTTAAAAGCTTTTATTACGTTAACCAATTTATTACAATTGCTACGATCGTCTGCACTCTTCAGATATAAGGTTTCAAATAAAAATATATTCATAATTATTTGCAGACACTTTCCATTTCATCGTGTTTTTACCAAAGCAGAAATGCAGCATCTGATTAATTTTGTGATCAATATTTTGCTGTTGTATTTTTTCGATACTCAAAATAAAGACGTAGAAGTAGTAGTCAAATCAGCCTTTTTCCAAAAGAACTTATGATTGAGTGCGAAATTTAATAAGAGGTGAAGAAAAAAAAGAAGTATGATTTTTGATATGGTGTTTTCAATAACCAATAATGGGTAGCAGTCTATAGCTTTAACTCTTTCTTTCTCTAATATATTGATGTAAGACTGTGAACGAAACGTCAAGAGAAATCATCATTGTATTTGTTTTGTTTAATGCTTAGTCCTTATCTAATAATTTACCGAATAACGGCATGCAATGATAAATGCATATTTCATTTGGCAAACTGTTTCCTTCGTTTTATACATTTATGTATAAAAATATTTGCATTAAAGCAGGGTCTTTCAAATAGAATCTATTTGAAAGACACTGATTAGAGCGAACTCTTTGAAAAAGATGTTTGGTTTTGGTAAGAATTGCATCTAGTGATTTTTTTTAAGCTGGCGTGTTAGTTATTTCTACTTTGTAATTACTATTTGCGAACAAAACTTCTGTTCAATAATTAGACATACTGCTATTTTGAACATAGTTACAGGACATTGCATTAAAAAGTAATTTCTAACTTATTTCTAGTATTTCAACACAGCGACAACATTCATTTTTGCACGATTTACTAGAAACATATATAATGTTTTAACTTAAATCTGAATTCGTCAGAAATTCACGGCTCAGAACTGCAACTTCACTTTGCGGACGAATTTCCTTCAATGAATTACCTCGTTTTCGGTCACACATTTGAATGGTCTATTAAATAGGTAAAAAGGGTCATGATATACATACACTTATACGATGTTAATGGAAAATTACATTACATAATATTATTTAATGTCTTATATTTTTTGGCAATAGGTATAGTGTGGATTTTTTTTTCTTAAATTTAAATCATCGTAAAATTGTCATAATGGCATCGAATGTTTTAATTGTAGTTCTTACATTTGTGAGGAGGTATTCTTCACATAAGGATAAAATGAATTATTTGTATTTTGTATTTCTTAAATGCACAAACCTTTCATTTAGGAAACGTTCAACTAAACTAATATATATATATATATATATATATATATATATATATATATATATATATATATATATATATATATATATATATATATATATATATATATACTTATTTTATCAACTCGATATAGTTCAGATAAAACCAAATGCATTCATAAAACAATAACACGAATATGTGACGGCTAGAGTTGAATTACAACCTTTTAATTACTAAGTCGGCATATATCGTTTTGACAGGTAAATGTTTTAGACATTTCGTTCATTCTGATGATGACGTTAAATCACTTAACAGTCTTGCTTTGTTTCTTTAAACGCTTTATATAATCACAAATAAAGTAAAAATAAACCAAATTAATTGTAGATGTTGGCGTTAAGGATAAAAGAAAATAAACAATCCTGCAGGTAAGTGCACCTCTTTTGCCAATTCAGTGTTTACGTTTCGTTTGAAAAATACAACACTAGAGAGCAGATTAGGTTTTTATGAATCTCAGCGTTCATCGATGAGATTCGCAGTTACCGTGGAAAGAAAATGAAGAACTGGGTTGATGTTTTGATGCGTGGAATTTTGTGTTAAAGGTTTCCATTAGAGCGCATGAAAAAAATAAAATTATAGAACTGTGGATGATTCTGATTTTATAGCAATGAATACATGTTTTTGATTTACTTAAATTGATGGTTTAATAAGCTCTACTTAAGAAACAGACGAAATAAGGCAAAACGTATCCTGGTCTATGGCCCAATCATTGTGTTTTTGTCATTATATACATTTTATTTTATTTCGTCCCCCAGTTTTAATCTTATTCGACGTGACTTTCATGATTTGTTTTTATTATTATCTTTTTCAATATCAGGTTGGTCATGACCAGTAGATGATAGCTTTTGTTTTTAGGGTTGTCAGGTCAACAACACGGTGACATTACACAACAAAACCGTTTCCAAATAATATCTGCCGAACGTTTCAGTCGAGGTTCCTCAAACTTGTTTTGCCGGTTGGTCCCGACCAGTAAATGACCCCTCATTTTCTTTCTGGTCATTATCTCAAATGTTTAGGCATTAGTGACATTGAACATTAAAACCGTTTTTGATAATATCTTGAGAAAACGTTTGGCCTATGCTCCTAAAATATGGAAAGCGATTGATCATGACAAGTAGATGACCGCTATTGTTTTTAGGTCACCAGGTCAAAGGCCAATGCCACAGTGATATTGCGCAGCAAAACTGTATCCGATCAATATCTTGTGAAAGCTAGGGCGCCAGGTCCCCAAACTTGATAGGCTAGTTGAATATGGCCATAAGATACCTCGTGTTTTTGGGTCAGTTGATCGAAGGTCAATGCCACAGTGACCTTGAATACCAAACCTATTTAGGATCAATAACTACAGAATGCTTGGGCCTAGCCTCTAAAATTTTAATTGCCACGTTGGTCATGACCAGTACTTTACCCTTGTTTTTATGGTCAAAAGCACTTTGACCATGAACACACCTTCTGAGTCACAGTCTGTCCTTCAATCACAACATGACCTTCAGTAGTTAACAACAACAAGCAAGAAGGAGCTTCTGGTATAATGTTTTACGAACATCTCTCGTTTAATATTTAGACATATGCTTTATTTCTTTTTTGCTCTATCAATCATAAGCCCATTAAGCGCATCTGTCTATTAATTGGTCAAATTCGATATCCTGCTGATTCAAGTTTAATTCTTAATGCTTTTAATATCTTTCATTGACAAATTTCATTGTTCTCTTGTATGGTTGGCAACAAGGTGAGCCGATAGCTTTTAACAAGATTGGTTATTCTATTGTATAAACTTTATTGTTTTGTGTTGTATTCAAGGTTTGTACCATCTGTTTACTTCCTTAACGTGTGTTGCAGTTCATACATTGAATGAATGGTGATTGAATGTGCGTGTATGAAAAGTGATACTTCATAAACCTTAATCAAACATGTCAACTAGAGATGATCGAGTCGCTGTGACAACTTCTTAGGATGTGGCTGAATTATAGATTGCAACATACGTTTAATTCATACATATGCCCATTTGATAGGTTGTACATTTTCCAAGTAGCTTTGTTACTATTTTATTATCTTTTGATATGTTGAAACATTGGTCAGTAACAATGATTTATCTTGGGACAGATACTAGATTACTACACCAGTTCTAAAAAGATACTCTCATAAAGGTTCTAAAAGATATAGTATAGAGAATTACATTTTAATACTACATTTAAACTTTCAAATAAATTCATATCTTAGATACATATCACAGAGGAATAATGAAAGATAAACCCGTTCCATACGACGAGTTAAATTCCTGGGCATTTCCTAAAATTGTATACATGCAATGACACAATTAGGGACTCAGCTGAAAAAAAATCAATTTAATTATTGCATAATCTTTTACTTTTCTCTGATTGAAGATGATTAGAGTCAACAGTGAAGTTATTCAAATTCTAGAGTAAAATTGCAGAAAAGAATATAAACATTACATGGTGTACCATGGAAACAGCCGATAATATATAGCCATTATATGTAGAGAACTAATGTACTATTATAGAACAACTATTAAGTTTGAAATTAAATATAATGATAAATATGATATTAATGAACTCTACGTTATGTTTAGCGTAGATTAATTATAATAGCTCACACTCAGTAGTTATAATTATATATATATATTTTTTTTGATAGATGAAGAAGGTTTTAGACCATTTTTTTCCTCCAGTGTACACCTTTCGAGTCAACAAGAAGCCTTGATTATATTGCCTCTGAATAACGTAAACATTGCTGTAGAAAGAAAACACGAATTAAGAAAATGAAAAGAAATCACAATGATTCGAATAAATCGTTAAAAAAGCTTAAGTAAAATATAACAAAATAAACCATTTCCATGAAGAACTAACAGTAAAAATTGTTCGGGAAAATGTTTTGAGTCGTAATACGCGTTAAACGCATCGCCATGGTGTAAACGTAATTACTAAACTTTTGGTATAACATCTAAATAAATTTGTTAAAAGAAGCAGACTTCGTGTATAAGATAATTTCTGTTTTTGAAAAAAATACGTTCTTTAAAGTTAGGTAGTTCTTGAATGGTGTTTAAATTTGATGGGGAGAACACGAATGCAGTTTTGAAGTATGAACGCTGACGACCCCAAGATTTTAACTTAGTGTAAAGTAAATAATCTGACATATCTCATTAAGCATTTGTTTTGATTCAGAATGCTATATATATCAAATGCCTTGTTATAAAACGGATGTTAATAACACTGTCTGTGTCGGATAATACCTTAATTGAGTTATGAAGCATGATCAGTCTCGTACAGCAAATCAATCGGGAGTAACTTAAAAGAAACCAAATCCATTAAGTTTTTTTTTAATTTGAAGAGTTACTGAATCGTTTTAATTACTAATGTGAACTTATTATTGTACATGGACAAGAATACGTGTACATATTTTTGAAATTATAAAACATTTGCCACCGCCATTTATTTGTTTCTGCATTTTTACTTCTACCTTCAAGAACGCAATCTAAAGGCGTTGCTTCTAATGCATTTTAAAGTTCACAGTGGGCATTTCACCTTACCAGATACGCACTGATTTTCAAAATCATAACTGTTTAATGGTTAAAAGTTCTGGTTTGGTGCATTTCAGATAGACTAATATGTGTCCTTTGTAGGCATATGTTATGCTTTATAATTTTCTACTCCATCTTGGTGTAAATGTCTTTATGTAATTTTGATTTTTTCGTCTGCACGACTTACAGATTAAGTTTTTAGTATAGACGGTTACTTCACTCCTATGCAGACAGTTCTTTCTTATTGTTCTTATGAACAAGAAAGACAATATTTACTCCCCTTTTCACTCCTTTTGTTGTTGTGTTGAAACATAGATAACTAATGAATTGTCAACGACATTACATCTTTTCTTATATGATATTTGTCAAATAGCAAAATTTGCTTGGCCTTGACTTTGAAATTACCAATGCATTTGCCGAAAATATATTTTCATATATATCTAAGCGTACAAATGACATAGAGTATGCCAATGAATAACATCTTATGCTTTAAAACTTACGGCTGAACAGTCTTGTGCAAGAAATAAGGTTTTCATATAATCATTTACACCACCAACAATATCGACAACGATCGAATCGTGAACAATTACAACATATGAAGGCTTGTCATCTTGCATTTTGTAACATTTGGATCATAAGTTACTATTGTTTAGACAGGTAAATACGCAACGCATTCAGATTTCTTTCCCATGACGCTAAAATTAGATCGCAAAAATGACAGGACTTTATTTCTTTTGAAACGTAATAATAATCGTGATTAAAATGTTAACTGTTTAATTGTAGATATTGTCACTTCGGACAAAAGAAAACAAACAAACGCACAGGTAGGTGCCTTTTTTCAGTTAAACGTTTATAATGTATAACATATGCTTGCAAGATATTGAAAACCGAAGTAAGACTTTTGTTTGTTGGCATAAAAACCATGTTATGATTAACGTGACGAGACAAGGGTAATCTGTACTACGGAAGCCCATTGAGGCCGTTTTGAGTTAGAAGTTAGAAGGCAACAATTCGAACTTAGATATAAGATCTTAGAACTAAGGTCTTAGAAATTAGATGTTCCGTAAAGGCTTTAAAAAGCTCAGAAAGGGAGTGAGTGCACTTTGCATCAGTGGTCAATCCTTCCGTCTTTCCTTCCGTAGAAGGTCAAGATCATAGATGCTACTTAAATGAAAGTTAACCATTGCCTTAAATTTAAAGACTTGCACGATGAAATTATCAGCAGTTGGATACTGATTGGGGTCATCTATATAAATATATCAAAAGTATATTAAAAGACAAGGGTATTGAAATAAATTGCCATTTGCTACAATTTCCTAAGGTGACAAAGGGGCATAATTCTGCACAAATGCTTAATGGTGTGACCTGCTCTTAGCTGCAAATTGAGGTCATCGTATATACATAATGAATCGCATCACTGAATACGCACAACAGAATCTTCCAAAGGGAGTATATGGCCATCACATTGGCAGGGTACCGAATGATGGCTAATCGAGAAATTGTTGCATGAGCAAAATATGCTATCGATACATGCGAAAACTAGCTATAAAACTAGAAATAAAGCGTGAAAAAAACAACAATAATATAAGAATCCATATCGATTTTATTAAAACCGCATGCAACTTTTGCATATTCCCTTAAATCTCAGTGATAAAGCAAATCACAAATTGCAAAAGTATTTTTCAGTTATGCAGTACGTTGTTGTTTGTTGTTCTGTGTCAGACTTTTGATCAAAGAATAAGTGTCAGCATCAGAAGAACCATGTCAACAGAATTTCACGCGATACATCTACACTTGCGTCTGCCTTTCAAAACAGTTAGAACGTGTATGGATGTAGTTATGGATCTCTGTTGTACTCTGTAACTATCATTTCACCACGTAAAATACATTTTCATTAGCCTTTGACTAAATTTATGTCGCGTAGAGCTGCTAGTCAGTTTAACAATGCGGACCAACAGGTATAACAATGCAGTGGAGATGAAATCGAAATATAACCAAGCAGAGAGTACGTTATGTTATAACTTAGATCTTAGAACTGTTTTGAGAAACTTGATGCTTATATTACATATTTGCCTAAATATTACTGTTGTGTATCCTATGTGCTTTGACAAAGACATAGGAGAGAGAGAGCAGACGTAAATTTATACTTTACTACTTCTATTTTCGATTGTATCTTGCAACGCATTAATTATTTGCAACATCTGTTTATGTTAACAACGTCTGTTGTTGCTAGTGGATAAATATTGACGAAAAAAGAAGCAAAGAAAATTGATACATTATAAACAGAAATGTAATATTGTAGGTGAAATGCACAAGCTATCACTGAAAGTATAATGCAATATATGTAGAACAGGAAACCAAAAACAATGTCGAATTTTAAGTCTTGATTGCGTTATGCACTAGTTCACAGAACTTGTTTAAAACAATGCTATCTGGGTGGTATATGTATGGACGCCATCTTGTAATCAGATAATTCTGAAATAAAGAGGTTGTTCTTGAAAACAAATCCGGAAATAGTCTAAAGCCTTTTTTTGCTTAAGACAAATGCTCACTTTATAAATGTAGAGTATCTTAATTAAGGTCATTCGGAACACCTTGGGCGACTTCAATAAGTCACCTCGGAAATAATGTGGTAGGCGCCATATTGGACTGTTTTATAATACAGGTGGTGTCTGCTAAATTGAAAACATTTTTTAAGTCTCTACCTGTTAATACTTTAAATTAATATTTATTTTCATTTTTTAATGCATAAGACAAACGCAGCTTTGAGTTCTGCCATGTTTGTTTATATTTTTATTAAAGCTGGGGCGAATTACCATTTGGTTTATTCATACACTTACATACGAGGTCTTTATACGAAGTTGTCGGAAAAGGCCGAGTTGTTACGATAGAATTAAGGTATTAGATTCGTGATACTCTTCCTCCACTCTGAAGAGTATTCAGTTCAATTAATTTGTGTAGGAATGAGACTTTTTCACTGAAAGACATGGGTTCAAACCCCAATCAAGCCAACCTTTTTTCTAGTGTTTTTTTTTTGTGGCAGTTTTACACTGTTTTGGTTTTACAACAGTAACGTATATAGAATTTGAATTCATTTTTCTTTGGTTTGAAATATATTTCAATTGTAACTAAGCTTTTTGACATGGTTAATTGATGAAAATTGGGTGATCTGTGATTTCAATTATTAATTTCTCCAAAACTAGACGATAACACTATAAGATATTTACCTATTTGTTCAGAATAGTACATGAATAAAAATAGCTGTAGCTAATTTGAAGCCCCGAATATTTATGTTGAAGTTTACGTTGATAACACCCCCTCATTATGATGTGGGTGAGGTAAATTCGTGCCATGTTTATAATAATATTTCGTTTGTTCTCACTTTCGGCTTTTTATTTTGTTTGCTTTTTGTCAGCAGCCAGTAGATCTTCATAATGTGAATGATTACATACCAAGTAACATAGGTTTTTTTGTTCAGTCATAGTAAAAAAAAACATTTTGTTTCTTTATACCTTATAAAGTCATTAAATCGATGAGGTTTGAAGTGAATATTAGTCATTTCTTGAAAATCCCATGGTACAAGTATCTTATCTGGTCTATATTATGTCCTAGGATAGTATATTAGAATAGTTTTTCCAAATCAAAATTATTCTGTTTGAATATTTGTTCTTTTTCTGTCGGTAAAGGAACATTATGATTTTTCTAGAAGTGGTTATTTTAAGGCAATACTTCTTTATTAGATGTGTTAACTACTTTTCTATGGGGTAAATATATTTCGAGTGGTTTTTAAAATATCATGAAGTATTTTATTATTTATCTGAGCGTTAGGTGATTCAAAGTATTTTTTTATACTTGTTGCAATGAATTCATAGTTCGTCATCTTTTACTTTAAACGTTCGATTGAATCTTCAGGGTATATGGAAGTTTTGTAACAGCTGTTAAATTTTACAAAGATTGCTGCAGAGTTTTTGCTGCGTACGTATGATGTTTGTACAATCATACGCAATAAAATAGTGAAATCTGATAAAGACATGTTGTCTTCAGAACATATACCTAATTGCTTGTACAACTGTATAGAATTACAAAGACGCTAGCAAAAACAACACCATAAACAAGAAGAAAATAGTGAAACGATTATAACCAGAGGTTACATTAAAGATCCGCGACATATGGTCGTGTTTTTTGCAACGTCAGTAATAAAATTTGATACCTAGTGAACCTAAGTATTGATTAAATATAGCGAATGTGTTTTTCATTAAATACAACAGGTAAATGATTTTAAGCACGAAAACATTGCTTTTAGATCAGTTGAGAAGTTGCACTACCGTTTTGCAACATCTGACTAATTTTTCATTTCGATCTGATAAAAAACTGTGACCTCTTGAGCATTAAAAATGTTTCCAATGATTTGACCGTGGTACCTAGTTTTTGATCGCATACAACCCAAGTGTAAAATCATCCAAGAATTCATCAAGGCAAACATTCTGACCAAGATCCATTTTAAACAGGTCAAAAATGTAAACGGGTCAAAAATGTGACCTCTAGAGCGTTTACAAGGTTATCCTTTGACTTTACCCAGTAAAATAGTTTTTGACCCCGCATGATCCAGATTTTTATTCGTCTACGCATTTATTGAAATTAATATTCAAGCCAAGTTTCATGAAGATCTGATAAAAGTGGTTTCTACTGTGAAAAATAGTTTTTTTTTATTATCTGACACAGTGACCTACTTTTTGACCCAATGTTACCCAGTGTCGAACTCTTCCGAGATTTTACTGAAGCTAACATTATGATAAATTTTCATTACAATCAGAGATTTGTTTTTTGGTGTGTTCGAGGGTTGGAAGAGATGCAGCCGAGATGTTTTGGGACGCGTTGTGTTTTGGGAAGGGAATTTAGTTAGACGTTATGACGTCGTGTTTGTGTCTAGAACGTGTACTGCGTTAACATGGGCTGTTTAGTCTGTGATAATGTTATTTTTATATATGGGTATTTAAGCTGCGATAATGTTATATCTATGTATAAATATGCAGTATTTGCAGATTTTGTTCATATTATGCGTTTTAACAACCGCTTTCCTTTTATTTTTACTGCAAAGATTAAATTGTCACGGAGTTCTGGGACAAACCTTGTATTTGCTACCTAACAATTGACTTGCAAAATTTTTATACATTAAATTAACACAAAATAATAGTAACAAGGATTTAATTCTTCTTTCAGAAACACAATTGAAACATTTTAATTGCTTATATACTTCTTGTTTGGAGAATTTATCTTTATATGAAGAATCTGTACAATTCACGTTGATGAGTTTTAAACAAAGGTGTTTAACATACTGTTTGCTTTGCATGTTCCTTTGTTGTGGCGGTCGATAATTGTTGCATATCAGCGCGATCGTTCACTTCTCATTAACTCTCAGGCATTTTACTTTGCAGCATCTGTCTGTTACCACTGCGCAAAGAAACGGAAAGTTAGAAGTCCGGGTAGCCCGCGTGGATAAAATTAAAAACCGTTTTATTTTTGTTATGCCAGAAGCGGCATTACGCTACTATGAAATGATAAGTTCCAATGACCGTATCAATTGATTGGAATTTTTAAGAATCAAACAAAAAAATCAGAACTACAAAATTGATTTAAGATAAAGGTCCAATATCAGACTTTTTCATCCTCCCAGTAAAGTTTATTTTAAAGTTCTTTTTTAAAAGGAACATACTTATGACAAAATAAAGACAGTATAAGATTTTTCAAGATATGACAATTATTAATCTCACAAGACTTAATGGCTCTATAACGTTAACTATTATTATTTTTATTTATATATTATTGCGAGTAATCTTGCAAAATTTGAAAACTGTTTGCAGTATAGTTTTGGAAAAAATAACTGAAATCACTGATACCAAATTTACATATACCTCGAGCGGGGTGGACCAATCCCGTTTAGTTGAATTGAGTACTCTTTGAAGTGGAGATGCGGCATTTTTAACAAAATACCTTAGTAATAATCAAGCACTTATTGTTCAGCCTATTTTATTTTGTTTAAGACATGAACAAACTGGACTAGAATTACAAAATTTAAAACCTTCAGGAGAAAAACATTCTTTGTACGATTATTGCTATCATGAAAGATACAATGCTCAAATTTTATCTTGCGGTCAGACAAAAGCTGCTTTATTATTTTACTGAACTGTTTGCATTATTTTGACTCACTTACAAAATCACAGCCGAAAACTTATGATGACACATTTTGTTAACCAATGACATTCGTAACAATTTTGAGTGATTGCTGTTTGAAACTACTGAATTCCTCTGCAAAATAAGCTCAGACGTTAGATTCATTTACGCAATGACGCCATAAGCATTTGCTAATTCCAAAGAGAGAAAAATGCTATAAAATAATTGCTTATATTTGTAGGAGAAATGAGAAAGTATGGATTAATTTGTCATGTACCAAACAATTTTCATTGTTTTATAAAGTAATGATATTTCTGTTTGTTGGATGGAAAATGTTGTTTTTACTAGAAAAAACAAATAACAACAGCAGTTATTTAACGGTTATATTGCAGCTCCGAAAATATAAATCCAACTGTAGAATTATATATAAGGAAAGTAAATTCATAAGAAAATAATTATTTACATGTGCAAATCCAAACCCAAAGTTATTGAAGTAAATGATTGCATTATTTGAATGAGCTAGTTTGTAGGTAGATATCACTTTACACGTCAAATATTTCTATATTGGTTTTCTTGAATTATGTCAGTGATTTTAGTTATGATGTACAGTTTGGTATTGTTTTTAATGGCTGCATGTTTCCTTTGGAGTGATATGGCAGTCTGTCACAGACGTTGTATTTGAAACATCAGTCTGTCCTAGGTATTTATTTATTGGCTCTAATACGTCAGCATGAAGAAGGAAATCTTGTTTCAGTAGATGTAATAATGCGATTTTTTTGATGTTCGATTTTTCTGTTCATTGCAAATATTTCTTCTTAATTATTTTGATATGTTTCATTTCAGGCTATAAAAAAATTATTGTAGCAAATCTGAACAGCTGAATATAAGTAATCGAGATTTCTTTTTCCTTTTTTATATAAAAAGATTTAACTAAGGTATTCTGTATAGTCTTTGGTAGAACAATTACGCTAAATATTTTCTTTCGATTTAAAGACTGCTGTGCTTAGGGCTTAGTTGAAATTCGTGAAAAATCTACCGTTTACTCAGCATCTTGTTTATGTTAGGAATACGAGTGTTGATATTGTAAATATCGATAATATATCGTATATTTTGGCCAAATTACCTCTTGCAAGATAAGATGAACAGAAGCAATTATCTTCGCTGGCTAGATTCGTGAATTTATCATTCACATATTTATTCAGTTTCACGAAGCAGAAACACTTTATCGCTAATTTTATTGTTTTAAGATTAATAAACGAAAATAAATGAACTTGATATTGTGCTTAATAATGATCGGTTTAATTTATGAGTTTTTATTAAATCTGACAGCCGTTCTCGTAAACTGACAACAAAAACTTTACTTATATTTTAGTATGTTGGTTATAAAATGAAGACAGAGAAAAGAAACTTTATCTGATTAACCTATTTCGTTTGCCGAATACTTTATGAAAAAAAACGATATAAGAAAAAAATGCCCCTACAAGCTAGACTCCTGAGATATTAACCCCATCTTATGCAAGCAAGTGGTTTTTAGTGCTTAAGTGAATAGAAAAAAAATATTAGTAATAAAATATATCGGTTTCAAAGCTTCTGTTGTCTGTGTGTGTTTTACTGGCATATGTTTTATAGAAGTATTATGGCCTTTATTTTATTGCAGAATCATCACAAATAATTCATGTTTTGATCTTCACAACACTGCTTGTCTAGAAGATACGTAAGTGAAAAAATTTCCTTTTCGTGAAAAATGAACTGGATATAAAATTTAGCACTCAAATATCTAATGTTTGCTTGCATTCATCATGTACTTAGTATAAACAGTTGTAATAATTTTCAAAAAACAATTTCACATCTATTAATGCAGTCTGTATGTTGAAGTCTTCAAAAATGTTTGTAAATGTTTGTAAATTGGCATAAAATAGAAACACTATTGCAGTAATTTGTAAAGCTTGTTTCATGTCTGAAATTGTATTTCAATTATCTTGATAATTTTTAAAACGTCCTTGTTTAATCTTAAAATATATCGCATGGGTGCTACATTTCTTCATCCAATATCTTACTATTCTTGCCATATAAAAACGTTAACACAACATAAATATTTCACTGAAATACACTTTAAGTATGAGTGAACTTTAACCCAATTATGCCCAGTGGATAATGCATTCCTTGTTAGATGGACTAGTCTTTTTTCAATTAAAAGGTTTCTGGTATACATTTTCAAATTCATTCTATTTAGGGAAGAAAGTCCTTTATGCAAACAGTGTAGACCCTGATCAGACGCTATATAATGCCTGCCTATGTCTACTTTTGTAGACTCTAGGCATTAATGGGATAAACTTGAAGAATATGAATGAAGCTTGAGGTTGGGATATATCGCCATTCGATCTTTGGAAAATGACCTTTTCAGGATCAAGTGCCGGTTATAATTCTCATTTAAAACAGTTCAGAGACGACAGGCAAAATGCATTTTACTTGTAGGCTGATTTCTGATGTTCAGATTTCATTGTCGATACTCGCATAAATCTAGTGTTTAAGGAAAAGAATGTATTGTTTATCATTTGCAAAAAACCGCTTCTTTGTTTCCTTGTCAAACAAAACATATCACGATATCTGGTATAAGTTTTATTAGATGATTTTATCAACAAATTAATGCTGACAAATGAATTAACAGTACATACATTGTCAAACGTACATGTGCAGAAAGCAACAACAACAACAGCGACAATAAAAAAATGAATACTGTTAGAAAACAGCTTATTTTGCTATGATATCTTTTAACCTAATTGATTGTTAAATAAGTAATTTATTATAAAAATATGAAAGTGATGGTCTGTCTGTTAAAATTAATGGTAATTTTTCTTTTCGTTTAATTGAAAAAAAAAAAGATGTTCATATCGTCTATATTGGTAATAGCAGTTTAATACAAGTGCTTCATCTCAATAATAATAACTTTTTTTTATAATAAAATGAACGAAAAATACAAGCATCACTTGGTCTTGTTTTGAAATCTTAAATTGAATCTGGTAATAAAACAAACCAGTTCAATCTTAATACGCGATGCTTCTGTTGTTATCGTGCAAACCAGTCCAATCTTAATACGTGATGCTTCTGTTGGTATCATGCAAACCAGTCCAATCTTAATACGTGATGCTTCTGTTGTTATCGTGGGCTATAACCAAAATAAAATCACAAACACATACTTACCAGAAAAAGTCTGAATTACCTGACGTTGAGATTCTAATCAGCTTGAAAGCCTGCTTAAGTCGAATGAACATTTTAAAGATATAGCAATATGACGTAAAGATGGCTTGAAGCTTTTTGTGTGTTCAGTAAAGACATTTAGAAAATTGCAAACACATAAAGGAGCACGTATATAATCTCACTTGAGAAAGGTTCAATTTAATGTTATGTTTATATAAAACCTTTTGGCTAGCTCATACTGTTCATTCAGCTCCCTAGGACTTTATTTGTTCTTCAGATTAATCGTACACATTCAATTATCATGTAATTCAATTTCATAAAGTATAATTTGTAAACTCCTTTAAGTTAAATGAAGTTTTTTTCTGTCAATTTGTTCTTCAGATTAATCGTACACATTCAACTATCATGTAATTCAATTTCATAAAGTATAATTTGTAAACTCCTTTAAGTTAAATGAAGTTTTTTTCTGTCAATATTTGATGTAAAATAGTGTTTTTAATTCTTAAACAGTATAAAAATCTTAGTAAGACTCTTCTCATCGATATTAATGTAAAGCTATTGCTAATTTAAACCTGTCTTTTAAGCTATTAAAAAAAGGTGAACGGTTTCGTTTAACAGAACACACACTTATCAGCTAATCTGCATTACATCGCTGAAACATTTAATATGAATATCTCAAGTTTTGTTTTTGGCAATGCAACTTATGCGTACAAGAAAAGGGAAAAGGGTCTATACAGCATTGGAAAACACCTAGTTCTGAAAATAGATCTAACGAATTTAATTTTACGTTTGATTCTCAAAGTAAATATTCTATGGTAAAGAGTTGATAAAGTTTATTCGAACGATCACACACCTAGTCAATATTGAGGCGCCGTCTGCATACTCCAACATAACCACTCGGATACCCAAAAATGTGCTAAAATACTGTAAACTAAACACAATCTAGCAAAATGGCTCACAAATATTGTGGGAAGCTATTAACAATTCGTTTCACACATTTTTTTCCTGTGAAATTTGTTGGACACTTTCTGGAACCATCCCTCCCACAGAAATAAAACTCGCATAAACTGGACACGTTTAAAATCCAAGGATCTGTTCTCGTTACCCTTTTATCTCTTCATTCGTTTGCACCTGTAAGACAGTGTTCGGAAAGAAGTCAAATTAACAGAGAACATTATTTACAATCAAACAAGTCATTCGAAAACAACCCCGTTACATGTGTAATTTTCGTATTACTCTTATTCGGCGATTCTGTTTAATTTTATCTGTAAGAAGGTTAACGAAAACTGATTTTATCTATTTTACTTTGAATGCTATAAAATTCTAAATTTACAGTTATATAAAATGTAACACTTTTGAATGAATGTTCTCATTTCATTGTTTTACGTTTAGAGGTTTTAATCCTTTCACATACATATTTGCTCTTTCTTAAGGTATATCTTATCGATACAGTTGAACAGCTTGGACGTAAAACTTGAACAGCAAAAACAGCTTTATGTATTTGTTCTATTTAGCCTTCAGGTTTCATTTGTTATTTCCAGCATATATTTAATATGAAAAACGTGTTGATGGTGATTCATTTTATTGAATGTCATCTGTATAACAAACAGTTCTTACTGACACAGGATGAGCTGCAAGCTGTTGTACAAGTAAAAGCTTACTTAATGTCATGCCTCTCTTATACACTTTGTATAAATAAACAATTTAAGCACATAGAAATGAATATTTCGATTGTTTTATCATGTCAAAAAGTTTGCAACTCTTGTTTCATTATAGCAACGTTGTTTCAGTTTAGAACTTTAGAACTTTGATGAATACTAATTGTTAGTTTGTAGATTGAATTAATTCAGCCTCTGACAGCTGCTTCAGAGAATTGATTGGCTAAGTTGTCGCGAAGGTAATTATTTAATCTAGAATGACTAAACATGTTTAAGTTCGAATCTTATGGGGTCTATGGTTTCTTATTTCAGATGCACTGTATCATTTTTTGAAATTCAAAAAGACAATGAAACATCGAAAACATATACAAACTGACTTACTATTGGAAATATCAAAAATTTAAAAATAATATAATTTGCCACGGCGATTACAAGATCTTAAATAAATACAGCAAAGAAACAAACAAACAAAAACAACAAAAAAACAACAAAAAACAAACAGACATACAACAACGACAACAAACTAAACAACAGCAAAATAAAATAAGAGCATAAAATGAAACTGTCCTTCGTAGGACTACTTAAGTGTCTGTTCAGATGTTGCCTTTATTTAGCGTTTCGTCAGATAAGAGTTTATGTTGAAAGTATATCGTATTGACTGTTTCTAGTTGTTTGTTAAGCATATTTGTTTCGCTTTATTTTGAATTATTTAGAATAAAGGTAACCTTTTTGTTCTAATTTTATGCTTGATTGATGTGTGAGTCCCTGTATATTTATCTATATATCAATACCAAACCGTGCGCTAGAAATTGCCTTGCGCTTGCTTTTTATTTTGGCGATAGTAATTCCCAAAATACGTTTGGGTTTTGGGTTTCTTCTTTAATTAACCAGGGAATCTGAATCGATCTGTTTATATGGCCATTGGGAAGTGACGATAATGTCATCTCTTAAGATGAAAATATCTTTGAAATAATAACAATTGTCAGTTAAAAAAATAAAGGCGATCTGACGAAGCATAAAATAATTGATGTAAATGTGTCTATCTTTGTGCGAATATTGAATAAGAGGTAACATTTGTATGATTAGGACTAACAAATTTACCGTTTATGGCAAGTTAACGTTATGGCATTCTTTTTCGAGCACTGTACTTTAGTTTCTTACTTCGAAATACTGACACATTTAGGTCCACGTTAATTTGTCTTTTATTGTAAAATGTAAATAGAATAATATGAAAATGTTTCGATGCATAGAACTCGCTTCGCACATGTGATTTAAATCCTTCTAAATAAACACCTGATCGTTGTTCATTTACTGATTTTAAAAACACATTTATATTTCTTTTTCATTCAAAAAAGTCATATTCTGACATACAAAATGTTAAAAAGCAGTGCTATTTAGGTGAATAAAAGTCCTTTGTTGAAAATAGATTTACACAAATATTTAGTTGCTTGCTTTTTCGGATGAACATTATTGCTCCGTTTGTTAATTATTACCAGTTATGCTTTTTTTAAAGTGATGTCTTTTAGCGTTTTGTCAGTCAGAATCAACTGATGATTAATCTAGTCATTAGTCTGAAGAAGCTACGTTTAGTGTCTGACTGACTAAAGAGTTCACGCTAAAATTCGGTCGGGTCGTAAACAACGAATCGCCTTTTCTGTACCATCTATTGATTGGGACTATGATTTAAACAATATAATTTCAGTTTTCCAAATCAGATCTATACTTAGTTTTTTTTGTATAAAATATCGTCTTTTTTACTTTGTGTAGATGAGATGAATATTTACAATTATCTGTGCATGCAAACTAACTGTTAACATCTTCTTTTGTTAATATCAGTCTTAACTAATTAACTTACTAAACAATCTTAATTAACTTAGCATTAATACATATAGGTTAGCCTCGCTTTCTGTTTCTGTTAAATATTCGATTGAAAATCTATATGAAAAAAAATGATATAAGCTCTATGTTCAATTGATGTAATCAATGTTTACATAGATTTAAGATGTTATAGTAGAAGGTTAGAAGGAATAAGGAGGAAGTGTCTGATGTACCAGATAAAATTAAAAAAAATATTTGTTACGCATAAATGATTCAGATGATTCTGGCGCACTAAAAGTCCTCATGAAAAACTTTTTAAATGTTTGATTGATACTGAAATCTTCAATTCAAAAACAGTAAATTACAGCCAAATTTCTTCTAGAGACATTTTAACATTATAAGTTGTGAAAGAAGTATATGACTGGAACATAATTATTTATTATATTTTCCAAGCTATCAAACATCATTTTTCAAACTGTTTTTTGATACAATTGGTCTTATTAAACAAGGCTTTTTTGAATAACTATGTAGCATAAACTAAGAATTTTAAATGATGCACCAATATCCTTATTGTGTACGTAACCTCAAGCACTCGCATTGACTTTAAAATGTTTTTAACGCCGCTCAAAAGTGCTTTTTATTTTTTTATATTAGGTCGAAAACTCATATTGTCTTTAATTTTCTTTATACTTTATATTGGTGTTGCTGATGAATTAAGAACTAATGTTTACTTTCAAATTCTAAATGTATTTACGTTTTACTAAAAATCCCATTCTTACCGGATTATTCATTTTGATCCAAAAGATCATTTAGTTAATATCTTACCATTTCTTTCAATTCTGTGGAACACGTCGACAACATATGATACACTGAAGTTGTGTTTTTTCACTTTGGGTCGATAATAACATTAATTCCATCTGATGTTTCAGTTTAAATTTAGTTCTGATTGTAAATTTCGATAATTCATTGCATTGGAGAAATATACATACAGAGCGACTATGACCGTGTTAAGAAAGATTTTTTTTCTGAAAAATGATATTGATTTTACCATGAAATATTTCGTAGAAAACATTAATCTTCTTTATTAGTAAACGAAGTGGTAACTCTTACAGTCAGAAGCCATTCAATGTTTACTTTCGAAATGCCAACCGACTTCTTTTTTCGAGACTGAAATAACTCTAGTGAGACACGTAAAAAGGGTATTTTTTTTAATCACAATAAAAGCATGTTTAAGTAATAGACTTAATCTAGATAAAACAGATTTAAAGACTGCTTGAATGGTTTCTTTCCTCGTTATAATTTTAACGAATTGCCATTATCGTCAACTATTTTCGATGGCTTGTTTTTCTCTCAAACGGTTGAAATGCATAGCAACGAAAGTTATATGCTTTATATGTATTTTGCACATCTGATTTTCGTGAAAGAAAGAAAACGATGGTAAATTATCAGCAAAAATGTCGTCGAGATCGGCTTCGACATATATATTTATCGTTTGGTCATGTAAAGACATTTTCTTCGCAAGCATCCTTCCCGCCAAATTAGATTAGAAAGCCAGTTAGTGTTGCAGTTCTTGTAATTGTCAGTGTATACTTTCTAAGTTTCATTCTTTCTTTGCACCACGGCCGCGTATCTTTTTTAAAGGTTCTTCTTGTTTTAATTTTTTTTTGGTTACTAGACATATCAGTCTTGAGTAACTATTCGTTAACAGATGAACTGAATTCCTAAAATGTTTAGTTAAGATGATGAAAAGTGTGGTAAGTGCAACGAATACAATTTTAATATTACATATTTTGTAAACCGATTACCATTCCTCACATTCAAGCAAATTAAAACGTCATTCTATCGCCATATTTATATTCATTTAGAAATCCTTTTGTATGGTAATTATGTAATTAATAAAAAAACGATTTCCTCAACAAGTATGCACTCTGGCAACAGTGGGTCTTATTTCAAATATGTTATCTTTAAAAATAAAGTCTTTATTATTGTGATAATTACAATTATTATTTTATAGTCATAGTACGAACGCATGCAATATAGGTGTTGGCTTTGTAATAAAGAAATAAAATCTGTCTTAAACATGAACTTGTTTAAGAGAAGTTTACATTTTGTTACTGCAAAGATAAAAACGGTTGCAAAATATTTAATAGCAAGACGTTTTTTCTTTCTTTTGACATGTGGAAAATGAAAATTCATGATGGAAAATATCAGTGCCTATTTAGTAAAAGTTCTTCTTAAAGACAAGCTGAGATTTTCCATTGAAACTGATACAGTTCCGTCTGATTAATTGTAATAGATTTGTTAAAAGCGAATAAAAATGGTGTGTTTCAGAAGAAATAAACTCAGAAGTCAAATAAATTGTTAACATGAAAACCGATTGACGCCATTTAATTAAGAAGAATGCAGAGAAAGTATTTTATTTGATCAGTGATTTGTTATTTTCTATCAATGACAGCGAATGTAAAATCTTTCCCAGTTCCGATATCTTACTGTATGATACTATGACATCTATCAACTGTTTTTTTTTTAATTCTATCAAAGTATTTTTCCTTTCCAACCTGGGTCATTCATTTAAAATATCGTAAATATATTGGTACACAATGTGTGCGTACTTAGTAAATTTATTTCTAGAGATTGTTGAGGTTAATCTTAAAAGTATATTGTTTAGAAAGTTTCTAAGTTGCTCATATCGTTAAAGTTATATAATACCGTCCATTAACAAAATTATAGCATTATCGCGAATTTATGCAACTATTCACGCCAATGCATAGACAACTAGCTAAAAAGAAAATCTGCTGTTTAATTTCACTTATAATTTTACTATATTCGAGGATGTCAGCGGATATAAAAACGAGTTAAACGAGTGTTATCATGACGTTGACATGAAAGTGTTATTACACTAATGTTGTAAAAAAATATAACACGGTTTTATTACACACCCGTGACGTCGTCTATGATATAACAACTATGCTGTATACTGATGTCTATGGATAAATATCTTTGCCAGGCCAATTCACTAGAATATTCAGCTCACCATTATAAAAAACTGCATTATATGTCTCTATTAAATGAAATAATAAAATAATGATGAAATGAAACGCAAAATTGTTTCATGGCGTTATATAAATATAGATAGCCTTCCTCGTAATAAAAACGTTAATCCATGCTTATGTTTTATAAAAATCTAAGGTTTAGTTTTAAAATAAAATCTCCTTTATTTCACAAATCCTCTGAGAGTTCCCTAGAGTTTATAAGCAGTTGATCTTGTCTGAAACTATCGAGATAGAAAAGTTAATTTTATTTTTTAAATATACAAACACCATTTGCGTTGGTAAGTAAAAGATAAAGCTGATAATATCCTCAGTTGTGTAGACTTTATTATAAAAAGGTATATAGAAGCTGAATGCCTCACGTGCATATGGAAATGTATCAGCTCCATAATTATATTTTTATCGGAGCCAATCTCAATATTTTATCTACAGGAGTACTAAAGGAAATGATCCTCTTAGCTCAAAAATGACTCTTTTGTAGATATTTCTGTAACAATTACACGAGCTAAAATAAAAATTAAAAAGTAACTTTTTTTAAAAGAAGTCCTTTAGTTCGATTAGATGTTGCTTTCAGTTGCAATTAATCGTTCCGTTGTAATGATTTGAACGACTTGGGTTTCAATGATTATCCAGAAAGAGCCTTATATCTCCTTTTAAATTTATTCTATGATAAGAATAATAATGATAAATGATGAGGTTAGTTCAAAAGAAAAGGAAGTGTGATAAAGAATTTAATTATTAAAAACAAAAAGATATCTTCAATAAAGAGGATCAGCGTAGAATTATAAAATTAATGCCTTTAAAGTGTATAGTTTTCGGAAATTGACCGATACTAAACGCAAATAGTAATCTAATGTCTTATTTGCATCATAGTTTAGGCTGTAAACAAAAAAAATGAGTTTAATGCTGAAAGTATCAATATCATTTTTAGTGAAATAGATTAAATATTTAGTAACATTTATTATATATGTATTCACTTTAGTATATTTTTCATGATTAAAACGTTTTTGATATTTAATTTACGTCTGTATCATTGCTATTACTATTGCATTATTTACAGACGCAAGTAAACTACGATTTCTGCCCTTAAATTTCCAAACAGCAATACTTCTAACCAATGGCAAACTTCCTTCTTCAGCTGAAGATTTTGTATCTAGCAATTTCATTCGTTACAAATGTAGGTCAAAATCAATTTTAATACAGCTACGCCGAAAAATATGTTTATTTTTATATGGAAATTACACCAGCAATTTCTAAATTATTATGATTTGCAAGTTACTGTTTATGGCAAATTACCATTTATGTCAATCGCTTTTGAGCAGAATCTTTTATTCGATACCAACACATTTCTTTCCGTTAAATTTTCTTCTTTTGTAAAATGTAAATCATGTTCGGTTAAATGAAAATATTTCGATCTCTTACGAACATGAAAGCCCGTAACAGAAAGATACACTGCATCTTAGACTATATATAACCCAGAGCGGGATTCGAACTCCGATCACCCGCGTGACACGCCAACACTCTAATCACTAAGCCAAATAACCGATTCCCTGATGGTGTGTCAGAGGTTGTATTTATACAATAATAGGTTGGTGTGCACTAGACCGTAACAGATGCCTTAAACTGACTGCACTTTTTCCTGATATGCTTTTCCACTTCTTTTTGGTGATTTAATTTCTGGTATTTCAGCTCCTGTTCGTTGTTACTTTTACTGAATATGTATTTAGAAACATATTAATTTTTCGTAAATAAAGCCAGTTTTTAACTAACAAGGTGTTAAAAAAGTTGTATTATATAGGTGAATAAACCATCGTCGGATACCCACGGCCGATCCATTAACATTTATCAAACGTGGGATTTTTGAAAGCTATCTAGTGGATAAGAGGTGTGTCAAAGACAGCTCTTTCATTGGTTCCCTCATGATTTCATGAGGCAATTAAAACCAACCAAAACGCTCGTTGTATACGACATTCTGTATTACAGACAAGATGGCGGCAACCATAGACGACATGTTTAATTCATTTTGTGAAAAGCTCAAAATTGAAAATGTGGGCGAAATGTTAATACCAAAATGTAGCTCTTTAAACTACCATCTTTTTCTTAGAAATATATCACCAACGCCACTATGTGATTGCGGCCAAATAGAAAACTGTTCACATTATTTTTTTGAATGTCAACGTTTCAATACCAATAGACAAAAACTTTTTCAAAGCCTTAATAATATCAGTGTAACTCTCCATATTCTTCTTTTTGGAAACCCAGATCTTCCTGATGCAGACAATGCCACAATCTTCAAGCATGTTCAGACTTATATATCCGAAACAAAACGATTTCTTTGTTAAAAACACAATGAAATGATGTGAGATCTCCCTCCTTTTTCTCCTTCATTATATCTTTTTGGCGACTAAGCCAAACTATTTCTTGTATCTTTTGTTTCTTATTAATCGCTATATTTTTGCATGAAACCTTTACCGCTTACTTGTTACATTCAAATTTTTCTTTTTTCTTTTAGTTCCTGATTTTTCAGAATACTTAACGTAGTACAAACTCGACACACGTTAAATAATACCTTAAAGGAGAAGAATTTCATAAGACTTAGTCTTCCATTCTAATCCTTTTCTTGGAATATATAGTACTGATTGTGTGTAATACCACGTATGTTTATATGTTTATTCTGGAAATAAATATGTTTAAACCAAATGTTAATACCAGATAGAATATCACTATAGTGGTCTTTGCTTGTGGAAGAATTGAGTTGGCGATTGTTTTTGCCTTTTATATTGACACGCGAAAGAGGTTTTCGCCATGGGCGCAGCCATTTTGTTTCTGATAGTTTTCTACCCCCTCCGTCGAAGAGTATCTATATTATTAACGCGATTTCATTGGTCGATATTTAGGCACTTGTTGCAATATATCGAAGCAAATCGATTCATTTTTCCCACGGTTTGATTAATGTAATAATCAACAGTGGGTATCCGACGATGGAATAAACGAAAGAATTCAATATTTAAGATTTCATTTGGTGAAAAATACAAATATTTGCTTGCTTTCTAAATTTGAACACTGTTGCTTTAAGCATGTGCGGCTCATTACGTAATTATTACTAATCATGCCATTATCTAAGGTGATTTTTTTATAGGTTTTACTGATCAGAATGTGATAATATATCATTTATAAATTGATTTATCATGTTACTTAGTTGAAGAGGCAAATATATATAAACGAGCTTTGATTTAAATATGTTTCAGTAATTAAATGTCCTACAGGAGGAAAGAATTCAAGCTCTGATTCGAAATTATAACAATATGTCTTTCTTAAAGCCTTTTTGCATCTGGTCTCTGGTGTTACCATATCATTTAACGGTCATATAATGCAAACTTTTCAATATTGAATTAAGTTTTTAGTTTGCATAGTAGGGTTTTATTTTAGCAATAAATAATCGTGAATATAACGTTGCAATGTGTTATGCTGATAAAAGAATATCGTTTATCATTGTCTCTAATTATTTACCTTGTGCAAGATACGGTGAATACAATAAATAACGTGTTCATGCAAAATAACTGTAAACCTCATCTTTTCTTTATCAGGTCTAATTAACTTAGCAATTATGCATATCGGTTAGCGTTGCTTTCTTTATCAGTAAGACGCACGGTTTAAAGATCTATAAAGAAACTGATCTGAGCTCTATAATTGGAGTTATCAAACTTTACATCGTCTAAGGCCTCATAGTAGAAGATAAGAGCGAATATGGCTGAACAGTATGTTTTATTTCGGAAATGTTAGTCTAAAAAGTACCTTAAACAAAAAACCTTTTATATTTAATAACAGAGGTTCCGAAGGAAGGGGATTTTTATAGAGGAACTCTGTTTTAAACATTAAAATTCAGAATTAAATCTTCTACAAAACGTACGAGCACTAGGATTGAGAGTGAACATGTAAAGAAAATGATTACATAATCATTTCTTTAGTACATGAAATATGAAAATGAAGCTTTAAGACTGGAATATTATTATTTTTTTCTTTTTCTTGTTATCAAAGAATATCTTAAAGATTATATTTAAAACAAAATTCACCCCTACTAAACGGTGGCTCTTTCACATTTTGGTGATCTGTATAAATGAGAGCCCTCGACCCTTCCGTTGTAGAGCCCTCGACCAAAACAAGGCTGAAAAAGGTAAGCACATTTTATAAAAATATACGTTATTAAAGAGCATGCTTATTTTTCAAAAATCGAAGAATGTCATGCCACGAAGAACATTTTTCTCATCATTTTAGATGCAATTTCGATAAGAAATACCCCATAATGACGATGCTAGAACTTGTACCAAATATCAACTCGTGTGTTTTCTTTTACGAGGAGACACATCTTGAGTGATTTCTTTACCGTGAAGTAGGTGTTGGCCCACATAATTGTCATGTAACATTGTTCCAACCTCCTCTTTGGCTCAACACTAAAAATATTTCACAGAGTTCGGTTAAAAACAAAATACTCACATTTTTTCAAATGTGATCGAGCCATCAACAATGTGATGGCGCCATCGGCAATGTGAAAGAGCCCTCGAAAATGTGATGGAGCCAACACCATCATTCAATAAGTGTTAATAATGTGGAATTATACCAATTAAATTCATGTATAGATTAAATTGCATGAGTTGATAATTACTTTCTTGAAATGTTTCGAATAATTGTTCAATCAGATTCGTTCATATGAACTAGTTTTTCATTACTCTATAATTGTATATGCATAGTTTAATTACAGATAACGGTCTTTAGAGGTAAACTAAGAACAGAGTAGCGATTAGCACGAAAAAGAAAATTTCGTCAAATCAATGCAACACGACTCAGAAGTTATTGTCAAAACAATGAACATAAATAAAAGAAACATGGGGGAAATTTTTTTCGAGGCACCACATCGACGAAAACGAATAAAAGAAAACGCATCCAAGGTTCAAGTTCTACAAAGCAAATCAAATACTGTATTTTAAAGACAATATTTTCGGCAACTAAACATTTTACACCTTGAAAAACATCAAAAAGAACATTGAATTGTTCACTTGAAAGCCATTTAATCAGTGATGAAGAAGTTATTTGTACCCATTAGACGAGATTTTTTACAGATAGCGATTTAGCTGATATTGAAGAACCTATCTCAATTAGTGCGGAATATGAAGCAGAAGACATTAAAAGCAATATACCTAATGATGCTGGAATTGAAGACAAAACAATATCCGGTGTTTTCAATAAAGTTTTTCCAATTTTGAAACAAAAAAGAAATCAAATCGTCGCTTTTTTTCGTGCTTTTTAACATACAATATTAACACTTATTGAATGATGGTGTTGGCTCCATCATATTTTCGAGGGCTCTTTCACATTGCCGATGGCGCCATCACGTTGTCGGTGGCTCGATCACATTTTTAAAAATGTGAGTATTTTGTTTTTAACCGAGCTCTGTGAAATATTTTTAGTGCTGAGCCAAAGAGGAGGTTGGAACAATGTTACATGACGATTATGTGGGCCAGCATCTATTTCACGTTAAAGAAATCACTCAAGATGTGTCTCCTCGTAAAAGAAAACACACGAGTTGATATTTGATACAAGTTCTAGCAACGTCATTATGGGGTATTTCTTATCGAATCTGCATCTAAAATGATGAGAAAAATGTTCTACGTGGCATGACATTCTTCGATTTTTGAAAAACAAGCATGCTCTTTAAAAACGTATATTTTTATAAAACGTGCTTACCTTTTTCAGCCTTGTTTTGGTCGAGGGCTCTACAACGGAAGTGTCGAGGGCTCTCATTTAAACAGATCACCAAAATGTGAAAGAGCCACCGTTTAGTAGGGGTGAAATTGGTGAGGCAAAAATATTGCTTAATTACAGAAAAGCACAAATTAAGAAAATAGTATGAATTTTAAACAATGTCCGGAAATAACTTATTTGATGTCTTTTAGAGATAATGCTGAATATATCAGAAAAACATAGAAATATACATGTATTACATCTACAGCATAGATAGTAAAATTTGGAATATGTATATGTCGTTGTTCGAAATATGCGAATTTGTGAGTCACTTGAACGGCGAAATACACGTCGGCGTTCGGTAATGTCCAGACAATAACTTGTAAAGAAATAATCTGAGTGTATTGAAACATTTTGACATTGAAAATAGGCATAGATTATCGATCAAGTTTGCAAGATGTACTGCCTTTGTAAGACAAAAGTAATGGCACTTTTTCCATAAATTCTTTAAAATGCTTATTAATGGCTTTTCTCGACCTAAACATAAATTTCAACACATCACCTTATCACTTTTTGACCTTTCTCATGCGCAGAATCTATTCTATTTCATGGCTAGTATGAACAATTTTACCAGTCTTAACTGCACTGTACCTTTGTCTCTTCAAACATGCTTTTCACCAAGACCTTTCTCAAACTGATTAGCGCTTCACTGTAGGAACACATTTAATTCCGAGAAAATCTAGTTGTTTTATCTTATGCATCTTCTTCGGACGTTATATTGATTTTGTTAACAAATTCAGAAAAAAATTCTAAATATATATTTTTAGTTGTACCGGAATTGAGAACTGTTTCAGAAATCATACTATAATGCCAAATACAGTTAAATTAGAGTTGTCCAGATAGCTAGACGTAGTAATTTCCTTGATATATATACTTTTCTGATCCGATGATTCATCTATATCCCAAAGCGATCCTTCAAGCAGTCTTACAATTTCATTTAAAATTGGCAAGCACTTTAACAACATATGACATATACCTTCTGGAAATAATCATGTACGATACAAGTTGTCAGGAAATTTAAAGACTGGCAAGGATTTTCTTAGGACCTATTGCCCAAAACATACATTATAGTCATTATAGTTGTGCTTGTGAACAAAAATAAGCTTGTTTTGGCGCAAATTGCAATTTTATGTTTAATATATGAATAAAAACGCGTATAATTTAGTTTGAGTTGATAATAACTTGCATTGCACTTGTTTTTTAATTTGAATTAGGAAGTAATTTTCAGCAGACGTAATTGTTTGCGTTGGAGACATAGAAATCGGCTCTAAATGTCAGTTATTATTTTAAGAACGTTTATATGAAAAATAACATGAAATTGACTTCATTTTGAAGTAAATATAGAATATACACATTGTTTATAAGCTGAAGCTTTTTAAGAAACATAAAATGATGGCCCTAATGTTTTAAAGCTGTTTAATGTTTACTTTCATATGTCAACCAGTTTCTATATTGAGACCAAAATGGCGTCATATTGCGATAAGTAATAAAGAAGGGATTATTCCAGTCAGTCTAAAAGCATGCTCATGCCTTAACAATAATCTTTATCAAGAAGAGTTAATGACTTTTTGAATAGTTCCGTTCTACGATATCTTTTACAAATTTTTACATAGGTAGTGAAAGTAAACTCTCAAAAACGAAATTTGAATGGTACATTTATAGCGTCTTGGTTTCCCGATATATGTCTAAGTTATGATTTAGAGATACTGACCTCGTACTTGCTATATACGATGCCTTTTTTGCTTTGTTATCTAGACGAACAATATTTACTTATTAAAAAACCATTTTTATGAAAATATTGCCGTTAGATAATACTGCTTAAGGCTAAGTTCTCTAGTAATTATACAGTAAATGCAATGACACAATGTAAACAAACTATAGGTATATGCTTTGTAACTTGAAACAGAAAACATCTACGAGAAGTCATTTTTTTATGTTTCATGTACCGTTAAAAATTCTCGTTTAACATTTTCATAATGTATTCTTAAGAAAATTTCTTGCAATTAAAATTCATCCTCTTAGTTTAAAGGAATGCCAGAAAATTGAAACGTTAACTAAATATTGTTCAATACTTGGAAAATGTAATTTGCACCTGGAGGTTTTGGAAAATAAATATTATCAGAGACATAGATAACTAGATATCTATGTCCCTGATATTATGTTAGAATGTATGTGCCAGTTTTGTACAAAAATTTTCTTGAATACAAACAAAGATTGTAAACTCAAGCTATGTTATAGCTTTGCCTAATGCTTATAGATCTCAGTTCTATCTTGTACCACTATAAATTATTGTTCCTTGAGAAATAAGTTCACAGGTCAGATTAATTTTTAACATGAGTGCTCAGTGACGCCATTCAAAATCATAACACAATTGTTTTAAAAGTATTTTGTTTGATAAATGGATTGTATCATCAATTTTAGATTACAAGAAATATAACATCTTAGCCCATATTCCGGTTTTTACTGTTTGGTACCATGATGGTATCTTTGATATTATGCTAAATGACGAATGCTAATGCTTTGTAGATGTTATCGTTTTTCTCCCTGAAAGCTTTTTCGAACTTTTCTTCACCGAAACTCCATTATATTTGTACAAGTTACAAGTATATTCAATTAATATTTGTGGTGATGAAATAGTTCTTTAGTTAGACAGTTTTTAGGCCTATCATTTTGTTAACGGAAATGACAAAAAAAGAATAAAAAATGCAGCAAATTAAAGTAGTTTTCAACAGTTTTTTGACTCCTTTTTCTTAAGATTTTGCATCACATAACCTTCAAGCGCATAGATTTTGCATAGGCTAGCAGAAATTATTTAACAATTAAATGTTATAACATTTTGGTCAGTATTCAAAGAAGTATCAAGGCAATGATATTGCTGCAGTGTCCAGCATATTTGTTAGAAAAGTAAAAATTGAGGGTACTTACAATATCAATAAATTATTTTAGTTTGTAAATTGGTGTTTTCCTTATTGGTTTTAATCCTTTAAAAATAAATGTTTGAATTTTTAAAATTACAGAATCTAGGAAGTGTCGAAATGGTCACAAGAATTTCATAAGTTTTAACACTAAAACATTCTTGTCATGATGGTGAATAAAATGAAAACATAAAATTCACAATGAAATTACTTTATCACTCTCTTACTTACTCAAGGAAGTTAAATAATACCAACTATCAGTAAAATAGCATGTCTTTTATCAGCCAAAGTAGAGTAAAATTGGTTAAGTATAAAAACAAGAATTTGTCGTGGAGCTTAAATAGAGGCTAATTAATGACAACATAGGTTAATGACCAAAATGAGAGATGACAGGGAATAGATAAATAGTCTATTTATCTTTTATTCTTGGTTGATTAGTAGTCGGTTTTTAACAAACTAGATTTCTGTTATTGATTGATATATTCATGTTTTTCTCAATGCAATATTGGCATTTTCTGTTTCTAATATCTTTACAAATCTGAGTAAATTTAGATGTCTCTTATATAATCCATTAAGTAGCAAGAACTTATTATATTTTAGCAATTAATGAATATATTTACATTTTAACATGAAATGTCACGGCCAGTAAAGTTTTCAAATATTTTCTTATTTTTGTTTTTACACTTAAAATACGAGGGGTGATTCAAAAGTTCGCGGAATTGCTTTATTACTAGAACGGAAAAGACAATACAAACACAAAAATTACATCACTCGATACGTTTACTCAATACTAAAGCAGAGCCGTAATCTCATTGAAATACATTTACTAATAAATCGTTTGTACATATTTGAATTGTATACATGACCGGCACTTGACGCACGCCATCACGACGTCGACGTCACTAACGGTCAAATTCTAGCGTACGATTCACCTTCTCGACGTAATCGCCGCCCGTCGCTACACACTTCCTATGCCTTTGTACCCATTGCATAAATGTTACCTTAAACCAATCCTGACTGAATGAAGAGATTACTTCACGAGCCTTATTGCGTAGCTCTAATGTTGTTTCAAATCTCTGGCCTCTGAGTTCCCTCTTCATATCTGGAAACAGACGAAAGTCCATCGGTGCTAGATCCGGGCTGTACGGCGGATGTGGTAAGAGACTGAAACCAAGCAGTGAAATCTCTAACTCTGTACTCTGTGCCCGATGTGCTGGAGCGTTGTCATGATGGAGTATAACATCATCCAGTACCAACAGGGGGCGCTTGCGGCGCAGAGCCTGTATCAGATCGCGTCTAAGCACCTGAAGTCAAACAAACAAACGGGAAAACATGAAATAATTTAAGTTTAAGAAAGTAAAAAGCGGCACATTTTAAATAATATTTTTATATATTTTGTTATTTGAAACAATACATACTGTAAAATATTAGTTTGTTATAAAAATAATATATAAGTGTTGATCGTTTGTATGACTAAAATGCGGCATACCTTTGAATAATAGTCGGCATTTACGGTACATCCGTCGCGCACCTTGTGTTGAAGCAAAAGCCCTTGTCTATCCATGAAGAAGATGAACATTTCCTTTTTGCAGCTGCGTGTTGTCCTGGCCTTTTTTGGTGGAGGTGTGTCTGGTGACTTCCAGACGGACGACTGCTGTTTCGACTCTGGATCATAATGGTATAACCATGTCTCGTCTGTCGTGATGATTTTGTCCAAAAACTCGTCACCCTGTGCGTCGTACAGATCCAGAAATTGCTGAGAACATTCTAACCTCCGCTGCTTGTTTTCATCAGTCAGAAGTCTGGGCACCCAACGCGCAGATACTTTGGACATATTTAGCTCTTCTGTAAGAATTCGTTGCACAGTAGAATACGATAGGGAGAGTTCCTCTGCAATACCCCTAACCGTTAAGCGCCGGTCGTTGTCCAAAAGCTCTCTCACTAACGTTGCGTTGCTCGTCGTCATAGCGGATGCTGGTCTACCTGCTCTATCGTCATCAAGTACCGATTTTCTGCCGTTCCGAAATCGCTCATGCCATTTGTAGACAAACGATTTACCACAAGGTTGTAATGTATGCGAGTTTTTAATTTGATTCAACGTCTCAACTGGTGTAAGTTTGAGTCCAACACAAAATTTCACAACTGCGCGTAGCTCCAATTCACTTGTTGACGTCGCGGAAGAAGTTGAAGACATGGCGACAACTCGCTGCTGTGGAGTAACGGTTCAACGTAATGTAATCAAAATTATAGGAAATGACGTCAACACGTCATTCTAACGTCAGTTACGTTCGCGCCAAAATTGAGCAACATTTGAAAACATACTATCGTCTGAAGTGAATTAGTAAAACGAAATATTTTGGCCTGCTTCAAGTCACCTAACCGTGGTTGCTATGGAGACCATTTATATTCTTCCGGTTACACATATTCCATAAACTAAACGAAAATGTTAGTTAAAATACGTTGAATTATATTTATGCGAAATTTAATGTGATTCGGTGAAAAAATAAATGATTTAGAGATAAATTCCGCGAACTTTTGAATCACCCCTCGTAATGTAGTTGTGACAGGTTGAATATATTTTACTTGTACAAGCTTTAATGCTTCTAGAAATTCAGTTTTAAATAACTTGAAGGATGTCTGTAGAACAGTATGAAATTGTAATGAAACGGTAAATTATGCCTCTCTGTTGTTTATGTCATGGGGCGAAAAGCTGTGTAATGTATCCCCGGTGCAATCCTTTTCAATCCAGGTCTACAACTTTCACTGTTCTTAAAAATATTGACAACATAAGCTGAAAACCTTTCACTTGAAACTCATAATAACGATAAAGTAGCCGGGCAAGGGTGTACGTAGCCGGAGGGGAAGCTGGAGAAGAAACGAGAAGATGTTTAAAAAGCTTTTAAAATACACCAAAAGGATTAAAATGTTTTTTTATGTGTAGATGAGCTGATGTTAAATGACAATATTTGTGTGTGGAAATTTATAGCTTGTTGATTTAAATTATTTTTAATAATTTTTGAGAGCAGTGATATGGAAGGAACTATTCACCAATTTTAAAGACCGATTTGCAAAAAAATATTGACCATATTCATTAAAACTCTTATAAGTACCCCTATTATGTGTATGCACGAAATTGATATGTATATATCATTCGACTTCAAGAAAGAAAAAATGACGCATAGACTTGTTTCACAGCAGCATAAATTAAGTAATGAATGCAAATTATTTCTGTGTCAGGTGTAGGCAACTGACTTATTCAAATTTTGGTTTATTCTAAAATTCCCTTCTGTATTTACATTTTTATAATTTTCTCTTGAATTCATTTTTTCTCTTAAAATTACAATATTTCACAAATCCTCCCAAGAGCTACTTAGCGGCTAAGTTTGTCTTTACAATACCGTGATAGAATAGATGAATTGAATATTTAGGATTTAGAAATACTATTTCGTGTGCGTCTGAAAAATTAAAACAACAACTGATAAATTATATACCCTGTTGCGTAGACTTTGTTACACGAAGTTGCAGGCGACCTTAACACCACACATTTTAGCTTGGGTTGTAAGATTTCGTCGGAGTCCATCTCGAACAAATTAAGAAGTGTACCAAAAGCCGTGATCTTCTAGGTTAAAAGAAAGGCAACTGATATGAGGAATCAAATAATGATTGAAGGAAATTTTTATGTATGTATATTCCGCATATTATTCATAAATGGCCACTTATCTAATTTATCTTTGTTTTGCAATCTCACAAAGTAGTCACGGTAGGCTGTTTTATATTTTGACATAATAAATGGCTTAATGAATATATATTTGCAATATATTTGATAACCTTTGGTCGTAAACCTGTCTTTTGATACACATAAAGTGTGGTCTTTATAAGAGAACGACACTTACAATTGAATTACTTAATCAAGTATGACTTGTGATGATAATATAGAATACACAGTAAAGCGGAAGGATCATAGAGAGTTGTTGTTTGTCTTTAGTCGCACATAAATGAGGAAGCAAGGCGTGCTGAACTATTTTATCGTGCTCTGTCTTTGAATTTTGATTTACTGTACTTTTCTAAAACGGTTAACCTATGACTGCATTTTGATGGGAAAAGTTACTAAAGAACTATTATAAAAATGAAAAAGCGAACTTGAACAACAGGTCTATAGTTTATATCACTTTCTGTTTTTATAACTGCATTATAAAAGGAAACATATAAAGTTCCTCTTACAGTAATTGTTGCCAAGAAAAGTCGTGAATAAATTTCAGCTATAGGTAATTCTATCTTTTCTTATGTGACTGATTCTTGGAACATCCTATATAAATGTAAAACAAAATATCTTCTACTTCTATCTGTATAACAAGTAAAGCATTTGTAGCTGCCTGTTATCCTGTCTTAAACAGATTTATATTACAGAAAAGTTACATCAAGTACATTAATAAAAAAACAACAGGTGTACGATGACACAAAAAGTTAAAAGTATGTGCCCGAAACCTCAAAACAAAAAAGAAGAATTACCCCGATATGTGAAGACGAAAGTCACTTTTTCTTTAAAAAAAGTCAGTTTAACTTAGTTCCAAGTTTCCAAATGAAAGAAAATAGGAAAACAAAATCGATTGATTTGTTTCAGCTCGGTCAGTTATTTTAAAAGAGTTAAATTGTCAGCAATCAAAGATTATTTTCAAAATATTTATTCTCAAAATTTATTATTTTTAAATTGATCATTTAAAATATTTTAATGATGCAGGGTGATTGTATTTACTAGACTTTATGATATCGTATTTTTGTTCCTGATAGATAAACGATTACACAAAAATCATCGGGATAAAAATAGATGAAATTTTTACACAACGATTTTCTTTCAGTATGTTTAGATCTGTCTAATTCCCAGCCTAATGCTAACACATCAGTTGCGTCAACTTAATTCAGTGTTATCAAACTCTGACAACATGTGCGACAAAACGTCAATCAAAATAATCAATATAAGATTTTTTGAGGAGCAATGTACATCAGACTATTGTTAATGGTTTGTTTTCAATACATATGTCGACGAAGTTGTCTGAGGAGCAATGTATGTCAGACTTTTGATAATTGTTTGTTTTTAAAACATATGACGACTTCCCAGTGCAGAATGTTGTAATGCTACTCATATGCAATCTTTCTGCAATGGGACGTCGATATATGTTAGTCTGTTTGATATGGAAATTGCGTTCGTCCGGAACAAAGTGGTTTTGTTTGTAATAAAATTTTTAAAAGGTTCCGTGACTTACTTTGAACCAAAGTTTATGACAATTTGTATGTTATACTGTATTCCTTGTTATATATATGTTATAATATCGTAAATCTTAATTTGTCGAAAAAACAACAACAAAAATAACAACAAAAACAACAACAAAGACAAACAACAAAAACAGCAGTTGACTGTGTAGATCGTTTTTGCATGTTTGAATCTTAACGTCGATCTATGTTCAGGTTTAAAATGATTAACCTTTACACAAAGCATGATCGTTTAACAATTCCTTGTAAAATGAAAACCTCAAAAATAAGGTTTATCGCAATTTCCTAGCTTTGAAAACATTTCAAGGTCGCAGGTTAAGCAAATTCCTGCCTGAGTATAAATGATTAGTTTGTAACCCTTAAAAATTTCTATTTTAAAATATTTATCGTAATCGATGTTTAATGTAAACTGGAAGTGCTTCTTGGCGTGTCTGGTTTTGCGTCTGAAAGCATTTACTGTTCTGCGAATTTGTTTTGAATTTTCGATATTGATACTAATTGCTTTCACCAAGTTAAAACGGTTATTTTAATAATACGATTTTAAATGGAGAGCAACAATGCCAAATTTATGTAATAAATGTTGAAATATTCACACAAGAAAACTGTTTTACATCTGTAGCACATCAGAGTGATTGTTTCTTTTAAAAATGAAGAGATTATTAATTTAACAAGACATCTACAAGCAACGTATGCCTTCTGGAAAGATTAAAATGCACATATATTTTTACGCAAATCCAGTCTTAACTACAAAGTTAATCACCAATCATTCATAAGATTATGTTTTTTTGCTATATCAGGAGACCAAATATAATTGAAAGTTTATTCTGAAGTTTTCCTTCATTTCACAAAATAAGAGTTTGAAAGCATCAGGAAATTCTGTGATTCCGGCTGAATGATGAATGTTTTCAAACTTCCTCACAATTGTTTCTAATATGTAACTTTTAGCTTATTGTATCTGAAATTTGTGCACTGTCTTGATAATATCATAATTATTGTAATTTTGTTAGAAAGAAAACAAAAGTCCTGCTCTTTTCTATTCAGTTTTAGTCAGAGCTGACAATGTCAAATGTTATTTTGATGTCATCAGTCCCTCTTACATTATCTAACCATAACTTCCGTATTCAGACTGTAGAAGAACATGTAGCCATTTTTTTTCTCTATTTTGGCTAACTATATCTTCCTTGTAGATATGCATTTTTTTCAAAAAGATATTTGCAGATAGATACAGATATAGAGAAGACGCAAAAAGGTCAATAAATGTTTTTCTCCTGTTTGCCTTAATCAAGAGACAGTGATTTCTTCCAATATATATACTTGTATGTTTTTTTATCTTTAAAGTCACCGTTCCGAGAACAATCCTACTGAATCAAGTCTGACAACATATTTCAGTGCTTTTAAACATGCTGTCAAGATGTGCGACTAGATGTCATTGAAAACAATCAATTACAATATGAGATTTTCTTATGAGAAAAGGAGCAATGTCTGCCATACGAGTGCCGATGCGTTATTTCTTACGAAATATGCACACGTCTGTCAGTGTGATAAAGTTCTTGACAGGCTTGTGAAAGAACTTTCTGTCAACACTATTGTTAACAGCAATACGTGCGATTTGCTCTTGATTTAAACTCGTAACATGTCGCTGCTTCAGTTAAAGGAAACTTAAAAATTTGATGTATATTTGTTGTTCACATTTTCTGCTGAAATTTTGTATCTAACAATTTCATTCGTGACAAATGTAAGTCAAAATCGATTTTTATACAGCTACGCTGAAAAAAAACCCAGAAACAACTAAACATTTTTTGCTTGTACTTCAATGTTGGATATGAAGATGACATACCCGTTTGCAACTTGTATGAATGAAAATAGTTTGTTGATAGAAATTCTGACACGATTTGTTTAAGTGTCTGTCGTCCGTATCAGTGGATATGCTTTATTCCAAGACTTACGCTACCGAATTCATGGATTCACATCATGACCCTTCAATCTTATAACAATAGGTCTTACCCACAAATATTATCTCGTGCTCCTTTGTTATATACTTGTTTGTGGTGAATATATTTGCACTTCTTTGTTAAATAATGGGGTCAGGGATCCATCAATTACTGGAGTATTGACAAATATTCATACATGTGCGACAAGATGTCATTTAAAACAATCAATTACAAGACGGGCAATATCTGAAAGGTGTGTATTAAGGATTGATTGCCTGCAAAATCGTTTGCAAGAGTGTATTGGATAGAGATCGAGCAATGCTTTTTCAAACAAGTTTCAAACATGTACAGAACGTATTGATTTGTTGTAATTACACATTGTTTAATTGTCGATTCCATTAAACTAAACGCATGGTATAGCATTGCTTAGTAAGTCAGTTTCCGTCTTAATTCACGGGAATCAATATTATGTGCCTTTTATTGTCAGATTGTTTGGTCTGATTTACCTTCAGGCTTTCAATAAAAGATGAAATTCTGGAAATAACTTGAAATAACTTGAAAAATAAGAACCTTAATAACATGAAATGACTTGAAAAATAAGAACCTTAATAACATGAATCTGAAATCATATAAAAGTAACAGTTCAATAAAATGTGACAATCAAACAGATGATATTTAGAAACAAACTTCCATTAAACAGAATATCAGTATTTGTGTCCTCACTTTACATTCATATGGTTCTGCTTACTTTAGAAACACAGTCAGATACTTGTGAATTCGTCCTAAATTGTTCTACAACAATGTTTTTAACCTCTGTAAGAGCAGGCATCGACCAATAATGCAACGAGGATTTCATTTCATTTCATATCTTACTTTCATAAATCTTTACCTTAAGACTGTAAGGAAATTTAAATAGTATTGTTAAATTTTTGCCTAACATTTACAAAAAGAGATTTAATTTATGTCAAGTTGTACGATTAAAACGTAAGTTATATTGCCCAAATGTACATATGTACAAAAAAGTTGTTTTGTTCTGACGCAGAAACAGATTCAAGTTAATGACAGATTGTATTTAAGCCCTGAGACAGTGATTTCCGTAAAGTGTCTATGTTTTCTTATCTGTCGCTTCACTTTGTTCCAAGACAATCCTGTCAAATCAAGTCTGACAACTTCATTCAATGCTTTTAAACATACTGACAAGAGGTGGGACAAAAATGTTAATGATAACAATCAATTGCGATTGGTGGCGGCGTGGCCGAGTGGTTAACGCGTCGGACTAGTAGTCAAAGGATTGCTAGCCGCATGGGTTCAAATCCAGTCAGGGGCAAGCCGTTGTTTCCTTGAGCAAAAAATTTTACACTCATTGCCATAGTACTGGTTGGTGAAAGGAACGGGTTCGAGAGTGTGTCTATATGTGAAAAGCTTCCTACACAATCGAATTAAAATAAATTTGGTATAAACTAATCAATTCCGACATTAGATTTTATCATGAGAAGAGGAGCAATGCCTTCCAGAGCAGTGGTAACGCGTTATTACTGTCAAAATATAGAAACGTTTGTTTGTCAGATAGCTCCTTGCTTGATTGGTTAAAGAACTGTTTTATCTGTAATAGCGCATCATTAATATATATCATTTGCTTTTGTTTTAAGTCTTCCGACATTTCATCTACCGCTGAAAAAAAATGTTCGTAATATTTTATTTGATAAACTTTCCTTTACTATTTTTGGAAATGTAAAAGTCACATTGATTAAGTTGCATTTGCATAATATCAACTACACCTATTCATGATTCTGAATATAGACTGAATAAAATCTTTTCAAGCTCACTTTACCTGATATACCTTGTCTTAAAGTTCCTCCTCTGCCATTTTATTGTCACTACAATATGCTTAGAACCATTTCAAGTATATCTTGTACCATTTAAATGTCATTAGGGTCTTCTAAGAAACCCTTAAATTTACCATGTACAATTTAAGTGTCACTATAGTCTGCTTAGAATTTGTTCATGTGCAGCCGTTACCATTTTACTCTAACTACAATTTTCTAAGAATCTTTTCAAGTTAACCTTTACCATCAGTCAGTCAATGTGCCATTTCATTGTCTTGACAACCTGCCATGGACCTCACCAAGTTCATTTCTGTACCATTTTACTCGACAGTCTGCTTAGAACCTCATCAAGTTCATTTCTGTACCGTTTTACTGTTTCGACAGTCTGTAAGTCAAATTCATTCTGTACCATAATTCGGTCGCTACAGTCTGCTTACCACCTCTTCAGTCTCATTATGTACTAATTTTGGGTCACTAAGAGCTTCATTAAATTCATTCTGTACCATTTTCTGTTACAACCTCTTCGATTTCATCCTGTATCATTATTCGGTTACTACAGTCTGCTAAGACCCTTTACAAAATTGTCCTGTACCATTATTCGGTCACTCTAAGAACCTCTCCAAGTTTTTTCTATACCATTATTCGGTGACGACAGTCCGCTGAGAACCTTTTCAAGTCCGTCGTGTACCACTATTCGGTCATCCTGTACCATTATTCGGTCACTACAGTCTTCTCAAAACCTTTTCAAGTTTATACTGTACCAATATTCGGTTATAGCAGTCTGCAAATTACCTCTTCAAGTTAATTCTGTACGCTACAGGCTGCTAAGAACCTCTTCAAGTTCATCCCGTGCCATTATTTGTCGATTCACGTTGCAAAAATCATCTTCAACTTGTCCAATTATTAGGTCAAATCAGTTCTGCTTAGAACCTCTTCAAGTTCATCCTGTTCATTTTACCGTCACGAAGGTATGATAAGAAGCTTTTCAAGTTTCCCTTGTACCATAATTCGGTCACTATAATCTGCTAAGAACCTCTTCAATTTCGTCCTTTACCTTTATTCGGTCACTACAGCCTGTTTAAAACCCTTTCAAGTTCTCCTGTACCATTATTCGGTCACTGTAATCTGCTAAGAACCTCTTCAAGCTCGTCCTGTACCTTTATTTGGTCACTACAGCCTGCATAGAACCCTTTCAAGTTCCCCGTGTACCATTATTCGGTTACTTTGGTCTGCGAAGAATCTCTTCAAGTTCGTCTTGTACCTTTATTCGGTCATTACAGCCTGCATAGAACCCTTTCAAGTTCCCCGTGTACCATTATTCGGTTACTTTGGTCTGCGAAGAATCTCTTCATGTTCGTCCTGTACCTTTATTCGGTCACTACAGTCTGCTTAGAACACTTTCAAGTTCCCCGTGTACCATAATTCGGTCACTATGGTCTGCGTAGAACCTTTTCAAGTTCACCCTGTTCCAATTTACTGCTTTAGAGTCTGCTTAGAACCTTTCAAGTTTGCTCTGTACCATTACTCGGTCACTACAGTCTGCTAAGAATCTCTTCAAGTTCGTCCTGTACCCTTATTCGGTAACTGCTAAGAACCTATTTTAATTCATTCTGTACCATTATTCGGTCACTACAGTCTGCTTAGAATCTCTTCAAGTTCATTTTGTACTATAAATAAGTCACTACAGTCTGCTTGGAGCTTCATCAAGTTCATTCTGTACCATTATTCGGTCACTAAAGTCTGCTAAGAACTTCTTAAAGTTCATTCTGTACCAATAATAGGTCACTAGAGTCTGTTTAGAACCTTTAAAAGTTCATTCTGTATCTTTTAAATGTCATTACAGTCTGCTTGAAGCCATGAACGTTATGAGCTATGTTTTTCTTACTCGAGAAGCAACGAGGGAGTAAAATACGCTAGGTCTGCCTATACAAAGTATTTGAAAGCTGATTGTTTATGATCTAAAACGTCGAAACCAACAACATCAGGGCAAATGTGTCTAGGATTACTCTTTACAGAACCAATATTTTTTAAATTAAAGAAATAAACCCAAGAGAAGTTGCTAATGCAACGGCAGTTAGGAAGCAAACAATTTTTCTGCACATTTCTTTGCCTTGAAGACTCGTTAAGTAAAATACCCTTCAGAATGTCTTCTACATGAATAAACTGAGTAATCAGAGTGAGGACTCTTTGGTTTAACTAGGGTTAGACTTGCCTAATAAATTTGCGCCGTTGTCTTGGAAATGACGAGTTTGATTTGACTGTATGTTTTTTTTCAGCAGAATGAGGTATTCACTAGACATTTCTTGGTGTGAAGCAAAATAATCAAAGAGAAATATTACCTTTTGGTATGAAAGTGCCTCGTGATAATAAAGAATTAATTGTCTGTGTACTTTGAAGTTGAAACATGCTGCAATTCGTTTTATAATAGACATTATATTCAACAATGCTACCATCATGGTATTCACTTTGGTAAAGTTACTTGCACTTATTTCCTGATTTGTTTTTTAAGAATGCAATTTATAAAAATGGGCGTTGCTTTTTACTTACTGAAACTGGATAAGGTCGCTTAGTAAACTTTAAGGTTGCATTATAAAAATTCGTATAAAACTGTAATTACGGGATCAAAATAAATTTTGAATAATGCGCTTGAAATTGATTACATAAAGTTAATTTTGCCATAATGTTTAAAATCTACTATCAGTAGTTCGTGGCATCACAGGAAAAGTAACAGTTCAAACCGTTCACCCTCCTCAGATCTGAATTGATGATGTAAATGTAAAAACAGTTCAAATTTGAAAAGCTAAAAACCTCCTTGGTAAAAGATTTTAAGGTATCTAAATTGTGTTGTTGACGAAATCACGTCTAGATCAATATTTTTCTAACAGACAAGATTGTGAGTTCATGACAATTTTTACTCTTAATTGTCTAAAATAAAGGCCAAGTTACATACCGCCAACTAACAGTAATTTCTGTAACAAAATGGATCATACGTAACAAGCTCTGACATCTTCAGTCAGTATTGTCCACTATTTTGACAAATAACACGCTACGAAAATGTTACAATAACAACCATTATTGAGACTGATGAGTACTCTCCAAATCCTGTGCTAAGGACTTATTGCTAACATATATTTATGATATATTTACCCGGATAAATGTTATATATGGATAGGTTAGGTTAATATATTTCTGGGAAACGTACTGTATTTCTTCTAATTAAAGTAATGATTTGTACCATTTTTACCTAACCATTTTATAATTTCAAATTTAAATCTGTTATTATAAAAAACGGATTAAGATAAAGAAAATAAACCAGAAATGCATGTGAAAAAAGTAATATTATTTATCTCTGATTTGCAGATTATATAAAACTGCAATAACATTATATAAAACTGCAGTAACATCGTGAACCAGAAAATGCAATTCAAAATGACAAGTTGAAACACCTAATGGGGCTATTTAAAATAATAATAATAACCGGTTTCTCGTTGCCATCCCTTTTTATATTTCACTGTCATTTAACACCACATAAATGCATTAAATTCCGTAAGTAATACAAAAAGATCGTGCACCAATCTGAATAAAAAGGCATATTAAAGCGTTTTAATAAGTTATTTTTTGATCACATTACATAAAACGCGACGATAATAACAATGCAAATATTACCATTTCCATATTTAATACCTGCTTAATTCTTTGATTTTTTTTAAAAATGTTTTTTATCTTTTATATATTGGAAATATTTTCCAAGATATGTTTTGCCTCTTTAACATAACTATAAGGTATATTTTTTTTGCAAGAAAGTACAAGCTGTCCTATTTATTAGATGAACATTTTGATAAAGACAGAATGTGGAGACAGTGAAACGAGGTCAGATTTATGGCAATAAAACTAATTTCATTAGAAGTTAAACATTTCTCTGAATGAATACCCTGATTTAAAGATTATGGATTGTCTTACGATTTGTTGTTAAATATTGACAGCCAAGACCTCACATGTGTAAAACATCTCAAATTTATCTAAATCGTCACAAATAACGGCGGCGAGGAGACGCTCGGTCTGCATACATTAATGCCCTCTATTCTCGTAAATTACTAATATTTTGATGAAATAAAATGTTTTATCAGAGTTAAGAGCTTTTAGTTTTTACAACTGGTTCGTTTGACCTTCCAGATTTGAGCCGCCAGCTTAGGAATTAATAACAAGACGTGACGAACTAAACCACTAAATCGAGAACTCTCGACTTTGCCGGCGTACTGTTGAGCTTGATTTGTTGGACTAGATTGTTTTGTTCGTCATTAGTTTATGAACACTTCCGCTAGATGTTTGTTTGTATGAAACAAAGTATCTAGAGTACAAAATATTTAAGGGAAGACTAGAACTTGCTCAAGCGATGTCTTGCTAAAAGTTTCCTTGAACCTCATTATAGCGGAATGTTCTTCCTCACATGACAGACTTTCTTTCTATTGTGATTACAAGCATATATTAACATAACGGCAAAAATAATATTGCGAAATAACTTTATGGAACGAATTGATTATTAATATTTACTTTCATTTTCTAAATTTGTTAAAATATAGTTGTTCTGTTTCAAATAGGCGTATTCTATGTCTGTTATATCTGATAAATATATATATTTGTTTGATTGTTAATTCTGTTCGTCTACGTTTGATTAAACTGTGTTCTTTGCTGTTTTTAACAGCCCCATTGTAGCATAGTCAGGTGTTAGTTTACTGCTTACGTTTATGTGCGTGTAAAATTCTAATACACTATGAGGAGCTTAGCTCATAAAAATGAAATATTGCAATTCCAGCAGACACTTTCATGTTGTTATAGACAGATTTCATGTTATTTAGATGTTCTGCAATAAATAAGGTATATAAAGCATACAATACATTGAGAACAAGTAAGATGACAGTTTTATTTGTACAATGACAGCGTAAGTGTTGAAGGTATTTTATATCTTACTTAAAGAATCAAGAAGCATTGACCACATCGAGGCAATTGAAGTAGAGTTGTTTATGTGTTATTTTAGTTTCACAAACATCCAAACAATGAAGACAAGGTCTTAATTTTGACTTGAGAGAGTTTCTTATTATTTTTTCGATATTAAATTTGCTATTTTGTTTCATAAGTTGTAACATTAACTCGAAATTAGGTAACGAACATAATTCCTATATCTACAAAGAAGCTTATTTTAATACTTTCTGTGTTATTATGTTGTGTAGGGGTTAAAAGAGAAAATAAAACAAAAAAGAAGATAAAATAATGTGTCAAAACTTCCATGATGTCAACGACTATAGCTAAAGATAAATAGCCTTATGTGGGTTGGTATTGTAGAGTACCTTAAGTGCTTCTTGCTTCAGTAAGAACAAAAGCTAATTTGTTGCATATTTTTACGTTCCTAAAGGGGAAGAACTGTTGTAGCACGATAAGTTTAGATACTACTGTCTTAAACTTTATGTTCGTTGTTTTCTTTATTTGCTATAAATTACCGATTAATTAATTATGGTATAATGAATTAGAGAATTGACGTTGATAGTAATTCTTCAGAAAATGTCAATTTCAGCGCAATTTTACACTTTCAACCATAATTGTGACGTTATCTGTTATCTTTTGTAATGCCAAACAAATCAGTCGAAACATAATGGAAAGGAATCTAAATAGCCAGAGTTGAAATGTTTATGATCTATTTTCTGACACGCACTGACGAAGATTTTTGATGCGATGACGATATACTTCAGTCACTTTTTGTTAACGGACCGATTTGTATGCTAATGTCGTGAATGACGTTCAGCGCTGGTACAAATTGTGTTTAAAGAATGTACTTTGGAGGAATATCTCGTTATTGTAACTTATTGACACTTGTAAGACGCTGTGAATGATTTCCTAAGCCCAATTGACTTGCATTATGAATACTTCGTTTTTATGACAATATCATTTGAATAAAGTTTATTTGATATATACAATTGATCCACAGTTTCTACAAGGCCGCACTTAGTTACTGCCTGTAAACAGTATTAAGTTAAGTCAGATTTCGACAAATAGCTAAACAAAATATATGCAAGAACTATCTAGTGAATTTAAGGTTTAAGATATTGTTTGCCTAATATACATTTCAGCCGAATAATAATTTAAATAATATTTATTATAACTGTTATAATTAAAAGCTACAGAATGGAAAATCTTAACATTCAGATGAACTTTGCAGACGAGATGCTCATGAATGAGAATTATGCAAACTGAATATAGCTTTTTGGTTTGCATATAACATCAAATTTGCACATATTCTATATTAGGCACGCAGTTGAGAAGTAACAAATGAGATTTGTCGAAGAAAATATTCCTTTTGTACGTACGGACGAATATTTTACCTGTATATTAAAGCTTGGCAATGTGCCAATAATTGTTATAATTTTAGAAAAAAAGAAAGCTTTATCTTAAATGTTAGTCGTTTTTTTCACGTTACACAGAGTTTCTTAAATGCAATACAATATACGAAGTACAATGACTTTTGTGCAATATGGAAAGGGTAATAGTGAGATGCAGGATCTAGAAGCATGTTTAGGGGCATACAGGTAGTATGTGTTCTTTTATTCAAATTAAAAAAACAGTTAAACCAAGGATATTCTCTCATGTAGAAAACACTTTGATGGATTTTGTTGTAGTAACGTTTTGTTCGTGAAACTATTGCGGTTCTTAGCAATGGTCGCTTTTTCAATTTTTGTCCCCTAAACCTCGTCTTCTATTCTTGGATGAAATAAAGAAAATATCTTATTACACTGTTGTCTGGTAGGAATTACATTGTATTCAATAGTCTAAGAATATCTGTACGTTTAATCAATCTGATTAAGAATATTTGAAGCAAGGACGCTTCTCGATGTTTTAATTTTGCTTAATACCTTAGCGATTTCCTTGCCTTATGCTTATTGTTTGATCTTCTTACCTAATGCCTTGTCTCAGGTGAACTAAATGTTAACAAATTAGCAGTCAGCAGTTTCATCCAAATTATTTTCTGACTTGAAGTAGAACTGTTTGCGATGGGGGCGATGAATATATCGGTGGAATTTCATGGTGAATACTTTGCTTTCAGTTTCAGCATTTTAAACGATGGACGCGACATTGTTAATCAAGTGATTTTCACGTTTGAAAAGCCAGTGGAAATGGATGTATTTATTCCATTTCTGGAATAACTTATTCTAAAACATTTGAGTTATAAAATGCTTTTATCACGTTACAGACTGTTTTAACAACGAAAGCTTAAACTCAACTATAGAACATTGTATTTGTGCCATGTATTTTTTATTTTCTTTGAATCAAAGTCATCTTGACTTCTTGTAATTTTGCAGACTGAACGTTTTTCGTTACCATGACCCGACTTTAATTTGTCGTATAAATCGTTCTTGAGTAAGGTTTTCATAGCACCCATAACAAATTATTTAAAATCAAAATAGACAGAGATATTGCGTCAAACAAATTTTAAATATTTCCATTTTCATTATTACTGAGTGATAAGTCTTGAAATTTTCATGAGCATCATTTAACGAAAGAATCATATTAATATTTTATGAAGTATTCTATTTAAAAAAGAGTTAATGCTTCGTCATTTTAAGATTTCTCGTAAGTTATTATTTCACTTAATTGAGTTTGTACTACACACGAGGTTTGTTTTCTTTTGAGACAAGATATTGAAGATGAATAGGAAACAGTCAAAAAATGAGAGACTGAGAAGTTTAATTCTCTAGACAGACAACGGAATCGATTAACTGTTCACGACAGAATATTTCTTCACGAACCACCGAAGCAAGAACTCGTCTTAGGTCCAACAAAACTACTGTTTGTATTGTTTGTATATATGAACACTGACTAGAAGCTTTCCTCTAGTAATTTTTTCTATGGAAATTTAATCGATCAAAAAGAAGAAGAAGAAGCAGAAACAAACAATTAATTATTCTCGAAATTCCTTTTAATGTTCCTAATTATTTTCCTTTGTGGTAAATAAATACTATTACACTGAAAAGATTTGAATTTTTAGTTAAGTTTACAGTTTGAGCTTTTCAGAGCCTTAAGATATAACTTATAGACCTTTGTAAACAGCACCAGCTTTTACATTGTAAAGACATGCATCTGAAACAGATGAAATGTAACTAATATCATAGTCTCTTTATATGTACAAACGACTGACCGATTATAGTAAAGTTCTAAATTGTAGAAAAGACGTGACTTTGAATTTCATTATTTATATTCAATTCAAAATGAACGTCTGATAAAAAAAAGTGTCTTCTAATGCCCTGATATCTTTTCTTGTCGTTCAGCTGAATTTTTTAAACATTATAAAATTATTACTTCCGAAAACACACAGGTGCATATCCTGTTCGAAACACACACACACACGCACGCACACACGCACACACACACACGCACACACACTAAAACGTGTTTTTTCAAAATACGTAGGTTACTCTTACCACATCAATAAAACATTGAAATGAAGTGCTTTGTTTCGAGCGATGTTTTAAGGGAAACCCAAAAATTAAATTGATTTTCATAAAAATGTGTCCAAACAGGACTTACTCAAATTTCACTTTAACCCTTTTAATCAATTTTACAAAACGCTTTACCTTCCACTCATGAAGTCTTGTTAAAAGGAGATCTTTTGGCAAAAAGAGCCTTTTATTCATATGTGTAGTTGTTGTGCATTTTCTCTGTTTACAGCTTTCACCTTTGGTGATTCATGTTCAACCTATAGATTATCATTTTACCTTCTCATATCAAGTCTTTTTAGTGTTACTTTTGTTAGTCTTACTTGTAGTAAAATCAGTTCGATAATAAATTGAATATTGGTCGCTTATCAATTAACCAGCAGCTTCACATTTCAGAAAGATCACAACAGGTTTAGGTAACGCACGTGTAGGTACCTGTCCTCAGGCTGTTAAATGCAAATAAGCTCTGTTAATGTGGGTTGTCACGTGTCTCTATGCTAATCTTATTTCATCAGAAACATAACAAATGTCAAATATTGTTTATAAATTTAAATGGTCGTTAGAGGAATAGTTGTAGCGCACTTTAAATCGACATCTACATTCTGTATTTGTAGTTTATTTCATCTTGGCAAGGAAAATAAGGAAAACCGGATTTTAAACTCGTATCAGCCGATTCAGCTGTATATAGCTTTTATATGTGTACTTTGTTTTTGCTTAACGAAATTTATCATAACATGTATTTTTGTTATAGGTTGTAAGCCAACTTCTATAAAAGCAAATATATGTTTAACATGCAAATATGCTCGAAATTTCTACTGCAAGCGTTTTGGTTTTGACATTTATTATGTCTCCCCCCATAAATGGGGGAGACATATTGTTTTTCCCCTGGTTGTCCGTCCGTCCGTCTGTCCGTCACAAAATCGTGTCCGCTCTGTATCTTCCAAAGCCCTTGAAGGATTTTTATGAAACTTGGGTCAGATGTTCACTTCATCAAGGCGACGTGCAGAACCCACTTTGCGGGTGTGGTGTCTCAAGATCAAGGTCACACTTGGAGGTTAAGTGTCAAATGCAACAAAATCGTGTCCGCTCTGTATCTTCAAAAGTCCTTAAAGGATTTTTATGAAACTTGGGTCAGATGTTCACCTCATCAAGGCGACGTGCAGAACCCACTTTGCGGGTGTGGTGTCTCAAGGTCAAGGTCACACTTGGAGGTTAAATGTCAAATGCCACAAAATCGTGTCCGCTCTGTATCTTCAAAAGCCCTTGAAGGATTTTTATGAAACTTGGGTCAGATGTTCACCTCATCGGGGGAGACATATTGTTTTTCCCCCGGTTGTCTGTCCATCCGTCTGTCAGTCACAAAATCGTGTCCGCTCTGTATCTACCAAAGCCCTTGAAGGATTTTTATGAAACTTGGGTCAGATGTTCATCTCATCAAGGCGACATGCAGAACCCACTTTGCAGGTGTGGTGTCTCAAGGTCAAGGTCACACTTGGAGGTTAAATGTCAAATGCCACAAAATCATGTCCGCTCTGTATCTTCAAAAGCCCTTGAAGGATTTTTATGAAACTTGGGTCAGATGTTCACCTCATCAAGGCGACATGCAGAACCCACTTTGCGGGTGTGGTGTCTGAAGGTCAAGGTCACACTTAGAGGTTAAATGTCAAATTTTACAATCGTCTGATTCAATACTGCCTGCAGCAACTGGCTAGGGGGAGACATATGTTTTTGTTCAATCAAAAACCATTTCTAGTTATAAATGTTCTGGGTTTTCACTAACGAAATTTATCATAACATGTATTTTTGCTATAGGTTGTAAGCCAACTTCTATAAAAGCAAATATATGTTTAACATGCAAATATGCTCGAAATTTCTACTGCAAGCGTTTTGGTTTTAACATTTATTATAAATGTTCTGGTTTTTCACTACCTCGAATTTGGCAGACAGAAAAAATATCCAAAAGGAGCTGCTGGAATTCCTTTTTTTGGACACCTAATGTTTTTCGGGAGTTACCCACCTACCACATTTTGGCAATGGAGACTGACTGAGATGTACGGAGACGTATTCTCTATTCGGATAGGACCCTGGAGAACGATTGTCGTAAATGGATACACAGCAATCAAAGAAGCTGCTGAGAAGCCTGACGATGCCTTCTCAGGTCGACCTAATTTTACGAAACTGAAAGTCTTGCAGAAAGTGTGCGGCGAAACGTCCCTTTCCTTTGGACCGTATAGTGAATCTTATTTGCAACATCGAAAGATAGCTATTACTGTTCTTCGGATCTTCACGAAACAACGATGCGAATTCATTGAAAACCTTATCATAGAAGAAGCCGAGAAACTCGTTGAAATTATATTGAAGGAATCAAATAATAAACCAGTCGATTTAAGGTCTGCTGTTCAATATGCCGCTGGTAGTGTGATTAACCAAAGTCTGATCGGACAATGATTGGATATCAAAAGACAGCTAGACAAAATGGTTGAAAATTCAAACAAGATTATTAAGTTCACAGGAAGTGGAAACCCTTGTGACGTCATGCCGTGGTTACAGTACGTTATGCCATGGAGAATTGCATCCTTTAAAAGTATGTAGATGCAAAGTCATTCAATATCGAAGAAGCGAGTTAAAGACCAACTACAAACATTTTCTGTCAGTAATATTAGGGATGTCACTGGTGCCTTTTTAGGGGCTGATGTAGCACCATTGTTTGAATTTCCGATTACAATGCCTAGGCTCATGGTTTTGAGCATAAAATGAAATACTCAGCTAACCATGAGCAATGAAATAGCACCATGGCTTAAGATTTTGATTACATTGAGTCATTGAGAGTTAAAATTATATACCAATTCCATCAACGCACAGAAATATTTTATGCATGGCCTACTATATATTCTTATTTCGTCAGGCAGGTCAACAATTATAAACACTGCAGAAGATCTTGAGGCAGCTGGATTCAGCGCTACCAACAAGACGCTACATTGGATCATTTTGTACATGGCTATATATCCGGAAGTGCAGAAACGAGTTTTTACGTACGAAATTTATGACGCCATCGGAAGTGGATACAGAGTCCGACTTAAAAACAAATCACGCTTTGTCTACACAGAAGCGACAATCTTTGAAGTTATGCATTTATCTGCAATTGCACCGTTTGCTCTGCCTAGACTCACCACTAAGGACACAGTTTTAGACGGGTATGATATTGACAAGGGTACTGTTGCGCTTTATAATCTTCATTCGGTTTCGTTTGACAAGGGTTATTGGGGTGATCCGCAGAATATTCTACCTGAACGCCTGATTGACAACAACAGTGAACTGGACAGGGCAAAATGCAACTATATCTTATCATTTGGACTTGGCAGAAGACGATGTGTTGGTGATTTGTTTTCAAAGATGGAACTATTTCTTCTCTTTTACAATGTTATAAGACGGTGCAAGTTTTCAAAGCAAAAACGACTAATCAAACGCCTTATCCTAGACTTGTTTTGTTTATTCACCCAAACCGTTTCGTGTTGTGGTCAAAGGAAAGTAATAAGGGATTATTGTCATTTTTTGAAAGCAGTCATATGGTTTCAGAGTTAAATAGATATTGTTGTGTAAATAATGTACACGTCGTCTATATATAAAGATTAACAGTGGTAATCAGACGTAAGATATTATAAAGCCGTATTTTAAGGATTGTTGAGGTATTTTTATAACTTTATATTCAGAACTTATTTTTATTCTAGTTTATATTTCAGTTTCAGTAAACCTTAAATGTTTCTTTTAATCTATCTTTTTGCTGGAATAACCAAGCTACAGCATTTATAGTACTTTTATAATGCTTGCAGTCAATGCTTTGTATAAAATTGTCAACTTTTTTTGCAGCCTTTGCTGTTATATTAAATGTAAGCAGTAGTATTATTTCAGTCGTTATAAACGAAAAAAACTTTCATTAGAAAAGAGAGAGAGAGAGAAAAAAAAAACAATAAAGAAAAGAAAAAAATCCGAAAACGAATATGTGAAGATATTGTTACTGTTTCGCTTATTTAAGTTGAAGATTATTGATTTATTGAAGCTGTATATTTTAAACATTTTTTAGAAAAGGGTAAAAGGTTAGTTTTCTTAGTTTGAAGTTAAGATACTAGGTTAGTTTTGTTGCTAAACGCGCGAAACCTAGACTTTAAAAACTAATTATTGTTGATGAAATTGTTGCTTTTATCCATGATAAATACTTTTTTTGTACCTCTTTTGGTGTATAGTATTATTTTCTTGTATATAGTACATTTTATCTGGTTCAGAATGTTTAAACTTCAAATGTCAACCAATTTAGAGGGGTCGATCTTTGTGTTTGTTCTCTTTAGAGATCTCGTGAAGATTGGTTCAAAAACATAAATCTCCCTTGCAGCCCAATCGCAAAACATTTTCGCGTGTAAGAATGTAAAAAGAAACATACACAGTTTAAAATTTCAAAATATTTTATTACACATAATTTAAAACAACAACAACAAACAAATGATTGCATAATCCAGGCGTATGGGCAAATATGTAGGATAGATGTCGTTATGTAGTTGTGGACTTCTGTGTGCAGTTTGTTATAAAAAGCAATTTGAAAAACAAAAACGATAAACTTTTCAATCCGTTGTCTTTTTCACAATAGTTTGTGTTCACCTGAGAATTGTTTCGCTCGTGTCCTTGCTAGTATTTGACTGGGTACACGGGCTGAATTGGTTTGACTGGTCGGATTGGGTACACTGGTTGAACTGGCTTGATTAGATCACCACAGTATCTCATAGTGCACACTGTAGGCTGTAATAGACGTTTAAAACAAAAATAATATGTTTGTTTTTGAACTTGCGTCACATGTTACTTTAGAAAAGTTTTTAAATATAGACAGAAAAGTAAACAAGAGGACCTTGATGACCCTGGATCGATCATCTGAGCACTTTGACGGTGGGTCTTTTGTTGAACAAACAAATAGTTCAAACACAAACCCCAGGGCGGGGCCAATTTTGACCCAGAGCTAAAATTTGAACAAACTCTGTAGAGCTCTACTAGACAATGCAACATACACAATATATAAGCTCTAAGGCATACTGTTTCAGACAGTAATAATTTCAAAATTTACACAACTAAATGTAAAACAAGTAGCCCCAGGGGATCAATTTTGACCCTAGGAAAATAACTTGAACAATCTTTGTAGGTTTCAATTTTCAAATATCTTAGGTCTAGAGCTTACGGTTTCTGACAAGAAGATTTTCAACTATTAATATTTTACACAAATAGGAACAACAGGCCGGGTCCAGTTGTGACCCAAGGGACATAATTTGAACAAACCTGGTAGAGGACTACTAGACAATGCAGCATACAAAATTTATAAGCTTTCAGACAAGAAGATTTACAAAGTTTTTCATACACATGTCAATGTAAAACAAGTGATCCCCGGTGCTCAATGTTTGAATAACTTCTGTTGAGTTCTGCCAGACAATGCTACATATAAATTAAATACGCTGTATTACTTGTGGTTCTGGACAATATGATTTTCAAAATGTTTCTTATTTAAGTCTATGTAAAACATGTGATCCCTCAGGTTGGGCCAGGTGGCTAGCCTTAACTTAAAACGTTTGTAGATGTCTATTAGAAAATGTTGCAATCAAATATCTTAGCTGTGTGACTTGAAGTTCTTTAAACGGACATTTTCAAAGTTTTCCCAGTAATTTGATCAACTCTGTTAGAGGCAACGCTACATGTTAAATATCTCTGAAACCTGCAGTTCTGGATAAGAACAGTTTTTAAGGTTTTCACTTTTGTTGTCATTGCAACCAGAGGTCTGCATGAAATTCAATTCTTTGAACAGCTTTGCAGAAACATCCATACAAAGTTTTATCAACTTTCGTCCGGTTAAGGAGCAGATGTTGTTTAACTGAAAAGTTGACGACGAACGGACAAATGGACGACGGACAAAGTCCGGTCACAATATCTCACCATGTGCACTTCGTGCTCAGCTGTGCTATAAAGGATATAATATACTGCTGTCTTGAATATTGAACTGCATAAAACCTAAAAAATATTTTCCAAACAGTACAGATTTATATTGAATGAAAATACTCTCTGCGTTTAGTAAGTTGCATGGTTTTAATACAATAATATACAACACTTACTCTTCCGAATGTCCCACAAGTACAGGTATTGCAGCCGTCATAGTAACTCTGACCAGGGAGTACAGGTCGACCGGTGTAGTCGTAACAATAGACTGAATATACAGAAAATAAAAATTTCATCTTAAATATAAGTGTTTAGTGTGGTGCCGCTATTAGCGGTCTTACAAATCCACGCAGATCCCATTTAAACTGGTCAGATTTAAATGTTATATCGCCTATTTCGGTCATTTTTAAAGACCAAGTTAACTTTAACACTTGTCTTTCGAACTTCGTAAAATCGTTCAAGTAATAACTGCGTGTCTGAATGACGGGAATGATATAAGCGTTTTATCTAAAGAGGAAAACAATCTAAAGAAATAGAGTCTTACCTTGTTTAACTGGGTGCTTTGGCTTGATATACACTGAAAGTAGTAGACAAGTTTGCATTGTATTAATTAGTTTGTTATTTGTAATAAAAATTATCTAGATTAGTGTTTTAGGTGAATCTCTTAGATAAATGATTGTCAGATAAGTGATAAACTATACTATATCTTTAAAATTCATCAGAATAAGATATCGAAGAGATAAAGAAAGTAAAAATAAAAAAAAAATACTGAATTCATAAAGTAGATCTTTGACCCAACCTTTTTCCTTCTAGTGTAATTTTCTGTTCGGGAAATCGTTCTCATGCAGTACAATCATAATATAGTGATATTGTCTAAATATTTTTTGTTTTAGTTTAAATCCTTTCAAAATACGTAGATTGCCCTCGATTTTAGAGAAAGAAATCCACCCAATATCGTCCTTGAAGCGAATTTCGAAAAAAACATTAGCCTGTGAGTTTAAACTAAATTTAATTTGAAAGCTATTTTTTACCATTTTAATATGAACAGTCTAGACAAATAATGGAGTGTAAATATTTATAACAGTACTTACTGGCTTGTCCCATTACTAAACAACCAAGCAACAAGCAGACGACAGCAAGGGAGTTCATTTTGTTTGTCGGTTGTTCGAGTATATACTCTAAAAAGAACACTATCTTTTGGAAACAATTACCAGTTTGAAAACAAAAACCTTCACGTCCATATTTATACCTTTATTCTGAAGGATTTTTGTACATTTTTCCTCATTGTGTGGTTACTAATGAAACACTTAACGTTTATATTTTTATGATATTGACAATAAAAACCATTGCATGGCTGACCAATGGCTGATAATTATTGATGTAGTGGTCATACGTAGAGTGTTTAACTGGTTGTCTTCGTTATACGTTACCGCAATATCGTGCAACAGACGTAACCAACACAACAAAAATGTTTGCCACGTATATTTAAGGCAACAGGTTCTCTTTAGTGTTTTTGGTCATTGGTCCGTAAAATTACATACACATCCTTGTCTGTTTTCAGATGACAGAAGTAAAAAATCTACGCCACATCAGTTCACTTATCTCACATAAATCTGTTGTTATACATTTATAAATCCAGTTTGTTTTTCATCATGTGATAGGCGTAAACATGATATTTTTTCGTTTGTTTTATTGACCGAACTTGTCTATGTTAATAAACAGAGACAGCCGCTTCTAACTTCATCGGTGTTTGTTCGTTACGTTTTATAGCTTAATAACAAAATAATTATATTAGCAGTCTATATAGTTTTAGGAAAATAAGCTTTAAAAGCATTTTATAAGAAAAATACAACTCTTTATTACGATTAAAATACTCATGACAATGTATGCAAAAAATTATCATCTTTATGACAGTATATCCTATAAAAACGTCACGAATGTTTAACTAGTTGCTTAGTGATGCAACACACCAGTTATCATATTAGCTCCGTCGAAGAAAATATTCAAATTGCTCGTACAAGCGCAGGTTTTATCTGTTTATCACATCTTATGCTAATAATGTTATACTTTCAGAAAAGATAGCTTTACTTTAAATATTACTTGGGTTTTCACGTTACACATAGTTACTTAAATGCAGTACTGTGTAGAAAGTATAGTCATTTTTGGAAATAAAAAAAAGATACGCAACATATATGCTTGACATTTTGAGGAAGTGGAAAGGGTAATAGTGAGATGCAAGATCTGAAAGCATGTTAAGGGGCATACAGGGAGGATGTGAAGCAAACACGGACCGTTTCCTTATATTCAAACGGCAAAAAACTCAATAAAATGAAAGGTTTCCTCTCATGTGGCAAACTGGTCTTTATACGTAGAAAAAGTCAAAAACCACTTCGATGGTAATTCTTATAATAAAGTTTTGTTCATGAAACGATTACAGTTCTTGATAAAGGTCTTTTGTTCAATTTTCTTCGCGATGTTATTGTAAACCTCGTTCTGTTTTCTTGGACGAAATAAAGAAAATATCTTAATACGCTCGAAGGATGGAAGGAATTTGCAAAAGAATAATCAGTGTCAGTCTGAATAAGAATATTTGAAGAAAAAAAGCTACTTGCGTTTTTCAGTTTGATTCATACCTTAGTGATTTTCTTTCCTAATACTTGTTAATGTTTGATCTCCTTATCTTATGCCTTGTCGCATGTGAGTTAAATGTTAACAAATTGGCAGTCAGCAGTTTCACCAATTTTCGTCCATTCTGACTCGAGATATTTGCGATGGGTGCGAGCGATGAATATATTACTAGTAGTTCTCGTGTCGTCATATGGAAGAGCTTGTCTTTGAACATACACATTCCACCAGCACAATGCTGACTTAGCATGTTTAGTATGTTCTGTGAGGGGTCAAACTTAAAACAATCACTTCATCTTTTATCGTGTAACAAACAAGTTATTAAAGAATAATGTTCGATGTTCAAGACAGTGTCACTATGGGGAGAAAATCCTCACATTTTACTGAATTTTCAGAAATAAACATCAATTAAATGCTAATTAACCCCAAAACCCAAACAATTAACACCTTTTACGGCTTTAAAGAAATGCCGATGGACAATTACCTGTCAATAGCCGAAATTTATAAGACTTCTATTGTTTTGTTTCCCTAACTTAGACACAGAGATTATCGAGGAAACCAGTCAGTTTTAATAAATAAATAAATAAATAAATAAATAAATAATCGCATTCTAACCTGTATACTTATTGTAATGAATGAACTTAATCCGTTGCCCAAGGGAAGATTTGAAACAGACGAAATACACAACATGTCATCTCCATTCGTAATCGGCGATCCTCGGACCGTCCGAGATACTGAACTTTCGCTGTTTTTTTTTTTCGGAAAATTAAAAAATACGTGATTTTTTAAGGTCTTTCCGTGAGGCCGTTAGAAGGGGCAAAAATACGTGAGTTTTTACCTCACGGCGTGAGACTTGGCATGTATGAGAACTTCCCTGGAATTTCTTGGGGAATATTTTGCTCACTGTTTCAGTATTTTGAACCGTGCACGCGACATTATTCCCCATTCCTTTCATATCGAAACAACAATCAATTGATTTAAGATGTTTGCAAATCCAATGAAAAAAAATGATTGTATTTACAGCTTTTTTGAAAGCGAAACACTTATTCTGAAACATGAGATATAAAATGCTTTAATAATTTTACAGACTGTTTTAACGAGGAAAGCTAAAACTGGACTAAAGAACAATGTACTTATGCAATGTATGTATTTTCATTCATGTGTGAATTAATACGTGATAGGAAGGCTGTGTTTTTTTGACAGTGGTTTGACCTGATATGCTTTCTTCTACTTTCTTGACTTTAACTTTTAACATCATTTTGTCTTCTTTTCATTTAGCAGACTGAACGTTATTTCGTTATCTTGAACGACTTTGACGTATGAATCCTTCATGAGTAATAATGAATAAATTAAAATCAAAGAAAAAAAAGAGATAATGCGTTTAACAAACTTTAAATATTTGTATTTTCATTGTTGCTGAGTGGTTAGTCTTGACATTTTTATGAGCATCATTTAACGAAGAAATCCTTTCTTAATATTTTATGAGGTAATGTACTGAAACAAGAAGTTAATGCTTCATCATTCTTATTTCACTGAAGTTAGTTCGTACTTCTCACGAGATTTGATTTTCTTCGTTAAGACAAGATAAGTATTAAAAATTATAAGAAAAAGGTAAAAAATGAGTGACTGAGAAGTTTAATTCTCTAGACAGACAAGGGAATCAATTACTATACACGACAGAATATCAAGAAGCAAGAACTCGTCATAGGACCAACAAAACTTTTTTTTTTGTATTAATTGTATATATGAACTTAGTCATACCTAGAAGCTGTCTCCTAGTTATTATTTTGTCTATGAAGATTTTAATACTACTGCTTGCAAAACTGATTAGAGTTTACACTGTTAGGTAGAGAACGAGACTCGTCGGTACACCTGTCAAAATTAATTAAAGCGCCGCCGAATGTGTTTCTTTCAAACTCCGCCTTTTACCTGTCAAAAGTGTCATTCTAGTGTCATTCTATATACAAAATTGAAAATTGGTTAGGAAAAAAACATATTGAATGAAGATTTCCGGTAGCAACGCAGCGACAATTACGACACGGTAACTTTGGCGCCTCCCAGGCACCTTTTTTCCGGCTGCGGATAGATTGGAAGACACAGTTTTATTGATAGGTATACCTGAGAAAACTGCCTTGCTGTGATTGGATGATCAGTAAAGTGACAGTTTAAGCTACTGAAATGAAACATCGTAAGGTCACGATTTACCGCTTTCCGAATACGTGAAACTCTAATCAGTTTTGCTAGCGGTGGTATTTTCAAAGGAAGAAAAAAAAAATAAAAAAAAAAACAATTATTCATTAAATTCCGTTTAATGTTCCTGACTTTTTTCATTTGTGGTACCAAAACACTATTATACTGAAAACATTTGAATTTCTAATAAAGTTTACAATATGAGCTCTTCAGAGCATATGTAAGTAACCTTAAGATATAACTTATAGGCCATTGCAAACAGCAACAGTTCTTCTTGCTTTGTAAAGACATGCATCTGAAACAGAGGAAATAAAACTCATATCATACAGTCATACAGTCTCTTTTTACTGTACTCACGATTTTCCGATTATATTAAATTTCTTTTACGTAGAAAAGGCGTTATATTTATAGTCGATTAAAAATGAACATCTGATGAAAAAGTGGCTTCTAATGCCCTGACATATTTTCTGTTCGTTCGGCTGATATTTTAAAGATGATGATGATGATGATGATTATTATTATCATATCTGAAAACACAGGTGCATATCCTTTACGAAACACATACACACATAAAAGTTGTCTTTTCAAAATACAAAATAAGTTACTCTTTCTACATAAACAATACACTCAAATGTTGTGCTTTGTTTCGAGCCCATGTTTTAAGGTTTACGTAAAAAGCCGAAAATGAAACTGATTTTCATAACAAAGCTCACTATTAAACGATTGTAATCAATTTTACAAAGTGCTTTAAATTCCATTCATGAATTCTTACTATTTTGTACTCAAATCAGTTTGACAATCCATGAAGTATTGGTCTGCTTTGAAATAACCAGCAGTTTCAAATTTCAGAAAGACAACATTAAGTTTAGGTAACGCACGTGTAGGGACCTGTCCTGTTAAATGCAAATACGCTTTGTTAATATGGGTTGTCACGAGTCTTTATGCAGGTCTTAATTTATCACAAACATAACAAATGTCAAATATTGTTTATGAATTTAAATGATCGTCAGAGGAATAGTTAAAGTGCACTTAAAATCGACATCTACATTCTGTATTTGTAGTTTATTTCATCTTGGCAAGCAAAACTGGATCTTTAACTCGTCGGGTCGACTGTATATAGTTATGTACCTACTGTTATGTAGTTCACGTATACTGTGTTTTGCTTAACGAAGCATATCATAACATTCATTTTGCAATAGGTTGTAAACCATCTTGAATAAAGGCAAATATATGTTTGAGATGCAATTATGCTCGAAATTTCTACCGCAAGCATTTTGGTTTTGACATTCGTTATAAACGTTCTGTTTTTTTACTACCTCGGATTTGGCAGACAGAAAAAATACCCAAAAGGACCTGCTGGAATTCCTTTTCTTGGACACCTAACATTTTTCGGGAGTTACCCACCTACCACATTTTCGCAATGGAGACAGATGTACGGAGACGTATTCTCTATTCGGATGGGAAGCTGGAGAACGATTGTCGTAAATGGATACACAGCAATCAAAGAAGCTGCTGAGAAGCCTGATAATGCCTTCTCAGGTCGACCTAATTTTACGACACAGAAAGTCTTGCAGGAAGTGTGCGGCGAAACGTCCCTTTCCTTTGGACCGTATAGTGAATCTTATTTGCAACATCGAAAGATAACTACTACTGTTCTGCGTATCTTCACGAAACAACGAAGCGAAATCACTGAAGATCTAATCATAGAAGAAGCCGAGAAACTCGTAGAAAATGTATTGAAGGAATCAAATAATAAACCAGTCGATTTAAGGTCTGCTATTCAATATGCTGCTGGTAGTATGATTTACAAAATTCTGTTCGGACAAAGATTGGATATCAAAAGACAGATAGACACAATGGTTGAAGATTCAAACAGGTTTAATAAGTTCACAGGAAGTAGTAACCCTTGCGACGTCATGCCATGGTTGCAGTACGTTATGCCATGGAGAATTGCCGCCTTTAAAAGTATGTTGATGTAAAGTTGTTCAATAAGGAAGAAGCTAATTGAAGACCACGTGCAAACATTTTGTGCCAGCAATAAAAGGGATGTCACAGATGCATTTTTAGCGGTTGATATAGCAGAAAATAACGGAAAATCTTCCATAACAAGGTAAACAAAATTTCTATTTAATGACTCATAGTTAATTTAATTTAAACACATTTTATTGCTATATCAAACACATGTACAAACATAGCAAATAAATCAAATAAAAAACTCATTGTTTTGAGCATAACATGAAATACTCAGCTAACCATGAGCAATGAAACATCATGGCTAAAGTGTTTGATTACATTGAGCTATTGAGAGTAAAGATTATGTACTAATTCTATCAAACTCAGAAATATCTTATGCATGACCTACAATATATTCTTACTTTGTCCTGCAGGTCAAGACTCATAAACACTACACATGATCTTTAGGGGGCTGGATTCGACACTACTAACAAGACGTTGCAATGGAAGCTGCATCCTTCCACCAGTTCTAAATCTATACACTGTTTTTACCTTTTTAACTTTAGTTCTGTAGTTCTTTTATCTTGAAATTCTAGTAACTTTGCACTTAACATATCTTAACAGCTATTCCCAGACAACGCGCCTGCTTAGTATAATCAATTGTTGATTGTGAAGCAGTACAATGTAGATGTAGATGGAATATTTTGTACATGGTCATATATCCGGAAGTGCAGAAACGAGTTCAAAACGAAATTGATGACGTCATCGGAAGTGGAAACATAGTCAGACTTAAAGATAAATCACGCCTTGTCTACACAGAAGCGACAATATTTGAAGTTATGCGTATGTCTGCGCTTGTACCGTTTGCTCTGCCTTACATCACCACTAAGGACACAATTTTAGGCGGGTATGATATTGATAAGGGTACTGTTGTGTTTTATAATCTGCATTCGGTTTCGTATGACAAGGATTATTGGGGAGATCCGCAGAATTTTCGACCTGAACGCCTTATTGACAGCAACAGTGAACTGGATTGGGCAAAATGCAGCCATATCTTATCTTTTGGACTTGGCAGACGACGATGCGTTGGTGAATTTCTTGCAAAGATGGAACTTTTTCTTCTATTTTCCAATGTTATAAGACGGTGAGAATTTTCAAAGTCAGACGACGAATCGTACGATCTCACGCCTGATCCTGGACTTATATACTCACCAAAACCGTTTCATGTTGTGGTCAAAGAAAGGCAATAAGGGATTATTGTCTTTTTTTCAAAGCAGTCATATTTTTGAGAGTTCGTTTCAACAGGTAGATATTATGGTGTAAATAATGTACACGTCGTCTACATTGCTATGGATATCGGACGTGATGATAAAGCCGTATTTTAAGGACTGTTGAGCGAATTTCCCATAATCTTATATTCAGAGCTTAATTAAATTCTAGTTTATATTTCACCTTACCTCAAATGTTTCTTTTAATTTTACTTATCTTATTACTGTAATAACCAAGCGACAACCTTTACAGTACTGTCATAATACTCTGAGTGAAAGCTTTGAATAAAATTGTATACTACCTTAAATATTATATTATAAAATTGTAAGCAGAAACATCATATCAGTCGTTAGAAAAAAAAAACTATAGAAAATGAAAATATAAAGTAGTGTTGCTGTATCGCTTGTTTAAGTTGAGGATTTATTGAAGCTGTAAATTTTAAAGATTTTTTCTCCTACATGTTAAGAAAAGAACGGTTAGTTTTGTGGCTAACCGTACGGAACTTTAACTTTTAGAACTAATCAATGTTTATGAAATCGTTGTTATGGTTTATGATAACTAATTGTTTTTGTACTTACTAAATTTTTCCTAGTGTACAGTATATTTTATGTTGCACATATCGTTTAGAATGGTTAAATACAAATGTCACTTCTTCAACCAATTTAGAGGGTAGGTCTTTGTATACAAATGTTTGTGCTTGAGGATATCAAATAGATGGGTTCAAAGTGAACACGGATCTCCCCTGCAGTCCCATCGATAAACATTATCGAGTATAAGAATATAAATGGAAACACACACTTCAACATTTTGAAATATTTTATTGTACAAAACGTAAGAAAAATAGTTGCATAATCCAGGTGTATGGCAAATATGTAGTATAGATTTCGTGATGTAATTGTATACTTCCGTAATTGTATGCAAGCAACTACAAATAGCGATGAATGCAACAAAAACGATGAATGTTTAAGTATTTTATACTCCGTTTCTTTCTCAGTAGTTCGTTGTTTCGCTGGTGCCCTAGTATTTGATTGGGTACACGGGCTGAATTGGTTTAACTGGTCGGATCGGGTACACAGGTTTTACTGGCTTGATTAGATCACCACAGAATCTCAAAGTGCACACTGTAGGCTGTAATAGACGTTTTATACATTTTTTATGACAGTTTGTGTTTTTGAAATATTGACTGCATTACAGGTAAGAAAAAAGGAATATAATCGACTGCTGTCTTAGATATAGATCTATATTGATCTGCACACAATCTAACAAGCCTTTAAAAGAATGGATGACTGGTCATGCATTATTCAACTTAGTACATCTTAATATACTCCCTGCATTATATGATTTGCATGATAAACACCACTTACTCTTCCAAATGTTCCACAAGTACAAGTATTGCAGCCGTCATAGTAACTCTGACCTGGGAGTACAGGTCGACCGATGTAGTCGTAACAATAGACTGAAAATGCAGAATATAAAAGTATCACCTTGTATTTAGGTATTTATCGTAGTGCTGCTATATGCAATCTAACAACTCGACGCAGATAAGATTTATCGTTGCCTATTTCAGAAATCACTTTTCAACAGCGTGTATTATCTTTTCAGAGCGCTACTTCGTAAAACAGTGTGATTAATAACTTCTCATTTTTGCGTGTGCGTCTGAATGACGGAAATGTTATAAGCGCTTTATATAAAAAGGAAAAAAAAAAGATTTCTCGAAATACAAGATTCTTACCTTGTTTAACTGGGTACTTTGGCTTGATATACCCTGAAAGTAGACAAGTTTACATTGTATTAACTAGTTTGTCATTTGTAATAAAAATTATCTTAATTAATGTTTTAAGGTGCATCCGTTAAATGATTGGTTATCGGATAAAAGATACAAAAATAGTTGAAACAAACTATACTTTGTCTTAAAATTCATCAAATTAAGAAGAGGTAAAGAATGCAGCAATCAGAAATATATTGTAGACACAGAGTAAAGATTCTAGAGAACATTGGTCCAACCTTTTCCTTCTTGAGTATTTTGATTTTAATTTTTTCAGTAATCGTTTATATGCAGTAAAATATGTAGTTTCAAGATATCATGATATTTTAATTGTCCTGATATATTTAACTATATTTTCAATCCTTACAAAAGATTGATATTAGATAGAAAAAAAACCACTTAATATCAGCCTTGATGCAAAATTGAACAACAACAACAAAAAAACAAACAACAACAAAAAAACAAAAATTGAAAAAACAAAACAAAAAACAAACAAAAACAAAAAACAAAAAAAAAACACACACAAAAAAACAACATTAATTATTAACTTGAATTTGAACTGAATAAATTCAAATGCCAATTTTACGGCTTTTTTAATATGAAAGGTATAGACAATAGATACAATTATTTATGCAAATTATAAAGTAAAGAAGCTAAAAACCAACAACAACAAAAGAAAAAAAACACAAAAACAAAAAAATCATGATGGCAATCCATTTCCCCGAATGCTAAACTAAATAACATCATACTGATTTAATTAAGTCAAGTTTCTATTTTGATTGAAATTATGAATTTTATCTGCAGTATATTGTCTTCATCTTTTGCGGCACTTTTCTCTGTTTTAATATCGACACTGTTGATATAAGCGACGAAAATCTAAATCTTTTATTTTATCATTGAATGACCAAAACGATTGAAAACAAATAATGGAGTGTAAATATTCAAAACACTACTTACTGGCTTGTCCCATTACTAAACAACCAAGCAACAAGCAGACGACAGCAAGGGAGTTCATTTTGTTCGTCGGTTGTTCGAGTATATACTCTAAGTAGAACACAATCTTTTGGAAACAAATATCAGTGTGAATACAAAAATCCTCAGGTCCATATTTATACTTTTTTCTGATGGGATTTTTTCCTCATTGTGTGGTTACTAATGAAACACTTACGTCTAAATTTTTATGATATCGGCAATAAAAATACTTTTGTGGCTGACCAATGGATGATTTTTATTGATGTAGTGGCCATACGTAAAGTGTCAACTGGTTGTCTTCATTTTACGTCACCGCAACATTGTGCAATAGACGTAAAAACAGGGCATGTAAGGTTGCCACGTATATTTATTACAATAGGTTTTAGTAATTGGTCCGTAACGCAGCATGCATATCCTTGTTTGTTGTCAGATAATAGAAGTAAAAAAAACTACGTCATTTCAGTTCACTTACATAAATCTGTTATAATACATTTACAAAAACAGTTTTTTTTTCATTGTGTGATGGGCGTTTAAAAATGATCCCTTTTTTCATTTGTTTTAGGAGTTAATAATCAAAAGGACAATCGCTTCTGACTTATCGGTGTTTTTTCGTTACTATTTTTAGCTTACTAACAAAAATAATAGAATAAGAAGTCTATATAGTTTTAGGTAAATAATCTTCAGAAAAAAACGAATGTTAGACAGTGTATAAAATATATTCATATCGTTTTAAGATTCAGTTCAAAGTTTTACTGACTGTTATACTTAACCATTAAGATTATATTAGATACCAATTCTCACCAAAGAATGTGGATTTTTTACTTGAAATTGAAAGAAACATCATAATCAGCCTAGATCATAACACTTGCTAACGAATAGAAAAAGTCATTACGATGCATGAATAAGATTATTTGTCAGTTTTATGACAGCATATCCCATAAAAGCGTCACGTATGTTTAATGAATTGCTTATTAATTGATAAGAAAATTAATCGGCTCTTTATAATTGAATTGTTTAAAAAAGTATCAGCTATAATCAGTTTTTTAATTAATATTATTCATAAACAAGGAACGTGTTTCAAGGAAGGGGTCCTATTTGATAGTGTTCTTAAATCATAGAATAACAGTGTCAATCATACCGTGTATATTAAATAGTGACAGAAAAGATACATTTGCGGCGATAATGATATAAAAAGTTTATAGGATATTTATAAACTTTTTTCAAAGAAAAGCTAAGTAGACCACAGCAAGATAAATCGATGTTTTCATGTTGAATATGAAACTTTCAAAAGTTAACGATTCAAAATTATTTTTACTCAAATGCTTGACACTACACTAAATTACGGTTTGAAAAACGAGTGGTCGAATATAATACGTCATCTGTAAGAGCAAATTACACAAGTCAGTAGTCGTTTTTATCAAAGTACGTTCTTCAATTTTCCCATAATTTCCCTTAAACATTTCTTTAATATCTGCTTGGCCACTGGTAATAGATTTTAAAACAAGATTACCAGCCTATCATTTCAAATGCAAAGAGAATTATAATTAGTGCAAAGGTCACGTTTTAGATGACAATTCATAACAGATATTCTAAAAAATAAAGTTTCAAAAGTATCAAGTGTTTTCTCCATGAAAAACCCGTCTGGCTTTTTCTGTCTATAAAGCAATTGCATACAGTTAGAAGCATCTTTAATAAACTAGTTCTCTCATTTAATTTGGTTTAATATATTCCGAGAATAATTTAGAATAAATACGAATAGTTTTTTATTGTATGTCAGACAAGTTTCCGTCCTATATCATTTTAATTTAACAGTTATCATTGGAAACTCATGTTTTATTTAGGACTTAAACTGTAATCTATCTCAGACGGAGAACTTCTATACAAACAAACTTCAGAGCGGAAATAAAGAAATCGTTTCACGCTCCCTATTCGGCTCCCAAACCCCAGTTTCGTATAGAGACCTTTGTTCTTCCTGAATTATGTTCTCAGTTTATTGTTATTCTGCATTGTATGTCGAGTATTTAGATTTTCATTAAATTCAACCTGTCATTATATAAAGCTATAAATAGAAGAAATCGGACGATCCTTTAATCCTTTGTTTAAGAAGATAAATATAACTGTGCTTTCTGAATTCTTTATTTAGAGAGACAACGTTTTAATGAACTGCTGACAGAGCACCTGCGGCTTTAGAATGAATCAGAAAGTGTTTCATATATCAACGTCTGCGGCATAGTTTTTATTGGTAAGCAATGAGCAGGTTCCATCCAGATCTGGACAACTTTAAAACTAAGAATTAAAGAAGAAGACCTTTAAACGAACTAGCGTCTCTAATGATTATGCGTTGAGTATCTGTAGCAAAGTCGAAGCGTTTTCGTAAGTAAATTCCCTCATTGTTTTTTGAAAATAAATGTCTTAATGAGTGTTAAAAATTGCACCATTTGACTGCTTTAAAGCTCAGTTATAAATAAAAAGTACAAACTTATAAAAAATGAATATTCAAAGTAATCTTGTCATCTAGATAAACATTTAAAAAAAAATAACAGAACAGTTCGTGGCGTAGTTCCCTTAAAGTCGCTATGAGACAAAAAATGTGGAGTTACTAAGTTGTGATGTAATTATGTGTACCTTTATCAATGTCTGTTTTCTGGAAACTATATAAACTGATTTTTCCCTCTTGTTAGAAAATTCAGAAAATTGATTAAACGTCGTTGGTAAGTCGTAATGAGTAAAATAGTTGGCCTTTTAAGAAGCACATGTTTTGTTCTTGCGTTTTAGTTGCTAAGGTTTTTTTTTAAGAGTTAAGTTTAGGAAAACTGTAGTGCAACATACATTTGTGTCATAGATGTTTCTGAAGATATTTATGTATGGAATACTAATTTGCTTTGCATGGATCTACTGACATGCAAAAGAATGATTAATATTGATTTTAACAGATTAGGTAATTTCACGCCTGTCGCGTGCCTTAATTTATTAACGGCCTTTGTGATTTCTCGCAGGGATGATGTTGCATGCGGTGTAAACATCAACAGATTTGGTATGTTGGAAGCTATCGAAATAAGGAGCTTTCAATGCTACATTTATTTGTAGTAGCCTGTTAGGTGAACGCTCTATTACAGTAATCATATTTATCTAAGACACAGCCATAGATGACAGTCTTTATCTTGGCTCACATTTTCATAACAACAACCTGTTTACTTTTGCTTCAAACTATTAAGCAGAACTACTGAAAATTGATACGATATTTTAGCAAAACAAAGCCGGTCATTACAAACGGTAATGTAAAACAAATTATCTTACATCTTATAAAAACAGTAGATATGACGAAACTTTATACTTAAACAAAAAACGCTAATCTTGCTGAAGTAATGTCGTCTGATACACTGACTTAAGATCGTTCAAGGATTAAAGCGACTGACTCACAGAACTTACCTTTAAAATGTTTTTCTTTAAAATTCAAGAGAAGTTACTATACTAATGAGAAAAAGATATGCTTCCATACACCTTGATGATTTTTTTTTTATTTCAGCAGGATTCCTCACTTTCCCCACTGTATTTCGTTGTGTACGATTAATTACCTGAATAATCGTGTTTGCTTTTTACTCACATTTCATTGTGACTAAATTAATTATTCACTAATTTCAAGTTACTACACTAAAAAGACACTAAAAAAGACAACAACAACAATCTTAGATAATAGACATTAGTATTTGGCAGAAATGGGATTACATGAATTTTCAAATTCAATTGCCTTCTAGAAAAAGGAGTAGGTACACCCATGAACATCTTCAACAGCAGATTCTGAAAAAGACTAACTAAAAAAATCTGAATACACTGTACACAAAACAGAAGACGATGCTGTAGGAAAAATAATAAAAACAATATTACAAAGTATGTAACCTGTGTAATTTTACAATACTAACCTTAAAAAAGGGAGAGAGGGTCGGAGTACAAGGATTTTTAAATGTACAACTTCTTCTGCCAAATAATTTGCCTCGAGTGAATTAAAAAAACCCAGAAAAAACGATAAAAACCACGAGAAATTCACTGAAGCGAGAAAACAAGCACGAAACTATATACCGTGAAAAACTAATAAGCTTTGCAAAGACTAGCTTTAGTACCCAAAACAGACTGGCAAAAAAGATAAGAGTTACTGTGAAAACCATGAATAATTCTATTTATTATGCTCCCCCAAAGTTGCCGCTTTGTCCGTCCGTCCGTCCCGTCCGTTCGTTCGTCCGTCCGTCATAATTTTGTCCGGAGCATAACACAAAAACTATGAGAGATATCAAGACAAAACTTCATAGGTAGTTAGATCTGATTAAGGAGCAGTGCACTGCACAAGAACCATAACTCTTGCTTTATTAATTTTTAGGTTATTGCCTTTTGAAATTTCTCATACTTATTTTTTGTCCGGGGCATATCTCTCAAAGTATAAGAAATATTAACATGAAACTTTATTGGTAGATAGATCTCTATGAGGAGAAGTGCAGCGTGCAAGAACCGGTACTCTATTTTGCATAATTAAGGAGTTATTGCCCTTTGTTATTTTCCATACTTAAAAAAATATATTAAACAATAGCCCTTTTGGAATTGGCATTTATTCGGGAAGCATCCATCGGTTCTACAGATTTCTTGTTTAACAATTTTGTTACTATTATGTTACCTGGTTCATAATAAAAGTGGTTGTTTTTGTGCAGTACAACCTTAGGCTTTCAAAATATACGCAATGTGTTGCACACGAAATTATCATGCAAACTTAGCTGATTTTCGTCAACACACCAGATTATAACAAAGCTTGAACAAATACATTATACACGTTAATCGTCATACTTCAGGTAAATTAAATAAAAAAATCAACTATAACAAGAACAGCAGAAAGCAGTTTTCCACAGTTCCTTAATTAGAACTAAAACCTAGGTTCAATTGAATATTTTGCACTTCAGCAAATTATCTCCTTGAATAGAGCATGCTGAGAATGATTTGCAGCAAAAAGTGCATTTATGTCTGTCTGGCACAAGCTTACGAAGAAAATGCTTATTCACTATATTACCAGCCAGACAACAGTTTTACTGTTGTCTAAATCTCTTTTCTTTTTTATCTTTAACTGTTTTTTCACTTTTCAAGACGAACTTAGGAATTTCATTATTATCGTTTTTATTGTTGTCGGCCAAAGAGGATGTGTTTTCATTTAGGTAATTATAACTGCTCGCTACAAAAGAAACATTAGCTAAATTTGGAAATATTTAGTTGTTCGCGTGCAAAGTCAGAAACAGCTTGGGACCAGCAAGGGTAAAAAAAAACATTCATAAAACACCATTTTAAAGAAAACTACAAGTATGTGTCAAGGAATTTATCCAAATTTATTATTGGCAAAACTTGAAAATCACAGTACAAAATACTGGAAAGGAAAATGATCAAAACAGTTTTGCTAATGGTTTTTGCCTGGCTCAATTGACAAATGGTTAATATCTTTTTGTTTAAATGGTGTGCATTGTCACTTTTGTATGATAACTTCCTCAATTATGTGACAATATAGATAAAAAAGAGTTAAAAGATGAGCGAAATACAGCACCGCACAAGGACAATGAACTTTTTACGGTTTTACGTAAACCAGAAACATAGCATAAGTTTAAGGAGAAAAAAAACGATGTTATGCTTAATTTCTCGGTATAGGAGAACTAACTGAGGGTTTTCAAGAACATTTTAGTATCAGTTGCAGCTAAAACATTGATATGATCGTGTATATCAATCAACGTCGGTAATAGTATATTCTAAATGTAATAACATGAACAGATGTTCTATCCTGAATGTAATAACATGAACAGATGTTCTGATTTTCATATGCAGCTTATTTTCAAAAAACACATTCTATCAATGAACAAGTGACGTCAGTTGTGCGAAAGATAATATTCAAATGACATTTCTTAGATATAAAGCAATGGATTTTAAGCCTTCTTGTAATTTCATTAAAAAATGCGTAAGAATAGTTATTTTCTTTTCGACACTATCACGTGACATGCTTGTCAGTTCCATTCATGCATATGACGTGTCTAGCCTTCAATAATAGAAAAGAAATGAAGAACAAAGATCAGGAACATTCCACTATCTGTACGACAATTGAAGGAACATTTGCCCATCTCAACTGTTAGATAGGGGAAATGTTTTCCATCTCATGTGCTAAAAAGGGGAACATTCCGCATCTCAGCTTCAAAATAAAGAACTATTACATCATCTCAACTATAAGATAAGGGAACATTCTTTCATCTCAGGTGCAAGAAAGAAGAACATTTCCGCATCTAGATTATTTTGTAAGAGTAATATTCCTGCGTCTCCATTACGAGATGAAGGAACATTCCCCATCTCAGTAATTAGACTGGGGACATTCATCCATCCCTACTATAAGATAAGGGAACATTCTTCCATCTCAGGTGCAATATAAGGGAACGTTCCCCCAGCTCAACTATTAGATCTATCTCATTTTTGAGAAAGATAATGCATGATATTGTAAAGAAGAATACCGACTTCAATCGAATGATGCCACTGAAATCTTTTTTGTGTGTGTGTAGCTGTATCAAAATCGACTTTGACCTACTGTTGTAACAAATGAAATTGTTAGATACAAAATCTTCAGCTGGAGAATCAAGTTTGCCATTTAAGGTATTAGATTTCTCTACCTCTAACCTAAAGAGTATTCAATTACATTAATTTGAGTAGGATTGAGACATTTTCACTATTTTCTTCAAAACTAGACGGTACAAATATCTGATATTTTGCCTGTTACGTGTTTTAGTGTTATTGTTGAATTTAGCTTCATAGTGACTGTCACAGTTAGCTTTGTTCTGAATCAGTTCCACTACATTTAATGTAAGGCAGGTTTCTTTGGTCCCAGGGGGATTATTTGAAAGAATTCAAGAACTTGTATCATTTATGCCACAGAAAAAAGTTTTATTAAAATATACTGTACTGATTTCAAACACGGCTATTTATTGACTAATGTATTCATGTACAAGTAGTAATATTATTGATACAAATAAGAAACCATCAAATACAGCCCATCAACTGGTTTGATTTCATTCAGACGAAAACTGAATGGATTTTACGTTCATGGCAGACTGTTATTCTTTGCGCACCGCTGATGCAATATCACGGTAGGATAATGTTAATCCGTTTGATAACAATAAAAGGAGACACACTGATAGTAAAAGCCAATAAACATTCGCACAACCTAAAATATAATTGAAAAAAAAAATCTCAGAAGGATTGTATAGAACAACGGACGTTGCAGTCAACAAGTTATAAAAGTAGGAATTATCTGCTAATGATTGTTTAATCTATTTTTTTCAAATAAACGACTCTTTGAATGAAACGTATTAGTATATTTTTACTATAAACATTAGATTTACTGTTACCAAAAAAAAAAGCTAGTCTTAGAGGTGTGCTTGATAATAATAATAATAATAATAATAATAATAATAATTATAAAGTGAGAATTACACAAGAACAGTGACCCTACAAATAGATCGTTTAAAATATGTTTTAGTTGACGTAACTGTGTAACATCACTTTTTACCTATTTTGGAATGATGGTGAAAAACAATGCCAGATGAATATTTGCAAGACTTTTGTTGGCAGATATTCCTATATTTAGACAAAAAAAGTAACGCACCGCTGTTTGTTGTGATGACTAAGAGCTGAAATGCTTCATATTTACGAAACTTTAGATAAAGTTTCCTCACTATTTACTTTTTTCCCCCGATAATTGCATTGTTGTTTTCTTACCAGTTTCAAGTCGAACGTATTAATATCTGTACAATACATACAATCTTTGCTTCTAGAACACATTCACCGTTACTTTAATCTCCAGCAACGTGTATAAAAGATATTTCTTGTTCTTACTATCCTTTGTAACAACTATGTTGAGTTACATGTTTAACTTCTTCACATATATATATATATAACAATAACAATAAATATATATATATTATCAAAACCGACACTATTATGTGTGAGCTTCCGCCTATCTTAAATGTGATAGGACGGTAGGTTATTTAGTTTAACTTTTGAAAAATGGTATTATTTTGAGTGCAAATGCAACGTGACATCACGAAACAGGCAGCTATTATTTTAATGAATCACTTAGATATTGTTATTAGCTGTACTAATGATGTCTGCATTTCAATTATATGTTCTTGGCATGTAAGAATTTTATAAGATTGCTTTTACAAGGATACTTTACTGATGTTTACATGGTACCCCATTATCTTGGTGTTTTCTTGAATGTTGATTTTATAAATACTGTGCGAAGAAACTTAAAGTGCGAAGCAAAATTAAATAAAACACAAAAAGAAACATTTGAGAAACCTGTTTGAATCGTAACTTTGGACACATTTCCTTTTAATTTTGACGCATCTCGCTAGGAGGAATGAAATGTTCCTTTTTCTAGAGAAATGTCAAGATTATTTTCTTTTATCTGTCTGGGACGTGATTTAACAGCAAATACAGTCTCTTTCAAAACTGTCAGATAGAGTCTTGACGGCTATTTTGATCTCGTTTAATCACGTAGTGATTCTTAACTCCGTACACCAGGCGTGGACAAATTATCCTTTGATTCCATTTGTTGTTGTCAGTGTCAGACATAATTGGACAACGTAAAACCTTCGGTCTAAAAAGGTCTTAGATAATCTTTCGAGTTAAAAAGCAGCACATGTATGTATTTACTTTCTACAAAATATTGAGTAAATAACTATTATAATAATAGTTTCTTGAAATTATGTTCAAATTCAAACGCATATGTGGAGTGCAGATAGTAATTTGATTCTGAAAGTTAATTTAGTAGATCATTACTTACAGACCTCTTGTCTGTAGCTTTTTATAACACAGGCCTTATTCCATTTTGTAACTCCTTTTCGGTAAATACTGAAAGAACGCGATAACTGGCGAAACATATACAAAGCAACTTTATATCAGAATTTCGGACGTGCGTTATTTGGTGTAAATTTGATTATGAAAAGTTAAACACTCAAGTTACATTCATATTTCTGACTGTTTTCGTCTGGGGATCGTTTTATATTTGATGATAGGGTAAAACGCAACTTTGCATTTGACAAAAATTAGAATATATTCTGCTTTTCAAAAATGTATTTTCCTGTGGACACGTTCATACATATACCAAATGCATGTTATGGTCGCAATTTATATGTTCGAGCAGTTAAGACATGACCAAATCAAAAAGCCATATACAATAATGGATATGATTTCAACATATGCGTTGAGTTAATTTCTAAAACATATTTTCACTTTCAAAATGTGAGCGTTATATATATTATAACTTTATATTTTATTTGGTACTGTCATAGTGTTTGTCGATTTGTCTTCTGATTCTCTCATCCCCTTCCCCCCTTTCTTCTCCAATTGCATTATTATGTCGTCATTGTTGTTTCATAATTGACCACCTTGACTTCATCTTAAAATATTACTATTGATTTAGAAAATGTTGCAGTTGGTTTTATTTTTACCATCCAAACTGGAAGGAATGAACTGTTGTCCGAGGCTGGTTAACATTATTTTAGTTGTTTCGGCACAAATGTTGTTTTTAGCAAATGTTTTAGAAACAGCTTTGTTATCATAATATAAAACTTGATTTATTGTGTCTGTGACATAAATAAGATTTTTCCTTCTTTTTGCGTTAACATGCAATAGAGATAACAGTGTTGATTATAAAACAGTAGGTAATATTGAGTCTATCGCGTTCCTGAATTTAATACCGTCCGCTGTGGTTTCTTTAGATAACGCTTTGTGACATTTTATAGTAAACGTCAACAAAATGGTGAACACCAGTCTGTCTGGTGGTAGAAAATGTAGTAACTTATTGACAAAAGAATTGCTGTTGTGCAAAATGGATAAGATTTGATTTATAACAATCACAATTACAGTTTAAGTGTAAAGCACTTTAACATGTCTTTGCTTTTTATAACAAAGTTATTGGTCTGATCGCCAAAGTAAATAGATATCCAGCTTCTGGAAGTTCGCACATTTAATAAAAAAAATAAGCATTTAATAACTTATTTGAATAATCACTTCTGCTTGTGATTAATGAGTCTCTAACATACTTCGATCTGCTTATATAAAAAGGTATTTAGTTCGCATGGATATTAACGTATTTTAATACCGAAATGATAGAATGTTAAATGTTTAGTGATTTAAAGATTCTAAATTTTTGGTTCAAGCAAGCCTAAAAAATGTATCTCATTAAGATTGGATAAATATTTATAGGAACACGTAAAAGAATAACTCATTATATAAAGAAATACTAAATAGCTCTCCTAAAAGACAAACGATCACTTTGATTTAATATTTATGACATACAGTTTTGTGATGCACTGATGATGCATAGTGATAATATAAATTGAATACAAACAAATGAATAAGAACATCAAAAGTAGGGAGTATACCGAATGACAGATGTTCAGTTCCTTTTAATTATTTTTCATCTAGCTTCCTACGGTTGTTTCCCTTTCTTTACAGTGATCACTACCACTAGACACGTCACATGACGATGGTCGAAAATTAATGAATAAAATGTTAATAAATTTAAATCTGTTATCTTTTTTTCTGTTTTTAACCATTTGATTAGTTATAACAATTGTTTTCTTTTTTTAATAAACAAAATCGTAAAAATGTTTCACATATGTGTATATAACTGCTAGCGACCTAAATTTTACCCAGGGTGGCCAAGGCCAGAGATTTCTGTGATAGTTGTGCGAAGGAAATAGTTAAAATGTAAAGGAAATAGTTAAAATGTAAACTTGATTTATATATATATATATATATATATATATATATATATATATATATATATATATATATATATATATATATATATAATCAAGGTAATAAATTGAAGAAAAACAGACATAAATTTCATAGCTTGAGAGTCATTCAGATTTAGTTCTGAACTGTTTAGATATATTTCCGTGTCTATTTAAGTCATTCAGCAAAGATTCATGATCAGCTGATGAATAAAATACCAGAACAAGATGTTTCTTTTTCTTTTCTTTATAAGAATGAAATACGTAGATATTACTCAAAGAACAAATAACCACACCCATTAACGCCCAATTTAAAGTAATTCTTCTTATTTTTCTCTCGATGACGCTGTGAATATGAATAAAATTAGTTCAGAAAGACGCACTAATTTCATTTTCACAAAATTATGCTGATAATTGGCATTGAGTATGATGCAGTACTTCCCTGTTTTGTCTTGGTAGCATGCATTTACAGTTTGCAATGTTTCATAAATTGTGTTTATCTGGGACAAAGTTTGCCTGCTTACTTAATGGTGTCTGAGATATTAATGTAGAATTTCCACTATCTATTTTTCAACATGCAACAGAAATATCAATATAAATTATAGAATAATACATAATTTCACGCTTGTCGCCCGCCTCAATTTATAAACGTCCTTTATGATTTCTTTAGCTAATGCGCTATTGCATGTAAAGTTAGCGTCAACAAATTGAGAAACCAGGAATATTTTTTGATAACTCTTGTTTGTAAATGCTTTGTTAATATCTTATCCTGTGAAAAGAAAAACAATGATTGTTTTTGAAAAACAAAAATTTCATGACTTTACAAATGTGTTTAGTGCGTTTATAACATTTTCAGCTAACATAACCTCGAAATGTCGCATCTGTAATCTGCCTAAGTTTTTGTTTAATTGTTCCCACTTACGAATGTGAAATTGACAGAGTAAGAAGAAAAAAAATTAAACAGCGCCATTGGTACGCTCCTTTTACTATGACTTGTATAGTTTTGAACATATTGACTGGCTGGAAGGAAGAACATTCTTTGTTAAGTGCCAAAGATATAACTGATCATAGAATGACTTGAGTTAACATGACCTGAGAAAGAAACTCAGCTAACATCACAAGAGTAGACAATCTACGTTTAAGTGTTCCATTTCAAAACAAATTAAGTGATAACAATACGAAAAGCGAGTGAAAGATCTTCCGTTTATGATTATTATTCATTATTTTTTAACAGAGATTGAGACACATTGCAAAACGTGAAGTACGATACAGCTGAGTAAAGTGAAAAAAATCAAAATAAACAAAGATGTTTCCGCACGACTGCTATCAAATGAGGAGCTCACACTGCTCTCAATGTATTCAGGAATTGATAGGGAGTTAGTCAAATGTCATTACAGTGCTGACATTTTATACTGATAAAAATTACTTTACTATTTTCGGACAAATGCCAACATAATATGAAATGTCTACGACGTGCTTAAGTAGGACATCTTTTCCTTTTTTTACGAATCTGCCAGATAGATCTTTGACGGATATTTATCACTAATTTTATCACCTTTTTTCACTGAAAGTTTCGTTGCCTTGCCAATCCCTTCAGGAAAAATCAATAGCAAAAATGGAAACGATTTTAATGGCTTGCATCGGATTGACGTTATACCAATGGTCAGCGAATGTCTGTTCGTTTTGAACTAGGGAAACATTTATTGTTTTTCTTGATATTATAATATGCTTGTAATGTTTATGAATATTTCTGGATTTTTTTCGAAAATATAACCTGATTGCCAATGCAAGCTTTTTGAATTAGGTCTCTTTTCTTTGCAGGTACTTAATAATTATTTGTAAATATTCTTTTCTACCTTAGTCTAGGGTAGCAAGTAAAACACATAATCACATGGGATGAAAGTGGTTTTTAATAGACAGCAAATTATTCCTCTGAAGGTCTAGACTAGTAATGTATATATCTAATGAGATGGAATACAGTGATAGATTTTTTTATAATCATTCGAGTAATTAATATCATAACAATATTTGTCTGTAAGTTTCAGACATTTCCTAAAGATATACACATCAGATAGGTTTACAATATATGCAGGACATTCCAAAGAAGAAAGTTATTATTGGTAATTTCATATGAATCCAGTACACAATATTTAACGTCTGACTCGGATATGTAATATATACTTAAAGACAATAATACTGCATAGTATAATCATGCACAACCATCTTCAGTAGGATATTATGTCTATATGGCTTACATGACAAACTACAATAACAAAACACAGTTATAGTTAAAAGTTCTGGCAGAGTAAATAAAAGACAGTCTTCTTTTTTAATTTTGAATGTCGTAAAATAATACATTGAATGAATTTGCATAACGAAGGACATATGATGAGTCATTCATGCCGGATTTGAATCAAGCCGTATTTCACTTCAGTCGGACACAAATGTCTAAATACAGGTTAACTGATAACTTTTTTTATCAGTTCTTTCACTCAAACTAACAGAAAACTTTTAATACGTATACGTATAAATATGTCTGCAATTTATAAGAGGAGAGTTATTCTTTTAAGCAATAACACATCTGTTTTATGGATAAAATATATGTTTTTTCTATTATGGTTTCATAAACAATATGCCTCTTCTATATGAAATGTCCTCGGTGGTGTCAAAAATAGTAAAAACAGTCATGGTGGAAGAAAATATTTTAAATCCAAGCTAAAATAATAAAGAATAAAAAAAAGCCAGAGCTGAAGAACCTACAAGATTAACCGACTTGTTTGCTGTAGTTCTAATGGAAAAAGACACAAACGCATGTCTGCATTATTGAGTGCGAAAAAACACGTAATATATTTTCAGTTCTGTTCGTTGTTGAACGTCATTCCAATATTCGTAATGATACTGTTGTCATGACTGATAAGAAATAACAAGAACTAAATGACAATTTGAATGTGATTTACAGGTATTCTTTGTTTGATGAAGGTAATTTCACTTAATATATTAAAAATAATCAAAGCTTGATCAATCACATGTTATGTTAGATCCTACGCACGACAAGTGCTTTTTCATTATTTGTCCCCAGTCATAACGCCAGTGCAAGGTATTGAATACATTTAAGAAGTTACACGTAACGCTAAGCTCTCATTTAAGAACAATTTTTTATCCAAAAACTGAATAGAATGATCTTTATAAATGACCTAAGACACGGGAAAACTTCACTGGGACATATATTTTAGGAGGTGACCTTTTTTCCTATTTTGAACAAATGATATTTGTGGCTAAGTTTCAGCTTCTTGCAAAGAACAGATACGAAATACTGCCATTCTGTCGCAAAAGTTATATGCCTTAAAATAACTATTTGACGTCAGATTCTTTGACGTCAGATTCTAACTACTTGTTGACATAAGTTATTATGGTAGGGTTATAGTATTTTACTTTCAACTATTTCGTTTACCTTCACTGTCTGTACTATACCCTTTCAATGTACCCCACCTTATTAAAAGTATGTTATCATTCAACCTTCCAACCCTGCGTTTTATTAAATAAATGTCATCAAGAATTGTCTCCAGGAAGACAGCCATGCTAATTGCCATCAAGATGTCTTATACAAAATACACATTTTTTGAAAGGCAATATTCAAGCTATCAGTTTGTTACTTTAACGTTGATTTTGAAGAGGACGAGAAATTAGTCTATTTTTTGCTGATTTTCAGTTTAGTTTATTTGAATAGAGTCACAAATGACTAAATGTCTTTAATAAATTGTTTCAACACATTTAGCTTTTCGGCGTAACTGTCTAAATTTTGACATATTTAGGGAATGTTATGAAAGACTGAATATCTGTAAAGCTGCTATTGGTAGATATTCCTATACAATGTACTTAGTCACAAAATGTTATGCACCATTTTTGTGAGACGACAAATAACTTTTTTATTTTTATGTCGAAGCTTTTGACAGTAGAAAACTTAAGAAAGATTGTATCAAAAATAAACACCATTTCTGATTTGTTTGTCTTCATGCCAGTTTCGATACACGGACAGACTTCTTGCAATTTGTCAGTATACTATTTGCCTTTTATTAACATATCCGTTATACTTGCCATTTCCAATTCTGGTTGAGAAATCAACTTTAAGATCATGGTAATATCCAGTGGAAATAATAAAGGATCTGTCTGAGCTATGAATTTAAATGTCAGTATTATAAAAGTTCATTCTTTAAAGTAGTTCGTGCAGGAAAAGAACTCGTAAGCTAAACGTGGGACTTAATGGAATAACAAATTGTTGAAAAAGAAAATTGGTCCGATATTTCTGAGTGTAGCTTAATTTTTTTGTCAGACAGTGTAGTTAGTAATGTCGTGAAGAATCATTCTGTAACTCATTTAGTGAAAGAGTCTAGCCAGAAAACTTCTCAGCACTAAACGGTATTATTCTCTGAATTCAAGTCTAAACATTGCAGTTTTGTCTTCTTTGTTTCTCTTTTGTTTTCTCTACACAGCATCTTAACTAAAACTAATAAATGCCACATGATGAGATTCAAAATAATTATTTATTGTGATATTAATATAATAATATAGTTATATTAAGTTTATTATACATTAAATGGTCTCGACTGTGGTAAAATAAAAACGTTTGCTAAATTAATGAAAGAATAGCCTTTACGTCTAAATCAAAGACACGTGACTTAAACTGGTACCAAAGTGATGAAATATTTCTTTCGTAACATTTGTCACTTAAAATAATCCCAAACCACTCAAGATTCACGGAATTTGATTTTTGTACTCTCTCAGAGATTTGATATATGTCCTTTTAACCTTGCTATAGAAATATACAGAGGAGAAATATAAACGAAAGTTAAACAGACCAATGAAAAACAAGTAGAACTATTCATACAAGAGTATTATCTACGACAAAAATAAAAACCTTTAAAAATCTTAATCAATTTAATAACTTGATCAATTCTTCGACAAGAATCAAGGAATCGTTTTTTTGTTTAGTTACGGTCTTGTTTTCCTTCAACTCACAGTTATCTTTATTAGCAGTCCCTCACATTCCTATTAATGCCCAAATGACAGTGGAATTACGATTTTTGTGGGACGTGCTTAAAGCCAAAAATGTAGTCTCCCATAAATTTCCAATGACTGCAGACTATAGGAGGTTCAATCCCCATCAGGGCCGGCAGAATTTCTCAGTTATAATTGATCTCAAACGATGCGTCTATAGGTCATTTGTCCCTCACCTCTGAAGCAAGTGAGGAAGTAGTCAGTGACTTGCGAAGAAATTTGGTTAGTAAACTGGTTGGATACCCAGGAACACTGATTTGGTGGACTTACCTCCGGGATATGACCTTAGCTGTTAAAACTAGCGTTAAACCCCAGTCAAACCAAACCAAACTGTAGGAAGACGAGCGGAAAGGAGAGGGGGAGGGGGACTTAAGTCTCACATATTGCATATTAATTACACAAAGGCATAATGTGCCGTGGGGAATCACCGAATACAATTTACGGTAAAATATTTTTCTGCTAATCAGTTTGCAACACATTGTTCAACAATTTATCATGAAATATGCTTAAAAAGACAGACCCGACAGCCTCTAAATGACACCATTTACTAAGTAACAAAGGAAGCAAACCAAAAGAAACAAAAGCAATAGTCGTTTGACCACGTGTGCTTAGAGTGTTGCATGAAGCGAAATTACTTCCTGAATTACAGACTCAATCATCCCCTGTTGTTTGTGGTTGATTCATGGGTGGTGTCTGGCGATAATTTGTGCTTAAAATATGTTTTGCATCTGAATTTTTGCAAAAATATCGCAAACTAGATATTGCTGCATTTCTCGATTTACGTCATGTTTATAAGAAAAGTCATCTCGCAGAAAAAAAATCATGTGTTTGCATGGATAAGTGTAGACACCTACCATACGTGATCTCAAATATAACCATTGAGACCTGACATTGCTCTGTCTGTGCTGTTCCGTGTAAGCCTTTATATTGTAACATTAGAAATTCTTATTTTAACTACGTTTGAACATGATTTCTAGTTAAAATGTAACTATTGTTTTTTTGACTGCTGTTGATATTAAATGATATGATTAATGGACATGTTACGTAAATTAAAAACAAAATATTTAAGAATCCCACTAAAATAATTTCATTGATTATTATTATGTACATACTGGAATGTGTTTTTTAAAAAAAAAAACTATTTGATAGCACAATGCTGAAAGCATTGAAGGCATTTTATAGATAAACATCATTGTATTGTAACAAAAATAGCGTTTTGTCCCTGGCATATATTGTGAATGGTGCAAAAGAATAGGTACATGTCAATAAATTGAATAAATATACACATATACCACATCATCCCTGAATACAGTTGTAGCTAAAATTATTAGTTGTAGTAAAAAATGCAACCAACTATAAGAAGAAATAAAATGACGTCATAAAACGTAGCTCTTCCAAATATAATGAATGTAAATATATACCCTGTGATGAATATGGTTTCAGAATTGGATTTCAACCTAAATGTGAACATTTTTTTCGTGTATCTATAACTCTAAGAATGGCCTTTCGGGTTTTTAGCTCGGTTATATTACTGGGATTATTATGCCGCCCTTCGAAGAAGTGGGGGTATATTGCTTTGGACATGTCGGTCGGTCGGTCAGTCCGTCCGTCCGTACACCAGACCTTGTCCAATCAATAACTCGAGTACCATTTGGCCCACAGCCTTCTAACTTTATAGGGTGGTTGCTCTTATTAGTTAAAAGACTCCTATTGTTTCGAAATCAGTAGATGAAAGGTCAATGTCACTGTCACCTTGAATTTTAAAACCATGCTCCAGAACAATTTGGCCCACAGCCTTCAAACTTCATAGGGTGGTTGCTCTTACTAAGTAAAATACCCCTTTTGCTTTGGAGATCAGTAGGTGAAGGATCAAGGTCACTGTCACCTTGAATTTGATAACCATGTCTCCTCAATAAATCAGGTACCATATGTCTCACAACCTTCAAACTTCATAGGATGGTTGCCATTATTCAGTGAAAGATTCCTATTGTTCTTGGGGTCAGTAAGTCAATGTCACGATCACCTTCAATCAATAACAAGAAAACGGTTTGGCTCACAGTCCTTAGATTTGGTTGGGAGGTTAGTCATGACCGATAGATGACTCCTATTTATTTTGAGGTCAAAGGTTAAGGTCACTGTCACTTTGAATAAGGAAAGCTTGTCCGACAATTAAATAGAGAATGCTTCGGCTTACTGTTCTCAGATTTGGTGGGGAGGTTAGTCATGATCTGTAGACGACTTCTATTGATTTTAAGGTCAGAAGGTCAATGGTCAAGTTCACTGTGACCTCAACCATACATGAAAAGCTTTCTGATCAATAACTAATGAAAGGTTTTGCATACAGTCATCGGATTTAGTGGGAAGGTAAGTCATAACCGGTAGATGACCCCTATCAATTTTGAGGTCAATAGGTCAATGTCACAGTGACCTTTACCACAAAAGCTGGTCTACAGTCTTCAAATTTGGTTGTGTGGTTGGTCATGACCTGTAGATGCCCCAGAATGATTGTGAAGTCAGTACGTAAAGTCAAGATCTTATTTAGAAGTCTATGTAACATGACTAATTGGTTGCCATTGGGGCAATATATGTTTTACAAACATCTCTTGTTTAGAAAGATATAAAAATGATTTGGAAAAATATTTGATAATAAATATTGAAGCGACATTCTGAGCATTTTAACATGTTAACTTTGTTCTGTATATAATCAAGTGTAAATTGCGTTATGTTTTTAGTTGTGTTGTAGACCTAAACGCTTTCATGCGACATTTATCTGTGTAAAATTTTTTTTTTATTTTTGTTATATACTTACAAGTGCGATGTAAAAGTCCAAAATGTGCTGTTCAAGTATCTTAGATATGAAAAATCAGAAATATGTAATGGTAATAAAATAGAATGTGAAAAGCTCTTGAAACGGTTTTACAGAAAGACAAAAACTTTATTGACAAGAATAGGTTCTCTATAAACAGCCAACAGCACATAATGAAGGTTAGAGTGAATATAATTCTGTCTGGCAGGTTCTTAATCTATGTGTGTGTGCAGTGAAATATGCTGCACAAATCCTCTGTGATAACTGTATACAATTGTCAGCGAAAGTAAAAAATACATGGACGTATTCACACAGATAAATGCTTTGTTCAATTATTCACCATCATTCGTGTGAAAATCTTGGAACTTTGTTGGTTTTGGCTTTTATTTTATTTGTTATAAATGCAAAGATATTTTTTACATCTGATATCCATGGCAGAAAAGTTTGATTTTTTTCCCACGAAACAGTGCGTGTAAGTTAGGTACATTATTTGTTTCATTCAGGCTGCTACAATTAAGGTAGTACACCCCTAATCAGCACTATAAGGAACTGAAAAATTGACTGTACAGTTAAGTTGAATGCCTTAATTGACACCAGTATACAAAATTTAAACAAAATTTATTGTACGGTTTTGGACTTGTGGACACTTTTCTGAACTAAAACTTGGATAATAGAAGGGCTCTTTTTCAGAAATAGGGAAACTCTAAATAATTTATAATATCATCCTTATGATAAATGTTTTCCTATTGAATTTTGTTAAGAAACAAACAATAGCATTCAGGTTACGAACCACACAAGCTAAATGATTGTTTCTACTCTTAATGTTAGAAATATGTATTAAAATGTTACCCTACCCCAACCAATTTTAAACACTGGTTTTACCATTTTCCTGCTTAGAGTACCCAATACAAAATATCGCTAAAATCTACTTAACTAAGGGGCTTCATTCAAATTTTCTAAGAAGTATATTGGTTGTTCTTGTCGAATATAAAAGACTTTAACCATGTATTTTTAATTTCATAAACCTTGAAAATATCGCGTACCATATTTGTTATTAAATTTAGAATAATTTAGCCAATAAATACCTACAAAAATTATATGATAAGAATTAAACATTTTTTTCTTTCTAAATAGGACCTGAGAGATACATCAATAAAAATAAAAGAAAAAAAAAAGAAAAATTGTTTTGACCATCCTGGGGTTTGAACCCACAACCCTCAGTTTCCATGCAATTGACAGTAATCATAGGCTACTTAAATACTCTTCAAGGTGGAGGTAATATATTAGGAGTGTACTAACTTTAAGACATTTTCTTTCCATTATTATTTTCAGGGCGTCATATCTGGGATGAGTTGATGTCAAAGACAGAAGAAAAGCAGGTATGTTATAGTTTCAGGTCTTGCAGTGTCTTGAACTAATTCGCAACACAATGTCAATTCTGTTGTTTCCTTTGTCACAAGAAAAAGATATGACACAGATACAGTTTCAAATGTTTGCCGTGCCCAATTTTGAATGATTCTTAAAATTGCTAATCAAACACATTTTCAACTTCTTTTCTGAAAGTCTGGTATGAGGTCTTTTTCTCGGTGAAAAGCAAAATGGTTACAATATGACATTTAGGACTTATTTCAAAACAGTATTTATGAAACCACATGCCTTTTGCATCGCAAATGAAGTTAATTAACTTTGATGTCTATGTACCATTGGCGTCTGTTGTAAACTTCAAATCCTAACTTTCTCAAAGCACAGCAATAACACACCACAATATAACCACTGACTGGTTCCAGACACATTTAAATGTACCAAGAACACTATGCTGCTTTCATTTAATAATGTATAAAAAGTCTAAAAATATCGCAAAAATTAAATCATTATACGCCCGAAGGGACAAATTATGTAATGGTCCTGGGCGTCCGTCCGTCCGTTCTCTCCGTCAATTAGCAGTTTGGTTTCCGGAAGATAACTTGAGAACTGTTTGTCCTACAGTCTTTTAACTTTTAATGATGATTGCCCACATTACTGATAAGTGCATGACCCCTTTTGACTTTGGGGTCAGTAGTTCAAAGGTCAAGGTAAGATTGACCTAAGTTTTTAAAGTAATTGTCCGTGCGTCCGTTAGCAATTTGGTTTCCGGAGGATAATTTCAGTACTCTTTGGCCTACAGTCTTCGAACTTCATATGATTATTGCCGACATTGAGTGGATGACTCCTATTGATTTTTGAGGCAAAGGTCAAGGTCACAGTGATCTTAACATTGAATTGTTTTCCTTCAGGTAACTTGACAATCATTTGTTATAGAGACTTCAGACTTTATACCATGATTTCAAATATTGAGTGGATGATCCCTATACATTTTAAGGTCACTATGTCAAAGGTCAAGGTCACAATTACATTAATGTTAAGAATCATTTACACTCTGTAACTCGACAACAATTTGTCATAGAAACTTCAAAATTTATATAATGGTTCCACACATTAAGTGAATGACCCTATTGGTTTTGGGGTCAGTAGGTCAAAGGTCAATGTCACAGTGATCAAGCACTGAAAACTATTTCCGCTGTATAACTTTATATCCATTTGTCATGCAGACTTCAAACTTCATATCATGATTGATTACATTGAGAAAATGATTCTCATGCATCTAAGGATCAGTACGTCAGATTTCAAGGTCACAATGAACTTAACACTGAAAAGCCTTTCTGCTGTGTAACTTGGCAACTACTTCCGATACAGTCTTCAAACGTCTTAGGATGATTGCCATCATTGATTAAGAGACCCCTATACTGTTCGGGGTAAGTACATAAAAGGTTAAGGTGGCAATCAACTAAACAATCAATATTTAAGGTCACTATGTCAAAGGTCAAGGTCACAGTTACATTAATGTTAAGAATCATTTAACTCGACAACAATTTGTCATAGAAACTTCAAAATTTCTACGTCAACTAAACAATCAATATTTCTGCACTATAACTTGATAACCATGCATTACAGCATGAACATAATATCTTTTGAAAGAATGACATTTATACAAATTATAAAATCTAAATCTCAGATATGATAAGAATCGATAAAACTTTAAAAATAAAATCATAAAATGTTAAAAATCAAAACAAAAAATTCAAAATTTAAACAAATCATTTAATTCCAAAATCTAAGGTTTCATCCCTTATATCACAAATGCATTATTGATTTATATACCCTTCGGGTATAATATTTAATGCTCCTCCCAGCGGTGCTCTTGTTTTATCTTTTTTTTTTTGATAGACGAAAAAGTGGTATTTCGTGTCTTGTATTATGTGAAAATCATGTGTCATAAATGACTGAAATACGACTATAGACACAAATAGATTTTATATTTGTTACATATAGCGCAAATGTTCACAAAAATATTTCAAAACATGTGTGTAAATCTGTTTTCAAGTGTGCAGGTAAACAAATTTACCTCTGAAGCATGTGTTCACCACTTGTCTCTTATTTATCTAACCTGTTCACATACAATCTAATAATTTTATTCACTTGCACGGATATTGCGTGAATACATTGTCAGGTTTTGTCAGTGAAAAATTCAGAATACACGTTTTAGAGATTACCTTTACTCACAATCACTTTGTTGCTAGGACAGAAAACGTTGTACAAAATGTCACGAATCAGTATAGAGCTTATCAGTGACTGGTTCTTTAAGACAAGGATCAGACAAACATACCATTCGCGCTTCCGTTTGCCTGTTATTAGAGCATCATATGCATGATATCAGATTGAATGACATAATTATTGAATTATATTGAGCTTTACTAATGGTGGAGACAAACAAACTTGATAGACTGATTTTTATCACTGTAGCGCAGCTTTTAGGGATCGAAAACGTGACGCCGGTAGATTCAAGAATTACATGTTTACTTAACCGAATGGTAAAGCCCTGTTTTACCTTAAAATAACTTTAAAAGGAAAAACGAAGGGTAAATATTTGAATGGTTTATCAAAAAAATTCGACCATTCCGTCTAGTCTCTTTGATGACCGTTCTTTCGTTCTTTCGTTTCTTTTAGTATAAATATTTTATTTATTCTAATTACTACAAGACTAAATTAACAATAATTGTCTTTTTCAATATTTCCAACAGTAAAAGATAATTCTTTCTCGCGCAAAGAGTTTGTTGAGAACGATGTGCTTTGTCAACTTTTCTGATAAAATGAATGTTCTTGGTGCTTTGCCTTTTTCCAGCTGAAGCATTGTTTTTGATATTCATGCACATCACACACTTACGAGCAAGTAAGAAACAATATGTTAACATAGACTAACGGTTTAAAACGGCACCGATAACAAAAATATTCTGTCAAAGGCCATATGGTAAAAAGCTCATGAAAGCTTCTCAGAAATAAAGTAATACTATCCTTGTTAAAGAGTTAAATATCTTAACCTTCTTCATAAACATGAAATATATCTGATTTTGTTTTATACCAGATTAACATTGCTTGTCACTGCGTCATTCGTTGATGTCCAACCGATATACCCAAAACAATACAAGTAAATTAACAAGTAAAGCACGTTTAAGAATTTTGTACCATCTACAGACTACATAATTATACGTTAACTAATTTTGCTTCAACTGTTAGAAATAAAAAAAATCAGATATTGTAAATGCTTACCATGTTTGTTTTAGACTATTGTACAATGAACTGTTTTATTCACCATCGTATTTAGACAGTTGACAGGCTATTTTAAAAGTTCTGTGTTTTCAAGCATTCTTTTATAATCAGTATTTTAATTTACAAGCCGAGTCTTAGCATACTAGTAGCTAGAAAAGTGAATAGTTAGTCGAAGTGTCAAGTCTCCTTATACAGTTTTCAATAGAATAAAAACGGGACACTATTGCATTTGTTGTGAGTAACAATACGCTGTAAATGCTTAGCTTATACAATGTGTTCATTAAATGATCATTCATATTTATCCAATTATTGACAACAAGAAGATGAAAATGTGATGTGGTGATCAATAAAATTAAGAAGAGGTTTACTTTTTACGTTGTAAATCTTCGAGTAAAATAATAATTTGTGTTTTTGAGAAAACGTAAAAAAAATATTGACCACTTTTGCGTCATCGCAGATGCTTTTACAATTCATAGTCGACAAGTTGTATGCCATCTTAATTGTCATCCAACTTTATATTTAATCTAGGGTAAATATTTAAGAACATAACTTAAGTAAACTTTTACGAGAAGGTTAAGTAAATTAAAGTTTTGTAAGTGTATACTTCATAATTCAGAAGTTACCTCTTCTGCATTAGGTTGGTCCTAAATATGTATATTTAATAATCAAAGTTTTTTTTAAAGAATAATATGTAATATACAGCTTCTTCATATGGGATTGACCTGTCTGTAAGACTCTATAGAAACTTGCTAGAAATTCCTTATGATATTTTCAGTAAGGTATATTCTTATCAATTAGCAATTTTCGTACAAACTGTACTAATTCAGACAAAAATGACATTATCTTATATTGTCTTTTCGTCTCGAAGGAAGCACTACTGTGTTTTGTTAAGGATATTTATTGCTCTGAAGTTCAGATACTAGTAGTTATACAACTCGTATAATCATTATTTAGAAAAAATTGAAATGTTTCAAAATTTGAAAAAAAAAACGAACAAATTCCTTTCAAATTGCTGCACTAGCTTCGACAAGAAAGACCAGTTAAACCATTTTTTCTCTGCAAATCATTTCCAAGTTTAGAATTTAACACAAACCTGCATGTGGCTTGGCCAAAATAGTTATCACCATTGCCGTACCATCGATCTTTTCTACCCGAGTGACGAAATATTCATTTAAAGGTTTTCAGTTGTTTTGCTTACACTGGGTTTGGTCAGGTTTATCTCTCTCGAGGTTATGGTGGGAGCTTTGCAAGATGAACCAGTATAATTCACACACAGCAGGAAGATCGTCCTGAAAAAGGGGAAACTTCTAAAAGCATGTGTCTGCTTAAGTACGTGCAAACGCTTTAGCAAACGTTATCTCCATATCTTTCGTGACAAGAGTCAATGCTTCTCCTTTGATGATACTGTTTGTCTTTAATCATACTAAATAATTCGAAATAAGAGATGCTTCAGATATAATTAGCAGTAATGTTCGTTGTGTGGTAATAGGTAAAATATAATAATAACTAGACAGAAAAACTTATTTTTATAAATGATCACAGCTTGGTTTAACATGTATTAGTACTGTGCATGACATTTTGCATGACAAAGTGAATCTTAACTCAGTTTCGTTTTTAGTTCGACTCCAAAGTCATTCCAGTCACCTCAACAATCAAGTATTATAAATATGCAAACTCTAGAAAAATCTTTAAGTAGGTTTTACTATTGTTAAAGTTATTTAGTGCTAATTTTATTCCCTTTAGAATGCTTAAAGCAATAGAAAAACGGCGTCTTCCTCGTTTTGATATTCAAAATCAATACGTTAATATATTTTCAGATAAAGTCTTTAACTTAAATATTATTGATTATTCAGGTAGCGCTAGCACCAGTTATTCGATCTTTGATAGGATTAATAGAATCTATCATTGGGGGTGGTTGAAGATCGGGATATCCAAACCCTCAGTGACCGGTTCCCGACCGAAAACTCGCAAGAGGCTCGTTTCCGGCGGGAATCGGTCACCCTCGGGTTTGGATACCCCGATCTTCAACCAACCCCAATGATTGATTATTTTTCTCACTAACTCTCTCATGGAACAAAAAATACAAACAAACGCAAAATATATTGAAACTAATTTTGTATGCGTATTCACGCCTGTGAACCGCCAACAACCAAATTTCCAATACACAACAATGGCGGAGACACGTTTCACCGATTCAGGTAAAAAATGGATTAAAAAATAAACGTATTACGTAGGTTTAAACATCAGGAATGAGTAAAGTTGATGGAATAAAGTGATTTAAATGCAGATTAATGCAGATTTTAAGTGTGAACACAGATAAATTTAAAATGTCAACGCTCGAAATGTGCTCGTATGAATACAAAAAAGTATTTCGCATTCTAAAGCCATTCGAGATAAGCCCATGTGAGATAAGATTTTCCACCACGGTTATTTTCAGTAACATTTTCGGATTTTTCTGTCTAGTTAGTGAGAACATGATATCTCTGACTATTATAAGTCATATTATAGTGAGTTTTTTACGAAAATAAGATAAAAAAAATAATAAAAGAAGACAGAAACAAGAATTAATACTGATACCGTTTTCCTTTAACCATGTTCAGCTTCAATTCTTTTGAGTTCCCTTTGGAGTTTAGAGAAATAATTCTTTCACATTAATCATCATCATTTTACAGTATTAAACTTCTAAAGCTACTTAGATGTGATATCATAAAACTTTAATGATATATCAAGTAGTCTATTACTACACAGTGGGTATTAGGGTAAACAACCGTTTTGTAAATTAACTTCTTTTCAAACAAATTTATATTTCTCCTAAAATTTCAAAATGTCATTCGAACCATGCCAGTGTAATATCTAACGAAGGTTATTCTCGGATTTGTACCAGCCTTATTTAAAATAATGGAACATGTTTGATATTTTTACCTAAAAAAATACCACTGCTTTGTCTTTATCATAGTCTACTCTCTGATATTTATCACACCTACCTGTTCATTTAATGTTAACGGTTTAGTTCCCTGTTATTTTTAAGAAGTCATATTCGACATGACTGGTGTTTGTCCCATCTGAAATAGTTTTACTCCCGTCTTATCCTCTGTCACCAAAGAAAATCGTTCTGAGGTACCTGAATTGCAATAAGCATTATGATAAATTATGGAAGTAGAAATTGCCTGTACAATACTCAAACATTTTCAAACGGAAATGTCTTCTGTTGTTGCGAGATGGCATAGCGGCTATAACATGGCACTTAGTGTTGTTTTTTTTCAACAAAAGATAAATACTTAAAGCAATGTCACTTGCATTTTCAGTCAGCTGCTGTTTAACTTGAGTAAAATTTGCCTGAAAAAATTTCAGACCTCGTTAATGTTTTGGCGTGATTTTATAACGTTATAAGGGTACTCTGATAACAAAATTTGTTATAAGCACTTGACTGTCAAGCTCTGACAGCGGTTAACTGCGTTTAGGAGTTCCGTATGCGACACAAAGAGTTTTTTACTGACACTTAAAACGTGAACCATAGACAAGCTAACTAGCAACATATAAAATATTAAAATGACAAATATTTTCAAAAATGATTTGGAACTATAACCTGAAATCTGTTGTTATCTATATCTGTTGATAGAAAAAGGCAATACTGCAGTGAAACAAATTTGGCATTTATTTCAATTTATTAATAGAAATCTATGATTGAAAACGTGTGGCAAAATTTGAAAAAAATGAGGATTTTGCGAGTAGTTTGTCACATTTTCAGATCTTTTTTTTTAACAACTGTTCTCATTATAAATTATGTATGTATGTTTTAGCTTGTTTGTTCTAGAAGACATACAGGCCTTTTTGTATTAATTTTGAGCCATATAAAAAGATAACGACACAAGGAAGCCTGCCTGTTACTTTTTTTAACAATGCAAAATTATGTTAAACTCAGTTTCCGTGCATGAAGCCGTTGTAAACCTGTAATGTCAATGCATTTACGTAACAGTCCGATCTTGGGGCCTACCTAAATGAACGTCACCTCTCACGTTTCGCGATTGCTGAAAATGCATGTCAGTATGCTGTGATAACAGTATAATTTACATAAAGCGAACACCCTACACAAGAAAATAGAGCTTAAACACGTTTTAGCGAAGCCGTAACATCCTGTACGTGAGCTTGCTGAAGTCATAGCGGAATGTTGAAATTTTGGAATGAACTGAAGTTGAGTAACAGGCAATAAAAAACAAAACTTTTAGACCATGTGGCTCGATAAGCTCGTGCAAAAAAGATGCATTACAGTTCTCTATCACTTTTGAGTGGCTTGTCTCTATATATAGCGTGTTGGTAACATTTACTTCAAAGCTCACATAATATAATAAATCTTACGTAAAAGCACTGAATTAAGCAATTCATACACACCAATTTAAATGGTCTTGCCTAAACAGTGCATGTATTAGAAACGAATAAATCATCAAGAGAACGTGTTAATGCACAATCCTGTCACATTTTCTGAATTCTGTAGGAATGCACGTCGGCTTTAGGTGTATTTAGAAATAATACTTTGTAGGTCGAACATTACTTGTCGATTTATTCTCATTAAAATTTTCACTGTAAAATCTCCAGGGAAACGCTGAATGACAGATATAGTTGAGCAAATATCCTGACTTTCTGTGATAAATTGTATAAATTCATTAATATGCAAATTGGAAAATGCAACAAAACTAAAATAACTTGTTTATATAATGATATTCGAGTCTCATTTATGGAAATGTCTTGATCAAGACATGGTGTTATTGGGGAAATCTTAATTGAAAGTATCAAATTCAAATTAGACAACAATGCTTGAGTAACATACTGTATAAAGTATATTTATGCATTTCATAAACCTTCATCATGATTTATTTGTTAAAGCTATAGATAAGACGACCTTTAATGGGAGTAAGAGTAATGTTCCAATGACTTTTTATATAAGGTGTTTATTTGTTTGTAAAAAAGTTTGTTTTGTAACTTCATCTGTTCGTTAGATACTGAGAAAAAGAAATCAGTCAAATATATGTAGTATTTATTGGCTGTCTAAAATTATTTTATTTGTTAGATTTATGCTTTATTTAGTTTATAAGGTAGTTCACGAATATGTATTGAAGAGGGTGTAAAAGAACTTAAGAAAATAACCATTTTGTGTAATTATAATGTAACTGCTTTTAAACGTTGAGTAATTATTACAATTTGAATTGATACATTATTTTATACATACATAATAATTACTATCTTTCTTTAGTTAAATACATACTTTATTTTGCCAGTTAGTTATTTGGAGCAGTAAAATTCCTATTTTTATATAAGTATCTTTTACAATCAGAACGAAACAGGAGACATTACATATTATTCTAATATAAATGGTGTTAAAACATCGAGTTTTGAATATATAATTTAATCGTTTCTCATAACTACTTTCCAGGATATAAGATAATCAATAAAACTGTAGACATCGACTAAATATCAAGAAGAACATGCTATTTCTTTTATTTTTTGCCAATCATTGGACAAATATATTTACAAAAATGCATACTTATAATGTTGCGATGTATAATAACAGATTAAAATCTTGCAGATCTATTTTATATATCATATAACTTGTTTTATTTTGTATAATGTAATGGCTTACTTTTCTTAGAAGTACATAAAGATGTAAGGGGTCAGTATACTCTGATTCAGATATAATTGTTTTGTATTGTATTATTTACGGTGTTGTATAAATTATACAATTTTAGCTAAAACGAAAGAACAACCAGACAATGTATTGAAAAGATGCCAAGCATTTTTTACTTAAGATATATTTTCCTTTTTGATGAGTTTAATGTATTTTGCTCTGATCGTAAATTTTCTGTTTTTCTTTATAATTTCAAAGTCAGGAAAACTAATTGCTATACTGTATTAACTTTATTTACGCAGTAGACAAATGTTTGTATGTGCTTTATTCGTTGCAGTTAGAGACATGACACAGCTTCTAACAGTGGTGTTATATATTAAAATAAGTTTATTAAGGAATGTATTACATTAAAGCAACCATACTTACATTTTAGACTAAATGTATCAACGTATTTGCGTTATATTACAATATTGTAAATAAATGAAAACCAAACACCGAGTATAAGCTTTTGACTTTGTCTGCTTCAGAAATGACATAAACGGAAGTGAACAAACACATGAAATAGATTTTTTCGTTATATTACATCAAATAGACAATAATCATTGCCAGTATTTAAATCAAATAAATATGTGTTATTTTATTTCAGAGACTTTAGACTGACTTTTACGCCAAATGTGCACATAAATACTGTTCCATATAAATAAAACAATATAGCATATAGAGCATTTTACGGAAGAGTATACTGACCCCCCTTACATGTTTCATAAGGAGTTTAAAAGTAGAGAAATACATGATAATAACATGGATTTTACTTCTTTTTAAAGAGTTTTATATATAGGTTATATAGAATTTACAGTTTCCTAGTCGATTAAATTTAAAAGATTACACCTTTTAAACTTAATTTCTGTCCTTATATATAATTAATATGTGTATCTTCGACGTTTCATATTAATTCTTATTTGTAAAACAGATGTTTCCTTGTAATGAACCTCATTTATTTGTTTGTAAAATGTTTTTTTTTGTACACATTATATGTTTCGAACATAGATGTAAAATAAAGTCAAATATATATGTAAAATATTCTCTATTTTATATAAGAATCTTTTGTATAATAAAATGAAAAGGTCCATTATATGTTAGTTAAATGTAAATGGCTGTATATTTTAGAGATAGTATCATTAACTGCTTTTCTTCTAACGAATTGTTTTATTTGTAACTTCAATTACTATTAACAAATATACTATGTAAAAATAAAAACTTGCAATCTTCTTGTTTTTGGATTATTACTTGAAAAAAGAAGCAAAAAATACTTGCTTTAAATACATTCTATTTATATCAAAATGGAAAAGTGTCATTTTATACTACATTTACATAATTGATTTAAATGCATGAAGTTATTTTATAAATTTTAAATGTAGTATATATATCATGATTTTCCTTTTCTATGATATAAATACATTAAGAAAAATGTACACTTCTACTAAATGTCGATTAAAACTTTTATTTTTCCTGATATTTGTTAATTTATTGCAAAAATAAGTTTTCAAAAATACCTCTTTGTTTTCTGCGATATAGTATAAGAGAAAATTATCTCGAAGATATATCTTAAGTATCAAATAACCTCTTATATTTTTTTTAATTTTTATTATGTAATTACTTATTTTTTTTACATGTACATAAAAGATGTAAGGGGGTCAGTATACTCTTCCGTAGCATTTTGACTGTCTCCATCAAACACACCATAAATTTCTCTTGCAAATTGTCTATAAAGATCACAAGCGTCGTTATTTCTAGTCATAATTTCATGATTTTCATAAAGACATTTAAAATCAAATGAAATGTGTTTTAAGCAAAAACGTTCATCTAAAGCAAAATTAAAACAGCCTTAAATTTTGCTTTCAAATTCAGTATCTATTCAGAAGTGTTTTATTGTTTATACTCAGAACCTACCTTTTGATGCCAGGTTATTTTCTTTACATTAGCTGGAAGACAAGTTCTTAGTTTGAACAATATTTATTTACTATAGGCACATGTTTATATTACAGAGAATACTAAAGACAATTCATCGTGACAGGATTACAGAAAAAGTGCTGGTAAAACGTATGTGAACTCGTTTCCTTGCAAGTTCTTGCAACATGTATTAATCCGCTCTTTCTGATTTGATTTTATAATTTGCGCCAAAATTAAGCCAGTAAAAAGGTCAAAGATACTTGTAAGCAATCTGATTAAAATCAGCTCCCAAAAAACGCTCTGCTCTTAGGATTTGAACGTCACCAAAGGTCACCTCATCACCTTTCAAACAGCCATTCAATGCCTAGCTTTCAAGTTTTTAAAGGTAAATCAGTTTCTATTTTTACCATTTTAATGCATGTAAAAAATCTATATTTAACTGGGATCCCAAATAAATCAGTCGTTTTTTTGCCATAAACGTCACAGTTAATTGAGGAAATTTTATAAAATATTGGGATAATTGTATGTGTGGGAAAATTTCCAGTAGCTTTTGACATTTGATAGATATTGCATGTATACCAAAATAAACAGGCAACTTGAATATTTTCGTCACCATGCTCATCATTTAATTAATATTCATTTAGAAAATACAGACCGAAATTAAATAAACTTATAATAATCGAAGAAGAATTCATTTATCCTACGAAACACAACATATTCCCAAAATAATCAAGATGATTTAAACATGCTATACTCAACATTAACACGCCGTGTGTACAGGTAAATCAAAGACGCGTCATAAAATCTAGTCTCATTGGCTGGGATATAAATAACAATACTAGGAATCCAGGTTATCAAGAAGATAGAATTGAATGGGTCGCCTTCAGATCTAACCGTAGCTAGATCGTATACTTCAGTCAGATTGATTTGTAAGGGGAAGAAGATCAGAAAAAATACGCATTGTAAAGGGCTTGAAAATATGCCGAATTCATAAGATATACATTCGTTGCGATTCGTTTTCATAAAGTCATACTTATCCATTATATTGCAGAAAATATTAGTGGTAATATATGATTAAAACCTTGTTCCGTTTGCTTCGGTATTTATCTTGATTTATTGATATCTAAAATTCGAAATATAATTAATGTTCCACACAAAGTTTTTATCTGCAGGAAGCTCCTAATAAGATATCAATAAATAAATTAAATTCTACAACGCATACTAAGTCATCTGAAAACTAAAATCGTGGGTTTTAACATTAAATGCTGTACATTTACTTTGAATGCAAAAGTTACTTTAATCTTTCATTTTTTCCTTAAGCAGAAATTAGACTTAAGCTAATTTAGTCTAGGTAATCTAGGGTCAGAATTCCTAGATGTGAACGGTTATGCCAGTAATGCAGTTCGATGGATATTGAAGAAGAACTTTATTTTATTATCAAATAGTCTACTTGTAACATTTTACGAAAAATATAGAAACAGTAGATATTATTGACTAAAATGTTAGTGTATCATAATGAAACATGCATGCGATTAAAAAAATGACCTAATATATGTTTTATCCTTTAGTCCAAGACCATTAATGTTCAGCAGACATATTTGATAAAATAAAATTGAAAATATATTTACGTTACATTTATTTCTTGTTTTAACAGCTATTATTGAAGACTATAACTGTCTTGTCAAACGATGAATCGATGTTTTATGGGCTAAAGAGAATTGACTTCATAAAAATGTTCAGACGGCACGCTAAAGAATTCAAAATATTTATTTTATAATTGTGCATTTAAGACGAAAAGTCACAATATGCTACGTTATAATATTCTTCCTGCAACTTGTTACATAAATATCGATTCTGTAGAATATAGGCATGATGTTGATTTTTGCTTTTCAAATATTTCTTTTTTAGCATCGTAGTGTTATATGTTATATTAACGCATTTTAGTCTGGGAACACTTTTAACATGTTTAGTGACAATAAAATTTTGAAATATATGTTTACGTGATGTGACGTGACAAAATCACAATCCGGTCAATTTGACGTCATAAACTAATAAAACACAAAATGTCTTCCGCTCTCTCTTCATTACAAATTTGTTCTGCCTTTGTAAAATACGATCGAAGAATACTGAAACATGGATATGGATCACACAACAACCTCGAAACTATGTTGCATGTTGCAATACGTCCGAAGTGTCAAACTCATTGATGGAATGTAATACATCCATTGTTTATTCCCTTGTAAGTGTACTTTCTGGTAGTCAGATTGCGATAAAAATTACACAAAAGTAATTTGAAAACAGTGTGTAACATCTGAAAGTGAAGAAAACAAACAATATGAAAATGTAAAATTTGAGCATATTGTTGAAAATCCCTTGACACGGTCCATATCTATCAATCAGTGTGAGTGAGGGCTATTCTCTGTGCATTATATACAGGCTGAAATGTAAAATGCTTTGGTTGATACAACATTAAGATCTGGTATCATATAAAAGAAGTTTATGTTCTTTCTATGTTTAATGACTATCACTCATTGTTTGCACACGCTTGTATCTATCTGTCCGCTAATCCGTTTTTTAACCTTTATTGGTGAGGTTAGCTGGACTTCTGAAAAACCAAGATTTATGCAATAAATGTCTCTTAACTAGTTTTGACGAAACAGATATCCGAGTACACTTCAAGCATAAAGTTTTATTTTTGAAATAAATGAGAAGTTTATAGAAACTTGTTTGCCAAACACTTAATGTTATCTCTTTATTTTGCTTCTTGCTCAATGATTGTCTGTAAATGCATTATAAAAGCATTTACATTTCATTTGTCTTATATTCAACGGGATTTGTATATAATTGAGTAAAGTACATATTTTATCTCTTGCTTTATTCAATTTGTTTAGTATTACTTGAAATTCGAGCAATAATTGTCTCAAGCAATAAAGCGTAAATATTGTTAGGGTGTCATTTGCCAACTGTTTCACAAGTTATAAAAAAATGGACAGCAGATAATGTAACTTTATATCTATCAGAGAGATATTGCGTAATAATTACTGTATTCAGATTACACGTCTCTTTTTCTCTGTGAGACTGGGGTAATTTTGAAAGAAATGTTACATTCTCTTTTCTATGGCTTATGTGTGTACTGGTTTGAGCTTCTTTTACAATTTTCAGTCTATTTTCTCTCTTTCACCAAAAGCTCTCAGTTTAGACCGATAAGAGTAGTCAATATTTATTTATTTCCTGAAAATAATAAGTAATTTGATTGAAATGTTATGTTAAAAGATAAGGGAAGACTACTTGGATATCTACTTGCAGATGTCAAGTTAGGTGTGCCCTAATCGACCGCCGAGATATATGGGTATAATCTTGTTGAATCACATCGAATTTACTTAGCCAGTAGTCAAGAACTGTTCAATTCATTATATTATTTTGTCATGCGACGGAAAGGTTTCAAGGGTTTATTAATTTGCAGTGAAATTGAATTCAAAATGGTGCTAGCAATGATGTTTTGAATAATGGACATGTCTAGAGCAAACAAATACTTACCATAAATATATTAAACTTGAACTCAGAACTGTCAAGCTTCTTGATTTGCTTTAGGCACAAATAGTTGCTGATGTTGCATAATGCAGAAAGGGACTGCTAAAGTGCAGGCATTTCTCTTTTCTGTCTAAAACATTCACACTGGCATGTGGATTATTCTAGCAAGTCTGTAGTATATTTGTTATATATTTAGTACTTAGATTTAGATATATTCAGATGAATAGATATTGTTTGAAATGATAGCAAAACGGAAATATGGCTTATGTTATGAGTAAAGACAAGTTTAATAATATTTAATGAATAAAACTTTAAAAAAGTAATAAATGTTTCACCATTAAATACAGATACAAGATTTCTCATTATCAGACTAAGCTGAATACTACAATTTATGACCATGCACTGTTCTTAGACTGAAGCTTGCCCTCGAAGTTTATCTTCTGGCGTCGCATCAAATGACAAACTAAAATGTCCCCGACTTGAAAAACTACAATTACTTATTCAGCATTTCGAGGTATTTAATGCCTATTCGACGTGCTCGTCTCTATCTGGTTAGAGGACCTGTCTGTCGATACTTTATCGAAAGCTGTTTATTCACGTATGTTTTGTAACTCCATGCCAATATCGACAATTTATTGCTGACAATAACAGATAATCTACTTAGTATGCAGATTAAATGGGAAGGAGGAACGACAAGACAGATTTTATTACAATACTAAAACAATTTTAAAAACGTCACCGTCTGCCAAAGCAGTAAAATACCTTAGGAGTAATTTTCAGCGTTTCTGCATCTAGTATCATACCATTAAGAAGTAAAAACGTATTAAAAAAGCTTAATTTTATTGATGACTTTGGGTCAAGAAAGGAACGCGTCAAAATATCGCGTGACCTTTCCTTGTTCAGCTTACGATTTTTTACCATTGTAATAATTGTAAAGATTCATTTGGGATCATCATATCGGTTTTAGTTTAGATAAGTCTGAAAAAAAGAACGAAGTTCGGTGAGAATGCCACAGGTGCGATCAATATTATATCACGTCTTGAATAATAGTGATCTTGTTTATGGTTTGCAGTGAAATTCAGGTTGTTTCTGCGTTGAGACAATCCCTAACAAGGAGTGGATAGGCACATTATACTTTAACATCGCAAGTGAGGGACAGTTTTTAGACCTCTTTCTTCTCGCATTGGTAGACTTAATGGTACAGCATAATAAACTATAAAACAAGAAATATATTTTTTTTTTAAAGCTGGAAGACGTAGGTTACATTGGAAGGATTATGCATTTATCACGCTCTTCTTTGAAGACAAGAAGAGTGGCCACAATTCCATATAACTGTAACCTACATAATTAATCGAGTGCCAAGAAGACGAATCTTGTAGTAATAACACGACTAGATACATTTGCATTGGATATCTGAAATATATTCAGAAGACAAGCAAAGAAAAGTGTTGCTCACCATGATAAAAGAGAACGAGAGAGCAAAAGAAAAATTATTACATTGCCGCTTACTACGAAGCAGTGACGGATGCCATCAAACTTTGTGATACCTTCACCAAATAATTCATATTATAAAGCAAGGTTGGGAACAAAATCTCACAGTGACACTCCAGGTCTTTTGGGACAATGGACACTTACCGTTAAGAAACCTCAACGTTTAGGAGATATTCAGGAACGGTTTATGATGATGTTTCTGGTTACTGTTATCTGATATCTTTCAATGCTTTGTATCTATTTCTTTATTGAGAAACTTTATTGATGCACACACACTATTTATCAGTATTTCATGAATCTTATGCCTGCAATGATGATGTCTATAATGTTATAACTACAAATTGCATTGTCTAATTTCACAAAGAAACCAATTGTTTCTGACGAAAACAACTTTTTAACATACTAAACAGAAATCACATACTTTAAAAAAAAAAGAAAGCTTCTATTTTGTTTCAATATAAAACAACAGCAAAAAGAATTGCATTCACATAAAATTATATAAAATGAAAGTGTAGACATTTCGCAGAGTTTCAAACAGCCAGCATCAAGCGTGACTGAAAGTAGGTTAACTCTTTAAAATAGTGTTACAGAGCAGTTCACTGCATTTGTATATGTATAAAATATTCCGTACCTTGCAGAAAATATTTTACATACGCTTGTCGATGTTCTAGCTGTGCCACGTGACCGTCTACGTAGACAGGCTGCTGTGATTAATTCATCTTGTAATTTTACTATAAAAATCTTAGACATTGCCTATTCTCAACGGGGCTTTTGTAGCTTTTTGTCGTTTTCAGACAAGAATAATTTGGAATATAATTTGATGTAATAGCAGGAAAATGCTCAGACAATACCAATTTTCAAAAGAATGATCTAAAATTTAGCGTTCATAATAAATTCTTCAGTTATTGACGTGCATGCAACATAAATGCCAACATCGTTTAAGAAATTATTATATCTACATTTATAAACTTTGGTCTGAAGTAACTGCTGTTGGTTTGTTTGATATTAGGAAACAGCTACGCATTATTTAAGTGTATATAATGCATTAAAGAAAGTTTTGTCTTGTTCTTATACATTCTTAAACATTTGCGTGTATTCTAATGCCCTAAATGACCTAAGAAAAATTTCCACCAGCTCAATATTAATCGAGCCAGCTTTTGGTGAGCGCTACAAAGTTTTCAGCGGCGTCCCAACGTAGTGCGTGCGTCAGTCAATCTCTTCGTCTCAGATTGTCCGGTATTACGTACATCATGCTTGGAGGGATTTTAATATAGTGTATCTTGGCAAAACAGACTGTGGTTTGTATAAAGACAATAATCACATTGTGATTCAAATCCGGTTAGCTCGGCCATGCTCTTAGTCTTTTATGTATAAATATGTTATAGTTACTTTGTATAAACTTCTTCCTTGACAGGAGGAGGTAGTGTCTGCATGAACTAGGGTTGTTGCTCAACTTAGATGCTATAGGAACATATGCAGTTATTCTTGTACAGAATACAACGTTGTAGTGTAAAGAGGGTGATGGGCGGAATATTGTCTAATTTATTTATAATTTTGTGATGCATGGCTTGATTTTAAAATACCTTCCTACAAATATGTTTATTTGCAAGACATAATGTGTTGGTTCGAGCTGTTAGTCGAATATGAAAAAAAATGCTAGTAATCAAGTTTGCTGGGGATATATGTTCTATGAAGTGTCTGCAACTTACCTGTCGTCATTTAATATTGTGTATAAAGTTAAAATTTATTTCTAGCGAATAATCACCCATAGCACACGTGTGCACAAGTTGTTCATGTTAAACTTGTTATATTAACATACGTTAGTTAATACAACTGATAAGAAGAAAATAAATTTTCTATATATTATATATATTTTTTAAACAAAACAAACCATCAAATAGTAATTGATTTAAGCGAACATTAAATAAAAACATTTGCGGTTTGTATTCGTTTTAGAAGAGAAATAGCACTTCCCTGCTGCTGTTGGTACAATCAACGCCTGAAAAGTCTCGAAATTATCGTTTCTGTTTCTCTGACGTTTGTCTGATTGGACTTAATCTATGCTTTTCAGTTGAAATATCAACAACCAGCGTTTATGTAGAAAGTTACTTTTTTCAGTTTCGTTGAATTTTACCTGGAATCTATCAAGGCAAGCACAGACTGTAGTTTTACATCCATTTCGTGATGTTCTACAATAAATCAAATTTATTCATTAATATGCAAATCGGAATGCAAACGTTAACTTACAGTTCTTCACTTATATAATTACTTGTTTCTGTATTGTTCATGCATTTCGTTCTGTCGTGTTGGTAATGAGGAAATATATACTTATAAAAGTGAAAAACGGGTTTTTAGTAATAAGCTGAAAACAAACAACATGAAATTGAGAAAGAAAATGTGACCTTTTTAGTTTCTAATGAAAAGGCAACAACAGTATTGAATTGAATGGTGAAAAACTTGGTTTGAAGATAAATTTGATTCAAATCGAACATCATTTTATTATCAGTATTAGTTCGAAAGGTAAAAGTTAAAAATCCCATACCTGAAAAACGCCTCCATTTAAATTCTTCTTGCAACTTCGCATGTCCTATTGCTTTATTCTCACAGATAATTTTAATTTGTCTCTTTCCGTGCAACTCCGATGCAAGTTGTTGTTTCCATTTTGAATCATTATTAATATTTCTTACCTATGATTATACAACGTCTAGAAGGAAGCAATCTTGAAAAAATAACTGCTAATAAGGACAGCTCTTGTGGGCGTTGTAGGAGAAAACCGAATCAAAAAGCCAGTTCCTTAACACATATTTTTCCAGTAATGATGAAGTAAGAAAGCATGGGGACTATACCTATATAAATCTTCGGTTGGTCCTGCAGCTGGTTTTAACCTATTCTATTTTAACATATTAAAGAAAATTCATATGTAAGTAGTTTGTAAGGAAATACAGTATGGGACAGGAAGAGAGAAGTCAGCGATTACTGTTTAAAACACCATCAACAGCAACAACGTTTCCTATATATGCATTCACTTTTATATGTTGTTATTCAATAAAACGTGATGTATACCTAGCGGTTTGTGTTGTGTTGGAAATGGTTTGCGTAGGGATTGCTTTGGCATACTTAAGGATGTCTACGATCAATTTTCACTTTAACTAAACATAGAAATAGAAACAGTTTTAATCAAATAACTTCCGTTGAGAATGTCATATAATAGTGAGACATGGTTTATAGTACCTTATTTCTAGTGATTGCTTACTTTTGCATTTGGTCTGTCTGCAACTGGGATAAATGCGAGTAAAGGCAAAGTCACAATAACTTAAATGAGAAAAAAATGGTTTTATGTGAGTTTTTTTTCTTTAGAAATTTGTTATGCAATAAAACTTTGTGTTGGTTGCTTGTGTTAGTTGCTTCTATACAATTGTCGTTTTGGATTATGTGTTAGGCTAATTATTAAGTTAATCAAGGTCAGTGTCACTTAAAAGTATCAGTTTATGTCAAAATGTTATAATGCTGTGCTGAATAAGTACACTGTATGAAATAAGCTTTTGGTATTGCGTTTAAGTGTCGTATTGTTTTTGTTCCTGTGATATTAAGTTTGGTAACATTCAATCACTGTGATAAAATTAGTTAGAAATGTCATGAAATAATGCTTTCCGGTACTTTAATTTTCTTAGGTTTTAAAAATAGGAGTAAAGCGTCTAGAAGACGACGAATGTTTTAGTATATTTCTTACAATCAATATAAGAAAACTAATTCGAGATGGAAGTAAATTATGCATTTTATGTATTTCTAAAGGTATAAATTTACCTCGTTGACCATGACATTGTGTAAGTAGAGGTTTATTGTGTATATTAACTGACAGGACACAACGCTAACTGCGTATGCATTTAGGTTTTTTTTAATGAAAGTCTCGTTTGGCTGTGTTAATTTCACTAGTATTATGTAAAATTCTTTGGTAAAACAAAGGCAAATAAGGTAAGCTGAATTTAGCCATAATTATTCTGGCATGTGTTTTCCGTATTTCCGTATTTGAAGTGACTGTTTAAGTATGTGGTTATCTGGTTTTATATATGAGCAGTAACAAAATCTCCTAAAACTAGATTTCTTTTCTCTAATACTTGCTGATGAAAACATGTCTGCTATAATTTCACCAAACTTTTTTTCTAGGGAATTTTCCCCTGTCTGTTCTAAGTGGAGTTATTATGTGGGAGCAATGCAAGTGTGTTCTTGTTACAGTATTTTACTAACTTACATGTACCCGCACAGTGTCTGTTATCCTGGCCCGCGAGATGCTTGATTGATGCCTGGAACATAAAGGAGATTGAGGGTTTCCTTGTCATATCTCACTTTCTATCGTCTTTGTAATATCAAAACAACTATTTCGTGTAGCATGGCATTTTTTATAACATACATAATTGTTCACGTGTCTTGAAGGCATTTAGTTGCCAGAAGGGACAACTGAACATTTTTATTGATATCTTGAACGTTTGATCTGCATGATAAACCGTATTTTGTCTTCGAATTCGCATGACATCAAAACATATTTCACTACCGACAAATGGAGATTTTTTGACGATTAATCAAAACCCCGTTCGGTGTCAAAAAACATAATTATTGTAACAACATATATAATAATTATCCATGCGCTGTATGTATAATCCATGCGCTGTCACAAAATTTACTCGTGAAATTCATGCAAAATGTGTGATTACAGTCGAACTGGATTTATAGGATAGCTTTGTTATAAAAAGCGTTCAATACAACTTTGACAATTCATTGTATGGAAGTATGTCAGCAAAGGACGTATCATTTGCATATACATGTACTTATCATTACAACAATAATATTTTTTAAAAAAAGACTGATAATGAAATAGCGAACATGAAATATTTAAACAATAACTGTAGAAAATAAATAAGAATAAAACTTAAACAGACTCTGACATCTGTTGTTATGCATGTTGTCTTTTTCTCTGTAATTTGGGGTATTTTGTAGTGTTTTTTTCATTTTGAAATATTGTGGTATTTGTTTCAATAGCGATATTTTTCACATTTTTTTAATAAATAGCTGTCTTATTTTCAAATTCAATTTCATTTCATTTGAAATATAGTCTGCACATTTCTATGGGCTTAAAATCTTAAATATGACGGAAAGAAACCACTCCCCAAGAAAATATTTATAAAATATATGTTTGTGCATGTTAACGCCGAATTTTTGTTAAAAAAAGCAGCCATACAAGTTCTTTAATAACAAAAGAAACATCTGAATTTGACACCATTTTTCCTCAATTTTCTTTTTGGACCCGAAAAATTGTTTATGTCGCGATTCTACTCTGCTTAAATATGTTTCTGTTATGATGAATGTTATTGGGTTACATCAACGTTTACCTCTCTATGTTTATAACGGTTACAGACATAAAATCTCTGCTATTTCTGAATTAATATGTAAATATTATTGCAAGAATATTTCTTTTGTCTCCTGAAGTTTTAAATGAATTCTTTTGCAGTGAGATCGAAATAGTTACTACAATGGCGGTTTAATATACAAATAGCTGTCAATTTTTGCTTAAGGACGTCTGTCAGTAAGTGGCGAATTCGCCCCATCTTATGCGGGCCTACCTGTCGAGAGGAATTTGAAAAAAAAAAGATAAACATGGACTTGTTACCATGGAATGTCTCGTGTAAGACCCGTTGTTCAAAGGTCAAGGTCACTTTAAAATGTTAAAGGTGAAAATTATTGCAATTTCTGTTTTCAGGACAGCTTGACTATATATACATTTTTAGATTCCGTTTAGATCTAGATTGAGTTCGTCCTTGGGAATATTTTTTTTAAATATGACATCCATAAACCTGTTCTTGTAATTTCCATCTATTTGTACTCTGTTTAACAGTACAACGCTCACTTGGCCTAAATGTCATCTATAACAAATATGACTAGAATACACGAATCTACGCACAATGTTCAGTGTCTGATATGACGGTCAAATCATAACGATCGTGCTAATTTATGCTACATATACAAAAAACTTCCTATCTTGCGTTTTTTTATCAATATGCGGGGAATTCCTCGGAATATCTATAATGATTGTTTTGTCATTTGTTTGTTTATAACAGGCTCTGTTTGAGTTGATTGATTACATAAAATATCCCTTCCAATAACTTGTCACTGATAAGTTAAGATATGCAAATAGGAACACAAAAACATATTCAAAACTGCCTCAAATTATATTGCTGAAATCAAAACCAGCATTTGAACATTCAATATTTCCAAGTTGCATCGTAAGGGAATTTTCAAGGGCACACTTTTAAGTGGCATTGTCTTATTCTTTTAACAAAAATTGTTTTGAGAGCAAATATTTTTTCTATAGTGATCATTCTATTAAATATTCGTAGTTTCCCAATGTGAGGTACAAAGAAAAAAACAATTCTACAGGAGACGGATTTCGAGAAGAAATAAAGAGTAAAAAGTGATTCAACAACGTGGCGTCTAGCTTCTCTTGAATTGGACATAAAATTAATTGGAAAATAAGGTCATTGTAAATTAAATCAAAACATATTAATGGACTAACAACTACTTAACGTTTAAAATTGCTAAATGTGAGAAGCACGGTGTTTACATCGAAGACAATGACATTTTATGTTATTCAATAAAGTGAAATGTGATTAGCGAAGTTTTGCAGTATATACACGTTTATCTCAACAGCATTACTTTGTTACATATTGTCTTTTTTTATTTTCAACAACTGTACTATCACACTACACGGCACGTCAAAATTACAATGAAGTTCTAAAGTTTGTTGTACATAGATTTCATTTTCTGAACTTTATGAACAATCAAGAGCCATTTTGTTAGGTCTTGAAATTTGTGCTTTAAATCTCGAATCTAGGCTTACGTAAATGTTACTTTTAATTATGTTATTATATACATGTATCTCTTTTAAAGCTATGTATGTGTTAAGTTAAATTTCAATTCTCGTAAATCACATTTACCGAAGAGAATTTCCGAGATTTGGAATATTTTGATTTCATTTTATGCAATACGAACCTTGTTGCATTAGGTCAGTATTTTTTCATCCACAAGGAGGTGTGAAAGTTTTATGCAAATCAAATGATTGTCTCACTTAAAAAGATTAATCTAAGCAAGTTTTATATCTGTACTGCATGATTTTTGCAGCTTCTGTATATTCCTTTGTTTTAGAAATTGCCCAGAAAATATTAACCACTTTGTCATACTTTTTTAAATACTCGATTCGCTATTTTAAGTATGTAGATATTTTCTGCTTTATACATTTGCCACTTACCGTCAATGCAACATGCAAAAGCAAGAAGTATGCAACTTTATGTATTTATCGTTGCTATCCGATGTGAATTTTGAAACTATATTCCCTACATAGACCTTTAAGTTATCCGTAGGAAAAAGCCTGTGAGACAGGTCATTGAAATAAACTCTGTAATAAAAAACATTAACTGTTTTTGAGACACATCCCCAAAATTTCAAAAAGGTTTAAAGGATGTGTACGTACATTCGGTTAACTGAAAGTTACTCATTCTACATTAAACAGAGCTGACTTGGAACAGAATAGGTATATGACTGAAGCAAACGGGAAATAAGATTTCATAATATTATATCGTTACTTGCTTGATTTTAAACTTGATTATCTTGTTTGAAACAGGCTCAAAAAGTCAACTGATGTAATTTGATAAGATTGTAATTGAAATTTTGACGCTAATTTAGTCGACTGTTCTGTAAGTCTTGCAGAACAAAACTTGGCACTATTCAAACTTACATCGAAGTAAAGTGGATAAAACTCGAAGCACATAAATAAAAGAAGTATGTAAAAATATTTAGCAATATTGAAAGAAAAAGAAACTGGATTTTACCATAGCTTAAAACAAAGTCTGTTTGCCGGTCCATTTACTTTAAAACAGAAGTTATTTCTTTTCATTAAATTTCATAATCTATTATTTTGTACATATTTTCGGAGGAAAAAGAACTGAACAGATTTTAGTTGAAACGGACGTGGCGTCATTTAAGCAGTAATTTCAGCAGAGCAAGAATTCTTGTTTCAAAACTTTCTGTATGAGTGTACGTCTACAAATGTTTTCAAATACAATTACAAAATCAATCTTTTTTCACAGAAATAACAAACTGTAGCCTGTAAAACACTGCATTGAACGAGTTATTGGCCAACATGTTTTCCTGACTGTAGCAATATTTATAACGTTTTGCTGTTCTAAGCTGATATTACTTACTGTTTTAGTTCTGGTTATTCAAACGTTTCTTCTTATTTTGGGTGATTTATCTTTTACAACGGCTTATATGAATTGTAGTAGACTTTATGTAACCAGTAAATGCTTATATTGATTTCGTGCCTTTGAAATGTATTTAGAATGAACTCAAGGTATGTACTTGGTATAGTTTGTTCATATTTCGAGGGGAAAAAGTACTAAGTCTGTTTCTATACATATTTCTTTTTCAGCAAAGTTCAATGACCTGATCTATCTTTATGCTAAGGACCATTCTAAAGCTTTCCAGATATTCTCTAGGGCGCATTCAAATGTATGGTCAATTTCTAAGACGGGAGTATTACTACTCAAATAGCATATTATTTATGACTGGAATGGGCAACGCCAACAATGTTGATTGTTCTTCATTTAAGATCCTAACTCCGCGTGCGAGAGAAAAACGATACAATAAGTAAAGCCTGTATATGACTTGCAAAATCTTTTCATAGATTGCATGCAACCAGTAGTCGGAGTTATACGTAGTCATTCTCGGAAAAACCAAAACAATCTTTTATTGATAATTTAACCGTAATATACAATTTATTCATTAAAACTGTTGCAATGGCTTCTTTATTAGACGATAAAGGTTTTTATGGTTCTGTGAAATGTGTTTTATCATAGTGACTGAAATTTGTCATTATTTTGCTCTCTCTCTCAATCTCTCTCTCTGTTGTAGCCATTTTGAACAAAGAGGAAATGTTTGCTAGTACCAGGACTATAGCAAGCATATTATCCTTAAAACAGCTCATTCGCAGAAAATTGAATACTTTGAAAATAGTTTAAATACTTATAAATGTAGGGACGAATGATCAGTAAAATGTGTCAAATCAAAAGCGTGACGAACGGTAATGACGTTAACAATAGAGTCTTAGAGCGCCGTTAACAATAGAGGCTTAGAGCGCCGTTAACAATAGAGGTTTAGAGCGCCGTTAACAATAGAGGCTTAGAGCGCCGTTAATTCAAAGTTCAAAGATATTTTGATAAGATTTTACCAAAATTCTTGGTACATTTTCACTTCTGTTGATTTTATATTTTGACTATACATTAGTGATTTTAAAACAAATGTCCTTGAGAATAACTTTTTCCCACCAAAATGTGTGAATGAGCTGCATTAAAAGTGTTTTTGCCTGATTACACAGAACGGAAACGGTGTTCCTGATATTCAGCACAAAATAAAACACATTTTTAGCTAATATATATCTTGTTTTATACTTAGTAAAACATTAAGTTAGCTTCAACCTTCAACTTTTTACAAGTCGATCAATTTGATTTGTAAAAGCGTGTCCTACTGGTCACGTGTAAAATATTTTGAGCAGAGGATAGTACTTGTATATGTTTCCAGTGTGTTACCGTTATTTTCTGCATGCTTAGAATCCTCACATTTACAGGATTATAAAACATAATTCCTTTTCGACATATTATTTTTTTGTACGAAGACGAATGGAAATCCAATTTCATATCCCAAATTGTTATAATGATTTTGTCATAATTCATACGCTGTGACAAAATTAACTCCTGTGTTCTCCTTGAAAGAACTTAATATAGAATCCTTTTTGATTTATTGAAAAGTTTTTAATTAATGGAATGTGTTACAGATAAATTTGAAGATCCTGAAATAACAGTATCGTATCCTGTTATAACGGTTGTAATGATTATTGTTCGTGTGCAAAATCACATTGAGAAATAACAGGACAACTTCTCTGACATACGCACACACAATTAGGATAAAAGATTCCGATTTGTGATGCATATTGTTTGGGTCTCTTTCAACCTAAAACATTAGTGAAACTTGCAATAAACATTAAAATGCACATTCTTTTGTGAATTCTAGTGGTATTTCGACAAATATGTTTATTTGAACATTTGGAAATTCACTTACTGTTTCCAGTTTTACAAAACAATGATTTTATCGCCAGAAATTATCGGTCCCACGTTTTACCGGAATCGACCATTTTTACCGGAATCTACCGGAATCGACGTTGCATTACCGGAATCGACCTATATATCATACATAAGCCATTTTTTTCAAGATATACAACATAATTTATTAAGATATGATATAATTAACGTAATAACAAAAGTAATTTATAGTATCTTCGAGTGGAAAGATTTTACAAGAGGAAGAAAATCGGCGAGTTGTGGACGATTTGCGCATAAGGATATACACCGGAATCGGCCTGTATTTCATAAAAAAATGAAATTAAGTCATACAAAAGTTATTTCTCATTACTCAACATCAGAAATAAAATATCTACCAAAGGAATTTGAAGTTTCTTCGAGTGGAAAGATGTTTCAAGAGAAAGAAAATCGACGAGTTGCGGAAAATTTGCGCATACGGATATACGCCGGAATCGGCCTGTATTTCATACATTAATTGTATTTAAGTCATACAAAAGTTATTTGTCATTACTCTACATCAGAAATAACACATTTATCCAAGAATATTAAAGTGTCTTTGAGTGGAAGGATTTTATAAGAGGAAGAAAATCGGCGAGTTGTGGACGATTTGCGCATAAGAATACACACCGGAATCGGCCTGTATTTCATAAAAAAAATGAAATTAAGTCATACAAAAGTTATTTCTCATTACTTAACATCAGAAATAAAATATATACCAAAGGAATTTGAAGTTTCTTCGAGTGGAAAGATGTTTCAAGAGAAAGAAAATCGACGAGTTGCGGAAAATTTGCGCGTACGGATATACACCAGAATCGGCCTGTATTTCTTAAATAAATTGAATTTAGGTTATACAAAGTTATTTTTCATTACTTTACATCTGAAATAAAATATTTGCTAAATGTATTTGAAGTTTCTTCGAGTGGAAGAATTTTACAAGAGAAAGAAAATCGGCGAGTATTAAAGTTAAGCGTCAACCTGGGATAAACAAGGGATGTCTCTGGAATTGGATGTTTTTTGTATCTTGCACTACCCCCACAGCATACAATAACTAATATCTGCAGGAGGGCTTTGGTACCGACGATAAATAAAGTCAAGGAGAAAGGCGCACCGATTTACTTTTATTGATGAGAAACATGAGTATTAAGAAATAATTTACTGAATAGTGGCTAAATACTGATATACCCAAAGTCGACTCAAAACATAAGAAAAATACTGCAATGCTGTTTGAAACATTTCGATTTCAAGCACGAAATACTTTTAACATTTATGCAGGAGTAGTTCCCTAAATCAACTTTGACTCCTAAAAATTGAATACTCTTATGGTATTTATCCAATACAGCTAATACAATTGTTATGCCTTAGATTTTAACTTTATCTAATGATGGATGATGCAACTGTTAGTTACTGTTTTTGAATTTACACGAAGGAAAAATCCTTGTCGCGCTGTCTAACCCTGTTTCGAGAATCTTATAAACGTACGACAATTTGATATACATGTAGTAGATTTTGTTGGGGTGTAGATATTTATCGTGCCACATATAAATATTGTAGCAAGACTCAGTAATTACTGTTTTGATTGAGAAAAAAAGTGCAGTGCTAAAATACAACTATTTTGTAATTCTACCTTCTCAATATGGACCAGTTACGTCGTATGAAAGCATTAAAAGTCTGAAATGTTTATTTAGACGGTCGTTTTGCCATGAAATGTGTGCCTGGAAATAAGAAGATAACTAAATCATTCCATTCCTTGTCACGACAAGACTTCACATTTCTATTAGTTACAATTGGTCAAAATTTGATGTTGACTGTTTTTGACACGGAAATGAGGAAAGCATTAAATAGTTGAATTCAAATCTTTGGCAGCTAGAATTAATCAATGGCCTTTGTAGTGGGACATTTAATACATAGAGAAGTTGTACGAGGTGAGAGCCGTGCTCATACAACAAATTTACTGTTGGATCCAAACGTGTGCAAGCATGTCTGAGAAAATAATTCATAGTTGCAACGGTCGAACAAGGACCTTGCAAGAAAAATAAATGATGCCTGTCTTGAGAGTGCATTTATTTTTCAAAACTTCCAAGCAAGTATTATTGATTTTACTTTTAAATATTAATATATTAATGTCTTTCTTTCAGAATCTATTTTCCTACTTTCCCACGATCTATTTTGGAATCTGATCAAATGATGAAAGTCAGAAGACACTATTCTCATAAATTAAAAACTCCTAGTAGTTGCTTTTTTTTAAAGGAACATGTGCAGATCTCCATAGAGGTTTCGTAATTAAATTATGTAACAGGGCACAGAAAGAGCATTGCGGAACATACTATTGCCTGTCTTGTTTAGTCTCAGAGAAATGGTAAATGTTTACTGGGTTATCGCAGTACAAGTCAAGAAGCTTGTCATGCGTTAACAATAGTATCAACAATCTTCTGTACAGGCTACTGTGATATGCATCGAGAAATGAAATATATTACAAAAGTTCATAGCATCATCATTCATCAGCATCTTGATTTTCAAGATTTTTCAAATAGGAGGGAAAACTCGATGTTGACTGGCTGTCCGTCATGCTGAGTACAAAAAAGACAAGACATTTTACTTCAAATGCCAATTTTAAAACATCGACATTATAACGATAGACATTCCTTAAAAAATCTTGTTAAACTCGACATAATGACCTCATTCATAATTTGTAGAAATAAATGTCATTGCATGTTTTCACTTAAACGGGCGCCGGTCAAGCATCCTTTAAAACTATACTATGCTATGTGCGCGGCTTATGTATATTTCGGAAATGAAACTTTTTTTATTAATAGACGGATATTTATGAACACTCGTAGTTTTACTGTAGCTGGCGTATGATGATATTTTAGCGGCTATGCTTTTTTGTTTTCCTTCCAATTTTTTACCCGAGTTCACTTACCTAATAACTGGCTCATGCAGTTCATATTTATTGTCCCTAGTTCATACTTTCAACTATTAAGTTAATTTCTGGTGTACACTTAAACAGAAGGCTATAAGGTATAGAGTCTGCATTCTCCGGTTCTTTGATAGTCGAATGATTGAAACGAAATATGTTGTTTTATAGTGAAGTTAACTATATTTCATTGCAAAACATGTACTTTGAAACTCATTTGTTAACGCTTCGTGTACAGATATCTTGGGAAACAGCTTTTAGATGCCTACTCTCCAAAGTGACATGTCACTTTATATTTTGAATTTATTTAATGAAAATATTAGAAATTCTTCCATTTTTATATGCTCATTTTTCAGCTGTCAGTTACAGCCAATAATGATAGCATTTTGGATGGCAACATGGTATTTCCCCGGGAAAATGATTTGTAGGTAATGTTAAGGCCTTAGTGGTATTTCCCTTTGCATAACAAACAACGTTTGGTGAGAAAGGAAAGACTTCTCTGTAAATAAATGTATTTACATATCAAGACAATATCTCCTAATTGCTTCAAAGACTTGTTGTGCGCCTTTTTAACTCGTCTGTTTTCGAGTTATTGTCGAGTTATTGTGATCACTCAGTCGTCGTCGGCGTCGTCATTGTACAAAAACTTTAATGATTACTCATAAAGCATAAAGCTTAGAGTGAGGATATTTGGTGTGTAGTTGTAGTTCTGTCGAGTTGACCTCTGCCAAGCTGGGTCAAATCATGACTCAAAGGTCAATATTAGCCCCGGCTCGGGCTTATATATAGTTACATAGGAAACACTTTTAAGATCTTTTTAAAACCGCTTGACACAGAGCTTTGAAATTTGGTGTGAGGCGTTCTCTTATAGACCTTTACCAAGATTTTCACTGCGGTCAGAGGTCACTTGGTGTTGCATAGACTTATATATTAAAAAAACTCTTTATGGTAAAGCACTAACTTAAAGCCTAGGACTTAACTATTTACTTACACGGGATGCGTAGGTACACCCCCTCTTGTATGGGGCCCCAACCCCATCCCCTAGATTTCTTTTAAATTTATTTTCTTGTTGCTTCATTTCTTGGCTGCATAGGTACTTACCTATAGTACTTTTTTTTTTATTTCTTTAGTTTGTTGAAAGTGTAGATACTTCCAAATCCCTTCACGGAACATCCCCCCTCCTTGTTTAATTACTTTTTTTTTGCTTTTTTCTTTGTATCAGTAGGTAATTGCCGCCACAGCCCCGCATCCGCCCCCAATAGACGACCCTTTTCCTAAAAAACATGTGATTTCTTTGGATTTTGGATGGGTTGATACTCGTAATGCCTGGACAGGACCCCCACCCCACAACGACCTCCCAACCATGTTTTCTTTTCATTCCTTATTTTGCATTTTATTGATGGGTGGGTATTTGCAAGACAAAACCGACGCTGTAAAGATTGTTTAACATTCTACAATCTTTCGGTTTGTTGTATTTTGGTGTTAGTGCTGTTGTTGCAAACATATGTACTGATAATATTGGTATATTTTGCTTAACTGTTTCCAAAATACATTTCATACCGCTGAAAAGATCCTTTAAAGTAGAAATCTAGAAAAATATAACGTTGTAATAATGTTTTGCATGACACCCATTCTGAGAAAAGTAATTCTTTTGACTTTATTTTGTTTGCATATATAGGCTGGCAGTGACAAGTTATATAAGAACTTTTGAGCCGTTACTGTTTCCCAAAACATATTCATTTAGCATTATCAAATTCGTACATTTGAGTTTGTCTTCAAAATGATATGTGAAACACCTTTTTCTTAACTTAAAGTGACAGACAAATAAAATGATCTATACATTTGTTACAACCATCTAGATGACCTCATACTATTCCATTAAACATTATAGATTGTGATTGTTTCCAGCAAAACATACACTTTAAATTTACTCTCAGTGAAAACTGCATCTAGGTTACGCTTTAAAGAGTACTGAGTGTTTAAGACCTTTTTTTGTTTTAAAAGGATCCTTTTTATTATTGTTCTGTCGAAGGCATCAGCTGCTGCTGAAAATATCCAAACCGACTAGGTTTCTTTCTTCTATTAATATTTTAAATATTACAAACGATTGCTTTCTTTATTGTTACGGTATCGGAAAAAGTATGAACTGTAAGTAAGGTTTCCCAGTAAATGTAGATATTATATTTTAATTATACATTCCCCATGAAATTATCTGCTTACGTCTAAATGACGTAGTTTAGTAACAAACCTATTTGAAGAAAATATAGAGATAATTAATATTGCGTACGCAAAATCTACATTGTTTACTGAACGAAAATTCAGAATCGCATTTAGGATCTATTAGAATTTAAATAAATCTTTACAAAACTAGAAATCGTCAAACTTATTAAAGGGGCTGTGCTCCAGATGACAAAAAAAGAAAGTTTTCTTGTATTTTAAATTTCATGTAATATTTATGATTAATGCTTAAAAAATAACCTACTGACAAAAAATAAGTCAAATAATTACATTATAAATTGATTTTTTCCCTTTCAAAGTGCTATACCGTAACGCGACGGTATAACTATATCGTATAAGATTTAAAGTAAATATCTGTAGTATCACATGCGGCGATGGTGGTGACAGTGAAAGCGTTGGAAATATTTTGTTAACATGAGGGTCCAGAGTTCAAATCAGGCTGGAGCGAAAATATTTTTTTAAACCTATTTTGACTTTTATAATCAGTTTTGAAGTAAAATATTATGTTGTTGTAATCTCACGGCATCTAAATATATAATTTATGAAAAATTTTTTTTTATGTCAAATCTGGAGTACAGCCTCTTTAAATACAATCCCAACAGCACAATCTGCTGAATATCAACATATAACTTTACAGTGCATTTCATCACTCCACGATAAATTAAATAGCGTCTTTTAAGGTAATAAAAATGTACATTTTGTAAGCGTGCATGTCGCAGCAGTACAGTTTAAAGAAAAGTAATAAACAGGTTACCAACACATACTGAGCAAAAATAGATATAAAGCGAATTAGAGGCATTGGTGCTGTTTCTGGGCTTTTTTGTTTTGTTTGGTGTGTTATCTTTGCAGAAAAGAAGACGCGGTTTAATTTTACAAAAACGTAATAAATCACGAAACTACAAAACCATCCATTTTGTCAATCTTTGATTTCTCTCTGGTGCGCCTAATGAGATGTGGAGGGAAATATTTAGTTCGCTTAATTTTTGATATATGTAAATCAACACTTGTCTGAAAATCAAAGTTTAAAAGTAGAAAGTCGTATTTTCTATCAAAATGAAGATATATTTTTTGGTTTTGTCCGTCTTCTTTGAATCCGGCTTCGTGACAATTTTCATGAAAGCTTTACACAATCAAAAAATGAAGTTTGATTATATTTAACCGTCTGCGGTAAATATCAAAACCCTCTATGGAAAATAGACGTATGCTTAAATTAACAAAATAATTTACTATGTTAAAGCACCTTGATAAACTTGATAGTATTATTTATTTAATGTTTTATATTCTGTATGGATAGCATTGGAATTAATAAGTTGATGGCGAACCTAGGTTTTAATTATGTAGAAAGTCTCCTTGATTTCAAAGTTACCCCCAAGCTGATTATTAAATGATACACCTTTTACGTTTTGTGGCTTTATTCACTTAACTTGAATTGCCATAGACAACTTGTTCCGGAAGATATGAAAACAATTAACTCGTTCTAAGAGAGCATCTTATCTGTGTCTCGAAAACCTGAGGCTAAACAAACAAATGACAATTCAATTACATATTCAATATTCTTCCTCAGACTTTTTTGTAGTATGACATTTTTTCTAGCAAATTAAGCATAAGAATGGGTTAACTATCTTTCATGATATATGCCAATTCTGATATGATAAATTATAAGCACTAAATTAAATACCGTAGAGTATTTCAAAGTGAGAATTAGAATTCAGTGACGCAGGTGCCTCTTGCGTTAATTACAGAGACAACGCTTCAATGAAGCTTTAGAAATAAAATACACAGTGATGACTTAAAGCCTTTTCTTGTGAAAATATACCACTGTTAATACTGATTTGAATTTAGTATGTTTAATTTGACATTTTGAAAGTAACGTCACAATTTTATTTATATTTGTCAGTGCTTGAGTACCTTTTCACGTGCATGTGAACTTCATTCAGCATGTCACATGCCTAGAACGTTTCTCAGTCTCTGAAAAGTGGCGTTTGTTTAACGAGTTTATTGAGTCAGCAGTTCCGACTTAATAAATACTTTCGGCTTACTTTAAAGACATTTTACTGCTCTAGTTTTTAAAGTAAGACTCGGGATTGACTTAAATCAACTACTCACAAAACGCACGCAGAATGTATTCAGGAAATTAGAAAAAAAGGTGATCTTTTTCTTTCAATATTGACAAAAATAAGAATTTCAAAGCCATGCCAAAGACATCTTGACGTAAATATAAAGTAATTAGAATTCGTAATGATATAGTTATTTGAGAATACGGAAAAAACGTGACTTAATGGTTTTAAAAGAATCCAGTTCCTATCTTAATCGAAAGCTGGCAAATTGACGGCATTGCATTAAGTTGATGCGCAAAAAAGAGCTGTATAGACGTATAATAATCCGTACTCTGTTAAATATTAGGAAAAATAGAGAAGCATTTATGATTGTGTGCCCTTGCTTCAACAAATTTGAACCTTTCAACTGGCTGTAACAAGCAGAATATTATGTGTTAATGAAAGTAACACAAACATTTTTTTTAAATTTATGATTAAGCTGAGTAAAACATCCTAGAATATTTGTTCTTTTAAACAATTCAGAACACATATTGCTCATGCAGCTCTCAGTGCAAGCATATTATCTCCATGATAATTGTCCAATTCACGCACTATTTTCAGAACTGACATGCTTGTTCACCGGCAGAAGGTTCTCAGTTCTAATTACGAAACATACTAAGTACAGTACACAACATGAACTAATCGTGCCTTTTATACTCTGGAGATAAGGTTTTTTATAAATGATTAATGGTCTTTCTTCCGTACAGAAATTAGACACGTGCCTTTAAGCTCATTTTGAACACCGGCAATAGATTTACTGCTCTAAATGAGAACATGTTTCTCGATAATTGTTGCTGTCTTGATTAATATGATTTGACTAATAACTTTTATACTCTAGTTTAAAAATGAATTAACTTACCCTGTTGGTATTGTCCCTCTAATTTTGATTTTAGAAAATCCTTGATTTAAGAAAAAAAGCTTTATTAGTTTGAGTTGACAAACACTTACGTTGATGATGAAAGTTGATAATATCATTTTGTCTTGGCGACGGAAACATGTCCATTATCTTAGTCGGCATGATTATCAATATAGCTGGTACGTTCCAGTCATATATTCTTTCTTCGCACTAAAGGCTTTCCGATGCTATTTACTACCCCCGCTCTGTAGTTTTTGTTATACGGTCGTTTGATGGAAGAGGAAAAATATTACATATACTTTCCTATTATTATGCAATCAATTTAGTATTTTCTGCGAGCAAGCGGGCTAAGTGGTCTTTTTTTAATCGGTAAATATTGCTTTTATGAAGTGTGTTTTAATGGTCATTATCATCTATAGAAGTTCATGCCTTCCTTATATATTGTTTTCCAGTTTCGATATCTAGATATAAATAATCATTTAGAGTCACTGGAAACCATATATAACTGGAAATTTTCTACTGGTACTCTTGACTGAATTAAAAATATCTAAAAAGGCCCAGTTTAGCAAGGTAAGAAAAAAATAACATCGGCTGTCACTTGACAATGATACTTAAATTCTATGTGAGGATTTTATTTTCTATAAGAAGCTTATTTTTATATCATTGTGTCCACAAACCTTATGTTTTTTGTTAGATTACTGAACAAATGATAGATCAGATTTCCTTGTTTCACTTTGTTATGATATGCCCCAGGTTCAAAAATGGGAGGCATATAGCATTGCTCCTGTCCGTCCGTACATAAGTTCGGGACTTGTTTTTTTTTTCACCGATTAATTATTGTCTTACATTTGAACCTAGGTTCTTGAAACTTCGTAGGATTACTGGGCTTGGCCAGCAGATGAGCCGTTTTGATACTGAGGTCACATAGGCCACTTGTGCAAAATCTGTGTTTGATAAATAGCTGGCAAAAGCTTGGGCCTAAGCTCATTACTCAAACTAAGAAGGTTATTTGGCATGACAAAGCTGGTATCTTGAGTTCCCTTGTCAAAAGTCAATGCCAGAGTAACTTTCAATGTAAAATCCTTGTCTGTTTAATAACTTGGAAGAACGAAGCTTGATAGGAACATTTGGCATGACATGCAGTAGTTGAAATCAGTAGGTTAAAGGTCAAACTCACGGTGACGGCTTTTGTAAAATTCGAGTTTTTATGTTATGACATCGAGTTGTTTAAATCAGTAGGTTAAAGGTCAAAGTCACAGTGACGGCTTTTGTAAAATCCGAGTTTTTTATGTTAAGTCTTTTGTTCTTTCAAGTTATTTCACTGTACAATGTGAACTTTTCGACACAGTTTAAAAATACAGTGCATAGATTACTATGGTGTTTCTATGACCGGCGTAAGTATTTGGGGACATTATGCCCTGGTGTCCTATGAGACGCATTTCGATTATAAAACTAACGTAAATTTCATGTTTTTATATGAATAGATAGTAAACAGTGTTTTTTAAAGTTTGTTAGAGCTATTTGTAAACGATAATAAATATTCAGATTTTGGGGGAAATGGATATTGTTTAATTAAAATGCATAGAGCTTGTTTGTCTGATCTTAAAAATGTAGCTGAAAAGGTAGAAACGTCATTCTTAACATTTCTATTCATGAAAACATTAAATCTTTTGAACGACATGGGACATCTGACAAAAGGTATGAGTTTTTTTTTCTATCAAAACTAAAATGTAATAAAAAATACTAGTAACACGTTAATATTTGCCGTCAAAGAACAAAGACTCCCTATTTTATCATAACTCAATTTATCAGCTGTCAGCTACAGCTTGTGTGAGTGACTTGTGGCATTTAACGTTCTTTATAGATTATCCCTGAGGACAAGTATTCTTGTTACCAGGACTGTTTGTCTTTTAGAAAATACAAATTTAAATATACATATACGCAAACAGACTGACAATATTTGGTGTCGGTGTCGCTGTGTATTCCAGTTAAATGGAATCGTTATGTTTACTCTTGTTTATTTTTCATTCCTGTTTAAATGTTTTGCAAGCTATAGATATTTTACATGTTAATTTGTTTCATAAAAAGTGTGTTATTTATAACATATTTTAAAACCACATTTTAGTTTTGAAATATAAAGTTTTATTGAAAACTAATTTCTTGTATTAACATTTTATTATTAAAGCCTACGTTTAATGTTGTTTTACTTGCTGTGTTGTCGAATTTACAATACTGGTGTCTGATTGTATAAAATACGGACACGTTATAGACACGTATAGAATGGAGATACGCATGTCCAAGGACATAAGAGGGCAAAACATTATGGACATTTTCAATATGCTATTTGATTGTCTGATTCATTTTTGACACGTCACGTGACTGACAATATGTAGTGTCGACATGTATATGTGTTATTTATATAACGAGTGGTATCTGCGGTGTTTTCAAAACTACACGTTCTATTTAAAAATTATATCCACTGAAACGTTGTAGAATACCTGAAAATGTTGTTTTTGAAAACAAAATCTTAGAAAAAAAACGAAAAGAAGAGCTTTAATCACATACTGAACCTTTAAATACTTTAGCACCCAGACAAAATGGATCTTGGATCTTATCTACTGTAATCTTTCTTAAGAATGTTCTTGTTTTTTTTTCAATTTTGTTTTCGTTTTTTTCTTACATCAAATGATGCAAGTCAGAAGACACTATTCTCATGAATTAAAAACTCCTAGTAGTTTCTTTATCTAAAAGAAACATGTGCAGATCTCCATAGAGGTTTCGTAATTAAATTATGTAACAGGGCACAGAAAGAGCATTGCGGAACATACTATTGCCTGTCTTGTTTACTCTCAGAGAAATGGTAAATGTTTACTGGGTTATCGCAGTACAAGGCAAGAATCTTGTCATGCGTTAACAATAGTATCAACAATCTTCTGTACAGGCTACTGTGATATGCATCGAGAAATGAAATATATTACAAAAGTTCATAGCATCATCATTCATCAGCATCTTGATTTTCAAGATTTTTCAAATAGGAAGGACAACTTGATGTTGACTGGCTGTCCGTCATGCTGAGTACAAAAAAGACAAGACATTTTACTTCAAATGCCAATTTTAAAACATCGACATTATAACGATAGACATTCCTTAAAAAATCTTGTTAAACTCGACATAATGACCTCATTCATAATTTGTAGAAATAAATGTCATTGCATGTTTTCACTTAAACGGGCGCCAGTCAAGCATCCTTTAAAACTATACTATGCTATGTGCGCGGCTTATGTATATTTCGGAAATGAAACTTTTTTTATTAATAGACGGATATTTATGAACACTCGTAGTTTTACTGTAGCTGGCGTATGATGATATTTTAGCGGCTATGCTTTTTTGTTTTCCTTCCAATTTTTTACCCGAGTTCACTTACCTAATAACTGGCTCATGCAGTTCATATTTATTGTCCCTAGTTCATACTTTCAACTATTAAGTTAATTTCTGGTGTACACTTAAACAGAAGGCTATAAGGTATAGACTGTGCATTCTCCGGTTCTTTGATAGTCGAATGATTGAACTGAAATATGTTGTTTTATAGTGAAGTTAACTATATTTCATTGCAAAACATGTACTTTGAAACTCATTTGTTAACGCTACGTGTAAAGATATCTTGGGAAACAGCTTTTAGATGCCTACTCTCCAAAGTGACATGTCACTTTATATTTTAAATTTATTTAATGAAAATATTAGAAATTCTTCCATTTTTATATGCTCATTTTTCAGCTGTCAGTTACAGCCAATAATGATAGCATTTTGGATGGCAACATGGTGTTTCCCTGGGAAAATGATTTGTAGGTAATGTTAAGGCCTTAATGGTATTTCCCTTTGCATAACAAACAACGTTCGGTGAGAAAGGAAAGACTTCTCTGTAAATAAATGTATTTATATATCAAGACAATATCTCCTAATTGCTTCAAAGACTTGTTGTGCGCCTTTTTAACTCGTCTGTTTTCGAGTTATTGTCGAGTTATTGTGATCACTTAGTCGTCGTCGGCGTCGTCATTGTACAAAAACTTTAATGATTACTCATAAAGCATAAGGCTTAGAGTGAGGATATTTGGTGTTTAGTTGTAGTTCTGTCGAGTTGACCTCTGCCAAGCTGGGTCAAATCATGACTCAAAGGTCAATATTGGCCCCGGCTCTGGCTTATATATAGCTACATAGGAAACAATTTAAAGATCTTTTTTAAAACCGCTTGACACAGAGATTTGTAGTTTGGTGTGAGGCGTTCTCTTATAGACCTCTACCAAGATTGTTCACTGCGGTCAGAGGTCACTTGGTGTTGCTTAGACTTATATACTAAAAAACCTTTTTATGGTAAAGCACTAAGCCTAGGACTTAACTATTAACTTACACGGGATGCGTAGGTACACCCCCTCTTGCATGGGGCCCCAACCCCATTCCCTAGATTTCTTTTAAATTTATTTTCTTGTTGCTTCATTTCTTGGCTGCATAGGTACTTACCTATAGTACTTTTTTCATTTCTTTAGTTTGTTGAAAGTGTAGATACTTCCAAATCCATTCACGGAACATCCCCCCCTCTACTTTAATAACTTTTTTTGCTTTTTTCTTTGTATCAGTAGGTAATTGCCGCCACAGCCCCGCATCCGCCCCAAATAGACGACCCCTTTCCTAAAAAACATGTGATTTCTTTGGATTTTGGATGGGTTGATACTCGTAATGCCTGGACAGGACCCCCACCCCACAACGACCTCCCCACCAGTTTTTCTTTTTATTCCTTATTTTGCATTTTATTGACGGGTGGGTATTTGCAAGACAAAACAGACGAGCGTTGATGCCGCTCCGCAGTGCTTTTGTTTCGTATTTTCCTTTATTGTTTTAAGAGGAATACGCTGCCATCATCTACACTAGCTTTAAAGATTGTTTAACATTCTACAATCCTTCGGTTTGTTGTATTTTGGTGTTAGTGCTGTTGTTGCAAACATATGTACTGATAATATTGGTATATTTTGCTTAACTGTTTCCAAAATACATTTCATACCGCTGAAAAGATCCTTTAAAGTATAAATCTAGAAAAATATAACGTTGTAATAATGTTTTGCATGCCACTCATTCTGAGAAAAGTAATTCTTTTGACTTTATTTTGTTTGCATATATAGGCTGGCAGTGACAAGTTATATAAGAACTTTTGAGGCGTTACTGTGTTCCAAAGCATATTCATTTAGCATTATCAAATTCGTGACATTTGAGTTTGTCTTCAAAATGATATGTTAAACACCTTTTTCTTAACTTAAAGTGATACACAAATAAAATTACCTATACATTTGTTACAACCATCTAGATGACCTCATACTATTCCATTAAACATTGTAGACTGTGATTGTTTTCAGCAAAACATACACTTTAAATTTACTCTCGGTGAAAACTGCATCTAGGTTTTGCTTTAAAGAGTACTGAGTGTTTTAGACCTTTTTTGTTTTAAAAGGATACTTTTTATTATTGTTCTGTCGAAGGTATCAGCTGCCGCTGAAAATATCCTATACGACTAGGTTTCTTTCTTCTATAAATATCTTAAATATTACAAACGATTGCTTTCTTTATTGTTACGGTATCAGAAAAAGTATGATCTGTAAGGTTTCCAGTAAATGTAGATATTATATTTTAATTATACATTCCCCATGAAATTATCTGCTTACGTCTAAATGACGTAGTTTAGTAACAAACCTGTTTGAAGAAAATACAGAGATAATTAATATTGCGTACGCAAAATCTACATTGTTTACTGAACGAAAATTCAGAATCGCATTTAGGATCTATTAGAATTTAAATAAATCTTTACAAAACTAGAAATCGTCAAACTTATTAAATACAATCCCAACAGCACGATCTGCTGAATATCAACATATAACTTTACACTGCATTTTATCACTCCACGATAAATTAAATAGCGTCTTTTAATTTTAATAAATTGTACATTTTGTAAGCGTGCATGTTGCAGCAGTACAGTTAAAAGAAAACTTATGAACAGGTTACCAACACATACTGAGCAGAAATAGATATAAAGCGAATGGGAGGCATTTGTGCTGTTTCTGGGCTGTTTAGTTTTGTTTGGTGTGTTATCTTTGCAGAAAAGAAGACGCGGTTTAATTTTACAAAAACGTAATAAATCACGAAACTACAAACCATCCATTTTGTCAATCTTTGATTTCTCTCTGCGCCTAATGAGATGTGGAGGGAAATATTTAATTCGCTTGATTTTTGATATATGTAAATCAACACTTGTCTGAAAATCAAAGTTTAAAAGTAGAAAGTAGTATTTTCTGTCAAAATGAAGATATATTTTTGGTTTTGTTCGTCTTCTTCGAATCCGGCTTCGTGACAATTTTCAGGAAAGTTTTACACAATCAAAAAATTGATTATATTTAACCGTCTGCAGTTAATGTCAAAACCCTCTATGGAAAATAGACGTATGCTTAAATTAACAAAATAATTTACTATGTTAGATGACCTTGATAAACTTGATAGAACAATTTATTGTATGTATTATATTCTGTGTGGATAGCATTGGAATTAATAAGTTGATCGCAAACCTAGGTTTGAATTACGTAAATAGTCTCCTTGATTTCAAAGTTATCCCTAAGCTGATTATTAAATGATACACCTTTTACGTTTTGTGGCTTTATTCACTAGACTTAAATTGCCATTGACAACTTGTTCCGGAAGATATGAAAACAATTAACTCGTTCTAAGAGAGCATCTTATCTGTGTCACCCAAACCCGAGGCTAAACAAACAAATGACAATTCAATTACATATTCAGTATTCTTCCTCAGAAGACTTTTTTGCAATATGATTTTTTTTTCTAGCAAATTATGCATTAGAATGGGTTAAGTATCTTTCATGATATATGCCGATTCTGATATTATAAATTATAAGCACTTTATACCGTAAAGTTTTTCAAAGTGAGAACTAGAATTCAGTGACGCAGGTGCTTCTTGCGTTAATTACAGAGACAGCAGTTCCGACTTAATAAATACTTTTGGCTTACTTTAAAGACATTTTACTTCTCTAGTTTTTAAAGTAAGACTCGGGATTGACTTAAATCCACTAGTCACAAAACGCACGCAGAATATATTCAGGAAATTAGAAAAAAAGATGACCTTTTTCTTTCAATATTGACACAAATAAGAATTTTAAAGCCATGCCAATGACATCTTGACGTAAATACAAAGTAATTAGAATACATGAAGACATAGTTATTTGAGAATACGGAATAAAACGTTACTTAATGGTTTTAAAACAATCCATTTCCTTCCTTAATCGAAAGCTGGCAAATTGACGGCATTGCATTAAGTTGATGCGCAAATAAGAGCTGTATCTGTACTCTAAATGTATAATAATCCGTACTGTGATAGATATTAGGAAAAATAGAGAAGCATTTATGATTGTAAGCCTTTGCTTAAACAAATTTGAACCTTTCAACTGTCTGTAACAAGCAGAATATTATGTGTTAATGAAAGTAACACAAACATTTTTTAAAAAAAAATTATGATTAAGCCCAGTAAAACATCCTAGAATATTTGTTCTTTTAAACAAATAATTGAGAACACATATTGCTCATGCAGCTCTCAGTGCAAGCATATTATCTCCATGATAATTGTCCAATTCACGCACTATTTTCAGAACTGACATGCTTGTTCACCCGCAGAAGGTTCTCAGTTCTAATTACGAAACATACTAAGTACAGTACACAACATGAACTAATCGTGCCTGTTATACTCTAGAGATAAGGTATTTGATAAATGATTAATGGTCTTTCTTCAGTACAGAAATTAGACACGTGCCTTAAACCTCATTTTGAACACCGGCAATAGATTTACTGCTCTAAATGAGAACATGTTCCTCGAGAATTGTTGCTGTCTTGATTAAAATGATTTGTCCAATAACTTTTATACTCTAGTTTAAAAATGAATTAACCCACCCTTTTGGTAATGTCCCTCTAATTTTGATTTTGAAAATCTTTGATTTAAGAAAAAAGCTTTATTAGTTTGAGTCGACACTTACGTTGATGATGAAAGTTGATAATATCATTTTGTCTTGGCGACGGTAACATGTCCATTATCTTAGTGGGCATGATTATCAATATAGCTGGTACGTTCCAGTCATATATTCTCTCTTCGTACTAAAGGCTTTCCGATGCTATATACTACCCCCGCTCTGTAGTTTTTGTTATACGATCGTTTGATGGAAGAGGAAAAATATTACATATACTTTCCTGTTAATCGAGTTTATCAATTATGTAATCAATTTTATATTTTCTGCGAGCAAGCGGGCTAAAAGGTCTTTTTTTAAGCGGTAAATATTACTTTTATGAAGTGTGTTTTAATGGTCATTATCATCTATAGAAGTTCATGCTTTCCTTATATACTGTTTTCCGGTTTCGATATCTAGATATAAATAATCATTTAGAGTCGCTGAAAACCATATATAACTGGAAATAGGCTACTGGTACTCTTGACTGAATAAAAAATATCTAAAAAGGCCCAGTATAGCAAGGTAAGAAAAAAAAAACATCGGCTGTCACTTGACAATGATACTTAAATTCTATGAGAGGATTTTATTTTGTATAAGAAGCTTAATTTTTTATCATTGTGTCCACAAACCTTGTGTTTTTGGTTAGATTACTGAACAAATGATAGATCAGATTTCCTTGTTTCACTTTGTTATGATATGCCCCAGGTAGAAAAATGGGAGGCATGTAGCATTGCTCCTGTCCGTCCGTACATACGTTCGGGACTTGTCATTTTTTCACCGATTAATTATTGTCTTACCTTTGAGCCTAGGTTCTTGAAACTTCGTAGGATTACTGGACATGGCCAGCAGATGAGCTGTTTTGATACTGAGGTCACATAGGCCGCTTATGCAGAATCTGTGTTTGATAAAAAGCTTGCAAAAGCTTGGGCCTAGGCTCATTAAACTAAGAAGGTTATTTGACATGACCAAGCTGGTATCTTGAGTTCCCTTGGTCAAAAGTCAATGCCAGAGTAACTTTCAGTGTAAAATCCTTGTCTGTTTAATAACTTGGAAGAACGAAGCTTGATAGGAACATTTGGCATGACATCGAGTTGTTTAAATCAGTAGGTTAAAGGTCAAAGTCACAGTGACGGCTTTTGTAAAATCCGAGTTTTTTATGTTAAATCTTTTGTTCTTTCAAGTTATTTCACTGTAAAATGTGAACTTTTCGACACAGTTTAAAAATACAGTACATAGATTACTATGGTGTTTCTATGACCGGCGTAAGTATTTGGGGACATTATGCCCTGGTGTCCTATGAGACGCATTTCGATTATAAAACTAACGTAAATTTCATGTTTTTACATGAATAGATAGTAAACAGTGTTTTTTAAAGTTTGTTAGAGCTATTTGTAAACGATAATACATATTCAGATTTTGTGGGAAATGGATATTGTTTAATTAAAATGCATAGAGCTTTTTTGTCTAATCTTAAAAATGTAGCTGAAAAGGTAGAAACGTCATTCTTAACATTTCTATTCATGAAAACATTAAATCTTTTGAACGACATGGGACATCTGACAAAAGGTATGAGTTGTTTTTTTTTTTATCAAAACTAAAATGTAATAAAAATACTGGAAACACGTTTATGTTTGCCGTCAAAGAACAAAGACTCCCTATTTTATCATAACTCAATTTATCAACTGTCAGCTACAGCTTGTGTGAGTGACTTGTGGCATTTAACGTTCTTTATAGATTATCCCTGAGGACAAGTATTCTTGTTACCAGGACTGTTGTCTTTTAGAAAATACAAATTTATATATACATATACGCAAACAGACTGACAATATTTAGTGTCGGTGTCGCCGTGTATTCCAGTTAAATGGAATCGTTATGTTTACTCTTGTTTATTTTCCATTCCTGTTTAAATGTTTTGCAAGCTATAGATATTTTACATGTTAATTTGTTTCATAAAAAGTGTGTTATTTATAACATATTTTAAAACCACATTTTAGTTTTGAAATTTAAAGTTTTATTGAAAACTAATTTCTTGTATTAACATTTTATTATTAAAGCCTACGTTTAATGTTGTTTTACTTGCTGTGTTGTCGAATTTACAATACTGGTGTCTGATTGTATAAAGTACGGACACGTTATAGACACGTATAGAATGGAGATACGCATGTCCAAGGACATAAGAGGGCATAACATTATGGACATTTTCAATATGCTATTTGATTGTCTGATTCATTTTTGACACGTCACATGACTGACAATATGTAGTGTCGACTTGTATATGTGTTATTTATATAACGAGTGGTATCTCCGGTGTTTTCAAAACTACACGTTCTATTTAAAAATTATATCCACTGAAACGTTGTAGAATACCTGAAAATGTTGTTTTTGAAAACAAAACGAAAAGAAGAGCTTTTATCACATACTGAACCTTTAAATACTTTAGCACCCAGACAAAATGGATCTTGGATCTTATCTACTGTAACCTTTCTTAAGAATGTTCTTGTTTTAAGCTCACTTGTCACGTAGTGACAGAGTGAGCTTTTCTGATCACCTTTTGTCCGTGGTCCGTCGTCCGTCCGTCCGTCCACAATTAGTTTGTTAACACTCTAGTAGTCACATTTTTGCCTCAATTGTCATGAAACTTGGTCAGGATGTTTGTCTCATTAATATCTCGGACGAGTTCGAACATGGGTTATCAGGGTTCACGGTGCATAACCATATCGGCAGTCTCTTTGCGAAATCTGTCTTTTTTGCGGTCTCTCTGCGTCGGTACCGGTTATTCTCTGCTGTAAACACAGTTTGTGATGGAAGACCGTCAGAAAAATCGGACAGACATCAGTTCAAACAGCTGAGTTGCTTAAAATTAATAAGTTCACGGAACATTAGAATATATTTGCTAGGTATACGCGTGTCTACTTTTCAATTATCAGTCACTGCGCTCCGTAACTCGGACAAATTGTTTAATGGTGTACTGACATGAACAGAACTTCGACACTTTCTACCGGCTGAAACCAGTTATTACTTTTATAACGCACATAACAATCCCATCAAACATATTCACTGTTCAAAATCCTTCAAGAAAAGACTAATAAACTGGTCGCTATTTATTTAGAAATCTTGTACACCCACTACTTTCGGTTTTGATGGTGGACAGGAGGTCTCTCTGCACAGCAGCTTTCAAAGCACAGGTAGGCTCTCTGCAAAACAGCACGGGCAGGCTCTCTGCCTGCGATAGATCTGAAGGGGAAGGGAGTCTTCTATCGATCATTGTGTTAATTACAAAAAGTGCGACCTTATATCACTATGCCACTTACACTACATGGTGTTTCTTAAATAAACTTTTTCATTCTCTGCAATGCAAGAAGCACAACGTAATGTAGTTTGTATGAAATTGTTTTGGCAGTAAGCCGGTGTACAAATCTACCAAATATTTTTATGATAAGTTTTGTCAATTTTAGCTCTGAATTTTATCAATAACAAGTTTTAAGATAAATATTGTCTGTGTTACATTAACAATTATAAACTGAACTAAATGACCAGGGTTCGAATTACAGTTTTTCCATTCAGAAAAATGCAAGTTTGTAAATTTTTTTTTCGTAAATGTTAAATCAACCTGCATTTTTTAATAAAATGCCGAAGTATTAAACAAAAGCCTGAAAAATAAGTTATTCCCGGTTCTAATTATATTTTATTTAAAAGAAAACAGAAAATATACAAATGTACTACCGTTGAAAAAACATGTGTGCATGTCAGATAAGATGGCAATATATGATTTAATGAATAAAGGTTTGCGTTGATGGATAAACTGAAGAAAAAAGAATGAATGAATACTTCTATTACAGTGCCTCTATCTACTCATATATTTACTATACGATAAATATACTGTAGAAATCTTATACGTCATGTTTTTGAGAGCTCTCCTGCACCATCCAGTAAACGTATAGACGTCTGAGAGGTCTCAGACGTTTGCCCGAAGCGTGAATTATAATTGATACTGACTGCAAGACAATCGGTCAATGCGTTACCACTCTGAAGACGTTCAAAGTGAATGTCCTAAACAGAGCAAATTCTCGCATTCGCAGTACTTTCTTCTGTTACAGTGTCTTTATATATGGCAATGTAAAGCAGGAAACAGTTCGCTCGTTCTTTCCTATGATTTCCAGCTGCATACTGAGCGCAGTTCTCTTCGGTTATTCCAAGATTTTAACAATATTTTCCTCAAAAGAAAAATGAATTATACTACTGTTAAAAAAAAACACGTATACGCCAGATAAACTGGCAATATATGATTTAATGAATAAATGTTTGCGTTGATGGAAAAACTGATGAAAAAAGAATGAATGAATGCGTCGATAAATGAATAATAAATGAAAGCATGAATGATTGATTGACTTAGTGAGTGAGTGAGTGAGTGAGTGAGTGAGCGAGCGAACGAAGAGTATAATTTCGGTAATTTGTCAAAGTATGACCACCAGGGGCGTGTCTAACTTTATAAAATAAGTTGTAAAATAGAAGTGGTAATTTTACAGAATTATTTCATTATTTTGATACTTTCTTCTCTTAAAGACATCTCATACTCGACCAGAAGTACTTAAAAACTTAAAAAAGACAACGAGATTCCTTGTATAGTCATGAAACATTACAGGAACATCATATACCTCATTGTAGTCAATTCCAGCTATGTAGGCTTAAGACGTGAACTTTTAAGTTTGTGCATTTAACAATTCACAAAAATTAATCTCAAAAAACAGCGACTGCTTAAATCATTCGCTGGCAGAGAGCCTGCCCGTGCTGTTTTGCAGAGAGCCTACCTGTGCTTTGAAAGCTGCTGTGCAGAGAGACCTCCTGTGCACCAGCAAAACCGAAAGTAGAGAGTGTACAAGATTTCTAAATAAATAGCGACCAGTTTAAAAGTATTTTCTTAAAGAATATTGAACAGTGATTACGTTTGATGGGATTGTTATTTGCGTTATAAAAGTAATAACTCGTTTCAGTCGGTACAAAGTGCCGAAGTTCTGTTCATGTCAGTACACCATTAAACAATTTGTCCGAGTTTCGGAGCGCAGTGACTGATAATTGAAAAGTAGACACGCGTATACCTAGCAAATATATTCTAATGTTCCGTGAACTTATTAATTTTAAGCAACTTAGCTGTTTGAACTGATGTCTGTCCGATTTTTCTGACGGTCTTTCATCACAAACTGTGTTTATAGCAGAGAATAACCGGTACCGACGCAGAGAGACCGCAAAAAAGACAGATTTCGCAGAGAGACTGCCGATATGGTTATGCACCGTGGGGTTGGAGAACTAGGTCACAGAGCCCAAATATAGAAAAACCTTGTTAACACCCTTAGCTACTTTTTCAGTCCAAATATCCTGGAAATTTGTCAGAAAGGTTCTATCGATGATTTCTAGCTCAAGTTCAAATATGGGTCATCTGGGTTCAAAAACTAGGTCACGGAGCCCAAAAATAGAAAAATCTTGTTAACACTCTAGAGGTTACATTTTTAGTCCAAATAATCTGGAAATTTGTCAGAAAAGTTGCTTTGATGATTTCTAGGTCAAGTTCAAATATAGGTCATCTGGGGTCAAAAACTAGGTCACAGAGCCCAAATATTGAAAAACCTTGTTTACACTCCAGAGGTATTATTTTTTGACCAATTAATCTGGAAATTTGTCAGGAAGGTTGCTTCCATGATTTCTAGCTCAAGTTCCAGTATGGGTCATCTGGGTTCAAAAACTAGGTCACAGAGCCCAAAAATAGAAACATCTTGTTACAGTCTAGAGGTTACATTTTCAGCCCAAATAATCTGGAAATATGTCAGAAAGGTTGCTTTAAAGTTACCTAGCACAAGTTCAAATATGGGTCATCTGGGTTCAAAAACTAGGTCACAGAGCCCAAAAATAGAAAAATTTTGTTAACACTCTAGAGGTTACATTTTCAGCCCAAATAATCTGGAATTTTGTCAGAAAGGTTGCCTTGAGGATTTCTAGATCAAGTTCGAATATGGGTCATCTGGGGTCACAAACTAGGTCACAGAGTCCAAATATGGAAAAACCTTGTTAACATTCTAATGGTAGCATTTTCAGTCCAAATAACCTGGAAATTTGTCAGATAGGTTCTATTGATGAATTCTAGCTCAGTTTTGAATATAGGTTTTCTGGGGTCAAAAACTAGGTCACAGAGCCCAAAAGTAGAAAAACCTTGTTAATGCTCTAGAGGTTACATTTTTAGTCCAAATGTCTTTGAAATTTGTCAGAAAGGTTGTTTTAAGGATTTCTAGCTCAAAGTTGGATATGGGTCATCTGGGATCAAAAACTAGGTCACATGGTCCAAATATGTAAAAACTTTTTAACACTCCAGAAGTTGCATTTTCAGTCCAAATAACCTGGAAATTTGTCAGACAGGTTTTTTGATGATTTCTAGCTCAAGTTGGAATATGGGTCATCTTGGGTCAAAGACTAGGTCACAGAGCCCAAATATGGAAAAACCTTGTTAACACTCTAGAGGTAACATTTTAATTCCAAATAATCTGGAAATTTGTCAGAAAGCTTAATTCTATGGTTTCTAGCTCAAGTTTGAATATGGGTCATCTGGAGTGGAAAACTAGGTCACAGAGCCCAAATATCAAAAAACCTTGTAAACACTCTAGAGGCTACATTTTCAGTCCAAATGTCCTGGAAATGTGTCAGTAAGATTGTTTTGATGATTTGTAGCTCAAGTTTGGATATGGGTTATCTTGGGTTAAAAACTAGGTCACAGAGCCCAAATATCGAAAAACCTTGTTAACACTCTATAGGCTACTTTTTCAGTCCAAATATCCTGGAAATTTGTCAGAGAGATTGTTTCGATAATTTCTAGCTCAAGTTCGAATATGAGACATCTGGGATAAAAAAAAACTAGGTCATAGAGCCCAAATATGGAAAAACCTTGTTAACACTCTTGATGTAACATTTTCAGTACAAATAACCTTGAAATTTGTCAAAGAGATTGTTTCAATAATTTCTAGGTCAAGTTCGAATATGGGTCATCTGGGGTCAATTAACCAGGTCCATAGCAACTTTGTCAAAAGCAGTCATACTCAGGTGAGCGATACTGGGCCATCATGGCTCTCTTGTTTTTGAGTTTGTTTTCGTTTTTTTTTCTTACATCAAATGATGCAAGTCAGAAGACACTATGAATTAAAAACTCCTAGTAGTTTCTTTATTTTAAAGAAACATGTGCAGATCTCCATAGAGGTTTCGTAATTAAATTATGTAACAGGGCACAGAAAGAGCATTGCGGAACATACTATTGCCTGTCTTGTTTACTCTCAGAGAAATGGTAAATGTTTACTGGGTTATCGCAGTACAAGGCAAGAATCTTGTCATGCGTTAACAATTAGTATGAACAATCTTCTGTACAGGCTTCTGTGATATGCATCGAGAAATGAAATATATTACAAAAGTTCATAGCATCATCATTCATCAGCATCTTGATTTTCAAGATTTTTCAAATAGGAAGGACAACTTGATGTTGACTAGCTGTCTGTCATACTGAGTATAAGAAAGACACTTTACTACAAATGCCAGTTTTAAAAACATCGACATTATAACGATAGACATACTTAAAAAATCTTGTTAGACTCGACATAATGACCTTATTCATAGAAATAAATGTCATTACATTTGTTCAGTTAACCAGGCGCGTGTCAAGCATCTTTTAAAAGTATTCTATGCTATGTGCGCGGCTTATGTATATTTCGGAAATGAAACATTTTTTATTTATAGATGGAAATGAATAAACACTCATAGTTTAACTGTAGCTGGCGTATGTTGATGTTCTAGCGGCTATGCTTTTTTGTTTTCATTCCAAGTGTTTACCCGAGTTCACTTACATAATAATTGGCTCATGCAATTTATATTTATTGTCCCTAGTTCATACTTCCAACTATTAAGTTAATTTCTGGTGTACACTTAAACAGAAGGCTATAAGGTATAGACACTGCATTCTCCGATTTTTTGATAGTTGAATGATTGATCTTAAACATGTTGTTTTATAGTAAAGTTAACTTTATTTCATTGCAAAACATGTGCTTTGAAACTCATTTGTTAACGCTACGTGTAAAGATATCTTGGGAAACAGCTTTTAGATGCCTATGACATGTCACTTTATATCTTAAATTTATTTAATGAAAATATTAGAAATTATTCCATTTTATATGCTCATTTTTCAGCTGTCAGTTACAGCCAATAATGATAGCATTTTGGATGGCAACATGGTATTTCCCTTGGAAAATGATTTGTAGGTAATGTTTAGGCCTTAGTGGTATTTCCCTTTGCATAACAAACAACGTTTCGTGAGAAAGGGAAGACTTCTCTTTAAATACATGCATTTATGTATCAAGACATCTAATTGCTTCAAAGACTTGTTGTGCGCCTTTTTAACTCGTCTGTTTTCGAGTTATTGTCGAGTTATTTTGATCACTAAGGCTTCGCCGGCGTCGTCGTTGTACAAAAAACTTTAATTATTACTCATAAAGCATAAGGCTTAGAGTTAGGAGTTTGGTGTGTAGTTGTTGTTTTGTCGAGTGGACCTCTGCCAAGCTGGGTCAAATCATGACTCAAAGGTCAATATTGGCCCCGGCTCAGGCTTATGTATAGTTACATAGGAAACACTTTAAAAATCTTATTTAAAACCGCTTGACACAGAGCTTTGTAATTTGATGTGAGGCGTTCTCTAGTAGACCTCTACCAAGATTGTTCACTGCGGTCAGAGATCACATGGTGTTGCATAGATTTATATAGAAAAAAAAACACTTTATGGAAAAGCACTAAGCCTAGGACTTAACTATTTACTTACACAGGATGCGTAGGTACACCCCCTCCTGCATGGGGCCCCAACCCCATCTTCTAGGTTTCTTTTTCATTTCTTTTTTTATTGCTTCATTTCCTGGCTGCATAGGTACTTACCTATAGTACTTTTTCATTTCTTTAGTTTTTGGAAGTGTAGATACTTCCAAATCCCTTCACGGGACCTCCCTACAAAACAACAACAACATCCCCAGTTTAATTCCTTTTTTTGCTTTTTTCGTTGGATCAGTAGGTAATTGCCACCCCAGCCCCGCATCCGCCCCCACTTGACACCCCCTTTCCTAAAAAACATGTAATTTCTTTGGATTTCTTTTCTTTTCATTCCTTATTTTGCATTTTTTGATGTGTGGGTATTTGCAAGACAAAACAGACGAGCGTTGATGCCGCTCCGCAGTGCTTTTGTTTCGTATTTTCCTTTATTGTTTTAAGAGGAATACGCTGCCATCATCTTCACTAGCTTTAAAGATTGTTTAACATTCTACAATCTTTCGGTTTGTTGCATTTTGGTGTTAGTGCTGTTGTTGCAAACATATGTACTGATAATATTGGTATATTTTGCCTAACTGTTTCCAAAATACATTTCATACCGCTGAAAAGATCCTTTAAAGTATAAATCTAGAAAAATATAACGTTGTAATAATGTTTTGCATGACACCCATTCTGAGAAAAGTAATCCTTTTGACTTTATTTTGTTTGCATATATAGGCTGGCAGTGACAAGTTATATAAGAACTTTTGAGCCGTTACTGTTTTCCAAAGCATATTCATTTAGCATTATCAAATTCGTGACAATTGAGTTTGTCTTTAAAATGATATGTTAAACACATTTTTCTTAACTTAATTTATACACAAATAAAATGACGTATACATTTGTTACAACCATCTAGATGACCTCATATCATTCCCAAAACAATATAGATTATGATTGTTTTCAGCATAACATACACTTTAAATTTACTCTCAGTGAAAACTGCATCTAGATTTTGCTTTAAAAAGCACTGAGTGTTTAAAACCTTTTTGTTTTAAAAGGATACTTTTTATTATTGTTCTGTCGAAGGCATCAACTGCTAAACCTGTTTGAAGATAATACAGAGATAATTAATATTACCTGTGCAGAATCTACATTATTTACTGAATGAAAATTCAGAACCGCAGGATCTATAAGAATTTAAATAAATCTTTTTACAAAACTAGAAATCATCTTACTCAATATGATTCCAACGGCACAATCTACTGAATGTCAACATATATTTTTACACTGCATTTCATAAGTTCTTGATAAATTAAATGGCCTCTTTTAAGTTACTATAAATGTACATTCTGTAAGCCTGCATGTCTCAGCTGTACAGTTAAAACAAAGGATCTAGCCGCATCCTGAAAGGTAAAGTAATAAACAGGATACCGACACATACTGAGCAGAAATAAATGTAAAGCGAATGGTAGGCATGTATGCTGTTACTGGGCTTTTTTACGTGTTATCCTAGCACTAAAGTAGACGCGCTTTAATTTTGCAAATACAAATATATATATGAATCGACGAACCATTCATTTTTCTAATGCGCCTAATGAGATGGGGGGGAGGAAGGAAATATTCTTCATATATATGTTGATCAAAGGCTTGTTGTCTGAAAATCAAATTTTAACAGTAGATAATCGTATTTTCTATCAAAATGAAGATATATTAATATGGGGTTTGCACGTCTTCTTTGAATTAGGCTTCGTGACAATTTTCAGGAAAGTTAAACAAAATCAAAAATGAAGTTTAATTATGTTTACCCGTCTGCAGTTAATGTCAAGACCCTCTAATGTCAAGGAAAATAGACATGTATGCTTAAATTAAAAATGCTATATAACAGTGCCTTGATCAACTTGATAGGATAATTTATTTTATGGTATTAATATACCGTACGGATAGCATTAGAATTAATAAGTTGATCGCAAACCTAGTCCTCAAATACGTAGAAAGTCTCCTTGATTTCTAAGTTACCCCAAGCTGACTTATTAAATGATACACCTTTTACGTTTTGTGGCTTCATTCACTTAACTTGAATTGCCAATGACAACTTGTTCCGGAAGATATGAAAACAATTAACTCGTTCTAAGAGAGCATCTTATCTGTGTCACCAAAACCTGAGGCTAAACAAACAAATGACAATTCAATTACACATTCCATCTTCTTCCTCAGACTTTTTTGCAGTATGACATTTTTTTTCTAGCAAATTAAGCATAAGAATGGGTTAAGTATCTTTCATGATATATGCCGATTCTGATATGATAAATTATAAGCACTTTAACTGTAGAGTATTTTAAATTGAGAGTTAGAATTCAGTGACGCAGGGGTCTTTTGCGTTAATTACAGAGATAACGCTTCAGTACCCTTTTCTTTTGAAAATATACCAGTGTTAATACTGGTCTGAATCATATATGCTTAAAGTATTAACAGACTGAACACCATCTTTCTTAACATAAATCGATATTGTTGTCAGTATGTTTAATTTGACATTTTGAAAGTAACGTCACAATTTTATTCATATTTGTCAGTGCTTGAGTTCCTTTTCACGTGCATGTAAACTTCATTCAGCATGTCAAATGCCTAGAACGTTTCTCAGTCTCTGAAAGGTGGCGTTTGTTTTACGAGTTTATTGAGTCAGCAGTTCCGACTTAAAAGACACTTTCGGCTTTCTTCATTTTACTTCTCTAGTTTTTAAAGTAAAACTCGGGATTGACTTAAATCAACTACTCTCAATAAGCACGCAGAATATATTCAGGAAATTAGAAAAAAAGATGATCTTTTTCTTTCAATATTGACACAAATAAGAATGTCAATGATATAGTTATTTGGGAAAATGGAAAAAACGGGACTTAATGGTTTTAAAACAGTCAATTTCCTTACTTAGTCGATAGCTGGCAAGTTGACGGCATTGCACTAAGTTGATGCGCAAATAAGAGCTGTATCTGTACTATAAATTTATAATAATCAGGACTATGTTAGATATAATGGTCCGGTCACACAGCGACGGCTTAATCATGGCCAAAACCCGTCAAAAAGTGGTCTACCGTGAAGTAGACGATGTTGTTTGCGTTGATGTCGAGTTTAAGACGAGCTCAAGTCGATTTATAGACGTGGCAGGACGCGGGTAGAAATCGGAACGGCGTCGAACGCGGCAAAAAGTTTTGAACTGCTCAAAATTTTAGCCCGCGGACAACCATGAGCGAAACACGTGGTGAAGACGTGAAAACACGTGAAACACACGTGATTATCCGTGTTATCCGTGTTACGCGTTGGTATCAAGGGAAATGGCATGTGGTTTGCGGCTTATCACTGACAAGTGGATTTTTCCGCGTACATAGCACTACCTAAGCCCATTTAAATGTTCACCGCCTTATCAATTCTGATTTGCGGCATATAAATACCGCAATTTTCTGAGACCCCGGCACTTGCAGTCTACATGTCAGTGAGTGAACATGAACCCTCAACGCCGCTTTTTTCCTGCGTTTAAACACGTGCGAACCTATTTTTAACCGTGGCTGGAAGTGGTTAGCCGTGCTAAGGCAGTGCTTTAACAGTGGAACAGCTGCTGACAGCCAGACCACGTACAAAGCACAGCCAAGCTAAAATTGACCAAAAATTACCACTCAGGACCACGTCCACCAGATTTTCATAACTTTTTGTACGTGATTTAGACGTGTTCAGAGTTCTGTGTGACCAGGCCCTTAGGAAAAATACAGAAGTCTTTATGATTTTATGCCTTTGCTTAAATAAATTTGAACATAATAACTGACGGTAACAAGCAGAATATTATGTGTAAATGTAAGTAACACAAACATCATTTTTTTTAATTTATGATTCAGCTGAGTAAAACATCCTAGAATATTTGTCCTTTTAAACAATTCAGAACACATATTGCTCTTGCAGCTCTCAGTGCAAGCATATTATCTCCATGATAATTGTCTAATTCACGCACTATTTTCAGAACTGACATGCTTGTTCACCCACAGAGGTTCTCAGTTCTAATTATGAAACATGCTTAGTACAGTACACAACATGAACTAATCGTGCTGTTATACTCTAGAGATAAGGTATTTGATAAATGATTAATGGTCTTCCTTCAGTACAGAAATTAGACACGTGTCTTTAAGCACATTTTGAGCACCGGCAACAGATTTACTCCTCGTAATAAGAACATGTTACTCGATAATTGTTGCTGTCTTGATTAAAATAATATTTTGTCCAATAACTTTTATACTCTAGTTTAAAAATGAATTAACTTACCCTGTTGGTATTGTCCCTCTAATTTTGATTTTGAAAATCTTTGATTTAAGAAAAAAGTTTTATTTAGTTTGAGTTGACAAGCAGGCTTATACGTTGATGATGAAAGTTGATAATATCATTTTGTCTTGGCGACGGTAACATGTCCATTATTCTAGTGGGTTTGATTATTAATATAGCTGTCATGTTACAATCATATATTCTTTCTTCGCACTTAAGGCTTTCCTCGTGCTATTTACTAACCCTGCTATGTAATTTTTGTTATACGATCGCTTGCGGAAAGAGAAAAAATATTACAAATACTTTCTTATTATTCGAGTTTTGTCTGTGGTGTAATCAGTTTTGTCTTTCTGCAAGCAAGCGGGCTAAGTGGCCTTTTTTAAGTGGTAAATAGTAATTTGATGAGGTGTTTTAAGGGTCAGTATCATATATAGAACTTCATGTTTTCCAGGTTTGTTATCTAGCTAATAATAATCATTTAGAGTCGCTGAAAACCATATATAACTGGAAATAGGCTACTGGTACTCTTGGCTGAATTAAAAGTATCTAAAAAGGCCCAATATAGCAGGCAAGAAAAAAATAACATCGGCTGTCACTTGACAATGATACTTAAATTCTATGAGAGGATTTTATTTTGTATAAGAATCTTAGTTTTATATCATTGTGTGCACAAACCCTGTGTCTTTGGTTTGATTACTGAACATATGATATATCAGACATCCTTGTTTCTTTTTGTTATACTATACCCCTAGTTGAAAAATGAGAGGCATGTAGCATTGCTCATGTTCGTCCGTACGTACGTTCGGGACCCGTCTTTTCTTCCGATTAATTATTGTCTTACGTTTGAGCCTCGGTTCTTGAAACTCCATAGGATTATTGGGCATGGCCAGCAGATGATCCGTTTTAATATTGAGGTCACATAGGCCACTTGTGCAATATCCGTGTTTGATAAAATAGCTGGCAAACGCTTGCGCCTAGGTTCATTAAACTAAGAAGGTTATTTGGTCCGGCATGACCAATAGATTGTATCTATTGATATTGAGTTCACTTGGTCAAAAGTCAATGTCAGAGTGACTTTAACTGAAAAATCCTTGTCTGTTTACTAACTGGGAAACACTTTGAGAACGCAGCTTGATAGGAACATTGGGCATGACATGCAGATGGCCCAAGTAGTTGAATCAGTAGGTTAGAGGTCAAAGTCACAGTGACGGCCTTTGTAAAATCCGAGTTTTTCATGTTTAGTCTTTTGTTCTGTCAAGTTACTTAACTGTGAAATGTTAACTTCTCGAAGCAGTTTAAAAAAAACAGTACAGAGATTGCTATTGTGTTTCTATGACCGGCGCAAGTAGTTGGGGACGTTGGTGTCCTATGGGACGCATTTCTACTATAAAACTAACGTAAAATTCATTTTTGTCGAGCCCGCTTGCGGTGAGCTCCACTTAGCCGCCACTTTTGGCGTATAGTTCGGTGTATGTGCGTCCGTGCATCCGTCCGGATTTGTCCGTCTATATCTTGCTCATTCTTTGAAGGATTACAAAATAATTTGATTCAAATGTTTACCGTGATGGGGTGGTGTGTCGCACACAAAACCCAGGTCTGCCACTCAAAGGTCAAGGTCACACTTCGGGGTCAACGCAAAACCCGTGTCTGGAGCGTAACTTCTACATGCTTGGCGGGATTTTAATATAACTTAGGACAAATGTTCTCCATAGTGAGGCAGAGTGTCGCGCAAAAAAATCAGGTGTCTGTAGTAAAGGTCAAGGTCTTACTTCAGGGTCAAATGTCAAATAACAAATTAAACATTCATTTGTGAGTATAACTTCTATATACATAGATGGATTTTAATATAACTTATAACAAATGTTGTCCATGGTGAGTTGAGTTGTCTTGCGCAAAATAAAGGTCAAGGTCAGAAGAGGTCAAAGGTCAAATAAAAATATCAAAATTTGTTTGTCCGCACTGTATCTTGCTGCGTATAATTCTTTCTCCTTGATCTGAAGCTTATAGGTTCAGGTTTAAATTAAGACGAGAGGGCTCGACAACTTGCCCGTGGGCATGTCTTGTTTGTTGACATGAATAGATAGTAAACAGTGTTTTTAAAATATGTTAGAGCTATTTGTAAACGATGAAACATATTCAGATTTTAGGGGAAATGGATATTTTTAATTAAAAGGCATAGAGCTTTTTTGTCTGATCTTGAAAATGTAGCTGAAAAGGTCGAAACATCATTCTTATCATTTTTCTTCATGAAAACATTTAAAATTCTTTTGAACGACATGGGACAAAAAGTTTGAGTTGTTTTTTTTCTATCAAAACTAAAATGTAATAAAAATACTAGTAAAAACGTTTATGTTTGCCGTCAAAGAACAAAGACTCCCTATTTTATCATAACCCAATTTATCAACTGTCAGTTACAGCTTGTGTGAGTGACTTGTGGCATTTAACGTTCTTTATAGATTATCCCTGAGGACAAGTATTCTTGTTACCAGGACTGTTTGACTTGTAGAAAGTACAAATTTCTAATTGAAGGCAATAAAGATAATATATAAATATATATACGCAAACAGACTGACAATATGTAGTGTCGGTGTCGCCGTGTATTCCAGTTAAATGGAATCGTTATGTTTGCTTTTGTTTATTTTTATGCTCACCGAAGTGAGAGCATATAGTCGCCGCCTCGTCCGTCCTTCCGTCCGTCCGTCACACTCATGTCCGGAGAATAACTTGAAAAGTATTGAAGGAATTTGATTGAAACTCAATACATCAATAGAGACCATTATGAAGAAGTGCAGTGTCTAAGATCCATAATTCTACTTTGCATAATTTTTTAATTATCTCCCTTAATGTTAATAATGCTTTTCCGGAATATAACTCCTAAACTGTCAAGGTATCTCACTGAAACTTCACCAGTTATAGAAACTAGTTAAAGGAAGTGCAGTGTCGTCAAAGAACCATAACTCTTATTTACTTAGTTTTTGAATTATCTCCCTTTATATCCTTTCACAGTCATAGATACTAGTGAGTGAAAGTGCACTGTTTAACCATATGTCTACCTTCTAATATAGCAACCCCGATCGATAGATAAATCAGTGGCTTATCAGTTGGAATTTGTAACAAAGAGAACGAATGGCCAAGGACATAAGAGGGCATAAGAGAGGAGAACAAACATTATGGACGTTCTCAAATGTTATCTGATTGTCTGATTACAATCGCCGTACATTTTTTGTGGTATCAACATATTTAAGTGGTAAATACTGTGTTTTCAAAACTACATGTTCTATTTAAAAATTATATTCACTGAAACATTGTAGAATAGCTGAAAATGTTGTTTTTAAAAACAAAATCTTAGAAAAAAAACGAAAAGAAGAGCTTTTATGACATACTGAACCTTTAAATACTTTAGCACCAAGACAAAATGGATCTTGAATCTACAGTAACCTTTCTTAAGAATATTCTTGTTTTTTCCGTTTTTTTATTGTTGTTGTTGATTATGTTTGTTTTATTGGTGTCCAAAGTTACCAAGATGCGGAACTGTCAAGATAAATGTCGAGCACAATGTCAATATTAAGAACCTAAAATTAGATGTATCAAAGACTTTATTCACATCTTAGAGATGAATAAATAATGAAAATAAACATCCAGTATAAAATATAATTACATTTTATGACTCCTTCTGTCTGTTTTTCTAAGGATACCCATTAGTGCAAAATGAAATTTTTACATTATTTTTTTTTCATTACTTTTGCTTTTCTTTTACAGAAGGCACTGTTTCCTTAAGCTTATTTTAACTATTAAATGTAATGGCTTAATATACACTCGTAATATGAGTTGTTACTGGATACATTTCTTTTATATACTAGATGTTAAAAATCATTGTAAAGACGTTTGTGGTGGTATTAAAATTTATCTGTCATTTTTTTTCCAAACGGTTATTCAATTTTTAGTTTTTTTTTTTAAAAAAAATCCTCAGTGAAAGAAACAAGCCAAAAAGTGTTACCTTCTACAATGCCTAGATTTATTCTGCAGATTTATTGAGTCTTTCAAGAAAGGCGTGAATATAAAATAGCGTTAATGGTGTTCTATGTTCAGTGTCATTTGAACATTTGGCATCTAATGCCTACAATATTGCATTCTCATGTAAAACATTGATTGTTAATGGTAATCTGACGACACTGTCTGTTCTTTTAGTCGTGCTTACTTAATGCTGTAGAAATGAAAATGAAGGACCCACCTTAAAATCTTTGTTTTTCTGTGTCTTCGACTTTATTGTATTATGCATCTAGAATTTCTTTTATATGTTGAACATTTCGTTCGTTTCCAAAGGATTCATTTGTACTAACAAAATTGCACCATTCATTGGTACAAAGTCACTTTATTGTTAAAGAAAATTATGAACTGTTCTGTTCTGTCCTGTTGAACATATGTTCATTACAGACGGGAGGTGTGACATTTGCATTGCCTTAGTTTCTCAGATCAAATTTAATGGTCAAGATTTCACATGACGACGCTGTTCATTATGCTTAGAGAGCTTTAGAAAAGAGTCATTTCACAACAGGAGCTCTCGCTCGGGTACCAAGAAGCCTTCGTTAAGTGACTGTTTCTTCCCTCTCATAATAATGAACGATTATTTTAACGAGATTATTTTTCTGAAGTATTGACCAGATGCTGCTCTAAGAATGTGTGTTTGTATTATGAATTCTGCCACTGTTGACATAGATTATTCCTGAACCTGTAGTAAAATGTTAAAGATATCAAATACATTCGCCAAACGTAATACATATAATAACGTGTAATAGTTCGCTTTATCAAATACGTGTAAACAATCGGTGGCCATTTTCGAATAGCATTATGGCAGGAAACTTAGCAATGCTGCGGCACTCCCGTGTCGGTTTTGATATTAACAATATATAAAAATCGGCTCATTCAAAAAATGTAAAATGCGAACGAAAAACTGAAAGTTATGTTGATATTTGATCTCTACAACACATTACTTCTTCTGATAGTCAGAAAAACAATAAATTATGCGTGAACATATTTTCAATGTTTACATAAATGAAAAAGAATTTGTATCTCGGTGACTCTCCAAAACTCGTCATGTTGTGTAGCTGTGCCATGTAGGAGGTCCAGTAACGCCACAAGTTTTTCTGTATCTGGAGTTTTCCAGTTCGGACGTTGCTTTGACATTTTAGCAGACGTTGTAAAAAGCAGGTGCGCGCCACTTAATGACATAAGCACATAGACTGTTTCACGATTATTAACCACGAGAAAGTTACAAGCCGCAGACTTACGAGGCCCTTGATATAACGGTTTGCGAAATTCGTATTTTTTCTTGTAACGCCACAGTTACGAGAAATGAGTTTCGTAAATTCCTCGTAAAATACGTTTTTTGATAAAACGCATCCTATATGTTTATCTTAGAATACATTAAACTATTGCTCATTCTTAAAATAATAATAATCATAATAATAATAAGAAGAAAATGAAGTATTAATTGACACTACCAGTCAAAGCGCGGGAGTTACAGCAATTACATAGTATAAACAGTATATTTCATGGTATAATCTTTGTATTAGTTTATGGATTACTAAAGAATTAGACTAAGCAGATAATATAAATCAGGTTTGAGAAAATGAAATCAGTGGTCATATATACCTCTAAAAAGTAACTGTTCTATTTCGGTTAAAGGACAAAGTGCTTTTAAACTAAGACTTAGGAGTATGTTTTTTTTTTCAAAGTGTCAACTGCATTACTTCGTTCGTATTTTATTCATTTCATTTTTTCTGAGAACATTATTTAAGTAAAAATCTATCTTATCAGTTTTTTAAAATCATTTTTATTACTTAGCGGTTAGTCTGAATTCTTTTAGCATCGTCGTTTTAGCCATCAGCGTAAACCTTGGATGTGTATGCAAAATTTCTGTCGACAAAAATATGCGCTCTAATGCAAGACTATTGCATTAAACAAAATTAACTAACAATATGTGTCTAAGTAAATGGTTTTGTGAAGGGTCTGTTAGCATAAAACATATGTTAGCATGTAATGCTGACAGTATTGTATGAAAAGTAATGACTTTAAAGACGAAAAGATACATCCATTCAGTATATTTCAAGCCGCCTTTCTATAGCCGATACGACTAATGTTAACGTCCAGACAAAGAAATAATTATTGTTTCAGTTTTCTGCTTTATCTTAGATCAAAAACTTGTCTGATAGCTACAATTCATGGGAAGAAAATCTCTTTACCTATCAACAACAGGTTTTATAATGGCCTGATCACGACGGACTTCAATTACGGCTTCGTGACAATCTTCCTGTGTGAACTCTCATTTACATAATGTACCACAATGGTTCAACATGAAGAATTAAATTTATTTGGAGAGCTCATTCGAACTTATTGTATCATATTCAAAATGTCTTGAGAAATCCACTCTAGTCATTGAAATAGTGCACAATCTTCCTATTTGACTGCTTTAGATCGTAACAAGAATTGCAGTCCAAAATAAAACAAAAACAAATAGAAATAATTCAAATATATATATTTTTATTATTTTTTTCTGTATTTTTTCTTCTTTTCTTCTCTTTGTTGTATATGTTCTGTCTTTATTAAAACTAATAAAAACTATAAATTAAAAAAAATCTTTAATTTGAAACCAACAACACTAAATTCAATATTATTTATGACCGGCCTAGTCATAGCACATCTCGTTTTTTTTTCATTTTCCTCTGCTGAAGGAAAAAAAAAATGGCCTTCGATGGAAAAAAGTTTAACTTGTATCGTTTGCTGAGGAAAAAAAACAACTTAAGTAATTCATTTAATAAAATTTGAATAGGAGTATTTTAAGCTTGTGAAGTTGCGCACTTAGGGTTTCGAAAGAATAACAGACTTTACAATGTAATAGCTCTTGATTTGTCGAAAATACGTAATTTAAACTTGCGTTGAATGTTGTGGAAAATTACATGAATTTTGGTTATGAAAGTTAAACACTTATTTCATGTAAAGTTCCGCACCTTGGGTTTTCGTTCATCTTTCCTTAATAACTTAGTTATTACCCTTGGCAGATTTTGAATCTATATATTTCAGCTCGCATGCCGAAGAAAAACAACTATTTAATCTTTGGTAATGAACCTTGGGTAATGGAACATTACATACGAGTGTAGATGCGAGGTTGCGTACCTGGGGTTTTGCGTTCCACTATGCCAAACAATTACAGAGTCGTGGCCTTTTGTTGATTCAAAATAGATATACTTAAGCTGAGGAAAAATTATTGTTTCCCAAGGCATTAGTATATTAAACTTTACAAACGTATATATCAACATGTGAGAATGGAACCGTGGGTTTTATGGCCTCCATGCCAAGGAATGACAAAGTAATAGCACTTGAGTTTTTTTTTAAATGATATGTTTAAACTTTAGTTGCACGCGGAGAATAAACTTTAACGCGGATTTTTAAACTTTGGAGAAATATATATTAGCGAATCAAATTCTGCATATGGGCTCTTTATCCCCTTACTGTGTATAGCATGCAGCTCCTATTTCCTCCCCTCTTCACTCACAGTTTATATGGCATCATTACCAAACACAAGTGTTTGTAACTGCGAATACCTCAAATCACTGCTATCTTCTCCAGGACTCCCCATTCGCTTGCCTTTCGTCAAGATATCAAGCAACCACTTGTTGCCATTTTCCTGCAAAGTACTTAGACTATAACGGGTTCTACCGTGTCCTGTGGACACGACTAGCTTACTTGTAATTAACATAATGATTTCAGCATTCATCTGGACCGTCATACAACCTGACCTTTGTGACCTCCAATACAACATAGATATTTTTGTCTTACAGATCTTATAAGTATTGATGATCAAAAAACAAAAAATACTTACAATTCTATAACATTGGTATTTAAATATACTTTACGATCAGGAGAAAAAAGACAGAGTGAACAAATCTGCATTCAGCAGTTTTATCAAATGAAATGTTTAACTTAAAATTTTTAATCTAATGAATATTGGAAGACTTCTCTAAAACTTAAAGGGGCTGTGCTCCAGATGACAAAAAAAGAAAGTTTTCTTGTATTATAAATTTCTTGTAATATTTATGACTAATGCTTAAAAAATAACTTACTGACAAAAAATAAGTCAAATAATTACATTATAAATTGATTTTTTTCCCTTTCAAAGTGATATACCGTAACGCGACGGTATAACTATATCGTATAACATTTAAAGTAAATATCTGTAATATCACATACGGCGATGGTGGTGACAGTAAAAGCGTTGGAAATATTTTGTTAACATGAGGGTCCAGAGTTCAAATCAGGCTGGAGCGAAAATATTTTTTTTATTCTATTTTGACTTTTATAATCAGTTTTGAAGGAAAATATTATGTTGTTATAATCTCACGGCATCTAAATATGTAATTTATGAAAAACAAATTTTTATGTCAAATCTGGAGTACAGCCTCTTTAACTTACGTGAATGCCTGTTCCAAGTATTTATCGCGTTTTATGTCCGCTTTAGCTATACTGATGAAATCTTAGCTAACTTGAAGTTTTTGACTCCAAGTCATTTAATCTTACGAAATGTTTATTAATGTTAACTTTAGTACCCGATTTGTGCATTTATTTATAATACTGTCTCTTTAAATAGTTTTATACTTAAAAGATACCCAACATTGGACTGTGTATTTAGTGCGATCTGTTACAACTTTGCAGGAATCGCGCGCACGCGTCCTATATACACGTCTTCTTTAATACCTTACACAGCACTTTGTCGCAACATGAAGATTTGTAAGCTATTGCAGATACTTGCTATTGTACAAGATCATGGCACCTGTGTCCTGTTGACACATTTCTAGTTTTTAGTTATATTGTTTCCAGAAAGTTTAACTCAAGTTATTTGATGGCTTTGTTAATTTGTTTTGTGATGTACCAGTTTTGGTAACAAATGATCATCTGTTTATCCGAAATCAAAGTTATTCGATTCAATTACTTACCTCTGAAATGTGTCAAGAAGTCTTTACCTGATAGTAACGGATCAAAATAATAGAAAATGATAGAATACTGCAATCTATTGTTACAGAAATCGGTATAAAAGACAAGCATTTCTGACAAAAAATACATGTCAATATAACATTTATTATTTTATAATGTTCTATGTTATATTTTAAATTGCATAATTATTTGTAAATAAAAAAGCTGCTCGGACTTACAGCAAAGTAAGACGGAATACTTTTACTTGAAAATACAAGCAAATTGAGAAATGTCTGCTAAAAATGGGCACAGAAAGCATGATTTTGTTTTGTTACTGTATGAAATTCACATTTTCTGCTTTTGCAAATGCAGTTGTCTTAGGAAAGAACCGTCTAATATCAGCTTATGGTATGAAATAATGTTGTGTTGACAAGAACTGAGGATGTTAAACTAGGCGCATTTGTGTGGTATTTACACAAAAATAAAAGTGAAAAGAGACAGACTTTATAATCTCGAAACCGGTTTGTTTTTATTCCGGTCAAAGTCCGAAAAAATGACATTGTCTGACTATCTGCACCTCATAGTTTTTAAGTCAGATTTACTGCAAGTTTCTAAGAGTTGGTCATTTTACATTTAAACATTTCAGTGCGTGTTCAGATATTATTCGTTCTTTGTTTCATGGCTTTTATTTTGACAAATTTTAGAGCTGAAAATCATCGAACGGATAATAATCCTCGATTTGTCATTATTTGCAAGTTAAAAAGTCATCAAAGAACTCAGTTTGCAACGGATTTAATGTTCCTACCTCACGCAAATACGAGTTTTTCAGTAAATATTGCCATGTTTTTGTCTTTACAATGAAAAATTTATTCAATAAAAATTTGGTATCTTTTCTAAAATTATCAATTGTATGTATTTATGATTCATAACGGTTTCCCATTTAGACTGGTAATTATCACAAGTTTTTCGTTTATAGCAAAAAGTATGATTGCATAAACCAATCATTGTCGCAATACTGCCTAGATTTGGCTTTTTCGACAGGAAAAAAAGAATACCTTAGTGGTCTAATATGCATGAAGTGCTAACGTAAGGTTGTTCTAAATATTTAAAAGTTAAACAATTCTTGCGCTTTGTTGGTTGTGAATGTTAAAGAGGCATGACTTTTTCTGATGACAGTTTTTTATGCCCCGCCACTGGGCGTGGGTGGGGGTGGGGGATATAGATTTAATCTTGTCTGTCCAACCCGCTGTCTGTAAGTAGACCGGTTTGTGTCGAGTGTTACACCAAACGTGTAACTGCTAGAGCCATGAAACTTACAAAGAATAGTTAACAGTATGTTACTTTTAGCTCTGGGAATTAAGACGTAAATTTATTGGCTGAGTTATGTCTCCTTAAGCAAAAAAAAGCATCTTTAGCCTTGTGAAGCGTGTAACTGCTAGAGCCATTAAACTTTCTAAGAACAGTTGTCAACATGTGAAGTTACGCTTCTGGATATTTTGACGCAATTTTTGGAGATCGGCATGGAAATGCCCCCTGTTAAAGCTAGAAAAAATGATTTTTAGACTTTATACGCACTTTATACATGGGGGCATCCATGTCCTATAGACACATCTCTAGTTTCCCGTAATTTAACCCACGTTTGTAGATTAAGGGTATTAGCTTTTGGAATTAGTATTGTGGTTACTCATGCTTAATTAGTTTTGATGTTTGTAAATGTGAAATGTGAATTTATTTCAACGCTTCTGTTTTTTTGTTTTAGCACGCTTACATTTACTATTTTTCTGTAATGTTTTACGTCTGCAATAGCACTTCTTATTATCAGAGACATTTATTTCAAGTGTTTTTTTTTTAAACGAAACGGTTGTGTCTTGGCGTATATCATGTACTTCTGCTGATACAGCTTCACCACGTGCTGCCAATAGTCAGGAAAAAAAGTAAATTGAAAATTTATATATTTTCAACAACATAAATTATTTCTAAATTGTGACAGGGGATGCTATGTCTAACTTTATGCTTTGTAAATATTTTGAAATATACTAGGATCTGATAATAGTAACTGACAACAACATCTATCTTCTTGTAATTTCCTACACAAGTATTGAAAATCGTATAATTAGAACCCTTGAAGATGTGTTCTGGGAGAGACTCAAAATTCGTTAGATGAAACAATAAAAAAACCTCAATTGGTTTTTTGTCGTTTCAAGTCTAATTTTGTTTGTTGAATTACATTTACTTTATGTTCCGTGTCTGTAACAATCAGTTTTGCCTGCTTGATCTTTTTTCAGATACAATCAAGGAGGCTGTAACAGTTTAATGACATATCAAAAGTTGCAATTTCTTACATGCTTGTCCAGCAGCTCCTTGTGTGGTCATGTTTCTGAGAATAAGTAAAAACGTTAATGTGAACTTAATATGTCAATTCTTTATTTTTTTTTATCTTACTTTCAAATGGTTCTCTTATAGAGAACCGACTTCTTTCGATGTCTTAACTATTTTCCCCGACGATAACTCTTTTAAAATTTGACATGCGTGTAAACTATAAAAGTTGCAAGTCTTAATATGTAACACGCCTAGTAAAGTACGTTTCTGTTTTTTTTCTTTCTTTTCTTTTTTTTCAAATCCTGAGAAGAGCATATTGATAAATGATTTCCAATATATATTTAAAAAAAACCTGTTCAACTAGGATCGGTGATAAATTATTACTCAAGATGATGACTGATAGTTTCATAGCTATTACTCTGGTTTCCATTCTATAACCTCTAGTGGAAAGTAAATTGCCATGTCTTGAAGAAATATGTCTGTTTCTTCTCTTAAAATATATAAAATATCTACTTTATCTTATACGGCATGCATATGATCACACACACACAAACACACACACACACACGCACGCACGCACACACACACGCATAGTATGATAACAATATTTTATTTTAAAAGTATTTTAATATGAAATGAAAGTTTACGTTCTATTTAAGAAAATAATGTGCTATCTATTTAATCAGACCGATTTCAAACAAGTGACGAGGCGATGAAAACGTATAAGACATTTTTAATTTTATAAACGTTCTTTTAGTTCCAAAAGGGATGAAAAGAAATTTGACACGCAATGATTTAGTTGTGAATGTTTTAATTTCGTACCAATTTTCAACAATTCACAATTTATTGGCGAGGTTAAATGGCGAGGTTAAATTTAGTCTTATTTTTTTACTTCGGAACTTTTATTTGAGCTTTTTAATCTTTGGCAAATAATCTTTAAAACATTTTCTGATATATCCTTTATATATGGACGCTGTCTATGAACTTGTTTGGTTTTTATTAAACCTTCTCTGCCTCTGCTAACCCTTCTTAAAATGTTGAGAACATTTAACTGAGTACACTGTTATTTTATTTTGAATACGTACACTCAATAAATAGGACAAGCTGAAACAAACTGCACTGACATCTTTTTGTCTTTGCCTAAACCTTTGCCTGTTAGGAGAGATTTTGAAATTCCTTTGCTCATACGTTCACCCGTGAAAGTTTTGTCATATATATTACCATCTTTGATTCTTAAGTAAATTCTTGATTTCACGATTTCACATGATTGAATATTACAATATGTGCGTGTTTAGTAAAAGTCAATTTACACAGACAGCTAACAGAAATACCTGTCTAATGACGGTCTTGTCTCGCACCAAATTACACGTTCAAGTTTTCAAAGGAGAGCCTTTCCCACGAACGCTAGTGATATAATGAACACACGCTGCGCTAAAACCAATATATATTTTTTCATGAATTCTTCCTCTATTTTGCATTTTTTTTTTGTTTATGAACAGACATGCATCTCTGTTTTAAACTACTTTTACAAGAAGACTGGCAAAAGCTAATCAAATAAAATGTTGTAGTCTGTTTTAGCGTATGCAAACAATCAAATTGTAAAGAATGATTTTAATGCAATTCTGAAACGTGTTTGCAGTGGATTTGCTTTTCTGTGCTAATAGGACGGATATATATATATATATATATATATATATATATATATATATATATATTACATTAAACTTGTTTGAGATGAAAACATGACTCTTTAATAAGTGCATTTGTCGGTGAGATCAGCATATTGTGATAATGACAAGAACTCAGCATATTGTAATGATGACAAGAACTCAGCATATTGTAATGATGACAACAACTCAGCATATCGTGATGATGACAAGAACTCAGCATATTGTGATGATGACAAGAACTCAGCATATTGTGATGATGACAAGAACTCAGCTTGTTCACAAGACGATATCTTGTTATAACTTTATCTTCACCATTCAACAAATGTTGTATCTTCATACGTATATAGGTTTTACTCAAGACGAGTAAGGAATTCCGAACACATAATATACTTCAGATGGAACAGAGTTGCGCCCCCTTTCTACATTTTTCTACCTGACCTATACATTAGTTTTCTAGTATTCAAAGGGCTTGCCACATTTACTACAGACCCGATACAATATTCTCAAATCCAGGGAACAGGTAGAAAGTAAATGATTGATAAGTTTTTATTACATTTTTTTTCAGTTAGAAACATGCCCTTGCATTTGCTGTTGATTTTACAAATTCTTAACAAGATGCAGAAAAGCTGCTGTGATGGTTCATAAACTTTCTCCTAAAGGTTTAAGAATGAAATTTAAATGTTTGAAAGAGTGCCAAAACGAAAAGTACACATCACACTGTTGTTTTTATATTTAATGTTGATTGAAAATTTAATTGATTTACAGCTCCGATTATTGTTACGCACTGATTGACTTTTTATACTGTTTAACGCATTCCATATAACATTGTTTCATAGTGCAAATTAACTTACCATTTATTCTGTTCTACTAAGTATAAATTGAAATGACGTCTCTTAAGTGATTCACAGTCTGATCATTTCAAATTGATGAGGAAGATATTCCGCATATTTTTTTACATTTATTGTATTTTCAAAGAATATGCTGATTTGAAAAAGAAATGTTTCGACTAACATACCTCTGTTCACGATGTTTTTTTTATTTGAAACTGACCCATTTTGCTTTACCTTTTTTTTTAAAAAAAGGCAGCTGTTTACTTTTCCTTATAGAAGTTTGTTTAAACGATTAGCTTAAGGTGGAAAACAGTAAATTGTAGTGTTATAAAGTTCTGTGTCTGAATATTGACATTAGTCCCAAATAGAAGCCATGGAAAATGGACGTAATTTGTTACATGGATAAGACAGATTTTTTTAACATTTACCTTGAATTTAAACTGCTTAGCACCCATGTACCTGTTCTCATTTCAACCCGTTAACATTTACACTGTTCGTGTAAATCTATTTTCTGTATCTAGAATAGCACTTCTAATTATGAAAAACATGTATCTCATGTTGTTTCAAACATGATTTGTCTTAAAATCTGAAAAAGAGGCAATGATTTAGCTCCTGCAGGTGTAAATAATCTGTAGCAAATTGTTAATTCAAATTTTATTTATTTCCGGAACAATAATTTTCTCTAAGTTTAAACCTACCCTCTTCTTTTTGACAACATGTTTTGAAAACAAAAACAAAACGAATTTCCGGTAATTGTAATTGACAGGTGTATTTTCCACCCATAATTTTAAATACAAGATTCGAGAGCTTCAAGATTGTTATAATGTGGATTCTTAACGTTATGTTCAAGAGGCGATATAACAATCGTAAAATATGAATATATATATAAAACGAAAATGTATGTTAATCATTTGAAGTTTCATTCGCAATGTTACATTATATAAACATCATAGTCCGTGAATGTTAAGCCTGCTTTGGCTCCAGCATCTTTTTTAAGACAGATAAAATTGTTGCAGACAGTTGTAACAGACATTGAATCACTTTTCATTTATTTTCAGACGTTGGGAAAACGTTGTTATTTAAACTTATGAAGTTTGCAACGTAGAATAAAATACTATACGCATACAAAGTGAAAGGTCTATACACCGTCTCATGGTTTAAATGGAAATGAACATTATTTTTACTCTATATGGTTGGCTTATAAAAATAGAAGTAGCTGGACAGACTTTCCCCACATACATTTTAATACATATAGATAAGTTAATATTTATTCTAAAATTCACTTTTAGGTTGAATTAATTCTTTATTGAAATAAGGAACTGAGTGTCTTCTTTGAAGTACACAAAAGAAGAAAAGGAAGTCGGCAATGGGTCATCAAAAAGTGCATTAAGATAAATTAGAGTTTGCTCTGAAACTGATTTACGTACAATCTTACAATACACTTGGTTGCAGTATATGCAAGGGTCTGGTTTTCAGTATTCTTGCTGTCAACATAACTTCGTTTGATTCTGATTTTGCAATCATTCTGTACTTTTGCACTTCTGTTATTACATTTGAATAATCAATATCAGTTTTGAGTTTCTTTCTACCTTTTTCTTCTTGAATCCCTGCAAAATTTCAGCGTTCTGTTCATGTCCAAACATCATCTGTTTCACAATCGCAATACATAAATTTCACCAAACAATGAAAAGGCAGATTTAAAATTAAGTTAGATTCGCGTATTTAGTTCAATAAGTTATGATTATTCGAGTGACAAAATAAGTGAAATGTAATCACTTCCTTTTGACTGCTGACTTTTATATTTTAGGGAAAGTTATGGTGTCAGTGAAATCGGAATTTTTCTACGGAAACGAATGAGAAACAGAATGGTTTTGATTCTAGTAACTCTTGCTAAATACAGTGTTCGTCATGTTACAGCTAAAATGTATCATATGTTTGAATGATATCAAAAGTTCACGTATGCATTGTTAAAATAAAATAAAATGATTAAAAATATAAGAAAAAAGGGCAAAAAACAAATAACCAAACAAACGAACAACTAAAAAAGTGTCAATAATGTCAATGTCATAGATGATTTCTTTAACTGTAAATTATTCCCTTCCCCTAGGTTTAATTTAATGCACGAGCATGTTTAGAGGACTGGCTATTATTTAAAGAAGGTGGTATCTAATTATATTTGTCAATGTACCTAAGCGCACGATTTATGCCACATTTTAAATTGTTTCAGATAATGTTTACTGCTCGGTTAAGAATTGTTTACATATGTGCGATGTAAATGACCAATCCATGCATTTTCTTTGTGTTTAATGGAAAGTCAGTGTCTATTTACATTAAAGGTTTTAACATTGCAGAAAACACTACTCAAGACATATAATATATTGATAAAGTAAGGTACACGATTATTAGGTATTTTGTGTGAAATTTCTAATTTCAATGAAAATATTTTTAAACATTTTTGTACCGTAGAAAGTTTATCTATATGAGTAAGTTTTGACTTTGAAAGAAAGAATTTTAAACGACGTTTTAATTATTTGCATATGCAATGATCTGAGAAACAAAATACAGAAATCCTTTAATCGTCAGATAATTCAACCTTCAATCCGGTATACATTTCTTAAATCAAAGGCATCGAATGAAGCAACAAAAAAAAAGAACAAAAAAAAACAAAAAAAAAAACAAAACAAAAAAAAGAACAACAAAAAACGTTTGACCCTGTGCAAGTTAGTCAGAAAGTGTTGCATTAATCCTTAATCCTGTATAGATTGTAACTTAAAACAGTGGATAATTTCCATTTGCTTTGCTCTTCAAAACCTGCAGAAGTATTTCTGACAAACCATGGCTATGTTATAATAGCCGTGCGTATTGGAAAATGATGCGTTCTTTCCAGTCTGTTATTAAAGGACTACAGGAAATCTTTTGATCAAGAAAAGAATAAGTAATTTCGGACAGGACAGTGTGAAGTGCTTATTAAAATTGAAGCTCACAAGTTTAGGGGCAAAAAACAGTTTAATAAGATAATTACGTTTCTCTATCTGAACTGTTAATCATTTCCAAGAAAGCAATACAATTCTTAAAAGCTTTTGTGACCAGCTTGAGACTAAATAATCACGCCATTGTGATGCGAAGGCATGGAATGGGAGCTGAGAAAGCACAAATCTGTAATGGAGTTGTGATATTGGAATGAAAGGAGCGTCGCAGTTAGACTTAATGTTTGAGTGAGGCTGATACTGTAGATAAAAACTTACTGGATGTTAGGTTACTTCCAAAGCCTTATACTGCTTAGGGTTGTTAAAGGTGTCGACGTTATTTGAATATTCATTAATATTAGGGGAAAAAAAGATTAAAAAATATTATAAAAGGATTGGCACTAGCAGGTGAGAATTTTTTTTTATTTTTTGTTTTGTTTTTAGAGATTTACTAATTGTATTTAATTTATTAAACTTCCATTCCAACTGCCTTTGAGCTGCTATTCAGTTACGTCTGATTACAAATGTTGAGAACAGATCCATTTTTATTGCAATGAATTTAATTTGTTTATTTCTTCCATTCATTTATTAAAAATCGAGGCGGAAAATTAACATGAACTATATGAAAAATATCGCTAAAGCATATCTCTATGAGAGAAACTATTTTATCATTATAGTAATAATAGTGCAGGCGTATTCCAGATTAGTTTAACATTTCTTGAATACGTACATCCGCAAAGCAGGTAACATAAAAGATCTGTAGGTAATGCATTTAGTTAATTGTCTTCAATTTTCATAATTAGTGTTAAATGTTCAATATATCACATTGGGTGTGGTTACCTAAGCAATGCTTATTATCATAAGTACCTATTGACATAAGATGTTACCCCATATAGGCTTCATATGATTATTCTGTTCTGTTCTGTTTGTATTTGTAGATTGAAGTTAAATATAAAGTTGTTATCATCACAGTCATCATCGTCACCATCATCAACATCATTATTAGTATTATCATTATAACTATAATTATCGTCATTATCCTTATTACTATTTTTTGGCATTCTGAAAGTAGAGAAAATTATTATCATTATTATTATTTTTATTTTTAAGAAAATCAATTAATGTTTATCTATGCAAAATCACGGTACATAACACAACAGCTGTAATTGGATTTGGTTTTAAGAATATATTTTTAGAAAGTTTAATTTCAGAATTATGTGCAAAACGAAGGGTAAATACCCCTACTGATTTTTGCATTGTAAGTGTGGATATTAAGAAAAAAAAGTTTATGAAGAGGGTTATAAATTTTGACAATGTCAAGATATCAGATTTAGGAATTTTCCTACTTATCACAGTCTTTCTATATGCACATGTCATGCATTTTGTTGGCATATGAAATGTAAAATAAATTTCCTTCGGGTAGAAGGACACTAAGACATTATATATTTAAAATAAATCGATGTCCGCCCAAAATCTGTAAAATTTCAACGCCTTTTGTAAAAACTATGTCTTTGAAACTATATAAGATTATTGCATTGAGTTTATCTGTTGTATTTAGAGTGTTTGACAAGCACCTTGACACTGAGTAATGTTTCGTTCTGTATCATCATTCTGATATGATTTTGAATGAAATGGTATGCAATAAATTGAATTTTTTTGCCACTGCAAACTTTTGATTTATGCTTTGTACTTTGCTTATTTTTACGCATCTTGCAGCTAGCGATGTGCATGGTTTTACAATCTAGATTGATAGAAGCTTGAAAGAAGAAAGAATTAGAATAAAACGCTTGATTGTTTGTTTTGCAACTCTGGTAATAGAAAAAAATGTCTCTGTTGATCAGTTTGACTGGGTAATTATGTTATAATCGATCTTGAGGAATAAAACTTGCTAATTTCTACAAATTAAACAGAGTGTTTATGCTGACCTGTTGAATACGTTGCAAAAACATAGTGGCGTGGTCTGACAGCATTAGCAGTTGATAATTAATCGTGATAACTTACAAAAAATTGTTCCCACTTTCCAAAAGTGCTATGGTAATTATCATGAAACCTCAAAAAAGGTAACAGAAACATGTTTTTTTCAGCGATTTTCCTCCATTTTTCAGAAAGATTGGTAATACAGATTTTGTTTTTACATTTTACATCGAAAGCAAGAAAGGTTTATCAGCCTATATACTTAATTACTGCTTATTGAAACTGTTGTACTGTTACTTGATATACAGAAAAAGTTTAAGGAATAGACTGGTTATGATGAATTGTCATTAAACATCAAGAAACAAACATTTTAAATATACACACTCTGGATCTAGTGAGACGCACTTTATTTAGCTGGGTGCCACCATTTTTTAGGATAGAAACGCATTTACAATTATAATGCATCATTTTGTTCACAGACTGTTCGAATAATTTATTTTACATGAAAACTAGCACATATTGTCAATTATGTCAAGCGTTTCTCGCAACTGAAAGTCTGTAAACCTACAAATGGAATGAGAAATGAAGAACGGAACTTATATGTTTGATTTATTGGGGTTTGGTTTGTAACAATGTCTACAAAGATGGTAATCAACTTATTTTCGCATATTCATTTTCATGTGTCGATTTAATTAAAATAGTAAAGTGGTTCGAAAAAAATATTTGTAAGTATTATATTTTTTAGATTGGTATATAAGATCAAAATACGTATATACACTAGTTTTATCTTAAGATAAATCAGTATCTCTTTATGTGTTTGTCATTTTTATTTTCATTTTTGCTTTTATTTAAGCATTCTGTAAAAATAAAGAACATTCGTTATCCTACAAATTCATATAAATTTGAATGAATATCCATTATATAGCTGTCAAAATATCTAAGTACAACAGGTAAAACAAATGCATTTTATTTGCCTTTATACACTCAGGAAGTTGTTGTAGTATAATTTTCGGATGGACAGCGGTTTATTGCAAATAAACACTTTCTAAATATCATAAGGAAATGTCTTTGAACATATCATCTTCTTTACATTATCTTTTATTCCTATTTTTTAGAGATTGAACCAGTAAAATACATATACGAGATTATATTATCGCTGGATAATATTTTATGTCCTTTTATTGATTCAATTATTTTCATTATTCATGCACTATTTTTAAGTTATGGTTATTGTTGTTGCCTTAGTCATCATCATCATCACCATCTTTGTCATGATCATCATTATTATCATCATAAAAATGATAAACATATTGTGAAAATCAAATAATATATACTTAGTGAGAAATTCTATCAATGAAATGTTTTCAAGCTTTATTTTCACCGAAAAAAACAAAAACCTGTTTAAACCTGTAAACTCATAGGGCATTACAAATTTAATTCACGTTCATGTCCAGTTACAAATTGTAAATTACCATTTAATTGACGAAGTAACAAAACACCGGGCTTATCGACCGTTGAACTCAAAAGTTTAATTATTTTCTTTGATAACGGGTTGTTTCTGGTATTTCTGCTTACACAGACAAACTCTCAGATTTATACAAGCAAACAGTTGCCGCAGAAAACAATTTACTTGTCGGAAAAGTGTACAATCATGTGAATTGTTTTTGTAATAGTATTTGACGTGTTCGAGATGATGCCGACCTAAACAGAAAGTTGATTTTGTGTCTTAGAGTTAAGACGGCCTCTGCTGGCAAACGTAAGTTTTATTGCTCTCTCTGATTGCATTGATTTGTAGTTTTAAGAGTACTTTATACAGGAAATGAATTGATGGCTACAGTTACTTAGGAAGCAAATGAAATGCCTGTTTATTTACAATTGTTCCTGGGGGAAAAAGGAAAAGAGAGCTGTAGATATTTTACGGAAATAAAGCGAATCGTTGATTAACTCATGACTTTGTGTACGGTTTACTCTATTTATGTGACAGATTTTTTACTGGCACAAGGGCACTTAGTTTAAATGACTTTTTAATGACTTGATCATTCTAATGTCTTTCAGCTTTTACAAATCATGCTCATAGGTTGAAAAAATGTTATAACACAGTTAAGCGCCCTATTCCGAATAGTACACGCCACATACAAACAGCAATCATACATTTATTTTCACACTCAGGCAACTGTTTTCCTAGCTAATTTATGCAATTTCTTATTAACCTTTTCGATTTTTATTTTGAAGAGATGAGTAAAATACAAAAAAAAATAATAAATAGAAAAAATAAATAGATAAAAAGCTTAGATTTTAAATGAAAAACTGGTGACCAAAAATTGATTGATACATATATAGCGGTTTGGGGTTTGTTAATGATTTAGTAATTGAGACGCGAAATTTCGTTAAAGCTACCAAAATGAGTATTTCATGACTGTTGATTGTGAATTGCCAACTCGGCCGGCTGTGTATATCAGTCGCAATTATCCTTAGGATATACAATAATGTTTTCTAAACAAAAAATTAAAGGACATAAGCGCATTTCAGAAAAAAAAAAAGATTATGTTAGAAATATCCTGGCAGTGAAATTTCATTAGTTATTGATTTAGAAATTTAATAAACATGAAAATGTAAGCTTTGTATAAAGAATGATATAAATATAAACAGCAAGCAGCATATATTATAACATAAAAATATATTACTCTATTTTGATCTTTATTTCAAGATCTTTTCAAAAAACACAAAACAAAACATACTCATATAGTAAGAAAGATCTTTGTTTCATATATTTATTAAGGCAAGAATTGTCTGGAAAGCCGTCTTTTTTGGTTCTTTGGGATTTAACGCCAGTTTTAACAGCTGAGGTCATATCCCGGCAGTCAGTCCACCTAACAAGTGTTCTTGGGTATCCAACCAGTTTACTAACCAATTTTTCCGCAAGCGACTTGACTACTTCCTCACTTGTTACAGAGGTGAGGGACAAATGACCTGTAGATGCATTGTCAGAGATCAATTATCAGGAAGAAATTTTGACTGCCTTGATGGGGATTGAACCGGGATCGTCTAGAGTGACAGTCCGTTGCTGTACCGATTTAGGTAGCCGGACCGGCAAGGAAAGCCGTCTATCTATCTTTTTGAGCTTATTTATCGTCTGTACCGGTTGCCCATATGACAGACGCCCCCTGAAGAGATTAGTTATTTTATGTTGTGGGGGTTGTGGAAGATACAGAAAACTTCCCATTCCAGAGACACCCCTGGTTCTTTCGCATGCTCAGTGTATAGCATTGATACATGGGAACTCGGTTTAACGTCTCATCCGAAAGACTATTAGTAATGTTAGTTGAGCGGGGGATCGAACTCGGGACCCCTGGTTTACCAGTCCATCGCGTTGTCACCTTTATAAGAGAGTCCCCAGTGTGACCTTGATGACACGTTTACCATGATCACATTGCCATTTCACAAAAAAGTGGTTTCTCGAGAATTTTATAGCATTTTCTTGTAGAATAGGGTATACAAATGATGGAACGTTTTTTTAAGAAAAAAGGTGAATTCTAAGAGGTCGGGTTAACTTTATATATTTTTTTTTCAAATAACACTCTGAGTTTTGACAACACATTGTACGTTTTCACAGTCATTGTATCTGTGTACTCGAACAAAAATGTCAGGCTCCATAGATGTATTCTGCGTAGTAAGTTTATTAAAACATTTTCATTATTAAAAATTGTTCTAGCAATTGATCTGTACTACATTAGATCTCGGCTTTCAGTAGATATGAGCGATACTTGCGGTAACAGGAGAAAATTAGGGTCTCGATCAAATCCCGATGACGGGGTTCGAAGCCATGACTACCAGGTTAACAGGACGACGCCTTACTTAACGTCACAGCTCTTTCTGACTTTAAGGCATGCCACAGCAAAATGTTGATGGCTTCGTTCTTCATTGAATTGCTCCTTGATATTCTGTATTGCAATGTTCTGTAATCGCTTGTTACACTTGCTTCAGTTGAATCCAAAACAGATAATCCCAGCTTATACTTACCTCTTTCGAGACGTCTGGCATTACAGCAAAATGTCATTTCCTAGAAAAACAACATCAAGTAAAAAATGTCTGCATAGCAAAATACTGGCAATATTACATATCGACAGATTACTTATAGAAATAAAACATCGTCTAACGTAATTGTTTTTTTTTGTTTTGTTTGTTTGTTTAAGCGACTTGTGTTAAATCTAGAATGAAATCTTTTAAGACTAATGAGGCTCCTTTAATAAATATGATGGCGTCTTTTTGCGCACGGCAAAATTTAACCTACATATGCAAACCAGGCGCTCCTGTTTTCATCGCATTATCTTTATACTATGATGCTTATCAAAATCAGAAAACAGAATCAGGACACCTGTTTGTACTTTTTTTTATCAAATCGTTCGGATCATCTCTGATATGCATCGATTGTACCATGACACCAAGATCATTTACAAGAAAACACATCATCAGAAATTATACTGTTTTTCCATTCAACCTTTCCCACACCGCATTGCCAGTGTTGCCTGAAATCACACTGTTTTTGCCCCTTTTCAGTGTTTGTCTTGAAGTATCTCATTTCCGTTGCCTTTATCACATTCTGTCAAGTATTTTTGTAAGTGCCCGTTACGCAGAATAAATTACTTGATTTTCTAGAAGAAACTGTCACAAGGAACAGCGATACTGTACAATATTTGCATAAAGGAAAAACTACCATATCTAAGAATGTATTGAAAATGTTTTATCGTAATCACGACTTGGCACTTGTTGAGATATAGCGTATTTTTCCCAAAATAAATAGCAAAGAAAAATAGAATAACATTTTTTGTTGAAGAATGTTAAAATAAACATTTTTTTCTAAGTGCACTTTAAACAACAGTTTAACCATGAATCGATAATGAGCAATTTAATCATAATATAATCACTTTCAGTTTTTCAAACTGTACATTTGAATTCAGGATGGTTTTGATGTCAAAAAGAGACACTCTGATACCTTGTCGTCCGTAGAACTACAGCACCGCAGTCTTAACATGGATGAGGCAGCGACAAATCTGTCTGAAACCTTGATACAACACAAAATGTTCATTGTTTGTTATATGTGACTGTTGAACGCGAATCACCAAGAATGTTATATTTCTCATGGCATCCAGACAAATTGACCAAGGTGGTGTCATTAGCGATCATTACTGAAGATGTCCTGCGGCTCATTTTTCAGACGTCCATGTCTTCTTAGCTAGGCTCTAAAGTGAAATTTTAGTCAGTAAATGGTCTTGCAACTTTATGTAAGACATGGAAACAACTGTCTGAAAGCATTCTTGATCGAGAGCCATTTGGTTCATTTATAATTATGAACGGGAAGTTTAAGTCTGAAAGAAATGTAATTCAATCGCAGTTGTTGCTGTTGTTAGTCCATAAGAGATTTTCTATCTTATCCATATGTGGCCAATGATCATCACAAGTGCAAAGTACCGACATGAAATCAAACAGTTGAAACATGAAGCGCGCTATTCTTTATAGAAATAAACTTGTAGCAAAGGTTTTCATGTAATAAGATAGATATGATATGTTGGAAAATAGCCTTACAAAACCCTGGTCACGTCTATACAACAACAGATATACTTTCATTTGAATATGTGCTTTCAGGCTAATTATGAAAGTACATTAAAACTGGAACTGGTAGATTTGAAATAACGCTTAATGTCACATACATGATATTTAACTGAGATGTCTTTCACACAAAGATTCCATTCAAAGAGTGATGAGAACACTGGTTTCTCCGTACACGTTGGGTTTCCAAATCACATTCACATATAACATGTCAATTCAGTTTTTACTTTATATTTTGGTCTGTTCTTTGGTACAGCTTTAGTTCTAAACTTATCTTTTAGATGTTTGGATTGCAGCTGGTGTCAAAAGGAATCATGAAACAATGCAACATAATTATATTTACCTTTTACTTTCCAGAAAAACAACTGATATGGCGGATTCTGCATCAACTGACGGATACTCGTATGAACTGACATCAGCAGTGAACACTGATAACATGACGACACTTACATTTGTGAACAATGTTACAGCTGAATATAACCAAAGTGATTCTGAGAACCACTTCTTACTGCCGTGGTGGCAGCAAAGTATATTTTTCTTGGCTCTTGTCGCCATACTTGCAGTAGCTTCCGGCGGAAATTTGATCGTCATTTGGATAGTTCTAGCACATAAACGCATGCGCACTGTGACCAACTATTTTCTAGTGAACTTAGCCATCGCAGACTTCTTGATATCTGTGCTGAACATGCCGTTCACATTTATGTTCCTTGTATACCAGGACTGGTGGTTTGGAACATTTTTCTGCAAGTTTTCCTGCTTTATATCACCGTGCACTATCTCTGTTAGTGTTCTCACGTTTATGGCTATTGCCATAGACAGGTAAGCCATAATGACATATTATTATGACCTTCTTTCTCTTAAGAGTTTTGTCGTCTTGTAGAATATGATTTTTAAAGGTAAACCATTGAAAGAAAATAGTATTAAGCGTGGTTTATTGGCACCTGAATAGAATGGTTAAAATAACATAATTTTTATAACATGTACACGTAACAAAAGATTCGGATTTATATAAACAGAAAAAAAAATCTAGGAACAGTATAAGCATAGCATGATTCTTTTTTTTATTAGAACCGTAGCTTTTAGTGGAAAGACACTGAAAGTTTCGTCGATCAATAATCGTGTTTGTATTCAATATCCGTAAAACTTCTTTTTATTCAAATTGTTTTACTATAACCAACTGGCTTTAAAAGCAAAGAGACATTTTTATTTTTAGACTGATTTTGTAATGAGGTATTTATTGTCTTGAAAATGTAAAACCCTATTTTAGAGAAATCTGATCGTAGTTTGAACACTAGTAAAGATGCTTAATGACGGGTTTATTTTACGGAAATGGAAAGTATCCAAAATAAATATTTTGACCGAGTTACACTTTAAACATTTTGTCAGTGACGTTGTCACCTTTCTGATTTTACCGAACCTAAAGTTGCAGATCACTTGTTTCCTTATGTTTTGAAAGGGAAAGTAACAGTCTATTATATTTGTTTAAAGTAAATAACTACCTTATTTAAAAAAACTAAATATTATTAGCCCTATGAAAGGGCACCGACCACGTCCAATATTACTACGGCCTCCTCCATAAAAGGGCCAATATCTGTATCAGTCGTCGGCCCCGGGCCGGAAAATGATATAGATATAAAGCCCGCATTTTGAAAGATTTCATTGATTGATTACACAGGGCCAAAATCTGATATAGGATCGCTGCAGGAAAATCGGGGAAACGGCAGCCAGTTTGTTTTAAGTGTTGACAGCTTGCATATTAATTAGTGTTTGAAGTCCAGACCATTTCTTCAAATTTAAATCAATATTTTATTAGTAGTGTTTAACCACATTTGCAAAATTTACAACGTGACGATTTCACAAAATAACAAGCGTTTACTTAACATGGATTAATCGTCTAGGAAAATGTCAAGCGGAGAGGAAATGCTTGAGCTTCAAATATTTAGTTATTTTATAAAATTGTCAATAAACAAGTGATTTGAAATTGACCGTGTTATTAGTCCTCGGGACGGTCGACTGCACTCAGACAAATAACATTGCCAGTATCAAATCACTTATTTATTAAGATATAGTTATGGATGCTATGATGAAGGACATGCCGTACAATTTAATGGCTTTTTTTGGTAAAACTAAATCAAGGTTAGGCCAAAAATGAGTGAATCTTTTATAGGTACACTTACAAAGAATATAGTTATACTGAATATTTAGGTCGGCTGTTTTGAGGAAAATGTTTTGATATTGTCTTGGTGCAAAAACTTTGACAGTATCAAATATATCTGCCATTACTTTGCATTGTCTCTTTCAAGTCGCACTACTGCTTCAAAAAGACACCACACATAAATACTACAAGTACGTAATTTTATCATCTTTCTTTCAGAAATTTATTTAAATAGTCTGTATGTGTAAAATTTCATGAATCCGATCTGTTCGCGTCTTCAGAATCTTCTTTGCCGACTTGATGTTGTGCAACAATGTTTTTCTTGCCGAAAACCATGTTGATAGTGGTTACGTTGAAATATTGCTTCCACACATATCATTTTAAAAACCTATTCCACACATATCTCTTTTGAATTATTTGGCATTATTTTGTCCACTTGTTGAATTAAATGCATTCCACACACAATGTTTATTCTGTATCAAATATTGTTCGCTCCGGTCATATAATAGGTTTCTTAAACAAACTATAAAGGTGGATTTAGCATCGTTTTTAAGATATGCTTCCACACATATCATCGCAATTTTAGCAATTTAAAACGCGCCGTTTCACTTTATTAAAAAAACTACAAAATATTTGCGAGAAACATTTGGGGACAGTTTGTGTTACCAAAGGGAGCGGGCCCTCAACTCTATCCGATGAAAAATTATGATGTATTTAAAAAAATATCGTAAAAAATGTTACATCAATCGACGTTTTGTTTACATTTTGTACACCCACACATATCCATCGAAGTCACGTGGTATCGGCACCGTGTTTATATAACATCACATCCATGTTGTGAGTACGTAAGATTTTTAAATACAGCTATTCAAAATATTAAGTATCTCTGCAACCGCATCCTACAGTCCTGTTGCACATATCTACATTTATACACGATGCTTATATAATACAAGTATTTGTTAAGTCACAGTAATACTACTAATTAAATTACACTAATTACCTATCTAATTATTAATCAATTTAATTATTGAATCTTTGAAGACCTGCAAATACCATATTCAACATGGAGATCATGGAAATATGGTGTTCTATATTAACAACATGATAATTGTATTGTTTCCCCAATTATTTTTAATGACATTTCATGATTTTCAAACATAAATGAAATCCTCATTACTGACTTTTTAGATTATTCCACCTCTTGTGGCAAGAGACTGCAGATGATTATTTGACCCAACAAAAAAAGAATTTCTGTTATTTATTTTCAAATGCAGCTTTCAATATTGTCTAAAAATAACTACAGCCGAGCATTTAGCGCCCATAAGCGGTGCTCATGTTATATATTTCAAATCAACTGCATGTCAAGGATTGTTTTCTTATTTTACTGTTATGAGCAATCAAATGTAAGGTTTTAGTTAAAGCGACTGACTTACAGATGGGCCGACGATGAAAAAAAAAAGAGATAATGTTCTTACATCTTGAAATTTTCGCTGCTATTGTGAATAACATATTTGAACTAAGTTACTGATTCATTTTTTGATACAGCAAAACATCAAATATAAAGTTTTACACACTTCTATCGGTAAAAAATTTACCCCGTCACTCACGAGGTTGATACTTTCGTTATAAGATTAATTTTGAAGCAATCATACAAGTAAACGCTGTGGCTCAGTGGTTTCGATCGTCGCCCTATATTTTACTGACCGAAAGGTCGTGGGTTCGAATCCTGGTTAGGTCAACACTTTTTTTTCAGTTTTCATGGTGTATAGAAGCATAATATTATGTTTTTTCCATAGTTTATTAAATTGTATTAAATTTTAAAGAAAACAAATTCAGCAAAATTATGTGGGTCAGTCGCTTTAAATGCATTACGGTACGATGTTCGGTCATGTAGAAGTGTATCCGCTATTCAAATTTAGAACACTTCGTCTGTTCAAAAATTTTCCAAAGTTCCTTTTATTTATTTTCAAATTTGAAGACCACATAAATGGGTCCAAGAAATCGGTACTTAAAGTACCTAGTAAAAAAATCAAGATTGAACAGTATAACTGATGTAGTTATAACCTAGAACAGACAAAACAGTAGCACCAAATAACAGTGCTCCCAATTCCCTCAAGTACTAGCTTTCTTATCGTAACTGTTTCAGCTGTAACAATATTTGCCGTCTGAATTCTCTTGAATAGCTACACAAGCAATAATCCCCAATATAAATCTGCCATATGTTGTTATTATCACAAAAATAGAAAAAAAATACATGGCTATCCCAACGTGGTAGGTCATGATTCATCTGTAATAACCACTTATGTATCTGTAATTCGCAGATTCCAAAGATCTCGTATCATTATTTGTCATCGAATGCCTACATTTCTTAGGATTTTTATTTTGTATTTTAAATTACGAGAATCTTGCAGATAGTAAAAAGACAAAAAGTAAGGGAGGTTAATTTCTAAGCCAGCAATACTGAATTTGTTTATATTTAATTGATCCCTTTCTGCACTTTATTTCATCATAAAGCTGTGTTATTTTATAACTTTTGAATGTCTTAATAATTATGTAAACATTTAGCAGACGAATAATATTTTCCTTTAGATAAGCATAAATTTGAAGCGATTAGAGTGAATATGGTAAATAACAATGAGAACCTATTGTTTGAAACAGTCACCTATAGACTGCTACCTCCCTCCCCCCACCCCCAGTAAAATAAAAATAAAAAAGAGTCTAAGTTCACTTTAAATAGCTAGCTTATGAAAAGCAGGCGTATTGTCTTGACTTTATTTCAATGATAAAGTTCGCTTCCCTGTTATTAATTTGCTTATTACTTTATATACGTAATACGGCAATTTTTATGTCCGTAAAACTTAAATGTACAGCGAACATTTAAATAAACGCTCATGGCTTAGTCAGAATTACCCGTTTAATTCCTGATAAAGTGACACCTATATAACTTTCGATCAACGACAGCTTATTGTGTCAAGGTAAATGTTTTATTCATAAAACCTTAAAGTCTGACCACTTTTTTTTGTAAATAATCAAAATTGTTGCCCAATAAATTGTTCTTGAAATTATGAAAGATCGATTCAAGAGGGCAAAATAAGACATATTTCTAATTAAAATAGGATATTCTGAAAGTCGTTTTCTTCCTAAGTGCATGCCATCTGTTCAGGTTTTATGTTATGAACACCTATTCAGAGAGAAAGTTCACAGCGTTGTTAAAAAATTCAACTAAATGATGCAGCATATATATATTGTCGTCCATGTTTTCAATGAACATGCTGAAAATATTTTATATACAAAGCAAGATTCAAGCTCTGACGAATATGTCTACAGGTAAGTATTTCGACGTGACTGCCTCGACAAATGTGGCCTTCTTTACAAACATAAACTCGTACCATAACAACAACAAAAACATGCCCGTGGCCGAATGAATAGCTTGTAACTATTTAATGAGGGCAAAGAGCTACAACCATCTCTATAAAAGAGAGAAAAAATAATTGTTGGAACGTTCGCTAAAGATTATCTTTAAGAATAGGGAAAACATTTAGTAAAAACAGTGTTTGTGACGAATCAAGGCATTGACACCGTAAGTTAAGCTTTTCAAGTTATATATTTGAAACTTTGGTTCTTTTTTATTGTCAATGAAATTTACAAAGAACACTTTAAAATTAAACTGTCAGTGATTAGTTGCGTAGTAAATGCAGGCATTCTTAAGTGAGATAATCACGGCGGTGTACTGAGAAAAGACAAATTGCTTAAGTTTTTGCAGACTGCGCAGAGGATGTAAGACGTTGTTATACTATTAATTCCTTTTTGTATCTAATGGAATCTCCTGAATTTTGTATCTTGTCTTAAAGAGGACGTTGTCCCTTGATATTTTCATCTGCAAAAATTGATGGAAGTACAGTTGTCTTCAGGTAGGTCGTCCACTAAATGATGTCGAAATAATAGTCTGGAAAAAATTAGCCTAAAAGTACACCAATAACTACAGGTGAAATAAAAAGTCACTGAAGGTGCAGGCCATGAATGCTCATGTAGAAGGCTATATACGCACTTCTAAAAAGTAATGGTGATCTGTGATACACAATTAAGAATGTCAGGGTCATTTTATGTCTAGACATAGTGTGATAATAATGATATCGTCATTTCAAAATAGAAGCAGTGTTCGGAAATTACCTGGACAAACTTACTGTAAATACCAGTTTACAGCTTATTCCTGGACTTAGATCGTATATCATGGAGTATCATTATCGGAAATAAGTTTCTCTGGCAGCTTTATAGATAACAGCATTATGAAATTTAGATGCTTGCATGATGGAAATTGTCCTTTTTGTTATATGGAATGTCATAAATAGTTAAGTCTTGTCTTTAGCTCAGATTTTCAGAATCATTACGTATTTTCAGCAGTACGAATGTGGGTAAAAGAGAATATTTCAGTGAAAGCAAGATCGTAGGTCATCTGTGTATATCAACCTTACACCGAAAAACAACCGATTTCCGTGTTGTCTGTTTCAGTATTTTTCGCCTAAAGCGGCATTATTTAAAATGTAACATCTCTTGTTATCCGTTCGTTGTTACACCAATCGTGAGCGTACGAATGGGACGTATGTCATTATACAGCTGTGAAGGATTTGGTTAAATTTACTTAAACTAGCAATTTATCTCTCCTCACAAAGCCATCAAGGATTTGGTTAAACTTACTAAAACTATCAATTTGTGTCCAACCACAGCTTTAATGATCTGCATGAATTTACTAAAACTATTAAATCATCCCCTTAAACAGCTATTAAGGATTTGGTTAAACACAATTTATCTCCTTATCCACCTATAAAGGATTGGGTTGAATTTACTAAAACTGTCAATTTATCTCCTACACAGCTATAAAGGAGGATTTGGTTAAACTAACTGAAACTATCAATTTTTCTCTTTACACAGCCATTAAGGATTTGGTTTAACTTACTAAAACTAACAATTCATCTCTTAACACAGCCAATAAGGATTTGGTTAAACTACATAAAACTATCAATTTATCTTCTTAAACAGCCATTAAGGATTTGGTTAAACTTACTACTAGATGGGTGTTCAGTGGAACACTTGTGTCGCCCTTGGGTACTCTGTTAGAATAACTAAAAAGGTAAACAAGAGCCTGCTGGAAAAGACAGCATGCTAGTCAAAGTACAAAAAGACCTGTCCACAGACAGCATGCTCCCCTTTTCTCAGTGCTGGATAATTAATTTTAAGCCAAGTTAAACAAGAGGCCCAAATGAAAAAAGTTGGAGTAGGGGAGGGCAAGTACATAGTCATACAAGATGAAAAAAAAAATTCGGGTCAAGCACTTAAGTATTTAAAAAAAATTTTTTCGAGCGCCTGTTTTTTTTTTGTTTTTTTTTTTGGGGGGGGGGGGGGGGGGAGGGTTTTGGGTGGGGGGGAGGTGAGGTGACTGGTTTGGGTAGTGGATGGGGAGTTCAGTACCTATGTATTAAAAAAATGGGCCCGGGGGGGAGGGGGGAAGTGACTCGTTTGCGGGGAGGGGGGAATGACTGGTTTGGGGGGGGGACTGGTTTGGGGGTTGATGGAAGTCAAGTACCCATGTTTTTTTGTTTTTTTTTTATAAAACGGATCCTGGGGGGGGAATGACAGGTTTGGGGGTGGATGATGGGGAGTCAAGTACCTATGTATTAAAAAATTGGGCAGGGGGGTGGGGAAGGGGGTTGAGGATGGTTGGGAAGTCAACAAGTACCTATGTATTAAAAAAAATAGGGCGGGGGTGTAAAAAAAAAATGGGGGGGCATGCAGAGTGGAATGGGGGGGAGTACTTACCCATCTCATGTCAGTTAATATTTTATTTCTAGGCTTAAGAAGTTTTTTTCCTATATATAAGTATAAGCAAAATCAAGTGATCACTGGGGTTGGGGCTAACTGTGACCCTAGGGACATGGGTACCAACAATCTTTACAGGGGTTTTGCTGGTGATCAAGTATTCCAAGTTTGAATGGAATATCTCTGACACTTTTTGAGACATGGACATAAAGAAAAAGGTAAACCAAGAAATTTTAACTTGAAAAAGGGGCATAACATTGCAAAAATAAATTTGAGGGTTATCTGCCCTTGAGAAATCGTGTTGTCTTAAGTGATACAATTGTAAGTATTACAATTGGAAAGTTTGATGAAGAAATATTAAGAAATGGCATAGTTATAGCCAATGTTAAGTTTTCATGACAAAGTCCAAGTACAAAAAGGGGCACAACTCTGTCAATTGTGACCTTGACCTACAGATTTTGGCATCATTACGACCCTGTTGTCGTAAGCAATATAATTTGAAAGTTTGATGACGAAATGTTAAGAAATGGCAAAGTTATTGCCAACGTTAAGTTTTCATGACAAAATCCAAGTACAAAAAGGGGCATAACTCTGTCAAATGTGACCTTGGCCTAAAGATTTTGGCATCATCCCGACCCTGTTGTCATAAGCAATACAATTTAAAAGTTTGATAAGATAATGTTTAGAAATGGCAAAGTTATAGCCAACGTTAAGTTTTCGTGACGGACCGCCGAACCGACGGACAAAGCGATTCCTATGTATCGCCGTTTCTTCGAAAGGGCGACACAAAAACTTTCAATTTATCTCTTAACACAACTTTAAAGGATTTCGTAAAACTTACTTAAGCTATCAATTTATCTCCTTCACAGTCATTAAGAATTTGGTTAAACTTACTAAAACTATCAATTAATTTCCTTACACAGCCATAAAGGATTTTGTTAAACTTACTAAAACTATCAATTTATCTCCTTAAACAGCCATTAAGGATTTGGTTAAACTTACGTATACTATCAATTTATCTGCTAAGACAGCTCTTAAAGGATTTTGTTAAGTTTACTGAAACGAAAAGCCTATATTCTTCCCTTCTTCATTTTGACATTTACTCTAAAAGTTGTTTTATTTCTTGTAGAAATATATTGTACGGACATCATTTAAATACATCTCCCCTGTTCATTTGTGTGTTAGATTTCAGTTCACGGCTTTCTGTCTGTTGTCGGAATCAGTAAATGCACGATGATGAATTACGTAGTTATTTGGCAATAACTATAAAGAAAACATTGTTACAAGTTGTTTGGCAAATCTGAAAGTAGTCTGTAGCACTAAAGACAGATTGTTGTATCGCTTTTTTAGCAGCATGTGATTTATGAAGTCTCAGATGTAGCAAATGGTTACTTACAAAAATATCCACCACCATTGACAGCCATATTTTGTACCTTTTGTCAAACTTCTGATATACCTTCAGCTTTCGTCTTCATCTTTTCCTAGCCAGGGCTAAACATTTGATAATACATTTCAGTGTATCTTCCGTTTTTAAAAGTTGACAATATCACCTATTTATTGGCATTCCTTCTCAGTATTTCCTGTCAGTCACTGATTTGTCGTTTCAGTCCTGTCATATTAAAAACAAAATGTTTGAAATGTATGCATCCGCTAACACTGAGATATCCCGAAGGTTAAATACAGAAGCTAGTTCTTTTCGCTCACAAACCTAATTTTGCTGAAGAATTTGAGAAAGTTAAAATGCAGAATTACTCAGAGAATGAATTTTTCGGTAAACCTAGAATGTCAATACTACCTGTTTAATTATAAGTGACAGATCAATGATCATAAGAGATGTTTACCTCTGGTTTAGGGACATGCCTCGAGAGACACGAAACTACCTGAGGTAGAAAGTTCACATTGACTATATTTATATCTTGCAAAATGAAGAATGTTTAGTTTCACTTCAAATTTCAGAATATGAAATTGTGTTAGCACTCAAAAGTTAATCGAATACACGTGATCAGAATATAAAACAGAGAGAAAAAGAGACTACTCTGATAAAATGTCATAAAAAATATATGGATTCAACGGGACCAGAAAGAAGGCTTCCATTGAATACACACTCAACATAATAAGTTTCAAGATAGTGATTTGTGAAGCCACTTTTGTATTATATGTACATTTTTGTAAATCAAGAAATCCTATCGTGGTAACCAGATGCAAGACTGAATTACTTTCTTAGGTAAAAGAAATAGATATATTATTTACAAGAAGTTCCTACAATCATAGGAGTTTTATCTGCCATTTAGTTTTCTTATTAACACTACTGAATTTTACGAACTTTAAGGTAATCGTAGCTGGATATTTGATTACATAATCAGAACAAATTTTCCGCATATAAGGTCAGAACATTGGGATTTTTTTATTTCAGTCTGTAATATTTTTGCACTCATCATTGCTTACAGGCTAGCATGCTCTTTTTTTAAATTTCTTTTTTATTTGGATCGATCAATGGCCGTCATCTATTGTCCGTCCACTCTAGTGGTCACATTTTTGCCTCAAATGTAATAAAACTTGGTCAGGTTGTTTGTCCCAGTAATTACTCGAACGAGTTCAAATACGAGTCATCTGGGATTAAAACCAAGGTCACAGCGCCAAAACTTTGTTAACAATCTAGAGGCTTCTTTTTTTCAGTCCAGATATCCTGAAAATTTTTCAGATAGGTTGTTTTGATAATTTCTAGCTCAAGTTTAAATATGGGTTATCTGGAGTCAAAAACTAGGTCACAACAGGTCCAAATATGGAGAAACCTTGTTAACACTCCAGAGGTTACATTTTCAGCCAAAATAGAAAAGAAAGAAAGGTTGTTTTGATGATTTCTAGGTCAAGTTTGATTATGGGTCATTTGGGGTCAAAAACAAGGTCACAGCGCTTTAATATTGAAAACCCTGTTTAGAAGCTACATTTTCAGTCCAAATATCCTGAAAAATTGTCAGAAAAGTTGTTTTGATGATTTCAAGGTCAGATTCAATTATGGGTCATCTGAGTTCAAAAACTAGGTCACAGAGCCCAAATATGGAAAGCCTTGTGTTCACTCTTAAGGGTAAATTTTCTGCTCAAATATCCCGGAAACTTGTCAGAAATGTTTTTAATTACATGAATAGATATAATAGTGAATCTGTCAGACAGTGACTGATTATAAGTGCAAGAGATAGTGGCTCTGAAGAGTGCATATATATATATATATATATATATATATATATATATATATATATATATATATATATTAACCAGGTTTTTAACGAAGTTGAAACCTGGTTATTAGATAGGGGTATGGCGGGATGGTTTCCGTTCAGTAACTATAGTTTGGATTGACCAATCTTAACGAAACTTGGTATATGGCATTCTTGCATAAAATCCTAGCTTGGGACTGTATTTGGGGTCAGTCAGTTCAAGGTCAAGGTCACTGTTTCTAAAAATAGAAAAATGGTTTCCGGTCAATAACTTAAGTATTCATCGGTCAGTCTTGACCAAACTTGGTATATATCACCCTTGTAAGGAACTTAGCTTAGAATTATATTTAGGACCAGTCGGGTCAAGGTCACTATGACTAAAAATAGAAAATAACTTAGGTTTGAAATGATCCGTGTTGACTTAACGTGGTGTATAGCATTCTTGCATGAAAATCTAGCTTGGGATTGTATTTGGGGTCAGTTGGGTAAAGGGGAACATGGTGAAGGTCATTAAAAATAAAAAATTGGATTCCAGTCATTAACTTCAGATTGGAATGACTAATTTTGTCTAAACTTGGTGTAAAGCACTCTTGCATGAAAACCTAGCGTCCGTTTCACTGTTACAAAAATACAAAATTGGTTTCCAGTCAATATCTTAAGTATTTATTGGTAAATCTTGACCAAACTTGGTACATGTATATATCACCTTTGTACGGAACATAGCTTAGGACTGTATTAAGGATCAGTCGGGTCAAGGTCGAGGTCACTCTAACTTGAAATAGAAAATCAGTTACCGTTTAATAATTTGGTTTTAAATTGAGCGATCTTGATGATACTTTGTATGTAGCATCCTTGTAGCATCCTGACACTTGCATGCATTTTGTACGCACTCAAAATTATTTTTATGGCTTCATGTAGATTATACATAATATGTTGCGTTGCTAAAATGTTTAATAATAACAATAACATTACTCTATTCAAAAATATTTAAAAATATTGTATGTAAAGTTTTGTTACAATATCCCTATGAATAAAAAAAATGACGTCTACGTAATTCTGGGACACCCCTCGTATGCTTTTCAGTTCTTTTTACCGTGTTTGAAGTGTATTTTCAAAACTAGTAGTCGAATTGACCATACGTGATATGTCTTATCAATTTTACAAAATGTAACATGTAAATGTCTGTACATAGACAGAAAATATAAGTGCCAGAACCCATTATTTCATAACAAAATCATCATGAATGCGGGTTATAGGAAGAAAACATCTTTCCGCTGGTATTCATTTATCTCGTAGTCGAAAAAATAAACGAATAATTCATACAATCCGAATTCTCTATAATTTACTTATTACAGAATTGCAGTCATATTGTCTATCTGGAGCTCTGATAATTAAGATTTGTTACACTCTTCAAGACACCAGTGCTGCATTTACCGAACAAAAATTGCAGCGAAATCCGTTTTTATGTCTTGAATGAATTGATACTTCTTATCGCATTTGGGTGAATAAAGAAGGGTTTATCAAATTTAGCACGACTTATTCGGAATATCTTGTTTAGTCCGATATGAACCGATATGAAATAAGCATTACTCAGTTGGAATTTCTTGTTTTGTTTGATATAAAACTCAACCAACAGATTAAGCACGTCTCAGTTAGAATATCTCGTTTAGTTTGATATATAAGTCAGTCACTAATTTTAACACTATTCAGTTGGAATGTCTCGTTTTGCCTGATTTGAACTTGAACCGCAGGTGACAACCTTTATTTTGAAGGAGAATGTCTTTCAGTCATTGCATCTAATTCTGATGATTTAAAGATTCGGAAGACTGGTCCGAAACGATGTCGATGATCAGTCAAATAGAGTGATACACGATTCATGTTTTATTTGATATCAAGTACTAGTGTTTTTACAGAAATACTGTGAGACTTGTTCTGAAAATTAAATTGTTATTTAAACACTTGCTAACCTGTATCATTTAAGAGGTGAATGGTATTAGCATGTAACGAAACATCACATTTGAACCTGTCTTTTACGATGCTCGTTGTAAACTATTATAACATGTTTTTAGCTCAGCTGAGCACAAAGTGCTCAAGGTGAGCTTTTGTGATCGCCTGATGTCCGTCGTCCGTCCGTGCGTGCGTGCGTCGTCAACTTTTTCTTTAAACAACTTCTTCTCCTGAACTGCTGGGCCAATCTTGCTGAAACTTGGCAGGAATGTTACTTGCATGAAGCTTTACCAAAATTGTTCAAATGGTTCAGGTCCATTGCATTTCTAGGCCACAGGAGCTAAAAATAGATTTTCAAAGTTGGAACTTTAAAAATCTTCTTCTCCAGAACTACGAAGCCTGGAGCTTAGATATTTGGTATGAAGCATCATCAGGTGGACCTTTACCAAATTTGTTCAAATCATGACCCCTCGATCAAAACTGGCCCTGCCCCAGGGGTCACCAGTTTTACATAGAATTATAAAGGAAAAACTTTAAAAATCTTCTTGTCTTAAACCACAAGGCCTAGAGTTTAGTTATTTGGTGTGCAGCATTGTCCAATAGACCTCTACCAAGTTTGTTTAAATCATGGCTCCTGGGTCAAAAATGGCCCAGCCCCGGGGGTCACATGTTTTACATAGAGTTATATAGGAAAAACTTTAAAAAATCTTCTCGTCATAAACTGCAAGGCCTAGAGTTTAGATATTTGGTGTGCAGCATAGTCTAGTAGATCTCTACCAAGTTTGTTCAAATCATGGCTCCTGGGTAAAAAATGGCCCAGCCCCAGGGGTCAAATGTTTTATATAGAGTTATATAGGAAAAACTTTAAAAATCTTCTTGTCTGAAACCACAAGGCCTAGAGTTTAGGTATTTGGTGTGCAGCATTGTCCAATAGACCTCTACCAAGTTTGTTCAAATCATGGCTCCTGGGTCAAAAATGGCCCAGCCCCGGGGGTCACATGTTTTACATAGAGTTATATAGGAAAATCTTTAAAAAATCTTCTCGTCAGAAACTGCATGGCCTAGAGTTTAGATATTTGGTGTGCAGCATTGTCTAGAAGACCTCTACCAAGTTTCTTCAAATCATGGCTCCTGGGTCAAAAAATGGCCCAGCCCCAGGGGTCAAATGTTTTATTTAGAGTTATATAGGAAAAACTTTAAAAAATCTTATTGTCAGAAACCGCAAGGCATAGAGTTTTGATATTTGGTGTGCAGCATTGTCTAGTAGACCTCTATCAAGTTTGTTCAAATTATGTCCCCTGGGTCAAAATTGGCCACGCCCCAGGGTTCTATTGATTTACATATAGTTATATAGGAAAAACATGAAAAATCATTTTTCTCCGAAACTAATAAGACTAGACCTTAGATATTTGGTGTGGAGTATTGTGTTGAGAACCTTTACCAGTATTGTTTATATGTTGGCCCCGGGGTCAAAACTGGCCCCGCCCCGGGGCCCTTAATACGTAAAAAAGGCAATTTTTAAAAATCTTCTTAATGGAAACCTCAATGCATACAGCTTAGATATTTGGTATGCAGCATTGTCTAGTGGATGTCTATCAAGTTTGTTCAAATTATGTCCCCTGGGTCAAAATTGGCCACGCCCCAGGGTTCTCTTGGTTTACATATAGTTATATAGGAAAAACATGAAAAATCATTTTTCTCCGAAACTAAATGGACTAGACCTTAAATATTTGGTGTGGAGTATTGTGTTGAGAACTTTTACCAGTTTTGTATATATGTTGGCCCCGGGGTTAAAATTGGCCCAGCCCCGGGGGCCTATAATATGAAAAAAAGGCAATCTTTAAAAATCTTCTTACTGGAAACCTCAATGCCTACAGCTTAGATATTTGGTATGCAGCATTGTCTAGTGGACCTCTACCTAGTTTGTTTGAAAAATGTCACTGGGGTCACTATTGGCCCCGCCCGAGGGGTCATAAGTTTTAAATAGCAGTATAGAAGAAAATCTTTAAAAATCTTTTTGTCTGAAACCACAAGGCCTAGAATTTTAAAATTTGGCATGAAGCAAGCTTTATCAAGCTTTTTGAAATTATTAGATTAGGTTAAAGGTCATGGAGGCTAAAAATAGATTTATTTACTGTACCTCATAGAGCCTTCATTTATAGACCAATATCTTTGATATTCAGGTTTGCTGTTAAGCAGTATTTCATTTTTTAATTGAAAATATGTAAGTGCCTACAAACCAAATATGTAAAATATCATCAGTCAATAAATAAAGGCTCTATGACAGAAAGTAGAAATATCTATTATAAGCTATGGTGACATTGACCTTGACCCAGTGACCTCAAACCCTACCCATGGATAGAGGTCCATGCAAGGAACCTATATACTGAACATCAAAGATATTGGTCTATAAATGAAGGCTCTATGAGGTACAGTAGATAAATCTACTTTTAGCCTTCGTGACCTTTAACCTAATATAATAGTTTGAAAAAGCTTGATAAAGCTTCCTTCTTGCCAAATTTTAAAATTCTAGGCCTTGTGGTTTCAGACAAGAAGATTTTTAAAGATTTTCTTCTATATTGTTATTTAAAACATGTGACCTCTTGGGCCGGGCCAATAGTGACCCCAGGGACATTTTTCTAACAAACTTGGTAGAAGTCCACTAGACTATGCTGCATACCAAATATCTTAACTCTAGGCCTTGTGGTCTCTGACAAGAAGATTTTTCAAGTCTTTCCTTTATATTTTTATGTAAAACATGTGACCCCTAGGGCGGGGCCTATTTTGACCAAGAAGCCATGATTTGAACAAACTTGATAGAGGTTCATAAGGTAATGCTGCACACCAAATATCTTAACTCTAGGCCTTGTTGTTTATGACAAGAAAATTTTTAAAGTTTTTTCCTATATAACTCTCTGTAAAACATGTGACCCCTGGGGCGGGATCATTTTTGACCTAGGGTCCATGACTTTAACAAACTTGGTAGAGGTCCACTAGACAATCCTTCATACAAAATATCTTAACTCTAAGCCTTATTGTTTCTTCTGTAAAGATTTTTAAAACCTTTTCCTATATAACTCTATGTAAACAAGTGACCCCTAGGGCTGGGCCTATTTTGACCCAGTGGCTATGACTTGAACCAACTTAGTAGAGGTCTACTAGACAATGCTTCACACCAAATATCTAAGCTCTATGCCTTACGGTTTCTGACAAGAAGATTTTTAAAGTTTTTTCCTATATAACTCTATGTAAAACAAGTGACCCTGGGGCGAGGCCATTTTTGACTCAGAGGCCATGATTTGAACAAACAATTTACACATCAAATATCTAACCTCTATAACTTTCGGTTTCTGACAAGAAGATTTTTTAAGTTTTTCTTATGTAACTCTATGTAAAACTAGTGACCCACGGGGCGGGGCCATTTTTGACTCAGAGGCCATGATTTGAACAAACTTAGTAGAGGTCCAATAGAAAATGCTACACATCAAATATCTAAGCTCTATGCCTTACGGGTTCTGACAAGAAGATTTTTCAAGTTTTCCCTATATAACTCTATGTAAAATCAACTGACCCCTGGGGTGGGGTCAGTTTTGACCCCAGGGACATAGGACCAGAACCATTTGAACAAACTTGGTAGAGCTTCATGCAAGGAACATCCCAGGCATGTTTCATTAAATTTGCCCCATTGGTTGTTTCAGAGGAGATGTCGTTTGAATGAAAAGTTGACGACGGACAGACGGACGGCGGACAAAGACCGATCAGAAAAGCTCACCCTAAGCACTTTGTGCTCAGGTGAGCTAAAAAAGGCAGATATATTTTCCTTTACAAACATTACAGAATGAAACCTTACGTTTTCACAAAATAGGAGATCCTTTTAACATTTATTCAAGCTGAAACGCAAGGTTTGCCTCGTCTGCATCGCAAAGCTTGACTGTGACGGTGGTGAGTCAGTCGTGGTATGGGCGGGCATAAGCAACAAGGGAAAGACTGACCTGTGCGCTGTTGACAGTGGCACGTTAGTGACAAGATTCGATTTCAATTCAATGGACAATAAAGCCAACACATACAGCGCTAACATAACCAACCAGTACTTTCAGGCAGCTGCCATTGTCAGGCTAGCTTGTCCGATCCCATACTTAAAATCAACTGAGCACGTCTGGAATATACGTCTGGGATATGCATAATATTCCTTTAAAATTGCCAGTTAGTTTTTATTTTAGAGAGAATGAGCAAAAAGGGCAGTATATGCAGTATGTCGCCCTAAAACTCTAAAATATGCCTCTTTAAAAGCAAATGCTAGAATATCTATCAAAAATAAGACGGAAAAGCAACAGACGGACCTCCTACTGTGTCTATTAAAGTGACGTATTAGTTTCATACTAGATATTTGTAACTGATTTCTTTGTATATATCAATCGAACACAAAGGAAGTCCTGCCGTTTCATTTCCTTTGACTTCAAATTGCTCAAATCAAGTTGTGAACGGAACTACTTCCATGTGGGTATCTGGTAAATTGTGTCCGCTTACACGGTCTGAGCATAATTTAAACTTGCTTTTCTCGTGAAAAAGCCTCAGTGTCCATACATTGTAGTCAGTTTGACAGGTTTCATCAGATCAGTAACCAATAATATTTGCCGCTTAATATTTACATTGTATCAAAATAGACCATTTTGCAAGCTGCAGTTATTTCAACCTGTGTCTGATATTCCAAGAGTAGATGTTTACTTAATTTAAAACATGTGTGCACTTTTTCTTTTGACATGATGTCATGCTTAAAAGTAACTGATTTTATTGAACCATTCTAAAGGAATGAATACGATATTTGTAAGACAGAGGATACTACAGACAGAAAAACTGGCAGTGCAGTTGGGCAGTTAATAAAGTGTAGAGCATAACAATCACATTAACCCTTAACCTGCTGGAACCAAAAGTGATTAGCCTTTGCCGCCAGTATAGAGCCAGGCCAGCCTGCACATCCGTGCAGTCTGACCAGGCTCTATAATGTTGGTAGTTCCATTTTTTGTATTTTGAATTAAAATCCCTTAAACGTTGCATGGACTGTTCCAAATTCAAAGCTGGGCAAATCCATTACAACAATTCAGCAGGTTGTGAAATGAATTGCTTTGGGTCTTGACTTGAATATCACAGAAGACATTCTTCTGTTAAAACTAAGCGCTGAATGAGCGATTATGATATCCCATTATAAATACGAGCTGTAATCTGTACTGAACTGTAAGAATCAATGAATCATTGTTTTTCTTTTTTTGTTTTTGTGCAACAATCAGTATGTTTATCATATATCAGCGGTTATATTTATAGTAATAGTAAATATAAAGACATCATAAGTTAGGTAAGTTAGATATTCCTACTGATAAAAGAGCAGCTTACTGGTGTTAATTTATATTGTCCTAAATACGTTTGTGGTAGCTGTTATCTCATTAAGTATGAACAAAATACTTATGTCCACTTATATGTTAACATTTAACTTATGTTCACTTATAGGAAGACGTTGTTCGTACTATACACCACCTGTAAATGTGTAGGCATATCTATAACCTTAGGATGCTACACATACATATCACCATATAATATCGTCCATATACGAAACATATCACTTCGTATATATATTTGCTACATAAACTTTAATACATTATCATATATCTTCAGAAAACATGAATGTCCTTAAAAGATGGGACATAAAACAGAATTTGATGGAAAAAGTCCACTTTCATTACGTTAAGATTTAGAGAATAATGTCGCTGGCAGCTGCTCCCTGTAATACTAGAATATGCATAGAGTATAAATTACTTATAGATCTAAAGAAACCTAATTTTAACATACAAAGAGATAGACATGATGTATATGTTCCCGCATTTAAATTCAAGTTATTCTTATTCTGAAAAATAAAACAGCAAACAAACAGTGGAAACATATAAACAAATAAATCATATTTTGTTTTTATTTATTTATTTATCTATTTACTTTTGTAAACAGATTTTCCCTAACTTAAACCATACCCTGACAAAATTTTGAACTGAACATTATTTTTTCAGTCATTATAAATTGACTGACTACTCACTTTATCCTTTCAATTATTTCATATCCGACCTGATAAAGGGGTGCCGTATAACTTATGCTTTATACGGCACACGTGACGGATTACGTTTTTCAATGCAACACCAAATTAAATTTTAAGTAAAAAAGAGAACTTGTCAATAAATCGAGAAATACGTTCTCTGTTTTCTGGAGCAGACCTTACTATACAAAATTTCCATATTCACATGAAATAGATTTGAAATACAGCTAATTCCTTCACGTGGTAACCTCGTGTAGTCCACTTTGAACACTGTTGAATATGTCGCGTGTAAGCGGATGAATTGTGTTTATAATCAGAAGGAAGGGATAAGATTGTTGTTATTACAAACAGAGACTACTTGAATAAAAATTAAATATTTCAGTATGTATATCTTACAATATAGTGATCATTTAAGGAAATTATTGAAACTTTGGAACTATTTTTTGTGTATATGTACCCCTGGCGGATAACCTTGACATTAGCCTAATTTGAAACACTTTAAAGATAGGTTTTCAATAGTTTTTAATCCCCTTCCGCAATGCGGGGAGGGGATTATAGGAATGGCCTCCGTCTGTCAAACCGTCAGTCCGTCCGTCTGTCCGTCCGTAACACTTTCGTGTCCGCTCCATAACTTTTATACCGCTGAAATTTTTTTGAAATAATTTGGCACAAGTGATCACCATTATAAGACGATGTGCAGAGCGCAATAATTGGGTTGCTACCCCCAAGGTCAAGGTCACAGTTAAAGGTCAAGTGTTAAAAAGTTTACATTTCGTGTCCGCTCCTTAACTTTTAAACCGCTGAAAAATGTTTGAAATAACTTGGCACAAGTGATCACCATTATGAGACGATGTGCACAATAATTGGGTTGCTACCCCTAAGGTCAAGGTCACAGTTAAAGGTCAAATATCCACATTTCACGTCTGCTCAATAACTTACTAACTTGGCTTACGAAAAGTTTTTTTAATTACTTTGCACAAATGATCACCACTATGACACGATGTGCAGAACCCAACATCCAGGTTGCTACCCCCAAGGTCAAGGTTAAATGTTCTCCATAACTTTTTGACTTTATGGAAGATTTTAAATAACTTGGTACAAATAATTACTATCATGAGACTATGTGCTTATAATATGCATGGCACAACATCAAGGTCATGGTTGGTTAAAGGTCAAGAAGTACACATTCTTGTCCGCTGCTGAAGGGGATTTAGCTGTCCTTCAGACTGCCTTGTTAATAAATTATTTCTTAATGCTTAGATGACAGGATAGATAGAATAATAGGTTAGTGTCTTTATTGAGAAAGTTTATCTGGCTCGGCTGCGGAATTTATAGGGTGCGCCTTCACCCGATAAATTCTTACACCTTGCCAGATAAACTTTCTCGATTAAGAAACTAACCTATTATTCTCTATATATCGGCCTTATTCGGAAAAATAATAACACCATAATAAGACATGAGCTCACAAGCAGACGTGCATATCTCCGAAATTGCAATAGCAATACAAAAAAAATAGAACCGGTTTGGGGAAAAATGTTTCATTTTCTTCTCCATAAAAAGTTTTGTCAGTTCAATGACGTACCTTAGGAAATAGATTTCACAAACTTCCAAAAACACATCACGTCCAGAAAGAATCAACTAGGTCATCCTTTTCACATGTTTCGTATAGTTAATAACTATCCTTCCCTCTAGGACTCGTGTCTATGACATTTTGCATACATATAACGTTTTTCTAGTGTCTAATTTATCATTGAATATATCTTTCTCATATCTTTTTCAGTCAAAAACATGGCAAATCAATTACGTCTGTTAAACCACGGCAGAAACACGGGTAGATAAAGTCAACATATTAATAGAAGTCTTATTTTACAGTGTATATTGTCATATCTTTACTTTTTTCTCAAGACATGTTGGATTATAAGATTTTCTAAATATTTAAATTGTTTGTCTGTGTACAAATGAAATGACTAGAATATTTGTTATATGAACGAGTCACGATCTTGATAACCATGTGTCAACTGTAGAATTTTTATCTTATAGTCGAAGTGTAAGTTGGAAGACCACCATAGCGGTCATATTTGTACTTCATTTTGAAAGGCCATAAACTATAGTATTGTATCGATAATTAAGCTTAAGTGTCTCTTTATTATACATATTATACTGGTGCAGAATATTTATACTCTGGTTTGTGTCTGATGTAAGTTTAGATAGACACATTTCACGTGCGAGTTAACAATATATTGTATCGTTGAATAAATTAACAAAGCTTGCCTGTCCTGGGTTGTCGAAACTGCTGCAGTCATCGGTTTGCATAATACCGAAAACGGTAAGTTAACATTTACAGGAATATTTGACAAAAACAGGTGACTTCGTTCATTCCGTCATTGACATTTTGCGGTTAAAGACCGTATTTCAGTGTTTCCCTTTTGTTATTAAACGTATATTTTAAAGCAAAACAAAACAAATATTACTCATGCGTGAAGAATTGACACCCGATACCAAGATGTTTCAAAGCTATGTAAATGACTGTGTGGGAGATGTTAAAGCTTGAATGATCTTTCAAATCCAGGACTGTTTCCCTCGAATAAAAAAAACCAACCCGATACCAAGATGTTACAAAGCTATGTAAATGACTGTGTGGGAGATGTTAAAGCTTGAATGATCTTTAAAATCCAGGACTGTTTCCCTCGAATAAAAAAAACCAACCTGATAAATGGTAGAAATTAGTGACCTTGTTTGACCGTCCTTTTCGTAAATTCATTTTATTGCCGTTTGTTTTCATTCGTCTACTTTGTCTTAAAAGCAAAAAGACATGTTTATGTTTTAACTAATACTGAAACGACTAAATTATTGTACTGGCTCGTGAAAGCCTTTGTAGAGACAAACAAGAATGCCAATTAAAGATACCGAATGACAGCTTTATAACATTGAAAAACGCGCCCAGGAAAGAATACAAACATTGATCTAAATCTGTTATAAGTTATCATTTTTCAGTCATGACGCAGATGGACAAAACTGAGTTTTTTTTTTGGTAAATGCTAAATTAGGAAGTATTTTGCATACTAATAAACAAAGCATCCCCGCCCCTCCAAAGAGCACAAGCTGTTTTCCCGAAAAGCATTTATTGATATTACCATTACATTTAACATTTAAGATCCAAGCATTGTATTTAAAGCTTGAATACAAACATAGCAAAGATTAAAGTCACGTGATCTTGTTAAAATTATCCGTGCTGTATGCAAAAAAAAGAATCTCAATATCTAAACATATCCCATTTAAAATTAATAAAACAATATACTGAAGGAAACTGCTTAGTTGTTAGCATTTTCATAACATACTGATGGCTGGTATGCTTTACCAGTACACTACGATGACACTTAAGTTATTGAACCTTTCCAAATTGCCATTTTACTCTGAATATGCTCTTTACTGTTATTGACATTTTCGGATCTTAATAATTACTAACCACAAAATTAATAAAGACAGTTTCAGTCGTAGGATGCTGAGGACAGTGTGTCAATACTTCTGTCCCTGTCACAGCACACAGGGAATAACTTAGTTATTAACAAAAATGTTCGTGGAATGATTTATATTTTTTTCTGGTCAGAATAGGTTTTACACGCTTGGGAAATCAATTCTTACTGAAGCGTCACTTAGCATTCCTTTGCTGGGACAGAAGAAAACATTTTTCAGACAGATCATTGCTGCCATTGACATTCAAGAACATTGCAAATACTAACGAGGTCCAGCTAAACATTCAACGGAAACAACAGAAAACATAGCTGAATGTCCGTTAAATTGTTATCAAATGAAGGAGTCAGGTTATTATCAACTTTTAAGCAAACAAGTATTTTTCAGTGTTGTTTGTAAAAGCACTTCTCTAAAACGAATACTTAGACTATATTCTATAATAAAGTAACCTGCTTATACTGAAAATATTAAGTTTATCCAGTTTATATACATTTATTAAAATATTCGCTACATAATATCATTTTTCTTTGGGGACTTACAACTGAGAACATATCTGTAATATCTATAAATATGCCTATTTTTTAATTTATGGCCAGTGGACGAGCATTACCTATAGTCTGACAGGCAGTCAGTTATTTTGCAACTTATATTTTCCAAATATTGTAATATAGAAAGCGTAACCTTTGGCCTGAGATAAGATCAAATTGCATACAAGAACATTCAATTTCAGCCTATGTCTTTTTAGTCAAATACTGTATTTTTGATAAAATGATAATTGCTTACTTTGGAGGCTATTCAAAAGCTCTGATGTTGTCCATCTAACTGGAGAATTTTCAGAGGTCTGGAACATCAGCGGAATGGAAGCAATGTAGTGCCATACGTTGAATAATCAAATATTGAAAAAATGTAATTAAATATCAAATAATAATATAATCAGTAAATAAGCTCTTGTCAAGGTCCCTTTAATCACCTTCTTCCCTTCCTCTCTCCATGGTTACGAAACACTAAACCTTGCATCTAAAGCTTGACGACAGGCCATACACATTCACCGATATAGAAGGTCTATTTCCTGTGTATTCTTTTCTTAGGTCATTCCACCATAATCTTTCTTATGGACAGATGTTATTGTCAATCTTATGACCTTTAACAGAAGGTTTATTAAGTCGTTTTAATCACACTGAAGTCCAATGTTTTCCCTCGGTGTTCAGTGTTTACATTTGAATTTCATTGAATAAATACTGACCATAACTAACTGTTTACTAACACTTTATGACAATGCTTTATATGTGCCTGGGAATATTTCTTAGGTTAAAGAACAGAATGGACATTAAGAAAATGTTTATTTTCAACGTTGCCTTCACCTTTCAGAAGAAAAAGTACTGACTTTTAAAACTTCTATTCTTTGATTTAAGAAAATCTTATCAACTCTGTTTAAACAATTATATGTGCAGAATTTTACTGACGGAATATAGAAGTTCTTATTTTGGACATTTTAAATTCTCCGAAAATTCATTTATCATTCCTTGACGGGTAGGAAATTTAATCGAAAATTATGGGGTTTAAAACGCTAAAAATCGAAGCGTTTTGTTTTGCGTCATTACGACATAAATCACTAAATTTTATTTAAACATTAAATGGTTTATTAACCTCAAAAAGCACATTATCAGTGATATTTTTTCTGTAACAAGGTAAAGAATATCCTTGTTGCAGCTTTAGATAAGGATTTTGTTGGTGTAACAGATGTTGATCATATACTTTGAAATAGTTCTTACGGACATGAAATGTCGTAACTGAAAAATGCATCTTGAAAATGACAACTCAGAACGAGATTCAAACTCAGGTTTTCCTGCAAGGAAAACCAACGCTGTACACTATTGAGCCAAAAAGCAACTCCTTGATGCTGTTGTCCGAGGTTGTATTTGTACAATAATAGCACGGTGTGATCTCGACCATTTCACAATCTCTCCTGAGGAAGTAATTATTTATGATGGCGAATAGTATTGCCTATTTTTATATCAGAATTTTTGAAAGTTTTATATTATCATTAATAAGTCCAGGAGGGGTTGGTTATATCAGACGAACATCCGTCTTACGAACATGAAAGTTCGTAACAGAAAAATGCAATGCATCTCAGTGAGGTCACACAACGGCCAAAGAATCGATTCCCTGATGCCCTTATCAGAGGTTGTACTTATACAATAAGGCGGAGAACTTTAGGCTATAACATAGTCATGATTTCATTCTATCTAAAAGTACATGAAAATAACTTTTTTTTCTCCCTTTTTCTCAGTTTTTCCACATTGACGCACATTTCTTTTTAAAAATGAAAGATTAATTACGCCTTCTTTTTGTTAAAATACCAACAGACTGTCAGGAATCAGTTACCGCATTTGTGTTTCATATTCATATTCATAAAACGTTTCCTGTTTCCTCTCGTGTCAGTTTATTAAATTTGCGTTAAAAGGAAAGTGGCATTTTTATGCTAAGGCTGATTTTTTAAATGACTTGTTTATTAAACTGAAGACGTTGAACTTTATTTTACAGAAAACTGACCATTAGTTGAACGACAGTTTAATGTATTAACGATGGTTTTATTTCACGAAGAGAAGAGTGCCTTAACCCAAAAATGAAAGTTGACCTAGATTGTTACTATATACGCCGAAACGATGAACTAGATTGTTACTAAATACGCCAATTATATCTATGCTTAAATTATGTTTTGTTTAAACGCTTCTGTAAAACGTTTTCAAACATTGAAGAAGACTACTTCTGCTTGCAAAACTGATTAATGATCAACATTATTTTTTGTCCAATCACATTGCAGTATTTTTCAAATTTCTGCTGAGTCTAACTTTGGGTAATGTGTACTAACTAAATTAAATTTACTTAATCAGGTCCGTCTAACCAGTCTTACTAATTTCAATAATAATAAATGCTTTGTATTAAGTTGAAAAATAATGTTGATCCTTAAATAGGTTAATGTTTAATAATACGCATTAACAAAAATAAATTGGTAAGGCGTGCCGCAGGTACACGGTATATCACACCGTATTTTTAAACACTAACCTATACATAATTTAAGCATAGATATAATTTGCGTATTAAGTAACAATCTAGTTCATCGTTTCGGCGTATATAGTAACAATCTAGGTCAACTTTCATTTTTGGGTTAAGGCACTCTTCTCTTCGTGAAATATAACCAGAACGAGACTTGTCGGTAACCCTGTCAAATATCAGTTAGAGCGCCGTTTCTTTCAAACTCCGTCTTTTACCTGTCAAAAGTGTCATTCTGGTGTCATTCTGTGTAAGAAATGGAAAAGCGGTTAGGAAAAAAAATTGAGTCCAGATTTCCGGTAGCAACGCAGCGACAATTACTACACAGCAACCCTGGCGCCGTCCAGACACATTTTTATGGCTGCGGGCACCTGAGAAAACTGCCTCGCTGTGATTGGATGATCAGTAAAGTGACAGTTTAAGCTACTGAAATAAACATCGTAACGTCACTTTTACCGCTTTCCGAATAGGTGAAACTCTAATCAGTTATGTAAGCGGTATATCACACAGTATATCACACAACAAATGTATCATTATTTTATAGTTAAGTCTTCTGTTTTTATTTGTGTTCCAGCTAAAAATATACAAACATGTAGTTCTACCAGCAATTAATAAACATTATCTTAAGCAATGTGTAAATTTGGTTCGCGCATTTTATATGAAAAAGTCTGACCTGGTTATGCCTTCTAAAATAATTTAAGTCAACCATCTTTAACATTTTATTAATAAGTGGATTTTTTGTTTATATTGTGGTGTTCCTTTTTCCCAGAAACATACTGCGTTCTACAATTCGTAACGGCCTTTTAAAGAAATCTGCTTGTTCTCTGAGACGCATATATTTGTCGTGTTTGTTTATTCTTTACGTTATCACATTCTTGACTCGCGTTTTTTTTTATATATTTTTATCGTGTTGATGAAACACTGCCCATACCAGTTGTTTGATTACATTTTAGAATGATAATCCTTGAGCTGTGTAAGCTAGATATATTGTCATTTCAACGTGAGTTACTCTGCTTTTCAAAGTTCTAAACCGCATGACAGTTGAAACAATCAACGCTTTTTAAAATATTTCTTTGAAAAATTTAAAACCATTTTATAAGTCAGTATTTAAAATAATAATGAAATTATTGGAGAAGTTGTACACTTAAGAGAATAAATACTATTAAATCAAGTGCTTTAACCATTTAACAGGTATACAATAAGTTCGAATCAAAGTATATGACATGTGTGACATAAAGCTCTCCTATATAGGTCTCTAAAGATATTTTAAGATATCTAATGAGTGGTACAAACCCACTTCTTTCCATCCTTGTCTACTTAAATGTGTACATCAAGTACTCAAACGTTTTATTTTGTAATGTTATTGTTAGTTTGCTCGATTGAAATGACTATACCAAGTTTTTTTTGAGATGACGCCGTTCCTCTGTGTTAAGAGACATTCAAGAACCTACCTCATTAGTAGTACCTCCTATGTCGTTTTCCTATTCCAATTAGACTAACACCAATACGAAGTTTTCAGGAAGTTTGCAAGCCAGAATGAAGCAGGCTGTAATTGCAACAATATTGACTGATTCAGTGAAATAGCGTAATCCATTGATAAGTGATTTAGGTAAAGACACTTAGTTATACTTATAAAGTCAACCTGCCAGACATACTAATGAATAACAGAAGTGAGAAAAAATGTGTTATAATTAAAAGAAAATTGTTAGGTATATTGCATGTTTAGTAAAAAAAGTCAGAATTTCGGAGAAAATTTATTATCCGAGTTATCTATTATTCTCCGCGAAAAATTGCAGAAGGATTCAGTGCAGTTTATAGTCAATGTTTATCTGCAGAAATCTGACGACATATATAATGCTTCACCTAAATTGTTTTTGGAAGAAGCACGCTAAGAGTATTAATAAATTCCTCACCAGAAGATAATTAAGTGAAATCTATACTGAGCTGATATGTCTGATTTCTTTTGGAAATTCTGTTTAACGGGAATCGTTTCCTCGAACACTAACTCAGAATAATTTGGTGGGTAAAAACTTGTCCATATTTATTAATAAAGCAATACGAACGTTTAATGTGTTGTTTTATTTTGTCTATGCATTTCTTTGTTACGTTTCCTTGTTTAGATCAACTCATGTACTTTTCATAATTATTTCATAAACTACTTCTGAAAGTTTCTTTAAAAACAGTTATTTTCGAATCGCCTTCTTTGGATCAGTTTGAACTAAAAGCACAACCCAATACATGTACTGTAATAATCCTTTTCAAGAATGATATTTGTCAAACAATGCAAACAATGCTCAGTAAACAGTAATTATCTGAAAACAGACCTGACAGCCCATCTATAATACACAAGCATATGATCTCTTATATGTTAATGACAGCAGTATTTCTCCTTGATCTATAGTAAGACATGCAAAAGTTATGTTTTAGTATGAAATTGTAGAAATAAATATGTGTCAGGTGGAAGCACTTTCTATGCACATATGTTTCCACTTGCACACTAGAGTTTCTGTATCGTCTACTAGGTCTATATATGGCCAGTTAATAGTTGTTATCCAGCATTTGTATATGTTGTCCAAATTTTATACCCGTCGATCCCTCAAGCATTCCGTTGATGCCATATGTAGACTAGGTAGATCCGTCACTGTATTATTACAGTTGTTTGCTTTTGATTTCAAACAACTCTCTTTTTTGTCCAGACAAACTGCGTTTAGATGAATTGAACAGAAGGTTTATGACACACATGATCACATTACTGTGTGTTTCTATGACCATAACTTTCTTAATCATATTCATTGTCGATAATAAATCAAGAGACACTGATTCATGTTTTACGTTAATTAATTAATTAATTAATTAATCTACTGACTTAAAGACGGACACGCGGACGGAACTGGTGTCTCAATTTTTAAGAAAATACAACAAACAGTGGCTAAAGACCCTCGTCTGAAATTTGTAAGCTTATTATGTAAAATTGATCCAAACGGACATATGTTGCTTTGGGGGATTTATCATCTGGTGGTAGTTATAATTGATAAAGGTTTTTTATTGTACAATATACACATGAGAACAAACTGTTTTGATCTAAACAATTGTTTACAAAAGTTGCTCACAGTATAATAAGGCACAATATGTTAACATTTTTTTCATGATACTAATTGCATTGGTATTAAACAAGTGTCAAGCTATAACAATTATTGCGGGTGGTGTAACAAAACCTGTACTGAACTTGTCAGTTAAATATTTTTTATATATTATATAATTTTTCTTGGAGTTGACTTAAAACACGGATGAAGCTGAAACCTCTACTGTTGTTTTCTATGGCGGAAAATCTTATTATGAACTACGGACACTTGTGTCGCTTCGTTTTTATGAGTAGCTTTTATTTCTGTTTTATCTGTAACAATTTTTTTTATCTTTAAGTTAGAAAGCTTTTGAGATATCTATCCTAGTAATAAGCGCCAATTAAAATCTACTAGACACACGTACTACTGTTAAGGCAAGGAATGAACTATTTCAGAAAGTGGTAGACATTTTTCATACATAATGATGTATACTAATGTCAGTTTTGTCTAGGTCGTCTTTGTCACTCATCATTATTCATGTATTGGACCGTATCTCAAAATGGTAATCTCGACAAAACTATGACTAGCTTAAAATTGTCACAAAATCTTTTATTGTGTCCAAATAGGATAGTTTAACTGTATTAAGCTGACAACATTATTCACTTACGTTCAGTCCTGACAGTTGATATGTCGATTGCAATGCAGTCGATTTATCTACCCTCTACGAGTGACAAAAAGCTACTGACAGACAGTTGAGACTTTGCAAATGGTCAATATCCAGTCAAGTTTACGAGACTTTAATTAGTTAGCTTTTTAATGAGGATTTGAATTTTTTATGTCCTCGAATTCCCGAATATTTTTTTAACTGTCCGTCCGTCAGTCCGTCCGAAAACTTTAACATTGGCCATTACTTCCTTATTAGTAAGTGGATTGACTTCATACTTAGACACAACACCCCTTCGGACAAGACCTTCCCACTGACCTATATTTGACCTTGACCCCTGAATGACCTTTACCTTGAAGATCAAATTGTCCAAAAACTTTAACATTGGCCATAACGTCCTGATGAGAAAGTAGATTTACTTCATACTTAGATACAACACCCCTTTGGAAAAGACCTTTCATTGACCTATATTTATTTGATCTTGACCCTTGAATGACTGGTCCTCAGCTCAAAGTCATAGCACCACTTCGGGGGCATTGTCATCTTACAGTGACAGTTCTTGTTTCTTAAGGTTTTTGCTTCTTTGTGACTTTAGCTTATATGTCCTGTCACGTTATATTCAGTTTTTACACTTCCATCACTGCAGTCTTTTTATTTTCCGTTGTGACGAATAAGCTGAAATAAAAGTATCTAGTATAATGGTGACACATTGGATTGTTTCAGTTAAACAGATTAGAGTGAGCACTTTATGTTCTAAACAGTTGACAAATGACATAGGAAGTGTTCTGAAAACTTTATGTTTGCATAATCATTTCGGACTCTTTGTCGCCTATAATCAAGTTAGTTAGATTCATCGCATTGCTGACCTATTCAGGTTTCTATTCAATGAGAATAGATAAAAACTACATGACCGGTTACTTTCTTCTTAAATTAACAAAAGGAAATGTTTGTAAATGACAAGGTAATTTGATTTTTTTCCCTTTTATATAGACTAATTCAAGACAACTCTTCATTGGATTTGTTACAGTATCCTTTAGGGACAAATACATCCTTTCCCTAGCTGTTATATAGAGATGTGCCCTAACTATAATTATCTTCTGCTGATTGTATGACAGCTTTTTAACGTTTTGCAGCTAACTTTCAGATGAGCATCTCGTCCCATCTCCTCATTTTTTTCCGGCCTGCCATGATGCCTTTATACAGCTCGACATGTTTTGCAACTAGATGCATTTTGTCCTTGTTTCTGTACTGCGAAGTCGGTAACATTATGCAAGAAGTTACTATTTGGATTTTCGTTTTTTTATCATGCGGTATCCTTCTTCATAGAAACACATACTATGTAGGTCTTGTGCTTAGGAGTCTCTGATACATTTATGGATTAGACATTGGTCAACTTATAGTCTGAGTTCTTGGTGTGTAAAACTGCAAGATGAAACGTGATGTCAAGGTATGCAGTTTGTATCTCAGCATTACCACAAGGGTAATTCTCGGCACAGCCCAGTTGTCATCTTGCATGATTTGCAGGCACTCTCCTGTTTTATCTTTAAATTTCTTCAAATTAACAATTAACTCTAGCCATGTGACTTCTGAGATCAAAGAGGACAAATGTTGGAATATCTTGTACAATTGTCATTCGCTTTTTAATCTACTTCTATGTTCAACTTAATTTACTTTTGTAACTGTTGGATCTCTGCTTTTTTTTTGCAAAACTCTTATGAAAAGAAGATTTTATATATATACGGTTTAGCAGGATTTTAACTTTGTTGTGTTCTAAAAGTAAAAAACAATTTATTAGTTTTTTATTAAAACACTATACATGTATTTCCGTTAATTTTTTAAACGAAATATTTTCAAAATGCTCCTTTAGCGAACCTCTGTACAAATTTTGAATTTCAATTTGTGAAGAAACATGGCCACCAGGGGCTTATGCTTATTTTGCCATATATGTCTAAAAAGGAAACTAAAAAAAATCTTATAAGAAAATGCAAGTCCGTTTTCATAATAATTTTGCATAAATCTTCATTATGTGTGCCTCTACATAAATTATGAAATTTATTGCGACCCGTGAAAAAACATTGCCGCTTATTTTCCTTATATGTCTTCTTAGAAACTGTAGGTACAATTTTGATTTTTTTTCTTTAATCTGACACATGACCCTCCCCCCAGCCCAACTCATATTGTTTGATAACCTCTTTTCAGGTGAGTGACCCAGGACCATTTGATTATCTTGTTTCAGTTTATTCTGGCACAGAATTTACTTTCCCTCAGGCGCGTAGCTGCCTATACGCGAGTACGCAGCTGAATCCACATTATTTTGACAAAAAAAAAATTTTTTAGTAAAGAAAGCTCTCCGGAGGCCCCAAAACGCACCAAATTGCACCATTTATTTCAAAATTTTCAGGGGGGGCATGCCCCCTGACCCCCCTAGATTATTTTGAATCCACATTCTTTATAGGCTAGCTACGCGCCTGCTTTCCCTGTTCCTTAATTACTTCCCTTTCAGGTTTTCAATTCATTGATAGCGATAGATGTATAATTTAATTTTCTTCAATAAGCCAAACCAATTTGTGTTAACCACATGAAATTCTCTATATGATGTGGCACTCTGCACTACATTTGTATCCAATTACACGTCTTATCCAAGACAGGCTTTCAGGCTGCAGTATTATGAGTGTGTTAACAAGTCTGTTTACAAGTACTTTCCTTCATTACCGTTTGATTTATTTGAATTTATTAGATAACTCAGTATACATATAAATGAATTAAAGCACTGAATTGTTACACTAACTGATTACCTTCATTGCTTTTTGTTAAGTCGAACTTAGTTCAGACTGAACAATAAGAAGCTTGGAAAAACGGTTTTTTAAATTTATATTGCATTTATTATTACAACATAAAAACATTATGGTAGTTTTTCTCTTTTATTTGTTGAATGTAACATGAATTAAAAAAGGGAATTTAATTTGTTCAAAGTTTTTACACGTCTTGTAAGATTAATCGAGTTTAATATTTGCTTTTTTAAGTTCTCTAAGTGAACAGGGAAATTTGCTATCAGCGTTATTGTCCAATCTGTCAGAGTTTCTTACACGTATAATAAAGCCAGCCTCTTTATCAGTTTAAATCGCGGAAAAGCGCTGAAGCGTACAGTTTATCAGAGGGTAATCATTGTAACTATTTTTTTTGACAGTTTCACAGTAAGGTTCCATTAGTAGATTGACTTTATTATATCATGTTTTGGAGAATATCACAGATAAATCAGTTCTTTTGCTATTTTTTGTAATTGTTTGAGAAAAGTATCAGAAAATATATCAGTCTGGTGTTACACAATTGTAAGCTTACACGTCAAAATAAAAATTGATATGTTACCGTTTTCCTTTAACTTAATGGAAACATATAAATACTCGGATTTTGTATATGATGTATGAGAAAATGATCAATAGTTATAAATAGTTATCTAGCTGTTTAATGAAATAAACACGATAATTTTGCACGGTACATCGCAAACAGTTAAGTTGCAATCAAAGTATTGTTAACTTATATTCCGCTGAGTTCTAAATATAGATACCATTCTTTTAAAGTAGGTAACCATTAATGTTCAAAACTATTTAAATGAAAATTAGTTGGAGGAATGAAATATTTAGTGGTTCAGGTGAAATAAGACTGACATGTCGGCTTATTAAGTGTTGTACTAGTCACGAAGGTATGGAAGGTCGGAGTAGTCAGAAAGGCAGGAGTGCTTGACATAGTGATCACAAAAGCAATAAAAACCTTGCAGCTTTTGTCACAAGGGAAGAGCTTGAAAAAAACTGAGACATAGTAAAAATACTTTACCGAACAACAAGTTTATCTTCAGCATTAAAAAACATCAATTCAGTTCAAACACTTAATTCCAGCGTCTGATAGCATTTAAAACAATTAGTATTCAGAAAACAAAAATAAAAGACAGAAATTCATATTATCTATTCATAAAAGTTCAGATGACAAAATTTTACCAAAGAAAAAAAAGGTATATCAGCCTTAATGGCTATGGCATTTTCAAGATGTCATCACCAATATCTAATTGTATCTGTTCCACTTAAGTTCTCAGTAAATCTCTTTGCAGGTACACCGCCATCTTGTACCCACTGAGGCCAAGGATGCCCAAACGGCACGTTGTTGCGGCAATTATCCTCATCTGGCTTATCTCTATTGCACTATCACTTCCAAACTTAATATATTACACAACTATAGAGTACTATAACCCAGATGTCACCATTTGCAGTTACACTTGGTCTACAGAGGACGATCTGGCGTAAGTGTATTTGCCAACTTACTTAAAAAATATATTTTTGTTTAAGCGTACATTTTACTAAGCTAGATATCTACTAAGAATATGCTTTTTGTCATTAGAGCCTTAATAACGGTTAGGAGTTTGTCTCAAGATGGGAAATGATCACATGTTTGAACCACAGTCTTAGCACGTGGTGTGTTCCTTTGCAGAGACTGCTTAGTCACACCAACATAGGTTGTCCGGCTGGAAATTGGTGCTTGTAACTTGCTCTCTTTTGTAAAATAATAAGTCGGTTTTGAGAGTGATCGACTTGTATAAGTGTATTGAACCTTCGTTGCGACTGAGCTAAATTTCAGTTGAGTTAACGTCACTAACAGAACTAATGATAGGGGTAATCAGCAGTCTCTCACCGGCCTCAAATGTATTTTAAGTAGGTAACACTTTAATTGGAATTTAACAAAAATAACGCCATATAATAGAATGTTAAACAATGCTGAAAGGCATTGTTTATTTGTACATTTCAGTGCTTCTTGTTAAATACTGACTGTGACTGATCTTCAATCACCGTTATAAGTCACATACCCACATGACTGATCGCAGCCTGTATTGTTGATAGCTTTTACACACTACGCTTGTCTCTAAGGAGATTTTAGTAATTTCACAAATGTATATGCATACATTGTTATCCCTGCTTAAACGGTATTGTCTTTATCCGTTTGTTTTTTTTTATTTCATCAAAGGTATAACTACTTGTTGTTGATACTGAACTATGTCTTCCCGCTGCTAACTTTGACCATTACTTACACACGTGTTGGGCTTGAACTGTGGGGGAGTCAAGCAATCGGTGAGGAAACTTCCGTTCAGCATGATAGAGTCAAGTCAAAACGAAAGGTAAAACGTGTTTTGATTTCCAAAGATACACGTTGGATTTTATTGATAAAGAAGGGAATATAAAAAGTCGTTGCAGAAATTAGATTTCAACAAAAGATAACACTCTTCTTAACAAAACTTGACCGGAAACGCAGTATAAGAGTTTTCGAAGAAACAACGCTGATTTCGTACCGCTTAAGCTGCTTGACGTGTTACTGAGTTCTAAATTGAATATACTGAATATATACATCGAACTTAACAAAACACAGAATATGCGTGGAATAAAGCTAATATTACATCATTAAAATATTGTTAACTATGACTACTTAACGAAACTTGTATCAATTTAAAAAAGGAAACAAAAGCAATACAGAGCAATATACTTTGGTATATTCTCTAATATCAGGTTGTAATTTCAGGTTGTGAAAATGATGATAGTTGTTGTTGTCATCTTCGCCGTCTGTTGGCTACCAATGCACCTCTACTTCCTAGTGGCAAGCCACCATCCACCAGTTAGGGATTTCAGATACATCCAACAAATGTATCTAGTCTTCTTTCTAATGGCTATGAGCAATTCTATGTACAATCCAATAATATACTGCTGGATGAATTCAAGGTAAGTATTTAATCGGATTTATAATATAACCTATAAATAGCTTTGGAATGCCTTTCTCTGATTAGTGCATGGATAACTTTTTGTACAAAAATAACGGTAAATATAAGAGCATATTGACCTTTTTTTTCAAAAATAGTTTTCCTGGAAATCCCCCGAATCTGTTAAAATTCGGACATTTCCGGCGAAACCACTCACTTTCGGGAAATTCCATCGAATGCGCCACCTGACAGGATGTTGTGAATTATGACGTTTCCGGTGCGATATAAGAACAAAATGTGCCATATAAAAGCTATTTATAGATTATATAATAAAACAAATATGGACTTTTAGCTGGTACCTAAAAAATTAATATTGACCGAGGCTGTCGCCTCGGTCAATATCAATTTTTAGGAACAAATCACATCATATTCACCAGCTAAAAAAGTCCATATCTGTATAATATAATTTTGCTTAATAAGGGAAATAGTCGCTCTATGTACTTTCTTTTGAAGTAATTAGACTAGACTGCTTCAAGTTAAAACTACTTTACAATTCTTGTTTTTGTACTATCCTAGTACATATTTGTTTTGTAAATCAATTGTGCAGTATGTCGAAAGTGATACAAAATAAGTAATAGGACAGGCCATGATGAATTCAAATATAAACGAACGTGGACCCCTTCTCTTTCTGAAGTAACCGTAAATAGATGTTATGTGCACAGTAAATGATTTAACGCTGGCTCAATCAAGGATATATCATTCAATATGGCCTTTACTTCTGCTAGTATATCGCAGAATGCAATTATTTGCTGCCTGATTGTGCGAGATAATATAAATCTAGAATCTTATTTTGTCATTTTCAGACAAACTATTTTATGTGTATTCAGTTATATACAGCTGATTGAAACGGAGGTAATATCATTTCTAGAAAATATGAGACAAATGAACGAAAATCGATTTTACCAGCACCCCAGTCATATTAATCTTAATCGTCTTCTCCTTAACGATGTTAGGCATTTCTATAAACGATAATCGCTAACTGCCTCGTATTTATCATAGAACAAATCAGTTGCGCGTGCATATTTCAAAAACAAAATGAAAATAATTGAAATTTAACTACACACAAGTCAGAGTTATCTTATTATCACAGTACGTCTGAAATATCTCATTATTGAGAAGAATTATGTTGATCTCTTATTTTCAGAACTTAACAACGATAAAAACTGAAGTATTTTCTCAAATCTGTCTTATTTCAAAATAATGACTCATCGATGCGAAGACCTTAGTTACTGTCTAAATTCTATGTCTTAGTTCCTGATAATTCGCCAGTCAGGAGATCTTAGCTATTGTCTTAATGCTATGTCTTATTTCCAGGTTCCGAGAGGGGTTCATTCGTGTTTTTTGCTGGTGTCCATGTAGACCATGTAAAAAATTCAGGAGCAGACTTCGATTTCGGAGAACCCTTTTCCCAGCCAGTGCAAACGCGATGTCTGAGAAATATTGCGAGAGAAACGGCAGTCTAATGCATACAATGACGGAATATGTTGACACTGATGTAGCAGGGCATCATAGGGGATCTAATGTTCACCGTAATATAGTGAGAAAAACCGAGGATTATTTGTGAGAAGTTGGAGTAAGTAAACCGACTTGAACGGAAATGGAATGGAAATATTTATGAATTCAGTATTCCCATATCCGAGGAGTAAGCGTTATAACTTTAATGGATTAGAAAAAAAGGAAAGTTCTGGTTGAGGTGCGGAATAACTTTAAAAGACTTGGTCTTAACTTAAAGGGATACTTAACGCTGTTTACTAAGTATTCCGGTATATTTCTAATAGAGAATTATTTGTGACATTTGGAACTTGGTAACTGACAAGGTTCAAATTTTAGTAGGCAATAGTTATAAATACAGTATTCCACAGTCTGTATTTGAGTATATATAGAGTCGTTACGAATGTGGACTCTGAATACACTGGGAGCCTATCGTTCAACAGCATTATACATTAGAACAAGAAGAGCAGTACATCTTCATTGTGGGATTTATAGTCATGTTTCTGGAATGAAACTGACTCTTCACCATCATGTGATCGAATATTCATTTGTGATGTCAGCAATATTGTCAAACCCATCTAGTCATTTATAGATTTTCAAAAAGTCTTTGACGGCCAGGAATGCTTAACTACAACTGGAAAAGCAGACAACTTTTCTAGTGTGAACAAAGGACTAATTCTCAAGTCCTTGTCGATTTTATATAATATAGCATTGTGTAAGAAAAGAGTAGCCATTTTTAAAGAAAAGTTGGTTTCGTTTTTTGTGCTTATTATTCTGATGTTGTATTCCTGGACTTGTTCTTGAAAGGAGGTTGTATTCTAATGAATACACAAACTCCTGATCATTAAATTGTGCATACAAAAATTAACCTCCTCTACAAAATCTTTGTTAATATAAGTCATAACTTATCAAAGACTTGGATTTGGATAAGGTTGTTCTTTAAATTCTATAAACATTAAAATACTTCTGATAAGAGCTGTACATAAGAACATTTCCATTAATACGAAATGAATTCAGTGTATCATGTTCGAAAAGTTGATTTGTTCCAGATCTGAATGTTGTTCGATTAACATAGTTAACACATTGTAGAATGAACATTATATACATGATCAATTCATTTAGATTCATTGTGTATATATGACCTTAATATATATAAGCATCTTAAGTGTGAATTTGTGCATGAATGACACATATATATATTTTATCTTTAACTGTTCATAGCTGCATTCTTCCGTTATATAGTAGACCAACTCTCAAGCATCCTTAAGATTTAAAGGAGCACACACTTGCGCATTGGTTCTTTCAGTATTTGTGGGCACAATCATCGTTTACTGTAGTGTAATTAATAGGTTTATACAGTGATTTTTGAATGTAACAGTGTAGTTTTCAAGGCAAAAGGGGCAATATATGTCAATGATCGTTGTCAATTAACAATCAAACTTGGAAAAACTATTCAAAAACAGTTCAAAGACGACCAAAACGAAATAATTAGACTTTATGAATTATTCCAAGTTTTGAAATTTTTATGTAGTTCTACTCCTTCGTCAGCAAAGTGCCATTTGGATCAGAGCAAATTCTGAAATTTATATCTATGGGACTTTAGGTTTGCTTAAATTGATTTTTTTCTAATATTGTCCTGCTCATTTAAGCAAATGCAGAAGATGTTTATTGTGTAGACTGAATCCACAAATTTAATTTTATCACCATCTTTAAAATGCGTGAAATAACAATGAAAGTATATTCAAAACAAAACAATTCAGTCAGTCTTAATCCAATAAAAGGTTACCTTTTTGAATTTATTTAAATGTGAAAGAAAAAAAGAAACGAAAAGCACACACAAGAGCTCTAGTGAGTTTCAAACTCGATCTTCGATTAAATGGTTTTGAGTACTCTTTTTAGAGGAAGTACTGTACCTTGAGTAATGGCCTGTTATAATGGTGTTCTTCTTTTTCGTTTTTTGCGTTCAGATTTTCTTTTTCAGTGTTTATGCTTTTTTGTGAACCGGTATATTTTTCATTCAGCTATCTAAAAGTCTTTCCAGTTAAACATTACGTAACTATGATCAAATGTTAAATTTGTTTTCTAAATGGATTTGAGATCTTTTAATAATAACATTCAGTTTAACACAGAAGGACTTGAAAACTAGATGTGTAAACATGTTAAAGGTATTTATGGAAATATTTTGTAAATAGTGAAGTTGCTTTTACTTACAATGCACATATATTTGTTATAATTACTTACTTAGCCGGAAAAGAATAGAACTTAGAACAATGAACATACTAGTAATATATCTTAAGCTTTTATATTTGCACCTCAACAAAGCCTAAGCATAGAATGGTCTTCACGTAAGCTATGGTTATTTCTGAAGGCTGATTTCATTGTTTAAAACCGTGTCTTCTTCAAACATAACGGTACTGTGCTACCGTCAATCTCTATGACATATACTTTTCATGAATGAACCTTATTTGGTGTATGCATTTTGCTGAGAATTAGTCTCCCTTTGTTGTGTTGTTCTTGCATTAACACAATGTATCATCCTTGATAAATAAATAAATTGGAAGCTACTATCAAGTTGCTTGTTTCTTCTATTTGATGGTTCTCTTGTCGATTTTAACTTCGAATTTGAACACTATTTCGATTCATGTAAAACAATTATTGACTCCGTAGTACTGGCAAACAAGGCAATATAATATAGAATATGATCCATGTGGGCATTGAATTAATGCGATAGGTTTTCTGTTTGTATATTTTTAACTTATTTACCTTTTCAACATGTTCTGTACTTTATAATTCCAAATTTCATTTCAAATATATGACTATTAAAGTCATTATTCAATAATATCGATAATTTAGGTTACGTCTCAGTCATATAAGAAAGAACTTACTTGCAAAACAGTTGCTATAGTAACGGTTTTCATGAAATTTGAGTAATAAAATAAACATTTTTATGAAGGAGAATATAAAGGCTATCATTTTTAGCTCGTCTGTTTCGAAAAAATAGTAGAGTTATTACGATCGCTGCGTCGTCGTTGTCGTCGTCGTGCAAAAACTTAAATGTAGCCCACTACTCAAACAGTTTAGAAGGTATCAATAAGAAACTATGTATGCTTGCTTATCATGACAAGAGGCATTTGTAACACAAGGGGCATTTTTCTGAAAGCTATGTTTTTGGAGTTAAGTTTTTTAACTTACATTTTTTGTCAAAATTGCTTATTAAGTTGAATGATTTCAAAACTATCAAAGATATCAATATGAAACTTGGACTGCTTGCTTATCATGATGAGTGGCAGTTGTAACACAATGGGCATTATTCTGAAAGCTATACTTTTTGGAGTTATGTCCCTTTTCAACTTAATTTTTGTCAAAAATGCTTATTAATTTGAATGATCAAAGGTATCAATATAAACAATATCAACATTTTGACATGAAACGTCAGAGGTATATTGACCTTCTTCAGGAGTAGTGCACAAGAACCATAACTATGACCCCCATTGTCACATAACAGATGAGCGTTGGCGCCGCTTCGCGGAGCTCTTGTTATACTTTAACTTGGCATCTAAAGAGGAAACTGCGATTTTTTGCTGATTTTCAATAAAATATTTTAATCAACTAAATATGATAACAGACGTCCTTCTACCTTTTTCCCGTGATGTCGATCAAACAACAGTTTTTGTAGTAATACTTTTTACTTCGTATTTCTTAACAAAACATCAAAAACACCAGTGTCAGTTACGTGACAGTCATAGAATGGCATTTTAAGTACACCATACATTTTGAAGACCTTCCGCTGCATGAAGATAGTCGTTTACAACTTAACCATATCTGATAACTCATGCAAACGTTTCTAGAGGTGCCTAATGACTCTCAATAGATCGTTATTTGCAACTTTATCAATCAAATTATTCTGCCAAGATGCAATTAAGGACATGTACTGGATGATGTCGCTCATGAAGTTATAGCCTGTTCAATGTAAACTAATGACGTTGTTCAGAACGAATGAATGAACCGTTCTGTGTAAAGTAGAGGACTAACAGAAACTATCATTGGGCGTGGTTGAAGATCGGGATATCCAAACTCGAGGGTGACAAGAGGCTCGTTTCCGGCGGGAACCGGTTACTCTCGGGTTTGGATATCCCGATCTTCAACCACCCCCAACGATTGATTATTTTCTCACTAACTCACTCATGGAATAAAAAATACTAACAAACGCAAAAAATATTTCGAACTGTTTTTATGTGTATTCACGTCTGTGAACCGAATAAAACCAAATTTCCAATACACAATATTCAACACGGCGGAGGCACGTTTCACCGATTCAAGTAAATATGGATTAAAAATAAACGTATTACGTAGGTTTAAACATCAGGAATAAGTAAAGTTGATGGATTTAAGTGCAAATTAATCAAAGAACATGTGATTTAAAGTGTAAACACGGTTAAATTTAAAATGTCAACGCTCGAAATTGACTGAAATAATATAAAAAGTAGATTCGAGATAAGCCCATGTGAGATAAGATATTCCACCTCGGCTATTTTTAGTAACATTTTCGGATTTTTCTGTCTAGTTAGTGAGAAAAGTAAAGTAAACAGGACAGTAACATGAATTGCGTTAATGAAAGGCTGAATGTAATATCAAATAATTATACTTCTACACTTCCGTCTTATATTAAAATAAATATACTTGCGGCTGTTTTTTATTTATTTTTATTATGTCTTTTACATCGATCTTAATTGATAAAATGTAACCTTTACCAGCTATTGTTTTGAAATAGATAAGCTGCCGACTACCATTGTGTATATTTGCAATATTCTAAGTTAAAGGCACCATGAAATATACTGCATCTGTTTTAGATTGTGCTTTACGATGCTAAAACAGAATGCAAAATAATGTTTAGGAACTTGATTGTATCACGAATGAAATGAAATGCCTTAAAACTGAAGTTAACTTATAAATTAAAAAAAACAAAAAACGAAACTGTCTTTTCGTCAAACAGTATTCAACTAGTATTATGAATCTTTTGTGATTATCAAATTTATGTTACATCAGCACACATGGTTATATTGTCTATAATGATCATGTAAAATAAGGGCCTTGGACGAAGAAGATCGGCTATACAGACGATTTCTTATTGACCTGAACGAATTGCATGAGACTGAAATGAAATTCAACATCTTGATACGACATGACATATCTTTTCATTATATTTTTCAACGTTTTCAGGAAGTCGTATCATCATTAAACGTCCCTTAACTCTCAATAACAAAAATGAAGTTTTCTTTGGCTTTTTATAAACCTGGCTAAGTAATATTGCTACGCATAAATTTATTTGATTCATTATGAACAAAGTTGTCAAAAAACGAATTGCGTGGGTTTCACAACGGAGTGTCAAGGACAACGCTAGTGGTCAGTAAGTTTGATGAATATAAAACTTGTATTCCAACTGAAACCGATAAGGTAGCCATTTAAAAGTATTTTACTTAACTCGAATGTATTTCTAAATAAAAGTGACAGGTTGAATTTGACCTGACTAACCTGTATGCCACACATTGCACCCTTACTCCTTTTGTGCTTAGTTGTTTAATCCATTATAGCAGTACTACTAGAGAAGAGAATTGCTTGGTGAAAATGTTTTCAAACACTGTTTTAAGATTGTGGTATAATATAACAAAATGGAAACCTGTTTCTAAAAAAATGTTTATCTAAGGTAAGGCACATCCCGAGAGTTCTCATACTTTCCAAAAGAAAAAAATACACTTCGTATTTATCACTTAAAGAAGACAAGTAACGATAGCTAGACAAATATTTGTCTCCCTGTAGAATCCTTTTGAACGATCACAAAATAACCTACTGTTTTAATCACGCAAGGTTTTACAGATTTTGTGCTAAGCTTTGTTTGCGACAAGTCCCAGTAGACGATTGAGGAGACGTGTTGTTTCTAGGTGACCTAAAGAACAAAATATTTATCAGTCGTAGACAATGAGAAGAGCTAATTGTTATTTTTTCTACGGTTTGCTCAAACTGGAGCAGGTCAAGAATGTGAATATATTTACACATTAACTAACACCTCATTGTGGTCGAGAAATTCAAATCACTAACTTTTAAATCACATGTGTAACTTTTAGATTTACTTAAAGACTAAACTAAGTTATTGATTATTAAAGGTCATCCGTTGACTTAGTTCAAATAAAAATTCTCGAAATTCTTGAACACTTTTGGAGAAACACTTTATCAACTTATTTACGATTTGTTTTTCTTTCAAACTATAAGAGGCTTAAAACTTCTGAAAAGGAATGCTTAAGCTGAAAATTGATTTTACATTTAACTCTAACACGATCTAAAAATAGCCTATATATACAAAGAAGAAAATAAACTCGGGTTATCCTACAGTATACCACGCGCGTGCGCTTGTTGTTTTGGCTGTTCCGTGAACAACCGTCACCCCACGTATAAAATTTTTATGAATGAAAGTCACGCGATGTTTATAAATACTACCGTAGGAATCGTAGTATTACCGGCGTACAACAACAACAAAGTTCGGCTGCAAAATGGCACAAAAAGCCAATTTACTTAGAATGGGCACTATTTGTGAAATTCGCCGTGGTTTAGGGGACTGGAGGGTAATTGACAAGAAATTTGATGGTCATGTAACACAGTATTTGCTACAATCATTGAGTAATGGGGCTATTGCATTGAGGTTTCACCATGAGATCACAGAGAAAAGCTCCTCTACCTACAACGAGTTTAATGATTTTCTTCAGACAATAGCTACAGACTTTGATGAAGATATTTTTCAAGACTGTACCCTTGATAGCAATGTCAATGACCTAATACATGATGCTGGTCTGATTCAGCAAGGCACAAGTTCAGCCCCCCTCAAACTGGCCAAAGATTTAAGCAGGTGTGTCAGGCATCTCTAAATACATTGAAGGAAAGCAATACAGAGACCACCACTAACAAGCAGACAAAATGGGCTGTGAAAGTTCTAAAAGGTTACTATTTTCAAGATTTTCAAATTTTCTAGGTCTAGCTCAAATAAAATATGCATATTATTATAATCCACCTACCTTTCAAATTCCACAGTTATAATTCCAATCATTATCAATTATGTATAGAAATTCAACCACTTTCAGAAACATTCAAAAACAACTCTGCTTGATAAATAGTCAATTTCTGAATTATTTACACTTTTAACGACATATCCTCTTTGTCACATTAAAATGTCATTCTCTCTTAGTCTCAGTTATAGTCCCTTTACTTCTCCTTTTCACTAAAATTTCACATTATTAATTCACTGGACAATATGTTTGTATGCACCAGATGAACTGATATAAAAGAAAATGAACATTCACAAGTATCCATTTTTGTGTATCTCATCTTCAGATTTCATAATGGAAGCTGGTTATGGTCATGCGGAGTTTGAAATGATGCCGGTTGAAAACTTAGACAAACTGCTTGAGCAGTTTTATGCAGCTCTGTTGTCTAAAACTGGGAAGGAGTATTCAAAGCAAACACTTGTTGCCATCCGTGCAGGTCTAAACAGACATATAACTGCTCTTCCCTTCTCCAGAAAGCAGTCTCTCATGCAGGATCGTGATTTCACTGAATCCAACAAGGTCTTGACTGGTAAAACTAAGACACTGAAACGAGAAGGCCAAGATTTAAGTCAGCACAAAGAACCAATTAGTAAAAAAGACTTTGAAAAATTGTATACCAGTCCTGTTTCTGTACAGAGAAAGGTTATGTTTGAGATAATTTCACATTTTGGTCGTAGGGGTCGGGAGGGATGCAAAATTTAAGAAAAGATTCCTTCAATGTTGCTGTAGATGCTGATGGGGTTAGGTATGTTAAAATGGTCTATAATGAAGCTGATAAGACCCATCATTGGGTAGACACAAAAGAAAACACAAAAAAGCCTCGTATATATGAGCAGGTAGGGAATAAGCATTGTCCACTGCTGTCTTTTGAGAAATATATTAGCAAACTAAATCCAAACTGTGACCGCTTTTTTAAAAGGCCTATTGCAAAGTTCACACTGAATGACCGTGTCTGGTGTGCCAATTCACCAATAGGTATTAATACCATTAATAATTTGATGTCAAACCTATCTAGGGAAGCCTGACTTAGTGTAAGGTACACAAACCATTGTATCAGGGCAATGATGTCTTCTACTCTACATAAGGCTGGGTTTTCAAGCAGTTCCATTATGTCTGTTATTGGTCACAGAAATGTCCAAAGTTTTACACATTATGTCAAAACAAGTGAACAAGAGAGAAAGCAATTAAGTTCACATCTTTCTAATGACAGTTCAAGTTCTCTTGTAAACAAAACAACGAAAGATACTGACCTTGTATCTCTTGGTCCAAATAGTCCATCCTTTCAGCAAAACAGTTCTGACATCCAAGTAAAATCAACTATAAATTCCAACATGTCAAAATCAGTTGACGTAAGTCACTCTGGTAATATGATACAGTTTCAGCTTTTTTCCGGCAACATATCATCCAGTACGATTTATTGTGTACTGCAGTGCAAATCCGGGGTTTTGTTTACAGCCCATCACAGTATGGCTACAGTTACGGCCCTTGAATTAGTAAAAAAAGGCCATCTTAAGGTATGTTTCGCGCGTAGCTGCTAAAGTATCTCCTAAAGTATTTGATGAATTTTTGTTCACATTGGTTGTTGTTTGCAGATCATTCAAGTATTGCCACAGTTATGGCACTTTAAAATATTAAATTGGGTATTTTTAAGATTGTGTTGTGCTTAGCTCCCAAATGGTTTGTAATGAAATCATGAATCCTTTCATGAATGTTAGCCTTGATGAGTTGTGGTCCACCTTAGGTTTTGCTTACAACTCATCGAAGTATGATGGCAGTAATGGCACTTGATATAGTAAAAATGGGCATTTTTAAGTTTGTGTCGCGCTTAGCTCATAAACTATTTGAAATAAAATCTTCCAAGAATGTTTGCCATGATGAGGTGTTGTGCATCTGGGGTTTTGGTTGCTGCTCGTTCCAGGATGACAGTTATGTCCCTTAAAATAGTACAACTGGGCATTAAAAAATAGATTTAAGTTCAATGGTCATACCCCCGAATAATACAGGATGCGGCAAATAATATTTGCTTTTTGTCTGTTCTACTGTGACTCTGTCTTTCTGTACGTCCTTTCTGGCAAAGGCACAATGTGTCCTGTGTACACATTTCTAGTTATGTCATACTTCGGCATTTTCATACTGTATTCTTATTTCTCATATTTGTTTAAAACAGTGTTGTCAGAAGAAGACTTTATTGTAAGCTAACCATTATGTACATTATTGTTAAATATCTGTATGCAAGTAACAGCGATAAAATACTCGTGCTAAAACATATATAGCTTAAGTTATTTCTCCTACATCAGAAAAGTGGACTTAAGTTTAGTTGTAGCTTACAAATTTGTAAATTTATCATGCGTAAAATATATTTTAAAAGGTATTTGGCGTTGGTAGGGATTCACCTTTGGAAGTATCTTGTAACGTCTGTTTGCGTATGAAACTCGTGTTCGAATCAGTCACTAGTCTTTTGCAAAAAATAAGTTAAAATTGCATTCGGTTGAAGGTGATTTTGCTTGTATTCAATGTGTATAAGTCACTTTGCCGTTAGTGTCCGTAGTTAACACTGGTCATTATGATTAAAAAAAGCTCATTTACACAGAGAGTTTAGATTACCAATCATGAGTGCCTCAACATTATCAGGTAAGTTTATATATCCAGTCTATGGAAAACTTGTTACTATTAATTGGAGATTGAATTCTAGGTTTCGACCATAATTTAATTGGTCTGTTCAGTAGGGTAGGACAAAATTACGCCGACAAAAAACTGAAGTCGTAAATATAGTTTTCGAAGAGCTTTTTCACATATTGTTCTTTAAAAACTAATTAAGTATGAGATCACATGCATATTATATATAAATATTTGAAACATTCAATTTGTTTCATTCCAGCTGTATCTGAAATATCAAATATACACTTTGTTTCAGAAGATGAATTAATTGAAAAGAATGAAGCACTCTTGGGCAAAAATAGTTACTGTGCTTAACATAATGTGGTTTATTTTTTCCACATTCCTAATGGTCTGATATGTATTTTTATGCCCCCGAATGGTGGCATATAGTTTTTGAACTGCCGTCCGTCAGTCAGTCCGTCCGTCCGTAAGTTTGTATGAAAACTTTAACATTGGCAATGACTTTCTTAATAGTAAGTGGATTTACTTCATACATGGATACAACACCCCTTTGGACAAGACCTTTCCATTGACCTATATTTATTTGACCTTGACTCCTGATTGACCTTTACCTTAAAGATCAAATTGTCCAAAAACTTTAACATTGGCAATAACTTCTTTATAAGTAAGTGGATTTACTTCATACTTGGATACAACACCCCTTTGCACAAGGCCTTCCCACTGACCTATATTTGTTTGACATTAACCTCTGAATGACCTTTACTATGAAGATCCAATTGTCCAAAGATTTTAACATTGCCCATAACTTCCTTTTTAGTAAGTTTTTTTTACCAAAACCTATCACTAAATGAAACTTTTTATACTTGTTTTGTAAGAGAATAAGTAGAAATAATCACACGCAGACATCTTTTGTCTCATATTTTATAACAAATGATATAGTTAAATGTAAAATGTCCACCTACATAATAAAGAAATACTCTCGGGGGCGCAAAATAAAGTAATTAAAATTACAATTCGTTTCATTAGATTGTTTTATAGCAAATCACCCGATAGTTGTTATACAACAAGCAGACACAAAAATATTGAACATATTAACCACTTTTATTTCATGACATTATAAATACACCAGAAACAACTCAACAGTCTTAAAATGAAATCGTGCCCTAAAACGTATATTAATGAGAGATTGTTGTGTTCTTTTTATGACGTCGGCAGATATAAATATCGCATAAGTCAAATATAAAACTAGTTTAATGTTAATTGATGGCATTTATAATTCTATAAGAAGGAACTCTGTCATTAATTGGATATATATAGCCTTTGACGTAGGTGTTCTGTTTAGAAATTTTAACGTGCATAAATATTTTCTAGTAATTTAAAAGATGAGTTTTTAAAGCACTATTACATCAGATAAAATATCTATTTAAAAAAGTTAATATATTTCAAAAGGGAAAATTGCATTTTAAGCAACTGTAAGTAGCAACTTATCATGGAATCGTCATTGTTATGACGACAAGTGTTAAAGGTAAGGTTCATTAAAGAACTCAGGAATTAACTTTGAATAGCTTGCAGTTAAAATTGTTTTTTTAAGACAGATGAAATGCAGACTGCTTCGAAATTTTGCACCAAATGCATTCTATTTCAAGTTAATTATAAAAGTGTAAATGAGAGTGATAGCATGTTGTATTCATGAAAGTATTCTAATAATAACGAGAGCTGAAGAACCGCTGAAACAAAGCTTTAAGTTCATACTAAAGTTCACCCACAGGCAAGTAATTCAACGTTTGATAAATTAGTTTTCAGTAAAAAAATTAGTTGTAGGGTATTTAAATGAATTAAAAATATTTTGTCAAAATGAATGAAGCTACATTGCAATAAAGTATGCGAAAATAGATGGTATAAAACGACTCACAATAGACCAAACTATTGAATTATTTTAATAAAAAAAATGTAGAGGACATCCAGCAATCATTCCTTCGATTAATATCAATTCATTTTAGTAAAAACGTTTTACAACGATTTGAAACTGATTCAAACCAGTACTTATGTCGAAATTGTGGATGGGGTTTCTTGACTCTACTGGGAGTTGAAAAACCTAAATGTAGTCATATTAAGGATTGGGTGTTTGAAATATTGTATTAGTTATTTTACATAAACATTTACAATGTTTAATCAATTCCATTAATTGTTTTTTGAATTTAATACATGAATATTTATTAGCAACTGCAAGAAAAAGTAAAATTTCAACAAAACAAAGCCGTTATTGCTTTGCTCTCCTCAAATAAAATAACGATTATACAAAACACATAATTTCTTATTCAGAAGTGTTGAAAATTTTGAACTTTTTAAGGTCTTACGAAATAAAAGTAAATGTTTAATTGATTCAGCAAAACAAACAAGTCTCTTGAAGCAAACAAAAATGATTCAAAGTCACTTTGGTCCATACTCAAGAATCTTGGATTACCCACTAAGAAAGAATTAACTTCTTCTGGTTCTAATGTTTGTCTTAATATTGATGGAAATATATGTTATGACAAGAACATTATTGCAGATTTTTTCAACAATTTTTACGCAACAGTTGCCTCAAAGATTGTTGAAAAATTACCAGCTGGTGTTCTTTAGCTTGGAAAATCATTTGTCACTATTTTTGATGCTAGTTTAGGTGTAAAAACTGCTAAACGTTTTTTTTTAGTTTCTGAGAACCAAGTGTTGAAATATGTATACCAGCTTAGTTCTAATAAAGCAACAGGTTTAGATGGTATACCCTCACGTTTTGTTAAAGATGGGTACTCAATTATTTCTCAACTTCTTACTCATGTTATCAATCTGTCACTAATGCAGGGTGTTGTTCCAGATGACCTCAAGTCTGGTAGGGTTGTTCCCATTTTTAAGAAAAATGATAAAACCTCTGTTGGTAACTACCGACCAGTCTCTATTTTGAGTATCATTTCTAAACTTTATGAAAAGGTTGTATATGACCAGGTTGAGTCTTACTTCAAGGTTAACAAGTTGCTATATAAATTTCAATCTGGATTTAGAAGTGGTTTTTCGACAGACACCTGTCTTATACATTTGACTGATTATATAAGGATGGAAATGGATAAAGGCAATTTGGTAGGGATGATTCTTTTAGATCTCTAAAAAGCCTTTGACACAGTGGATCACTCGATACTTATAATGAAACTCAGTGCAGCTGGTCTTGGTGATGATATCTTAAGGTGGTTCAAGTCATTCCTTACAGATAGACAGCAACTTGTTGATGTATCAGGTACTCATCCAGGTACAGCCCCAATATCATGAGGAGTCCACAAGGGTCAATACCAGGTCCCCTGCTGTTCTTGATCTATGTTAATGGCATGTCTGTGGTGGTTAAAAACAATCTCCTCTTATATGCAGATGACTCTGGTATTCTTGTGTCGGGTAAATGTAAAGCTGATATTGAAAGGTTATTGAAAAAGGAATTATATCTAGTCAGTCAGTGGTTGGTTGACAATAAGCTGTCACTGCATTTAAGTAAGACGGAGTCTATAATTTTTTAATCTAGGTATAGAATCAGCTCAAACTCTTCTCTTAATATTACCTGTAATGGTATCATTATCAAACCTACATCTTAGTTAAATACTTCGGGGCTACATTGGATCAAACTTTGTCCTTCGATGCCATGGCTCGCTCTATTCTTCAGAAAGCCAACTCAAAGTTAAAATATTTATATAGAAATAAAGAATATCTTACTCAGCAGACTAAAAAACTTCTTGTCATGTCATTGATCCAATGTCATTTTGATTATGCATGTTCTATATGGTACCGTGGTCTTTCCAATATGTTACAAAATAAGTTTCAGACAACCGAAAATAAGCCGATGCGTTTTGTCCTAGGTCTAGATGCAAGGGCGCACATAGGGCCAGAACATTTTCAATTGCTCAACAGGCTACCAGTTAACAAACATGTAGACCAGATTGTTCTGGGTCATGTGTTTAAGGTTAAACAAGGTATGATCTCAGACTAGTTGGTGCAAAATTTTGTTTCACAGGCATCTGTTCATTCATATAAGACCAGGTCAACTCAAAAAGGTGCATTTGCTATCCCAAAGGTCAAAGGTTTAATTTTAAGTTCATTCTGTTATATCGTGAGTTCATTATGGAACAGTTTACCATCGTCGATTACACGGATTGATAAATTTTCTGTTTTTAAAAATCTGTAAAAGAACATTTAAAAAAAATCTTAATATTTTTATGTTTAATTAAAAATTTTATTGTTAAATATATGTTTTTAGGCTAATGGAGTCATTTTTAGCAGTCATTTTTTATTAATTCTCTGTGAAATATCTTGTTTGTGATATATGTATGCTATTTATTATTTATCAATTTGATGTCTTTTATGTTAATTTTTTATAAATTAAGAGTTTTTCAGTGCCACTCTATGTCACGCCACCAACACAGGGGACCACAATGGAATTATGGGTTTACTAATTTTTGTGTTATCCTTGGTGTTGGTGTTCATGTCATGGTTTATTTATAATCATGTATGATATATTATATATATTTTTTGTACATGCTGTAAATGCCCATGTATGCTCTCCTAGCCAAAAAAGAAATCTATCTATTAAAAATAAATCTATCTATCTATAAAATATTCATATAACTTTGGGTATTCTGATGTACTTAATATATTTCTATTAAATATATTAATTTATAGATTTTTTGTAAAAAAAACTTGTGGTGTATGGCGTTCATACCCTGCATTGCTAAGCGGTTGGTACCGTTTGCTGCGGGTTCGAACTCCACTGGGAACTTGATTATTTATAATTTACAACAGCGCTATTTGTGCAGTGTGGCGGCTGTAAAATGCCTCCCTCTAAATATAGTCACAGTTGTCAAACATCTAACGCCTGTCACTGGTGTGAAGCGAGGTGGACGCTTTTATCCCGGTTCTTTGCACAACCTTTATCGGGGGGTTGTTACTATGACCGAGGAGGGGTCTAAGGCATTCTCACTGTGCATTGAGAGGCGGTTGCTGTCGTTCGCTGCGGGTTCAAATCGCACTGGGAACTTTATTAATTATAATTCCAGACAGCGCTACTTGTGCAGTGTGGCGGCTGAGAAGTCTTCCCGTTTGCTTCGGGTTGAAATCCCACTGGGAACTTGATTATTTATAATTTGTCCCCTTGTAGAATCCCTATGAACGATTTCAAAGTAACTTACTGTTTAAATCACACAAGGTTTACAGATTTTGTGCTAAGCTTCGTTTTGCAACAAGTCACGGTAGACGAAGTTTCAAGGTGACCAAAAGAACAAAAATATATGTCAGTCGTAGACGATAAGAAGACCTTAATGCTATTTTTTCAAACTGGGGCAGGTCAAGAATGTACAAGTATTTTCTTGTAAGCTTAATGTTGTCAAAAATTCAAGCCACAAAATTTCAAATCACAGTACCATCTAACGAAACCTTCCATGAATGTTAACCATAATTTTTTGTTCATCTCTGATTTTGTTTGCATCTTATCGCTGAATGGCTACAGTTACGGCCCTTGAAATAGTTAAAATGGTCATTTTAAAGTTTGTGTTGGGCTAAGCTCCTAAATTATTTGAAATGAAATCACGAAACCTTCAATGAATATTTGCTATGATGAGTTATTTTGCACCTGGGGTTTTGTTTGTAGCTCGTCCCAGTATTACCTCAGTTATAGACCCTTAAATAGTAAAAATGAGCATTTTTAAGTTTGTGTCGCGCTTAGCTCCTAAACCTTTTTGAAATAACCCTTCCAGGAATGTTTGCCATGATGATTTTTTGAGCACCTGGGGTTTTGTTTGCAGCTCATATCAGAATTGCTGCAGTTACTGTATTTGAAATAGTAAAAAGTTTTAAAATTTGTGTCCCGCGTATCTCCTAAGCTTTTTGAAATGGAATTATGAAACCTTCAAAGAATGTTTGCCATGATGAGCTGCTATGCATCTGGGGTTTTGTTTGCAGTTCATTCCAGTATGACCACCGTAATGCCCCTTATAATAGTAAAAATGGGCTTTTTAAATAACTTAGATTTTAGTTTAAAGGTAATACAGCATGCGGCAATTTTTTTTTGTTTGTTTTTATACTGTCACTATGTCTTTCTGTACGCTTTTCTGACAAAGGCACAAGGTTTCCTGTGGACACATTTCTAGTAATGTTATACATCGACATTTTCAAACACTTTATTCATCTTTGTTTGTAAAACAGTATTGTCAGAAGAAGATTGTAATGTAAGCTAACCATTACATAAATTGTTATAAAATATGTGTATGCAAATAGCAGCAATAAAATACTGTTGCTAAAAACTATTTTGTTTATCTTAATAAGCTATTTTTTCTATATCTAACTAATTTTATAAAAGCTAATTTAGTTCAGTAATAGCTTATAACTTTGTATAATTATGCTTAAAACATACTCAAACACGTATATGACGTTGTTAGGATGCAACTTGGGAAGTACCTTGTAACGTCTGTTTGCGAACAAAACTCGTTTACGAATCAGTTACACTAGCTTTTTTCAAATAGTCAGTTAAAAAAAAAAATAGTCGTTTGAATATTCCATATAACAGTGCATAATTCACTTGCCGTTTATCTCTGCAAATAACACTGGTTCATTGTGATTTTAAAAAGCTCATTTGCACAGAAGTCTTAGATTACCAATTATGAGCGCCTCAACAGTATCGCCTAACTTAATATGCTCAGGCTATGGAAAACTTGTAACTTTTAACTTGAAATTGAATCCTCGTTTTCGACTAAAAGATTAGTTGGCCTTTTAAGCAGGGTAGAACAAAGGATGGTTAAGACAGCAATGCCGAAAAACCTTAAAGTAGTAAATTCAGTTTTCGAAATGCTAGAATAACGAGTGTGTGTTTTTTCATCTATTGTTCTAAAAAAAAATGGCCACCTTCATAATAAAGAAATACTCACACGGACCCAAAATAAGGTAATCAAAAATAAAATTTATTTCGTTATGTTATTTTAGAGCAAATGTTATACAATAAGCGGGCACAGAATACAGAACATATAAACCGCATTGATTTCATGGCAGTATAAAACCAGGAACAACTTAACTTTCTTCTAATGAAATCGTGTCCTAAAACATATAATGATGAGAGATGGCAGTGTTTTTTATGATGACGTAGGTGGATATAAAATCGTATACGTCAAAAATAAACTAGTTTGATGTTAATTGTTGGCATTTATAGTCCTATTAGAAGGATCTTTGTCATTTATAGGACTGATATATAACCTTCGAGGTAGATGTTCTGTTTAGAAATTTAACCGTTTTTAAATCACTATTTCAGTCATCAGCTAAAATATCTATTTATAAAAATGAACGTATATGTATATTTCAAAAGGAAAAAAATGTATTTTAAGCAACTGTAAGTAGCTACTAATCATGGAATCGCCATTGTATATTTTGTCAAAATACTTTTAATCTATATCGTTATGAAGTAAAAGTTAATTAAATGGAATAACACGACTCACAATATACCAAACTATTGAATGAATTTAAAGAAAAATGTAGAGGATCTCCAGCAATTAGTTCTTAAATTTATGACAATCCTTTTTAAGTAAAAACTTAGTTCAGTTTTAAACTTTCACTTCACAACGATTTTGAAACAAGTTCTTGCAATTTAATCCCCCTCGATACTGATTCTTGGATTCAAACCATTACTCACATCGAAAATGATGAGTAGGAAAGTCACTGGAGTTTCCCGACACTATTTAAAGTAAAACACTTTAACGTAGTGGTATAAAAGACATTGTAATTTGTAATAATTCTTTGACACATACATTAACAACATTTTATCATTTCCTTTATAAATATTTATCAGCAGCTGCAAGAAAAACCACTACATGTATTTCAACATAACAAAGCTAGTATTGCTCTGCTCGCTGTAATACAATAACACTTTATTATACAAAAACACTAATGTCTTATTCAATATTGTTCCCTGTAACTTTGGGTATTCTGGCGTACTCAATAGGATAGGATTCTTTTAATTTATAGATTTTTTTGTAAGATAACTTTGATTCGTCTATATTTGTGGGAGGTTGAGTTTCATCCACGTGCCGTATTAATCTTTTTTTTGTCAAAAGGTTTTCTTGAATCCTGTAAGAGTTCTGTTACACTCTGTTCATGTTTGATACACAGATCCATAACGTTGGTTGTAGAACATAAAAAGAATCATCTTTTGGGATATTTAAACGTATGGTCAAAATTTCATCAAAAAATTTCATGAAGATAAATGAAGAATGAATAACAAACAACGAAATAACAGAAGTTAGACGGACATTCTTGTCCCCGTGGAAATAAAATAAACATATAAAAAATAACTTTGTTTTGATACCTCGAAAGTTTATGGTTTGCGTATTACGTTTTGTTTCCAAGCAGTCCCAACGGACTGTTGAGAAAATTTGTGCTATTAAATGGTGACGAATATGATATGTTTTATATGTCGTCGAGAATTAGAAATGAGATAGCTGTTTATTTACAATATATCTGTAGTTTCTTTTTCCTGTACTGTACTCAATATGTAAAATGCCTGAATGATAAAAGACTGATCCCAAAGCGCATGAATTTCCTCTTCAGTAAATTGTTACAGCTCTCTACGTAAGCAGTCTATCATTTTACCGAGTTGAGGGCTACAATTTTACAATTTGTTTTTTTTTTATTTCACGCAAATATTTGGTAAATCACTGCTGACTTGTATGAAACACAATGTTCAATTTAGTTTACTATAATTTTAGATCCATTAGCAAAAGCAACATACTCTTCTCAAATATTCAAGTTTCAGTTTAGATGACATTTAGCACTAATTGTGTTCTGAAATGTATGTTGAATTTTTTTTATAAATCTAAATATGGTTTCTTGTTTTCATGTGATTTATTTCTTTTATATATCTCTGAACAGTTGGTGACTTATTACTGTATTGGTGTAACAAAGCTATCCGTTTATAGTTGACAGTTATTAACCAAGACTGCGTCAAATATTTAATTTCGTAATGCACAAAATGGCTAGACATCACTTTCACATTCCTGAAACATTTATTTGATGACAAAAGTCTACTGATTAGTGAAATTTGCATTTATCAGTTTAGGAAAAACAAAGAAGGAACAGCCAGACGGTCATCTATGTCCCTGTGGACTTTAACTTGATATTACCAAAATTACTTATAATTGTTTTGTACACGCAGCTGAAGCAGATTTGTGTTAAGCATTGTTTTATACAAATCTCATCGGACAGGCAAGGCAATTTATTTCTGTCGTCTCTTTAAACCTACGTAAATGCATTTGCGGCACATATCTTGTAGATTTTAAGTACCACTTAACAAACCTTTTCTCCGTTATGCCTATTATACCGCTTCTATACATCTGCTTTGATTTATATTTTCAACTGTGTATTTTATTACATAATAAGTTAAGCTTATTCATTATTTACTCCATTTTTAGAAGGAACTTTGAAATGCTGAAACTAACGCTATTTAAGGATTATAAAGCTAACATTTGACAGTATCCTAAAAGAAATATACATTTTCAATATATCTAAAATGATCATAAAACTGATTTGCTAAAACATGTCGTCATGAATGAAAACTCAAAAACAACATTGCTACATGATACCTTCTTTTTGTATAAAAACTGAACACTTTTACGATATTTATGCTGTCCAATGGTTTAAATGAACACCCGCAAAGACAACGCTTCTAATTTGCTGAGAAACAAATAATTTACTCGTTATGAATGGGTTTGGTCTCGTAGCATTATCTCAATTCGAATCCGTACCATAACTGTTTAAGCGATTATTTTCTATAAGAAATACTGCCTCGTTAATGGTATGCATGTTGGCATAAATGACCAATTTGTATCATATCACGTCAAATAGTGAACATTTTTGTCTCAACTGACAGATATTATCTTGCCCGATAAATAATAAATTAGGAATAAAAAGTATTTATAAGTGTAAGAATCATTTATTTTTATTAAATTTATTGTGATAATTATGTTTTATTCTGAAAAATATCCTGTCTTTTTTGTAATAAAATGAAACCGATATGTTTTTGTCCCGCAATTTTCCTAAGGGTTTATATTTTTTTATTGTCAGCCATAAAATCAAGTCGAATCAAGTGTCATAGGCCTCAAAGGCTTTTTACAAACAAGTGTTTTCTTCTTTTTGTATAAAATAAAGAATAATTATGATGTATTAGAATAAACCAAAAAGTTATTGCTGTATTTTCCTATTCAGTTTAGTTGGAACATCCAAGGCGGCTTAAATTCTAAGCTGTTTTAAGCGTTTTTGTGATTTTCTTTCTCCCAATTTATATTGTTTATCATTCCAGATCCTACGGCATCTGTAAGAAAGCAAAGTAAAATGAAACAAATTTGATTTATTTTCTGGCAGAATGAACAGTCCTGGGATTATATTATCAGACTCGCATATCATACGTATTTTTTCTAAACTTGACTAGGTTCTTTACGACAAAAGAATGATTTGCAAGCAGATAACAATTTTTTTTCTCCTAAACTGAAACAGAGAGTGCTTTTGAAGAAAGAAAAAATAAGACAAGTGTTTTGTTTTTGTTTCTAAATCTGAATTTAAAACTAGCTTTCCTTAAAGATTTCAAATAATAGATTCATTACATGTACTTATTTTATATCCCTGTTATAACTCTTTTTAAATGCTTTTTGTTGAAACTGGAAACACACCAGTATTTGCACATGACCCGTTTGCTCTTTAGAAGTATCTTGTACAGGCAAAGCTCGCAACAGCCAAAGGATCATTGTTGAAAATCAGTGGAAAATGCAACACTTGTTTTTAAGAACCATAATGTCTAATACATTAGTGTTGGTAAAATAGATTTTTTGTGTGTTTTATATAGATATCAGTGACAGGGGCAAGTAAGCATAGAAATTGTGCTGAAAGAATGAAATATTAAATATATGATATTTAATTTCTAAACGAAATGAACGATTGAGAAAAAAAATACAATGGTGCCAATGTTTAACCCTCCTATACATTTTAGGGTAACTTTTGTTATAATTTATAATAGCCATACATAATGAAAAAGGAATACAAAATAAAATTATACATATTTAATAATATAAAATAATAAATAGTTAATTAAACAAATAATTATAGTACATTGAATCAATAAATATTATTTCCAATATGTTTTTATCAATTATAGTAACTACGTGTAGTGTGTTACTAATGATGATTCAGGTGTTTCGGAAGAGCATATCTTACCATCTTCCACTTAAAAGGTTACCTCAATGAATGCGTATATCTGACCGTGACGTTATACTTATATTAAGTTGGGGAGTGAAATATTAAGCTAACAATGAAAGGAATTCTTTCGATTATATCTAAAACCAGCAAAATATAATATTTTTCATAGTAATATTTCCTAGAATGAGGACAAGGTGAGGTACTAAAATGAGATGGGATGCAGTCACATTCTTATACAAACAGACTGTTTCTTTTTATGTTTTAGAATCAATTTACATTTTGAAAAGTAGTGTTTGTCAAAACAAGCCTGTCCTGCGTTCAATGCGCTTAAAGGCTAAATGTTCAAAGTAATTAACTTAAATATGTTATCCATATAAATTCAGTATGAAGACCAACTTCTAATGGACTCTCATAGTGAAAGTGTCATATTAACACAATTTCGATGATTTCCCGCTGATAATACCTTTTTAACTGATAAAAAAACAGTGTGATTTGTTCTGGTGAATTGAAGGTTATTGTGCACATATTTTTAGCTTTACAGGCAAATGTTCGCCTTCAATTTATCAATTATATCTTAGTCGGTATCAAACGTATGTACGGTAAAGTGATTTTGTTTACTCTTACAAGTAAAAAAGTATAATATATGTATGTTACTTTGAGCTAGACCAGTAAACGTTACTTATTAGTTAGGAGTCCAATCTTAATTGACTTGTATGTGAAAAAGGATAAAACCGATATGACTATGATGTAATGATATTTTAGGTTAAGATGATATGATATAACTGATAATCAGATGAGTAGGCATGTATTGAAATGATGATAAAAAAAGAACCTATGTATTAAAAAAAAGAGGGTTGATGGGGAGTCAAGTACCTATGTATTAAAAAATCGGGTCCGGCGAGGGGGTGTTAAGAAATAGGGGAGGGGGAGATTACATGGGCAGGGTTGGGGGGTCCCCATGCAGGGCAGGTGGAGAAAGGGGGGAGTACTTACCCATCTCATGTCAGTTAATATTTTCTTTCTAGGCTTAAGAAGTTTTTTTCCTATATATAAGTATAAGCAAAATCAAGTGACCTCTGGGGGTAGGGCTAACTGTGACCCCAGGGACATGGGTAACAACAATCTTTGGAGGGGTCTTGCTGGTGGTCAAGTATTCCAAGTTTGAATGGAATATCTTTGACATGTTTTGAGAGATGGACATTAACAAAAAGGTTAACCAAGAAATTTCGAGTTGAAAAAGGAGCATAACATTGCAAAAATAAATTTGAGGGTTATCTGCCCTTGAGAAATGGTGTTGTCTTAACTGATACAATTGTAAGCATTACAATGGAAAAAATTTGATGAAGAAATATTAAGATATGGCTTAGTTAAAGCCAACGTTAAGTTTTCATGACAAAATCCAAGTACAAAAAGGGGCATAACTCTGTCAAATGTGACCTTGACCTAAAGATTTTTTGCATCATCCTGACCCTGTTGTCATTAGCAATACAATTTGAAAGTTTGATAAGGAAATGTTAAGAAATGGCAAAGTTATTGCCAACGTTAAGTTTTCGTGACGGACCGATGGACAAAGCGATCCATATGTATCGCCGTTTCTTCAAAAGGGCGACACAAAAATAGGTTTTACAGCTGATCTAGATGGGTTTTCTCTTGAAAAGATACTACCTTATTTTGGCATACATATCCATTTTGTATCATTTCACGTCAGAAGGTTTATATTTCCGTCTAATTGCCGACTTTAACGTGTATCATTTAGATAATCTATAAGCTATAAAATGATCTAGTTTCTAAAACGTATCATTTTCTTGAAAAAAGAACACAGTCAGATTGATATCTCTTCGTAAAACATTTGTTTCATGGAAATGTTCTTTTTTTTACCTTTTTCAACCATGAAAGCATATTCTGTAAAGCCTCTCTTGACGCTTAAGATATTAAGTTTATTATATAAAGAATATTATGTTGTATAAAGTCATGATATATTTTAATTAATTATGAACTTGTTGCTCTTTTGTAATTTTCAATTCACACGGAACTTACAATGTATTTAATTAATTAGAATCCATGAAAATATACGTACCTTATTGAAAAGTCTGAATTGATAGGCTTTGTTTCAAGATACATTTATGCAAAATTAGCTCAGAATAAAGCAATTAAGTTTCAGTAACGCCTACGAGTACATGGCGAAACAACATGCTACAATTTCTGAGCTTTGACTGCTGTCACGAGTACGGTTATCGCTAGCGGACTAGCATTTTTATGACCAGAAACTTTGCAGTACCTTGTAGAGGTAAACCGCACTTAATCCATTATCTGAGCGAAAATACAACATAGGCGATAGCTGAGAGTCAATGTTTTAAATATTTTCAATTGGAATGAATTCAAAGATATTTCTGATCGCACTCTTAATTTCAGATGATAATTAAAAATAGGTCGAACATCAAAACGTGTCTGTTTATGAAAACAAGCATTTCAGAAAATGATAAATCGTAAGAAACAACTTCCTTTTAAAAAAAAGGTTTATTTTAATTAGTTTGATTACCGGCATTTATGTGTGCAGGTCAGATATTGCATTCTTTCATTTTGTTGTATAATTGTTCATACAACGTTATAATGCTTACATGTTTTAATTTTATTTTTATGTGCCTAAATATTTGTGCAGACTCTCAAATATAACTTTAATAAGTATAAAGACTATTTATAAATCAGACAACTTAATGGTTGAATATAAACTTGCTATAATAAAATACTTAAAACCGCAGTCACAAAAATCCAGAACGCTTTAATAATAATTTAATAAAGCAATCATAAATCAATGATGAAAAAAGAAAACTGTCTAAGGAAGCAGACACGTTTTGATAATAAAGATGTCAAGAATTATATTTTATGATTATGCGGTTGTATCGTTAACGAAAGAAAAATGTTTAAAATCTAGTTATTTTAAAAACGTGGTAATATTTAAAATTCTAACTTAGCAATAATGTAGAATATCATAAAAATACTGAAATGCTATATATCTCCATATTCAGTAACCATATGTTGTAGCTTATAGATTGCAACATATAAGTCTTCTCTAAAACTTGAAAAAGACAGCATAAACTAGAAACGACTGGTTCCTCTATCACTTGAGAGGTAAATAATGAAAGTTACACACAAATAGGTATCTTTAAAAGGGATATTAACAACTTTCCTATAGCTGTAAGTCAATAATAGAACGTAATAATCCTTGAAACTGTAACAGGTGTATGTTTCTAAATTGGCATATTTGTCTAGCTCGAAACGTTTCCGTATGTCTAAATTCACGATGCGCTAACAGAACTTATTGTTATTTATGACATTTCAGTGTGACGTAGTCCTTTGAGCAACACTATCTTCTTATGGCAAGCCTTTTTTTAAAATAAATTTGAACTATACTTATTTTTAACCTTTAACCCAAGGTGTGACTTTGACCTTTAATCATGACCTAGTTCTTTTCTGGGACTGTCTACTTTTTAAGGTTCACATTTTGCAAAATTTGATTTTAAAATCACTCCGTGCAAAAACGTGTCATGGCCCTGAAAAGGTATATTGTTTATATTTTTAACATTTGAAATTATTGCGTAACCTTGGTATTTGCAACACAAATATTATCACTGTTACATTGAACTTTGAGGAACAGACCGGTTCTTGCACGTGATACTGCTTGCGTAGGTTCACATTTGTGTTAACTTATTTAAAAATCTTTCAAGCATACACGCAAGAATCGGATGCATAAACGAATACGCACATACGCACACACACTGGCAAATATATTGATGTCCTTTATGTGGGCTGGGCAATTAAACTGCCAGGCATAAATAAAAATAAAAAAGAATGTTTCTTAAATGGAACAAAAAACAGAGAGTCGGTCTGTCGGCTCGGAAGTCGATTCAGAAGTTTAAACCGGCGTCCCTGGAACAATGCCACCTTGCATTCCTTGCATGGAGATCGGGTATCAATTATTACCGTAATTTCATAATTGACCTAACAGCAATTTAGAGGAACTGAAAAAAAACACAACTACCTGCCAAGGTATACAATCAGACTAAGTTAAGACTAAGTTAATCATTAAATGACAAACTTGCATCATTGAATATGCGCAGCTTCTTTGTTTAAACTGAAAATGCATCTTAGAAATAAAAATACAACTTCAATAGTATTTATGCGCTCGATTTCTATGTCTGATTAATATTATCTTAGCAATTGATCAAAATGACTTCATATAAATGCATGATATACAAATTCTTTAGCAAAATATATCATTCAAACAATTAGTGTTGTCCACTTTTTCAAAATTTGTTTTAAGAAATGCGTTAACATATTCATACTTTCAAGTTCAAGTTCAATAGTGTATTAGGCATAAACATATATACATGTTCATCGCCATTATCAAATATTGTATGGCGGTATTAGATACACAGATATGAGCAGATCATGAGAAAAGTATGATGGTGTATGAATACAAAATTTTAACAAAGAAACATTGGTATGAGCAAGTCATGAGAAAAAAATATGATGAGGTATGAGTACACCGATTTAACAAAATAAATAGACAAAATCTTGTTATGATTTAGAAAGTAACATATGAAAAATGAAATTTAAATATCATGTAGGCTTTTATTAGTATAAACAAGTTATCATATTGGCTTTCATATATCTATAGAGGTCGCGTTTTAGTTTTCCATGTTATCACGCTTAACGCTAGCTAAAAATACAAATTTTGCTAATTTATTCAGTATAACTTTTTGAGTATTTTTCATTATTTTTTTAATTTTTTGTAAGTTTGGCCACGAACAGTAATATCTTGGTAGGCATTTTAATCTCAATTCTCTATATAATGGACATACAAGCAAAAAACAAAATTCGTTTTCCACTACGTCCATGGTACAATGTGTACATTTTCTATTTTCTCTATCTATATTACGATATCTACCTTCTTCGATAAATAATTTATGTGCTGAACATCTAAACCTGCATAAAGCTTTGAGGTGGTTAACATTACTTATACAACTTAAATACTTCTCAGTTGAAAAGTCCACCTTAAATGTACAATAGGTATCTAATTTAGACATGCTATTTATATCATTGAACCACTGTTGAATATATTGATTTTTTGCTCTTTGTGTAAGTTGCTGCAATTGGACATTACTTATATTCTCAGAATACCACAAATTTGAAAAACCAAGATCATCTAATATTTTTTGACATCTAAACACCAACTATTTAAAGAGTTACCATTTTCATCGAGCATATTAAAAACTTTATACATCATTGATTGTGGATTCTTTTTCAATTTTTGCCAGTATTTTAAAATTCGAATTTTTCTGTAAACATTTAGGGGGAATCGCCCAAGCTCTCCATAGAGTGTTGCGTTAACAGCTTGTTGTCTTACACCTAATATTTGTTTTAAAAACTTCATATGTACCCGTTCAATATCTGGGGCCTTGTTTAATCCCCATATTTCCGAACCATAGTTTAGTATTGGTAAAATCATAGCATCAAACAATTTTATCTTTTCTGAAATATCCATAGAAACATGATCAAACAGTGAATTTAAAGAATATAATGCTTTGATTGCTTGTTTCGCCAATGCTTTATGAGTTTGATAAAATTTACCATTTGACGTTAAAGTTACACCAAGATATGTAAATGTCTTGACAATCTTCAATTTTTCGTTATTATAATAAATATCAAAATTTTCATTCCCATTATTCTTCTTGCATAACATGACCGCGGTTTTATCTGTATTAATTTTTACACCCCAGTTACGACAATAATCATACAGCTTATTTGACAACAATTGAAGACCTTGTGCTGTGCATGAAAATACAACAGTGTCATCTGCAAATAGTAATAAAAATATTTGCAGCTCATCGATTGTAAAAGTATCTACAGTATCATACGTCCATTAAATAAGTAATCATATCGTTTGTAAAAAATAGGAATAATAAGGGTGATAATGGTTCGCCTTGTTTCACACCCATATATGTTTCAAAATAATCAGTAAGACAACCATTGATCTTTACACAAGATTTAACATTTTCATACATAGTTTTTAACATATTAACAATTTTCGACGATGCACCATATAATGTTAATTTAAACCAAATACCATTTCTATAAACAACATCAAATGCCTTTTTAAAATAGACGAAAGCTAAATATAGATTTCTCTTTTCATAATTCAAAATTTTACTAATAATACTATTTAAAACAAAAACACAGTCTATGGTACTTTTTCCTTTACGAAAACCAAATTGAAAATCATTTAATACATTTACCTCTTCCGACCACTTTCGTAATCTGTTATCTAACAAAACTGAAAATATTTTCGAGAAAATACTGCTGAGAGTTATACCTCTATAATTGTTTACATCGTTTAGATCTCCTTTCTTTGGCACTGGAACAATGATTCCTTCAGTCCAGCTAATTGGGTAAATACATTTATTATACATATGGTTAAATAATTTACACAACAAAGGAGATAAAATTTGTTTGCATTCTAAAAAGATTTCTGGTATAAGTGAATCATTACCACTACTTTTGTCCCTTTTCAGAAAAGAAATAGCCCTTTCAACTTCTTCAGATGTAAAATCATCATCTAAGGCGTCAACCAAAACATCAACATTGTTACTGTTTACTTGATTTTCTACATCATCAACAGAAAAAAAACATTATCATCTCCATATAAATCTTTAAAATGATCGTAAAAATCGTCTTTAGTTATATTTGTATGCTTGATATTATTAGACTTTAATTTCTTTATTTCAGACCAAAATGTTTGTGGACTATTTTTGCTAAATTATGTAGATTTCTCTTTTGTCTGTTTTTGTACTGAGATATAGCCTTTCTTTTGGTTTGTTTATATCTTTTTCGATTTATAACAAGAATATCTCTATTTTCTGCTGACAAACTTTCTGTAATTTCTATTTGCAATGCGCAGTTCTCTTCTTGCATTCTCGCATTCCTCATTATACCATGAACTTTTATATTTACGATCTTTATTTTTGTTGACTGGTTTTAAATTTCTTTTCGTTCCAAATACAGAACTAGCTTTATCATATAAACACAAGGCTATACTATTTACACCCGAATCAAAATCAACATCGGACGAAATAATGTTATTTACAATATCATCAATATTTTCATATTCACAATAAAGAACTTCTCTCAGTGTTTGCGCTTTTTGTTTATCAAATTTTAATTTCCGTTCAGAATCATATATTTCTGTATTAATTTGATCTGGAATACATTTAGTTTCAAAACTATTTGCAAAGGTACATGTGTTGAGAATGTAAATAAATCATGAACTAGAAAATTTTTAATCAAGGGAAACAACTCCTGTGAACATAAAACGTAATCAATGACACTATTACCATTTTGGTTAATATTAGTAAAAGATCCAATTCCCGTGTCGTCTCCACAACTACCATTTACGATTTTTAACGAACTACTTGTACACAATTCTAACAGTTTTATACCAGAAGTATTAACCCGGTTGTCCAAAAAAAATCTAGGGGGTATATCATCAAATGAGTGAATGTTGTTTTTATTCAATACGTGTCTATATTCAGTAAAATCTGTGTCGTCATCATGATATCACTTCTATTCCCACACCTTGCATTTAGATCCCCAATAACTGAATCTAAACCAAGTTCAGAGTATTTACGAATATTCATTTCTACAATTTCGAAGAAACCTATTTCATGCATATTATAATATATAGAATTGCTTGGAGGGATATATAAAAAAAACATATATAAATATCATCAGGTAACTGGAAAATAGTTTTACACAATTTCGCCTTTAAGATACCAGAGTTATCAATTTCAGTCACGCTTATACCGTTTTTAAAATATTCTCTATAAAATAAACAAATACTACCGTGACCACGTTTAGATTCAAAACTCTCATAACAAGGTACTGATATCGACTCATACCCTTTTATTTCAAAATTATCATTTTTACGCTGCCAAGTTTCAGAGAAAAAAAGAATCTCATATTTACAAACGAAATTCAAAAAATCTTCATCATTTAAACAATTTTTTAACCCTTCAACATTCCAGGAAAGTATGTTTATATCACACTGTTCTCCAGACTCCTATTCAGAGCCAACAGATTTGTCGGACTTACTTGGCTTATACAGTTAGTTATTGATAAACAGTTTATCCCGTACCAGCACGGCTTTTTTCCCCTCCTTTCGGGCATTCAACATCTCTGGAATAAGTGCCCGCCTTCGATCCATAACTTCGGTTGGAAATTGTTCTGACACATTATAGGGGGAACCTTTGAAGCTCACGCTTTTAAGATGTGCTTTCAGAGCCTGAATCGACTCTTTATCTTTGAAGCGTACAACAATAGGCCGTATTTTACCATGTATAGCTGGGTCTACCCTATGAGCCACGTCAATAGCAAAAAGAGAACTAGGATCAGGGACATTTAAGATTTTCTTACAAAAGTCCTTTACTTTGTGTACACAGTTTTCAGAGTTTGAAAATGCGGGAGGTGCAGAATGTGGTATTGTCGATGAATTGTCATCCATCGGGTTTGGTTGACCAGACAAGATTTCAGATATCAGTACACCAGCTTTCGTACTGCCACATATTTAAGAATTATTTTCAGAAACTGAAGGTTCATCAGTATTTGACTGTGATTGCTTATGTGCAGGCCAAAGGATTTGGGCGTTTCCTTCCGGGATGCCGTGAAATAACATATTTAAACTCATAGAACGGCATTTCATGTCAATAACAGATTCAGTCAATGATTCGTTGGCCGTTTTAAGTTTCATATTTTCATCCGCTATTTGTGAGTAGTCATGACGAAGTTTCGATATAGCATCTTCATTTCTGGCTGTACTTGTAGAAAGAGTGTCGTACTTCTCACTTATAAACTGCTGACTCCTCTCCAGCTCGTTCATCTTTTGGCCCATACTATCTAAGCGCGCCGTTATTGCATCCACAGAAGACTTGATGGAGTTAAGCTGACTTATTTTTTGGTCCATATTCTCAAGTCGCACTAATATATTTTGCAAAACGTCTGTATTCTGGATTTGCTGGGTTAGTTGCGATTGTGCCTGGGCGACTGGGGTCAAATTTGCATATGACGGTGTGTAAGGATAAGTAGGGTTCATCATAAAAGAACTGCACTGTCCATTACCATTCATGATTGGGGATAGCACGTTCTGTTGAGTTGCATGCTGATTAGACTGTTGATTGGCAGCCATGTCTGTAGCAGCAGACGATAAAGTATTCTGCGGCGACGTCATAAGATTACTGTTACTTTTGATTACCCGTTTTGCAGGAGTATCGATCACCGAATTTGGAGACGTTTGAGATTTTCTACGTTTCTTTTTGTTAGTTATTTATAATCCTTTATAATCCATACAGTCAGAAAAAAGCTTTCAATTAAAGTTCGTACAAATCATGAGTGAATCATGAGCGAAAATCACTTATGATAACAACAACAATACGCCTTTTGTACTTTTTATTTCCCGAAGACGTCACAGTTGACCAAGATCTATTGTTCTGCAGTTTATCAGTCATAATTTCTTAATTAAACCCCAAAAGTTCCAACTACATCGCTCAACATATTCAGCACAACTTTACGAGTCATTACGTACCAAAATTTCTCCATAAATATCCATAGTTTATTAATAAATCCAGTTATTTCACAGAGCATATTTAACACGTCTTAACCTAACCATACATTTTCTTAAACTAATGTAATGTAATACTAATGTAACCAAATGGTTAAGCCAAATCCAAGTAAATTGATAAATTAGTAAACTTCCAATAAATGTCTATTATTATTATGAATTTCCCAATGACTTAAATGAATACGCTTGTTGTCAAGTCATTTTAATAACCTTTTAAATTATTGTTATCAAAGCTAACTTTGTGTTTTCAATAAAATGTTATGCTATATTCTTCAATAAAATGTATGTTGTCGTTCATTTCACCATCAACGATACATATATAACTCAGACCACAGCATTTGCATTCCAGTTTAAGAATTAGGAAATGAAATTTACAAAAACGACGTATAAGTCAATTAACAACTTAATCGATTAAATATTAAGACAAAAGAACCTTTGATAATGTTTTTACTAACCTTTTTAAAAGAAATAAAAACGGAATGTTGAAATATGTTACAAGAAGTGTACAGTTCACTTTTAATGTTGTGTTTTTGAAAGGCAGGGTATTTTCAGATAAATTAACATTGGGTTCAACAAACGAAAAGACATTTTTCAAAGTGATTAATTTACAAGACAAGTTTCCCACTGAAAGTTCAGTATAAAGACAACCTTTTGATGGATTCTTCTAGTGAATGTGTCAAATAAACATTATGTCGAAGGCATCCCACTGATAGTGAGTCCTTCTGAGCTGATGGTCAATGCACACAAACGGTTAAAAAACATGTGTACAGGCTTCAAATTCAATCAAACAACTATTTCTATTGTTTAAGAGAACAGCTAATTAGTAACACTTACAAGGAGAAATATTTATTACTACTGAAAGCAATTAAATGATGCTTTAATGCACTAAGATGTGTATCATGCTAAACTTCAAGTAACATAACAGAACTATTATTGTTTTGTTTGTTTTCGTTTTTTTTATTATTCATACTGTTACGTGTCAGTACATTTAAGCAGAAGAATTTGAAGATGTCGATTTTTTTTGCACGTGTTGCTGCTGTTCGTATTAGCACTGTGGTTTGTCTTAAGAGAATTATAGTTTCCTTGTTGACAAACATTGTGTACATTCAGACGTGTTTCCTACTGTTTAAGTGATGAATTTTCCCTTAAAAAGGCTTATATTACAAATATATAAAAGCCTTTTCTTAAAAAAAGTAATCGCATTCTCAGACAAACCATTGCCAGTTGTTTTGTGTTCCTATAGTACACATCGTTTCCAATAATTTATGATATAATAAATGTCTGTTGAATAACCAACGAGATAGAAAACATAAAACAATTATTAAAATCCCTTTGATAAAGAGCAATTTAATGAATAAACTATTATTAAAAGCACGCCATGTGGAGTAACTTAAGCTATTATATAATATTTTTAAATGAAATGCGATGGAGTAAAAATAGTATAGCAAAGAGAAATACATCGTAGTCTTTTGCAACTGAAATTTAATCGATTTGTTCTGAATAATTCATATTACCATGACAATTTAAATACAGTTTCCTGCTGATTTTAATAATCGTTTTAATTATAATTATACCCTAATATAATTGGAAATTGCAAACAACTGTTTCTGATAACAAATTGATTTACTAAAATAAACTCTCAGAGGAATGAATATCGTTCGTGGAAATTAACATTTTTTTTTCATTTTTAAACTAAGACAAGAGCTAAATTTTAATTAGTTTAATGGTACTGTAAAGTCAAAATAATATCTAAGCTTAGATCTTATTTTGAATACATAGTTCCTGCAACTGTTTTAACACACAGATATTGAATACTTATAATTTAAGCTCTTAAAGGATTTATATCATACAAAATGGTAAGACGAGTTCAGCTGAATGGGATAAAAATACAATAAGATTATTCTTCACTTCCAGAGTCTAAGTTTTACTTCAGCAGTTATTTATTCTTACAACACTGCAATAGATCTTTTTACTGTCTATTGTAACGTTAATAAATCAACATTATAGTCATAGCTAGACAGTTAAGTTGATAAATGATTATTGAAACAGCTCTGGTATTGAGACGTTTTAGTGTGTAGACAGGTTTTCGTCCCTTTGGTCACTGTGCATATATAATGAAGATAAAGGGAAGGATATTGTTGTTCGCTACAATTCAGTTTATTCAAGTATCTAGAAAGGTGTTTTCTCTTTGTATAAGATAATTAGTTTTTAAAACATATCAAAATTAAGCTTTATGAATTCTCTTCGTGAATGACATCAAATACATTGCAAGAGGACTTTGCTGCCTGTACGCGCTCACATTAGAACAATTGCTATTAACAGCAGGGCTAATGCAATACATTCGGCCAAAGTAAAGCGCACGCAGATATCCAATATTATTTTCACTTAATGGCAAGTTCGTTACGTTATCCCTGACATGTATCACTTAACCAGACTTTAAAATGTGTGAGTATCATTTGTATTAGTAACTCAGGACCCCTGGGACGGGGCCAATTTAAAATTTATTTTCCATTCATCAAAAGATTAAGATAGAAGGTCACAGTCAGTCACCGTCAAGTGGTACAAAGTTAATTGATGTAGTGCCCAAGCTGACAGTAAGTCAAAAGGTCATGGTCGTTAAGAGTTGAAATTTGAAATATACAAGCAACATTATGCATGTAGTTCAAATTTCAAAGCTTGCAAGAAATTAGATCAAGGTAATGCTCATCCATTGTAGCAGCTGAAATCTACATGCAAAACTGTACATATATTTTGATTTGCATACACATTGCTTTAACAAAAGTAGGTCAATATCGGCAAAAGTCAGTGTCGCTAATGACGCGATTTTATTGTACTTACTACATCTATAACGCTTCAAAATTCAACAAGAATCTATATTTAGTAAGTGAGCGATAACACAGAAAGGTTTCAAACATCATTGAACGGTACCTAGGACGGTGCTTATGGAACGTGTGCTATAACTTGGTCATGTAACTTAGTTCAATACGTGACCCCAAGAGGCCAGCTTTTACCCTAACGCCATGATTTGAAAAAAAATGTGTGGGGACAAAAACACAGTGAGACATACTATGCACCTAAATTCTAAAACTTTTAGTTTCTGACAAGAAGATTTTTGAATTTACTTTTGTCAGTCTTGGTACAAATTATTGTCATTGGGGCGGAGTCAGTTTTGACCGTATTGACGTAATCGGAAAAAAAATTTGATAGAAGTCAATGCTACACAGTAAATGTTTAGACCAAAACCCTTGAGGTTTTAGTGGAGGAAAAGTTAAAAAAAATTCTTTGTATGTCTATGTAAAAAAACAACAATGAACCCTAGAACGGTGCTATTTGTGACCTCAAGGACAAAATTTGAATTATCTTAGGTAGATATCAACTAGAAAATGCTACACATCAAAATTTAGAGCTCTTGACCAGGTGGTTTTAGACAAGAACATACCTTTTTTCATTCAAATATCCATAGCAAGCAGAGTTTTGCACTGTATGGAATTACTTAAACAACTTTTTTGAGTTTGTGCAGAGAAATTGTTTATCAAAAGAAGTGGACGGATTCTGATCACCCTAGCCCACCATTGTACTACCTTTTTGGAAATCATTTTGACCTTGTCAAATTGTTTTCAAAACTTTCCGCTTATGTATTTATGCTTGTGGACAATATGTCACGGCACTCCACAAAAAATGATCTGGTGGTATGCTGAAGAGGCATTATACCTTGGATTTGATAAAAATAATGAACAAAACTACATCGACATGACAAATATAGACGATAAAATAATAAATGCTGCTAGGACTGATAAAAGCTATTTGTGGTAACGAAAGGAAATATGTATGTCGCTTTATAGTTTAAATCAGGGCTTTTAAGGTAAATTTTTTTCCCAATATTTACTTTTTGTAAATCAAGTTAAACCATGGATTTAAACTTCCATTTTATTAAAACGCAAGACTTTTGTTGGTCTTGTTCTTCACACATCTTTATGTAATAATTTGTGCCATAAGCCTAGCATTATTGAGAGAAAAGATGAGCCTTCATAAGTCATTACAGCGAAAATATAATAGTTATGATAGTTCTGTAAGATATAGTATCTTTTTAATCTTATAATAATTTTCTAGACTTGAATAAATCAACCGTTTATCATTATTTTAAATTTTACTCGATAAGCGTTTTAATCCGTTGTTTATCTGAAGACTTTCTTAATAAAAACTAGAGCCATGTTAAACATGGTAAATCCCACCTGGAAAAAGCTACATGAAGGTTGTACTTTCAAAAACTAAATGTAATAATGTGCGTATGCAGTTAGAAGAAAATCCTTCAAAACCTAGACAAGGTAGAGTTATTGTTCTTGACACTGCACTTCCTACCAATTTGCAACGTCAGTGTATTTAGTTTGAAGAAAATCCCTCAAGTACTTTTGGAGATATTCTCTGGACAAAACTTTTTAAGTAAATCTGATAAAGGGGAATAACTCTACAAGTCGGCAAGGTACAGTTATTGTTCTTGCACACTGCACTTTCTACCAATGTGCTCTATCAATGTATTAAGTTTGAAGTAAATCCCTCAAGTACTTTTGGAGTTATGCTTCGGACAAAGTTTCTCATGTAAATCTGATAAATGGGAATAACTCTAAAAGTAGGCAATGTGGAGTTATTGTTCTTCCATACTGCACTGCAAGTTTTAATAAATTTGAAGTAAATCCTTCAAGTACTTTTGGAGATATTCTCTGGAAAAAACTTTTTAAGTAAATCTGATAAAGGGGAATAACTCTAAAAGTAGGTAAGGTAGAGTTATTGTTCTTGCACACTACACTTTCTACCAATGTCTTATGTCAATGTAAAAAGTTTGAAGTAAATCCCTCAAGTACTTTTGGAGTTATGCTGCGGGCAAAGTTTTTCATGTAAATCTGAAAAAGGGGAATAACTCTAAAAGTAGGAAAGGTAAAGTTATTGTTCTTCCACGCTCAATCGCTCAAGTACTTTTGAAGTTATGCTCAGGACAACATTGGGACAGACGCACGGACGGACGGAGACCATTTCTTATATTCCTTCCGCCTTTGGCGAGGGGATTAGTAAGTGACGAGTATTGAAATGGCTCGTCTTTTAAAAGAAAGAAATAAATATAAAAGAAACAACTTATAATATTCAAAAACTAATTAAGTCGCCTTATGCGGCCTGCTTTGCGTTCGATATTGGCCTGTTAGATTGTAAGTACAAATGAACCTTATAAATAGAATCATAATATGGAAATTCTTCAATGAATGCATAATTGGAAAAAGATGCATGTTGTCAATATTTTATCCTCCCAGTTATATCTCTACAGAAGTTTATTGGGGGTACTTAATGCCGTTCGTTATCTAACACAGCACATTCCAAACTTACTATTTACTGTTGTTTTTTCTTTCTTTCTTTCGTAATTTTAAAATATTAAATCCAGAAAATAATCATGTCTGAAAATAACACTTACTATCAAGCTAAACATTTGAACCCGTGGTGGCCTACTTGATAATCTTGAAGCATTTATAACTGTAAAAAATTATCTTTGTCACGCAGTTCTACTATTTCTATCAACTAAAACGAACTTTTGAAATTTAGACTAACTCCTTTTCTTTAGTACATTAGACTGATCTGAAGGTAAGAAGTACATAGCCACTGCGAAACTACAGGATCAATTATGGAATACAACAATAACTTTTATACTCTTGGGTGGGTTCGTCTCTACATTATACAACACGAATATTTGTCAAAGTCAACACGCTTACTAGATATTTGTCTAATGTTCAAAGTAAGATCTCAAGGGAGAGGAATGTCGTGAAAAGTTGAACAAGCAATTTCCTTTTGCAGGAAAAATAGTTACCGTGTCTGTATCACTGTAATGAAAGTAAACAAGAACCGTGTGTGACATGGCTATGATCAGGGTCTTTGAAGGATAAGAGTTACATGGAGGGTAATTTTAACGATTCGTCAATTTTGTTCTTAGAAAATAAACATTTACTAATAAGCTAAGATTAATAACAGTTCCTGTGCAATATCATTCATTGCCTTTAAATAATCATTTAAGTCAATACATTGAACTGTTACAGAGAAATGCTTTGACTGTTTTACAGATGAGACATTTTAATGAAGGGAAATAACTTTGCTCTTATCCAGCCATTGTAAAGTTATGGTAGTTTGGCTCCACAGATTTCCAAAATATATATTCCCTTGAATTTTCCAGTCAATACAAAGAAAGATTTAACAAACATTTTTGACAGACAAACATTAAGGAGACAAGTTACCTTATCTTCACTGCTGCCTTTTAGGTGAAGGGATAACTATCTCGAAGTCCCAGAAACTATGCAAACAAAGCATTGTTACGACGCAAATTGTAATAAAAACGCAAATTGTAATAATTATTACAATTTGCGTTTTTGTTACAATTTGCGTTACAAACGTAACGCAAATTGTAATAACGCAAATTGTAATAAAAAGTCATAATCGTGAATTTAGGGTTATTGCAATGTATTATTATCTACAATGGGTATATAATCCATTTTAAGACATTTCCCGAAGAATTCACTACTTTTAGAATATATCGAATACTAACCTTATGAAGGAGAAAAAAGTTTATTACAATTTGCATTTTATTACAATTTGCGTTGCAAACGGTAACGCAAATTGTAATAACGCAAATTGTAATAAAAATTCAAAATCGGAATTCAATGTGGATTTAAGACTATTGCAATTGTTTTATATAAAATCATGGCTATATAATCCATTTTAAGACATTTCCCGGGAAATTCACTACTTCTAGAATATATCGAATACTATCCTTATGAGGAAGAAAAAAGTTTATTACAATTTGCGTTTTATTACAATTTGCTTTGCAAACGGTAACGCAAATTGTAATAAGGCAAATTGTAATAAAAATTCAAAATCGGAATTCAATGTGGATTTATGGCTATTGCAATGTATTATTATATAAAATGGCTATATAATCCATGCAAACGGTAACGCAAATTGTAATAAAACGCAAATTGTAATAAACTTTTTTCTTCCTCATAAGGATAGTATTCGATATATTCTAGAAGTGGTGAATTTCCCGGGAAATGTCTTAAAATGGATTATATAGCCATTTTATATAATAATACATTGCAATAGCCTTAAATCCACCTTGAATTCCGATTTTGAATTTTTATTACAATTTGCGTTATTACAATTTGCGTTACCGTTTGCAACGCAAATTGTAATAAAACGCAAATTGTAATAAACTTTTTCTCCCTTATCACGGATAGTATTCGATATATTCTAGAAGTGGTGAATTTCCCGGGAAATGTCTTAAAATGGATTATATAGCCATTTTATATAATTATACATTGCAATAGCCTTAAATCCATCTTGAATTCCGATTTTGAATTTTTATTACAATTTGCGTTATTACAATTTGCGTTACCGTTTGCAACGCAAATTGTAATAAAACGCAAATTGTAATAATTTTTTTTCTTCTTCATAAGGATAGTATTCGATATATTCTAAAAGTAGTGAATTCTTCGGGAAATGTCTTAAAATGGATTATATACCCATTGTAGATAATTATAAATTGCAATAACCCTAAATTCACGATTATGACTTTTTATTACAATTTGCGTTATTACAATTTGCGTTACGTTTGTAACGCAAATTGTAACAAAAACGCAAATTGTAATTATTACAATTTGCGTTTTTATTACAATTTGCGTCGTAACAAAGCATATCGATAAATATTAATCTATCTGTAACTAATCAGTACATAACTTATGTCTTTTTTAAAACCGTCACAGAAAAAGAAAATTCTTCAATTCTAGTTGTCTCCTCTTTAATTCCTCGGCCCATAAAGAATACGCCTCAGCCACATAATCAAATCCATCATTTAAATAATAATTATGATTTTATTTATATATCCTTGTGTAAATCTGTCAGTTGTGTTGTACATATTAGGTATTAATACAATTTAACACTGTGAGGTCGTACTCATTTAATATCGGTAGATACATTTTATAAACATGTAAATCTGTAAGTAGTAATTGAAGTACTGGAAGTGGTGTATGTTATAACTAAAACAATATCAAATTAATATATAACGCAGTCCTTGCCTGTTTGTATGCCAAATAACTTTCAGTCATATTTTTACCTTCTATCAGCAATTTAATACATATTAACAATGCTTCAGAAAATAAATACAATATGGCAGCGTCAGTTGATGTCGCTATTGTTAGTGGTGCTATCATGGTTGATTTTATTTACAATGATGACTTTGGAAATGAGTCTGTCGACCTACTGTTTTTCTGAAGTATACGTCTAGCAGCTTAAATATCATATAGATAGCTTTGTATTCGTGTATTTTGTATTAAAAGAGAGGCTTATTACCGAAATAGGATCGTAATGCTTGAAAAACTGAAGTGGAAAATAAAGTAAAATTTGATTTTTATATGTGTCTAGACACAGAAAGCTTTCTGGCGTTTAAACATTGATTGTGTTTTTCTTACTGATCAGTTAGTTTGTTTTCTTAATGATATTTTGTCCTGGTGAAAGAATAAATGACTTTTGTGATCACCTTGTGTTCATCAACCGTCTCCTAAACCATTTAATGAAAGTTGTCAGAGATGATTCTAGTGACAGAATTTCTCAAACGATTTCATTCAATGTAGTACTGTAAATGCTATGGAAACAAGAATAAAATTTTTTTAAACTCTTTTTATTTAAACCACCAGGCCCAGATTTCTGATTTTTTGTGTGTGGAGCATTATCAAGTACTATTTATTTATTTTTGATATGCCAGGTGTGTGACTACAGGTGCTGAAGCTGTATCATCTTATATAAAAAAATATATAATTTGTTTCGTTAATAATGCAATATTTCTTCTACGAGCAACTGTTTTTTTTTAATCTTATATACAAGCCATTTTTCAGGATGAATGTATACATCTATTCATAATAATTGAAATAAAGCAACATGAAGGATAAAAGACCACATGTACTTAGTAAAATTTAACAGCATATTAACTTAATTACTTATAACTTCATAACTTAATTTATAAGGATACTCTACACAGTGTGAAAAGTATAATATTTGAAAAAAAGAAAAGAAAAAACAACTGGAATCAAAGTCAGTGAGCAAAAGTAAACACTAGTTACTTACTTAATGTGTATAACGATTGTCGACGAAATGGACGATTCACACCAATATTTCAAATATGATTCCAGTTTTAATAATTGTTTGATTTTACCGAGATTGTCTAGAGATTGCAATGAATATTATCAAGCTAAGATATATTATCATGGGGGATTATGAAAAGGTTTGTTCCAGGATCAGTAGAATAAAGAATAATAAAATGCCTTGATGGTGCAAACTTTTTTAATTTTATCAGGATAAAGGTATCAAAAGGAAATACTTGAAAGTAATTTCATCTGCGTGATTCTTAGAAACAACGAGTCACGCGCATACATTTAAGTTCTTATTCTTAATTCTTCATCTTTGTAAAAGAACAATAACTTACGCTTGAAATTGATATAGGGTTTTGGTTTTTAGTTGCAGCTATAAAGTAGCGTTCAAATAGTAATGCAATTTCCATTGTATCTCCCATTTAATTTTAAGAGTTACCTTCAAATAAAAACAAATACGTATTTGGTACCTGAACAATCAAAGGCATGTAAACTTGATAGCAACACGTTTTCTAGTTCATTAATTCAAGCTATTGCTTCTAGAGTGATAGGCATACTTTTTAGTGACACTAGGTACCCCACAAAGCATACAGCTTATGGCGTTGACATGAAAACAAGTATTGTTAATACCGTTCTTAAATGAGAATAATGTGGGCAAGTGCATTCAATATTTGCTAACTTAACACCAGAAAAGCAAATGCGTCAAAACAAAAATGGAAATTTTGCTTAACGGCAATGTGAGATTTTGTTTACAAATATAGCACGAAGGATCCAAAACAAAATATGTTCGACAAAGGAAAGTAACGTATTAGACCTTGCATTTTTAAAGTGCATCTTCAGTGTCAAGAGGGTTTACCATATTTTTACAAATTGAGCCTCTGCCATGCAAGTCGCAGTAATACAAGGTAAATGTATTTGTTTAAATATTACATTGTTTGAATTAATGTAAACTGAAAAAGCTATTTTGCCGATGGCTTTGCATTAGATTGATAAAAGTAAGGGCAAATACATGGCTGAAATACTCAAAAGAACATTTGAGCATTTAGTGATATTGTAATCAGAACTCTTTGTATCAACCAGTCTGAAGTTTTGCTGTTGTGTTTTGGTCGTAAACCGTCTGATTTCAATTAAACCTTTGGCTTACTGTAAAATACGACAGCTTTTAAAATTTCATTGGTGGGCAAAAAAAATCAATCACACAAACAAACATTTCACTGGCCAGTTGGCACGAGAAGGAAAGGACTTTCGGAAACGAGCACTTAAGCTCTTTGACTTTGAACATAAATGTAATCTGATATCATAAGCATTTTTCAATTGCTTAAAAGAAAGGAGCCGTTGGAAATCTTCAAGGTCTGATTCAACATTTTTGTTTTTTGACTTTCGGTTATGTAAAAACTTGCACCCTTCCCGGCAGTTACATTACAAAGCGAGCAACTTAACTGGTGCTGCAATACTTGTACTCAAATTATCCCAATTTTATGTGTCTTTCTACCAGACATCTCTTTTAAGAACACTCCTTGTTAATTGAAATCTGTAGAAAACTCAGTGGTCAACAATACATCACATGAAATATCAACGAAAATAAGAAAACATGCCTAAATTACATTTAAGTAATACCAAGTAGTCTTTAAATGCAAATATTTTTGTAGAGACAGTCATCATAGTTTATTGTTAATGTAGAAGACAGATTTCAGGGACATTTATTAGCACAAGGCTTTGAGTTTTATAAAACCCTGTCCGTAGTTACGGAAGCTTGACTGAATAAGATATAATATTGTAAACATGCCATGTAGATTCATCCTATCAAATTCGACTGCACGTTAGCCCCTTCAAATGTGAGCTTTTATATAAAAGTCGCAGTCGTGCATAAAGATAATAGAAAAGTCGCGACTGACTATTGAAAATCGAGACAGCAAACGGGCAGCATTTTAAGAAGTTTTATTTATTTCATACTTCCTTGGGACAGTTTTTGTTTAGAATAAAATAAGAACGTATACCAGCAAAGGAGAACGACGTTTTTACACAAGCTTCTTGGTTATAGTATATTGCTTTTATTTACGCCCGACTTGTTGCTCGTATGTTACAGTTTGTAAAAAACTTCAATCATTCTTAACCGTCCAGTGGGACAAAAGGAGTGTCCAAAAACTAATATTTATGAAAGAAGGACCTTTGCAATCACTTCTTATCACCAAGAGTGTCTAGCAGTCACGATGTTGATTTACTCTAATGACAATACAAGATAATAGATAATGTCTGCTTCCATGCCCTAGAGACGAAAACAGTGGGAATAAAATGCGTAATATAAAGACATACATAAAATATGAATGTTACTAAAGCCCGTCATTCTGTCAAGTAGACATACATTTATTATGTGATAAATCAAAGGAAACTGAGTAAAAATATTATGTTTTTATCCCCTTCTTGTTAAGTTTATATCTTTTGGTGTTCGTAATTTTCCTTTGTCAGAATTCAGCTCATGCATGCGTTCTTCTTTTTATTTCATAGTTTTCATTTCTTTCACTTTATGTTTAAAGTTATTCTAGCCATTTCATTACACGTAAAAATTATACATATACGTATAGAGTTGCCATATTTAAGCAAAAGAGCAATTAGTTAGAAAGAAACAGTAATTGAGAAGTGTAAATGGTGCTTAGAATTGAAAATTTTGTTTGTATAATTAAGAACTTTGCTGGATATTATGTTAGGCAATATAATTGAAAATCCACAAAGTCAGTTCTTATAGTTCAAACATACAGCTCGAGAGCAAGTTGCCAGTAACATGTCTGAATAGTCATATTTCTGATGCATGCTCCAATTTTCATGTGAGTCATTATGTAGTACTAAACTGACTTGACTGCTTATCAAATTTAAATCGTATCTTGTAAATTTTTAAATGATTTTGATAGGCTTACAAGGTGTCATTATTATTAGCATTTTATCGCTTTGGTGAGATTATGCCTATAGTCTTTTGTAGTATTTATCGCCTGTGACACTATATTTTGACAACTAATTTAAGTTCAATTTATTTACTATTTACCTTTGCAGGGACACATGTTACCTAACAATCACCAATATATTGTAGTTGTCTAGGTCCGTTATATTAATTTCTAAATGTCTTTGAAATGTGAGTGAAATGTGTATATTATGGCCGTCTGTTCTTAAATCAGATATTTTAATGTTGTCATTCAAAACTGAATTCTAGGCAGGATCATGAATATTTAAAAAGATGTAACACCTGATATGAATCAATGCAAAACAAAATGTTCCTTCTTTGCCTTAAATGACACAGCAAATACTAAGGTACTTTAGTCAAGAGCCGTAATTCTAGTCACTATTCGCAGAATGTGTAGTATGTGTAACAGACAAAAACTTATCAAACATTTCTTTTTTTTCAAGCAATTAAAGTATTTTCTTCCTTTATTGTCTTTATAAAGATGTTGTTCAACATTTTCTTTACCTTGTTTTTTTTTTTGTTTTGTTTTGTTTTTGTTGTTTTCTTTTAAAACGAAAAAGGTGAAAGGCAAAGGGGTATATGCCGTTTGATATGGCAAAAACTCCTTTGTTGACCACCTTTACCCTTTCAATCAACCTAAACGATATAAACGCCCCGCAACACCCAGTCTTGGCAGTTAAATATCATGAAATGACATGTGGGTCTGACAACATAGTTTTAATTACATCGAGAAGCAGAAGTACTTGTGGTATAGATAAGATACTTTACGTGACTCTTCAGTCGCAGAGGTCTCAAACACTAGTTTATGACCAACATTAAAACTAGGTCAACTTGTTATCGACTCGATGAATTTTTTTTAACGAACAGAACGTGTCATTAGCGGTTTGTTATGCTTTGCTTCGAATGTGACGTTCATGACAAACATGGATGATAGTTTTATAAAAGCAACAAAAGTTTGTTTGAATAGATAATACTGCCCGTGTATTAATGTAAGATCATTTTCTTGCTGAAATTTTAACGAAGTATCATAACCTCGCTAACAATTTTACAGCTTCATTTAATTTATACTTTTATGGCTAACTAAAGCGACATATTGGTGAAAGTTTATCCAATGCGTCTAAAAATGATGCAACAGGCACCATGTTAGCCTCGTACTCTAGGATACACTTCCTCCATTTTGAAACCAACCAAATTAAAAAAAACGAGCGGTATTGACATTTTAACACAATCTAATCTATGTTAAGCGTGTTTAAGTATATTTTATAAGTTCACAAAATATTTGGAGTGCTCGTGCTCTAGTATTGTAGCTAAGTAGCTGATCCTTGTTGGTGAACAGGACGTATTTTATGTATTTCAAGACAAAGACCAAGACACATAATAATGCCACTTGTACATACGATGTTTTCTAAATGGAGCTATTAAAGTTCTTTACAGACTTCTTGTTTCAGATAGCAGCCTTATGAGTGATTTTGAAATGATAAAAGTTGTGTTATCAGCCGAACTTTCAATATTCGGTATATATTCAAGTTTAAAACATGATGCACAAAATTTATGATAATGGTCGTGAACAAAAAGCAAATCTGCAATTGGTCAAATCATATTAATTCACAAGCCATACAAACTTCAGGAAGAAACCATGCGAGTGTCTTGTGTGTTTTTTAAATGTCTTTATCTTGGACATTTGTAACCAAAATGGGAGTACAGTACGAATAAAATAGGAAATTTGATACGTATATGTGTCTAGACTCAAAAAAAGCTTTTTGGCGTTCTCGTATCAAATGCACTTCAATCGGTCTATTTGTAATCTAAAACGCCATTCTTTCAATTTTAATCAGTCGCAATGTTTTCCAAAGTGAAAGTAAATCTTGTTACGTCATTGATCTGTTCGACTGTACAGAAATTATACCCAGAAGAGAAATACGCATTTTCAATATTGTTATAACCAAGCGGTAAAGCGTTTTACGTAGTATGATTTTTTTTGTTTCATCATAGTCTACTCTCCCCTTCTTTCAGTTAGAGGTATCGCAAGGCATCTTTCCGAGTAAAGATAGTTTCTACTAATATTTGCTGTTTTTTCTACAAGTAAGTACCAGAACACCATTAGTCATCTGTTTGTATAAGTTGGGGAAAGTAGTTTTCATAAAGCTTAAATTAAATAAGATATGAAATTGTTTCAACAGTCTAATCTTATAAGTATAGTAATCTAAGTATATAAACATTTGTTGAATGAAAACGTCTTGAAGATTACCAACCTCGGTCAATAAAAATGAGGCTTGTTTGAATAACTGCCTACCTTTGTTAAGTGTGTCTAGTCGCTGGAATGGGTTTATAACGTTAGAGTAAATTTTTACAAAAGGTAGTTCCAAACTTTCAGTTGAGACTTGTGAAATATGATTAACTGCTAAAAGATAATAAATTTTGTATTTGTGAGAGTTCAGTCTTACAAAGATGTATGGAATAGTCTTATCCTCCCTTTGCATTTATAAAATAATAAAAGGAAGTAAAATTTAAATATAGTGCAGTGCACACTATTTGGTGTCATTAATAATTCAATCATTCATAAAACCGAGCAAGACAATCTTTTATACCCTCAAACAACAGTTATTCATTTTACTTTTACCTATCAATTCATAGCTTCTTCATTCTGAAATCCATTATGCCTTTCACGAGATAAAATGCTCGTTTTTATTGTTATCTTAATGCAAGGACTCTTTAAGTGATCCACGACTTTCTGTATTTAATTTTAAAGTCTTACCTGCTTCCCTGATTTTATTCCACTGTAATATGCAAAGAATATGTTACAAAAAAGAGTACAGGTAGAAACCCTTATGTTTGTATTTTGCAGATCCAGAAATCCTCTTTTTCTTTGTTACGTTTTGAAGCAATCATTTCAAGATGAACCATGCTATCGGGACATTTGATAACAAAATAACCTGTATTTATTAAATTCTATGCAGTTCCAACGTGAATGGTATCCTTTCAATTTTTTTTCTTTTAGTATTGAGTATTCTTTAAATAAATGGGCCGCGTTTTGAAAAAAAGTCCCAATAGCAATAAATCTTCTCTGTCATCGTTCATATGTGTGCTTGTGTATAATATGTAAAAACGCTCGATCATTCTGTCCGTCCGTAGGGACTACGAAGTGCCTCATGAGATACTCATATTTCTTGACATAAAGACATTAACTTGTTATATCAGAAAGGGGATTTAGCAGATTTGATGTTGATTTATGGTTGAGATAACAATAGAAAATGGAAGCGAAGGGCACTGATTAATGGAATTTCTTTTATTTTTACCATCATGTGACAAAAGATGAACAGAGGAAAAACGCTTAAAGTTTACAACAAGCAAAATGGAATAAGTTTTAGCAACTTTAAGAAAGTAACACCACGTGATTATACCTCTATTAATTTAGGAAAGTTGAAAGGACTGCTTAAATATGTATTTAACATAAAATTCAATAAATAGAAACAAGGAACCGTGTATTTAGTAAGTAGTATGGCTTATAAGAGAAAACATTAAAGATAAGAAACAAATAGATAAGTCCAATAATTATGTAAAACAAGTTAGTACAACTTTAATATACAATTTTTAACATTATATAAAACAATTTTCACAGTCATTCTGCATTAAGAAAATATTACAACAGGCTTAATATGATGCTATTCTGAACATACATTTTTGATTAGTTTCATTTCAGTACAATTTTAACACAGTATTTTAGAAGCCCGCAAGAAGACTATCTTTTGTTTCCGTTTAGCAAAAAAACTTTCATGAAATTAAGAACCACACATGTGAAGTTAGTTATTAGGTAACAGACTTTGCTGAATGATCTGGCAATCTTACTTCGTGTTCACAGTAAGAACCAGGAAATACGGTATTACAACGTCTGGTGACAAAAATATCACTAAACAGCTTAGGCACTATTTTTTACAGCTATAACAATGACGTGACAAAAGTGTCTAGAGTTCAGCTTCACTGTCTTAAATAAAGAAACAAATATGTTCTCATTTAATTAAGCTAGTATCAAACTGAATGAGCGAAGTTTTAAACTCTCTTGTGGATTCACATGTAAAACATCTTTATTTTGGATATATAGTTCAGGAAAACTCGACAAATCGATGACCCAGAAATAGTTACTTTGTATCGTCTTCAAATCGGAGTAGCAATGTTTTGACTAAGGTGAAGCTATAACCCTGAACATGCTGAAATTTTGTAATGGATTTGCCCAGCTTTGAATTTGGAACAGTCCATTCAAAGTTTAAGGGATTTCAATATCAAAATACAAAAATGGAGCTACCAACAGTATAGAGCCTGGTCAGACTGCACGAATCACTTTCGGTTCCAGCAGGTTAAGGGATAATTAAGGAGGTGTTGGAAATTCGTTATAACACAATTATACTCTTGTGAACAAGAATTCATTTTGAATTTCAGATCAAACTGTTTTGTTTCTCGTTGATAAATGATTTGAAAAAAAGAGCTCCCTTGTATGTTTGTACACGTACATGTATATGTTATTGTTCATAAGATATATCAGGACTGTTATCACAGTTCTGCATACAAAATCTCTTTCTTTCCTATCTGTTTTGATTATCAAATTTGGTCCCACATTTGTTTTTAGACCGCTGGATTATAATATTTAGTTATAATTCCGTAAAATCACACTAGCTTCTTTGAGTAAAATGCTAAAGTCAAAACGGTTATATTTTTTCTGCAAGACTCTTTATTTACTTTTTTAGAAGGGTGTATTTTGTACACATTTCCATGACACATACTGCCTTCTCACAGCAAGCGATGGCAAGTTATGTTTGAATATAGCAGTTTTGAAACAACCGTTTCTTTGTCAGTATCGTTGAATTATGTGGCATGATTTCAGATAAACTTGCAAAGGTAACACCAGCGTAAAATATTCTTCATAAAATTATGCCTTAAATCTTAAATCGATTAATTAGGTACTTATCTGATGATCATTTACCGTGGTATAGTTTGTAAATCATGTAGCATCGTAGCGTCTGTTACCCGCTGATAGAACTCGAACCTGCGACTTTCAGGCTAAAGTATCCTTCAAATTTGTCTGTACGCAATAGCACCAGAAGCTGTTGTTGTTGTTGTTGTTTTTAAGTCCAAAGTGTTGCTGTTAGAGAGAGGTATCAAAGATATGGTCTTATACAATAAGATAATTCTACTTGTGTCGATCGCGATTTGTATAAGGGAATTTATCGTAAAAAAAACAAGAGCGAGGGTGTCTTACACTTGAAGAGGTTTCCAGTAGATCTTTATTATATCTTATAAGTATTATACTTATAATATTGTACTATCATATTGCATTTGCCATTATTGTTGACAGAAGCACGCTGTCTCAATTTCTTTGCTTAATACTGATAACCACTTCCTCAGTAAGCCTACATTTAGTTGTGACTCTTTATGTGAAATGTCGTCTGCTGTCGAGTATTGCACTAAATTACAAGGATGTCTAACTATTTTGCTATTTAGCGAAGTGCGTTCTGTAAAGCATAATATGACAGCTAGTATCAGCTAGTATCAGTTCATGTAACTCTAGGGAAGTATATTTTCATAATTCTGTCTCAACGAAACATTAAAGATTATTTCAATTTATTTTAGATACTTAAGATAATACATTTCTTTACGACCTTACTACTGATGGCAAGAGTTAGCGTTTTTGTAACCTAATCTAATTTACACTTGGCAAACAACCTGTCTAGCAAAAAAAACTTAAACACGTATTAAGCAGTACTGAATGACTTTTCAGTAGATCATTAGTGGGATTTGTCAGACACAATATTATTCAAATTCTGTGTATCTGTGTTCAGTTTTCACTGCTCCAGTTATTTATGATGATTTTTTAATATTTTTTTGTCGTCGATTTTGCGGAAGATTTTGCAAGTTATTTGACACAGCTCCAAATGTCAATGACTACTTTCAGGAATTTTGACGAATCAAATTTTCGCGTCATGAATTAATTGAAAATTATGAATGCGGCGCTTTGTTTCTATGCCACAGTCCCTTACCTGCATGAGTGATTATCATGTAAAGATATGATGCTCATGTTGATACTTATTTGAAAGTAGGTGTGGTGTTCATTTTAGAAATATGTTAATGTTATGAATGTGAAAGTAAGAGTTTTGTTCATATTAAACAATGTGGTATTCATGTAAATGTACAACTTGTGTTCGTGTGCACCAATTATATACACTGTCAGTAAGAAAGTGACTAAAGAAGGCAGGTGCATCCTTCACCCAAGCTTTCAAGTATCTAGTAAGAACTTTCTGGTAAGAGTAACAGTTACAGGAAGGACCAAACTGCCAGTGTCTAATATATAGCTTTGTAATAAAATTCATTAGTTTTTGTTCGCTAACTCCGGCTGCATAGCGTTTCTTTCATTGCTCATGAATATCAGAAAGCTGAAACATCCTAAAACATTTTAAATGAGTTTAAAGAGTTTTGTAGCCATTATTAACTTATAGACATACTATGCCCATCCTTGCATAAAATACTTTTATTGCAGAAATTAATTGAAATCTAGGAAATTCTTACTGAATATGTCTAATTAGGCTACTAGAAAACACACACTATGTATTGGAAGCTGCATTCCCTATTACAGGCCACGTTATGTTGGTGCTTTCTTAAAAAATGCCAGTTTTTTAAATGACACTATGTATTTATACTGTTTACAGCGTAGAGGGTTTTAAACATAACATATCTATATGTGTGTACTTCAACATGTTTATTTCATATTTACATAGAAAAGGTGCAGTGGTTATTTGTATCTGAAACTTGAGCATAATAAATCTTATAAAGTTTATAGATGTCCGCTATGTCCGTTGACGTGTAGCTGGTATGTTCGTGAACATCCAGAAACAGCTCCAAACATCGGATTGTACTTTGGTGTCAGTTTCAAGACGACTGTAAGAAACTTTGAAAGAAATAGACTGAGTGCAGTTCTAAGGCATTCAATAATTTTTCTTAAATACATAAATTCAACTGCTTAATCATTCAATACTGACTAGTTTATACCTATAAACGAAGACTTATTTATGCAATGTTCTCGATTGTCATGTTAATTCGGAAACGTTCATTGGGTTAGGTGACCGGCGTTTCTGTTCAAGTGACTGTCTTGTTCAGTATCGAAATAAAAAAAAAAATGATGACGTCACTTCTGTAAATACTATCCAGGTCTAAGGGAGACAAAACACCAATTACTATTTCCCATGGGTTTAACCGGTTTAACGCCATGTTCGCAAAATCATGTTCGTTGTTGGCATATCGCCTTACAACAGACTATTTATAAAGATGCTTCGGGTAACAAAATATTTTTCAGAATTATTCGAAGTTTGAAAGACAAGCAAGCTTGTTATGTTTTAAATAATCTTCATATATTAGTAGTTGGATCTGGTAGTGCGTAAGAAATTGATATGAAAAGTTTCCAGTTTTAGTTTTCTTTAGCAAAGGCATTTGTTAACCAAATGGATTCGTGTGTGAACTAAATAATATGATAAGTGTTTGTGTCTGCATTCAAAATGTTTTTGAAATGTGTACTTTTGTAGGCAACAAATTGTAATAGAACTATGAGATATCAATGAAACAAGGGAGACAACGCAAAAATACTAATTTACAGCACCTGAAGAAACAGTTGTCATTCTTGTATATTTCTCTCCCTGCATGGTGAGTTTATCTTTTAATTTTAACCTCTTTATTTTAATCTAAGGACATTCTGCTGTACACGTTTCTTTGTTCTATTATGTCATATGCAAAAGAAAGTAAGTCAGAAACTAGCAAAGATTCAAAACGCGAATTTTATAGAAATTATTGAGATCGTATCTATCATTCGTCTAACTGTGTTTACTCCTTTTTTATCTTAATAAAAGACGATGTTAAGCCACATGAAGTAATCAAACCCTTTTTTTATAATACACATCCGTAATAATAAGTAAAATCACTCAATGTTGATGTTTAGATAGAGTTCAAAATTTAGGACATTATTGATTTCTAGATTTGTCTCAGCGAACTACTGATGATGGAAAGTACGACCGTAGATCAATTTCAGCGGGACGGCTATCTTATTGGCCTTGATGTCTTGACTAAGGAAGAGGTGGATTTTTTCTTGAAGTCATTTCTTGCTTACGAAAAACGACTAGGTGGAAAGGTTACTGGGTTTTACAGGTAAGAAGGTGACAGAATGGATATAAGTTGAATTTATAGCGACACTGTAAATGATTGTTTTAGAAATTCTGAACGATTGTAACACCTCGTCCTGGTTTCAGAAAGCGTTAAAACCAAGTTACATTTAGCATGTGATGGATAGTTTTATTTGAGGGCATATGCCTCATACATATCCTTCTTTGTTATTTATCGTTTTTCTTTGTTAGTTGTAAAAGGCGATTAAAAGGTTAAAAAGATGCCAGAGATGTTGATAAAAACCAAACGGAAATGTCTGGATGTACGAAAGCCTAAAAGGACCAAAAATTCATTAAACAAATGACCGTATTTCACGCTTAAAATACGTTTAACCTTAAATAATCGTCCGTAAGCTAAAACTCATTTTTATGCATTTCGTAAGGTGATTTATTGCAAAAAAGAACGTTAACCTGAGTTTTGTTAAGCATTGCCATGAAAAGTAGAAATAAGGCATAACGCATTAGGCTATTTTTTACGACACAATTTCATAGAAATTGATCGCACGGAAACTCTGTAACTTGTAGCACATTCACTGCTGTACTCGAAGTTTACCGTCGTCCTTGAGTGATGTGTTATTATTTATTATTATAAATCATGATCACGCAGGTAAGTGTTAATTACCATAATATATTTACGTCACAAATGCGTATGTTATGACAGCAAGTATCTTTTGGGGTGTGAAAACAGGACAAAACAGTTTAAATAGCCCATTATTGAAAAATGGTTAGGTATTCAGAGTGACTGTCGGTATCTTCTTGTATTAAATTAAACTTTAAATTTAATGAAAATTCTATAAGAAGATTATCAAAATGCTTAAAATGCAATACCCAGTTTTAACTATAATTATATATATAATTATATATATTTTAAAGCAGTTCGTTCACAGATGGTCATTGATTACTATATGTGTGTATTACGCCTATCAATACCCATATACAGATGCATTGTCAACCAAAGCAAATTTCGTGATTATAAAAAAATGGATACTTTCTCCATCATAGCGTTACGAACGGTATAAAACCTATATTTAGAATTTCTATTTCCGTGTGCCGTCACATGACTGATCACATTCACTCTTCGCGCATCATATCCGTTTTAAATATTGGACCTAAAACCACAGACGTTCGTTTTATGGAAAAATATCCACGAAAGTTCACAAGAATGAATGTAAAAGGTGACTTTAGTTTACTTCAAAATGATTTAAATTTTCTCTCCAAACATTGCTATCCAGTTTTCATAATATTGAAAATGAAAGTGACAGGTTAAAATGTTGCAAGATCTATATGCCCTCTGACGGTGCAATGACAAAATTTCACGTGTTTGTGTATTATCCGGCCCTCCCAATAGCCATATCGCATTTTTAGAGCATGGCCGTGATTGCCGCATTTTCCTTGTGGAATTTGTTCTTAATTAATTCGATGGCCGGAATATACAATTTGCCCATTTCCGGTAGACGCACGACAACGCGATACGATATTCCAAAAATGTCGCGTCGCATTGTCTAGTGTCGCTCTGCATTTTCGAGCGTCGCGTCGCGTTGTCAAGTGTCGTTTGGCATTTTCGTGAGTCGCGGTAGAGGATCACACACGACGCGCGACAATGCAATACGACATTGTGAAAATGACGCGTTGTCGCGCGTCGAGGTCTACACAAATGCAGAACGCGACGGACGACAACGCAACGCGACATGGCGACAACGCGACGCGACACCTCGAAAATGCGATACGACGCACGACAATGCGAAGCGACAATGCGATATTTCGCGCTTTTATAGCGCGACAATACGAAAAGAAATCGCGATATTTCGTTTGACATGTCGCGCGTCGCTTCGCACTGTCGATCGTCGTATCGCATTTTCGCAATGTCGCGTCGCGTTATCGAGCCGCTACCTCTCAGCGCGACGGCGACATTTTAATTGGCCCCAACAGGATTCCGTAGAAGACGCTATGTTGCGGAACGTTCCACGTGGTACAGCAAGCCACTGCTCCGGGGACAGCGTATTCTTTATCTAACCGAAATTTCCCAAGTGGGTGTACACGAAAAATGCGTTTTCCTTGCTTTAATCGGCTAAATTTGTATACGTAAAAATAAAACTCGTGTAAAATGAAATGTTTGTTTTTTTTCTTCAAAATTTCGTAAAATATCACAGCAATGAAAATAGCCCGTTACACGATAGTTAATACGCAAAAAAGGCAATTATAAAGTATTTGAGGAAACATGACTTCCTCACTAAAACTAGTAATAACGTCCGATATTAACGCCATGTAGAACTCGTTATAGCATCCTTTTGGCGTTTAAACGCCTTTTGAAGCACGTTATATTGTTACTTTTGGACTCAAATAAACTTGCGTTTTTCAACAATGTTTAAGAATTATTTTTTAACAGAGAGAAACATTATCCTACAAAAATGCATGCATGATATTATTATTAGATAGCTTTATGTTTTTCTAGATTTTGTAAAATCAGTTATTAGATAGTCCTGTCACAATCCCCTTTTGTTGCTTCTTGGCTGTCTTTACTCTTAAAAGGAAGAAAAATGAAGAATAATAACAAGTCATCAATCAATTCCTTTTTTTGTCTATAACGTTTAAACAACTTAAACTATACCCTTTTAGAGAAAAACTTGGGTTAAACTGGTCATATTTTCAGGTTTAAGTCTCATCTTCTCTTACCATGGATGTACCAACTTGTGACACATCCGAAGATTGTAGAAATAGTGAAAACTATATTTGGTAAGGAATTTGACTGTAGGTGATTGTTCTGTTGCTTGTTTTTATCGAACAGTTATTTATTGATTGCCTTTCTTAATTCGTCTACATCATTGATTAAACAATTAGTAATGTTAATATGTATGTTCTTTTATTCACTTATTCACTTACTCCGTTAGTTAACTGATTGTTTAATAGAGCCAATTTTAGTATGTATTTTGTACTAAGAATAGTTTCACTAATTTTCAGGTCCTGATATACTCTGTTGGTCTACTGATTTATTCCCAAAAGATCCTGGGACTGGGAAAGTTTGCTCCTGGCATCAAGATGCAACTTACGTAGGTAGGAAAGTTTGAAAATATTTTCTGTTCCTGTTGGAACGTATAAATAATCTTTTATTTTCTTTCTTTCGGCTAGTGTTATAAGTTCTTTATACACTTGCGGAACAGAGCAGACCGTAATCTGATTGCACAACATCAGTTTTGACTATAGTTGAATGACATGTTTTATAATGGTATTTTTATCCTGTTGCTTATTTAAAGGCGGCCTATGAAGTATTTTAGAGGGTACAAATCTATTACTAGCCTATTATTACTATCGGCCAAAGGCCCTCTAATTTGAAGACAGGCTAATACTTGTCTGCACTGTTCATTTAGGTAAAAATAGTGAAAGTTGAGAAACCGTGTCGTTATTGCAGGAATGGAACCACCAGATGCTCTTACAGTATGGGTAGCGATAACAGAATCAAATCTCGACAATGGATGTGTTCAGTTCTCAAAGGGAAGCCATCTTAAAGTAGGTTATTCATTCAGAATAAGATGATAGTTTACTTTCCTGATAACTTCAAAATGAAAGATGAGATTTATCATGTCGCTTGTTCAGTGGGGATTTACAATTTCTTGCCAACATAATTTCAGAATTTTTACTGCTTCAAAGCATTTGTTATAACAGTTGTTTTTAACTCAAAATTACTGTTGAGTAAGTGTATAATTATCCATTTAGAATAACTGTAATTTGACTGGTTCAGGTTTACATTTTTATTATTCAGGGACAACTAGAGCATACAAAAACATTTGCTGATAACTCTATGTTGTTGTATGGCCAAGAGATACCTGTTGAGGTTGACGAAAGCACAGTTGTACATGCTGTTCTTAGGCCAGGCCAAGCTTCAGTTCATCACGTGATGACGGTACATGCATCGGGACCAAATAAAAGTAAACATGCTTTGTTGACGGGGAGGGGGAACAAATTTGCTTTTGTCATTAAGTCCGCCTGTTATTTCGTCCGTCTTTTCGTCCGTCCGTCTGTTCGTCTGTCCAAAACCAGATCATATTTAACGGGTTTATTTAAGCCTTTGCCTTATTCTGAGAATAATAATTATGTCCCTAGCATGTGCTCCCATAACAAGTTGTCCGCATGTCCGTCCGTTAAAAGGGGTTAAAACACCGTACGTTTAGTTATGTGTCAGATACGCACTTTATACGACCTGCTTGCAGTTATAGAGATTAAATAATGTGTTAGTCGAATTTCGGTTAAGTCTAAGTATTTCCGATGGTCCTGCCAACTTCAAGTTATCGAGTTTCAGCTGTTTTGAACAATACCTCTGTCCCATTGAAATATCCAGCTTGACGTTTTGACAGTTTTTTGTGGTCATTTTAATTTAAAATCTACCCTACCGCCCCTCCTTGTGATTTATTGTTTTCAAATTTATTTTTCATTTTAAATGCAATTCTGTAAGTTTTAATTCCAGGTTGCGATATTTCTTCAAAGCTTTCCCTATAAATATATTTGGAGTTTTACATTAATGGACATCTTACTATGTCTTGTCCTATCTTCTAACCAGATACCTTTACCATTGACACTCTTGGATACTTTCATCACCAACCTATTGGTACGCATCACCTGTTATCCTCCCTGCCCTGGCTTGATCCATGTAAAGCGAATATGTCTTCCTCAGGGCTCTTCTCTTCATTATATTCCCCAACCACCTGCTGCCTCCTACCATATGTCATTCAAGGACTAGCACAGAATGGGGGAACCCGTGTCCTATGGACATAATTCTATTTGTTGTTTTTTCCATTTTGTTTGAAGTTGATTTTTTTTGTCAGCATAAGGGAAATTTGTTACACTCAGTAAGAGGAATACGGGATACAAATATGTCAATAAAAAATAAATGTTTCCAAGCGTCATTAACTAATTTGTGAAAAGTTTAGGAGGGAGTTGTTAACACTGCAGAATCACCCCTCAGTGGTCACTCTAGAGACAGTATTTTAATCTTGATTGGAAGCCTCAGGTATCAGTAAAGAGCTTTGTGATTAGAATGAATATGACTAATTCTCCACGAATAATTAAAATCTTACTAAAAAGCGTTAAAACGAGTATATCATTTGCATTTTTATAAAAGGTGACGGAAGGCGGATTGGTGTTGCAATAAGATATTGTGGTGCCTATATAAAACAGCGGGACGGTATTGGAGATTCGGCTACATTAGTTTGCGGTAAGGACCACGGCAACTTTCCTTTGGAACCGGTTCCAGTAAAGGAGTTTGGACCTGAGGAAGTGGAGACCCACAAAAAAGCTGTTAATGCTGTCGGACCAGGGGATCTGGTTGCTGCAAAATAAAAGATTTCAGTAATTTAAAGTTTAAGTAAGTGTCTGCAACGAATAAATTATTGTATTTATTTACAAATGTGCGGAACATTTATTCACCCTCCGAATATCTCTCTGTTAAAATAGATGTCTTCAATACTCAAATAGAGAGTATACTATATATATATATATATATATATACTAATTAAAGAATTTGCTTAACTTCATTGTTTGCATTATTTATTGATTTACAAATCCTTATCTTAAGTTTTTTTTTGAGCCGGGTCTAAGTAATCATATTTTTATTGCTTTTATAACCTGCCATTTTTTGGTTGTCCATCGTCAACATTCAGCTTATGATAACTCGGAGATCTCATTTTTCTTCCATTGACACTTTTGTAGCTGGACAAAATTTTAACTGTGTCTCGTGACGTCAAAAATGAATTTGAAGATAGAACTATTGCGGCAATAAACTAGGACGCCAATATATTCAGTCGAAACCTTGGGAACAGTCGGAACGCCTCGTTCTATCTATTTGAGATTATTTATCGTCGGTACTGGTTGCCGATATGAGCAACGCCTCCTGCAGAGATTAGTTATTTCATGTTTTGGGCAAAAAATGCAAGATACAGAAAGCATCCCATTTCAGAGACACTCCTGTTTTTTTGCATGCTCAGTTTTCAGCACTGATACGTGGGGCCTCAGTTTAACGTCTCACCCGAAAGACAGTAATGTTAGGGGATCGATTTTTTTTGTGTGTTTGAGATAAAAACTTCGTCCCGCGCAAACGTACATGTATATGAAAAAATGGTGAATACTGGTGTTGCAGCTTGCTGGATCAAAGCCTTGCGAATCCTAGTCAGAACGATTGTCTTAGTTTCTATGCCGAGATTTAGATGTGGATTCAAAATTTAAGTAACATACCAAAGATAAAGAAAATCTTTTTTTTCTGTGTGCCAAGCTTAGGTTGACCTCTATCTTTTATCAGGAAAGGAGGACTTGTACTATATATATATATGTTTCGTGGGTATCTTGCTTTTAAATATATTCTATCACATACAAGAATTCATGTTGTTATGATACGTAAGACTAAGTTTATCTAATATATCAGAAGGGAACTTACACATGTATGTTTATCAGAAGATGTTATTCCATCCGTATTGTATGTCTGTTCTTTTACAATTGATTTGAAGGTGTTTTGATATACTGGCCAAAATTTATCAAAGACAGTTTCTATTTTTCAACAAAGATCTCTCAAGTTTGAACCTAATTTGAACTATTACTGGAGTTTCTGATTAAGCAGAAAGCTGACGCATTGAAGACTGCGGGTAAGGATCATAACCGCATTTTTGTTTCCATGCCATTTTCGTTTTATTAATTTTGCAATCGTAAATGTTCTTGTTCATTAGAAAAAAACGGCAATGTGTCTGTATTTAGTTTGTGGGCCTTGCGTTATAATTTGTATATCAGAAGTACATTTTCAGATTTACACAGATATAAACATGAAACAAACCAAAATATATTTCATTGATCATTTCAGCCAATAGTAGACCTGTACCTGTTCGTTTAAACCAGAACAGATCGTCTTGTCAGATTGCTGACTAAACTTTAAAAGAATCGTGAAAAACAACAACACCAAAAATAATCTGTCTAATCGCTGAATTTGAAAAATTGACTAAGCACCTGTTTTTCAGTTTTAATTGTCAAATTATATTTGTCATGTAAAATATAGATTTAACTTTTTGAAACATTGTTTTTAGATAGGAGGAACACTAAATGTTTTTTCTTGCGTTTTCTTTCTGAATTGCAAGTAAACATTTCCTTTAAAATCTTAGTACAAACAACATATTTTATCTTTTTTTATACATTCAGCATCGTGTCTTCAAAAGACTTTTGCCTTAATATTGAGTAGAAGGAATTAAAAACAGTAACTTGGAGTGCGTATATCATTTTTTAGCTATGACACTGTCATACTGAAGTTCGAAGGAATTTCCCAGCGTTCTACATTCACTTGGAAGTTTAAAACGGGTCAAGGATATCTTATATGATATCAAGGTTTCGTCTTGCTTTTATCCTATTGAAAGGTTGTTCAACATATTTATATACAGTTTTCCTTCTTCCTTCATCCTCCAGTTCACGACACATCGAAAATACAGTGTTTTCGTAAATGCTCAGTCTTCTTTACAGATATCTGTCATACAGATGTAGGTGTCAATGATAAACACGTGTTACAATGTACATACATTATGTTTATTTCTTAAAAGTACAAGAATACACCTGCTACTAAGAAAGCATATAAAATAAATAAAATATCAATGAAGAAAATGCGATGATCTGGAAAAAAGGGTCGTTGACATATTTGATTATAAAACTCATAAAACACGTTAAAAACGTACTTTAATCATAATCATAATCATAAATCATAATTTTTCCCTCAAATTTTATCTAGATATGAGCATGTTTTAAGTTTTATTTAAAAACAAGAAATACACAGGCTTCAGATGAGGTTATACAATGGATATCAACAAAAGCAGTTTGCTATTATATATAATACCAATATATTATAAAACAAAATAAAACATAAAAAGATAAAGAAAACAAATCGTGAAAAAGTTAATAATATATGATTGTGAATGTCCAGTCAAAGCCTATTTAATGTTTGTATTTTAATAGCAATGTTTAAAAACGAATTAACTGGTCTACTAACATGCATAAATGAAATTGTGTATGAAGCAAACTAAGAAAATCTTGTAACCAATTATGCATTTTTGTCTCTTCCTGTTTCAGTCCATTTGCAAACTTTAAGATCCTTGATTCAAACTTTCAGGACTACAAGATATCTTTAAAAGCATTAAACATTTCAAACATTATACCAAATAGTTTCAAAATGTCTAAGATACAAACAAATTAACGGTAATGAACTGGTATTATGAAGTTGTTTTCCACAAGCGTGTCTTTCACAATTAGTAACCCAAGACTGTCTCACATTGTCGACGTATTTTCTGAAGTCATCTTAGAAGATTTCTGAAAACAATAAAGTTAAAACTTATCAGAATAGGAAATCGTTTTATTTTATGCCTACCAATGAAATATAGGGAAATATCAGTGAGATAAAAGTGATAATCCACTGTTTTGAATCAGTGAAATTACCATTTTGCTAATACACTGTTTGTGCCGGAACTACTGCTTGATGAAACTTCAGGAATTTCCCCACCACGTAAATACAAGAGAATCCGCTGTATTTCAGACTGTGACAGCGAGTGAAATTTATTTACCTTGTTAAATCCAATTATAATATTGAATTCCTGAGCCTAACTAGTTGTGAACAATGATGAAATTCGCCATAAATTATTTAAAATGTCTGATTTGTTTACATAACTCACATGGACAATATCCAATATGGCCGACTTTCAATTCAATTGATTGAATATTACTCGGTATTAATCCGCTTTTATAATTAAAGTATGTATGGCTAAAATTCAATAAATACTGATTAACTGTGTAGAGAAAAATAAATGTTATTTGATGAAAGTGTATTTAGTTTATTTCAGCAGAAGTAAAGTTATCATATGTATTGGAGACTGTCTGCACTTTTTTTTGTGCGGAGTAACCAATGTACGCATTAACTGATTTGGGGCTCACCATGGGGAATTTATTGAAGGCCTTGATTAAAAATGTCATAAAATACCCATTTTTGACGTGTTGGCATAAAATAAAAAGAAAATTTGTTTGTTTTTTAGTGGAAGATGGGAATTTATTTCATCCCGTGAACACCATATGTTGATATTTTCACTCGTGGCTGCGCCACTCGTGAAAATATCACATATGGTGTTCACTCGATGAAATAAATTCTCATCTTCTACAAAAACAAACAAATATCCTCTATATCATGTAGCAGTACTTAATTTTTGTGATGAGTCACAACTCAAGGGAAATTCAGCGCGTACATGTAAATGTGAGATAGAGAGATTAGTTACCGTATTTTGAGCAAATGATGTGGTGATATCGCGACTTCGTAACGGTTCCCACTTTGGCATGTGCCTTCTGAACGCAGCCTGGATCTAAATGTTTGAAGTAAAAGATGTCCAATTAGGTCAATTGTAATTACATAGTAAAATAATAATCATTGTAAGTTATATTACAAACATAGTTATCTTTTTCATGGCTGCTAAAGGTTGTTATTTTCTGTTCAAAGGTTTACATTACTTACAGTTACAATTTCATTTACATGTTTAGTCAACTACAACTATTTCACAAATAAAGAAATAATATCATCCACATTTGTACGCAAGCTTTCAGCAGTGATAAAAGCAATCCATTAGACAAATGTCTATAGGACATATGCCATATGTTGGTGTGACTCTAGAGCGTGAGACAAGAAAAAAGGGATCACTTCAGTAAAATAAATCGCATTTCAATTCACTGCTTCACTACCTACTGGTCATCTGCTCATCATGGTTGCTTAATTTCTTATAGTATAAAGGCACTCGTCAAAACACTGAATAAGAAGTTGCATTGATGACATTTTCTGTTCACACAAACAACAAAACACCATCTGCAGCAGCTTAACCTGTTTCCAAAGGAAATTACTTCCTTCACGACCATTTAGTCACCAAGGTTCTTTATCTTCGAACGCGTGAAGCACATCTTCGATAAAATTATTGAGGACTTCAACAAACTAGTTTTTTTTCCAATATAGTGAAAAATACGAACGCATATAACATTAAATAAACTAAGCGTAAAACTCCATCCTTTTTAACCATCACTATTCCGAGGCTATTCATCTATTGAAATTTAAGCAAATGTTTCAAATGATGAACGAGGAGCTCGAGTTTGACACACACAATTTCGAGACATATGCACTGACAGACAAGAGCAACGTCATACGCCTCCTACGTACGTGGGGCTTACAACGAAGAAGGGGATATATTATTCATAATAGACATTAAAATATATTACCTTACGGTTCAAAACGCAGTGAAATGCAAAGATAAGCACACCCTGAAAAAAATCATGGGATGGAAACTGGTTAGCAGAAACAATTTTAGAACTTAGATTTCAGTTAATAACAACTAAAGCATTTGAGAAGTATATCTTTAGATCATCAAATTAAGACATCACTTGTAAAATGAAAATATTTTAACATTAAAAGTATGTATTTAGAGAAACTTTGTGAAAAAAAAAAAAAACATTTTACCTGGATACTATTAAATATCGCAAACAGATACTGAAACACCACTGTTTCCTTGTTGACAGAAAAGATCCCAAACACCCACGTGATTCCCATAATCGGCATTAGAATTATGATGCTCCTTACACCAGCCCTATATAGTGAAAACAAAACCGAATAAACAATTGAACTCGAAAATGCAGCTAAACTAAAGCTTGTACTGGTATCTCAGCAAATCTTGTAGCTTGTATTTTGGTCTATCAAAATCTCAAATTTCACTTTTTTGATATGTTTTGCTGAATCTGACCGTCACTTACTTGATTAAGTAGACTATTGACAACCTGAAGGGAATAAATGTGAAATAAGTAATCTTTTACTTAATAAACCATAGAAACTAACTGAATACCTTGCTTTTTCCTGGTCAGTTTTCTTTGACATCGCCGCTGTGCCACACATTTTCCTGATGACGAGTGTAACTATCGCGAAATTGATCTACAATTTAGGCATTTATAAGATTGACATTCAGAATAAAGGAAGTTTACTGATCTGACGAAATTGTCAAAAGTCATTTAGTACTAATACTTTACTATAAATCTAGTACATAGCATGTAGCTTAAATATGTCTAGCCTTGTCACATCTATGTTATAAAAAGAATCAAATTATAAAAACTACAAAATAATTTGTCATACCACAATGACCAATAAAACAGGCCCGAGAAACGCCCAGATTAATCCTGATGTTGTCGACAGCCAGCATCTGAAATTGTTTTGAATATACTCCATGTTTTGCAGTCTAGGTTTGTCTAAGAGCTAGGGGGTAATTTTTATTTTTTCATTTCAGTTAACTGCCATGGAACAAATATGTTAGGGCAGTAATTTTTATATCGGGTTTAGTTGTAATAAGGACAAAACTAGCAATAGAATAATATTAATCAATTAAATTCAACCAAAGCGGTTACAGAAATTACACTCCTATAAACCGTTTCTTAACAATGATGTCCAAAAAATGTATCAAAAATGAAAAGATAATACGATTTTTCTTTTCCATATCCATCAAGTTTGACAATTCCTATAGATATTGCAACAATGGATCCAGCCAGGACTGAAATGATAGTTAAATAAAGCAATATACGTTTAAATCATCGATCAATGAATAATTTGTACAACCTGTACTTTTTTAAGAACAGTGTACGAGTAGATAGCAAAACAAAATCGTTCTAACCGGTCTCACTGGTTGATCGCCATTGTTCACTTCATCAAATATTTTACACAACCTCGAAATTAAATAAACTTATCATTTTGTAGTTGGTTTTACCTTCTGTGTACAATTTCATATATTTCATACTAATTGATTTGATTCTCATTCAGAGATGTAATTACCATATGACCCAATCAGAAGAGGCATTCCAAGTTTCTTTGTATTAAACGGGAAAAGGACCGTCTTAGCCAGCAGCAAACCTTCGCTGAGCATGATGAAAAATACGACGAGGAAAACAAGATGTAGGAGCACAGCTATGGCGGTGCAAACACTCTGGAAATATGTTAGACATATTACAATTATTCTACTGAGTTTACATTAAAAAATTCTAGAGCTGACATTTTATAAAGGTGTATCTTTTTTTGAATTCAAGCAAGATTAAGTCTGCTTAATTAAAAAAGACTTAATTGTAAAGTAAGAGTCATACTGTCAACTGGAATGGTACACTAAAAATGTAAGACTGAAAAGCAATTATTTGAAATAAAACTTTTAAGCTTTGATATCAAGCAGAATGCGTGTAAACGTACTTGACTGTCCCCTTACCTTATTTTCATTTTGATTAACGCCTGTTAGAAACAATAAGTACGCCACACAAAGTACACATGACAGATTCATATTCATTATCGTCTTTTCCGATTTGACAGTTCTGAAAATATTTCAGGACGAAAGAACAGTGTTCACTCTGTACATTTATGTTGTGAAAATGTTTTGCAGTGACTTTCAACCAGCTGATGCTAAAATGCATTTAATTATCATATTATTTCCTTACAAGAATGACCATAAATCATAACTCTCTTGCTAGAAAAAACAGTTTGGAAAGAGTGACAGATGGTTTGATAGTCGTGCAATAACGTTGCAGAATACCGTTTCTATTTGTAGCAAAGGAAATAAGTATTCAAGCATTCTAGCCTTATTTTCGTATTTTTGTATTCTAATTTCTTTTCTTAATTTCTTTTAAATATATCATTTTTCCATTTTCAGACAGTGACTGACAGTACTAGGTATTGACTATTTAAGCTCTACACAATTACCTACCTCCAGAAGAAACAGTGCACAGCGACCGTGAGAGTAAGACATAACATAGACATGATACATCCTACCATTGATATAACGCTCAATGCAACAGTGTGATCATCACTCTAAATATAGACAAGAGGGCAATGATGGCCCTAAATCGCTCACCTGAGTCTCATTGCTCTTGTTATAAGTATCATTACTGGTTGTTATGGGTGTTCGTTGTTCACTAATTTGAATAAGTTTGCAAAAAGTTTGAAGACACTGGGTGTAATTGTACTCAAATGTTTTAGCAGAAATAGTTTCATTCTACAGGTCCAGTGAACTTGACCTTTGATCTACAGACCCCAAAAAACAATAGGGTTCTTCTTATATAATTACCCTATGAAGTTTGAAGGTTCTGGGTAAAATAGTACTCCAGTTACTGAGCAAAAATAGTTTTCACTCTACAGGTCCCTGTGACCTTGACTTTTGACCTACTGACCCCAAAAATGATAAGGTTCTTTTACAGAGTAAAGACAATCATCCTATGAAATTTGAAGGCTCTGGGTAAAATGGTACTCGAGTTACTGAGCAGAAACAGTTTTCACTCTAGAGGTCCCTGTGAACTTAACCTTTGACCTATGGACCCTAAAACCCTAAAACAATTCTTCTAATACAATTATCCTATAAAGTTTGAAGGCTCTGAGTGTAATGGTACTACAGTTACACTGCAGAAAAACTTTTCACTTTACAGGTCCATGTGACCTTGACCTTTGACATACTAGCCCCAAAAACCATTTGGTTCTTCTATTCAGTAAAAGCAATCATCCTATGAAGTTTGAAGGCTCTGCGTGAAATGGTACTCTTGAATTGAGTGGAAACGGTTTTCACTCTAGAGGTTCCTCTGACCTTGACCTTTGAGCTACTGACCCAAAAACAAAAGCTTTTTTTCTACTCAATAAGGGCAATAACCCTGTGAAGTTTGGAGGCCTTGAGTCAACTGGTACTCAAGTTATTGAAAGGAAACAAAGTGTGACAGACAGGCAGACAAACAGACACCCATGGACAGGGCAAAAACAATATGTCTCTATCAGAAGGGCGGGGTTTGGGGGGACATTACAATGAACAATTGAAGGTCTAGTCCTTTGGTGTTTCAGAAAAGCAGATTTTTTTCAGTTTTCCCTATATAAGTCCTTGTGTAAAATCAAATGACAATCCCCTGCCACTGGGTGGGGCCAGTTTTGACCCAAGGTCATGATTTGAACAAACTTGGTAAAGGTCCACTAGACAATGCTGCACACCAAATATCTTAACTCTTGGCCTTGTGGTTTCTGACAAGAAGATTTTTAAAGATTTTCCTATATAACTCTTCGTGAAACATGTGACCCCTGGGGCAGGGCCTTTTTTAACCCAGAGGTTATGAGGTTATGATTTGAACAAACTTGATAAAGGTCCACTAGACAATGTTGTACACCAAATATCTTAACTCTAGGCCTTGTGGTATTTGAAAAGAAGATTTTTAAAGTTGGTGTTTCAGAAAAGCAGATGTTTTAAGTTTTCCCTATATAAGTCCTTGTGTAAAATCAAATGACAACCCCTGCCACCGGGTGGGGCCAGTTTTGACCCAAGGACATGATTTGAATAAACTTGGTAGAGGTCCACTAGACAATGCTGCACACCAAATACCTTAACCCTAGTCCTTGTGGTTTCTGACCAGAAGATTTTTTAGTTTTCCCTATATAAATCTAAGTAAAATCAACTGACCCCTTAGGTGGGGTCAGTTTTAACCCCATGGTCATAATTTGAACAAACTTGGTAGAGGTCCACTAGATGACGCTTCAAACCAAATATCTAAGCTCCAGGCCTTGAGGTTTCGGAGAAGAAATCTTTTTAAAGATCCAATTTTTAAAATTAATTTTAGTTCAAGTGAACCAGAAATGCAATGGATCAGAACCATTTGAACAATCTTGATAGAGCTTCATCCAAGGAACATCCCAGGCAAGTTTCATTAAATCTGGCCCATTGGTTTCAGAGGAGATGTCGTTTGAATGAAAAGTTGACGACGGACGGACGGACGGAGGACAAAGACTGATCAGAAAAGCTCACCCTGAGCACTTTGTGCTCCGGTGAGCTAAAAAGAAAATAACGTGGCATGGTATATAATGAATGTATTGAACAAAGCAGTCAATAAAACATTTTTATAGTTTTCAATTATATGTAAAAGTCAAGTCAGATTTATGGAAATTGAAATTAATTAAACTGTTCTCTAACGAAAAAAAACCCCACACTTTTTATTATTGTGTTTTTTTCATTTGACTGTATTTATGCTGTGCTTACCACCGCTGACGAAGGACTCATAAGTACCGCAAAGTTTGTTAAGTGGTCGCATTTACAGAGAACTGATTTCTTGTCTTTTGAGATCTCGGCAAGCCAGCATCCTTCATCTGACCATCCACCTAATGAACTAAACATTAGATACACTCTTTGATTTTGTGAAACACTGGAATATTTGGTTTGTTACATTCCATACATAAAGTGGACAAAAATGGTAGAAAACAATTAAAAGTACTTTCACAAATATGTATAAAAACATGGAGAGAGTCGAGCCAATTCAATAAGCTTTTAGAAATGTAAAGTGTTTGTTTACGCGTGACCTTTTTTCCATAATAATTTTGACAAACAAAAAGAACCAGTTATTTAAGTGGTTTTAAGTTTTGTAAAAAAGTCTATTTTTCAATGATGTTCATAACTGAGTTATTAAGATTTGTAAAAAGTCATATTTGTTTCAATAATGTTATGGAAAAAGCACTAAAAAATGCACACGTCAGCCATCTTCAGCTTACCTGTCACTTTTACTCCAGAACGAACAAGTTGGACTTTCAAGTTTATCCTGAAAAGAAAAAAAAAGTAGATATTCTCAAAGACTCAACACAAATTACAAAAAATCACAGAGCGACAACTAAATGTAATGATTCTTATCTTACAGTTAATGAAAACTGAAACATTCCTAAAAATAACTTCCACACATACTGCTTAGTATAATCATTAACCTACATTTTTCCCCTTTTACGATAAACTAAGTGTAATGGCTAAAAAAGTTTTCAGTGATTAATGTATCGGTACTGTTTGATTCTTTCATTCTATTATTAAGAAAATAAATGAACATCTTTATATAACGCAGTTATTTAATAAACGAACATTTATGACTTCCTTCATTCTCTGTTAGAAACTTACAAAACTGCCAGTCTGATGAGTTTAAACGCATTACCATAAGATGCATATTTAGCATTTAAAATTTTAGTTAACATATTTTCGATTACTTATTAATGTTCAATGCTATAAAACGGTCCATTGTGATGAATCATTTTATCATGTTTACTTACGCTGTAAAGCTGAAAAGTTATCTCAATTGGTGGGTCGAGTCTGAGTTCTGTCTTTGGAAAATAGGAGAAGGACATTACTGGAGCATTTAAAGTCTTGTTGTTGGTGCTGTCGATATAATGACAAAATACATGTAGCTAACATGAGAGTAGTTATAGCCTTCAAAAATAAATTAGGAAATTATGTATTTTTTCAGTGGGAAGTCAACAAAACAGTCTCCCATTTCAAAGGCAAGATAGATAAATATTCCCCAAATTATAAGAATCATTCCTCCATCTCAGAAGCAGGGCCGTGAGATATTCACTTAAATGTAAGAAGGGAGACATTCCCCTACCTATCTAGCTTCCTCCATCTCATAAGTAGGAATAATACAGCACCTATAGCATCAAGATAGAGGAATATTTCTTCATCTCAAGTAAAAGCTTTTGGAATCATTCCGATATTTAAATCAACTTGAACCTCATAAAAGAGTAAAGAAGACACTTCTACATTTCAGGTGCAACATAGGGAAGCATCTTTCCATCTTAAATATAGACAGAGGTATATTCCCTTATTTTAATGAGCTATATAGTCGAACATTCTGCCATTTCAGAAATAGGCAGAGGAACGTTCCCCAATATAAAGGAGCAGATAGGGAAAAAATCCTCTATATCGGATGCAGCTCATCTCAACTGCTTCATAGTGCTTAGAGAAACCTAACTTCTACTATAGGATCGATAAAGGGGAACGTTTCCTTATCTCAAGTCGGATAAGAAAAACATTCCCACGCCTTAAACTGCTAGATCGGGGAACATTATTCGATAACAAAAAGAGAAGGCGGAACATTTCCTGAATTATAGAATACAAGGAAGAGGAACATATCCATCTAAGGTGCAAATTAAGGAATCATTTCGTAAAATTTGTTAGCCGGCATAACAAAATTTCTCATTTTCTAGAATATTGTTAACATAACAATTCAGGTTTTTCGTTTTAAGACTTCTTGAAAATGGACCTTTCGTAAAATTTGTTAGCCGGCATAACATTTCAGGGTTTTTTTTTTCAAGATTTCTTAAAATTCAATTTGTTCTTTCATATAAATTTTCTTTGATTAATGACAGTTTTTAGTCTTATGGAATAGAGGGACAATTTTGTTGAAAATTTGTTATGCCAGCATAACAATTCAGCTACTGGTAGTTTCAATAGTTTCTTGTAACATATTGTTATGATATATATATATATATATATATATTTATTTTATTTATTAGCTTTGTCAAATGAAATATAAACTCACTTTTTTGTATATTTATTGTAAATTACACAATCTGAACAAGTAATTTGTTGTTGTTTTTGTCACATTTTTTGCCTCATCGGTCTCAAACATAAAAATTATGATGCATTTTCATAGGCTAGAAATGCAAAAATAAGCATTTTAAATGGGACTGAATGAACAATCCCTTTTTAAAATGCACAGCGTTAAAGGCTGTATAAAAAATATTTCCGATTTTTTTAAGCTTTAAATTTGCTCGCTCTGATTACACCTTTGTAATCTATATGTATATTTAATACCTATTGTTTATTGGAACTAAGGTACTATCTTAAGCTTAAAGTAAAGCCTGCTAAAATTTTACTTCTTGATTCAATACATAGCTTTCTTATTCTTTGTGCCTGCTTGAGACAGCTGATGTTCCTGTAAAATATACCTGATTTTTGTCTGATATAATAGCATCTAAAGATGACTTATATCTAATGTTATTCTATTCCGATATGGTCCCTTTTTGTCATTTCTTTTGCTCATGTGATGGAGAAATCTTGCTTCTATAGTCTACAGATAATGTTATATACACCAAATACTTGAAATCAAGGAATATCACTATATCACTATTACAGACTGAGTAAAGTTGAACAGAGTTCAAGCTATCTTTTTCAAGTAGTTTACCTGGTTAATTGTTCCCCTATCTTACCTTCCTAAAGTTATTTCTAATTCTGAATCAAACAGTTGAGATGGCACCTCTGGTATAGGAATAATCCAAATGTATGTTTCTTTTGATTGGGAAATTTTCCACCATCTTTTTTTTTTTTTGAGATGGAGGATTTTTTTCTTATCCAGCTGCCTTAGACGGAAACAATGTTCCCCTATCTACAGTTAAGATGGAGGAATATTGCCCTATCATTTTCTATATATTTTTCAAAGGCCAGCTGCTGAGCAATCAACAATAGGCCAATAAAGACTTTTCATTCATTTTATACTTTGGTGAGGCGTGAACGACCGATAAGAAAGTTTACAATTTACTGAACATTAACAAGGAGTACCCGAGTTGCGATGAAAAGAAACCTTCGTTTACATGTATTAAATCGTAAAGGGAATAAATGACCAAACGAACCATTCTGAAGGAGATATTGATTATCCATTGAATTCGCTCTGAATTAAAATAAAACAAATTCCACAACTGCATTAGCAAATAACGTATGACAATCTGCACCCACTTTTCTGTGACTTTCTGCTTAAGTTTAAAAAGGACCTTACCACTAAATTATTTATCTGTTATCGTGAATTTTTTTTACCTGAAATTTATTGTTAGAAATAATATATATATGTTGCAGTGAACGAAAGCTGATAATCAGGATGCAATTGTTTTTGTTTCAAAGAGAAATTTAGTCGCTTACGCGCAAAATGAGACTTGGTTTAGAAATTTTACTAATGTACCTTTCTACACCTCTACTTTGTACTTTATGTAACCATTAACTTTAGATTCTTATTAACATTTAGAGTTGAACAAATGTATTCAAGAACTTAGAAAGTAACTATGTTGCAAAGCGAATGGTTTCCTGTTTTCTATATCTTCTCCTTTTTAAATATATTTTTTCGTTCTTTCATAGCTTAGCACGATATCATAATTTTAAGTCCTTCTGATTTTCAAAGACCTTAAGTTATAAGAGAAACCTCCGGTAGACTCGTACAGGAAAGGAGACATGACAAACGATTAAAACTACAATGCATTATGAAATGATTGCCCGAGTATTTATCAAAAAAGTCGATTACCACGATTATATTACCTGTTAAGTACTTTTGATGGAAGAATCTGCGACAGATTTCTATACATGATACTGCTGTATGACTTGGGCGTCTGATCTATAATGAAACTGACATATTGTTAAAAGCATATTCATACAGAAAGGCAGCATAAACCATGGACAGACAAACATGTGTTTAGACCAAAGTTTGTGGCATACTACCGCAATGTAAGCTACATTTTGCAAACTTATTTCAAAAACACTTAATATATCAGTGAGTTACAGAGTATGTACACACAAACAGGTATGAAGTATTCAATATCATTCGGCAGTAAAGACAACAAATGGACAGATTTCGACATACTGCACCAATCAAGTTATATCTTAAAACCCTGAAATGTAAAACCGACATACTTGGCAGATGCCAAGAAAAACAGGTAAATAACGTTTTATATCAGTTGGTATTACGGGTCACATACAGATGAAAATTTTGCCATCTCTTGTTTCAATCTGATGAACATATGTGCAATATTACTTGCTAATTTAATGTACCAGTGAGAACAGAGCGGGAAGAAAAATACAGGCTGGCGGTACGTACAACGATTTTTAAATCTGACAATGAAAACCCGGATCTTGTTGGCGACAGATCATCAAAATGTAATGAAGACTTGTGGCAATTAATATCAAAAGTCTAAACAAATGAATGAGAAACAGAGCGAACACAAACTGCTCACAGACATTCTATGTTATTTGGAGGTACGAATAGACAGAAGGATTGATGGCGAAAAGTTGACACGATGTCATAATTTCTTTTAAAGTCCCTTGAAGTATCACGTAGTTACAAAACAGGCAGAAACATAACGGTTGTCAGTATTCTTTATTTTATCGACCTTAACCTTGGAAATCCAAGGGTCGTTTGCGGAATGTTGTTTACAGTAAAACTGGCAGAGTATCAGAATCGACACGAATTATAAATGGACAATCTATGTAATTTTGTTGTAAATAATAAAGGACAGACGGACAGAGAAACGTATGATTTGCAACATGCTGACACCATCAAGTGTTGAGTTTGTGTCATGTTATCGCAACTTCATTTGATTTATCACAAAGTAACATGCAGGATAGGATCAAAAAAGCAGACAGAAGTTTTCATCAATTCAACAACATTTTCTAACATTGACCTTGATTCTAAAAAAATGGTCTGTCAAGCGACACGTCGTCTCTCCCTGATAAATATGTTTTGGACAGACATACTGACAGACAGACAGACAGACGGACAGATGGTGCAATTTCTATATGCCCTCCTTTAACTGTATAAAAATGAAAATTCAAAGTAAACTTTCAAATTATAAGATATTGTTTTACGTGACAAATATGTTATTACATTAATTAATAATAAAAAGCACCTAAATAATGATTCTCATTGAAGAGGAAAAGTTAGTATTTTTGATCTAGTTTATTTAAGCACTATCAAACGAAATGACATTTTACACTTACTGTTTGTGCATTCAATGTGAACTGTATCCAAAGTTTTTTCTGCCCATTCAGGTATTTCCTTGCCTGTTCTATCTGGAAATCGTATTTCTTTACAACCATCAGTGGCTCCTACCGTCAGCACTGAAAACAAACCTCCTAAATCGTTGAAATTTACCTTTTTTGTCGGTTCAAAAATAACAATTAGGCCGTATAGGAGTGGAAAAAGTGAAACAGTGAAATCTATTTATAACTCAAAGTTAGGTTTCTTGAAATATTGTGCACTATTCGTTTTACTTACATAAATTAGACTTGGCAACATTCAGTTCGCGTTCTGATGTTGTCACATTTGCTACCTTTTCAACAAAGCGATCAAGGTTTTCCAGTACAGTGTCTGCTCCAGAACCTGTCTAAAGTAAAAATACAAACTTATGCATACTTGTACTCCAAATCAAAAGAAAAGCTCTTTATTTTAAAAACTAGTTTTCAAAACTCTATAAGTTAAACGAGTATTACTCAAATAACAATTTAACACACCTTTTACATTTATAAACAGACGTACATATCTCAATAAAGCATTACACAAATAAAAAATATCAGTTTTTAGTACCTCGTTTATTTTACTTGTCCAAGATGTCGTTGTACTTTCATCTAATATGTTGTTTGCCGTTTCTACGAAAGACTGAAAAGCGACAGATTTTTTAGATTTCGAGTCTTTTTACCGTACCATTAAATGTCAACAACAGCATTGATTTTGCTCAATGACAGAAAGGCAAATAGAAACTACGAATATAATCCATCGTAGAAAGAGTAACAGTTTCGAAAAACATAACTTTGTGAATTTTCTATTAAGAAATCAAAACACTGTGCTACATATTTATTGTGCTTCCAAAGTTATGATAGGTATGAATAATGACAACTTAATATCAATCGGACTGTTCAAACTTATAAATTGCATACTTTACAATGAAGAGTGTTGTAAATGATTAGGATTTCAATAGAAAGCCGACGTGTTTACTTACAAGCATAGATTCTGTATCTTCTTTACAGTTTTATAGACGAAGGCCTTAAAATTGAAATGAATTAATTTGTTTAAAGCTTTGTTATTTAACTGTGTCTGTGTGTACTTACATCGGTGATATTTTTTACAGTCTCTGCTTTTACTTCAATTATTTCCGTAATTTTAGCCATCACTGTGGTAACAGCATCTAAATCTCCAATAAGCAAACTAGTATTGTCTGCCTTTGCCGTTCTTGTCACATTCACAAGATCGTCTAAAACTTCAACAGTGCTGACATTCTCAGACCCGACCTGAAAAAGAAACTATTAAATTCAATACAGCAGTTGCAGTGTTATGTTGTATTTTATCAGTTTTAAATATTTTATATTAACAGCAAAAAGCTCCGTGTAGGAATTCGTGCGATATCCTGAAAGCACGGGTACGTAAATTTTCAATTCTCAGCTTAGTGAGATGTTTGAAATTTTAAATTTGTTAGATGTCTAAAGGGAAAAAAATGACAGCTTGTGCTTCCACTCACGTTTTTTAAGATTTCTGCAATGTCAGAGCGTGTACAATTGTAGAACGGTTCTCGGTAAATGCCATCCTTGTCGCAAAATCTTTTGACTTTACCTGTTAATAAACAAAAGTTCCTCTGATAGCGGGGCAATATAAGTCCAAAGGAAGCTATTGGCACTGAATGAACTTTATATAAAACATATAATTATCACAACTTGCAAGTTTGGAGAATAGGTTTGTTTATTCTACACGTTCCCTCAATGAGTTAACTATAGGACCAGAATTTCGTAATTATCCTGAAAGGGGTTTAAGAAATATGGAGCGGACATGAATTTCAAAACGCCAATCTTTGACTTTGAAATCTGTCATTGTCCTACAATTTTTGCTTCTGAAATGTTGGTTTCTTCACGTTACTCAATGATGGCCCTGGATCGCTCACCTGAGTACTTTGGCTGTAGGTTTGCTTTTAAGCAGTATTTCATTTTTTAACTGAAAATATGTAAGTGCCTACAAACCAAATATGTAAAATATCAGTCAATAAACAAAGGCTCTATTACAGAAAGTAGAAATATCTATTATAAGCTATGGTGACCTTGACTTTGACCCAGTGACCTCAAACCCTACCCATGGGTAGAGGTCCATGCAAGGAACCTCTATACTGAATATCAAAGATATTGGTCTATGAATGAAGGCTCTATGAGGTACAGTAGATAAATCTACTTTTAGCCTCCGTGACCTTTAACCTAATCTAATAATTTGGAAAAGCTTGATAAAGCTTGCTTCGTGCCAAATTTTAAAATTCTAGGCTTTGTGGTTTCAGACAAGAAGATTTTTAAAGATTTTCTTCTATATTGCTATCTAAAACTTGTGACCCCTCGGGCGGGGCCAATACTGACCCAGGGACATTTTTCTAACAAACTTGGTAGAGGTCTACTAGACAATGCTGCATACCAAATATCCTAACTCTAGGCCTTGTGGGTATGACAAGAAGATTTTTCAAGTTTTTCCTATATAATTCTATGTAAAACATGCGACCCCTAGGGCGGGGCCTATTTTGACCAAGGGGCCATGATTTGAACAAACTTGTTAGAGGTCCATTAGATAATGCTGCACACCAAATATCTTAACTCTAGGCCTTGTTGTTTATGACAAGAAGATTTTTCAAGTTTTTCCTATATAACTCTCTGTAAAACATGTGACCCCTGGGGCGGGGCCATTTTTGACCTAGGGTCCATGACTTATAAAAACTTGGTGGAGGTCCTCTAGACATTGCTTCATACAAAATATCTTAACTCTAAGCCTTATGGTTTCTTCTGTGAAGATTTTTAAAACCTTTTCCTTTACAACTCTATGTAAAAAAGTGACCCCCAGGGCTGGGCCTGTTTTGACCCAGTGGCTATGATTTGAACAAACTTAGTAGAGGTCCACTAGACAATGCTACACACCAAATATCTAAGCTCTATAACTTACGGTTTCTGACAAGAAGATTTTTAAAGTTTTTCCTATATAACTCTATGTAAAACAAGTGACCCCTGGGACAGGGCCATTTTTGACCCAAAGGCCATGATTTGAACAAACTTGGTAGACGTCCACTAGAAAATGCTACACATCAAATATCTAAGCTCTATAACCTACGGTTTCTGGCCAGAAGATTTGGTAAGATTTTCCTTTATAACCCTATGTAAAACAATTGACCCCTGGGGCGGGACCATTTTGGACTCAGAGGCCATGATTTGAACAAACTTGGTAGAGGTCCACTAGACAATGCCACACACCAAATATCTAAGCTCTATGCCTTACGGTTTCTGACAAGAAAATTTTTTAAAGTTTTTCCTATATAATTCTATATAAAACAAATGATCCCTGGGAAGGGGCCATTTTTTACCTAGAGGCCATGATTTGAACAAACTTGGTAGAGGCCCACTAGATGATGCTTCATACCAAATATCAAAGCTCCAGGCCTTGTGGTTTCGGAGAAGAAGAATTTTAAAGATCCAACTTATAAAATCTTTTTTTAGCTCCAGTGAACCAGAAATGCAATGGATCAGAACCATCTGAACAATATTGGTAGAGCTTTATGCAAGGAACATCCCAGGCAAGTTTCATTAAATTTGCCCCAATGGTTTCAGAGGAGATGTCGTTTGAATGAAAAGTTGACGACGGACGGACAGACGGACGACCGACGACGGACAAAGACCGATCAGAAAAGCTCACCCTGAGCATTTTGTTCTCAGGTGAGCTAATAAGACATAAGACAAAGTCTCATGAATATCCTAAAAACAGTTTACGAGACTGGAGAAGGCATTTTATTCGAAACATGTATTATCCGAAACTTCTGCGCGCTTGGAATCACGGTTCTGCACGTTGCCTTGATATCCGATCAAACTTTAATGAGTTTTAACCGATATGGAGCGGACAATCAATGGCTTATTATCCCCTGCCGAAGGCGGATGGATATAAATTTGGCGTTGTCCGTCAGGCTGATCGTCCGTCTGTCGCACTTTAATAAGAACATAACTAAACAATTTAAGTAATTAACGGAAGACTTCATATGAAGGTATGTACCTCTATCTATCTGTGGTTAAATCTCAATGAGCAGAAATTGCTGTGTATAGAAACTGAAATTCTTCACTTCATTATTTTTTAGTTATTCCCCTTTGCAATCTTTCCTATTTTAAGTGATAAGTCTAAAACTTCCTGTGTGGTTACATCCCATTGAATAGAAGTGCAGTTCACAGGAACTGTAATTCTTCACTTAATAATGTTTGAGTTATTCCCCTTTGCTATTTTTCCTTTTTAATTTTTGTTTGGACCATACGTAAAAAGTATTTGAGGTATTTAAACTTCATAGGTGCATAGCTGTCATTAAGGAGTCATGCAGTGCATAGAACTTGATAATTCACTTGATAACTGAGTTTTTGCCCTTTGTTACTTTTTATTACTTAATTTTGTTCGGATTAAAACTTGTATTTAAGGTATCAACATGAAGCTTCATAGTGCGTAGATGTCATTGCAAAGCAGTGCAATGCATAAGAACGGTCGGTAACTATTCACTTCATAGTTTCTGAGATTTTTAGAAATTTTTCGACATTTCTTTGTGATATAACTGTAGTTTGAAGTTTTGTACTTTAAATTGTAGTGCATTTGTAGCTAACTATTTGATTTTACCTATATAGCTGGTCTGTTTTTGATGGAAAAGTCAGGTTATTATGGTCATTAAGTCGTTGTCGTCGACGTTGTGCAGAAACTTTAATGCTGATTACTCATAAACCATAAGGCGAAGAGTTTTGATATTTGATGTGAAACATTGTCTAATGAACCTCTACCAAGTTGGTTCACATCATGACCCTGCTCTTGGGATTATATATAGGTATATGGGAAAAATGATAATCTTTTCTAAAACTGCTTGACACAGATCTTTGTTATTTGACGTGAGGCATCCACTAGTAGACTTCTACAGATATCATTATCATGTTCTTGGGGTCACATTTAGCCCCACACCAGGGGTCTCTTGGTTTTGCATCGACTTAAAAAAAACACTTCTTATTGGAAAGCACAAAGCCTAGGCCTTAACTATTTACTTACATGGGATGGGTAGGTACTTTCCTCGCAACCCTGCATGGGAACTCCACTGGTAGCCCCTCCCACACACACACAAATTAGTTTTATTTTCATGTTTTCATTTTTTATCGGTTTTGTTTTATGCTTAGGTGCCTAGTTTCCGAAAAATAAGACAGACGGGCGTTAGTGCCGCTCCACGGTGCTCTTGTGTTACAATTTGTGACTACATTTGCTTTATTCGGCGGCTGGGGGATATAAATTCGCCGTATTTGCCTTATTTTACCTTGAACTGGAACCTTGAACATAACGTAATAGGGCTTAAATGCGGGTTCAGCATGTTCTTTTAATTAGATAAACATTTGATCTAAATTTTATAAATATCTTTTTAGTAGCTCAAGATATGTAGAACGGACATACAATTGCTAACGGACGGATCCATCTTGATACGAATAAAAAGTGTTCAACTCTCCAGAACAAACTGCAGCATTATAGTTCCCTTCACGTTTTATCTACTTACCAAAACATATTTAAACCGAACTTATTAGACTGGCACCTGCTGTCAAGGAAAATTATAAAAGTTATTTTCATACAACACTTTCTTTTTATTATAAAGTTAAAGATGCTTTGAATATAATATATTAGCTCACCTTTATAGTTTTCAGGGCATGCCTTGTATGAAAATTTTCCAGGGGTTCCCCGAATCCATTCCTTATTTAAGTAATCCACACCCTTCGGACATTCAAAAACTAGGATAAAAAGTGTACTGTTTTGTAAAATATCAACGTTCAATTTTAATCTTTGAAGATTGATTAGATAATTCTGTTTGTAATCGAGGAAACGTTAAAGATACAAGAAGTATTTATAAGTAATTATAGCTTTTAATTATGATAAATTGAGAATTTCTGAAAGTGTGATCTGATAGAAAACAGGAATGCTTTTAAAATGTTAAACATTGAATTTGAAAGTCATAATTCATTTTCATTAGAACTTATAGCAAACAACTAAAATGTTTTCAAATCTTTGACCATTTGTAGTTTGCTGACAAATCACTGTTTATATCTGATAACAGTTGTGCATGTACGTACATTTGATCTGAACATCAAGTGTAGTATTAAGCCGCGCATCGTCCACATCTATTACTGTGATAGTTACACGGCATGATGAAAATGTGTCAGGTATAGCGGACTCCTTGATTAATAAGGAAGCAGTGGTGTTTATCTCAAAAGCTGAAAATATGAAAACTGTGAATGATACAAAACATGACTTCAAAGGTACAAAGATTATAGTCTTGATATTTTGGAAAAAATATTGCTTTTTCATGTAAACATATGCATGAAAACAACCTACATGCGATATCGTTATTGGGTTTGTACACATCATCATTGACAGTGGTATGAGTAAAGGCAAATCGAAACTGATTAAAGACCAAATCCCATTATCAATGCATTTTACTTACTCAATATCGTTTTGTTTAACAATATTACACTTTTAAAAACAGTCATTACCACCGCAGCTGTCGAAGTCTTCAGTATACATCATATTGTTATAATAGTAGTCGTTATCGCTGCAGACGGTTAGATTTAAGACATCACTTCCATTCTCGGTATCTCTTGGTATTTTAACGATCACTTTAGACGGGCTACATTGTGGTGCATTGTCATTAACATCCCTAATAGTCAGCGTCACATTTGCTTGGGCTTTTAAACCTGGCTTGTCAGTCACCTGTAAGCGCATAAAGTAAGGATAAGATTATGATATTTGTTTTTGTATGATTTTATCACAGATCGTTGCATCCAAATCTTCAGATTCTCTTTCATTTCCATTTTCATACAGCGGTATTTCGAGACACAATAAGAAGCAATTCACCATGTCCCTTCTACGTAAAGTTGCCACTTTCTTTCTAAAATCGCACTTTCTACCTTAAATGGTCACGTTCTACCTCAAATACATTTACTGATTCAATTACTGCTTTATCAATATTTCATTATGTTTTGTTTGCATTAATATTTTACTGACATAAACAAGTAAGAAAGAAAACATAGAACTAAACGTTTTGCTTACAGTTATTGTAAAGTTTATAACAGGACCAGCAGTTCCATGCTTGGTGCGGAATCTAGAATGAAATCGTTCAAAGCTAAAATTTTTATAATATAATAACTCTCAAATCTATGAATGCCAGAAATATGTGGATAATATCTGCACACCTAGATCTCATTACAGAAATAAACATGTTGATGTATATTATATGACTTTTATATACATTAATTCTCCAAATCGAACTATTGAATTAATAACCAAACCTTTCGTCGCTCACTATAACTAAACTCGGACATATTTTAATTAAACGATCTACACGGGAAATATAAATTTGATCAATGGCTGTTAGGTTAAAAGGCTATAATGATAGGATGAAAAAACACATGAATTCTTTTAATTCATACTTGTATTTGTCAGCATCTAGACTGCTTCCGAGAACAATCAGTACTTTGTTAGCTTTGACTGACCTGATTGTAATCTCTTTTGGTTTATCTGAAAAAAAGTACAAATATAACAGGACGAGTAGCGTTACCTTATTGATAAAACAATCTAAAGAGATGAGAAAAAATACACAATGATATTGTGCTTAAATCGATGTTCTCTGAAAACTTTTTTCAGCTGACGTATGCAAGGCATTATTATTTACTTTTTTATGAAAACAGGTGACCAGATGAAACAATGTTTATACAGTCTGTATATGAAAAATGAGTAAAATCTAACTACCATGACTATAAACATCCCATTCTCCTCTCACGTCAGTATCTGGATCATAAACGGTGAATTCTCCAACAACTGTTCCATTAGGCGTGTCCTCTGACAAAGTTATCATCAGACTGTCTGGAGATATTATTGGAGGCTTGTTCGCTACAAAAAATATGTTGACATCCTTACTAAAATGAATAAATAGCAATTTTGAAAATTTTAGTTAATTAAAATTTTAGTTAATTATTTTTAAATAATGTACAATTTCATAACACTTAAACAACGACTTTCAACTTGACTGTTATGCAACAACTAGTAAATTAAAAAATGTCTGGGTTATTTGATTTATAAAGTACAGTTATGATTTAGCTTTTATTCTGGTTGCTAAATGAAATACTCGGTCTCGTGTAAATGACAGCGCTACTAAAAGCCTTCAGTGTAAATATGAATTTTCTAAAATAAAAAAAAAAATGAATTACGTTTCTTAATCACGGTATTATATATGACAGTACTGACCAAAGTTTACCATGATCCCTTCGCCGCTATAATTCAGAGCTCTCCAACCATTGAAACCTAAGGTTTTACGAATCAGGGTTTCCCGGACTGACGGATTGTTCTCATCTTTTTCATAAACAATCGTGTAATTGACGGTTATATTTCCTGTGTCATCTGTTTCCAATAATTCTCCGTATTTTCTGTGTTGCAGAACAAGCAATCTTTATTACTAAGTTATTAAAATGTGACAGAAACTAACTGATGAACATACAAATTAGGCGTTAATACAACTAAAAAAGCAAACTCATATGGAACGACGTTGCAAAATAACATTTGATTAAACTCGATACAATTTAGAATGTATTACCATTTTTCACCTTTAGAGGTAATATTTAAAAAAAGGAATGCAAACCTTATATGTTGAACAACAATGTCGAATGGAAGATTAGAATACTTCTCGAAAAAGTACTGGAGCTGAAAATAGAATTGTTAAAAAGATTTTTAAATATGTTAAACGTCTGATAAAGAAAACCAATACGAACAAAACCACTAAAAAGGTCATGAAAACCCTTCACAAGAACTACGAAAAAACTAAAAAGAACATGAGAACCCTTTACAAGAACTATTTAGCTGGCATTGAAACCATATAAAGTTTGTAAGCCAGTTACTTACAGAGAGCGTAATGTGACTTGCGACGGCCTTATATGTTGAAAAGTCTTGTAAATTTTTAGCTTTTCGAATATCAGTCTGGACCATCAGTGAAGATGATATTGAGTTTTGGGTCACATCTGCAAAAACAAATTGTTTCTACTTTACTAATCAGTAAATGGTTTCGATAAGCGCCTACACATATATCTTTAACTTTTAATTGTTGGAAGCTGTTTCATGTTCCAGAGAAATCAAATAGTTAAAAGAAACAATTTTGTAGTATCATTACAAATAAAAGTAACTGAGAACAAAAACTGGAGATGCTCACCTTTACATGACAAACCGTCTTCATTTATAACAAAGCCCGTTTCACAACTGCAAAGGAAAGACCCCAAAAAATTGAAACAAGTCTGCTGGCATCCTCCATTATCCATCTCACATTCAACAATATCGTCACATGACACATTGTTCCTGTTTAAACCATATCCTTCTGTGCAATCACATATATAAGATCCAATTCTATTATGACAAATGTGTTCACATCCGCCATTTTCACTTTCGCACTCATTGACGTCACTGCATGTTACCATGTCATTTTCAAGAGAGAAACCTTTATCACAAGTACAAATGAAACTTCCTACAATGTTAATGCACTTGTCAGAACAGCCTCCATTATTGTTTAAGCATTCATCTATATCTCTGCAAACATTCATATCATCGTCCAAGGAGTATCCTTCTTCGCAACTGCACGAATAAGTACCGTTTTCATTAGAACAAAGGTGCTCGCAGCCTCCGTTGTCAGTGTTACATTCATTGATATCTTCACATGAATTCGTATCATTTTGTAGAGAAAATCCGCTAAAGCATCCACAAGTGTAGGATCCTTGTTTATTTTCACAGATCTGCTGACAGCCTCCGTTACTCATCTCACATTCGTTAATGTCTTTACATGTCGTACCGTCACTCTGTAGATGAAAACCTGACTGACAAGAACACGAGAAAGTGCCATTTTCATTTTGACATATTTGCTGACAACCACCATTGTGAATGCTGCATTCATTAAAATCTCTGCAAGAAACACTGTCATTGTCCCTTAAATAGCCATAACCACAGTCACAGTAAAAGGAACCTTCTGTATTCATACATATCTGTTCGCAACCCCCGTTCTTATCAATACATTCGTTTGTATCTCTACATGTTCGACTATCATTATTCAGAAGGTAGCCATGTTTGCAGCGACAAAAGTAAGATCCCTCTTCGTTCATGCATTGATGATCACAGCCTCCATTATCAATACCACATTCATTTATGTCGTTGCATGTCATACCGTCAATTTGTAAATTATACCCGGAAAGACAACTACATCTAAATGATCCTATGTAGTTAGTGCAGTTGTGATCACATCTTCCGTTATCAATATCACATTCCGTGATATCTGAAGAAAGAATATACAGTATCAAACAGACTTGTACACTAAACGATATCGTAAAGTGAAAATAACTTTCAAGAATGATAGATTTTATTTATAATCTTGAAGTTCAAAATACACGCAAAGCCCATACGTGGTTTACTCCATACTAAACATCCATAAACTGTACAAGGAAATATATACCTATGCAAGTTTTGTTATCGTGATCAAGATGATATCCTGCCTTGCACATACAGCTATATGTTCCCGGTGCATTTAGGCAGTTATGGTCACAAGGACTGCCTGCACATTCATTCACATCTACAACAAATAAATGATAACATGTAACTGTAGTTAATTTATTATCTTTCTTTCATCATACTTTCTTCCTTCCTTCCTTCCTTCCAAAGGCAATGATATTTCACAGAATTGTACAACAATAAAGAAACATAGACCAGAATGACTAAACAAAATATTTTTTCATTCAGTTGTCAAGAGAAACAAACAAACAAGAGATATAAATACATAAAAACAAAGTGTTTTATATTACTTTTTGAGCTGGAAAAACTCACGTTACTAGCCTACTTTTGGAAGCTTAAAGCGATATTTTTTATTATGCGGAACAAAGCTCACAGATGCGAGCAATACTCAAAGAAAAGATATAAAAAAATAAAAAGGAAACGCATTTTACACAACAACTGGTAATTTTCATTATTTCATGCTATAGCAATGCTTTGATGTACAGCTACATGCAAAATACCAGTAAATTTCAGACTTTGATTAATTACAAAGCATGATAAAAATAGTTTATACCAATGCAGGTTTGGTTATCATCTTCAAGATAATATCCATCCTTGCAAGAACATTCATATGTACCAGGCGTATTGCTGCAGACATGATCACAAGGACTGTATTCACATTCATTTATATCTGAAAAAAAAGAGTAGTGATGTTTAAATACTGCAAGAATTTATGCTTATCTTTATATAAAATGTGAGAAAACCCGTGGACCTGTTGATATATTTTATCTTCGTGGCATTTCTTCAAATTTCTTTTATTATCTTTTATGTAATATCTTATGCAAAGCGGTCTGAAAAAAAGTACTGCCAAAGTCTATAGAAGTATCTTAAAAGTATGATTGTGAATAAAAATAGGGTATTGTAACACTTTTTCTAGTTGATATAATTGTTCCAATTCACAGAAAATGTTTTTTATCAATTTGGCCGTAATCAAATGCGTCCACTAGAGGGGAGAAAGAGAAATAAATGCCAATAATGTTAGGTTTATAATGCAGTTGTCTGTTAATCATGATGAAAACCAATTCACTATAGAGCAATGAAATAATTACCGTGTAACCACCATATATGTATATCTAAAACTTAAATTCATTGAATGGAATAATAAAATAAAACAATGTACGACATACCAGTGCATGTACTGTTGTCCTGATCTAGATAATATCCTTCAAAACAAGAGCATTCATATGTCCCCGGAATGTTTCTGCAGATATGTCCACAAGGATTATCTGTGCATTCATTTATATCTTAAAAAAAGGGCAAATGTATCATTGGTCTTGTAATAGTCTTTATTGAACTCGAAATTATTTAGTTTTGTTTTCATGAATAATGAATTTTTGATATTCAACTTGGATTGGTGTATTAATTAACAGAAATAAGTAATTCATTAGAAAACCAATAGTTCTGAAAAGAGCATTTAATCACACCTGTGCATATCAGACAATAATAATTCGAGAAGAAAAACATGAGCACTCAAATGACAAATGATCAGTCACTGTCTAGACAACTTAGAAAACAATAAAAAGCTGTAGTTTCCTATTAAAGGCGGCAGTCTAAATATCACTTAAGAAAGTCCTTTACATAACACATTAATTGTTCTTCTAAGTAAAATATGTGATAAAGAATCAAGTTGTATCCCGCCTTTTTAACTTTGAATTAAATCAAATTCATTAATTTGATACCTGTGCATGAATTGCTATCTTGTTCAAACAAATAACCTCGACTGCATGAACAGTTGTATGTACCCGGTAGATTTAGACAGACCTGATCACAAGGGCTTTCTATACACTCATTTATATCTAGTAAGAAAAATAATTTATAGAACTGGTAAGTATCTTTGTCTCCAGACTTCTTCCTCACATGTTTAAGATTAACCGTTAAAAATTTATACCTATTCAGGAGTACAACCTTTTTAATCACGAATATATTTAAGGAGAAATATTTGAGGTGTTTAATATTAAAAGAGTACACATTGATTTATTAATTTCAGGGTCTTTTTTAACAAATAAGATACTTATACATAACATTTCAAATGCATATAAAAGCGAATACAAACTTCTATACCAGTACAGGTTTTATTATCCTGGTCAAGAACAAACCCGTCATAACAAGAGCAATTAAAGCTCCCCGGTACATTTTGGCAGATTTGGTTGCAGGGACTATTTGCACATTCATCAACATCTAGTACATATAAAAAGTGAAAGTAAGTACTGCTTTTATACAACGAAATATGCTCTGACTTCAAAGATTTCTTCAGTTTTACATGTACGCGTATATACACAAAAAACAAAGTTTTATCGCTAAGGCAATAAGATTAAATGTATTTTACAGAAAAAAACGACAACATTTGTGTCAAGAATATAATTGCTGATAAATAAATGCAATGCTTGGTCTAACTACAAGTAAGCATACTAATTTGTTTTCAGATCGTATTTAAATTAAGGCTAGGTGAAGAATATTTTGGCCCTTAAGAATGTTTACAAGCAAAACTGTCAACTGGACAAAGCCTGATCATAAAAGCTCATTCTAAAAATAAAGAAAACCAAGAAATGATGGCTAAATTATCTTTTCGTTAACTTTAACGGATCGCAGAATGATCGGTAACTTTTTAATTTTTTCACTGGCTAATGAAACGTAAAATTTTGGGTTGATCAAAACAGCGAAACACATTTCGTACGTCAAGGAAACGTTAAATGACTTAATGGTGTAAATATATTTAACGTGAAAAACACTAATTAAAAGATGGAAAGCTATAAGAATTCGATGCATCACAGAATATAACAGAATACTTTGAAATTCTATACCCAAGCAAATATTTTCATCCCGATCCAAATTATATCCTTCATTACAAGTACATTCGTATGTTCCCTGAGTATTTCTGCAGATCTGATCACAAGGATTGTCCAGGCATTCATCAATATCTTAAACGATAAAAACAAAGGCTTAAAATGTATTGGGAAATGGTATGGCTATGCAAGACCCATATATGTTTTTTAATAAACATAACCGATATTTGAGTCAAGAATATCCTTGCTTGTAAATGAATGCAATATTAAATCTAAGAACAAATAAGCATCAAAATTCGTTTTCAAATATATGTAAAACATGTTAATGAAGAAACTGACCTCTAGAATGGCCACAAGTTAAACGATGCACAACCCTTTGCTTACATTCACCATAAAATTGTTCTTATTAAAAGTGTGTAATTTCTCCAAACAAACTTTGTATCTAAAATCAATTATGACATTACTTAAAATCGGTAAATTTGGCTTGACAACATATATGAAAGCATCAAAAAGATTCTTACCTAAACATGCAACGCTATCCTGATCAAGATAATATCCTTCATTGCACGAACAGTCATATGTTCCCGGAGTATTTTTGCAGACATGATCGCATGGGTTATTAATGCACTCATTAATATCTGAAAAAAGAAGAAGAAAATAACACGTCGAAGAGTTTTTTTCTCAACGTACACACGGTTCTGCATCAAACTCATTCTAGAATGGAAATCGATATTAAATATTGTCGTGTTTATGTCATGTTATTTTATACTATACCAAAGTCTTTTCTATTGCCCTTAACACGTATTTTTCACAACGTCTCCTGAATTGAATTTGACTGCTTTAAAACATATCTTAAATCAGCTACGGAAAAGTAAAGTGAAAAGTGCATTTAAAACAACAGTTTCCTATTAGCATCAAGACAAGATTTGATACCATGAAGTTATTAATAAGTATAGAAATAGTGTTCTGAATATCACAATCGGAACTTCGCAAAGGATATGAAGCGAAGTAAATTCATATATTTTTTTTCAAGGAAAAAAAAACAAAAAGAACCTATTTACACGGATATTTTTTATTGTGATGCTTTAAAAGTATTTTAAAACATACCTGAGCAATGTTTATTATCCTGATCAAGGAAATACCCATCGTTGCAAGAACATTTGTATGTTCCTGGTGCGTTTTGGCAGACCTGGTGACATGGATCATCTGTACATTCATTCACATCTGTCATCAATAAAGAATCTCATTTCAGAAGATTTTTAAGTGACATGTCATTGTACCTGTATTTCTGTATAAGTCATTATAATAAAATTTTAACAAACACTCCTAAATTTAGTAATGGAGAGAAATTTCAAATATAATTTAAACATTTTCGTCACTTTTTTAAGAGATGTAAACTTGAAGGAACTTGATGCATCATAGAATATAACAGAAGACATAGAAATTCCATACCCAAGCATGTATGTTTATCCTGATCTAAGCGATATCCTTCATTGCAAGAACATTCATATGTTCCCGGAGTATTTCCGCAGATCTGATCACAAGGACTGGCCTGACATTCATTAATATCTTAAACAATGTAAATAAAATGTTTGCACTTGAGTTATTGTTTTTCCTTTCATTACTATAAGATAATAACTTAATTATATTAAATAAACTGAAAAATTTGGAATTATAATACCTGAGTGTGGTAAGTTTATCCTCTTGATCAAAATATACCACGCATTACAAGAACAATGAAAACTTGTGCGGATGGCATAAGTTTTAAAACTGTCTTAAATAAAGAAGATTTAAATCCATTTTCTGTCGTAAGTATGAATATCTATCAATATTTGGTTGTAACTGATCCTCAATAGTTCTTTTACTCTGACAGCGTTACAAAATTACAAAATCATATAAACAAAGAAAATCTTATTTTATTACTATAGCATACTGTTTTTTAACCCCAAAGAGTTCCCGGAACAAGGCTTCATTGTGAAAAGCCTGGCTCTTTATCATGAATTTGTGAACCAACTCTGACTTAAAAGTTTCCATTAGACATGAGAACGATGATTGCACTACATTGTGCAACAGAATACTATTCCAGAAACCTAGTTTTTGACCTGAGATGACTTATTTTAAAACTTGTTTTAGAAATCAACAAGGCACAAACTTATTTTGAAAATAATGATGACATGAACTTAAAAAAACGATGCTCTCTTGTACCATTCCACAAACAAAAAGATGTGGAAGAGGTTTCAAAGGTTTGCACCTTCTGTCTGCTGTAATTTGCTACTAACTGCAAGATGATTGGTCTATGCGTTAGCTCGGTTACCGAGTTAAGCCAGTAAACGTAAATGCTCTGAACAGAGCGAATTTCCGATTTCGCGATACTATTTCAATTAAAATACACCTATATATGACAATGTAACGCAGGTAACAGTTCTGTCTTCCTCTTGTGATTTGCCCGTGCATACTGAACAAAGTTCTTTACGATGCAGCCCCGGCAATCACTTTCTGACACAGCCTCGGTGCAGTTCGCTCACGGTCGGACAGGCAAAATGTATTTCTTCGGGACAAGCTCATGTCCTCTTCTACCATATCGTGAACGTCTTATAGTTCTAGAAACTCAAATCGATCTGATTTTTTAACAGAATCTTGAAATCATTTTGAAATCCTGTCTGATAAAACATTTGTTTGTCTTGGCAAACCTTTTCGTATGGGCTTTCTAGGTGTCTAACGAACTTTTTTTTCATCTTTGAATTGGCAGCTGACTTTTTTGAAGATATTAGAACTTCAGTTTGCGTGGAAGTGCGCTCATGGTGCCCAAACTGGAAACATGGGTAGCAATTAGGGACGGGAACGAATGCTAATATCAATATTCGAATATTTGATTTGCCATATTTGAATATATTCGAATATACGTTCTTTTCAGTTCAGTCAGTTACCCGATTTTTGGTATCCGAACATTGGTACTGTTTCATCACCTGTACGTTGTCGGGGGAACCAGCTATGTTTTATCTAGAAATGGCTTGTTTTATGTAAGTTTTAAATACTTATTAAGTGGTTGGCAATACATAATATAGTCCGTTCGTTAAAACCGATTGAAATAAGTCCAAACACGAGGGGGTGCATGTTTCTTTTTTTTTCTTTTTTTATACAGCTTATTTCAACACTGTTAAGCGATGATCAGACATAAAGTGAGGATATTTTTTTAAATATACTTACCAGAGGAAAATATTTGAGCTATTCTACTTATTGGGCAACTAAAAAGTAATATCAGTAGAGTTACTGGTTGTTCGTTTTCGTAAAACATGACGTTAATCCTTGAATACTGTGAGACAAACAACTTCTAAAATTTGTGAAATAAACGGGCGCCAGTTAAAATGGACAAACGATTAAAAGGTTTCACGATTACGCTTGTAGCAAACTGTTAATCCGTAACAATTGCTCCTGCCAATTATGCATTGCAATTTTATTGTTAATTGGATCATTTTTGACACGGGATAAAAAAACACAATACCAAACAGGTTGGGGTTTTTGCATAATGAGAATGCTATCATTTGTAAAAATCAACGATGCTTTATTTGAAAAAAAAATCGTTTTAGAACATTCGAATTTTATTTTCAGATTTGAGTATTCGGTGGATTTTCGAATATTCGAATATTCGAACATTCGTTCCCATCCCTAGAAGCAATGCAATAGGTTTGGTGTTAACATTCAAATATTCAAATGTCCAATTCTGATAGCTAACGATGAATTTTAAGAAGAACATTATCGCAGTTATCGACACCTTCATCGTTAGGTGTTAAAAAGTTTTTAAAAAAAAAGCTTTACAATAACATTATATCCTTAACCATAGATGATGTGCTAGTGTTTGTTTTATTAATAAAACATATTTGAGTATATCACTCATTGCCTTCAACGCGTTTGTTCATATTTTCTAATGAAACGATATTAGTCGCTTTTAAGTTCAATTCTTGTATCCCACCAATTAGGGACGGAAAAAAGAAAAGTCCGTTCTATGACAAAAGCTCCCTATTGTTACCAAGACCGCATTTGATAACATATGGTTAAACTTATCAATTAGAATAATCCTGATCAAGGCTATACTCATCGTGGCAAGAACATAATTATGAATGTTCCCAGTGCATATTGGCAGATCTGATCGCATGGATTCATTTATTCACATCTGTCGTCAATAAAGAATCTGACTTTCAGTATTACATTTTAAGTGATGATACAATGTACCTGTTTCTTGTATTAGTCGTAAGGAACATTTTAACTTACATTCTTAGCTGAAGTTATGTAAAGGAATACAAAATCACTATTTAAAATATGTAAAGCTACAAGAACTCGATGCACCACAGAAAATAACAGAATACTTAGAAATTATATACCCAAGCATATATTTTTATCCTGGTCCAAATGATATCCTTTATTGCAAGTACATTCGTATGTTCCCTGAGTATTTCTGCAGATCTGATCACAAGGATTGTTCAGGCATTCATTTATATCTTAAACAATAAAAACAAAAGCATAAAGTGTATTGGTAAATGTTATGCCTGTACAACGTCCATTATCTCGTCAAGAATATAACATGCATTGCAAGAACGGTCATGGAAAGATTCTGCAGAGAGCATAAATTCTAAATTCTAACATAAAGACACGTTTTTAGGAAAACTGAGGAAAAACAGCGATTTTTAAACAATTTTACAAAAACATAAAAAATTTAAAATAATACAGCATTGTCTTAATTTGTTGTGAATTAGCCACCTCGGATAAATACTTTACCTGGGCAAGTTCTATTGTCTTTATCAAGTAGATATCCTATAAAACAAGAGCACGCATATGATCCCTGTGCATTTTGACAGAGCTGATCACATGGACTATTTGCACATTCATTCACGTCTGGAAACAAAATACAAACCAAAAAGACTGTTAAGTTACTTTTTGTGGGGAGAAAGTTCAAACAAATGACAGATATGTAGAATTGAAAAGAAAATCTGGTCATTATGTGTAAAAAGTGATTGCTTCAGGATCGCTCTTAGTAAACAACGAGACTAAATACCATATACATTCTTAGTTAGGTGTGAAGACACAATGTGCAGAATGACATGGAAGTAAATTCCAGATATTGACCAGAAGCCGTTTTTCTACTTAAAACGTTACTTTGATGTTTCTTTACCTGTGCACGTCTTGTTATCCTGGTCGAGAACATATCCGTTATTACAAGAGCAAAAATAGTTCCCCGGTACATTCTGACAGACTTGTTTACAGGGACTATTTGCACATTCGTCCACATCTAGTACAGAGATGAAGTAAAATTAAGTATTGCTTACACAGATCGAAGTATGTTTGAACTGCTACGACAGACTTCGTTCAGTTATGCATGTAGTGACACGAAAAGAATGTTTTATCACGAATGCACTATGCGTTTTGTCGAAATGAACATAACTGATATTTGTGCCAAGAATACACGTGCTAGTATATGCGTGCAAAACTTTTTTCTAACTCCCAGGCAGCATAGAACTTCGTTTTCAAATAAAATTTAAAAAATGTCATAACAAAAATGGCCTATAGAATGTGTACAAGCTAAACGGCTGTCGAAGGAGGATATACAGCCCTATGCTCATATGAGCTTACATGCAATGTTTATTATGTACATTCACCATAAAGTCGGTAAATGAAACTTGACAAAATGTATAATAGGATCAAGCTTGCATTTAGAATGTTCAAAAGTTAAACGGATGACGATGGACGATACATAAACTGGTTCCTATTTAAAGTGTGTAAATCCACATACTACCTTTGTATCTTAAAGCAGTTATGACATTACTTAAAATCGGTAAATTTGGCTTGACAACATATGTAAGAGCATAAAAATCAATAAGATTTTTACCTAAACATGCAACGCTATCCTGATCAAGATAATATCCTTCATTGCACGAACAGTCATATGTTCCCGGAGTATTTTTGCAGATATGATCGCATGGGTTATTAATGCACTCATTGATATCTGAAAAAAAAGAAGAAAACACGTCGAAGAGTTCTTTTTCTCAACGTACACACGTCTCTGCATCAAGCTCATTCTAGAATGGGAATAGATATTAAATATTGTCGTGTTTCTATCATGTTATTTTATACTATACCCAAGTCTTTTCTATTGCCATTAACACGTATTTTTTCTCAACGTCTCCTGAATCCATTTTAAACATTTAAAACATATCTTAAATCAGTCACGGAAAAGTGAAAAGTGCATTTTCACAACAACTTCCTATTATCATCAAGACAAGATTTGATACCATGAAGTTATTAATAAGTATAGAAATAGTGTTCTGAATATCACAATCGGAACTTCGCAAAGGATATTAGCGAAGTAAATTCATATATTTTTTTCAAGGAAAAAGAAACAAATAGAACCTATTTACACGGATATTTTTTATTGTGATTAAAACATACCTGAGCAATGTTTATTATCCTGATCAAGGAAATACCCATCGTTGCAAGAACATTTGTATGTTCCTGGTGCGTTTTGGCAGACCTGGTGACATGGATCATCTGTACATTCATTCACATCTGTCATCAATAAAGAATCTCATTTCAGTAGATTTTTAAGTGACATGTCATTGTACCTGTATTTCTGTATAAGTCATTATATTAAAAGTTTTACAAACACTCCTAAATTTAGTAATGGAGAGATATTTCAAATATAATTTAAACATTTTCGTCACTTTTTTAAGAGATGTAAACTTGAAGGAAATTGATGCATCATAGAATATAACAGAAGACATAGAAATTCCATACCCAGGCATGTATGTTTATCCTGAGCTAAGCGATATCCTTCATTGCAAGAACATTCATATGTTCCCGGAGTATTTCTACAGATCTGATCACAAGGATTGGCCTGACATTCATTAATATCTTAAACAACAAAAATAAAATTTTTGCACTTGAGTTATTGTTTTTCCTTTCATAACTATAAGATAATGACTTTATAAAATAAAATAAACTGAAAAATTTGTAATTATTATACCTGAGTGTGATAAGTTGATCCTCTTGAACAAGAAATAACATGCATTTAAAGAACAAAGAAAACTTGTGCGGATGGCATAAGTTTTAAAACTGTCTTCAATAAAGAAAATTTAAATCCATTTTCTGTCGTAAATATGTAATATCTATCAATATTTTGTTGTAACTGATCCTCAATAGTTCTTTTACTCTGGCAGCGTAACAAAATTACAAAATCACATAAACAAAAAAATCTTATTTCATTACTATAGCGTACTGTTTTTTTAACCCCAAAGAGTGTCCAGAACAAGGCTTTATTGTGAAAAGCCTTGCTCTTTATCATGAATTTGTGAACCAACTCTGACTTAAAAGTTTGTTTTAGACATGAGAGCGATGATTGCACTACATCGTGAACTAGAATACTATTCCAGAAACCTAGGTTTTGACCTGAGATGCCCTCTATTAAAACTTGTTCTAGAAACAAGGCAAACATTTATTTTAAAAATAATTATGACTTGAACTAAAAACGCCGTGCTCTCTTAAACCATTCCACAAACAAATAGATGTTGGAGTGGTTTCAAACGTTTTCACGTTGTGTCTACTGTAATTACTGCGTTAGCTCGGTTACTGAATTATTGCCAGTAAAAGTGAGTTCTCTGAGCAGAGAAAATTTCCGATTTTGCGATATTGTTTCAATTACAATACATCTATATATGACAATGTAACGCAGGTAACAGTTCTCTCTTTCTCTTGTGATTTGCCCGTGCATACCGAACAAAGTTCTTTACGATGCCGACCCGGCAAAGACTTTTTGATACGACATTGCCTCGGTGCAGTTCGATCGCGGTCAAACCAGCGAAACTGCATACTTATACAGTACTGTATAGCGCTTTTAAATCAACTGTACTTTATTCACATTTTTTAGAAAATGAAACAGTTTACAGTTTTCTCAATTCGTGCAAATTTATCAAATGCCATTTTTTTTTCGCGGAAGTTGAACAGGCAAAACTGTTTTTAATATTTGGGTCATATACTGCTCCGTGTACCATGCTCCAATTATTGAGCCAAATTAAAATCGATAATCCGTTGTATTGGAAAGGACTCAAATGTTACAGTGTAACAGTTTAAGTATTATATGTATTCAAATACTTGTCACAACCAACAAACTGTCTAGATCGACAGTTATTTGAATTGGCTGTTCTGTCAGCAGAGAAAACAGTGAAAAAAAGAATGAGCAAGTCATTGTGGTACATGCATTGTGTTTATATACAATAGGTTTTTGTGCGTTTTTTGTTCGCCGTCGGTGTAAAAAGCATGTGCAGGGATTATGAACACCTTGTTAAGTCAAAAGTAACAAAACTAAGTAAATTTGTCAAAGAAGCTTTAAACAAAAGGTCTAGAGCCCTTACAGTGTAGCTGCTTCTAGTTCTGTAGGTATTTAAACATGCGTCTTAGTGCGCGATTGAATTATATTTGTTTAGTAAACAAATAATTTATTATTATTTTGTTCTATTGTTAATTTTTTATATTATGTACAACTGTATAATCTAATCGATATTTATATTGCGATATTCGATTGAAAGTTGTGTAATTTTCTTTAGCCAAAAGCATGTATTGCTGATTTGCTAATAAATACTTGACTTGTTATACACACGTGGCTGTAAGCTGAAATTAAAATACTTCTTTTTTAGTAACACGATTTCAGTTATAAAATAATTAGTTTAACAATACTTCTTTTTTAGTATTTTGTTTTCGAAAACACGATTTCAGTTATAAAATAATTAGTTTAACAATTACTCGAGTTTTCTTTTGGTCTTTCAGAGTCACTTCCCTTATTTTAATTGTTTACATGATGCAAGCGAAAGAAATATGTCATTTGAATATAAAAGGATGTGAAGAATATTCCCGCTTTCGCGCTACTTTCTTCTGTTATAATGCCTCAATATATTTGGTAAATTAAATACACAGTGTTTATGTGAGTTATTGCTTGATTTTAAACAACGACAAATGATGGATCCCTGGCCCGTCACATTTGCATGATTTAAAGAAGTACAGTATTATTTCCCCACAAACACGTATATAACAAAGAAGCACATGGGGATGTTTGTGGGTAAAATCTATTGATATAAAATTAAAAAATTGTGCTGAGGATGCATGAATTCCAGTGTAGGGTTTGATGACCCATCGACTATTGCAAAAGATAAGATTGTCATTATTCAGAAGATCTTATAGGCAAAATGTGTTTTTTTCTACGGGACAAGCTCATGTCCTCTTCTACCGTATCGAGAACTTCTAGTTCGGAACTTCAAATCGATCTGATCTTCGAACAGAATCTCGAAATCCTTTTGAAATCAAGTCTGATAAAGCATTTTGTTTTTGTCTCGGCAAACCTATTTGTATTGGCTTTCTAGGTGTCTAACGAACAGATTATTTGCAGCTAGGAAGTTGACCTTTTTCGAAATAATAGATTGTCAGTTTGTGTGACGTGACAGAACGTGTTTAAAAAACTGTGGGCACTCGAACAAATTATATATGATACCTTGATTAACAAGCTGTAATTTTTGTGAATTGACTTTGGGGTACGTTGTGATTTTTTTGTTTTGTGCAAGTGTTATTATTCTATGGCCTTCACAAAGTACACGATTGGTCTATAAGTCACTTCCTTTTAGATTATTTGAATGAAATCAGTATAATCGTTTTATTATTGGTTTCTAACATAGCTTTGTAAGTTTATGTTTGAAATTGTATACTTGTTATATGTGGTCAATGGGGAATGGTTTTCTGACATTAGATTTTAGAAAGCATCATTAGGTTATTCAGATATTACAATGATAAAGAAGGACAAGGCATAACCAGTCGATTTACTAGAAAGATTCCAACTGATAATTGTACAATCTACCCTGTAAATAAATCCAAAGAAGTGTGTTGGGAAGACTGGAGAAATGGGGGTCCCCCTCAACGATCAGGGTCCTTGTCTCCAGTACACGAGAAGCCACTTATGGCTAGGTTGAGTGTTGGCCGTGAGAGCCTTGTATAGGTGTCCCTAAGGGGACGTATCAAAGGCCCCCACGTTTATCCCCCTCACCACGAAGAGGTCCCCAACATCGAGGGGGGAAAAGACAATAAAAAAACAGTCAAATCTCATAAGGCAACAGAAAAGTGAGATAAAATCCCTTCATATAATCAGAATACACTTACAGCAAGAAGAAAGTAATAACAAAAGATGTGACATTAATCGATGTCTTCTGTGCTACGAAAAAGTGTCATTTATAAAAATCAAGTTAGACAACACAATCTTTAATATGATGCTGAAGTTACGAGGAAAACGCCGGAAACTTATTAGCAACATACCAGTGCACGTGTTGATATCATGTTTAAAAGCATAACCTTCATGGCAAGAGCATTCATATGTCCCTAGAGTATTTCTACAGATCTGATCACAAGGGCTGTCTGCACATTCATTGATATCTGATAGAAAAAATACATATTTGTTGTTTAAATCAACATGTAAAGTTAAGTTTCAACCATCTTATTCTTCAAAACATAATTGATTTTAAACGCGCACTATCTTAATAATAATAATAATAAAAATAATTTTACTATCATTACTATTATTCTGATATATTTAATCGCAGTTTAGTTCATCTTACATGCATTTACTGGAACACTGAATGAGACATGAAACATTATTTTTCAAATATCCACAGTCACGTCCAACATTTAACGTTGAATATGGTATATTGTATTTCAATAAAATGCTTACTGGAAGACAACATGAATATGTTCGTTCACCTTATATGATAAGAATGAATTAGTATTTATGTAGTTACAAATGATCATCCCTTGTTAGAACACTGAGGAGTGTAGGTTTAACTATATGTTCATGAATATCACCTTTCACGAAAAGTTTTTCTTCTGTTTTAGAAGAATGTGTATCTGCAATGACTTAAATCAATTCTATACCAGTTTCTGTCGTATCAACTTATGTTAACAGCACACTTTATTAACTTTAGGTAGAGTCATACCTTCAAACGTATTAGAAAGATTATGCAATCGGGGTTGTGGTGCCAGAGAGCCGGAATTAATAAGAAAAGGTATAAAATGTCTTTAACGGTCATAAGCGTCATAATATAATAATAAGGAATATTTTATTGTAGCAAGAGATATTTTGTCACTTAGATATATGAGAGTTTTCCAGCTGTTAACATTAATTTTTAATACTGACAGGAAATGTCATACCTATACAAGTTTTATTATCCTGATTAAAAAGATATCCTTCATAGCATGAGCAGGTGTAAGTTCCAGGTGCATTTCGACATTCCTGAGCGCATGGACTTTCTTCACACTCGTTCACATCTAGTTACAAAAAAGGACAACTTTTCTAGAGATGTATACGCTAGAGTCGTCAAGATGCATGTTACAAATTTTAATCTGTTATTCTATACATTGTGATGATCTTATACAGATCACATAAAGATATCGAAATAAATCGTTCAATTTTCAGTAAAAAAGACCTAAAAATTTCTGATTCATTGTCATGCCTACCTTTCGAAAAATGCTGATTTGATATATATTTACAATTACTGTTGAGAATTTTCAAAGATGTTTTCTACATTAAGTGACACAATGTAGTTTTGATCAACGTACTACGTTTACTAGCTAAAACACATAATATGCATATCGTTAAATTAAGCCATTAATCTGTTGAATAGACACCCTTTCGGGGACATGCTAATTCAACAAGCATAAATACATTTAGCAATCCTAAAAGAATGACATATTTGAATAATCTGGTAGTTTTTACCTATGTATTCATTTTTACTGGTCAATATAGTATCCTGCATTATGCATATGAACCTAACGTGTTTACGCAAATTGGATCACACGGATTTTTAAAGTGAATTTAAATGTGAAAAAAATAAATACAGTACTTTAATTCTCAAGTATTTCTATCTTACGCTTATGTGAAGTGTACTATGCTCTTTTCTTGAAAATATATAAAAAAAATCAAAATACAGGGAAAAAGAGAGCGTGTGATTACAACTCAATCCGTGCCTGCCGAAAACCTCGATAATATGAACATTAATTTTATCAGTTCGACTATGAGATTCAATAAATTCTTATCAATATGATAAATTACTTCTTCTAATCCATATACCACATTTATTCAATAACATGTCTGTAAAGTGTTTACAACACACTTAAAGAGAGCAGCTTTAGAACTTTATGATGAATAAATAGACAATTTAAGTTGATGTTCAGATATCAATACAAATTTGAAACCATTGATATATTTCATACCTGTGCATGTTTTATTATCATGATTAAGACGATATCCTATATTACAGGAGCAATAATATGTGCCCGGTGCATTTCGACAGAACTGGCCACAGGGATTTCCTTCGCACTCATTCTTATCTGGTGTAAAAAATACATATTTCAAAGAAAAAGTATTTAAGAACTTAAAAAAACATTATTTGTATGGAAGAGACAACAATAAAACTAGGAGACAATATTTCGTCAAGATAAGAACGCGGGGAGCAAAATTAAGTCTTTGAAAGCGACTGATATTTAACTATGCTAATTCACTGTCAGTAAGCAATAAATTCAGCATTTATCTGTTGACACGGTTCAAAGTTCTGAACAAAAGAAGTCTTGCTGGACGTGTTTGTTTTAATCTGTTTTGTCTATGATGTCATTTATTTCATAAGGCGGGATTTTCTTTGCTTAAAATACGTCGACAAAAAAGATACACGTTTTAAATTTTTTAATATGATTTTGTCTACATTTACGAATTTTCGTGCACCTTGCACCTTACTGAAATTGTCTGAATTGTTTTGTTTAATACCCACAGTTTTAAGTGTTTGTGACTTTTATTCTGAGAGTACCTATAAAAGATATATTAGAAATCGTGTTAAAATGACTACTTATTGTGAGGGATATACCTTCACATATCAGGAAATCACTTGATACATTCCAAATGCCCGTATCTAAACACATTGTATGTTGGTATGCTGAGGGTTCAAAGCCAATGTTACAAAGTAGTGTGCATTTAAGACCAACGGGAGTTGTGGCAATGGTGCAGGATGGATCAGAATATTTCCCATTTCTAGCATCCTCTAAACCCAGGCAACCAGTTTCTGAAAAAAAAGTAAGTGTAGACAATTTGTATTCTTATAAAGTACAGGATTTAAGTGTTATTCTCTGGAGTTTACTGTCACACGGTCTATGTTTTTTTTTATCGAAAACACATTTCAACCCAAGAAATCTGTGATTTGTAAACAACAGCACTGACAAATAAACTTAACTCATTGTATAGGGAGTCCACTATAATAAACATGATACATAAAGACATCAACTCAAAGTACTGTGAATTTCACATTTTCGACATTTTTTTCTAATTAGTGGATATTTTGCAAAAAAGGCCCTTCTATCTGTAGTTGTATTTTACCCATAACAATATAATGATAACATCCGCGACAAGGGAAGAGGATCGTTGTCTAAAGTCTCAATATTAAACAGCAACAATCTTTCAGATAAAACAAAGAGGAAAATTGTGGACTTAAACAATACTTACAGTTATTTATATTCAAAATACAAAAAAAAAATCAAATTCCCAGTGGGATTCTTTCCGCTTAGCAATGCAAAGTGAGAACGCCTTAGAACATGTGACCATCGCAACAACCCCAAAAAGGGCTGCGTAAATAACAGTCATATAAGTGTTCACCTTACGCTACACCGGTGACAGGCGTTAGATGTATGACAACACTGACTATATGTACATCTCAAAGAATTTAGTTTTCAGTAGATATGAAATACTGGTACCCTTCTTTCAAAAATTTGAAAATTGTTGATATTTACCCAAGCATATTTTTACAACAATGTAATATCAATATCTATTATCACTGCTATGAATGCGACAATAAAAACAACTGTATACTCGGCTGACATATCATCGCAGCATCCTCATTGTGTCCACAATTATTTTCACCCCATGTTTCTTCTGTCTTGCTACAATTGTCTACAGAAGGTTCCATTCCAAAGCATTCAAGGTCATCTAACCATATGATTCCAGACCCTTCACCATATATAAGGTTACTTTCTACTATTGCACCATCTCTAAAGAAATCATATGTTTAAGCAGATATATATATATATATAACTGAGATATATGATATACATCTGAAATTGTGTTTTATACATAATTTTTGTTGTCTATGTATCAGTTTTTCTGGTGAGATTTGCTGAAAAAAGTTATTTTTTCTTAATTCTGGACTGAATTGTTAGTAAACTAAAATTTGACATTGAGTGTCAATGTTAATTTTTTATTATTTTTAAAACATTTGTTTGTAAAATGGGTCTATACTGATAATTTCTCTTGTAAATCTTGTAAATTGATTACTCTTTATTATTAAAATATTTGAATTTTGTCAGTTAATGCAAAATTTCAACCAGTTTCAGAGTCAAAAAGCCTAATTTAGACTGCATAGCTGCCAGTAAAATTTGTGAAAAAGTTCATTCTGCAACCTATAATTATTTTTGCAGAAATCAACTTCCAATAAGTTTATCTTCATAAAAAACAGGCAGAAGAAAATGGTATTAGTTTGAATTTTACCAGTGGACCCCATTAAGACGTATTTAAAAAATCGTTTGAATGTTGCAAACGAAGTTGAAAAGGCCACAGATGAGACATAGTCTTTTACCTTTGATGTGTTTCCTGCGTTTGATTTTCAAAAATAAATTTGAACTGCAGTCCATTTCTAGCTTTATATTTGCATTTTTTCTCCTATAGATTTTATCATATTTGTCTTCTTTTCAGCTTCACTGAAGGACAGCGAATACGTGTGTATTGCAAACCATTCTTTATTAAATTTTAAGAAGACAATTTCTTCTTTGGTTATGCCGACAAACTTTCGTGTCTTTTGCTTTTTATCAAAATTGATTTTTCAGTACAAAACATTTGACATTTCAATTATTACCCATATGATGGAGTCAATGTGTGTAAGTTTGGCCCTCGAGTTAATAAAAAAAATCTGAATAAAAAAATAACCTTTTATATCCAAGCATGTGACATAAAACCTTGGCATCGACGTCCTCAAAATCATCGTCACATACTGTTCCCCACTTACGAGAGTGGAACACTTCAACGCGACCCCCGTATATGTTAGTACCTCCAACTAGTCGTACTCCTGTTTGAAAAATGCCAATTAAATATTTATAATGTATAATGACAATTAATATATGGAATTAGCTTATTTCTGTTAATCAAATGTTTTTACAATTCTCATATTTACACCTGCTAAGAATGTCTATGTTTTTTACAAACAAAGCTTCAAATAAGGAGCCATTACTTTCAAATGATTTGAGTTCTAAATGACATTAAAAAGACAAGACATAAAGAATCACTTGGTTTGCATCGTATCCATATGTCATCAGCGTTAGCACAGTCTGTCAATGCAAACGTCGAGTTTCTGCAGGAGAAGATAGATTGTTCATCTCCGTCACAGTCTAGATGTTGAAACCACATACTTCCATTTCTCTGTCTTGGGTAAGAGCTGCTGAACATTACTGCACCTTCACTGGAATACATTGGTGTTATTATATATATGGTGACACATGTAACTCAGTCTTGTTTTGAATGTAAATGTTCTGATATTTTAAACTCGAAATTCAAAATTATTTGTCATTGAAAGATTTACAAATATTGAACAACAAAAGCAGTTAAAAGCTTTCTTAATGTACATGGTTTAGATGCATCCACCAATACATTGTTTAGTGTTAGACATGTATCTACGATTAGTTGCTGTTACGCAAAAAGAACGCTAAGTTTCAATGAAGGATAAATTTGTGTAAAAAAGTAGATTGGCCAATTCGATACCCTACTACTGCAGTTTTAAATTTATTAAACGCATTCGAAAGTCCTTGAATGAAATAAAAAAGAAAAAAGAAAGAAAAACTAGTTTAAGGATTCTCTACAAGTGGGACCTCGAAATAACTTCGAATGCTCATCTTAAACCCCTACAGCAACAATGGAAAAGCGAGATTTTTTTCTAATTCCAAATTTGTCTTCTTAAAGTTTTACGATAACGTATAAGAAAATGCAGGCTTGTTTATAAAAGATAATCGAGATATTGAGAATTGAATTAGGCTTTACTAAACATTAAAAAATAATTGTTAAGAATAAAAAAATATACAAATAATAGTATCTGTGACACGAAGAGCAAATATTGTTAGTCTGCGAGATAAAAGTGTTAAAATCTAATTGACTGCCGAGTTGGCGATTGGCGACAGAATACGATGTTAGTTTGTATGAAAAGCTCGATAAATCGTAGATATGTCATAGGAGTGTTATTGAAGGATCTGTGAACAACATGTGTTTATATCCAACCAGGGTGAGATTCTCGAGTGACTTTCCGTATTTTAAACATTCGGAACAAGCTCTGATTTTCACCAAGAAGGAAATCATCGACAATGATTGTAATACGCTGCAAAAAACTGTTTCCTAATCGATGTAAAATAAATATCTTTTAAGTATTCTTTTGCGTTGAATCTCTTTGAAGTTTATCTATAAGGTCCATTGTTTGAGAGCTCAGTGCAGAAATCGTAACAAAAACTTGAACGCTTCAGTCCGATTGATACCATATGCTTGATGAGCTGCTTTGTAAAAATAATCTTAAACAAAAATGCATGCATACTAAATTTGTATATTGATAAACAACTTATTACCTTGGAAAATCTAACATATTGCAAAGTACTTGAGCATCAAATATTTCCAAGTTGTTACTACAAAAAGGTCTCCAAGACTGCAAGTAGAATAACTCAATACGTCCTTCAAATTCCGTTAAACCTTCCGTTAGACGAATGTCTGAAAACATTTCAGACAGGCTTATATTTAGAATCGTTTGATCAAGTAGTTATTTGAATAAAAATCATATAATTAAATACCGAATAAAATTCAAATTTAAGCATGTACTCTTTGAATATTTAAAATGTTTTTTTTCAATAAGGGATGAAGTGATGATAATATGTCAGTTTGAATAAAGTAAGTGTGTCATGTGACTTCAAAGCCACAAAGATTAATATGTCTTTCATCTTACATTTCATCAACAAACTGATCCCATAAACATTAGTTAGGCGTAAAACTGTACCCCTTTAATTGTAATTTTTTCTAGTGCAAGAACGGGCTTAAAGTTAAAAGTTTTCGATATTGTTACTGCATACATACATGCTTTTAATTCTTTATATTGGCATTTGTTTGACATGGTGTGTGTCTGTGTGATCAAATGTGTGTACAGTGGGGAATATGTTCTCTCATAGTAGACCTCTTTGGTCAGCGTTGCAAAGTTCAGTGCTCATCGTGTCATTGTGAAAATGTTGATAGTGTTAAAAAACTTCAAAGGATGACTTTCCGATGCTGAAATTTCCACAGAAGTAGTACTAATTTCTTCACTTTTTGGTCTTGTAATTTGAAACATTGTTACGCCACATTCAGCTCCCGTCGTATATAGCTCCCCAGGGAGCATTATTCGTTGCGTCTTTAAAGATACAGCTCCCCGGGAGCTATACTCGCTCGGTATCATTGAATATTATACCGGGAGCTGTATTCGTAAGGTGTCAACGAATAAAATTTCCGGGAGCTTATACGTCAGTGACATGTATCGCTTCGACGAATAGAACTTCCCATTATGAAGTGACTGACCAACGTGATTAACAACAAGTCACATACAAATAGAAAAATGTCGGCTGTCAACCTAAAAACTTTTATCATCAACAACTTCATCATCATCATTATACAATATGTAGTCGTCATCATCATAGGCAAAGTATTCATCGTTGTCATTCATTATCATCATTGTAGTCGTCAACAGTAACAACAACATTGTAATTACATTATTTACATTGTAGTCGTTATAATTTCTATCACCATTGATAACATCATCGCCATTGTCGTCTTCATGATTGTCTTCATGATCATCATTTACATCATCAACTCATCATTAGTTTTAAGATCATCAGTATGATATTCTTTGATACCATCTTCATCACCATAATCATTATCATCACAATCATCATAACCTCCACCATCAAATCATCGTTATTACCCAAATATTGAGAAAATGATTTTGATAATTTAGTCTTAGGTCATAGAAAGCAAGATCAAATATGACTATTTAATATGAGTGGGTATAGGTGAATGAAGTATCTTTATTAGTAAAAGTATATAAATGCTTATACTTGTTATTATTTTTTACGGCAAGCAAAACAGTTTTCTGGGTGACACCAATGATCTATCAAATCAGTTAAGAGTTGCAGCCGATTAAGATGTAAGAATAAAACATTTTTTTGCATCAATTTTTAGAAAAAAAAGCGCTCCAATCATTTTGATGGTTTTTGCAAGTTTGGCAAATAAAAAGAGGCTTTGTCCTGTAAGAAATGTAAACTTGATAGTCCCATATATAGGTGCTTCAGTGACAAAAGAACTGTTAAAATCTTTGCATTTTTTTTTCACAAATCGGCAGATACACTCTTTTAAAAGTATAGCTAGGGCCATATTTCGGTAGACAGTTGTTTGCTTATGATAACTTCTGATTAAAAATAAAGGACGTTCTCGAATCAGTCCAAAGTTTATTTTAGAAAATTAGTCATAATTAATATGATTACGACATTCCTAAAGAATGAAAACAGATAAAAATGACATATCCTCAAACATTGAATACGGTTTCCACATAGGAAAAGCTCGCTAAAATATCTCTATTTATTTATTTAGTAGTTTGTTTCGTAGGTCAGGAATGCTGACTTTCACCTTTTATGCTGGTTTATATTTGATTCCGTTTCTTATTTCAACATTAACTTACTTAACATTCAAAAAAGATATAGTGATATTTTTGTGCTAATAATATTGAAAACACACACACACACGCGCGCGCACACACACAGTATTGATAACATAATTTGGATCGTCACTTTCATGTGTACTCATAAAATAGCTGTCCGTATAATAAAAAATGCATGGCCAAATAGGCAAAATTCGTACAAAATTAACTAACTTAACATTCAAAAAAGATATAGTGATATTCTCGGGCTAATAATATTTAACACACACACACACGCACGCACGCACACACACACACAAGCACACACAGTATTGACAACATAATTTGGATCGTCACTTGCATGTGTACTCATAAAATAGCTTTCCGTATAATAAAACATGCATGGCCAAATAGGCAAAATTCGTACAAAATTAACTAACTTAACATTCAAAATAGATATAGTGATATTTTTGTGCTAATAATATTGAAAACACACACACACACACGCACGCACGCACGCACACACACGCGCGCGCACACACACAGTATTGATAACATAATTTGGATCGTCACTTTCATGTGTACTCATAAAATAGCTGTCCGTATAATAAAACATGCATGGCCAAATAGGCAAAATTCGTACAAAATTAACTAACTTAACATTCAAAAAAGATATAGTGATATTCTCGGGCTAATAATATTTAACACACACACACATGCACGCACGCACACACACACACACGCACACACAGTATTGACAACATAATTTGGATCGTCACTTGCATGTGTACTCATAAAATAGCTTTCCGTATAATAAAACATGCATGGCCAAATAGGCAAAATGCGTTCAAAATTAAACTTTTCGAATGACTGATTATGCGACTGTGGTTTAATTTAATTATTGAAATTTCATTTTAAAAAAAAAAGATGACTAGGTAATGAAAAAGCAATCATTATTAGTGAACTAGGATTTGTATAAAAAGTGTGACAGTCTGGATGTTCAAGTCCTTCTAACTGGTTTTGTATTTTGCTGATTATTTTAATTTGTCTTTTGTTGGGTCTATGATTGGATGCTTGGCTCAAACAATTTTGAAAACAAATGAAATAGTTTGGCATTTGAACCACCGATCTTTTAATTTACCGCATGGGTGATGATAATACGTCGGGGATTTTTCCCGAAACTGTTACAGAAGGGTGTTTTTAGCTGTAATGTCATCGGGCCCCGTAAATCTCTGACATTTATTGAATACTGATTAACCTTATTTCATGCATTCAAACTATTCCCCTCTGTTAACTATAACAAAGTTTCAAGGGTTTGATTTCGTAGTAAAAATAAGGTATATCATGCATACACTGGAAAACAGCTGACAATAATGCTTCTCGAGAGCTATACTTTCTACCATGTAAATGATTTCTAATCTGCGAAATAGAAAAAAGTCACATTGTGCTAGATCTGGCGCATAAAGCGCACCGGGTGTAGCATGAACCTTTTCCTTCTTTGAAATCTCCTGCACAGTTTCAGATTTCTATGATGGCGCATTGTCATGCAAAAAAGACTTAACTGTATTCCCCTACCTGGAAGTCAATTTTCGCATTTCTTTTTTAGTTTTTTTTTCTGAACTGTCTTTTTTAGAAAGCCCTACTGACAGATATGCGAACAACTTGAAGCAATGGGCCATGTACATTAAAAATACGAACATAACCTTCTTTACACTTGTAAGCCTTCCTTTTGTTGGACATATTTTATTGCTAACCATTCGAGTTGGTTCAAAAAGTGGACCAACGTTTCGTTCCCTGTCACAAGAAAGTTAAACCTTTCTAGTAATATTTTCGGTACAGTTACAAGAGATTTCTAGGAAAGAAAACTCGAGTGCGATTTTGCTCATCCGTCAGCAAAAGTGGTGTCCATCTTGCAGAGATGCTTCTCATTTAATCTTACGCTTTAAAATACGAAAAACAACCCTGCTATCTTTGTGATGCAGTATGACGTGCGTGTCTGATTTAACAACTTTTTGGATGAACTTTGCTGAGGTTGCAGCTGACCGACGCCCACATTTTGGGTCATCTTACGGCCTGTCTTGCTCGCTCTTGAACTTGTTTGGAAATCTCGAAACTGTCATTTAGGACACTTCATTGTTTCTATATGCAATGCTCAATTCAAGATGTATCTGCTTTGCACAAACATCAAGTTGGCAGAGTGTCGTTATGTAACATTTTATTTCAACAGTGTTTTTACATTTTTTCTGAACCACTTTTGTATTTGTGTCTATGACTAGAAAAAACTGAATTGTTTATAATATTTGACCTAGCTGTACGGCCTATGTGTCGGATTTTACCTAGTGTACGATTTTTAAGATTTCATACATGGAAATAGCAAGGTCGATAACATTACGTCTAAACATAACCCAGTAAATTGTTGCGTACATGTGGATGTAAATATGCATGTTCTCGTATATAACCAATAATGACATTATATTCATATGAAATTAATAAAAAATCAACATACCTTGTCGCTCTTTGCAAACGATGGCTGCATCTTCATCATGTTCGCAGTTATGATAGCCCCACCCGTCTAGGTATTTTTCGCAGTCATCCACGGAAATCTCTGTTCCATAACATTCAAGGTCGTCTAACCATATTTCACCACTTCCTGGGCCAAAGTTATCTCCAGGAACAACTTCAGCACCTTCCCTTATATTTATACAAGAATTTATAACCTCTCATTCTTCTAATTACATCTTAAATGCAAACTGATAAAACAGAATGCCTTTCCCTTACGCTCTTTTAACCAATTTGTTGTCTTTACTAAATGATTCATTGGAAACGCCTGAAAATATTAACTTTTGTTTTGTTCCTCGACAAGTCAGCAGCTGGATATATAATTCAGAACGACTTTTCGAAAATAATCTGTATTAGAAAAATAAAATGAAACGGCATTTTCTTATTATGTCTCCCTGTTTAGAAAATCTAATGCTCTTTAATAACTTAAAACTGAATTTCTTCATCACTGTTTTTTGAATGATCTTTGATTATTACAAATAACTTTTTAGATAAAAGTTCTGCAATATTTTTCTTAAGAAAAGGTTTTGAGACTTTCAACTTACATAATGCTGTCTAAGTTAACATACACAAGCGGCGTGACTTTGAATCCCGTGAGGTACATATTTTTTTCCTGAGGTGGTCAATGTTTGATTTTGAGGCTAGTCTGGGATGCCGACTCCTAAGTCTTATAAAATGTATAGCATATCAGTTTCTACGTTAATATATGATGTATTACAGATAAACGGGCCAATGCAAGCATGCGTTTGAATCCTATGGAAACCGGGACATTTTTTTAAAAGTGGGCCTCACTCTCCGTTCTTTTGTCGAAATATACATCGAGCCTACCTCTCATATCCAAGCATATAGCAGAACACTTTTGCGTCGTATTTATCAAATTCATCGTCACAGACTGTTCCCCATTCGTTATTGTAGAACACCTCAATTCGACCCTCTAGCCTTGAATTACCACCTACTAATCGTACATCGATTCCAAAAACTTTTGAAAATATGAAAATCGTATTTTACAACTATCTTTATCAATCTTTCTTATTTTCTAACGCTTTTCTATCGCCAAGTTAGTTAGAATCATTAATTGTTAAAGATAAAAAACATTAAAGAAGTCTTTCATAAAAAAATCCAGGTGCATTTATTTCTTAGAATTTCAGGATGGAACATTTATGTATTTGTAGATAATACTAACTAACCAGTTAATTGTTACTTGTTACTAACTAGGTGCTATGTGTCATAAGATAGACTTGAGATAACAGTGCCAGACCATTCATTTTTTAACAATAACACAAAATCTAAAGTAGTTTTACTTACCAGTTTGTTCTTTGCTATAAATAAAAAAAATCAAATATTGATCATTTACATATTTAGTCGTCAGTTTTTATGCTTAACAGAAAAATACATGTTTTTTTTTCTGACATGTTGTGACGTTCTGTATCAAAACTTCTTGAGAAGTAAAAAGTTTTAAGAACGATATGAACTTTTAACATAACAATTTAGGACAAAACAACAACAACAAAAACGATGGATAGAGTCTTTTATAAACATTTTGCTTTTAGTTCAATCCATTTCGTTCATTATATGTATTATTATTTGTACTATGTGAACTCATATGATAATGACGAATAAAATATGTTTAAACAAACAAAAACGAAAAACAACAACTATATACACATATACACACACATTTGACATTTTAAAAATGTCAAAATCCATACCTTAGTAAAACAAGAACAAATATTTTCCAGACACTCATTGTTGCATTGCTAGGTTTTAAATCCAATTTGATTAGATTTAACAGCTTTAAACTGATACAAAAGTCCCTACTTCATGCAGACAATAAAATATTACTCTGAGTAATAAAGCAGCGGAACTCTCAAAATGTGTACATGCTGTATGGCACACTTGAACTTCTTTCAATGCACACTTACCGCATGTATATAATCATGCAACCAAAGAAAACTAAATACAAAGAGGAAAAAAATTATTTAATTATGTAAAAATAATCTGAGCTGCATATTTTGTATATGATGATGAGAATGGTGTATTTTTATTTATTTGACATTGTTACCACTAATGATTTTTTCTTTGACTAACTGTAGTATAAATGTTTTTAGTCATATAGCGTTTAAACTTAGGCCTTCCATAAGTATTTCTTTAATCTATAACTAAATTACCAATGAGGTAAAACCCCAATCTATTTTACTGTTTACTCTTCACACACACACACGCAGGCACGCATGCACTGTCTATTAGCCTAAGTATCATTAAAAACATTTAAACAAAGTTTCAAGGACATTGAATCATATTTGAAAATGTGAGAAAGAGGAAAATGGAAACAAGAAATGTTAAAAGGTATAACGATTCTCTTGACTGACATTTTCTTTTCCTGGTTGTGGGGATGGGCATGAAGCTGGGTAAAAATTAGAATGTTTTAATCTGTATCTTTGTCTCTTTTTGAACATTTGCAAATGTGTTGTAACGAGCATTTTTACACAATCAAACGTCAACTTGTTCCCTTAATTTTCTTGCCAATTAAAGAAAAAAAAAATACCAACTACCGTGGTATTAAATAGAACTAAATAGAACTTATTAAATAGAACTTGACAAACACATTTTTGTAGGTTAAAATGTCTAATACTTCCCTACCAACTTTAGTCAAATTTTTGCCCCTCTGGCCATATTTCTTCTATTTTGTGATAAGTATTGTCTAGTGATATTTTAAAATTATTTATGTGATCATAATTGTTTCTATATTGGGGACATGTGTTTTAAAGCGACTGACTCACAAAATTTTGCTGAAATTTTTTATTCTTTCAAATTTAAGAGGATTCAATATACTATGGAAAAATATAATATTATGCTTCTATACACCATGAAAAGTGAAAAAAAAAGTTTTGACTTAACCAGGATTCGAACCCACGACGTTTCGGTCAGTAAAATTTATAGCGACGACTTCGTCCACTGAGCCACGACGTCTAGTCATAAGATTGCCTCAAAATTAATCTTATAACTAAAGTATCTACCCCGTGACTAACGGGGTAATTTTTTTACAGACAAAAGTGTGTAAAACTTTATATTTTGATGTTTTTCTGTCACAAAAACTGAGACAGTAACTTAGTTTAGATATCATCTTCACGATAACAGCAAGAATTTCAAGATGTATAAACATTTTCTTTTTATCATCGTCTGTGAGTCAGTCGCTTTAAATGGACATCGATCTAATGAAGACATTGAAAAAATATACCTGTCTGAAACTACTAGGCAATTAGTTTGAGATGTTAGCGTGCAGTATTGTCGAGTGAACGCCTCTAAATATTTCAAACTTCCCTCTGTTGACGCTATACGCACTACCTCAGAGTTCTATTTTTAATAGACCAATACAGGGACAATCTTTTAAAACAATTTGTTTGAAACCGCAACGCCTAGGTTTCTAAAAGTTGGTAAGGTAAACACATTTCAAGATGTCGTCTTTCAAAATTACGCCAATTTGGCCATTGTTTACCCATACCATTGATTATATGGTACCTGACTTACTTTTTGGGAAATTGCGTTATATTATTATTAAATAATAATAATTATTATAAAAATAATGATAATAATAATAATAAACTTGAGTGTTATCTCGACAACGGGGAAAATCCGATCATTTAAAATATGAGGAAAATAACTTTTAGTTGAGACTTCCTTTACATGTACTCAACATGAAAAAAGACCGTGAAGAATAGACAGACAGACAAACAGACAAACATACAATTAAGACTGTGATGCTTATCAAAATCGAATTAAAATAGTTTTTTGTATGGGAAATAAAAAAAATACCGAAAACTTATGCGGTCAATTTTGATGCAAATAAAAAGAATAGATAAATAAACACAATGGAGAAATTTACGAGGTATGTGCTGATGAAGCTCAGCTAGCAAATATTTATTCCGTCAACCCGATGCCAGATAAACAACTTAAAAGACCAAACAATATTCAAGATATTTTTTCATTGAAACGAATAGTAGAATTTTCATGCAATCTGTACAGTGTTTAGCAAACGCCGCGCACTGGTTACGCTACGCTCAGTAACCACTGCCTTCACACGAATCACGTGATGATGGTCTTATCACATGATTGTGTCAAGATGGCGGATACGCCAAAGAAACCGTTGAAAAATTGTTTCATCTCTGATAAACAGCGACGCTATAATTTGAGCTCTGGTGTAAAGTCTGCCGATATGATTGACAAAATTTAATTTCTGTTAAAAAAGAAGTTTAATGCAGTAGTGACTTGAATGATTTCTTTTTCAAAAGTGGTCATCTTGTTTTGAAATAAACGGTGCGATATTAGAATTATTCTCATAATATTTATGTTTCCGAAATTATTTTTTATTTGAGTTCACATCTAACACCTTAAAGTCTTGAAACATTAGCAAAACAATGTTTACTTTAAAAAAATCAAAATTGAAAAAAATCATACCGTCAAAAATCTTGACGAAAATGTTGTGACGGCAGAGATCTAATCCTGTAAGGGGAGATCACTGCGTGGGAGATTGAGTGTTGACTTACTTGACTTAGACTCATTTATTTTAAATCGATTGCGATACAAGTTCCTACAACTTAGATTCATCACGCTCGATGACTGCTTTCTGGGTTCTATACCAGTATTCGCGCATCGTGGAGGAATGTGAAGATCTTGAGAGAATCTCGCCTCTGACGGGATTCGAACCCGCGACCTTCGGATCCGGAGCCCTGCGCTCTACCCCAGGACCACGATGCCTCCTCACAGTTCAGGTACAATGTTATGAGGTTATGAAACTTCATGTAGCACACTTTGAGGGCTATATAGCGGCATCTAGATACCTATTGGTTTTGATCAGCTTTGTTATAAATGCATATTCTAATGTAAAAGGAAAGACGATTTTGTTGACAAAAAAGAAGAAAACAATAACTTTCTATGACAAATTAGAGAATCCCGTAGTATGCACATAATGCAAAATATATTTGATAAACATCATTCCACTGTTAATTTCAGTTTTACTCAGAAAAACAGTATTATTGACCTCTTCATAATTCCTCTGTGTCAGATGTTACATTATAGCGCATACCTTCCAATAATTTGTAAATACAATCTCTGTCAAATGCAGGACGATGGAGATGGGGATGACCTCTCCTGGATTTAGCTGTAAGAATTAAATAAAAAAAGAATATTTCAATATTTCTGTCTGATTTTCTGATCTAAAAATACACATCACCGTTTGTCATCATAAATGATTACTTTCTCAAGAGGGGATATGTTACATTCTAGTGCATACCTTCCTATAATTGTATAAATACAACCTCTGATAACTGCGTCAGGGTATTGATTCTTTGGCTCAGTGGTTAGAGTGTTGGCCTTCGATGAGCTAAGATCGGAGTTCGAATCCCGCTCTGGGTTGTGTATTTTAAGATGCATTGCATCTTTCAGCTACGGAATTTATGTTCGTAAGACAGACTTGAATGAAACGTTATGTTAGCCTCTCCTCAAAATGATATTGATTGTTTCATTTCACCAAATTACCAAACACTATTTACTTTTGCTTTATTTTGTTTGTCCTAACCTTGACATGTGCACACTTCTTTTTAGAAGAAGTTTGGCGCAGTTCTTATTGAAATATTTATTTTACATACAACACTTGTTTAAAACGATTACGGAAGAAGGAAAACTTACCAAAGGAGAAAACACTGAATAACTTTATAACTTGAACAAAATGGGAAAACTCTTAAGGTAGTCCTCTAGTGACGAATTTGAGTGTTCTGCGCAGATTTCGCGCATGAATGTTGTAAAATTGAAACTTGTTCTTAACGTTTTAGTTTTGATTAGAAAGGATAAAAGAAATTTCACCCATAAGGTCTTTCTGCTTTACCGCTTTTATTTTGCAAAATATTCGACAAAAAACGTCTGCTACTTTTTGTACGACTATGAGAGTTACCTCCCTTAAATCCAGACCGCTTTTCGGTTATCCGAAACATGTAAACATTAAAAACAAACATTTGCATGTAAAACAACGAAAAAGACGTGAACAAATTGTTGATATGAGAAGAAAAAGGTGTAAACAACAACCAGCAGTACATGTACGTATAAACTTTATCATTTTTATTGAATTTCCTTGAATTTTAGAGCTGTTCCTGAAAACGAAAGTAGAGATTTGTAAAAAGTGTGTCATATTTTGAAGTCTATTTTTATTATTTCCGTTTTTCATTTTCATCTAGTTATGAGTTAACATTAATGGATTCAATTGCATACAAACTGGTTTTCTGCTTGCTACTCAAAGGAAATGCCCAAACTTTCAGCCCAAAACTGAACAGTTTATGCTAACAACATGAGTAATTTCTTTCAAGAGGTAAGAAAGGCAAATTATTTTTCATTTGCAAAGGTCTGCTTGTTTACTCCTTTTGGGTCCATGTACGACACCAGTCAGTTACACGGTGCATATTAAAGAGGCTGTACTCCAGATTTGACATAAAAAAATTTTTTTCATAAATTATATATTTAGATGCCGTGAGATTATAACAACATAATATTTTACTTCAAAACTGATTATAAAAGTCAAAATAGAATAAAAAAAATATTTTCGCTCCATCCTGATTTGAACTCTGGACCCCTCATGTTAACAAAATATTTCCAAAGCTTTAACTGTCACCACCATCGCCACATGTGATATTACAGATATTTACTTTAAATCTTATACAATATAGTTATACCGTCGCGTTACGGTATAGCACTTTGAAAGGAAAAAAATCAATTTATAATGTAATTATTTGACTTATTTTTTGTCAGTAAGTTATTTTTTAAGCATTAGTCATAAATATTACAAGAAATTTATAATACAAGAAAACTTTCTTGTTTTGTCATCTGGAGCACAGCCCCTTTAATGATGGATGCATATACTTTTACAGATGATTGGCTGATTTGTAAAAATTATAAATGATGCTACCACAGTTTGTGTTATTGTAGATGGTAGCTTCCTGTTTAGTAAAACTGAAAAATGCTGAATTCAAAAACATTTTTTTGATTGAGTTGGACCTGTGATGAGTTACTTGAATGGTTTCAATTACTTCCACATAATCCAAATAATACACACAATTGTAGAGATTTTTGTTAATTAAGATTGAAATACTACAAATGTAATAGTTTCAAATTTATCTCTAACATTAACTCCTTATCTGTACAGAATTTTGAAGATTCATGAGCTCAACAAAGGTGTAAAAAATAATACCAAATGTAAAAAGCTCAAAATTTTAACACTGACATCAGGTACCCTAAAATTTTTATTAAGCCTTGGTATATACATATCGTTTATTCATGAAATGTTGAAAATTCACACTTTTCCTATCATTCCAGCTGTAAATCTTTAAAATTTTAATGTGTAAAATGAAGGAACAAACTGCAAAACTTTATGTGCTGTTTGTGTAAAAGTTACATTGAGTCATTTTAAAATGTAGGACCTCAGATTAGATTGTCACAATGTATTTCATGCCCACTATCCCCCAAAGAAAAATAAAGAAACAAAGTTTGCAGATTATACAGTAAGTAGTTAATGTCATCGACAAATCAAACATGTATCTTACCTCTTTGTCTTTATATTTTAGATTAATTGGTACCAACTCTTCATTCAGATAGAAAAGTGAAGAAACATCAAGTGTATATGGAATTAACCACCCAAATAGCAATGATATGAACTTAGAGATGAACCTTTTAATCTTATGGATAACCGCCCTTTAACTGGTGTGGTAAGTACTTTTTTAAAAATATTATCTTTACAGAAGCTGCTTTTTCTCATTTTCATCAAGTTTTTGCCAATTTTTTTTACTTTGTTGGTAGATTTATTTCAGTATTAAATCTTGTAAGGGACTGTTAGTTGTACCCTTCTTGAGTCTTTCCTTAGAAAATTTCATGGAAAGTATGAATGTATATCACTTTCTAATTGATTTGAATGCAATCAGCTGGGGTTAAAACCAGGAACTCAGTGTAGGCCATCTTAATTTAAATTTGATTTTTTTATGTGAATGATCCAGACTATCAAAATAGTAATTGTTCCTTATCTGAGTTACCTTTAACACAAAATTTCTGGAGGAAAAATTGAGCAAAGCAATACAGAAAATGAGTAGGACTCATGACTTGTGGACATATTGCATTTTTTTCACAGTTATCTTGTCCCTAAAGGTTATTTTATGTGCATAAATATGTAATAGATATTTCTTCTGCAATTTTTTAAATTAAACCCTTGATAAATAGTCAAAGCATTGTTAATAAAAGTATATTGCAGTGCCATAAAACAGAAGAACTTGGTACAGGCACAGATTTTACAACCCTGTCTAGATACATTTAATTTAGTTTGTCTTTTGTTTACAGGAAGAGGTTCTTCAAGTGCCCAGATGAATGCTGTTTTAGTGCTCAGATTGATTAACAACTAGCATTTTATACCAACACTTCTTTCCAGACAGGAATTCTAAGGGATAAATGAAAATGAAAATTAAGTTTGAAACTTTTCAAAAGTTAAAGCTTATTCACATAGGTGACAATGTGATAATTTTTGACTGTCTTCACTGTAAGCACTCTCTTGTACTTTAACAATGGGGATGAATAAAATGAAGAAGGAAAAAGGCTTAGACAAATTGATCTGAAGACATTTTACTGGAGCTGCTTTAGAGAATTTACTTCTTAATGAACATTAAGGTCTAGTTAGGATAAGTACAATACTTTATAAGAATTTAACTTGTACACAATAATGTGTAATCATGTTTAGTGCACTGATGACACAAGGTAAAAATTCTTATCAAGAGAAACTAAAGAATTAGCAGTATTTCTGCTATATAGTTACCTGTTATCCAGGGCAACCAATACTGACTCTTTAAAACAGAAACTATAAGACTTCAACTTTATATAGCTTAAAGATTTGAAATCTTTTTGGCAGCCTTCATGACAACTTGTTGTCAAAAACTGTTGGAGTGACTGCATAGGCTATTGCTCACCTCTATTTATGAAAGATTATTTGTTGAAATATGTATGAATTGATGAATGAATGTGTTATCTTAGTCTGGTCTGTTCATAAGGTATTAGACATGGTGAATGCTACAATCTTTGTTTGAAAATTAATTATGTTCAAGTACTTCCAAAGAGCCTATCATCTATATGAAAGTTGTAAATATGCATGTGAATTTAGGGTAAATGTACATCTGATTCTTTCATTTTCTTTCAACAATTTGCTTAAAAAAGTGATTTTTCTTAATTGTGGACTTTATAGGATACTAAATTGAAATTTGACATTAGATACCATTGTTAAATTTTTATCATTTTTTAAATTATTTTTTATCAGTTGGGTCTATACTGATAATTTCTCTTAATATTTTAGAAACTGAATACTCTTTATTATTAAATGATATGAATTTTTGTCAGTTTATGCTAAATTTCAGCCAGTTTCACTAGTAATCAATTGGATTTTTTGCATTTTATGGTATTTTATGCTTTTAAAAACAATTGAGTTGTTGATTGCAAAAAAAATGATGTGACAATTTTAGTAAGAGTGAAGAATGAACACTAGAAATCCCAAAGTGGGTGGGGTAATTCTACCTTGGTTTATAAACATTAGTTACAACATTATTTATTTCTTTTTGGTTACTGTGAGTTTGTAAGTCTTTCAATTACATGTACATTGGATTTGTGGGAATGTACAGTTGACAAGTTTGAAGTTAAACATAATAGAACATAGCTAAACTAACGTGTCAAGATTTTGTGGAAGAAATATTGAAGTTGTTATTATATATTTTGTAAATGTGCAACATTATAAGCATTATCTTATATTTTTAAGACATTTATTTCACATCCTAAAATATTTTATTACAAGCAATTACATTTTTAAATGGAATGTTAAAAGATTTCTTTATTGAACTTAAACACATTTCAAAATTTTAAACACTCCGTAACTGTTTAGAAATGAACCAGACTGAGTTCCAAATAGTGTGCTGATATCATATTCAGAGTTTTAAATAAACAAAATCTGTATTTTTTCATATTTTCAATTCAAATACTATATATTTTTATACTAAATTTAAACAATTTGAGTTTAACTTGAGTTATTTTTAACTATTTAAGATTGTAAGCTGAAAAAAAAATTAGCAAGAGTGGGTGGGGTAATTCATTATCAGATTACTACAGAATTTATGCTTCACTTGGTATTTCTTGGCATTTTGTACTAGTTTTGTACAATGTTAATTTGTCAACTATATACTTCTAATGTTTAACATGCATATCTTCTGTGGCATATTAAATTAACAACTATAATCACCAATGTGTTGTTTTAATTACAAATAGAGGGGGTGGGGTAAAATTTTGGTAAATAACTTTCTTAAATGATCACTGACATATTGTTTTTGTTTAAGTTTTTTGATTGCCTATACATCACCTACACAATATTGTCTTATCAGAAAAAGTTTGAAACTATTTCTATAGTTTTTTTTTAATTTTTAGGAATTGGAATTGATCTTTAAAAAAATATAAAAAATTAAGTTTTGTTGAAATATTGAAATCATGAGAAAAAATGTCATGGCATAAAAAGTATTTTTTTACATACATTTGCTGTCTCTGAACATATATTTATACAACTTTTAACTTTCTTGAACATTTTTCAAATTTATTTGGTTTCTGTGAGTAGAATTTTAAAAAGTATCAATTTCCGAGACAATTTTAGAAGGAAGCTTGAATAATTTTACACTATAAACTCAAACACATTTTGCGAAAAAGTTCAGTCACTGACCTACCCTACTTTTATCATAAAACAACTTCAAAAAGGTTACTGTTAATAAAAAACAAGGTAAGAAAAAAAGTTTGAAACTCTGATATTCAGTAGAGGACTACCTTAAACATCATTTAGAAGAATCTCACAACACTTAAACTATTATTTAAAGGAAGTATGGGGACTTTTAAAAATGCTAATTTACTAACAATTTGGTGTGAAAATGACACTGAATTTAAAATATAGGACACTAAGTACTTAACAGAGCTTGAGATGACAAAACAGATTTTAAAAAAACCCAACCAATCAACCAAATATACAAACAAATACAAACACACATACACACAGTAAAAAACACAAAGAGCATATTTTAAGTGCCTCTTAATTATGTCAAGGACTTAAGAAACAATTAATAAAAATATCGTTCAATTTAAAAAAGTGAAATGTGCTTACATGAAGAGTTGGACAAAGTATATTAGGCAGCACAATGCACTCTAAATTCTCATTTTTTTTCTGTGTCAGAGCAGAACATATAATTTATTTAGTCGTATTCAAATATAACAAACTGTCATAAACAAAACAAATACACAAATCCCAGGTTTGACAAAAATGGTATATAATAGTTCGAGGTCATATGTCCAAAAGCAGAAGTATATTCAAGAACAGCCAACAACATCAAAATTTTATTGAAACCAGGTTACAGAATTGCCAACATCTTTATCACCTAATGTTATCCCCCCGCCCAAGGCGGAGGGGATATTAGAAATGGTCTCCATCCGTGCGTCCGTCCCTGCGTCCGTCCCTGCGTACGTCCCAATTTTTGTCTGGAGCATAACACCAAAAGTACTTGAGGGATTTTCTTCAAACTTAATACACTGACATAGCACATTGGTAGGAAGTGCAGTGTCAAGAATTATAACTCTACCTTGCCTATTTTAAGGGATTTTCTTCAACTTGCATATGCGCATTTTTACATTTAGGTTTTGAAAGTACAACCTTCAGGTAACTTCTTCCCGGCGAAGAGATTAACAATGTGTAACATGGCTCTTGTACATTTTATAATCCAACTGTTATAGAAAAAAGCTCACATAATGTTCTGCTTAAAAAAAGTGTTTTAAAAAAAGGCGAGTTCTCTACTCTAGATGTATACTGTGATCCAAAATCTTACATCATAGAAATAATTCCGTGAAAGAATCACAGTCTCGCTTTAGAAATTTCTCAATAAATGAAAAAAGCACGAAGGTCTTAAGGGACGATTGTTTTAGAATTTTGTAAAGCATTAAATTTTAAACACTAAGCATCTTTTATTTGCACTTAGTCTGGTAACCACAACGGTTAATATATTTCCAATTACCAGACTCCGTGAGGATATTACCGGTACAAAGCCGATCTAAAAACAAGTTTTGTAAGCCCTCATTGAATTGAGATTATTTAAGAAATATACTATCCTTGGACAAAATAAAGACCATATAAGACACTTACACCTAAGAGTTTAAAGAAATGACTGATATTCACTTCAAACCTCACCCGACTTAATGTGTTTATAAGGTATAGAGAAACACAATGTTCTTTTCTGTACGGAAAATTGCCAGTACGTATTATATTCCTATATGTACAATTGGAGCGGGGTTAGAGTTATCCAATATTATGTAATTCTATGTTTTGATTGGCTGTTAGAAGATCCGATTATTGCCGAAGCATTACGTATTTTTACGATGTGCTTCCTGTTGAATCAATTTGCGAAGTTGTGTTATTCCGGAAATCTTCGAAGAGAATCACGTGACTGTCTGGTAATATTAACATTTGATGTTATTGTTTTGAAATCTATTAATAGTAACAAGTAACTGATAAGAGATACAGGTAACTTTTTGAAGGTTGGCAAAAATAAGGCGGTTGATAACAATGCAAAACATAGTAATTTTGTAATTACCATTTGAAAGTCATTTTTCATCAAACAGTTAAGTATTTTATAGCATCTTAAAGGTTTGTAAACTAATATTTTACATATTTAAAAAATAATTGTCAAACTGTTTTCATTTTTGTTTGTAAATTGTTAAACTTAGTGCATCTAAGCTGCTAGAAAAATGCTGAAACGACAGGTATAAATTAGTTTAGTTTTCTTTTTTTAAAAGCAAAAATTCCAAATCTGCTTATATTTTCAAAATATGAAATTAAAGAGCCTTCAAATGATGTAAAATGATAAATGTTTATGTTTAATGTTTTCAATTGATAGAATTCGGCTCACAAAGAAAAAAGTTATCTAAAATTAAAAATTCTGTCTGGTTCCCGGTACTTTGCTACGACAGTGACTGTGTCTCACCTGGTCTTTATGTTGAATTAAATCAAAGCATGGTCATAGTTTATTATCAACATTGATATTACAAGTATATTTGTTATTCTGTTCAAGCATTTTATTCCATGAAATTCGTGTTATTTTGTTACTTAACAAAACAAACAAAGTTTCAGTATCATAATTATCACCATTAATATCAAGAGATATATGGAAATAAAAGGTTGAGCAAATATGTTGTTGTTGTTCTTCAAAAAATGTGCATTACCTTAGTTATAATATGTCTGAACAGACAGGTCTTCAATTTAAAGATATACATTAAATTTCTTTTATTGGCATCTGCAAACAAAATAGAGTGCTATTGATTAAGGTTCCTTAAAAATACAGTAAAAAACCGTACACTCAAATGGACTCAAGTCCATTTGAATTTTTCTTGTTAAGACTGACTATAAAAAAACAAGTGTTACTTGGTATGTAATCATTCACATAATGTAGACCTACTGACTGCTGACAAAAAGCAAACAAAATGAAAAGCCGAAAGTGAGAAGAAACGGAATGTAATTAGAAACATGGCACGAAAGAAATACTCTATTTTGGTTCTGTATGGATTGATTTTCTGTCTACAGATTTTATCGTCTACCATAGCCGGCTCACATTTGTTCCGGGGTCTTGACCGAGTCTAGTCTCCTACGGAATGTGTGTGTGTGTGTGTGTGTTTAATTACGTTTACAAGCGATTAAATAAACACATATTTATATCATATTGGTTCGTTTTAAACTTTATATTGCTGAACTTTTTTTGTCACTCGGTAGGGAAATATCACAATATGTTTTCACTTAAAACGACGTTGTAGACTTTTCACCAACAGACACACAATGTGCCTTCTTTTATCAATAGTAATGAACAAGTAGACAGCCTGATGAGACAACGCTATTTCTGCATATACTCTTATAACATTCACCATCTGATTATTAGGTAATTGCCTGGAATATAATTCTTTCTATCAATTCTTTCTAGTTGTAAATCATATACATATATCTATATGTTGAAAGTGCAGACTTTAAAAGTGAATAATACATATAAGTTGTTTTAATGTTTATGTTTGAAACGATAAATATAAAGTTTGACATGAAAGTACGGACTCGCTTCTTAATCGTTTAAGATTTCAGCTTTGGATTAATCTGTCCAAGGGGTTTTATCCCGCACATCACTGAACTATAAATGGAACAGGTTATTCTCCCTTGAAGTATTGGAATATAATAAAATAAACGGATAGGAATAGAATCCTGGATTATTGCAGACTTAAACAATTTCCTTTTGACATTATAAACGGAGATTAATAAAACAGTAAAACAAACACTATAGAAACCATAGTGATGATATTTATGTCTCGTGAAGACAATAACAGTTGTAATGCAAAATATTCTATATATTTTTGCAGCAGTGAATGTAGCATGTGACTATATATAATAACAAAATAATAACTTTTAAAATATGTTCGGTGCTTGTTGATATCACAAAGGTTACTTTTGTTTGAATTGTATATATATTCTAACTTCAGAACAATTTTATACCAAGCTTTGATATCGGTATTTGATTAATGTTGTTATCATCTTACGAAGCTTTGTCACGGCAATTAATCTAGAAATGAATATAGTACAACTTCAGTCTTTGGTCGTACGTCATTTTCTGACGCACATTCATGAAATATCATTTAGCCATTTAAGTTTCTGGATTAGAAATAGTCTGATAATTAATAAAATAAGCTAGAATGTGTCCTGTAAGGTTACAAACCTATTTAAGATCTTTTTGATTGGTTTGTTGGTTTATTGGGGTTTAACGCAAGGTTTAACAGCTAAGGCCAAATCCCGGCGGTCAGTCCACCTTACCAGTGTTCCCGGATATCCAAACAGTTTACTAACCAAATTTCACCGCAAGTGACTGACTACTTCCTTATAATATCTTTTTGAAGATATGTCATTTTTTAGACTATACTCATAAAACATGTTTGTCCGTAAGTCCAACAACGAGTTTGCAAATCACCTGTCAACGACCAAAATGTTCTACCTACCACCAAAACAAATGGTTTTATCTACACATAGCTAGCTCATTCGATAGAGCATCGAATTGTCAATCTTTACAATCCCGGTTCAATCCACATCAGGTCCGGCAAAATTTTTCCGTGATAATTGATCTCAGACAATGCGTCTATAGGTCATTTGTCCCTCACCTCTGAAGCACGTGAGGAAGTAGCCAGTCTGCAGAGAAATTGGTTAGTAAACTGGTTGGATACCCAGGAAAACTGGTTAGGTGGATATTGATTCAAACACATTGCTATATCCAAAATATTTAGGCATTTAGTTTGATTGGAAGTTAAGCATTGTTAAGCAATAAACGTTATAATTTAGTATTGTAAAGAGCAGCGACTCTTTTGCTTTGATTATTTTTAATGAATGTTTTATCTTGTTATACTTACTTAATTTATTCTATCAATCTGTTTAAACTTTTAATCTCTAGAGCGGACTTACTTAACGTGTCTGGCTTTGCAAAGTACGAAAATCGTGTGCGGTACGTGACCAGTTTACAAAAAACTTTAAAGTATCGATCCATTTTTTTGTAAATTTTGACTTTTGTAATTCTGAGTCAAACAATGGACATTACTACTCGACTTTTTTGTATACATAAACAATTGCTAAATCGTTGAAACGTAACGTTAACAAAATCACGAGCGATATGTGAACGGCAAAATCGCACAAAGCACACAATTGCACAGCTTCATTCTCGTAAACATAGACACTGGATTAAAATTTCAAAAGTCACTGATGGAATGTCCACTGGGAATGACGTTGGGGCATCGTCAGAGAGCCGTTGGTATGCTTACGGCTGGCATGTCAGCAAGAAACGTCGCTCGACATTTCAGTCGACATGATTCGCCAATTAATCGCCAGCGGAGAAGACTTCAGCAAACAGGAAAAGTCACTGATAAACTTAGATCATGTATAGTAAGCCTCGTAAAACCACGCAATGTGAATACCGTTTTATTGCGACGTATAAATCTTGACATAACAGATTCCTTTCAAACCAGAAGTTAGCCCGACTCCTAAAGAATGCTACTTGGTCTACAGTTTTTGACATGACAGTCAGAAACAGCCTGCTCGGTGTTGGAATGAAAGCGTGTCGACCTTGCTTTGGCATTCCATTAAAGCTGAGACACAAGTGGGCTCGGTTTCACGACAACTGGACGTGCAGGCAATTGAGCGACATTCTGTTTGTAGAGAAGTCGGGATTCAACGTGTCCGTGGCGGATAATGTCGCCGAACGTGACTGCTACGGGAACGGTAGTGTTATGGTTAGGGCAGGAATATACCATGGAGGGAAGACTGATCTTGTTACAGTGCCAGGTACTTTGACTACACACAGGTGACGAAATTACCAAGTCTGTTGTTGTTCCATTACTACAACAACGAAACCTTTGGATTTTCTACAATGGTCGCCCACATACTGCTCGGCATACCCAGCAAGTTTTACACCTTATCAGTGTAAATGCGCTACAGTGGCTTGCAGGATCACCAGATCTCTCTCCTATTGAACATTTAGGGGACGAATAAGGTCTGAAGGTGAGAGAATGTATTTTTCATGAAGGCTTATGTCCATTAATCACCTTATTTCTGTGCGTATGCATTTCCTTGTGCTTCTCGTGCAAGGTGTACCTGTGATAACTCGGAATTCCAGAAGCTAAATTTAAAGAAATCTAACATTTCCTTTAGTCTAAAGTGCGTCACTATTACATTATATCATTCAAGGGTTGACTGATACCGGTAACACCGAAATATCTACTAAGGTATTACTGACACACATTTGCAGATTACAGATGTTATCCGATCTACATGTTGAAATAACTAAGTTTGGTCAGGTAATTGCATGGTAATGCATTAATGAGTATCCAAATTATACTGCTCAAATTATTGTGTGGAAATGGCGTTTGATTTCTTTAATGAATTCATTTGTATCATTTCTTTTGGCTTTGAACCATTGCCTCGTACCTTGCATTGGCGAGGCGTATATATATATGTGGTAGCTTTTTGAAGTTTAAACTTTAAGAAATTGCTCGCATGTTTATTTTTTTGTAAATCTGAACGGGGACATTGGTGAGAATTTCAAAGTCTTATGATGCTAAAATGATCGTTACGTATTTCAGATACTGTTTTGTGATTAATGAGGGTCGAGAGTAGCAACAAGTGTGTGAGATCCATTCCCCTTGATATTGTTTTTTTACGGATGCATAAAGTTGATGCTTAGAAAGCTTATCGCGTCTCGCCATTCTCTGCCCTTGATATTACCGATGATTACACACTGAATCTAATAATAAACATAGCAGTGATTTATTTTACATTCGTTTCTTCCTTTTTGAACACATTTGCTCACCTGAGTCGCATGAACCAAGTTAGAAGAAAACTATGAAAGAAACTCTCAACTAATTATGGGATATGGTATTTTTAGAGGCAGGTTCGGTTGGATCAACCAAGAAGAATTCGTCGATATGAACATAAAGCCATTATGTATATAAAGTTAGTTCCTTATTCCTTATTCCTTTTTCGAATAAGGAAAAGGAACTTTTCGAATAAAGAATAAGAAACCAGTTCCTGATTCCTTTTTCACATAAGGAATAAGGAACTAGTTCCTGATTTCTTATTCAAATCTGAATAAGGAACAGCAGAATAAATATTTATAAAAAAGATATTTATGGTTGATCAGCAACCAAGAACCACACTGAAAACACTGAAAAGAAGATACAGCAACTGCATTAACTTTTTTTATAAATCTGCATCAGAATTGCAAGGATCAATCACCAAAATCATTGCATAAAGCACCTGCATTTAAATATTTTGAAAAAATGTTCAAGTCGAATAAGGAATAAGGAACCAGTTCCTTATTATTTATTCAACTTCGAATAAGGAACAGAAGATCCGCAAAAAAGAAAACAGTTGCAATTATTGCAGATAAATCTGCATTAGAATTGCAAGGATCGGTCATAAAAAATCATTGCCTAAAGCATCTGCATCTAAATATTTTGAAAAAAAAAACAATCAAGTCGAATAAGAAAAATAGAACAAGTTCCTTGTTCCTTATTCTACTCTAAATAAGGAACAGAAGAAAATACGAAAAGACAGACAGCAATTGCAGTTATTTCTAATAAACCTGGATTAGAATCGCAAGGATCAATCATCAAAATCATTGCATAAAGCATCTGCATGAAAATATTTGGAAAAGATGTTCAAGTGGAATAAAGAACAGAAGAAAATACGCAAAGATAGACAGTAGTTGCAATAATTTCTAATAAGTCTGCATTAGAATTGCAAGGATCAATCATAAAATTCATTGCTTAAAGCATCTGCATCTAAATATTTTGAAAAAATGTTGAAGACGAATAAGGAATAAAAAACAAAATCCTTATTCCTTAGTCAACTTCGAATAAGGAACAGAAGAAAATACGCAAAGACAGACAGCAGTTGCAATTATTTCTAATAAATCTGCATTAGAATTGCAAGGATCAATCAACAAAATCATTGCATAAAGCATCTGCATCTTAATATTTTGAAAAAATGTTGAAGTCGAATAAAAAATAAGGAACCGGTTACAATTACTTCTGATAACTCTGCATTAGAATTGCAAGGATCAATCAATAATTGAAAAATCATTGCATTAAGCATCAGCATAAACATATATTTTGAAAAAAAATGTTCAACTCGAATAATGAACCAGTTCCTTATTCCTTATTCAACCCCGAATAAGGAACAGAAGAAAATACGCAAAGAAAGAACGCAATTACAATTATTTATCATAAATCTGCATTAGAATTGCAAGAATCCAACATCAAAATCATTGCATAAAGCATCTGCATCTAAATATTTTGAAAAAAATGTTGGAGACGAATAAGGAATATGGAACCAATTTTATTTGTGTATGCTTAACGTTCACTTCATCTGAGTCTTTTCACTAACAGTTTGGGAGTTACTCCTTTGACGTCAGCTCTGCCTCACATACGACTTCCACGCATAGTCAATGTTGACGATTTTCAGTCGCTTAAAATTATTTTTTTAGGGAGACATATTTGGTCTACATTACAGGTGCATTTGTTTCCTGGACTATCAAGCGAAAAAAATAAACGTTACCGGGTCTACAATTGCACTTCTTTGAATTAACACTTTTTCGCCTAAAGGCTGTTCTTTTATTTATGCAGAAATTTCATTGTTGCATTTGGTTTTGTTTTATTGCATTCAGTCAAATGCTTTATACTAAGTGTAATATTATTGAATATGAGTAAATCATATATTCATGTAAATTCCAAATTCTTACTGTTATGTGTTAACCTCTATGATAATTTTCAAAGTATTAATATTAACACCAAATCCCAAGTGATAACTGCTTTTCTGTTTCGTTAAAAGCAGCAGTCAAATTATTTGTAGTATATACGCACAGGTGGCGATATTCTGTTAATACACCCAGCATAACTTGGCCAGTTTTTCATTCGGCTCATTATTCGAACAGTGCAAATCAGTCTTAAATGTGTGATTTCTTGCTTGCAGTCGTGCACCCCTCCTCCCCACCCCTTGAGGGTCAGTATGAGATTGAGCTAAAGGCCCATGAGTAAGAACTTAAATGCTCAGCTAATGAGCGGTTGCAAATGTATGTTTTTATCGGACAAAACTTTATTTGGAAATTGTGTTTCAAAATCATATTCCAACCATTTTACCCATCTTACTGACTTTTATTTTAGTCAAGCCGTTAAGCATGTTTATGCACGGAAAGTTTGAAGGTGGGTTTTATTAGTTTTTATCTGTAACTTAAAGATTTTAAATTAAAGGTCTTTTTAAAGAGATGTTAACCGCGTGAAGTTGGCTCGGAAATCAGCAAACGACATTCAGCTCGACTTTCGTGTTTGAGCGTTTTTTTCATGCATATAATGTCGTGACTAATGTCGAGTTGGCTCAGCATTAAGCACGACATTCGTAATTCATCGTGTTTTTTCCTTATTTGAATATTGAGCCGAATGTCCAGCTGGTTCAACATTCAGCGCGACATTTGTTTCTGAGCGATTTTTTTTAGTTTTGAATTTCAAGCCAAATTTTGAGCTCAACATCCATCTCGGCATTCGTTTTTCAGCGTTTTTTTATCATTTTGTTTGAATGTCTAGCCGAGATCCAAAAAAATCAAAAAACAAAAATAACGATCAAAAACCAATGTCGAGCTGAATGTTGAGCCAGCTCGATCTTCGGCTCAGTATTCAAATAACTATAAAACGTTTATGACAATGAATGTCCTGCTGAAAGTTGACCCTGTTCAACATTCGGCTTGACATTCAAAAAATTAAAAAAAAACAAACGAAAATAACGCTCAAAAATGAATGTCGACCTGAATGTTTAGCCAGCTCGGCATTCGGCTCAACATTCAAAAAAAAAAGGAAAAACCTCTCAAAAAGGAATGTTTAGCTTACTGTTGAGCCAGCTCGACATTCGGCTTGACATTCAAGAAATTCAAAACACGAAAATAACGCTCAAGAACGAATGTTGAGCCTAATGCTGAGCTAGCTCGACATTCACAACGCCAAACTACGCTCAAAAATAATGCTAAGCCGAATGTTTAGCCAGCTGGATATCCCGCTAAACATTTAAATAACGGTGAAACGTTGAACAACGAACGTCGAGCTGAATGTTGAGCCAGCTCGACAACTGGCTCGACACTCAAAACACGAAAAACGGACGCTAAACTGAATGTCCATTGCTGATCTCATAGCCAACTTCACGGACTTAATAGTCTCTAATAGCTTAGAGATGTTAATTTACTATGTAAAACTTAGAAACACAATGAAATATTAAGGAACGAATGACTGTACTGCAGCATTGGTATTAGAATCCTTTGCTTTCCGGATAATCATTAGCGAACTAAACTACTGCGCCATGGAGTCTTTTCCAACTGTGAACGTAAATTAACAATATTAAGAAAGTATGTACCCGGTTCTTTTAATTATAAAGACCGCTTCCTAGCAAAGCAGAGGTAGACAGGGTTAAACTAAGTTACTGACTAATATTTTGTTGCCAAAGCTTAGCACATTATATTATAAAGTGTTACACACTCAGAGCAGTAAACATTTACCAAGTTTGTCAACAAAACAGTTTTCAGATAAAAAATATTTCAATCTATTCCGTTTATTTAAGAATTCTAAAGCATGAAATAACATTAAGTACTCGGTCATTTTAGCTGAGTTGTTTCCAAAGAAATCATCGAGGTATTTCCATAGCTTCTTCGTCGTCAGCGTCTACGTTAACGTCTTTGTCTGCGTGCAAAACTTGGACATTTTCAAATATGTCTGCCATTACCTTAAAATTATCTTCTCGTTTGCACTACTTCTTTATACTTGCATGCTACTTACAAAAACTCTTTCCTCTGTATTTTCCGAATTATACCACTTCTTCATTTTAAAAATCTTTAAAATTCTTTATAATTTGCAATACATTTTCTATTGAATCCCCTTTTCTGAGGGAGACATAATGTTTTTGCCCTGTTTGTCAATCTTCGTTTCCGATGTAAACTAAAGTACTGCTTGCACAGCTTTCAAACTTCAAAGGACGATTGCCCTTATTGAGTAAAAAAACCCATTGTTTTGAGATCAGTAGGCCAATGATCAAGGTTAAAGTGACATTGCATATGCAATCCGTCTCTGCTCAATAACAAGAATACCATTTGACCTTAGACCCTTCAAACTTAATGTGATAATTGCAATAATTGACAAAATAACCCTTTTGACTTTGACCTTTTTCAATGTCTTGAGTTTCATTTAACCCAAATCGTCCAAACGTCCTATGTGGTTCCCCCTGTTAAATCATTCGGACAATTATCTACTGCAGTTGATACAGCCGAGCGTTGACACGTGCAGACGCTGTTCTTGTCTATTTTGTACTGTTTTAATTTACATTAAAACAATATTGACAATTAAACTAATCTTTTTAGGTGTCAAAAGGAAAAAAAGTAAAAAGGATCATCAAGAAGACTCGTTTAGAAAAGGTGAGGAATGTCTGTCTTTTGTTTTAAGGTCACGAAAACCACTTAACATCTTAACATAAAAATGTTTAAACTGCAATGTCTCGCCATACAACAAGTACGTTGACATCCTACAGTGTTCATGAAATGTCTATGGGCATAAATTAGTTACTATCAAACAAATCCTTATATGAAATTCTTGACTGACAGTTGAGTGCTACTTTTATTTCAGATTCAGGTGAAACACCAAGACCACAATCTCTTCAGCCTGAACGTCCGGCGTCCGAAGATGAATCTGACAGATGTGCTCCTGAAAATTCTGATTTTCGACGACATAGTAAAAACGAAGGCATTCAACATAGTGAAAGGCAATATAGTGGTTCACAAGAGACCACCAGCAGACATGAGTTTGAACAGGGCAAAGGTTACCATTATAAAGTTCTTAATTCATCTACTATACAACAAAAAAAGATGTACCGATTTGACACATATTCAATGCTATTGCCAGCTGACACATGAACCAAAATAAGTTGGAACATGTACTTAGTTTTGATTGTTTAACTTTCATATCAAAAACTGCTTTTATCCAAGTTATACTTTATAATGTTGAATCTCAACAACACATGTACAACATGTACGAAGACGGTTTTTGGCAGGAATAAAGTAGCTTGAATATTGTCTATCCGATAAGAAAGAGAAAAACAAATAACATAGCCTATATATGTAGAATAAATAGAAACTCATAACTTGATAAACAATTAAAAAACGGAATTGTGTGAATCGCTAAGAACCCCAGGTGGGATTTTTGTAAGTGATGATGAACTCAGCCATACGCAGAAGTGAAAATAGTTTTAAAAACAGTTGATCATTAATTGTGAATAATTCTAACTAATAACTTTTACTTCAGTGTTTGATCTTCATTTTACTTTTTGATACAATCAGAATGACGTTTAGAAATCGTGAACATCTGACCTGTAAAACTTTCATAATAAATTCGTCATGTCTCTTTCCGATTCGAAGAATTAATTTTGACCTGTAAAGCAACGACCAATACGTATGTGTCCATGTCAGTGAAAGTTTGGAATCTATTTAAATAATTATGTAAAGCAAATAAAATATTTTAACAAATGCCACTAAAATGTAAAGTGCCACTAAGCAAGCCTCATCACGTATCAAGTTGCATAATGTTAATGTGAAATCTTACAAGTGTTGAATGTTTCAAATAACATGACCTAAACAACACTTAATGGTTTTCCCTAGCTTTATATTACTTGTCATGTGATAAAATTAGTACCAGACGATCATTTCTTTTCTGGGATGAAACAATAGTCATGAGTTAAGTATCCTCTTTTCTTTCATTAAATCCATTTTAAAGATATGTCAAGCATATGTGCTCTTTGCGAATAGTGTCCTCCCATTCTTCCCCTTAAAATCTCTTCTTTACAGTCGGAAGCACATCAACTACACACACATATAAAGCTTTGCAGTCTTAATATCAGATGCTTGGACCAGACCTAAGAAGGATTTCGAAGAAAACGAAAGAACATGGAAGAATTTCAACTGTTATAGCTTGTGACCGGATTATATTTCAGCAGTTTTTTTGTAGGAGACCGGAACCGGGTCACATATGTAAGAGGATGTTGACTTACTACTTTGCTGGGCAACAAAATACAGCAAATTGAGATTGTTTAACGTACAATTGTCCGAGAATGTTTTTCTGTTGTGTTTGCATGCAATTAGAGTAAGCAAAAAGGTCCGTTTAAACTCCGATTAGGTGTAAAATTGTACACATTTCATTTTGTAATATAAAATTCTTTACTGACAGTTGATTGCCCCTTTTATTGCAGATTCAGGTGACACACCAAGGCCACAATCTCCTCAGCAAGAACGTCCGGCATCAGACGATGGATCAAACAGATGTGCTCCTGTAGATTCTGATTATCGACGACATAGTGAATCAGATGAAAACACACAACATAGTGACGGGGAAATAGTGGTTCACCAGAGACCACCAACAGACATGTTTTTTAACAGGATGAAGGTTACCAAATAAAGACCTAAACACTAGATAAATATTATGTTTTATATAAAGTAATCATACTGTTGAATTTACATAAGCTATCAAACCATAACTAGGTTATTCAACACACTCAGGTTCTCCAAGAACATGCATTTCGATAAGTGCACGAGCTTGTCGTGCTCTCTTATACCAAATTTGTAACATATCACGTTTGTAACACCTGCTACATATGTCATTACATATGTATTTGTAATGTTTAGCCCCATTTTATGTGATTTGTTACGAATGTGGTATAGTAGTAATCTATGTCATTCTTGTTGGTTGTGTACGACTCGAGGGCATCCAAAAAATATTTAAGATTTGGAATTTTTATTTTTTGTCTAGTTCAGGTTTAAGGGTTCAGATAAATGAAAATATTCAGTTTATTTTTTTTATATCTGCAAAACGTTGCCAATTTTAATTCAAAAACATTTTTTTTTATTTTGCTACTTTTAATTCAGAGAGTAATTTTAAATTGCATGCAAATTAAACCGTTGAATATTGAAAGCAGCAGTACAAGAAAACCGGTTGAATATCAGTATATGAAATCTATAAATGAAATCGGAACTTTTAGTATATTGGTATATTGGCCTTCTGGTGAAGTCATAAACGATATTTTACCATTCTTATCTGTACTCATCGTGTTCCAAAACTTTTTTTGATAAATGATTTCATTTAAAGGACGGTGATATCTATTTATGTAGGGAAAAATATCAATGCCCATATGAAATTACATAGAGTAAATTTAGCTATAAAATCGGCGATCAAAATTCGACATTCAATGTCAAGAGCTTTGCAATCGACATTCACCTCTTCATTCAAAATAAAATATTCCTTAATTCAGAGCTGTGCAATCGAGGTTTAACTCTGCATTCAGCGAATGTAGAGCTGTGCAATCGACATTCAGCTCTAAATTCAATATACAATATTCTCAAATGTAGAGCTTTGAAATCTACTTTCAACTCTTCATTCAACAAATGTAGAGCTGTGCAATCGACGTTCAGCTCTGTAATCAGTGAATGTAGAGCCGTGCAATCGCTGAACGTCAGGTGCATAGCTCTACGTTCGAGAATATTTTATTTTGAATGTAGAACTGAATGTCCAATAGACAGTTCTACATTCGCTGAATACAGAGCTTAAAGTCGATTGCATAGCTCTACATTCAGAAATATTTTATTTTAAATCTACAGCTGAATGTCGATTGCATGCAATACACTCGCCGAATGCAAAGTTGAATGTTGATTGTATAGCTTTACATTTAGGAATACTTTATTTTGAATGTAGATCTGAATGTTCAATGGAAAGTTCTACATTTGTTGAATGCAGAGCTTAACTTAACGTCAATTGCAGAGCTCTATATTTAGGAATATTTTATTTTGAATGTAGAGCTGAATGGACAGCTCAACATTCGCAAAATACGGAGCTGAATGCTGATTGCACAGCTGTACATTGAATGTCAAATTTCTTTCTCATAGCTTACTTCACTCCTATAATTACATAAGCTATTTTAGTCACTTAGATCACAAGGATAACTTAAAGCATCTGGTAAACGATGATTGAATTGTTTGCCGAATTAATTCTGTAATTGTTGATAGGCATAAAGGACATTTTCTAATGTAGTAAACGAAAGATCTGTGATAGACAATAGTTCTTATAGTCGTAAATATAGAACGAAATGGCTTAAAATTGATACAAAACAAACTATTGGCCATATGTCTAATTCTTTTTCGAGATACGCCGTCTATCAGGTCGAAGTTTAAACTAATTTTCAATGCCAATGAATGGAGGAAAATAACTGTTAAAAAGACACCATTCTACAACTCATTGGTCGACCACATCCCGTTAATAGTTGAGAAAATAAAAGAATACAATCCATATTGTGTTTTGCGATTCGGACACAATCGAGTCCGGAAAACCGGGAGCCGAAAAAGAACATGTCCATTTTCTCTTGGCAAAGATGTTTGTACGTTTGATAATTGTACTAAATATGAGTTCACAAAAATGAAAGTGAAAATTTCGGATACTGTGAAACACAGGAAAGGATGTAAAAGAAGCCGACAGGTAACAGGTGAAAGACGAAAAGGGACGAAGGAAGAAATTAAGAACCATGGACAAACGGAGACTTATTACAGACATTATTCGTCTGCTGATCGTCGACAGATTTCACATGGAAATTTTACAGATATTCCTTCAAAAGCTTCGCTAAGGTAAATGCTACATGAAATTGTTCGGGATGAATTACTGGACCGTGATGTTTTCCGGGAAATCGAAACTGTAAATGAAACGTTACGATATATTATGCAAGAGGGATACGTTCAATTGTATGCAAAGAAGCCTTTAAACATTTTTCTTTTTACTGAAACCCAAGTCAACTTATTCTTTGAGTCTATTAAGTCAAAACACACATGCTTATTTTTAGATGCTACCGGGTCTGTCATAGATAAAGTACCAGTAGTTCCAGTTGCAGAATTTATCTCAAATCGACACACAGTTCCAGACATAGCAGATGTCACGATGACATTATGCAGTTCAAAACACAAGTAGGAAGTATAATATTCCAAACGTGGTACAAACGGATTACAGTTGGGCTTTATTTCATGCTGTAAATCAAACATTTAACAAAACTTCTACAGAACAGTATCATAAAAATGTGTATGAAGAAAACATACCAAACTGTTTAGTGCACATATGTAGTGCACATATTCTGAATAACATCAAGTCTGTTGTAAAAAGTGAACCCAAAAGAAACAAACAGATTTTAATGGGAATTGTAGCTCGTTTAATTAAATGTAAAACTCTTAATGTGATGACTGATATTTTTAGTTTGCAGTGTATTGTTAGACAGAGAACAACCACCTAAGAATCAAGTGGAACAGTTGTAAAAATCTCTGAAGGTGAAATCAGTATTTCAGATGAAAATCCTGATGCCTAATGTGGCATTCAAGAAGACTCTGATGAATATAATGAATCAACACAAACAAGCTGGCTGAAGCAAACACCTTATTATAATCACTTCAATAGGATTTATCGCAAATACAACATTGGTGAAAGTAAGGAAGCAAATAATCATTTCTTCGACAATGAATTCACTCGATACCTTTTAAATCGCCTCTTGAGTATTGCTCCGCTATGGTCATCGATGCTGTTTCCAGAATCCCACAAAACGAATGCCGTTGTAGAAAATTGGTTCAGAAATGTTAAAACACACAATCCTTCAGAAGTCATAACTCAGAGTTGGAACATTCATACATCTGATAGCAGCCAGCCTTCATGGTAGACTGGAGGAGCAGAAGTTGAAATGAAAGGTGTGTATGTTTTTATATTATTAATTGACTTACCACCTAGCTTGCAAATTGTGCAGAGTGTACGTTTTTAGCTCATCTGAGCACTAAATGCTCAAAGGTGAGCAATTGGGATTATATACTGCCCGGCCTCCGTCGACGTTCGTCATGCGTCGTCAACAATTTGACTTGAACGATTTCTTCTCCTAAACCGCTAAGCCAACTTTGACCAAACATGCCTAGGATATTCCTTGCATGAAGCTCTACCAAAGTTGTTCAAAGAATTTAATTCCATAAAGAAGGCAACTGAAAGGAAAAACATTGAAAATCTTCTTGCCTGAAACCATAAGGCCCTGAGCATTAAGATTTGGTATGTGTAGCATTGTCTAGTGGACATCTATCAAGTTTGTTCAAATCATACCCATTGGGTTAAATTTGGTTCTGCCACGGGGGTCGATTGATTTACAAAGGCTTATACAGGGAAAACTTTGAAAATCTTCTTGTCTGAAACCACACGGCCCAGAGCCTTAAGATTTGGTAGTAGTATTGTCTAGTGGACCTCTACCAAGTTTGTGAACATAGATGTTTTGTTTACAACACAGATTTATTTTTTTTTGTTACTTGAAAAAGAAAGCGTAACTAAATGTCACTGATTACTGAATAAAAGTTTATAACAAGTACCAAATTTTGAATTGCATTGCTGTTTCCTTATCTCAATCATTTTCTATGATAGTTTCATCAATACAATTTTAGTTATAAATGACGTCTGAGCTTAAGAAATTCTGATTATTTGAAAACTCCTTTATGTTGAAAATATCCTTCTTGCGGTGGAGAACAACAAGTATTAAAGAATTTTGAAAATACTAACAGAACTTGACACAACTGGTTTATTATAGCGGCTTTATTACTGATGTTAATATTTCCTTGTCTTTCCCTAGTTTATTTTCAACAAGGTTTACACTAATTCTGTTTTTATGCATTTTTTCTTTCTAGAAACAGCTTCAAACACAAGAACAACAGAGGAAGTCCCATCATATGAAGATCTGCCATTCTGTCCATGGGGAGGAGAAACTAGAGAGTACCAACTGGATAACACGTGTACAATTGACAATCTTTTGTTCATGTTACATTTTATTCTAACATCCAACGCGAAAGTTAGAAAATGGCTGACAGAGAGTGGTGGAATCGGAATAATTATTCTAGAAGTCTCCGACCTGTTCACCAGAAGATGTTGGGCAGAGGGGAAATTGTTATGGATAAGAAACACAAATAAATGACCATGTCATAAATTTATTCGGGACAGAACATGAACATTTCGCGAGATATTATGGAGAACTTCAGACACATACGTCAGAATCAATCTGTTCAAATGATAAGTGCCCGAAGAGAGCCGAAAAAAGAAGTAAGTTATAATTGTACTACAATTCAAAGAACAGAACTACGATTTTCACTACAGCTATATCACAAAGCAATGTTTATAATACATAACAATGTAACAATGTATTAGCTTTTATGTTCTTTAAGTTTCAAAGTCTTCATAAAATCTTCAAAGCAAGACGTCTATGCCCTAAAAAGTTTCATATTGATATCTTAAATACTTTTTGAGTGATATTCAGAACAGACTAATTTATATGAATTACTAAGGGCAATAACTCAAAAGTTATCCGGTGAAGAGTTACAGTCACTATGCACTGCATGACGCCTTAGTGACATCTATGCACTTGGGATGTTTAATTTTGATACCTCAGATAATATTTTAAGTTATGGTTCAAACCAAAATTATATATAAATAAAAAATTACAAAGGGGAATAAGTAAAAAAATATGAAGATTTACAGTATATATGTATTGCACTTAGGGTCAATTATATCTAATGATATATGCATTTTAAGGTTCACAATTTAAATAGTTGTTAGGATATATTCCAAACCAAAGGTGTGATGTACAGACGAAAGGACGAACAGCCAGACGGACAAAGCCAGATTTATATCCTACACCTTCGGCGGAGGATAATAAATGTCATACTTCTCTGCGATTATCACAAGACTGACAATATAGTTAAAGAATGCAAATTAATAAAACACAAATGTAGTGTAGTATAACTTTTACAAGGCGTACGCCAAGAAGAAAATTTCACTTCTACAGCATTTAAAAGATTGTAAGATATGTCTATGCATGTATGTCAAGGATACCCAAATCTGTTTCTTTTAAATAGTTTATGCAACTTATTCGTCTTGTTCCAGTTATACAGAACAATGTACAATCCAAGACTTTTTGGATTTTTGGTCAAGTAACAGGGACATTGTTTCACAGAAATGTAGAAAAAAGCGTCAAGGTCGTAAAAGGTATTGGTGTAGATTTTGTTCTGCATAGTTTATTTAATACAAAGTTACTTCGTGTGCAAGTAGGGTTCGAACTGTGTACCTTATTTTCGACAAAACTTGTTATATATCACTATATTACACTTTTGTCTACTGTGTTACATTATATTTATTAAAAAACGATGAGATTCCATAAGAACGATTGCTTAAGTTAACCTATAAAACTGTAAAAAAGCAACTGGCAACACATTCACCAACTAACTATTCTAACAACTTTGTCTTTAGAATATGCACAGGGTATAGAGTGTAGCTACCCAGGCGTTTTCAGAGCGGAGACATTCTCCCAGAGGTGCTAATTGGCAATGTTGAAGCTTGTGTATTCAAGACAAAAATTGGAGAAGTCGTTACCGCTGGCTCTAGTAGCAGGTTGTAACATTAACATCAATACAGCTTTAAAATAAATCCTTCATAATGAATTTATTAATGACGTACAGTGTCTAAGATAAAACAAAAGCCCAAAATTGAGCCACCATAAAAGGATACTATGATTGCTGTGGTATTGCAATGGCCAATGTTGCTTTTTAAAAAATCCGATATCTTTATCAGTTTGTCTATGTTATAGATGATATCATTGTTGTCATTATTTCATGTTACAACTTCGAGGTTCCATCGCACACGTGCCTCTGCTGTAAAGACGATTCATGATTCAATCATGTGTTGTTTAAATATAGAAAGAAGGTTTAAACTGCTTAATAATAAAAATGGTGTTTATATTCGTATCTTCCGTGTTTGCCATAACATACGGGAACGGAAACCATTTCATATGTGAATATTTCCATGATGGTTCATGTAAGCTATATGATGGGCTGAAAAATAAAGACAATCCACAACAGAGAGAAATGCACGGATATACTCAAGTTCATGCATTACTGTTTCGTGTCAGGAAAAGTAGTTAAGGTAATACTCTAAATATGTTGTTTGTATCATATATCACATAGAACTACAACAGTGTTGAAGCTACAGTAAAGAAACTTTTCATAATTACCATCGGCTTTTACAATTGTTTACCTAAAAATTATCCTGTTAATGGACAGGTGTAGTTGCGTTAGACTATGTGAACAATTTCATTTTTCATCTTGTGATTTTAATGATTGGTCCTTGCAATTCTAATGTAGAATTATGAAAAATAACTGCAAATGATGTCTTTCTTTGCGTATATTCTTCTTTTCCTTATTCGGAGTTGAATAAGAAACAAGGAACTGATTCCTTATTCCTTATTCGATTTGAACGTTTTTCTAAATATTTTAAAGCAGATGCTTTTTCCAATGATTTCGATACTTGATTCCTGCAAATATAATGCAGATTTATAAGAAATAATTGCAATTGCGTTCTTCCTTTGCGTATCTTCCTCTGTTCTTTAATCGGAGTTGAAAAAGGAATAAGGAACTGGTTCCTTATTCCTTATTTGACTTAAATATTTTTTTCAAAATATTTAAATGAGATGCTTTATGTAATGATTTTAATGATTGATCCTTGCAATTCTAAGGCAGATTTATTAGAAATAATTGCAACTGCTGTCTCACTTTGCGTATTTTCTTCTGTTTCTTATTCGGGGTTGAATAATGAATAAGGAACTATTTTTTTCAAAATATTTTGATGCAGATGTTTTATGCAATGGTTTTGATGACTGATTCTTGTAATTGTAATGCAGATTAATTAAAAATAATTTCAATGTCTGTATTTCTCTGCGTATCTTCTCCTGTTCCTTATTCACAGTTGAAAAAGGAATAAGGAACTGGTTCCATATTCCTTATTCGACTTGAATTTTTTTTTTAAATATTTAGATGCAGATGCTGTATGTTATGATTTTAATAATTGGTCCTTGCAATTCTAATGCAGATTTATTAGAAATAATTGCAACTGCTGTCTATTTTTGCTTATTTTCTTCTGTTCCTTATTCAGAGTTGAATAAGAACAAGGAACTAGTTCATTATTCCTTATTCAACTTGAACACTTTTTCAAAATATTTTGATGCAGATGCTTTATGCAATGATTTTGATGATTGATTCTTGCAATTCTAATACAGATTTTTTAGAAATAATTGCAACAGCTGTCTTTCTTTGCGTATCTTCTTCTGTTTCTTTTTCGGAGTTGAATAAGAAATAAGGAACTGGTTCCTTATTCCGTATTCGACTTGTTTCTTTCAAAATATTTTGATGCAGATGCTTTTTGCAATGATTTTGATGTCTGATTCGTGCAATTCCAATGCAGATTTATCTAAAAATAACTGCAAATGGTGTCTTTTTTGCGTATCTTCTTCTGTTCCTTATTCACAGTTGAATAAGCAATAAGGAACGGGTTCCTAATTCCTTATACTTTTTATTATTTTTTCCAAATATTTAGATGCAGATGCTTTAGGCAATGATTTTGATGATTGATCCTTTCAATTCTAATGCAGATTTATCAGAAATAATTGCAACTGTTGTCTTTCTTTGCGGATCTTCTGTTCCTCATTCGAAGTTCAATAAATGATAAGGAACTGGTTCCTTATTCTTTATTCGACTTGAACATTTCTTTCAAAATATTTTGATGCAGGTGCTTTATGCAATGATTTTGATGATTGATCCTTGCAATTCTAATGCAGATTTATAAAAAAAAAATTGTGCAGTTGCTGTATCTTCTTTTCCTTTTTCAGTGTTTTCAGTGTGGTTATTGGTTGCTGATCAACCATAAATATTATTTAAAAAAAAAAACTTATTCTGCTGTTACTTTTTCAGATTTGAATAAGGAATCAGGAACTAGTTCTCTATTCCTTATTTGAAAAAAGGAAATGATAGCTGCGATGATAGCTCAAAAGGGATATTGCTAATGAAGGGGTCAAGGCCTGAATTCAGACTACAGCTAAATCAGGACTGAGGGTTGAATTAAATAATTACTATATTGCTTAAATATTCAGATACTCTTTATTTATAAAACCTGAACACGTACCTTTGTAACAGAATTTATAACTAGTATACACTGTGGCTTAGGCAAGAACTTACAAACAAATGCAAAACCGTAGTTTTCTGTCGAGATATGTCACAGAAGGTATGAAGATTCGTTGTGTTATCTTTACGTCTTTTCTTATCATTAAAGCATATTACACCAAGCGGTTTTATTACTTAGAGTGCACTGAACTTAAATTTTCGCCAACAAGGAAAAGTAAATGCAGATGCATCGGCAAATCGCTCAAATATTATGTAATATTTATAATTTCATCTCATAATTTCATCCGCCTATCCCCATTTTGATTTAGTTTAAACAAAATACACGGTTCTTCTTTCGATTTTCTCTTCTTTGTTCTTGTTTTCTTGTTGTTGTTTTATATATATAACGTATAAATCGTCTCGAGTTTTTATCAACGTCTCGTATTAGGGCCATTGACACGTTGATAAAAGAAAAGGAACTTTTAAACCTACAACACAAGAAAACTGAAGCTCATTTCATTTCCATCTGGATTACGTCTATTAAGTGTTTATGGTTATTGTCACCCCTTGCTATTAACACAGAAATACCTTATTTAAAGCTCACTGTTATATTTTCAACAGCAATCATTCCCTTTCTGGCGAAAAATTTCGATTACTATGAATCAAAGATAAATGGAATTAAAGAAACTAGATTTCATACTTGCATGATATAAAAGTCTCTGTGATAAACGTGGATTGTTCTACGACATGAAAACGGAAATTTCAAATACACTATGAAAGGAAAAAAATGTCAAGGTTTTATTCTATTTGCTATCTGCATTGCGTTTCTAAAGAAACTGCTTTTTGTAACTGATCAGACATAAACTGTTTCAATATGCCTTGATGTATCTAGTATCTCCTCTATATTCACGCTGATAAACTTATTACCATTATTATAACGTAAGAAACCATATTCAAATATGCAAAAAATATACATGTTCTATTTCCAATCTGTATGAGTATTGTGTTGTGTATAATGTTATAAAAGTGACAGAAATATTTTTTCTTAACTAACTCGTATACGTTGTACTCAGGCAAAAACAAGTTCTCTCTTGAAACAATAGTGGCAAGATTTATTATGATAAAAGTTGTTTTTCATTTTTAGTGCACCTTGTCTATCAAGTCTTAGAATTTCGAGAGGTCATTTGTAGATTCTATTGAATACTTTCATAAATTATTTAAAGATTTGTCCATCCACTATACGTAACATAACTTTGTTCCACTCACACAAAGTGCTTCTGTGCGACTTCAGGCCTCCATTATGGAACGCATTTTTACACTCCAAAAGGTGAGGAAGACAATATACCAATATGTGGAATAACTCAAACTTTATACATTTTTTCTAAAAGGCCTATAGCCACAGCATCTCACTTTGTAGTCTATTTATTGTGACACGAAAATGACTCTTAAAGGAATGGGTAAAGCCATATTGAACCAACAACAAACTGAATAGATAGATCGTAAACATGACCCTTGGATACAGCTGTCAAACTAGTTTGTTGCTATTCATTTCAAGGATCTACTGGAGACTACAGTGTATTGGATTACGCATCAAATATTTTACTTGTTGTCATTGCCTGCCTTAACAACCTGTTTAAGATAAACTGTAACATATTTTCATTACCTAAATAAATAATAAGCGAATGTTATGAGTGACAAACTTTGTATTATTGAGGACACACAACTATTTCTATGAATACGGACTTATACGTACGAACAAGTCCAGGCTATTATTACATGTTCCGAATCATAATAGAGACAATAATAGACATATGAAGATCAAATATGATAAAATCTAAAATCTGTAGATAACAGGACAGATATGAAAATTTGACATGGAAATTCCTAATGTCGATTGCATGGAACATAGACCCAATACGAGTGTACTGAAATTTATCGCAGCATGGAATTTACTTTAGAATTTTAAGATCAATTTCTTCTGTTGAGATTTCTTTCTGAAGATAGTACATTCCAAATATGTCATTTTGATTATGAGAAGTTTAAAGAACTGTGTATTCAACTAAGATCGAATTACGTAAAGTCACCTTGAAAATTAATGCCTCCTGTCAATGGACTATACTTTTGAACAATATTGACATGGCATACTGTATTAAAAGACTGCAATATAACCAGATGTGTTTTACTTTTACCCATTTTATTTTATATTTGAAGATCAAAACCAGTTTGTACGTATACGTACATACTTTTCGGAAACGATATTTTGTTTATTTTAAGAATCATTTTTTTCGCGTACAAATAATTTTAGAACTTCTGGAAAATTTAAACCATAAAAATTAACAGCGTGAAAACTTGGTGTAATACCATGTTAAAATTCAGCATATGTAGATCCAAATAATAAAAGAATAAAGCTGTATTATGCTCAAATTTCAGATACAAATAACTACTACACCTTTTCTATGCAAATGTAAAATAAACATGTATGAGCACAGATAGATTAGAAAAGGTACGTTTAAAACTCTACACACTATAGGTAAACTCAGTATAAATACATAATGTCATTAAAAAAACTGGCAGTTTTTTTAAGAAAGCACAAACATAACATGACCTGAAATAGGGAATGCAGCTTCCCATACATAGTGTGTGTATTCTAGTAGCCTAATTAGACATATTCAGTAAGAATTTCCTAGATTTCAATTAATTTCTGCAATAAAAGTATTCTGTGCAAAAATTGGCGTAGTATATCCTTAAAAGAAAATAATAAGATAAAAGCTGTCCGGTGTACGTCTTGTGCCTTGCTTTTAGATAAATTATTATTTTGAGGTAACTATAATTCATATTTTTTAAATCTTTGTTTTATTGGCAAATATTGTAGAAAAAGCCAGGACTGGCTTGCTGTTTTCATGATTAAACGTTAAAACTCGATAAGATAGCCTAAAGGTTGCACTCACACCTGTGTTTTATATATGTTTGTTCCGAATTTCAGTGGATACGTATTCATACTGCAACGTCAAACATGTTCATGATTGTATCAATTGCGTGAGAGATACTGAACATTTAGAAAACATCACTCGTTTTAAAAATCACTATCCATGATGTTTGCTTGTAACTGTAAACAAAGAAAATAAGTCAAGTTAGTTCCCGAGGATGTCATGCAATTTAGACTATTCTCTAAAATAGGTCAAGGTAAGGTTTTAATAAAATTAGATAAATGTTTACCTGTAAAGCCGTTGTTTCTGTTTAAGCGTATCTAGTGACTGACATACATACATTTTAAGTGTAGTTGCGATAACAAGATTAATTAATGAACACTCACAACGCATAAGTAATTGCATAAAATCTCATTTAAAAGTAAAGCTAAATATGAATAATACAGTATGTATTTGGAATGAAACGAAACATAATATTGCCTGATATTTCAGATGTGTTGAACAATTTATGATATCCCAGTCACTGAGATGGTAAAGTATTAAGAAAGGTGCAAATTACACAGCTGAAAAGAATGTTAGAAAGAATTTTTATTTTTTGTACCATACTTCTTATATTATGTAGCATGACTATGAATCTGTGACATTTTGACAACTTTTAATTGATTTAAATCAATTATGATGAGGTGAGATGTAATAAAAGAACAATCGTAATTGTAATTATGAAACAGATTGATTAGAGTTGGTCCTTTTGCTATGACTTTCATCACAGTCTCGTCAGATTCAGCATTTTACAACTCTGACCTGCATCATGTTGTAGGTATTCTGCTACATTTGCAAAAGAACAAAACAAAATTTATAAAGAGTTCAAAGGAAGCAATCCCTTTGTTTATAATGAAAATAATTCCACAATACAAATTAAATGTCTTTAATAATACACAATGTTAAGGTTAATCGAGTAGACATGAGTGCAAAAATGCCACTTAATATGCTCTCGTTTTAGTGTGAAGCAGTGCATAGATAGACAAATGCGTGTTACTGAAGGACTTGTTTACTGAAGGAATACATTTGTGACCAGTTATATCACAAGCACAGGTTTAAAAGAACTTGCCAGGATATAGTGTAGAAGGTAAGATATTTTCCATTTTGTACATACAGCATTGATTTTTGAAGGTTAGAATGCATTTTTCTTTCTATACATAAGTGCTTTGTTTTGTTTATTGTAACACAATTATCTAAGCAACATATTTCATAAAGGTTTTGAATGTTGACTATATGAAATTGCATTAAATGGTCATTGATCTTGTCAGAGAACTGCACAACAGAATGTTATGTGAACAAACACTGACAGATTTTGAAAGACATTATTTTATGCCAAACAAGGATTTTGATTTTATAAACAAATAGCGTAGTTTATCTGACCTCTGATGTAGTGTATTCATAAACGACGATTTTATTTGGGTTATTTGAGTGCACTTAAATCATATGAATGTAAATGAAGTTGAACTTTTTTCTCTTTTCATTTTTAAACTAGCAAAATGGCCAGTGACTATATAGTAAGCAAATGGCGACAGTGGTTCAGGTTGATCGATATCAACCACAGAGGGGAGATATCCAAGACTGATGTTAAAGATGAAGAGTAATTGCAATTTTTTAATATAGTCATAATAATATTACCTGCATTATGTAAGTGTAATACGCTAATAAGATAACATATCATAATTGTATTAAAGATGTGAATTAAGCTTCCAGTTACATATAATACTTTTGCTTAAAAAATTATCGGGTCTTGTCCTCCTCAGCTCATTATAATGGCCAAACCCGAATATATGTCTTTAAAGATGTCTCACTAATCTCTAAATAATATTCTATGATATTACTAATCATAGACATTTTTTCCATTTTCTACTTCATACAGAGAAACATTTGCTCATCTTAGTCACATGAATGAACATCAGAAGAAAAAGATGAAAGACACTCTTGATAAATTATGGGATGATATAGTCTTTAGAGGCAGGTCTGGTGGAATCAACGAAGAAGAATTTGTTGAAATGAACACCAAACTATACACTGCTGACAAAAATAAGTTTCAAGACAATATGAGAAAAGGCTACACCGCACTTTTCACCGAAGTTATAGACACAGATCACGATAGCGCAATCAGCGAAGACGATTTTGTCAATATCATGAGAGCATGTGGACATGAGAATATTGCGCTCGACAAAAAGTGTTTCCTTTTGTACAATCCTGTAGATGGCAAGGTTCCTTTGAAGGCTTTGATTGACTCTTGGGTACTATTTACCTCCAGCGATGATTGCTCAAAGAGGGATATTGTAAAAGAAGGGATCGAAATCGGCCTGTAAAATACAGCTGACACACAGTTAGGAACGAAGTGGACAAAATATTTCTCTGTTCAGTTAAACTTTTCTAACAGTAAATGTTTTATTTTGTAAAAAGAATTATGTTGCAGTAAAACTGATGCAATACATGGTAACAAAAGTACATCATTAGTATTTCATTAAAGGAGTGTATCAACAGGTTTATATTTTGTTTTTCTATTATTTTTTCACAGTTGTAAAGCATCTCGCATTGATACGGAAACAGTGCAACGGATATTAAGCATTTTTATTACTAGAAAGTGAAGAAAAGGTCGATTGGAATGTGTCGCTGATGAAGAACGATTAAAGAAGAGCAGTTTATAAATTTCGTCTATTAATTTACTTTAGCTATATAGTAAATCATACATTTTGTTTGTCGCAAAACATCACCTTTTAATTTAGTTTTAAACATCGTTTGTGCGATCAAATTACTTTTTTATGTGCTTTACTTTCCTGGTAAAACATTTTCAACTGACGCCTTGAAACGCCTTGTTGTGAGTAGAACGTGTCAGATGATTAGGAAGTTTGCTTCAGAAATAGATTTTAAATTTGAGTGATCTACTGTCAAATAAAGCAAGGTGTCGAGTTCAGATGCGTAGTAATTTAATCACGAAGGCCGTAGTATTTGCTTTTTTTTAAAAAAAATCCTTATAATGCTTTTTGGATGGGCTCGTTTCCGATAAATAAAACAGATGAGCGTTGGTGCTCTTGTTTTAATTATACTTAATGCTCGATAAGACTGCATAAAGAATGAACTCCTACATGTGTACTGAATTTGGTATTTGTACGCATTCGCATTTTCGTGCTTATTATATATCATCACCGCGAGGCATTATGAAAATCAACGCATCACGGTTGGTACAAACAACAAAAACACTATCAGCAACTCAACATATCAAATAAGTATTGTATAAACTTCCCGAAGTAGTTAATCTAGAAATTAATCAAGCTGGTTCACAGAGAAAGCAAAATGTAAATGCATGCAAATGTTTATTTTCTTTAAAATGGGCAAACATGACACCAGATTAGTTAACTGGACGATTTGGTAACACCGATGTCTCTATTAAGGCATCACGTTTACATGATGCTGTACTTGCAAACTTGTTTTAACAGGTCTGTTCTGACAACAATATCTACGCATGAGTGAATCCAAAAGCTCCTCAGACACGCAGTGGAATTGTGCTTAGAATGAATAATATAATTTATACGTGTTCTGCAAATAAGTCAATTAATGAGCAAATTCACGACTGAAATAAATAGAAGGAACAGACGCTGATGCCTTTAATATATTATTGTAAATCCTCGAAAATCTTGCTAATCTTTAAAGTAATAACACGGCCAATTAACAAAAACATAACACAATGGCCAGCTTATGTAAGTTTCACGCTGAAGCATACACACTTCTGCTGTTTAATTTCATTGAAATAATGACTAGGTTCATATATGTCAGCGGATATAAAAACACCTACATTCTGTAACTATCTGTTTCTGTAACTTTGAGCTAGTCCTACAACAAAGACTTAGTAAAGTTCTTCATGCCTAATTATGTCTCCCCCCAAAAATGGGGGAGACATATGTTTTTTCCCCCGGTTGTCTGTCTGTCCGTCTGTCCGTCCGTCCGTCTGTCTGTCCGTCCGTCTGTCCGTCACAAAATCGTGTCCGCTCTGTATCTTCCAAAGCCCTTGAAGGATTTTTATGAAACTTGGGTCAGATGTTCACCTCATCAAGGCGACGTGCAGAACCCACTTTGCAAGTGTGGTGTCTCAAGGTCAAGGTCAGACTTGGAGGTTAAATGTTAAATGCCACAAAATCGTGTCCGCTCTGTATCTTCAAAAGCCCTTGAAGGATTTTTATGAAAATTGGGTAAGGTGTTCACCTCATGCCCATATCTATGTAACAGCACTGCCATCGACATGATTCCAACATGCTACAGGTACTAGATTGAATGAATACAACCATTTTGTACAATACGAAACAAGGTTTCGGCTCATTCCTTTCTTGACAGAGTATGAGTTTCTTGTTCATCATGTACATTTGACAAAAATATCCCCCTTATTTTACAATCGTCTGACTTAATACTGCCTGCAGCAACCTGCTGGGGGCGACATATGTTTTTGTTCAATCAAAAACCCATTTCTAGTTCTACAAAATATTATCTCTGTTACGTGTACAATGTTTGACGGTTAATAGATTATAAAAGTTTATATAAATGTTTTTTAATATGCCCTCGTCGTAATGTGAAGCTGCTCTTTTATTTAGGCCACAGGTTTAAATGGGCCTAATGGAAAAAAAAGTAGAATGTAATCTATTTCACGCTTGGAAGGTTTTGTAGTATACAGTTTAAACGCATTTTTTAACAAAATTTCTTTTTGTCATGAAATAACCTTACTGAAGCGTTGAAGAAATGAAGCCTTTTCAGCCTTTTTTCATACGAGTTCTATACTTACTTAGAGTGAGTCCGAAAATTTCTCATGTGTGTATTTAACAATGACTAGATGAAATTATATCAGTATTCTTACAAATGTCAGGAAACTGTAATATAAGCTTTGAACTAAAGATGTTATATGAACAAAGACTTCAATTCAATTTTCATAAAAAATAACACCTAACAAAAGGAGCAGTTTTTTCATCTAAGTTCAACATTATTTTATCTGACCTAAAACCCATTCTGTTTTTCTATGACAAATATTGTTTTATTTCTTCGATATTTGTTTCCACTTTGTCGTTTTAGGTGCATTCTGATATAAACGCGCTGTATAGATTATCTTGGTGTTCAATTTTTTGTAGATTCTTCTTTCGTTCTTCGTCCTGTTTAAGATAATTCGGAAAAAATATATTATATACAAATAGCGATAGTGGTTCAGGTTAGTGATCATTGTCCATAGAGGAGTGATCTCCAAGTCATATATATGCCAATGATGAAGAAAAATGACATTCTGTTATCATTTTTATAATGAAAAGCTTCGGATTGCATACGATGGCTTTGAAAAAGATTTATATTTTATACGATTTTTATATTTTTTGTTAGCAGAATGTGAAATGAATACTCACCCTCAGAGGATGTTGGTATAAGATCCATTTTTCCTAAGGTCACTACAAAGTGCATCAACGTAGATCATTTTCAGCATTTTACAACATGAAACGGCATTACTCTGCACACTTGCAGAGGAACAAGAGTTCGTTAATTATTTTAGATAAGTGTCTTTATGATAAAGCAATGTTTTTTTTAATTATAAACTTCTTTGATAGGTCTTTGATTACTTCGTATTATTTGTAGCTAAATATGTGAAATGTACATACTAGATGTATTCCTATGGTAATGTTGAGTTGTGAAGGTGTAGACAAGTGTTCAGACAGGTTGTTTTTCTTTCTTAAGTGATGATTATTGGTTCATTTTTATACCTGCAGTAGTACATTTATATGCATTTCCGGGACCATTGTGTATAAGATAAGCTTGTCACTTTGTTAAATTCTTAAGTGAACTACTTTTACTGCTGAAATGAAGTTTTAACCTTATCCAATATGCCTACTTTTATTCAGGCCATCATTGTATTAAGCAATTTTGAATGGCATAATAAAATGATGCGTTTTTTCTTATTTGATTGATCTTACTTCTAGTTTCGTTTTGTAAGATGCAGTATGAAATAAACAAATGCTGTAATAACTTTAACAACGTAATTTTCTTTCAGTTTAAAAACATCCTAATTATTTTCTTTATTGTAAGACGAATGGCAGACGATATATCATAAGCAAGTGGCGACAAAGCTTCAATACAATCGACAAATACATATTACAAGTTCTTTCAATCACATTGCCTTACCCATTAACAGGAACTCGCTAACAAATATACTGAGCACGGAACACTTAACAAATTAATGTGCCGAACTTATTGTTAAATATGTCACATTTCATCGTTAGCAGGTCAAATCATACGCCTCTGCTGCTACTTACAATATACTTGGTACAAACCGATTTTGGTCAGACTCATTTCCAGTACATCTGCAAAAATTTGTGAATCAAACACTGATTGGTATAGAAATTTACTACTTACCTAGTGTTTAAAAGAATGCATTTTCTCATGTAAGTTACAGTGATAGAAAAGGAGAAAAACATAAAAGATATCCTTGATATTATGTTTCTGTATTTTTGTACACTTACATATAACTTTCCTTCAAACCTCTATTACTTGTTATAACAAAAAAGGCAAACATGCCCATGTATCGCTCACCAGAGTATCACTGCACTACAAAGCAAGAAGGTAAAGGTCATGGTCATGGCAAACAGGTGAAGAAGAATTGTGTGCTTATTAAATTTTATATGCCATAAAATGCTTAGCACTGCTAAACTTTTAAGATTTGGGGGATGCAACATTTGAAGTGTTTACAATTTTTTTTTTCACTTTAATGAACTAGTTACCTTGGTTTTGACACAACACAGCACAGCTTTTAACTGATTGAAACAACCATTCTGATCAACTTTAATAAAGAAATTGGAAAACATGTGTTCTCTAAAGGTTTCAAAAGATTTTCACTGATATCAGCTGGTTACTTAGTTTTTTTTATCATAGCCTAGTTTTAAATATATGAATGAAATTATAAAAATAAGCAATCTAATGAACAATTGGTCGACAATATGGCACCTAGTGAATACACAAGATTGTCCAATGATCCCAGCAGAGAACATATTTACCAAAAAGAAAATTTCTGACCAAATTTAGTAAAGATTTGGTACCAAGTTCACCTCTCGTGTTTTCATAAGGTCTAATACTGTTCTGAGGTGGTGACCTAATATTTTACTCCATAGGACCCACATTAATTTTATCAGTAAAAAGCATAATTATTAACATTATGTGAGCACGTTTCTTGAAGATCGGGTCGAAAATTTAGCTTCTATTGTATTCCTAAAATAAACAAGATTTTATTCTGCTTATGTATTCTACCCAATCATAAATGGTGCAAAAAACAACAATGTATATACATATTTATTGTGTAGCCCTTTCGAAGAAACGGCGATACATAGGGATCCCTTTTCCGTCGGTCCGTCGCGAAACTTAACGTTGGCTATAACTTTGCCATTTCTAAACATTATCTTATCAAACTTTTAAATTGTATTGCTTATGACAACAGGGTCGGGATGATGCCAAAATCTTTAGGTCAAAGTCACATTTGACAGAGTTATGCCCCGTTTTGTACTTGGATTTTGTCATGAAAACTTAAAGTTGGCAATACCTTTGCCATTTCTTAACATTTCGACATCAAACTTTCAAATTATATTGCTTTCGACAACAGGGTCGTGATGATGCCTAAATCTGTGGGTCAAGGTCACAGTTGGCAGAGTAATGCCCATTTGTACTTGGATTTTGTCATGAAAACTTAACATTGGCTATAACTATACCATTTCTTAATATTTCTTCATCAAACTTTCCAATTGCAATGCTTACAATTGTATCACTTAAACTTGGAATACTTGATCACCAGCAACACCTCTGCCAAGATTGTTGGTACCCATGTCCCTGGGGTCACAGTTAGCCCCACCCCAAGGGGTCACTTGATTTTGCTTATACTTATATGTAGGAAAAAATCTTCTTAAGCCTAGAAATAAAATATTAACAGACATGAGACGGGTAAGTACTCCCCCTCAACGACCGTCCCCTTTGCATGGGGACCCGCCCACCCCCTATTTTTTAACACCCCTAGGCCCTTTTTTAAATTTTAATACATAGGTACTTGACTCTCATCCACCCTCAACCCCCTCCCCCCCCCAACCAGTCACTCCCTCCCAAGCCAATTTTTTTTTTAATACATAGGTACTTGACTCCCCATCCAACCCCCAAACCAGTCAAACACCCCTGCCCCCCCCCCCCCCCGGGGCCAATTTTTTTTTAACACATAGGTAGTTGACTCCCCACCCTCCCCCGCCCCCACCCCCGGGGGCCTGATTTGTTTTTAAATACATAGGTACTTGACTTCCCATCCTCTTCCCCCCCCAATTTTTTTTCATCTTGTATGACTAGGTACTTGCCCTCCCCTACTCAAATTTTTTTCACTTGGGCCTCTTGTTTAACTTGGCTTATAAAATTATTATCCAGCACTGGGAAAAGTGGAGCATGCTGTCTGTGGACAGGTCTTCTTGTACTTTGACTAGCATGCTGTGTTTTCCAGCAGGCTCTTGTTTACCCTTTTAGTTATTCTAACAGAGTACCCAAGGGCAACACAAGTGTTCCACTGAACACCCATCTAGTATTTTTTTGTAATCAATTTACCTGTTCTACTGAGACATTGACATCCGGTAATAATTTCCTCAATATCATTTAACATTTACATGGTTTTGAAGAAAATGGAATGGAATAATCGGATACGCTTCTTTAAGTTTGCTTTTGTTTTGAAATGGTAACCAGGAATTAGGACCTTTATAATCCGGGTTTTTTTTCGATCATCCCGGCATCATGCCAACAAGTTTCATTGAGGTGGAATAGAATTTATAGCCTCTAGCATAATGCTTTTTTTTTATCTGACTATTTAACCTGCATGTAGTTCTTAACCAAACATGACCAAGGTTAAACTCATCCATGAGATCATCAGGTAAATCATTCTGAATTGTTTTAATGAATGTTTGACCAAAACGGATTGATAATAGGTTAAAATGCTGACGACGTTTGATGTACGACGAACGACAGACGACGAACAGCGTGCTCAGATGAGCAGAAAATGCACCACCTAACAATGGACTTTGACGTGATTTACGAGGGTGATTCAATAAATTCTAATATGAAAATCATGCTACAAAGATATTTTCTCTACACGTATAATATCGATTAATTAATATCAAATTTTAACAAGTTGTACTTTGTTGCATAATAAATACATACAGTGAATATAGTTCAATGATTCTAGTATGAGTCTAATAGACATAGCAGCTCATATTTAAGACTGTCGTTTCCTGCATTCAGCCACACCCATGGTATTTCTTTAGTAACGGTTAGGAAGGTTTTGCTAAGTAAAAAATTTCAAGAGGTCAAAACATTGACCATCAAGGTAGCATTTCAGAAAAAATATTGCTGTTGTTAGGGTGTAACAGAAGTAGATAGTTGATATACTTTCTCAAAACAGCTCAAATTAATGGTATTTCAGAAGAGGCCGTCCATCATACCATCATATACTAACTATCTAACTAACTAATCTGTAGAAATAAAAGAATCATCTTGCTTTTTGTGCTTCCGGTGTTACGGTCTAGTGCACACCTGCCGATAATTGTATAAATACAACCTCTGACAATTGCGTCAGAAAATCGTTTCTTTGGCTCAGTGGTTAGAGCGTTGGCCTGTCACGCGGGAGTTCGGGGTTCAAATCCCGCTCTGGGTTGTGTATTTTGAGATCTTTCTGTTATGGACTTTCATGATCGAAAGACCCGATTTGTTGACACACGAACAAATGTCAAAACATTTCAACTTCGTCAAAACACACGCGCACGCACGAATATTTAAAATATATATTCATATATGAATTGTAATTAATTTGAATGTCAAACATTTCGTCACGGTAAGGCAACTCAGATATTAAATAAGAATTACAATTTATATATTTCAGATCATATTCTGCAGTGTTCGCTTATTAAACATTGTTTAAAGAAAACCCTCCTGTGAACCGTTATAAATATATTGGGAAACTGTTGTGTGAAGTATGATGTTATTTATACCAAAATAAAATCTCCTTTAAAGGACTTATACACTGCCAGTATCCTTGGTTATCTCTGATGCAGGCATATGTTCGAGCCTTTCAACTTACACGACTCTTTTAAGGTAGAACTTCTTTAAACCCTCGATTTTTAAGAGTCCTACTAGCATATGATAAAAAGTAATACAATATTTTTACCATAAACTTTTCAAGAAATGTTTAGTATTAGCTTTAAACCTAACTGGATTTCATGGTATATAACATAACAAAAACAAGTGCGTGTTTGTATGTGTGTATTTTTCGTTTATGCTACTATTGTCATCATTATCATTATTATTAAATGATTTGTCATGATCAACATTACGGTATGTGGTTTCAAAATAGGGGTTGTTACAGGTGATGCAGGTTGGTTCCCTATTCAACTCCTCAAAATTACTATCAGCACAAGGCACTTCAATGCTATGTTAGGTTAAGAATTGTACGCCACTGAGGGCTTTTATTTATACATTTATACATTCTGCACTACACTTGTTTAGGAACAAGACAGAATGGTCTATCACAGACTGTTCATGAAGCAATTCAATACTTTCCCTGAAATGAGAATAATTCTGCAAAGAAAGAAGAAAAAAAAAACATGTGTACTTCTGAAAACATTTGTCACTGATAAATGCACAATGTCAGTGTTTATCTGACTGGCAAGTATATACACATGCGCTTGCATGTGTTCACGCTTAATTTTCCGAGGCATTATACCTGTGTTCAGTTTTATTCAAGCCACAGTTTTAAAAGGACCTTTGACAATATTGTGTAGAAGGTAAGCTATTTTATACTTGGTACTGCTTCTAGTATACGGCATGAACTTTTGAAATAGCTTATTGAAGATTGTTTTCTTTTATTTACTGTAATCCAATTATTTCTGTTTACGTTTTGTGTAGGAAGTGAAAGCTCTGTAACATTAGTGTTGTTATTACTAGTATCCCATACCAGCTTTGCCTAGAGTGAATTAAAACAATGTTTACTAAGGCTTTTTACGTTTACCAGAAATTTACGTTTACTAGCGTTCATTAATTTTGTCAGAAAACTGCAATATAAGTTGTGAAAGGGAAGTGTTTAAAAACATTGGCGCAGTTTAAATGGAAAAATTTAAAACAAACAAAATAATTTGGTCTCAATTGTATGTATAATTAAAAGAAACTTTCTTTTAATTATTTGTTTGCACATAATCCTTATTTTTCTAAAATGTAGTTTCGCAGCTGGATTAACTTTGAGAAATTACTGTTGTTCTCTGACTTTGAATTCAAATATTATTATTTATTATTTCAGCAAAATGGCGAATGACTATATCATAAGCAAATGGCGAAAGTGGTTCAGGACAATCGACATCAACCACAGAGGTGAGATCTCCAAGGCAGATGTCAATGATAATGGGTAATGAAAAAGTTCCTTATTTACTTGATAAATAATAATATTACATCAATATAGTTAAGTTTGAATTGAGATTCTACTTTGCGTACATAAAATGTTTCTTAACAAGCTTATCGGCTTATTCCCTTAATATTACCAAAAACCATACATTAGATATATTTATCTTAATAGATAGTTTTTTGCATAGCAGTGATTATCAAAAAAACTCATTGCATTTCGTGTAGGGAGACATTTACTAATCTAAGTGGCATGAATGAGAATCAAAAGAAAACAACGAAAGAAAACATGCAAAAAGTATGGGATGATCTTATCTTGAGAGGCAGGTCTGGCGGAATCAACGAAGAAGAATTTGTCGAAATGAATAACAAACTTTACACCGCTGACAAGGCAAAGTTTCAAGACGAAATGAGAAAAGGCTACACTGCGCTTCTCTCTGACGTCATAGATTTAGACCACGATGGTTTTATCACCGAAGAAGATTATGTTAATAGCATGAGAGCATGTGGTCATGAAAATATTGAGCTCAACAAAAAGTTCTTCGGTTTGTATAATCCTGTAAAAGACAAGGTATCTGTGCAGGCTTTGGTTGACTCCTGGGTACAGTTTACGTCCAGCGATGATAGCTCAACGACGGATATTGTCAATGAAGGGATCGAGACCTGTGTGTAGCCTATACTTGACTCAACACTATAAACGAAATGGAAACATGCTTTTGTTATTCAGATAATCTGTTATTCAAACTAAGGACAAAATTCATTTCTCAGATAGAGTTTATGGCAGATGTCTAGGAAGTCGGCTCTTTTTTATAAGAATATCCTTTTCATAAGATGTTTCATAAAACAGTATGAAAAGTATTCGTTTGTACTTTACAGCTTTGCAAGTTAAGTTATTCGCACAATTTGCAGATTTCAACTTCCAAAAAAAACATAATTAAAAACAAATATTAAGTCAAAATAAGTCTTGAAAAATTTTCAAGAAACTACAAATTTAGTAATGAGACTTCGCGGGAAACGGTTACACTTATGCAAAAAGACTTTAAAGAAACTTTTGACCCGAAAAAAATTATACGTTGAATGTTATAGAAATAGACCCCAACATAATGGAGTATAGTTCTGAAACACAAAGGAGTGCCGTCATTTGGCTCTAGTTATAGCAACATAAAAGAAGAATTAAAGTAGCTGTAATTTCCGGTGATTCCTTGCTTGTTTCATAAAAAATATGAGTATACTACTAGAAATGTCTTTCTGTCGTCACTTTACTGGAAATGTATCGTCTAAATATTGTGAAAGTTAACATCAATGTAATTTACGTGTTGTCTAGAGAGAAAAAACGTTAGACGTTGTGAACCTAAAACGTCATTCGTAAAATCTTAGAAACAAACATAATTTTATTCATTTACAAATGACTGGTAAACAGTTGTATAGACACGCACTCATTCACGGTTATTGTCAACTGACAACAAACGTGCTCTTGAAGTGAAAAACAACATAAACCGTTTGCTTTGAAATATACAGAGGGATGAATTTTTGCAACAACAAAAAACGTTTCAATTTGCTTATTCAATACCCAAACATTCTGATAAATTATATAATACATTGTAAGAAACTATGTTAAACAAGACAAAGACGGTACTAAACAAAGCTCAATACAAAGACACGTACAAACTTGTTTTTCTAAGATACATTTTATACGAGAGTTTACTTGTTTACTGATTACACCGCTGTCTATATTTAAGCATTCATAGTTAATGATTAACATGCAGTAACATGCTATAACAGCGTTTTCCTACATTACAATTGTAACCCGATTTTGAAATTAGTATGTTATGTCAGATTATAAAATGGTTATGCATGAATGAGTATGCAGATTATAATACTCAAATTAATGTAAAAATAACCACAGTACAGAAACACAGCCTTCCAAAGCAGTCAAAAAGTAGAAGGAAAATAACAAGAAAGGACACCAGAAACAATTTACGAAAATAACAGCTCGACAGGTTACGATCAGTGGCAAAACATTTGCCACTGTTAGTTTTCACCAGGTTCTAGGTTAACCTCACACTTGCCCCAACAGGTCTGCATAAGAACAAACAATAACAAGTTGTATTAGTGAACTATCCTACACACCCATCAATTCCTCAATGCTGCATGCAAAAGCACACAAACATATAAAACATTAAATGTTCAAGGCATTGTAGAGCGAAAAGTTTAGGTGGTACTTAATAACCTTTCTGGGACCAGAACACTTGAATAAAATTAGCAAGAAGGGAATTCGAAAGAAAAGAATTCTTAATAACGGTTTCCTTTGAATCATAAAGGATGCCTATGAATCCTAGATTAGTGTCCATATGTGATAGTTTTTTTTTTAACTTCTAAGGAGGATACCGTTTATGTAATTGTTAGTGTGTTCATTTTTCGAAGTTCTAAAAGGGACAGCAGTGAGAAAAGGGAAATCTTATCATGAACAAATGCTCAAAACTGTTTTATAATAATGTTATTTTCATTTCCGTTTGCTATCACAAAAAAGGATACATTAAACACAGATTAACAATCGTTATACCCTGAAATAACCGTAACAACAATGTACTTACACAGGAAATATGTTGCGATGTAGGTATTTATTTGCGTATTAAACGTAGTAATTTATGATTATAGCAACAATCACTAGATTTTCGCTATTTTACATTTTCCTAAGTTATTCTGTTATAGGTTCCCATTGTTTGCCAGTGCTGATATTAACACCAATGTTTGTATTGTTCTGTCCACCATTTTGTTTTTGAAAATATATCGTGACGGACTAGGATAATCTCAGCTGGTGCAATTCGTCTTAGATTACTACATTTCTCAAGATAACAGCTAAACTAAATGTATGACATTTTCAGCGTTTTTCAGCAACGTATCTGCTGCAATACTTTGCCTGCAAAAAGTAAAAGGAAACATAACAAAAATGTTCCACTATGATCTAAAGAAAAGCATTTGATTTTTTTAATTAGAATTCTTCTGTCAAGGCTTGGAATGGCGTTTCCCCATGCTCCTTGAACGTTTATAAATGATTTCTGCGGACATTTTCTAACTTTGGAAGACAAGATAAACATGACTTCTCACACCAATCTTTCTGTTGATTAATTTGATATAATGCAGGAATTCCTTTACAGAATTGTTTTCTTTTATTTACTGCTACGTAATAACTTAGCTTCTATTGTACAAGCAAGCAATATGCGTATCCTTTTATAAGAAAAAAATTCGAATGCTCTCTGGTTATAAAAAAATATCACAATTACTAAAATTGCGTTGTCAGAAATGTTTCATGTATTGCCAACCGTTATTATCTATTATTCATTTACAACAATAATAAAAATGATTATATTTTAAATGTCGCCATATTCATAGTTATTTTATGAATTTAACGTTAAATTACATATGTATGAAACATATTAATTAAATGAAATGATATATAGCTTTTTGTTTATTTTACATAAAAAAGAAAAAAAACGCATATCTGGAAAAACCACAGTCAGAAAACACAGCCACACTACAGGCAAAAAAGAGGAACAAGGAGCATAGATTTTAAAGTGATCAATTACAGAAAGAGACACCATAAATCATTAGCGAAAAGAACTCATGGGATTACCTCCTTGTAACGGTCAGTGGCTAAACTTTTGCCGCTGGAAGTTTAGACCAGGTTCTAGTGAGCAGCAACCTCACACTTGCCCCCATCATCTTTTCATAAGAACAAACATATGCAAGTTGTCTTGCTAAATTAACTCAATCCAACGCATCGACTTTGCAATGGAGCATGCAAAAGCATCAAACATAAAAAACAAAACGCCACTGGCATTGTACGTTGAAATAGTTAGATACTAAATGACCTTACTGTGACCAGAGCACTTGGAGTCAAATCAGCAAAAACACGATGGCAGTCATAAGGCTGTCTAAAAACAAATAAATAAGAAAGCTCAGCATTCTCCATATGTACAGATGTGACTAACAGTTTTTAAATGTAAAATAATATCTTCTTGTAAGATATATTTACAGGACACAATTTTAAGCATAGACAGTAGACAAACCTGCTTAACTGCATTGATGAATACTGCAACCATTTTTAGCAACTACCTGTTGAAAAGAGTTTACACTATACTTGCAAATGAACAAAACAGAATGTTTTTGTCAAAGATTACATGGAATAATTTCAGTACCATGTTAACTTGCAGATAGGATAGGACAATCTGCAAAAACAACATCTGCCCTTCTACTGAACATTGTCAATGATTAAATATCATTGTGAAGCTAATGGTTAATAGGTTTTGCAAAAATGTACGAATGCCCTTGAATGTGTTTTCGTTTTAATGCTGAGCAATATATAATATTTCAAAGTTGATTTTCCAAAGCAGTATATTTGTGGCTCGTTTTATACACGGACTTTCAACGATATGGTGTTGAAAGTATTTTTTTTACACATGGTCTATTTTCTAGTACACAGAATGGACTTTTGTGTTTGCGTAATGCAGTGTTTTCCTGGGCAAACTGCTTTCTTAAATTTGCCTAACATGCACATATTTTTCTTATATTTTTTTGTAAGAAGTGAAAACATTGCATCTTTTCACATGTGTTCTTATCATCCTATACAAACAATACCAAGAATCAGTTTGAAAAAAAAGTTCCTGATAGTTTTCCCCGACAAGATGATACGCAAAGCATTCTTTTGTTGTTGTTGTTGTCAGAAAACTAAACCATTAACTTTGAAAAGAGGATATGTCAACAAAACAATATGTTATTTATACAAATAAATACAAAACAGAGCTCTTAATAAATTTCGGGTCTCATGTCCCGATGTATTTATCAAAAAGGGACGACACTATAATATACCCAGAACAGTTAGAATTGAATGTCATTGAAAATGAATACCATTTCTTGCGAATTTGCCATAAGTACACTGATTTTAAAAAACCGTACTTTCGTCACTGGCATATAAAAAAGAAATCAATGTCTTTTATGTTCAAATAATAAGCGTATTTTCAATGGTATTTGCCATGCTATTTTGTTAAGATCAGTTATATAATTGATAGATTATGAAAAAAAAAAATGTGGTTCTCTCTTGACTGTGCTCATTCTTTCACAACGGCCTTTTCTGTATTGTGTATATGGCTATAAATGATTTAACATTGTATGCCAAAAATATATGTTAATAATAATAATAATGATAATAACAACAACAACAATATACCAGCAATATATATATATTATATATATAGGTGGTCAAAAAAAAAGGACAAAAATTAATGAATGACTGAATTAGCTTTGTACCATTATAATGGTAATATAATAGCAGGTAAATCAAAATTAACATTTTCATGCTTTGAAGGTTCTTTGAATTCCTTATAACGGGATGATTACATTACATGTGTGCATGCACCATTTCAAGCCGATAGTCTTTCAGCACTTTAAACGCAAGATAGGGATACACGCAAGAACGGGCTAATAGTAAAATGAGAACTGGTTATTCATGAAGTAGGATGGATGTTGCATTTGACTTTTTTCTTAACACTGTAGAACTTGTGTGAACGAAGGAAGAGACAGATAAAGACGTACGGAAGGGACCAAAGTCTTTCCAAATAGATTTCTGGATATTTTAACAGTATATTGCATTGCTACTTATTTACATCCTGGACAAGGGCAGTTTCAGAAAGTGTCCATCTTATTTCACAGGAAGTTGTGTGCAGTGTTTTATAGCTTCCCAAACTATTATAAACCATTATGTCATTTTATCTTCTTTTCTAGTATTTTTAGTATATTTTAATATTTATAGAGGAGAATACCACTAAACACGATGTTTTTCTTTTTTTTTTGGTATATTTTAAGGCATACGAGTGATTTTGTAGGAATAAGGACAGTTACGGAGGACGCGACGGACCTCAGTGTTGACAAGGTGTGTGATTATTATACTACTCAAAATTTGATAGGGATCACTTATAAGAATGTGTATATTTACTAGATAAGGTTGAAAGATTACATTTTTTGTTGTGATTCTGAAAATATGTTCATATGACAACAGTTTGGTACCAAATAATGAGTAAGTCTATAAACCGTTGAAGCGTGACAGAGGCTGAGCCATGGGAAGGGTACGAATTTGGGATAACACAGACAGGAGATGAAATGGAACTTTTTGGAAAAATCAAGTCTGTGGCCTGAATTTTGTTTAATATCGCGTGTGGTGTCCGTTTGCTTGGATTACTGCTCTGCACCGCCTTCTCATGCTGCTAATGAGTCTCCGGATGCTTTGCTGTGGGAGTCGAGCCCACTCGTCCAGAAGAGCCTGCTGTAGACCAGGGACCGTGGTTGGCTGGACTGGACGAGCAGATATTGCAGTCTGCAGCATGTCCAAGGCGTGCTCTATTAGATTGAGGTCTAGAGACGACCTTGCTGGCCAGTCCATTCTCTCTATGGCTGCTGACCCCAGGTACTCGTCGGTGACCCTTGCGCTGTGAGACCGGGCGTTAGAATGAACTCAGGGCCTACCAGCGTACGGACGAACGTACACATCTAAGATCTCATTGACGTATCGTACAGCCGTCAATGTGCCGTTTTGAACAATGTGCAGGTCCGTTCTTCCCTACATGCTAATGCCCGCCTACACCATGACCGAGCCCCCGCCATGACGGTCATGGGTAGCAACACATACGGGTGCCAGACGCTCATTGGTGGATCTCCATACCCGCACTCGCCTATCAGTGAAGTCAACACAAAATCTAAACTTGTCAGTGAACAGCACTGGGGTCCAGTCATGCAGCGTCCACCTGGCGTGATCGCGGGCCCATTGAAGACGTGCCTGGATGTGGTTTCGCGTCAATGGGATTCGGATTGCTGGCTTTCTAGCCCTAATGCCAGCAGTATGAAGACGGTTCCTGATGGTTTGAGTAGAAAGTCTTACACCAGTGGCATTCTGGAAGTCATTTCGGAGGGCAGTAGTGGTAACAAAGCGCTGACGTCGCTCTTGAACGACAATAAACCGGTCCTCACGCTGAGTTGTGGACCTTTGACGCCCTCCGCCATGCCTATGCGTGACATGCCCGTAAGTTTGAAACCGTCGCCACATCCTGGCAACGGTGCTCTGGGACACCCCAAGGACACCTGCCACGTGCCGTTGGGAGCGCCCAGCCTCAAGCATCCCTACCCCCCCCCCCCCCCCCTATTCATCTCCTCATCGTCAATACGCCGTCTTTGCCGTAGATTTGCCATGACCAGTGCTAGGTTCGATATAAACGTTACCGTGCATAAGCGAAGTCTGAATAAAACGGATGTGTACATGAAGGTACATGCCCGCGGTGCACCACTTTTCCAGGGTGTCGCTTTTCCCGTGCATCTCGAGCCATGTACAGGTAAAAAATCAAAATCTGCTGGACAGGTCGACTTTGCTATATGACTAAACTACATGTATGAGAAAAATCAGTTATCTTGAGGTTATCATTAAAAAGATATTTAAGAAATAAAAGGTGATTCCTATCAAATTTTGAGTAGTATATATTGGCTTAATATTTGCATCACTGTATTAACGTCAAGTATTGTCTAGGATATATATGTTGAAAATTATCGAGAAAATATAGCACAGATTATTCTCCCTTGAATTGTTGGATTCGTGTATTTCCGACATTCAAACTGCTGAAAGTGTTCATTTGAAAGAAAATGGTGAAGCGATATTCAAATCGTAATATTGTTTTTTTATGGAATGCATTCGTATTTGCATCACGTGACTGATCTGCGAAACATTCATGTATAAAGGTATAGATTCAACTCTTAGAATAATTTACTGTAGATCTCGATCTCAAGATATGAAGAAATCGTTTTTAGTGTGTGTGTGTGTGTGTGTGTGTGTGTGAACCACATTTTACTTGGTCAATATGAGTCGCTTGTTTTAACTGCACAGATATATATATTTAAAAAAAACTTCGCAAGCAGACGTTCACAAGTGAATACGGCCCGAAAATGAATTGAAAAAGAATCCGGCATTTTTTGAGACTTGAACAATTTCCTTTTATCAGAATTAACAGATATTAATGAAACATATAGTAAAACAAACAATATAAAACTAAATATATATTAAACTTAAAATATAATACTTTCAGCATATTGATGAAAAATAGTATAGAAAGAACATTTGAAGATATCATGCAAACTATTCGCTATATTTTCGAAGTAGTGAATCCTACATGCACTGTGAATATATATATGATAAGATATATCTTTAGAAACATTTCGGTGTGTGTTGATAAAACAAAGGTTTATCAGATAGGTTTGACATGTACTGTCGCAAACAAAACCGTTGATCGATACTTTATTGCACGGATAAAATTAGGGACATTGTATCACATAGTCATCATTTGCCGTTTTATCATTATTGCATCATTCACTACAATAAACCATTATGTCCCCAAAATCACCTTTGATATTCAATAATAGTATTAATTCAGTACTTCTGTGTTAATGATAGGGTTTTATTTGATGTTACAGTAAACGTAAACTGAATGTCTGTTTTTTATTTGCTGCGAAATAGGTATATGCTATTTCTGTCCTTTACGTCAGTCTACATCAAATTATAGTCACCAGTGTCGCTGTCTTTTGTCATGACTCTATATAAGCACTTGTTTGACACAGGGCCAAGGATTCTATTGTTCCGATAATTAATTTACAGCACAACACAAATAGCCGTTTAATCATTAGCTGTGCCTTAAATAGCTTCCCTCATTCCACTTCTCTACGAGATCCAGGTTTGGTAATCAGCTTAGCAAGTAGATTTGTTTTTAGTTACCACTGAAAACTTACAAACATGGCTTTATCATTTGTTAGGTTTCTGGATTAGACATAGTCTGGTAATTGATAAAGAACTACAATGTATATTGCAAGGTTACAAACTAATTTTAGAACTGTTTAAAGAAACGCCAGTTTTAAGACTTTACTCATATTAAATGTTTGTCCTTAGGTTTTTTCACTACTTTGATTATTCATATTTCGTGTTGTTAAACCAGCATGTCACTCGTGCTTGCTCTCACAGAAAAGCTTTTATTTTCACAGGAATCTGTAGCCGCCAACCAAGAGCGCCTCACACTTGCAACGTAACTGTTTCTGGCGAAGTTTACAGTTGTGATCGCTATAAGATATTCCTCGTTTTCGGCCATCATATGAAGCATATAACTATGTATTAATCTTGAGTATAAACTATCATGTAGTTTGACTATATATGGTTCGGGAGAAAGCATTTAACCTAGTTATACATTTTACTTACAATGGAAGTGCCCTTTTCGTAAAAGAAATAGGTCTAGACTTTAATTTTATTTACTGCGGCAGAGATGAAGAATACTCAAACATTCATTTACTGTAATTTTTGTTCAGGCCTATATGCGTTGGCGTCTGCTTGTTGGAAGAAAGAATTTGAGATGAGGTATTTCAGGTGTGTCAAAACTTGACGTTTGTATTACCTTTCGAGGGTAGTTACTGTGTGTGATTCAATCAATTTCTGTTGAATTTCAATTATTATGTAAGTGATTGATTCAATTTATCTTGAATCTCAATCGTTATTTTATTAGTAACAGGATGCTTAATTCAACTTCTCCTAGATTCATTTGTTATTTACTGTCAAACTGTCGTCCTGAAATGTTTGATAGTTCCAGTCAACAAATTACTGAGGTTAGGTGTTTAATTTTAATACATTTGCGGTTTAGTGTAACAAATCAGAAATTTAGTATTGCCAATTACCGTTGACATAATCGTGCAGAAATATATCAATATTTACTATATGACGACAAAACAAATACGGTGTAACGCTATTCACTTACGGATATATGGAATATGGTTTAGCCTAGACTTCTAGCAAATAATTGAGCTGATCAGTGGCCAAGTCTTTAATTTAAGGATTCTGAGTTCGTTGCCAATGTTGTTGTTAACACCAATGCTTCTATTGTTCTATGCACCATTTATTAAAAAATATAAACATCTCAAAGACTAACATCCATAATGTATTTTTATTTTATGATATAACAATTATAAGAATTTCTTATCAAAACATCCACTAGACTGGGATAAAACTGTCAAGAAATGTAAAGTGTGAGAAAGAATCATAGCTTCTTACACGAATACATTTCGTTGAAGAACGACAGACTTTTAAGATAAGTGAAATCATTTCCTTGTAAAGTTTTACGTCTGAACTATATATGTGTCTAAATGTCGAAATCAGAGTTGTGATTAGAGAAAGATTCAATAGTTTTCATAATTGCATTGCAACAATAATTTCCTTTTAATATGCTTAAAACTGATTTAATTGACGTCATGAGTTAAGCTAGGTTAATTTCCAGTTACTGAAGATATCGTGAATACACAGACCTGCAACGCGAATCTGGTTTTGAAAATGGAACAACAAAGTATGAACAATTGCAATCATAAAACGGAACAAACACTACGTTTTACTTTGAGAAATTTTCAGTTAGCTTGATATGTTCTGGCAGAAATGTAGAACTGTCTATTAGATTAAGTTCCGACGTTGTAAAAACTACTTCAGTATAACTGTTTTGTACTGTATCTTCTATTGAGCATTAATGTTTGGTCAATATGTCTAAGAGGTGTCTTTTTCTGCAAATCCTTGCAATGTTTTATCCATTCAACATTTGTTCTAACCTGGTGATTCTTTCTTTTCTCTTCATTTCAGATAACAACGAGATAATCTAAATGCACTGAATTATATTTCTGTCTGAATGTAGAAATTAGAGTTGTTGACTAGAGAGAGAGAACGTTCAAAAGTTTTTCTTACGTTAGCCTTGAATCAATTGGACTTGTAGACAGAGGATTAACCGCTTTTTAAAGATTAAATGATCTACATTTCGACAAATTTTGAGTAGTATGAATTAAATTAATATAACAAAATGTACTCTTGAAATTATCCTCGCAAGAGGTTAGCTTTGTAAACACATTTTGCAAGTTTATTAATGACACTACTTTGTTGACAATTTAAAAGTGATTTTAATTTAAACAAACTTGGCCAGTGTCAATAATTTAGGTAAAGTATTAAATCTAAGCTGTCTATACAAAGGACATAGTAAAGGGAAATAATATTCATTTTCTATTCTATTCATATTACTTTTAGCCCATATTCTCTGATTAAATCCTTTATTAAACTTACGGAATTATCACGTTAAGGTTACAATACCTTGTGAAAGACGATTTCCGTATGGTCAAACGTTTTTGGTCGTTATGTGGTGATATTTGTTGAACACCTTTAAAATGAATCTGGCACACTTTTGTAATACGTGAAATGTTTAGAAACATGGGTCTGTTTTAATGTCAGTTTGGTTTTCTCGTACGGTCAAAAATATATCAAAGACAGTAACATTAAACACATAGATCTTTTAAATATGACATGATAAGGCATTCAACAGTGTTAATATTCGCGTTACGAAACTATGTCCTGGAACAATGTAACTGGTCAAACAAACAAATGTACTTAAACTGACATCCAAAAACCAGTTTCAGATGTAAAAGAGCGTTTTTTCTATTATCTTAGCCTATAGAAAACAATCGTGTTGCATGTAAATCAGCAAGCGTTTGTGCACAGGGTTCCAACTATGTGATACTGGTTTGATTCGTTATATTTCTAATAATAATCCTTGTAACCAAGCTCAACAAGAGCTAAGACTTCTTTATCTTTATCAAGAAAATATGGTAAATGAACAAATTTTCTGCTATTACAGGTCTGACATTCCGTCATGATTTTCCGTCAATGACAGACTTGAAGCTTACCTACAGCGGTAACATTTACAATATGCGGACCTTATGAAGGATTTCTCTTACACTTTCTAAACGGCATCTCGTTAACAATGCAAACGGCCTTTTTGGTTAAAATTTGTTCAAGCTATTTTGATTTGAAGTTTTACAAGATTGTTAATTTTACTTCCTGGAGCGTTTGATATCTGCACAAACTGTTGATCGCTTTATCTTAGATAAATACGAAAGATATAATTTTTATGCACAAATAAATTACACATGAATCCTATCTGCCCTAATTGTAAAGTAGAAACAATATTATGTGTGCAACTTAAGCATAGAGTTTCCAGATAAATCAGGAGATAAACCTTGGTTTCGACTTAACATTCGAAAAATATCTACTTTATGCACAGTTCATGACACATGAATCCTGTCTGCCTTAATTATAAAGCATACGTTTTTAAAAATTCATTAAATAGAATAAATTGGTAAATTATTTCAACAGCGTAATGGGACATACTCTACAACTGACGGTTTTATTTTTATTTAATGTTCTTTTTTATTGACTCATTCAATATAGGATAAAATACCAGATGATTTATAGAAGAACATATGGTCAAAAATATTCGTTAGGCTAAAAGACACTTAGAATGTGTTCAAATGGAACAAATGGCTATCCAGCTAAAATGAAACAACTACAGCCTTTAATAAGACTAATATAAATGTATTCAGTTTACTACATGTACCTAGAAATTTTGACTGACACCTAACATCGGGTAATTTCTCAATCAAATTCATTCAAATTGGCATTGTTTTAAAGACAATTCAGTGCTATAGATTTTAGGGTATGCTGGCCTCTTTAATTAGAATAAACTGCATGCATTAATTGGAAAAAAATTACATGTAGATTAGGTCGAACTCGTTATCAGAGGTGAAACATTTTTATGAACGATAAATGAAAATATATTGAACATACCTAAAAGATCATACTGTAGTACTCTATGAAAAACAAAAAAAAGTAATTGTATCTTAAATCGCACAAAAATATTATCAAGTCTTACAAGCTTACTAAACTGGACCGTTAATTGTTCATAACTATAAACAGTTTTTTTCAACTGCTTAATTACCATTGCCAACGGAAAATAAAATGAACAAGTTTCTAAAGCCATAAACCGATTAAGCTTAAACCCTACACCGAATTTTTTTGCACATCATCTGATTCATAAAAGCATAACAAAACCTTTACTTTTACTTCTTGATAAAAGAAATATTTTTGCTGATATCACATTTGATAGCAGACTCGGATTTTCAAACTTCCTTCTTTTTGTGTTTTGTAAGCAAACAGTAGGTACGGTTGTGAAAGAACTTTTAGTGCGAGTTGTGAGTACATTTGTGAAGAAACTAACACCATGCTGGAGTTGGTAGGATTTTCAATCCTTTTTTTAGGAAGTGAGTGAAAACTTTGTACTTTATTATTCATCGCTTTTCTGTTATTATTCGTTTATATATCATTATTAAGTAATATATATATATATAATCTGGTCTTGAATTTCTTGAAGATCTTACGTATATAAAACATTAAACAGTTAAAGAAGAAGAAATACCATGATTTGTATTAATTTATATTTCTTTACAGTTTTCCTTACTTTATTTACCTATATATATAAAACTTGCTGCTCGTTGTGTGATCTAAAATTTGCTGGTATATTGTAACATGTTTTGTCACCATGAGCTCAAAAACTTTGCCTGTCAGTCTGTTTGTTTGTCTTTCTATATGTCTGCCAATCCTTTTAACATGGCTACATTTTTTTCCTCTTACAAATAGATCATGGATGTGAAGGGTATATGTAGTCTAACGCTACCTTCTCAGATAAAAGCGATGCTTACTATGATTAAGAGTATATGGTCAAGGAAGCATTTTATCACAAATTGAAAAGGCAGAAGAGTACAAAAAAAATAAAAATAAAAAAAAAAGTTGATACTTGCACAGAGAGTTATGCAAATAGTTTAAATTTCGCATCTTACAATGCTTACATTAAGCATTGGTCAGATATAACATATGCACCGCAAGGTGATTTTGCTTCAACCACCCATTTATTTCGCAGTTAATTTAAGATGTTTAAACTGTATGTAATGATGAAGGTCTGCTAGTTCTGTATTTTTCTTTCTTTTTGAAAGATTTTCTTTTTGACAAATATGTTGTTATATATTGGCACTCTATTCATGACATTGTAGAATGAACATAGAATCAGATAAATGTTATAATTTCTTGCAATTCATCTTTGTTTTACTTTTGAACGGGTTTACACAACAACATCAGAACAAACGGTTTAAGAGCTTAAGTGCATTTAGATAAATACAATTTATTATTTTAAAGTTATAAATTGATTACATTATTTCTTTAGCAAAATTCGAATCAATACTTTTCAAAAAAAATAAGCTACTTGGGAGGCGTGTTGAAAGTTAATAGAAAAGATATCGTTTAGTTTATATCTAAACTGTCACTTTATATAGAAAGCTTGCATATCAGTCCTTGGACGGTTACCTATGTCACTTATTCGGGGCGTTCTTTGAAAATTTAATAACTGAATAACGGATTGCACGGACAGCGCTTATGCTAAAAAGCTGCCGGCAGGAAAATTTAACATAGTAAAAGAGACAGTTGTTACAGCTTAAAAAGAATGATTGTCCAAAACTATGATAAAATACTAGTGATGTTTCATTATCAGAAGCGGTCGAGAGACAGAGCGTCGAACGCCCGCTTTGAACGTCGTAATTTTCTTAATTCCACACATCCGAGGATATTACTGGTTTCGACACAGATGAGGAATTAATATAAGTTGCAAGAACTTGTTTCCAAATCGATGTAATATATATAGGTTTAATTGCATACTCTCACTAACAAAGATGAAATATACTAAAAATGACAGAATTTACATTTTCAAACAGATGAATAAAAACCAACATAACTAATAAGATTCAGAAATATCATTAGTTTTACAATACTGATAATATTATCGATTACACAATTAAACTGTGATATTGTATAAACTCGGAAGACGTTCTTGTGACAAATATTAGAAGGAAATAAAGAAAGCTTTTGTATCTTCATAAAATTTTCAGACGAAGTTTTAGAGAAACATTGATGTTACCTATGATTAATCATTATAATGCAATTTCTTTTCACCATTAAGTCCAAGAATGTTTTCAATCGGATAGCGTAAAAAAGGTGACCAGGAAATGACAGAGAAACATTTGGTTTGCATTATTTCCGTTCGTGTCATCAAACGGATTGCATTGCCTCCTTTTGTGTTCAGCTTACCATATCTAACAGACATGCGCCCAAGAATGTTTGACCATCAGAACTACAATTTATTGTTGATATTTATAATTTCGACCTTTTTATTACAGAAGAAGAAATAAAACCAATAATTAGCTTACTTCCCCGTGAGCAGGAGCACTAAGAAAATAAAATCTTGTTGTAAGATTAAATATGTATCGGGAGTTTCAATCCTGGTTTCTTTGTGACACACACACACACATGCACGCGCGCTAATCTAATCAGTTATTGTTCTATAAAATGTTTTAAAGAAACCTGTAATAAGTTCCACTCTTGTAAGCCGGTTAACTGCTCGTTAAAGACTATGTACGTGAAAATAAAGGACCTTTACAAAGTTGTTTCTGAATTAAGTAGATTTATGAAGCTTAAGTACCAAAACAACGTGTTTTTATGCATAATTCGGAGCAGTTTCGTTCATAACATTGAGGGTGATTTTTGTAGTGTTTGCCCAATATTACTCTTTTTTTTAACTGACACTTCATACTGCATTTTATTTTTCATGCAATAAATTCCTTTTAAACAAGCGAATGCAAAAAAAAAACACTTTTTGAAAACTTGTTTTTGTTAAAGAATTACAATTCAGTTAGATGTAGGTTATCTTCTGTACGTCAATAGAATGATCAACATTTGTTTACTAAGACGATTAAATCAACCCTGTAAATTTTATAAGTTACTAGATGGGGACCCGCGCTAGCGCGGGCTTAGATAATCTACCTAGGCATGCCTGTAGCGAGAGGACATGATCTTATTTATCTGTAAACGGACGTGTAAATTAGAATAGTGAACCGCCGCAACATATTCAAATGCTTTTACACGTAAAATTTCCTAAAAATCCAGTTGTATTACACTTCAACATCAGGCTTGAACATGTTTTAACTGTAGTAAAGTAGATAATGTATTTAATATTTCATGATTCACAGACTTATTGTTGTTCCACCTCGGTGACTTTTCAAAAATTTTGTGTCACCCTCTTTAAAGACATATTTCACAAGGCAGTCTAAGGACAACAATATGCCTCTGTGCATTAGCAAATGTAAAAAAGGTTATTATGGTGAAAAGGTAATGTGAAGTGAAAGATATGTTTATCTATATATGAAAAATGTTCCACACTGGGCTCACCATTAATTAAAGTGATATTACAATCTATGACAGGAAAAAGGTCTGTGTATGGGAGAGTGAATTCGCCAGATTGGCACCACCGAAAATTCATGAAATGGTTTCCAAGTGTTTAAAAGTTATGGCGCAGACACGAAATGCATGGTCTAAACCTTTGAATACCACTGGTGACCATGACCTTGAGCCGGCGCAGTTGAAACATAGGTTCTCCCTCCCCTCCCAACTTAAGATTGTATCATGTCCTAAATCATGATAAGGTTCATTTTCAAAAAATCTGGGGAACAACACTTATATTAATTCTTACAGTGATTTGACATAGGTACCATCACCTGTTGGCTTGCTGCTCAATGTCGCTCAAACCTTTGACCTCCACTTGTGACCTTGTCCTTGAGCCGGCCAGGTTGGAATATAGGTTTTGCACATCGTTTTGATGGGGTAAACATTAGACCAAAGTTTCATGAAATTCCTTCCGGAGGTTTAGAAGTTAAGGAGCGGACACGAAATGCATTCCTACAATCCAGTAGCATGTAAACTAACTTCTTTAAGTTAGTTTGAGTGTAATACACAGTTGAAAATATGTTCAACTTTGCGCATATCCGATAACTGTTATAGTCTATTTCCTAGTCAGTCAACAATAAAATACCAGTAAATCTTCGTTAAAAATACCACTTTTTATCAAGGTTTTTGCATTCAAAGGTATTTTTTCCTTTGAACAATTGTTCAATATAACATGGTTATTGTTTTTGTTCCTTGTAGAAGAAAAACAAGAATGAAAAGCCACTTAAAGTCTCATATAGAAGTCAAAACGTGTGTACGTGTCCATGATTTTGAATGTCATCCCCTCCCTTTTTATGAGTCGGAATGTTCTTTTCTGCAAAAATATAATGAAACAATGTCAGGCTAAGTGTAAAAAAATAGATAAAGAAAATTAAAATGCTAGAACAGATTTTAACAAGTTGAAATAAAATCATACGTTTTCAAAGGAAGAAAACACTTTATGACAAATTTCACGCGCATAATTTGTGATTCCGCTATATTCCTTTTAGAAAGTATAAGTGAAGGAAGAAGCTTTAAGTATTTTGAATTCTTTAGAAAAGATGAATGTGAAAGCGTTGCCTTAGTGTATATAGAGAACGTGGAAAATAACCGTAGCAAATTAATTCTTCTGAAATGGGCTAGTTAAGATAGTTAACTGCAGTGACAGAGTGTTAATTAAAATTTTATTCAACATGTTACACCGTGTCCAATCGTTACAATTGGAAGGAGGATTTGTAACGCATCCGCAGTCGTGTATTTCAGGGATTTAGGAAGGGGTGATGTAAATATTTTTCTCGTTATTTCTTCATTTTTTCTGTCTGGTTTTTGATTAATAGTCTAAGATGACCTTCAATCAATGTAGATTCTTGCTCGAAAACTATTTTGTCTCAGAACTTTGCCATTTTCAAGATCATTCAGGAAAACCTAGCGTTAGAAAGGAAAACGCTTGATTTTAGCACGATGTTTTGAAGATTTCTTGACATAAACGTATCAAACAACTTTATATTTTGTTTGGTTTACAAGAATTTCATAGTAAAAATTGATTTCAATTTAAACTTTATCCCTGCGTTTCCAATTAATACTGATATAATCGTTTTTTGCTAACGAAACGCATGTAACGTAGGCGCAGTTATTTTTGTGACGCACGCGGAGCAAGGATTCAATAACTTTCAAGTACTTATTCTTACCGTAATGACCAATAATATTATTTTTTTCCATTGAGTAAGCTAAGTAACCATTCAGACTGATACATACAAAAATAAGAAAGACTAGATTAATAACAGTGTCTGTAGTGGAATCGCGTAAGTCGACTTGAACTGTCTTTTGATGAACCTTTGCATGATCAGATCGTTGAAACACTTTTTCACAAACAGAGCACTGATATTTTTTTTTCACCGTCGCTGTGAATCAACAAATGTCGTTTAAGATTGCTGTTGGAAGAAAAGTTTTTTCCACAGATCCCACATAGAAAGTTTTCACAGGTTTCTGGAAGTAAAAGTAAAGCGAATACGTTGTATATTTCTCCAAACACAATTCAAACCAAGAACATAATTATGACGGAGATATAAGAAAACTAAAGACTATTATCATATGTGAATATATATATTATATATATGACTCTGTCATTTGTAGCATTAGTTAACTACAAGTTACAGAATTTGCTATGCTAACGTGTTTGTAAAATAGATATCAATCAGTCAAATCATAATCCAGAGACACCTCTAGTTTTCTTTCATGTCCGCTTTGTATTGCCGATGCATTGGACCTAGGTTTTAATATAAGTTCTGTTAGCAGCGGTGGTGCGGGAGATCGAACTTACGACTCTTCGATTACAGGTCTATTCGGTGGTGCCACTAGATCACTGATCCACTCCTTCCTAAATAGATATAGGCCCGCCCGGTAGAGCACTGGATTAGTAATGCAAAGGTCGCTGGTTCGAACACCGAGCGGGGTGTAAAATAGCAGACGCGCTAAGCAATCGGCTACGCCGCTCCTTTAGAGACTGGTGTACATGTACGAGTATTCACGTAAAAATACGTCAAGTTAAACGTATTTGTAAATGAAAACTGTATTACCAAATGCTGCTACACGCTGATCAAATATCTGTGAAGTACTGGACTGTGATGTCTGTTCTGAAATGAAAAAGAAAGCTCCGCATTGACTCGTTTGTATTAAATCAATTTTGATAAAATTTCTTACAACATTGATTCATCTCTTACGACGACACTTTCTCAGCTTCCATAGAAATGATCACCAACGTAGAGGAAGGTCATCTCGAGAACACCTCAGTGCTACCGGGATTCAAACCCGCAACCTTGAAAACTTTAGTCTTGTGCTAAATTGCGTGAAAACGAACGTGCTTTACATGCAAATACAAGTACATTTAGTCATTTGTACGTTAAATCAACTAAGTACCAGTGCGACACATATGATCAAAACTTTTCTTCGAAATACTGTAATCGAAACAAGTTGCGGTCATCATTTTTTCTTTATAATATGTGTATTTTTAAAATTGTTTTGCATGGACAATTTGCAAGTTGATGACAGGTTTTCACTTATTTTTAACTGAAAGCGCTCACGTTTGATATTAGGAAAGCTACAGTATCTTACCGTTTGTCGTGGTTCAAATGATTGAGTGATTTTTTCAAGAACTTCGACAGTTTTTAGGGTTTCATTATTATTTTCATCCATTCTGAAAAAAAATCTTATCATATAACTTTGGTACACTGGCGACAGTTTATCTACCTTTTTATGTCCGTTTCGTTTTTTGAACTTACAATGTAATACAAATATAAAATATATCTAGTTATTTGTTATTTGGTCAATTACGGTGAGAAAAGGTAATTCAAAGTTATTGAATCCTTGCTCCGCGTGCGTCACAAAAGTAACTGCGCCTACGTTACAAGTGTTTCGTTAGCAAAAACGATTATATCAGTATTTAATTGGAAACGCAGGGATAAAGTTTAAATTGAAATCAATTGTTACTATGAGATTCGTGTAAACCAAACAAAATATAAAGTTGTTTGATACGTTTATGTCAAGAAATCTTCAAAACATAATGCTAAAATCAAGCGTTTTCCTTTCTAACGCTAGGTTTTCCTGAATGATCTTGAAAATGGCAAAGTTCTGAGACAAAATAGTTTTCGAGCAAGAATCTACATTGATTGAAGGTCATATTAGACTATTAAACAAAAACCAGACAGAAAAAAAGAAGAAATAACGAGAAAAATATTTACATCACCCCTTCCTAAATCCCTGAAATACACGACTGCGGATGCGTTACAAATCCTCCTTCCAATTGTAACGATTGGACACGGTGTGTTAAAACAAAATGCGGGTAATAATTTGACATACGGGGATTTAAACTGGGCTTACCATTCTAAAACAATTTCAAATTAAATATGATTGTCATATATGTAGAATTCAGAACCTATAGAAAAAGAAAATTTACAGCTTTTGAAACAAGGAATGTTATACATATTTAAACAAACTTAGTACGGGAATACAATTAATTCAAGTCGAATTGTTTATTGCAACATCTATAAACATATTTTTATTTTAGAAAAATATCTGCAATGCCTAAAGATAAACAGATACAGAGTAGCTTTAACTAAATTCAGAATGTCGTCCCAGGATCTCACTAAAGAAATAGGTAGACAAATAGAAACATTAGACAGTGTCTACTCTGTAACATGCAGTCTGTTGAAACAGAATACTATTTTATTTAGGTGTGCCTAAACTATTGTAATATTAGAAAACGTTGTTTCAGTAAATAGTATTGTCGCTTGCCAACAACCCTAGTTTGAATCATTAATACCATCCAGTTTAACAAAAATATAAAAAGTCTCGCCAAATATTTGTACGTTGCTTTCAAACTAAGCACCAGTACAGATAACTATTAGCTGCTTTATAGAGAATAAGTATATTGTACATATCTATACATTATTCTTAGTTGTTCAATACGTGTTTATATGTAACTCTAAAAAAATAACAATAAACCCATTTGTATTTTTTTTTCTACACCTCATTTAATTATGATTCATTCCTACAACAGCTTACATGTAATGAAAAAAAGAAAGAAAGAAAGTAACCATTGTCAATAACTACACATAGTTTGACACAAAACTCCCAGATTTGTCAATTTTAGAATATTTAAGTACTTTAACAAGTAAAAGTGTATTAAAAATCATATGAACTGAACTGAACTACTGTGAAGATTGACCGAGTTATTTCTTTATGGTTTCTTAAAATTAAACTCACTTACTCAAAATGTGAGCTTGTTCTTTATGAGTTTAATGAACATATTATGATTTTTTTTAAAAATCGGACTGATAATGATTTGTAATTACCATTACTATTAACTTCAGCCAAACTCAGGCGAGGTTATGCAGAATTGTTACTTAAGAAAACGCACTTAAAGCAAGTAATCAATGGGGGACATCAGTGTATTATCTACCCTGAATACTCTCTAATATTAGATTGGTCCTTCCATTTGGATTCCTCTGCTTTCATCGCTGTTTTCTTTTATGGTGTGGTGATAATTACACCTTATTATTTGCAACAATAGTAGTCAGATTAAACATTTAGTTTAACAATATGTTTTGTTAGCACATAAAGTTTGTTTTTTATATTCCTAACTTTTTATTTAATATGTAAGTGACAATTTTCACAACTTAAAGTCAAGTCAAGACTATCACAAAGAGAAAACAAGGATAAAGTCAGAGGATTCCAACTGAAAGGACCAAAGTGCAATTTGGATTACCTCTGATGTTATCTGAGTAAGAAAGATAATTTGTTATCAGCAATGTCTCTCATTTACAGAATATTTCCTATATTTAATCTGAAATTTTATTTGAACATAAATGGTCTGCAAAGAACAGGACATGTTTCATGTATATTACCTTTATGTAGTACTACATGCAGAATTTACCATATCATTTCAAAATCTCATTCCGAAACAAACACACGCACGCACGCACGCATGTGTGTGTCTAGTGTTTGTAAAACATATTTTAATTTACGCAAAACGTGTTTTAATTTACCTAAATATAACTAAAATGGTTGAATAATATTTTTTTCCATTTTTTTTCATAGCTTTAGTGGGCACAGAAGCTAATTGTAGTGCCACCTGTTTAGAAAATCCAAACAACACAACGAAACATTGCAACACCGGTTATGCTGGACCAAACTGTTCAGTTGAATGTCCACAAACTTGTTCCAGTGCCAACAATACTGGTGTTGAAATATGCAATGCAACTTCTGAAGAATGTCTCTTTGGCTGCAAACTAGGTTACGCCGGACCGAATTGTTCCGTTAAATGTCCGCAAAATTGTTCCTCATCTAGCATTAATGGCTCTGATATCTGTAATGCGACATCAAGGGAATGCTTCTTTGGATGCAGAGATGGTTCGTATGGAGACCGATGTGAAAAGACTTGCACAGATTTCGATAAAAATTGCAAAAGATGTTCCTTTACAGAAAATCACAGGTAACAGTGTAAAGTAATTTATTATGTGCACTTGGCAAAGTTAATCTACCAATGTCCTCTACTAAGATTATTCAAATTATGCCCGTTGGTCACCCTATGTCCTCCCCGGGATTGGGGAGGGGGTAACCTGATTTTACATAATAAATCCTTATGTAGGAAAGATTTCAAGGCCTAGAGCATAGTTATTTTGCATGTATCATCATCTAGAAGTTCTCTACAAAGACTCTTTGAATTATCGGCTCCAATACCGGGTTCATTTTATTTCATATAACCCTATAAAGGGAAGATCTAGGCAGACTTCTTGTCTGAAACTGTATGCCTTAGAGCTGAGATGTGTTTTATGTTGTGTTGTTTATTAAATCTCTATCAGGTATGTTTAAATTATGTTACTGGATGTATATTACTATGTAGCTCCCTTTGGTCAGATTAGTCCCGTCGGGGGTCTTATTTGTATTAAATAAAAGATCTTTGATAATATACAGTTTAGAAACTGTAGCCTGGACCTGATGTATGTAGCATTTTATAGTTAACCTCAAGACTGTTCAAATTATAGTCCTAGGGACAAAATCTCCTAGAGGTCCTTTAACATGTTTGTTCAAACTATGCCCCTGCATGATATCATTAGCTTTCTGAAACTGTTTGCCAAAGAGCATAGCTATCTTTATGTAGCACTGTAGAGTTGATGCATACCAAGGTTGTTCAAACGGTGTCCCTGGGGTAAAAACTGGCCCCGTCCTAGGGCCCTATTTGTTGAAAATATAAGATCTAAGAAATAAAATAAATTCAAAACCTGTTATTTTTCTCCTGATGTTTGCTTAACAGCAGACCCACAGCTCAGGTAAGCGACTCAAGGCCATTATAGGCTTCTTGTTTTCATCTATTTTAGTTTGATTCAAACTAACAACAATTCTTTTGTCTGTTATTTGAAAAAAAAGACTAACTGGAGTTTGATCTCCGTAGAAAAAAAATCATTGTTCCCGAATTTACTTATTTAAACATTTAACATGCAGTTATGCCGTTTAAATTGTTTTATTTGACTCTGAATTTTTTCTGAAATTAATCATTACTTGACTAAATGTTAAATATTTTAATAATAAAGAGTACTTAATCCATAAAAGATATAGAAAAATATCAGTATAGACCAAATAGACTGAACAGGATTTTAGAAATCATTATACCCCAATATCTGGGGTTATATTTGATTTCCGTGCGTTGGTCCGCCCTTCCGACCGGCCTTCCGTAGGCAAAATCCTTTGGACTGTTTCTCAGCAACTTTTACTCAGATTTAATCATTCTTTCCAAGAATCATAAGTAGCAAGGCGTTGTCACGTTCACTCTGATGATTATTATTAAATAATGACCCTTCATTTTTCTCATCAACTATTATGCATAATTATAATAATAATTTTGATAATGTTTTACAAGAATCATAAGTTCCAAGACTAGCCGTACATATTGTTGCTGCGTTCCACTTTCATGATTTCTTCACAAAAGTATGGCCCTTTGATTTATTTCAATAGATCAGTTTGTCTGGATTTTCTCTCATCAACTAATATTTAAATTTTAATAATACTTTGCGAAAGTCATGCGTAGCAAACCTGGCTATGCAGGTGGTTGCCACGTTGCACTGCCATGATTTTTCACTGGATGATAACCCTTTGATTTTTAAGGTAAATTCTCAGCAAATATTTGTCAGATTTTAACAATACTTGCAAGATTCATAGATACCAAACCTGGTTGTGCATGTCAGTGTTGTGTTCCAACTACAAAATACTAAAATGGCTGAATGTAATGGTCGCTTGAGTATTTGGTACGGCTAGTTCAGTCGATTGAGTGTCGGACTTACAAAGTCTGGTTAGAGCTGGGCTCTGTTCAAGTCCCAGGTAAGGCAGACTTTCGCAATGATGATTTATTTGAGGAAATTGAATGCAATTCAGTTCATGCTTCGGAACATGTCGGAAAGTTGTTAATTTCTTATAGAGTTACTAGGAAGTAACCTAGAAACGTTACTTAGCTAAGCTTAGTAGCTGTATTTTATATAATAGTATCGCATATATATTAAGAGCTGGAAATAGGTTTAAAACCCCAAAGAAACAAACAAGCAAACATACTTCAATGCTCATTTACTGAACATATTCTCAACTTATTGTCAAAGAACCAAATAACTGTTTTTCATGTTGTAAAGGTTTTGAATTTATTATGTTCTGGTCTTCTATACCAAGTTAACCTTTTACCACTTTATTCTGTCAAATTTTTTAAGCAAATGCCCCTACCTCAAATTTATCACATTACTGTGTCATGGTGGTATCTGGGGGTATTCATCACGTTTAGCGATTGCCTCTTGTAACAAGAGCCATGTTACACATGGTTAATTCCCCCACCGGGAAGAAGTTACCTGAAGGTTGCACTTTCTTACATTTTACTTGGTAAAAGGAAATCCTTAAAAAGCCGTATAGTTATGGTCATGCTGAGTACAGTTTTCAAATAAGTGGAAAAAAATTAGACTTTGGAGTTATGCTCTTGGAATGTTTTTTCAAGTAAATCTGATAAAGTGGAATAGCTCTAAAAGTATGCAAGGTATAGTTATTGTTTTTGCACGCCCTTATTTCCATTGTAGTCCTTAGTATTGGTGGCATGACATAGAGAGGCAAACCTTAATTAAGACAATCATGGCAAAAATAATTATTAAGCAAGAACTGTCACTGTAAGATGACAATACCTCCGAAGTGGTGCTTTGATGTTTGGCTGAGGACCAGTCCTTCAAGGGTCAAGGTCAAATAAATATAGGTCAGTGTGAAAGTCTTGTCCACAGGGGTGCTATGTCAAAGTATGAAGTAAATAGACTTTCTAATAAGGAGGTTATGGCCAATGTTTAAGTTTTTGGACAATTGGATGTTCAAAGAAAAGGTCATTCAGATGTCAAGGTCCAATAAATATGTCAGTGGGAAAGCCTTGTCCAAGGGGTGTTGTGTCCAAGTATGAAGTAAATCCACTAACTAACAAGGAAGTTATGGTCAATGTTAAAGTTTTTGGACAGTTGGAACTTCGAGATGAAGATCATTCAGGGGTCAAGGTCAAATAAATATAGGTCAGTTGGAAGGTCTTGTTCAAGGGATGTTGGTCCAATTACGAAGTTAATCCACTTACTAATAACAAAGTTATGTTCAATGTTAAAGTTTTCGGACGGACTGACGGACGGACATTTAAAAAACTAAATGACTCCCTTCGGGGGCATAAAAATGATATATCACAGTCTTAGCAAATGATTTATCACAAAATAGCCACATTAGTATCATGCATGTTTCACAGTAAGTCATTGGGAGAAACTAAAACCTTGCAGTCTAGAGATCTCAGATATTTCCAAAGGTAAACTGTTCAGTATGTGCAACCAATAAATGAAAAGGACTTGGACTATGACCTTAAACCATTATAAATCCAACAGAACCATACCAACAACATTACCTTTATCATTTCACGCCTGATAAAGTCTTTAAGGTGAATGAAACATATGAGGTTCTAACTAGATGATGAAGAACCTTTCTAAAATGGCAAACCAAGACTTTCTCATAAAGACTTTGAATCATTTTATTCTGTTCTAGAGTACTAGTAAAGTAATCCTTTTCTGCCCTGTCAACAAGATACTGAACTCTAGTTCTTAGTTTTTTGAAACAGTTATAATTCTCAAGGTTTCCGTCACATTTATATTTGCTATAAGCTTTGTTCCTGTGATTTGTAGCATTAAAAATGTCTGAGTCTATCCAAGGTTCTGTTCTCTGTTTAACTCTAGTTAGCTTCACAGGAGCTACATTGTCACTAACAGATAAAAATAACCTTTTAAAAATGACCCAGGCTTCATTTACACTGTCACTTAGCAAAACAGGGCTCCAGTCAGTGGCTAGAAGACAAGCTTGAAAGTCATCTGTATTGTAAGTTTTTAAAGATCTTAAAGTGACATTTTTGTGAGAACTAATAGGAATGATACTAATTTTCCTTGTACAATACATTCATCTATGGTCAATTAATGAGGTATGTATAACATACGAGTAACTATCAATATCAGACACTAAAATTAAATCTATTGTAGTTTCACTGATTAAACAAATTTGGTAGGTGCAGAGATCAACTGTTTGTAATAAAACATATTTATAAATGACTTAAAACATTGTAAAATTGAATAAGACTTAGATTTGGATACAACAGATCAGTTTTAAAATCCCCTTGTAATATAGTTTCATATTCTAAAAAAATCACTGTTCAAAGCGCACAATGAGTCTAAAATTTAAAAAAGTGCTGCTATGTAAGGGGTCTTTAAATAGCACCACTTAAAATCGGCTTGGATCTCGGTAGTAAAATGTCAATCCATGTAGCTTCTAATTCTTTATGACTAAAATCATGTGTGTGTAGAATAAATCCTTCCTTATGTATATACAGACGCCTCCACCTTGTCTATTGCGATCTGTAGTTGCTGATGTTAACTTTCCAATAACACATCAAAATGTGCATTTTGTTCCTGATAATAACATTTTTTTTCTTCACGCAATGGCAGTGACAGAAACAACGTGATTCTTTGACATTTCATAGATAAATAATGTATTCTCATGCCAATGTTTTATCGGGAGCTATAAAATACATTTGCTTGCAATATGTTTATCGTTACAGTGTGCATTTGAAAGGAAAATACTGACAGTCATATATCATAAGCAGTTTTCACTCAGCCTGTTGTAACTGCTTTTTAGGAACACAACTAATAAGTAAAGCAAAACTAATATGTGGTTGACATTATATTTTTGAGACGTTGAGGTTAAGAGGTATAAGTACGTGATTGCAACTACAACAACAGAAAACCAATTACTTGTATAACATTGGCTACAAACCAGTGTATAACACGTATTAACAATTATGAATTTTGAATCTATTTATATGGATTTTAGCTTAATTCTTTGTACATCATAATTGATACTTCACTATCAGTAATCTTTCCTTTTGCAAATTTTATGCTTTACTTTCAGTCTTTCCCTTTTATGATACACTGTTTAAACAGACATTTAGACATTCACTGATTTTATAATTCTTCAAACTAAGAGCCGCAAGACAATCAGCTCGGTTAAAGAAAACAGGTAAATTAAACTGCACCTTTCTTTGAAAGCATATTCACTGAGTATCTATGGAAAATGCTCAAATTCGATTTCATAATTCATAAATAAGAATGGTGACCTGTTTTGAGAGGGAATGAATAACCTTTACTTAGGCTTATATGAGCTGTGAAAACAAAATGCAGTGTTTTAAAAAAAATAGACACAAATGAAGATACAAAGAACAACAACATTATTTCTTCTGGTAAAACTTACAATTCGATGCTACTTACAAAATTCGGCTTTCTTCTTTACACTTTTCCCGCTCATTTAACACATGTTATCTTCAAAATACAGAATTAATTAGCAGGCATTTGCAGTGATAATAATTAATATGCCGAATTATCACTACACATTCGGTTTCGAGGGTACATTGATTCGCATCTAAATAATATTTTCTACATACTTAAACATAAAAATTTATCAAAGAAGACCCATAAATCTAACATAATTTAACAATAAAACTCCACATAATCAACCAAATATAAGAAATTACATTGAAATCTTCCCTTATTTGCCTAACAATTGGTACCAACGTTCAACAACGCCAGACAATCGCTGGTACTTCACTATCGTTGTAAATGTATATCTAAAGCCGGATACATTATTGAAAGAGACGTTCAAAAAGTTTATCTCTCCTCTCACGTTAACTCGGACATTTTCCCATTATAAATTAATGTTTCTATTTACGTAAAATTCCAAAATTAATAAATTTCATTAATAAAAGTAACATTCTCTTGGAAACTACAGAATTTTCAACATATTTTTATGACACAAACACAAGAAACATATTTTCCTAAAACAACGGTACTTTTTTAGTAACCCTCATGTCTCTCTTGTGTCGGAATAGATGTACGTTGTAAAGGTCATCTAGTAATAGTTACTAGTACTTATAATTTATGACCCATAATTCGTCCAGAAAAAGAAAGAAACGTAGAGAACTTAAAACTGGATGAGGTAGAGTAATGCTTCTTGGACAATTCACTTCTCCTTGTCACCAGCTATCTTTATTTAAAGTTTCATATCAATTCACTTCATAGTTTTGAAAATATACTCTGGACATAAAATTATTGAGAAGGGAGATAATAAAAAATAAGACCAAGTAGATTCTTGTGCACTGCACTTTGACTCATTGCAAAAAGCAGCAGTTTCCTGTTTTAAAATTTATACATTTTGGTACTAAATTTGATATATTTTTTGTCTGCGTTATTATTAAAGCAAATCAAAGTGCATTTGCTGATTTTCAGATCTGTTTAAATTCTCTTTCAGTACAATAACTTAGTTTTAAGAGTGCCTATACGTAAAGCTGTGATTTTACTAATTTAATTTCAGTTCTGATGCATACTCAAATTTGTTACTACCTTTATTAATTTTTCGGATGACTTTTTTAACCTATCATTTATCAAAATTGCGTCGTCAGCGAATAGCGTTTGTTTTATTTCTTTATTCCATATTGTTATATCTTTAATGTCTTTATCATTTTCTTTTTACGAAAATTGACATTTCAATACAAATAATGAAGAGCTCATCATCGAAAACTACTAGGGATCCGACAGAAAACCGTTCCTTAATTTAACACTCGTAACGTCATGGTAAAATAATTTAACATTTTTTTCAAGACTGTTTGAAAATTAGTGATGTAAACATTCTATCATGAATGCATACTAGTCTTAACTATCAAAAGCTTTTCCAAAATAGGTAAACAGTAAAAGTCTCTGCTCTTTTTCACTTTTTAAAACTCAATCACCTCAAAGATAAGTCTTAAATATTCCCCAATATTTAATCAGTCAAATGCTTATAAGAACAACAGCCTTGAGACCAAGCCTTGAGCACAACACTGGATTTCTCAAAAGCTGTCGCTGATAGTGACAAAATGTGAAAAGATACTTGATCTATCAAGTTTTCCTAAATCTTGAGGTAGATGATACATCAGTTAACTCAAGTTCATCATCATTTAACAAAGTAGACTTGAATTGAAATTTTTTGCTGTGTAACTGTTAAACGTTATTTTTTCTCGCTCTTTTTTTTTATCTTGAGCCATCTTTGCCCTCATATTGCTAAAAGGTATTATATCTGCCACACCTTTAAAGTGCGTATGTTTGTGTATTAGTCGATGTGTCTGCCATGAAAGCAGGTCTTCATTTGAGCAGTTTTGTTCATAAGCATTTTTCTTTCGAAAGTATTGACTAAAATTTCAAAACATGCTTATCACAATTCTTCGTACATTTGTTTTTGATATTTTAACATGAGTTAACCTAAAAACACTGTACTGAAGTTGAGCTTTTATGATGGCAATTTGCCCGTCGTTCTTCTTCAGTTGCCAACCATTTTCTTTAAACAACTTACCCTCCTTAATCACTTGATCAAAGAAAAAATGTTTCTTTCGTGAAATATTGCCACGAATGTACAAAGAGTTCCATGCTAAACAGAACTCTGGCTGCTATGGCAACAGGAATGAATAACTCCATATCTAAAACCACTACACCTAGACATATGAAAGCATAAGGCCCAGAGTTCCTAAGTTTGGTATTGAGCATTGTCTTGTGGACAATTTTAGAAGTACTAACGCGAGAGATCTGGGACATGCTCTTTACAAGCTGCTGTATATGTATATTTTGAAAATAATCTGTGAATTTTTGTTTTGAAATGGTGTTTAACACACACCCAACTGATATATTCACACCCAACTGATATATTTTAAGAGATTTCAACACTTTATTGCGTCCCTAAACCAGTAGCATCATTTTACCTGATTTTTTTTTCGAAAAACTTGCGCTGAAAAGCTAGCGAAACAAGCAGTTATGGCACTGCTGTATTTACCTGCATGATTAAACTGAAATATTAATTCTCATAAAACGTGTTTGCATAAAAGTATTAATTGTATGCTAGTACATTAGAAAACTTTTCTCTATTATACTTTTTGTTTATTTTTAGTCCCGTGTGTGATGAATGTTTACGTAACTTCTACAGAAGCCGTTCTAGTCGATGTCTTTCGTGTTCATATTGGTGTAAGACAAACAGCTTTTTACCAGCCTGTAGAGAAAGTGATGGATATTGTAATTTTGGCTGCAAGCCAGGTCAATATGGTTTTATTTGCAGCAATAGATGCACTTTCTGTGATGGTACATGCGACAGAGATTCGGGTAAAGATTTCTGCTCAGAACTATTTTTCCTTCTTTACGCAACGGGTTTGCGTATAACCCACAGCAATATAACTATACTAAAAGTAGATAAAGTCTTGAAACAGCTCATTGACAGAAAAAGTTGAATCTTTTCAAAATCTTTACGTATAATGAGTCATTAATGATCAGTAGGAACTTCATATGTATTTTCAGTTCAAATCCTTGTAATGTGGTGGTAACCTGTTTATTTGATACTTGACATTACTTCGCAACGAATAGAAGTTAAAGGAAGTCCGTAAAATTAGCTCTGAGATCAGCAATTGACATTCACCTCGACATTCGTTTTTTATCTTTTGATTTTGAATGTCGAGCCGAAAGTTGAGCTGGCTCAACATTCAGCTCGAAATTCGTTTTGAACGTTTCTTCGTGTTTTTAAAGTCGAGCCGAAAGTTGAACTGGCTCAACATTCAGCTCGACATTCGTTTTTGAACGTTTTTATGCCCCCGGCATCTAGTGATTGAACCGTCCGTCCGTCCGTCCGTCCGCAGTTAACCTGTTTAGGCAAGTTGGACATTTCTACAAACACCAGTGACATGAAACTTTACACGCTCACTTAACAGTGCAAGGGAGATTTAAATGATAATTAAGTGTCAGAGTGCAAGTCAGCTGTATGCAAACTTCTTGAAGAATATGGATTCAAGCAACAGGTTAGGGATCTAACGCATGACAGTGGGTCTTGCTTGGACCACTTGTATACTCTGAATATTGCAGTATCGAATACCTTTGTACATTCATGTTACTTCAGTGCTCACTGCTGGGTATCTTTCAAATTTGATATTACTTAATACAATTGTTTATCAGCATGCTTGAATTGACTTATTGAGGTAATATACTTGCTTAGTTTTTTTTAAAGTAATTACGTTAGTGAAATTGATGAAAGCGGAACTTTGAAAGCCACTAAACACAACAAATATGAAAATATTGAAGACTCAGAATTATTGAGCCTCTTCATGGGCAGTTATGGAAATGCAAGTTACCAGAGGATCCTTGGCCTTAAAGATACACCAGTTGTTAGATGATTCTCACAACATGACAATATCTGTCACTGTATATAAGATGTGTACACGTACAATGAAAATACTGTCAATTCATGACAGACATGTTGAAGACATTTGCAGTGCCTTTTCTATGAAGTTTACAAATCTAGATGCATGCAAGCCAGTTTTCTGTGTCAAAGATAAGTGTACTTTTCTGTATAGAGGTAGTTATCAATTTCTTATCTATTGTGTCAGCTAACATCTTTTTCTTGAATAATCTGCTTGTTATACTTTTATATTATAGGTTACTTTACTTGACTTTTATGTTAAATTGTTTCATTTACTGGTTCAGGCACCAGAATGTTATTTCCACCACTATTTAGAACTAATTTGTGAATTCAGTTGCTGTTTTTATACTGTGCTATCATTTTAAATTTGTATCATAACAAACTTTGCTACCGTGTTTTCTGAACACAGCTTCTTGTTTCATGTTTCGAATGTCAAGCCGAATGTCGAGCTGCCTCAAAATTCAGCTCGCCATTCGTTTTAAACCGTTTTTCGTGTTTTGAATGTCGAACCGAATATCAGTTTGCTCAACATTGAGCTCGACATTCGTTTTAAAACATTTTTTCGCGTTTTGAATGTCGAGCCGAATGTCGAGCTGGCTCAACATTCCGCTCGACATTCGTTTTTTCAACGTTTTTTTTGTGTTTTAATTGTCGAGCCGAATGTCAAGCTGGCTCAACATTCAAATCGACATTCGTTTTTGAACGTTTTTTCATGTTCTGAATGTCGAACTGGCTCAACATTCAGCTCGACATTCCTTTTTGAACGTTTTTTTTTTCGGGTTTTGAATATCGAGCCGAAAGTCAGCTTGCTCAACATTCAGGTCGACATTATTTTTTGAACGTTTTTTCCTGTTTTGAATGTCTATCTGAAAGTCGAGCGGGCCCAACATTTAGCTCGACATTCGTTTTGGAGTGCAATTTTTTTTTATGTTGGTTTGTTTCTTTTTTGTGTTTTTTTTTGTCGAGCCGAATGTAAAGCTGTTTCAACATTCAGCTCGACAGTGGTCTTTTAACGTTTCATTCACTTTTTGAATGTCGAACCGAATGTCGGGCTGGCTCAAAATTCAGTTTGACATTCGTTTTTAAGCATTTTGTCGCGGTTCGAATGCGAGCCGAATGTGAAGCTGGCTCAACATTCAGCTCGACATTTGTCTTTTAACAGTTTTTTTTTTGCGTTTCAAATGTCGAGCCGAATGCCAGCTTGCTCAACACTGAGCTGATTATTTCGCGTTTTGAATGTCAAGCCGAATGTCGAGTTTGCACATATAATGTGCATTTGTTTATTTAATACAATATGCTTATATATATATATATATATATATATATATATATATATATATATATATATATATATATATATCATGACGCTTGCTAATGTGTATTTAGAGCACGTTAAGAAGGTTCCCGATAATTTTCCCGATAATTTTTTGACGTTTATTATAATTAGGACATCACAGTGCACTTAATTAGTACATGGTTCTACTGTCAGTCATTATTTCTAACTCGCATATTCTTTACTGAATATAATTACTTCCATGAAAACAAAATACCACACATTGTACTGAAATTATATGATCAACATATCATAATTTTAACTTATTTATTGCCCAGCGACTGGGTAGCATGTTCTTGCAACCTACGTTAATTCCTTACTTTGACTGCTTCCTGCACTCAAAGAAGTACTCAGCTCTACATTCGTTTTTAAGCATTTTTCGCGTTTTGAATGTCGAGCCCAAAGTCGAGCTGACTCAACACTCAGCTCAACATTGGTTTTGTAACGTTTTTTTCTTGTTTCGAATGTCGAATCGAATGTTGAGCTGGCACAATATTCAAATCGACATTCGTTTTTGAATGTTTTTTTCGAGTTTTTAATGTCGAGCCAAATTTCTTTTTGAACGTTTTTTTTCGGGTTTTGAATGTCGAGCCGAATGTAAGCTTGCTCAACATTCACCTCGACATTCGTTTATAACCGCTTTTTCCTGTTTTGAATGTCAAGCAAAATGTCGAGCAAGCTCACATTCAGCACGACATTCATTTTAAAGCCTGTTTTCGCGTTTCAAATGTCGAGCTGAATGTTGAGCCAGTTTATGAACGTTTTTCCTGTTTAGAATTTCGAGCCGAATGTCGAGCTGGCTCAACATTCAGCTCGACATTCGTTTTGAACGTTTTTTCGTGTTTTGAATATCGAGCCGAAAGTAAAACTGGCTTAACATTGAGCTCAACATTCCTATTTAAGCACTTTTTTGCGATTAGAATGTCAAGCCGAATGTCGAGCTGGCTCAGCATTCAGCTCGACATTCGTTTTTGAACGTTTTTTTCTGGTTTAAATGTCGAGCCGAATGTCGAGCTGGCTGAACATTCAGCTCGACATAAGTTTTTAAACGCTTTTTCCTACTCTGAATGTCGAGCCGAATGTTGAGCGAACGCAATATTCAGCACGACATTCGTTTTTAAGCGTGTATTCGCGTTTCGAATGTCGAACAGAATGTCCAGCTGGCTAAACATTCAGGTCGACATTTTTTCTACTTTTTTTTCGCGTTTCGAATGTCGAGCTGAATGTCGAGCTGGCTCAACATTCAGCTCAACATCCGTTTTGAACGTTTTTTCGTGTTTTGAATGTCGAGCCGAAAGTCAAACAAGCTTAACATTGAGCTCGACATTCCTATTTTAGCACTTTTTCGCGATTCAATGTCAAGCCGAATGTCGAGCGTGCTCAGCATTCAGTTCGACATTCGTTTTGGAACGTTTTTCTGGTTTAAATGTCGAGCCGAATGTCGAGCTGGCTTAACATTCAGCTCAACATTAGTTTTTAAAAGTTTTCCTGTTCTGAATGTCTAGCGGAATGTCGTGCGGACTCAATATTCAACACGACATTCGTTCTTAAGCGTGTATTCGCGTTTCGAATGTCGAACCGAATGTCGAGCTGGCTCAACATTCAGGTCGACATTCATTTTTAACGTTGTTTTTTTTCGCGTTTCGAATGTCGAGCCGAATGTCGAGCTGGCTCAACTTTCAGCTGGACATTCGTTTTTGAACGTTTTTTTCTGGTTTTAATTTTTTTGTTAGTTTCTTTAAGCGATTGTGTTAATGTGAAGTTAATAAGGTTTACAGTAGGGTTTTTTTATCTTCGTAACATGTTTTTAACGGTTATTGAAATTTGCGGTGAACAAAATCTGGATTCAGAACAAATGCCAGCTTATTTCTACAGTCTATTCAATAATGACGATTAATCCATTAAGGTATTTATTACAATTTATGAAAAGGTGTAATTAAATTCTCCGGAACACTTGCTATTAGCTTGGGCATCACAACAATTTTTTTAAACATTTTTTTGTGGAAAGAAAGAACATCCGATTATTTGTGGGTGCTTCATTGATAGAACATCCTCATATCCCGCACTGAACACCACATTAGGTATACGAAAATATAGCTTAAAAGTATTTGCTTAAGAAACAAACTTATATTTTAGTGTAAAAAGATGACAGACACAAATGTCCCTAAACGTATGTTTATCGTCCAATTATTGGAGTAAGTTTTCATTGTCTCAAATCAATAAATAAGCTTAATTTTTACAATATGTTATGACACAGTCCAGCTTATATAACATATTGAAACGCCTTTAAATCTAGCCACATCTTTTTCTACAAACATTTGAATTTTGTTAGAATGAAATGAAAACGAAATGATCACAATATTTCTAAGTTACTTAACTCTTCTAGCAGCCTAGCAAATGAAATATTGAAACGCCGTGAAATCCATGTAAATTATATTCTACAAGTATCAGAAGGTTATATGAGAGAAAATGAACACGAAACAATCGCTGGTTTTGTAAGCTATTCATATATATATATATATATATATATATATATATATATATATGTGTGTGTGTGTGTGTGTGTGTGTGTGTGTGTGTGTGTTTATGTGTGTGCGTGCGTGAAAGAATAAAGTCAAAACATAATAAGAAAATGCGAACTTTGATATTTACAAAAAACTTTATTTTTCATTAAATCAACACATTATATTCATTTCGGAAACAGTAGAGCTTTTATGAAATACTGAAATGCTGTAACTCCACGCGCCGTGCGCAGTTCTAAAAGTCAATATACGCTGCCTCGAAACCTTGTTAACAGTTGGCGCAGGTTTGACCCTCAACTAAGTCGCACTGTCAATTCACTCGCTGAACTTGATTTATTTACAACTCTGTAAAACCACAGTAACAAAGGTAATAACCGTCTTATCAAAGTATCAACGAATTCAACGAACCAACGATTGTTGAACAATGCTATCTGCTTATCCCAAAAACTTAGTATATTCAATTTCTTAACAAAAGTTAATCCTTTTCAAACAATTCACCTTTCCGACTGCCGACTAGATGTGCGATTATAGGGGTCGCACTTGTTGCACCTTGTCCCTAAAAAAATACCTGTCACGATCGGACGGACGGCTGTACACATAAAATACTTTTTTGATGCTATAGGGCAGATCTTGTTCTCTATGTTGGTGTTAATATGTTAATGTGTTAATTTAAGGAAAAATAAAGATTTTTGTACTTAATAAATATCAAAGTTCTTATTATGTTTTGACTTTATTCTTTCACACACACACACACACACACACACACACACACACATACACACGCACAGAGATAAATATATATATACCTTGAAAGTCACGATCATTTCAAGGTCAAGATCACATCTGAATGATCAATGTGTCAGTTTGGTCGTCAGTGTTATTTTGTCCCGGTATTAATCAAATCAAACCTTAAGAAACAAAAAAATTAAGCAAAATTCAATAACTTGACCTGAAATTTCAAGGTCTTCTCAAGGTCCAGGTCATACTTAAATAAATTAAAATGTCAGTTTTGTTGTTTTATCAAAGTATGAATCAAATCCATAAAAAAACAACAGTTATGACAATTTAAACAAAATACAATAATTGGATCTTGACTGTCATATCTGAATGATTCAACATGTCAGTTTTGTCAGAAGTGTTGTTTTATCAAAGTATGAGTCAAATCTAACCAAAACTTACACAGTAATGACCAATTTTAGCAAAATTCAATAATATGATCTAGCTAGTCAAGGTCATTTCTAAGGTCAAGGTAAAACTTGAATCAAAATGTCAGATTTGTCAAAAGTATTGTTTTTTCCTGATATGAATCAAATCCATTAATAAATGACAAATTTTAGAAAAATTCAAACATCTGACCTTGACAGTCAAGGTCATTTTTTGGTCTTGGTCACACTTGAGTTATTCAACATGTTTGTTTTTTCATAAGTGTTGTTTTGTCCTAGTATGAATATTCCAACAATAGATACAAACAAAATTATTGCAAATTGTAACAAAATTCAATAATTTGACCTAAAAGGTCAAGGTCGTTTAAGGTCAAGTTGATACATGAAGGAGTCATAATGTAGGATTTGTCATAAGTGTTGTTTTATCAAATATGAATCAAATCCATAAATAAATACAAAAGTTATAATGCAAAATTCAATAATTTGACCTTGTGGGTCATGGTCATTTACAAGGTAAATGTCACAATTGAATAATTTACCATGTCGGCTTTGTCATAAGTGTTGTTTTGTCCAAGTATTATTAACATCCAACCACAAAGAGTAAAGTTATAGCCAGGTTAAGCAAATTCAATATTTTGACCTTGAGTGACCTTTATTTAAAGGTCAAGGTTATATCTGAAAGAATCCAAATGTTGGATTTGTCACGAGTGTTGTTTTGTCCAAGTTTGAATAAATCCATAAATAAATGAGAAAGGTATGACAATTGAAGCAATATTCAATCATCTAACCTTGACGGTCAAGGTCATTTTTAGGTTATGGTCATACCTGAGTTATTCAATATGTCGATTTTGTCATAATTGTTGTTTTGTCCAAGTTTGAATCTAAACCAACCATAAACAACAAAGTTATGACAATTTAAGCAAAATTTAATGATTTGACCTTGAAGGTGAAGGTCATTTTTAGTCATGATCAAGTTGAGTCTGTTTTAGTTTAAAGATCTTGTTTAAAGGGTTGTCGGTCCAAGTATGAAGACAATCTACCTATTCATAATTAAGTTATGGCCAATATTAGCAAAATTCAATATTTTGACCTTGAATTTGAAGGTCATTTTTAAGACAAGGTCAAGATAAGTCTGGTCAAGGTCTTGTCCAAAGGATTGATGTGTCCAAGTATGAAGATAATCTATCTTGGAATAAAAAAAAATATGATCAACGTTAAAGTTTTCGGACGAGAATTGCAACGACAACGACACCATAACTATAACAATAACACATTTTTTTTATAAAGTCGAGCTAATAAACACACCCATATATAATAATTGCAGCAATGATTATCAAAGAAACAAAAGACACCTCAAATCTCTCTTATGCAAACTGTTTTCAAAAAAAGAATAATAATAATGGTAAGGCAGATAAAAAGCAAAGAAGGGTGTCATAATGGTATTGTAATGCTTCCTGAGTGTATAAAAATGCAATATAAAAATACTAAAATTTGATGTATAGATATTAATGATCTATTTAAATCCCCAGATGTGTAATATTTCTATGACTTACCATTAAAATATAAATTTCACACAATAAAAATTATCGACTGTACTGCAGAAAATGTTCTTTATGTTTTAGTTTGTCACAGCTGTAATTTATTCTATATAGGAAATACTGGAAATATACTAAGAAACAGAAGAACAGTCAATGAACAGTATATAAGTAACTGATCAACAAGGCACTCCACAGAGACAAAATAACGTAACAAGCTCACTTGTGCAGATGAAATCATCAAGTACAGTCATTGCATTGTACTGTTAAAGTACAGCATGTTTGTAAGTTTAAGTGCAGCATAAAAAAGCAAGTACAATAGTTTTAAAGCAGATGGGCCGACGATGAAAAAAGAAAATGTTCTTACATCTTGAAATTTTTGCTGCAGTTGTGAACAACATATTTAAACTAAGTTACTGATTCATTTTTTTTGATACAGAAAAACATCTAAGTATAAAGTTTTACACACTTTAATCGGTAAAAAGTTTATCCCGTTGGTCACGGGGTAGATACTTTAGTTATAAGATTAATTTTGACGCACCCGAACAAGTGGGTGCCGTGGCTCAGTGGTCTAGATCATCGCTCTATATTTTACTGACCGAAAGGTTGTGGGTTTGAATCCTGGTTAAGTCAAAACTTTTTCAGTTTTCATGGTGTACAGAGGCATAATATTATGTTTTATTTTCCATAGTTTATTAAATTCTCTTAAATTTTAAAGAAGAAAAATTTTCAGCAAAATTCTGTGAGTCAGTCGCTTAAAGCACACTTTCAATAGAAAAAAAGCATGAAGTAAAAAAATTAAATCAAAAGGATGATCAATGGCCGAAGAACACAAAGTTAAAAGACTTAAAGAATGATGCTATTACCACAAACTTTGCAACATTACTTTAATGTTAAATTGCACACTTTGAACAATTTTAGTATTTTCTGATGTTACAAAAATAGTCCAGATGTCTAATCTTTTTATTCATAGTGAAATACCTATTTATGAGGTATGACTAAGAAAAAGAATGGTAAAATTTCTACACTGTAACACTTTATCTTGAAAATCTATTTTTTTAATATCTGTTTGTTTTTTTGCATGTGTATGTGTACCGTCAACATGGTTGAGCTCCACTGGACAAGGTTACACACCAGATTTGAGACCTCTGTGCTTAGCAGTTTAAAACAAGAAGATTTTTTATGTTGTTCATTCTTGTTGCCATATTAACCAGTGTTCTTTGAATAACTTTTATAAAGCTTCATGCAAGGCGGATTCCCGCAAAGGTTTATCATCTTTCACAGAGTGGTTAAGGAGAAGTTGTTTAAAGTTTAATATTTCATGACAATCAATGCACAACGAATACAGGGCGAAAAGAAAAGCTCCCCTTGAGCACATAGTGCTCAGGTGAGCTAAAAACATCAAGTACATTTATAAGAAATGAAGAGTGCTTCCGTTAGCAGTGCAATATACACCCACAATAGCTGCCTATAACAACTTCTTTAAAATTTTCTTTAAGACTTAAGTTTTTAAAGACACCTTGATATATTCTATATAAAGAAAAAGAGAGCAAGAAAAAGTATTTAGCAATATTTTCAAGACACATTCCAGGAAACTTCACTGTTTTTATGCCACCACTTTGCGAGGGTTTGAGGGTTCCACAATACATGTAGGTTTTCAACACAGCAGGGGCAGACTCATGCTAAAAAGTAACTTAATCCATTCCAGTATTATCCTCAACCACTGAGTTCTTCATGGTGACTTTTTTGGCTCCAGCTTTTACTGACCCAAATTATTCTTCCTGGAAAAAATGTACTCTACAAATCAGTAATGTGTTCTATGAGTGCACAGGTAGTACTGATATGGAAGTACCCAAATATAAATGACTTGAAAAACTTTTTATTGTACGTCGAAGTGAAGTACAAGCCTTGTGACATCCCACTACACCAGTCAAAGGGTATTAAAACAAGAGGGCCATGATGGGCCTATATCGCTCACCTGAGTATGAATGCTTTTTTAACAAAGTTGTTACAGACCTGGTTTATTGTCCCCAGATGTCCCCATCTTCGAACTTCACCTAGAAATTACTAAAACAACCTTTTTCTGAGAAATTTCCAGGATATTTGGGCTAAACAAATTACTTCTGCAGTGTTAACAAGGCTTTTCCACAGGGGTTACATTAAGACCCGGGACCCGGATAAATTACACGGCTATTTTTTTATTTTTTCCCAGCTACTTTTCATTAAACCAGGCTTATTTTATAACAAACTGGCAGCAAATCACCCGCCTACTTTACATGCACTCCCTCCAACTCAAAAACTTAATGAAATCCTGTTCCATATTTGGGATCTGCAACCTAGTTTTAACCCAGATGATTATATTCAAACTTGTCCAATTAATTACCAAGACAAACATCCTGACTAAGTTTCATGACAATTCGGACAAAATGTGACCATCAGAGTGTTAACAAACTAAGTGTCGATAGATGACTATGGACATTGACCGGTACTAATAGCATACCATAAGCCTACAGCTCACATGAGCAAAAATTAGCACATACCAGGAAAATAATGATCTGAACAACATTGCATTAGTTTTTATGTCAGTTTTAACTTAGAAAGAATATTATTCATGAGAAAACAGAAATAAGGGGATGATTTACCTGAACAAGCTTGCCTTGAATGGAGATCTTGTGCTTTTTTGGAGATCGCAGTGCTTTAACACTGGAAAAGGTTAAGGCTGCAGGAAAGTTAAGAATTCTCTGGCCTTTATTCTTATGACTGTAAGGAACTTTGAAAGTTAATGGCATAGCATAGGGAACTTTTGACAATGCCGTCACCACATGTTATTGCCTATCCTAGTTCTTCTTTTGTGTTCTACAGCATAAAAGTCTTTCCAATCTGGAGTAAAGGTACAAAAGAATTTATTTCCATATTTCACTATGTAGAATCGACTGACACCATTAAATCAGCGGTTTATTTCCAAATAGTGCTGAGGAAGTTTTAATAAAGCATTCAACATAAGGGCGATAAGTGATAACATGTGATGCCTGATGATACCCAAAATAGCAGTTGTATTGAGAGGTGATTGGGCAGCCTCTTGGCTAAAATTTCTTTTTTTAATTCTAGGGCCAGAACTCAGCCAAAAACCATTCTATCGAAAATTCCATTTAGTATGTGCAAGTACTTGAGGTACTGATCAATCCTATAACATTTTATTCATGCTTAGTAGTATAAGAGAAGTAGTGCGGACAAACTTTAAAGATAAAAATAATTAAAGGGCCATTTGACAAAACTTTGACAAAAATCATTGAACCCAAAAATGCCGAAGCTATGCTCAACTAGACTTGACAAGAACAGAGAACAGAAAGTCTGTGAAATTATCTATTGATGAAATGATTAAAAATGTGAAGGTACTGGTCAGGAACACTTTCAGGAATGAGCGCCTGCACAGCGACACAGACAGCACTGCCCCGCTAATTATTGGTCAGAATATCCGCCATTACCAGTTCATGAATGGGGAAAGAGTCTGATTTAATGTTAAAATAATTTTTCAAGTGAGTTACTAGTCAAATTATTAATTCACTTTGAATCTGTGCTACTAACTCCATGCTGTACATACATGCTTATTTTGTGTAATCCTGGTTATGGCATAATTACTGCACATATGTATTTATTTACTAATATTAATTTTGGTTTTGGTTATAGCTTTACTTACTGCAGACATGTATTTATTTACTAAAGTAAATTTTGGTTTTAGAATAATTTACTTTTTCTGCTAATGAAAATAATAATCAAAACATCTTAAAAAATAACCTGATTTTATTACACTTACAAATATACCATTGTAAATTTTGTAAATTTTGTAATTGTAATTTTCATAAACAAATAGAGTAATTTTTGAAATTATGCAAATTGAAACAAAATATAATATACTTATTACTATTTTCATTTAGCTTGGCCATTGCTTTATCAATATCATGTTCATTGTATTTCATTATTGTCTCATAACAGGTTCCAGGGTATCCTAGCTTGTACAGGTGACATACGTAAAGTATGTGGGTGCGGTATTTAGTAGTCACTATGTCTCAAACTGAGGATACTATCCTGATAGAAATACATTATTTAAGATGTTCAAACCTTAAAGGTACACTAAAGATAAAATTGTATCTAATTTATCATGAAAATAGAAACTTTCACTTCAGGCGAAAAGTAAAAAATGGGCATTTTTGGCAGAATGAAAACCTGGAATATACTTCTTAAAAAAAAAGAATAATATTTCGTTTTTTAACTTAAAAATCTAAGGCGTTTAATTTGCTTAATTGGGACCAAAGTATTAACAATTAAAAAGATATGACCTAGAAAAAATATATATATATATATATTAATCCACTTTCATCGCTAATGAAAGCTTTAAACTCTGTACGACTGAAGTGTTCATTCATTTTGGTTAACTAGTGAATTTCACATTGAAATGTCTTCTTATAAGAAAATAATAGATTTAGAAGTCTTGATCGGAATAATAGAAATTGATAAAAGGTACACTCTCAATAAACAAAACTCATGAACTGCATGCTTGACTAGATAAAACAAGATGACAGTAGCAGTAACTGCTACTGCTGTTACTGCTACTGACAGCTGATCTGTTATAGAATGGATGAAGAATAACACAGAAAATAAGCGATCGCTTACATAAAGCTTTTCGAAAAGTACATAGCCATGTTTAACAATTGACCTTACCAAGTTTATTTCAAGAATAAAAGCTATAACAAAGAAACAGATTAAAGCAAAATGACTTGCTTTTAATGTTATGGCAAACTGAAACTAACATACAGCTATAGCATACACGTAAATGCATATAATTTACTATACAAGAAAAACATTGATGCGAGGCATCAAAGACGCAGCCAAATGGTGGCGAAGGGAAATGATAACAAAGAGTGATGTAAAAACATAAACTAACAGTTGTTTTTGGAAAATAAAGTAAAACAACATGTTTATCATATGCTGAACTAATAAATATACATTATGCGAAAAGCATGCATACTGTAATATACACTGAGAAATCTGCGTGTTGTAAGAAGCAAAAGACCAATGTAACTTAATTGAGAATTTACCTGCTGAAACAGACACTTGACAAATATATAATTTTATAAAATGGAAAGGCTACCAACTGGCCGTATTTTTAAATACAAGAGATCCATAACTGATGTTACTTTTTATTTTTCGCGCTCAACCCAGTTACAGAATGAAATTTAATTCACGTATGTTATACAGACCAACAGAAAGGGAATAACATTTTCAGTAAAATTTAACAAGTTTAGAAGTAAACGAGTGGTTGAACAGAGAGCAACAAGTGAATATCTATACACTGCATACCGTTATAAGCAGCAAACATGGAAAAACCTTGAATCATACTGCCTTGATAACCTCTTACCATTTTGTTGTTCTTGATCTACATCACTTATTCATATTTAGTGGTCTTACACCAACGTGTTTGTAAACAATGTCACGGGACTTCAATCCGATAATTCGATTGACTCAAATGTTGCGCAACCAGGGAGTTTGGAACTGCGCATACCACGTGTTATAAAATGCGAGCGAAAGGGATCAGTCCTTCTTGCGGATGGAATTATTATTGACGCTTAATCAAATACGATATAATCATGTAAATTCGGCAAGAAACCCTTTTAAAATTACGTTTTCACATAATATACATTATTAAACCTGGTGTTCAAGCCATCAATAATGATTGTTTTATTAGATGACATAAGAAATTGCTTACGTGAAATAACAAACTGATCATAAGTCCCAATCAAAGAGATTACTTAGTGTGTGTTCAGGTTGTCAATCATATATTTCAACCTCCTGTATTCTTTTTTTCAGGAATCAAGAACAAAATAAAAACTATTTTGGTTGTCTACTTTTTTCACATGACTGACATTCTTTTTTAAGAAACAAATTATGCTTTCATAAACTGCAAATAATATAAAAAATATTAAAAACAAACGCTCCTACCATCAATTCCCGACAAAATCGATCGCAAAAAGTCACTGCCTTTCCGGGCTGCGTCAATAATTATGATATAATGGTGAAGAACTGTACTCTTCTTTTTTTCTTTTTACGTTTGAATGTATTCAGTATTGTGCATTTTACAACTAGCGACAAAATCATCGTTTTGAAAGTCTCGGAAAATCTGTTGAAATATCAATATCATTATTTCGCTCTACACATCGTTAAATTGCTTTATCTCAGCGTGTTACAGAATTCATTTTGGCGGGAAGTGATGGCACAGGTAATAGTTTTAAAATTAATGTTTGCACAGATAAAATAAGCCAACTTAAGTAGGTAAATATTAAACAGAAAGATGGATAACGAACGTCTTTATTTTAAAATAAAAATGTTACAAGTTTATTTTTAAGTGAAAACAAATGATGCCTTTGTTAAGAATGTGGATTTGTTGTTAAGCACGGCAATTTCGAATGTTTTTAAATGAAGCAGGGCTGTTACAGTCTCAAATACCACTACATTTATTGAAACATAAATTTAAAAAAGGGAAAAAAACATTAATGTATTTTTTTACCTCATTCAGTCATATTTAAGAATAATTGCATCTGAAAAAAAAGATCCCCGTTTTTCCGAACACCTCTTACGCGAAATATGTGCAGTTCCAAAACTCCTGGTTCTGCCACGTTCTTTCATATTACTTTAAATAAAATTGGTATTCCATGAAAAAAATCCAAGTTTACAAAAACTAATGGATCGATTGTCTTTGAATCCACATCAATGTTTTTCGTCCCGCACACGATTTTATACAGTGTAACCTCGTTTCTTTCCAGACTCTTCGTCTCTACGCTCTACGGCTCCAGAGATTAAAACAGATAGATACCATGTAAATATAACCACATTAATCAAAAATTAAGAATAAATACTAAAACCAAAACAGTCGCTGCTGTCTACATCGAAAAAATTAAACTATAACTCTTATTGCTTTCTAATCAAACTGAATCGTTACGTGACTAGGCCTGATTACTCATGACCAGACTCACACCAATAGAAAGTTGTCAGTAGCAGTAAGCAGTAGCAGTTGGCAGAAGAAATCAAATCAAACGTGAAGTTGGCAGTTGCAGTAACAGGAGTACCAGAAGGAAAAACGTGAAGTTGGCAGTAGCAGTAACAACAGTAGCAGTAGGCAAAACGTGAAGTTAGCAGTAGCAGTAACAGCAGTAGGCAAAACGTGAAGTTGGCATTAGCAGTAACAGCAGTAGCAGTAGGAAAAACGTGAAGTTGGCAGTAGCAGTAACATCAGTAGCAGTAGAAAACTCCGAAAGTCTGCGAGAGAGTTTGAAAAAGTATCAGACCGGTGCAATCGAACCGGGAGGGTCCATAGACTTTCTAGTTGGCACTAAAACTCCTGAAAGTCTGCAAGAATTTCAGAAGCAGTAGCAGACCGTAACAACGGTCTCCGGAGGGTCCCTTAACAACAAAAATGACATTTTCTCGATAAAATTCCTGAGTGTCTGCGGGAGGGTCAGAAACAGTCGCAGATCGGTAAAATTGACCCGGGGGCGTCCCTAGACCTAAAAAATTACATGGCACCAAAATTCCTGAAAGTCTGTGCAAGAGTGTCAAAAATAGTCGCAGACCAATTAAATCGACTCGGGAGGGTTCCTAGACATCAAAAATGGCATTTTCTTTATTGGCACCAAAATTCCTGAAAGTCTGTGAGAGTGTAAGAAACAGTCGCAGACCGGCTTAATTGTCTTGGAATGGCTCCAAGACATCAAAAACGACATTTTCTCAATTGGCACTAAAATTCCTGAAAGACACAAGAGTGTCAGAAACAGTCGCAGACCGGTTAAATCGACCCGTGGGTGTCTCTTAACATCAAAATTGACATTTTTCTGATTAGCATTAAAATTCATTAAAGTCTGCAGGAGTGTCAGAAACAGTCGCAGACCTACGCAATGAATGGGATGGTTTGTTGATGTTAAACGTGTTTTATTTTCATTGAAACTTTTAAGACTTTAAAGACTTTACTACTGCTCGTACTGCTATTGCTAACTTCACGTTTTGCCTACTGCTACTGCTGTTACTGCTTCTGCCAGCTTCACGTTTTCTTTACTGCTACTGCTGTTACTGCTACTGCCAACTTCACGTATTTCCTACTGCTACTGCTGTTACTGCTACTGCCAGCTTCATGTTTTCTTTACTGCTACTGCTGTTACTGCTGATGCCAACTTCACGTTTTGCCTACTGCTACTGCTGTTACTGCTTCTGCCAACTACACGTTTTCTTTACTGCTACTGCTGTTACTGCTACTGTCGACTTCACGTTTTCTTTATTGTTTCTGCTGTTACTGCTACTGCCAACATCACACTTTTCTACTGCTGCGTACTGCTACTGCTCACTTCCTATACATGGAACTCACATAAGTAGACCAGCAGACGATTAAAAAAAATCAATAATTTTTTATCACTGCTCTACATAGAACAAAAGACAGAAAATTCTAGAAAATTCAAAAATCAAAAACAACTTTCCCTCAAACCACGGTAGGTAGGGAGATATTGAATTAGGTTTCTATATTGCTAAACGATCGCTGAACGTCTAGGTAGGTAAATGTTATTTTAACTTTATGAAACGAAATAATTATTTGTTTGGGTGAAAACTCAGGTCGTTAATAGGTGAATTGTAATAAGCTTTTTTGACCGTAGTAACACTGCGTCTTTGGTGCCTCGCGCCAATGTTTATCTTAAAGATAAAACCTTTTATGCTGATTTTCAAAATGCATACAAGTATGAAAATAAAATGTAAGACTTTTAATTACAAAGAAATAGTCAATTACATTTGGTCACATTCACCATCATTTTTAAAAAAAATAGACATCAGCCAGTAAACCGGTTCGCTGGGAATCAGACCTGCATCGTATCCTTCATTTTGTAAACAAACGCCGACATCTTTGAATGAAAAATGTATTTTTTTTTTTACTTTATTTCTTTTCCTGTTGGAAATGACTGATAATAGTATATATGAACACGCTACGCATGTTTCCGCTTCATTTGGTGTATGTAGCTTAGAAAACTATTTTGAAAAAATAAAATTTTTAGCGAACTGGAAACTCGAAGCGGACAAGAATTTTGATGTTCGCCCGTCCGTCCGTACGTCCCGTTCCTTGTGTCCGCTATTCCTGCTACACTCATGGGTGGATTGGAACCAAACTCGCACACATAATAAGGCATGATGGGATGTTGTGCAAGAAATAAAGATTTTTTTCTCAGATTAGTTTCCACTGGATGATTGTCCTTCGTTTATATCGTACATGCCATAGATAGTAAATCTTGTGTGCGCAACTCCTCCTACACCCATCTGTGGATTGAAACCAAACTCGCACACATAATAGTCAGCGAAGTGTAGTTGTGCAAGAAGTACAAAACTTCTTTTACCAGATCAGTTTTCACTAAATTATTGCGTTTGGTTGGTTTTTCATACATGATATATATAGTAAATCTTGTATGCGCAACTCCTCCCACACCCATGTTTAAATGTTTGCACACTTATAAGCTCCACTTCTCGAAGAAAAAAAGTGGACCTATTGTCATGACCGCCTCGTCGGCGTTGTTAAACCTTTTGTTAATGTCCATTTCTCACAAAATATCAAAGCTGTTTCCTTCAAATTAAGAATACACGTTCGCTATCAAAATGCGACACCATTTCTTAAAGGTGGATAAACCTCAGATGTATTTTTGCAAAGTTATGCCCCTTTTTAACTCAAGATTTCTTGGTTTACCTTTTCGCTAATGTTCATTTCTCAAAAAGAGTCAAAGATATTCCCTCCAAACTTGGAATACTTGATCACCAGGAACACCCCTTCAAAAATTGTTATAACGCATGTCCCTTTGGGTCAAATTTAGCCCCACCCCAAGGGTCACTTGATTTTGCTTATATTTATATATAGGAAAAAACTTCTTAAGCCTAGAAATAAACTATGTACTTAATGGGATGGGTAAGTACTCCCCCCTCTGCATGGGGACCACCTTAAACCCCTTCTCCCCGCATTACCAGCCCCCCCCCCCCCCCCCCCCCCCCCCCCCCTCGAATTTATTTTCATTTTTTTAATATGTTTGTATGTAGGCACTTGTCCCCCGATCAAACCCTCCCCCACCCCAAAGATTTCTTTTTTCTCGCATGAGTAACCCACACCCATCCCCTAGCCTAGAACTAAAATATTTATTTACATGGAATGGGTAGGTACTTCCCCCACCTCCCTGCATGAGACCTCCGGGACCTCTAACCCCCCGCCCGGCCCGACTTTTTTTAATACGTAGGTACTTGATCCTCCCAACCCACCAATCACCCACTCGTCACAGGACATTTTCCTCCCCCCGCCCCCTCCCCAACACACACACACACAAAATCTTACATGGCTAGGCACTCATTTTTTGTCACTTGTGCCTCTTCTTTGACATAGTTATAAATTAATTCCAGCACTCACAAAAGTGGAGCGTGCTGTCCGCGGACAGGTCTTGTTATATACACATGATAACCTAAGTAATACTATCCAATGTTTTCATAGCTATTTAAAATAATAACCATATTGTCAAAAGGTGAATGAGTTATGGAAGAAAGGCTTTGTTAATGAGTTATGGAAGTAAAACATTGTAAGAGGTATAACAGCTGACACATTTTGAAAAAGGTTTTATTTGTAAAAAGAAGAGAAGTTCTCTTCCTTTTCTGTGACAAATTCTCAATTGCGCTTGATTAAAAACAAGGCTTACGCAATTTATAACAATGTTCTTTTGCTTTAAACTATTTAAAATACGTTGTTTTGTAGGTTTACAGCGCGCGGATCCCGCAATCCCGTAAAGGTACTTTTCAGATATAGTTGAATACCTGAAGGTTGTCTTAACATACTGGCGATTCTTACATTTAATAATATCTTAAGAAATTGAAGGAGGAGCTGGGGGCGGGAACTGAATAGTCCATATATAGTGAATGATATCAAACGTCATCACATTGGAAAACTTCGATTTTGAGCAAATTAGTTGAGACAACTTAGTGAACCAAAACAGTTATGCCGGCTAAACAAGCATCATATCAAAGTTTACTGTAGGTACAGATTTTTCTGTATACCTTTAGAAAAGAGGTGGCGTGGAACTGTAGATAAGCAAGACTTTATGACGAGGAGGTAAGTAAGTAAGTACAATATACTTATAGAGTAATTATATATTATTACAATTTCCGTTTAAATTTGATATGAATTTGTATTTTCTTATATCTTAGACTATGAACAACTCTTGCGAGATGTTCGGAGTAAGCTTCACTAACTCATTAACTTCACTTAACTCGTAAACGTGCCTTAAAAGAGACATTGTTGCACAGTAAACGCCTTTTTTTCCAAATCACTTGCTTTGCTTGCCTAAAAATATGCCTCTTTAAAAATGCGCAATCATTTGTAAAAAAGACATATATCTTGAGAAATTGGCGTTGCTACATTCCTATTGTTTATTTTGTTTTCGTTGCTTGCATATGAAAATAATTTTTTCCTTGGTGTGTATTTAACGCTGATGGATGCATAAAGCTAAATTCGCTGTGAGGCGTCTTTTTAGTTTTTCATATTATAAAGTAACATTGCAATGTATCATTTGCAATGTTGAGTACTCCGCCAAAGAATCGATTACCTGAAACATTTGTCGTAGGTAGTATTTATAGTAGTCGAAGTACTGTCAGATGTGCGTAACAATAGGTTTTGCTTCTGATACACTTGTTCAGGAAATCTAGTATTCATGTTATATGAATATTAAAATGTTCACACAAGGTGCAAATATGCCAAATATCTATGACAGCGATCAAGAAAAGAAGGCAATATGAGTAAGTAGAATTTTATTTCATTTTTCATGGATCAGGCAGTTTTAACCAAGAAATTAAGATCAGCTGGAGATGCAAGTTGTGCACAAGTTGGTTGAAGTCAAATTAAAGAAAAAAACAACTAACGTAGTCAATGGATGACTGACGAACGGACGATGGGCAGTCATTGTTACCAAAAGCTTACGTAGTGCTCAGGTGAGTTTAAACTAAGCTCTTCTTTCCAAAATTAGCGACTTTGTAAACGAAAGAGGGCGATTATCAAACAAAACAGCTAGAGCATTCACGATGTAAGTATATGTGTACACACTGAAATTGAATTTGTGCGCCATGATTATTATCAAAGAATTTGAAAAGAAATTGTGTTGGAAATAATTGGTACACTTTGCTCATAATGTTATAGCGGAACACATATACTAAATGCTTTCAGTGAAAAGTCAACTGCGTCATACCATACTAATATTTTATTTTGAACTGCGTCGTATCGTTTTGTATAAATCATGTTTTTCTTGATTCATAAGTATCTCTTTTTAATGACCTGACTTATGATGCCAAATAAATTAAATTTTGAACTTTATATTTAGCTCTAAAACGAGTATCTAAATGATTTGTGCGTAATAACGATGGACATACCAACATCAACTGCGTCGTATCTGTCAAATTTTCGCAAATTCTTGTCCGCTTAGAGTTTTCGGTTCGCTATAACTTTAATTTTCAAAATACTTTTACAAGTAACATACACCAAATGAAGCGGAAAAAGGGCTAGCGTGTTCATATATGTATCTTATTATTAGTCATTCCCAATAGAAAAAGAAATGAAGAAAAGAAAACCTTTTTCTTTCAAAGATTGCGGCTTTTGTTTACAAACTTAAGGATACAATGCAGTTTGATTCCTAGCCCTGAAATAGCCAGATTCACTACCATTGCAGCATATGAATATGGCCGCGCGTCAAAACAACAGAGCCAGTGAAAGGAAACTTTACTGGTTAAAATGCTTTTAACTCGATAGACTAGCATTTTTTTGCATCATTTTAACCTACATCTGTTCCACCACAGAAACGAATCTTTCTGGTTTTGACATCATAGCGAATTTCTGACCCGAAACAAGAGTATCTCAGAATAAAAAGTCACTTAAAACATTCTTACTAAAGAAAATATAGTTCGACAGTTTATTGCTAGATGTCATCGACGATAATGGAAAGACCATTCCACTTGAACCAAAAGCTTGTTCCAGGGTGTGTTCAACTTGTTTTGTTGGAGCTATAAACTCGCATAGAATCTTGACAATTTTTTTGGAGCTCTTGAGTGGCAGTGAATTGAAATTATTAGCTCAGTTCTCTAATATGGCTCTCTCTCTCTCTCTCTCTGTCTCTCTCTGTCCCTGTCTCTCTCTCTCTCTCTGTCTCTCTCTCTCTGTCTCTCTCTCTCTCTGTCTCTCTCTGTCTCTCCCTCTCTCTCTCTCTCATGGCACTGAATTTGCAGCAGATTTGTTAAAAAGGCAATTTTCAGACTGCCACTAATTTACATGTAGCAAAGCAGTGCCTTGTAACGAGCAGGTTTTATAGCAAAGTTGGTTAGTAAACTCCACCCCAGTTTTTACCGGCAGTATTTACCGGTCCGGAAAATAGTTTTAAAATAAGTGGCAAATACTGGTCAATTGAATTTTTTCGCCATACAGCATTACAAAGTGGCAGACTTTAGTAAATGAATTAAAATAATATACATGTATAATCTAATCTAATAAACGAAATCAGTTGATGTAAACATTTTTTATTTAATTGTCATATAATGTTATCACCACAAAGAATTTTTTTTCACATTTGAAGCATGTTGAGACACCCAAAAAGTACATGGAAGCCTTTTAAATATAATGTCTTTAATTAAAAAAGTCATATTTATTATTTGAATTAAAAACAATAAATAGGATGAGAAATAAATGGTAAAACAGTATATAATTCACGTCTTGCCATTGATATTTAGCAAGGCCATACGGTCTAGATTATTAAGGCAACACGTCTTGTTCAAGGAGTTTAGGATACACAGGGGCAAGTATAAAAAACAGGAAAATGTCATACATGACGACCTGTTTTATGAAAAATTAGGTGAATTTAGCTTGATCTGTTGTATGGCTTCAATCCTTGAATACTTTTATAGGAATCAGATCATAATCAGTCCTCAAACTGCGCTATCACACACTATTTCAACACTACCTTACACCATGAAAAGAATCCTGTCAGGAACTTCTTTGCTCTAATTGACCAAGACCACAAAATCAGTTCTAAATGCAAATACTGCTCAGGTCCGTAGGAAACATTTTCAGATTGAGGGGGCTAAATGTTTTTGGTTAGTAAATTTGTTTGGTAGTTTAGAAAAACATGTAATTGTAACATAACTCTAGCTTATGTCCTATAAAACCTCTCATTGACTCAGACTGGGTGCATATATTAAATTTTCAGAATGACCTCGGGTGTCAAAGAACAGATCATATGAACAGGGGTCTTTATAACATAAGTATTTAAAATGCTTCAAAAAATTGCAGATCGACATGAACAGGGGGAGGCGTACATGTATATTCAATTGGTATTGAAGTTGATTTTAATTGTGTGACATATATGCAATCTTTACAAAAAGAAAAAAATACAATGAATCAATTTCGCGCGTGTCAAATGCGATTACTTGACATAGCCGCCAACTTAAATCTATTGAAAAGCTCAATTTAGATACTAGGTGATTTCAACATGCCCAGCATAAATTGGTCAAATGAATCCCTAATGGATTGTTGCAGACACAAGAGCATTTATATTGCCCTATTAGAAAACATTCTAAATTTTAACCTACAACAAATTGTTACTTCTCCCACAAGAGGCAAAAACAATCGTGATCACTTCCTAACAAAAATGCCAGGCCAAGTTCACAATACAAAAACACTACCCCCCTAAGGGTCCTCTGATTACGACATTGTCCTACATGAGATGAAGGTAAATAGAGGCCGCCCCATTCAACCCGTAAGAGAATTTAAATGCTACAAGAAAGCTGACTGGTCAAATCTAAGAGAAGGTTTCAATTCATTTGCTGAATCCTTTCTCGAACAAAACCATTCTGACCCTAATTCTGCTTGGTTATCATTTAAGGATGAATTGACCCGTCTTAGCTCAATGTATATCCCCTCAAAACGAACCAAAGTACGTCGTGATCTACCCTGGTTAAACCAACAAATAATTCGCCAAAAAAGGCAACGGGACCGACTGTACTCAAAAATTAAACAGTCGAAAAAACCTCCCATGACCTACTAAATAAATTTAAAATGCTTAGAGGCAACATCCAAAAAGAAATAAGGAACTCATACTGGTTGAATTTCAAGGTCATTTTCTCTGATTCACAACCAGGAAAGAGTAAGAAGTTCTACTCTTTTATCAAAGCCAACAAAACTGTGGAGTAGCACCCTGTGGAGTAGCACCCTTAAAAAGTGATGGTCAAACCTTCATAGACCCTGAAACTAAAGCAGACATATTAAATAAGCAATTTGAGTCTGTCTTCTCTCGCCCTCAACCACTGAGTCTCTCCCAGTCGTGAAACAACTGCTTACTCCACAAAACTAACCAAAAATGCCAACTGTCAACATAACAGAGGATGGAGTAAGGAAACTCCTTAAAAGTTTAGATCCAAGCAAAGCCTCTGGTCCCGACCAAATTTCCCCAAGGTTACTAAAAAAACTTCACATTGAAAAAGCCACTGTTTTCACCCATATCTTCCAAATCTCCCTTTAAACTGGTATCGTCCCCAATGACTGGAAGCATGCCATCATTGCCTCTGTCTATAAGAAAGGCCCGAAATGTAAACCTAGTAATTACAGGCCTATCTAATTAACATGCATTGCCTCTAAGCTAATGAAGCATATAATGGTCTCCAATATCATGTCTTTCTAAGACAAGCATGATATCCTAAGCCCTTTCCAACATGGTTTCAGGTCAAAACATAGCTGCGAAACCCAGCTCATCAGTTTCTTTCAGGGAGTCCATGACAACTTAGAGCAAGGTCAACAGACGGATATTATAGCCATGGACTTTAGCAAAGCATTTGATAAAGTTGACCATCACAAACTCCTCCTTAAGCTATATAGACTAGGTGTGAACTCTGAGGTCATCTCATGGACAAATTCATTCTTACATGGTCGTACTCAACAGGTTTTTGTTGATGGTCAGTCTTCTGACAAACTACCTGTTCTCTCTGGGGTCCCTCAAGGCTCGGTACTTGGCCCTTGCCTATTCCTATCTTATATAAATGACCTCCCTGACAGTGTTAAGGGCAAAGTTCGACTATTCGCAGACGACACAATAATATACCTTGTAATTAAATCAACCCAAGATGCCGAAACCCTCCAGAAAGATCTCAACAGCCTTGAAAACTGGGAATCTGATTGGTCCATGGAGTTCAATCCAGATAAATGTGAAATCCTAAGAATCAGTCGTAAGAAACATCCTGTAACATTTCCTTATAAACTACATGGTCAAGAATTAAAATCAACCGAGGCTGCTAAGTATTTAGGCGTATCAATAAGTAAAAATCTATCTTGGACCAATGATATAAATAACATAACAGCAAAAGCAAATAACACTCAGATTCATAAAAAGAAATGTCAAAACTTCTAACAAACAGATCAAAGAAACTGCCTATAAAATTTATGTAAGGGCCCAGTTAGAATATTGTTCCACGGTTTGGCATCCTTGGCAAAAACATCTTGTATAGAACAAGTTCAAAGGTCAGCTGCTAGATACGTATATAATGATTACAATTATACCAGTAGTGTATCTAAGATGCTTGAAGATATAAATTGGCAAACTCTAGAGCAGAGACGCAAAATCAGCTCTGTTACTCTCCTTTATAAAATCAGACACAATCTTGTGAGGGTTGACCATCACCATCTGACACCCACCAGAAACCTGAACTATCTGATACCACACTCTAAGACGCAGTATCACTCGCATTCATTTTTTTCCAAGAAGTATTCGTCTGTGGAATGATCTACCTTTATCCTTACAAGCTAGTCCCAGCTTAGACCTTTTCACTGGGCAGCTGCATCCTTTCTACCTGTTCTAAGCCAGTATTGTTTTTATCCTTTTATCTCAGTCTTGTACTCACCTTTTAACTTGCTTTTAACTATTAAATTGCACTTAATATTTGTATTAACACCTATTCCAAGAAAACGCGTCTGCTTAGTATGATCGTGAACGATCTTGTAGCAGTAAAATGTAGATGTAGATGTAGATTTAAATCTCTATTACTGTCAAAATTAATGGGGGGTGGCTGAACCCCTATAACCCCACCCCCCACCTTCCCCGTTCCTACGGCCTGCTGCTATCTAATTACTTTTATTACTACTGTTTTCTTGTAATAACAGAACTCTAAATTTGACTTAAGTAAATAAACTGTTTTTAAAAATAGGAAGAAACTAATGACAAACTTACTAGTGCTATTTAATGCGGGGAATCTCGTGACTAAATGTTTAAAAAATGGCCGCCGACACCGTCGATTTGCCCTCTAAAAAATCAGGTAAGAACAATTCGACACAAAATTAGATCGAGAAAGCACCAACAAAATTTTCAGCAATCTAATTTATGTCGAAGTTTCTCTTAAACTTTCTATGAAGAGGGTTTTATAGCCGGGGAAAGCGCTTGAAAGGGACCATGATAGGATAGGATAGGTAAATATCTGACCAGAACGAGAACAAAACAGATATACCTGAAAAAGAACCGTCTGTTTAGGCGAATCGATGGTGTCTGGCGGTCATTTTTTCGTTTTAGTTACCAAATTTGTCACGTGATTCCCCGCATTGGTATTCGATTGACAAGTATTACTGAAATTGCTCCTATGAGTGTAGGTTACTGTACAGATTCCTGGGTGGTAAATTCAAAACGACAGGTATTTGCCGATATTTTCCAGTATTTACAGGTAAATACCGCCGGCATGAAAAATTCTCATATGTGCCGGCATTAAGCCAACCTTAATTCATAGTGTTGCTAAGCATTTATGTATGATTGAACCATTTCTACCTAACGGCTTAACTTACAGAATAAGTTAAAAAAAACAGTTCACGTTTTCGGAATTGAAAGTGTAGTGAATTTTAAGTGTTCTGATGCATGGAACATCTGTATCAGCAGTAGCAAGTTTTGCACTTGCACACGTATAAGGGATCACGTGATGTTTTACCCATCTTCCCAAAGAAGGGGGGGAGGGTATATTGTTTTGCGGATGTCGGTTGGTAGGTCGGCAGACCAATGATTTCTGTTCAATAACTCGTGTACACGCCTACACCCTTTAAACTGCATAGGATGGCTGCACTTATTAAATAGAAGGCCCCTATTGATTTTGGGGTCAGTCAGTACAAGGTCAAGGTCATTGTTACCTTGATTTGAAAGCCATATACCCTCCATATTTAAGTACCATTTGAGCCAAATGATTTGAGCTAAATTGACCCTGCGCGATGGGTTACTTGGAGTTATGTAGAAAAGACTAGGAAAATATTCACTGAAACCACTAGGTGCCCAGAGCTTTATCTAGCGAATCCTTGTTTAGATTATGTTCCTGGGGTCAAAACTGCTCCCTTCCAAGGGTCTATTTATTTACATTGAGTTGTATAAGAAAAACAAAAAAATCTTTAAATTTGATAGAGGAAAGTTGAAAAACATCACGTCACCACTGGTTGATTTTATGTCAAATAATTGTAAAACATCGAACAATTTAAAATGACTTTTCTTAAATTGTGTGTAGGCTGTAGAACTTTAATTTGTCTTTTAGCCTTGCATAGCTGACCTCTACAAAGATTGTTCATATTACCATCCTTGAATTATAATCTACACTGCCTTTGGTGGGTGGTAAAGGGTTACTTAGTATATATATTAAGTGAGTTTTCAGCACCCAGTTATATATATATATATATATATAACTAAAATTATTAAAAAATTCATGACATTGTAGTTAATACAGAATTTTATGTGAAGTTGTCAATACATATATTGCTACTGATAGGAAAACAATAGACAAATGATTATTTCCCTTCTTATTGTGTCTCTTTACTCCTATGTCCGTTTTTTTCCTTCTTTGTGCCCCAGAAGAAGGCATTTAGCTTTTGATCTGTCTGTCATCTGTCTGTCAGTCCGTCATTCTGCCCAAAAACTTTTGTGACAATGCACTTTAAAGACAGGATTGTTGTTCTCTATACATACTAACGAGACCGGCATTTACCTCTTGGATGTCTCATTAGGCGGGTCTCATGAACTGTAGTCCTTTGATTTTTTTTGTCATCCCTTATAGATTTTGAAATTAGCTTGCAGAAAGTGTTGCCACCATGAGACGATGTGTCATGCGAAAGAACCAGGTCTTAACCGTCACGCCCTCTAGCACCTATTTAAGTAGTACTTAAAAAAGTATGAAAATAAAAGTATTTAATATATGTCTAAGTTTATGTGTGGCAAGGACCCATTGAATATATGTTCAGCTGGTGGCAGACATTTTATCAGTTCGGTGTTTCTTTTATCTTTGCATAACTGGAATTTATCATGTGAATATAGCCCTTGTCATGTTTTGTAAGTAAACATATACATTGTGTAGTATAACAAAACATAACTTCAGTAAAAAAATACATAAGATATGATTTTGTTTTCAAATTCCTCCTAATCTAAATGTCTTGTACAGTTGATCTCCTGATGAAGCTCAATTAAGATTCCATTTTTTCTCCTACATGCAAATGTTTTTGAATGGCAAGTTAAGTAAGTTTATTATGTTTAATTCATGTTTTTGATAATTACTTCATTTGTGTCGATAAAACGAGTTGTGAACGACGTCCTAACTCCTTCCAATTTTCGTATTGGGCCCGTCGTTTTTTGAAAACAGCTGTTTTACTCATTTTGCCCTTTCATGAAATAGGTCAAGGACGATTAGAGCATAAAGGAAAATAGATATATTTGATGCACATTACTAGTATTTGAGAAAGCTGATTTGTAAAATACACAAAGTTGTCTTCATAGAAATCCAACTTTGTAATTAAGTCATTTTACAGGGAGATGTGACAATTGTCGGTATCAAAACTCCTGCGGTCCAAGATGTGATATAAGTTGTAACTATGGATGTGCAGGTCGGATGTGTGAACAATCGTGTGCATGTAGAATTGGGTGTACTCCTAAACATTGGGGAGAACACTGTACAAAATTATGCAATGTTAATTGTGATGAACCATCTGACATAAACATTAACATTTGTGCAAGATCAAATGGTTCTTGTTTACACGGTTGTGTGAATGATACCTATTGGGGAAGTCAGTGTGAAAATAGTTGTTCCTCAGCCTGTGTAGGTAGTGTATGTGATCAAACTTCTGGTAACTGCACAAATGGTTGTAATAGTACAAAGGTGTATGGTATAGGTTGTGACAAAGTATGCAATAAGAACTGTGTTGATGGAACGTGTTTGAGAACTAATGGGGACTGTGTGAGTGGCTGTATAAAAGGAAGCCATGGAGATCGCTGTCATCTGAATTGCAGTGAAAACTGTCATGATCGTAGCTGTAATAGAACAAATGGTTACTGTGATAATGGGTGTTTAGATGGTTTTCATGGGAATATCTGTGATAAGTTATGCAACCCAATGTGTTTAAACAGAACATGTGACCGCACCAATGGGAGCTGTTCATGCAAAGAAGGGTTCGATGGAGATCATTGTGAAACAGATACCTACTTTTCAGGTATTTTCTTTTACTTGTAGAAAAATATAAAGTAATTTTTTGTGATCTTAATCTTTTTTTTTGGAAGCCTCTCTATAAACGGTGCTATAGTGGCATCATTTGAACACCATGACTCATTCTACGTTTATTAAATAATGATCAATATTGATTATTTCCGAGACTTAAAACGTGCTTCAATTGACCCTATTACTTAAACGGTAAATACCTTGCTTAATTATCTGTCTGTTATTCAGTTCTAGCTATTGTGAAATCATTTATATTCGTGGACGTAAAAATTCGTGGTTCAAGGCTAAATGACTATTTTGCGGGGTTTTAAATTCGTGGATTTCAATTTCTAGGTGAAAAAATTGCAATATTCAATAACTAACTGCAACTTGCCTACACGTGCAGATAAAACGTGATCATTGTCCGATTAAACCAGCAAAGATGGGTTACTATGGTAATTAGCGTACCCGATGTCTCAATTAACAAGCGTGAAGTGTCAATTATAGTTTATTGTCATACATCGCATCTTTGTTTTTGATCCATAAAATGTGCGTAAAACCCTTTCTGGATCAATTAAATGATGTGTAAGATGTTGGCATTTCGTCTGTGATGCAGCAACCTCAAATTAAAATTAGCACCAATTAGACGCTTTGTTTGTTTTATGGCAATTAGCACTACTTTGTCGTGATTGTATTTATACTCTATCGGGTCACAGATATTGCATTTAAACTTTCTGACATGACCGTAGAAATGACGTTAGCAGCCGAAATATAACAATATCTCTCACGTGATGTTAACTTAAAAATAACATACTAGTTCTTTCTCTTATGGCAAATTCGCCAGAAAACAACGGACTGAAGACAAATTTAAAAGCAAACAGAAATTGCAGGAATTATTTTCTATGAGGGCCTGAGTCTGTACAGATCGGTAATTCAAAAACCAATACTGCACAAAACCTCAACGCCGATATGACAGAAAAGGAAGGAGACTTGCCAAGACCGCGACGATCAAAATGCCCGATCTGGTTTCTTAAATCGCATTTTTTCTTATACAAATTTTTCGTTGGGATTTGATTTTGTGGTCAAGCTGACCCACGAAATCCACGAAAAATAGTGTCCCACGAATAATAATGATTTCACAGTATTTTCTATTCTGAATTAATCTTTTCACTTTTGGCACAGAATAAAGTGCCACTTATAGTATATAATTATGTGAAGTTAGCTCAGCATACAACATCCGACGTTGAACATTCGAATCGAATGTTTATTCATTTGAATTTGAGTGTTGTGCTAGCAAAATATTCGACATTCGAATTTGAAATCACTTGAAATTTGAATAAAATATGGCGAATGTGGAAACATCTGAATGAAAGAATAAGACAAATACAAGGGACAAGATTAATGTAACATAAAATCAGCTCAAACCCGTCATACCTATGGCTGTATAAAACTTTTATAAAAAAATTTATTATTAAAAACAATAACACTTTCGATTCGCAGACAACATTATTTCAAGCTTCTTGGTAAAATATGGCAGAACTGTATTGTCAAGTAAAGATTTAGAAAGATAAACGAAAACCGACGGGAAATGCGCGGTCATTCCGCCGTATTTTTGTTTAACTGCGATATATTGACAAAAGATACGTTATCATAAAAAACATATTAGAACAAATATGTTGTTAAAAAATCATCCGTTTGCCTGACCATTTGTAGTGAGAATATATGAAATACGAACTTAAAAACTTCAACCGCGTAAGGGCGGCGGACGCTTACCAAATGTGACACACAGTATAGATATTTTTTCCTGAATATATCCCCTTTCGGTGAATATGCATTAATAACTTTTCCACGCACTACTTAAAAATATGTCGAATGTTGAAACATTTGAATGAAAGAATAAGGAAAAACAAGGCATCAAATTAATGTTACATAAAATGAGCCCACCCCAGCCATACCCATGTGAAAATATTTTATAAAACAAGAAGGTTACAATAGCCCTGGATTACTCACTTGAGTACTATGGCTGTGAGACTGCTGTTGGAATACGATCTAATGAACCCCGTGGTAGGGTCATTATTGATCCAGGGTTATAAATTGAATAATACCTGTATTCAAACCTAACCTAAAAATCACCAAGACAAATACTTTGATTAAAATTCATTATATCTACATTCAAAATGCTTACAAATATTTCCTTTTGTTCTGCATGTGTTACCTAGTTATTTACCCAAGATGAATCATCACAAATTTGACTTAGACATTATCAACACTAAAATTTTCATTAAAATTCATGATGACTGACTTTAAAGTATGACTTATATTTTTGATTTAATAGTGTTAATATGGTTTTTGTAATGTTTAAGCCAGTAACCTAGTTTTTTCTCCGGAAACTCATAATCATACCTGACCTAGAAATAAGACAAACTTCGACTATAATCCTGATATCTTATTTCAATTGTAGCTTCTATGTTTTTTTTCTAAACCAGTGACCTAGGTTTTGACCCCAGATGACCCGTAATCTAACTTGACCTAGACGTCATCAACAAGAACATTTTCACAAAAAGTTATGATGACTGACATTAAAATTTGACTTCTAAATTGTTCCTCAGAATGATTGTGTTGTATTAAAGCCATTGACTTAGTTTATGAACCTAAATGACTAATATTCGAATTTGACCTAAAAATAATCAAGAAAAACACCTTGACTGCTTATCATGATATCTACGGAATACCGTTAGGGCCATCGTGGTTAGACGTTATAATCCCGAGGGCGACAATGCGATAGTGCGATAATGAGATGGCGACAGTGCTATAATGCGACGGCGACAGTGCGATAATGCGATGGAGATAACGCGATAATGCGGTGCCGACAATGCGATGGCGACAATGCGATAACGCGATAGTGCGATGGCGACAATGCAATAGTAATATCGTACTGTTGCCATCGCATTGTCGCCCTCTGGATTATAACGTCTAACCACGATGGCCCTAACGGTATTCCGTATTATAAAGCCATCCATTTTATGTTTTTGCAATTGTTCTTATTTCGTAAAATTCGCTTGTGTACATACAGAAAAAAACGATGTGCGCATGTGTACCGGAAGGCGATAGTCGACAATGCGATAGTGCAATGGCGACAGTGCGATAATGCGATGGCGACAATGCGATTGTGCGATGGCGACAGTGCGATAATGCGATGGCGACAGTGGGATAATGCGATGACGACAGTATGCTAATGCGAAAACGCGATAGTGCGATAGCGACAATGCGATAGTGCGATGGCGACAATGCGATGATGCGATGGCGACAGCACAATGTGACTATTGCATTGTTGCCATCTCACTATCGCGTTATCGCATTGTCGCCATCGCACTGTCGCCATCGCATTATCGCACTATCGCATTGTCGCCCTCTTGATTGTAACGTCTTACCACGATGGCCCTAACGGTATTCCGTAGATATCTGATTTCAAAATGTGGCTTGAAGAGTGCTTAAAAGATTTTTCTTTTATCCTTACATCTTGACTAAAACTAATGATTTCTGAATTTAAAATGTAGGCTGAAGTGCGTTTACAAGGTATTCCTTTGACTTGGCTTGGTGATCTAATTTCTGACCGTACAAGATCGAATTATAAACTTGTCCGAAATATCAGGGCAAACATTCTGAGCAAGGTTCATTAAGACTTGATCAAAACTTAAGTCAAGGTAAATTGCTGACGACACAACGGACGACAGATGACCGGCTCAGCATGACAAGTTCTACAGCTCTTCACTGCATATTGACAAAGTTATGTCTCTTTTTACCTAGAAACTGTTCTGAAAGTTTACGTTAATACTTGAATAGTCTGAAACCAAAACAGGACACTTCAACTTGAAACACTAAATATAATGAGGGATCATAAGGCAGGTTATTGTGTATCTTTTTATACCCCACCAGACATAGTTTAGAAGAGCTATATAGGAATCACTTTGTCCCGTCGCGTTCCGATTTTCTTTTCTTGGATATTTCTGAAACCAGTCTAGGTATTTTATTGAAACCTTAAATATATATGGAAGATCAAAATGCAACTGCTTGGGCAAAGTTGCATTTTGACTTAATTATGCCCTTTTGTTACTTAGAAAATGTCCAAAAATTAATATTTTTCTTGCATATCTGTTGAACCAGTCTAGTAATTAGTTTAAAACTTAAAACATATATACAGAAGAGAGAGACATACCCCCACCAAACTTAGTTTGAAGGGTTACATAGGGACTTTGTCCCGTCCCGTTACGATTTTTTTCTTGAATATCTCTGAAATTCTAGGTATTTTGTTGAAACTAAAACTATATACACTTTGTCCCGTCGCGTCCCGATTTTCTTTTCTTGGATATTTCTGAAACCAGTCTAGGTATCTCATTGAAACCTTAAATATATATGGAAGATCAAAATGCAACTGCATGGGCAAAGTTTTATTTTGACTGAATTATGCCCCTTTTTACTTAGAAAATATCCGAAAAAAATCTATTTTTATTTGAATATCTTTTGAATCAGTATAGTTATTAACTTGAAAATTAAACTGTAGATGAAATATCACAATGCAACTCCAAGCGCCAAGTTTGATAACTCTGACTTGTACTTTGATGTACTTATTTCCCCTTTTCACTTTCATAATGTCCCAAAATTTACTTTTTCTTGATTGTCTCTGAAACCTAATATTTTATTACAAATTAAAATTTATATAAAAGACCACAAAGCAACTCCATGTGCAAAGTTTGATAATCAAGATAATTAATTTTGACTTAATTATACTCGATTTTCACTTAGACAATATCACAAACTTATCATTTTTCCTGAATATCTTTGAAACCAGCATAGTATTTAATTTTAAACTTAATACATATACGAAGATAGAGAGGCAGTCTTCAAGTTTGATAATTCTGATTTGCACTGATGTAATTATGCCCCCTTTTCACTTGCCGTCACTTTCCCCTTTTAAGGCGCCTCGGCTTATAACACGCATTTCTAATTTTGGGTCAAAAACCTGTACTTTTTGAATTTATCCTCTTATTAGACTTAGTTTGGAATAAAGAAGATTCTAGGCATAGATATTAGATGATTTAAAGTTAATTTAAAGAAATTCTGGCCACATCTGCCCTAGCATTCAGCTTGTACATTGATTCCAAATGCAAATTAATTGGTTGTTTAAATATCTTATGAATGGCTCTGGAACTATTGATGTAGTATTTATGCTGGCTGGTGTTGGAAAATTGTCAGCAAAGGTCGTTTTTGCTTCTGCAAAGATACTTGTAAATTGCACTTATAAGACGAACTCTAAGTTCGAATTTTGAGAACAAAAAGAGTCCTATAAGCCAGTGTATTTGGCAGTGTCCAAAGTTTTTAAATATCTCAGAAACTCGGACTTCTTTTAACTTAAAATATATATGAAGTGTCACAAGCTAATTCAATAGGGAAAGTTTATAACTCTGACTTGCATTTTGACATGTGTATGCCCTCCTTTCACTTAGAGAATGTCCCGAAATAGACATTTTCTTGCCTTTTTTTATGAATATAATGCAAAGTAGGAATTGTGATGTTTATTTTGCCATAATTATGCCCTTTCCTTGAAGAACTCGGGAACCAGTACAGGTATTAGTCTTAATGTAAGCTACATATCTGAGGGTGGGTCATAAGGAAAGTCCCAATATCAAGTGTCATAACTCTTGCTTTTTTGGCAATAATTATTCACCTTCATTTACAAAATGTCATTTTCTAATTTTAAAATATCATTACCTAGGATTTAAACCTTGCAGAATATTTTTGAATTTTCTGCATGCTTTGACAAGAAGTCAGAAATTTTGTTGGGATATTTTCCTACCCGGTTTTGTTCTGCTATAGTTCCTTTTTCGGCCGTTCTAGACTTACTTTTTTATTATGGTTCGCCTTCTTCAAGTTTAGAAGAAGTCAAGTTATCTATTGTCATCAGTATTATACGATTTTAGTACCAGTCACTTCACTTATTTCCCTTCCAATCCATGCACCCAGATTCAGTCTAAGCTCTGGTGGGGGGTATGAATCGCATTCAGTGATAGGTCTAGTTCTTTTTTTTGCCGAGTCACAATCACGAGCTATTGACTAAAAATTCATAGAAAAAAGAACACATCAAAATCAAATGTACTGTTGAAAATTCATTCTTTTATCTAGCTTTTAGGATAAATTCAGGAAAATAAAACATACTAAGATGTCGACCGCGGGAGGACATCAGAGACTTACCAAACGTAACACACAGTATCGATATAATTTACCTCAATATTTCCTCTTCCGGTTGATATATTTAAATACAGTTACCAGACATTATGTAGAATATATCACCTAAAAATATGTCGAATTTTGAAACAAAGGATAAAGAAGGGGCCAAATTAATAAAACATTATTGTAAAATCAGTGCACCCCGACTTACTAAACGCTATATAAAAATTCATACAAAAAAGTCATTTAAAAAAAAAAAAGCTTCCTATTTTAGCAAACTTTATTTCAAACGTCTTGGTAAAACTTGGCTGGAATTTATAAAATAAATTGAAGGAAAAACAATGAAAATCAAGGGGAATCGCGCGATCCATCTGCCGTTTTCTGTTTGTTTTTTTTTTTTTTTTTTTGTTTTTTTTTTTTTTCCTTTTAAATGCGATATATTGACAAAATACACCAAATCATAAAGAACGCACCAAAACCAACTCGCTGGCAAAGTTAGACCTTTAGCGAATTTTCAAGAAATAAAACTTAAAAAGTCAAGACATTTTTTTACATTTTATTTGTAATGATGTCAAATACATCTAACGTGATCGATATTCTTAATGTAAATTCTTTGTTCATATTGTTTTATCCTTTTAAAAATATTCTATTAAATATATTTTGGATGCATTATGAGTGTTGGTTGAACATTTTCGTATTGTTACTCAACATTTGTTTTAATCCTTGATAATGAAATAATTTTGTCATCATCTTTCTAGTCTGAAACAGCAAAGATGAACGTAGAAATATCTATGTCCGTCAAAACACTGTTGCTTTGCTTCAGTTTTGGAATGTCCGGCGGATACAGATTATCTGAACAAAACATGGGAAAGAGGATCCCCTGGTGAATATTCTTCCCTAAAATGTCCTGATGATTTTTCAGGTAAGATATATATATATATCTAAATTTTAAAATTTCATTTTATGTTATCATATGTACATCAAATAAATAAAATGTTTAATGCATAGGTGAAGTTAAAAGATTTTGTGGAAAAGATGGTATGTACCGGGAACCTTTTTACAACTGTACACGCTCGAAGATAAAAGAACTTTTAGAAAAGGTAAGTATGAATACATATACATATATACTTCTATTTCTTACATATTTATTCTAATGCGGTTTTAAAACTTGTGATATCATAGTGTCGTAGTTGGAGTGTAATGCATTACCTCATGACTGCATGTCTGATGAGTAAACAATCCCATAAACTGGTGTTGATATGAGACCGTTTTACTTAATACCGTCTGTTCGATCACCATTGGAGTCAATTTGTTTATTAAGCTCTTGTTTGTTAGCTTTTGCTAATAATTTCGGATTCAGACTTCAGCTCTGACGTCGGTCAATGGATGACCTTGACATACTGACCTACTTTCATGTTTTGAGCTAAATCATTGAAATTTAACTATTTGTGTTATTTTTCATGCCGACTTTAACTTTATTTAATTTTGTATTTTCACCATTTGCCATTCGGCACAGGTCGTAGTTTGAATGACTAGCCCCTCTCTCCCCCGTTTTGTATGATAGCCTGTTTTTAGATTCCCAGGATCATAATGGCCAGCTTTTGATGAGTTCTTTCAGCTGGATATTAAATGCATATAATATCTATATTAGTTTTTTTCATGTTTTCACAATATATAACAGTTACACGGTATATAAAACAATACCCCATTCACCCGTTTGGCGCCGCACCGCCGTCCTCTCGCTTTTTTTTATTTACCTTATATTAACGTAAGAGATATTTCTGTGTTAGTTTGGTTTAAATGACTGTGAATAATGATTGCAGATATAATTGGTCAGACTCAGAAAAGCAATGAATTTGAAATGTTTGCTTGATAGTTGTTTTTAGTATACCCCACCTCTTTTGGGAGCATACATATTTGCACTTGTCTGTCCTTCCGTCACGCAGTACGTAGACCGGTTAGTGTTGCGTGTGAATCAAAACGTATAACTGCTAGAGCCATGACGTTGTCAGCATGTGAAGTTACGCACCTGGGTATTCTGACGCATATTTATTGGAGATGACAGAGTTATGCCCCCCATTGATTAAGCAAACAATAGCATTTTAGACTTGTGTCATGTGTAACTCCAAACGTATAACTGCTAGAGTCATGACACGTTCTAAGAATAGTTGATAGCAGGTGTAGTTACCTGTGTATTCTGAAGCAAATTCATTGGAGACTGGTTTAGTTATGCCATCTGATAAAGCTAAAAAAATAGCATTTTTAGACTTTATACGCACCTGTAATTGTACAGGACTTTTTGTGACAAAACAGCAGAATGGTGAGTGTGGGGCGGGGGAGGGGGCATCTGTGTCCTATGGACACTTCTTTAGTTCGGCTATATTCGAAGTTGAATTTAATACTTGTTTTGTCTGTAAAATCAATCGGTAAATGTGTTTTATTTTGTCTATATGCAGTTCTAATTATTTGGTAGATAGTTCCTTTAAAACAGGGTTGAACTTGTCCATTCCACCCCACTTTCTAATCCAATATGTCGCTTAAAAGTTATACCTTAGAACTCAAAATATAGACAGAAATAATGAAAAAAAAAAAAGAAATTGCAACTTTTGAAGTAAAAAAAGTAAAAGAAAACCCCTATTTAAAATTAGTTTACTTTTAGCTTCGAAGTTAAAGTCGAGCTATTTCCGATCACGGAGTCGTCGTCGTCGAAATCTTTAATGTGACTGATTACTCATAAACAATCAAGCTTAGAGTTTGGATATTTGGTGTGTAGCGTTGTCTAGTAGACCCCAACAAGTTGGTTTATATTATAACCCCAGGTTCAATATTGGCCCCGACTTGGGGTCACTTGATTTTACATATAATTATAGAGGCAAAACCTTAAAAGAATCTTCTCTAAAACCGCTTGACACAGAGCTTTGTAATTTAATGTGAGGCATCCTCTAACAGACCTCTGCCTGGATTGTTCATGTTGTATCCCTAAAAAGGTAAAAATAAGCCCCACCTAGGGGTCACTTTGTTTTGCAAGGCCTTAAATAAAGAAAACTTCTAATGGGAAAGCAAAAAGACTAGAACTTAACTATTAATTGGATGTGTAGGTACTTCCCACCCAATGCAGGGGATTCCTCTCCCCCCATTTCCTCTTAGTTATTCGTGTTTTCTTAACAGTTACATAATGTATAATTATACCCCTTTCTGTTTTAACTTAAAATCTATTATTTCGTCACTGTTTCCGAGAAATAAAACTGACGAGCGTTTGCGCCGCTCCGTGGTGCTCTTGTTATTCAGGTTTTCAGAGGGAATGTTAGCACCATTGAAGTTTTAGAAGATCTAGTGAATGTTACATCTGAGACAAACGTAAAATACAGCAATTTGTTGATCGGAGACTTGGAAGCTGTTATTACGATAATGAATAAAATCACGGAAGTAATTGAAATTGAACCATATAATGTCAAAAACATTACAGATGTAAGTAAACTTTTTGTCCTAATAAATGCTTGTGCTTATGACGGTGTTCACAAAAAAATCAGAGAATGTAAATAACTCCTGAGAGAAAAGGAGAGAAAAATCAGAATAAATGGTTTGTGACCACCGTTCATGAAAATATATAAAACTAGCTGTTTACTTTGAAATTTCCGTAAATCTCGGTATATTATTTCGGCACATAATGTGTTATATAAAATGACAACTATGTTCAGACAGAGTTTTTCAGTAAAAAGGACTACTTTTGTCTAAAAGATTGCACTTCCTTCAAACACCTGATATGTTATATTCTACCAGCTCTAAGTAATTCCTTAATTGAAGATGCTTTGTAAAACAAAAAATAATGAAATATGTTCTTATTTTAAAAATTAGCAAAACTGAGAACAAACTTTAACGATACCCTTAAATTGACTGAAAACTCTTTAGAAAGTGTGTAATTGTACTAACCTTTTTTCTTCAGTCTTTCGTGCAGATTGCAAACAACATATTAGATGAAAGCACAACAGCCTCTTGGACAAGAAGGATAAACCTGGTAAACCACTGGTGACAGTATCACTGAGCATACAACCTCTAAATACGAAAAACATAACTTTCTACGAATATATTTACAAGATGTATTTCATGCATGACCATAAATTTTTCAAAGTGTCACAATCTATATTAATGTAGCAATAATAACAAAGGTGTTATTTTCACAATATATATATTTTTTGATAAATGATTGCAAGATACTTTGAAACCAGTCCAATATCTTAAGAGCAGCAAGAAATAATATATCGTCATTTTGTCTGCTTAAATCCCGTAACGTGTATTGTTTGTTTCTGTTTTGTGTTGATATCTTTTATTTTTACGTAATCTCGCTTTCATTTTGCCTTGATTTTTTCGAGTCGTTCAAGTGACGTCAGGAAATTCCAGTTTGTGTCAAATGTTTTTTTTCTGGCTATTAGAACAAACCTCCAGTTTATTGACAACTAATTATAACATGTCTTTAACAAAAATATTTCCTGATATATCGAAAGCGATCGGTCTTTCTCCAATTCGTCAGCAGGAAAACATCTGTAGCATTCCAATATACAAAGAAAAAGATTATTAATGCTGTTGTAGATATAATAAAAAAGTCTATATTAGTGCATTAGTTTATTAGTCCCCTACTGGTTCGCCGGAGGGGACTAATGGTTTGCCCTCCGTCCGCCTGTCCGTCAGTCCCTGCGTTTGTCCGTCTGTCCGCAAAAACTGGATCATGCGATAATTCAAAAGATTCTTGGGATATTTTCATGAAACTTGAAACATAGATAGATGGCAATATGGAGATTATTCACGTCATTTTATTTTGATCTGATGTTGAGAAATTTGGTTGGTCTTGCAGCAAACAGATTTGAAATATTGTAAAAATGCTGATGTACTTTTAAAGCCCTAAAGATATCCATTTTTAACTTGCTACATGTTTTGATACTCAAAAGACCAGTTCACGTGTCATGTCCCATAACTCTGAACTTTGATTTCATAAAGTCTCCCTTCTTCACATTGAACATTTTCCAAAAATCTACATTTCCTAGAGTATTTCTGGAACCTATCGATGCATTTTAATGAGACTTTATACAAACTTTATTGGTGTTATTTTTAGTTAATATAATACAATTCCGTCTGTCTGTCAGTCCGTCTTAGTCCTAAAAAACTGGATCCTGTGATAATTCAAAAAGTACTTGTAATATTTTCATTAAATTTATAACATGGATAGAAGGCAGTAGGATGATGCAAATTATTTTATTTTTTCCTGTGTTGAGAAATTTGGTTTTTGTGGCAACAAGTAAACTTGAAATATTGCAAAAATGGTGGTTTACTTTTGAAGATCTATAGATATCCGTTTTAAACTTTAACAGTCAGAAAGTTATCCCCCTTCTTCACATTGAAAAAATTCCAGAATTCTACATTTTCTTGAATACTTCTGGAACCTATTGATGCATTTGATTGAGACTTTATACAAACTTAATAGGTGTTATTATTAGTTAAAACAATACGCCCAATAACTCCCTTATATTGATAAAATTGTGCCCGTTTTACTTAGAAAATATGGCATTTTTTTTGCACTTACATTGAACCTATATAACTTTAGTCAAGTCTTACAGATCACATAGCAAGGTGCAGTTAGAAGTCTGTTCTTTGTCTTAAAAAAATGAGATATTTATTAGTTTAACATGTGAATATTTTATTTATAACATCCACTAAATAGGCATGTGCTCTTTCGATTATCTGTTGTATAAAACATACGTTCATCTATCATTAAAACAAACTATTGATTTCGGCTAACTTATTAAACTATATTTGAATTTTGGTTCTATTGAATGCCCTTTCCGCTTGGGTACTTTTATTAATTTGCAATAGTCTTGCTTTTACGCAGTTGATCTTATACAAAACATAAATAAATGCAATAATTTGGAAAAGTAAAGACACCTTAGTGATGCTCCTGGGTCTTTTGTATTAAATACGCCTTGTCGATAACTAGATAAAGTGTTTGTTTTTTTTTTCCCCTTTTTTTAATTTTTTTTTTTCATTTTTAGGGTTTGTAAGCTCAGTTATATTTTTACCTTTGGGTAAAACAACACCTCTCCCTGACAAAGGGTCAAGGAGATTTATCTTTTCGTTTCCGACTGCATCTTCTTAGTTTGTTCGAGATTTTCTCTCTTCTATTTTTGATAATGGTATTCAAATAAAAAAATGTTTGTGAGTTCAAAAGTAAGCATTTTTCAGAGTTTGAGATTTTTGTTTGTTTACATTCAGACTGGTTCTGGAGCCGATACCGTTTTAGAAAATCTCGATCGGTTTGTGGAAAAAATAGCGAATGTGACGTTATCTGAAGGCGAGTTGAAAGTATCCAAGTCCAATTTATGTAAGTGAAATATCGAAGTTTAAAGTACTTTCTTATTTTTTTTCTATTTTTAGTAAGAGGTTCCAATTGATTCTCTTTGTAACTATTTGACTTTCTTTATCGAATGAGCTCTTATTTAACCTTTTTTTTAAATTTTAGTTCTTAAAATAGGATCCACTGACAGTTGTAAAGAAATACAATTTCCTGACAGATATCGCGACGATTTGCCAGTGTGGGCAGAGAAAAGTTTGGATACAGTACAGGTAGCGTGCGCTAGCAGTAAGTGTCTCAATTGAATCACAAGTTCGTAAATGTATTCAAATTTATTTATTACTGTTTAGAAGTAACTTCACCATTCACGGATCCCTTGAAGAGAACATAGAAACATTCCGTTTTAATTTAAAGTATGCTATTCTATGACGGTGATATGCGAGTAAAAGTTTGATTCTCTTTATGATATCTTACAATACGTTGCTGCTGCCGATTTTTAAATAATTCTTTTTGGAAAAGAAAAAAGCCATTTTAATTTTAGATATTGAGTGATATCTTATAATTAATCGATTACCGGGCAGTGTTATAAAAAATTCTTTTATAAGTTATATACATGATTTATCAGCAAACTTCTATATACTTTTGACTAGTGCTTTTTTGAAAACTGAATGTGGTGTTTTAGAAATAAAATCTAAGACATTTAGGTGCGTGAATTTTTTTAATCAGAAACGTTTAAGATAATAAAGTGGTTATTTTGTTTCAAATACTGTAAAAATTGCATTCGTTTGCAGTAAGGTATTTGTCTGTAATTTAGGAAGGATTTTCAAAAATATATACTCCGAAAATAATTATCTCAGGTCTGACGTCGAACTCGTACAGCGGTGTTATGTATCGAAACCTTTCCAAAATGCTCCCGTCAACAATTGTCAACAGCAGGTGATTACATTGTATTTAAATATTTCTCCACAAGTTGTAATATAATACTCTAGCAGCAAATAATAAGTCTATTAAAAAAAATCTAGAATTCAAACGTACACTTTGACGAACTAATGTTGTGATGTACATTTGGAAAGAAATAATGAAAATTTACTAACAATGTCAGAGCATCAGAAGAAACATAAAACAGCAGATCTTTAACAATTACATTTTTACATAACATGCGATATTTTTCAATCCAATACATACAGCGTCACCGATAAGAGGTTGAATGCACCAATTATGTCGTTTTCCTATCTACTCCAAAAAGAAGTCAGACTTGTCATACCAGTTGATATAACGTTTCAGCTTTACAACGTAAGTTATAAAACTTGATATATTTTGTTCAAATTTTATGGCATCCAAATCAACTTAATTCAGCGTTTGTTATAGATTGCTATATACATTTTTCTACAAAATACTATTATCCCTGTTTCTCACCTTTAATCCACTGTGGTAGAATTGTGCCACATATGGAAGACTTTTATTTCATGGCAGATGAGAAAATAACTGAAAGGGTACATAAAAAAATATATAACAAAAAATTATAGGGCTTTTTAATTGATAAGATATCAGATATTTCAATACAACTTAGGTATTTTAAATTTGATTTGGTTTGGCTTCATCGTTAAGAAATAGTGTCTTTTAATATATATATTTTTATAAACTTTAAGTAATGTTCTAACATACTTGTTCATTTTATATGTGAAGGACACACTAGAAAATCCCACCTGTTCGTTCTGGAGAAAATTAAACAGGTACGAATTTTAGTTGTGAACTTCTGTAAAACAGTCACTTCAGTTAAAAGTCAGTGACAAAATTCCATTTGTTATTTGATAATAATTAGATACAAATTACTGTAAACCCAAGCATGTCTTAGAATTTTTTTTGAAGGACAAAATAAGACATTTCTTTTCCAAGAAATTTATTTTTTAGTTCGACAGGCGCCTGGTCAACAGAAGGGTGTTGGCTTAATAGATATAATAAAGACAAGAATGTGGTTGTTTGTAATTGCAACCATTTAACAAACTTTGCTGTGCTTATGAGTCTCTCTTCATCCACGGTATGTATGATGAAATATACTTCCATTGATATCTTCCAATTGTCAAAGTGAAAAACAGTGTGTAACAAATGAGTCTTTGGAAGGTTTGGCTTTGAAAGAGATCATAAATTCAAATTTCTTAATTTAGAAAAAACAGTTTGTGAAAAGACTCTCTTAAAAGGACACAATAGATGTGCTATTGATTTCTTTGTTACTCTGTTATTTATCAGGCTGTGCAATCATGTTACATAATTCAATTTTAAAAATCAATATTCTTTTTATACTATAGAGTGCAGTCCATGAAGTTGCATTGAGTGCTATTTCAATGGTAGGATGTATCCTGTCCATGATATGTCTTGCAATGACTGTCGCTTTGCACTGCTTCTTTTGGAGGTATGTGACTGCTGCTTATTGCCAAGTTCTATCAGTTCACCCAGTTTAAAGTCAAATTTGTTTTGTTTGGAAAAACTGTTAAACTATATTAATTCAAGACAGTCTCCGATCAAAGTATATGTACAACTAATGGATTAATGATAACGCATTTTTATGGTGCTTTAGTAGAAAGGGCCATGAACTTTGTTTTTACCTAAAGCCAGAAAATTAGCAGTTTTAATAAACAAAATTCTGATTAAACGGAAGCTTGGGAAACATGAAGCAAACTTCAGAAATGCCATTTGCGATCGTACGTCTGCAAGATGATTAATTTGTTTGAGTTTTTAAGGAAGTTAATTGATGAGTAAGAATAATTATCACAAATCATAAAGATAAAAGTTCACGTGAGTTATTCCATTTAATTTCAAATGTATTTTCTTTTTTAGAACGGTTATATCCGACAAGACGATTATGAATCTGAATTTGTCATGTGTACTGTTTGTGGCCTACTTATTGTTTCTTACTGGAGTTAACAAGACTGAAAATAAGGTAAGCAAACAGTTTTCAAATTAACATACATTAAAAGCATCTCCCATTTAGTTAACATAGTTAATATTTTAAACGGGAAGGGTATTTAAGTTTACCTTTAGTTTGGGTCTCCCTTTTTTATTTGTTTTTTTTTCTCGATTCACAAGTCATAACGTAGTGTAAAAATTGTTTTATAGTTAAATAATTATGCTTATTATTTTTAAAGAAAACTTGGTAACGGTAAAAGAATGAGCCGGAAAATGAAAGCGGAGTCATCTGCATCTATTCAGTTTTGTATAGAGCTAGTTAATACGCTGACAAAAACAGAACTATAATGTGTGATAAAAAAATGATTTTTAGTGTCAATTTAGACACATACAGACAAAAACAGGAAAAACACATAATGTTCCCCGAAACTTAATGCAATTCTGAAAATTGTTTTGCAACAAGAAAATGGACTCTGCATTAGGATCAACAAAACGTTCGATCAAACGGAATCTACTCTGAAAACTAAGCATTGATTTTTTGTTTAAAAATAATTCGCATATACCAAACTAATATATTTATCGATGGGAAGAAGAGATATACAAGAACTAGTGTTAATGTTATTTTATATACTTAAAAGTTTTTTTTTTCTTTTTAGCTCACCCGATGGTGAGCTATTGTGATCGCCGGCTGTCCGTGCGACATCTCCTACTAAACCACAAAGTCAAAGTTCATCAAACTTTGCAGAGATGTGCCTTGCCCAGGCTTAGATATTTTACATGGAGCATCATATAGAGGTCCTATACCAAGGTCATTCAGATTATATCCCTGGTGTCATTGATGGCCCCGTCCTATGGCTATTTTGATTTCATATAAATTGTTGTAGAGAAGACTTAAAATATATACTAATATAGAAAAACTAAAATCTTTATGTCCGTATATTTAACTTTGTTCCTGACATTCCTTTATCTTAACCTCCTGACATACTTTCTTTTTTGCAAGTGCAGCCTGGAAATTTGAACTTGTCTCTCATATTTTTAAGGGTGACCATTAGCTGACATTGACCTTATCCTACTGACCTGCTTACTTTTTATGAAGCTGTGTATATGAAATTCAACAATTTTGAAGGAATCAGCATGTCGGTCAATCGTCATTTTTGTCTGATCTTTATGTGACAAGCACCTTAATCTTGGCCTATTGTCTTATTTTTCTGTTTTTGCAGCTACAACATGGAGATTTGCTAGAAATTAAAAGATTTGCCAGCAGATTTTAACTTTGGCCTTATCCAACATTGACCTTGACTTATTGACCTGCTTGCTGATTTTTAAGCTGTATCAATGAAATTTGTACCAGTTGTACAATTTTGCATATATGTTTTAACTTCAACATTGGGTGAACTCACCTTGATTCCTTTACTGGTCTTGATGTTGAAAGCTGTGGTAATCAGGTGAGTGATTCAAGGTCTTTTGTGTATTCTCAGTAATTCCTTAATCTTTCTAGAGTGTGTGCACCGCCATAGCTATTCTCCTTCATCTTGTTTTCCTCGTCGTTTTATTCATCATGCTCAGCGAAGGTATACTGCTGGCTAAGACGGTCCTATTTCCATTCAATACAAAGAAACTGGGAGTACCTCTTCTGATTGGGTCATACGGTAATTACGTATCAGAAATTGAATAAATGGCTATATTCATACAAGAAGAAGTAGTAACTGTTTTGACTAAACGTAACATGTGTTCCTTGTCTGTGCAAATATTATATGAGGAATTGTAACATGTACATATTGGCAAAATAACAATAAATAAATAAATGAATAAAGTGAAAAACACCGACATCATACCAATTCTAATAAGTAATGTATAACCGACACGTGGGTTTTCATTCTCTTTTAGTTCTTGCTGCCATAATCGATGCAATTTCTATGGGTTCTGTAAAACTTGCTGGATATGGAGGAAATAAATCGTAAAACATTTTATCTTTTTTCTTGTATGATATATGTGATCATATTTTTATAATAATCTTTCGCAAAGTTTGTGGTCTTTAGTTGTGTTCCTAATGCTGTAAATGTCTGATACATAGAAATGACTCTACTGTTAATTAAGATCTATATCTCGATTCTTTTTGTTTTAGACACAGTAGCGTCACAAATTTCCTTCTCAGTTGCAGGAGATCACACTTTAAAGATACCTTTTCTTCCGAAGAATTGAAATGAAATTAACTTTCTTTTATATCCTTTTAAGATGCTGGCTGTCGACATCGTCAGGATTAATCTGGGCTTTTCTCGTGCCTGCGCTTGTAGTCGTCGTGGTATGTTTATGTGAAAACAATTACACAAGCAATGTAATGATTTTCATATCATAATTTCGATAGCATACTTATTCTTATGATATTGTCAGTTACTAGTTCACAGGTGGTGTTTTCTTTATCAAAACCGTTACATGTTTACTCAACATGTTCTTTATAAAAAGTTAACACATTTCACTCATTATTTTGACAAAAAAAATATCCGTTTTAAAAAACATACTTTTTTAGAGTATATCAACGCCCTATTTCACGCACACGAAGATATTTTACCACAGTTCATGCTAGTCTTTTATTTTACGAAAGAAAGATATCGTTATTGACTGTTGATTAACCAAAACACCAAATGAGGGGAAACATATGGCAATAGTAATATTTATTTTCGATTTAAGTTTAAGATTGAAACTTACATACCTGATTAGATTGCTGACTTATATGATATTTCAATACTCATGGTAATCATTTTCATCAAATTAAAAGACAATTTATATATATTTGTTTGTTTATGCCGGTCAAGCACTTTCAAATAATATAAAAATTCGGTTTTTATCATAGATCAATCTAACAATTGTCACCGTCGTCATCAGAAAAATGTGCGGAACTGTGGCCATGTCAAAGAAAACAGACAAAGAAAAAGCAATGTATGTACATTTCTCAATTCACGCGTAGTCTTTCCTTTCTTCTTTTTCAGTTGTTGACCGCTAATTTCTGATACATTAAGACAGCCATATATGGATTGAAAGCAATATATATTTTTCTGTCAGTTCCAATGTTGTTTAACTTGTTACTAATAGCACCAGTTTCTCATTTCAATGATCAGCTTAAAAAAACATCAAATCAGTTTTTTTTCTCCGAAGTGTCAAAGCAGAAATTTGATACTCTTTCATCAGATGTCACCGACACTTTAACTGTAAATGCTAAAAAAGTAAACATTAGAAACCAATTTAGAAATGTTTTTCATTAATTGTTTTTTTTTTCAATTTGATTTTATCGATCTTTCAAATTCAATGAATAAAACAGAAAATTGTGAACAAATTTACATATCGATGAAACTGACTCTGAAGATTGTATCATGAATAGTGTTACTACTGAAAAAAGCAGAAAAATAATGTTTAAAACAATAAGATTCAAAAAGTAAGATACTACATACTCTTCATTTATGTTACTTTATTTATTTGTTTAGGGCCGGGATACGAAGTATAATCATTCTGATGCCTGTTATGGGTATTACGTGGGTTTTTGGAATCTTTTCCGTCAGTAAGAGCACAGTGATCTTTCAGTATCTGTTTGCTCTGTTTAACAGTTTGCAGGTAAATATAATTACTATTTTGAAGCTTTGAACTTCTGTATTTACATATTTAATACAATGATGTGCCAGAAAAAGATTCTAATTGATAAACTGTATACGAATTATATCTCACCATTCTCCTGCGTTAACGTGATCGAAACTCATACAAAGATACAATTTTCGGGTTAATAGAATTTATTGATCATTTTCAGCTTAACCGTTTTGATTCATGTTCTGTTATTTTCCATGTACACTGTAATTTCTTTACAAATCCGTAATACTGGGTAGCTACGAAAGTCTGAAATATATAAACAAAATACATGTTTTACATACAGAATACTTCCCAGACACATACCTTGTATTTCAATTTATAAACTAATTACTTAAACGCAGTTATTTGATATCTTAAATGAAATTCCAAATTATCAAGTATGTCATCGATAAAACCTGATTCCATTGAATATTTACAGGGTGTCCTTATCTTTGTGTTTTACTGCGTTTTGAACAAGAAGGTAAAGCAACACGTTGATTTAAGTCTTTCAATATTTTAAATTATCTTTTCATTGCTTCTTTATATAAATTAGGAGGTTTCAGATTTAAACACTAATACTGAAATTAATATTAACATTTTTAAAAGCACAATTAGTTAAAATAATATAACAATGCCATTTATCTCATTTTGACTGGGCTGTCGACTTAAATAATCTTATTGTAAACATTTAGATCAAGGTAGCATTCAAACAGCAAAGAAGAAAGTGGGACTCATCGCGACGTTACGGCGTGAGCACGTCCTCTGCACAAAAAATGGTAGCCTCTCTTCTCCCTTCCCATCTCCTCTCCTCTTCTCAACTGTTACTCTGTTTAATCACGTAACTATACAAACCTATGTAATAAATGTTGGTTGTTTTTGTTATATTACCTTTATTTTTCATTATAAGAATTATTTCATTCAAACATATGTTGTACCAGATATGACAAAAATACGCCTTTATCTGATACATTATTGTAGTTATTTACAATTTCATATCATTTCCCAGCAAGTGGTTATAACAGTTTGTTGAAACCCGTCCTTTAAAGTATTATTTCAATAATTATTTATTTTGTGCTATGATTACTTGCAGAAATTATCCAAGATAAGTGCAGAGACGCACACGCCGGCAATGTGAAAGAAAACCTAAGAAGCCAGCTTTAAATATGTCCAGTATATGTTGCTTATTTACTTCTTAAAGGAAGGAATAATCTGAATAGCTTCAATAAATATCTTTACACTCATAGTAAAGACTTGTGCATCAAATTCTTATAAACTATTAATGATTTTTACCAAATTCTTCAATGGCTGGTTAAAAAAATAAGCCTTATCGTCTAACATTCTCTTGTGATTGTCGAAGTTAAACAACGTGCCATATCTGTGTTGTTATCAATAATTACCTTTATACCAGTATGTGTATAAAAAATGAAAGTACATGGATGATAACTGACGAGCTAACACATACTTTTAAATAAAAGCAGGAAATATATTGATCGAAAGGCTTTTCGTATGTGTACCATTTTTGATACGAATTGTCTGCAGTTATATACATTATCAGGAGATGTTACAGATTTGTTATCTTCTTTATTGTTCGTAATTATTCCTCGTGGCATATTTGTATGATTTTAACAGTTTAATTTGTTAACGACATTTTGACTTAATATATACAGTTTACACATGTGTACAGAAGGATTAATCTGATGTTACATTTGAAAAGAGAGTGAAATATAAAGAAAAAATATTATTCAAGAAATTGCACGTTGTAAACAGATTTTGTTCTGGTTACCTTTGATGACATTTTAGTATCTTCTTTTGGAATGTTGCAAGGTCTATCTTATTAAATTTCTTTGTAATTTCTATCGCAATAAATCTATTGTAAGCTTTACTGGCTGCAACCAATTTATTATGTCCCCACTTTTCGTAGATGTAATAGGCTAGTCGGTTGGTCTTTAGACCAAACGGTCTCCGATGAATAATTAGAGATCGAATAAGCCTAAAGACGTTATTCTTTGAAAGGGACACTTTTCCTGTTGTGTAAAAGGCGCGTAATGTTCTGGCTGTCTAGTTCAAAGGTCAGACTCACAGAAACCGCCTTCGTGTAAACGATCCCGGGTAAATAAACGAACTCAGGACTATTGGACGTTACAAGATGGTGGGCATGGCAAATAGCTGACTCTTGTTTACACTTTGAAAACAAATTCCAAACACTAACTCTAGAGCTACTCAGTAAAAGACTTTTAGGTCATTTTTGATGGTTGGACATTATGAAATTAGCGCATCAGCGATAAACATCTCGCGTCTCATGTATGAAATTTATGTAGCGCGCCAAATAAAGCGTACAGTGCAAAGTTTGAAAGTATTAAGCAATTTGAAAGTGGCACTGATTATATTTTTTCATTATATCCTGCGAGTAATTGACGTTAAAAAGGATTGATTATGTCACACTTGGAATATACTTCATTTCCTAATTATTAAATCATTCACTTTCAGTTTATGTCCAAAATGAGCATATATTATATCTCTTTAACAGGTTTGAAATTCAAGTTAAATATGATTTAAGGATAACGAAATACAAATTTCTTTGCTATGTGAAAACAAATCTAGGTTAAATGATTTTATTTTTAAAAATCACTATTTTTTAGGCCTAATGTATTCTCTAAAGATTAGTGCATATGTTTTAGTGCATTTGGTAAACAATCTGTTAACAACGCTTAAAGGTTTTTCGTAGCAAGACGATATTTGTTTTAATTGACTCCAATATATACCCGTCAAACAATTATTACAACAACAACAACACAACCTTTTATTATCTCAGAGCTGCATAAACATATACAAGCTATATGAGAATACAAAGCATAATTGTATTTAAAACGATAAGCATTGTTGTAAAGTCTTCATGATATTTATGCAAACATGTTGATAATTTGGCTTTAGTTTTTCCACAGCAATGTTTATCATTTTAATGTTCATTAAATTTGCATTCAAACAATTATTACCGTTTGCTATATCAGTACTAATTATTTGCTTCATTAAATAACGTGTCTTGATTAAAGTTTGTATTTGATCATGCTGATCAATGGTATAAATACCATTCTGGTGTCTTTGACACATTGGAATAAATTTCGTTTCTTCAATTTTTATTCGTTTCCTTTAAATTTATTTCAAATAGTTTGATTTCAAGTTAGGAGGTGCGCACCACTCCTTTAAAGGAGTAAGTTACGATGATGAACGACAGTTGGAAGTGGTCAAGTCATTGATTTGTTCTCTCTCGATTTTTTTCATTTTAAGTTCATTTAAAAACAAAATTATTGGATATAGAGTCGATAAAAATTAATACAAAGGTGAGTACATGTCGGATAATTCAAAATTGTCTAAACGGCAACAAAACCGAGGCAATCGTTAAAACGTCATTAGAATGGCCATGATAAACACATCATGTACAACTTCCAGAACATAAGGCGTGACTGAGTCAAGATTCTCTTAAGATTATAACAATAGGTCGTATCCATTTGTATCATCTCTGATGAACCCAGACACCTCCTATTATGAACATTATCCAGTATATCCCTTACAGCTGTAACCTCCGGGAATGTTTACAGCTTCCATCCAATGCTGTAATCCCTCGACACCTTTCGTGGAATATACATGACTCGAATTTTTAAGCATAATTAGTGAATATAACACTTGTTTTCTTTCCGAAGCGTGAATTTCTAAAAATACAAAAATGAATTCAGATTTAAATGGATAAATCTGTGAACATATTACAGGTAATTAGTCGTCACATACTAAGAAAGGCCGTTTCAGAGGCGGATTATCTGTTTATTATCGCACTCATGTAAGTAAACATATACTAATTTTAGAAAGAAATCAGCATGGTATATTCTGGATAACATTGTCAAAAGATCTATTTTATTTTAATGGCGGTATCTTTAATGTCTGATTCACAAGATTATTTATCATTTGACAATTACATTGACGATCAGCTGACCGATTTTTTTACATGTTATAATATTGCAATTTTTGGTTTTGGAGCAAGATATGTCGTCGTGTTTTCCTACAAACCACTGTTAGTCGATAACACCAAGTGTGACCTCGTTCTTTCGAAATTGTATATGAGGTTTCATACATGTTTAAGTATTGACAGATATATAATAATGTGTTATAGCGATTGCCTTTTATATTCACGTTTATCTTTGTTATATAGTAAGTTAAAAGTGCAAAATCTTTAACACGGTAGCTGTGGAAAGTATGGAAAGTAAACGGCAAAAAGGTTAGTTCTCTTAGTTCTATTGTTATGAATATATGTATATATAATAACATTTTCAATGAAAGACTGATAATGTTATTTTATATACATTTATTCATAATTTTGTAGACGGATAACATTTAGTTTGTCAACGTAACTTTATTGAATGGAAGACAAATACATCTCTCTTAATACACATTCTGAATCCATGATTAAGTCTCTTGTTGAAACAGCACTTTATCAAATCTTACATTATGGGACTTGTGTAACGATTCTATGTCAGCAATGAATAATACTCTAGACTCCCTAGTCTAAATGTTTCGTGATAAATGATTTTAAATCAATATATTTACAATTCTTTAATCAAATGGTAAACTTCTTTAAATCTTAAACTCGGCCTTACACTCTCAATGACCTGAGCAGCTGTTAATTATCTTAGAAAATAATCCTTTCACACGAGGCGCCACCGAAGTGCCACATCGTACCGTGTGTCAGGATACATGTCTAAGAAATTGTTGTCTCAAGTTAAAGTCGATGTAAACGGTCCGACATCCAACAATAGACTGACAAAACAGACTGTGATCGCAGCTTTTATACTACTGGCCCTTCGGTAAAAACAGAAGTTATCCACTTACCTTTACCGGAAGTGGTGGGGTGCGAAAACATGGACCAAATTAAATTATTGTTATTTCGAACTACTGTACTAAAAACAATACAAGATTTATATTGAACTTACTTTAGAAACTTTTATTTTCGCAAATAAAACTAGAATTTCGGAATAAATCTAAAGACTATTTAAGAAATATTACTATTGCATTTACTGCGTAACTCTTAGTGAGCGTCTGCAAGCGTCTAGAGATTTTCACCTATTAACACCTTTTAGGAACTATAACAAACATAATTTATTAAGATTCACTTACTAAACAAATCTCCAAGTAAACTGAATTTAACTTACCTGAAATAATTCAGCCTAATAGTAGAAGACCTGTATTTTTTTCTGGATAACAAATAATCGTCTATCAATTAAGGGAGACAACTATAACAACACTTAGGTTAGAAACTACTATATTTCGTATCAAAACGAACACTCATCACATTACCCATGCCTCCGGGTACAATCGTCTCGATTGAAACCTGAATATTTTACTTATACAGGAAACTTCCTGTAAACATATGAAATCAGAAGTTATAATAATGTAATAACAAAAACTCCAAATGTTACTTGTCCTGAAACTTTTTTTTTTGATTATTTAACAATAGCGAATTAGTGTTTAACTCCTATGCCCCCAGGTTAGGTGAGTGAACAAAGACAAAGAGTCACTGGAGATGATTCCACAAATGTTACAACGCAAAGGGTTGTCAACGGAATGAATACCACGGTGGATGGAAAACAGCACATCGTTATCGAAATAAACTTTACAGTGCTCACATCGTGGAAGTTTAACAACTTCACGATCTGCTTCTAATTCTGTTTGGGTTCCTTTTTCTTCAACTTTGTTCTTTGGGAGTTCTTTAGCCTCCGTGCTCTCATTTGTATTGTTGTTTTTGTCAGTTTCGGAGTCTTTGTCATATTTTTCGTCATCACTGCTACTACTCTCCATATTTGCACTGTCCTGGGAATCTAGACTGTTATTTTTCGTTTCATTTATCTGTATCTCACTTGACACATTCCTATTCGGCGTGTATACTGGTGCCGGTGTGGTAGCCTTTCTCACCACGCGACCCTCTAACACTGTATTATCAACATCATCCTCAAAATCCAATTCTATTTCGGGATCCTTATCCCAGTCGTCATCATCATCGTCGTTAACATCATTGTCGGGCTTTTCAACTGATACGTCAGCCGGATTAGTTGTTGTTTCAGCTTTCGTTTTCTTGGTATGAATGCGGCGGATGTGTTGCTTTAAGTTCTTTTGGTTTGTATATGTTTTCTTACAAATACCGCATACGGGTTTTCCTGTGCAAGTCTTCATGTGTGCAATGTAAAACTCTGTCGGTATGTCTATCTCACATTTAGGACACAAGGCCCGCCTACGTTGCGTCTGTTGTTTCCTGTAGGTATTTTATGTTTTATTATGCCTGTTCGTCCAAGGTCCGCATCTGACTTCGAAAAGACACCAGCATGTTTTATCAATAAATTTGCTACTTCACAACTTTGGTCTTTAGTAAGTCCTTTCACAGTTTCATTGTACAGATCTAATAAGTGTTCTGGCATGTCTTTGTTTGACAGTGGGGTTGTCTTTGATGCTGTTTCTACAACACTCTCTATTGGTGAAAAGTTTGCTACATGGCTTCCTGGAAAAAATTCCTCATCCTCGTTGCTTAAATTGACCATTCTTAATGGCACATTTTCTTTGCACGTTACTAAAGCTCTAGCCACTAAGCCTTTGCCCGTCTTTAAAACGTAGTCCGTTGGTTCAATAATACCATGTTCAGCCATTTTTGTTGACTCTGGTATGGTTATTGCTCCTTTTATAATCATTTCACTGTTCGGAGGTATTGTAACATGTTCAGTAATTGTTACCCTGTAACAGCCAAGATTGCCACCTACATCGAGACTTATTCGTTTTCCTTTTATAGTCAAAGTGTCCTCTGCACAGTTTAGTTGGCATTCATTTTTCTTCAGAAAATCCAAACCCAAAATGGCATCATTTTCTATTTCTGCTACCACTATCTCTGTAATAAACTAAAATCCCCCAAGTTCAATCGTTACCATGGTTTTTCCATCTATAGCAAGCCGGTCACCGTTTCCAACCAAAATAGGTGATGAAAAAGTCTCAAGTTTTTGATTTGTTTTCTTACTGATTAGCTGCCATGTTTCTCTGGAGATTAGTGACAGTGTCGCCCCCGTATCTATAAGACACGTGATTGCTATGTTATTTACTTTGCATTCTGCAAACAGGCCTGCACCTATTGTCGATAGTTTATTTCCATTATCACTGAGTCGTCGTGGCTGACTGGGCTGCGGCCTGTTTGTGAATATTCGCGTATTGTTTTTAGGGCACCTATTTTGAATGTGGAATTTGGATCCACATTTATAACAACGTCTTGTTTGTGATGGTGCTCCCTCATTTCTGTGTGTTTTCTGTCTATCTTTGTCATTGGGCTTCATAGCTTTAAATGCCTTTGTAAAGACATCTGGAGACTGGAAATACTTTCTTCCATTTTCTTTATTCTGGACGTGGTCACGTCTTCTGTTTTACAGAATGTATCATTGTCGGTAGTTGCCAATACAAAGCCTTGCTGTTCTTGGCGTGACCGTTCTGCTCTATTATAGGCCTCTAGTTCTACCGCATGTTGTACCGCATCATTTAAGCTTGTAGGTCTAGCCTGCTTAATGCGCATTCTCATGTCCAAGCTAATCAATGCATCAATGAAATGTTCCTTGGCCAGCGTTTCTCGGACGTCAGAGGGTGCCGACGGGTATGCTAAATTGGCTAACCGCCAAACATCTTGACCTAATTGTGGAAGAGATTCAGATGCTCTCTGGTGTCGTTCTCTTAGCTGGCACCTGTATAATTCTGTCTGACGCGGCGGCGAAAATCTATCTTCTAAGGCGCTTACCAGCTTCTTATACTCTTTTGACTCCGGCCCTAAATTACCAAATACGCCTTGAGCCTGTCCACGCAGTGAAGCAGCTAAATACAAGCCTTTCTCTCTGTCGGACCAACTATTCAATTCCACAATAACTTCAAAGTGAGCCTTATAATCAAGCCAGCTACTGTTCCCGTCAAACGTAGCTGGTTTCATAACAGCTCCTTGTCTCTGTCCTCTAATTTCACTTCTCTCTGGCCTACCTGGCGGAAGACTAAGCGTTGGCGCAGATAAGCTTACTGTCTCTGTCTTAAAGGGTGTTGAAGTTGTAGGCTTCGGGGGATTAACAATGGTACACTATCAGCTTGTTTCATTCTCCGTTTGCGCAGCTCATTTTCAACCATCGAAATTTCGTCATTTAGCCGCTCAAGTGTCTGATTAAACTCATCCATTTTAATTGTATTCCACCGCTGCCACCAAAATTATGTAACGATTCTATGTCAGCAATGAATAATACTCTAGACTCCCTAGTCTAAATGTTTCGTGATAAATGATTTTAAATCAATATATTTACAATTCTTTAATCAAATGGTAAACTTCTTTAAATCTTAAACTCGGCCTTACACTCTCAATGACCTGAGCAGCTGTTAATTATCTTAGAAAATAATCCTTTCACACGAGGCGCCACCGAAGTGCCACATCGTACCGTGTGTCAGGATACATGTCTAAGAAATTGTTGTCTCAAGTTAAAGTCGATGTAAACGGTCCGACATCCAACAATAGACTGACAAATCAGGCTGTGATCGCAGATTTTATACTACTGGCCCTGCGGTAAAAACAGAAGTTATCCACTTACCTTTACCGGAAGTGGTGGGGTGCGAAAACATGGACCAAATTAAATTATTGTTATTTCGAACTACTGTACTAAAAACAATACAAGATTTATATTGAACTTACTTTAGAAACTTTTATTTTCGCAAATAAAACTAGAATTTTGGAATAAATCTAAAGACTATTTAAGAAATATTACTATTGCATTTACTGCGTAACTCTTAATGAGCGTCTGCAAGCGTCTAGAGATTTTCACCTATTAACACCTTTTAGGAACAATAACAAACATAATTTATTAAGATTCACTTACTAAACAAATCTCCAAATAAACTGAATTTAACTTACCTGAAATAATTCAGCCTAATAGTAGTAGACCTGTATTTTTTCTGGATAACAAATAATCGTCTATCAATTAAGGGAGACAACTATAACAACACTTAGGTTAGAAACTACTATATTTCGTATCAAAACGAACACTCGTCTCACTTGTATAAATAAATCATATGTATAAGTAAGTGTATCTACAGAAAACGAGTTTTTTATTGCATTATATCCTGAAATAAACCCGTAATAATGTTTATTGACAGTGATTATTCACATCAATGATTATGTATGCAAAATCTCTAATTGTTATCATCAGCTATATGTATTTGTTGCCATATAGAGGCGCTATAAATTGAATATCTATTTGATAAATTAATATGTACATATTTGCAAGCATTTAAAATGTATGTATTGTCTGACATGTTGTTTATCTGTTTTATGTATCACATATGTATTTGGCCATCTGGTTGATTGGAAATAAACAATTACATATTCCCACGTGTGTCAAAGGACCACGTGATTGATACATACGGTAAACATCTCATTGAACTATGTCAGTCTACACCATTTGGCATAGGCAATAGTCGATTGCACTATGATCAAGGAGTAGGGTATAATATATTTCATTCCATGTGTGGATCTAGTTTCTTGGATTATTTGATATTAGAACCACATGAATTTAAACACATTACGTCTTTTGCTTTGAAAAACAAGTTAAATAATTAAGCTACTATTACTACTACTACTACTACTACTACTACTAATAATAATAATAATAATAAACATTATAAGTGGGTACCTTCAAAGACAGATAATTAAACAGAAAGATAATCTCACATTGTTACCTTACAGCAACCTAAACAGATAATGTAAATTCTAGCAATGATATTAACCATGTAAAATTGTGATATAAAAAGGTCAAGGTCAGTTTCAGTGGTTAGACGTGTTTTTCTTCGCGGAAAGAATTCTGGAGTTAAAATTTGATTAGAAAGCTAAAGTTTTCAAAATTTAGACTCAGAAAGTTATTTGGATATTGTGTTAAAACTGTGGTGTAATAGATGATGTGAAATAAAATTTTATAAAGGAGTTATTTGCAAAGAACGGACAAGTAAATTATATTTGCACGGGCTTTCCGTGAATATCGATAATGGCTGACCTATACTGATATATATGTAGAAAAGAATATACATCTTCTTTATGTCTACAGATTTTACAAGAATAAATTATTAAGAGCAGACTTATCGAACTGTATAAAATATATATTCCTGTTGCTATAACGTTGCTATAAAAAGGAGTAAAAACGAGAATAAGATATGCCAAAAGCAGCTAAGGATCAGAAAGAAAAAGTCAAATCTGGTAGAGCCAGCAGTGTCAGTAGAGAGGATGATACAAGTGATACGTCGGAGATCATTGATAAAAACGAAAAGCAAGAAAAGTCAATAGAAAAACAAGTAAGAATTGATAAAATGTTGTCTCCTGCTGTAGAAGGGGTTCGTTTAGAGGATATAGCTACGGCTATACAGTCCATTGAGAGTCGTCTAGGAAAACTAGCTTCAAAAGAATACATAGACAGTAGTCTCAAGAAACTCGTCTCAGCAGATTTTGTTAAAAAAAAATTGACAGAGCTGCGTGTAGATCTAAGTAAAGAGATAAAAACTGAGCTCGACAAGGCGTATGATCATTTAAGAAATGTCAAGTTAATTTTGGAAACATCGCAGAAAGATATTGATGAACTGAAAGACAAATACTCTGGATTGCAAATGGAAACTGAGATTGTTGTTAAAGAAAAACAAATTTTGTCAGAAAAAACGAAAGAGCTAGGTGAGCAAATTAAAGAAAGAGACTTACGAATTAAAACTCAAGAGAAAAGTATCAATGACTTAGAGCAGTACACCCGTAGAAATAGTGTAAGAATATATGGGCTTATTGATGAAGACAAAAATGAAAATTTTGTTACCACAAGCAATCTTGTCATCTCTACCTTGAATAAAAAACTCAATTTAAAGCTGGTTCCTCAAGACATAGATATTTCACACCGAATCGGGAAATTCTCCAGAGATGCTTATAGACCAGTTATATGTAAATTCGTGTCAAGGATGGTGAAAAAGAGTGTTATGAGTGTGCGAAGAAAGTTGAAAGGATCCTCCATTGTCATAAGAGAAGACCTGACAATCAAAAATGCAAAACTTCTGGAAGAAGTCTCAGCGAAGGATGAAGTGAAAAACGCCTGGTCTGATGACGGGAAGATCCTGGCAGTCCTCCTAAATGGCAGAAAATTGCGTTTTGACATAAACAGCGATTTAACTATCCCGCTCATTCCAGCAGATGAGCTAGCGATTTTGTTAGCAGACAGTAGAAAACAAAGTAGATCTAGCTCTACACATTTTTGAAGAAAAAAAAGCACATGTTATTGTTTATTTATTTATGTAAAACATATGTGCAGAAAATAAGATCCAGTAGCGTGATTGGACGAATTATTCAGACCATGTGTCTTTCATGCAAATTAGTATGACGAAACAGTAAAGAAGGCTTTCCATTGGATATTAAAAATAGTTACACTATGTAGTACACAACGTTGGCGCCTACACAGCATTTAATAGCTGACATGTGTAAATGATAATGGATAAACTTTAAAAAAAATATTAGTGATTACTTATCCATCCTTATGGTCCATGGTGCTGATTTGATCTGTAAGTTGTTTAGTATAAGTTTAGTAGAATTGTTATTTTTGTATTTCTCGTACACAGTATTAGAATGACGGTTTAAATTTGTTTAATGAAGCGAGAAATTTAGGCGTTTTTCGTTTTGGACCTTACACAGCTACAATAACTTCATGTTTATTATTTTTTTTATTTTTCTTTTCACTGAAAATGATGCCGAAGGTTATGTTTCCTGCAGCATCTCAACAGGAATGTTTAATTTTATGTGATGTCAAAATATGCATTGACATATTAAAACGTATGTAGTTCGTATTGGTGAGTTAACCCGATGTGTAAAGTAGAAGTACATGTATGTATTAATCTATGTATAAATGCAGTGTTCGAATTATTATGATAATTGACAACTGAGTATTGGTCGTAGAAATTGGTGTCATAGATTTTTTTTTTTGAATAACAATGTTTTGTTGTTAATTTCCATATTGCCATTATTTGTCTAGTACTAAATACCTGTTTTATAAATTTACAAGAATGAGTGATTACTTATTCTTATGGGGTTGATTTGATCTGTACTGTAAGTTGTTAAGTATAAGTTCAGTAGAACTGTTATTTTTGTATTTCTCGTATACAATACTAGAGTAATGGTTTAACTTTGTTTTAATGAAGCGAGAAATTTAGGCGCTTTTCGTTTTTGGACCTTACACGGCTTCTGCAGTACAGTAACTTCATGTTTATTTTTTTTTTTTATTTCTCTTTTCACTGAAAATGATATTAAAACGTACAGGTCGTATTGGTGAGTTAACCTGATGTGTAAAGTAGAAGTACATGTATGTATTAATCTATGTATACATGAAGTGTTCGAATTATTATGATAATTGACATCTGAGTATTGGTCATAGAAATTGGTGTTATAGATTTTTTAGAATAACAATGTTTTGCTGTTTATTTCAATATTGCCATTATTTGTCTAGTACTACATGTAAATACTTGTTTTATTTACAAGACTGAGAGCCTGTTTAAGATCACTTTTTTTCCAGTAATATTTTGTCCGGTTTTTTTTTTTTTGCAAAACTGTTGAGGAATGACACACATACAGTGTCAGTTACTTCAACTTATTTTCTTTTTTCTTTCTGGCCAAGCATTGGAGGGAGAGGGAACTTCTACTTTATGTATTTTAAATATGAATAATGCCTATGAATTAAAACCCTGTCGCAATACAAACCAAAAGGAAAAAAATGCTTTTTATATAAGAATTGATGACTGAAAAAATAACTTTCGCATCTATGAATGTGCAGGGTCTTGGCGACAGCTCAAAAAGAAGGGATGTTTTGAATTTTTTAAAATCAAGAAACTTCAATATTTATTTCATACAGGATACTCATTTCACTGATAAAGAATCAAAGTTTATAAGAAGTCAATGGGGATATGAGTGTTATTTAAATAATTACAGTAGTCAATCAAGAGGTGTGGGGATATTTATCAATAATAACTTCGAATTTAAATTTGTATCTATGGAGAAAGATGATTCAGGCAATCTTTTAATTTTGCACTGTAAAATAAAAAATTTAGACTTTTCTCTTTTCTGTATCTATGGCCCTAATAATGATAATCCATATTTTTATACAAACATAAAGCAAAAACTGTCGCAAATTCAACACAGTTGCATTCTTGGGGGTGATTTTAATTTGGTGTTAAATCCAGATAAAGATTATTTTAATTATTTAAATGTAAATAACCCACAGGCACGTCTGAAAGTTTTGGAAATGTTAATAGAAAATGACCTAGTTGATTGCTGGAGAGAGCAGCATATGGAAACACAGCATTTTACCTGGTTTAGAAAATCTCCTATCAAGAAGGCTAGATTAGATTTTTTCCTAATAAGCAGTAACCTATTTGTAAACATCTTTGAGACACATATTTTGCCAGGCTACAGAACAGATCACTCATTAATTTTGATGTCTTTTGAACTTGATAAATTTATTAAAGGAAAGTCGTATTGGAAATTCAATAATTCCTTGTTAAAAGATTTAGAATATGTTACACAAATTAAATCTTTAATTAAAGATATAAGGTCTCAATATGCCAGTGAAGTACAGTTAACTAATTTACCAGTAGAAAGTATACTAGACAGTGAACTTTTATTAACAATAGATGAAAAGTTATTCTTTGAAACTCTTCTTATGGAAATTAGAGGAAAAACAATAGCTTACTGCACTCATAAAAAACAAGAGGAAAATAATAAAGAAAAACAATTAATTTCAGAAATTGAAAATCTCCAAACTGTGGTATTAAGTAATGAAAATTTATTAGAACAAAAGAAAAATGAACTTCTTGAGATAAGGAAAGAAAAGCTTGAGGGTTCTCTTATTCGATCTCGTGCTAAATGGTTATTAGAAGGGGAAAAACCATCTAATTATTTCTGTAACCTTGAAAATAGGAATTTCGTTTCAAAGAATATAAACTCTTTATGTTCAAAGACAGGTAAAATTTTACATGAACAAAAAGATATATTGTCTGAAGCCATGAATCATTATAAGAGTCTTTATGCTTTTAGAAATACAAGTGAAGTTAATTTGAACAGGTTATTTAATAACCAGCAAATAGTGAAACTTACAGATGAAGATAAAAACAGTCTTGAGGGTAAATTAACTCAAGAAGAAATGCTCTTTAGTTTAAAAAAGATGTCAAATAATTCATCCCCTGGAATTTCAGGATTTACAGCAGCTTTTTATAAAGTCTTTTGGATAGACATAGGTAGTTTTTTAGTAAGATCCATGAATTGTGCTTTTAATATTGGAGAATTATCAGTAACACAAAAACAGGGAGTTATAACATGTATTCCAAAAGGTAACAAGGATAAAACTTTATTAAAAAATTGGAGACCTATTTCTTTACTAAATGTAGGCTATAAAATCACCTCAGCAAGTATTGCAAACAGGTTAAAGAAAGTTCTTTCTAAAATAATTAGTGAGACGCAAAGTGGCTTCCTGTCAGGCCGTTTCATTGGTGATAATATTAGACTGATATATGATATAATGGACTATACAAAAAAACATAACATTAAAGGAATGCTTTTGCTGGTTGATTTTGCGACAGCTTTTGACTCGCTGTCATGGAGTTTCATGTATAAAGTATTTCATTTCTTTAATTTTGGTACTGACTTTATAAGGTGGATACAGACTTTATATAAAAATATTCAATCTTGTATAATTGTAAATGGTCACTTGTCTGACTGGTTTTATGTCCATCGCGGCTGTCGTCAAGGTGATCCCCTATCCCCGTATTTATTTATCCTCTGTGCTGAAATAATGTCTCTATTATTTAAAAAGAGTAATAATATAAAAGGAATTAAATGTAATAATCAGGAATTCTTGATCTCACAGTATGCTGATGACACAACCCTTTTACTAGATGGATCAACTGAATCTCTTAGAAATGCAATCAGAATTTTAAAATTTTATGCTGACATATCAGGCCTTCATGTTAATGTAGAAAAAACTATGGCAGTATGGATTGGGTCAAAGAGAGGAAGTAATCAGGTCATCTGTCCAGAACTATCCTTACAGTGGGACCTACTTTTAAATTATTAGGTGTTACTTTTACTACAGAGTTAAATGATATTGTCAAGTTGAATTTTGAAGCAAAGATTAAGGAATTAGAACTTTTATTGCATGTATGGTCTAATAGAATTCTGACACCAATTGGTAAAAATATCGTAATCAAAACATTAGCCCTGCCAAAATTAAACCATTTATTTGTTAGCCTCCCAACACCATCAAAAGAGATTATCAAAAAGATTCAAGAAATGTTTTTTAAATTCATATGGACCAATGGCCCAGATAAGGTTAAAAGAGTCACAGTTGTTCAAAACTTCAACAATGGAGGTCTAAGAGTTGTAGATGTTGAAAAATTTATAATGGCACTTAAATGCTCTTGGATTAGGAGATACTTGAAAGAAAAGTCTCAATATTACATGCTAGTCAGTATAATATGCCCAGCCTTAGACTCTATTGGAAGATATGGTGCAAACTTTGTACAAAAAAAAATTTCAGAGGTTAGCAATCCCTTCTGGAAAGATATATTACAAGCATTATATAGCATACTTTATGTTAAGAGTCCAAAATCTTGGGAGGAATTCTTATCTGTGCCAGTTTTCTATAACCCTAATATAAAAATAGGTGGCAAGTCTTTTTATAGTAGTAATTACACAAAGAAAGGTATCTACTTCATTAATGATTTTTTAGGTGAAAATGGTAGTCTGTATTCCTTTGAAAGATTTCAGCAGATAAACAATGTTCAAAATACTAAATTTTTGTTTTATAACAGTATTATTACTTCAATCAGAACGTATTTAAATACCCTTAATATTGCTCACAAATCCAAAAAGGAAAAAACACCTTTACAACCCCTGATAGCTAAGGTAATTTTTAAACAAGAAAAGGGTTGCAGGGTTACATATGACCTACTCATTGAATCTGGTGTTAAGCCCACCTCCCAACAGAAATGGACAAATATCTTGAACCTGGATAATTTCAACTGGAAAAATGTCTATATCCTACCATTCAAATGTACAAAAGACTCAAGGCTGCAGTGGCTGCAGTTTAGAATTAATCACAGAATTTTGGGAACTAATAACCTAAGAACTAAAATGGGGCTTATCAACAACAATTCATGCTCTTTTTGTAAAAGGTCTCCAGAAACTATAACTCATTTATTTTACGAGTGTTATATGATAAATTCTTTTTGGCAAAGTGTTAAATTCTGGATTCAAAGAAAGTGTGAAAATATAAATACAGATTGGACACCCACAGATATTCTGTTTGGTAATATTACTTTTCCAAAGGTTTTGAACAAAATTCTCTTAACCTGCAAGTCTTATATTTATTCATGTAAAATGAAAATTGGATCACCAAACTTAGAAGGCCTGAAAAAGAGTATTATATATTTATATAAGATTGAACGATTCAATGCAAATAAAACAATGAATATTCAAAATTTTGAAAAAGAATGGAGACAATTTCAAGTTTTAGTCAATGAGTAATTCTTTTAGAAAGTTGTTCATCAGTTCTTAATTTTTGTTTTTTGTTGTTTTTTTTTTTGTTAAACTGACTTTTTGTTTGTTTTGTTATTGCTTTTTTTTTTTTTTTTTTTTTGACTTGCACTTCTAACCCATCCCCTCTCCCTCCTCCCAATCCCCCTATTTTTTTCTTTTATCCCCTTTCTTAGAAAGAAAAACTCACTGAGCTCATTTTGTCCTTTTTAAATTTTTCTTTTCAATCTAGCATTATTCCAGGTTTCTAAATACTTGCAAAAAGATTGTGTAAAGGGAGACAAATGAGCATAATAACTAAATAATTGACTTAAGTGGATAGTCTCCCTTTCCATATTTTTGTGAAAATTTTTTTTTCTTAAATTATGAAGTAGATAGAATGTATGTCAAATATAGACAGATAAGTCTATGGTATCTACGAAGTTTAATTGTTAAAAACAAACACTTATATTAATTTTACATATATATATTATATATTATGCACAGTACTTGTATACATGTATGTGAAACCCTGGAAATAAAATATAAATTACAAAAAAAACCATGTAAAATTGTCTTTTATAAACATACTGAAAGATTCTGCTTGCTACTAACAAACAAAAGTTATTCAATAAATGATATATCTAATAATTAATGTAAGAATTGCAGAATTTTAAATAACAACCGGACAGAGGACAAACATTAAATATCACAAAACTACATCACCATTTTCAGATATTTTACAGTACAACGAGTGTTGACAATACGAATCTCACGACCGAGACTACAAACGTATATTGTTAGCTCACGAAATAAAATTAAATGAATTAAAGATTTTTTTCTTCACAAAACAATAATAAAAGCAGTTGTATAGATGGCCCGGTTGCCGAAGTTTATAAATCAACTTTATCGCGTATTAGCCATTTCCTCTAAAAACTTTGTAACTTAATGATGGCTACAAGCGAATACCCAATATCATTTGGAAAAGGAATGATCGTTTCTATTTTAAAAGTCGCAACTCTGAAGACCTAAAAAATAGAAAATCACTCTCTTAAAGGTCCTATCAAAAATATATTCTCAAATAGACAAACTGAATGGAATATAACGAATGAAAATCTTATCGATAATCAGTTTGAGTTTCAACAAGGGAAATCGTCTATTGACTGTAAAAAAAAATGTTGCATTCTGTCATTGCTAGGATAGTTTCTTTAAAGAAAAAAAATATTGCTATTTCATTGACTACGAAAAATGTTTCGATAATATTGCGACATTTCATTTATATCACAAATTAATAACCGAAAAAATAAAACAGGTAATGTATAATGCAGTTGAGACGTGAGTAAGATACAAAACAAACCTATTCCCTTTTTCTCCTCTTCCAATATAGGGATCAAACAGGGGGATCCTAATTCAAGATTGATGTTTTTAACGTAAATGACGTTTTATCGTATATTGACTACAATATTGATGAAATATGTAAATATCAACTCCGCCAAATTGTTCTATTTGCTGGCGAAGCAGTAATCTTTGCTGAAACTCCACAAGCGCTACAATCAATATTAAACGATTAACAAAGTTAATGTTAAAAGTAAATACCAATAAATCTTAAACAATTATTTTTGAAATAGGCAGAAAACAAGCTTTAATTTTACTTTAAAGAATATAACTATTCAAAAAGTTACCGATAATTTGAATAGAATATAGAAACACAATCATTCATTATACTCACTCCACAATTGTTTACAGTACTACAGAAAAGTGTAAACTATTCGATAGGCTAGTATGAATAGTATTAGTAGAGTCTCTTCTTTGAATGACATGATAAATAAGGGCGCGCATTTGGTAACAGACAGATATGACACAGCAGCTTCATCAATTTCTTTTCATTTTAATATTTATGTGTTGTATAAATACCATTGCATGCAAAACGACATTACGTTTAAGTTTCAAGTAATGGCAGCATGGCCATGGCCTAAGTTATATTGACAAAGTTTGCACGCTTCTGGTTAATTTATGAAATGGACACAACAACTAAGTATTAACGTGCAGAAACACTGATCCCAAAGTAAAGGGACTGTAAAGATTGTACCAGCATACCAAAAACGTTATTTATTGAATGCTTCCATTCGTTCTTTAAAGTTTGCATAATATGACATATCGTCTTAATATTTACCTAAATTATCTTTATATCGAACATTACTTTTCCCAATTGAAAACAGAGTTGACTTAAGAAATTAAAAAATGTCGTGGAAACTTTAAACGCTAGAACGTTGTAATTCTTTATAAATCTTTTTGTAGTCAAAATACGTGAATTATTTATACCCAAAGGGTAAGTTCGTATCTACAGAAATTCTTTTGAAAAACCAATTTATGAATTAAATGTGTTCAAGTTCAGAACTGAAAATCAAAGCATTGGCATGACGAAAAGTATAAGTGTTAGATATTTTTCTATGATAAAACCTTTCATGCTATTCAGATAACAGTTATGTATTATCAAGTTGTTTTATACCTATGTTGGTCGATGGCTAATGTCAACAAATATCTTTTTTATCTTGTCTTTTGGTCCAGTTACAGTTCAGACGATACAGGGCCATCATGGCTGAAATGCTTTTGGTTATATGAAAGTGTTGCATACATTAACATGAATATCTTTGGCTCTGATTGATGCATCCCGAATGTCCATATTTTGGTTAATTTAATAAGCTATATCAAACAATGACTAAAATATCTCGATAATATGCGCATAATCCCTTGCCAATGAAACTTCACATTGCTAGGAAACGAAAAAGCCTCATATATGATTAAAGAGCAAGAACTAAATGAATGTCATGCGTTGATCAGAAGGTCAGACAGGTATCTTTAACATACATCACGGGTTACATACAACAGTTTACACTTATTATATCACATCACTTAAAAATATTCTTTAGCATAACACCGCTATCAATTAAAATATTGAGAGTGATTCAGTAGCTTAAAATACTGTCATTAATGTTTGTTCAGTATTCAAAAACGATTATATAAATATATATATATATGATGGTACCATTTTGAATCTCTTGTTGTTTATCTTTGTTATCAGACAACATTTCGATTTTTTAAGGATTTTTCCCGTTGTGACATCCACAGCATAAATCATAAGTGCATCTGAAAGAAAAAGTTATCATTTTTGTCGAGCCCGCTTGGGGTGAGCTCGACATAGTCGCCACTTTTGGCGTATAGTTCGGTGTATGTGCGTCCGTTCATGCGTCCGGATTTGTCCGGTCTATATCTTGCTCATTCTTTGAAGGATTACAGAATAATTTTTTACAAATGATCACCATGTTAGGGTTGTGTGTCGCACACAAAACCCAGGTCCGCCGCTCAAAGGTCAATGTCACACTTGGGGGTCAGCGCAATTACCGTGTCCGGAGCGTAAATTCTACATGCATGGAGGGATTTTAATATTACTTAGGACAAATATTTTCCATAGTGAGGCGAAGTGTCGCGCGAAAAATTCAGGTGTCTGTGGCACTTAGGGGTCAAAAGTCAAATAACAAAATAAAACATTCATTTGTGAGTTAAACTTTTATATACATGGATGGATTTTTAAATAACTTAGCACAAATATTCTCCATGTAGAGTTGAGTTGTCTCACGCAAAATAAAGGTCAAGCTCAAGGTCACAAGAGGTCAAAGGTCAAATAAAGATATTTAATTTTGTTTATTGGCGCTGTATCTTGCATATGCTTTGAAGTATTATGCTTAGTGGTCAGAGTATTTTGAAATTGTTGAGCCCCCTTTTGGTGAGGTCGACTTAGTCGCTGCATTTCACTTTTTGTGGTTTGCTGTATGTGCGTCCGTCAGACAGTGTGTCTGTCTAGATTTGTCCGGTCTATATCTTGCTCATTCTTTGAAGGATTACAAAATAGTTTGATACATATGTTCAACATGATGGGATGGTGTGTCACACGCAAAACCCAGATCCGCCGCTCAAAGGTCAAGGTCACACTTGGAGGGTAAGCTCAGTACCCGTGTCCGGAGCATAACTTCTACATGCGTGGCGGGATTTTAATATAACTTGGGACAAATGTTCTCCATAGTGAGGCGGAGTGTCGCGCGAAAAATTCAATGTCTGTGATAAAGGTCAAGGTCTTAAATCAGGGCCAAAGGTTAAATAACAAATTAAAACATTTATTTGCGAGTATATTTCTTTATACAAGGATGGAATTTTATATAAATTATTACAAATGTTCTCCTGAGTGAGTTGAGTTGTCTTGCGCAAAATGAAGGTCAGTGTCACAAGAGGTCAGAGATCAAATAAAAATATCAAAATGTTCAAATAACATGAATTGAGATTTTTAGGCACAAATGTTCATCATGAGATTTCACATGAACCAGGTCACTGGGCCAGAGGTCAAGGTCACCTAAGATGATGCAATGTCAAGATTATGCCTTGGGTATAAAGAGGATGTGCTGCGCATATCTCACCTATGTATACATCTTTCTCCTTGATCTGAAGCTAATAGGTTCAGGTTTGGATTAAGACGAGCGTGCTCGACATTCTGCCCGTGGGCATGTCTTGTCATTTAAAGTACTCAGTTATACGACAGTTCGAAATAAATGTAAGTCTAATGCATGTATTATTTTTCCCAAGATTTCCCCCAACCCCACCCCCACAAAAAATAAGTAAAGTACTCTTTGAATAAGACAAAACTAAAAGAAACATAACAAACTGATGTTTTAACACTTCTGTAGAATCCCTTAGATATAAATACATCTATTTTGTTTGCTTCAGTCACAAATAACTGCAGTTGAAATAAGTAGAAAATACTATTGACAAGTAACGTTGCTCTATTCAATTTTCAATTTATCAAGAAACTCTATGAGTTTTCTGATAAGCCATCGTATGCCCCGTTTACTGACCTGGCTGAAACAAATCACGATTGTGGCATATAGGAAAATCTATAACTCTCCAATTGGTATTCTTTGTTTAAATGTCCATTACTTTTTGTCCGGAACATGACCATATAACCAATAATTGTATTTACTTGAAAGACGGTTACATGCCATTAAAGACATTTGAAGAATACTAGAACCATTACTGTCCCATTACTTTCTGGAGAGATTTTTGCTTTCGTTAAAGTTTATTCGGAGTGGGACTACGTTACCGTTTGATATATAGAAAAACTTAAGCTTTAAACTTTAAATTAGTGCACAAGAGTTTGAAATTCTACCAATAAACAAGAGATATTGTAAAAATTATATCCTCTACATAATAAAACAAGAACGCCGCAATGCGACGAAAACCAGGTTTTCAACGACCAAGTATTGATGTGACAGGAATTAGGAAGAAATATGGCAGAGAAGTAAAAATGGTGCTGTTATTTTGGTACCAACACAGAAAGTTGGTTTCAATAGTTCAAAATAAAAATAAATCAGATACCTGAGTAGCAATGCCAGGCTGTATTTTCATGTAAGCTACACACATGCCAAGTTGAGTATCAATAGGTCAAAGTGTGCTGAAGTTATTGAGCAGAAGCTGAAAATTCTATTGTAAGCAAGTGACCTTGACCTTGCTCCCAGATATCTAAGTAGCAATCCTAAGCTGCATCTTAATATAAGCTACCCACACAGCAAGTTTGGTGTCAACAGGTCAACGCAAACTCAAGTTATTACATGAAAACTGAATTTCTGTTATAAAGCATTTCCTTGATTTTTAAACTTGTCGCCGTAGCCATTCGCTGACGTCACACCAATCCCAGCACCGGAGTAAATGAAAATTGTAATAAATACCGTACCGCCGTTCTTTTTTACCGCATGATTATAAAACAATTAACATGGCAGATGTGAGAGTGACGTCCCCTGTTGGGTTTTTACAGTTTGTTTATTTTAGTATTTAATTATTAGAACCGAAATTTACTAAATGTTAAATATAGCCTTAATCATAAATTTATTTAAAAACAAATGAAATAAAAGAACAATTTTTATCTCAAAATGAAATAATATAATATTTACTCCGGTGCTGAGATTGGCGTGACGTCAGCGAATGTATACAGCGACAAGTTTAAAAATCAGGAAATGAGCGTAATTTGTTAAATAATTTTTTAAGAATGGCGTGTTAAAGAATATCATCGGTCGTTATAGGTAGCTTAAAGTGTTCTTTATCGAGGAGGCTCGTTAGGTTGTTACCACTCTGTGTTCCGTTCGTATAATTCGGTCCGACGTGTATTGGGTCGGGAAAAGGCGTTGCATTCCTGGTGTTTTTTTTATTATGTAGAGGACATAATTTTTACAATATCTCTTGTTTATTGATAGAATTTCAAACTCCTGTGATTAGTGCTATTAAGGTGGCATCAACAAAACTACGCTAAAACACTAACCTCAAGAACTGCAATATTAATCTCTAATAATTTGGGATGGTACATCCCCTTTGAGGTGATTTTGTCACGATGTTATCGTACATCATATATCCTTACATGAAGTTTACCAATCTGCCTCGAAATATTCTCCACATGATCTTCCAGAATGTTTCTGTTTCCTCCGAATATCACATTTTGGTAGTTGTTGTGCAAAGCTATTCATCTGAACAACTTCAGACCAAAGCAAAAAAACCTATGTTTTCAAGGTTTTAGAATGCTAATAAACATTTTGTAAGCCCATTGAATTGAGCTTTTTTAAAGAAATACTATATAAGAAACTTTTACCATGGGAATTTCAAGACATGACATATATTCACTTCAAACCTCAACAAACTTAATGGGTTTATAAGGTAAAGAGAAACAGAATGATTTTTTCTAAGACTGGCCATATGAACAACTGTTGCTTGTTATGTTCTTATTCGCATAATGAAGACCTACTGACTGCTGACAAAAAACAAACAAAATAAAGGGCCGAAAGTGAGGAAAAACGAAAACTTTTTAAACATGGCACGAATTTATCACACCCTCTTCAGTATTAGGAGTTGTTATCAACGTAAGCTTCAACATAAATCTTCGGGGCTTCGAATTATCTACATTTATTTTTTTATTCATGTACTACTCTGAACGAAAAAGGCAGAATGTCAAACATTTTTACCGTTTAGTTTTGGAGAAATTAATTTCTGAAACCACAGATACCCAATTTTCATCAATTTACCATGTTGAAAAGCTTTCTTATAATTGGAATATATTAAAAACGAAAGAAATTAAATTTAGATTCTATGAATACCTTTATAACACCAAAACAATGTATAACTTCCAGAAACTAGAGAATAGAAATTGGATTGTGGGGGGGGGAGGGGAGTTTGAACCCATGTCTTTCAGTAATAAAATGTCTCAATCCTACACAAATAAATGAAATTGAATACTCTTCACAGTGGAGGTAAGGTATTATGAATCTAATACCGTAATGGCTCTTAGAAGTCAATTGTTAAAAAAACTGTAACGTTACTCATTCAAATCCATCTTGGCTTAAAAACTCTTTAAATAGCGACTTCTTGCTTAAAATTGGTCATTTTGTATGTTACATTGTCATGATCGACATTTTTATTTTCCGGTTAACACTGACTTTCCAGTTTGCTCTCTTTCACACTAAGCACGCACCTCCCACTGCCGTCGGTGCTGCTGTTCAAATAAGGTGGGTAAGGAGCGCCAACAAAAACAACGATTTAAAGGTAGGTCATGTTTGTCTTTCATGATTATTAGAAGTTGGTCTAGCGTTGCCAAAACTGTACAAAAAAAAATAAAAATAAAAAAACATTGTTCGACCTTAAAGGAGAATGTTTTATTTGGTGCTTTTTTCTCTATATCTTATATTTAGATACGTTAGATCTATTCTTAAAACTGAAAAAAAATGTACGTTTTTTGTTTTGTTTGTCAACTTCACAGGTATGTCACAAGGTTCGAAAAAGAATGACGAAATCTCGGCCATTCAAGCGATTTTGAGGGTATGACTTAGCAAACTGGAACTTATTAAATGGCGCTGATATTGTCAAAATTACAGCAAAAGTTGTGGACCAGTTGTTACTTGATAATTTATTTTTGTTTATTATTATGTCGTTTCACTGAATAGAAATTATTTAAATTCAACCAACATTTTTACCTGAAAAGGTTATGAAATATTTGTAGGTATGAAATTGAAAATATTATGTTAGATGATTATCAACATTTTCTTATCATTCGGTCCCTTCATATCATATTAATAAGTTTGCAACCTTGCCTGTCTCTCGCGATGGAAGGGAATTAACCGCTGCGTGGAGTTTGCAACCTTGTCCTACGCATCAATGTCCCCTCATTCAGGAAAGTAACTGCTGTGTAGTGTGGTACTATATATGACAAAATTTGAATATTGTAATTAGCAGCTAATATGATTCCGGCTATATATTTCTGCCCCTTTCCGGCTTCTTGTGAAGTTACTGATTGAATAAACTGAAGAGCAAGTGTAATTCAATTCAGTGCACGCTTGTGTTTTTATTAATAGAATACTGGACGTTTCGCTACCTGTCAGTTTTCATTCTGTACATATTGGTTACTTATTTTCTTTTGCATCTAGTTTATTCGCTACTTAGTAGATTCCCTACAGAGTTTATCGCACATTGACTTACTTGTGAATGATAACTAAACGGGTTAAGTATTTATTTAAAAGCAAGCATACATGCTGATTGTATATATAACTACGTTTTTATTTAAGCGTGAATCCCGAATTTTATCGAATGCTGTTTGAGGTAAAAGCTTTTATTTCAATATGAATAATATTAAATCAATACATGCCAATATTCATAGTGCATAAAAAGAATTATTTTTATTATTATAAGCTTTTGTCCCTAGACGGCTCGACAGATTGGCTGCCTCTTCCTTTGCAGGTCTACGTATAACCAGCAATATTTGACTCTTCTTGCAGCAAATATCCTATTTCGTACTTCTATGTCTGAAACGCTATGTTTCTTTGCTCTCTTCCCATGGCATTTGATTCTTTTCTATGTAACAGTCCTTGTCATAGTTCCTTATGAAATGTTCAAATTGTTCTGCTGTCTCAACTCTCTCTGGCTTTTTACTTCAGTATCTCATGGCACGAACTTCGTTAAGTTCTTCATCTGTAATGTAATCTCTTGTTTAGTTTTGCTTAAGTACTTAAAAGTTAAATACACATTCAACAGTAGAGTTGAAGATAAAACTTTTGAATGCAGAAAATAACTTTGAATAACAATTGACTAACTGTTCGGGACATTAAGCTGTACGCTCTGTTCCTGAAACTGCAATCATCTATTCTACACCACTATTCTAGAATATGTTTCACACCTAGAACTTCATTTTTCAGATCCACATCTGTAACTATCTCAATACTTGTAAATGTACTTAAAACGCTAAGATAGAAAATAGCGTAATTACAAAATGTTGATATATACCCTAAATTTAGGTAATAGTAAGTACTCCACAACTTTCTTCTAAATGGTTGGCAAAAAAAAGTATGAATTTTGATTCACAGTTTTTTCACTGTTATTGTTGCTGTTGTTGTTTCCAAAGTAAATAATTACAAAATGTTGATATATACCCCTAATTTAGGTATGAGTAAGTACCCTACAACTTTCTTCTAAATGGTAAAAGAAGTATGAATTTTGAATCACAGTTTTTTTTTCACTGTAGTTGTTGCTGTTGTTGTTTCCAAAGTAAATTGTTTGACTACAACAGATTAAGAAGTCCATGTCAAAGTAGTGGCATGGAGAAATCAAACTGTAATAGCTAGATAACATGTATTTATTAATAAAATATCCATCTCTAAGTCAAAGTGTTATTATCTATGTGATCTAGATCTCTCTTACGTTATAGCACCGGAATAATGTTGGCTTCACAAGTAAACAAGACTCAAAAGTTTTATTATAACCGCTTGAAGTATTAAAAAAATGGCAAAAATATTGCTGTATTGTCAGTACATCTACCAGATATTAGTCTGTAGCAAAACAAATATCTAAATATTACTGTCACTATCACTAGAACACACCACCATAAACACTATTGTTTGTTTATTGGGGGTTAACGCCAGTTTCAACAGCTGTGGTCATATCCCGGCGGCAAGTCCACCTGACAATTGTTCCTGGGTATCCAACCAGTTTACTTACCAGTTTCTCCACAAAAACCTTCTTATATATGTCTTTTCAAAAAGTAAAAGTTGACCATAAACTCTTGTAATTTATCACATTAAAATGTTCACAAAATGTAGCCAAGGTCATATATTTTATATATTTTTATCTTTAAAGGTGTCAGCTGTTTAATAAATGTAAATAAAACAAGGGCAAATTCGGTGTATTTATATCCTCCGCTGAAAAATGCACATTTATTCAAATACATAGGAGCACCACTGAGAGGCACCGTCTGTCTTATTTATCGGAAACGAGCTTGCAAGTACCTACCGCAAAAAAGGAGCTAAATAAGGTGGAAAATGCAAGTATTTACTCATCCCAGAAAAAGAAAATAGGAAATAACAAGAGAAAAGAAAAGTTATTGTTAGTACCTACTATCCAAAAACTAAGGAAATGATTTTCTGAGAGGGGCGGGTAGCAAGTAACCTCTCATCCCTGGAGAAAAAAAATATAAAAGGGGGTAGGGTCGGGTAAATGGTGGAAGGCAATTACCTACACATAGGAAATAAACAATAAAAAATGAAAAATTGAAAATTAAGAAATGTGTGTGTGGGGAGGGGGTGTAAGGGGTGTGGGGGAGTAGCTAGCAGTAGGTGGGGGATTCCATGCAGTGGGGTTGGGGAAGTACCTACCCATCCCATGTAAGTAAATATTAAAGTTCTAGGCTTGTGCTTTCCCATCAGATTTTTTTTTTCATATTTAAGTCGATGCAAAACCAAGTGACCCCTGTTATGGGACAAATTTGACCCCAGAGACATTATATGAACAATTTTGGTAGAGGTCTACTAGAGGATTGACTACATTAAAATATTTGCTGACGACGATGACTCAGTGACCATAATAACTCAACTTTGTTCTTCGAAAACAGACGAGCTTCCTAGGTTAAATCACATACTTAGCTATAAATGCACTACGATTCGAAGTAAAAAACTGCAATTCAAACTACGGTTATATAACAAAGCAATGTTTATAACATAAACCAGTGTTATCTGTCACGTTCTTGATGATTCATTGTCTTCATAAAATTTTTAAAAGAATCCCTAAAATCTCCGAAATTATGAAGTGAATAGTCACTGTTCTTATACATTGCACTACTCCTCAATGGCATCTATACACTATGAAGTTTCATGTTGATACGTTAAATCTTTGCTGAGTTACATTCTAAACAATATTAAGTAATGAAATATAATAAAGGACAATGACTCTAAAGTAATGAAGTGAACAGATAGATACAGTTCCTATGCACTTCATGACTCCTTTATGATATCTATGCACCTTTGAGGTTTACCTTTACAGTTATAGTCCAAACAAAAAGTATTTAGGAAAATAAGAAAGGAAAATAATTAAAAAACTATGAAGTGAAGAGTTACAATTCCTATGCACTGCACTTCTACTCAATGAGATGGAACCAAATATGAAGTTTAAGGTTTCTAATTTAAAATACGAAAAACAATAAAAAGGGAATAACTAAAAAAGTATAAAGTAAAAAGTTACAATTCCTATCCACTGCAATTCTACTCAGTAAGATTTAACCACATATGAAATTTTCAGTTTATACCATAAATAATTTCACAGTTATGTTCCAATCAATGTGTGACGGACGGACGGAAAGACGGCCGGGTAGACGGACGGACGATCAGCTGGACAGACAAGGCCAAATCTAAATCCCTCCGTCTTCGGCGGGGGATAATAACGTTCACATTGGGCTTCCTTTATAAGGGGCTGTGCTCCAGATGACAAAAAAAGAAAGTTTTCTTGTATTATAAATTCCTTGTAATATTTATGACTAATGCTTAAAAAATAACTTACTGACAAAAAATAAGTCAAATAATTACATTATAAATTGGTTTTTTCCCTTTCAAACTGCTATACCGTAACGCGACGGTATAACTATATTGTATAAGATTTTAAGTAAATATCTGTAATATCACATGCGGTGATGGTGGTGACAGTGAAAGCGTTGGAAATATTTTGTTAACATGAGGGTCCAGAGTTCAAATCAGGGTGGAGCGAAAATATTTGTTTATTCTATTTTGACTTTTATAATCAGTTTTGAAGTAAAATAGTTTGTTGTTATAATCTCACAGCATCTAAATATATAATTTATGGAGAAAAAAATTATGTCAAATCTGGAGTACAGCCTCTTTAACAGGCTCCTTTACCTAAGTTTTAAAACAGAGAACTAAGCGTTCGTAGGTTGTTTACTTTGAAGAATTAGCCCTTTGTTTCATTGTACTGTCTTATATACACTTCAACAAAACTGAAGAAATAACTTGAACACCAAGCTTGCATGCCAAGAAGACAAATATGCCCATAAAAGCTGATATTGGGGCTATATAATTTATATAGCTCACCTTTCTATGTTACTATCAACTGTGAATGACCTGAAATAATAATTTTTGCAGTAGTACTTGAACGACTAAAACAACGGATAGATAAATAACGAATTTGTTAAAATAAGACAACGGAAATGACTGGACCCTGTCACACCCTGGTTTAGTCGGTTCAAAAGCGCTGGTTTTGTCGGTTCTAAAGTAGTCGGTTCAAAAGCGCTGGTTAGTCGGTTCAAAAGCGCTGGTTTTAGTCGGTTCAAAAGCGATGATTGCTTATATTAATCTTGTTCACTGTCTTGCCGACTCAGAATAAAGCTTATCTATCTTGTATCTCTCTCTCTCTCACACAGAGAGTTTTATGAACACGAACACGCTGGATATCCTTGGTACATGGTACAACAATATACTTCTTAGATTTCACAAAGTTTTACATTTACCGACAAGTCTTTCTATCGTACTTTATCTTTGTTCAGTGTTTTGTTTTTGTCTCTTCTAATAATATTGAATATCATCATTTCTTAACATATAAATGACAGAGGTCAATTATACTAATATACAATTACGTCGTAATACTCAAGACTGAGGCGTTTGTTCCTGTGCGAAGTAATTTTCTTTCAAGTTTTAAGCAATCAATCAAACACTTGACAAAAGCAATCACAGTTTTGATCGTTTCACAAAATGGGTTCACATGAAGCCAACACATGATCATGAAGTTATTTCTGTAAAATATCTCCTTCATTCTCGTAAAACTTGTGATCTTTCAAGCTTATGATTATTATGAAAAGGGAGTTATCACTTGAGATATTACGTGTGCTGTATATCTGAAAAGAGGTAAACAGTGAAAAACTACCTTTCCTGGATAGTTCTGAGCTTCCAGCAGAAAACTTACATTACACATACGTGCTTTTATTTTCACTAAAATGTGATACATGAATTTTGAATATTTGAAATACTTAAAGACGTCAATTACTTTGGTTGTGATACATTCCTATAGTTATTGACTTACTAAATGTACACAAGTGATCATACGACGTTGTATATGATGTCATTTCAGGCTATCGCGAGCAACATTTTGACTCGACTCGGAGGAGAAAACTGCTGTAAGTATCGTATTTCTACATCAATTTTAATGGTACATAGCGCATGCGAAGCGGAATATTATGTCCTAAACATTCGTCCTCATGATTCTTTTGTCAGATGTACAGAATTTTATTACATTCGGGAAAACTGATGCGCTTTTCGCGATCGATAGCAAACATATTGTTACAAACTCTTTATTTCCCGAATGTTCAGAGAAACTGTACATCTGGCAAAAATATCATTAGGGCCTGTGTGTAGGGCACACATTTCCGCTTCGCATGCACTATGCCCCCTGTATAAGGATGAAGAAATAAAATATTTTCAGCAGTTTTCTCCATCAAATCGAGTCAAAAATAATGATGCTCGCGATAGCCAAAATGATTCATATACCAGGTGGTATGGCCATCCTGTGTACATAGATATCAAAGCGCGTTTCCCCAAAGTGTGTATTTTTATTGTAAATTCAGGAAAAAAGTAGAAATCATTGTGTAGACATTCAGCAGGATTTTGCATAAAAATAAACAAGTCATTAGCAAGACCAGAATGCAAGACCAGACAAACTCTTATGACCTTTCTATCAAAACAATGTTAACGAATTTATCAACTTTGTTTGATAATCCAAATAAGGAGATATCATAATTGCAATATGTCCACAGCTCCTGTATGAATAATCTCATTTATTCAGGCTGAATATGCCTAACACTTTTAAAGATATCAGAGGAGTCTTAATAAGCAAACAATCTCTTGTTAACGGTAAAATTTTGAAATTCTAAATGAAAATTTCCGATGGCAAAACGTGAAGTCAAAAAACAAGGCTTTGCAAATCGCCTACATTTCATTGATGAATGCCAGATCTTCAAACACGCGTATTGAATACAGTCTGAGAAATATTAGAGTTTAGAAGTGCATTTTTGAGAACAATATTCATGGGTGAACTCTCAACCAAAAAGACTTGATCTATAGATACAAGTCAAACAATAAGATAAAAATGTTGGTTTCCAATCCAATACTTTCTTTTTAGAGTACAGAAAATGACAGGTTGTCATTTGATTAATGTGTTATTTAGAATGATTTGTTGGTTTATTTGTATAAGACCGAGGAACATTGTGTTTGATAAAGCAGTTCGTTATATACTTTAGTTGAACCCAGCATATCGTCAACATCCAAACATTTGGGCTTTGTGACTTTTTTATATATCATATGACACGGTGAATGAATTTATTTACTTAAATGAATTAGGCATAGAAGAAAAATAGCAAAGAGTTATAAAATGTTTACCTTATCAAGCCAATTTATAATCAAACTTATAAGGTGGGCAAAATTTGAATGACAAGCGGTAAAATGTAAGATTAGTAAGGATCAAAACGTTGTTATTTGTCTTCTCACATTAAAATACTTTCGATTTTCTTTTGTCTAAGATACAGCATATAAGCAAATCTCGTTATCTTATTTATCAAAGTGCTACATAAATATTGCTACCACTCGTTGAAATGAAAGTGTTTTCAAGTATATATTACCCATTTGAAGTGTTATGCATTCTTTGTTACAAAAAGGTTTACTAACTGATGTGTTCTTAGTTGAACTACAATTCTGCAGTTGTGACCCTCAAAGTAACTACAGCAATTTGTTTCAAACACCCTATAGGAGTCAAGCACTCCTCTCAAATGCAGCTGCGAATGGAAGTATTATAGTCAATAAATAATGTGCAGTTACAGTAGGTCTAATGTTTCACTTATCAGTTTCTTCATAGTATAATGTGAAATATTTTAACCTACTTGTAATTCTTAACTGCTGTCAGTTGAAGATGTCAGATTACACAATAATGTTCTTTATAGTAGGGGCTGACAATATTATGAGTGCGTTTCATTATTATTTGTTTTTAGTATCATTTCACCAAAAAAAGCAAAATTTTAAGATATTTGAGAAAATAGCACTAATACGACTAAGCCGCCGGTGCAATTTTGAATTTGTCTCATATCTCTTTTTGCTGTTTTGCTATTTTTGCTAACATTAAAAATATTCCACTTAGAGATATTATTTACTTAACTAAAGACAGGGTACACAACATGGGCATTCCCTTTTCAAAAATGTTTTTTTCTGTCCGAAGATGGTCTTCAAAAAACCTACACAATAATGATGATAAAAAGATTACATCAGTTAAAGATTTAGCTTGGTCTCTGTACCTAGCTGACATTTATACGGGTATCAGCATAATGATGGCTTCAGATTTTGTTTCCATTCTTGCTAAATCGATATTTACGAAATATCAAAGACGCTTTATTGGCTTTAAAAGTGATATTCACGTCAGAGCTTTCCTGCATGAAAATACCATTACACTCGTGTAACAAAAAATGAATCCAGTTAGCAACTTTATGCTAAAGTGTGAGTGTTTATAAAATGATTTTGTAGATCAATTACATAAGTTTTAATTTCGAAGATTTGCAATCATTTCGTTTAGCCACATTAAATCTGAATCATATATTGGTCATGGTATTTTTTCGACCTAATTCAAACTTGTATAGTTTATATTATGAAAACCTAATAAAGTCCTATTCTGTTTTCTTCTACATTTATCATTCTAATTTTTGTCTTGTGTTTATTTTTATTCAATTCGGGTTTAAATTATCAGTTTCATTTTCAGTTTTCTAAGCAAATCAATAATGGATTGCCTTTGGGCATTTATATAGAAAAAACAACAAATATGGCCAAGACATAACACAGAAATATAGACAAAAATCGTAACTACAAAAAAATAAAATACCCATGTATCTAACCTAAGAAGCAGGTAAATTGACAAGGGTTGCCGTTCGTTTCTTAATAGCTTCAAATATATATTTTGCTACATTCAAAATTTATTTGTAGAACTCAACGGTGCAACAAATTTATATATATATTAGGCCAAGAAATAATTCCAAATTCTAATATCTGAGTAATAAGGAAAACATAATAAAAAATGATCTATTATATTGACATAATGTACAAGTGCGCATGTCTCGAGCAATTCCAGTAAATCTACCCGTTTCTATTTCCAAATCATGAGAAAAAGCCGATAACGTGTTAATTTTTTCCTTATTGCATTATTCGATATTATATCAAGGTACTTTTCATATTCAAAATTGTGTTTATATTATATTATGCTTCAATTTTGGAGATGTCGTTAATTGAGCTTTCCAGTTTTGAATATATTGATCTCTTAGCCGCTGTTTAATCAAAGGAAAATAATTTACATCTAGAGTCGGTGCACATATAACTTAGACCTGAAGAATCTAGCAAGTGTTTATCTTTAGTGCCCAGCAATTGTTGTCATAAATGTTGTATAAATGTTCTGTATATAGGTAAACTTTGATTGTTCATTATCTTTATCGAAAATTTAAAGGCACTTTCTTTACAAATATTCGAGAAAGGGTATCTATCTAATTCGCCAAAAACTGCCAAATTTGATGTTTGATGACGTACACCTAGTATAATCCTGCACAATTTTATGTGAAATTAATCAACCCCTTTAATATAGTAAATCCCCTAGACTTCTGCACAGTACAATAATTTTGGAACTACCATAGTGTCAAATAAATGTAGCTTTGTCTGTATATCTAGAGATACTTACACTAAAACTTGAAAATAAACCATTGTAGGCCTTTAGTGTCTGTTCTGATAAGGATTTTACAATATTTAATGTTACCCGTGTACAAACATGTTGCGTCTAAATAACAAAATTGATCAACAACCTCTATTTTCTCATTATCAATAAACCATTCAAACAATTGATTTTGTTTTCTTTTTTCAAAAATACTTTTTTTCACAATCTTTCAGTAGGCATATGTTACATTATAATATTTAACAGATGTCAAGAATGTGACGATGGCAAGCTAAAGTTAGCTATGCGACCAATAAGACTATCTCACAGAGCAGTACATTCGGATTATTATATTCTAAAATTCATGCTGGGCATAAAACAATTAATTGAAACAGACAAATTATCAACAGTGCGCCTAAAGGTAAGACACAAGTCATCAGCTATGGGTTCATAATAATTCGCGATTATTTTTTCAATTAAAGCAATATAATAATTATAAAGACGTATGCTGAAATTATTTTTGGTGAATATTTGCAATGACTCTTCATTATCTCTTTAGCAAAGATTTTTAGCAGCTGCGTTTAACGACAGTTAGTATGTTCCTTTAGAATGTTTGAAAATAATTGTCACCTGTTTATTTATTATAAATAAGATAGAAAATGTCCGCTATAATTTCGATAAGGGAGTATATTAACATGCTTTTTATGTTTTCATTGATTTGGCTGTGTATTGTTATGACAGACAAAACGTTTCAAGACTCAAATAAAACACACAACTAAGATGTAATATCTAGAATAACCTAAAAAGGTTATTTAACACAAAGACAGTCTGGTAAGTATCCGCTTCTAGATCCTACATTTTTGTGTTAAGCAATTTGTTATTATTTACAGAGACAAAGAAAGGGACAATTGAAGTTATGCGCAAAAGAAGAAAATTTCGTTTTATAAAAAGCTGGAGACTAGACAAAGCTATGATATTAACGCCTGACAATGAGCAATATTTTACTTAATATCCACATTCCCAGACAAACAGTGGTACAAAGTCGAGTGATTGAATTCTGCAACCATTGATATTACATTAAGTTGAGATATTTTGTCAGTCTTTGCTCGACAAATACGAATCTTGAAGAACGAAATTTCCGTAAATTGCCCTTTGAAAACAAAATTATAAATGTACATGATGTCTCGTTAGGGCCTTCGTAGTTTCGCTCTGGTGCCCTAAAGACTTGAGTACGATGGCGCAATACGAAGACACGTAAAACGATTCGAGAACGCGAAATTACAATGCAACAGCACAAAAACACAATGCGATAGAGCGCAATTTATATCGCAACAACGTATTGTGTCTTTGCATCTTCTTATCGTTATTTCTCCGTTGGGGCTGAGTGGACGAAGTTGCGATAACACGATGCTAAGTCGAGAAGATACGATGCGACGCGATAGCATGATTTCAAAAGCACGTTATTGCATCTTGTTTCATGTGCAGTCGCATCATAATATCTCGTCCTCGCATCATGTTTCCGTACGTTTGCCTTTAGGACGCCCATCGAAACTACGATGGCCCTACTTTTGCATCGTTTTTTGGGAGTGATATTTTTCCGCAAACAACGCTGCACATATGTTTTACAGTGTGTAGCTGTTATTGTTTTGAAAATGTTTATTAAACAACTTGAGTTAGACAGCTTCTTTTCAAAAAGGCTGTCGATGTCGTAATTTGTTTTCCTATCATTGCAATATATTTTTGAATTTTATTTTCATCTTAAACTCAAAATAATGAACCTTACTGTATGTTCTTTGAAGTCATTTAATAAAAAAAAGTTGCTGTATTGTTCATGTTCTTGTTTATAGGTTAGGTAATTCATGGTATTTTATGGCATCCAAAGGTATTCCGTGAGCAATAAAGTTTATATTAAGTTACTAAATGTGAACTTAATCTCTTGACATGACTCAAGAAAATTTAAACTATTTGTCATAAAAATGTATATGTCTGAAGGTACATATTCTGTTATGTTATTAATACAGTATAAAGTAATAGCATGGGTCATGATCGTGGATACTTACAGGCCACTTTGCTTATCTTGAACTGCTTGTTTTATTCAATGTATTTACAGACATTGTTATATTACGGTATTGTCCTTATGCATAAACCATATATTATTATGTTTCCTGTTGCTTAGTGTTTATCAATTGTAAAAACAGTTTTCTACTGTCAGTCACTTTCTTCTGGCAAATATTGCCCAACTTCAGCAGAGCTTTTGTCTGCAAGTCTGTTTTTCACCAGTATGTCATTCTTAATCAAATGTTGCAAAGACGACAGCAAGATAATGAATATCATCTCAGATTAGTTTCTGGATAGAATTAGAGCCTTATTATTTGCTTTGAATCGTCAGACCTTTACCATTTTCACCAGGAAAATCAGAAACTTATAATAATTTTGATTAAAAGCCATTTGCCAAGCCATTAACCTTTAGTCATTTCCCGATGTTTGATTTGCCAAAATTTCTATCCTGTGATACTTCATAACTCGTGTGCCAGTATCTCGTAATCAGTTTTCTAAAAGAAATGCTTTGAAAAAATTGTGTTTGTGCCTGTGCCTGTTTTAGCTATATACGTATATATAGACAAATCCTTAAAAGAAAAACACACGATTGCCCAATTGTTCACGAAGTTTTAAGACTGGGACTTAAACAGAAGCTAAGACAAACACATAGCGTCTTTAATGAAGGATTAAGAAGGAACGGGTTACAATGACTGTTTTGCCTCTGACGCCTATAAACATTCAATCTTTGCTGTTACTTGCCGTTTCCTTAAACACAACACATTTAAGCCACACACATTAACGTTTTCATATAGTCATACCCTAGTTTCGGCAGATAAGGCTTTCACTGACTGCCTGGTAGTGCGAAAAATAAAGAGCAGGGCCGCATTTTACACTGCCCTCTAGTGAAGCTATGTCAAGATATTTCTTTGGACATTTGTAGCCATGACTGAGCTTCTGTGACTTAAGCTTTTTTAAGTAAAACTCACATCGCATTAGGATAGATTAAGCCACTGGCTGTACTAAAGGAGACTATTCCGATGCAAAAACACGGTATTTTGGTAGAAGGAACAACAATGGATATAAATTCCATAAAATTATCCCTTGTACAGATCACTGATAACTTTAAATTCCCAATAGGTCTACTGTCAACCAGCAGGCCATTTCTCCCTAAGGTCCTATCTGTAGACTTCAGCCGCAAGGCTTTCCGCTTAGGCTTGGAGCTTTGGACTATTTCTAAAATCTAGAGTTATAACTGGTTTTATGTATACTTCCCTGAGGATATATGAGGATGTAATTTTATACCTTCAAGTACCGGTGGAGATGTGAATGAACTTTGATACTTCAGTACATGTTGTTATAGACTAAATTATGATTTTATAGACTACCGGGCGCAACTGCACTGAATAAATGGCGTTTACACGCCCAGGAAAAAAGGATTATTTTGATTAATAGTTGTTTGCAAAGCAAATGTTTATTAGTTTCATTTCTAAATTTTTAACAGAGAAAGATGCGTTGTTGAAAACTAGATACGATTGAGTTGATGATGAACTCGACAATTCTTATATTCTCTTCGTTAAACCAATGTAACTAACAGAAGTCAAAATGTTCAAATCATTGTGCATCTTTGTGCATCTTTGGAAAAAAGAAAACATCAGTAGTATTACTCATCCAGTGAGGATGAGAAAACTTCCATCGAGTTCAGTTGAATCCTGTAAAATTCTTAAGTTACTGACCAAGTATAACTTTGATTCACAAGTGTACTGAAAGGTTTATTTCATTTATCAAATATGGAAAGAATATTTTTAGTTCTAATTTAATTAAATCTAATTAAATGTGATTACAGCATTTCTCTTGTGTGATATTTTGAACACTGATATAACTTTAACAAAACTCCTGTATGTACACTTTATTATCCTTATAATAAAAACTGTGACTGATTCTCTGCTGTTTTACCCGTTTGGCAATTAAAAGTGGATGGAGTCCGGAGTTTCGAATAACCTAATATATTTCATTCACGATTAAACTTTATTCCTAAGTAAAGTAAAGTGTCAGTTTATTATAGTGTCAACCCTACCGTAAGGGCCACGTCAGAACACGCCCCTGACAGAACTAGAACTTCGACCTCTATTCCGTCCCCCGCCCCCTAGCCTTTGTAAGCGGACGCCATTTCCACTAATTTCCACTAGGTCACGCAGACGGTAAACGATGTATTTTCCCGCCCAATGAAATTCAGGGGCATATCGCGGTGATGTCATTGCTATTATGGATATGTGAAATGTTATTGTTTGTAATATTTTTATCGTTGTTCATTTCAAGTGTAACTATTTCTGTTTATAATACTTTCTCAAAGAAAGTATGTTCCTCTAAGGTCTGTTTCGTGCAAAATACGCAAGAATGCAACCTGTAATTCCATAAAACTTCAAATAACGTTTCATTTTAAAAACTCGACATTTTTTAAAATTGTTTTGCTTTCTTGTCAATATTTTCATAGGGAATATAGAGTGAATATACTTGTAACATTTTTTTATCGTTGCAGGTCACAATGTAAATGTAAATGTTGATTTCAAATGTATGTATTTTTGCTAAATACCTTGTGAGAGGAAACCGATTTCTTTTACTTATCTCGTTGATGATACTGTTATGACGAAATAGGTATAATTACTTACTTCTTTACAGTTCTTTTTTCTGTAATTACATTCACTCAGCTGAACCAAATAAATTCAGCAGTGTTTTATTTATCATAAAAAGAATAAAGTTTTGGTCATAAGCCGAGTTAGGGTTAGAAAAAATAGAAACTTACCCAGTAGACACATCTGTCAAAATTATCAAAATTTTTATGATATGCGTTCCACTCTGGGCGCAGTGTGTCATCAAATGTATACTCAGTTTTTTTTTGACAGATAATCATAGATTCCTTGATTGCCATTTCGAGTCAATTTACATTTCAACTAAATACTGTATTAGTTTTCTTGAAAAACTTGTCATTCTTTGTTTGCAAATTTGATTAGCTGTTGAAGACTGTTATAGGGATTTTGAATAAGTGTGATAATTGGATTACAGAAAAACACATGTCCATACACTTTATCTTAAAGTATGTGTAACCTAGATTACTTAGTAAAGTTACTGGATAATTTAAACAAGAAACAAACGCGTTTGCTGAATCTGAACTGCCTTCTTGTCGCCTGTCATAAGGTTCGTTTGTTCTTTTGGTAGTCATGTCATGTCATGTCGGTTTGCTCCACTCTGATATTAAAAATGTGAACTAATTCAATCGCAAAGGCAGCACGCTTATAGTTTGATAATGCTTTTGGTTTGATTCGTTGTATGCCAGACTATAAACAAGTGTTATATAAAGATGACATTTCTTATAAAGTGACGCATTTACTCGCGTACGGTCGAGATAAATTATGCATAACGTTTATTGTTACACATTACTGTTTACACATTTATGTTTATTTAACAGCACAATCATACAGGCAGTTTGTCCGTGTATCTCCTTAGCACAGCCCTTATTTCTGGTTGTCGATATTAAGCATATTTTGGTCTGACTGTTTCTTTTTAATTCCATTATTATTTTTTGTGAGTAAACCCTATAGCATTCAAATATTTATTTCTTGATACTTAATGTTAAATCTTTTTCGTAGAAATATATCATCGACGCCACTATGTGATTGCTGCCAAACAGAAACCAATACACATTACTTTTTTGAATGTCAACGTTTCAATACCAATAGACAAAAACTTTTTCAAAGCCTTAATAATTTCAATGTAACTCTCAATATTCTTCTTTTTGGAAACCCAGATCTTCCTGGTGCAGACAATGCCACCATCTTCAAGCATGTTCAGACTTATATATACTTACTTGTATATCCAAAACAAAACGATTTTCTTCGATAAAAGAAAAACAACGAAATGATGTGAGATCACTCTCTTCTCCCTACTCTTTCACCTTCAGTATCTCTCTTTTTTTTGGCGACTAAGCCAAATCATTTTCAGGTAAATAACCTTGTATCTTCTGTTCGTTATTAATCGCTATATTTTTGCTGAATCTTTTACCGCATCCTCGTTAAATTCATATTTCTCTTTTTTTTCTTTTAGTTCCCGATTTCTCAGAAGACTTAACGAGGTACAAAATCGACACATATTAAATACTACCTTAAAGGAGAGCTAACAAACAAAATCCCTTAGGCCTTTTGTCCAATATGTCCACTGAAAGATGATTGATTTTGGGAAACAAATATTCTTGCAACTTTTCAGTGATTTTTCCAGGGCAAAAATGAACCGGGGTTCAGAGTGTTATATCAAGTCTGTGTTGAAGTATTGATAATGGTGATCGAAAACTTGACACTTATATCCCGCTTTGCGCAACCATTTTTGAGGGGATGTTGCGATGGCCGAGTAGTCTGAGGCGTTCTTACTTTGCACAGCTGGGCGGTCGGTACCGTTCGGTGCGGGTTCAAATTCCACTGTGAACTTGGTTATTTATTTGTATATCAGGATATTACATTATGTCAGAAGTAAACTTCTTTGAAGAAATACCAGAATTTACAAGAATTTGTATCGTAATCGATGTAAAATAAATGAGTCTAAACTAAACTATCAATTTCATTTTTATTCTTTTTCTTCCCAACTCCGGCTTCTCTTCTTCTAGTTGATAATTAGATCAAGAGCATTACAGGAATGAAATACACAAATCATGTTAAACGATAAAATAAGTAACTAGTATAAATTTCACTGCAACATCTGCTATAAATTCTTAACGACTGACATATTTATTCCATATTGTATCAAAGTTGTCAAAATGCATTGTAGTTACACATGCACCAAGAACACATTTATGTTTATTTTACAGGATTCATTTTGTTACATTTGCAAAACACACAATTTTATGTTGATTTTGCATTCAAATACAGATAATGAAACATACTGAAGGACCGGGAAACGAAAGAGTTGCAAAAACACCTGAACCTGACATTATATTTGTTTCATTTTTATATGTTCTGGTGCATATTTCCACTTGATAAAAAAGTACTTTTGTTCCATTTTAATATGATCTTCAAATGAAAATATGGTTTTTATTATATTTGAAACGTTAAACTTTATTTCTTGGTGCGCAGCATAGAATCACAAAATATAGCTTAGAAAACTTCAAAAACTATATATATATAAGAAGAAACAATAAAAGTTTACAAAAAATAAGTCTTTTCAAGATGAATTTATGACTGAGTCGTAAAAGCATCGGTTTAATACAAGAGTATATAAGATCATGAATAAATTCAAAATAAACCTTGCTTACTGTATCTTTTCTATTAATCATTTTTTATTAAAACATTTACCATCTCAACATATACAATAATTACATCGAATTCAAATGTCTCTGTGACATGCACCGGAATCTTTACATGTTCTGAAAATGAATGAAAATGTTGATCGAGCACAATATTAATATACTCGGAAGCATAGTTAAGACGTAGAAACAGAAAAGTAAAGAACTACGACAGTCGAAGTAAGAAAAATGATTAATTTCAGCCACATTTATTCATCAATGTCAGTGTTATGTCAAGCGCTTTATTAACATCTTCCAACCCTTCATATTAATATTCACTCATGTCGTAGCTTCAAAAAAGTGATGAAGACAAGAAGTCACAGTTTTTAAACATTAGTTTTATTTGCACTCTTTCATTTGCTTTATACAAAAATGCTCACACCTTATGTTTCAAATAAAGATGTGTTTTTAGACTTGATTTATGCTTCTGGATGTTTCATGCCACCTCGTTATTCAATTAGTTTATCTGAAATATGAGACTCGTAATCGGAAGCGGAAACTGTGTTTCGTTTCTTTAAACATGTCTGCAATATGAGGCAAAGAGATTATATTACGTCTTTGCCTTTGATCCTGATGTTTTAACATAATGGTAAATCAGCCCAACGCTAGTTGAAGCACTAACGCTTAAAAACTTTGAACAATGTTAATTGTACCAAGCTAGTTTTGCGACAAGAAACCAGTTTTTTCTGTAATTTCGAGCGCAAGAGTAAGGTCGGTTGCTTCTTAAACCCTTTTATGAGTACCCGTAGCTTCTAAATGAGAAGCCCTAGGTAAGTCTATGTGGTCTGTATTTCATAGTATAGGTTTTGTTGCAAAAAAGAAAAGAAAAGGAAAAAATCATGCCCTACGACTTTTACCAGAAAAAAATTACTTACCAGTCACATCAAAAATGTACAATATTTAAACAAAATGTATATCCGATAGCCTCCATTTATTAAAAAATGGCTAAATATTTATTAGATGATATTTATGTACTTTTTATTATAACAATTATTTTCTGAAACAGTTTACAACATACTTACATGAGTGACTGTATCGATACGTTTTGATTTTATACGAATTGAACAACACTGCATATTATACGTTTAAACCTCACATATTTTAAACTGCTGAATTATTTACAAAAATGTGTAAGAATTACTTAAATTTGTAGAGTTTGTATTTAAAGCAAAATTAATTATTTAAAACCATTCAAGTCTAAAGATATTACTATTAATCGAGACCTTTTGTATTGAATTATCTTTCTTCGGTTCCAAATGTTGTTACGTTTGTCAATAAAAGTTCAAAAATTACAAAATAACAGAAACTTTATTGATTACATAGTTATTAATTGTAATTATTATCTGTTTAAAGAAGTTTTCGGCTGTTTGTTTTGCTTACGACAAAAGCTTTGAATACAACCATCATTTTGTATTTATTGTCTTTGCTTGATTGCTGTTTGAAGTTAGTCTAAGAGTTTTCAAAAAGAGTTCAATATGATCAAAGCTGGTATCATCGACAATGATCCCATATAAATCAATATCAACAGAAAGAGAATTCTTCAAGGTGGACTCTTTTAAAACCTTCATGTTGATAAAGTACAAATGTGACTTCTACAGTTTCCAATGTTTTTACAAACTGGTGACATAGTTGTTTGCCACACACATGATCTAGATTCGAACTCATTCGAGAGATAGTCAAAACACATATTCTGATTTTTCCCGCATATAATAATCCGTATGTTATCGTGTAAGTCAATGATGTGACCTCATTCAGATGTGTTTGATCGGCAACAGCGGCTAACAGATAAACGGATTATTTATATTTGTTAAACCATCTGTTTATTCATGCCATATTTAGCAATGAAAAAAAATCATTATGTGGCGCGTGAAGCCAACACACTTGTAATCTCTTAAAACATATAATATACATGGTCTTTTACTGAAAATGAAATCAATCATTTAAATTTATCTTCGCTTTACAGTCCGAATACAGTTTGAATATGACAAAAAAAATGCCAAAAAAGTCAATGGCAGACAGCTATATAATATCTCATAGATCTTTACTGAAAGAACAAAGCTGCAAACTTTACGATAACGGAGTATATTAATACACACACAAAAATATTTCTTTGACAACTTTTTTTTATAACAAGATCTCGAATATTGATGTGCCAACTGACTTGTAAGAAAATTGCTTCTTTGGGTCAATAGCAGCAATCTCAAACAATGAGCGGATCTGCTGGTTCTGGTAAATATGAAGACCTAACATATAATCTCAGGTCAATCTAATACATTATGTAAGATAAATTTTTTCCTACCAATGTATTATTAAGAAAATGACTGTTACTTTTTGCAGCAGATAAAACAGTTTGATCAGCTTTGTTTGATAAGCTTGCTTTACTTTCTGCGACTTCATGTTTAATATTAGCATTTAATCAAGGGTATGAAAAAATTATGATTATTTCATTCATATTATTTATACAGACACAGTTAATTAATTGTTTAATGTCGCTGCTTTTCTTTATCCTTCCTAAGATGGTACAACATGTACATTGTTTTAAAGGAGAGTTCGGTCTGGTCTATGATGTTCATAAAAAGTGTTCAAAGTTTTGCTTATCATATTTGCAATTCTTTTGAATTATTTACCTTAGCACTGGTTTCTAAAAAGCATTCGATATATTTTACAAACGAAAATATTGGACTTTGAATGCAGGTACTGTTCTGTCTAACATGAGTATTCTATATAAATCTAAACCTAGTCCATTCAATTTTGTGGTATGAATGACGTAAATGAATTCCGGTACCACCTAATATTTTTTTAATTCCTAACCAGAAATAACTAGTGTAAAGTATGTTCTACTATATTTCAAATAAGTTAGAGATGTAAATAGTTAAAAAAAACCGTTAATTTAAAATTGGAACACTTGTCATTAGAAGCTGATAAAAAGAAAATGCTACAGAGACATAAAGTGAAATGCGTTTGTGGCTCATAAGACAATTTTATTCAAATGCAAAGTTTTCGTTTGTATTTAAATTTTGATTTATTTCAGCATTCATGATGATAGTTTATAACATTGAACACAGTTTTTAACTATGAAAGAGTGAAGTAGGAATCCTTTATATTCGGCTCATTTGATTTTATTCGCAGATAAACACATTCACAGATGCTCATATATATATGGTGTATTAATGACATTTGTGTGCCCCTTCCGTAAATTTTCCCGTTTTGCTTTCTTCTCAAATTGTGATAGCTAGACACTTAAATGACGTTTCATTTCCGAGTCAATCATTTACCGATGTTTATTCATTGTTTTTACGGAAGGCGTCATCAGAAATTGTGAGATAGACTAATTTTATCTGGAGAAAATATCGCCCGAAATTACATGGTAAAAACAAGAACCAAGACAATAAAAAATGTACTTTTACGCTAATATATTTTCTTATTACATCTAGAACAGTGAGAAATAAACAGATATGTCGACACATCTTAATTAATCCTAATAAATCCGAATGTCTATCTTGAACCACAGTTACAGGGATATTTGAAAATAACAGAAGTTATCATGCATATTTCCAATAGCTTCGTCTGGTCTTCAATTAAGACGAACATCTGTGTCTTGCAAATACAGTTAATCTGGTGTTTTCCTCAAAACCCAGAAAACAAATCATAATTTGGTACAATAAAAAATGTAATTTTACGCTAATATAATTTCTTGATACATCTAGAACGGTGAGAAATTTACAGATATGTCGACACATCTTAATTAATCCTAATTAATCCGAATGTCTGTTTGAACCACAGTTACAGGGATATTTGAAAATAACAGAAGTTATCATGCATATTTCTAATAGCTTCGTCTTGTCTTAAATTAAGACGACCATCTGTGTCTTGCAAATACAGTTTATCTTGTGTTTTTCTCAAGACCCAGTAAACAAATCATACTTTGATTAAGAACTCAGATTACTGGTCAAAATACACCAACATTACTATTTGAAATATTGTTTCTGTGTAAATAACAAAAAAAGCATATAATATCTGTATAATTAATGTTCTGAGCTCAAAAGTGATAGTTGCGAAGTATATGAACAATGTCATTTTTTCAATATATCTGACTTAATTTTTCAAAAATTCTAAATCAGGACTAAATACATTTTAGGATATTTTCAAAAATCAGCTTAATATATGTGTAGATGATTTCCAAAATTTAAATAAATAGTGTTGCAAATTTCACAAGGACGAAAATTTGATTACCTTCTCTCTCACACTGTTTTCAGCAGCTGCATTTAAGAGCGGTGCTTAATTAGTGAAGAATGTTTAGAAACAATCGCCTGATTTAATTGTTTGTAAACACTTGAAGATAAATATAGTTCAGTTAGGTACTTGCTAGTTATGAAAGCAATTAGTATCAACAACTGCGTGAAAATATTGCAGTGGATAATAATTTCCTTTGGCCGACATTGAAAAACTGCAGTTTCGATGTTTTATTTACACTTGATTTACACAATAATGTTTGAGAGTACTTATTGAACAAAAGAAGTATTTTTTATCGTGTTTAGATATGTAAAATACTTTAACATTTAAACCCAAAATTTGATATCGGTCGATACTGTTTTACATAAGTTAATTTTGTAGTGTTTGTATTTTTTCTTACCTTTTTATGAGTAAAATAATAATCATGAAAATGGTTTGTAAATTGCAACAAGTATTTACACCTTTCGTTGCATTAATCAATAAAAAGGAGACATTTATTTTTATTTGCACTGTAAGTATTCAGTTTCATTCTGCTTCTTTGTGTATTTTGACAATTAATAATTAATAGGTTCAACATAAAAACGCGCGATTTTTTATTATAGAAAGTTTTCCTTAACCTTCTACAAATAAATCAATAAATCATTCTAAATAACATAAAGCGAAACTGACAAGTAATTTTGATGCTGTAGAAGACGTTCATGGATAGGAACACAACACGAATTTAAGAGTCTTTTAGTGTCTTTCTTTCTATGCACCGATTATAAGCAGTTTCAGACATCGAGACGGTTTTTAACTAACTTGTATAATCTTTCAGAAAAAGTTTGGTGTACACTTTTGCACCGTTAACCAAAATCTGTATTTTTATAAACGATATAAATTTACAAAGAGTGCTTTTATAATAATCTGTATTTTTATAAACGATATAAATTTACAAAGAGTGCTTTTACAGTCAAAGTGGAGAGAATTATTAAAGAATATTTTAAAATAGGCATTGAATATGATGGTCTTTAATTTCATTAAAATTCACTTCATAATCAAAACTTAATACAAGAGTAGAACTGCTGGTCATTTGGTATTGTTACTTTGTTTTCTACTTCAGAGCAGATATGAAAGTCCTACAACATATGTAACACCAACTGAGGATTTAAATCCTTTTGAAAAACCATTAATACTCTCGTCAACTGTACATTGTTGCATGATACTGACATTACATTTGGTGGCTTTAATTTCTGCTCTTACGTAAGTTAACAAAACGAGACATGTTTTAAAATTCAGAGCATTTGGATTCCTACAAAATCATATAAATGTGAAAAAAACTGGCTAAATATAGTCCCATGTCAATGTGTCAGTCAAACATTCTAACTCCTTAGGTAATACCAAAAGACTTTACCATTATAGGGTTTGGTACGTGCTTCAGTCTTTATCATAGCTTGTTTTGCTTCCAGCTGTTAAATGCAGACGACTAGAAATGAAAACTGAAATTAGTTTTATTATTGTTTAATAACATCTTGTTTATCATAGAAATTAATGTTTTTGAAGTATTGTCTTCCCAGTCTCGTAGAACATGTTTTGCTTTACATTTGAGGCTCCAAACGAACAGAAGAGAATATCACTTTAACTAATTTTCTTATTTTTTATTTTATGCCTACCAATGAAATATAGAGAAATATCAGTGAGATAAAAGTGATAATCCACTGTTTTGAATCAGTGAAATTACCATTTTTATAATACACTGTTTGTGCCGGAACTAATTTCCCCACCACGTAAATACAAGAGAATCCGCTGTATTTCAGACAGTGACAGCGAGTGAAATTTATTTACCTTGTTAAATCCAGTTATAATATTGAATTCCTGAGCCTAACTAGTTGTGAACAATGATGAAATTCGCCATAAATTATTTAAAATGTCTGATTTGTTTACATAACTCATATGGACAATATCCAATATTGCCGACTTTCAATTCAATTGATTGAATATTACTCGGTATTAATCCGCATTTATAATTAGAGTATGTATGGCTAAAATTTAATAAATATTGATAAACTGTGTAGAGAAAAATAAATGTTATTTCATGAATGTGTATTCAGTTTATTTCAGCAGAAGTAAAGTTATCATATATATTGGAGATTGTCTGCACTTTTTTTGTGCGGTTTGACCAAAGTACGCATTAACTGATTTGGGGCTCACCATGGGGAATTTATTGAAGGCCCTGAGTAAAAATGTCATAAAATACCCATTTTTGACGTGTTGGCATAAAATAAAAAGAAAATTTGTTTGTTTTTTAGTGGAAGATGGCAATTTATTTCATCTCGTGAACACCATATGTTTATATTTTCACTCGTGGCTGCGCCACTCGTGAAAATATTACATATGGTGTTCACTCGATGAAATAAAGTCTCATCTTCCACAAAAACAAACAAATATCCTCTATATATTTCTGGCTCAAAAATCTGAATTTTGTTCATGACGTTTGTCTTAGTATAAACAGTTTAGGTGGAGAAACCATTAAAACCATTACAAAATCTGAACAGTTTGTTTTTGTTTGATAGTCTCTTTTTTATGTTTATGTTATAACATAAATTATGCTGAAAGAAGAATGCATGGATAAGCAATTCTATGGCACAAAATAAATTATCTTTTTGGACAATGAACCAGGTTATAAGATATTATTTTAAATCTTTCGTTTCTTTTTAGTTGTGACTAATCTTGTGACGGTACTGAAGAATTGATTGCACTTTGCATGCAGGATAGTGAAATACCGATCGTTTCATCCGAGACAAAAATAGAATAAGGCACCAGTACTGTTTTACAAGGAATATGGAGTTTTATATAATTATTTAGTTTGTCTAATGCCTTGAGCTTTCAAATCTGCCTGGAAAAACTGATTATGGACATACTGTAAGATACATTTTATTTAGTTTGAAAATTATTTCATTTCATTGGAAGAGGTGCACAATTACTATGCATAGTAATGTAGTTGTGTAATTTTATTATAGAGTAGACCATTGTAGAAGAATGTATTCACTATCACATCTAACTCTGAGTTCCCGTAACATTCATAGACTAAAAAAAGCATTCAGAAATGGTTGTATGATAGATCTTTTTTTTGCTTGACAGGTAGGTTGGATATTCGAATACCGCTTCTTGCAGTGAGGTAGTCATTCATTTCACATAATGTTATTTGCTTTCAGATCTTCAATTACGCGTAAAGACGATAGATATACAGGGAATAAACATCTTAAACATCGAATCGAAATACATTATAATTGCTACCACCGGTTGAAATGATAGTGTTTAAAAATAATCACTTCAAGTACATATTACTCATTTGAAGTGTTACGCATTTTTGTTATAAAACGCTTTAGTTACTGATATGTGCTTAGTTGAACTATAATTCTGCATAGGTAACCCTCAAATAACTACAGCAATTTTTTTCAAGCACACTTTAAGAGTCAAGCACCACTCTCTAATGCAGCTGCGGAATGCAAGTATTTAAGGCAATAAATAATGTGGAGTTACAGTAGTTCTTTTCGATTTCTTCAATGTATGATATGAAATACAGTCTTGGTGAGTTTTATTTTACATCTTATTCCTAACACCAGTTGACAATTAATAGTTTCGTCTTAAGTGTTGGTTTACTGTATTTACTGTAATAATAAAAATGCGTTTCATAATTATTAAAAACGTATCATTTTCACAGCACCATTTTAAGATATTGAGAAAATAACACAAATATATGCAATTTTAAATTTATTTCAAAAATGTTTTTTTTTTTTAGTTTTGCTAAAGTTTATTACTCGAAAATGTTCCACCAAGACATATTCTTTACAGCTGACAAAAAAGTAATCCTATTTCACTTTTTATGGACAGCTATTATTCATAAAGCTTTTTCTATCTGAAGCTGGTCTTGAAAAATTCTTCACTTTTACAGTAAGTACGATAAAAAATTGTGTTGCGCATAGCTCTTGAACTATATGAAACGAAATCACGAAACCTATCACGAATGTTAAGCATGACGAGTTATTGTGCACCAGAGTTTTTTTGCAGCTCATCCAAGTCTGTACACAGTAATGGTCCTTTAAATAATTAAATGGGTATTTTCAACTTTGTGTTGTGCATAGCTCATAAAGATTTTGAAATGGAATTATTAACCCTTTGAAAATTGCTTGCAATGATAAGTTGTTGTGCATCTGGAGTTTTCTTTGCAGCTCGTTCCAGTATGACTACAGTTATGGCCTTTTTAATAGCAAAAAAAATGGGTATTATTTAAATCTTACATTTAAGTGAAATGGTTATGCCCCCACGTATAACGCTTGCGGGAAATAAGATTTGCTTTTATCTATCCATGGATTTTTTCGCTTTTTTTTCTTCCTTATTCAAACTTGTTATGTTATGAAAAATTAATAAAGTTCTATTCTCTTCTCTTCTACATTTATCATTCTTATGTTGTCTTGTGATTACTTTTATTCAAGGTGGTATTAAATAAATTTTTTGTAAGCAAATGTTACAATATTGAAAATATATTTCACAGATGTCAAAATATGTCAGTGGGAAGCTAAGATTTTGACTCATTTCAAAGTCATGCGTCCAGTGAAATAGTATCGAATAGAACAGTGTATTTTCGATGCGTAGTGATCAAAAAAATATTCTTGCAGTTTGATATTTCGAATACACTACTTTACAGGATTATTATTTAATTCTAGAATTTATGCTGAGCATAGAAAACAGTTAATCGAAACACACAAAACACCAGTCACAGATTAAATACAGTGCGCATAAACGTAAGAAACAAGAAATCAGCTATGGATTCACAGAAAGTCGCGATTTGTTCAGCTTAAGCAATGCAATAAATATAAAGACAACTGTCAAATTTTTTATTGGTAAAGTGTTTGAAAATAATTGTTACTTATTCTTTATATATATATATATAATAATATGCATATAATATATAATTCACGCTATGATTTGGATTAGGAACTCTTTTAACATATTTTTCATGTTTTCACTCAATTGGCTGTGCATTTTTATGATAGACAAAACGTTTTAAGGCTAAAATAAAACACCCAATTAAAATGTAATATATCTAAGATAATGTTAAAAACACAAAGACAGTCTGGTAAGTATTCGCTTTAATAAACGTTTTTTTTTTCTTTTTCTTTTCTTTTCTATTGTATTTGGAACTATGCCATCACTTACAGAAACAAAGGAAAGGAATTTTGGAGATATGCGCAAAAGAAGAACATTTCCTATTATAAAAGTTGGAGACTAGACAAAACTATGATATTAACGCCTGACAATGTGCAATATTTCACTTAATATCCATTTCCCCAGACAAACAGTGGTACAAGAACGATTTATTGAATTCTGCAACCATTAATATTACATTTTGTTGAGATATTGTCACTCATTCTTCGATTTGTAGATACGTCAAGTACGAAAAGTGACGGAGTCTAAGTTAGAAATAGCCATTGCTATTTATAAACAAAATTTACATATATGCTTATAAACTTCTGCTTAGGAATTTTTGGTTGTAATTGTCGCGTTCCGTTGCCATTATTTGTCTCTGAGTTATGGTCTTTGGATTTTTATGTCCCCGAAGGGAGGCATATAGTAATCGAATTGACAGTCCGTCCGTCCGTCACCATTTTGTCCGCAGCATAACTGATAAAGTATAAAAGGCATTGACTTTAAACTTAGAATATTACTTGATGGCGTTGAGGTGAAGTGAAATGGACAAGAACCATTACTCTAGCATTGCTGATTCTTGAGTCCCCACTTTTCAGTTTTCCTTTTCCGGCCATTTTCTGACAAATTATACATGGAATTTGTTGGAATATGGGTTGTTGCGGATGAAGCGGAATGCACCATGAACCATAACTCCAGCTCACTTATATTTTGAATAATCTCCCTTTGTCATTTTTGCTTGTTCTTTATGTGTTTGTTATACAGAGTAAGAACTGCTTCACATTGTGCCTACCAAAATGGTCTGCCAGACGCCTGTTTACCAGAAATATGAACTTTAATGAATTTTAATCTTAAGTTTGAAACCTTATTTAAATTACTGAACGTTTTGGTAATTATGTTTGAGATAACTCAAATGCTTGATATCTGATTCCAGCTAACATGTTGCAACTATGCTATGTAAAAGGAGCTTTAGGGTATAAGATAGATATGAAAATACTATATTTTTTATGCCTCCTAAAGGAAGGCATTTAGTTTTTGAACTGTCCGTCTGAAAACTTTATCATTGGCCCTAACTTCCTTAGGCCTAAAAAAAAATAGTTCTGTTTAGTGTTACGGCCTGAAAAAAATATGGGTCGGTAGGTAGGGATTTTTTTTTTTTTTGTTTAATATTTTTTTTTCTGTATAATATTGAAAGATGAACATGTTTTATTAGAAAAATGTGTTAAGCATTCATCATAAGTATTCATAACTACTATTAAAGTGATTGAAAGTCAGTCTTTTGTTTGTTATTTGTATTCCTGTGAAAGGTCCCACGTTTTACCGGAATCGACCATTTTTACCGGAATCTACCGGAATCGACTTTGCATTACCGGAATCGACCTATATTTCTTACATAAACCTTTTTTTTTCAAGATATACAACATTGTTTATTAATATGTAATTTAATTAACATCTGAAATAAAATATCAACCAAAGAAATTTGAAGTTTCTTCGAGTGGAAAGATGTTGCAAGAGAAAAAAAAATCGGCGAGTTGCGGAAAATTTGCGCGTACGGATATACGCCAGAATCGGCCTGTATTTCATAAATAATTTGAATTCAAGTCATACAAAGTTATTTTTCATTTTTTTACATCAGATATAAAATATTTACTAAAGGAATTTGAAGTTTCTTCGAGTGGAAAGATGTTGCAATGGGAAAAAAATCGGTGAGTTGCGGAAATTTGCGCATACGGATATACGCCGGAATCGGCCTGTATTTCATAAATAAATTGAATTTAATTCATACAAAAGTTACTTTTCATTACTTTACATCAGAAATAACATATTAACCAAAGGAATTTGAAGTATCTTCGAATGGAAAGATTTGACAAGAGAAAGGAAATCGGCGAGTTGCGGAAAATTTGCGCGTACAGATATACGCCAGAATCGGCCTGTATTTCATAAATAATTTGAATTCAAGTCATACAAAGTTATTTTTCATTTCTTTACATCAGATATAAAATATTTACGAAAGGAATTTGAAGTTTCTTCGAGTGGAAAGATGTTGCAATGGGAAAAAAATCGGCGAGTTGCGGAAATTTGCGCATACGGATATACAACGTAATCGGCCTGTATTTCATAAATAAATTGAATTTAATTCATACAAAAGTTACTTTTCATTCTTTTACATCAGAAATAACATATTAACCAAAGGAATTTGAAGTATCTTCGAGTGGAAAGATTTGACAAGAGAAAGGAAATCGGCGAGTTGCGGAAAATTTGCGCATAAGAATATACACCGGAATCGACATGTATTTCATATATAACTTGTATTTTAGTAACATATATGGTATTCATCATTTAATACCTCAGCTTGGTGTATGTTGTTTGTAACGGCACTGTTCCGACAAAAAGGTGTGGAATTAACAAATTAAAATACCGATAAGCGGCTGCTAATTGTTCCTTATAATCAACGTGATATGACATCTCTATCTCACAAGACTGTCTTTGAAATACCGACGAATGTTTGTTCCAGGTTGACGCGTAACTGTAGAACACGCCGATATTTTTTCTCTTTCAACATTTTTCCACTCGAAGAAACTTCAAATACCTTTAGTAAATATTTTATTTCAAATTTAAAGTAAAGAAAAATAACTTTGTATGACTTACATTCAATTTATTTATGAAATACAGGCCGCTTCCGGCGTATATCCCTAGGCGCAATTTTTCCGCAACTCGCCAACTTTTTTTCTCTTGCAATATCTTTTCACTCGAAGATACTTCAAATTCCTTTAGTAAATATTTTATTTCAGATGTAGAGTAATGAAAAAAAAACTTTGTATGACTTAATTTCAATTTATTTATAAAATACAAGCTGATTCCGGCGTATATCCGTACGCGCAAATTTTCCGCAACTCGCCGATTTTCTTTCTCTTGCAACATCTTTCCACTTGAAGATACTTCAAATTCCTTTGTTTAATATTTTATTTCAGATGAAGAGTAATGAAAAATAACTTTGTATGAATTAAATTCAATTTATTTATGAATTACAGGCCGATTCCGGCGTATATCCGTACGCGCAAATTTTCCGCAATTCGCCGATTTTCTTTCACTTGCAACATCTTTCCACTTGAAGACACGAGAATAGTCTGCCATTTGATCGAGTTACCATTAGCAACGTATTATTCACGAACGAATAATAACATCGGCACCGGAACGTCTATTGAAAAATATCGTTGTCGGATCATCAATCCATCAAAAAAAATCGCGGTCGGGGGTAAAAAAAAACTGTCGGTCGGGTAACCCGAAACAGAAGTATTTTTTTTTAGGCCTTAGTAAGTGAATTTACTTCATGCTTGGAAACATCATCTCTTTGGATGACACCTTCCCACTGACCTATATTTATTTGACCTTGACCCCTTAATAATCGTCACATTGAAGATCCAATTGTGCAAAAAAATTAAAATTTGCTATAACTTTTTTATTAGTAAGTGGATTTACTTCTTACTTGGACACAACACTCCTTTGGACAACATTAACTGACCTATATCTATTTGACCTTGATCCCGAATGACCATTACGTTGAAGATCCTATTCTCCAAAAACTTTAACAGTGGGCATAACTCCCTTATTAGCAACTTGATTTACTTTATATTGGACACAACACACCTTTAGAACACCTTCCCACTGACCTATATTTATTTGACTATGACCGCTAAATGACCTTCACCTTGTAGATCCAATTGTTCAAAATCTTGTACGTTGGTCATTTTTCCCTGTTATACGTTTTCACTTTCTTTGATTAGCAGCTGTTTGAATTATCTGAACAAAAGCCTGCACAAAACATAAGAACTGAACATAGTTTTGCACATGGTTTGCATATTCTGCACTGATGATTTTCTGTTGAATAATAGCTCTTTGGGGTGTTTGTCATGGACATCATTGCAAGTTAAACAGCATTATTTTTCATTAACTATCACCTAAATATTACTAAATGAATTAGTGCAAAGAGTTCTTCTGCTTAAATGATTTTGTCCTGAGCTTTGACATTTTGATGTTTATCCCTCAAATTAAGGCCATTCAAAGTTACTTTTAGCTATGACTTACCAAATATTTGTAAGAAGTTAATTGCACTTAGCACCGCTAATAACTTCCATTGACCTTTGATGTTTTTTTCTTAAAGTCAAATGTAAGTTTGTCTGTGCTTTTTTCAGCATTCATTAATTAGAGTACAGTACTAAGCCCAGATGTGCATGTCCTTAACATGCATTCTGTGTATAAAGTTCTGCTGATATTTTTCAGGATAGTTAAGTTGGGTTTGTTTATCCATATGGTTGATTTATACTACTGAGTTAACTTTCCACAGAAGTTTGAGTTTTGAATTTTTCACCCACTATTTATATTATACCAGACAAACTACAGTAATTTTGTTACAAACACGTTTAGTTGTAACAAGCAAACAGTATTATGCAGTAGCGTGTTTATAATCAATAAACTTTACACTAAGCTAAGTAATGGTGGTTAACATTGCAAAATAGATTAAACACTTCACAATTCTGGTGAAATATAACATTATGTGGCGTCAAACTAATTTGATAATCTATAAAATTTGTACATTTGTCTATTCTGTACATCTCTCTTTATACCGTAATTTATGATCTACTGAGGATAGAGGTCACAACAGAGCAGCTTCTCAAGATCAAATGATATGATCCAGAATGGTTTATATAAATCTAACTGTTATATATAGTGCAAAGCCCAAGCCTAAGCAGAAAGCCTCACGGCTGAAGTCCACAGATAGGTTCTGAGGTAGAAATTGCTAGCATACCTATAGCGAATTTACACCTACCCGTGATCTTTATTACGGACATATTTATCTATTTGATTTTGTTAATATATTTTAGGCCCCATCTTGGTGACCCCGTTTATTATCCTCGTTAATGGTTGAGTAGGGTTTGGGGAACCATCCTCTCCTAACCTTACAAAGTATATATATATTGTTATAGTTCATTTTATGCCAGCATGTCAGGAAAAGTTGATTTTAAGACCAGTTACTCTTATCTATAACATCCTTCATATATCGTATACCTTTATCATACCATTGTTTTAGAAATATAGTTTTCTGTCAATAAGCATGTTATGAATATAAAATAAAGACATCTCTAAGAATTTATCAGTACGGCTAACACTAATAGAAGAAATTAAATAAGAATATGCATTTAGTACATCCTTCCAAAAAGTCATTCTTTAATTGCTGTGCGTCTAAATGAGCATATTCCTTTCCAAAATTACAAAGCTTATCAAAATTTACTAATATTTACGGATATATTGGCAGGATCCTTTGCTGTTCCATCTACCAAATTAACTTATGGTTGGATCTTCTTGTGCACATAGTAGCTTATTCTATCCTTCTGCTATGCGACTTTTACTTAAAACCGCTTAAGCCTGAAAGCTCATTCCTGGCTCCAAGTACCATTAAAATTGTAGATTCATGGGCATAGTAGGCAATTACAAAAATTCAACCCAGTACCCGTTTCTCATCAGCCCGTCATTAAAAAACTCATGTTCTTGACATAACTTCTATTTAAGTCAAGTCTTGAAACTTCATGGGCAATAAGGTCATCGCGTGCTTTTCATGTAAGTCTGTTTAATATAGTATACTAAGAACAGGCAAAAAATCTATTTTTTAAAGCAACTATTTTTTTGAACGCTGATTAATACGAGATACTGACACACAAACTATGATGTATCAAAGAACAGAAAGTTTAGCTTTAAAACAGAATAAATATAAGTTCCCAATTTGCCTGTCTATATGGTAAGTGTCTGAAGAGTCAGATCAAATAATAAGACGACAGGCTGTTATTCTATCTAGGAAATAATTTGAGATGCTATTAAAGGTCTCGCTGTCATCTTTGCAACAAAAGTCTGGTTAAAAGACATGCAGAACATGACGAATATTCTGAGTCTCTAGATAGAATATTAGGATTACCACTGAACAGATTTGAATCAAATTTTGACGATAAACAAAATCTGAATATGAATGGCATTTTTTGTCTAACAAGTGAAGTCACACAGAAACGTGTTTGTCGAGAACTCAAATTTATCTAAAACAAAAATTAACATGCAGAAAATATAATCTACGTATACAACATAAAATTGATTATTTTGGTAAGAATTTCAGCAACAAAGCTTTGAAAACCTGTCATTTAAATTCTGAGAAAAAATCAATAAAACCCACCGTCTTGCTGATCGGACAATCATTTCTACTTTACACCAACTTAAGCAATGCTCAAGATCTTTTATATCCAATTTTCATTAATATTTTCATTTATTTTTTTTTACTTTTCCGTTTTTTGTTTAGTTTAGTTAGTTTAAGGAATAAAAACAAAGTCTTTTTTGTAATATAAAACTCTGTTGTGATAAAGTATGTTTCCATGCATTGTTTTTCTACTTATAATATTATATCTATATTTAATATAACCATCTATTTGCAAGGTCAGTGAGGGATGGATCCCTGGACGTCATTTATTTTTATAACGGGGTAAATAAATGGGGTTACCTCAAATGAGGACCTGAAAAATATATATATAATATCAGCTTGGTATACGAAGAAACAAAAAGTAAACCACCAAAACAAAAAAGGAGATTTTACAACAACTGAATAATAGTAGCACGTTCAAAATCATTTTAAGTCTTCATGTTTTTGAAATTGTTAACTCCAAACATTCTTGAATGTTAAGCAACGTGGATTCTTCGTAGAAATATCATCAAGTCTTTTACCAAGCCTAGACTTTACATATTGTTTTATTCTTTTATATGACCGACGTAACGGCAAAAAGTTGTTTGGATGTTTGTTAAAATATTGAACTACAGTGGTGTTAATCGACAAAAAATAGCATCTTCCCATCCCCTTTAAATGTAGTTATGAGTGATTAATCATATCCAACAAATTTTCCGTCATAGACATTACTATGTTTATCATATTTCATGACGATTAAGAATTTTATAATAGACTGAATAAACAAACTAAAGAAAAGCTGCCACTTAAATCTTTTGCCGGAACTTGTGTAAGTTTTGACGTTTAACCATGACTGTTAACAAGTATGTGCTTAAGCAATTTTGTTGAGCTCTTCAACAACAGTTCTGCAGTGTTTTTTGAACAACACGTCAAAATGTAAATGAACTCCAGATATATGCCTGTGTGCCTCTATTAGCGTGACTCTCATATCATGATCTAAATAAAAATTGTTTTGAACAAATTACTGCAAAAAATGAAAGAAATAAAATGTTGTCTGGTTTAGGAACACCCACGTTTCAGACTGCATCACTTATTAATAGGGAGTTCCATGAAATTTTATTAAACAATTTGAGTTCTGGACAAATACGTTTCTGTGAGACTTCATTTGTTAGACAAAAATGTCATTCATACTCAGATTTCGTTTATCGTCAAAAATTGATTCAAATCTGATCAGTGGTAATCCTAACTCGATGTTTATATTCTCTCTCCAGAGACAGCCTTAGGGAATTCTTAACTAGCTTTCTGGTTCTTAGGAAAACACTCTTCTCTTGTGGTATGTCACGGTTTGTAAACAAAACCAAATATTATCGTTTTATTCTTATTGTTGTTTCGAGTTCTTGATAAAGGCCAACATTTGGAGCGATAAACAATGAAGATTCAATGCTGCAAATTTGATGTCTCGTTCCTCCTTTTTTTTTTTTGAAACATCAGACGTGCAGTTCATCAAGTCCCGGAATATAGCTGAGTATGGGATTGTTCAGAATATCACATGGAATAAACAAGTGTTTCTCATGCATCAAGCAAGCAAATGAACCAATTCTTAAAAAATACCTAGATGATCTTAAGGTCACGATTGAAAGAAATTACACTTTTTTTAGATTATGCAAACTAGTCGAACTTTCTGTTTTTCTGTTCTTATATCGTGTGAATTAGTTGATCACTGAGAATGTAAATAAAACAAACAGCAGAGATATGGAAGCACCTGTACTCTATATTCGATAATCCATCACACATAATTGTTTGAGATGATATTTATCTCGAGCAAATGTCTATGTTGTTTAAACTAACTTTGTTTGATTTTCAGTGTGAAACAACTGTTTTTTCCATGTTTCAACAACTTGAAATGATTTGAAAATTAGTGTTTTGCTGTAAAGGGTAAAAAAGAAAATATATTTATTTGCATTTTAACTTCTTTTTGAGCTACAAAAGTTTCTGTCAACTACGGGTAAACACACAATCAAAAAAACAGCAATATTTGCTTTGAGGTATCAAAAGATAGAAATGTTGGCGTCAGAAATAGTTTTCTTAGAAATAGTGCCTCTTAAGTTTATGAAGCAAAAAAGAAAAACCCTGTTTGATTTCATAATAATTCATAAGAATAATTTCGAAAAAGGCTAGTTCTTTTTACATTTTTATTTCAAGACTGAATGATTAGCACTTCCTATAAATAAAAAGTTTCTGTTTTCTATGGTGACATGACTAAAAAGGAATTATAAAGTCCAGTTGATGATAAAAAAACATTTAAAACCGATATTTTCATCCGTATTCGATATAAATATGTTAGCGGATAGATAAGTTGTGTGTTTAGTCCATGGTTACGGACTCTACATCATTTACTAACTTCTTGTTTTGGGAATCAGTTATTGTATTCGGTCACTTATATTAAGCACCCATTCTTGTGTTCTCTTCATTGCCAACAGTTTTAAGAGTATCGTTTACTTCATAATATCCTATTTATTTGACTGGTTATAGAAGTATCGTTTGACTTCATAATATCCTATTTATTTGACTGGTTATAAAAGTATCGTTTGACTTCATAATATCCTATTTATTTGACTGGTTATTCATTTCTCATTTTTTTTTTGAAATAGCTTTTTTTTTGTTTCTTAGCTTCTTTAATTTTGATTTATGTATTCAGCTTCCTGTCGCTGTCTCATTCTACTGACTAACTTTTCTCTCTGCCTTTTTTAATTTTTTGATGATTCCTGAATAAGTTAAATCTCAACTTATTCAGGAAGTTATTTATATTGCATTTGTTTTCCTTTCTAGCCACTTTCAAATATTTGCTGTATTTTGTTTTCTAGTAATATTAATGATATTCATTTAAAAATTTATGTAATGGTTCAGTATTTTGCAAACTCAAATTGATATACAGTTTTAACTTTTTATCTTTACCATGTAGCTCTCAAGCGCTTGATACCGATATTAATTAACCGTAAGCTTTCTTGTAGAGCTCGCAATCACCTTATTAATACATTATTGTAATACAGAAGCCGTTGAATTACCTGACTACAGAGCATGCGTAAATGAAGTTTATCACAACCAATAAAATTAATCTTGTATTATGTCAGCCATTTATCTTTCAATCTTAGTAATTAGAAACATACACCTGACTCTTAGCTGAAACTGATTTCATTTTAATCTATAACTGTTTTCAGATACTTCACGCAAATTAATAAATTAATAATTAGATTAATAAAATAATAAAATATTGTTGTTAATAAAAATAATACAATTGTGATGTTTTATTTTATTTCACCATCAGTTTATTTATAGAAAATAATTTTGCTTTACAGCTTACCTAAGGACAACTTTAGATGAATCTATACACTTGTTAATTGATTAATATATGGGTTTGCGAAAACTACTTCCTTTACAAAGTGCAAAATAGTTGGTGAATAAATCATATCTAATTTCTATTTGGGAAAGTCACAAAATCAGAGCAACAATTTTGAACAAGAAATATAATGTAAAACATAGATAAATATGAAGTTTATTTTCCCTAATAAAATAAGATATTTCACTGTAAAAATTGTATAATATATCACCTTTGTTATTATTGTTTTCTTTGGTTTTATTTCAGTTTATTTTTAATTTCATTATTTCCTTCTTATAGACATTTGGACTGTTATAAATTTTCGGAATGTTTGTTGTCCATACTAAACTGAAATTCATGTGACATAAAATAGCCAATAAATCGTAAAAGATTTAAAATTTGATGTGCAACAGCACAATGCCTTCTAATAACATTTTATGTGTTTTAACCACTACTTGAAAATTATCTTAACTTTTAAACTTATACCAAAATACAATTATGGTGTGAAACCACCAAATAGGTTCCTTTTCTATTCTATATAAAATAAATAAAGTTCACAGGGCTGTTAAACATAGCAAAACCTTTTTTAAATAGCTGTAACTTGCATATTCTTGTAGATCTATATCTGTACTCATGAAAAATAGCAAGAAAAGAGGGGATTGTGTTTCAAACAAGAAAGATATTTCTGCTCATGTGAACTTACCCATAAAATTAACAAAAAATCTGAGCTAATTTTCAGATTTGGGTATGTGAAACAATTTCACATTATGAATTCTATTCTGAATGCATATGAGCATAAAATTGCTACCACATTATCACAAATAGTCAAACAAAATGATTCCAGCAAAAAATACACAGATTAGGGCAAAAGTGTTAAAAATAGCCAAGAAAACTGAGAACTATTTCTAGCCGCCATTATGCGGGTACCATTTTTTGAGCTCTAGTAGACTGAATTGGTGGTTTCATAACTATAAATGAAATTATTCCTTTCAAAAATAGATTTTTTTATCAAAACAGTGTATGACATTCTTTCACTCTAGGTTAAGTACTAGTAATGAAGCCACGTTCACTTTAAGAATGCAAAACGATAATAGAAAATGACAAAAACTGAGATAGATAAAATTGATGTGTCAATTTGTTCTCCTCAAATGCCATATTAAGCAAGCATCCATGCTTTTATGACCTCTTATCTTTATTCATTTTGGACTTTCCCAATTCCAATCCTAATATTCCAGTTTTGTTTCGGTAATAGGTGTATTATTAAATATTATGCATAATTGGTCACGACCTTACGCAAGTGATTGGAATATTTCAAACGCTTCATAAGATTTTTCTAGTACGCTTTGTTTTAACATGCAAGTGATGCAAACCGACGTGTGACTCAAACGATCGTTATGACAGGCAATAAGAACACAGTTCATATTCAGTAGATGAGTCAGTTTTTTGTTTTAACTATCAAATATCTTTGTAATCTAGGTTACTCATACTTTAAAATAAATTACATAGGCATTTGTTTTCTGTAATCCAATTATAACACTTACTTCAAAAACCTATTTTAAAGTTCAACGTTACAGCTAATCAAACTTCCAAGAAAGGATAACAAGTTTTGTACATATATTATTCAGTAGGAATGTTAATTAACCCGTGATGGCAATCCAGAAAAAATGTGATTGTATCTGTCAAGAAACTGACTGAGCATGTTAAGTTCTGAATGAGACATAGCGTCCATAATGGAACTAAATCATATAAGTCTTTGCTAATGTTGACAGATTTGTCTACTGAGTGAGTTTCTATGGTTTCTATCTCCAACTCGGCTTGTGACCAACACTTTATTCCTTTTATTATAAAAACAATCCTGAATTTATTTGGTTTAAGTTAGTTAATGTTATATCAAAAGGTAAGATTGAAAAAAAACTTTAGCTATTTCGTCCTAACACTACTAGCACAGAGATTAAGTAATAGAAATTGGTTTCATTTAGCAAGATAAATGTACATATGAAATCAGTTCTTACATAGCAATTGTGACCTGCAACGATTAATATGTTACAAGTATGTATATTTCAAATCCCCGTTAAAATGTTGATAATTCGCAATTTTTAATTTTTTTTTGCAAATCCAAGATTTTATGATTTTAAACATTTTAAGCAATACAGTTTAATTTATGAATGAAATATATCAGGTCATTCTAAAGTGTAGGAGGTGTCCTTCGGCTTCCATCTACTTTTAACCACTCAACAGGTGAACATGTGGAAAATCTGTCAAGGATCTCTTTGTTATACAGTGTTACACAACAATGTATAATAGGCAGTATGACTGATTCTCAAGAAAATGTTTGGTTTATTCTTTATTAATCAGGAGTTTTGTAAAAGTTGTATCAGTGATCACAAACAACAAAAGAAAAATTTCGAAATCACATTGAATTTAGAAATCAGTTAAATAAGAAGTAAAAAAAGTCTTATTTCCATTATATGATTAATGGAAATAATCCTTGCAGTACAATTGTTGTTCAAATTTATAGTAACCTAGTTACTAAATACACATGATTCTTTGGAATGGATGGAAGTTTTCTTATTTCTCTTCAAGTGAAAACGTCTGAGTAAAACGATTGATGTTTTCTTGAGTTCTACTACTTATATTACGTACATGAAGAAAGGTAAGAATTGTTGAGTTAATCATCAACTCAATCGTATCTAGTTTTCAACAACGCCTCTTTCTCTGTTAAAGTGTTAAAAATTATGTAAATATTAACCCATGTTGTAAGTTCAAAAAGTGAAAACACCAAGTCACAGCTTTTAAATCTATATTTGTATTTTCATTCTTACATTTGCTTCGTAAAATAAGAAATAGTGCAAGCATCTGATGTCTGTGCTTTTTGGCATAAGTCATGCTTCTGGATGTTCCATGCTACGTAGCTTTCTTGATTTATCTGAAGTATAAGACTCGTTATCAAAACGAAAAGTTTCGGTTCTTTAAACAGCTTTGCAATATGTGGCAAAAAGGTTTTATTACGTAATAACGCCTTTGATCCTGATTCATTGACATTATGGTGAATCAGCCCACAACTAGTTCTATACTTGTCAGTTCTTATGTAACTAATATATATGTAGCTCTAACGCTAAAACAATGTTAATTGTACCAAGCCAACAATGCGTACATGACATTTATGCAGGTGTGTCACGTAGTATAATGTAAAGAAGGAAATGTAAGTGACATTTACACCTCAATACCTTAATTCTGCGAATACTAGCAGCATTATAGCAATATGGAGTATTACATAAACTGAGTTATAAGGGGTTTGTTTTGTCTTTTTTATGTTCCAGTCACCAATTCTCAAATTCTATGGCTACTCAAGTTTTTGGATGACTTAATCCCCAGGAGGGTAATCAGTTTGATGTAAACGTAAAGAACTGAGTGATATGATTTTCAGTTATACTTATGCTTTTCAACATGTTCCAAGTAGAAATGAGTCAGCACCATCAGCTGGAATGTTACCTTAAAGAAGTTTTGGGTGAAGTTGTAATTGCACATATAAATCATCCAGCAGGATTAACTCTTAAAATGCTGGAACCGAACTTATACGGTCTTTGCGGCCAAAGTCGACCCAAATCAGCCGGTTAGCTCAGTGTCAATCTGCGTGTCAGCTGATCGGGGTCTGTACATGTTTACATTGCATTTACAAGTGAATTTAAGCACTCTTTCTAGAGTATTAAGTTAAGTAGATAAGATTATTTAAATAAATAGAACTGTGTCCATAGGACACTGATGCCCCCACTATGCATAAGTGCTCATAAACAAGAGCATGTATATTCTGTATGTAAGATTTAGGTGGGGAACAATTTTTTTCTGTAGTTGCAAATGAATTGAGGTGTTTTGTATATCATTAATGCTGTCCTTTTATTTCAAAATTAGATATTTTATACTGAAACAAGGGCTGTCGGGTGGACAGCACGCTTGACTATTCTTAGTGCTTGAAGGTATAATAAAAGCCTGAAATTAAAGATTTTTCAAAGTCTTAAAAGGGGAATAACTAATAAAAATGCTTAACAGAGTTATGGGCCTTGATGGAATGACACAGTCTACGGCCAGGTTTGAACTAAATATCTGCAGTAGAAAGGGAAGAAATAGTGAAAATGAGAAGCTTGCCCTAAAACTTTAACCCGATAGCCACGCCGCAAGTACAATAGACCTCCTTATTCTTTGAATAGTCGACATAAAAATGTTGTAAATATTTATGTACTATGAGGAATCACATTAGCGAAGACGAAGAAAGAGACACACAAGTAATTACATGTTGCTGATATTAAAGTAAGCAGGTAAAATTTAAAAAATGTTACACATGAAAGTTAACTACGCATTAAAGTAAAGAAACCCCAGGTGTGTCAGGTCCCGTAAAAAACATTACCCTTCCTTTACTATCATCTACACATTAAGGTTGTTCATTCCTGAAAATTTAAGAAAAATCTGCCATCCGGTTTATGAGGAGTTTTGTTCACAAATTTATTTCACTTTATGGTATATAGTGAAAAAATCAACAAAGGGTCAAAATTCCGTTAAATTTGGTCGAAGCAAAAATTCCTTCCTTTACCATCATCTACACATTAAGGTTGTTCATCCCTGAAAGTTTAAGCAAAATCTGCCATCCGGTTTATGAGGAGTTGCGTTCACAACATTTCAGGACGTACGTACAGACGTACGGTCGTATTATCGTACGGTCGTACGGACTGACGGACAAGTGCAACGCTATATGCTCCCACTTTGTTGGGGCATAAAAACTAAAAAATAAATGTACGAATACCAGACAATTCGAGAACGAGTGAAAGTAAAGGTGAGATTTTTAGGAAGTACACTCCTGCTTGAGTTTCTTTCAGTGTATGATGTATGAATTCATATCTTTTGGATCGAAGCTTTGGGCAAGTAAACAATATGAAAATGGAGATAATTTAAGTATTGGAAAATAAGTTATCTCACTGCTACAATGCTCTTTCTCTCTTTGCCCTACGCTCCCTCAGCAGCTAAGCGACTTCACACATCTGCTTTATCAATTGTAGATTTATGATACTGACCTTTACAATGAACTTTACACAACCTATGAAAGTTTACCAATATCTTTGCGACCGAAAAATCTTAAAACCAATTTTCATTGGTTGAAACGATTATGTGACTACAAAAGTTATAAATAGACAGTTGTTTTCTCGCAATTTTGTAAACACAATTGAACTACGTGTTTACGCTAACATTTTAATATAGCAATAAAACGTTCGAAAACAACCATACCATCGTGATTTTAACCCTTTTGTTATTTTTATTGGTTTATTGGCGTATAAAAACACATTGATAAGTAAATTACAAAAGTAACATGCGAACATGCATTGTTCGCTTACATTTTAGGTTGTCAAATATATGTATGGACGATTTGTTGTATGCTGTTCGCTGATTGGCTGAAAAGTAACTGGATTGTCCTGTCTTAAAATAGAAATATCGTTCTGAAAATTAAATTTTAGCAGAGGTAAGAAAGTGAAATATTCGACAAATACGCAGAAGAGTATCTTTGCCCTTAATAATTGTGTGACTTTTAAACTGATTGCCTTCAATAGTGTTGGAATTCTGATCCGGAAAAAAAATGTCACGGACGGTCGGAGATCATTATCACATCTCACCGTCCTATCGGCGAGGGATAAGAAAGCTATTATGTCAGCAAACCGATTATTTGTGATGCCAGTTCTAAAAGGGAGCTGAACTTGCATATTAAGTGATAGTTGCTTGTTGCTGTAGCCAAATATTTTGTAACAGCCCTTCTTTTCAGATTCTTTTATACACGTAACCTGACTTGTCAAATAGGATCATGAACAAAACGAAATAAAAAGAAAAGACATTTATGCCTCACAATGATTGCATGAGGAGCAATCTGCGCATTGTTGTAATACCTGAAGCGTCAAGTAAAACAGTCTATCAAAATTCCACGAGAACTATTCCAGAGAATGTGAAAACCAAAATGATTTTATAAATTTTAGATTGCATTCATCTTTTCTTAAACAGTTAAAAATGTTGTGATTTACTCGGTAGTATCAAGGGCGTTAAATCTTGTTACATTTAGTGTTATCGGTGATTATTTCTTCTGGTGTTTTTTTCAGACGCTTTTTAGCAAGCAAAGATATAACAGTATAACTTTCTAAACAGCCAGTCAAATTATCTGTACATTTAAGGTATTAGATTCCTAATACCATACTCCCGCTCGCTCTGAAGAGTATTCAATTCCATTATTTGTATAGGATTGAGACATTTGCACTGAATGACGTGGTTAAACCGCACTGAAGCCATTTTTTTCACAGTTTTTTTATGTTTTGGTTTTACAACAATGATTTCTATGGAATTTAAATATAACTTCTTTCTCAATTGAACTGTTACAAAGCTTTTCAACATGGTAAATTGATGATAATTTGGTATCTGTAATTTCAGTTATAAATTTCTCCATAACCAGACGTTAAAAATATTTGATATTTTGCCTATTTCGTTCAGAATAGTACATGAATAAATATAATCGTAGTTAATTTGAAGCCCCGAAGATTTATGTTGAAGTTTACGTTGATAACATCTCCTCGTGGTAAATTCGTGCAATGTTTATAATCAAATTTCGTTTCTTCTCACTTTCGGCTTTTCATTTTGTTTGCGTTTTCTCACCAGTCAGTAGATCTTCATAATACTGAGTAACAGTTGTTTTTATGTTCAGTTTGAAAAAAAAAACACAAAGTCGGGTGCGGTTTGAAGTGATTGGAGTCATTTCTTGAAACGCCCATGGTAAAAGTGACTTATATGTTCTATATTTTGTTCTAGGGTAGTCCATTTCTTTGAAAAAAAAGATCAATTCAATTACGGTTGACAAAACGTTAATTAGTTTTCTATACCTTTAGGGGGACTACCTGACGTGCAATTATCTTTTGCATCGTTATACTAGTGGGCAACAATTATTAAACTAAGGAAAAATTTTGAGTGAGTCACTAAAAAGATGTATAATAAAATCAAAGTGTTTTGCGATAAGACAGCCGTTTTATTTATAATGTCCAGCGAACTAGTAAAGTAAACTGCTTCCTAAACATATGCCACCTTTTATGTAGTCTCAATTACTCGCCTTCAAAAGCGGACCCATTTATTAATCTGATATTTTTCGTTGTCCGCCTTTTGCGTCCTCTGCAGGGAGATATTGACCTAAAATAAAACAGCACAATATACACCTTGAAGAGTACAATTATTTGGACCTTTTATGTAGCTACACGAAGGCTTTTTCTTTAACATAACAAAGAAACCTCAGATACGTCCAGGTGGCTTCTGTTTCGAAAGATATGTTTTGTTATGAAATTAAACAACAATAAAAACACACGTTACCATTTTACCCGGAAAAAATACATAACGGTCACAACAAATTTAATGTACATGAACGAAAAGTTAGTACGGTAGCGTGCGTTTTATTGAAATATTATATGAATGATAATCGAATGATTAAATTATTATTATTGTTGTTGTCCTGAAACAGTTTCCACCTTAATAAAGCGATTGCCTATATCGACATTCTTTGATTTGATAGAAATTTCTATTTGAGTGTCGGTGGACTTTACATCTTCACTGCGCGGCCGCAGCCATCGGTTGTGGATTGTTTTAGAACATTCCATATAGGAAGATTAGTCAAAATCACTATTCATTTAACCTCTGTCGGCTTCTTAAAAACATGTTTATTGTTAGCTATGATTTAGAAGCTATGGCATGTAAAGCGTTGCAAAATTTGATTTTTGTCATTTGCATTTGATAATACTTTCATTTGTATTGTATATTTCTATGTTTATATTGCATAATCATCATTTGTATTGTATAATTCTTTATTTGTGTTGTATCCTGTGCATTTATGTTCTATTTCTGTTATTTGTATTTAATGTCTGCTATTTATATTGTAAACAGTTCCATTTATATTGTATGTCAGGTCATTTGTTTTCTAAAACTGATATGTGTGAATTCAATAAGCCACAAAACCAATTTATGTTCTATAATTGCATGACGGGATGTGTTGTGATTTGTAACGGCTGAATTATTTGGCTGTATAGCTCTTTCTCAACCAGTGAAATCCATGGACACAAAATAAACAAATCCCAGAGTTCCGATATACAATAGAAATATGGCCACAAACAAGATTAAACACAAATGCAAAATTATACAATACAAATAAGGAAATATACAATTCAACCAAGCGAACATTGAATACAAATAACAAAAATACAATACAAACTGACAGATTATGGAACATAAATAGGAAGTATACAAAACAAATATTAAGATATATAGAATTCAAATGGATATTATAAAATACAAAAGTGAATTTATAGAACACAAAAAATCAAATACAAATACTAATTATACAATTTGAATAGGAAAATATTGAACACAAATGAAACGATATAGATTATAAATTGATATTATAAAATACAAATTGAAATTATACAATAGAAATAAAGAAATTATCAAATACAAATTATACAATAGTATCAGGTCAATATTGAAAACAAATGAAACGATATTAAATGTAAATTGATGAAGTATACAATACAAATATCAAAATCGAATATTGCAACGCATTACACGCCATACAAATGCTGGTTTTGCTGTTTTTGACATTTGTTTTAGTTTCTTTCAAAGATTCCTCTGTTTTAATTATTACATTTTAATATAAAGTGGTTAATATAACTATCATATGTCTGAGAAGTGGGCCGCAGAATATCAATAGACAATCTGAAAAAGAATGTTAATTACTCCATCTATTTTCCAATCCAATGCATGATCCTTTTAGCATGCCTTTAAGAACAGTTTGTTTCGCAGCTAAATTTATTGCATGTTTGAAATTTATTAGCGTTGTATTTGCATTGACACTTACAGTAGGCAATTCTTATGACGGAAAACCGAGTATATACTGCATGCAATAAATACTGTATAATTTCCTTTTCCGAAAATATGCTAGATGCTGACAGCTGAGCCATTTTGAGGATTAAACCTATCATGTTTCAAACTGTTGATTATTAACTAAAGCAGTAGGTAAGAATGATTAAATTTGGTCGTTTATGTAGACTGCATTTAAAGCAAAAACTTCATTTAAAACCATTTAAATCTAAAGATATTACTATTAATGTAGACCTTTTACATTTACTCGTCTATTTACGGTTCCAAATTTTGTAACATAAGTCAACAAAAGTTTAGAAAATACAAAAAGAAATAACAAACATTTCATTCGTCACATTGCTAATAGTTGTAATTATTATCTCTTTAAATAATCAAGTTCCCAGTGTGATAAGTACCCGCAACGAACGGAATCAACAGCTCAGCAGTGAAAAGTAAGACCGCCCTAGACCACCTGGCCATCGCAACAACCCTGTTTTGCAAGTAACCGGGATATAAGTGTATACGTAACCACACTAGTGACAGGAGGTAAAGCTCAATTTTCAATAATTTTTCGACTGTTTACTTGTTGTGCTTACGAAAGAAGGTTTTAAGACAACCATGATTTTTTTTTATTGTCTTCTATTAGTTGTACTAAGAAGTTGATGTTTAAGAGGGGTTTTTTTTAAAAATACATTGACTAATTAATAACATTTAGCAATAAGCCTACAGTTCAAAAAAATTATGATATAAACTATTAACTATCATATCAAAAGGAATCTGAAACTTAAAACATGACAGAAATAAAATAGAACAAATCATTTAATCAACACCCGAATAAAGAACTTAAAAACTGACGCGTTTAGAGACAAAGTTTACTTTAAAAAAATGACACATTATCTGTTTTTCTTTTTTTTCATAAATCTGTTTATGAAAGCCGGATAGACAAATAAGAAAATGAGTAAAAACATTTATCTCTAGCTCTATATATACGACAAAACGATGAAAGTGTACGTCTAAATCATTGACGACGTTACTTGCCGAACGAGAATAATAACATTATGTGGCACGAGAGGTCATCACACTTGTTGTCCTGAATTGTCTGTAAATGTTACTGTGTTAATTGTTTTCTCATATGGTGAATATTTCAAGCAGTCTAGTGACACGACTAAATTCAGAAAGAAGTGCTACTAATTTATAAATAAATTCTCCTCTAAGTATCACTTTCTGAAATTAATGTACATGTAATTCATAACATTGCAGAAGTTTCAAACGAGGTGTGTCGTGATTCATTGGTAATTTTTATTTCTTAGTGTTAACAGAGCTTTTAAGTGCTTACAAGTTTAATGATGCGTTTTGCAGTACCGTTTGATCATTTATGAACAATTTTGTACGAGTGTTTTTCATAAAAGATCAATCAAACGATCGTTTTTTATGAACATTTGACCTAATAATCGATCAGCTTTTAAAGACCCTGTTACCAATCAGCTTTTCAAAACCATATTCATCAATCAGCTTAAAAAAAACTATTTCCAATCAGCTTTCAAATATTCCCCTTTACCGACCAGCTTTTAAAAACCCTATTACCAACAGCATTTTAGGTAAGTCAATCCTAAAAAATCGAAACGAGTAAAAAAACATATAATGTACATGCTCGTTTAGTGAAAATTAAATCTACCATTTATATTAATCTTCGCTTAAAAGTCCTCATACAATTTGAATATGATAAAAATAATGCCGAAAAGTCAACGTCAGCTAAATATTTACTCAAAGATCTTTACTGATAGAAAAAAAAGTTACTGTATAAGTTTAAAGATAACAGGATATACAAAGATAAAATCATTTTCTTGACCGCTTCTCGTATCCTAGATCTCAAATATTGATGATCGTCAACAACAGTGCCATTTGACTTGTGAGAAAATTGCTTCTTTGGCTATAGCTGCCAATAATTTTCGCGAAACAATGACCGGAACTATTGACTTTGGTTAATATAAAGACCTGGTAAATAGTTTCAGATCAATCTGAAACATTATTAAAGATGACATTCTTTCTTAATAAAATGACTAGCCATTACTTTTTGCAGTAGATAAAAAGAATATGTTTTAACTACATTGATTGAAAATCGATTTTTTCTGACTTAGAGATTGCCAGATTTCTAAAACATTTACAAGGCATAACAGCAATAAATTTAAACTTTTTGACTGATATTTAACATTTTATGATAGATATTTAAAATATTGCTCTGGAACATCTGGAACATAAAGCTTAAGGCCTTTCACTACTGATTTTCTGTATTAGGGGAAATATTCATTTCCCCACTGTTTTTTCCCTCTCAAAAAAACAGTATTAATCAATTAATTCCATTTTGTTTCGAAATCGGTGTTTTATAGTTTTTCTAAGAGTAACTGTCAACTAGTTTGTGTCAGACGATGTTGTTAAACAAAATCTTCACCCAATTGTTGAATTGAGAAAATGTCAAAGTGATCAGCTTTCTTTTATAAAAGGTGTTGACAAATGTGCTTAATATATTTTCAACTTTTCAAAATTGTTAACCCTTTGCACTGTTTATAAGAAGTATTTAATATATTTTACAAAAAATATAGGGACTTTGAATGCAGATACTGGTTAGTCTGTCTAACATGTCTGTTCTATGCAAATTACTGACGTAAGTGGATTACCTTACAGCTAAAGACGAAGTTAGTTCAAACACTCTTAATGTTAATGTTAAGAACACATGTCATTAGAAGCGCAGAATTTACTACAGAAACATCAAATGAAATGCGTTTGTGGCTCATCAGACATGTTTATTCATACTCAAATTTTTCGTTTGTAATTATGTTTTGATTTATTTCAACACGATGGTTCATATCATTTAACACAACATGCATCTATGGGGATAAAGATAATATAAATGGTGTATTCGTCTAGTGCTCCTTCCGTTTATTACCTCTTATCAGTTTTGTTAACAGCTAGACATTTAAATGACGTTTCATTTCCGAGTCAATCTTTTACCGATTTAATGCCATCAGATATTGTTGGATAGACTAATTTGGTATCAGAAAATAGCACCGACACCACAAAGTAAAAAACAAGAACCATGACAATAATATATCTTCTTTTATGCTATTGTATTTTCTTGATACATATAGAAAGGTGAGAAATTAACAGATATGTCGACAAATCCTAATTAATCCTAATGTCTGTCTTGTAACACAACGACAGAGATATCTAAAAATAATAGAAGTTGTCATGCATATATGTAATAGTTTTGTCTGGTCTTTTATAATGATAATGTCTGTCTAGAAAAATGCAATTAACTTGTATTTCTTCCCTCTGACTCAGTGAACAAGTTTTACTTCGGGACAAAAGCTTTACTGGACAAAATACATCAACACGTCTATCTGAAATAATAGTATGTGTAAATTACAAAAATGCAATCAAATAAATTGCTTAAGGAAGAGGAAAAAATAATAAAAACAAAATAAAACGCATAGAATATCTGTTAATCTTCTGAGATCAAAAAGTGATAGCTATGACAAAGTGTCTAGACAATGTCCTTGTTACAATATACTTGACTAAGTTTTTCAGAAAGTGTGAAAAGGAGATAGCCTTAAACAGGACAAAATACATTTTAGGACCATTTTCAATAATCAACTTAATATATGTGTAGATATTTTCCCAAACTTAAAAATTGCAAATTTCACAAAGACGAAAATTTGATTTCATACCTGTAGTTGCAATTTCACTTTAAATCCTCTCTCATACTTTTTAGCATCTGCATTTAAGATCAATGCAGATCAGTGCATAATTATTGAAGAACAATTTGGAACCAATCGCCTGATTTACTTCATGGTAAAACATGAAGAAATATAGTTCAGTAAGGTATTTCCCAGTAATGATACCAATCAGTATCAACAATTGGGTGAAAATAATTTAGTGGAAAATAACTTTCCTATTGCCGACACTACGCAACTGTTATTTAGGAATTTCGATGTTTTATTAACACTTGATTTACATGTTCTGAATGAAACAGTATTGTTTAAAAGTACTTTATTGAACAGAAAAGGTATTTTTATCGTGTTGTAGGGATGTTACAAACAAGCAACGTATTCTGTTTGTTCGTTTTTTTTCTTTTAAGCATAAATAAATAGATATGAAAATCGTTTGTAAATTGAAACAATTATTTACTTGTTCCTTTTGTGTGTTTAAATCAATAAAAAGGAAAAGTTAATTTAATTTGCACTGTCAAACAAAAAGATTTGTTCTGCTCCTTTGTGTATGTTTACAATTAAACGTGCGATTTCCATAAACGCAATCTTCCTAAACCTACAAATATATCAATAAATCATTCTAAATAGCACAAAGTCAAACTGACAGTCTGTCATTTTGATGCTCTTAAAGACTCTCTTGGATAGGAACACAACATGACAATCTAAAAGTTATTGTGCGAGAGATTCTTATGCACCGATTATGAGCAGTTCCATATCGTCCACAGTTTGCGACTTAAATTTAGATGTAATTTTTTTACACTATCTTGTCGTGTCACTTCGTCCTTAATATTTGGTATTGTAATTCTGTTTCTAGCTCAATAGCATATGTGCAAGTCCTAAAACTTCTGTAACAGCATTGATGATTAAAATTATTATCAAATATTACTGATGCTCTCGTACACTGAACATTGTTGCATGAAATTGACATTACATTTGCTGGTCTTATATTCTGATCTTCAGTAAAGAAAAGGAGAAATACCCTAAAATTCAGAGCATTCTAATTCCTTCAACACCATACAAATGTGAACAACACTAGACAAATATAGTCCGATGTCAATGTTTCAGTCTAACATTCTACTAAATTCAACTGATTATTTGAATGGGTTAATATTAGACTTGGCGTATTAAAGATTTGGATGGACAGCAATTTATTACACATGGACACTTTTTGATGTGAACATGCCATTTTGAATATATTTTTTTCTTTATTATATTGTCAACTTTTTAAAGACATGATCATTTTAAACAGCGAATTTCTTTTACATATATAGTTGCTGGTCGGCATTATATTTTAGGTAAAAACTTCAAAATACTTGACTGAACAGCATTAATTCTTAAGTTAAAAAGTGTTAAAAAATTAAGTTAGTAGAAAACTTGAGAAAAAATGGGCAGAAAATTTGAGTTTTGAATAGACCCTGACTTTATGAATATGGTTCTATTAAGGTTAGTGTTTAGAAAGAAATAAAGAAATGTCACAAAAGTGAACCTGTAACAAGACTAAATCTAGAATAATGCCACCAAATGACCACGCCCATACTGTAAGAGCATAATTGATAGAATTATATTGTTTATACAAATTCAGTTCCTGCTGATCCATAATCAAAAGCCTTTCAACACCAACACCAGTAAATGATAAGTCTCTTGAAAGAATTTCCAATTTCTTGATATCTCAACATTTTTACAAAGATAAATGAAATGTTTTGCTGAAAGAGCTCGATGGCTGGTGTTTGCTATACATAAATCTACGAGCAAAATAATTGAAGCAGTAATATCATCTGTCGAAGTATAAATGACCCGATACAAAAATGAATGAAAAATTACCATCCAGTCTTTGCTTCTTAGAATGGCTAATATAATTGGCATATATATCAATATTATGTAATCAAATCATCGCATAAAATAGTATACACAGAACAAACGGATATGTTGTAGGTTAATATTTCCTAAGTTTCGAACCTATGAACGTCTTTCTAGAAAAAAGGTGAAAGTGTCTTTTAAGGAAATTCTAATAATTCTTGAAATCGTTAGTATAGTTTTAAAGCAGACTTAAAAAACTGGCAACCAAATAAGTTATATAATTTTGCAAGGCACAAGCACAAAAATGTCATTTTTTTAATTATCAAATACATGATTGCACACTTTTCCGAACAGCGCTGTAATAGTTTATTAGATGACAGCTACAATGTCACTGTATTTTTCAGTTGCAAAATGAAGCAGCTAAAACTGAGGTTTGTTACTAGGGTATGAAAAAACACTAGTGTTACTTAAAGCTAAATTATCTATTGCATTCCATGCGCTAAAGCGGTGAGAGCAGCCATTCCTTTTCACTTCTATCATACTGCCCAAGCAATAACCTCATTTGTTGCAAAAAGGACATGCTTCAAATGTATATCTGGGTTAGAATAAAGTACAAAAGGACTGCAGGCAATACAAAAGACCCTTACTGGTAAAAGCCTCGTCTGCTATATAATTGTTAAAGAGGCATATTCCAAAAATTAGTACATTCATCAAATTTATATGTTTATTTATGTTTATATTTATATGTAAATTATATTTAAAATCACGTGTCATAATGTTTAAGCATCAGTCACTACCCAATGTTTAAGTTTCAAAAAGTATAACGGGTAAACTGAATGCATTAATGTTTTGGAAGATAGGGATTCATTTAAAGTAAATATTTACTTAGTGTCTAACTATTAATCAGATAAAAATGAAAATACAGAAAATAAAAAAAAAACAGAATTACAGACAAGAGAATACAAGAGTGAGGTATCGAACTTCTATCACTTAAAAACATAATTCTTTCAAGTGGTGAAATCTCTCTAGTTCATGTTAGCGAGATTTGAAAATCAGTTTATTTAACGACGATAAACGCTTGACTTAAACTGTTTTATTCAAAGGTTGTCATAATCCCAACATTTCTTGTCTAATCTTGCAATTTAATCAGATGTTCATTACCAAACTACAGAGTTCTTAGAGGTATTTTTTACTTTATTTGTGCGTAATATGAATATTTATTTAGGCTAACTAGATGGAGACCCGCGCAAGCGCAGGCTTAGAGAATCTACCTACTTGCATTTGAAAGGCATGCCTTAAATATTTATCCGTAAACTAACTAAACTACTAGCTTTTATAATGTTTTTGATACCGGAATGTTCAAAAAAGGCGTGTAAATTAGAATAGTAAACCGCCGCAACATGTTCAAATGCTTTTACACGGAAAGGTTTCCTAAATTCTAGTTGTATTTTAATTCAACAACAAGCTTGACCATGTTTATAACTGTAGTAATGTTCGTGATTCACAGACTAATCGTTGTGTCACCTTTATTCCTTTTCAAAACTTTTGTGCCACCCTCTTTAAAGACATATTTCACAAGGCAGTCTGAAACACAGCAATAGGTCTCTGTGCATTAGCAAATGTTGAAAAGCTTATTGATGGTGAAAAGGAAATGTCAAGTGATAATTTTGTTTATGTATGTATGAAAAATGTTCCAAACAGGGCTCACCATTAATTTAAGTGTTAGTACAATCCATGACAGAAACAAAATTTGTGTATGGGAGAGTGAATTCGGCAAACTGGCACGACCAGAAATTCATTAAATTGCTTCCATATGTTTAAAAGTTATGGAGCAGACACAAAATGCATGGCCTAAACCTTCGAACACCACTGGTGACCGTGGCCTTGAGCCGGCACGGTTGAAACATAGGTTATCCCAGCCCCTCTCCTCCCAACTTAGATTGTATCATGTCCTTAATCATGATTAGGTTCATTTTCAAAAATCAGGGGAAATAACACTTAAATTTATTAAACAGTGATTTGACATAGGTGCCATGACTTGTTTGGCTTACTGCTCAATGTCGCTCAAACATTTGACCTCCACTTGTGACCTTGACCTTGAGTCGGCCAGGTTGGAACATAGGTTTTGCACATTGTCTTTATGAGATGAACATTTGACAAAAGTTTCATTAAATTCATTTCAGGAGTTTAGAAGATAAGGAGCGGACACAAAATCCAGATGCGCACAAACACATGGACAGACAGACGCACTAAGACCATTCCTATATCCCCCTACTGCTATGCGATGGGGGATAATAAAGATCAAGATATTCATGCGCATTCCTACAATCCATTATCATGTATACTACTTTCTTGAAGTTAGTTTGAGTGTAATACATAGTTGAGAATATGTTCTGTAATTGGACTTTCCCTACTCCCCACTACCCTGAAGGATACATGGCCTGCAACATTTTGAAAGACAATAGCTGCTCTTTTTAGCACATTTCCCACGAGTTTAATTGGACTGACGCGAACAAAACGTCCACGTGTGGTCCACTGAATCGTCCATCCATCAAATGATTTTGGATGGAGCCATCATCAAAGATCCGTTCCCTTTGTTCTCCCACTGGATCCGCCGATTATACTGGTTTTCATACATGACGGGCGGGCAGCGTCGCAAGGACTGATTTAAATTCATGAAAAAAGTTCAAAACTATCAATTTCAGCTTTGTTACATCACAAAGTGCCAGCCTGTAATCGTTCGTTCGTTAAATTTAGCAAAATCTATTTATAAAAAATATAGCAAAATCTATTTGTAGTATTTCTATTTTAGCCTTTGGTGTTTTCCTGTACTTTTTTGGCTATTGTCTCTATTTTCGTACATAATCGGTGCTTATTAAAAAAAAAGAAATATCAACTTTAGATGCTCATATATGAGTGCTTCGGCGACATAGAACAGAATAGCTTGAGATCGCGCTGTTTCCCCTACAAATCGACGAACCTATTCTTTTAATAGTATAGATTAAAATGCCTTTAAAAGTGACTCTTCTGTGGTTTTCTAATATACACTGTTCAATTTCATTTTCAATGTTTTAATGTTTATTTGTGACCCATGAAAGTTCATGCAAAATGAACTTAATTGACAGAATTTGTAAAACAACTTTGATAACTTTATTGTTTTTTATCAACAGTTTATTGTTTCTTAATTTGCAATATATAAAAAAGCATTATTTTGATAGGTATTTTCTGTGTTTGATGTTTTGTTTGGAATCATAAAAAATATTACATCCCGTTGAGGTTGATAGTACGTGAATTTTACCCGAGACAGTCATTCTCAATTGAGGCGAAAGCTGACGTTGATATTAATTCTCTAGGGTAAACATAATGTAATGTCGCCAGCAATGGGAATTGATGTCTTCTAATTCCACATTTGTAATATATTTAAACATAGCTGCATAAAGTAATTTTATATGAGTAGTTCAAATTCTCAATAGGGACAGGAATCCCAAAGGAGGGAAAGAAGACAGTTACGAAACTTCTTACCTATTTTCATTTTTTTCTCCGACTGTTTAAATGATAATCTACAGCATGATAGTAATTTTTGACGGCCACATTATATCTCCAAAATTATTTTAGTATTTCTTTGTTATTGATTTAGAATTATTAAATGTTAAAACAGCTATCATTGTATTAAAGAACAAAAAGAAAGAAAATTAACGATCAAGTAAAATAAGTACTTATACAAATAGTATAAACATGTTAAAACTTTTAAAAAAGTCGTTCAGTACTTTTAATTTTGAACATATTAAATCAATAACTTTTTGTCGCCGTTAAAAAACACACACATTTTTTTTATACTGAAAAACCTGAAACAAAAGTATGTCATCATTTTTTGGTTGAAAGCATAACTATTGTATGAGCTAGAAGCCATTTTCAATTCCTTTTATTTATGTTTTTAAATCGGATACAAAACATATTGTAGGTCTTAGATTTTTTGTTCTCATGTTATTCGATTCCAATGTCAGCCCTTTACGATAGCAGCAAATGATTTTAATTTTGACATATGATTGTTAAATACACATGACGTTTACAGAAAGTAATGAAAATTATAGTTTTAGATTCAGATTTTCAAATTGATTCCCATAATTTGATTAAGGATATTAAAGGTAAATATGTTATCTCTAGGATAGTTCCATTCAAGTGGGACAATATAAACTTTTAAAAAGTGTTGTAATATGGTTAATAACATATCAAAATGATGTAATCTCATATATTTGGATTTCAAATATTGTCACATCAAATATTCAATCGAGACGCATTGACATTTCCTACCTGAAAAAGACAGTGTTAAAATCAAGTGAAGAAATGAAAAAAAAACTGGTAAAGCTTAATGAAATAAGTTTTACCCAAAGAATATAAATTATAAGTTGTAATACCATTTCTCATTTTAAGTATGGCTATCCTCTTAAGGTTTTACTTCATAAATAACAGTTTACTACGATATAAGTAGGCCAACTCTGACAAAGTCTGGTTTAAATATATTGTAATCATTAACATTTAATATGCAAAGGGTTCTTCTTCTTTGGCTAGTTTATCAGAAATCATTTTACAAGTTATTTGCTAATGATTTAACATTTCATGCAGTGATTATTAATTTAAATGAAGGATAGGTTACTGAATATATCCATCATGCCCGCTGTATATAAAGCTGTGTGGCTGATGAAAACTTTATTAACAGCAAACCATCTCATCTACCCACGGACGAACCCAATGTTTTATTTACAAAACAATACACCCCGCTTCTTCGAGTTTTGAGGAAGATGTGATAATTCTCTTATAGAGAAAAAAATGCTCTCTGAAGTATAATCAGCTAAATTACACTTGTCTGTTTTGGCAGCGGAGGCGTCTTTTATATATATGTTCATTCTATATAAAACATGATTCTGCCGTTTTAATCAAAATGTCTACGAAAATTCTTTCTACTGCAGACTCTTATTTAACGACGCAATATTGCGGCAACCCGTGAATGTTTTTATACTTCTAGTACTGACAAGAAAAGTCAGTCTACTAAGTATTTTGATAAATGGTATAGTCCATGTCAAAGTGCTCCTTTTTTTCTTAGAAAATGTGAGTTTTTGAAGAAAGTTTGAAAAAGGCCTGCAATATTGTTACGTTGGCCATTATATTGAATATCAACAATTTATATACACCACTGATAAATTAATTAGCTTTGTTAACTTTGTAAACAACAACATACTTAAATTTGGTGAAACAAACACACACACAAACACAGCCAAGTGGTTTATTTTGTCTGATTTGCTGAGCACCAGCAACAGTTGTGTTTTCTTTTACAGAACAAAAATATATTACTGGAGTGCACTGATAATAAGAACGAGGTATAAATTGGTGCAAATAGGTAATTTTAATAGACCTTACCTGAAAAGGATTTTTTAAATAAAATTCTTGCAAATGGTTACAACGATAGGGAAATAAGGTTTTGCACAGATACATAGTCTTACGAACACCAGACGTATTGACCTTTGTTTGAGAAGAAATCACATAATTAACTCACGTAGTACTCAAACACACATGAAAACCCCATCCCTTGTTCGGCTTGGGATATCAATTCTCCGAATTCGCTTGTTTTAATAATTATTGCTTGTTAATTCTTATGTTTTTTTAATTATTTGTAATAGAAGGTGTTTCAGAAAAAGTATCAATGAGAAATGACGTTTCACTTAAATTTGATATATATTCAAATTCATATAGAGTTTAAAGAAACTCTATGTCATAGTACGCCTTCACAATACGAATAATAGATTCAGAGATGCTAGGGTTTCTGCAGAATAAAATCCATACCTCAGAGCAAGATAAGATTATTTTTTAAACAATTTAGAATTCACTTCATTTTTATTTAATGTCTCCTTTTGTATATGTTATTTTACTATCGTCCATCAATATTTCGTTTAGGTCGTCATTTTTCTTTCTTTCCTCGCTTTGATTAATACAGTAATGGATGCAATAATTATTGTACTAATGCAGGAGTACTTAAAATATAAATTGGTGGAAAGCCTTCGATATTATCTTATTTATGCTAAGTCTATAAAAGATAGATAAAATAAAATCTAAGAGCTATCAAACTAATTATATGGGGTCAAATGCTAATTCCTCTAAGATGTATGTTATATCAACTAGCTCTCTTGTTTTACCCTAGATAAAAACTTAACGCTAAAAGAACTGTTGTATGCAGTGATCGATGTCAAAATACGATACATCTATAAGTACATTATCGGAAGCAAATACACTGAAGAAAAAGTTAACTATACCAGAACGCTCGCCTAATCAGACATTTATAAAACTACGGCAAACGTTACATCGGTAGAAAAAGGTCTCATGAACTGACTTTACCGACGCTTGCATTAAAGAAAACAGGTGTGAAATATTGAGTAATTAGGCAAGCAGTCATATTCTAAACAACTAAGAAACACTGCTGATCCTTACCTTACGTATTTACATCATTATAATGAGATTCATAAGGCCAAACACCTGGCAAAATATTGAAGTACTATTCACATAATCGTTCACTCTTTTTTGTGATATCAAGCGAGTAATAGGCTGTACGGTGGTATCATCTTCAAGATAAACGCTCCTGAAACAGTTTTTTATGTGTTTGTAGGGACCTTCTTCAACGAGAGTATTTTATTACATATTTATTTTACGTAAGACATGAATTATTCTTTTGTTTGAACATACAGTGCACCTGTCATTGATCATAAAATGTTCTAGTCTTTGTAGAGTTCCTAAAATTTTAGTTTGTTCAACGGCATTTATTTTTCAGAAAATCGAACTTCTATATTTTATTCAAATACAATCCACCTTAATTGCGACATGTGTCGATATCGTTGGTTCACTTTTTATGTAATTTTAATGTATTTAGTCCTTTCTCTTCAGTGGGAAACCTTTTATTTTAATTGGACATTGGTGTGAACAAATGTCAACGTCGAAAATATATAATCTGCATTAAAGATATCTCAGTTATTCATGATACTCTTGATAAGGTTGTTACTACTTAAATCTGTAAGGCAAAGGTTAAATAAGTACTAGAGAATGCCATGTATATAATTTGGTCTACAACATCTCAAAAGTTAATTATCATTTCATATGAAATTAAAGAAAATATTGCAACCGATAATTCCTAATAAGCTCTTTACTTACAGCGATGAATATAAGCTGTACTAGTATTGTCTCATGATTTGGGAATTTTAAAGAAATAACTTAACAATATGAGATATAGAGTAATTAAATTTCCTCTTCGATACTTTAAGATCAAGTTATTTGCGTTGTGTTATACTTGTCAATAAAACATTCTTGTTTTTTAACTAACTCACCTAACATTTATGCTCCTTTACTATTACTGTTTGATTACAGGTTGTATTTAGAGAGGGGAAAATTAATGTAATTGTATAAACCAGTCTGTATTTTATGTTCAACTAAATCTTCTTGGGTATGCAAAAGAATGTAAAATTCCACTTCTTTTACTTCTGAAATATTTAAAGAACTTTTCTAAATATATTTAAACGTCGAAAATGCGTTAGATTGCCTGCTCGTATAGAAAACATAACCCTAGAAAAAAATGTTGATTTCCATACATGAGCTGTTGTAACAATTGATTTAAGAAGGTTATCAAATCTGGAAAAATAAAAGAGAAATACAGGAAATAATGTTCGTTTAACAATAAAGTGTTAGAAACGCTTGCGTCACGAGACGTGAACGAACCTTTGAGTATTGGTCATATATTAATATGGATGTCCAATGAAGACCAGATATGACATTTTATTTTGATTAAAAGTCTATAAAAACAAATTAGTAAAATGGATTGCATTACTTTTAATTACATTACTTTTAATTACATTACTTTTGTCCGTTTGTGTCTCGAAGGACATCATGTTAGGTTATATCTATGCCATGCCTCTGCAGCAGACTGATTTCATGCTATTTCTTGACGATAAGTGCTACATAAGCTCTTTTGTATTTATGCAATTTTGTTGCAGTAAGTTTATTAAACGGAAAGATTTGCTGTTAATCTCTTTGATGGATTTGGCAATGATCGCCTGAATTTTGCTTTCATGAGCTTTGTGCACCTAATAAAAATACTTTTTATTTTCTGCTTAACGAATAACTACAGACAAACTATTTTGTCTAATCATTTTACCATTTAGAAGTTATCAGTGTTGTTAGTATACTAAATGAAATTAGATAAACTACGGATAATATGGCAACATTGCCGAGCCTATACGGCTGTGGTATCTTCAAAAGAACCAATTTGCACTGATTTCTTAAATTCGGCGTCTCAGTTAAGCATAAGAGTTTGATTCTAAACACTTCTAAGTATTTTGTTCAGTCAGACTGCACATATTTTCTTTTCATTCATCTTTTATTTAATCTTTATTGCTCAGGTACAGCTTTTGTTCAGTTTCCTTGACATTAATCTATGCGTGACATATTTATAACACAGACACGCTTAATTGCTCTTTTTATTTTTCATTTGATATCACATTGTGAAACTGTCCTATGACCAATAGGCAATGTTTTTACACGAGATGTACAGTATTTTCAATGTTCAGATTAATGATATTTATCAGAATTGACAAATAAGTTATTGACATTAAATCTCAAGCGTAAATATTATGTTATGTCGCCGAAATGGCAACTGATTTTTTTTTTCTAATTCAACATTTGTAATATTTTGTAAACATAGCAGGTGAAATAATTTTGTACGAGCAGTTTAAATTCTCAATAGGGACAAAAAATGTCAAAAGAGAGAAAACACTTACGAAATTTATTACCTAAATTACATTTTTTCTCCAGCTCTTCAACAGATAATCTTTAGCATTCTCATGATTATTGACGACCACATTTTTTTTCTCCAAAACTATTTTTTGTATTTCGTCATTTTTCTAAGTTATTGTTTTTAGGTTTGTAAAGTATTAAACGTATTAAAACAATTATCATTGTATTGATGAACAAAAAGAAAGAAAATGAACGACCAAGTAAAATAAGTACACAAACTGATAGAATACACATGTTAAAAGATAAACAAGAGGGTCCATGGGACCCTGGGTCGCTCACCTGCCAACAACTGCTCAATGGTTGCAAGAGTCAGTGGATGCAAATACAATTACCAATTGACTCAAAGGGTGCAGGCAATTATCAAGATCTTATATTAACTCAAGTATTGTACAGGTCTGATTAAATTCAAATAAAAAATGAAGCTGCTATTGTGCAGACAAGGACTAAATAGTTAATTCTGGCACTTTCAGGGACCACAACTCTGGAACAAATAATGCAATATGGCAATTTGAAGAAAGGAACCAAGATCTTATGGTAATGAAGACCAAAATTAAGACCACTAGAGTGCAGAAAAGCTTTTATCATAACTTGACCTAGTGACCTAAATTTCAAAGTCACATGACCCAGTTTCAAACTTGGTTTAGATATCATCGAGATAAACATTCTGACAACGCTTGAAGAAGATTGGAGCAAAATTAAGACTACTACAGTGCGGAAAAGCTTTTTCTATAATATAACCTAGTTTTCAAGGTCACATAACCCAGTTTTGAACCTGACCTAGATATCATTGAGATAAACAATCTGACCAAATTTGAAGAAGATCGGAGTAAAATTAAGACCGCTAGAGTGCGGACAAGCTTTTTCTATAATTTGACCTAGTGACCTAGTTTTAAGGGTGAGATGACCCAGTTATGAACTTGACTTAGATATCATTGAGATAAACATTCTGACCAAGTTTAAAGAAGATCGCACCAAAATCAAGACCGCTAGAGCGCGGACAACAATTGTGAACGGCTCATCCTGTCACTATGTGACAGGTGAGCTAATAGGACTTTACTTTTGATTTTAAACATATGAAATCAATCTTTAACGTTGACTTCTATACTAACGATTTTCTTTTTTTTTTTTTGTTCAATGCTAAGAACTTTTAAACTATGGTACAAAGATAAATCGTATATTGCTTATATTTGAGCAGGAAAATTCTACAAAATTAAAATTTAAGTACGCATGTTTCATGAAATGAAATTTACAACAGACCAGTAAGTGTCTTATACCGGATACACAATAAGGTAAGACTTAGAAATTGTTGTTCTCCTGTTTATTCGATTCCGATACCAGCCCTTCACGATAACAGCTAATGCATTCAACTTTTGACATTTGATCGTTTTAAACACATGATTTTTACAGAAAGTTGAAATGAAAATTTCTAAATTTCTCATTTCTTTAAGTTTGGCTATCCCGTTAGGATTTTACTTAATAAATGAGTTTACTGCCATATGTGTAGGCCAACCATGACATAAAGACCTTTGCCCAGTCTATCGGAAATCATTTTACAAGTTCTGTATTGATTCAACATTTCATGCAGTGAACAAAAATTCAAATTAAATGTCGTCTACTGAAAAAATGTCCATTATGCATGCCTGTCATTTATAAAGCAATGAGGCTGATGCGAACTTTAATTATTAACAGCAAACCATTTCATCTACCCACGGACGAAGCCAATGTAATTATTTCGAAACATAACATTCTATTTCCTTCGAGTGATGAGGAAGATATAGTTATGTTTCATAGAGAAAAAATGCTCTCTAAAGTATAATCAGCTAAATTACACGTGTATGTCTGTCAGCAGAGGCGTCGTTTTTAGATATGTACATTCCGTATTAAACATATAACCGCCGTTTTAATCAAAACGTCTTCAAATATTCTTTCTACTGTAGACTTATATCCAACAGCACATTATTGTGGCAACCTTTAAATGGTTTTATTCTTCTAGTACTGACAAAAAATACACTCAATAAAGAAATAAAGGGACAAGGACTTATGACAGCAGTTCGTAAAGACATACCTTTTTTACTTGCTAAAGTTTATATCCAACAAAATTCATTATATCTGTGACCAATTTAAACTAAAAGTAACATGTGTTTCACAAACACAGTAGCACGATTAATCCTCAAAGACAACCCCTATCAGTTTTAAAGTGTTTGAGACTTTGTGGGTGGGGTAAACACAATGGCTTATCATTTGGAAACCAGTTAAATTTTAGAAACGGGTATGACCTCCTCGGGCTCGGATAACCTCTTTGACACGGGTCTGGAAGCTGCGTATGACCATTTTGGTGTCCCTTTGTGGTATGAGACCCCATTTCTCAGTAAGGGCAGCAGCCAACTCATTTCTTGTTGACGGCTGACGTTGTCGTGCGGAAACACGGCGCTGCAGCATGTCCCAGCATGTTCTATTGGGTTCATGTCTGGAGATCTAGCTGGCCATTCGATACGTTCAACATTTTGGTCGTCCTGGTACTGATTGACGATTCTCGCACGGTGAGCTATAGCATTGTCGTCCATTAACACGAATTTCTGGCCGATTGCACCAGCATATTGAATGACGTCAGGTCGGAGAATATCATCAATATAACGTCTAGCAGTAACTGTACCGTTAACAAACAAGTGAAGGTCTGTACGCCCGTCTAAGAAATGCCCGCCCAAACAATAACAGAGCCACTACCATACTTGTTGTGTTCAGATATGCAACATTCACTGAAGCGTTCATTTCGCTATGTAGGTCAAGGCAAAATTTGGACTTGTCGGTGAATAGCACATAACGGAAGTGCCTGAACTGCCAATCAATGATCTCCAAACTCCAGACGGGCCGTATGGTGTCTTGGCGTTAAGGGAAGACTAACTACAGGATGGCGTGCACGTAAATTAGCGTCGTGGAGTCTGTTGCGATATGTTTGTGGATTGGAACACCAGAAGCAGTTTGGAAGTCTCTATTTAGAGCAACAGCCGAGTCAAACCTATGGCGTTTTGCCAGGACAACGATGGCACGGTCTTCCCGAGCAGATGTTGACCTTGGACGTCCACTCTGAGGACGTCTGGTGACCGTGCCTGTGTCCAGGTACTTTTGCCAGAGTCGTTGGATTACACTTTGGCTAACACCATAGGCTCATAGGCCACCTCGCGTCTGTTTGCCCAACCAGCAGGCGACCGACTGCTCTGGCTGCCTTAGCCTCCGACATGTGTCATCTAGGCATCAGAGATTTGTCACACTAATCAGTTCTATAGTGTAACAGATGATTCGAATCAAAAATTCAAATTAAAACCTGCTCATGTCACGTTGACTTTATTGTACACATTTAATTTCATTTGATTTTGAGGGATGGGTGTGTTTGCACGGACCTGCACGGGATAATTGAGCTGTTAAGGATAGATAAACACATATATACACAAGTACTGGTGTGTCTAAAGCAAAACACACTTTAACTTTTACATGAACATTTTTGCATTTTAAAAAATCTATGAATTTAAGTTTTGACCCTTAATTTATTTTGTTGAGTGTATAAATATAAAGTGTTCAGGAAAGAAAATCCTACCTTCAAGAGTCAGTCCATTCAGTATTTTGATTATTGGTATTGTTCATGTTATTTTTTTTATAGAAAGAATTCTTGAAGAGAGTTTGAAACATGTTCGGTAAATTGCTACGTGGGCCATAATGTTGAACATGAATAACTATACACCATTCATGAATTAATTAAATTTGGGTTCAATGTATGTTAAATGAAACAACAGAATTTAAAAAAATTGGTGTAACAAACACACACCAACACACGCAAGTGGTGTGATGTCTTCTGAATTGCTCAGCACCAACGATTGTTGTCTTTTCTTTCACATAAACAAATAAAACAATTACCGGACTGCACTGAAATCAGAAAAGAAGTGTATTTGTGCAAATAGGTAAATTTCTTCTACGACCTAACAAGAACAGTTTGGTATTTTGTAAATAAAATTCCTTTCAGATGTCGACTGCGATAAGGAAATGAGGCTCTGCTTAGATAACTTACATAGTTTTAGGAAAACCAGCTTTATGGCTCTTTGTTTGCCAGAAGATCATGCATTTCAAAACATCTCTGTGTTTCTGGAGGTATATGTTTGTACTTCATAAATAAATTTTTATCAGCATACTGTGCCGTCCACTCAGACATTCATTATGTAAAAAACAAGTTTTTTCCGATACTTTCAGATGCTATTAATTCAGTTTGTGCTAGGAAGAAAAGCAATTATATCTCTATTCATAACTTCTTTGGCGGGGGATATCAGTTCTTCGAATTCGCTTGTTTTAATATAATTGCTTGTTAAATTGTGTGTTTTTAGATATTTGGAATAGAAGCTTTTTATGATAATGTATAAATGAGAAACGACGTTTCCCTTACTGTTATATATAGCCAAACTCGTATAGAGCTTAAAGAAAATCTATATCACAATACAAATATTAGATTCAGAAATGATAGTTTTTTCTGCAGAAGAAATCTATATCTCAGAACAAGAATGTTACTCTTATAACCATTTAGAATTCACTTCTTGTTTATTTACTGTCTCCTTATGTAAATGTTATATTACTATTTTCCATCAATATTTCGTTCTGGTTGCATGTTTCTATCTTTCCTCGCTTTCATAAATAAGGTTATAGGTGCACTTATTATGTAACTAATGTAGAAGTAATTGAAATATAAATAGACCGAAAGGCCTCCATAATATCGTATTTATGTTAAGTCTATAAAAGATAAATAAAATAAAAGTTAAGAGCTATCAAACAAATTACATTGGGTCAAATCCAAGTTCCTATCAAATGTATGCAATAACAACCCGATCTGCGATTGATGTTTGTTTAACCCTAGACATAAACTTAACGCTATAAAGACTTCTTGTATTCAGTGATCACTGTCAAAAAATAACTATAAGGTACATTATAGAAAGCAAACACGTAGAAGAAAAAAGTTTATTTACCAGACACTCGCCTAATAAGACTGCATCCAGAACTTTTTCGAAGAAATTTTGCTTATTTTTGACATTAAAACTATAGACTTAACATAGCTAGAAAAAGTTCTCATGCACTGATTTTACTGTCGATTGCATTAACAAAAACAGGTTTGAAATACTGAGTATTTAGGCAAGCAACCCTACTTAATAATTGAGTGAACTTCTGATCCTTACCTTACAAATTTACATCGTTATTATGATTTTCATCAGGCCAACTACCTGGGAAAATTATGAGGGATTTATTCACTTAATCGTTCACTTTGTTTGTGATATGAAGCGAGTTATAAACTGTACGATCATTCCTCCTTCAAGTTAAATGCTCCTGAAACAGTTTTTTATGTGTTTCGAAGAACCTTTTTCAACAAAAGTATTATAATAGCATTTATAGGTTCGTGAGACATGAATTACTCTTTTGTTCGAACATACAGTACACCTGTTATTGATATTTCAATCTTCTAGTCTCAGTCGAAACCTTTAAATCCTTAATTTTAGTTTGTTCATCGGCATTTATTTTCATTGAAGAAAATCGAACTTCTTTATTTTATTCAAATGCAATCAGCCATAATTAGGGCGTTGGTCGACATTGTTGTTTACCTTTTCATGCAATTTTAATTTATTTAGTCATTTTCTTCTTATATATATTCCATTTTTCAAAATTTTACTGATGATAGAGAACGAATGTCAACGTCAGAAATATATAAACTGCACTAGAGATATCTTGGCTAATTCTGATAGTATTGATACGGTGGTTACTAGTTTAATATGTAGAACAAATGTTAAATTATACCAGACAGTGTTAGGTATAGACCTTGGTCTAAAACAACACAAACGTTAGTAATCCTTTCATATGAAAAGAAGAAAAACTTCACAACAGATAATTCCTAAGCATACAGCGATTGATATAAACTGTACTAGCATTTTCTCTTGACTTTGAAATTTAAAAGAAATTATCTTATAATTTTAGATATAATGATATTCAATTTCCTCTTTAGTCTTCTTGAATCAAATTGTCTGTGTTGTAAAATACGTGTAAATTGTTTAAATCAATATTGTTTTGGAAACTAATTCCCCTTACATTTAGGCTCCTTTACTATAACTATTTTCATGTTGTATTTTAAGAGGGGAAAGATAATGTTATTGTTATATTCAGCCAAATTTGCAGGAAATGCAAAAGAAGTTTCATTTCATCTATTGCTTATATCTGATTCTTCATCTTTCTGCATTCAAAAGCGGCTTACAAAACTTGATTGATAATTACTAAGTCAAGAAAGCCACTTAATATTCAAGTTTTGACGTTACCTTTTTATCTTCCTTCAAACTGAGTCAGCATTTTTTTTCAAAACTAAATGATGAAATACGGAATATCTTATATTTTACCTTATCTTTAGTCATAAATAAAGAACAGAGAATTTTGAAAGAAAAAAAAACTAGTTTTACTTTCTGTTATAAAAGGACATGTGACAAGAAATGTGCAATTACTTTTAGTTGAAATTGCCGAACATTCCATTTATATCATACTTATCCATTGACTAACTAGACGTCTATGAAATAAAAGTAAAGGGATCATAGGTATACAAGTGGCATGCAAACTTGCTTTTTTTAAGCATTACAAGAGGGAAAATGCGTATCTGAATCTAGTAAGCCTCGTGTACTTCTCCACTGAAATACCTAAAACATCGAACATCGTCAGACTGCCTGTTCGTATAGAAAACAAAACACTACAAATATGTTGATTTTCACGACATTAGATATTATAACAATTAATTTAAGAAGGTGGTCATATTTGGAATAAGAAAAGTAAAACAGAAGGAAACATGTACGTTCAACAATAAACAAAGTGTTAGAAATGCTTGGGTTGTCTCATAACACCACGAGACGTGAACGAACCTTGGTAAATGTGAAATTCAATGAAGACCAGAAATGACATTTTAATTTGCTTAAAAGTCTAAAAAGCAAATTAGTAAAATAAAATACATTACTTTTGTCCGTTTGTTTCTCAAAAGACATCGTGTTAGGTTATATCTATTCCATAAATCAGACATAAATCCCGCAATTTTTAATTTAGATGTCAACATGCCTCTGCAGCAGACTGATTTAATGGCATGCTATTTCGACATAAAGTACATTTATATTTCCTTGATGTTGAGAAATATCAACACATCTTAGATAGTTTAATATGTTTAAGGATCAAGTTTCTTTAGTACAAAATCAACAATCATTAGGTCAAATACGCAAATTAAGGTATTAGATTCCTTATACTCTACGTATTCAATTCCATTAATTTGCGTAGGATTGAGACATTTTCATTGAAGGACATGGGTTCAAACCCCAGTCAAGCCAATTGTTTTCTCTAGTTTTTTGCAGTTTTACATTGTTTTGGTTTTTCAGCAGTAACTTTTATAGAACTGAAATTCAGTTTCATTCGTTTTAGAAATATTTCAATTGTAACAAAGCTTAACAACATAGTAAACTGATGAGAACTTAATATCTGTGATTTCAGTTATTAATTTCTCCAAAATTAGACAGTAAAAATATTTGATATTTTGCCTATTTGTTCAGAGGAGAACATGAATAAAAATAATAGCTCATTTGAAGCCCAAAGATTTATGTTGAAGTTTACGCTGATAACATCTTCTCATAATAAAGTGGGTGGGGTAAATTCGTACCATGTTGATAATCCTATTTCGTTTCTTCTCATTCTCGGCTTTTCATTTTGTTTCCTTTTTGTCAGCAGTCAGTAGTTCTTCGTAATATGAATGATTACATACCAAGTAACAGTTGTTTTTTATGGTTTGACCAAGAAAAAACATGGTGCTTCACTTTATCTTGAAAACCCATTAAGTCGGCCGAGGTTTGAAGTAAATTTAGTCATTTCTTGAAACTCCCATGGTAAATGTGTATTATATGGTCTTTATTTTGCCCAAGGACAGTACATTTCTTAAGAAAAGCTCATTTTCAAAGAGGGTTGACGAAATGTTTATAAGTATTCTAATACCCCAATTCCAAGGGTACTATTTCACATAATGTTGTGTAACGCCTATTGCCTGGTAACTAAAATACCGTTTATCCAATATTGTTATACAGAAAGGACTTTTTTGTAACATTGTTTTACTTGTTATTGCCTATCATTAAATTAAGATTGCTTACATACCTATTTTCTAATAAAACATTTAAGATTTAATTACATGTTAAATACTGTTAAAAATGTGCCAAATTAGATTATGAAAATACCATGTCATTCACACCAAGTTAATTCCTGCACTATCTCATTTAAACTTTGTTACAATACGTTTTATAGGTATGATAATAATTCAACAGTCTATGCTTATTATTCTTTTAAACCAACACTGTGAATTAAAAAGGGCTTTACTATTATCCTTACTGTATGTGAGAGGTAAGCTGTTTTCTCAATGATGGTAACTTTTAAACAAGATTCAAATAATTTGTTCTTTCAGTGAAGACTCTACATAACGCACACTATCACTGATATAGATCATGTATCCCTCATGGGAGAATGGCCGGTATTACAACATCTTTATATTAGGCTTTTCAAAATGTTTACCTCAAAGTATACAGGGTACAATGCTTTTCTTGTGCTGTCGCATGTCCCATAAATTCAACAGCTTAACTTTTTTTACACCAAAGGAATTATTCAGATTGAATAACTTTGTCTCTGTATCTGTATTTACAAAAATATACCTTTCTGTCATCAGCAAACATTCTTATACAGATCTTAGACAGTTATCATATAATTTTAAAGGAAAAAACATTTTAAACAAACAGCAAAGAATACACCTTGAGTAATGTTCGATGATTATGCAGTTTAACTTAGAATGATAAAGTGATAACTGTAACATGAGTAAACAAAAATAAAGTTCGATTACATTCTGCCATGGACTTACATTTAAATGGATGTATAAAGTCATTAACATCGCGTATTTTGTCCATTAAATAACACCAGATAACGTTGGATGCGTATAACTTAAATAAGTTTTAAGAATTGGCTGTGTTTGAACTAAAAAAATGTCATGTTTGATTTTATATTGAAATAAAGAGTGTTTCATGTTTAGTTACACATAAAAGTTCAAAATATTTTTAGCATCTAAAATATTCCATCAGCTCGAAGTAAAATATGGAAACTGAATAATCTTTAAATTATCTATTTGTATTCCTGTATGGCGAATTTATAAGTACGTTCATTACATTTTTGTGGTTTACAAGGACATTTTTTGCAAGTATTTTTTTAAACAAATGAAAACAAATCAGAAACACGACAAGATGAAAAACGATTTAACAAGTCAAAGCGATCTTAGTTTGTTTTTACACGTCTGTCTTAATGCGTTAACTTTAAGTTTTTAGAACTTTGTGAATTAAACAGCGGAAATGAGAGTTAATATTTAGAAGTATAAGGTTTATTTTTGGTGGTTCATTTTTATTTTTCTTGACAATAAATCAGTAAAAGATAACTGCTCATTCGGAAATGGAATGTCTGTAACCGCCAGTCAAATCGTCAGTAGAGCTCAAAGTAAATTCTGATAGGTTATTTCCCGATTATGTCAGGTTACCCCGGAACAGTGCAATATCAACTTGTATTACAAGAAGTTGGAAAAACTAAATATGTTTCTGTATTAGTGGTTAAACCGTTTAACAAGTATTACAATATTGTGTTTTTACAATTTATTTTAGAGGATTTGATGTAATATTCCATAACGATCGAAGCTTGAACGATTAAAAATCTACTCGACAAGTTGGTTTGTCATGTGTTAGAAAATAATCTGTCAAGGGAAGTAGGTGGTATGATGATATAAACGAAAACATGACGTAGGATATCTTTTTTAATTAACTAAGTCATATATTCATTAGTTTTGACAAGCATTCTGGGCACTACCCTCACATAATGTAACAGTAACTGAAGCAAAGTGGTTATTGTAACGATTCCACAAGATATTGATGGCTGAAGTGGTGCTGCGATGAATGCGTGATATTAAATAATACGCGTGAAAGAATCGTGCAACCTTTTGGAATTTTGTGTATTCATTAATATTGTGATTAAAGAATAACTTAGTTGCAAAAATATTTTTTTCTTGGCAGAGTTATCCAAGCTTCTGTTTTTCCTTGGTCACATTCAAATTAAATGTAAGTTCGAGAAAAAAATATCATCGAGTGAATAGTCCTATGTATCTGCGCTACAAAAGAAACAAATAACTGAAAAGGCAGCTTCTAGACGATTATGCAAGCTATTTTGGATTCTTGCAATTTTTTTCTTTATTGCAGTCATTTTTGGTTTATTTAAACGAAAGAAATACATTGTTAATTAGTGCAATTGCTACTTACGTCAGGATTTTTTTTTTAAAAGTATGTTGGTTTTAATAACTGATGGATTTGGCAATGATCATCTGAATTGTGCTTGCAAGAATGTGATGCATTTGACAAATAACGCTTTTTTATTGTTTGCTTAAGTAGCAGTACAAACGAATTATTTTGTCAGAGCAAGGGGAACATTAATAAGTTTTCAGCGTAGTTGGCATAGTAAGGAAGATGAGAAACTAGAAAAAATAAATCTTTATGATTTTTATGCTGTCTTCTCTGGTGCCCGAAAGGCAAATTAACCGAGCCTGAAATGTGACTGTTATCTTCAGGATACCAAACGGTACTAATTTCTTACCATTTCCGTCTCAGTATTACATTGGGAATTGAGCATAAGATCTGATTCCTACCAGTTGATGGTGATGAAAATCCACGTAAAACATTGTCATAACACTGGACATTGAGATTTCTACAATTGACGTTAAAGTCCATTATTCTGTCTCCCATGATACCTAACAAGCATCTTTGTACTCTCTGATTGCAGTATGTAGAATGGGTCTAGTAGTTACATAGTTTGGATTAAGATATTAACGTAATGTCAACGTAATGTACCTATCCTAACATTCTCACGGCACCTTCAGCCTACTAGTGTGGACGATCTCTAGCGATATCATTTTGACAGTAAAAGTCGTTGCAGATGGATGATGTTGTGTTTGTGTGGCCAAAATATTCGCTAAGTTACGCTAACTATATAGAAGTGCGCTTTTCTTTATGGTGGAAGGATATTTTCAATCAGATTTTAGACAATGATTTGATAATTTGGAAGATGCAAACACAGAAAACTTCATTACAATTTTTATCAGCCAACCTTCAGTAATTCAAATGATTTACCTAGTCCCTATGTCAGTCACTACGTAAAAGCTTTAATTATGTCAAAGTGAAGAATTAAACCAAGGTCATATCACATAAATAACTGAAATGCTGCCTTCATTCGACTGAATTTTTTTGAAAAGAAAATATTTTTGAAATAAAAATAATGGTGCTCCGTTAAGTGATCTCTTTTGTTGTATACAATTCTCGCTTATTTCTTAATAAGACAATATCGTTAATCTAACTCGAACACTAAAAGTTACATCAGAAGTATACACGTTTGGTGATATAAGATTTACGACCAAATCTTAAGTGTTCCATTCAGAATTATATATAACATGCTACTCAAAAGTGAAAGGGATTGCTTATTATAAGTAATTAACTTTACTTGAGTGTGATTAGAAGTATAATAAAACGAATTAAATGCATGCTTATGCATTGAAATAACCATGAATCTTGAAATAAAGTGAAAATGCCTTATAGTTTGAGCTTATAAAAACGGGGATAGGGGAAGGGTCTAAATAAACCGTGCACACTTAAAGATTCTGAAACGTACAATTTTTGAGGGACTGAAAACCTTTTATTGTGGAAAATGAGTTTTAGCATCGTGTCTAGTTACTACGTCCAGCTCTCTTTAATTAGCTCTGCCTTTCGAAACCATTTCCTCTCCAGCTTTCAAACTGAAACTTATTATTCCAGTGAATTATAGACAAAAAAATAAATAGCATAGCGGATGACATATCCTTTCATTTGTAATTCACACTGAATAAAGTTACTGGACTAAGCTTCATTTAAGTTTTTGCATTGAAATTGCCCATTTGCAGTTTACTAGAATTAACAATATGTGTCATTAAAATGTTTACGAGTAGCAGTTATTATATTGAAACTACTTGTGCCACTAAAAGGTAACACTCACATAGTCTAGTGAAGTTCATAACAAATATTTTTCACAGAATAACTACCAATAAACCTATTTAGCAGATTGTGTTATTTCCCTTGTTCACATAGCCTTTAGAAACCGGCGGGAATCCCTGAAACTTCAAGTAAATAAGTTCATCTTAGTAAGCAGATGCCAGGGATCATTATTCATGTCCATGTAAAGGTAGACGATCGAAATCCCACGCGGACAAATCACCACACTATAAATTTTATATAGTCGAAAAAAAAAACATACATGAATTTTATAGAGAGGACATAACCGTCTATAATTGTACTTATAACACACCTTGAAAAAATAGCTTAGCATTGAACAGATTACAAAACAAGACTGAAAAACAATAGTAATTGTTTTCATTTCTCTTACACCGTTCACTTGGTGCCTGTTCTTTAGCCTCAGTACATATTAAGGTTGAATGAATTCTCGATAACATATCTTAATTATGTAATTTAACCTAGTTCATCTAGATTCACTTTCAATTTTTAAATGTAATTCATTTTCACTATTCTTGATCGGTGTTGTTTATTGCTTTTTATTTTCAGTTTAATCTAAGATTAAACCATTTAGATAGGAAATACCTTCAGACTATGCACAGTTGTAATATCATGAAAAAATCAAACTACTGATTCTTTATACAATCATTGAATTAGGTAAGATAACGCCATTCTGTTGCAGTAACTCTATAATTCTTATCAAAGACTTTAATCAAACATCTAGGATTTCTGTTTAGCTATCTGAGTTAGAACTGTACTCTTGTGACTGCTGTATACATCTTATTATTAACAAGACTCTCTGAGAAGCAATGTGTTCGATGAATCAGTAGGCCTGCAAGCAAACGTAAGATTTCTATATTTTATATCTTATTATTCCATGTCAAACTGCAATATAGGCATTCATGTCATCTGACCCTTATCCTGCCACATACATTTGATAATATTTGATGATATCAACCCATGAAATGTATATGCAATCAGCCACTTTCTTTGTGTCTTTTCATGTTTGCCTTATTATCATGATAAATACTAAGACCAACAGATTAAGTATAGGTCTAACGTGATAAACATGCCAAACATAATTTCATGTACATACATTATAGAGTCGATCAGTTGTTAAATTACATATATTTAGACAAATAACCAAGAGTAACATTCAAGAAAAAAAATCTTTTTATCTTGAGTAAATAGCTTGTATTCATGTAGGGTTTTGTACTGGTAAATGCGCTTCATCGTCCAATGTTCGACGATTGCGACTACCTGTTGTAAGGTCTGCATGTTAAAACGTTTTACTGTGATTAGTATTATTACTGTTATCATGTTTTGTTTCTTACATTTATTTCAACTCAATCCTCATGTATCAGCGAAAAGTATTGAGGCCTTCCAAGCGTTGCAGCTTTGCATGCTTCTTTTCGACAAAAATGTATTCATACTTCATAATATTTGTGGCATGATTCGCACATTTTAATGTTACTGAATACATGCAACCGTTATTGGGGACTGAGACATATACCATGTCACGAACGAAAACTGATACTGTTTTGTCTGTGTATGATGTTTTTTTTCCATTGCCAGGTCCACTTTAAATTTTAATTCACAAGTGAGAGTGGTTCGCTTACAGAAATGTATGTTCCAAATTAGGAACCCAATTAAAAAAAGTTAAAGATCAAACTCGGAGGGACAAACACTTGGATAGAATCTATCAAGTGAAATTGTCAGCATTCAGAAACCTCGGTTTCTTATTGCTGAAGATTTCACTTCATAGCCTCTGTCCTACACGAAGTCTGCTTTTTTCGAGAGTCATTTCGCTCATGTTTATAAAGTGTCTATCAGTGAAAGTCGCTGCATCAGATCATTGAGACAATAACTGGATTGATGACATTCCTGATTAATCAAAATTTGAATCCTGAATCTCTGTCAACCTTGTTAATAGTCATAAGATTCACGTGTTATTATGGTGATTGCCGACTCCTCTCTCTTATACAAGAACGATAAGATTCTATATTCATTAAGACAGAAAATAGGTCAAATAGTTAACTTGCCAGATACAATCCAAAAAGAACAGTTTACACTGACATTCATAGAATGTCAGGCAATAATTATCTGTGTACAAGCACAGAAGAATTACAAAAAATGATAATACATAATGGAACGTGCTCTATCCTCTCCAACAAAAGAACTCTGCACTGATAAATGTATATTTTCAAGTTTATAAGATATTCTTTATTATGAAAATAGTATTGTCAACCATTCATAGCATTATTAATAGTTTCCGATTATTTCCCTACCAATGTAAAGGCTTAAATAACATTACAGAGGTTCATTCATTATCTTTTCCCCTCCTGTTTCCATCATGTTTCATCTTTAGACCATCTGTTCTATGAAAGAAGATTAACAAGTCTATATTTGAAGGCTTTCACCAACCCTACTTATTCTATTTATCAACATGTCTTACACATGGTATTAATTTTGCCTCCACTGTTCCTACTGTGTTTTTAAATAATATTTCATATGATCGCATCGTCATTTATTCATCAAGGTTGATATGTTTTTGTTGTTGTGTTTTTTTTGTTTTTTTTTTCGTCTTATACATGATAAAGTGCAAAAGGTTAATCGTCAAGAAAGTGGAGATATTGAATCGTATGTTTTATAATTAATGAGAATTATTATCATTAAGCACACTTCTCCGGCATGTTTGATCCCTTTTATATCTGGTTGTAGTAGTATGTAAAGAATGACGTCAAATGAGTTGTTTATTGCTGAATTTACTTGCAATTTGTTTTAGTTGCACAGTAAACGAGTGTTACAGGAGCAATAATATATAGGTGTTACAAGAACGTAATAACAATATTCTTACCTTTAAAATATTTAGAATGCTTACAAAATAATGCGTTATCTTAACATATTTTCGCTTATATCTGTTTAAGTAAGGATCATTATAAGATGAAAGAAAAGCTTTTAGGAGTTTACAGGCAAGGAATGAATGTTTCTGTGCTATGTTTGCCTCTAAAGTATCTAATTACTGCTTTTTTATTTCGAAAAAGAAATATATTCTGTCAATGATTAATTCAAATAAAATATTTAGCAGTTAATTTAGCATATATTTTCATGTCAGAGTCTTGACATTTTAAAAAAGATTATAGTAAATAATTCATGCTAAGGTTTTAAAGTCAATAAAATTCATTTTGTTCGAAGACAATTAGTCCATTCATGTTTTGTCTGAAAATTAAAAAAAATGGTTTTGTCAGTTACCTGGTATTGGAATCATAACGGCAAGAAAGAAAATGTGTATATGAAGTCGATGATACATGCAGGACAACGTTTAGGTCAATCAGAATTGGGCACTCTCTTTATTTTATGCCCCTTATTATGTACGTTTTTTATATAGATTGTCTTTATTCTTGTCAGAATAACTGTACTTTTCTCGGGTTGGTGTATTCGGATTGTCAGTGAGGCACTTATAGTTTGAGCAGTCGATGGTCAATGAATTTCAGTGTAAAACTGGTATCTGACGCTATAATTCTTTTCTTTTTTATGGCTAAACAATTTTTTACTTCAACGAATTTAAGAGTTAATCGTTTCTATTAAAATACATACTAGTACTTTATCAAGATTGAAATGTTTAGTATACTAATACAAATTCCTGTTTACTATGAACTTGATATAACAGTCCTTTTGCAAAGATAAGGCAACATGAAATGTTAACCGTTCAAACTGAATATGTTATGAAAGTTATGAAAGTAGAACTGATTTCTTGTAAAACATAAGCGTCTTTTAACGCAATCAGATCTGTTATAGCTTAAATGCGTCCACTCTTAACCAGATTGATGTAAATAAAAAAACAAACATACAATTAAAAGCGCTATTCAAACATTATCAGCGAAAAGAAATACCGTTTTTAAAAGTTCAGATATACTCGTACTTCAGAAATTTGGCCTTATCATTTCAATACATTTCGGTCAAAAGGACGTGCCTGAAGTATACAAAAGGCACTGCACTGATTTGTAAACTTAAGGTACAAATTTTTCTAATTACCCGAATGGTAATAGGCAATTTGAAGCGTAGTCGGTAATGATAAACATCAAAAGAAAAAATTCTAATAGATAAATAAAAAACAAAGACAGACCTTTTCCTCTTTCAATACGTTTGTGCACATTTGGACCAGATGTTGCTTTCTCATATGTGAAGTCTAAGAAACAAGTAAAAAACTGATCTTGCCTATAACAGATAAAATAAAAATATCTAACTGATGTTTCCTGTGTAACTCTCTTTCTTTCCCTCCTTTTCTTCATCTTTGTGAAGTGCTTCTTAGACTTACTGAACCGCTACAGTTTCTTTACATTTATTCTTTATTTCTTTATTTCAACAAATTCGATAAATTTGTTACCATGTTATGAACCATGCTCGCTTTTATTTGATTATTGCTAGCACTTTCCATTTCGTTTTCATAGCTTTGAAAGTTAGCGAATTATGCAATCAGTACCTTTGAAATAAACTTTGTTATTTATCATATGATACAACAGATATTGATCAGTAGAACCATTTGCTTAAATCTTTTTGTAAAATTCTGTCAAAGATAATTGAAAAATTGGTCAACTGACCTTTCAGAGGCTGCATTTATTTCTTTGGCGTAATATTTTTAACAAAACAAATGAAAGTGTGTCTGGATGTGTGAAAATGAGCAAGGAAATGCCAGAATCCCGCTCATATTTCATTTTTCACAATAACGTTAATCACCGTCACGGTTTGTATATTCTTAATTACAGATCTTTCCGTTTTTGTTGTTTGTTTTTTTTTTCAGTTCGACTGTAAGTAGTTCGAATGGTCTGAGTGTTTACCTTTACTAAATATATCATGACTTTTCACGACTTTTTGTAATGTGAGTTTTCTTTGTACATTACTATGACTACTTCTGAAGTATTCGCGAGCTTTTCTGTCTTGCTCTGGCAATTTATATTAAGATCACGATTAAATATCTGAAAAGTCTGTTCTTTCTTTATTTAGATCGAAGCCATGATAATATTATTTCTTGAAATCATACTACAGTTTATTTTTATTCATATATGAATTAAACTAAATGTGTATTGTTTTATGGTTGTTACATAACGGTATTCTTAACTAAGCAGCATATCATACACTAACATATTTGTACGATTCGTGCATGTCATAATGTCCTTTTTATGTTAATACACCTAAACATTAATTTAATGAATATCGCAGTTCTACATATGATATGAAAGACTGTTATTTCATATGAACTAAATTGTTTTTGATAAAGCACTCACACACACACACACACACACATATATATATATTAAGTACAAACAGTTTTGATTGTACTCTTTAATTAACAAGCCTGTTTCAAGTCTGCCGGAATCGCAAACTATTTTCAAGAAATGAATGAAGTAAATTATTGATAAAAAATAATACATCAATTCTGCCTGTTATATTAAAACAGTGCAATCTATATTAAATCTATCGTATGTAATTGGTAGAAATCTAAACGTTGTGAATGATATTTACTGGAAGTGTTTTTGATTAAAGACGGATCTTTTTCTAAACAAGCTTAAGCACACGTTCATTTATGAATTAAAATAATAAGAAAAACGGCAAGAAACATAGTAAAAATTGATCTCAGATAATGTTTATTGGGTAGTTAAGTAGGGAAGAATGTAGCAAATATTTAGGGATTTCACATCCTAATCTGAGAATGAAAATATGAATTACATATTCTGATAAATAGGTCTAGGTATCTCAATTTAGATCGATCTGTGTTAATCTAGTTGGTCCTTTGAAAAGTCGTTGCAAAAACCTGATTATTATATGAATAAATCAACTATAATTTCTTGGGCATAAATAGTATAGTTTTAAACAACTATAGTAACGAAATGAAAGATTCTTTAGGCGCTCAGTAGATGAATATTGATATTTGTTTTCTGCCCGTTTAAATCACTGTCACTTGTAAAAATAATATGCTTTAATCATATGAAGAAATGGTCAACATGTCACTTGCTTCTGATAGGAGCTCATGAAACAAAAGTTGTCCGGTTAGTTGTATTTTTTAAAATTATTGTTTTTTTGTTGTTTTTTGTTGTTGTTGTTGTTTTAGGGTTCGAACAAATATTCTTTTGTTATGCCGTGCACATAATAAACACAACATAAACATAAAGTTTACTAAACGATAGACGACAATAAGTTTATTATATATCACATAGGACAAACACCATCAGGTATCATAAGGTCTCAATAGGGAACCAGATTTTGAAAATGACGAGTTTATAGAGTCTTAAGTAGCAGCTTCGTAAGATTTTTGCGTCTGATAACTTAATCTCGCTGTATTTCTTTTTGCACTATAGTTCAGTTTGTATTTTCCGCCGGATATTTAAGTTTCACGGCCCCATCGCGTGTTGTGCCTGCTTGCGTTCGTATAGGTATGCATCGAAACAGCATCTGCTTCAAATCAGCCTAAAAAGGAAATCATGCAATATAGATACTTCATTCTTGTCTGCTACCCAGAAAGCTGAAAGCGTTTCAGATCAATCAGTCTGTCACGTAGTGACAGAGTGAGCTTTTGTGATCGCCTTTTGTCCGTCGTCTGTCCGTCCGTCGTCCACAATTAATTTGTTAACACTCTAGTGGTCACTTTTTTGCCTCAATTGTCATGAAACTTTATCAGGTTGTTTGTCTCATTAATTTCTCGGACGAGTTCAAACATGGGTTATCTGGGTTGAAAAACTAAGTCACAGAGCCCAAATATAGAGAAACCTTGTTAACACTCTCCAAATATCCTGGAAATTTGTCAAAAGGTTGTATCGATTATTACTAGCTCAAGTTTTAATATGGGTCAGATAGGTTAAAAAACTAGGTCACAGAGCCCAAATATTGAAAAACCTTGTCAACACTCTAGAGGTAACATTTTCAGTCCAAATAATCTTGAAATTTGTCAGAAAGATTGCTTCTATGATTTCTAGCACAAGTTCGAACATGGGTCATCTGGGTTCAAAAACTAGGTCACAGAGCCCTAAAATAGAAAAAACTTGTTAACATTCTAGATGTTATATTGTCGGTCCAAATATCCCGGAAATTTGTCAAAAAAGGTTTCTTCTATGATCTCTAGCTCAGCTTCGAATATGGGTCATCGGGAGTCAAAAACTACGTCACAGAGCACAAATATTGAAAAACCTTGTTAACACTCTAGAGGTAACATTTTCAGTCCAAATAACTTGGAAATTTGTCAGAAAGGTTGCTTCTATGATTTCTATTATAAGTTGGATTATTGGGTTGCTTCTTTTATTTTTAGCTCAAGTTCGAATATGGGTCATTTCGAATAAAAAACTAGGTCACAGAGCCCAATATCGAAAAACTTTGTAAACACTTTAGAGGCTACATTTTCAATCCAAGTATCCTGGAAATTTGTGAGAAAGATTGTTTCAATGATTTCTAGCTCAGGTTCGAATATGGGTTAAAAACGAGGTCACAGAGCCCAAAAGTAGAAAAACCTTGTTAATGCTCTAGAAGTTACATTTTCGGTCCAAATGTCCTGGAAATTTGTCAGACAGGTTGCTTCAATAATTTCTATTTCGAGTTTGAATATCGGTCATCTTGGGTCAAAAACTAGGTCACAGAGCACAAATATGGAAAAACCTTTGTAACACTCTATAAATAAGATTTTAATTCCAAATAACCTGAAAGTTTGTTAGAAAGGTTGCTTCTATGATGTCTAGCTCAAGTTCGAATATGGGTCATCTGGGTTCAAAAACTAGGTCACAAAGCCCAAATATCGAAAAACTTTGTAAACTCTCTAGAAGCTACAGTTTCAGTCCAAATGTCCTGGAAATTTGTCAGAAAGGTTATTTTAATGATTTGTAACACAATTTTGGATATGGGTCATCTGGCGTCAAAAACTAGCTCACAGAGCCGAATTATCGAAAAACCTTGTTAACACTCTAGAGGCTACTTTTTCAGTCCAAATATCCTGGAAATTTGTCAGAGAGGTTGTTTCGATTATTTCTAGCTCAAGTTTGGATATGGGTCGTCTGTGGTCAAAACTAGGTCACACTGCCCAAATATGGAAAAACCTTGTTTACACTCTAGAGGTAACATTTTCAGTCCAAATAACCTGGAAATTTGTGAGAAAGATTGTTTCAATAATATCTAGGTCGAGTTGGAATCTGGTTCATCTGGGGTCAATTAACCAGGTTCATAGCAATGTTATTAGCAGTCATACTCAGGTGAGCGATACAGGGCCATCATGGCCCTCTTGTTTATATCTCTTTACTGAATTACATGTAATCATATTTCAGTAAAAATAATAAATTTCTGTAGCAACAGATATTCTTTTTTTCTAGATTTTACAAAGACGAGAAAACGGTAAACCTGAAATTGGTTTCAGTACTGTTTTATTTTGTTGTTTACATGGTACGTAATACAGCTTTCATATATAGATGCTCTGCAAACTGTAAAATTTAAAGCAGTCATTACCATTCCGACTAAAAAGTTAGTATTCAGCATGTCTTCTTACATACATATTCATTATTGGTATTTTGCGTCTTTTATTCCGTTTTTCGAAGATAAATGAAAATTTCACCTTAGAATTATGTTTGCCTTAATATATTGTAATCAAGTTTTTAAGTAATCAAAAACTATCTTGTAATAAAACACGACATAAAAGCTGTCGTTCAGCGTTCCATACACGATTGGAATCACAAAGCTGTTCGACATTGCAATCCAGTGGCAGATAAAATAAGTGAGGCTTAAAGACGAGTGGTCCAGTTTTTCTGTAAAGTTAAGCACCAGGAAAATGTATGTAGAGGAAGCCAGCATAGAACGAACAATACAACTATTGTCACCAGCATCTTGACAATTTGGAAAAAGATAGGAAGGGGCTTAAAAGCGGTAAATTAATATAAAATATATTAACTAAAATACAAAATTAAATAAAATTGAAATATCTTGGCTATTAAAATGAAATATACTTTGCTAGAACTGTGTCGTTTTCAAATGTCATCTGTGCAAAACAGGTGTGTTTATTTTTTGTTCAACAGCAATATATTGAAAGCATTTTTTTCATAAATGTGTGCGTGTTTAATTTCCATTAAATTGATCATAACAAATAAAAAAAGTGTTTAATAACAGCAAGCTTGCTGAACTGGCAAAATGAAATAAACAAACACAGGGATTATGCAAGATATAGAAAGAGTCTATTCCAGAGAGTTCCTGGTTCATTTCTAAACTCAGAAATAGCACTGATACATAGGCCTAGGTATAATGTTTCATCCGAAAGCCAATTTGTTATGCTAGAGATGGAGCAGGGAATCGTACTTGGGAACCCTTGCTAACAAATTTTAAATTGATGTATATTTGTTTTGTGCTGAGCAGACGAGATTGTTTTCATATTTCAGTCAAAGTTATATTTATAAGATCAACAGACAAAATGTGCGATAAAAATCCAATTCTGATCATTCTGTTTTAGTCGCAAAAACACCGCAAACAATCTGGTATTTTAAAACATTATTTAAGCTAATTAATGCCTTATAAAAGTGTAAATATGTTTTGTCACTTGAATAGTCATCATAACGCGTTTTCATTTCCCCAGTCTGACTTCTTCAGGTCAAGACTGCAATCGGAAGTTAATTATCCATCTTGTATTATATGCATAACGATGATTAATAAATGTGAGATATAAAACTTTAGCCAGGAATTAGAAAGATGTAGTTAGGTTACATGCTAAGAAATCAACATTTGTATTCGAGGAGAAAAAACCACAACACAATTTATTCGAAAACATTTGATGGTTCTCCTATTTATTCTTTCAAAGGTACTGGGCGTTCTTCTTTACTATTGAACTAATCTTGCCTTTACAGTACACATTTATGTTGTTTTCTCATTCACTTATCCCATTTACAAACAGGGCCATAAATAACAAATGATCTAAGACTTAAATGTCGCAGCTGACTATCAGTGTCTTACATTGATGATCTTAATTTTCTCATTAGAGGCACTGGGCGACTTTATTTCGAAACAAGGTTATTCGGTAGAGACTTGTTAAATCATCAAATATCAGTAGCATACAAAACAATGAAAATTTAAAATGTTTAAATCTCACTTCTTCTTCCGACAATGTATAGCTAATTGTGCAAAAAATACGGAGGTTTGAAACTACAATACAGGTATTTCAATACAAAAGAATTAGACTAATAAAAAGAAAGCTTTTCAACATCAGCGTTTCTCTAAACATTACTGTCACTATCATACTTCTTCTAGCAGGTATTTTACTGGGGGAAAAATATTAACACATTTTGTTCTTAACAAACGAATAGTTAACACAAGCTTACAAAAGTGTCTTGTATTGAACCTTGCAAATTGTAAAAGTTTACAAAAACCAAAGTACGGTTTGCAAACCATTATTGATTTGGTGTCCAGTAATTTATAGAGTTAATACTTGTTAGTGTTTGAAATTATTTTTTTGTCCAATGAGATGACAGCATTTTGCAAATTTTGAAAGGATTTATTTTAGTAAATCAGCTTTAAACAACCAGTGCTACTAACCAGGTAAATCGAATGAAATGATTTACCGACGTTATTCCGCATGTGTGCCATGGAAGCGGAGCTACAGAGATATTGGTTTTTTGTTTACATTCATGCGATTCACAAGAGAACAGCTGTTACACGCTCGTTTAATAATATCGTGTTGAAACCAACAAGGACATTTTTTTTCATAAAAATACATAGGATTAAAGAGACAGTAGCCGTGAAAACAAACATTTATAAACTCATTTTTTCTCTCCAGAAACAAAAATTATATGTAATTGATGATGAACATTTTTTTAATCCCAGTTAGAATCTATAATATTATAGACGTTGAAATATGATTGTTTTTCAAAACAGCTTATATTAAGTTTTAATGATATATAAGATAAGTGCATGTGCTGGGATTGACAAAGATACCTTTTATTTGGATTTTAAAGGCGTTTTGAGCTCCATACCCCAAGTGTCTGTGTTTTTAATCTGAACATAATCCTTCATCATGAATGCGAGTCCCAATGTCCTTATAAACATCATAACTATAAACATTAAACAAAATCCTTGACCATGGTCAAAGTTCTGTTTCTGTGTGCCAGCGAAGAGAGATTCTAATTTGCATAAGGCGATAAAAGATCAGACGTCGCCGATATTGACGGTACATAAATGACAGGCATTTTGGTGTTTCGGGGGTGTCAATCAATGTCGCGTGACGAAAGAGGGCGGAGACAAGAAGAGACTGTACAAAAATAATTTAAAACACTAAGCTGGTTAAAGTTTATTAGTACGTATTTACAAAATTAAATTGGTCGCGCGGCTTTGCCGCGCCTAACCAATTTAATTTTGTAAATACGTACTAATAAACTTTAACCTATACTTAGTTTAAATGTCTTAATGTTGATGCATTTCGCATTTTTTGTCGTCCCATTGCTTTGAAAACTAGTTTCTGTTCTTTTTTCAAGCTATTAAATAATAAGTGGTCAGAATGATGTAAGTAGCTTGTTTCCTCTTCACACTATTTGCTAAATGTGTCAAAACAAAGAATGGCCGAATAAAAGAATTAAAAGGAAACTAGAATTACTTACTAAGTCATACCGATAAAGAAGTAATTGCGTTTTGAATATTGTGTTATGTTAACAAACAAAAATTAATTATTAAATAAGTGTTTCAAGGTTCTTTCTTTATCTGTAGTGAGCATTGCTAATCCACTTAGTGCTACAAAGTTCACTATTAATAAACCTTTCATTTACATTTAATAATGTATATGTCATCTCAGAAAATAAATAAACAAAATTGATATTTGTCTCGGTATCCTAACTTTTATTCAAATACCTGAAAACAAATGTTGAGACTCTGATTCTTAGAAGCTGTCAGTATTTCCCAAGAACTTCTGTTTTAAACAGCAACGAACTTTGAAACTGCAGAGGTACCATACATCATTGTCATAAGACCATGTAAAATTTACTACATGTTTTACTAACATGGCCAAACTCTGACAACATAGATATATAATCATACAGGTTAGCATTAAAAACTTAGTTTTGCCCGATGGTTCCTTGCCTAGTTCGATGTTTTCAGGGACAGTACATCATTTTCTGAAGAAACACTAACAACACAAATCACATGTTACAAGTTTCGTATCATGTTTTATACTCGTGAAACTTTCTCATGTATTTATGTCATTGTACCTGCACCCTGTACTCATCAACTGGAAAGAACAATATGTTCATAATTGTCTTTTTTCATTTTGTTTCTGTACTAGGATAAATTTTGAAAGTAATAAAATGAATTGTTAAATCACAGGTTAAGTGTAAGTTTGATTTGTATTCGGTGTCTGCAAAACTCAGACTTCAAGCAGTTGTTCTCTGCAGCTGTGCTGTGATGGCGATTTCTGGCTTTTCTTTCTCTTGTACAAAAACGATTAAATTCTATATTCATTAAGATAGAAAATAGGTCAAATAGTTAACCTGCAAGATACAATCCAAATGGAACTATTTACTCTGACATTCATTGAATGTCGGGCGATAATATCTGTGTACAATTAGTACTACATGAAATTGACGATACTGGAAAGTATGTGCTCGGTTCCTCCTAAATAAGAAAACTGCACTGATAAATGGTTTTGTTGTTGTTGTTGTTTGTTTGTTTTTTCAAGTTATGGAGAGCTTCTTTTTCTTATCAGAATAGTAATGTTATACTAATTAATATTTTCCGAATTTTGCCCTTCCAATGTAAAGGCTTACATAACATTACGGAGGTTCAGTTATAAATGTCCCTCACGTTTTAGACGAAAGTAAATGTCTTTAAACCATCTCTTCTATGAAAGTGCATTAAAAGATTTTAGAGGAGCAGCACTTCTCGTGGAGTTAAAACGCCAGACTCCCGATCTGGAGTTCGATGGTTCGACTCCCACCAGGGATTAGAGTCTACTTTGACTTCCCGCGTTCCTCAGTTTTGGCGCGGAGACTGGTTTAAAACCAGCAAACATCAATAAAAGTTGCAGAAACTTGCTTCCTAATCAATGCAAAATAAATAAGTTGATTAACAAGTCTATCTATGAAGGCTTTCATCAACCCTACTGATTCTATTCATCAACATATTTTCTGGCTTAGGAGTATTATTTTTGCTCTCACCTTTTCAACACAGTGACTTAGAATTTTTATTAGTTTGCATTGTCATTCAACCATCAACGTCGACTGTTTTCATTTTCTTTTGTCTAATATACCATAAAGCGCAAAAGGTTAATCGTCAAGAAAGTGGAAGTGCCGAATCGTATGTTAGATTCTAAATGTAAATAATTATCATTTAGCACACTTTTCCTGCAACTTTGCCCTCTTGTATATCTAGTTGTATTTACAGATTGACAAGATGAAAGACTTGTGATGTTTATTGCTGAATATACTTGCAATTTGTTTGAGTACAATATTGAGACGTTTGGAATGCATACAAAATAAAGCGACGTATAAATTTATTTTTGCTTACATCTGTTTAGATAGAATCATTATCAGTTGAAAGAAAGCCTTTAAAAATCACGGAGGGGGTGTTTTGGTGCTATGTTTGCCTCTGAAGTATCCATTTTCTACCTGTTTGCGATTAGAAAAAAACTAATACATTATTGTTAATTCAGTGTATTAATTCAAGTATTTAGCAGTTAATGAAGCATATATATCTTCATCTTAAATTCTTAGGTTAGTGTCAAAAGCTCATGACAAGGCTTTAATGTTGACCGAATTATTTTTTTAAGGTAGACATTTGACTACTTCAAGTTGTATCTCAAAATAGAAAAAAAATGTTTCTGTCAGATAACTTATGTTACAAAATAGGCATTGCAATAATAACCGCAGAAATTCGATAATAAAAACATCTAGGTCAATCAAAATTCGACATTCCTTAATCAACATTGCAAGACTTTGAGTAAATATTTGTAAAATAAATCCAACCTTTCATGAAATCGAATTTTATTTGTAAAACATTTCTTTAAATGTCGATCTGTTTATCTTTAATATATAAACAATCTCAATTTGTAACAGTTTTCCTAAAGTTTTACACAGTTATAGAACTACTGTAACATTTAAACCTGGATAAAACTGTTACATTTCCTGTTTTGTTTCACTAGGATAACCTCTATAATAGTTTTTTTCAAGTGTTTTAGGACAATGTTCGCTTTTATTTTAGCTGTATTACAATCACAATAAAAAGTCACTTTTTGACAGCTGGATTACACAATAAAATGATAAAAATGATAATTGTTAAAAGAAAATCATTTGTCAGCAAATAAGGAAAATTTTAATTAGTTCATGCCTAGTTGAAGCCAGTACATGGACGAGTTAAGACTTCCTTGCGCAACACATATTTAATTGTGGTATCTAATTTGTACCTGATGTAAGTTAGAAAGAATATTTGGCCTGAGATGGCCTGGGAAATTTCCGTGCCAATCTTATGTGAAGTAGCGTATCGGATTGTTCAAATGCATTTGCAAGCTAAATATTTTTGTAATTCAAGGATTTGTACTTGTAATTATTGTCATGTGAAGATACTTCAAAACTCTTGTCTAGGAGAAGTGCTGCTCATCTATCGCTGTAATTGTCTGCGTTTTATATTAACCCGAAAGCAGTTTTTTCGCAATACATATGTCCATACGAATGCTTCCTCTCAACAATTTTCAGTGAAGGTATAAAAATAAGGATATCTAATTGTCTAGAAAACAATCAGGTTTGAGCCACACTGAATATTCAAATGGGCCATGCAGAAATTATTAATTCTAAGGTAAGATAGATTAATATGTGTATTGTTGAAGTCTAAATAAATTAAAACACGAGTATACGAGTGTTCACAGTGGTGGACGAGTGCAGTAATAAAGGAAAACCGTACATGACACGTACTGAAACGCACTCAGTGTCAAGAGGGAGCTTAAAATTCGAAACTAATGAAAGCCTGTTAAGTCGCTGGTTTCGGCTATAGAAATTCAATAGGAGCTCGTGTGAGTTGGATACTGCAAAAAGGTAGGTTTGTCAGCTGTAAAGAACTAGCTGATTTGATGTGCTATAGCAGACAAAAACAATATGCACGTAGTGTTATAACTCTATGGCGGGCGTTTAAATTTCAGGCGACTTCTCTGTTTCATAAAATTTGCCTCGGCCAAGTGTCGAAACGTGCGGCTGAAGGGCAGTTTCTTTCTTGCAGCTGATATTTTAAGAGAAGTGTTTCTTCTGAATTTTATTGTTTTTGCTGTAGATTGTCTTCACTACTGTAAAAATAACTGTACTTCCCTTTTCAGATTGGTGAATTTGGATTGTTAGTGAGGCACTCATAGTTGTCTTTGTCATTGAATTTCAACATGAAACTGCTATCTGACACCTTAACTCTTCTCTTTTTTATAGCTATTTTTTTACTTGAGCGAATTAAAGGATTGAAATGTTTAGTACACAAGCACACATTCTTTAAAATTATTACTTTGAAATCTTAGCCGTAAGAACTGAAAACGTTATAAAGCAGAATTTATTTCTGGTAAAACATAAGCAATTACTTGAACGCAATTAGACCTCTTATTGCTAAAATGCATCCGTGAAGATCAGGTATTCCTATGTAGTGAATGACACGTCAAATTCAGAATCTAAAAAACTGAATCAAAATCCTTTGGCAAAGTTGAACGAGCGTAAAATATAATGTGATACGTAGGTTGGTATTCATTTTTAGTAAATTTGATAGGAAGTTTAGAAGTTTATTCTTTATTTCTTTATATTAACAAATTCGATAAATTCGTAACCATCTTATGAACCTTATTCGGGTTTCTTTGATTCTTGCTAACGTTTGCGATTTCATTTTCATAACTTTAAAAGCTAACGAATCTTAAAGCTACATTATGCAATCACTACCTTTGAAGTGAACTATGTATGTGATATATCATATGATACAACAGAAATTGATCAGTAAACCAATTTGCCTAAATCTTTAGTAAAATGTATCAAAGGTAATTGAAAAAATAGTTGACCTTTAAGAGGCTGCGTTTGTTTATTTGGTGTATAAGTTCTTATAAAACTAATGAAAGTATGTCTGGGTGTGTGAAAATGAGCAGGAAAAATGTCAGGCGACTACTAATATTTCATATTTCACAAAAACGTAAATCACCTTCACAGTTTGTGTATTCTTAAGTACAGATATTGCCGGGGTTTTTTTTGTTGTTGTTTTATGTTTCAGTTCAACTGTGAGTAGTTCGAATGGTCTGGCTTTTACCTTTACACTTTACAGTTACTAAATTTATCACGGAATTGTTTTTGCGACTTTCATGTCATGTGCGGTTTTCCCTCATTACTGCACTCGTTACATACAAATAGCTTTGAAGTATGCGTGAGTTTTCTGTCTCAATGCTATGAAGATCTAAGTTAAAATCGAGATTAGATATATCTGAAAAAGCTGTTTTATATTTTATTTTTAATTAGCAAATATGTTTCAAGTTTGCGTGAATTGCAAACCATTTTTGCAAGAATTGAATTAAGTATTGTTTTATGAAGATTAATACATTAGCTTTGTCTGTTATATTATAATGGAGTAATTTATATAAACACCATGTAAGGTGATTAGTAGATGCTATTTACTGAAAGGGTCTTGATTACTGACGGATCTAGTTTTAAATTATCTAAGCACATATTTAATTAATTAGTGAACAACAAAGAATAAGAAAGACAGCAAGAAAGAAAAGCAACAACTGATTTCAGATAATGTTTAGTAAAATGGGTCATTGAGTAGGAAAGAATGTAGCAAATATTTAGGGATTTAACCTCTTAATCTGAGAGGGAAAGTGTATGTTTTATTAATTTAAGCTCAGTATGTTGATTTAAATCAGTATGTTTAAATGTAGTTGCTCCTTCAAAAAGTCGTTGTAAATCTTTGGCATAAAAAGTACACTTTCAAACAACTATGGTTACGAAACAAAAGATTCTTTAGACGCTCGGTACATGAATACTAATTTTTTCCCTCCATGTTAAAATTGCTGTCCTTTGTACAAAACAATATGCTTTTGAAGAAATGGTAAGTATCAGCATAATAATCGTTGGATGATTTTAAGAGTTACGCATGTGGTGTCACTAATATTAGCAGAACCAATGAAATAGACGTTGCTTGGATAGTTGTGTTTCCTTAACATGATTGTTGTTTAGGGTTCGAACGAATATATTTTTGCTGTGCCTTCCACATAATCAACAGAATGCAGTTAACTAAACGCTAATCGACAATAACTTTATTATATATCACATAGGACAAACGTTAAAAACGCCATCAGGTATCATAAGATCTCAAAATGGAACCAGATTTTGAAAATGACGAGTTTATACAGTCTTCATAAGTAGGAGCTTCGTAAGATTTTTGCGTCTGATAACTTAATCTCGCTGTATTTCTTTTTGCACTATAGTTCAGTTTGTATTTCTCCGCTGGATATTTAAGTTTCACGGCCCCTTGGCGTGTTGTACCTGCTTGCGTTCGTATAGGTATGCATCGAAACAGCATCTGCTTCAAATCAGCCTTAAAAGGGAACAAAATACAATATGTTAACAATCAGGCGATACTGTCTGCTACCTGCAAATCTGAAAGCGTTTCAGATCAAGCAATATGTACTTTCAATGACAGATTAAATGCAAAAAAAGGCAGTCCTATCGAAAAGGTTGCAAAATGTAAACATGTCCTTATATCGAAAACATTCTTAGTAAGTCACATGTAAAAGTGTTTCTTTATATTTCCTTACTGTATAAATTACATTTCCATAATTTAAAAATAATTTATTTCTATAGCAATGGATATTTCTGAGTGGGAGTGTTTCTTGACATGAATACCGAACCATGTCGGTAGGTAATTACATACATTTTTAATAGAAAAGGTGACCTTTCTAAAAACGAAAAAATAGTACAAGCATGAAATCGGTTTCAGTATTTTCTCGTTCTGTTGTATACATGGTATGTAATACAGCTATTGTAGTATGAATTCTCTGCAAATTGTGAAATTTTTATCAAGACTATATGGTTAGGATTTTAAGCTTAATTATCAGACAGTGGTTTCTGTGAAAATGCATACATCCAAAATCTATTTACGAGGGGTGATTCAAAAGTTCGCGGAATTTATCTCTAAATCATTTATTTTTTCACCGAATCACATTAAATTTCGCATAAATATAATTCAACGTATTTTAACTAACATTTTCGTTTAGTTTATGGAATATGTGTAACCGGAAGAATATAAATGGTCTCCATAGCAACCACGGTTAGGTGACTTGAAGCAGGCCAAAATATTTCGTTTTACTAATTCACTTCAGACGATAGTATGTTTTCAAATGTTGCTTAATTTTGGCGCGAACGTAACTGACGTTAGAATGACGTGTTGACGTCATTTCCTATAATTTTGATTACATTACGTTGAACCGTTACTCCACAGCAGCGAGTTGTCGCCATGTCTTCAACTTCTTCCGCGACGTCAACAAGTGAATTGGAGCTACGCGCAGTTGTGAAATTTTGTGTTGGACTCAAACTTACACCAGTTGAGACGTTGAATCAAATTAAAAACTCGCATACATTACAACCTTGTGGTAAATCGTTTGTCTACAAATGGCATGAGCGATTTCGGAACGGCAGAAAATCGGTACTTGATGACGATAGAGCAGGTAGACCAGCATCCGCTATGACGACGAGCAACGCAACGTTAGTGAGAGAGCTTTTGGACAACGACCGGCGCTTAACGGTTAGGGGTATTGCAGAGGAACTCTCCCTATCGTATTCTACTGTGCAACGAATTCTTACAGAAGAGCTAAATATGTCCAAAGTATCTGCGCGTTGGGTGCCCAGACTTCTGACTGATGAAAACAAGCAGCGGAGGTTAGAATGTTCTCAGCAATTTCTGGATCTGTACGACGCACAGGGTGACGAGTTTTTGGACAAAATCATCACGACAGACGAGACATGGTTATACCATTATGATCCAGAGTCGAAACAGCAGTCGTCCGTCTGGAAGTCACCAGACACACCTCCACCAAAAAAGGCCAGGACAACACGCAGCTGCAAAAAGGAAATGTTCATCTTCTTCATGGATAGACAAGGGCTTTTGCTTCAACACAAGGTGCGCGACGGATGTACCGTAAATGCCGACTATTATTCAAAGGTATGCCGCATTTTAGTCATACAAACGATCAACACTTATATATTATTTTTATAACAAACTAATATTTTACAGTATGTATTGTTTCAAATAACAAAATATATAAAAATATTATTTAAAATGTGCCGCTTTTTACTTTCTTAAACTTAAATTATTTCATGTTTTCCCGTTTGTTTGTTTGACTTCAGGTGCTTAGACGCGATCTGATACAGGCTCTGCGCCGCAAGCGCCCCCTGTTGGTACTGGATGATGTTATACTCCATCATGACAACGCTCCAGCACATCGGGCACAGAGTACAGAGTTAGAGATTTCACTGCTTGGTTTCAGTCTCTTACCACATCCGCCGTACAGCCCGGATCTAGCACCGATGGACTTTCGTCTGTTTCCAGATATGAAGAGGGAACTCAGAGGCCAGAGATTTGAAACAACATTAGAGCTACGCAATAAGGCTCGTGAAGTAATCTCTTCATTCAGTCAGGATTGGTTTAAGGTAACATTTATGCAATGGGTACAAAGGCATAGGAAGTGTGTAGCGACGGGCGGCGATTACGTCGAGAAGGTGAATCGTACGCTAGAATTTGACCGTTAGTGACGTCGACGTCGTGATGGCGTGCGTCAAGTGCCGGTCATGTATACAATTCAAATATGTACAAACGATTTATTAGTAAATGTATTTCAATGAGATTACGGCTCTGCTTTAGTATTGAGTAAACGTATCGAGTGATGTAATTTTTGTGTTTGTATTGTCTTTTCCGTTCTAGTAATAAAGCAATTCCGCGAACTTTTGAATCACCCCTCGTAAAAGTTAAAACAGTCAGTATTGTTGAGACAAAAAAAAATACCAAAAACCTCTAGCTAGTGTTCAGCATGTCTTATATATAAATGTTCATTATAAGTACTTTGCGTCTTTCAATGAGGTCAATCAAAACATTTCCTCAATTCTTTTTTATTTAAAGATTAATAAAAAATATCACTTAAATTATTATATTTATGTTCACTTTGCTGAAATATTTTGTAATCAAGGTTTTAAATTATCAAAAAATATTTAATAATAAAAAAAACATATGAAATCACTTACTCTAAAGCTGTCGTTCAGCGTTCCATACACGATTGGGTTTACAAAGCTGTTCGACATTGCAATCCAGTGGCAGATAAAATAAGTGAGGCTTAAAGACGAGTGGTCCAGTTTTTCTGTGAAGTTAAGCACCAGGAAAAATGTATGTAGAGGAAGCCAGCATAGAACAAACAACACAACTATTGTCACCAGCATCTTGACAATCTGGAAATAGATAGGAAGCGGTGAATTTACATAAATAGATAGATTGAAATACAAAATTAAAGCAAATTTGAAATACATCTGCTCTCGAAATGATATATACTCGAAAAGTGTGTCGTTTTCAAATGTTATTTTTAGTAAACTTTCGAATAACGTTTGTGTTCATTGCTTGTTCAAACGCGGTATTTTGGAAAGCCGTTTTTTCATTAATATGTGCATGTTAATTTCCATGTTGAATCCGCTTGTTGGGCGGGGGATAATAGGTTAATAAAATATGGACATTTTTCTAAAAATTATCATCCAACTTTCTTCTTCCTCTAACTAGGTCATTCAAAGCATGTTTAATTATTACATCTCATTAAAATGTAAAAGATTGATCAAAGATAAATGCAAAGATACATTCTACAATGAATTTTAATGAATTTGCTTTAAGCAAAATTAATCATATGTGTAATTGCTTCGAATATTAGCCGGCTTTTCTGTCTATTGACAATACTCATAATTTTCGCGTAGGTATTTTTATGCCCCCCCCCCCCCCGGAGGGAGCATATTGTTTTCTGTCTGTCTGTTTGTCACAAAACTTTAACCTTAACCATAACACGGAAAACCTTCCACCTACAGCCTCCAAACTTCACAGGTGTATGCACCCGAAAGACCCACTTAGAGGTCACGTGGTCAAAGGTCAACGCCCCCTCTCCCGGGGATCATGACGTTCGTTCGAACTTAACGCATCTTTATTATTAAAATATGATTTTCTTACTACATGCATATATTCTATATCATGGTTAAAGTAGTACTCATAATTTAAATGCATAAAATTGTTCGGCTATAAAAACTGTCATATCCCTGGCATTTACTAGCCAATATCTTCTACGGACTGGTACTATAGTTATGTTTAATCGAGCAACACTAAAGACAGATGACACAATGCGTTTGGAAAAGCCATTATTAGGCCGGGGAAGTCATCGTGTATATTGGCATTTTACTCACATAAGTTCCGCTATCGGCATGCAAATAAGATTGGTTCTTATTTAATAGGTTTTAATAAGCATAAATGTATCGTAAAACTGATGCAAAATGAAATTTTTATTTACAGGAACCATAAAAGCCAAATAATAAGCATGCACGACCGCAGTAAAATTAATTTACGATCCTTTCATAATTGCATTAAATTACATTAACTTGGAAAACAAATGCATTCTATAAAGTCAACATCTTCGATACAAGAACAAAAATACTTCCCGAGATATGTAAATACTCTTGTTTCAGTTTGAAGTGGCTGTTTAACAACATCTCTTGAACTTTTTTATAGACTTTACTTCAGTAATTTATTTTTTCTTTGCTTGAAGTTGGAAGAGATTTTATTCATATAAACACTCAGAAAGAATATGCAAAAAGAGTGTATTATCCTACGTTTCACATTATTTCATTGTGTAACAAATGAGATAAATAGAGAAAAATAGGTTAGTGTCTTAATATGAGAAAGTTTATCTGGCAAGGCGTAGGAATTTATCGGGTGAGGCTCACCCGATAAATTTCGCAGCCGAGCCGGATAAACTTTCTCAATTAAGACACTAACCTATTATTCTATTTATCCTGTCACATCTGGCATTTAGAATAATTTACTTGATATTGAAAATCTATCTTTAAAGTGTTTCTAGTTAGGATAATGTCAAGGCTATCCGCCAGGTGTACTTATACACAAAAAATAGTTCCAACGTTTCGATAATTTTATTTCCTTAAATGATAACTATATTGTAAGATCTAGATATTGAAATATTTAGTTTTTATTCAAGTAGTCTCTGTTTGTAAGAACAACAATCTATCACTTCCTTCTGATTTTAAACACAAAAGTAGTCCATGACGTATCATGTGCCGTATAAAGCAAAATTTATACGACCCCCCTTTATCGGGTCGGATATGAAATAATTGACAGGATAAGTAACGTTTCTTTTACTGAAAATTTAATTTTGAAATGCGTTGAAATCAAAATTTCTATATCAATCCATCCATCCATCCATTCATTCATTCATTCATTCATTCATTCATTCAATCACCTATCTATTGTCGGTACCAGTTGCCCATATGGCTGACGCCCCCTTTAGAGTTCATTTTAGCTTGTGGTTGATAGTGTATGATACAGATAGTATCCCATTCCTGAGACGCAAACAAACAGACATAAAGAAAATACCATCTCACTGATACAGGCCAATAATGTAATCAAAAGTTGATTATCCATTTGTATGATATGCAGTATGCTGATTATTAACTATGATCTTTTAAACATTTACCATGAATCAGAAGGTTATATTGAGATTGCAAACTTCAGGTCATTAAGGAATCTACAATGATATTTGAAGGAAGGAGAAACATCCATTCGAAATCATTTTCAAAGTTCTTTTGTATATTCTTTCGAAATCAGCGCGCGCTCTTCTTGAATATCGAAACAATCATGCCTTTTCGGTACAAAACTAATTTTGTTTTCTTATTTCCCGTCAAGTGGCAATTGTGCAATATGGTAAATATTTAGTGCAAAACGTTGTATAACAGAAAAAACTATAAAAAAATCTCAACAAAACGTATATACAAACATCAGTAAAACGTTAATTTCAGCAATCTACAAAAATAACGTTTAATTCCTTTTAGGGAAAAATCATTTAGACTAAAAAAACTGTGTTGCCATGTAAGTTTTCAAAAATATTAGCATTAGCAGTTGGTATGGTGTGTTAGGAACGATATATGAAATATATTTGTAGAAGTTTCCTTGGGCTATTCTTGAGTATTTCAGCAGCTAAATGAAAGCACCTTTGACCTGCAAGCAATAGGTGTTTTAGTTGAAACAAAAAGATCTTATTAGATAATGAAAACGTCCCATTGAAATCAACACATTTTTGGTTGGGGGTGTTTGTTTTGTTTTCATTTGTTTCCTGTCTTTGTATTTAGGTACCTGAATGCAAATGTCACTGTGCTTAAGCAGACAAAACAAAATCTCAAAAATTATAACAGTTAACCAAATGTGTTGAAATATTAACAGTGTTCGTTAAAAATTAATTCGAATCAAAGTGAAACAGTTACGCTTAGAGAAAAAAAGCAGCTTTTCTGAATAAAACTTCTTGCTGATATGATGGTCTTGTATCAGTCCATTAGATGTGTATCTAGTGGTTCTAATAATCAAATGATGAAGTGTAAGACAAAAAATGATGAATTACACAGAACATTCATGCTGATCATTTGTGAAGCTTACATATATCTAGTTCTATCTTGATTTTTTTATTTAAAGTGGTGGTATGATAAATGAAATTTGCTGCACATTTATTATTATATAACTGCAAATATTACATAGCTTTTGTCGTAATCTTTTAATTTCTCTATCAAATATTTCGTTCACAGATGTGTTCTTCTATTTTTGTTCGGATATTATTTTTTTGCATACTTACACATACGGAACCAAAGTAAAACGGTTTTCATTAAATGAACTTCTTTGTAGGTCTAGTGTCTAGGCTGTTTAAACTGGTGTGTAATGAGCGTTAATGTGTCCTGCTAAGTACAAGCGGTCATAAACACACTTAACGATGCCAATATCACGTTTTTTGCATGTTCAAAGCAAAGCTGTTAACGGGTAGTTTATCATTGACAACAAAACGCTAATAACAAAATTCCTCTCGCATATTTGCCTGCAGATGTACTTTAAAGTATTGAAACCTGCCTGTTTTAAAGTATGAAGGCAAAGTATGCCCTTGCTTTTTTCCCAGATGGATGAAAGTTCAAGTTTATCGCCCTTGAGTAATTCATTGTTGTTTCCAACACGTATTGTCTTTTACTTAATTTCGCCGGACAAAGGGCAATTAGAGTAAAAAAGTAAGATCATACATTACAATTTATGTTTATTTATTAGTTCAGACTAACATATTTTTGTTTACCTGAAGATTAAACCTCTTTGTCTTGCGCCGTTAACTTAATTTGCTTTCCCTTTGGATCTTGATGAAACAATTTAGACAGTTTAATTAGTTTTCTTCATTTCTTTAAAGACGTATGTTACCTTTCGCTCAAGTTCAATGATACAGAATTTCAAACTGGCTTGTTTCCGTGTACATAGTTATCTTGTTCCACTGTCTGAACCTACTCGTCTGCTCTGTTTTTTTACTTTATATCTCTACAAGTGATAAATCGGTTAGTTACACAGTGCAGCTTCATAGCTCAGTTAGTAGAGTGTCCGTCCTGAAAGCGGAATGCTCTGGGTTCAAGATATTTTGCCACCTGTTACATTCGACGACCAACGTAAATAACCTGTGTTATAATATAGCTACTGCTTCGGCACCCCGAGAATGTTTCACGATATTATTTGTGACTCTAAAACTTCGGAACGAATTCCGAATTTGGAGAGGGAATATGTAGCCAGATACAGGTATATTCGTGATAAATTGACTGCTAACACCGTGTGGCTTGATAGCTCAGTTGGTTCCTATAAGCGGAATGCCTTGGGTTCAAGTCTCGGTCGAGACAAACAAAACAAACAAACAAACACAAAAAAGGGTGAACGCTTTTGTTTAACAAGCGACGCAAGTTTCGGCTATTCTGTTTTATGACGCTGAGGCATTGATACAGAGTATCTAAAATTTTAATTTGTTACTTGATACGTTCGGTAATAGGGAAATTTGATTCCAAACGTAAATACTTCCTAGGTAAATATATCGTAAAGTTTAATCGCACGATCACACACCTAGTTAACACTGAGGCTCCATTTGAACCACCGTATCAACCCCCATGCCCATATAACCACTTGGATACCCTAAAATATGCTAAATTACAGTAATAGTAATGAAAACTGAAATCATGGCTCATGAATATTGTGGAATGCTATTATAAACGGTGCACACAATTTCCTGTGAAATCTAAGGGACACTTTCCTGTGAAAGAAATAAACCTCGCGAGTAGCAACGCTACATATCGTGCATGTTTAAAATCTAGAGGTCAATTCGCAAAGACTCTTGTTCCTTCGGTAACCCTTATCTATTTATTCATTTGTTTTATACCTGTGAGACAATCTTCATAGGTCAAATTAACAGAATATTGTTCTCTACTTACCGTTACAATCAAAAATGTAATGCAGAAAACACCTTGCTACTTGTATTACTACTTGTATTACTTGTGAGCCTGCGCTTGCGTGGACCCTATCTTACGTTCATGTCACCTTCGTTATTCCTTATCAGTTCAATTAACGCAGTAAGTTTTGTCAATTACTTGTGATTAGCATTGTGGTTAGCATGTGATTCAAATGTTGTTTTAGCAAGCTTTCTTACTGTAGACAATTCGCTTGTACACTTCGCTCTTTTCTGTTTAGTTCCTCTCTTAAGTTTATAATAATAGTTAATTCATATCGAGCCTGCGATAATTTATAACCTTCATTAATAACTCATTTTAAAATGCCTTTAAAATTGTTTCCAAATGATGGATTAGTTTAAAACAAAAAATGGGGAAAATAATGCGAACATCATCCAATAATGAAACTGTTAATGCATTACACTCATGAAGCACTACGAATTGATTAACAAAACAGGAAGACTGGTGTATCTTGTTATTTTTATGTAGATAAAAGAGAATGAAATCAATTCAGTATACTTGAATCGATCAGGTCTTTATATTGCACGTGTTGTTATGACATTGCCAAAGTTTTTATTCGCTATAAAGCTTATAGATGGCATTTTCGTAAAGCATTCAATGCATTTTAAAACTATCTAATATTGTAGATAAATTCAGTAGTGATTAGAGATTTTTATATAAAGTGAACCAAAAATCACTTCTCACCCAAATTAATGCTGAAAGGAAATATGTTTGAAGGTTTAGATTTAAATTGTAATTTCCAGGAAAACGACACGATCATTGTTTAAATTGAAAAACGAAGCAAGTATGCATCACACTTTATCATAGTGATAAGCATACCATTCGAGATAATTTATCTTAACAATGAATTTGAAAGATAAATTTAATACAACTCGTGCACTTTTAAAAATTGATCAACCGGATGGTAGAACAGTCTTATGAAGTAATCAATCAATATATGAAATTCAACCTAGACCTATTCCTTTTTTTTCAATTCGAAAGACACAATCAGTCAAGAGAAACATTTATTAAGAAAAAAATCAATTAAAGATGCATATAAATCTTTTGTAATTTGCATATTATAAATATTCAAATGTAATTTTCGTCGATTTACCGTCTTAGTACACCAGATGATAGATTATGATTGCTTATTCAACTTAACTTCAAATATTTATTTAGGTTTACTTATATTGCCAAGCTGTCCACAATTCATCTTTGAAAAATTAAGTTCAACTTAACTTCAAATATTTATTTAGGATAACTTATATTGCGAAGCTGTCCACAATTCATCTTTGAAAAATTAAGTATTTTGATCTACATTTAAATATTTAAAATGCAAGCAGTTTTGTAAGTTGTTTAACTGAAAAAAATCTAGTTTTTGCACTGTATGGTGGCATCCGATGTAGTTGAAAGAGCTCTTACATCCTTATTCTATCCTAGAGTACATATTCTGGCATGCCAATGTTCTGTTTACTTGCTTCTACATGAAACAACCCAATCTTGTACGAGTTCATAATTTACAACATCCTGGAACACAAACTTGTTTCAATAAACATGACATAGATCAAGGAATGTGAGGGCTCATTTAGAATCCTGGCATAGCACACTATGCACAGATTACTACCTGGGTATATATATAGATTGTGGATCAAGCATAATTATTTCTTAAATCTGCTAAGAAAGATAACGATACAATGTCAAAAAATGATGCGTTAATGCAGTGCAGTGATTTAAGAAAAATAAGAAATAAGTGATGACTTATGTTAAGAGAAGGCGAATAATAATAATAAGCCTAGATCTATGTCTCATCTCATGTTCAGCCATTCTTTGAAACATATGGTAGGGTTGAAGAGGCTATACTCCAGATTTGATATAAAAATATCTTTTAAATTAAATATTTAGATGCCGTGAGATTATAATAACATGATATTTTACTGCAAAACTGATTATAAAAGTCAAAATAGAACCCAAAAAAAATATATATTCGCTTCAGCCTGATTTGAACTCTGGACCCTCATGTTAACAAAATTTTACCAACGCTTTTACTGTCACCAGTATCGCTGCATGTGTAATTATGGGTATTTACTTTAAATGTTATACAATATAGCAATACCGTCGCATTACGGTATAGCACTATGATAGGGAAAAAAAATCAACTTATAATGTGATTATCTCACTTATTTTTTGTCAGTAAGTTAGTTTTTAAGCATTAGTGATGAATATTACAAGAAATTTAAAATAAAAGAAAACTTTCCTTTTTTGGCATATGGAGGCCAGCCCCTTTAAAGTAAAGTTAAACAACTGTATATTCTTCATCTGTATATTCTTGGTGGCGGTATCTGAGATCATAGGTTTATATCCCTCAACAGAAGTGGTCATGTGGATCAAAATCTTTGTAAGGAATCAGTGAATCGTCTTTGTGTATTTGTAAAGGCATACACTTCGAATTATGGAATCAATATTTCAAGGGAAAATTATGACAAAAGTTTAAACTAACAAGAGTAATTGACATATATCATCACTGAAAACCCTTCGGTTATTTTTTAGAAATTAAAAGTAATTTCCTAATACTATATAAAAAGAGATATTCATTGTTTTCATTCTGTAAAAAAAGAACTGGGACGCCATTTTAATATTTTTCAATTTGCTTTTTAATAAACGTAATGCGAATTTCATGGATTTCTGTAAGTGTTTGGTAAAAAAATTAAGGAACATTCTCCTGAAATTCGACATTGGTAATCGACACAGCTTTAGTTATTACAATAGAATTTCTTGTCTTAGAATTGTTTTCATTACATAGGTAATAAACAATAAAATTGTAATTGGCATTTTCCTCTGGAGATCAGCAACGTTTTAGCGATAAAACATTGATAACATCACATCAAAAGGGTATCAAAATAAAGAATGTAATGAAAGTAGAGGTATTTATGGCTCATGGCACTACCGAACTGTCTGCAGATGCGAACCTTTGCTAAGGCTGCAGTATTTTTGAGAACATCGACATCTAACTAACAACAATAAGTGAATAACTGTTACCAATTTACGAACAAAACAGAATTTTTACTGAATTGCCAAAATGACATCGTCAAAACACATGTTACATCATAATAAGTATATACGTAATGGCTCAAATTTACGAAAATCATACCAAATGTCACAGAAATGTTGAATTGAGTGTACAAATATTTCTAATACAGTACTATAGTTTTGATAATTGTTAATGCACGTTTTGTAGCCTTTTTCAAAAATTTAACTTTTCTGTTACCCCTCAACTGGTGGAAATATCATGTGAAGAAGTATTGTCATTTTCATATGTATTCTATAGGAGTTTAATTTTATTTATTTATCATTATTTTTGTGATAACATTATCATCATTACCATTTGTATTTCTTAAAGACGGCTACTTCAGTGAATACTGAAAGTAGAAAGATGATTTTTAGTTAAGCTAAACCAATAACGAAAATTCAACAGCAAAAAAATTACTTGTTAAAAAATATAATTGCAATGGGTTTGCTCTGACAAACCGAATTTGAAAACTGATCCTTAAAACGAAATGCCTACAAATGAAAATATATCTAAAAATTCGAATACTGTAAATGTTTTTCAAAAAAGTTATAAAATTCATTTGAAGTTCCCTGTTCCAAAAGTATTGTTATTGTTGTATGTTTGTTTGTTTTTTTCGGTTTGCAATATGTTTTCACTGGCGCTATAAGTATTGTTCAAACGAAAAGCAACAAGAATGAATATGCACGGAAGTCTGTTAAGTCTGTTCATTTTGATGTACTCAAAAATATTAAAATACAAGTTCGATAACCTTTTTTTCGATGGTTATAACAATACACATTCAAAGCTGGAATCACTACTGAATCCTTAACATATGGATTTACTGTTTAGTTCTCTTGTATTCCGCACTTTTGCTTTGTTCTAAGATATCATGTAGATACCAACTTGTAGGTCAAACAAATTCCTTTGTTAATAATCAAGTACATAAACAAATCTGACAATGACATTCATAGTCGATATGCATCTGTTTGCAAGATACATGGATGAAGAATAAAGGGGATGTTAACATGGAAACAACGGAAAATATTTGCTATCTCTAATCTATAATTATTTACACGAACATGAAATTAAATAAGTTCATTTCCCCGGACTGCGCAAAAACACATAAACAGAAGAAATCATCACTTCAATAGTATAAGCAAAATGTTTCTATGCAAAAGGGATAAAATATTTTATATGGAATATTTTGTTAGGATTTGGTATATCATCTCTTAAGCAATCAACTCTCGTCTTTGCACGTTCAATGTAGTCACAATCTAATACAGTCAGGCATTTAGCTCATCTTGAGATAGCGACATAATACATTTTGAGCTTCAATCTTTAAATATAGTCTTTTCAATATGAACAAAAGATAGTTTACAAGACATCGTACGCGTACGTTTGTTTACCTTTAAATTAACTTAAAGCGATTTATTATGCAACTTATATGCCGTTCCTGTCAGTGAGATGATGCATAGACAGAGGAACAGACAGACAAATTAATGATGCATAGACAGAGGAACAGACAGACAAATTCAAAAGTAATATCCCCACTGTGCAATGCACATCGCCTTATTCATCATACTGGATTATTTTGATGCCCAACTTACGATGTGCAGTTTGTTTAGATGAAATGTTCACAATCATTATTAGAAAATATCAGTTCGATCTTCTTCAAATAGTAATCGTTATATTTATGTAGGCATATTTCTTAAATACATACAATCTTTTCAGCAAGACGTCAATGTAAGTAAATAGGGAAACATCTATCTATAAAAACATAACTTAAAGACTCTCAACAGCAAGGTTTTTAGTCGTAAAGGATAAATAATAAAATGGAAATGCTAGTTATCAGAAAAATTTTGCAATGAACTTGCACGAATTATTTCTAAATACCTATAACTCAAGTTCTATTAACCACTTTATCAACGAAAACTTCGTTTTTAGAATGATATTTTCGACCGGGCGAGCAAGCGGCGTCAAACAAACTGCATGTAAATGGTTTCCGCTCATTTTCTTTCGATACAATTAACTTTTTGTAACCAAACTTGGTCAGGTGAACGCCTATAGCAAGATCTTCCTAGCTTTTTGGTGTCACTTGTGTAAGTGGTCACTCACTGTTATTAAAGCAGACTTTAATTTCCACACAGTATTTAATGTTACAATAGGTCTGTTGTATTAAGATTTGGCAATAAGATAACATAATTCTTTTGGAACCACTGGGATCTGAGACTATGGCTAAACTGATTTTTGGTTTCCTTTGATCTTAAGTTTCATTCGGGCGGGTAGCTAATAGCTTATAGTACTAAGCTCTTTGAGCCTGGTTTATGATTATTGGTGCGTGGGAGTTACTCAGTCTTTTTTTGTCTTTTTTTTCGGGTGTGGTGGTTAATTTCGGCTCCCAACCAATATCTTCAGTTCCAGTTCATCAACTATACCATTTAATTATATAGTAGCAGTTAGCATAACCTCACTTGAGGTTGCGTTGGGGTTATTGAGCTCAGGCGATAGCTCACCGTTACATAAAAACAGGATTTTAGGTTTCCGCTCAATATCTGAAGTTACAATAGCCATTAGTAAGACTATTTAATAAAATATCATATATCAGTACCTCACTTGCTTAACGGTCACTGTTGTCGAAGTGAAAGACAAAGTATTTATTTTAATTTCAACATTACTTTTCTTCCTGACGCAGGTGATAAACAATAGTTCATCTAATAATAAGCAACTTCAATTAATATTATCAAATGTTAAGCTGTAAAACAATGAATGCATCACATCAAAAAGAAGTCAGCATATCACTCTAATGAAAGAAATAAGTATTGATTACCACAATAACTTGTATCATCGAAGCAAAGTTTGCGCGTTTGCTTTATTCTTTAAGTACGCATTGACACTTTAAAAACCAATTAGCGGTATGGATAGATGTTGCCAAATTACATTTTCGCAGGTAATAACATACTAGGATAAACTTATTACTTACGTTACTTTGTTTATATTAGGTTTTGCTTCATAAATGATCCAAAGAACATAAGAAATCCGCATTATTATATTGATTAACAATATCATTTCAATTCTGAACCATTTTCAAGTAGATGTAAAGTATGGATAGGTTAAATAACCTCAGAACTTTGTTTTCATTATCTTCCTTCCAATAAATAATATACTGATCATTCCAAATAATGATAACATTATCATAAACCTGCAAGATATTCTCTGAATGTCCTTAATTATACTTAAATAGTTATAAAATGGTTGTTATGAGAACGATCTTAGTGCTACTTGTAATAAATACGATTTTACTGGTGTCATTTCAATGCAATTCTTGTAATCAAAAAGGCTATATATATAGGTCCTTCGCTAGAAAAAAATGTCAATAAATTACTACGTTATGAAAACAAAACTATAAGTTAAATTTCAACCTCAGGTAGTCCTACAAGTTGACGTTTTACCGTTTCAAGAAAAAGTACGTTTCTGTCGTAATATGTACGATAAGATCAGTTAGCCCCAAGAATTAATTTTACAAATCTGCGTTTCAGTTTATGACTTTTCTTTCCCTTTGATTTATGTGCGATTTCTAGCATGATTTCTTTCAGTGATTTTTATTTGATTTGAAAGATTTGCTACAGTGTTGTTTAGGCTGCCACAATTATGTTAAATGTTTATTTTACTTACTTTCTGTCAATGGATAGCTAACTTTTCTGTTTTAATCTGTCTTTGAAACATCTAAAACTAATTATTTGTTTTTATTCTTTAGCTTTCTTTCCCCATCAACATCGAAGCATCTCACGGCGAAAATGTATATTTGTAATTAAGCCCTTAAAATAACGTTTACTACTATATATGAAAAAGGAAAATGATAATGCTTGTTCTTCTAGGGACACATAGTGCACAATGAATTATTTTGAAGTATTCTGGACCACTTTTACTACTGTAAAGTGAAGTGAAGAATAAGTTTAGGCATCAGTAAGAGACAGGTATCTGATTATAATACCACTGTTTAATCGTATATTTAGGAATTTATGCAGATAGAATCTAAACTGAGAAATATATTTTGGTTTCATTTCTTTGTTACATATAACAAGATAACTTTAAGTATTGCATTACTTTTATATAATTCACAGTAAATATATACTGACGTTATGAACACGTTAAAGTATAGCTTTAAGATATAACTTTGTTGGTTTTTATATGTCGCTCACAACCTCTTGCTTAAAACCAATTTAACTCGCAATAAATAAATGTATGTTTATTACAAACCACATTAAATGACATTTCTCCAGTTTGCTGCAAGAATTTTGAAAGAAAAAATAATAAATGCACGATGCTCTGTTAAAAATATGCACACGCGGATTTCCAGAAAATTTAGTTTTTTTCCTCGATTTTGATTTTTACGTAATGTACTTTTTTATCAGCTTTTGCAGTTTTACTTGTTTTTGAAAAATGAAATGGGATTAGCTTTGGAAAGCTTGTTGCATATTAATAAAACTCATGCTAATTCTGACGAGATTTTGATAGTTATGAGAGAAAAACGTGCCAAACAAACAGCTTGCCTCAGTGGGACATATCATTAGATGGGTCTGGGTAAATTAATCATTACTGCTTGTCTGCAACACACTGATGCCAGCTGTTTAGTCCGCGTTCAAAACAAGAGAATTTGGGATAAAGACCATACTGTATCCCACTTATTAATTTCATTGTTATGGTCGTGTGCTTAGATAGATACAAAATTTCGTTCATATATTGTGATTGCATTTAATCAGTCAAATATTTGTCTAAAAATTGAATTAAACATTTGTTTCTTTATTAGTACAAATCAACTTCTTAGATTGAGATATTATTACTTTTAATGTTTGCTTATTTTTTACAGATTGATAACAACGGAAGTTTTAATAAGTTAATTTGTTGTTATTGTCTTGAACAATGAAGGATTCCTACATAGCGATCACGTTGCAAGCCTACCAATTGTTTCTTCAACTTAGTTTCACCTGCAAAGCTAAAAGAGACCAAACAAATATGATAAATATATGTGATACAACTATTATTCGAACAAAATCTAAATTCATAACATACAGTTGTCATTTGTTCTGTTTGTAATAAATATAGACTTGCCTAGGATTTAGTTGATGTAAAGTGAGTGAAACCCTTGGTGTTTCCTGTAGATTTGTAGACACTATTTATTTAGTATTTAGTTGTGAATAGTGTGTCATCTTATTTTAGTATGTTTTTCTGTGAAAGTATGTCTTAAAACGAACGATGCGGGTCATAAAATTAAAATTTGTGTAATTAACTGTTATATTTATCGATCATTAAACACATCTCATTTATCAAGATTTTACGCTTTAGTCCAGCATATCATTATGATTATATCTAACATCCTTCAATATACAAAACAATACACATAATGCCCGTTGACCTTTATAGTCGATAAGCGTTTTTGTATAAGGAACACGATAATTATTATTTATTTATTATAGTCTCATATATGCATATTATTACAACATAATTATATATAGCCATTCATAAAGAATTATAAGAGACTGTTAACATACCGAGACATTATCTGCCATATATAAAACAAGTTTGTTTTGAAAAAAATATCATGTTTACAGTAAACCCTGTTAAAACAGATATAATATTTTATGAACTAAAAGTTTGTCAGTATTAACACTTACTGTCCAGCAGGCAGTATATCATTTACTTAAGGCAAATGTAATATTAAAATTTACAAGTGACTTATTAAAAAGTTATGCATGTAAAACTATGTTCCAGTAATGATTTTTGCCACTAAAGGGGAGCAAAATTTAATTCTAAAAGGAAGTATAGTGTTTATTCTCGAGAAAGTTTTGTATAAAAATTCGAATTCAGATATATCTAGAATAGAAGAAAGACCAGTTAGAGTTTTTTATCCTTCCAATATTATAGAAATTTATATGAAAGGAAAAAAGCAAACTAACATTTAATTCGTATGTCTTTTGACTGCCCACATGATATCAAAAAATAATGTATGACATAGGTAAATGTGAAATATTTCAAATGAAAGTATCACAAATTTCAAGCAAGTGATTTTTTCATTTGATATATTTCCCCTAAAAAAGTACCATTTACTTGTTTGTGTATGTTATCTGTCGCTATAATTCATTACATACCTCACTACAACTGATTCATGTCTATGTTAATAGCCAGAAATGATAATAATTATATCGGTCATTTGTATCTTAATTTTTGTTTGTTTACCATGTCGGCGGTCAGATCCTAAAAGTGGTGAGTTAAAGACTGCTTCAAGAGCTATCATGAGCTTTACTTAATGTCATTCTAACGTTGCTCATACACGCGTCACAGCTTCTTTGGGATTCATCAAAAAGGTACTTGTCAACATATAATGAATAGCTGAACAGAACAAAGGATGGACATGTTTTCATACTGTTCTTTAGTATTATAATAAGATACCTCTAGCTGTTTTATTGTTACAAATTACCACCCCTAACCTATCATGCTAATGTATTATTGATCTCACTAGGGGTAAAATGGGACAATTATCATATCTCGTTTTTTGCGATGGTTTTGTTTTACATTTCGTTTATCTAGTTGTCCACTTTCTCTCATTCCCTTTGTTAGTTTTTTTACCGTTCATGTGTTTGTTTAAATGAGTTAAAGAGATAACATCTTTCCTTCTGGAGCTAATTGATTATAAAATGAGTACCTTTGCCAATCGTTTCTTTAGATGAACAGAATCAACCGTTATTTCTTACAGCAAATACTTTCATACAAAGAAATGAGAGTTTTGTCAGTTTCTGTTTATAATATGACTAAAAAATTCAATGCATTTCAATACACATGGTCAAACTCTGTCTGGAGAGCAGTACCAATCATGTTTAAATCAATCAGTAGTTCTTCACCTAATTTCAGACAAAATTGATGTCTAATTTACAATGTTAGCAATGTCAAATACATGTGCAATATCATAGTCAATTAATAACTTTTTAACATTAGATACCAAATTAGAATGATATTTTAATATAAATTATTAATATTTGGTTATAAACTGTACGTAGGATAATTTTATCATCTGCACCTATAGCTTTAAACCAGTATTCTACAATTCTTACAAGTCTATTTATATCAAGAAAATGTCTTCTTAATTTACCTTGAAGAGTTGCTGTAATGTGTTATTTTTAACTTTGAAAAGGCTTTTGCAAAATTGTAGATGCACTCTATTTCTTCTGACTTTGCATTTTCCTGAATTTATACAGCTTAACTGAAAACTAATGAAACAAACAAAAAAACTGACATAAATTTTTGGACTTAACCCATAACCTTTACATTTACAGAAAGGTAATGACTTCAAAGCTTTACCTATTAAATGTTTTTGGTTTACAGAAAAATACCAGTATAATATAAAAACAGAACATAAAAAAATTAAAACAATTAACAACCTCTTACCACTGCATGCTTAAATGTCCAGTTTTCTATAGGTAGCAATACCCCACCTAACACAAACCTTTTTAGAAACACTGTAATTTTAGCTTTTAAAGTATTACCATTGAAATCCTAACTATTACAGGATCTAGTTCTTACCGTATTACATGGGGGGGGGGGGTATCAACAGCAGCCATATTGTTGTCAAATAGTAACGATACTAATGTTCTTCATTCAATAATACTCGTGAATTAATATCGATTGCAAAAATAATTCAAGATCTTAACAAATTGTGAGAATAGCAAAGGGGTCATAATATCGCCTTGACGAAAGCCAACCGCATAAATAAGATAGATAAGACTTTACGCAATATCTAGTTTTCCGATTCATATCTTTTACAATCCTCAGGGTTTTCCTTTATATGTCGCTATTATATATTTTTTACCAAAGAGCATTTCTTCATACTAGTATAGTTTCAAAATATTTTATCATGTAAACAAGAATAACATACTCTCATTCTCATCTTTTATTCTTATAAACAAAAATACCTGAACTAAGGACATTAGATGGAAAATATTAGTTACGACACTACTGTAAATGATTTCGACGTTGACGTCCGTGTATGTTTAAGTGCAGAAGCATTTTCATACTAAGGGAGGCATTTAATTTTTGAAAAGTCCGTCATTCCGTCTGAAAACTTTAACATCGGCCATAACTTCCTTATTAGTAAGTGGATTTACTTCATACTTGGATACAACACCCCTTTGGACAAGACCTTCCAACTGACCTATACTTATTCGGCCTTGACCCCTGAATGACCTTCACCTTGAAGATCCAATTGTTCAGAAACTTTAACATGGGTCATAACTTCTTTATTAGTGAGTGGATATGCTTCATACTTGGAAACAAAAACCTTTGGATAAGACATTTCGACTGACCTATATTTATTTGACCTTGACCACTGAATGACTGGTCCTCAGTTCAAAGGTCAAAGCACCACTTCGGGGGCATTGCCATCTTACAGTGACAGTTCTTGATTAACATGTTTGTATCTCTGTCTCTCTGTCTCTCTCTCTCTCGCTCTCTAATTATACAAAATATGTGCTTATTTTTCAGGTCTATATTTACTGAATCATTGCAGTAAGCATTTTCCAGAACTGTCTATAATGTTTACATTTATGAACACTTTAATGATCACAAACATTCTTTATTTTGATCAAAGTATGCCAAAACATCATGTTGTTTACGTAAGGATAATTTGATAATAACTTCGACGAAAAAATTGCGAAAGAATTTTCAAAATTAAAATTACTAAAAATAATTCGAAAGAGCTGGTTCATTTAATAGTATAAATTGACTTCCCTTCCTATAAGTCAAAAGTATAATACGATTTATCTGGACAGTTATATCGGACTATGATTAACGAGAATCAAAACATTTGTTGAAATGTTTTATGTTATTATCTAAACATGCATGCATCTAACACAAATTTTGTTCTCACTGAATAACATGAAATAAAACTTAATATATCTAAAACAACTAGATCTGTATAGAGTTTTACGTCATCACATGATATAAAGTGAAGCCTGTATGTGGAGATAATTTGTTTGATGGATAGTCATTAGCTTGGGCAGAACATAGTTCTTTTATTTAGTGATATAAGAAAGTCGGTGCTATCTTATGATAGTTTTCAGTAATAACATTGTTTCTGTAAGGAATTATTGCTTAATGTTGATATGCTTTGTTGCAGACAGAAAAAAACGAATTAGACAGAAGGATGTTATAAAGAAACTGGTACCGTATTGCTCTTTGTGGCAAGATTTGGTTCCTAGAGAGACTTACTATAATATCATGTAATGTGTTTTGCTACCTGCCTGTTTCTTGATACACAAATTAAGCTGAGTTTTTGTCAGTTTTCAAACAGTCTAAAGTATTTTAAGAGGATTATGAATTAATTGAAATAGAAATTTATGGAAGAAGCTAAATTAATATTAAATAGCATTTCCAATGTTGGGTTTAATGTGTAATTTTATGATGAGGTGACATCTTTTTCTTCCTTAGAGTAAACTAGCTAGGTAGAAGTCCGATAGACACATAATTAAATCTATTAATCAGTTGATTGGCAAGAAGAACAGTACGTACTTAATATAATTAGTTTACATGGAAAACACAAAATGTTTTATAACATAAAGACTGAAGTATTATAAGCAGTAAATGCATACACAATCATGACATAAACTTGAGCAATTTGTAAGTCAACAAAATCATGATCGCGTATTTACTATCTTTTGATTTTAATCAAATTGGCTGGAAGTATTTTGTTTTTATAAAAAAAAATTTCTGTATCACGCCTGAGTACTAATTTCAGTTCGATATCTTTTTGAAGATAATCAGATAATTTATAAAACTAAAGGTATTTTTTTCACATCACATTTGTATCATTTATTAAATACATATTGCAAACAAAATATCGTCAACGAAAAATATGGCAATGTGGTTAATTTTGGCCTGATTGATTACAGTGTAGTGACCTTTTATGTAATTCTAAAAAAATCGTGTATTACACAAGACATCTCAGTACAGCATGTAATATGATGCTGATGTACGCTTAAATTATTTATTTCCTGTCTGTTTCAAGCTTTCATCTCGGGACGCTTGTTAATTAGTTTGGCTTTCAAAGAATGGAGGAATGAGTCATGTGTTACAAAATGCACAGTGTATACTGTTATTGATTTATACTCGTATTTTGTATCATGTCTGGATACATACAGTTATCCATCCAATCTCTGCATGTGAATTGAGATTTGTTCAATTGGATACTTATACAATTTGATGGGGACAACTATAAACATACCAGTGATAGCATGTCATTCCCTTGCTAGCGTAATCTAATCAATCAAAGTTTGTATTGTCATCAATATTTACGTCAATTCTTTGCATTTATATATTCTAAAATGTAGGCTCATGTCTGAGATACCGTTCTGAAAGCATGTGCAGGTCAAACACTTGCCCTGCCAAACATTGAATAACAGAAATAATTCATACTGACATTCATTTTCAGTCGATACCCAACTTTTGTACAAGCAAACAAAAGACACAGGGAAGAATGTTAAAGGAAGGCAGGAAGTAACATTCACTCACAGATAATCTGAGCGGCTACAATGTAATCTGAAATGCTTTGTAACAGAAAAAGTGTCTTACTTTGAGTAGTGATGAGTCTGAAGCAGTTCAACGTATAAGCATTTGACCTATGAATTGACAGGACCGTGATTAGCATCTCTAATGTTTTGCAAATGCTCCTGTTTTCTTGTCAGTAAGATGTTTAGGAAAAAAACACTTTAAGGGATAAAGTTAAATGCCTATCTTGCACGATTTGTTCTTTCCAAACTAACAACGTGACGTCTCTTGAAAGTTGATAACCGGTAACAAAATGTTTTTAATATGTTATAAATAATGCTTGTTCATGTTTAAAGGTTAAAATAACTCACACAAATACCGACCTACCATGACATAAGTTCTAACGAAAAAATGTCAAAAGATTTTTTCCATAACAAGTGCTCCAGCTGTTATGCTCTGTTAAAAAAAGGCTAACTCATTAAATTCTTCAAGATTGTGTGTCATTGCTACATTCATATGCATGGGGTTTGAAGATCAATGCACCTTGTATCAAATAAGTTTGTTCTTGAGATGCGGCATTTACTTATTTCCTGCCTGAAAATGTCAGGTAATCTAGTCAAGTATTTGCTGACAATGGCTGCAAAAAATGAATATGCAAGTGTCACATTATTTGTTACAATACGCCATACATAGCTGTATAATTTAACACCTGCACTAAAAAAATGTCAATAGTTTCTGCATCTCTTTATGGTTTTTACTTTGATCTGATTAGTTTCAGACCCTCCTAAATAAATGGAGAAATCTTAAATAAAACAAAAAATATTGAAAATTGTCAAATCTGATGAAATATCAGCTTTCAGAATTTACAACGGTAATATGTTGCTTTAATGGGTCACAGACACTCGTACAAAACGAGATGATGTTCTATAAATTCAGACATAAGAAAGATTTACCTTTTTAAAAAACACTTTTATTTCCTTTGTTTTGACCGATGGCTGTTACAGTATGCAAAAAACATAAACAAACCATTATCATATCAAATAAATGAACTCCTTCATACATCTGTGTTTTTGTCGTCACCCTCTTACGTTGAAAGTATGTTAAGACTAACAGTGGCTAGGTCAAATCCAACAAAGATTCTTACCTACTTTCAAGTAACTGAAGGCATTCAATTCTATTGGCGTAAGTACTGGTTTGAACTTTGGCAGCTGCTATTGAACGGGAAAAAATAAGGAGCAAGGAGTTTTTCACAGAAATCCGTTAATTTCTTTAGATTAAAGAATCAATGTGCATACTCTATTTAAACATGTTTATAATTAGCACCAGGTTGGATAACAAGCAAGTTTCAATTCACTTGGCACAATTATAGGCAACTCGTAACAATTTAAGTGTGTTGGCAAATCACTTACAAACATATTCCTCTCCTTGAAAAATGGGTTGCCAGCATTGAAAATCATTTCCTCTGGATCTGTTTAAAAAAGAAAGTAACTATGCAGTAAAGCAAATAAAATGCTTTTAGGATTATAAACTGTTCTTAAGAATACTGTCAGGCCGTATGAACTATAATGGGAACAAAACGCATTTCGTTTTAATTCTTGAATCAAGTTAAATGAAGATGATATATTGTTGTTTTTGTATTCGCCAACATAGTCATTATGTTAGCAGATGTCGTGTTCATTCACAATGCTTCTTGAAATATTAAAAGAGTGTCTGAGAAAAAAAGGACATACTGCCTGAACAAAAAGGCACAGACACCTAAAACTTTTGTATAACACAAGCAATAGGTTGATAAACATGATACGTTTTGACTCTTTGAGTTTTACATTTTGAGGACCGAGAAGATACATGTAAAAGTATTTCTTTAAATACTAGACGATTTAAGCTCAAACTGTAAAACTGCAGCATTTGACACGAAAGATATTATCATAAAACGAAGCAAAAAGAAAATATTTACATCGATGCAAAAAAATGAATATTCGTTAAAAACTGTAAAAAGGTACTAGAACTAAAGCCATCGCATGTTGTTAAAGATTATTCAATCTCAATCTTTTCGTATATCTGTTTTGCTTGTTTCAAATTCGGTTACAGAAAAAAAACACCAATGTTCATGTTATTTTGCACAGTGTATCAAAATGTCTCCGCCTGCAGACTGAAACATAACACATAGAACATAAATCCTTTACCGAGACAATTGTTCACACCTTTGAAATAGCATAAACGATGTATTCTTTATAAATACCGAACTCGATATTGTTCTTTAATAAGAGTTAATCAACAAGCTAAATACAGCGGATTTATTTATGTCAAATGACGCTTTTCACGCTTTACGTCTTCTACCAATTATACAATGGTATTCAAGATTCCACACTTACTAAATGTATTATACAAAAGTCTCCTTCCATATGTATTTTTCAGTAGCTACCAAATATAGACGCCGTGCTAAGGTCCGGCCCGAGTAATTAACTATTACAAAGGAATAAAGTTCAAGTCTGACAGTTAACCCTAGATTTACCAGTAGAAGCTTTATATGCTGACTTCTGTCGCTTCCAGAATGAAGTATATTCAAGTCCTCCTTATGATAACACACATTAGAAAAGGTTGTACTTCAAATTTCGTTGTTGTATCAATATAAATTTTATTTATTCTTCTATTGTTCTTGTAAAGTGTTTGTATAACGGGTTCAATTGTCATTGAAACAGGTAGTGAAAGTTTCAGTTACTTGTTTTATCTTGAGAGAGCGTATGTTTTAGCTTCTTGACTCACTGACGCAGATGCACCCTAGAGAAAGTTTTTATTACTTTTTGTTCGGCTTTAATGAGATCCACAACATATTTTCTGAGTTCAGTTACACACAATATGTCCATGCTTTAAATATTATCTTTTTAAACATCAGTTTTCTTCAAACGACATTAAGACTAGAGAAGTAAAGTTCTAAAGATGTCAATACTGTATGTTTCAGTTAAAAAACAAATCACCATTCAAACGGCATCATGTTCAGGATATATAAATAACAGATAATCTGTAGTTTTGTATATTCGATTGAAATAATGTCTTCATTTTTTGCGATTTCAATGGTGTGGTCTTTATTATTATATATACGGACAGAAAGTTCGTAACAGGAAAATGCAGTGCATCTTGGAAAAGACCACCAAGAGCGAAAACCAACGAAAACACTGAGCATAAGAATTGATTCCCTGACTCAGTTCAGCCGTTGTATTTATACAATAATAGGCCGGCATCCATATGACCTTAACAAATTCAATTCAAAGTAAGCATTAAAGAATGGTGTTAAGAGTAATGCAAAACAAATTTGTCCATTTATTCTGTCATTGTCTACGGTGATTAAGCTCTTATAAGAAATGCCCTTATGTCGATAAAATAACATAATATTTTACAAATTCTATAAGCTTATTACAATATAACAAGATGGTATCTATTGTCCAGGTAATGCTGCAAAATAATTATATAATAAAAACATTAATGCTTTTCAAAACGTTTTTTATCTCAGAGAAAACGTATTCTCTTTTGTGGGCTAAGTAATTGCATAATTTTTTGTATAAAAGCATTATTGGATCATTTTGCACGTGTGTGCCTGTCATTGCCAGAGCTTTACTTAGGTGGTAAATCGTAGGTGGTAAATGAATAAATCTCCAACCAGAGCTTTACTACGTTACCAAATATCATAGGTGGTAAATATATAAAACTTATAGCACGTGTTATTGTTGATAAGCATATATTCCGGAAATATCTCTACCGGCTGCCTATTGGTTTTGTAGATGAAACTAATGTTCAGAAAACAAAAATTAAAGTAATTAAAATCGAGTTATAATTTCAGACAGTATTTAGTATTCCGTGGTTTTATTCCGACATTCTGTCTGAGGGATAGGAATACAGTTGTTATAGAAATAGAGTAGTATAGAAAATTATTATAAATAGAATGCAGAAATATTATTTGATACTTAGTAGAAACACTGAAGATGTTAATCATCGGAGCATCATTTTAAAGTCTTGTAATGCTTTGCTGTATATCAAATCAGCGAATAACAATACTGTCATTTTCTGCGTTTGGCAAGTAAATAATCAGATGTATCATTTTTGTCCTAACTAAGATGTTTCAATTCATTATTTAAGTAGACATTTTGAAGTGTTGGATGAACTGACACTGAAATGCAGCAATCGGATAAAACTGTTCTAAAGTTAGACGGAAGAAAATATAGCAGATATGTGTGAAAGATATATACATTGCACATACCTTCGTGACATATCATATGATGTAGCCCAACAAATTGTGCGCCAGGGCTCTTTATTATATAGATGGTCGCCCTTCGCGCACAACCCACTTACGATTCAAAACAATGCGGAAAGTTTTTCTTCTATGTGTATATGCCAGCGACCAGAATCTCGTCGCTAACTTTGACGGCTTCAAATGTATATTTACCCTCAATATTTCTTGAAATAAAATACATAGCTGTAAAGCTTATTCCAAACTGAATCAATATAAGAGAAAATAGATAAGAAATATTTATGTTTTTTATGCATTACACTTATAAACCCTACACATGTCAACATGTTTTTGTTGGACACCGCTAAAACTCTACCTGACGGCAGTTTATCGATCGGTTTTATTTTTAAACCTCAACGGGTTGAAATATGTACTGCGGGAAATCCGTTGTTAACGCAGTCAATTGAAAAGGGGACTATCGTAGTTTCTACAAGATTTTTTTTTTAGTTAGCATAAAGGGATGATATGAATGAAACTTAATCATGTTATGTATATTTGGATAGATAAATACATGTAAGCGAGTCGTTAATATTGTTATTTTCAAAGAGAATTATCTTTATTTGTATACATAGAATGTATGTGTGGACATATTCACATAGAGCTATAGGAAGATATAATACCATAATGGCAATTCAGAACAACATATGTGGGTTATTTCGGACGGAGGTATTTTTTTTTATAAAGCACTCTTTTTAATTTACAACACAGTACTACATTGTAAATATAATTTATTGCATTATCAAAGAACTCTGCTCCATAAACGGAAACATTTTAACAAGAATTTAACAAAAGCTATGTTTGCCAAAACGACGTCACCGCACCATTGCAACTTTTGCAATTTTAAACATTAAAGGGCCTTAGAAAAATTAACGATATTTCCACTCAAGTTATACCCACATAAGATCCCATATACTGTGAATGCTGACTATAGACCGTTCCATAATTGATAAATTGACCGTCCGCCATTAAAGGACTGCTAAACCTCGCTATGATGCTTAAGTTCCGTGTAAATCTGTATAACTTTAGCACATTTCAAGATGACATACTGCCTTATATCGCGTGAATTTTGTTGCAGAATACACATCATTTTATTGTATTATTATAGATTCAAAGGTTTTGCGCATTATCATACTGATATTCCGAAAAGGCATGGAAAATGGCAAGTAAACGTCCTAGGTTAATATTAATTAAGCTGTTTCTTTCTCTAGCCAACGCCATTCAATCATTGTGCAACACGCTTTGCCCTGTCTAGTTTTTTCGAGCACTGTTTTGTTTTCTGGCACAGTTTTTTTTTAATATCTACTTTAATGTTATTGTTGGCTTTTGAAAAACTTTGAAAGGCCCGACCTGGCTTTTTTCTCGGACGTGAGATTTTCCTCTCGAAGAAAATCTACAAAGAATTCCAAATTCTCCAATCTTTTTGAGATCTTCTCTTTTCCATGGCGTTTCCCCACATCTGTCAGGTCGCCATAAATCTTGTCAATCACATTCCCCAATCCGCCGGTCAGTTTTCCGTGTCTTTCGAGAGTTAGGTTACGGTGTGAATAAAAGGAATGTCCAATTTGTGCGTGTACAATGTGTTTATGTTGTAGTGCCTGTAAACCACTTTGAATAAAATGACTTAACATCTTGAAATTCCAGGACGTAATGTTCAATATTTGTCCTCTCTTTTCGGTCACTTATATGAATAGCTAAGCCTTATCTATTTCCACGTTCCGTAAAATTTACTTGTAACTGTCCACAGGAAACAAGCACTTTCAAAAATTTATTTTTAAAATCGATCAGAATTTCAAACATTTGATAAAAGCAAAGCTGTATGTTTATCACTTGGCCTCAAAATAACCTTTACTTTAGCAGGAATTGAAATTAAATCGAGTTTGCAGTTTGCCCTAGTTTCTTATCCAATCAGTGAGGCCATATTCAGTTTAAATTTGAAAAATATATCGCATAAAATAATCTGTATGAAAAAATAAGTGACTTATTTTCTTTGATATGAACAGCGCGTGACATGTGGTATGTGGGCGGAGTTATGCAAAATAGCTAGAATAACATACGGGCATTATAAACTGAACTGTACATGTAGAAAAAAGCCTCGTGACAACTTGAATGACAGGCAATCGACATCTTTCTGGAAGCTAGAGGTGTCAATCAAAATGAAAGGGCGGTCTTAACAAGACTTTAGAGGACGTGCGTACATGACAAACTGTAAGCAAGTTATTGGTCTTCGCTCGCAATAAATTCCATAAAATTTTATATATAACAAATAACTTATACGTATTGTGCGTAATTTTTGTATTGAAGGCATGCACGCAATTAGAAAACATCTTTAGAAAAATATTTATGGATAAGCTAAACAAACCATATATGGAATGTCTTTATAACTCAATATGGATGATATGATATAGGATATTGTAGTTTAAACTTAAAAAGTAAAGATGATATAATTTGGATAGGTGAAATAAACGGTTCTAGGTTCAAAATATTATTATGTCAGGCCTGATTACACTAAATAAATACTAGACGCTACGAAAATCAATTTATATTTAAATGTTCATTAAAGAAAAAAAAACACAATATACAGGAAAGGGAATAGCAAATTTTAATTTTACTTGACATTACAAAATTGTTGACAACATACATTAGGAATCGTGTCCTTGACTGGTGGCAATTTAAGTTTATTAAATCCTATCTTTACAATAAAAATCACAAAATCAAAACTGTGACATGTTAAGAATGTGTGATGTATGTATTAATGTAGAATAAATAAATGGAGTAAATACAAAAGTTTCAAATTTATATTTTCAGAAAAAAACAACAGAAAATTTGTATTACGTCTATACGATAAAGCGCTTTGTGTGCGATTTAACGCGTACAGTCTCCCGGAGTGTACTAATATGTTTAAATTAAAAGAAACGTTTTCATTGGTTACAGCGTTTGCACATCCACATGTAAACAATCGGTACCTAATTGGGTTTAATAGGTAATTTAAGTTAATATTTGTCATTTTATAAATATTTTGAGGACTAATTATGGTTTATATCAACAAATGAACATGCCAGTGTGAAAATTTTCATGTTGCAATGAAAAAAATGAAATTTAATTCAGTTCGATTTCCGACACAGTTTTGAATCTAACTGGTTGAGACGTAAAGGCCGACATCTATGTAATATCAGTTTGTAAATCGGTCGGTCTTGCAGTCGAAATATTGAGACTACATATGATGCAACTGGATGTATCTGAGTTATCATTTTTTATTACCAAGCTCTTTAAGTCGAGGTTGTATGTATACATTTATAGGCCGTTATGCACCAGGCCATAACAAATTGCTGATTCAAAACGAAAGTATTGTTACCCAAGACGATTTGAATACTTTAAATCTTAGCCAAGGAACTGTTTGTAAGCAAAGTAAACATGATATAAGATTGTATTAGATAAGGATGCTGATTTGACTGATAAAGAACGATCAGCACCTCAACAAATATCAGCTTCATTTAAAGACATAAAGTTCATTAGCACTTTGGTACCTGCACTGCTTTTAAAATAGTCTTCACTGCAGACCAAGACAATATATCTTGTGTCTGTCTTTAGGCGGTTAAACATAATTGTTATTTAATGCCAACAATTTTTACTAGTATGGCTATTTTTCTCTAAATATAATCACGCTATAGAATCAAATAAACTCTAAAAAATATATTCGTGCAAATTTCTGACTATCATCTGGTGCAGTCGTGCTTTTCTCTTAGGCGTGTTTTCGGGAAAATATTTTTGTTGTTTGTTTGTGCTTGTAAAATAAGAAGACAGATACTTCACAGATATCTGACATAAGTGTAAGTTACTTTTAATACAGTATAAATCATATTTGTAGATCATGTTTGATTGTTTTTTCAACACTGAGTCAAAGTGAAAAAATATCTACCGTGTATTTCAGTTCCTGGGTCATACAAAATGCTGCAAAATAATTATCGGAGTGACAAACCTATCGTGCTTGTTATTTCTTCCTTGACCTAAATTCATTTTACTAAAATGGTATCGATTCATATATCTCACCAGTTTAAACCTGTTATTTTTCATCGACTGAGAAAGTTTATATACCTTTAACTAATCCCGTTCGATGTCTGATACAGGAGCTTTCGAAACTGCCCAGCTTCTTTTTCTATATAGAATAATAACAGTGGGCGGGCAAAAAAAATTGTTTCTAGTGTCTACTGAGTGGCAGGACTGATAGATACCTGCACCTGGGCGCATTTTAGCAGATGTGGCCTGAATTCTTAGTGGGCGGGGCAGGTACGCGTTTTATTCCTTGTGTTTTTATATACAAAAAAGAAGCTAGGTTCTACTCTTGAATGACTAAAAGATACAATTTTAAGCTCCTATGATGTCTGCTTCCCGAATTCAAAGTTTAATTTGCGCTGGGCAAAGTAACTTCAGAATCTCATTAGTGGTGGGACTGGAAATGGATGTCAAACACTCCATTACTCTTACACTACAACTGTCCATCAGATTCATTTTCTTTTATGATTTAACGGTACTGGTTCAATTTCTGTGAATCTTAATCTGGAAATTATACCCAGAATGCTTTCACACATAGCATACTAGTGTATCATCATAACATGGCTCTTTTAAGATATATGTACAATTAACATCTGTCTAGATTATAAGCGAGTTTCAGTTACCTAGGTGAAATGGAAGGCAACTCATTAACCCTTTAAGTGGACGGTTAATAAAGGAATAAATCATTTCCTCTTCTAGTTCATGGATTGCCAATAATGAATATATTTCTTGGTTCTGATTGAAGAAAACATTTAATTGTTCAGAAAAGCAGTGTGACTCAAGATCTTGTTATTCATCTTTTTTTATTACTTTGCAATTTCTGTTAACCTGTCTAATTTATTTAGCGTCCGTACCAGTTTGTCATATGAAGGGTTTAGTTGTTGTTTTTTAACTGAGCAAGATACAGATGCTCCTTCATTCAAGAAACACTCGGTGTGTAGTACCAATGCATAGGATCAAATCCACAATGGCTAACCAGATACGTTACGCCGCGATCACGGAATATGCAAAGCTCGTAACCGGGATTAACGATGCAAATGTAGTAAAAAGATAAGGGTCAGGTAAAAAAATTCATAGTTATAACTAGGTTTAAAAATGATAAACCATTATGCTCGTACGGCTGCCATGTCCAGAAATTTTATGTTTCTTGTTTGCAGTGTATCTAGGATCCAGTAGTTAGTTCAGTCATTCTTGAAAATGGACAGGTCTTGGCCGCAAACTGTTGTGCATTCCGGGTGTAACGCACTTTCCATGAGCTAAGCTAGAGTATAGTAATGAACTATGATTGCATAGAAAGTATTGACACTATAGGGAACGCAGTATGGAACATAAGTGCGTTTTATTTGTATTTTAAATTCTTTTTGCAAAGCATGGGAGGTCACGCACCGTACATCGGCACTTTCAATTTGCAACGCTGTGTATCACAGCACTTTATACGATAATGGAATTAAAAATATCTTAGTTGACAGAAGTAGACCTGTAGTTTATTGTCTTGTACATAACTCAACAAGGTTTGAAATATATTATTACAATTTAAAATATTGAAATCAGTTGTCTTTTTAGCATATAACAGTTTGCACTGTCATTGCGCTTACAGTCGAATTATAGTACTGAATCGGTTCTGAACAAATCCAAAATATTTTAATACAATGAAGTGGACAAAAGTGTACTTAGCAGAGATTTCGTCTTAGTAATGATTTTCAATGCACATCAATACTGAAACAAGTAATCCGATTAGTGAACAGTTTTAGCTTTCAAATACCTTGCAGCAAAACCTTAACGTACATAAGTTTTGAATCATCTTTAGGTATTTGATTTTTTAACCTATCGAAATATATAAAAGATCATTTGTCTGTAGTTTCACGCATGTTGTATGTTATTTGATGTTAGCAGAAACGTTTAGGAACGGTCAAGTATAGCTTTCCTTGCAAGTTTTGAGATTTGACCCCAAAACTTACTTTCTTTTTCTAAATACTTAAATGGAATGAAATATTATGTATGTAAACAAAACAAAAACTTATATCACCAAAAGATATTTGTTTGTCAACAAAATGAGATTGACGTTACGATGTTTGTACCGTTCTGACGAAATAACGCTCTGAACAACCGAATTAAATACTCACAGCGACTGTCTCACTGATCTATCGACGATCCATAATAAAGAAAAATGTTTAGTTCAACGCGTTGATGTTCGCATTTCAAGTTGTAACATTTATTCTCAAAATTGAACTGATTTTTAAAATGTTGAAATCTGGCGCTTCTTAGACTTTCATCCCTGCTTATTTAATGCTACTGCATCGCAGATTTTTAGCTTTAAAATAATTTTCTTTAAAATCAAAGAGAAGTTAATATACTATGTAAAAGTACAATTTTATGCTTCTATACACTTTGAAAACTCAAGAAAAAATGATTTTAGAAGGATTCGAAGCTATGCCCTTCTGGTCAGTATAGTTAAGAGCAATAACTAAACCACTTAGTCACGACATTTTAAGAAAACCAAGTAAGAAAATTTGCAACGATAAAAGTGTGTAAAACTTTATTTCATCCCCCCCCCCCCCCTCCCCAAAAAAAAAAAAAAAAAAAAAAAAAATCACAAAAAGACATTAAAGAAAGAACGATGTCGTAATAATGTCTGAAGAAACCATCGAAAATATTCTGACCACCAAAGTTATGAAGTGGAGTTCGCAGATAACAGTATTTTAATACCAATATCGCATAAAATGCCGTGATACGCAGCGTAGCAAATTGAAAATGTACGGTGCGAGGCCTCGCGTTTCTTGTAGAAAGCATGTAAACTACACATAAAACACATTCAAATTCCACACTGCGTTTCTATCTGATGCCGATAATGTCAACGCAATCAAAGTTCTTCACTTCACTTAAGTTTAGCTCAAGAATGGTATGATTGAACCGGTAATGCACAACAGTTTGTGACCTATACCGGTATATTTCCATGAATGATTGAACAAACTACTAATTCTTAGAACCTGAGGAGACTAGAAACATTAAGTTTTAAGACTTGACAGCCGTATAGGTATAATTTTAAGGTTATCGTTTTTAAATCCAGTTAAAACAATGAAATTCCTTACCTGAGCCTTTAACATTTTCTATGCTTACACCGTTTCATGCAGGTTATGACCGTTTCATATGCCGTGATCTCGGCGTAGTGTCGTTTGCGAAGCCTGTCTGGTTAGCTACGGTGAAATGTCTCATCCGTTAGACAATTTGTTGTGTGTGTAACAGAACTGTATTTGAACTCGCGAACTTTGGATTACCACTCTAACGCGAGCCACAGTCCGTCCCTTTTTAAACAACAAATAAACGAATTCTTGTATAATTACAAGTTAGTCGTCCTTGTTTTATTATTTAGAACTGAGCAAAACAACTGGCAAACAGGTAACTGTTTATTTATTCTTAATTTTCTTGCATTGTTACCGACGAACCCTTGCGGAAGTTTAATTACTTATGTAACTAGCTTTGATGAGATTTCCCACCTTTCTATTGAGTTCAATGGAACTTAATGATAGGTTTGGCTTGTATTCATGATTTGCTGAACCTGTTAATATATTTACTTTTCATTCTTAATCATTCGTGTCAAATAACTGAGACAGCGTTTTAAAGAGAACATGGCCATTGTAATAAATGTAAGCATTTAATGCAGTACAATATTTTTTAAACAATAAAGTAACTAAAATGTTGAAAATTGAATTTTACAATATCGTTTAACACTTGTCCCGCGCCTGGCAGCTGTGGTTTTAATTAGAAACATGGCTTCAAGGAATTTGACAAAGGATCACGTTAGAAGCATTTCGATGAAATTATTCCGGAATCTTGCCAGCAGTTTCTAATGAGAAGATTTTTTTTAAGTTTTCAATATAGTCGTATATAAAAGCGAGCCCAGAAATGTTTTTACGAGCATGGCTTGAAGGAATTTGATAAAGGGCCACCTGATAAATATTTCTGCGTACTTATTTTGAAATCGGACAAGCAGTTTCTGAGAAGAAGTGTTTCCTTTTGGTTGCTATATCAGTCAGAGTTCACCACGGAACCTTTTATCGTAAACAAAAAAGGACCACTTGAGAAACGTTCCTGATATGTTTGATTTGAACTGACCAAGTTATTTGTAAGGAAATGACGTTATGAAGAAACGGACGACGACTGAGGGCGGACAGTCACCAATCACAACAGTTCATCCTTGACCTTTTGTTAGTGCTCAGGTAAGCCAAAAAGTTGAAGTACATACTCTATCGACATACTAAAGCAATTTCGGTTGAATGTTTAAGGCGATTTTGCATAAAACTAGAACGAAAGTGGGTAAAGTATGTTTTGCATTGATGATATCTGAAACAGCTTTATCGGCTAACAGTTATAGATTTTTGATGTTCTCTTAAATGTTTGGTGTCATCTGGAATGTTGTCCCGACGGCTTTTTAAATAAAGACCACATTAAGTTTAACATAATTTACTACAGATAATAACCCCTCATCGATTTATACATAGCTGACTGATAAATGATGTTTAGCCTTCGCACTTCAGTATATAAAAATACACTAATTAATCGATGACTGCATTTTGAAAGGAAATAAAAGGATACAAAAATATAACATTCTGTTTTTATTGCTACCGTGGTGTTTGAAAATAGTTTGTAAGTTTATGATAATTCATGTTCTTTCGTTACGAATTGAAATATTTTGTATTCAAGAATGATAATGAGTACATAAACACTGAAGACAATCTAATGGAAAGAAAACATATAAGAGAAAACATTCTAGATTTCAAGACAGCCACATCAACTTGTGTGAAAGTTTTAAGTTTACGTATACATCTTTTTGTATAAGAATTTGATCTGCGTCAATGTTATTCGTTAGGGTTAGTTTAGCTTCAACAAAAATCGTAAGTCATGTAACATTTAACCAGAAGCATCTCCGTCAACGGCTATTGGCAAACTGATTAATCAATCCAAACACAATAATTAACATCTTTCTGTATTCAATATTTTATGGTAAATCAGTAATGATGATAATGGATTATTCAGAGGTGTAAAATGCACATTATCAGTAAAAGGGTTATATCTGTTTGCCAAGACATTAGTATAAATGAAACACTGATGCATTTCATTATTATTTCGTAATTTAGTGTAAAAATCTCGTACTGCATGCTTACTTGTTGCACAATGGTGTATATAAGCTTAATTTGATATTTTTGCACGTGTTTGTAAGACATTATTTATGTTTTACTACGTCACCAAACTGTCTAGGTGGCAAATACATAAACTATTAGCGCATGTTATTTTTGCTAGTACATTCTCTTTAAATTTTCCGAAGTACTACTATCCTGATGTTCGGGAAAGTTTAATGAAAATGGAGATACGATTTGTTAAGAATCCAGTTTCAGGCATCAGTTAAGTTTTGACAGCATTTAAGCAAACATGCAATCTTTGCTCTAATATTTTCATTCTGATGAAGAACATTTATAGCATCGTCTATTCTAAAAAGGAATGGCTCGTGATTCCCATTTAAAAAGCGGATTTCTGCATTTCTAACCCATTATTAAGATAATAAGTCAGCTGAAACATTAACTGTAACAATAGCGACTCTTGTGGCGTTATTTTTGTCATAAGATAATGCAATTAAAACTTTGCTCGAACCTGTTACATGAAATAAAAGAATGCTAAGTTGTCCTTGCATTCCTGTATTATTATTAAGCTTAAACAATCGGATACCTAAGTTTACTTCCACTCTGTTGAAGTCATAACTGTACAATAATAAAATCTCGGTCATGACGGCACGTACTTTCGGATATATTAAGCAGATTATAAACAAATCTTTTACATTTTGTTTGCAGGCAGAAGAAAACGCTTGAAATATATCTAGAATGTTCTAAAAACTTTGTGGGAAGGGTTTGGAAATACGAAGAATAACGCCTGTCAATATGTATATGATTGTGTTACTGTTTTCTGTAAGTTGCTGAAAACAAAATGCACTATTTCTTTCTCTTTCAATGGAGTTGTATTTAGTTGAGGTCACCCAGCATTTGGCAATTTCATCTTGTCACAGCGAATGTACATTTAGTTTATCATACAAACAGTTAAATTCTTTCTTAACCACATATAGCGATACAAGGCACCAAATAGTTATATTCAATTTCAATTCAGACTGGCGAAAAGGACGGGCCAGAAATAAAGCTTGAATTACAGGCATTTGGCCTTAGTTAGTTTTGTACAATGATATAACTGGGTTATTGTTCTGCTATGTTTTTTTTCTCCAATCAATGTCCTTCTTTCAATTTGGACATATCCATTAATTGTTTATGAGGTTGCTTATTGGAAATTTATTGACTTTAAGGCGAAAAGTGCAAACCATGATCAGACTACAAGGATGTGCAGGCTGATCTTGGTCTGCACTGGTCGCAAATGCATGGACAATCGCCATCAGCAGGGTAAGGGTTAAACTGACTGTGTGTAAAACTAGAAAAAGAAAAAGACTTGTATTGCTGCATTCCAAAACAGTTATGTGTAAACTTAAGCAGACGATCTATATACAAACTGCTCAGTTGATTCCTTGCTACTTCATATCATATGAGTACAGCAACTAAATCAACTTTTTGTAAGAATACTTAAGCAACAACTTATTAAAAATATATATGCTTTAATGCTTGGTCCAAAACCGTAGCATCTTTTGTCATAAATAACCCTTTATGATTAGTAATTTATCAGCATTTAATCAGACAAAATTACAAATACACAAAATTTACTGAAAGTGATATTACCGAAATATTCAATACTATATCTTATTATATAAGTGAATTGACATGGGCTCTCTGTTTATCCAAATGGTCATGAACAAGCTTAGCTCAATAGCAGAGTGAAGCTCATGACGATATGCGTTGGGATGACTGATTTGTCTTCTCTTTAATTTGAAATTTGTACATTAACTAGCAGACGTAAAATATTTATTTAGTTCTTTAAGAATGTTTAAATTTAAGCAAATCATACTCTGACAATTAATAGTTTTAAGATAAAGTTATGATAAAAATAAGTGCTTTCATATAATCCTTTTAATATGTTCTCTGAACAGTCATATAGGAAATCTCGCATGTTCTGTGGTGTGGTGTGAATTTGGATGAAAGACGTTGATGATTCAATGTCTAACACATTTCATTTTCGTGTGCATTGACTGTCTTTGGTGCAATCGTGATGATTGGGCGTGATGCCGGTTGAAATGTAAACACACGATACAGTCAAAGAAGACAAAAATGTTTGAGGCACACATGTCTTAATGTCATTACGGTTCAGGCCAACTAGAAATGACTTAACGAAATTATTTTTAAAGCGACTATTAAATGATACTACTATATGTGGGTAAGAAACATTTGTTTTTCATGTAGAGTTTAGACAATATCGACGTTCGCTCTCCAAGTTGTTGTGAAAATCATAGTTTATATAATGTTTGTGAAATTAGATTAAAATACGACATTCGACATTGGCCGAAATCAATGTCGTATAAGCTTAATATTAGACATTCGACTTTGGCAAAAGTCAGTGTTGTGCTAAAACAACATTCGACATTCGGATCATGTGAAATGTGAATCTTGTTCTTTCACAACATTAACCATTAGACTTTCGAATTCACGAGTTTCGAATGTCGAGTGTCGAATGTCGTGCTAGCACAATATTTAAAGACAGGAAATGACTCAAAATTTGAATGTCGTATGTCAAATGTCGTGCTAGAAAAAACATGCACATTCCACGTGCTTCGAATGCTGAATTTCTAATGTCGTGCTAGCACGACATTCAAAGAAAGCAAATGATTTGAAGTTCGAATGTTGAAATTCGTGATGGCACAACATTCAGATTTCACGTATTTGTAATGTCGACTGTCGAATGTCGTGCTAGAACAATATTCAAAGAAAGCAATAACTCATAACTTCAAATTTCACTTGTTTCGAATGTCAAATGTCGTGCCAGCACAACATTCAAAAAAAGCAAATGATTCAAAATTTGAATGTCGAATGTCGTGCACATTCGAAATTTCACGTGTTTCTAAAGTTGTTCTAGAAAAACATTTAGATTTCAAGTTTTTCAGAATTCGTAAGTCTAATGTCGTGCTGGCACAACATTCACAATTCACGTGTTTCGAATGTTGTGCTAGCACGACAATGACTTTTGCCAAAATCTAATGTTGAGCTTAAACGACATTCATTTCGGCCAAGTCGTATGATGACTTCACACATGTTTACACGGAAGTAGTAAACGTGCTTATATTAGTGTTAATATATAGCTGTTTATGTAGATAGCAGGGGTTTTAATGACCCTTTTAACAGGAGGACATGTCAATTTTCATTTACTCTTAACAAATAATAACACATGGAGCAAACAAGTTTCACACAATAAACATATTTATGACTGGAAGTACTGTTAACACATTGTTATCGTTCCGTGAGCAAAGTTCTTTTATCTCCTTCTTGCACTTATGATAATGAATCTCAATTATAAGTTTTAGTTTATACCACTCAGCAAACTGGCAGGTAAAGGCACGTTTACTTACCCTCTACTAATACCTTGAAATTGTCTGAATGTTACCAATGTTCTTTCTGTAACTGCACGCGCTTGCCTATTTATGAAGTTTACAAGACAATAATGACATTGTGTCTTTTCTAAATTGTGCTTTAAAACCTTTCTTCCTTACGAATATTAGAATAAAGAAGAATAAAATACTGATGACTCTTGTGCACTTTTTTACAGAATAAAAACAAACAAAAACGTAGAAAAACAAAAACAAATTTTTTGTTGTTATCAGTTTTTGTATCAAAGATTTTGTAATTCAAGTCAGTTCAAAATCCTCATTCGACAACGTGAATAAAAACAACAAAAGTTTAAAGTCTTTTAATGTGCAACAAAATAATAAATAACTGAACTTTTCTCAAATGACCAAAACTCTCAATTGTCGATTATGTTGTTGTTTTTTTTGTTGTTTTTTTTTCAAATTGTTTGAAACGTGAATGTCACAGAAAACCCAGTAATAAAGGCTTCATAAAACAACATTTTTAACGATTTATTGTACAAGTCACTCAGTAACACATAACTATATCATAGCGTTTGTCCACGGCTTTTATTAAAAAATGAGTTTGTCTTCGTAGTAAGACTAGCTGGGTGAAATGCAGCATGCTTGCGTGATGAAAGTTCGTTTAATTTAAATAGTTCGTGCTTGGTGATTGATAACTAGGTTATTTTTGCCACAATTAAAGACAAGGTTGCTTGCTAACCATTCAATTAATTAAAGCATTCTAGGTCAAAAAAACAATTAAAGTAAGTATGCGACAAAAGTGCATGGAAAGGTTAGTTGTCGAACTGTTTTAAGAGTTTCTGTCAAGAGGAAAAGAATCTAAACTAAGTCACAGGTCATATAAACTTAACTACTGACATAATTTTGTAATAAACGACCATATGTGAAAATAATATGAATATTGGATTTTGGTAAAAAAAAAAATGCATGCAGCAAGTTAACTGAGCAGTAGCAGTACACAGCTGTAGGAAAATGTGAAGTTAGCAGTAGCAGTAAGAGCAGTAGCAGTAGAAGGACGTGAAGTTGGCAGTAACTTTAAGTAGTAGCTGTAAGAAAACGTGAAGTTGGCAGTAGCAGTAGAACAAACGGCAAGTTGGCAGTAGCAGTAAGAGCAGTAGCAGTAGGAAAAAAACGTGATGTTGGCAGTAGCAGTACACAGCAGTAGCATAAGGAAAACCGTGAAGTTGGCAGTAACGGTAAGAGCAGTAGCAGTAGATAAAACGTGGTTTGCAGTAGAGTCAGAGTCGTAGCAGTTGGCAGTAGCAGTAAGAGCAGTAGCAGTAGGAAAACGTGAAGCTGGCAGTAGCAGTACACAACAGTAGCATTAGAAATAAGAAATTCGACAGAACCGATTGATGCTCCCTATAGTTGCTCTATTTCAAAATGGGTGTATTCTTTTTAGTATTCTTTCTATGTATAGATTACAGTAAAAAATACTGCAAGAATTGATTGTGATCAATAAACCCACATTACCACCCTTTTGGAGGGTCCCTTAACATCAAAAATAACATTATCTAGATTGGCATCAAAGTTCCTGAAGTCTGCGCAAGTGCCAGAAACAGTCGCAGACTGGCGCAATGGACTGTGGAGTGTCCCTAAACATCAAAAATGACATTTTCTCGATTGACACCAAAATTTATTGAAGTTTGCGAGAGAATCAGAAATTGACTCGGGAGGGTCTTAAAACATGTCCTTATTTAATAAAGCATGAAGAATGAACAAGGAGGCATGAGGAATGAAAGAGGAGGCATGAGGAGTAAAAGAGTAGGCACGAGGAGTGCGAGTGAGGTATGAGCGATAACATATTGCAAATTTGGTAGGGGAATGGGTTGCGCTTATGTATTTAAGAAACAAAGTGATAAACGGGGGATATAAAATAGATTCAACAAAGAAATAGTTTTATTGTTTCTACTGATATCATACTTTTACAATTAATAACGGGAAGGAAAACTCATACCTTAAGGTATAATTTGTCCTTTCATAAGGGTTTTTGAAAGAAGTTGACACAAATGTTTAATAGATTGATACCATAAGTAGTAAAACACGGGGGATGGGGTGGGAATCATACCTTTTAGTAGGATTTGCCCTTTCGAATACTGCGTTTGCGTGAAAGGGGATATGAAATTGACATGTATGACCTGGAGATTTGCCCTCTGGGAGACTGGGGAACCGGATATTTTTGGGAGACGGGATAAATGGGGAAAAGGGGGCGGGACAGAAAAATATTCGTTTAAAACAAAGCGAAGCTTTTTTGAGCTTTTCCCAGACCATAATTGCCAAGACAGTGACGTTATAACAATTTCAAATATCAGGTCTAGTAATCCCAGTTCTTTAATAGGTAAGTAGTTGTTTCAAAAGGTTTATCTTACAGAAAGTCAAACATGCCATGAAAAGACGTCATGATGTTTGATATTCATTAAATGTAGCTTTGCTATCATTTATGCGATATATAACAAATAAAACACGGTAAATGAATAATTCTGAAACGCCGTTGCTACACCGATTTGCTAATTAGATAAACATAATATACTACAGCTCTAATGCAACGTAAATTATTCGTTGTTTACGTTGTATCTTTGCGCTAAACTCTGTGATTGAAACAGAGAAGCAAAAGCCTATCACAGACAAAGAAATGAGGTCGTTCGAACTGAACACGTTCAAACAATTTCCATCCAGATGATATAATCTGTAAACGGCATGGATATGTTTTGCCCCACAGCGTCTTCCAGTTTTGATTCTAATTTGATAAGAACCATTTAATTACAGAAGACTTTAGAGATATCGTCAGGCTTAAGATAAATTAACCTGACAATATCATTACTTAACGATTTGATTTCATGTGCTTTAATATTAAAGTAGAAAACTTACTGACTGTGAAAAACCTGTCCTAATTATATGATGTTTATCACTGTGTCCACGCTATATCTGCTAAGCACATTAAAGAAAATATAGCTGCCTTAAGCGGCAAAAGACGTTTATAAGGCGGTAACTTCACACTTACTGAAGTCATATCATTTATCTTTACAATTAGTTATCCGGTACAAGTAACAATTATACTGATTTTCTTTGCATCTAAATTTGAATGTTTGCAAATTTAGAAGACATGATTTCTCTATTACTGTGTCCGTCCTGAAAACACGTTTTCAAAGTTAAAGAAGAAAAGCGTTAATATGAATTTTAGTGCTTCATCACAGTCGTTGTTAAAATACTAAAACGTCCCTGTCTCTCGGGTGCATGACTTTGTTACTGCGCATGTCGATTCTTAATTACAAATAAAAGATTAGAGTTTCCAGAAAAAGAAGTGCAAAAATTATTTCCTTCGTTAGAATAAATATTTAATATAGCAGCTCCCTTGGTTCACGGTAAAGGAATAAATTTGTGTTCAATTGTCTTGCTGAATACAGAATACAAGTATAATGTTCCACCATTTTCAGTATTCTGTGTCTTCATGCAACAATAATATACACAAGTATATTTTAAAACAAACAATGGTGTTTACTGTGGCAACATACACTTGTAAAATAATAAAATAGATTAACGTTTGTGTATTTAGCCAAGAGTGTGACATGTATATAACAAGTTGCCAAAATTAAAAAAGTAAATAAAACTGAATTTTAAAAATCTTCAGTATCAGTTAAAACAACATGTATGAATGTGGAAATTTTAAGAGATTCTAAAATTACACGGCTAAAATGAGGTTTTTGACAAGTAATTTGACGTTAAACTAATAATTTCTGCATGTTTCGACGTGGCAATAAAAATAAATGAAATAGACTGTTCCCTTGGTACAATCGCGACGTGTAATAGGGACACATTTCACCGATGATCTTTTTTAACAAAAAGGGCACAAACGTCCAATTCGCGAATAATAAGCAAACGACTTAAAAGATTTAATATTTCTGTTTAGAGTTACCTGAAAATGAGTTTGTTTTGTGCATATTCTGCATTTATTCATGAGTGGCGGAAATGTTTAAAGTAGTTTAGGATATACAACACTTATCAGACAGGTAAACAAACGTACATCGGAATTTTAATCACAGCATAAATGGACAAGAGTAATTTTATTTTCACTTTTTTATGTTGTCAAGTGTTGCATTTACTCCGACTTCGGAGAATTCGATGAAATAGTCTTATCTATTTCAAAAACTGTGTCTGTTTGCAAGGGGTGTTTATGTGGTACTTTATATTTCAGCTGTATGTTCCCACCGCCGATCAGATCAAAGCGATTGTCTCATTCGCTGAAATTACCCGACACAGTTCAAACAACTGCTTGTTGAGGCTTAAACACGACTTCAACCAGACCTCTTTACGATCTTACACGACCTCCACGCTATCCAAGACCGTTCCACGACTTCAACTCGGCATACACTCCGATAGTTGCTCAATCATTTCGATTCCTCTCTCTACTCAAACAGCTCTACCAACTCGCCGTCTACTAGATTTCTACCTGACCAGATATTAATGCCGTAGTCGGTGAGGTCGATTAGTGGTCGGGTAGCGACCGACTTGATCAAGACAACATATTCAACAGAGGTCGCGAAGAAAAGAGGTCAAATTTGTTCGGGTACTTATCTGTATTTTTTATCCCTACAAAACTAGGTCCCTGCACGATCTTTTCTCGATCATCTATTACCCTATCTTTTTTTGCGATCGTACCTCGAGCGTTTTGGTATTTTGACATGTCATAAATCTACGGATAGACAGCCGGAGTGATGTCAAGCAAAGCAGACCCCGACCCCGTTTAACCCCTCCTGTCCAGCGAGCCAGGTCAGTCCACTTATCTTTGAATTTGTCACAAATTTACACTGCATAGAAATAGAACAAGCTTGGCACGGGCGCGTATATGGCACACGTAGGGGTCTGCTACAAACAGAAGTTAACCTGAGTTTTACGGCTTTTTTCCCCACAAGTTAAAGGAGAGCTATGCTATCAGTAGACAATCTATTCCTAGAATGAGTTGTCAGTTACATTTTTTTCTCCCAAGGAAATTTCCGTCATATCGAATCATAACAAATCACTGAATTAGATTCAAACTGAATAAAATGTAGGTTTATTTTTTTATGATCCGCTGATACAGCTTTCTGCTTTTAAAAGTCTTTGGTTATAATTCAAGTATAAGTAATTACAGCTATCACTTAATGTGACCCCCAAACACCGCTACAGAACAGAGGAAGTTATCAATTTAGTAACAGAATACTTCGTAAAAAAATTGAAAAAGAGTTATGGTTGTGGGCAATTAAAGATAGTTGTGGTTCTTGTACATTGCATTTCCTCTTATTGCGCTTGACCATTGTATGAAGTTGCATTGAATTCCAAAAAACTAGTTTTCAAGTTATTCTCCAGATAAAGAAAACTAACAAAGGGCAATAACTGTGCAAACAGTGAAGACAGAGTTATAGTTCTTGTACATTGCACATCCACTCAATGTGCTTGACCATTGTATGAAGCTGCATTGAATTCCAACCACGAGTTTCCAAATTATATTCTGGAAAAAGAAATCCAAGGAAGGGCAATAACCCTGCAAGTAGTGAAGATGGAGTTATAGCTCTTATACAATGCACTTTCTCTCATTGTGCTTGATCATTGTATGAAGTTGCATTGAATTCCAACCAGTAGTTTTCAAGTTATGCTCCAAATAAAGAAAACAAACTAAGCGTAATAACTCTGCAAATAGAGAATTTGAAGTTATGATTCTTGAACACTGCACTTCTTCTCATTGCGCTTGAGCATTGTATGATGTTGCATTGAATTCAAACTAGTAGTTTTCAAGTTTTGCTCCCTACAAAGGAAAACCAACAAAGGGCAATAACTCTGAAAATAGTGAAGATGGAGTTATGATTCTCAGACACTGCACTTCCTCTCATTGTGCTTGACAATTGTATATAGTTGCAATGAATTCAAATCAGTAGTTTTCAAGTTATGCTCCGGACAAGGAAAACCAATTAAGGGTAATAACTCTGAAAATAGAGAAGATGGAGTAATGTGTTTCTTGGACACTGCACTTCCTCTCATTGTGCATGACCATTGTATTTAGTTGCATTGAATTCCAACTAGTAGTTTTCAAGTTATGCTCTGGACAAGGAAAACCAATAAAGGGCAATAACTCTGAAAATAGTGAAGATGGAGTTATGATTCTTGGACAATGCACTTCCTCTCATTGTGCTTGACCATTGTATGAAGTTGCATTGAATTCCAACCAGTAGTTTTCAAGTTATGCTCCGGACAAGGTAAACCCCGACCGACCGCCTGACCGACCGACCGACCAACCACCGGGTGACTCCTATATACCCCCCAAACTTCGTTTTGGGGGTGTAATAATTTCCTTATAAAGATTTTATGGCTAGAATACGTAAATCAGGAGTCGTTTTGATAGTTCTTTTAGCGTCTGATAGTTCAGAATCTTTCATATACACAATGTGCTGGATTATATAACCTTTAAATTTGTTTGGAGTTTCTTTTTGTACGACTGATTTTGACAGATGATTTTTAAAACCAGCTGAATTTTCAGAGTCTAACCTGTTCGAATAAAGTCAATTTTACATAAATTGTAATGCTTGATGTCTGTGCTATCATAACCGATTTGGCACCTTTCTTCAAACAATATGATACGAAAAAAAAGTTATTGCATTTTCGGTTTATTCAAACAGCGCTGCTTGGTTTCAAACATGAAACAGTCAATACAAATAATATATTAAATCATACAAATTCATTCACTGTCAGCTGATTATGCTCACAAGTAAAGATCTCCGCCTGCATGGCTCTTGTGACTCTTACTTAAATCATTTATGTAAGGAGTCTTTAGAATTAGGATTATGTTTTCTACCCTGTTGATTGTGCAATATCTGGTCGTTACTAAACAAACAGGATACTCGAAACATCCTATTATTGGGTAGTGGGGTTGTTATGGACTTTTTCAACTCTCTGTTTAGTTATTTATTTTAAGAAACAAACTATTTGCAAAACGTATGTACTACGAAACAGGTCTACTAAGAAATTTAGAAGATACGAAAAGTCTTGACTTCCAGTTTCTTTGGAAGCAATCATTTCAAAAACAGGCTTTTTCTTTGTCAGACCATAAAAATCATAGTGATACAATCTGCAATTATTCACAGTTATAAAAAAACCTAATGACTGCAGAGAATAAAGCACAAAAGAATACATCAAATAGAGAGAATTACAGAAATTTTATTAAGAAAATTTTGAAATGCATCAAAGGGGCTTCAGTTTAGCTTAAACGGATTTTCGTTCTGGTTCTGAGCCTATTCAGTTTTCATTCAAAATATTCAAAACGAAATACACTCACTTTATAATTCCAGTAAAGGTTAATTATTTTTAACCAAAGCTTAAACCAAAAATGAGCAAAAACGAAAGGTATCTGTTTTGCTCGAGCGGTAATCGAACTCAGTCTCCAGTGCGAGACAAATCAATTGAACTGAGTAGTATTCATTTTTTCGGGTTTTTTTTCCGTGAATGTAAGCATGTATTCATAACTTCTTGAGAGTTTGAAAAGGAACAAGATATCACTGGACGATCTCAGACATTGTGAAATACTGGCCAATAACAACCAGTCACATATCTTGATGTAATACATTACAGTTCCTGGGCGATGTTATATTTGAGGATACACTTTGAAAGTTATTGCATTATTTTTTCACAAGTGTAAATCGTTTTTCCTAAAATGAACCCAAATGATTTATGGTTTGTTTTTTTTCTATTTCCTTTATTTCAGCAAGGAGTTCAAGTACACTAAACGGTTGGTTACTTTAGTTCCAGAAGCAAAAATACAAAATCATTGTTCTGAAGGATTCTTTTTACGCTCAACACGTCGAATGGTATTACGATATTATTTTAAAAATGGTTTTTACCCAGTTACCTCATATGCAGCAGTGCTTTGATGTTACTTCAATTTTTGTTTAAAAATTAGAATGCTATTATCATTACATCCAGTTTATAAAGCGTAATTCGTTATTTATTGTACTTTGTTACAATTAAGATAAAGTTTTGATGATGAAAACAAGTTTTCAAAATTTATGTTAACTTCTGTAAGGCTTCCGTGTAGCAGGAGGAAAAAGTAATCTTGAGATCACCCCAGTAACCTACAGAAATTAAAAAACAAGATGGGCACTGATACACGACTAGACAACAGAACTTAAACGAACACAATATGCCATATGAAACAGACAGCAACTGAAGTGTCTCTTCATAAAGTCAAACAGACATAACATTAAATTATCATTAAATGATGTAAAATCCAATTGAACAAGGTTTTCTTTAGAGATATGTATCAATGATCATCCAGGTAATTAATAAAACCAGGCACGAGATGTCTGATGTGTTAAATTCTTGTTTGTTTTATCAAACAGAAGAACACGTTTTACAGACTTCCTTCCGCATTTTCATATTTCCTCCAGGATAATTACATTAATTTGAAACAAATTACAACTAAATCCTTCTTTTCATTGACACACCTTATAGTCGTGGTCTTGTCAGACACATACTGTTATCATCCCTGTTGCCATGTAAATACCTGCTAGTTGACAATACACATACCGAGGTTTGATGAATTTCCGTGTGGTATTGAACAAAAAGGCACTGGAAATACAGCTATAAAATCCAAAGGTTTTTGGAGCGTAGGGGTATTTTTTACATGCCACATTCCAAAAGAATCTGCTCGTTTTATGCGCTGTTCTTTCATTTTTGTCAACATATGGCAACTATTTTAGTTAGAAGGCAGCTTGATATGGAAGAAAAAATATTGAAATTGGAATGCCTGAAACAGAGCTCTCGCAGAGAAAGGTTGGCGTCATTTTGGTGTGTGGCATAGTGTCATTTACAATATGTGACAACGCAATATGGCACATGGAGACCTCTTCCAAAGGCACGCTGGTGGTCGCAAAATATCTACAACCGATGCACAGGACAGATCTATTTTACTTTAAGCTCGGTGGAAGCGTTTTTAAAACGCCACCACGCTACGTTGCGACTTCAAGAATGCCACGCGAGTGCGATTATCTATTCAGACGGTCAGGAATCATCTACGGCTGGAATGAATGCTCACAGGCCAGCAGTACGTATTATTCTGCGGCAACATCACATCAGAGTGTGTCTCGAATGGCCACGTGAGCATGTCAAATGGACCCTCCAGATCTGGACACCAGTACTGTTCTCTGACAAAGTTCTATGTGTACTTCATAGATAGGCTTGTCAGCGTTTGGAGGTAAAGGAATGAGCGATCTCCACAGGCCTATATAGCTGAGCATGGTCATTACCGCTGAGGTTTTGTTATGGTATGGGTGGGCATCAGCAACCATGGCCATGCGGACCTTTACGTAATAGAAAGCGACACGTTTACAACGGTAAGGTACATAAGTGACATACTGATTTTTTTTGTTTTCCCATAGCAAGTGCTTTGGATAAGATATCATTTTCGTGGACGACAATGCCCGTGCACATAGGACTCATGTCACCAACCACTACCTTGAGATAGAGAGTGCTGATCGTATGGACTGGCCAGCTCGATGCCCGGATCTTAACCCCATTGAGCATGTTTGGGACTTGCTTCAGACAACGTTTTTAGCCAGACATATTTCTCTTTACTGGGTGCAAAAGAAAGCATCCAGTTCCATTCTGAGATAAATTTCTTTTCTCGTCATGCACCTTTACAATTACCAGTTTTTACCATACATCATCCGTGCATGCATTACTCTTCAATAACTTGTTGCTTTCATTATTATTTTAATAGCTTTAAGAAATAATGAAAATTGCTAAAAATAGTTTATATTCTTTTTCATAGCAATGCTACATGGCATAGAAAACAAAGCGATCCTTAGCAAATTTTGAGTAGTATATATAAAGTAAACATGGGCAATATCATTGTTAAAATTGTTTAGTGTAGTGGGCATCCTAATCACTATCTGATGAGAATAGCTAGTTACTTGTAGCTGGCTAATTAACAGAGGAATGTTTATACCATTAGCCACCTACAAGTAGCTATGTACTTGTCCAAAGAAGAAAAATATATCTGCAGCCAGATTATAAAATGTAGTAAGTAAATCAAAATAAACCAAACCAACTAATTATGCATTGTGATGATGTCTATGTTGACACAGACCAGGATATGATAACCTTACCTCCTTGTCTCTCTAGATGTTTTAAAACAGAGGCCGCGTCAGCGAACACTTAAATTCTGTTCACAGCAATATTTGGATTTTATTCTAGCCCGGTAGTAAGAAAGGTTGATAAGTTCACAGTTTACATTATTAAAATTGGTTGAAATGAAGTAATATGTCCGTTGTATTTTGGGTTTTTTTTCTGTTCATTACTATTGCTAGTATTAATCTAACCAGAATTTTGATAAACGTAATTTAACATACCCTGGTGTATCTTTGTTGCAAGAAACACAGGATCTAACCTTTTATCACGAGCGTCCTGATATATTTAGTGTTACAAAGGGAAACCTGTTTAAAACACGTATGATGTTATTGATCACCAGTTGGCCTATGTGGTCTACATGGCCTGTGTATACACTGACACCAAATCATATGTGCAAAAAGCCAGCTTTTTTCTTCTTCTTTTGCAAATATGACGTACATTGAACTGTACAAAATGGAAAGGAAAAAGTAGCTGTTGAGCGCAGTGAGTTGGCGTACATTGATATATAAACAATTAAACGATGCAAATAACCGGCTACAAAATCAAAGGGTTTAAGTAGGTAAGCTCAACAATCGTCTAGTAATATTGAGACACACTTGTGGTCATCGATAGTTAAAATTACTTAGTTTGTTCTATTATAATTGGACACTAGTTACTACTTGCTACTTTTTCGAGTCTGGTTACTACCTGCATTCCATCTGGAAAAGTAGTCATTTATTGCAGCTTGCTTACAAATAGCTAACTTTAGTAATCTTACATCTGTCAATTTAGGCTAAAGAACATGCAGTAATGAGAATAACATTGCATATCAGGTGCTCGTCTCGGCGGGGAATGATATAAATTGTAACTGATTATTATTGTGTTTCATGTTATGAGATGTAATCTATTATTATTTGCTGAAAAAAATGTGTTAAACTGGTAAGTAGAAGGTTGAGTGGCGGAGAGATATAGAAATATGGATATTTTACTGTCATATACACACTAGTCTTAAGGCATATGTTTGAATGCGTGAATTTTTAAACATAACCGGTGCACTTTAAACGTTTAAAATTAATACTATATTATGAACCAAATATTTGGTCACTTCAAAGACCGGCAAATGAGACATGCATTTTCTTGGCTATTAATGGTTAAAATAATGATCATCGATTAAAAAGGTTTGGTCTGAGTCTTGTAGGGGTAAGGAAGTCTTCTAACATTTTTAAGGAAACGCCTTAAATTATCAAGTACTTGTGTAAGGGTTGTTATTGGAAAAAAAAGAAATTATGAAAACAGAGATGAAAACTGGATGAAGTTCAGCTAGTAACTGTCATGCAATTTTATATCATAAGTGTTCCTTGCTTCCTTTCTGACAAAAACGTTTTACTACTTCGTCAAGTCAGACAAGATGGCAGACTATTTCATTTATTACTGCATTTTAGGTCAAGCGTCTTATATACAAATGATCTTGATGAAAATTGCTCTCATGGAGAAAAGGGTAAATGCAGATTGCTGTGTTAATTTGTTTTTCCAGTAATGAAAAAAAGATTCCAGACTTTAAAGTATACAAAAAGCAGACAATTACAACAGTGTATGTTTAAAAATGGAGACTTGGTCTGTTGCATTATCTATCCCATAAATTTACACTACCTTTCTCATTTGGGTAAAAACACCACGAAGCCAAAGTTTGTATTTTCATTGGTGGGAACTTAATTTAATGTTTTGTTTTAAACATTGTTGACGATGCTACTGTTACTGTTGCTGAGGATGTTTTTGTAATTTTAATGGCGATTATGATTATGATGGAATCAAAATATTCAGACACATTGTTAATCTAGGGGCGTAATTATTTGATATTCATTATTTGTATGCATATTTAATCTTCAGCCTCCAATTAATTTCTAATACGGACAAACCGATCGATCAAATTAATCAGTGCAGAAAGTTTGCAGAGGTAACTGAAAATAGAATTCTCTGACATGATTGATCTTTCTTAATCTTACGTGACAAATTACATCAAATAAATGCCAGGAAATGAGTCCCGTTTGCCTAAGGCTAAAAAGTCTTAAAACAATTAGGACAAAATCAATAATGTGTTTTGCTTTTCTGTGACATATTTGATATTAAGTTTGTGCTGCAACTCTGATGCAAAACAAATTATCAAACATACATACGATACATCTTTCCATGATCGCAAACTTTCGCTCGAGCTTACATCGAAACTCCGGCCCGGCTAGCGCAATCGGTAGAGCATCGGATTGTGAATCTTGGCGTTCCCGGTTCGATCTCCATCAGGGCCGGCAAAATTTCTCCGTGATAATTGATCTCAGACAATGCGTCTATAGGTCATGTGTCCCTCACCTCTGAAGCAAGTCAGACAGTTGCGGAGAAACTCAGAATGAAAATGCCTGTTACGCTTTGAGGATTACAATATAAGTTATAGGTTGTTCTAATTGAAAGATACGTATTTCTATGCCGTTTGTGCAAGGTTTTAGGAATCAGAACGCTTAAGAAATATTTGACAATATCGACTGCATTGTATATGAGCTGTTTATTGTAACTCGGGCGATGTTATGGATGTCAATAGGTGACGACATTCAACTTTAATCCTTGCTTGATAAAAGTCGCATAATTACAGAAATACAGCTATCATTAACCTGACGAATGACTATTGTAATGATGTTGTTTCTTTGAATCTAAACATAAAAGAAGAAAAATGATCAACTGCTTAGACGTTCTTCAAACGTGGCTTTTATTACAATTTCCACCCTAAGTACACAATATGTGCATAATGTTTATAGCTTAGACATGGAATTAGAAATTTATATGTAGTAAACGGTGTGACTGAAATTCGATTTTTACTTTTTAGATTTGTTTAAGACTTATTTTTTTATTTAAGATAAATTCGTCTATAAAGTGAGCCTTCCGAAGGAAAGGACTTGCTTCCTTCCTGTAACGTGTGCTCGGCAAATAACTTATCTGTACTTTTCGTTACAATTGAATCTTTCACACACTTTATGAAATTCAACATTCAAAGCTACTTATTAAGTGCAGAATAGCATTTATAGTGCAGAATAATGAAAACGGTTTCTTCCTACACAATTTTATCTCACACTACATGAATTTTTATAACTGAAATTATGTTCGATCTAAATGCTTAAGTTTCTACTTAACTGTTAATCAAACAAGTCAATGGACAGCATTCAAGCAGTATCTTAGATGCATGTAACTGAACAGTTGTCATATTTTCACATAAAATATAAAATGTTCAATAATATCATGTTAATCATCACAAAAACGTTTATTTTTCTATATCCATGCTATTTTCGTCACACCATATAGTCTACGCTTCTGCTATAGAAGTATAGAAATAGAGATAAATTTCCGAAAAAGTAAAGCTATTCCTGAAACAGGCATCGGCAATGCCAGATTTACAGTATGAATGTGATTTCTCACAAAGAAACTATAAATATATAGTCGCATTACTGACACACAATACAACCAAGAAGTGAGTAAAATGCTGTTTCAATTTTCAAAGAACTTTTTGCAGATTGTTTTAAAAGAAAGAATCTACAATGCAAAATCATATATGAGCTTACAGTTTTTTTAAACAGACATTCTGGCCATCAGTATAATTAGAAATACGGCATGAGGTGTAAGAACTGACCTTTAACCTGTAGATGGTCACACTGGAGTCTGAAATAGATTTATTTGTATCAATCCTTTATTTGTATCAACCCCTACTGTCTGATGAGTGAAAGCAATCTAGATTTAATTAAAGTTAGTGAAGTGCTAGTTTCTCATTCCTTTCAATATTCAGTTCCAGAAGACGTGTTCAGATTAACGTGCAATCAACAATACGTCCTGACATAGTGGACGACAATTTTCTTTGATCATCAATTGTATACCAAGCAGGTATAATCAGTTGTGCTATAACTGAAGTATTCGTCAGTTCGTATACGGCGCGCACCATTACATACCCGTTGAGTAAACGGAGATCCTTACTGTAGACCATTTTCACGCTTTTCTTAAAAGTTTTGTATCACTTGTCACATTCTGCTGAGCATAAACTAAAAACATTCTTCTTCTAACAGTATAACCACATTTTAAATACATTTTTCTTGAAAACAATTTCTTTCTTATGGCAGATTTTTAAAATTTCCATTCCGTATTCCAACTAAAGTCTGGGAAACGTCAAGATGAACTTTAAAATTTTAATATGATGAAGAAGCTTAACACTATTTAGTTAAGATAAATGAGTATATTTGTGTATAATTCCATTATCTAAACAAACCTTACTTCTTAATATAAAGTTTGTACTGCTGAATAAAAAGAAACAGTTTAAACTTTTTTTTTCGTTTTGCTCTAGTAAAATGAAATTGCAAAAACAAAATTACATTCTTTGCACCATACGTTAAAATTTAGCCATTATATAGACAAAAAAGTTCCGATATGATTGTTATTATATCATAACATGATTATGTTAATAGCCACTAGAGTAATGAAATAAACATTTGTTTATCTGATCATTCCTTGTTTAAGGAGATTCAAACCTAAAATACATAACGTCTTAATATCTTCGAAGTATAACTGCCTAGCTCATGAAAGTTGTTTCGTTTTGATGAGATGCAATAAAAATAAAAAAAACAATGTCATTAATCAGTAATATGGTTATCACATTTAACCTATCGAAAAAAAAATTAAAGCGCCAAAAGTGAGGAATATGGAATGTCACTGGTGAGTATCGAGCCAGCAACTTTCAGATAGGGAGTCCGGCACTCTAACCCCTCGACCACTGCTCCTCCACTTCTTGATTAAAAGGTAGATTACAACAAAAGACTGCAGTTATAATGTACGAAGGAACTGGTACAAATTCTACAAAGGATATTATTATAAGGAATTTCTTATTCTGCAAGGATTACTTGTAGAATATACTCTTTAGCCAATCAACAAAATGCAACAGTTTCTGAAATTTAACATTCATTACCTGGAGAAATGCAGCCTGGTTTGAACTTTCATATCTAACTATACCCAGCAATAATTACGCCGGGAAAAAATCAATTAGAATTGTCTCATTTGGTGTTTCTGGAAGATAATAATTAAATGCAATAACCAGACAGGAACTTAAACATGTCTTATGAAATGTGTTAAAGAAGTACCAGTAAATCATTTCATTTTGACAGTAAAAGAAAATGAATTAAAGTTTAACAAATATCAGTCTTGTCCGCCCGGATATATTCAATTAAAATACTGTCTTCAGATTCATGTCTGTAAAATATATACACTTAACTGTTTGATTTAACGTACACCACTCACATGTAACTAGAGAGAATTGTTAAAATATTTCCGTCTGAAACTACATGACGCCATGTCTGAAAATATATACATACTTACTGCCGTGCTTAATAAAAAAAATAACACTGACGAGACATCAGATATATGTTCAAATATTTATTTATCAGAAACGACGTGGGGCATTACTATCAGCGAGTACCGCTCCATTTTACTCCTTAGTATCCCGTTAACGGTCACGTGACACGACTATAGCAACTTTGTCTATTCAAAAGAATCATATTATAAATGTACTGATTGAAATGGTTTAATTACGAAATTATGAAAATATTGCTTTTGATAAGAAAAAACGTGTTTTTGATGATCGGCTGTTTCCGTTTCGACATCGGTAGTTTCCGTCGCAATTTTTGGCTGTGACGTAGATTTCTCCCTACTCTACGAGGCAGTAGTGCAGAATTACACTGCTCCTAACGCATCCGTTTTTAAATGCAAAAATTAACACTAAACCACAAGTGCAAGAAAAATAATGAAGGCACACTTATAAAAATAACATGCTGTAAATTGTAAATAAAAAAAATGTGATTACTTCTCGATTTTTATAAGTAAATTCATACTTTGTGCCGGGAGAACGAGTTGTAAATTTACCTGAGCAGAGAATGTGATTAACAAATATTCCAATTTCTTCCAAGTTGTGGTTCTAAATAATCTACTCCACGTTTTAACATTTTGTCTCACTCGATGATTATGTCGTAAACAAATTCTTTGTCATTTAAGTGTAGTAAAATTGAAGTGAATTTAGATGACCTAATGTGTTAACATTTGTTCCACTGAAATGGAACTTCACACTACAGTGTATTTTCATGTTGGGATGTTGTTTGAAAAATAAGAATATGGCATGTCCATCAAGCAGAAATTTGAGCTGATATATTAATATCCAATGAAATGTCAAAGATTCATAAATCACGCCTTATACTGTGGGATTTATGCAAATTAACCTACCCAAATGGGACCCTTGTATATTCTGCGTAGGGGTGCTAGTTAAAACGGTCTTACGTAAAAACGGCCTCATTTAGGTCAAAACGGCCTCACTATTCGGTCAGAACCGCCTTACCTTTTGATTTGCTGGTTAAATCGGCCTCACTATTGGTCAAAACGGCCACAGTTTTGGTTAAAACGCCCTCATTTTTAGCTGAAACGTCCAAACTGATCTTGTTATTAAATTTGAGTAAACTGTGAGAGGACTTAGCTTTTTGAAAACAAAAACAAACTCAATTAAATTACTTATAAATTAATAATGTTGTTTATTTATTTACGTACGTAAATGAAATTCCTCCGTTTGCATCTGATAGTAAAATAATTGATGTATGATATAGTATGTACCTAAAATATTTAGACCTCGGTATTACATTAATATTCCTGACATCATTAACACTAAAACACAGTATTTGATTATCTAAGGCTTTACAAAAGAATAGTCAACTGATATAACTACTGTCAATTTAGACAGAATAGCATTACAGGTATGTCGAGGAATCACGCATTCGGTCTCTTGGGGCATGTAATGGGATGAAACACTGAATCAAAGAAGCATTATTGTTACGAGACGATATTTCTAGTACTTAGGTAAAGAAAATAGAGTGAAGACATGATCAGAGGTTTTTAAAAAGTACGTGCAAGAGACTATTGCATAATCACATGTTGTTACTCTCTCTTTAGGTGGCTATATTTTTAGTCTAGAGATTATTAATTAAAATTATAACTGAGATACAATTATAAATGTGTAACACAGGTTGTCATCTAAAATGTAAAACCTCTTGCATGCCCGAAACTTTATCCGGACATTAGATTCTAAACTAAGTAACCAGGATTTTTTTATTTCAGACGCTTGGTATAATTACAAGCTGTGGTCTTTAAACAAGCAATTACCTATAAAGTAATTAGGAAACTGGATTCAGACTGTCAATAAGCTGTTAATGTAAATCTGACAAGGTTGGATATCGATTTCTCAAAGGCGACTTCCAGTTTCGATCCCTGTTTGATATGAGCCACCTAATTAAGGTTGGCCATATGGATACTATCAAATCTAACGAGTAAAATAGTTTTATTTCTGTGTACTTTATGATTAAGTTGAAGATGGTAAAACTGATGAACTTACATTTATGACATTAAGGATAGCACAATGCTAATGAGGGACCTTCCTGATAACAAATTATCTCCCTTACTCAGATAAAATCAAAGGTAGACCAAATTTCACATTGGTCCTTTCAGTTGGAATCCTCTAACTTTATCCTTGTGTCTCTATGTGATAGTCTTGACTTTTAGTTGTGAAAATTGTCACTTATATATTAAATTAAAAGTTAGAATTATCAAAAAAAAAAACTAATGGTGTTTACAAAAACATGTCACTAAATTAAATCTGTAATCTGACAACCATTGTTGCAAATAATTAGGCTTAATTATCACCATACCAAGAAAGAAAATAGCGATGAAAGCAGAGGAATCCAAATGGAAGGACCAATGTAATTTCAAAGAGTATTCAGGGTAGATAATCCACTAATGTCCCCCATTTTGTGCGAACTGTTTACACAATAGTAAGAAAGTGTTTCTCAATTCTATGTTGTTTAGTGCCAAATCTATAGTTTATTTCAGCTAAATTTCCTAAACACTGTAACAAACGCTGCCACACTTGCCATTTGCATTACCATAAAATACATCTTTAACATTAAAGCTCCTTCGGGAGCTGTATTCGTTAGGTATCATCGAATAAAGTTCCCCGGGAGCTACATTCGTTTTGTGTCAACGAATAAAGCTCCCGGGAGCTTTATACGGCAACGACCCGCATCAGTTTTAAAAGTTTTTTTTATCGCTTCGACGAATAGAGCCCCTCATTATAAAATGACTGAGTAATATGATTAACAACGTCAGCCACCAAAAAAATATTCTGTGCGAAGCCTACTTGAGTTTTATAGTTCTCTACCGAAGTTTCCCTCTTCGTCTTCTGTCCGTCTTTTCGTCTGTACGTCCGACTGTCCGAAAATCTGGATCCCGCGATAACATGAAAAACCGTGTTAGTGAATTAAATCGAGGTGATGGAGATAATGATTATAATTAGTAGTAGTAGTATTGTAATGATGATGGTGATTGATATTGATGATGATGATGCTGATGATAATGATTTAAGTGCTGAAAATAGAACACGCATACTTTAAACAATGTGTTAGTTGGTAGATGGTTAAATTTATCAACGTGTGTGATATACATGAAAGCACGTGACATATACTACTAAATATTTATCTTACGCATCTAGCTTCTTTTATCGGCGGAAGCTGATACGCCGTTACAGTGCATGGTAACGAAATGAGACAGACCGCACATTGGAATCATTTTTTTATGTAATGAAATGAGGAAGGGTTGGGGTATTAAGACTTCATCAAAATAAAATAAAAAAGATCAGTCAATAGTTAAATGGTATGTGGGTCATATCCTCTAAAATGCATGAGACGTTTTCAATATTAACAAGTTCATATATGCCGAATATATATAACAAATAAGAAAACTTCTTGCAGAATTTCATATGTAACACTGAATTGATTAAGCATACTTGTCTGGAACTTTACTCCATATCGAATCAGTAATCGCAAAAATGTTTATCTAATGAATTTAATTAACGGCCTGCAAGCCAAAACTAGGCTACAGCAATTAAAATATCCTCGATATTTAAAGAAAGAAAACGTCCAAAGACTACAAAGAGTCCATAGAGTTCTTGGCCAATTTGGACTTCCCAACATGAATCAAATACCACCAGCGAACAAGGCTTTGCAAAGATGCAGTTAAGAACAATTAAATGTTCACAAACTCTCCATTCGTTTCGAAAAATGCCATAAACATCACTTTAAATTAAGAAAGAAACCTCAATGTCAATGCCTAATATAATTACCCATGTAGTTAAGTTCTAAGATTAAAGCCTTAACCCGAGTGACCGAGATGAGAATATATCAATGACTTACCGAACGTATATGCATTACTGTTGTATTAACGTTCTAAGATTAAAGCCTAACCGAACGTTTTTGTATTACTTTTGTATTAACGTTCTAAGATTAAAGCCTAACCGAACGTTTTTGTATTACTTTTGTATTAACGTTCTAAGATTAAAGCCTAACCGAACGTTTTTGTATTACTTTTGTATTAACGTTCTAAGATTAAAGCCTAACCGAACGTTTTTGTATTACTGATATATTAACGTTCTAAGATTAAAGCCTAACCGAACGTTTTTGTATTGCTGATGTATTAACGTTCTAAGATTAAAGCCTAACCGAACGTTTTTGTATTAATGATGTATTAACGTTCTAAGATTAATGCCTTACCGAACGTTTTTGTATTACTTTTGTATTAACGTTCTAAGATTAAAGCCTAACCGAACGTTTTTGTATTACTTTTGTATTAACGTTCTAAGATTAAAGCCTAACCGAACGTTTTTGTATTACTGATGTATTAACGTTCTCAGATTAATGCCTAACCGAACGTTTTTGTATTACTGATATATTAACGTTCTAAGGTTAAAGCCTAACCGAACGTTTTTGTATTACTGATGAATTGACGTTCTAAGATTAATGCCTAACCGAACGTTTTTGTATTACTGATGTATTAACGTTCTAAGATTAAAGCCTAACCGAACGTTTTTGTATTGCTGATGTATTAACGTTCTAAGATTAAAGCCTAACCGAACGTTTTTGTATTACTGATGTATTAACGTTCTAAGATTAAAGCCTAACCGAACGTTTTTGTATTACTGATGAATTGACGTTCTAAGATTAATGCCTAACCGAACGTTTTTGTATTATTTTTGTATTTACGTTCTAAGATTAAAGCCTAACCGAATGTTTTTTTTCTGATGAATTATCATTCTAAGATTAATGCCTAAACCCGAGAGAAAGAATACAGTTAGAATACTAAAATTGGGCAAACACTATATTTGTCAGATTCGTGCGGATAAAAGTTTACAAGTAATAATCTGCCCATCCTACTTGTATTACATGAGTTTTTCGAACCGAATTGTAACGAAATTAGCCATTTGTCTCGAGCACTGATAAATGACTGTATAAGCTTATTTAATTTGATACGGAACATGAGATACATACATTTAACATTTATTTATATTGTCTTTCAGACATCTTTTGGGAAAAGATTTCACAGAAAAGACCTGTTTTGTAATACACTATTGAGATAAACTGCATGTTATGGCAATGCAGTAACATAACTATATAGTTCCTGTGTACTAAAATGAACTTCAGTGGTTAGCTGAAAGATGCCACCATCTTAAGATAATTCGGAAACTGAACAACTGCAACAAATTTTAATTGTCCTTACTTCTTTACAAACGTTTGAGATTTTTTATGGCATTTGATATAAAAAGTTTTGTTCATTTTACATCAAATTAAACATGAAGAAATTATCCATTTGAAAAAAAACATTCTAGAACGTCAAATGCTTAATTATTCATATCAGCATCATCAAAATCTGCATGTAATTTATATCCAACATCCTTGATAAAACGACTGATTTCTGGTTTATGTGCCGCAGGGCATTTGATATCAAAATAAACATTTAGAACAGAACAGAACCGTTCTGTTCTGTTCTATTTTACCATATAGTTTTTATATCATTAACTAAAGTTAGCCTCTAATTGGGAATTGGGAATGCATAATTATTCATTTCAGCTTAAAATAGAATATAATAAGAAATATAATTAAAAAAAGACGAATTTACTGCTAATAAATAGAGGCGTCTTAAACAAGTTCTGTCAATTTAGACAATACTCGTAGAAAATACTGAGAAAAGTCTTGCTAACACGCAGCGCTTCTCATAGAAGCATGCAATAATTGAATAAAAGAAATTATTGCCTCCTATTAAGAGCTGTTATCTCCAACCGTTTACTGATTATATGCGTTACACTGATAAGTATTACGATTACAGGAAGAGATACAGGATAAAAGGTGTACTGTATTAACAAGAACGCTTAGATTTCTCTAAGTTCACTTTGAGGATGTTCAAGTTATGCAATACCCTCCTCCTGACATGTCGAGATCAGTTGCAAACAAACATTGTGTACCTAATAAAACACTAAATTTAGGTTTTACAACGAAGAGCCACATGACATTTAAATACTTGAATTCTCAATGAACGGTCTATTCAACCTTACAAACATATGTTACGGGCGAGGTTACTTCTACTTAGTATTATTATAATTATAATTATCATATAATAGGTTATATGTTTGTGACAAATATATTTCAATTAACTTTGTTTTTTTCACACATTTTAGATTATGATTGTATCAATCTTTTCATATTTTCGACTACTTGTTCCTCATATTTTAACAGCCAATAAAGCTGTTTTTATCAGTCTAAGAAAATTGAAATTCGCCAGTTTTTAATGTGCTAAATACAAAACACCCAATTTTAAAGTGAGATTTTGTAATACAAATACAGAAGATACAGAAAATCTAGTATACCATTATATTAAAACTAAGTGAAATTCTACCAACCTTTTGACCTGAGGGTAAAGACAATTGAATAGGTGCACTCTAATTTAATATATTTAATGTTGCTGTTCTCTGAGGCTTCTTTGGAAAAGGTCATTTCAAATACAAATTATCTCAGTTATAAATCATCGCCTGAGAGTTGAGCCAGTGCCGTAGAAGTTAAATGAAGGCTTATGTGTAATCGTTAAATGGAAAAATCTCTCGCCAGGTTTTAGACTGAAACCAATATTTGTTGACCTTCACATGGAAACTGATGTACGTCAATGCAACTGATTTGGCAAGTAAGAAAAGTGTTTATATGTAACATGAAGAATATTGCAAGCATTTTACAACGATATTTAACAAGCAAACACATGAGAGGTTTAAGTTGTATGATTAAATAATTTATTTTATTAAAAATGGGTTTATCAAAATGTTCATTTGTGTGTGTGCAGAAAAGATTGGAACTGTTTCATGTTATAAAAATTCATCCGAATACCGTTAAAGATTTAAATCAAGCTGTCTTACCCACTTTTGACATTTTGAACAGGCAGATCAAATATGCTGCTTCAAGTTTACTTAAAGCTTACTTTCGAATACTATGTAATGTTATGACTAATGTGCCTAAACTAAACTTAAAAATAATTAAAATAGCAAATGTTTGCTCGCAAACAGAAGTTAAAACTAAGGAGGTACGACTTATCTACGGCTTCCTAACCTCGCTGTTGACATATTTAGGGATGATGATTTAAGACACCGACTGAATATTGCCACGACTTCTTTTGGTAGATATTCCTATATTTACTAAAAACAAAGTAACGTTGCATTGTTTGTTAAGATGATAAAGAGCTGAAATATATGCTTAATATTCACGAAATTTGACATTAAAGTATCCTGACTGATTATAGTTTCTTTAATAGTTGCATTATTGTTTTATCAAAACATTTTTTTCGTTGATGCACGTTCAAACCTGTTTCGGGCCAAACGTATAAAAATATCAGTACAATACAATCAATAGTTGCAAAACATGTTCTCAGTTACTTTATCCCCCATTATAGCCGCTTCTCTTTTTTAAATATATTTCTTGCTTTAAAGATAATTGTATATAGATTATTATTTTGTTTACAACCGATATAAAAGCGGAAGCATTATACATTTACAGTTCAAAATATAGTAAATAGACTCTTCGCACTTTGCTATCTTTCTTATTCTATATAAGATGTTCTTTTTCCGCGCATCCGGTACATTGCTCTTATTATAAAGTTGTGCTTAAAAAAAATCAAGCAGAAGATGGGGAAAAGTAAAATATATTTCAAGGAAAAATTGAAAAAGCACCAGAATTCTGATAAAATTTACTTGAACACGAGGTAAATGCACTATAATTCGGATAACATGGTATTATATGTCACGAGCTAAGCTTTCCAGATAAGCTTTCCAGAGTGCAGAAAACGCTTTGCCTTCAAAGACAGGTGTCTGTTAAACGTCTGTTTTACGTCACTATATAATGAATCAGTAAGAAGTTAGAATGAGTCAACAATATATTGAATGTAAAGATGCGAGGATGAAAAAAAACAGATATTTAGGAAACTTTAATTTGTAATAACTGAATTGGTTTTCATTCGAAATCATACATTTATCTGTCTGGAACCTTGCATTATATTCTGTAAATTAGGACATTAACGTAAATTTGCTGCACTCAATCCATGAGCGTCAGGTTGTAATGCTTCGGCTGTTGTCGTCTGCATATAATTAACATTTAATAAAACAAAGACCCGCCATACTTATATCATTCTTGGAAACGTTAATGTCAATTTCACATCACACTTGATTTCCCACGGCGGAACTTGGAGTACTATCTTTTAACGGCAGGCACTTCAATGGGCAAATCACAAAAATCACGACAAAAATAAAAGAAGCAAAGCTTCTGAAATACATTGATATGTATAAATACAATGCACCATTAATTAACGTATGTGATGCTAAATCAATAGTAATAGATGTTGAATTGGTTGTAAAATATGGTAGCTGATTTATGCCATGTTTTGTTTTGGCCTGACGAGGCGAAAATCCAAAGGCTAAACTGCGTATAAATACAGCGATTTATCGTGTTTTCGCCTCTTTGCCTGGCGGGAAGAAAGGATGAATACTCGCCATGCGACATTTCCTTACACGCCAGCGCGACAGAAATGTCCTCTGTATGAGGCAAAACAAGACAAATCGCTGGGTATTTTTTTCGAATTTTGTTTTTGCCTGTGCATTTTTGCAAGAGGTGAAAACACGACAAATCGCTTTTTATTCGTATTTTTGCCTGTGCCTTTTCGCCCTGTCAGGCAAAAAGCCGAAAACACGACATAGCAGAAATTGACCACCATAGTAAGAGTATGTCAAAACAGTTTAACGTAACTGCTTTAAGAAATAGGCGCCTTTAAAGTCGTTAAATGTCATTTATTATCTTTGATGTTTGCAAACTTGCAAATAACTTCAAGATTGCATTTACTGTACATTTAGTACACCTGTTTTTCGTTTTTGCTGCAGCTATTAGGCATAAGGTGGAACACGTATTATTACTTTCTTCATCAAAATGTAAATAACAAATATGTATTTTGCACAAACAGTTAATCTTTCTTTTTGAAATTAAGATTTTCCACGAAAACAACGTTAACTAATAGATATGATAGATATTTCACGTATTAAGCATGTGTTCTCTTTTAAGAATTGAATTATCATTAGTTGTGTATGAAACTCTCAAAAATTGTTATATATTAACGGTGTTTACTTAAATTACATTCTGATTGAAAGCACAGCCAGTATATGGGATTTATAAGATCTAATGAGGCACATTCGAAGGTCAAGCTCTTGCAGGTATATGTATATTTACCTTTGCAAATGCAAGCTTTGTCTTATTACATTCCTTCCTTCAAGTAATGGAGATAAAAACATTTTTATCAACCCTTCCGTTCCTTTTTGATTGGATCAGTCTCTTTTGTGCCTCTGTCAATATTTCATTATCTAAAATGGCTGGTTTTTACATATCCTAACTTTGTTTGAATAAAGGATTTAGGCTGACAATAATATTTGATTAAAAAATAAATACTGTAGATCTGCTCATCAGAACCTCCATGAAACATATATTCAAACCTACATGATACAAATAAAGATAATTGAAGTTTGGTTTATATGCAACACGTTCTGAACATCAAACATGATGCATCCCTAAAATGATAGAAGATGTAACATCAAAGCAATAAATCATGCAGACACGTGCAAATCCTATGTAGTTTGTTTATCAGAAGATTAATCAGTAAAAGACTTCCGTTTGTATTTGTGTTTATATTCTAATTAATTCACGCAAAGCAACTTTATTTCCATGACTGTTTCAGTTCTAAATATTTTAAAATGTTCGATCATTATCACAGAAACAAAAACAAGTCCATTAATTAGTCGTCTTCTAGAGACGTTCTTCGCCTTTATCTTCGGTAAAAGTAAAAATAATTTCTTAATTATTTCGCCTTTAAAGCAAATATGAAAAAGAGAAAGATCTTACAGGGATTGTATACACATTAACGTGTTATCTGGTTGTTAATAATCACCCTCAATCAACATTAATCACGTGGAATCTGTTCAAGAATAATGTTTTATGTAATAATCCACAGCGCAATGTAAAACAGTGAGCAGGTGTTTCCCCTAGTCTGCTGGTTAAAAAGATTCAACTTATAAACACTGTTCAGTTTCGACATTGGTTATATTTTGACAAATCGTAGAGTAAGAAAAACAATTTACAAATTGAACACTGTGCTTTGAATATTGTTCAGTTATGTTTTACAATAAGCAGTAAACTTCCTATCCTATAATACATGTTAAAGTTTAGTAATATACATCTAAAACTTAATAGTGTTCGGTTTATGCCACACGCCAGTTTCTTGTGTCCTCAAATGACTGGCCGGATCACTCGATCCTTACTTTGAGCACATGAAATCTATTTTTTTTTCTTATAAGCTACATCAGTGTGTATTCAGTATTACCTTTCGTAATGTATCCAAAATGATTGTTTATAAAACACAAAGTAATGTTTACGTTTCGTCAATAAAGACAGAAATAATGTGACAAATATTTCATAAAAGGCTTGACTAGCATGCATTTTATCTCGGCGATGTATGTTTTTTTTGATATTACTAAAGGTATGAGTTCTTTATCTCTCTAGTTAAAATAGTAGCAAAAATCTCTGAACATGTTAAGTGGTAAAATTTTCTTATTTATAACTTTTTCTTTAAGTGGAAAAAAATCCATGACATACTATTTCAAAAGACTGACTGACAAAATTTAGCTGAATTTTTTTTTCTTCAAAATTTAAGAGAAATTAACATACTATGGAAAAACATAATACTATGCTTCTATACACCATGAAAACTGAAAAAAAAGTTTTGACTTAACCAGGATTCGAACCCGGGACCTTTCAGTCGGTAAAGTATATAGCGAAGATCTACACCACTGAGCCACAGTGTCTAGAAATAAAGTTATGTCAAAATTAATTTTATAACTAAAGTATCTACCCCGTGACTAACGGGGTAAATTTTTTACCGATAAAAGTGTGTAAAACTTTATATTTTGATGTTTTTCTATAACAAAAAATGAGTCAGTAACTTAGTTTAGATATATTTTTCACAATTACAGCAAGAATTTCAAGATGTATTAACATTTTCTTTTCCGGCCCATCTGTGAGTCAGTCGCTTTAAGTGCTTCCAGCTTCCGTGACAGAAGTTCATTTTGTAAAAGTGCCAGATGATTGATAACAAGGGCTGTTTGCCATTTTGATCAATCAAAGACGCGAATCAGGCACACCATTTCATCAGTTGCTTCTTCCTTTGTCAACACAGCCTAGTGTGAGATTATAGTATGCTACATAATTAAACTTTACTGAGAACTGGATTGTTTCAGACTTCAAAAAGATTTCATATCTAGCATTTATTCAACTGTTTGTCCATTCAACAAGTTACGTACACGAGTATGAACACTGTCAATATTTTACTTTCATCACATCAGTTTTCAGAAATTTCGTAGGTGAGTCCCGTGTTAGGTTTATTAGCCTAAAGTGGCAAATAAAACTATCTTAAGTATAATATTTTTAATAGTTTTAAAATGTATAGTAGTGGTGGCTTACTTGCAGCCTCTATGATGCAGCTGATATTTGGCATACATCAAATGCATGAGAAACCAGACAGTATGATGTAGCATATTGTCATCGACAATGAAACCTATCGTCATATTTAGGACGTTTGAGCAGTAGTTTATATCGACTAAAGATTAAAATGGGTTGTTTATTGCAAGTTTGACAAATATGTTTATATAATTTACCTAAAGGTGTTTTCCAGCTTAGATTTCTGTTTGATCAAAGCCTTTTCATTACGGAAAATCTTACAGATTACGGGTCTGGACAAACCTAACAAGACCTGTTGTTGTGAACGGACATATGCACACGAAGCCATACTTAGGACTAGAACATGTTTTTACTGGAAATGAAGGCCAGATAGTATAGGAAAATGTGAAAGAAGTGGGAAAGGGGAACTGAATGGTTACAAATACATTTCAGTAGGTTGGTGTAGGCACACGTTTAACAAAACATAAATTACTGAACATATTTACAGTCTAGAGGTTACATGTCTGTGAAATTGCTGGTGTCAGCCAAAGCACAAGCACATTTTACATCTGATCACTGTATCATTTATTTTTAAGTTGTATCATTTTTGCCAGCATAGGAAGTACAACAAAAAATTATTATTCATCATATAAATGTTGATACCCAATAACTTAAAATATTAATAGTATATTTTTTTCAAGAAATAATTCATGAGATCATCCAAACTAGGCATTCATGAATAACAAAATTGTTGACCGGAACAACACTTAATGTATTTTTACGAAAAATTTCCTTTCCAGTTAAGTGTGACCTTAACATTTAAGCTACAAATATAAGATTGTCTCAATTTTTGACTCATTTACCCATTAGTATTTCAAAATCATATATGAATAACAAAAATATGCACAAAACACGACCATCTTTTCACAACCGTATCACGAATTTCGACATACAGGTGTGACTCTGACCTTTGAGATGGAGGCATAATTCTTGCGTGCGACACGTCGTCATCATGTCTAAGACATTTATGCCAAGTTATTTTAAAATCCATCCAGGGATGTCAGAATTGTTGACCGGACACGACCATCAATGCACTTTTATGAAATATTCATATCATGACTTAGGACGTACAAGTGTGACCTTGACCTTTGAGCTGGACACCTGATTCTTGCGTGCGACACGTCGTCATCATGTACAACACATTTATAGCCATTTTAAAACCCATCCATTGATGTCAGAATTGTGGACCGGACACGGCCATCAATGCACTTTTATGAAAATTTCCTTTCAATTCCAAGTGTGATCTTGACCTTTGACCTACAAACCTGGGTCTTGCATGAGTCACATCCTCTCAATGTGTCACACATTTATGCAAAATTATTTCAAAATCCATCCATGACTGACAAAGTTATGGACCGGACAAAAAACGGATAGACGGACGGACTGATGGACGGACAAACAATTCAAAAATTATATGCCTTTCTTCGGGGGCACAACAAAAATAATCTAGTAAGTGATTATTGTAACGAAAGTTGCGTGTGCTTTTAAATATTTAAAAAGAAGATTTATGAATGAATTAATTACACAACTACATAGAGGATATTCAAGTTTTTTTTCTATAAATACGGGATTTATTTTCATCGAGTGGTATGAAAATAAATATTTCATGAGTGGCGATAGCCACGAGTAAAATATGATAATTTTCATACCACGAGATGAAAAAAAAATCCCGTATTTAATGAAAAAACTTGAATTTTCTGTTTATTATATACTTTACTCTTTTTTGACCTTAAGATTCGAAAGAATTCCCGTTTAATTTAGTGTATTGGCTGAATTTAGAAGAAAGTAGTCCGGCAAGACACCAGTGAAAATACGGAAAATATGTTTCACTGCAGTGAAAAATAAATTTTTGCAGTGAAAATACGGAAAATGAAAAAACGCAATTTATTTCATCAATATTTCTCAATATTTCATTTATAAGTATATAATAAATTTAGTATATAACACTTTGTACAGCTTGGATTGAACTTTTGCGAGAATTTAATAAATGTCTATGTTATACACTATTAAATTTTTAATTAATTAAATCTCTAATTCTAGACTGTGATAACCTCTTTTTATCTTGTGTAATTTAAGTCTAAATGGCTTCTTTATTAGTTCAAAAGATGTTCTAACTTGTTTTTCGCCGTTACATGAGAAATAGTTTGAGAAAAGACTATGATAAACGGAAACTTGCTTCAAACAAATAGTCATATTAATTTTATTTTTCAGTATTACACAGTATTATAGACTTATTCGAAATAAATAAGTCGATTAAAGTTGTACGTCATTACTGAATAATTTGTGAAAAATGTTAAGCATACTTGTGCTAACATATACAGAAAAAAAAAACATTTGAAAAGGAAAAAAAGTAATTTAAAGAATTTGTTTATCTGACCGAAATAATATTTCGTATCAAACATTTCTCTCTTGAACTTTACGATATACCGTATAACTATTTGCCAGAATGTTAATTTCCTATTTTCGTTCCTTGAACATCGGACAATGACTTTGCTTTTGTAGTTAGCATATCCTTGACAGAATGGAAAAGCTCTTCCGATGTTTTATAACCATTGTGTTCTGCATTTTGATACTTATGACATGACCTAAATCTCAAAGCAGGTGCAAAACTTGATATTGTTTGATGGCTTTCTTTTGGACTAAATTCATACTGATTAACTTTGTAATTTTGTAATTTCAAGAGAGGAAGACAACAAGTTCGTTGACAAAATACAAGAAAGAGCATACACCATTTTAAAGGAAAGTCGTTTTAAGGTCAATAGTTAGATACAATATCTGGAAAAAAGATGAAGCAAATTATAGCCGGAGTAAGAGCAAATTTGACAAATATATAAACATTTTACCAATAGCACAACATGTTTTTATACTTAATGTTTTGTATTCGTGTTTCTTGTATATACCTTTTCTGACTTAGTTATAAGAACATTTGCTATATACAATGGTATTTAACGTCCCAAACAGACAGTTTTACTCAACATACAGCATGTGCCTCCTTGTTTAATTTTTAATTCACCTTTCCGTTATATCGTACAGACATGAAATCTACTAGGAATAGAATGGTGAAAGTAGAATTGTTTTGTAGACAGAATTGAAGAAATTGGCAAACTGCTAAGGGCTTACTATCCCGACCTGGGAAAAATATGTATGAAAATCTATAGTTGAGAATAACACGCACATGACTAAAACTTAAATTGTCATAAAATACAGAAAAATTTAAATAAATTTCAATTAACAACTGCCGAAACATCCTAGTGAAATTGTCTTTTCTTAAACTTTTCTTTCAAACGGATAAACGCCACATTTTTACTTAATATGTATTTAGCCCTGTGTATTATATAGGTTGTTTATTAATTTTTCCCCATTTCTACAAACTTTGTTAAAGAGTTATTTTTGTCTCTCGAACTCCAAAATTGTCGACCACTTTTTTCGTTCATTTGTATCTACCTACTGACCAGCAGGAAAAGAATTGCACCATACTTGTCTTATCATTTATACACTGATATAAATTGAAGAAATACATCCTTGCAGAATTATAAGTCCGTCAACTTAACTCAGTTTTTCCTTACAAAATGGCTGAAATATAAATTCTCGGAGCAGTATAGACACAGACTTATCAAAACAAGAGATAAAAATCAGTGAGGTAAAACAAAAATAAATCCATCAAAGACTTAGCAAAGCTTTTCATGATAAACATCTAAATTGCATTACCCAGTGCATTAATTACAGAGTAATGTATTGCGGCAAATTTGTGCAAAACGCCCAGCCACTAGATGCACTAGGTTTATATAAACCTAACCCCGTTGATCCGATTTTGAAACAAACGCACCGATCGGATTGTGCAACAAACTTACCGATCGGATTTTCGAAAAAAAAAAAACCTGCGATCGGATTGTGCAAAATCCCGCCTATCAGATTTGCAACAAACCCAATGAAAGATGCACTATCATCGTTAATGACCAGATAATTTCATGAACGTTTTCTCATAAAGGAATTTGTTTTAAGTGTAATTATACTGACATATATTTAACTTCCAGTGTAGCTTTCTGTCAAAAATAAATACAGTTGTAGGAGGGTATAGTTATTTTATATTTATTCCTTGGCTGCATTTAAATTGGTTCCTTTAATAACAACGTTGGGATTTTTTTTCTGACTGTTAGTATACTTAACTGACAAACCCTTTGATAAATAGAGGATATTTGTTTGTTTTTGTAGAAGATAAGAATTTATTTCATCGAGTGAACACCATATGTGATATTTTCACGAGTGGCGCAGCCACGAGTGAAAATATCAATATGGTGTTCACGAGATGAAATAAATTCCCATCTTCAACTAAAAAACAAACAAATTTTCTTTTTATTTTATGCCAACACGTCAAAAATGGGTATTTTATGACATTTTTTTATCAAGGCCTTCAATAAATTCCCCATGGTGAGCCCCAAATCAGTTAATGCGTACTTTGGTTACTCCGCACAAAAAAAAGTGCAGACAATCTCCAATACATATGATAACTTTACTTCTGCTGAAATAAACTGAATACACTTTCATCAAATAACATTTATTTTTCTCTACACAGTTTATCAATATTTATTGAATATTAGCCATACATACTTTAATTATAAAAGCGGATTAATACCGAGTTATATTCAATCAATTGAATTGAAAGTCGGCCATATTGGATATTGTCCATGTGAGTTATGTAAACAAATCAGATATTTTAAATAATTTTTGGCGAATTTTATCATTGTTCACAACTAGTTAGACTCAGGAATCCAATATTATAATTGGATTTAACATGGTAAATAAATTTCACTCGCTGTCACAGTCTGAAATACAACGGATTCTCTTGTATTTACGTGGTGGGGAAATTCCTGAAGTTTCATCAAGCAGTAGTTCCGGCACAAACAGTGTATTATCAAAATGGTAATTTCACTGATTCAAAACAGTGGATTATCACTTTTATCTCACTGATATTTCCCTATATTTCATTGGTAGGCATAAAATAAACAATATTTGTAATTCAAAATGATGAAAATAACTTGTGATAAATGTAGGATTTGAATGCACAATGCAATTGATCGTTCTTTCTCGATGTTCTATGTAGGAATATTTTGATTATGAACACATTGCAGAGAAAGACAAACAGTTAGTGTAATTTAGTAATGTATCTATTACCTTAACACTATAAAATACTGAAAGAAGTAAGAATAAATGGAAAGCTGATGTATTTCATTACATTTTCATAATAAGAGTAATCATCTGTTATCACAGAAAGCTGTAATAATAACATTCTTGTGATGTAAATCTGTGATAATGTAGTCTTAAATGTGCATCAGCATTTATGTCACTGCCAACAATCCATTTCATATCAAAACTTGCTAGGTGGTTTTCCCATAAATCTACATTCGCATGTAATTTATACACCAGCACATTTCGTGGATAAATTCCAAATTCATGGGAGACCCTAAAAGAAATAAGCATCAAGGTACACTGAGTATTTCGGTATTTGTAAATGACATCTGTCACAAAATTACAGCGCAAATATTTTGTTTAAGTGTCTGTTACACCACTATTCAGACTTTTTAATGTAATACATGAACTTTACTAAAATATTAGAGTAGGCATGAATTATATGTATAGATGTATGACTGCTTTTCCTCAAAAATGTCTTGTAGAAGAACCGTATATTATGGAATCTTATTCAAATTACAATACCATGCTATGTCTGGGAATGTCACATGGTTTTGAAGGAGACGATGTAAGTAGGTACAACCTTTCAATAACAGCCTTGTTTAAATGCAAATGTCTTTTAAGTTTTCCTTAAGGCAAACTTGTATATACATATTTAAAACTATTTTACATATTTTTCTACTTCTTTTGTAATTTCCTTACAAACAGAATTACCCACCAAAAGCAATAATAATTCAAGAATTTCGAATTGATTTAATACTGTGTTTCTGCTTCGGCTTAGCACGTGTTTCAGTTGTTTAGAAAATAAGTTTAGATAAATATCATTAAAACCTTGAAAACTGGTGTTGACTATAGCAGGCATTTAAATGAAGTTAAGTTTGACATATATGCAGACAGCACTTTCATAACTAGGTATGTGAAAAAATAAAATTTAGTATTTAAATAACTATCATTGCTAATTATGACTAGTTTACCTTCATTCTTGTTATTGATTCCGTTAGATTAACGAATGCCTATGAAGATTGAGGAACAAACGATAGAGGCATTATTCTGAAAACATTTTAAGTAGTTTTTGCACTTTTTTAGTTGTAATAATGACATTTTTTGTTCAGCTATCAGTTCCCTTAAGTTTATTTACTTAAAATAAATTATGTCCCTTTGTTGGTTTTAAAATGAGTTTGTATTGACAAATAACTTAACTACACTCAATAATTATATTCATTAAAATCAAACAGACTACTCATTCACTCATGCAAAAAAGGAAAATACTTTCCACGTACATTACATTTTACATATGGAATAAAAAATCTCTTCTGGAACTATTACATGCATGAGATTCGTCCAAAAGAAATACACGTGACATTCATTCAAGAAAATATTAGTGCAAATAGACAAAATAACTCGGGCTTGATTTATTTAAAAAGAAAAACTTTGACAACTGATTCACTAAGGTACGCACCTTTTATGACGTTTGCAAACTTTGACAAATATACCTAAAGCACAAACCCTTTAGCTAAGCACAGTGATAAAACGCACATTGTAAAAAAAGTTAAACTCTACGTATGAGATCGGATTTAGTACTGTACTAAGCATGTCAGTTATACCCGGTGATAATTTGAGACAGACAATTTACGATCCTGCTGATTTGCCAAATGAGTAAACAAAAGGTAAACAAAAAATGCGATGCAGGTGTTGTTTAAAAAAAAGAATAATTAAACTAAATTCTGGACTAGAGCATATAGTTATATCGCTTTTAAAATATTACCTTTGCTAACGAAAATATTCAAAAACATTTGTCGTATAGTTCGTTTTTGTTTCTTTTTGAAGGTTTTGGAATGGAAACTTTACTACGTTGATGCGATAAAGAACTATCGAAATATATTTGACATTGCATAATATAAATCAGTGCTTTAGAGACGAGTGGAAGTACGAGACGCAAATGGAAATAAGATTAGCAGATATGACCAGACTGTTATACACAATCCATTAGAAAATTAGAACATACATTATAAATATCAGGGTAATGTTCATTCGTAAGACAGAAGTCAAGGCAATATTTCTATCTGATATATATGATGGTGGTGCCTGTAATGATGAATTTAGCAAACTGTCAGTCTTCGAAGGTGAATGTTTGCATGTAATGGTTAGTCACTACGATATGTACAAATGTGTATAAAATAGTGTCAATATCTGAACTGCCTAATTTCATTTCATCCAGACGACTGATTGAACAAAACAATCTGGGACTTAAGAGTAAATGTAGTTACGCAGACACAGGTAATGCTGGTCGATCCTATGAGACAAATAACTGTCTCTTAATTGCTCTGCTTTTATTGCAAAGTGTGCAATGCCTGCATCACATTCTTTCTGATGTGTCTCTTTTATACCAATCACTTCAGCCCGCTCCGTGTATCATTAGGATACAGAATTTGCTTTTAGTTTTAAAACGGAGAAAGTGTTAACACAGAGTACTTTTAACGGTATTTTGATATAAGAGGCTTATATGTTGATAATGTGTTGGGTATCACTTGCTCAATCTATACCAAGATTGATATAAGCCACCTAATTCAGCGAGTTTTTAAAGATAGCCAGACTTAACTAAAAATAACCCTGCGGATGATTAATGTTACAATCTTTATTATTTTCAAAATAAAATGATAAAGAAGATAATTGTGTCTGATGAAGTTTGACTAATGAAAGTATCTTATGTGTTGCCTTGAACAGATTTGATTTATACCAAGTTGCACAATAGATCTAAACTTTTAGAATAAAAGAAATTAACTAACTGTACACTACAAGATTTAAATTAAAATTTAGTTTGATATGATACTTTCGCATTTTACTTTGATAAACAATATCTTTAAAAGATTTACATTACACTTAAAAAAAGATTTTTTTTTAAAGTTTTGAAAGACCTTGATATAACACTTGAAGTTTTATTTGTGAAACTTGTACTGTATAAAGCATCAGAGTGCTATTTAGGAATTAGGAGCCAATAAAGTATCTCCTATACAGATGCATGTTTTATATTTATGTTTTGCTTGAGTTATTTTGATATTTATACAGTGATTCTGATAGTAATACAGTTATTTTGATATTTATAAAGTGTTTCTGATAGTAATACAGTTATTTTGATATTTATACAGTGATTCTGATAGTAATACAGTTATTTTGATATTTACACAGTGTTTCTGATAGTAATACAGTTATTTTGATATACAGTGATTCTGATAGTAATACAGTTATTTTGATATTTATACAGTGATTCTGATAGTAATACAGTTATTTTGATATTTATACAGTGTTTCTGATAGTAATACAGTTATTTTGATAGTAATAGTGATTCTGATAGTTATCAGTGGTCAGGATTTAATATTCGTTAGAATATTGCAGATGCAATGGAGTTAAGCATCACAACTAAGAAAAGAAAAATATATTTGTAATAAGTAAAATAATGTTTATATTCAGTGAGAATATTTCTGTCATGATTAAATCGCAATAATGGTTGAAAGAAATGTGCATGTATATTGGCTATATCTAATTACTGGCCATGTCTCGCCTTCTGCAATTTATATACCATTTACGGGAACAAGACAACCTCCCCTTAGAATTCAGTTATTCTTGGTAACATTAACTGTAGATACATTTTCAAGGCACTTTTTAGTGTGATTTCCCAAGGTGAGACTGGTATTCCCGTCGCAGTGTACATTTGTACGATTCTATGATGCATTGCAATCTAATGACTGTTTGCCTGCATACATTGTGATTTAGGTGTCGCATACTGTTGTTAAAGTAAATATATCTTTTAGAAGTACAAAGTTATTAAAGGAAAGTTATGTCTGTTCTAAATCTAGTAAGTTTGTTTATCTTATATCCCCGAAAGCACAGTGACATACGCAAGTATACACTTTACACATAAAACGTATTATATGTGGCAGCCCTAGCTTGTATAAAATCATGTAGATAAATGTTTATAGACAGAGCCAAGAGTGTGACAGAACTTTAATACGTTGCCAAAATCCAGCGCAAAAAGAGGATTTACTGAAGATACAAAATTAGATACATCCTCAAAATCAGTTTAAAGACTTTGGTAAACCACTTCAAAGAATAATAAGGAATGACAAGCATATGTCTCAAACTACGACAGAAGATATCAATATTGAAACAGAACAGAAGTCTCTTTCAGAAATAATTAACACTTATTCTGTCTGCTGGTGCAATCGCGACTTCTTCGGGGGGGAAATACGTCACAAAGGGAGTAGTTTTGTAAACAAAATTGAGACAAACACAACATTTTGTTGAGAAATAGACTCCAGAATCAGGAACGTTTAGTAAGATTATGTGCCCAATATTTCTTTAAAGAATGAGCTTTCAGTAACTTAAAGCGACTAACTCACAGATGGGCCGACGAAGAAAAAAAAGAAAATGTTCTTACATCTTGAAATTTTTGCTGCAGTTGTGAAAAACATGTTTAAACGAAGTTACTGATTCATTTTTTTGATACAGAAAAACATCAAAATATAAAGCTTTACACACTTTTATCGATAAAAAATTTACCCCGTTAGTCACGGGGTAGATACTTTAGTTATAAGATTAATTTTGAAGCGAACTGACAAGTAGGCCCTTTGGCTCAGTGGTCTTGGTCGTCGCTCTATATTTTACTGACCGAAAGGTCGTGGGTTCGAATCCTGGTTAGGTCAAAACTTTTTTTTCCAGTTTTCATGGTGTATAGAAGCATAATATTATGTTTTTTTCCATAGTATATTAAATTCTCTTAAATTTTAAAGAAAAACAATTTTCAGCCAAATTCTGTGAGTCAGTCGCTTTAATTAGTTTACTTTTGTACATGTGTTCATCTGAGATCGACGATAACGCTAATACTATATTTTAAATGGTCAGAAAAGTAAACAAGGCGTAAACTTCAAGTAGTCACACCAGAAGCATTATAAAACCTTTGTAAATATATATATCTTTTAATTTAGTTAAAAAAAAGCAATAATACTGGCAACATAATTTCGTTATGTATTTCAAAGTCTCTAATTTAATGATTTTTTGTTGTAAAACTACGAACAAAGCTCTGTTTTAATTTTATATTATTTATTTATTTTCAGTATCATTACTATTTGAATATTTTTGACAGAATAGCTGTCAAAGGTCAACAGGACAGTATTCTTAACTTTCGTCAGCTAATATAATATAAAATAGAACGAAAGACTAAATTCGAATATACTATTTTATGAAAGTGGTGCAAAAAATTCTTCGGTAATGGATTTTGTCGCTTGCTTGAGAACATAAATATTTTTCTCATGGTTCCAGATTCATTATATTTTTAATTGGAACGTGCGTATGTTTTCAGTTTTGACAACTGAAACAAAACATTTCAGTTTCCAATGACATTTTTCGTGATTTGCTTAAAGGTACTGTTACCGTGTAAGTTGGTACATGTATTTGCTTACATTCAGAGTTATGTCGGATAATACTTTTTGACAGAGAATTTAAAACCAACATTAAAGTATGGCGATTTGAATACCACTGTTCCCATGTACATTTCATTTACCAAAGATTCTTACAGTGTTTCTAGATGTAGAAAATTAAGTGGTGATTACTCTAGTTTAGTTAAACTTTACAGATTTTTTCATGTTTGTTTTTACTTTATTCATATTCGTACATTGAGAATAATTATCAAATGCACTTTCAAAACATCCTCTTTGCTTAGTGACACAGTGCAAAGGCAGAACAAACTCCTAATTTGTATGCTGCATGCTCTTAAAACGTTACTATATGTATTGAGTTGTAATACCGAATGCCATTAAAAGAGTTATTTTTTATCAGAGGTGCATTCGTTAGGTAGTTAGTATGACGAAGGGATTTTTATCTGTTGAATGTATTTATAGATTAAATTGAAAGGTTTTTTTTTTTCAGTGTAATCGCAGGACAGTTTCTATGAGTTTATTCAGTCAACTGTATCTAAAAGCGCCTTTATCATCTGCCTCTTTTTATAAGAATGTATTTCAGGTGCGCACAAGTGGTATTCGAGCGGTCTGTAGGTGGACGCCTTAGGCACTGGAGTATGGAGAATGTAAATGTGGAAGTGTTTGCCTGTGTGTTGATTTTTTTTATCTGGTCATCAAGTCGTAAAGTGAAAGGGAGAACAGAGTGGAATTCCACTGTGTATGTAAGCTCGACAACGTATAAAAGCCATTTACTGTACAAAGTTCTTTGTTTATGTCAGTGCAGGTAATTTTCTGTCGCAAAGCTATTCCTAGCTGTCATATAAAACATGTCATGCAGCTGTGTTAACTGATCACAATGATGTAAGCGTCACAGATGTTAACGATAAACAAATGTGTAAATAAATATGTATAAATATATATACGTTTCTCTCTGTGTTATATTTTGCTTCAATTACAGTGTGATTAAGGCTTCCAACAAGCTTTCTGATTAGTAATGTTTCAATACATTGAAAGGAAAAGATCATGGCTATTTTGTTATTTTAGATGCTGTTGTTGTTTTATTGTTTTCTAAAAATACTAACACGTGTAACTAATGAACAGAATAAGTGTAGGGTCATTTATACGTCGTTTTTTTAAGCATACAATTAGAACAAAATGCTTACCTTGACCTTGGAATTCAGCTGCACTCTATCTCGATGTGCATCTGCGTTTCCAGGAAGATTACGTTTCCACAATATATATCCCACAATACTGTATGTTACAGTTAATATTATAACTGGTACCAAATATGTCAGAATTAATACCAAAATAGTATAATACATGGCCAATTCTTCTTTGGGCCAATTTTCTTTGCATTCGGTGTACCCCGTCTCGGGGTTATAATGCGTATCCCCGACTTTGAGCAGCACGCCCGAAAAGGCCACGGAAATAACCCAAATGAAAAATATAATTAAGCGATAACGGCAGGACCTGTTCCTCGTTGCAACAAATGGGAATGCTATAGCACAAAGCCTGTCAATCCCTATAGCCATGTTTGTGATCACACTTCCGGTTACAGAGACGGTTTGCAAGAACATTACAATGGGACACATGGGCCTTGAGAATATCCAGTTAGAATTTAATAACTGATATGTAAACGTGAAAGGTATACAAAATATTGCCATGATCAAGTCAGCCACGGCCAAGTTTATTAAAAAGGGTCTTAAATCCGTTTTAGACCTTTTTCCTTTCGTGAATATCACAATCGCAAGTGAATTTCCAGCTATCGCTAAAAACGTTGTGACGCTGTATAAAATAATAAGAATATAATCCTGTGCTGTGAATGGAAAAAACTCCTCTTCTGTGTGATTATTGCTTGAATTAACATAATTTTCAAAAACACTTCCATTAATCCAATTTATAAAATCTAAACTTGAATTATCAAATATATGCCCCGACATTTTGTCATTTCGACGGCTCAAGTCCGTATTATCCGATAATACTGTATACTTCTGGTTCCGTTCTAGCAGAGAAAGTTCTATCAGCGCTTTTTGCGCGGGAAAATCCACTGACGCGGAAATATTTCGGTGCTTGCCCAAGCGAATCATAATTGGCTACGGAATGCTTTGGTATTCTTCCAAAAGAAATATGCGAAAGGAAAGATCTCAGAACCTGCAACAGAGTCAAGATAAATCATGGATTAGACGTTACAGTTTCTGATTAAGACAGTAATTTTCTATCTTGTTAACTGTCAATATATTTCTTATTATTATAGACATAAATACCACTAAGAGATAAAAGCGAAAACTGCGCGTGGAATTCTAGCGGAAACTATTTTCTGAACAACAATGCACCCAATATACAAGAAGCATATTTGCGAAGTGCTGTAAATGTATAGAAAACAACATTGGGTGTTATTTTTGTAATAACAGAGGCATTTGTGCGATCTCATTACACTTTGTCATGGTGACAGATGTCATATTTCCGGGGCGTTTGTTACATGAGTCAATTGTTGAGTTTGTTGTTGTTGTTGTTGTTGTTTTAATGATGAAAAGAGAACGACAGAAAATTATTAGAGATGTGTAGACTAAATCACATGCTCGACATTAACCTTGTCTTTATTTTTTAGAAATTAGATTTTTCATCATTCCTTCATTTACCTTTTTCTATGTCATTGATTGATTGATTGATTCATTCATTCATTCATTTGCTCGTTCGTTCGTGTTCGTTTGTTAATTCATCTGTTTACTCACTCACTCACTCAATCACTCATTTTATTCAAATTTTCACAAATTATTTCAAATGAAAATTAGTATTGTCAAAACCGGACTCTGACTTTAAATGATTATGGTTTAGTCTTTTCAAAAGAAATATGCTATTCATGAAAGCATCGCTTATAGCCTTATCGTCATAAAGAGAATACCACTCTACACTTTTGACATCATCAGAAAATATTTCTTCAACGGAAAGAGATGGGGATTGAATTAGAGTTATGATACAGGAGTTATGCTCAGCATCCGTATATTAATATCAGTCTGGCAGCGGAATTAGTACGCCATGACACCTAACTAAAGACATCTAGCCGTTATATTTTAGAATCAGTAACTTTTCATTTTATTTCATTTGAAGGATAAGCCTCAGATACAATGGAAATGAAAACGTATCTCGTTCTACTTATCTCCCTTACTTCAATCAGTGAGTGTATTTGTTATTTACTGTAAACTTGCTAATTACATTTCCTGCTGAAAGCCGAGCTTATCTAAATGTCATATTCGATTTAAAAGAGGTATGATACTAAATCATCTCCAGTATGCTTTTTGTGCCGATATTCAAAATTTACTTCGGTAAAGTTCATTTTGTTCTCGATACTTCACTTAGTTATTTTAGCGTTTTGTTCGGATAAACCTTAATATGTTTCAATTAGCTTGATAAACGTCAACAAAGAATCAAATATGAAAACATACCTAGAATGAGATAAGTTTGCTTTCACTTTAAGATAAAATAAAAATAATGACCCTTGACATCGTAATTCTACAATTAACTTTAAATTTGCTTCATTTTTATCTTAAAGTTTTCAAGTGCAGTAAAACAAAAGAGGAAGAATTTCAGATGGGTTAGTAATGAGGTATGAACGTCTCTATAGAAGAGGAGTCTTGAGAAATTAAATGACTTTTGTAAAATCATAGTTTATTTTGCATCAAACGTAAATTCATGCTATATTATTAACCCGTTATTTCGTAAATGGTTTGTTCTTCTTTCAATCTGGATAGACTTATTATCATTAAAGGGGGTAAATTCCTGAATAGTGCTTTACTGATAAGCGGACGAAGACAACAGGAACAGAAGGTTAAAGGTTAATTTCTTGCATCTGCTATTTAAAGCAAATAAAGATAACGTAACACAGTATCTTAAACATAGGTTTCGGTTTCAGATCTTTCTGATGCTGCGTGCGCCTATAGTCATTTCTGGCGCCTAAATTTATTTTGTGAGTGCCTGTAGGTTAATTTATTTTGTGTGTGCCTATGGGTTATTGTTGTTTTCCTTTATTTCACTTTTAAATTTTGCTATATTTTAATTTTGCATTTTTGTTTTGTTTTTATTTTCTATTGTTTTTATCTTAAGTTTACGATGTTATGTTTCGTATTTTTATATTTTATGAAATATAGTTATGTTTTGGTACTATTCTATTTTTAGTACGAAGCACGACTTAAAAATCGTTCATTCAGCACACAATGCAAACAAAGGTAAAAATGCATGTGATTCTTTTCTGCAGTAGGTGTAGTTAAAGAGAAAAATACAAAGTGGATAAAGAACTTAAATACTAGTAAAGAAATCATGCATATTATATTAGAAAAAGTAGAGCGTCTGAACTTGTGATCATAAAATTTCTTACTACAGTGAGTAATCAATCAAATGTTTCATTACACATGCACCGAGATTAACAGTTTGTATCTACTAAAGTTAACTGACTAAACAGATATTTGTAAACAATTTCAGCTGTTCATTGAAAACTCTCAGTTTAGGAAAACTAATAAGAAAGGCTGCTTTCTTTTGCTGACGTAATTTATACCATTTTCCTTCCATAAAACCGACCAAATTATATGCGATTAAGGAAGAATGACAAATCTTTTTGACACAAGGTGAAAAGCGACTGTTCCCGTGTTCCTCCAAAATAAATGAAAGTAACGGCTTTATGACCCGGTCCATTATATTTGCAATAACCGGTTGGCAGTTATGTCAGACATTTTCAGACAATTTTATGTATCTGTAATGAATATCTTTCTAGGGTAATCATTCGGGCTCTCAGAAAATCGAACACAAGATAATTCAGGAATGGAGAGTTATTGCGACAAATCGTTTTCTTTCATATTCTATCGAATTTTATGAATAATTTGGTCCTTGTGATCGATCCAGTATAGTGTACTTACTTATAACTTCGCAACCGTGAAGAAATGATTTGTGAATTTGAAGAGTCCTGACAATGCTGTATCATTTTCGCACAGAAGCTCTAACTGTCTGCTAAAAAAGGAAAGAAAGAAAAGAAAAACAGAATGTAGCAAGCTCATCCCATTGTGTTATCTTATGCCATTTGTATTAGACTGATATGTAGAAAGCTAAAAAAAATAAATATTTGAGAAACCTAACCACCTAGTTACCTTGCATTCGCCACGCAGAACTAAGGTTGAAAAATCTGTCTGTTAATTAATCCCATATATTTAATCCCAATTTAGGATTTTGAGGTCAATGTTCAAAGATGTGCATAAACATAATTAAATCTATACGCGATTAGATTCTAAACACAAGATTTATAGAAACATTTTGTTCTGTAGTGAACTAGTCCTCTAGGATCCACGTGATAAATTGGATGTTTCCTTTTGTAACATAGTTGTTCTCTTTGATGTGTACGTTTTCAGGCGCGTAGCTAGCCTATAAGAATGTGGATTCAAAATTATGTAGGGGGGTCAGGGGGCATGCCCCCCCTGAAAATTTTGAAATAAATGGTGCAATTTGGTGCGTTTTGGGGCCTCCGGAGAGCTTTCTTGACCAACGAAAATCCATTTATTTTAGCATAAAATTTTTTTTTTGTCAAAATAATGTGGATTCAGCTGCGTACTCGCGTATAGGCAGCTACGCGCCTGGTTTTAGCAGTTTACTAGGATTAGTTCCACCCTTTCCTGAATAATTTGACAGCTGTGAAAATTGAAACACTACCGCCAAGGGAAGAAACTCTTACAGTTTAGTATTTTATACGAGTTTTTTAGAAGACTTAATTACTGTTACTGAACTTACCGCGTTTATCAAAGGGCCTGCATATATTGTGTATATATTCATGATATTTTATCAGAATTTAGCCCATGCGTAGTCTGTTTACCGTGCGTGCTGTTTAAAGAGTAAATCAGATCTTATGTAAACATATGTCCTACCTAAGGGAGGCGATTCAAAAAAAAATCAAATGCAAGACTGCAGTTTAACTTATAGGCCACGTTACTTATAAGTGCTTAAAAGAAGTGACTAATTCACCCTTTTAAAATATACCAATCGATCATTTATAACAAATTGAAGTTTCGCATGTTCCTATTTAAAGTGCATGTTTATCTTATATTGTTTTATATTATCTTTTAATATGTTTAAAGGGACACACCCTACCTTTGATCAATGATATACTTCAAATCTTATTGGCTTATTCTCTGTAAGATTAAAAACGATTTATGGTTTAAAGAACATATGGCTAAAACTTTCTCCTGAAGAGAATTAAGACTCTCAGAAAGTGTTCATAAGATATAAATAGTTACTAACCCAGAAATGGTGCAACAACAACAACTCTTTTTATAAAGAATGTTATTTATACATCCAGTTTATCTGTTGCACTTAGAATTACTTCACTGACACCTTGACACCGGATATATATATATTTATGTATAGTTCATGTGCACATCAATTTTGTCTTTGAACGCTCCTGTTTTAAGATAAGCAGAGACTTTATTCGATTCGGAAAGAAATCAGTTACAAATCGCAACATTGTCTGATGAAGGACTCACGGGTCCAAAATTACTTGCCTCCGACTTTACAGATAGTAACCATCGATCATTTTACAGTCCGAAATCTAATAATTCTAATTTGTGTCATTGACCAGACGGTTGTCAAAAGTATCTTCAAAATAAACAGGGCCGGATCCAGAAATTTCTGACTGAGGGTGGGGGGGGGCTTGGGGGAAGGTACGGAAGGTAACGCCCTTCCGTGGGGGGGTTTGTGGGGCCTCCCCCAAGAAAATTTTCTTATGAGGTAGAGTAAATGGTTAATTTTGGTGCATTTAGGCATAAAAATATAATGAAATTTGTGTGAGAATTTAAAAGAAATATACTGGTATTCTTTGAATTGTTCAACTGAAGCAAAAAAAACAAAATACGGTATGAAAAATTTTATCCTTTTTTTATATTTATAAAGTCCTCTGAAACAAATAATTTATGAATAAATTTATTGGCATAACAAATTAACAATGTCATCACAATATCATCAGGCAACTGATCATCGTCAGCAGACGCTCATTTAACAACTTTATCAAATACGTCAAGGTTGATAGACGCTTGAAAACTATACATCATGATCAGCCTGGAGAACTCTCGGATAATCCGTGCCACCGAATATTACACTGTATAATATACACGGCTATGAAGTAACGAACTCGTTATTAGTTGTTACGCAATATTGCATGACCGTTGCAAATGAAAGTGTTACGAGCAAAAACGAGCTGAAACAATGTTTTAGAGTCTTTAAAACTAACCCCTTTTATTTTCTGTACGGAAAATTGCCAGTATTATATTCCTATATGTACAATTGGAGCGGGGTTAGTATTATCCAATATTATGTAATTCTATGTTTTGATTGGCTGTTAGATGATCCGATTATTGCCGAAGCATTACGTATTTTTACGATGTACTACCTGTTAAATCAATTTGCGAAATCGTATTATTCCGGAAATCCTCGGACAGAATTACGGACAGAATCACGTGACTGTCTGGTAATATTGTGTAGGAACATTGACTGTTATTGTTTTGAAATCTATTAATAGTAACAAGTAACTGATAAGAGATACAGGTAACTTTTTGAAGGCTGGCAAAAATATGGCGGTTGATAAAAATTCAAAACATAGTAATTTTGTAATTACAGTTACATAGTCATTTTTCTTCAAACAATTCAATATTTTATATCATTTTAAAGGTTTGTAAACTCATATTTTACACAAAAATAAAAATGATTTTCAAAACTGTTTACTTTCTTGTTTGTAAATGGTTACACTTAGTGCATCTAAGCTGCTAGAAAAATGCTGTAAAAATGCTGAAACGACAGGTATAAATTAGTTTAGTTTTCTTTTTTTAAAAGCAAAAATTCAAAATCTGCTTATATTCTTAAAATATGATTTTAAAGAGCTTTCAAATGATGTAAAATGATACAATGTTTATGTTTAATGTTTTCAAATAATAAAATTCGGCTCACAAAGAAAAAAGACATCTAAGGTTAAAAACTCTGTCTGGTTCCCATGGTACTTTGCCTTAACAGTGACTGTTCCTCACCTGGTCTTTAATATGTTGAATTATATCAAAGTAATCAAAGCATGGTCATAATTTATTATCATAATTGATATTACAAGTATATTTGTTATTCTATTCAAGCAAGTTTGTTATTCTGTTCAAGCATGTTATTCCATGAAATTCATGCTATTTTGTTACTTAACAAAACAAACATTGTTTCAGTATCATAATTATCATCATAAACATCAAGAGATATATGGAAATAAAAGTTTTAACAAATATGTTGTTGTTGTTCTTCAAAAAATGGGCATTACCTAAGTTACAATTTGTCTGAACAGACAGGTCTTCAATTTAAAGATATTTATTAAATTTCTTTTTATTAGCATCTGCAGACAAAATAGAGTGCTGTAGCTTAAGGTTCCTTAAAATACAGTAAAACCGTACACTCAAATGGACTCGAGTCCATTTGAATTTTCCTTGTTTTACAAATGGGCCAGCTGCGCCTGAATAGTTACCTTTAATATTGCCATTTCCGAAACAGTAACAATACAAACTTATTGACTGGAACATTTTGATAACCTACTACTCTCTCTTTAGGATTTCCTTTTATGTAATATCAAAGCCAACTTCGTTTGTTTTGATAACAGATATGTTATGGGTACCTTCTGCAATACTATAGTATAAGTGAAATTCCAAAGAAAAAGTTACAACTTGCTGTATTGTGAGACAATTTCAGTTGTCTTTACAGAGCACTGTTCCCCTCCTCATTATACATTGCCATGTTTTCCCAATTAAGTGGTTTCTGGTTTTAAAATGACGACAAAGGACAATCGTTCATACGTATGTCAGATGACAGAAGTTCAGAAAGTTCACCATCAAAATCGATATTATCAGTGCATTAAGATCGAGGTTACAAACAACTGGAAGAAGTGAGCGCTAAATTGTCACTAACGGCAATTCAAGATTTAACAGATGTGATTAGAAAAACCAATAAACGTCTATCACCAGCAAAATCTGAAACAGCTATAAGTGAAATAACAAAGGTTATAAAACAAATATATTTCAGTATCTTACATTTTCATAGGAGTGATACATACTGCCAGATTCCGATGTGCGTGAAGTAAGCTGCCAGTTGCCAATTCAATTGGCAGCTGGCAACTGGTATCTAACTTCATAGTCCAGCTACCAATTCAAACTAAAATGAAATCGTAACCAGAAGCCAGATCGCCAAAGAAGGCGAATGGTCAATCGGCAGCCAGGTGCAAATTCAAAAAGTAGCATGAATTCTGACCATTGAGTGAACTGGCAACTGGCAGCCAGATGCCAATTCGAAAAGTATCATGAAAACTGAACATTGAGTGAATTTGCAACTGGCAACTGTCAGTCAGGTGCCAATTCGTCTAAGACGTGAATCGCCAATTGGCAACTGGCAGCCAGATGCCAGTTCGACGAGTATCATGAATAAGTGATATTAATTGAATTGGCAACTGGCAGCCAGATGCCAATTCGTTAAAGATCGCGAATTGGCAACTAGCAACTGGCAGCCAGATGCCAATTCGACGAATACCATGAATTTTTTATATTAACTGAATTGGCAACTGGCAGCCAGATGCCAATTCGCCAAAGATAGCGAATTGTCAATTGGCAACTGGCAGCCAACCGCCAATTCCAACGTATCATGAATTATTGATATTAACTGAACTGGCAACTGACAGCCAGATGCCAATTCGTCAAATATGGCGAATGGTCAATTGGCATTTGGGTGTCACATGCCAATTAGACAAAAACCATGAATTGGCAACTGGCAACTGGCAGCCAGATGCCAATTCATTAAAGATAGCGAATTGGCATTTGGCAACTGGTAGCCAGATGCTAATTCGACGAATACCATAAATAAATTGATATCAACTGAACAGGCAACTGACAGCCACATGCCAATTCGCCAAAGATAGCGAATTGTCAATTGGCAAATGGCAGCCAGGCGCCTATTCCAGAAATATCATGAATTATTGATATTAACTGAATTGGCAACGGGCAGCCAGATGCCAATTCGACAAAAATCATGAATAGTCAATTGGCATTTGGCAGTCACATGCCAATTTGACAAATACCATGAATTATTGATATCAACTGAATTGGCAACTGGCAGCCAGATGGCAATTCGTCCAAAATCATGAATAGTCAATTGGTGACTGGCAGCGAGATGCCAATTTGACAAATACCATGAATTATTGATATTAATTGAATTGGCAACTGGCAGCCAGATGCCAATTCGACAAATATTATATATTGGTGACATTAACTGAATAGGCAACTAGCAACTGGCAGCCATATGCCAATTCATTAAAGATCGCGAATTGGCAACTGGCAACTGGTAGCCGGATGCCAATTCGACAAATACCATGAATTATTGATCTTAACTTAATTGGCAACTGACAACTCGCAGCCAGATGCCAATTCATTAAATATCGCGAATTGGCAACTGGCAACTGGTAGCCAGATGCCAACTCGACAAATACCATGAGTTATTGATATTAACTGAACTTGCAACTGGCAACTGGCAGCCAGATGCCAATTCATAAAAGATCGCGAATTGGCAACTGGTAGCCAGATGCAAACTCGACAAATACCATGAATTATTGATATTAACTGAATTGGCAACTGTCAACTGGCAGCCAGATGCCAATTCATTAAAGATCGCGAATTGTCAACTGGCAACTGGCAGCCAGAAGCAAATTCGACAAAAAAAATAAATTGGTGACATTAACTGAATTGGCAACTAGCAACTGGCAGCCAGATGCCAGTTCGACAAATACCATAAATCATGATATGAATTGAATTGGCAACTGGCAACTGGCAGCCAGATGCCAATTCCTCAAAAGTCGCAAATTGTCAATTGACAGCTGGCAGCTAGATGCCAATTCCAGTAGTATCATGAATTATTGATTTTAATTGAATTGAAAAATTTCTAATTGGCACCTGGCTTAAAATTGACAGTTGACTTTTCGTAAATTTAAATGAACTTGGTTCTGACTGCCAGTTGCCAATTCATTCAATGTCCAAAATTCATAATGCTTGTCGGACTGGCATCTAGCTGCCGGTTACCAGTCAACAATTCGCAATCCCTTTCGAATGCCAGATGTCAATTCAGTTAATATCAATTATTTATGATAATTGTCGAATTGGCATCTGGCTAACAATTGACAGTTGACTATTCGCAATTTTTGACAAACTGGCACCTGGCTGCCAGTTGCCAGTTGCCACTTCACTCACTGTCCAAAATTCATAATGCTTGTCAAGTTGGCATTTTGCTGCCGGTTCCCAGTTGCCGATTCGCGATCTTTAACGAATTGGCATCTAGCTGCCACTTGCCAGTTGCCAATTCAGTTAATAGCAATAATCTATGATAAATGTCGAATTGGCATCTGGCTAATTGACAGTTGACTTTTTGCAATTTTTGACGAACTGGCATCTGGCTACCAGTTGCCAGTTGCCAATTCATTCCGTATGTTCGTTATTCATGATACTTGTTGAACTGGCATATGGCTGCCAGTTGCCAATTCGCGATCTTTAACGAATTGGCATCTGGCTGCCAGTTGCCAATTCGGTTAATATCAATTATTAAGATAAATGTCTAATTGGCATCTGGCCCCCAAATGACAGTTGCCGATTCGCAAGTTCTGACGAACTTGCATCTAGCTGCCAGTTGCCAGTTGCCGATTTCGTTAACATCAATAATTTAAGATAAATGTCGAATTGGCATCTGGCTACCAATTGACAGTTGCCGATTCGCAAGTTCTGACGAACTGGCATCTAGCTGCCAGTTGCCAGTTGCTGATTCCGTTAATATCAATTATATATGATAAATGTCGAATTGGCATCGGGCTACCAATTGACAGTTGGCGATTCACAAGTTTTGACGAACTGGCATCTGGCTGCCAGTTGCCAATTCGCGATCTTTTACGAATTGGCATCTGGCTGCCAGTTGCTAATTCGGTTAATATAAATAATTTATGATAAATTTCGAATTGGCATCTGGCTAACAATTGACAGTTGACAATTCGCATGTCTTGACGAAATGGCATCTGGCTTCCAGTTGCCAGTTGCCAATTCATTCTAAATTCATAATTCATGATATTTGTCGAATTGGCACCTAGCTTCCAGTTGCCAGTTGCTGATTCGGTTAAAATTAATAATCTATGAAACATACCGAATTGGCATCTGACTACCAATTGACGGTTGACGATTCGCAAATTTTGAGAACTGGCAGCTACCAACGATTTCAGATAAATTTGAATTGGCAGCTGAACTATGAAGTTGGCTGCCAGTTGCCAATTGAATTGGCAACTGACAACTGACAGCTAACTTCACGCACATCAGATTCCGAGACGTTTCTAATAAGTGATTTAACGTCCCCACAAGACAAATTTATCTCATGTCAACATTTGACGTGGTATTTTTTCCAACGCAATAATCAAGTCTGCAACTTGTCATAATTAAAGAATCTTGACATGTTTTAACATTTTCGATGACAGTAGATGGAGAAATGCAATACTGGTGCATTTAGTCGTGCTAATAAAACCAGACGATACCCCGATACTTATCAATCAGGGAGTATAGATCGCGTTTGTAATGACATTGTAACATTATCACAGACATTATGAGGCATGTTCAAAAACTTAGAGTAATAAGGATACGGATTTCATATCGAATACCATTTTCTCTTTATTTTGCTCATGTATACAAAGCGTCTACTTCTACTAAGCTCGTTTCCGGGATTAAATATGATAAAAACTGAAAATCTGAACTTTTTTCATATAGAATTATTTGTCGCTTAGCTACTCTATACTGATCGAACAAACACCATGGGTCAACAGAAAGAAACGTGTATTCACACTGACAGATTAGCTCCTGCATGACAATAACAAAGCAATAAGAAAATTGTACAACTACACGGATACATGTCAAAAACGACCCATTTCAATAAGTATTATAACAAATAAACCTTATTACCTACAGATAAGTGAATATATAATCACACAAATGTTTTCTTTACGTGTTTCAAAGATGCGGAGAGTTGTGTCGACCTTTTAATATTCGGACAGTAGGATCTCGCGCCATTTTTTTCTGTATAAAACACCTTTGTTGAAGGGCATTAGATTCACAGTTAAACTATCGTTATTATTTTCTCTGTCAGTTCCTTTTTTCTAGAATATATCAACACAAATAAAACACATTACAAATACAAAAGTAGTAAATCTTGATTTAGAACTGGATGTGAGACAGCTGTCCCCTTGTGTTTTCAAAATAATTGAAATGTGTTTTGGCGCGGTTAGATATTATATGCATTATGATGTTGGCAGATTTACAAGATTTTCCGATAGGTTGTATTTATCTATTTTGGATATCACTTGGGATATCCTTAAACAATATATTCCATTCTTATTAACATTTACATACTTACATACCATAAATGGCCGTAATGTACGTCTAAATAATTGCATTTATTATTATTATATTATAATTATAATATATCTAATAATTATTATAATAATTATGATAATACTTCTAGTCCCAGTCTTTTATTTCAAAAGAACTTTGTTTATTTGGGCAAACATTATCTGTTGAATGGAATCTGACAGGTGACAGTTTGATTTGACCTTCTTCTTATTAAACGAAAAATTAAAATGTCTGCAGCCCAGCAAAATAAACAGACAAGTCAATATTAACTCAGACGTTTTGTCTTAGTACCAGTCTACAGAGGTTTCCTAACAGACAGCAGTCAAAATGACATGTCTGACATGTTTAACAATAAATTCTTCAGGACCTGTTTTTTTTTTTTTTTTTTTTTTTATATACATATCTGAAACAGTGGAAAATTAACGTCTTACGAACGCGTTCCTTGTTCATATCTTGCAAACTTTTGTGAAAAAAAATCAGATAGAAGCTGGTTGGAACTTGTTTAGCTGGATTTAATTATTGTCAGTCAGCGAACAAACTCTTATCTTTTTAAGAGATACACTTCCATACTACAGATTATCGCATGACCGCCACAGTTTTTGTTTTAAGATAGGCGTTCTCTAAATTCCGGTAAAATAACACTTTATAAATAGCTCTAAATGAGGTATCGGTACACTTTCTCGCGCATGCCCAGTTTATCATTTTATCATGAACGTGATTGGTTCATTTTCCCAGTAGTTCATAGTTACTTTGGCTTGAAAACAGCAGAGGTACCTAATGGGGGGTATAGACCTAAAAATGTTTGAAAAAAAACGTAGTGGAAAAATCACGAGACAGCGTCCATCTTGAAAAAAAAGCTGTGATGGTCATGCGATAAATCAGTTATAGAATATTATCGAGGACTTTCCTCGATAATATTCTATAACTAATACTATGAATTCGACAGGAAAACTGAAGCGCACTTTTGTTCCGCAACGAATAACTATTTAAGGCATAATTTTGAATGTGTGGTCCTGTTAATATATTCGAAGTGTTTCCATTTATAACTTTTTCTTAGAATCTAATTTCTCTAAAGTCAATTATTTCTCAAAGCTTCACGAACGATTCCGATGAAGCTTCCTATTAATGTCACACTCTAAATACATTTTATACTATTTTTCCTTTTTTATCACAAAGCAAAGGAAAAAATACCATACCACGTGAAAGGGAAAGAAAGTAAAAGAATCCGATATATAACTTCAAATGAATGACGGAAGGCAATTGCTCAGAGATGTACATTACAATAAATGAAAGAGTGTTATGACGCGGTTTACTGTATTTGCAAAAAGTGGTAGTCAGTTTTGTAAGATATTCTCAGACAAAGTTATATATTTGTAACGAATATATTTCATGCGTAATCGTATAGACTCTCCGAGGAATGAAACGAAAGATAAAAAAGGCGTCAAATAGAGCTGAAAACTCTTGAAAAGACTCTTAAATAATGTTTAATATCCTACGAAATGATGCATAACTTTTTTGATCTAGTTTAGTATTCCAGCTTGTCAGACGTAAATAAACTCAATACTTGGAATTTCAGAATTAAAGAAAGTCTATTTCGATAATTTAGGACGCGGTATTATCATTTATTTCCTAGTTTACATCAAAATTGACATATATTGTCATAGTATTATGAATATGAACAGTTACAGTGTGAGGTAAAATTCATTAAGTCTAATGTATTCTAAAAAAATCTAAAACACAAAAAGTTATATATATACTTGTTCCCCAAATTTTACAGATACATTCCCTTCGCAGATACAACTTCAAAAAGTGCATTGTAGCATTTATTGTACTTTTCCCCTTTACTTTTATTTCGGATTTAGCTGTTAAATTATAGAACAAATATTTTATTGGACCCAGACAGAATTGCCTTCCTTGAAACACCTGTAAGCAAGAGATTTAGTCATTAATTTCTTCAATACAACATTCCCAACGTAATTTTATTCCTTTGATATGTTAGGATGAAATAGGAATAAAATAATGATAAACGAGTTCAGGTTCTACTGATAGGCCTATTTATTAAAGGTTGCTTTGATAACATTTCATCTTCGTTATGTGGGCGGTGTAAATTACAATTATGTTTGTGATCACTTTTTGTAACCAGCGGATGTACTTCTTTTTTTTCTTTTTTTTCTGACAGCAACTGTACCTGCGATTTGAAAATAAAATAACAGCTTGACATTCACATAAACAGTTGTACCTAATCAATCCTCTTTCATTGTACTAATTCATTTTTGCTCGATCGCGATACAAGTTATTCCTACCTAATAACATCGCTCGTGAGACACCTTCCATGATAAGCCCAATCAACAGATGAATTTTTGTCTTTTGCAGACAACATTTGATTGGTATTAATATCTTAAAAGGGCATGTGTTTTATGATCACTAAAATGTTCAACGCATCCCAGCGAAAAGAAAAAAAAAACAATTGTTTTCTCGAGTTATTCAGCTGTTGAGAAATATTCGCACTTAAACAGTATGGTCTCTGTAAATGAAAAAATGGATTTAATGTTTCGAACTCAAGTATAAAGACGATTGGAGTACGTTTTCTTATAAGTTTGATATAAATTGTCACTCTTTGACATAACTTGTTTTCCTGTAATCTAATAATGCATACAAATCTTTAACGTATCTGTTTCAAATTGTCAGTCTGAGAGACAAGTACCCTCGTGGGTGCTAAAACGATCGTCTGAGATATTATTGATTTCGCTTTTTACTCAATTCGTAGTAGTTCCTAAACTGCAAACTGCAAATTCTAAAGAAGTTCGTTGGTATGAGCAGACGACTCTCAGAAAGACACTCTAGGACTAGAAATGTTCTTTTGTATCGTCATTCGACCCGTTGTTATCTTCAGTGTTATCACCGAAGCTGTTATAGTGAATAAAAAAATATAAGAATTGTATATGTGTCACTATAGGAGAGCAAAATAACTATAAATTGTATGGCAAATGTCATATCAGCTCACGTATCTTCCTCTGTATCCAGTTCATTCCTAGACAGAACTTCGCTTCCAATTTAGTTACATCGCTCTTGTAACGCTTACTCATGTAATTGTTTCACGCAACAGCGCACTTGGTACCCCCTTAAGAAAACGTAAAAGAAACATAATTATGCAGACGTCTCTGTAACTGCAATTCTGTTTTTCCTCTTTATTATAACTTTTGCTTTCATCATTATCAATTTGTTTCATGAAATCTGCATATTGAAATTAAATGAAATTCCATATATTTGCACCATACATAAATGAACTGTATTGTGCCGTACCTTACCGTAATATACTGTACTGTTCACGAAAGTAATCGATCTCTTCATCTTTTTATTCAAACTTGTTTATGCTTGTGCCTGTGCCTAATCTGGTATCTGTGGTCCTCTTATTTTACACTAGAAATTCTTGACGGTCTAGACAACAACTGCAAAGGCTCTTAGCGCCGTCGTATACGAGAGAGTGTTTCGACAAACATAGTGTTTCGGGTAGCTTCTTCATTACGTCATACATTGCAATGATTATTAGTAATATTTATCAAATTTAACCATTTCTAACTTTGTCATGCTTAGCTGAGTTCACACATACCTTTTAAAACACTTTGTATTTATTTGTTGAAACGTTAAAGCTTTGTTAACGCCATAAAGTATATTCAAAATAGATCAGTTTTACCTACTTACTGTAGAGTCAATAATTTGATTTCACGTACTCTTACCAAAAAGGTCGTTTAGGTAAAGCGGATTTTTTTCCTTCGATAAAGGGTGTACCCTGATAGTTCTTGTTGATCATATCCTGAGCCCTCAATTCTGTAGTTTCGACTCTATTTCCTTCTGTAAAAACTGGATGTTGTGTGATAATCATGTAGGTAGCGAGATATACCCTTCTGTAGCGATTGAAGAGACAATGGCTCACAGTATAGTCCTAGATATCTTTTTTTCTTACTGGCCAAAAACGAACATTTTTAAAAAATATCTTGTGATTCAAGATTTGCGCTCAAAATCGCACTAGTCTAGAATGCAAGCGTTTAGCTCTTGCAAAAGTGCTGAGTGCGATGTAGAAGGACCATATCACTTCCGGTGATGTAATTTGATGGAAGTAAAATGCCTTGGAGGAAAAAGTATATAGAGGTCGGGAGTAAAAACTTTCATCTTTAGAAAGTATGTGTTAATTTCATATGTATAATCTAATTCAAATATGGTGTACATATTCATTTGTGACTGAGCATAAATAAAGCCAAACTAACTTATGAATCCGGATTTCCTATTTTAAAAACAGTTGAAACATCAACAAAATAATAAACCTTCACTGTGTTGACAGTAACACCATTTGGTTTTCTAAAATACAATTTATCTTATATAAAGCAAGACCATCTCTTAAACCTATCAGATTTGCGGTTTTAAGGCTTGTCTCATATGTTTTGTCTTCACTGACATTCCGTTGAAATACATTTGAAATAAAACCTGACACGACAGTTTGATTTTTCATTTTTTGTCAGAGTGGAATTTAACATTCCTTTTCAATGCTGAGATTTTTTCATCTTTTCAGATCATTATATAATCTATTTTTATGATTTATTTCTTCCTTCTCTTTCAAACTTCGGCATTTTGCATTTTCATAACCGGCTTTTTCTAATGCCAGTATAATAGATTTTGTGTTAAGTCAGCATTACCGGCTTTCTATTATGTCAGCATAATCGGATTTCTGTATTACCGGCATAGCCGGCTTTCTGTTATGTCAGCATTACCGGCCTTCTGTTATGTCAGCATAACCGTATTTCTGTTAACCTATTTCTTATTTCAAGGATCAATAAAAATCTATGTTTTAGAAGCTTTTACTATTACGGAGAAAGAAATATCACTATACATACAGAAACCGGCGAATAATATAGACAGCAATTTAATGTTCAGTTAAAACAAGTTAAATGGACACTTTTCAAAACAATGACGATGTCATCTTTAAGCATCTTACTGCAGAAAAAACACAGTTCTTTTAATAATTGTTTGACTATTGTCTTCAAAAAAGGATGACAGTAATTATAAATATTAACAATAGACATTTTACATTGATAAACTGAATCTTTATTTTTAAGGGTTTGCCAGATATTTATCTTCAAAATACTACAATAATACTTTATTTTACATTGTCGCGTTTATGTTAAGAAATCACAAAAACTTTCAAACCTCTTCAGACACTGGTTTAAAAAACTCACGTTGCACTGAGGACAATCAGAAAAAAAGCCTTGTAATCATATTGATGGTTCCTTTATGTCACATGGTATGACAGCTGTTTTACTAAGGACTCTTCATTTTTCTTGTTAATTTCGGAATCGCTTTTCTCAAAACGGCGTAATTTAGTGCCCCGCTTCTTTTGATATTACGTGAATGACTAACAAAACTTTTGTCCTCCAGTAATTCACTCATGTATTACTGACCATATAAATACTAGGAAAATTAAAATGTATTATGCAACTAGCTTTCAGATACTAAAAGAATCTCGTTTTAAAATGCAAAAATAAATTATAAGTTCTTTACATAATCAGAAATAGTAAATGCATTTTTTGTTTAAAGTAAGCAAGCCGAGTATCTAAGTAATCTGGAATATCCAATATGTGATGAAACTGTATGTTGTTAATTAAGGGAAGAATGTGAAAACCACTTCTCGAAGGCAAGAAAGTTTAAAACAATAATTTACTAAATATCTATAATTTCTTATATTTGATAATTTCTCTCTTTGATGTTGGGTTTGTAGCATGCATTTTGAGTGAAGGGTAGCTAATATGTTCTGTTATGAAGGCAATTATTAAATCATCCATTGTACAGAAAAGTCTAAAGCAACTTTTTCTTTAGTCTCAATATTTCGACTGCAAGACCGACCGATTTACAAACTGATATTACATAGATGTCGGCCTTTACGTCTCAACCAGTTAGATTCAAAACTGTGTCGGAAATCGCACTGATTTAAATTTCATTTTTTTCATTGCAACATGAAACTTTTCCCACTGGCATGTTCATTTGTTGATATAAACCATAATTAGTCCTCAAAATATTTATAAAATGACAAATATTAACTTAAATTACCTATTAAACCCAATTAGGTACCGATTGTTTACATGTGGATGTGCAAACGCTGTAACCAATGAAAACGTTTCTTTTAATTTAAACATATTAGTACACTCCGGGAGACTGTACGCGTTAAAATCGCACACAAAGCGCTTTATCGTATAGACGTAATACAAATTTTCTCGGTTTTTTTTTTTCTGAAAATATAAATTTGAAACTTTTGTATTTACTCCATTTATTTAGTCTACATTAATACATACATCACACATTCTTAACATGTCACAGTTTTGATTTTGTGATTTTTATTGTAAAGATAGGATTTAATAAACTTAAATTGCCAGCCCACCAGTCAAGGACACGATTCCTAATGTATGTTGTCAACAATTTTGTAATGTCAAGTAAAATTAAAATTTGCTATTTCCTTTCCCGTATATTGTGTTTTTCTTCTTTAATGAACATTTAAATATAATTTGATTTTCGTAGCGTCTAGTATTTATTTAGTGTAATCAGGCCTGACATAATAATATTTTGAACCTAGAACCGTTTATTTCACCTATCCAAATTATATCATCTTTACTTTTCAAGTTTAAACTACAATATCCTATATCATATCATCCATATTGAGTTATAAAGACATTCCATAATATGGTTTGTTTCGCTTATCCATAAATATTTTTCTAAAGATGTTTTCTAATTGCGTGCATGCCTTCAATACAAAAATTACGCACAATACGTATAAGTTATTTGTCATATATCAAATTTTATGGAATTTATTGCGAGCGAAGACCAATAACTTGCTTACAGTTTGTCATGTACGCACGTCGGCAACGTCCTCTAAAGTCTTGTTAAGACTGCCCTTTCATTTTGATTGACACCTCTAGCTTCCAAAAAGATGTCGATTGCCTGTCATTCAAGCTGTCACGAGGCTTTTTTCTACATGTACAGTTCAGTTTATAATGCCCGTATGTTATTCTAGCTATTTTGCATAACACCGCCCACATACCACATGTCACGCGCTGTTCATATCAAAGAAAATGAGTCACTTATTTTTTTATACAGATTATTTTATGCGATATATTTTTCAAATTTAAACTGAATTTGGCCTCTCTGATTGGATAAGAAACTAGGGCAAACTGCAAACTCGATTTAATTTCAATTCCTGCTAAAGTAAAGGTTATTTTGAGGCCAAGTGATAAACATACAGCTTTGCTTTTATCAAATGTTTGAAATTCTGATCGATTTTAAAAATAAATTTTTGAAAGTGCTTGTTTCCTGTGGACAGTTACAAGTAAATTTTACGGAACGTGGAAATAGATAAGGCTTAGCTACTCATACAAGTGACCGAAAAGAGAGGACAAAATATTGAACATTACGTCCTGGAATTATAAGATGTTAAGTCATTTTATTCAAAGTGGTTTACAGGCACTACAACATAAACACATTGTACACGCACAAATTAGACATTCCTTTTATTCACACCGTAACCTAACTCTCGAAAGACACGTAAAACTGACCGGCGGATTGGGGAATGTGATTGACAAGATTTATGGCGACCTGACAGATGTGGGGAAACGCCATGGAAAAGAGAAGATCTCAAAAAGATTGGAGAATTTGGAATTCTTTGTAGATTTTCTTCGAGAGGAAAATCTCACGTCCGAGAAAAAAGCCAGGTCGGGCCTTTCAAAGTTTTTCAAAAGCCAACAATAACATTAAAGTAGATATTAAAAAAACTGTGCCAGAAAACCAAACAGTGCTCGAAAAAACTAGACAGGGAAAGCGTGTTGCACAATGATTGAATGGCGTTGGTTAGAGAAAGAAACAGCTTAATTAATATTAACCTAGGACGTTTACTTGCCACTTTCCATGCCTTTTCGGAATATCAGTATGATAATGCGCAAAACCTTTGACGCTATAATAATACAATAAAATGATGTGTATTCTGCAACAAAATTCACACGATATAAGGCAGTATGTCACCTTGAAATGTGCTAAAGTTATACAGATTTATACGGAACTTAAGCATCATAGCGAGGTTTAGCAGTCCTTTAATGGCACACGGTCACGTGACCTTCGAAATGGGGGCGGTCAATTTATCAATTATGGAACGGTCTATAGTCAGCATTCACAGTATATGGGATCTTATGTGGGTATAACTTGAGTGGAAATATCGTTAATTTTTCTAAGGCGCTTTAATGTTTAAAATTGCAAAAGTTGCAATGGTGCAGTAACGTCGTTTTGGCAAACATAGCTTTTGTTACATTCTTGTTAAAATGTTTCCATTTATGGAGCAGAGCTCTTTGATAATGCAATAAATTATATTTACAATGTAGTACTGTGTTGTAAATTAAAAAGAGTGCTTTATAAAAAAATACCTCCGTCCGAAATAACTCACATATGTTGTTCTGAATTGCCATTATGGTATTTTGTTCAGAAATACAAGAGATATTTTAACACATTGTACTGACTTTTGCCTGGTACAAAAAGAAATTTCCCCATTTACTCTGTGCAAATTCAATATGGCGGAACATGGTCTCAGAAAATCTCACAAAAATAATGAACTTGCGGCATAATTAATCGCTGATACAGATTTTAAGTGTATGACGCTTTTATATCTTCCTATAGCTCTATGTGAATATGTATACATTCTATGTATACAAATAAAGATGATTCTCTTTGAAAGTAACATTATAAAGCCACTGTCTCATAAAAAATCCGACGGGTCGGCGATGGGGTGACGACGAGTTTTTGGGGAATCTGTGGCATTTTCGGGGAGTAGTCTGCGATATATCGTCGATTTATCTGCTCCTTGGCCAAAAAAACAGGTGTTTTTTTTAGATCGGCGAGATGTCGGCAAAACTTACCTCCAAGTTAAAATTTCCCGATCGATCGGAGGAAAAATTTCTACCCCGTGAAATCGTTATAAAATCAGTGACTAATCGCCGATGGTCGGCCGGGTTACTGGCGATTTATCACTCCATACCGATGTCTCAGATTTCTTTTTCGCTTGTCAATATCGGGAATTTGTCGCAGGCATCTCGCCGTGCTTCTACCGATGTACTGCAGGCTCCCGGATAGGTCACGGCCGACGGTATACATATCGCCGTGTGCCCATCGATTATTCATTGATCACTCGCAAAATAATCCGTGGCTAGTCTGAGATATATATTAACGATTACTTGCGTTTTCGCCGGGTATATATAGTAGTATACTATCTCGACTAGTCGGTGACTAATCAATGGCTAATCGACGGGTCATCACCGTTTGATCTCCGATTGAAGTGGCTGCACGTCGGCGATCAACGAAACCGACATCGTGGGAACGTCAGATTAATGAGACCGTTCGACAAACAGTGTGCACCGATGTCGCTTACAAGGTTTTTCCCCGCCGACGGGCCATAAATCGGGGAAGACGCCGAGATGTCGGTGTCGCCGATTTTTATGAGACACTAGCATTAACGACTCGCATACATGTATTTAGCTATCCAAATATACGTAACATGATTAAGTTTCATTCATATCATCTCTTTATGCTAACTAAAAAAAAATCTTGTAGAAACTACGATAGTCCCCATTTCAATTGACTGCGTTAACAACGGATTTCCCGCAGTACATATTTCAACCCGTTGAGGTTTAAAAATAAAACCGATCGATAAACTACCGTCAGGTAGAGTTTTAGCGGTGTCCAACAAAAACATGTTGACATGTGTAGGGTTTATAAGTGTAATGCATAAAAAACATAATTTTTTCTTATCTATTTTCTCTTATATTGATTCAGTTTGGAATAAGCTTTACAGCTATGTATTTTATTTCAAGAAATATTGAGTGTAACTATACATTTGAAGCCGTCAAAGTTAGCGACGAGATTCTGGTCGCTGGCATATACACATAGAAGAAAAACTTTCCGCATTGTTTTGAATCGTAAGTGGGTTGTGCGCGAAGGGCGACCATCTATATAATAAAGAGCCCTGGCGCACAATTTGTTGGGCTACTTTTTCTTCAAAAGCTGTTAGATACAATGACAAACCCTGATTTTTGACATTCATATTCAAACTTCTTCCACATTGTTTCACATTTCTTCCACATTCCAGATGCCAGAGGAACGATTCCAAGATATAAAAGATGGTTAATAAAAAAATTATAATAACTATTTAGTTTCGTTCTGATTTCAAAAACTGGTCGGCAGTTACGCCAGACATTGAGAGACGGCATTATATTTCTATAAATAATACTTTTATTAAGACATTCTCCAATTTCGAAAACTGGAACACAAGTATCGGACATGGTATCAATTCTTATAAATCACCAGCATTCTATACTACGTCTGAAGATATTCATTACAGATAAAAACTGATCTGGAAGTCTTACATCGCTGCCAAAAACTATTCTAATTCTAGAGTACCACGAACGTTTTAATAATATTGTAGACGGCAATTGCTGAACAGCGAAATAAAGGCTTTGTTGAAATTAAGCAAATTCGTATAGCTCTAAATATTTTCTCTACTACCAGAAACAAACGTTCGTCTCTTGGTCCGTTTTCCTGTGCCAAAGCTTTTCATCTTATTTAAGACTTCCTTTTGGCTAAAGAAGGCAAAGGTGATTTAGTACAATCAGTTAGCTACCAGAGTATTTGTCAATGTCTTTAGAGAGTTCATATCATTTGAAGAATCTTGAAGAGAAATTTGCATAATAATGCATTTCATTTAACCTTTGTTGTTTCATGCATTCATATCAAAGTAATTTATCTTGTAATTTACATTCATGTTAACAAAAAAGTTCATGTGTAATGGAGAATGTTAAAGTCATGGATTTAAGTTTAAAAAAAAAACAACTTAAAAAATTTGCTTAAAGAATAAGGGTGTAGGATATAAACATAAGTAAAACTTTTTGATTGACAACAACATCAAACTGGCTAGTACACTTGATATATTGTTTGGTTAAAACTAATGAACGACAAGCATGTGCATTATATTGGATGAAAAATGATTATGATAACTAGACATTTATCAATGTCGTAAAGACATTTCTAGTATCATCGACTTCTAATTTTTTTCTTTAACAAACACACTTACATATAATGTTACGGATTAAGTTGATATCATTTTTATGTGAATGCTCTTAAAAAGACTGAGTACACATGTCTAGTGAATTGAGTAGCGCATTTTAAAAACAAATTAAAAAGATGATATTAAAATTTTTATGTAAATGTCTCCTTTGACACTAGAGACTTTCAGAGTAATCAAGCTACACTTTACCTGTTATGTGTAGAGAGAAATACCAGATCTATAGATGTTTGTACCATTTTAGACAACAGTAAAAATTCGATTGTAACAAAAACGTTTGATACCTCAGGTAGATATTGAAAATCAACTTTTAACCACAATAATCATATTGCAGATCAAAGATTAAACAATTTAAATTTGTCTTTTCTGTTTCTATTTTGTCTTTCTATTCATAAGTTACAAAAAACGATCATTAATTAATTACAAACTGCCAGTTTGTGAGACAAGTATTCTCGTGAACTGACATAAATACATGCTGAAGACATCATTGCCTGGCTATTTTACTTGTTTTCTTTGATCCGTGATCTGAAAACTGCAGACGAGCGTTCATATTGTATAATGAACGCAGATGTATGACGTCGTTTAGTTAAATCTCTGAACGAATCCGCATTCAGAAGAACTTAGTGTTTTCCCTTGATCTCTAGCTAATCAGAAAGCAAAGATATTTAAATTTCTTATAGATTCATCCTTGAAGAATTGCGGTTATTCCTGTTCCATTCTTTTCCTTCCAAAACACGTTGTCTGCGCATGTGCATCGGCGCACAAGTGGGTGTAATTCGCTTGTGGAAATGTATGCTCCAAATAAGAATGCCAACAAAAATAGTGAAAGATCAAAATGGGAGGGGCAAACACTAAGTCGCTACCCTCCCTCCCTTGGGTTTCTTCATGTTGAAGATTTCACTTTTTATTGCCTCTATCCTATACACAGTATTTGATATACATAGTTACGAACAGCAGCTGAGAAATATCTGACTTCAAACCTGATATTACATGTGAAGTCTACGTCATTCTCGAATAACTTGATTGTGCAACGCATCCAAACTAGAAGAAAAACTAAAAGGCAATTATGACATCGAGTTATACAGTGAAAGAGAAATATTTCAGTATGATCAGTGCAGTTTAAAATACAATTGATGTATAGAATTTAAATATGAAGACGATTAAATTTATATTATTTTTCGAAATAACCAAGATTCCTGCAGGTAGAGATAAATGCTGAAAAACAGTGAATGTTTAAATTCCATCTACATTTGTGGAAGCAATATCACATTGAAATATCCCTTCTAATATAGATGTAAATTTATGTTTGGACCAGTCATACAAGATTTTTAACTCATATTCGACAGGAGTAAAACTCTATACATACTGAATATATCTAACTAAGAACCCATTAAGATGCTAAGGATCACTTTGAAGACTCTAAATTACTTTCAAGTACATTTTGTTGTAAACATTTTTGCAAATTCATGCATTGGACGCTTTAACGTTACTGCAAACTTGCCCTTTTTTAAACATGTATATGATTCAGGAACCCGTTTCAAATTCCAAGTACACTCAAGAATGTTAAAACAATCATCTATGATATAATGCCATATCTGACTAGGCGTTACACTCCATTTGTAGTAAATCCCTTAACCGCAAATTCTATAAAGGTTCGTTTACGTGCTTTTACTTTTACTACAAAAAAGTTTAAACTTGTGTTTGTTTCAAATAATTCTTTCTTTATTCTGATACGATGAACATATTCATTTGTATCGGCGTTTATGATGCCAAAGTTAAGTAACGTCAGTAAACTATAGTAAATAGTTGGAATATGGAAGTATAACAAGACGGTCAGCAGAACACAGAGACAATATAACACTATATTCATTTTTTTTTTCGAAAGAAATGATTATAGCGCAGACTTATTTTAAGACCTATTAGAGCTATGCGTTTAAAGCTTGCTGTTTATATAATTTTCACTATGTTTCCATTTAACACATTGAAAATAACACATGTTCAGTCAGTGATTTTTCTGTTTTCAACCAACTTTTTTATCCAACTTTTTTATCCAAACTTTTTTAAAATTCCTTCTTATCAGATAACCTTCTATTTCGGTTTGTTTTTGCTCCCGTATTTCTTTATATACTAGGAAAATTGTACAAATGATTATTCGTAACGCAATATTATATTGCAATAACAAATGATTTTAGCATTCAAATATATGAAGCAATTAAAGTTTCATTATAAATTAACAACATGACAGGCGATTTACAATGTGGGCCTGGAAAGGTCAGTGGTTAAAGCGTTTACCTCCGGTTCAAGACATCTAGCTAGAATCCTAGCAATAGCTCGATTTGTGTCTGCAGGGCAACCTAGCATGCTCCTGTTCACTATGTTTCGCTTTGATAACAGTAATGAGTGAATTCATATGTCTAGTACAATGTTTGCCATAGACATTTTATATAAGCATATCTTTATATTTCATGAAACGAAAACAGAAGAAAAAACGCCTGGCTACCATATTTCAGGATTTCAGGAAATTGCATGTCATAAAATAGACATAGACACTTCTCTGTAACACATATTGCTTCCTCTCTATATGATAAAAAGACTAACTAAACACATACCCTACAGAAAGATAAACATTGTATTCTCTGTCCCCATTAAACAAACAACAAAAATAGAATGTCGTTATCACGCGGTATATTAGGTTTCTGTAAACGATTGTCAGTTATGTCAGACATATTCAGACACTTTTGTATATCTGTCTCTAATGAAACTGCCAAATGTTTGGCTATGTTTCGTATCTGAAAACCACACACTCAGCACTGAACAAATAGCACGGCCGATATTTGGATAGATCTTTTTCCCATTTTATATGCCGCATATCTTTCGTCTGTCGGTCTGTTAGCTTTTTGTGCGGATAACTCTTTCTACCGTTTTGTGATGTTAACTGTTCTTATATCTTAAACAATTTCCAATAGCATTGCCTTCATGTTTAATTACCTACTTCTGCAAGTCTTCTCCGTCTGAAGGGGTTTCAACGAAATTTGTTTATTAGAACAATTTATTGTCAAAAATCTTAAATAAGTAATGAAATTTGCGGTTAGTCATCATGAAAATTAGTCATCAAAAAAAGGTAAGTCATTATTGGCTTCTTTATTTATCTTTTTTATTATTTTTTTTATTTATTTATTTATTTTTTTTTTGAAGCTCCAGATTTTGAAAGGCCTTTTGTTATAAGAGTTGACTAAACGATTTCAGTACTAAACACTATAAACTATACGCTATACATTTGTCCTCGTCTTCTCTGTAACTTGATAAAAAGATAAAGCTACATATGGTAATAAATAAAAGGCTCAGTCCACTTTCGTTTCAAACTTACGTCATGTTTAAAATAACAGAGAAGAGAAAAAGGAAACATTGAAAGTAATGTATGTATGGCAATTCTTTGTCTTCGTTAAACAGGTAAATGTCGTGAAACTTTTATTTCTTTCTTTTTTATCAGATAGCAAAATATACAAAGGCTTTGAACGCAAAGAGTCGAACAAGATCAAATGTTTGGCGAAAGGAAATATTCAATGTGGAAAAGGAAAACGGAAATAGAGTTATGACGCAATTTGTTGTATTTGCAAAAAAACTCGTCACTTATGTCAGACATTTCTAGACAATTTTATTTCCTGCAGTAAAAAGCTGTCACGGGTTATCGTTTGAGCTTTCGAACTGAATAGATCAAAAGACAAAATCACTGCTGTTGCATTTTAACGGAAAATAAAGCTGGAATTCCTTGAAAAGATTTCATTAATCTGTGATAAAAATATCTATGGTAATGATGCATAACATTGGTAAAATAACCATGATACATTCTCTTTGTCAGAACGAATCTAAACAATCAACTGATTGTCAGAATTTTATAAAACTGGCCATGATTTTGAACCAAATCATTTTAAGGTATCAGGTCTCTAATGGACAGGTTCAGCCCTCGATGATTGATATATTTTAGGAAACACACCAATACACTATCTTACAACATAATATAGACAACATACGACACCTTGATACTTTATTCGTGGTCTTTCCTTAAACAACATAAATGCAGAATGCAAATATTTAGAGTAATGAAAATGTTATAATTGCTGACAAAATAAAAAGGATTTAGTTATGTCGCTACTTAAATGTGAATACAAATGTGGTTTTTCTCACTTTTTTGCAGACTTAAAAATATTTAAGTGGGGCTCAAAGTAAGCTCAATTTCTATTCCTGTATCATTTTTCTGAACGTTGTAACAAAAACAGATCCAAGAAGTTTACTATGCCGTTAATTAAAAAAAAGAAAAGAATCCTGAATTCTGCATTTTCTAATTGTTATTTATGTAGGAAATTTTTAAAACATTTGCGAAGGAAATAGGTCTACTTCAAATAAAAGATAATCCTTTAAAACAAATAAAAAGAAAAATGGCATTTGACGCGTTTCAAAGTTTCAAATACTATATTTAATAAAAAGAACTTAAATAAATCACAAGCTGAATTTGATTTTATTTCGGTGTTGAGATACTGTTTCAGTGTATGTTTTAACGTTTACTCTACTTTTTCTCTACACCCATAACAGTGTTTCCAGACAGTTAGGGAGTTAGTAACTTTTGAACTTTTATTTGTTAGTTCTGAAGTGGTGTAGACGTTTCTAATGTCTTAAAACCATATAATCTCTCAGAAACAAACATTATGAGTGCACCAGATAGTCAGATATTAGTCCTGTATTGATTTACAGGTCCTGATAACTTGCATTGTGTCAGATGTATTCTTTACTCTTTGAAAGTTGATTGGAAATTAAACCTCAGCACGTAAATGTCTTTGCTTCCGAGATTTCCGAAGAGTTTCGATCGTTGCTATATTACGGTCGTTAATTTAACCATTGGCAATTGTGCAGGAAGTATTTGAAATCGTTGTCAAACTTCAGGACTCTGTGAGCTTGACCTTTGACCAAGTGGGCCACAAAACAATAGGGTATTTCAACACAATATTCTAAGTTGCAAGTATCTTGTTCCTTGCGATCTTATTAATTGATCTGAGCGACTTGGTCTACTGACAGTCTGACAAACATTTGAAAAGCTTTTCGAATGGTTTGTGAAAATAGCTATTACATTATCATGTAAAAAGCAGAAAATATTTCCTTTCAGAAAGTATACTAGTATGTGATGTATATTTATAGTATATTTATATAAAAACGGAAGCAAAATATTTGCTATTCAGATAAGTAAAAAACAGGACAAACAAAGCTGAAAGTTTTTTTTTTTCAAAAACTGAAATATGAAATGATAAAATACAATGTATACTATTGTCTTTTTACTTATAGAAATGTACGTTTCTGTTACTATATTAGTATACAGGGATTACTTATTAACCATATCGTATTGCTAATCGTTTTTCTGTGAATCAGCACTTTATTTATGACCATTAAAAGAATATGTTTCAAATAACCACTCAAAGACAAGCACTCTCTTGGGTTTAAAGACGTTCATCTCAGATATATAGACCGAACTTTATGTCTCCGTATCAGAACAAAAGTCTTCAGTAGTTTGTTTATTTGATCTGGCGTTCTCATAAAGGATATCTAAGTTAAAGAAGTTGTGCTATTTTGTGTCATATTTGTTTTTTTGTGGTTTTCTGGGGATTTTTAATGTTAACAGCCAGCCTTTAACGTTTCATCTCAAAATTTAGAATTTATAAATGAATTAAGAATTGTCCGATCAGAAAGTAAAATTAAGTGTAATAATGTTGGAACATTTGTAAGTTCTATTTTCTAATAGTGTGTTTTAAAAAAAGAAAGAAAAGGAGTCTTGCAAGTATATCGAAGATCTAACACAATACTTGCACTGGATATATCAAAGGTCTTGCACAAAACTTGCACTGGGTATATCAAAGGTCTGTCACAATGCTTGCAATGGGTATATCAAAGGTCTTGCACAAAAATTGCACTGGGTATATCAAAGGTCTGTCACAATGCTTGCAATGGGTATATCAAAGGTCTTGCACAAAAATTGCACTGGGTATATCAAAGGTCTTGCACAAAAATTGCACTGGGTATATCAAAGGTCTTGCACAAAAATTGCACTGGGTATATCAAAGGACTTGCACAAAAATTGCACTGGGTATATCAAAGGTCTTGCACAAAAATTGCACTGGGTATATCAAAGGTCTGTCACAATGCTTGCAATGGGTATATCAAAGGTCTTGCACAAACATTGCACTGGGTATATCAAAGGTCTGTCACAATGCTTGCAATGGGTATATCAAAGGTCTTGCACAAAAATTGCACTGGGTATATCAAAGGTCTGTCACAATGCTTGCAATGGGTATATCAAAGGTCTTGCACAAAAATTGCACTGGGTATATCAAAGGTCTGTCACAATGCTTGCAATGGGTATATCAAAGGTCTTGCACAAACATTGCACTGGGTATATCAAAGGTCTGTCACAATGCTTGCAATGGGTATATCAAAGGTCTTGCACAAACATTGCACTGGGTATATCAAAGGTCTGTCACAATGCTTGCAATGGGTATATCAAAGGTCTTGCACAAACATTGCACTGGGTATATCAAAGGTCTTGCACAAACATTGCACTGGGTATATCAAAGGTCTTGCACAAACATTGCAATGGGTATATCAAAGGTCTTGCACAAACATTGCACTGAGTATATCAAAGGTCTTGCACAATGCTTGCAATGGGTATATCAAAGGTCTTGCACAAACATTGCACTGGGTATATCAAAGGTCTTGCACAATACTTGCACCGGATATATTATATGAATAGTAGGCAACACAGCAAGATGTACAGAATTATGTAAGATTTCCTAGTATCTAGAATTTAGCTTCGTCAGAAATTACTTTCAACATAATTATATTGTTAACTAATGAAAATAATAGTGTTCATTGTTTATACTAGTACAATACAATGTTTGTTTTAAGGAAATATCTAAAGCGTTGATTAATTCAAGACCTACTTTTTCTCTTGTCAGTATATTATATATCTTATTTGTATCTTTTTTTCAATCAATCCAATATAGATGCTCAACATAAATATTTGAATTAGGTTAACGTCACCTATGATCAAATTTAGTCATGACTAATTCAAGTATTACATCTCAAATGGCGTTATCCAATCAAAACAGTAGGAAGCACGTCTTCAAATAGCATGATATTGGAAGAGTTGTGTCCCTTTTACCATTGTAAAATCAAATAGTGTATGTAAAAGTATGGAACAGAATTACTGCATTTATTCCATCTTGCTTGGTGACATTAGAACTTGCATAATACTTGATTCCATCTTGCTTTATGGCATTAGTAATCTGTAATTTGCTGATAAACATCATGCTTCATGGTAACTGAAAGCGCTATCATCTCATTGAAACTTCAATTGTTCCTCTCCGACATATGCAATACAGTAAAACCTCAATAATGAGACCACCTCTGGGACCAGCAATAAGTGGTCTTAATATTGAGTTGGTCCTAAAATTGAGTTCAGATGATGACATGAAGGTGTATGGTAGATTTATCGACCTAGTGTGTGTTTTTCGTCAATTGTAGTGTCACTGAGCATAACTTATTTGTTTTATTTGTCCTTGCTTTGATAACTAATGATTTGATCAGAATAATGGTCAATATATGGTTAAATCTATGCCGTACCTTTCAGCTAACTTTCTCTGACTCTGACCATTGCTTTCATTTATCAAATTTATTTTCTCTTTAAGAGAAAGCTCTGTCCGCTTTTTGCTCATTTTAGTCAAATTTCAGGAGGAACATTTTGTGTAATCAACTTGTACAATGTGTATCAATCAAAATAAAAATGTAAAGTGATACGTAAATTTCACAAAATTTTGGACTTTAGTGTTGCATGAATTCGTTTGCGCATCAATTAGTGACTATAACAATAGAAAATTTATCGTGCAGTAAGCCGCAGTCTACTCTAATAAGGGTGTCATAAACAATTAAACCGATAACTACCACCCTTAAAGTAAATTATCCACACCTGGATCCTTTTGACCTGTCAAATTATCAATTAACACCGATTAACACGAGGTGCCCATTATGTACATGTTTGTGTAAACAAATTTGCCGACCTCGACCTTTGATGAATAGCTAAAGTCAACAGCTGCCCGTTTTGTTCTGTTCTGGTCGCGGTCGTAATTTCGAGTTCATAAAAGGTTTGTATTTTCATTCGGGACCGGAAATTGCGGTCGCAATACGCAATATTGAGTTGGTCTTATTACTGAGTTTAATTAACAATAGAATATATAGTAAAAAAATCGGGACCAGAAGAAAATGTTCGTAATATTGAGTTGGTCTGTATATTGAGTTGGTCGCATCGTGAGTTTTTACTGTATGTAATATGTTTAATTGAAGCTTTCTTTACTGACAACGCAATATGTTCGGCGTTCTATCGAACAGTCTTTATTCAACACAAATAAAATAACATTTCATAAACACTACGCACCGAACACGAGGATGACAACGATACCAATAATAAAGTATTCACTTTACAGTAAGCATAATGTGATTTATTTGTGTTCATATTATGACAACAGATGGCGCTTTGTCGATAAATCCCGTTATTTTCCAGATGGTCTCGCTATTTTGCGACTAGATTTTTGCAAAGTTTTGATGTTTATTTCAATACTTTGTTTGCATACTAAAAATATCGACTTAATCATAAACAGAATATCCTTAAACCCTACAACCTTGTGAACGATTTTGACTTAACTGTTTATTTTACCTGAGTCATCCTCGGCAACCCATGTTATTTATCAAACTTGATAAATACAGTACAATGTAGTTTATACGGAATGTGTACCGTGGGAATAGCTGGATTAATGACAACGCTCGACAAGAAAAAACATACAAAAAAACTCCAAATGACAAACATGCAAAAAGCACTTATCCCTAAATAGTTCGAATAGTGGATGATACATTAAGCTACATGACATCACATTTTGATTATTCCAACACAGTACAAAAGACGATGAAATAGTACAAAGCAAGATTGAATCAAGAGTTATGCAAGTTCAAAGGCCAACAATCAATGATAGAATGATAACGCAAGTTCCCATGACAAAAAGCAATATGGAATCAAGCATAATACAAGTTCCAATGTCATCAAGCAAATCGAGCATAATGCAAGTACCAATGTCATCAAGCAAGATGGAATCAAGCATAATGTAAGTACCAATGTCACCAAGCAAGATGGAATAAATGCAGTAATTCTGTTCCATATAAAAGCAACAGCCATTGCAACTGTTATAACAAATTTGATAATTCATATACATACAAATATTAAATAACCTCGGAAATTATTCATTTTATAAGCATGTGTCCCTTTAACACATAAAACCGGTATATATTTGTATTTGTACGAGTGTATATTAAAGGTTTCGTATATATATATATATGTGTGTGTGTGTGAGCGTGTGCGTGTGTGTGTGTGTGTGAAAATGAAAGTTCTTTCCAAAATTATTTACCGATTTAGTTTTTTTCCCTTTAAAACAAGTGCCACCTCAGGTTAGTTCATGTATAACCATGATTTGAACAATTTTAGAGCATATTCACAGGAAGATTTGACACACGAATCATCTAAGCTTTGGACCTTATGATTTTGGAAAGTTTTTTTAAAGTTCTTTGTGCGTTGAATAAGTAAACTACACAGTGCCGGATTTGATTCTAGGGATATGATCTGAACATATTTTGTGGAGGATAGAACATATTGCCACACAGTATATATCAAAGCACTATGCCCTGTCGTTTCTGGGCAGAAGAATTTTTTTTTCCTATGAACGTCTATGTAAAGCCAAGTTACACCAGCGGCAGCGTCATTTTTTATGGGGTCTTCAACTGAACAATTGTGAGATCTATTAAACAATGCTACACACCATCTACTCTCGTCCTGTGGTTTCAGAGAAGAGGATTTTTGTGTCAAAATAACAACGATTGATCCCTAGGGCGGGGCCAATAGTGAACCCATAAATAAAATTTGAATAGTCTCTGTTGTGTGCTTCTAAATTCAAACAAAATTCGGTTAGTTGATTAACAAATGACTGGTGTAACGAAGTTAAGTGGCCACAAAAGAATGACACGGCCTTTATTTTTTACGTGACCCCCGATTATGACCCTGGCACGCGAAGTAAAGTGACGCCTCACGAAGAATTTTACCCCCATAGATTTGCGACTCCAGGTCATTATTTTATACATAAAAAAGTAATCATATAATGTTTTGCATCTGCTGTTTGATTTTCAATCATGCACACCATGGTGATTTTTAGTGGATTGGAGTCCAGATGGTCTGGATGTCACCTAGATTAACAAAAATCACTTGAAATATAGCGTGTAACCCCTATGGAAATCAGACGCGCACTTTCCCTTCCATCTCTGGTTATGGGAACGGGACCCCTGGCAGGAATTTCTGAATTCGTCAGTGCTGACACACTACTTTCAACTGAACGAATTGAAGTACATTCAAAATTCCAAATACTTGAAGAACAAAAACATAACGATGGCTGTTTCCTGTAGAAGTATGAAATGACTGTCAAGAGGTAATATATCTTCTTAAACCCACTGTGTTCGCGGCCAATTCCGAGTCAAATATTTTAACCTTTGTATGGAGGTGAAGTGTACCATACATGAACTTTCAATAATTTTAGTTTGATAAATATGTGGTAAATGTATTTTGTACTTTACACGGAATAGGTTTCCGTTGATAAGTGGATAACTTTAAGACAAATTAAAACAGAAAACGATGCTACGTTCAGTAAAAATGAAAGCAGATATTATTATGTAATGAGTTACCTTTTGATGACAGTACACCATATTTATTTTATGCCTACCAATGAAATATAGGGAAATATCAGTGAGATAAAAGTGATAATCCACTGTTTTGAATCAGTGAAATTACCATTTTGATAATACACTGTTTGTGCCCGAACTACTTTTCCCCACCACGTAAATACAAGAGAATCCGCTGTATTTCATACAGTGACAGCGAGTGAAATTTATTTACCTTGTTAAATCCAGTTATAATATTGAATTCCTGAGCCTAATTAGTTGTGAACAATGATGAAATTCGCCATAAATTATTTAAAATGTCTGATTTGTTTACAGAACTCACATGGACAATATCCAATATGGCCGACTTTCAATTCAATTGATTGAATATTACTCGGTATTAATCCGCTTTTATAATCAAAGTATGTATGGCTAAAATCCAATAAATATTAATAAACTGTGTAGAGAAAAAATAAATGTTATTTGATGAAAGTGTATTCAGTTTATTTCAGCAGAAGTAAAGTTATCATATGTATTGGAGATTGTCTGCACTTTTTTGTGCGGAGTAACCAAAGTACGCATTGACTGATTTGGGGCTCACCATGGGGAATTTATTGAAGGCCCTGATTAAAAATGTCATAAAATACCCATTTTTGACGTGTTGGCTTAAAATAAAAAGAAAATTTGTTTGTTTTTTTAGTGGAAGATGGGAATTTATTTCATCTCGTGAACACCATATGTTGATATTTTCACTCGTGGCTGCGCCACTCGTGAAAATATCACATATGGTGTTCACTCGATGAAATTAATTCTCATCTTCCACAAAAACAAACAAATATCCTCTATACAATTAATTAGACAAAACGTAGGTACCGAATATAAAAACAATACTTCTATGTTTACACATTTGTTTGTGGTATGCGGTGCAAAGAAGCCTTAAACTCAAATGACATATATAATGGGTAGTTTTTCCTTTGTTTGATAAACTTTTTACATTTAATGAGCTGTTGGTTAACTATTAATAGTTATATTATTTTGTCTTACCATTTTCCATAGAATTTAGACTTTAATGGAAAATTAAAATGATATTTCGTTAATGTATTTTCATTTATTTCCACTCTCCATGGAGTAATTCTAACGAACAAACAGCTAAACATCAACTACGATATGTTTGCTGACATGTCTTTGCGTTAGAAGAATGCTAAAATAATTCGTTAGTAGTTTCAAAGACAGAAAAAAACCAGTATAAATGTTTTTTTTTCCATTCAAGCAAAGGATATTTTGGGACAGTTCAGTGCTCCAGCGGTAACACGGTTGACTGCTTATCAACGGATCGCGAGTTTGATACACATACACTTTTCTTCTACTCACAATACTCACGAGGAGCAGTGGTCACTCACGAGGAGCAGTGGTCGAGGGGTTAGAGCGCCGGACTTCCGAACCGAAAGTTGCTGGTTGGAAACTTATCAGGGGTAAGAGTCTCCAGTGACATTCCAAATTCCTCACTTTCGGCGCGAGTACTGGTTTGAATCCAGGAAGCAGTCATCGAGAGGGATTAATATAAGTTGCAAGAACTTGCTTCTCAATTTATGTAAAATAATTAAGTTTAAACTAAACTAACAAAACTAATTGTCTTTCGGGTGAGAAGCACTGTAGCATGGAAAAGAACCATTGCAGTCTCTTAAACGGGATTCTTTCTGTATATTGCACTATCCCCCACAACCTAGACTTATTACTAAATTACAACCTATACTTGTGATACAAACACGAATAGCTGGAAATATTTTAAAACTAGCTTAACTAACCAGTCTCATGTTTCCTGCTGCATACAGAAAGGTCAATTCACTTGATCTGCCTTTGGAATTGAAAAAAAAAAATGAATCACGTATTCCTAAATCTACTAACGTATCATTTCTTCTAGCTAATGTTCGCGAAAAAAAATCAAAATTGTCTTGTGAGCTGTTTTTCTGTCCTTCTGTCAGCTATACCATTTCTTTGAAATTGGTAACAATCTGCCAATATCTGAGTCGAGTATTCTCAAAGTGTTACAATGTTTATATCACACATTTACGGAGTGGTTTTTTGTTCCCATTTGGTCTTTTATCTCTTGTTTCTAAAGTGTTTCGTCTTCGTATTCAGACAAGTGTTCAAATCTTTAAATGGTTAATGTCAAATGACTTTTTCTTCGTCGAAACTTTTTTTAGTTTATTTATTTATTTATTTATTTATTAACTTCGACTTATAACATATAATAATAAAGTTGGTAAGGTTGTTTGAACCGGATTTTATCATGTAATTGGTAGTTAACATGTAGATTACAGAGTGTGACTGTTCTAAGAATTATCGTATGAAAAATCACAACTCTTACTTCTGAGAATTACATTTACAAACTGCGCAGTTTTGAAAGTGAAACTGAAAATGAAAATTTAAAGACCTCTGGAAAACACATTCTCTGCCTGACCTGAAAAAATGCAATGACAGACTATATTGGAGAAAAAAAAACACTTTCAAAATTTCTTATTTACAACTCGTGTTATTCTTGTCACATATTAATTTTAGTTAACAGAGATTCTCGTAAAAACTAGCCAAGGAACGTCAACGTATCCGTTTGTTAGCTCACCTGAGCCTTTGTTTATTAATTTTGATCAATTTTCGTCCGGCGTCCTATGTCCGTCATCCGGTGTATGTCGTCTACCATTTTCTAAAGACAACGTCTCTCTAAAATCACTTGGAAACTTTGCATGAATCTCTACTAAACTCTTCCAGTCATAAAAAACTCTAGCCGCTGTGGCTGATTGAAAGAGAAATTTTAAAAATCTTCTTCTTGTCTAAGAGCTCTGAAATTTGAGGCGTAGCATTGTCTAGTAGATCTCTATCAATATTGTTCATATTTTATTCGTGGGGTTACTATTTCTTCCCCGCTGAAGGGTCACATTTTGTATATAGACATATAAAATTTTATAAATCTTCTTTTCTGAAACCACAAGGCCTGGAGTATAAGTATTTGTTGGGTAGTCATATTCAGTGAACCTTTATCCAGATTTTTCACATTATTACCACAGGGTTAAAATGTCAGAAACAACGAGGCTTAGAACTTAGTTATATAGTGTGTGTCATTATGTTGTGGTCCTCTGGAAAGGGCGCTAAAATCATGGCCCTTTGGTCGAAACTGGCCCTTTTCTGGTGGGTCATTCATTAAACCGATGTAAGAACTTTTAGAACTTTGAAAACAAAACTATTCTCCAAGAGCAGGGCTAAGATATTTGGATCTTGGCATTGTCTAGTAAAGTGCACCAAAGTTGTTCAAGACATTGTACGGGAACATAAAAACACACCGTTTAAGGGGTAACTAGCTTTATAGAGACGTATATGAAGAAAATAAAGATCTGCTTAATCATTTTGGAGGGAAACTTCAGGTCCCCATATCAATTTTTTTCTTGACCTTGATGGTATCTTTACCTTGACCTACTGACCTACTTCGTTATTGACGCAGCTCAAGCATTGCAACTTAAAATATGTAGATAGCTTTGCATGCAAATTAAAACTTTTGTCTCAGCCAACCCTGTCTTTAAAGCTTTTTCCCAAACTTCTGACCTTATATACAGTTTTTCATGGAGAATTCAACCAAAAATTTAATGAGCTTATTCTTGACCCACGCCCTTGTTTTCTAAGCTTCAGCATTGAAATTTGAACTGCATCCATATCTATAATTTTGCTTGCAGATTTCAAATTCTACTTTAATCAACCATGTCATTGACCTGCTGACCTGCTTTCTGTTTATGAAATTTCATCTGTGACTGCGTATATTTTTGTATGTAAAATTCTACTTTGACTGAGGCTGACCTTGGCCTTCTTACTTGCTGTTTTGTTGAAAATAGAGGAAAATAATTGACACAGCCCTATAACATTTACACAGAGTAACATTTGTGCAGTGACAGAGGTCTATCCGAGGTGTACCTTCAGACCTATTTGCCATTAAGTGAACATGATATTGGAAATCTAAGTATGATGTCCTTCAGTTGAATGTCCATTAATGATCTCGCTGTTAAGAGCAGTGGTACTTAGATTAGCGATATAAGGCAACCATTGCTCTATTGTATGTGTTTACGTACGAATACTCTGAGGCGTACTTCACTGTGAAAGCTCAAATTGAACGCTGAACACACACACACACACACACACACACACACACACACACACACACACAAATGGTCGAAATGTAAAAGGAAAATAGAGTTGACGCCTTACATAGCATATTAATACGTGTTTATTTATAAAATTAATAGAGGTACCATTCATATTGTTGACGTTACGTACATCCTGCAGGAGAAAAAAGATCTCGCGGTAGCAAACTTATTCTTATATGGTCTCTTAATGATGTCAATTTGAATAAAAGAAAACAAAAGCGAATTTACAGTAAGCACCAGTAACAGAAAAGTAAAAAAAGGCAAAAGATAGAAGCAATTTTGTCAATATATGCCATTCTAAATGCGATTGAAGCATAGCGCCATTCAATGTTGTTAATAGTTTGCTATCGCGAAAATGTTAAGCCATAACTTTGAAACAATATCAAGTAAAAATCTAAGCTGTAAAATAAAACTATACATAAGAATAGCCTCATTTTAAGTTTGAAAAGCCAGATTTACGTCAACTCATTCTGACCTGTTTTTTATTAACAGTTACAACTTAAGGGAAGTATCGATTTTACAATGAAATATCAGAGAAGTAGAAGTGTGACAACATTATTTTGCAACACAGTAATAAATTTGAAGACATTTGCATAAAAGCTGAAGAAACGGTTGAATAAGCAGACAAAGTTGTTCTGCAGTCTACCGACAAGTCATGATATAATGAGAGTCCACCTAAGTGAATGCTTCCCGAAGACGATGCGTGCGCTCAGAAATAATCAAGTAAAGTCGAATTGTCTTCTCCTTTTTCGACGTAGTCGATTACTTTTGGCTTTAACTTCCGCTGATAGGGACGGCGTCACTCACAAAATACTTTAATATTTACCCAATCAGGATTCGAGAATCTTATTCGCCTGAGCCGGCGTAACCTGACTGTCTAAGACGGCTTAATGGCTGACGGTTTACAAAAAAGGAAGGAATGGTAGGCTGTCAGATTACAGACGGTTCGTTATGAATAACTTCCTTTGTTTTACGGGTGAATGTCGAACGTAACACACAAAATGATTTTGTTCAACCAACGGGTAAATTCCGACTTTGTTCGTCCTCTGGGGGGTAAATTCCGACTTTGTTCGTCCTCTGGGGCGGGGGGGGGGGGGGTTTCTGTCAAGGAAACATTACCGAGAATTGAAAGCAAACTAATTGGAACCGACAAATAAAAGGATAACATTTTCTCGCTGTGTTTAAGATAGGATCTGGAGATCTTTCTTTAAAATTCTGTCTGCCTGGTCAGTACAAACCAGTGTAATTGTTTGCCTGGTCAGTACAAACCAGTGTACCTGTTTGCCTGGTCAGTACAAACCAGTGTACCTGTTTGCCTGGTCAGTACAAACCAGTGTAATTGTTTGCCTGGTCAGTACAAACCAGTGTAACTGTTTGTCTCGTCAGTACAAATCAGTGTAATTGTTTGCCTGGTCAGTACAAACCAGTGTAACTGTTTGCCTGGTCAGTACAAACCAGTGTAATTGTTTGCCTGGTCAGTACAAATCAGTGTAACTGTTTGCCTGGTCAGTACAAACCAGTGTAATTGTTTGCCTGGTCAGTACAAACCAGTGTAACTGTTTGTCTGGTCAGTACAAATCAGTGTAACTGTTTGCCTGGTCAGTACAAACCAGTGTAATTTAAGTCTTCTGGACACGCGAATACTGTTATACGGAAATGTAGGTACTCTTCGAAATAAAGCGTAATAATCCTTACAATATTTACACTTACTATCTTGTGTACGCCGATGTAAAACAATACATATCTTTTTCAAAAAGCTGGTCGACGTAGGTTACATCAAAACTGGTAAAAATCTTGAATGACTATTTGTAGTAATTTTGTTTGTCTGCTAATGCAGTACCGATTTTGAGCATGATTTTAGCGATTATTTCTTTATTTCTTTTTAACTGCAATGAAATGTTCTGTTCATTCACTTGATTTCAACTAATGCTAGAGATAATGACGAGACTATTGATATTTCTGAGCTACAACACGGCAATATAATCCGATACAGTTCTAAAGCTTTCGACTTTTTATTGTGACAAATTGCAGGCTTGTTCAGAATTTCAGCGGATTAAAAGCTGACACTAAATGGCGTTAATTATATTTCAGTTTTGATTCCTGTCTTTTTTTTTGTCTGCTCAGGATCGTTAACTAGATTTACTAGCTCAGCTGACTATTAATATTATGATGGCGAGAGAAGAAATAGTTAAAATACTCGAGCAACACAATCAGAAACAAACTTGACTTAGTATGCGTAAATCTTTCACTTTTATCTTTACTGATTATTAGCCGTATTGCTAATGCTGTCGAATGCGAAACTAATTCCATCTATCGAAACAAAACAATGAAATCTTTAATGCGAATGTGTTGTCAAAAATATAAACTTTCGTTCAATCTTTCCAACAAACAAACAACAACAACATGAAATCTTATCCTTTGTATACTTGCAGTTTCACATAGACCTTACACAAAAAGATGTATATCTTATTACCCCGGCTTTATTGTAAGTGAGGTTATATACCAAAAAAGTTTAGACAAACTCGGAAAAGATAATCAAGTTTTAGATAATAAAAGTACAAACAGGCCTCAGATTTTTGCTATTGTAAGGAAGGTGTCTGTTCAGTATAATAATCAAGTTTTAGATAATAAAAATACAAACAGGCCTCAAAATTTTGCTATTGTAAGGAAGGTGACTGTTCGTAATACTGCATGTTTTAACCTGTTTAGTCAATGTTTAATCCTGAATGTAATTTCAAAGCACCACTTCATTCCAAACTTTCCTACGTAGCTCTCCATTATTTGAAAAAAAGCATGATTCACAATCTTTAAATTGTATTTTAAAGAAAGCTCCTGTTTTGCTTGAAAATTTCAATAAATTGCTCAGAATTTGCCTGACCTACAGGATGAACATGTAAACTAGATTGATCAAAGAAAATGAGATGATAAATATCGTAGGTGTTTGTGTTTATACCAAGAATTCCGTCTACAAGTTGGATTACCTACATAACACTTTTAGAGGAACCTTTATGGGAAAAATGCTAAAACTGTCATTTAGAGAGAATCCGTTTCAATTATGAAAAATGAGTGAAGTTAAAAACCAACGTTTTGATCTGAATGGGAATATTGTTCTTGCAAATCAGTTCTAAGTAGGTGGATTGAATCTTTAAAAATTTAAAGCGACAAAGTCTCGTGAGGATGATTAAAACTTCGTTTCTTCTTGAAAGAGGCGGAAGAACTGGCTATTAAGATAACGACACCCCTCCAGCTAGTCAAAAATAGAAGCCGACACTCTAAATCTCGGGTTCAAAGCAGCGCATTGGACACAGAAACCCACTGAAACGTCATAGCGACTTTCTGTCAAACGTTTTAAAAAAAACCATTGTTTTTTTTATAAAACTTCAATGATTACAGCTTTTTTTTATTCCAGTTACATTCTTACATCGATTTTATCAGAACTGTACTTTGAAATAAGAAAACACACTTAACAAATCTTTATAATAAATATCTTGTTAGGATAATATAAAAATACCTGAAGTGTAAAATCCTAATTCATAAAATAATCACATTTCAAGACACAAGTTTCCGCGACCAGAAACTGTTCCATGCACTGTAAAGAAAGACACTTCTATTTCTTGCCAAAAAAGTAAAAATACTGAACGATTCTTTTATTTCGGTCTTTAAATGCAATATATATTCATGAAGTAAGCTATCAGGCTGGCGTCGACACCGTCCCTATCTGTAATTGTTGTTTAAATTACCGAGAACAAGACCTGATTGATAAAAAAACTATGTCCTTTGTTTTCAAGATATTTGGAATCTTTGGTCGTTATGGTTGCCTCATTACCATTTTGGCTTTAGAAATTTCTGCAAGTTTGCTCATAAATGTTTTTTCAGCACGCAACATATCTGTTAAATGATGGCATATTTATTGTATTATTTCAGCAGGTCTATTGTACTGTTTTGAATAAGCACTTAATTGTCAAAACACCTTTTAACTAACGGGGATATACCCTCAAACAATGAACATCTTTTACAAGGTTATTAATCCAATTACAGACGCAGACTGCTACATTTATTTTTATACGCTAGACATTCAGACTGTATTTCGCCGACACACCTCCTTATTTGGAAAAAAGGCCAAACTTCTTTGCATATAGTAACGACACATCTTTTTAAAACTGCCACAACTTTCATTTTTTTTTTGCAATTCTGCACTCAGACAGACAATCACGTAAGTAAATAAAACATAAAAGAAAGAAAAAGTAATATTTTTATGTACGTTCGTTTATATTCAATCGAGACAATAACCTACTTTTCTGCCACAATTTTGATTGGTGGGAATTTGTTCCTTGGCCGATGTTTTTAAGCGTGTACAGTATTTAAAATGACATGTAGCTTCTGTAAGGCGCATTTGTTGATGGTAAGAAGCAGGACTGCATAAAAACAACGTAATGATATAAATAAGAACATTTGACTAGCTAGATATACACTCTGAAAATGTAGGTAAAATATGAAAGAAAACATATGTGTAAAAATACACGCAATATTGGACACAAACGGAAAAGAGGAGGGTGGCGTGAAGAAAATGGCTGATGAATCGATATCAATAGGGCCTACTATAATAATCCAGTTATATCACACAAACTGTGCAATATTTCTTACTGCTTTCAGATTATCATTATGTGCCTGAAACGGAAAATTTAACTTGATTATCAGTCTGACTGAAGTACACGGTCTAACTACAGTTAGCAGAACCTTATTTAGGAACTGAATTTAATCAGACTGCTTGATTATATCATCAAAATACATCTGTATTTTTCCAAAACATCTGATGTTTGTTTTATCCTATTTACCTACGCCCAAATGTAAAATATGCGAAACGAGTTCACTTTGTTAAAAACTATAAACTATTAATTCACAAGTTTGATTTGTAAAATGTAACTCAAACTGAAGGACAGAATCATAACAAAAGATTTAAAAAAAACGTTTTACGCTACAGTAGTCCTAAAGTCGTAAAAATGTTAAACAGAAATTTGATACGACTTTTTTAGCATAGCCTAAACAGTCACGATACAATATAGGTTACACAGTGTCCTTGAGACGTTTCGATAACTTCAACTGTTGCCGTTGTATTTTACTGAGCTTATCTGCAACCAAAAGTTTAATATTCAGAGGATTTTTTTTATTTGTGATGGAGAGGCATGAAGAGGATTAAACTGTAAGTACGTGTTTTGTTTCTTCTCCATACATTTAAGTAAGTGTAACGTTAATGTTTACCATTTTATAAGTCTCATCATACAAATTTAAAGGCCATGAGTCGTAAGAAAATGATTAAAATTTTAAAGACTTAAAATTGCATAATCAGGTGTCTGTGTTGCCGAAAGAATATGAAATAAAGGCGAATCTGAAGAAAAAATAATGATGGCGAAGGTTTTTGTGTAAACTAATTTGATGTTAGATGATGACCTTTTTGATGTTAGATGATGACTTTTTTGGTATACGCTAGCTTTACTAAAGACGAAGCATGTTTATCAGACTAGTTTAAGATCTGCCCGGCCAGGATCTTCACAGCACTAGGTCGTAGAATGCATTCCCATTTAAAATACTTCTGTTTTAAAACCTATGTACTCTTTTAAATAAATATAAAATGAACGTGTGATTAATATACGGTACGTGATTGATAACATTGATCTGTTGAAATAGGTGCAATCTTCATTTTACTGATAAGAACTAGCACGTATCAAGAACATCGTCGCTTGGGATTTTTATTTGAAGGCCTCAAACAAACTAAATAACACCAACCTTATATTATTTGCAGACAGTTATAAGTTATATTGAACTTTCACTTAAACATTCTAAAATAAATAAATGAAATCAATAAATGTTAATTAAATACTGTATTTGATATTTCAACTACAGTTTGTATTAGTAGTATAGAAATTGACAACACAAGGGATACTTTATATAGCACTGATATTACATAACACAGATTGACCAAACTTTATAATTTTAGTATATCAAGTATACATAACTTAGTGCAATGTGACTTGATTGGAACGAACATAGCAAAAAAGGGTGTTAACAACTTTGTACCTGTCCCCATTCTAACCAGGGGCGGATCCAGGATTTTGGGTTAGGGGGGGCGTAACTTTTAATCACTCTAAAGGTTGCACTAGCAGATCCAGGGGCATACGTTACCTATAGTTCTAATATCTAATAACGAGGTTTCTATTAGGACGACTAAGTGGCTTATATAATTTGTATATTAAAAATAGGAAAATATAGTATATTTTATTGTTTCCATACCAAAGAACATGTAAGCTCCGGGAATTTTAGGGGGGGGGGGGGGGGCGTGCGCCGGGTGCGCCCCCCCCCCCCCCCCTGGATCCGCTAGTGCTAACACAACCGCTCGGCTATCCTAAAATTGCTTAAAAGAACTGTAAAAGTAATGAAACTGACGTTATGTCATAACCATTTTGGGAAACTGTTAAAAAATGCTGCACATATCTTCCTGTGAAATCCTATGGACACCTTCTAGAACCATGGAGTGTATTAGGTATTGTGGTTTATCAATTAAGAATGTAGTATTATATACTCACCATTGCCTGTTTAATATCAGTTGAATTTGCAGCCTTGTACTAGCTACATGTTTAATAAAGTTATATTATAAAGGGATAGCGGGCTTATAAGTTTTGATTCTATAAACCATCTCTGTCCATAGAAATAAACCTCGCGTGTTGCAATCTATTTACCGAGCAGGTAGAAATTCAGGGATCTACTAGTAAAGAGTCGTGTTCCTTCTGTACCTTTATATCTATCTCTTCAATTGTTCGCATTCAATATTTTACTTCACTCTTACAATCAATTCTGACATTTGAACATGTCATGCAAACACCACACTGCTACATGTTTTAACTAATACTCAAATGCTTGCGCGGTGAAGACATAAAAAGAATATATTTATATATGGAAATTCTAGTTTTAATTGTGAAGAACGCAACAAAACTTACCGACTTCTTTAAAAAAAATTGTCACGAAACACACACTGGAATAAATAGTTCGTAAATATTTAACCCCATTAGTCACGGGCTAGAGACTTTGTTTATATTGCAACTGAAGTTGATAACGTGGTGCTGTATATCTGACATTTTTTCAATATCGTACTGTAATAGATGCACGTATAATGACAATGAATTAATTCAGCAAACTGAGAGGTCGCTCATAATCTTTCTGTCTGTTCAAATATGATAAGTACGGAGTTATTTAACTGGTATAAAAAAGATTAGACTGTTTATAACCTGGTCTGGATTAAATAATAAATAAACAAGAAATGTGCCCAAAGGAAACAGGTGCCCCCGCCTTTTGCCTTTGTCAGAAAGAACGACAGACAGAGTCACAGGCGAACAAGCAAACGAATCTTATTTGCGGCATGCTGTATATGTGGGGGATGCAACCTTCTTTGAACTTATATCTAAGACTTTTTTAAAATGCGTATTTTAACTATTTAAAGCACTGAACTTGTGGTCATACTTGGAGAAGCTGCAAACAAAACAAAGGTACACTACAACTCCCAATGGAAGGCTTTGTGATTTCATTTCAAATGGTTTAGAATCTACGCGCGAGACAAACTTTAAAATGCTCATTTTACTATTTCAGGGGCCATAACTGTAGCCATACTGCGATAACCTGCAGAAATAACAGGTGCACAACACCTCATCATGGCTAACATTCGTGGAAGGTTTCGTTATATCATTTTGAAAACTTTAGTAACTGTGCGTGACACTAACTTTACATGCCTATGTTTTACTAATTTCAAGAGCTCATACTGTGATGAGTTGCAAACAAAACGCCAGGTGCACTAGAACTCATCATTGCGAACATTCTTGTAAAGTTTCATTTTTTAATTCAAATATTTTAGGAATTACGTGCGACACAAACTTTAAAATGCCCACTTTTACACCATAAACACATAATCTTTTTATCTTGTACAATGGCAATGATTTTTTTACGTATTTCACTTATTACCAAATACTAGGATGTAACATGTAACCTCTTGTAATTTTTGATGGTCTGTTTGTAGCTCATCTGAGCACAAAGTGCTCAAGGTGAGCTTTTGTGATCGCCTGATGTCCGTCGTCCGTCCGTGCGTCGTCAACTTTGTCTTCAAACAACTTCTTCTCCTGAACTGCTGGGCCAATCTTGCTGAAACTTAGCAGGAATGTTACTTGCATGAAGCTTTACCAAAATTCTTCAAATGTTTCAGGTCCATTGCATTTCTAGGCCACGGAAGCTAAAAATAGATTTTCAAAGATGGAACTTTAAAAATCTTCTTCTCCAGAACTACAAGGCCTGGAGCTTAGATATTTGGTTTGAAGCATCATCAAGTAGACCTTTACCAAGTTTGTTCAAATCATGACCCCTGGGTCAAAAATGGCCCTGCCCCAGGGGTCACTAGTTTTACATAGAATTATATAGGAGAAACTTTAAAAATCTTCTTGTCTGAAACCACAAGGCCTAGAGTTTAGATATTTGGTGTGCAGCATTGTCCAGTGGACCTCTACCAAGTTTGTTCAAATCATGGCTCCTGGGTCAAAAATGGCCCAGCCTCGGGGGTCACATGTTTTACATAGAGTTATATTGGAAAAACTTTAAAAAATCTTCTTGTCAGAAACTACAAGGTCTAGAGTTTAGATATTTGGTGTGCAGCATTGTCCAGTGGACCTCTACCAAGTTTGTTCAAATCATGGCTCCTGGTTCAAAAATGGCCCCAGGGGTCAAATGATTTATATAGAGTTATATAGGAAAAACATCAAAAATCATTTTTCTCCGAAACTAATAGGACTAGACCTTAGATATTTGGTGGAGTATTGTGTTTAGAACCTTTACCAGTATTGTTTATATGTTGGCCCCGGGGTCAAAATTAAAATATGTTAAAAAGGCAATCTTCTTACTGGAAACCGCAATGCCTACAGCTTAGATATTTGGTATGCAGCATTGTCTAGTGGACCTCTACCTAGTTTGTTTGAAAAATGTCACTGGGGTCACTATTGGCCCCGCCCGAGGGGTCATAAGTTTTAAATAGCAGTATAGAAGAAAATCTTTAAAAATCTTCTTGTCTGAAACCACAAGGCCTAGAATTTTAAAATTTAGCATAAAGCAAGCTTTATCAAGCTTTTTGAAATTATTAGATTAGGTTAAAGGTCATGGATGCTAAAATAGATTTATCTACTGTACCTCATAGAGCCTTTATTTATAGACCAATGTCTTTGATATTCAGTATATAGGTTCCTTGCATGGACGTCTACCCATGGGTAGGGTTTGAGGTCACTGGGTCAAGGTCACCATAGCTTATAATAGATATTTCTACTTTCTGCCATAGAGCCTTTATTTATTGACTGATATTTTACATATTTGGTTTGTAGGCACTTACATATTTTCAATTAAAAAATGAAATACTGCTTAGCAGCAAACCTACAGCCAAAGTACTCAGGTGAGCGATCCAGGGCCATCATGGCCCTCTTGTTTCGTTTGCTACATCTGATGCACTTGACCGTAAATTAAAGACCATTTACCTCTTAATCCTGGCGAATTACGCCTTAAAACTTTTAAAGAAATTCCCCTTTGATGCAAATTTTTTTGTATCGTTTCAGGGTGAAAAACTTCCACAGTCTACAACATTTTGTGGATCCTTGAGGTCGGACTGGAAAAGAGTCTTTGAAACAGGAGTTCTGAATTTGGACATACTTTAAGCAAAGTAGTCAGTGTGCGACAGAAACTCGACTTTTTTGTCAAAACAAAACATTTACTGCAACATGGTCAAAGCGTTATTGTATTTCGTCATTCCTTCTCTTCTGTGGCCAGCATGCTTAACATTAGAGGGTTTAGACTTTGTTTGTAAATACAATAAATATACGTTAACTTTGGATATACATCAAGGATATGAAGAAGAAAAGGTGAGAGAATGTTTGCAAAATCACAGTACTGCAGAAACCCTACAATTCAGACAAAGCAAACTTAAGACTATCCCATGGTACATTGGCATACTGGATCATCTGGAAAATTTGGATTTATCGCAAAATGAAATAATTTCTATCGCCTTCAATACAAGTGCTTTGGCTAAAATTTGTAGAAATCTGAAGAACTTAATAATGGATTTTAACAACATTCAGATTTTACATCCGGGGAGTCTGGATTGCTTGGAATCTTTAGAAAGATTGTCGCTCGCAAATAATAATTTGACAGTTATAAAAAATGGTACATTTTCTGAAAAGTTAAAGGCCATTACTTACATCCATCTGTTCAACAACAGTCTAACAGAAATTGACTCAAGTTTATTCAGCAAACTTCGTTTATCACCGAATTTAACACTCTGTGTTAACGCATCATTGAACAGACTAAAATCAATAAGTAATTCAGTAAATATCACCATTGAAAATTGTTCTCACTTAACTAAAATATCTCTTATAGTTCTACACAACAATATAACAACTGTTGACTTAGATTACTACGCTAAAATGTTCAATGTTACATACGATTTACAGTTTCTGAACTTATGGAACAGTGGTCTTGATGCTCGATTTAATCCTTTCATTTGTGACTGTGCTCTCTATCCTTTGGCTTCCTTTTTGAGGTATTTTTGTGCTATGGACTGCGATAACTCTGTCTTTTCAGTAACATGTGGGTCTCCTGCTAGTTTAAGAGGCAAGATGATAAGACAAGTAAACGATAACCAGTTTAATTGCTCAGTGACTATGAATTGTCCAGATACGTGTAAATGTACGAAAACTATTGAATATGATTTAATAACAGTGGATTGTAATGACGCGTATCCGGTACACGAACTTCCTGGGAAATGTCCAAGTGCGAGTAACGTTAGTCTCATAATAAGATCTAGCAATTTGACCAGAATATCACCAGGAGGATGTCTAATAAATGTGACATTGCTTGATGTATCACAAAGTTCCGTTACAGATGTAGATCCGCTTATTGTTGATATGATGGAAACTCGAGATAACAGACAGATTTATTTACACGACAATGCTTTGGAACAGATTCCAAGAAGATTTGAAAAATTTAATTTTAGCACGGGACAAATTTTAACGTTGCACGGAAACCCATTCAACTGTGACTGTAACTTACTTTGGATGAAGCAATGGCTTTTATTGAACACAGAGTATGTTCCCTATCAAGATAAAATTAAGTGTCAATCTGGATTAGGTAAGGGCAAGCCTGTTACAGAGGTAGCAAACAATAAGTTCGTTTGCATGTCTAGCCCATCTTTCAAAGATATCTTAACAATGACCGTTGGATCATTGTGTGTTGTTTTATTGTTTTCATTAGTTGTATATAAAAGGAATAATTTTCAAGTTTTTCTGATTCACCACTTCGATATATGTAAGTACTTACTCCGTAAAAAGGCATATCGTAATTTAAAGTTTGACATATTTATCCCTCACTCGTGTGAAGATGACGAAATAGTGAAGAAACTTGTGAAAACTTTAGAAAGTATGAGTCAGCCTTATAAGGTATGTCTTGGTGAGCGAGACTTTGTAGTGGGTAAAACTGTATCCGAAAACATACTCACTGCAATTGAATCTAGCCAAACTACCTTGCTCACCATCTCGAATAACTTTCTCAGAAGCACATGGTGCAACATGGAGTTTCGAGAAGCCCATATGAGGTTTCTCAAAGACAGGAATATTAAAATGGTACTGGTTCTTTTGGAGGAATTGGATACTTCTCTTGTCTACGAAGAACTCAAGCTCTACATGGACTCTCACGTGTATATCAGATATAGTGACAAATACTTTTGGGCAAAGCTTTTGAAAAGTCTTCCTGTAATGATTTCAAACGACAGTATTGGAGAAACCTCGCCACTCCTTTCAGAGCAGTCCAAGTAGCTTATACCGTGTAAAAATGTCAGTATTAGATTCTCTACTTTTTCAGGTATTACCGGAAGTTATATATGTTATATATATAGCTTATCACCATGTTGTAAAAAAAATACACCGGATGTAATAAAGAAATCTGTCTGTCCGTCTGCCTGTCTGTCAAAAAACTCAATGCCTTCTTGATTAAATATGCCTGACCTAATTTGTTTTCAAATAAATCCTGATGTTTAAAGTTAACAGGAGGCAATTTCTGCGTAATCGAAACGTTTTGTTTGATATAGATTTTTATCATGATAAAAATATGTTACTCTGAAACCGTCTTGGTAAAAAAATAAACTGTTTCAATACATTATTTACATTAATTATTTAATTTATTACTTGTTGGTTAGAAGTTAGATTAGCAAAGAGTTACAATTACTATAGATTTTTGAAAAATATTTGTATAAACTGGAATTTTGCAACGGATTTCTACTACCAAAGAATAACAATGTCTACAGACAGTAAAGGAAGAACGTCTCGGAACAAAGCTAACTGCAAAGTTCTAAGCAAAAGAAGTGAAATCTGGCACTGCGCATAATTAGTCTGTTTGTTGTTAAGAATAATGATGTTTTATGCATTTGCCCTTCTTGTTTCATGCTAGGATATATTGGGCGCCGGTCAAAATTATTTCTGAATTCTATATCAGATACTATATGTCGAAGAAAAATAACCTATCTTCCTTTTATCAAAGTTTTTTTATTTTTCACACATTCTGATTTATTTATAACGCGTTTCGCAATGTATCGGAATGAATGTATACATAACAATACATCCTTGACATTGGCGCTTCATTAGAGAGAGAAGGGTGACTTCTATTTCCACTTTTCGGTTGCTTCAAAGAGTCATATCAAATTATTTACTAGTTTAGGATGCAGGTTTAATTGTTGCCCATGACAACGAATTAAAGTTTTGATTATCCTGACTGATTGATGGGGAGTGAGGCGTGAAGGTCATTTTTAATAAAAGCTCATTTTTGATGAGAGCTTCTCGCAGTTATTGCACTCAAGCTTATAACAATGTTAATTTGGCATACAGCAACACTATGAATGACTATTGAACAGCCTTAAAAACTAGCCCTGAAAAAAAAGTCATCACTGTCCCATGTATTTAACGAAATAATCTTTCTAATATAATCTACAGGAATTGCCAAGACATGGGGGTGATTGAAGGAAGTAGGGTACAGTCTCGAATACCAGTCAAATGCCACTTTTTTAAGACTGCAAATCAGAGAAAAATATGTTGAAAGGTATTTTAAGCGCACCCTAACCAATACACGTAATTTTGTTTACATGGCATAAACCACGGCAGTGAAAAAATGGTTTCTCTTCCTGAGACCTCCGATTCATCCAAATTACATAACCATTTGTACGAACTATTATTGTCATTTTCTGCCAATAGGTATTTTCTCAGGTATGTTAAATCAATGCACCAGAAGAAAACATACGACAAAAAGTCTGTTTTTAATATTGCTAATTCTGTTTGCAGAATCCGGGGTCATGTTTCCTTTGTGGATTTCTGCAAAATGAACATGTGTGAAAACAACCAGGCAATAAATTGCAAGTTTTATGGGTTCTTGTTTTATATTCAACGTCAGTAGACGAATTCACACATCCTCTTTACATAACAAAAATTAAAAGGTGCAGTGCACGTTTGCACGTAGGGTCACTAACAGATATTAGACATATATATGGCAGTGTCTCAGATATGTTGCATTCCTTAGGTTGTGTTCTCTTGAATATATGTGCATAGTCTGCTAGCTGTACAGATACCTCTTTATACACTGGTCTCTGAAAGATTCGCAAGACATGTACATCCGTTTTTATTTAGACGGATCATACATCTGCATTTTTTTACCAAAGTTCTCTCAAAACACTGTCAAACATTAGAATTCATTTCCGGAAGATATTGCTTTACTCCCATCACTAGATCAGTTTATAGAGATGATATCAAGTCCTCTACATGTAACTTAAGTGTTTTATCTCCATATTTTGTCTTTATAACATGACTATCTCTTGGGTAAAAATCTCACGAGCACATCATATGTTAATTTTACTCTCCTACAACTTCCTTCTAGATTGTTGTGCAATGACACACTCGTACTTGTAGTAAGACGGATCGGCAGTGAACTTAATAGATAGACAAGAAACATTGACCACTACCGTCACGTGCAGATAAAAGATCGATCTTTTCACGTCAGCATTTAAATGACATTATCTCTAAAGCTCGTTTCCCTCTATCCCTCACTTTCCTCGTGGAGGGAAATTCAAGTTATCCACAGTGGGTATTAGAAGATTTATTTGTGTTTATATTTGACATCAGCGCTGCAGATACAATGTAAGAAATAACACTGAATTGCATGAATTTATTTCAAAACAGAGCATCGAACTATAAAATAACGAGGTAACAGCAATTGATTGCACAACCGTTACTCCCACAGAAAACTAAAACATGTAAACGTACATGGAATCAAAAAAGTTATTAAGTAATTCTTTTATTCAGCTTAATAATACTTAATATTTTTTTACTCTTAATAATACTTATTGTGTGACCAAAATATCAAATGGTTCTTTTACTTACACTCTTCAGTGTTCTCTTTAGTACTAGCCAACTCGAAGCACACGGGAAAAAGTCCAGTTTGAAAAAATATTTCGCCAACTGCACTCTTGACACAGAGTGTCTATTTAAACATATCCATGTGTGACCGCAAGAGAATTTGCCTAATAAAGTCAAAATCATTCAATCCTTGGTTGTACATCACATCTGGTGAAAGGATCAACATGGTTCGAACGAGGAAGAGTTTGGACATGGGCAATTCGAACATTTTTTGTACCTCTGTCCATATAAATTTTCAGAGGGACTTTTGAGCTCATGGAATACATTAAAATAACAAGTGCAAATTAGCTGGACAAAATAACGGTCTTGAGTTGTTTTTTTTTTGCATTAAAATTAAAGGATACAAAATAAAGTGTGGAAACAGACATTTTTGAAACTTTATACTACGTTCACTTAAAACAGTAACCTACTAACAACAGAAATGTTTTCTTATTATATACTGTTCACAAAAAGTAGGGGATATTGTAGGTAATATTGTTATTGCGAGTAATGTTTTTGTAAAAAAAATCTTACCTTTTGATGTTTATTTAATCAATTGAACAAATTCATTCAGACATTTACATCACAAATTTGACTTCTTCGTGACATCTTTAGGTACTTTAAACAACGTCCAAAGTCATAACGTTAACGTCATTATTTTCAAATGCCCTCAATAACGTGTTGGACCACTTCTGTCGTCGCAACAAGCTAAGCAACGACGTCTCATACTCCCAATAAAACGAATGATGGTGTGCTGAGTGATTCTGCCCCATTCGTCCTACAGTGCCGCACCGAGCTCACGTAACGTTCTGGGTGGTAGATCAGGTCTTCGGACACATTTTCCAAGAATGTCCCACACATGTTCAATATGTGATAAGTCCGGGCTCATCGCTGGCCATGGTAAAGTACGGACATGTTGCACTTCCAGGAACTCAGTGATCGACCATCAAGAAAGTCTAGGTTAATTCTGAATTCGCCACTGAACATCACATGTGACCACTGGTTAATATTCCACCCAAGCCGCTCTCTACACCACGCCAAACGTTCATGACAATGCCTTGATGACAACGGCAAGACCACTTGAGGGCGCCTAGCGTTAAGAACGTCTGGGTGAAGGCGATTTCTGATTGTATGCCTCGAACTCTTACATGTCGAATGCGCTGTTGAAGGTCTGTGACCGTCAGTGCTCTATTACAGAGAGCTTGATTAACATTATAGCTGTCGTCTCGGACGTCAGTACATCTTGAACGTCCACTTCTTTGGATATCAATCAAGTCACCAGTTGTCTGATAGCGTGACTACAATCGACAGACAACGTACTGTGAAATATTTAAGTCAGCAGCAGCCTGGGCCTGTGTACTTCCGGTCTGGAGCACACAAATGGCCCGCTAACGTTGACGTTCCTTTAGACTTCTCATAATTCCAATTCCAAATTTGTATGAGAATTTGTGGTCGACATCTACGTAACACAATATTCTGAAAGTTTTGACCAACTAAAGTCACAATTACCACGATTTGGGTCAGTGTTAAAAAACGCGTGCTACTCCTAATGTCTTAAAGTTGCATGTGCAGCACAAATTTGAACGAGATTTCTATACTTTAGTGACCACACTATCTACACATGAATGACCATTGTAAAAATATACATGATGATTGCATGATAAAAAGCAGGTTTCCAATATCATAACAAAATAACCTAATTTCCCCGACTTTTTGTGAACAGTATATTAAGAAAATGCCAAAATATAACATCAAATAAAATGACCAGGAACTTGATATCTAGGCTTTAAAAGAATGTATAGGAACTGAGCAGTAGCAGTACACAGCAGTAGAAAAATGTGAAGTTGGTAGTAGCAGTAAGAGCAGTAGCAGTAGGAAAATCGTGAAGTTGGCAGTAGCATTACAAAGCAGTAGCAGTAGAAAAAGTGAATTTGGTAGTAGCAGTAAGAGCAGTAGCAGTAGGAAAAACGTGAAGTTGGCAGTACATACAAAATTGTACATCTGGTACAAACTTCATGGACACAGCTTCAAATACAGTAAGTAGGTCTGAAGTACAAAGTCAATGTCAGCTAATGTCAAAGATGATATCCACATGCACAATCAGAAGTAAAGTTCAAATTTCCATACTGTAGCAAGTACCAACGTATAAAAAATGTAAAAACATTTGGAGAGGGGTCCCGGGTTGGGGGGAGGGATGTGCCTACACATTATTAAGTAAAAACATTTTTAGGCGGGGTGGAGTTAGGGAGGACGGGGAACGGTGGGTGGGGGAAAGTACCTACGTATTAAAAAAATGTAAACAAAATTGGGGTCGGGGTGGGGGGGAAGGGAGATGGGATGGGGAGTTCCCTACGCAAAAAAGTAAAAAAGAAAAAGGTTTTTTAAAGGCTTGAAATTTTGTCATAGTTTTGCTACAAAAAACAGTGTTTTACGAAAAGCTTTTTACATGCAAGCTACACTCTACTGTAAACTAGCATTACTCTTTGTAGTCTTTTCAAAAAAAGTGCCTTGTTGTGCGTGCTTACTCTGACTGAAGTGCTTGAATTATGTCTTTATCAAATTCAGATGCTTTGCATTTAAGACCAAAGTCCTTGAGGTATGTCTGAACAGTTAACAGAAAAATATGTATATATTCCCCCACTTGATGAGCATTTAACTGTTATCTTTCTTTTAAAGTGGTGGAAATTATGTCGTACGAGCATGAGGGGCTTGTTCTCATGCTTTATTAACTTGTGCTTGTTACATATGTTGTGGGAACTACTTTCTATGTCATGGCCAAGAGCTATTGAATCATGGTCACAAGTCAATTAAGTCATGGGAATGAGCAACTATTTGTGGACACAATGTAGTGACTTGTTCCTGCAAAGGGCAGCGTACTCAAACATCAGAAGTGAATATTTTTTCCAGATCTGTGTAAATATTGAATAATTAAATAAAGTTGTACCTCCTCTGAATCTAAGTTTTTATTGCAGTTGTTATTCCAGTTGCTACAATTTCATGAGCATTATAGGTTTCCTTGAAATACAGTTGAGCACAAATCTTGTTGTATGGTCAATGATCCTCATTTTTAGGGTCTGATTTCCAGAACTTACAAAAATGATAATTATTCGATATATAAAATAACATTTATTTTGTTGTATTGTCGCGACCGAAAATGGACAAATGGAATTACTTATGCTATTCTTCAGATCATACAATTTACAAACAACAACACAATACATTATACAGATCTATTAACGTTATTGTCTGACAGAATGAAGAATAAAGAAGTGAGATAAGTCGATCCGGGTCTTTCCAAACAGATCTGGTTCTTAAGTCTGATGTAGATACCAATAATCTACTTACCGGGACTGAACAAGTAATTTTATGGTCTGAAACACTTACTTGAGTCTCTAAAATAATCTAACCCCCCCCCGCATTGAACCCAGGACCCCTCCCTCTCCACACACACGCAAGCACGTACACACACAAGCACAGAGGCTGGCAGGAATATGTGGAACATTTCCACATGACAATCCCGCAACAGTGTAGAAAAAAATAAATAATTATGAATAAGAATAGAGATATCTATTTCTGAAGCTTGTTTTCAAGTGGCAATAATGCAACTAGTATTTCGCAACTGGCATTTCGCAATCTACACGGCGCACAAGCTTTCCTCAATTTCCGTATAAGCCAGTTTCTAGCTTTGAACCGAGTCTGCATATAATGTAATTTGTATTAGAGAAAAAACGAGTCTGCATTTATTTTCTAATTTCAGCAATTCAATATAAATCGACACACTGGTAGATTTTAAGGTAACTGAAGGGGCAGAGCTAATATTCTGAAAATGTGACTTAGTTATTGAATGCTAGCTGTGCATCAACTACTGTGCAATTAGGGCTTACAATTCAATTGTTTTTGTTTTTTGTTTTTGTTGTTGTTTTTTTCGGCGAAGTCGTATTAAGCTTGTTTTTCATGACCTACCATGTCCTATCCGTTTGACTAAATTTGCCAACCAGATTGCTTGATATCGAACTTAGGTTATTTTTAGCTAGATGGAAATTTTGTGCAACAGTCTTGCTGATTGGAAGAAAGTCATCAAATGTTTTATACTGTATGTCTCGTGCAACGCGGACTGAAATTCGCCGAAATGTTAAAGCATATATCCTGAATGACCTATGTGAGGCATTATACAACACCTACTTCTGCGTATCACATTAACAGGTGTGATGTTTTTCCGATATCCACATACCATTTATTGTCACATGTTCTTTACTTACATTCATCTTCAGTGTGCTCTTTTTCAAGCTAAAAAAAACTCAGCAACATGACTTTTTCATGTCTTCGTGTAATTGTCAAAGAGATCTTCTTACCGCCTTATGTTGTTGCTTGTCCTTTTATGTTGACTTTTTCTTCCACCGGGGGGCGGGGGGGGGGGGGAAGGTTGTGGACAGTGTTTTCAAAACACAATTTATTCCTTACATACTTCAGTGTCTGTCTATGCATAACTTATATTCCTATTACACTGCGCCGACCATCTTTTTTAAAGATTTTTTTTCTTCATTGCCTTAAAAATAGGGTTGGTAGGGTTGGTTGGTCGGAAGAAAACGTTACAAATCCGGTGAATGCATTTCTGTTTTGATGTTAAATCTACTTTTCTAGTATCAGAATCATGAAATAGAGACATGTCAGGGATTTTTACTGCGACAAACAACGCACACCTCTGCTAAATCCCGTAACATGTAAGACAACCGACTTATCCACAAAAATAATCCAGATTAAGCCTGACTGTTTTATCCGTCGTCACCACTAAGCGTATAAAAAGACCTCAACAGAGGAGTGCATCAGTGGTCCAGTGGTAACGCGCTGGTATAGTAACCCAAGGATCGCGTGATCGATCCCCCGCTTCTCCACTAACATTACTTCATTGTCTTTCGAATGAGACGTCGAACCGAGGTCCTGTGTATCAATTGTACACTGAGCATGCAAAAGAACAAGGGCTGTCCCTGGATGGGATGCTTTCTGTATCTTGCACTACCCCCACAACATAAAATAACTAATCTCTGCAGGGGGCGTCGGTCATATGGGCAACTGGTACCGACAATAAATAAACTCAAATAGATAGAGGAATGCATTATAATTCCAGAAGCATAGTGAGCTTAAAAGTGCGCACATGTTAACATTGTCGGAGCATGTTAATTGGCTTAAACAAGTGAAGTTCACATATTCCAATAAAATGTTGTGTCGCCAGACAAGAGCGCGTCTTAAATTGTTTTGACTGAGATACAAAACATATTTAGCTTTTCGGCCCGCGGTACTGACTTAAATCCGCCCCGCCCACTCGTCGCAGTGCGGGTTAAACCCAATACATGTACCTTGCGCCAGCAATGCTATTATACTACTTATTCGTCGGTCAGTCTGAGCGGAACGCGCTGGACTGAGAATAAAGGGGTCGCAAGTTCGATCCCCCACTCCTCCGCCAACATTTCTATTTGTCTTTCGGAGGAGATATTAAACCGAGGGCCCGTGGATCAGTGTTATTCACTGAAAAAAGAAGAGAACCAGGGGTGTCTCTGGAATGGGATGCTTTCTGTATCTTGCACTATCCCCAACTACCTAATATAACTTACCTTTGCAGAGGACGTAGGTCATATGGGCAACTGGTACCGACGATAAATTAACTCAAATAGAGAGAGATAGACAGTCCGAAATAGATGTCAAAATTACGTGTTTATTTAGATTTTTTAGTAACCATTAATTTTGTTATAATCTGAAGCGCCATTTTATACTGTTGGACGACAAAAACAAACAGGATATAGATTTTTTTTACAAAACCAAATTTTCGAATCAATGAAGCATGCCCTAAAATTTCGGGTTTTCCCATTTACTTCAAAACCACAGAAATATGAATAATATTGAATGAATTATCAAATAATATAAAGGCGGCAGTCCCAAATTCTATGTAAAACAGTTTAACCGAATGTCTTTATATAAAGTTTTTGTAACACCGTTTTTGGGTGGATAGCCATTAATTAATATAAAATACACACTTTGTTGTTATACAAACATATGTTCTTTAGTTTGTATTTCAAAGAGGGTTAGCCAATAAAATACATACGGAGTATATCATCTGTAAAATTAGGATAAATCCCTTTAATGAAATAGAAAACAATTAACATTCTGCTATAAATAGTACACAAAACTTGGCTTACAAGGTTTATGATATATCATACGCTCTAGACAAAATACCGTAGGCTTACTTTAGAGTTCTTATGTTTTATAAGCATATATCGAAATTTAGTAATCCGAATGGAGGTGGAACGAATATTGAATAAGAAATGGAGTATTCAGAAATGTGCAATTACTCGATAAGTCTACTGTGTCGGAATGTGGATCCCTTGAGCGGTTACACCAAGGTATAGTGCATTAAATACTTTACAAGGTAATATTTCATACAAATGAAAATCTTTCTTATTGCATCATTAACTTATTGCAGTCCTGTATTTCACAAAAATCCCAAACATTTGCATGACGCATTGTTTCTATTATTAGATTTAATGCAACTGTTCTGAAAATGTGTTACCTCCCTTTCATAAACGAATAATGTCCATGATTTATAATGTCCATGATTTAAGTTGTGAGATAATATATTGCTTGTGTTTTGTCGCTTGAAAACGTGAAATAGATCAACGCTTGGAATAAAAGGTATGTAGAACTGCCTGATTTTTAAGGTGTTCTTTATTGATTAGAGACACTAAAATGAAATTATAAAGTGCATGGTTGTGTGTAGCCGATGTAAATAGAAAAGACTGTTTATTAAGTACGCGCTGGACAGGTAAACCAGGATTAGCGAGTTCGATCCCCGCACCTCCACTTACATTACTATCTTTTGGATGAGATATGAAACCTAGGGGTATCTCTAGAATGAGACGCTTTCTGTAACATACCCTGCCCCTCTCAAAATAAAGTATATATTCTCTGCATGCACATCGGTCATAGGTGCAACCGGTACCGACTATAAATAAATAGAGAAAAAATAGAGATCTTGAAATATATATGTTGGATTTCGTAGGGTTGCTTGCTCATATTAAATTGCACGTAATCTGCTAGCGGTACAGATACCTGCTTATATACGGCCTAGTTTCATTTAAACAAATTCATAATGTCAGTTCCCCCCCCCCCCCCCCCCGCCTCCCCCACCCTGTCACTTAGGTTGTCCGGAAAGTTTACACATTTTCTTCGCCCCATATAATGATATGTGACATTGTCAGTTTTCTTTTTTCCGCACACTGTAAAAGAGTTGTCCGGATAGTAGTTTGCACACAAAGCTTCAGAAATTATCTGTTGTGAAACAACTTCAAACATACAACAACAAAAATCTTGTCAGTCGATATTTGAAATTTCATTACGTTCTGGTGAGAATTCTTTTAGAAATTATACATGAAAAACAGATATGTTTACCTGTACGGTGCGATTTAGGGTAAAATGACGAATTTACTTCTCACAAGAATAACTTTTGTATAATAAATGCGAATCCATACCGGTACAAGGTTATAGAATCCTTCAGTATTAGATATTATAGTCTTACGAAGATCAAAGTTAGAAACTGAAAGATGCAATACATCTTGAAAAGCCCATCTAGAGCGGGATTCGAACTCAGGTCCTCCCGCACCGAAAACCAATGTTCTAGACCAAAGAGCCAAAGAATCGACTCCCTGACGCAGTTGTAAGAAGTTGTATTTATAAATACAATTATAAACCGGAATGTACTGGACCAAAACACACCCACTCATGAGAAAGTCTTAATATATGATGACGAATGGTGTAGGTTAATTTTATGCCCCCATTTGAAAAAGGGAGGGCATATTGCTTTGCTGCTGTCTGTCGGTCGGTCTGTCTGTATGTCCAGTTCCTGTTCATTTTCTTCGCAGAGGTTGCACATACTGAAATAAAATTTGGTATACAGATTTATCATAAGAATATCTAGGTCAAGTTCTGTTTTGGGTACGATCACAATTTTTGACAGAGTTATGCCCCTTGGAGTAAGAAAAATTTCAATTATTTTCAGTTTCCGTTCATTTTCTTCGCAGGCATTGCACATACCGAAATGAAATTTAGTATACAGATTAGTCATGTTTTGGGTACGATCGAGCAATTTCTGACAGAGTTATGCCCCTATGACTTAGAAAAATTCCAATTTTTTGCAGTTTCCGTTCATTTTCTTTGCAGAGATTGCACACACTGAAATAAAATTTGGTATACAGATTTATCATAAGAATATCTAGGTCTAGTTTTAGCTTAGACACGTCATACTTATTAGGTTGATGCATCTCAGATAGTACCTGTAGATTACCCCTATTGATTTTAAGTTCAAAAGGTAAATTTCATTTCCATGTACACTGCCCATAATGTATACTGCCGGGGGTGGGGGGCCATAAGTGTTTCACAAACATCTCTTGTAATATTAGAAATCTTGAAAGATTTTAGTGATATTATTTAGTCAATGAGGGGTTTCTTGGACGAGCCCCCATCTTAAGGACATGAAAATTCTTAACAGAAAGATGCCACGCTTGAATAGGTTCACCCAGAGAGGGATTCTTCCGCATAGAAAACCAAGTTACGCTCTTGACCTCAGAGCAAAAAAACAGATTCAGAGGCTCCGCACGCTCTGTTCTGACGTCATGTTTTCTCTTGCTACTATGTCGTCTTTCATAGGACTTAAAAGGCCAAATATGTCTTTATTATATAAAAATAACACCGGGGTATTTAATACCCAAATGCTTCAAAATTAACACTCCTTGCACATTATTTCGAAAGAATTTGATGTTTATATAAGTTAATGCCTTAAAGAGTTCCGAAAAGCAGGGTTGTTGTCTCCATGACGACAGAAACAAATGAAGATGAATAAACCTTTCTGGTTTTTAATATATAATATTGACAATGGTATGCTGAATCAAAAATGACTTTTATATCTATTTTTATAGTGGCTTATTGCCCAAACGTTTCGAACAAATCTAGTATAAAATGTGTTTTACTAATATGACCTAACGATTGAATGATGAAAACTGAATGTAAGCTGGTCACATGCCAGGAAATTTTCCTATGATGCTACTTTTATAATCCTAAGTTGCTCAAGGGTATGTAGAATTTTCATTATGTTTCTATTAATCTTTGCTAAAAATCACTCGCTTTGAAAACCGGCCTTATTCAGTAGCGATGGGTCCGTTGAGTATGGTGTCTGACTTGTGCCATGTCACAGAGCGAAAATCAAAATGTCGAAACACACGGTTACTCTGTCGTGTTTTCGAATCGCCACCTTTTCGCCAGGCCACACGAAAAACTGTACCTTTTGTGGCCGTAGATGAGTGGATTTTGTAGGTAAAGTAAACAAAATTATAGGCTTTTTAGGCAGTACAACACTCGTGTCGGTACTTATAAATATGAAGTATAGTTATTATTTCAATTTAGTGATTCCAGCTTACAAAAATAATATGTTCTTTGTACAGGAACAATGAATAACATCTTTCAAGAGAAAACAAAACCAATGATAAACACTGATTACACTTATCAATTCTTCCATACAGAACAGAACAGAACTTTGTTAAATTTTCATAACATAAACTATACATGTTTGAATTGTAGAAATGACCAGATATGTTTCAGTTATCCCTGCTAATTTAAGCTCGTTTAAGGCATCCATTACAAACTATATTACACTCAGTGATACGACTGATAAAACAGACAATAAAACCTAAACAACAAAAACAACAAAGTAACTGTGCAGTAAATATAAATAAAATACACGCAGTATACTGCACATAGCTATGCAGTTTCAAGTGGCACTCATTGCAAATACTTGAGAAGTCCTTATGAAAAGGAAACGTGCACCTCATGTAGATAAACAACAACAACAACACACACACACACACACACACACACACACACACACACACACATTTTTATATAAACGATACAGATTTGTCGTAAATACAGTCACTGTCAGTTTGATCTGATAATTATTAACAGCTTTTTGCACTGTCTTTGTTCGGTTGTTTTTATGAATGCCTATTTTTACGGTTTATGTCGAATAATTAAATTCACGGTAATTTATTCTTTTTTATCAGAGTTTCGAATGAAATTAGTTAAACGAATGGGGTCTTTCCTTGTGCGGAAGGATGAGCTGGCGTCAGACTATGTCGTGTTTTAGCTCACCTATCTGAAGGTCAGGTGCAGCTTTTAGTATGATGTTTTGTCCGTCGTCCGTCTGTCCTCCACAGTTGACTTTAAACAACATCTCCTCCTTTACCACTGGGCCAATTGCAATTACACTCGACAGAAACGATCCTTGTTTGGTCCTCTTTCAGAATTATATAAAAAAATGGAATTCCATGCACGGAATTTTATAGAAACTGAAAGGAAAAACTTTTAAAAATCTTGTCGAAACCACAAGGCCTAGAGCTGACATATTTGCTTGATAGCATCATTTAGTGAACTTCTATCAAAGTTGTATAAATCATGGCTCTGGGGTCAGTATTGGCCCGAGCCCTTGATTTTTAAATAGACGTATATAGGAAAAACTTCTTCTTGTCAGAAACCATTACGCCTAGGGTTTAGATATTTTGTTTGTATCACTATCTAGTGGACCTCTACCAAGTTTATACAAATCATGGCCCTGGATGAAAATTGGCCCTGCCCCAGGGGTCACTTGATCTTACACAGAGTTATATAGGAAAAAAGGTTTTTAAAAATCTTCTTGTCTGAAACCATAACGCCTAGAGCCTACATATTTGGTTGAAAGTATCATCTAGTGGACCTCCACCAAAGATTTATAAATCATGGCTGTGGGTCAGAACTGACCCGTGCCCAGGGGTCACTTGATTTTACATAAACTGATATAGGATTTTTTTTTAAATATCTTCTTGTCAGAAACCATTAGGCCTATGATTTAGATATTTTGTTTGTACCATTGTCTAGTGTATCTCTACCAAGTTTAAACAAACCATGGTCCCTGGATCAAAATTGGCCCCGCCCCAGTGGTCACTTGGTTTTTACATTGAGTTATATAGGAAAAAGTTTTCAATAAAGTGAAATGTCTTGAATTTAAATACATATGGTTCAGCACTGCCTAGATAAATAGATCGGCTTCGGAAGATCTTGGCCTTCACCAGGGTACCCAGTCCCACCCACCTCACCTGGGTACCTCCTCCGAAAAAAAATCATAGGATGGGGTAGGAAGGTACTTAACCTTCATCCACCTTTGTCCTTGATCTTCATGTGACATACTGACCTACTTCCTTGTTTTTGGAGCCACATCAATGAAATTTTAACAATTTGTATAAATTTGCATGCAGACTTCAAATTTGACCTTGATCTACTGACTTTCTTTCTTGTTTTTGAAGATATGTGTTTGATTAACTGTTTGTATAAGTTTGCATACAGACTTTAAATTTGACTTTAGTTAACGCTGATCTATTGACCTTCATTCTTGGTTTAAAAATATTTTTGATATCTAATGTGGTATTTGAACCTTTGACACATCCCTTTCGTGCCACTCCCACCCCCACCCCACTCCAGTTGTTTAGTAATTTCTTTTCAGGTGAGCGACCAAGGACCATCTGGTTCTTTGTGTCTTAATAATTTTTGATTCATAAACTATTACTGAAACTTGCTGTGTAGGCAGATGGTATTAAGTTACAGTTGATTTATATGACTTATTTGACATGCGAAAGCAGGAAAGTTATCCGGATTTTGTTTTTTTACCTAGAATGTCATTAAATTTATTTGGTGTTTTATCTCCGAACATATAGTAGTTCTGAATGTATTGGATGAACAAGATAAATAAAATAGTCATGAAAATACTGTTAAACTATTTATTGCTTCACATATATATCAAACGTTAATATATATATATATATATATACTTGTAAAATATTCATTGGGTCAAGAGAAAAAAAAGAAAAAGAGATTAATATGACATCCTTTCAAGTATTGTCTATCCAGACTACCCAATCTGACTGAAGTTCACGATCTCCCTACGGTTAGAATAGCGAGGTTTAGGATATGATTTTAACCAGATTGCCAGACTACCTAGCCTGATTTGTTTTGAGTTATTCATTTTTGAGCTGCATTATTATTCGTACAGATATAGTATTCTATTTACCGAAAATTATGCAAACTCAGGCCTTGTTTACTCAACCATTGTGAATTTATTCATGTTTTATCATTGCTTTTAAATTCATGTTTCTTTACAAACCTTTAGTTATTGTTCTTTAACACTACCTGAACAGCTAGTACTTTCAGAAACATTACACGAGATATAACACATACAGATATTACTTTTTTTAGCTTTTTAGCATTCTTATTAAAGCTATGTAACAGTATGATTATTTTAACTGCACAATAAGTAATTTATATTAATATAAAAGACGTCTAAGGTCTTTTATTTGTCATTTTAATTGTTGTTTGTGCAGTTAACATTTACTGCTACATGGCTTTTATGAGTATGCTAAAAACTCAAATCTGCACTAATAATATCTTTACATATTTAAATATCACATCACATCATATAATATCATATACTAGACCACTAGTATAATATTCAAACATGAATACTTGATCACCAGCAAGACCCCTGCAAATATTGATTGTACCCATGTCCCTGGAGTCAAAGTTAGCCCCACCCCCAGGGGTCACTTGCTTATACTTATATATAGGAAAAAAACTTCTTAAGCCTAGAAATGAAATATTAACTGACATGAGGTGGGCAAGTACTTCGCCCCCCTCCTCCCACACACCCTCTGCTTGGGGACCCCGCTTTCCCCCACCCTCCCGCGTTACCCTCCACCCATTTTTTCTATTATTATTTTTAATATGTGGGTACTTGACTACCACCCCACCATCTCCCCTGTATGGGACCCCCACCGTGTTGCCCCCCTCCCCCCAAAGAAATCAATGTAGGTCTGAAGTTACTTGACTCCTTTCACCCCCCCCCCCCCCCCCCCCCCCCGCTGAAAAAAAGAGTTTTCTTTTCTCCTTTATTGGAAAAGAACTTTTAAGCATTGAAAACACTTTTTAACTTACATGAGATGAATCAGTACTCAGCCCCCCTCCTCTGCATATGGACCCCTCCCCCCTCTTACGTCCCCACTTTACTCCCTCCTCCATCATTTTTTTTTCATTATTTTTTTTTTAAATATGTAGATACTTGACCTCCCCTCCCCACCCCTAAAAATACAAAAAAAATCAAACAACATCTCTCCTAAACGTTTAGGTGATTTTCCACCAAATTCCACAGAAATGTTCCTTATATAGCCCTCTATTAAAATTGCTAGAAAGGTTCCGCTCCATTGAACAAATTGGTCGCCAGAGCTAAAAAATATAATTTTATTTTCGTCAATATTTGGCTTCAAATGACATCTCCTCCAAAACCACTTAGCCATTTAAAATCAAATTTGACAGCAATGATCCTTAAAATGCCCTTTTATAAAATTGCTAAAACCGTTCCGCTCCATTGCACATAAGGGCTGCAAAAGCTAAAAAAATAATAAAACAACATCTCCATCAGAACGGCTGGATGATTTTCCACCAAATTTCACAGAAATGTTCCCTGCATAGCTCTTTTTTAAAATTGCTAAAATGGTTCCGCTCCATTGAACAGTATGGCCGCCAGAGCTAAAAATAAATTTTTGTCAAAATTTGGCTTCAAATGACATCTCCTCCAAAACGATTTGGCCATTTTAAACCAAATTTTGCAGAACGGTTCCTTATATTGCCCTTTTCTAAAATTGCTCAGACCGTTCCGCTCCATTGCACATAAGGGCTGCAAAAGCTAAAAATAGAAAAAAAATAAACAACGTCTCCTCCTAAACGGCTGGGTGATTTTCAACCAAATTTCACAGAAATGTTCCTTACATAGCCCTCTATTAACATTGCTAAAACGGTTCCGCTGCATTGTACAATATGGCCACCAGAGCATATATATATTTTCGTCAGTATTTGGCTTCAAATGAAATCTCCTCCAAAAACCATTTGGCTATTTTTAACCAAATTTGACAGAAATGTTCCTTAAAATGCCCTTTTATAAAATTCCTAAAACCGTTCCGCTCCATTGCAAATAAGGGCTGCAAAAGCTAAAAACATAATAAAACAACATCTCCTACAGAACGGCTGGGTGATTTTCCACGAAATTTCACAGAAATATTCCCTACATAGCTCTTTTTTCAAATTGCTAAAATGGTTACGCTGCAATGAACAATATGGCCGCCAGAGCTAAAAATAATTTTTTGTCAATATTTGACTTCAAATGACATCTCCTCAAAAACCATTTGGCCATTTTAAACCAAATTTGGCAGAACTGTTCCTTATATTGCCCTTTTCTAAAATTGCTCAGACCATTCCGCTTCATTGCACATAAGGGCTGCAAAAGCTAAAAATAGAAAAAAAAATTAAACAACATCTCCTCTTAAACGGCTTGATGATTTTCCACCAAATTCCACAGAAATGTTCCTTACTCAGCCCTGTTTTTAATTGCTAAAATGATTCCGCTCCATTGAAGAAAATGGCCGCCAGAGCTTTAAATAGATTTTGGTCAATATTTGGCTTCAAATGACATCTCCTCCAAAACCACTTAGCCATTTAAAATCAAATTTGGCAGAACTGTTCCTTAAAATGCCCTTTTCTAAAATTGCTAAAACCGTTCCGCTCCATTGCACATACGGGCTGCAAAAGCTAAAAATTTTAAAACAACATCTCCTCCAGAACGGCTGGGTGATTTTCCACCAAATTTCACAGAAATATTCCCTACATAGCTCTTTTTTAAAATTGCTAAAATGATTCCGTTCAATGAACAAAATGGCCGCCAGAGCTAAAAATAAATTTTTATCAAAATTTGGCTTCAAATGACATCTCCTCCAAAACCATTAGGCCATTTTAAACTAAATTAAGCAGAAGTGTTCCTTATATTGCCCTTTTTTAAAATTGCTCAGACCGTTCCACTTCATTGCACATAGGGACTGCAAAAGCTAAAAATAGAAAAAAATTAAACAACATCTCTTAAACGGCTGGGTGATTTTCCACCAAATATCACAGAAATGTTCCTTACTTAGCCCTGTTTTAAAATTGCTAAAATGGTTCCGCTCCATTGAACAAAATGGTCGCCAGAACTAAAAATAGATTTTCGTCAATATTTGGCTTCAAATGACTTCTCCTCCAAAACCATTTGGCCATTTTAAAACGAAATTGGCAGAAGTGTTCCTTACATTGCCCTTTTCTAAAATTGCTCAGACCGTTCCGCTTCATTGCACATAAGGGCTGCAAAAGCTAAAAATAGAAAAAAATTAAACAACATCTCCTCCTAGATGACTCGGTGGTTTTCCACCAAATTTCACAGACAAGTTCCTTACCTAGCCCCCTATTAACATTGCTAAAACGGTTTTGCTGCATTGAACAAAATGGCCACTAGAGCTAAAAATATATTTTCGTCAGTATTTGGCTTCAAATGATATCTCCTCCAAAATCATTTGGCCATTTTTTAAACCAAATTTGACAGAAATGTTCCTTATATTGCCCTTTTCTAAAATTGCTTAAACCGTTCCGCTCCATTGCACATAAGGGCTGCAAAAGCTAAAAATAGAAAAAAATTAAACAACATCTCCTCCTAGATGACTGGGTGGTTTTCCACCAAATTTCACAGACAAGTTCCTTACCTAGCCCTCTATTAACATTGCTAAAACGGTTTCGCTGCATTGAACAAAAAGGCCACTAGAGCTAAAAATATATTTTCGTCAGTATTTGGCTTCAAATGATATCTCCTCCAAAATCATTTGGCCATTTTTTAAACCAAATTTGACAGAAATGTTCCTTATATTGCCCTTTTCTAAAATTGCTTAAACCGTTCCGCTCCATTGCACATAAGGGCTGCAAAAGCTAAAAATAGAAAAGAAATCAAACAGCATCTCCTCAATAGCAAGGTAATTTTCCATGAAATTTCACGGAAATGTTCCTTACATTCCCCTGCGTTAAAATTGTTTAAACGGTTCTGCACCATTGAACAAAAAGGCCACTGGAGCTAAAAATAGGTTTCCTTCAATATATGGCTTCAAATAACATCTCCTCACAAGCTGTTATCACAAAATTGCCTCTGTCCCATGGATTTTTTTGTTGTATGAAATATGAGATCTTTGATTATCTTCGATTTGAAAATGTTATGTTGCATCTGATGTTTGCTTAACGGTAGACCCTCAAGCAAAGTACTTAGGTGAGCGATCCAGGGCCATCATGGCCTTGTTGTTGTTTTTTTTTTTTTCATCTTATATGATTTTTTTCGTCTTATATGACTAGGTACTTGCCCTCCCCCACTCATTTTTTTCACTTGGGCCTCTTGTTTAACTTGGATTATAATTAATTTCTTATCCAGCACTGAGAAAAGTGGAGCGTGCTGTCTGCGGACAGGTCTTGTTGTACTTAAACTAGCATGCTGTCTTTTCCAGCAGGCTCTTGTTTACCTCTTTAGTTATTATGACAAAGTATCCCAGGGTGACACAAGTGTTCAACTGAACACCCATCTAGTCATTATATTGAAACGAACATTTGTGAAATTCATCTGCATAAAAAGGCAGGCTTTTGAAACATGAAACATTTTGCAGTATTTATTTCGAATCAACTCATCATCTCTAAGCTTGTCTGCAGAAAAGAAAACGGAACATGTACATGTATATTTTGCAACTTTTAGGCAAATGTACAATTAAGAGCAAATGACAAAAAAGAAAAAGGCGAAAAGTTAAACTTCTTGGCATTCTGTCAGTTGGAATCAAAATCTTTCAAAATCCAACTATATGTGTGTCACTGTATTTTCTTTCACTTTTACACTCTATTAGCCTGTATATCAATAAAACATTCAATGTATGTTTTCCGAAAGCCTATTTCTTTTTAGGAGTTTCTATATTTCTTGTTATGTCACGTGATAAGAAGCATTCGACACTCGTAACCAATTTCGTATACACGTTTGAATCGAGAAAAGGAAATCGACACTTAGTTCAACCATTGGCACATTTATTTTTATCCTGAACGATTTTAACAAAACGTTTGAAGCTGACGTAATGTGTATATTGTGCATATTTGTATCATTTACTGTTCAAGTGATTTTTTAATTTGTTTTAGAATATCTACGAATACATCCGATCACTTTGATATACGTATCTGAAATATGTCGGTAAGCAACTTTTCTTCTACATGGTTTACAGTCCACGCAGTTTTTTGCATTGCATTCCTTAAATATCAAAAATGCAAGATACCTGGAAGTCGTAATGTTTTTTATTTTTCATTTCAGCATCTTACTCTCCACCTCTACATTTGCTGACGGATTTCTATCGTCAGATAAGACAATGGCAAAGAGTTAACCTTGTTATAGAGTAAAGAGAGCATGCAGTAGTGCCTACACGACTACTTTTCCGAACCCAGGATGCAAGTTACCAACATGGTTTATGCACTCGTATATCTAGTTTTGCCTTTCCTTTTGTGTATAAAAGGATTTCCGTCAGAGAATTCGGAATTTATTTGTTCCTTCAGTAATGAATCGTTATGCTTGGACATATATCATGGATTCAATGAGGAACAAGTCAAACAATGTTTGAGAACTTACAGAAGTGCCGAAACACTGAGATTTACCAACAGCAGACTAAAAACTATTCCAGAGTATATTAACATACTGACTAGACTAGTGACTCTAGATTTATCGTACAATGAAATTACATCTGTTGCTTTTAATACAAGTAGACTAGTCAGGGTTTGTAATAATCTAAAAAATATTATACTTGATTTCAACAACATCCAGATTTTACATCCAGGGAGTCTGGATTGCTTGGAATCTTTAGAGAAATTTTATATCGCAAATAATAATTTGACAGTTATAAAAAATGGAACATTTACTGCAAAGTTAAAAGCTTTAGAATACGTACATCTTGTTAACAATAGTCTAACCGAGCTGGACACTAGTCTATGCAGCAAACTTTTTTTGACTGACAAAGTAAAACTTTTCATTAACGCATCTTGGAACAGTGTGAGTTTGTTTACTAATTCAGTAAATCTTACAATTGAAGATGTTTCTCCCAGCACGTCAATCGGGATTACGGTTATCCATAACAACATAACTACTTTAAATGTGGATTACTACACTCATATATTCAATCTTACAAACATTTTACAGTTTTATCGGTTATGGAATAGTGGACTGGATGCCCGTTTTAATCCTTTTATTTGTGACTGTTCACTTTATCGAATGGCTTGGTTTTTGAGGAAGTTTTACACAATGGACCCCGATAACCCTATCTTTTCAATAACATGTGGTTCTCCTGCAAGTTTAAAAGGCATGTTGATAAGAATTGTACCATTGTACCAGTTTAATTGTACAGTAACAGGTGATTGTCCGGATAAATGTACATGCACGAAAACGATTGCAAATAACTTAATTACCGTTACATGTTTTGACGAATATCCGGTACACGTCCTTCCACGGAAATGTCCAGTTGCAGATAACGTAAGTCTTATAATAAGGTCTAGCAATTTGACAAAGATCTCACCAGGAGAATGCCTAATAAATGCTACAGTGCTGGATGTTTCACAAAGCTTCGTTTCAGATGTAGATCCGCACATTGTTGATATGATGGAAAGCCGAGAAAACGGACAGATATATTTACACGACAATGACCTGAAAAGGATTCCGAGAAGATTTGAGAGATTTAATTTTAGCAAAGGTCAAATATTAACGTTGCATGGAAACCCATTTAACTGTGATTGTAACTTACTTTGGATGAAGCGATGGCTTTTATTGAACACAGATTACGTTCCCTATCAAGATAAAATTATGTGCCAATATGGTTTAGGTAAAGGTAAACCTCTTGTTAAAACTTCAGATAATGAGTTTGTTTGTCTGTCGAATATTCCATTCCAAATTATTTTGATTATCACTGCTGGTTCATTGATTGTAATAGTTTTCTTATTCTCGCTTGTTGTTTGCAACAAACATCGTATCCAGGTTTTCATGATTTACCACTTTGATGTTTGTAAATACGTACTCCGTAAAAAGGTGTATCGCAAATTAAAGTATGACATATTTATTCCTCATTCGTGCGAAGATGACCTGACTGTGAACAAAATTGTCAATGCTTTAGAAAGAATGAGTCAACCATATAAGGTGTGCCTTGGTGAACGCGATTTTAAAGGGGGCAAAACTATATCTGAAAACATACTGAATGCTATTGAGTCAAGCCAAACTATTCTTCTGGCAATCTCCAATAACTTTCTAAGAAGTACCTGGTGCAACACGGAATTCAGGGAGGCTCATACGAGGTTCCTCAAAGACAGAAACATCAAAATGGTATTAGTTCTTCTGGAAGAATTGGATACTTCTCTTGTCTACGAAGAACTCAAGCTCTACATGGATTCGCACGTGTATATCAGATATAATGACAAATATTTTTGGGCAAAACTTTTACAAAGTCTTCCAGTGATAATTTCACACGACAACATCGGAGAAGCTTCGCCGCTGCTTTCAGAGCAGTCCAAATAATGCAAGCAAGAACATTCATGTCACTTCCGTTTAATTTACTTCTTATTGTTACAACAGGAATTTCAGTGCAAACATTCTTGTCGCTTCAGTGAAATTAATTTCAAATATGTATTACAAGGGTTAAATACGTTCAGACATATGAATGTATTGTTTTATCAAAGACATATAAGACATTCTTAAAAGGCGATTACTCATAACTGATTTTGTCTTTGAATTGCATTCATTTAACTGTTTTTGTATGTCTTTCCAGCTGAATTTGTTTTCTTCGTTTGTGAGTGTGTTTGTTAGCTTATTGTCTCTCTGATAATTCATATCTCCAGTTTTACTTTGAGGTATTGGTTTTATTTGCTTTGAGAACATTATTAAAAATAGAAAGTAATTATTTAAACTGTTACCGTTCTTTTTATATTTCACTGTACAATATGGCACCAGTCAAAAAACAAAAACTAGATTATTTTTGTAAGCAATGAAAATGGTCTGAAATCGCAAACGATGATATTGTGTAAAGACCAAGTCTGTTACTATGATATGATACAAACCATCATGAAGCCGACCCATATTCTTAAATCAGAAGGTTTTTTTTTCTATATTAATAATTATTAATCAAGGTTTTTCAAGCATCCCGCAAATACATTTGTAGATCGTTTGGGTAAAGGTCATTTATAGAAATTAGATAATACGTTAGGAAAACTTCCCCCACCAATTATTAAGCGTTGTGTTATATAGCAAGGGGGAGACAACAATGCTCTAGCAAATACTCAGCTTCAGCTAGACAGTTTACATGACTTGATATAGACAACAAGAAATACATTGTATCTTTAAAAAGATGATCGGCGTAGATACGGTACAAAATTAATGCCTCATAAGTGTATAGTTTTCGGACATACTGAATGTCTGTAGTAATCAAATGTCCTATTTCCATAACAGTTCAGGCTATAAACAAAAAATGTTGAGTTAAAGGCTGTAAGTGTCAACATCATTTCCAGTATAATAAATTAAATATTAGTCATGTTTATATTTATGTATTGCATTTAGTGTATTTTTTCATGATTTAAACGTTTTGATATTTAATTTACGACTGTGTCAACGTTCTTATTATTCCATTACAGAGGCAGTAAAACTAACAATTACAAATTCTGACCTAAAATTTCATAACATAAACACGTTTAACAAATGTCAAACTTCCTTCTTCAGCTAAGACTTTGTATATAATAATTTCATCCGTTACAAGTCAAAGTCGATTTTAATACAGCTACGCCGAAAAAAATGTTATTATGCTAGTATCCATTGAAATGTGTTTGACAAATCCGATCTTTGTTCTTACATTCTCTTGTCGGGCCGTTTTTATTTAGTTTTAACTTTTAAAAATATTTAAAGGCTATTTTGCTTATTTATGCTAAAAAGTTCAACTTTCATTCATTGAAAACAGATTATATGAGGTTTAGAATATGATAAAAGAGAAGTATCGCTTAACTGGAAATCAGTAAAATCAATATTTCGTCAAATTTTATTATGATCATCTGATTTTGTCTGTCTTAACATATATTTGTAAAAGGTCAAGCCACATAAAATTTATGCACTACGAGTACCAGGTGGTTGCATTTCACAGAACACTTATTGTTTGTCTAAATGTAGGTTGCATTATAGCGCATTAAAGTCATGCTGTAATGGTCAATGATCTAAAGAACAATTCCATATGACTAAAGAAGTGGATCATTGTTCTATTGCTAACGCACAAGACTTGGAGCGCAAGAGACACAGGGACTCCCTGCCACTCCCACCACACACAAAGACCCCGGTCTTCCATTTACACTACGAGGGGTGATCAACAAGTTCGAGGAGAAGGGTTCTCCTTTTTTTATTACAAGAACGTAATTTCTCAAAAATAATACCATTAAAGTTTGATTCGAGAACAGTTGAATTACATGTACATAATTTCATACGATTCACTTGCATACACTCTGAGCGGCCGTATCTATAGTAACGCAAACAAATCCCGGCCCAACACAAAACGACGTTAACGTCAACGTTCATATAAAGTCACGTCCTAAGAACACCGCTAAATCCTTTTCTATATACTTTCCTTCGAACAAGATACACTTTCGGCATCGCTCTATCTACGAGTCTACGAAGCATCATCTAAACTTGTCAATCTTTGTATTCGAGATGGCGACCTGTACAGCCGCCGAAACTTCGTCAATATCATCAAAATGTGTCCCTCGAAGATAACCCTTGCTGACGGAAAAGAGAAAGAAATCGTACGGTGACAGGTCCAGGGTGTAGGCAAGGTGGTCTAGAAGTTCGAACCCTTGGCTGTGTTTTTTCGGCCCGATGAGAAGGAGCTATATAATGGTGGAAGATCAGGGACAGTAGCTACTTGTCCCCTTTCTTCCGCATTGCCCGCAGGAAATCGCGTTTCAATACCTGAAAATAAAGAAAAACTGTAAGTGTCCTGGAGATACATTACCAGTGGTCGTACATGGAAAGAACGTGTAAGTTTAAACTTGTTAAATCAATTATTTTGAACTAACTTTCGTGTAGTACGTTGCGTCCACTGTCGGCATGCGCCAGAATAACCTCTCTTGCGTCGAAGAAGACTGCAAACATCTGCTTCTTGCCGGACATGGCCTTTTAGAACTTCTTTGGGGACGGACAACGGGATTTTTTTCCACGTCGTAGATTGAGACTTTGTCTCTGGTGTTTATATACAAATTGATCATCGACAGTCACAATTCGTTCCATTGTCTCAATTCCTTCACGCGCGAACCTCTCCAACAGCCGCTCACAAGACTCTACTCGCAGTTGTTTTAACTCATTTATACTTAACATTCTGGATATTGAACGAGCACAAAAACGTCGCGTATATAGCTGGTCATGAATGATATTGAAGACAGTCCTGTAGCTACAGTCCGATCTGTCCATGAATTTTAAGGATGGTAATGCGGCGATCTCTGGCAAGCAACTCGTTGATGGCGGCGACGTGTGACGACGTCGTCGATACTGGTCGGCCGCTGCGCTCGTCATCACCGAAGTTTTTCCTGCCCTCCACAAACCCTTTATACCATTTATAGATCGCTGTTTTATTTCACTGCATGCAGTTTCGTCAATGAGCGGCATTGCGTATCATTTCAATAGCTTTAGTCTTTGAAATTCCATTATTCTCACAAAATTTGATAGCTCCTTTTTGCTCAACACGCATTTTAGCACCTGTCCGCAGATAACCCTTCTTTTATATTTTTCTGACGTCATCATGACTTTGTAAACTTAATTAGAGGTTTCGATTATTTGCGTTTTTTGAGAGAAAAGCTAGAGGAGGTTGACTGGTGCATAGAGGAATAACTAGAGCTGTGCATTGAATGTATTTTTCCTGGTCCACATCGGAATTATCTGACCATTACTAAAAATGTTAAATTTTAAGGACACTTTATGGTAGCAGAAAGGGAAATTTTGCTCGACAGGGTCTTTCAAATAGCAGGTAAAATCTCAACTCTACGTCTGCAGTCGATATTGAGGCTTACTGGCACTTACACTGGTGTCTTCCGAATTTGACCGAACGGCTCATAAATGAGGGAGGGGCGCTTCAATGGTCCAGTGGTAACGCGCTGGACTGGTCATTTCCTCAACTTCAATAAGTAAATATATAATCTTATAATGAGAGTCCTATGTGTCGGTGCTACACTGAGCATGTAAACGAACAAGGAATGTCTCACTGTCTTTGGTACTGATTCTAATATTTATTTATTGACATTTAGGGTCAATAGCATATTACAACAAATAATCACAGATAAAATTTATAAAATCACAAATAAGAACTTTTTCATCAGTAATACCAATGACGAGCTAGAACACGTAACACTAGCACATTAAAACTATAGCATGGTACAGACCATGAAAGCATACTTTTAATAAAACAAAACTTTGGCATGTGATTACTATTTAATGCTAGGGACCTATGGATAACCCATTAAGCTAAGAGCTTATTTCCAATGGGGTCCATTTTAAGTAGAAATAACAACCAGGATAGTATTAACAAAAAAAACGTGTAAAAAGGGGGGGTGGATGGGCAAGACTTTGGTCAAAAACGGGATTATTAAAAGTATGCAACATAGCATGACACTATCACAGAGACATTTGACTAAGAATAAAAATCAATAGTAAATAAAATCTTGGGTATTGTCTGAGACTTGTTGGTTCAACAAATACTTTTTTACCATTGATTTATATTTTTGAACATTCTTAACACCTTTTATATCTTCAGGTAGTGAATTCCAGTCTGTTATTTCATGGTAGTAGAATGTTTGCTTACTAACATTATTGACATTAGGTACAACAAAATTAAACCTACTAGATCTTGTATTATATAACATGTTATCTTCACGTCGCAGGAAATTGTCTTTCAGATATGACGGACATTTATTATAATAAACCCTATGAATGTCATTTAATCTCAACTGCTTCACACTGTTTTCTACATTTAACATATTCAAATCAAGATAATCTTGATATGTAATTGACACTGGGAGAATAATTTTTAACAAATCTAATAACCTTATTCTGCATTATCTGAAGTTTCTGTTTAAGACCTTTAGACAATCCTGCAAACCAAGAAGAACAAGAATAGTCAAAGTGACATTGTAATAATGCAGAACATAAAATTTTTCTAGTGTTAAAATCCAGACATTTGCTGTGTCTGTATAAAAATTTCAGTTTAGCATTTACCTTGGATATGATGTTCTGAACGATTGCTTCCCCTGACAATGCACCATCTATAGAAAGTCCTAAATACTTTACTGTTTTAGTACTTTTTATTTCATGCCCATTGCATTTGGCAGTGGATTGGCTTTGTATACTCAGTTAACGTTTGGGATCAAAGAGAATATATTCAGTTTTGCCCAAATGTAATGATAGTTTGTTATCTACCAACCATTCAGAACATCCTTCCAAGACCAGACCAAGTTTAGCTGAGATAAGTTCAGGGTTAATATGAAAGAATTCTTCTGAAGAGTTAAGACGGACAAACGGAAAGACTGACAGAGGGACAGTCAGAACAGACAGGTAGACAGACCGAATATACAGTCAGGCAACAATAAGAAAATACAAAAAGGAAAAGAAAAGTTTGTCTGATTATATATTAAATAATTAGTGTCACTGATCACACATCGTAAACTATATAAAATTTCAAAATTTACATATGGCGGGAAAAGGTATCACATGATTGCCATGTGATAAAACTAAAATAATCTAAGTGTTCCGAATAACCATTGTAAACCATTGTAAACAGATGTGACACAATATAGATACATGTTGATAATTTTTTTCCATGTAGGCCTAATGTGTAAACAGCAGTATGGATCGACATGACAAGGTATTCATTTTATTGAATTGATGTAAAATAGATGTAAATTGCTCAGACCATTCCGCTTCATTGCACATAAGGGCTGCAAAAGCTAAAAAAAAGTAAAAAAAATTAAACAACATCTCCTCTTAATTGATTTTCCACCAAATTTCACAGAAATGTTCCTTACTCAGCCCTGTTTTTAATTGCTAAAATGATTCCGCTCCATTGAAGAAAATGGCCACCAGAGCTAAAAATAGATTTTCGTCAATATTTGGCGCCAAATGACATCTCCTCCAAAAGCATTTGGCCATTTTAAACCAAATTTGGCAGAACTGTTCCTTAAAATGCCCTTTTCTAAAATTGCTAAAACCGTTCCGCTCCATTGCACATAATCTGCAAAAGCTAAAAAAAGAAAAAAAATAAACAACATCTCTTAAACGGCTGGGTGATTTTCCACCAAATATCACAGAAATGTTTCTTACTTGGCCCTGTTTTAAAATTGCTAAAATGGTTCCGCTCCATTGAACAAAATGGTCACCAGAGCTAAAAATAGATTTTCGTCAATATTTGGCTTCAAATGCATTCTCCTCCAAAATCATTTGGCCATTTTAAAACGAAATTGACAGAAGTGTTTCTTACATTGCCCTTTTCTAAAATTGCTCATGCCGTTCCGCTTCATTGCACATAAGGGCTGCAAAAGCTAAAAATAAAAAAAAATTAAACAACATCTCCTCCTAGATGGCTGGGTGGTTTTCCACCAAATTTCACAGACATATTCCTTACCTAGCCCTCTATTAACATTGCTAAAACGGTTTCGCTGCATTGAACAAAATGGCCACTAGAGCTAAAAATATATTTTCGTCAGTATTTGGCTTCAAATGATATCTCCTCCAAAATCATTTGGCCATTTTTTAAACCAAATTTGACAGAAATGTTCCTTAAAATGCCCTTTTATAAAATTGCTAAAACCGTTCCGCTCCATTGCACATAAGGGCTGCAAAAGCTAAAAATAGAAAAGAAATCAAACAGCATCTCCTCAATAGCAAGGTAATTTTCCATGAAATTTCTCGGAAATGTTCCTTACATTCCCCTGCGTTAAAATTGTTTAAACGGTTCTGCACCATTGAACAAAATGGCCACTGGAGCTAAAAATAGGTTTTCTTCTATATATGGCTTCAAATAACATCTCCTCACAAGCTATTATCACAAAATTGCCTCTGCCCCATGGATTTTTTTGTTGTATGAAATATGAGATCTTTGAATATCTTCGATTTGAAAATGTTATGTTGCATCTGATGTTTGCTTAACGGTAGACCCTCAAGCAAAGTACTTAGGTGAGCGATCCAGGGTCATCATGGCCTTGTTGTTGTTGTTTTTTCATCTTATATGATTTTTTTCGTCTTATATGACTAGGTACTTGCCCTCCCCCACTCATTTTTTTCACTTGGGCCTTGTAATAAATTTCTTATCCAGCACTGAGAAAAGTGGAGCGTGCTGTCTGCGGACAGGTCTTGTTGTACTTGAACTAGCATGCTGTCTTTTCCAGCAGGCTCTTGTTTACCTCTTTAGTTATTATGACAAAGTATCCCAGGGTGACACAAGTGTTCAACTGAACACCCATCTAGTCATTATATTGAAACGAACATTTGTGAAATTCATCTGCATAAAAAGGCAGGCTTTTGAAACATGAAACATTTTGCAGTATTTATTTCAAATCAACTCATCATCTCTAAGCTTGTCTGCAGAAAAGAAAACGGAACATGTACATGTATATTTTGCAACTTTTAGGCAAATGTATAATTAAGAGCAAATGACAAAAAAGAAAAAGGCGAAAAGTTAAACTTCTTGGCATTTTGTCAGTTGGGATCAAAATCTTTTAAATCAAAATCCAACTATATGTGTGTCACTGTATTTTCTTTCACTTTTACACTCTATTAGCCTGTATATCAATAAAACATTCAATGTATGTTTTCCGAAAGCCTATTTCTATTTAGGAGTTTATATATTTCTTGTTATGTCACGTGATAAGAAGCATTCGACACTCGTAACCAATTTCGTATACACGTTTGAATCGAGAAAAGGAAATCGACACTTAGTTCAACCATTGGCACATTTATTTTTATCCTGAATGATTTTAACAAAACGTTTGAAGCTGATGTAATGTGTATATTGTGCATATTTGTATCATTTACTGTTCAAGTGATTTTTTAATTTGTTTTAGAATATCTACGAATACATCCGATCACTTTGATATACGTATCTGAAATATGCCGGTAAGCAACTTTTCTTCTACATGGTTTACAGTCCACGCAGTTTTTTGCATTGCATTCCTTAAATATCAAAAATGCAAGATACTTGGAAGTCGTAATGTTTTTTATTTTTCATTTCAGCATCTTACTCTCCACCTCTACATTTGCTGACGGATTTCTATCGTCAGATAAGACAATGGCAAAGAGTTAAAGAGAGCAGTAGTGCCTACACGACTACTATTCCGAACCCAGGATGCAAGTTACCAACATGGTTTATGCAATTGTATATCTAGTTTTGCCTTTCCTTTTGTGTATAAAAGGACTTCCGTCAGAGAATTCGGAATTTATTTGTTCCTTCAGTAATGAATCGTTATCCTTGGACATATATCATGGTTTCAATGAGGAACAAGTCAAACAATGTTTGAGAACTTACAGAAGTGCCGAAACACTGAGATTTACCAACAGCAGACTAAAAACTATTCCAGAGTATATTAACATACTGACTAGACTAGTGACTCTAGATTTATCGTACAATGAAATTACATCTGTTGCTTTCAATACAAGTAGACTAGTCAGGGTTTGTAATAATCTAAAAAATATTATACTTGATTTCAACAACATCCAGATTTTACATCCAGGGAGTCTGGATTGCTTGGAATCTTTAGAGAAATTTTATATCGCAAATAATAATTTGACAGTTATAAAAAATGGAACATTTACTGCAAAGTTAAAAGCTTTAGAATACGTACATCTTGTTAACAATAGTCTAACCGAGCTGGACACTAGTCTAGGCAGCAAACTTTTTTTGACTGACAAAGTAAACCTTTTCATTAACGCATCTTGGAACAGTGTAAGTTTGTTTACTAATTCAGTAAATCTTACAATTGAAGATGTTTCTCCCAGCACGTCAATCGGGATTACAGTTGTCCATAATAACATAACTACTGTAGATGTGGATTACTACACTCATATATTCAATCTTACAAACATTTTACAGTTATATCGGTTATGGAATTGTGGACTGGATGCCCGTTTTAATCCTTTTATTTGTGACTGTTCACTTTATCGAATGGCTTGGTTATTGAGGAAATTTTACACAATGGACCCCGATAACCCTATCTTTTCAATAACATGTGGTTCTCCTGCAAGTTTAAAAGGCATGTTGATAAGAATTGTACCATTGTACCAGTTTAATTGTACAGTAACAGGTGATTGTCCGGATAAATGTACATGCACGAAAACGATTGCAAATAACTTAATTACCGTTACATGTTTTGACGAATATCCGGTACACGTCCTTCCACGGAAATGTCCAGTTGCAGATAACGTAAGTCTTATAATAAGGTCTAGCAATTTAACAAAGATCTCACCAGGAGAATGCCTAATAAATGCTACAGTGCTGGATGTTTCACAAAGCTTCGTTTCAGATGTAGATCCGCACATTGTTGATATGATGGAAAGCCGAGAAAACGGACAGATATATTTACACGACAATGACCTGAAAAGGATTCCAAGAAGATTTGAGAGATTTAATTTTAGCAAAGGTCAAATATTAACGTTGCATGGAAACCCATTTAACTGTGATTGTAACTTACTTTGGATGAAGCGATGGCTTTTATTGAACACAGATTACGTTCCCTATCAAGATAAAATAATGTGCCAATATGGTTTAGGTAAAGGTAAACCTCTTGTTAAAACTTCAAATAATGAGTTTGTTTGTCTGTCGAATATTCCGTTCCAAATTATTTTGATTATCACTGCTAGTTCATTGATTGTAATAGTTTTCTTATTCTCGCTTGTTGTTTGCAACAAACATCGTATCCAGGTTTTCATGATTTACCACTTTGATGTTTGTAAATACGTACTCCGTAAAAAGGTGTATCGCCATTTAAAGTATGACATATTTATTCCTCATTCGTGCGAAGATGACCTGACTGTGAACAAAATTGTCAATGCTTTAGAAAGAATGAGTCAACCATATAAGGTGTGTCTTGGTGAACGCGATTTTAAAGGGGGCAAAACTATATCTGAAAACATACTGAATGCTATTGAGTCAAGCCAAACTATTCTTCTCGCAATCTCCAATAACTTTTTAAGAAGTACCTGGTGCAACACGGAATTCAGGGAGGCCCATACGAGGTTCCTCAAAGACAGAAACATCAAAATGGTATTAGTTCTTCTGGAAGAATTGGATACTTCTCTTGTCTACGAAGAACTCAAGCTCTACATGGATTCGCACGTGTATATCAGATATAGTGACAAATATTTTTGGGCAAAACTTTTACAAAGTCTTCCAGTAATAATTTCACACGACAACATCGGAGAAGCTTCGCCCCTGCTTTCAGAGCAGTCCAAATAATGCAAGCAAGAACATTCATGTCACTTCCGTTTAATTTACTTCTTATTGTTACAACAGGAATTTCAGTGCAAACATTCTTGTCGCTTCAGTGAAATTAATTTCAAATATATATTACAAGGTTAAATACGTTCAGATATATGAATGTATTGTTTTATCAAAGACATAAAAGACATTCTTAAAAGGCGATTACTCATAACTGATTTTGTCTTTGAATTGCATTCATTTAACTGTATTTGTATGTCTTTCCAGCTGAATTTGTTTTCTTCGTTTGTGAGTGTGTTTGTTAGCTTATTGTCTCTCTGATAATTAATATCTCCAGTTTTACTTAGAAGTATTGGTTTTATTTGCTTTGAGAACATTATTAAAAATAGAAAGTAATTATTTAAACTGTTACCGTTCTTTTTATATTTCACTGTACAATATGGCACCGGTCCAAAAAAAATATTGTGTAAAGACCAAGTCTGATACTATGATGTGATACAAATCATCATGAAGCCGACCCATATTCTTAAACCAGAAGGTTTTTTTCTGTATTAATAATTATTAATCAAAGTTTTCCCAAGCATCCCGCAAATACATTTGTAGGTCGTTTGGGTAAAGGTCATTTATAGAAATTAGATAATACGTTAGGAAAACTTCCCCCACCAATTATTAAGCGTTGTTATATAGCAAGGGGGAGACAACAATGCTCTAGCAAATACTCAGCTTCAGCTAGACAGTTTACATGACTTGATATAGACAACAAGAAATAAATTGTATCTATAAAAAGATGATCGGCGTAGATACGGTACAAAATTAATGCCTCATAAGTGTATAGTTTTCGGACATACTGAATGTCTGTAGTAATCAAATGTCCTATTTCCATAACAGTTCAGGCTATAAACAAAAAATGTTGAGTTAAAGGATGTAAGTGTCAACATCATTTTCAGTATAATAAATTAAATATTAGTCATGTTTATATTTATGTATTGCATTTAGTGTATTTTTTCATGATTTAAACGTTTTGATATTTAATTTACGACTGTGTCAACGTTATTATTATTCCATTACTTTCAGAGGCAGTAAAACTAACAATTACAAATTCTGACCTAAAATTTCATAACATAAACACGTTTAACCAATGTCAAACTTCCTTCTTCAGCTAAGACTTTGTATATAATAATTTCATCCGTTACAAGTCAAAGTCGATTTTAATACAGCTACGCCGAAAAAAAATGTTATTATGCTAGTATCCGTTGAAATGTGTTTGACAAATCCGATCTATGTTCTTACATTCTCTTGTCGGGCCGTTTTTATTTAGTTTTAACTTTAAAAAAATATTTAAAGGCTATTTTGCTTATTTATGCAAAAATAGTTTCACTTTCATTCATTATAAACAGATTATATGAGGTATAGGTTATGATAAAAGAGAAGTATCGCTTAACTGGATATCACTAAAATCAATATTTCGTCAAACTTTATTATGATCATCTGTTTTTTGTCTGTCTTAACATATATTTGTCAAAGGTAAAGTCACATAAAATTTATGCACTATGAGTGCCATGTTCGGTGATTGCATTTCACAGGACACTTATCTTTTGTCTAAATGGAGGTTGAATTATAACGCAATAAAGTCATGCTGTAATGGCCAATGATCTAAAGCACAATTCCATATGACTAAAGAAGTGGATCCGTGGTATATTGCTAACGCACAAGACAGACACAGGGACTCCCCGCCACTCCAACCACACACAAAGACTTTGGTTTTCCACTCTACGAGGGGTGATCAAAAAGTTCGCGGAGAAGGGTTCTTCTTTTTTTTATTACAAGAACGTAATTTCTCAAAAATAATACAATTCGAGAGCAGTTGAATTTCATGTATATAATTTCATACAATTCACTTGCATACACTCCGAGCGGCCGTAACCATAGTAAGGCAAACGAATCCCGGCCCAACACAAAACGACGTTAACGTCAACGTTCATTCTGGCATAAAATCGCATGTTTTTGCCCGTTTTGCCTATGTTTTAACGAGAGCAAAAATGTGTGTTAACAAGGAAGTTCTCGCGCTCACGCGCTGTTATTATGCGCGTTACAGGGCCTTTGTAAATAACGGACGCTGATCTGTCTTTTTGCCCCAATCTGATTAAAATCATATCCTAAACATCGCTATGCTATTATAAGAGGGTACCCGTGCCTGAAAGAAAAAAATGAGAGAGGTTACCTGTGACATAAAATATCAACAGCTAAGAGGTAACCCGTGTCGCTGCAAAACCGAAAGTAGAGCGTTTTTTATGAATTTTACGTATATTTCCGACTATTTATTGCGAGGCGCTGGACGAGAAAAAACATCTCGATTTGTGTCGCTTATTTTGGAGTTGCAGTAATTGTAAACAGGACAAATAACAAACAGAGACACAGCTAAAACATTCTAGTGTTCCGCGGTAAACTTCGTTTGCAGATGGCATACCTTCTTTCGTCAGTAGAGTGTATATTTTCCTGACTGGTCCATCGCCGCTATATTTTCAGCAAAGAATGACCCGTGCATTAGCGAAGAAGGTACCGCTTTAGTAAATTTCGCAGAGGGTACCGATATGGATTTGCAACGTGGCCGGGTAACGCGCTGGACTGGTCATTTCATCAACTTAATAAGTAAATATAATCTTATGATGAGATATTTATAGCCAAAGTCCTATGTGTTGGTGCTACACTGAGCATGTAAACGAAAAAGGAATGTCTCTGTAATGGAATGATCTTTCCATCTATCTCACTGTTCGTTTGTCTGTCTGTCTTTGGTAGGCTACCGTACGGAAGCATGGAGAGGACACGGTCGGTTTATTTTATTAATCCGTGGGAACGACTTATTTTTCGCACAAAATATTTCGTTCCCACAAGTTAAAAAAAAGATTTTTCGCGCAAAATATTTCGTTCCCACAAGTTAAAAAAAGATTTTTCGCACAAAATAACTCGTTCCCACAAGTTAAAAAAAGATTTTTCGCACAAAATAGCCTAATCCGTTCCCACAGATTAGAAAAAAAATATTTCTGAAAATAAGTCGTTCCCACGGATTAATAAAATAAACCGACCATGTCCTCTCCATGCTTCCGTACTACCGATTCTTATTTATATATTTATATTATATTTATTAGTGTCATTGATCACACATCGTAAAATTTCAAAATCTACATATGGCGGGAAAAGGTATCACATGATTGCCATGTGATAAAACTAAAATAATCTAAGTGTTCCGAATTACCATTGTACAGTAAACAGATGTGACCTAATATAATATACATGTTGATAATTATTTTCCGTGTAGGCCTAATGTGTAAATAGCAGTATGGATCGACTTGACAAGGTAATAATTTTATTGAATTGATGTAAAATAGATAATTTTAGATTGAATAATTAAGCTCTTTCTCTTATTTTATTTTTTAAATGGTCCACTGCTTAAAAAACCGTGCCAACTTTCATTTTCATGATTTTGTGCTCCGAATTTTGATGTTAATAATTTTTACCTGATTTATGGGCGCCGATTTATTTATGTTAATAAAAGATCTGATGATGGACATGTACACTGCCGACAGACTGAAAACAGAAGGCAAATAAATGGCATTCACATTTTTGTCAATAGACAGCATTGAATGCAAATGTACATGTTCTATTAAAGGACCTTAATAATTGAATTTCTCAGTGCCAGCTTTCTTCTAGCGGATATCGACCATTTAAAAATAGCACGATATTCAACGTTTTGAGTACAATTATTTGGACCAGGGCTTTTGTAAATTAAAGCCCTGTTAACTTGTAATGATGCATCACTTTTCATAATTAAACAACTTTCAAGCTCCTAGCTGATAATTACAAAAGATACCGACATAAAAGCAGGCCCAAAGGCCCTCATAAATTTAAAAGATGTGGTTCTAGACATTTTGCCTACATCAGGGTCTTTCAGATAGGATTTGAAAGACCCAGCCTACATGTATTATCATAATGATTAGAAAACATCTTTCCTATCAGGCGCGTAGCTACCAGAAAATCTTTTGAATAGTTGTTAGTAGATGTTCCATGAGAAAAAGTAAAACAAAAATCGAGTAGAATTGGTGAAAAAATATGACTTATTTTTGCCAAAAACCCGCCCAAACGCTCCTGAGTCAATTTACAATCCCCCCCCCCCCCCCCCCCTACGATCCTGCGTACACTTTCAAAAACCCTTGCTACGCCCCTGCCTGTGCAAGAATTTATTCAGATCAGGGTTTCCTGTGATTTAATCCTGGCACAGAAATGTCTCTTTGAAAACATTTCCTCATTTCCTTTGAGTGTAGTTTGAATCAGAAAAAAAAAAAACTGAAACAACCATGCAGATCAAAATATAATGCCTTTTGCCAAAGACCTAGGTGTTTGCTTTTGCTTTTTGAAAAAAAAATATAATGGGTACTATCTTGAATGAAATGCAAACAGGAACTTTCTAGTTGAATAAGGGGTAATTCAGCATGGTTTAATATTTAAATACATCATGGAGCTTCATTTTTTTAAAACTTTTCTAAAAGGTTTTCTTTATGCATAGACAGCATTTGACATTTTATAATGTACATGTGTAAAATTTATTTATTTAAAATTAAGTATTAAGTTCTATAGATATTTTGCATGACATGAGAAATTAGAACATTATTCAGTACTCAGGATATTTTTTCTATTTAGGCAGGGGGGATCTGTTTTGCTGCGCTGTTTGCTCCACGGGCATACCAGCACAAGCTATTTACATTGATTGGTAAAGACATATTGTGTGGTTAAGTTCATCTGTTCATCCAGCTTGTTTGCACAGGTATAAGCTTGGCCAGTATTTCCTAAATGGCTGAAGAGTTCAGTGTCTGTCTTCAGACAAGAGTTCAGTTGTGTGAACTTTTTAATTGTATGTCTTACTACAGCAAATAACAGTTTTAAAAATTGACATATGAATTTAATGTTTGTTTTTTTGATGAGGGTGTAAGTGGTTCATTTCCTAAGTAAGTCTCGCAGCCCCTAGAAAGTCATTGAATTAAACTGATATTTTAGCTTCAAAAAATTGTGTCAAATAATTTGAGCCTTGTTGGTTTATAGTAGTGCTATAGTTTCCTCAAATACTAAAAGATACTAATTAACATTATTTAAGACTTCTTGATAAACACTGTCACACTTAAGCCTGTGCCTAGAAATATTAATTGGTTATGAATGGCACTGCTAGCTCAGCTAAACTGTATCATACCATTCAGTATATCATGCATAATTTGCATTAGGGTGCAGGTGATTTAAGTTTTTTTCTGTTGTGATTCAGATTGTCTTAGTTTATTTTAGTCACAGTTCAGACATATGCCTCCATGAAACTACATGTATTTGATTATAAAAGCATTGAGAAAAAGTTTAATTACTACTGCCTTCTGAGAGTTGAGTGGCTTGAGACAAATAAAGCGTAACTGTAAATATTGCTTTTGAAGGAAATATCTTTGAAGGCATCTTGGATTCAAACTTAAGACCTATTGTATCAGAAAAAATGCTAGAAGGGGTCAACCAAGCTTTCTTAGCAAACTGCAATATTTTTGAAAATGGTTGCCAAATATGAAGTGAGTATATTATATCAAAATGTCTTATATAATTAATAAATTATTGAACATTTTATGTCATATTTTCTGGTAATCTGTCCAAGTTTTGCTATGTCTGAAGTCGAGTGTTTATTCTATTGTCTATGGTCATGCTACATTAAGCTTCTACTTTCATTATTGATCAGTGTATTATTTAAAGCGACTGACTCGCAGAATTTAGCTTAACAAATGTTTTTCTTTAAAATTAAAGAAAAGTTAATATACAATGACAAAAAAAAATTTAAGCTTCTAGATATATATGAAAACTGAAGAAATGAGAATTTGATTTTAAGAGGATTCGTACTCATGCCTTTCTGGTCAGTAAAATTAGGTGCAGCAACCTAAGACCACTGAGTCACTGTGAAATGTTCTTTACAAATGTCAAAATTACTAACAATATAAACAAAGTATCTACCCCATGACTAACAGGGTAAATGTTTTACCAATAAAAGTGAAAAACTTAATATTATGATGTGTTTATGTAACAAAAACTGAGACAGTAAGTTAGTTTAGATATATTCTTCAATATTTATATGTAGAAACATACTATACTTAGTAATAAATACTTGCATGTAGATCATATGAATATATTTAGTGATAATGATTGTGTTCTATAAATATAAAAGATGAAGTTGTTCTAAAAATACTGTTTTATGCTTGATACTTCTCTATCACATGATAAATGTTCACCATTTAAAAGATAAGCATGAGAGCCATGATGGCCCTGTATCACTCACCTGAGAACTACTGCTGAAAACAGCAAAGACTAGTGACATTCAGTTAAAGTATAGCATACTCAGTCATCCAAAATTATGTTCACTTAATGGCTGACCCATCATCTCAACCTTGATAATTTTCACCAGACCAGATTACATATTTTATGAACATCATTTGGATAAGTAACTAATGGCCCTTGAGGCAGGGAGATTTTCAAATTTCTTTTTTGTACCTTCAACAAAAAGAGTAAGTCAAGGTTGAAGTTTGCATGCAAAACTGTATACAAACTCTATTTCATTGCTGAAGCATTAAAAAACAAGGTCATGTTTTCCCAAAATGAAAGTTGAAATATACCAACGAAAAGTTTAAAAATTTCAAGGATATAGCTTAGAAAAGAAGAAAGTAGATCAATATAGAGTTCCTACAATGTTCAAGTTGAAATGTGTATTTAGTTTGAATTTGATAGACACAGCTTCAAAAACAGTAAGTAGGCCAAGGTCAAATTGAAAACCACATGCATATCTATATACATATTTCAAAGTTCAGTGCTTCATCTGCAAAAGCATGAAAGTAGGTCAAGGTACAGGACTGGTGTCCTTTGGTCAAGGACAAATATAAATCTGTAGACTTGAAGGTCTCTTTTATTGTACATTTACAGATATTTAGTTTTCTCATATAAGTATATATCAAACTAGTGACCCTTTTGGCAGCATCACTTTTGACCTTTGGGTCATGATTTGAACAACCTAAGTACAGAACCACTAGGCAAACAAACACCAAACATACCTGCTAACACAAAATATCTAAGCTGTGGACTTTGTGGTTTCTGCAAAGAAGATTTTTTTTCGATGTAGCTTTATTAAAATCGATATATGATATAGGGATCACTTCTCCATTGTCTGTCTGGCCGTCTGTCTGTCCGTCCATCCGTCTGTCCGTCACAAAATTTGTCCGGACTACTCTTCAGAAACTACTAGTGCTATTTCATCCAAACTTTACAAGAATGATTAGTACCAAGTCTAGTTGTGCATATTATCGGCATTTTCCAGTCCAATGATTTTTGTGAGAGTTATGGCCCTTTTATGATTTTTATTTTTAAAGTTTGTCTGGACTACTTCTCTTACGCTACTAAGGCAATTTGAATGAAATTTAACAGGATTGATCAGTACCTTAAGTATTTGCGCATATCTGACGGGTTTTTCGGTTGAATGATTTTTGGCTGAGTTATGGCCCTTAAATAAAAAAGGCATTTTGGCCAAATAATGAATTTTGTGTTGCAGGCTTCTTAGTAGCTGCGATATGCTAAAATGTAGCCATGACATATAGGGATTACTTCCCCATCATCTGTCTGTCTGTCTGTCCATCACAAAACTTGTCCGGACTACTACTCAGAAACTACTGGTGCAATTTCATCCAAACTTTACACAAATGATCAGTATCAAGTCTAGCTGTGCATATCTTCAACATTTTCCAGTTCAATGATTTTTGTCATAGTTATGGCCCTTTAATGATTTTAATTTTTAAAGTTTGTCTGGACCACTTCTCTTATACTACTAAAGCAATTTAAATGAAATGTTACAGGATTGTTCTGTAGGTCAAGTACTTGCGCATGTCATACAGGTTATTGGGTTGAATGATTTTTGGCTGAGTTATGGCTCTTGAATAAAAAAATGCGTTTTAGCATACAAACTGTCCAATCACCTCTCAATACTACTGTTTAATTGGCTATCATCAGGCGACACATGTGATCACTGATCGCCCTTGTTTATACCCTTAACTGTTATGGACATAGGACATTTGATTTCTGCACATGTTAAATGTTTGCCAAAGTCTGAAAACTATACTGAAAAAACAAGAGACCACTGGGGCTGATCCAGTTTTAACCCCAGGGTTATCACTCATGGTACAGTGAACAGTCTTGGTAGAGATCTACCAACAATACTACACACTAAATATCTTGACTCCAGGCCCAGAAGTCACAGAGAAGAAGAATATTAAAGTTTTTTCCTCTATCTGTCAATGTAAAAAAAAATGACCCCTGTGACATGGACAGTACTGTAGTCACACCAACAAAACCAAGATGTCTAAATGCCCTTAAGTTATCTTCTTGGGTGAATGTCTCTATGCAAAATGTCCGGTCCACTAGAAACTAGATTGGCCTGTAGTGTAGAAGACCATATATATGCATCCAAATGTTCCAGAACCTTTGTCAGGAACAGTATGAGTGGGCTTTGGACCAGACATGAATGGAGACCTGAGTCCTCTTACTACCGCTTGCAAAACTTATTAGAGTTTCACAAATTCAAAAAGCGGTAAAACGTTATGATGTTTATTTCAGTAGCTTAAACTGTCACTTTATTGATTATCCAATCACAGTGAGGCAGTTTTCTCAGATATTCCTGTCAATCAAACTGCGTCTTGCAATTTACCCGCAGCCAGAAAAATGTGTCTGGGCGCCCCAAAGTTGCTGTGTTGTAATTGTCGCTGTGTTGCTACCAGAAATCTTCACTCAATATGTTTTTTTCATAACCGCTTTTCCATTTCTTACACAGAATGACACTAGAATGACACTTTTGACAGGTAAAAGACGAAGTTTGAAAGAAACATACTGGGCGGCGCTCTAACTGATTTTTGACAGGTGTACCGATGAGTCTTGTTCTTTACCTAACAGTGTAAATTCCATTCAGTTTTGCAAGCGGTAGTAACAGACAAGTCTCAGTATTGTTTTGATTGTACAGACAAACATGTTAGGTGTGTTGGAGACCAGGAGAGAGGATTTAATTCAGCTAACTCAGTAGCAGAAAATGACCATTAATGATTATGGTGTGGCTAATTGATGGTCTGGGGCAGCTTGAGGTGGAATGGACACACTGAACTCTGTGTCCTTGATCAGGGTAACATGACTGGTCAGCGGTAAACGGTTGACATCTTCAGTGCATGTTTGTACAGAATTTGAAAGCAACTTCTTGTGAACAGAATTTGACAGCTACTTCTGCAGTATAGTATTTGACATAAAATTTAATGTTCTGTGTTCACAATTTTGTACATTTTGTATGTAGCTTGTCATCTGACCTTCCATCTGTTAGCTATTTCTGTGCATATAATCCTATTTAATAAATAAATTTTATGAATTATGCATTCTGGAGTTACCTGCCCTTGAATATATCTTTTAGCAATTTTTGTGTGGATTTTTGAAACTTGCTACATAATTATAGTCTGCGCTCAGGAGAGCACCATCTATATTTGATATTGTCAAAGTTATTGCAAAAGTTGTGGACTAGTTGTTATTGACAATCTTTTTTTTTTTTTTTTTTTTTTTTAATTAAATATGTTGTCTTTTCTCTGAATAAATATTACTGAAATTTAACCAAGGTATTAACCTGAAACAGTGATGAAATATTTCATTGGTATAAAGATGAAAATATCATTTTGATAATGATCAACATTTTCTTAACATTTGATCCCTTTATATTAACCCTGTTCTAGGCATTGTATATACACCGGTCAGTAAGATTTGAGAGACCGGTGTATATACAATGTGTTCTAGGTGGTATCTGCACTTCGTTCAGGGAAGTAACTGCTTAACTGCTTAACGGTTTTGGGCTACTATGGCTCAGTATATATTGGTTAATATTGATTCCAGCCCAGATTTCTTTTGAAGTTACTTATTGAATAAGAGCAAGTGTATTAGAATTAAGTACACACATGTTTATATAGATAGGATACTGGATGTTTCCTTACCTGTCAGTTGGTTGTCTGTACATATTTGCTACCTATAATGTTCTTTTGTACTAAGTCTATTTACTACATGTGATTTATCTCACATTTGCAGACTGTGAATTATTACCCGACTTAAACAGGTTTTGTATTTAATTAAAAGCAAATGTACATGATGATTTATATGATTGTATTGTATTTATGTCTAACAGTATAAAGTAAAAACCCACAATGCGGGAAACTAAAAAATGTGGGCAGCTCAAAACTGTAACAGATATTCATAATCCCAAAATAATTTCTTACATAAATCAATGTCTGCAAAACTCAGAAATGCAGGCAACTCTCTATTGCGAATTGGGACCAGAATATCGTCCCAAAAAGTGACTTTGTTATAAAATTAAACTTGCTACAACTACCGCACCAAAATTGCAAACAGTCCATAAAGTGGCAATTCTTGCACAACTACTGTTGTTACATGTACATATTTTATGACAATTGCATGCAAAAAGAAAGTTGTTTGATTGCAGACAATTCATTAGCAATTCTAACTTTAATGTTTTGATAGCAATAGGTATTCATCATACCTTAACAGTACATAATGTAGTCAAGGTGCCACTAATATCTGTCAATTAGTGGATTATAGGTGACAAACAAGGTATGATCAGTGAAATTTACTGTCAGTTTTGTGAGCAGCAACAATTAACTTATAAATCAGCAAACAGAAATTTTCATTTATTCAATGTTTTTTTCTTCATGAAATCTTCTGCTCTGATACTGTAAACTTAATTGCTTTATAGCAAAAGCTTCAGCTATCTTTCAAATTTTCAGTATGAGGGAAAAACATAAGAAACTTTCTCTGACAGAGAACTAAACAAGTGCAAAATCCTGAATATTTTTTTTAAACTTATTCAATTTTTTATACTGAACAAATTCCCAATGTAAGTGTAGGCTATGAAACATAAGACAGTGTACAGTGTTCAGACAATAATGCTCTGGTGTACATTACTTATAAACAGGAATAAAGACTAAAGACAAGGAATCTCAATAATGAGACCATCTTAAAATTAAGACCAGTTCACTCTTGTCCCTCTGGTACCAGTGGTCTTAATATCGAGGTTTTACTGTACAAGTTTTAGGATCAGCAGTTGCAGCTAACACTCGTCTTAGGACTTGCAGATGAAGTATAACAAAGGTGTGTTTGTGGCGGTCAGTGACATTAAAATGATAGGTTTTGAATATAACTAAAACCTGCTATCTCCAGTCATCTACTATTTGATGCTGATTTGCTTTATAGGTTTTCTTTTTATTAATTACAAGGACACAAAGTCTTAATTATTAGAGGATCATTTTCTAGAATGTGTCTCCTATTCCCTGACATCGATAAAGATAACTTAAATAATGTATTGTACATGCATATGATTGAGTAAAAACTTTTTTATTCTTAAAAATATTAATTTGCATAAATACGATCTACACTGACTTTAAGTAAAACGTAAATTTGTATAAATTAAAAAAAATATATAAATTTTTATTAAGGAACATCAAAATTTTAATGTTTTATTGATATTATTGCAAAATATCATTTATTTACAGAAGTTTGGGTAACAAAACACTTGGGTAGCAAGTCACCTTTCTTATAACTGTGTAGCGCAACAACTAGTGTGAACATGGAAATGTACCGAAATGACCTGAAATCTGTACATACAACCTCTGACAAATGCTTCAGGGAATTGATATTTAGGGTCAGTGGTAAGAGCAGAGGTTTAACAAGCTACTTACCATCAAGGTGGCATGAGTACATTGCACTCACAGATGGTCTATTTTAAGGTAGAGCGACTGTAAAAAACTCCCGCCATTTCTTCGAAGATCGGTAAAGATCGATAAATGTCGGCTGTGTTCGGAAGAATATTTTAGATAATTTCAGTTTTTAACTCTGAAAATATTTTTTTATATATCTTACCAAATTCCTTCATATCATAACATTTCCACGGTAAATTCTTAGTTTTATCATAAAATATCAATAAAATATGAAAATAAATGCAACCGGATGTAAAGGTGTCTTGCCTTCAAAATCGAAAGTAGGCACGAATTACTGGTTTTCGCGACTAAACAGGAAAATGAATCGCGACAAAAAAGGTCGTTTTTCCAGACGGATACGGAATGACCATAAGAGGAAACACATTTCTCATGATCATAATTATACTGAGAATGCTAAAAGTGACAAGGAACATAGAAAATGAAAGACAGTCATTGATTCTTTAGATACTTGATTAACCTTGATATTTATAAGTACGAGTCCTTTACCCATTTCCAAATTTACAGAAAGAAAGTTATTGATATTAAATAGTATTATTTCACACCTTATAAAATGTAACAAATGAAATGGTCTTCCAGCTTGTACCATGTGATCATCTAGTGTAATCATTATTGGATCTAATCTTATCAGTTAGTCTCGTTTTCATTTTCCGAGTCCAAAAAATCCATATCAGTCTGAATTGTACTAATTCAAGCCTCTTTTTCATTTTCCGAATCCAAAATATCCATATCAAATCCATATTGTACTCAAAGAAACTCTGCCTGTTGCTATTGTATCAGTTACCTCTCTTGCAAATTCGAGACGCTTTTTAAAGTTCTGTATCCCCAAGTTGCCTTATTACCTTGACTGTGAGAGTGTTTTCTTTAATGTGTTTTCTGCTTGAAAAATGCTGGTGTGAAAGAGTTCATGATACATTGTTGAGCATAATACTGATTCACTTGGACTCATACATGGCTACAAAACCTATTGGACTCGGCTAGCATCTCGTCCAATATAGGTTTTACAGCTGTGCTTCGTCCAATAGAATTCTGTATTGTACTCAACAATGTATAATAACCCCATAATATTGTTTCTTTATTATGTAAGGAGACCTCTCAATACTGTCTGTAACCTATTGCAATGTTTATCATAGATTTTTCTTTGACTTGGAACTTTGAAAATGAAAGTGTGCACTAAATTTCAACACAACATCTGTCAATTTTAGCCTCTAGTTGCATTCAGTAATATTAGTTAATAGTAGTTTCAAACTGTATTACTCTTTATAGCTAAATAATACTTCTTACATTCATACCAGTCATTTAAACATTAAATATTTTAAAATTGGTAAGTGAATCCTTCAGTTTTAAACTTGTAACAAAATAATGGCTAAAATAAGGAGAAAAAACTGTTGAAAATATGAGTCATACATGTTACATTTATGTAAATTTTCCAAAAACTACATGGTAAAATATTTTTATCTTCTGTATTTAAGCTGGAAATAGTTTATCTGTTAAAAATATGTCCTAAATATTAAGGTAATAATCATATTTTTAATTTTCTGACTCTTTGTTTTCTCTCAAACCTATTTTTACACTGCTCAGATCATTTGGATTTTTTGCACTCTTCCACAGATTAACAGGTTATGGAAGGTTGTTGTCAACAAAGAAAGATTTACTTTCTCTGTTTTCAAGTTTTGACACCCTTACTGCATCTGTAGAAACTAGTATTGTATTGGTATTTGGAAATTTGGGTGAAATATGGGACTTTGTTATACCCAAGGGTGTCAAATAAACTGAACAAAAGACGAGCTGTGGGGTTGTTTCGAAAAAAGTCGTTTATTTCTCTTAAAAAGTATGGAAAGCCAACCTAAAATTTTGCAGGTAGATCAGTGAAATGATGCAGATTATGAAAATAAAATGTTAGGTAACATCTGGAAAGGTGCTCATTACAGGTGCGCTACCTTAAATACAATTCTACAGTTACATAAATATTCTTTATGTGTAAATTTACATGTATCCGACACATTCACGTCTTCAGAATCTTCTGTGCCGACTTGATGATGGTCAACAATGTGATTCTTGTATTTACATGAAAAGTAGATATGCATGAGAGTTGACTGAATTATTCTGGAGTTATCTGCTCTTAGATAAATTTGTTACAGTTTTCATCTTATTGAAATGAATGCAACACAATTTCTTAATCAAGAGTATATAGGTAATAAATATGCATGTCCTATTTTTGTGAGCAGGGATTCTTAACTTAATGACCCTTGGATATATCCTTAAGCAATTTTTTGTTTGCTTAGTTCCTTCTACAGATTTCATCCTTTTGAGGCTTGCCTGATATTTATTTTCAGTGGCTGTCTTATGCATTTTGAGTTAGCTGGCCTTGGGTTAATTAATCTACCGAGAACATGACTAATGTTTTAAACTAGTTCTACAGTTTTCACAATATTATAGCAAAATTCTATGATAAAAGATAAGAGCTTGTCAGACTGCTTTGGCACGCACAAGAATCTCTTCAGCCCCCATCCAATCCCTAATTCCAACAGCTATGAGATTTTTACTTTTTTTATTTAGAAATTTTAGTATTGACAAGTTTTCTTAAAGATAATAGTAGTTTTGCAGAGAGTGTTGATAAGAGACACATTTTTTTTAATTAAAGAAAAGGACCTGTTAGATATGTCTTTTCTCTAAGTCTCGCATCATTTACTAAACTAAGTCATTTGTTTAATCATTCCAGTATTCACTCAATATATTGCTTACAATTAGTAGCTTTTCTTATCAAATTTCAAGTGTTTGACATAAATCTAACTCATCTGGCTTTATCAAGGTCTTTAAGATTACTCTCACAGGTTTGTTTATAAAATTTAAGGTTGACAGTACTAAAAAGATAACTTTGTTGGTATATGTCATTGCATTCCTGTGTAGGGAAGACTAAATATGAGATTGTTTTCAATATGTATATATACCTTCCCTTGATAGCATGATAGTGACCAAAGTATTTCGGAGTGTGACTCCGATTCAGAGACTAAACCATTGCTGTTCGTATCACCAGTACAAGCTGGAACATCCTCAGTTATGTATGATAAAGGAAAAGAGGCAGCATCAGTGGAAGTTGGCATGGATGCTGAAAAGAGTCTTGAAAAGCCTAAAGGAAAAATCACTGGACTCAGGCTCTTTGTTGTGGCGAGTATATTGGTGACGGAACTATGTGAACGGTTGACGTATTATAGTGTTGTGGCCAATATGGTGCTGTTCTGTACATCAGAACTCAACTTTTCCAGTGAACAAGCGTCGGTTGTTACGCTTGTTTTTTCAGGTAAATTTTCTTATCAATTACTAACATATTATTTTATATTTGTTCATTTTATATCAAATTATATTAAAAATACAGCATATTTCTAGTGAGAATCATTTATTTAGATTAATATGTTTTTTTTGCATTTTTGCAATATTTTGCATTCACCTAGAACATTGACCTTTTTCCTGCTTTAATTTAGAATGCTGTTTTATGTTATAATTTTCTTAAGAAGTTGAAAACTTAAAAAAAATAAATGATGATGATGATTGTTAAGGTATCATCTTCATCATTTAAATGAGACAGTACAAGTACTTTAAATGTCAAGCTTCGAACATGTGGAAGTTTTAAAAGAACAGTTTGACATATTTGAGTTGCATGGGGATATAGACAAAATGTTACCTGATATCATAGCCTATCAGACCTGATGGCCTATATTGCAAGATATCAAGCTGAAAGAACATTATTTATGGTTGGGAAGAGATAAATAAAACATGCTCTAGTTTAATATAAGGAGTACAGGCTTTATGTTATGTATTTAGTTAAGAAGAAGAAAAAAAAAAGAACAGTGCAGACCATGACATTCTCAATTAAACAGATATGATGACTTTTGGACAGTTTTTTTTACACTGATGTGCAAGCTAATCATGGTCTGCTTTGATGTGCAAGCTAATCATGGTTTGCTTTGATGTGTAACCTAATCATGGTCTGCTTTGATACGCAAGTTCATCATGGTCTGTTAACATTTTAAAAAAAAGTGTATAATAATTCATGTCTACCTGTGTGTACAAGAATTTCAAACTGTAGATAAGTGTACTGTCACGAACATATCACTGTCATTGTTTTTAGTCTATACTATGTTATCACTTGCAGAGCAAACTGGCAGTCATTTAAACAATTCAGTATCATTTTTTTCAGCTCTGTCATGTGAATAAATCAAATTACTTTAAAATTAGGGCCAGTAAAAAATGTCACTTCTGCAGAAAGGTTATTGAAACTGGCTTTAATATTCAAATTGTCTGCATTAAGTCCGACATCAAGTATTTTACAAGTCAGGTTATTAAAAGTTATAATGTAATAAGATTTATAATAAACTAAGGCAAGTTGCACAAAATGCACACTTCACTTTTTCAGGTACAGTATACCTGATTCCTGTTTTTGGTGGGTATGTGGCTGACTCACTGGCAGGAAAATACAACACCATCCTGGGAGCTGGACTCATATATGTGTTAGGTAATAAACATATACATTGTTGCACATATATTTTGGCCTGCATTGAGGTACAGACTTACCAATGGGGAGCAATCTCCCCCAGGAAAACATTTTGTATTGTATGTGTGAAATTTAATAGTGCATAATTTGACTTATCTAGAGCTTAAACTTTCAGTTGATATTAAAATACCTTTCACCATAACTTTTTATTGGGTGCGGTGTATTTTTCATCTGAAAGTAAAGTGTAGCATACTTTTTAGGAGCTGTGCCAGTGAGTGATATATGCTTGCACATTGACATGAATACATTTTTTTTTCAAAATATGAATCAAAACTGAAAATAGAATGAACTGAAATGTAACTTCATCATTAAAGAATGATTGTACTAGGATCAGCTGACTACTTCCTTGTTTTAACAATTATAAACATGTAAATTCATGTGACATTTACTAATAGTCTTTAAAGCAAAATATTGAGACTAAACAATTGAAAGATTTCTGCAAAACTATAATAAGTACATATAAAATAAGAAGGAGTTAGAATAGTTTGGCTCTAACCCTACACAATGTTCTCAGACATCTTTTGAGAAACTGACTCACACATAGCTTTTCTTACATTTTGAAAAATAAAGGTTATGAAGTTCAAGCTTGATTTTCTTACAGTTACATTGCATTACAAACAATATATTGTATACATATTTCTACAATGGTGATATTTTACAATGTTGCTTTTATTTATAACGTAATTGCCATCGTTTTATACCACCACTACTTTCAAGTATTAAAACAACTGAATTACTTATGATTATGCTTGTGTGTTTATGTACAATAAAATAGGCTTAAACTAAAGTCCTGCCCAGATTTCAGAGAAAAGTTGTTAAAATTCCTACAGCAGAAGTTTGCTTTCTTTGGGCACCAGTTACATTCTGAACTGAACGACAAGTTCTGCAGTGTTATTGAGAAAAAATTGAAAGATTTTAATTTATGATTAAAAGAAAACACAAATATGTTTTAATGAAAATGTACATATAAATAAGTCTGGGAATATTGATATAATTAAAAAAATTTCAGGGTTGTTTCTGCTCCCAGCCTCTGCAGTGGACTACAGGAAATGGTTTGGGGGAGACGAAGACCTAAGCATTGTAAGTAGTCAAACATCTACCATTTGTCAGTGAAAATTTTAAGCTCGGTCTTAAGATATTTTTGAGTTCTGAAGATATTTAAACACATTGAAAAACCTTTAGTACACTGTGCTCTGGGGTGAGCTTTTGTGATCTGTTGTGCTTCATCACCCTTCAACATTTCAGCTTGTGCTTCATCACCCTTCAACATTTCAGCTTGTGCTTCATCACCCTTCAACGTTTCAGCTTGTGCTTCATCACCCTTTGAATTCTCTAGAGGCCATATTTTTCTCCCAGACTTCCTAAAACTTGCTCAAATATGGCTCTGATAATGATACGGTTGAGTTTGTTTGAAAATGGGTCATGTTTGGCTTAAAAACAAGGTGACCAGCCCAAGTCAAGAGGAAACCTTTTATAGTCATATTTTAGCCTGATGATTTCTCAGGCAGATTTAAAAGTACATCATTTGGGCTTAGAAAACAAGGTTTCAGACTAAAAAGGAAAAGAGAACCTAGTGAACTCTATAAAGACCACATTTGACCTAATCTCAAAGAAACTTGCCAGAATGTTTGCCTTGAAATTTTCTCTGACAATATTGAAACTAAATTGCATTGTATCAGACCTTAGTCACCAGAGTTGAAAACCATGTAAGCACTCTAGAGATCACATTTTTGCATCAGTCTTCATGAAACTTGGTTATGAAAACTAAGTTGATTGCCCTGTTAAAACTGGAACAGAAGGGGTGTTTTGGTGAAATCCATGATGAGGGTCATGGGGGTCAAAATCTAAGTCACCAGTTCAGGTAAGTTTGAAACCTCAATTAATACTTAGGTTACCTTTTCCTGCCCAGTCATCTTGATACTTGGTCACTACTTCATTTTTGTTACTTTTATATGAAAATATTTTTGTTTTTCTAATCATCTTGGTATTTTACAGGCCTCATATGCAAATATGAGAGTTGAGATTTTTATCTGGTGCATTTCACATCCATTATTGTTTAAATATACATTTACGAGCCAAAATAAACTACCATTTTCTCTTACAGAAGATTAATTCTATCTCAAGAAATTTTTTCTACATAATAGTTTAAATAAAAGAAATGAATGTTCATTTCAGTAGTCTCTTGTTCAGATCCAAGAACAACATATTCAAGAGTCTCCATTATGGATATTCAAAGAACGAGCAGTAAATTTTTCTCAAACTGACTTGATAAAACTACATTAGTTTATCATCTTATTTATTAAAGGAAGCGAGAAAGGGATATTTCTTCAGTGGACTGGTGTTTGTTGCCATAGGAACTGGAGGTATCAAGGCCAATGTAGGGCCATTCGGGGCCCAGCAGGTGGATGATTTGGGGGCTGATGCCGTTCAGTCTTTTTTCAACTGGTAAATGTTTTCACTCAATTATACTTTTCCCAGTTATATATAAGATTATTGCTGGTTACTGTAGCTGATTATGTGTTACATTTTGTATTTCAGTGCCTATATTTCTGGTTTGTATGCTTTCATTAATGTATTTATTTTGCTGCTGTGTATACTTACCAGGTTATTCTTTAAGGCTTGCTCTTGGACACTATATCTGGTGTATATCTTTTTGAACCACTAGAATTATGGGTAATACTTATATGCATTTGGCTGTGATAATTTTCTCTTAAGGTTTTTTTTTTTTTTTTTTTTTTTTAATGATTTTTTAAGTTACTGAAAATATTAACAATGTGAATGTGTCTTAACAATATCTGAATATTGTAAAAGTATTTAAGCCCAAGTTGCCATATATGCTTGATTGCCTCCAAAGTTGTTTGTCGTAGTGATTCTATCAAAAACAAAAAGAAATGTTATGTTTGCAATCTTATTTTATCAGCTGAATTAATTTGGCTATTTATTTAAATGTTTTACTAAATATGATCTGGTGTCCTCATCATTTTTGTGATAGTCTGATAAGTGAACATTTGACGTGAGATTGTATAAATCACATTCAGCGGCTCATGTAATCAAGACCAAGCAAATGAAGACTGCCTTTATTTGTTGTTTTGTGAAAAGAAACTTCAAAATGAATATTGAGATTGACAAGACACATAAAATATCTTTTATCTCTGTAGGTTTTACTGGTTTATCAATGCTGGGGCTGTGGTGGCATACTCTGGTGTGGCCTATGTACAACAGGAGGTGGGGTTTGACTTTGGGTTCCTCATCCCTTTAATCAGTATGATTATTGCACTTATTATATTCATGGCTGCCAAATCAAAGTACAAACACACTCCAGCTGGAGGTAAGACCTAATTTAATTCATCAGTTCACACCAGTGCTTCATTTGTTTTAGTGATCAGCATTGCATACTAAAATAAGTGTCCTGCTACACTATAGCTTGAAACTTAACTTTGCTTTGAGACTCACCATTTGTTAATCCTGTGCTGAGTTTGTTATTTAATGGTATATTTTATCAGTGGTAATAAGCTTTTACAAGTGTCCAGTCTCTGTTACCCTATCCTTCAGTAAGTTTAACCATACCCAGTATGCTTTGCTGTAAACGTTAAGATATTGTTTCAAATGCGCAAGTGTATTTTTCCTAAAGTGTATTCCAGAAAACAAAACAGTTTCAACAAAACTTTTTCCAGAGAGATTTTGGCTTCCTTGGTTTTTCAACGTTATGAAATTACTAATTGTTAATGAAATCTATTTCCTCAGATTCTAATTATGTTTATTACCTCTTTCAACATTCTGCTTCTCAAGATCATATGATAAAAGAATCAGTCACAGTAGAACAAACATGCAATGCACATTTGACATACATCGATTGAGTTAGATCACAAGATAGAGATTTATACCAGAATCAGTATTACCGAATTTCTTAAAGACAGAAATGACCATTTTGATCAATGATTATAAGATATATTCGATATATTGGAAAAACTTTCTGTTATAGTGTAACCAACAAAAAATGGGATTGGCCCTTCATTACATTCAATATATTTGATAAATCAGAACAGTATCATTTTAATACAGACAAGAGGTTTTTCTGTACTGTACTTGAATTGTCAGTCTGATTAAAATCATATCCTAAACATCGCTAAGCTATTAGGAGATCGTGAACTTCAGTCAGATTGCTTGAACTGTCTAATTCACGATATCTACTTTGTCCAGTGATATTGGTATTCTTTGCATACATGAACTCTGCATATTTCTATCACAGGTAGTATACTAACCCAGTCATGCGGGGTCTGTTGTCAGAGTATAAATGGTTGCAATAACCCATCCTGGCAACATGCTGAGCAGAGTCATGGAGGATTATACAACGTAGAGATGATAGAAGGAGTGAAAGCTGTACTCAGAGTTCTACCTGTCTTCATTCTTGTCATCATCTACTGGGCTGTATATTCACAGGTTTGTTATCTTAATATTATCCCATATTTACATTTTTTTATATTTTATATATGCCAAACATGTTTAGTTAAAGTTCTCAATAAACTTCCGTGACACCAGGCACGGATTTACCGGGGGGACTTATGGGGCTCAAGCCCCCCCAGCTGGCCCGTTTGTAAAAAAAAATAAAAGGGCTCATTTTTAAAGACCCTAAAATATTTTTTCAGGTCTTTTCACCTCGTAACAGAAACACAGTCAGCCTTCCAATTTGCAACGGTCATGCAATATTACGTAACAACTGATAACGTGTTCACAACTTTATAGCCGTGTATATTATACCAATGTACCGTATATTCGGTGGCACGGATTATCCGAGAGTTCTCCAGACTGATCATGATGTATAGTTTTCAAGGGTCTTTTAACCTTGACGTATTTGATAAAGTTGTTAAATGAGCGCCTGCTGACCATGACTGGTGATGAGGCAGCTTTTTCACTGTTTCCTGTACTACCTTAGATTCCATAAAAATGGCATTTGAATTTTTATAATGATCATTGTTCAACAGTTTTGAGTTTTTGGCATTGATGACTCACTTTGATATTGATTTAAATTTGCCTATTTGTCAAAAAGTATGCGACGACTATCTGTTTTGTGGGCCATATCAAATCCTCACAACCATGGTGATGATAATGATGATTGAATTTGTGATGGTTCTTTAATGATTTTAATGAATAAGTATGATTATGATGATATTGTGATGACATTTTTATTTGTTATGCCAATTAATTTATGGATAAATTATTCGTTTCAGAGGACTCTATAAATATAAAATAAGTTAAAACATGTCATACCGTATTTTGTTTTTTGCTTTAGCTGAACATTTCAAAGAATACCATTATATTTCTTTTTAATTCTCACACAAATTTCATTATATTCGAATGCCTAAAACGCACCAAAATGAGCCATTTACACCACCTTTTTAGAAAATTTTCTTGGGGGAGGCCCCCAAAACCCCCCCATACGCAAGGGGGACACCCCCTTCCGTACCTTCCCCCAAGCCCCCCTAGTCAAAAATTTCTGGATCCGGCCCTGCATGACACCACTCATGCTGTAGCCAGCCATGTTTCATTACTGACACCAATTCTCAACTGAGTGGACGAAAGTGTGCATGACTTATGTGCGTTGTCTGAAAGTAGAACTTAGGATAGGATTTGACCTTGGGACCATCCTTGGAGTCATTTTTGGATTTTCCCCAGGAATAAATGTCTTACATAGACTTATTTAAAGCGACTGACTCACAAAATTTTGCTGAAATTTTTTATTGTTTCAAATTTAAGAGGATTTAATATACCATGGAAAAAATATAATATTAAGCTTCTATACACCATGAAAACTGAAAAAAAAATGTTTTGACTTAACCAGGATTCGAACCCACGACCTTTCGGTCAGTAAAATGTAGAGCGACGACTTAGTCCACTGAGCCACGACGTCTCGTTATTTGATTGCCTCAAAATTAATCTTATAACTAAAATATCTACCCCGTGACTAACGGGGTAAATTTTCAACCGATAAAAGTGTGTAAAACTTTATATTTTGATGTTTTTCTTTCACAAAAACTGAGTCAGTAACTTAGTTGAGAAATCTTCTTCACGATTACAGCAAGAATTTCAAGATGTATAAACATTTTCTTTTTATCATCGTCTGTGAGTCAGTCGCTTTAAACAAACTCTTTAAAAATCTCCTTGTCAAAAACCATAAGACTGACAGTTCTGAAATTGGGTTTGAATAATTTTCTGGTGGACCTCTACCAAGATTATTCAAATTATGTTCCTTGTATGATTATTTGCTCCTCTTTTGGGGCTCTTGATTTATTAGAAATATATAGGAACAATTTTAAAACATTTCTTGTTTGAAACAGTATGGCCTGTTTTGTGATGAAAAATATTATTCTTAGAAGTTTTTACTAGACATGTTGAAAAATTCTAGTGAATAAAATAATATATAAATTTTACTTTGCATTTTCAGATGAGTACTTCATTATTTTTGCAAAGTGAGAGAATGGACATTTCAGTAGGAGGAGCAAAACTACCAGCAGCCATGTTGAATATTTTCAACACAATCATCATTCTGATTCTTATTCCTATCATGGACAGGATTGTGTACCCTCTGCTTGCAAAATATGGCAAAAGCCCCACCCATTTACAAAGGATTGGTAAGAATTTATTTTGATTGTCACAATCTATGGAGTTTGATTTAAACAGTACTGGTCTTAGTTTAGTCATTCTAGACCTTGCTTTATTAAGAAGAAATTTTGAAAGACTCTGAAAGTTCTCACAGAGAATAACATCCTCAGAACTTTTTTTTAGAATGCATTTAGAACAGACTCGAGGTTGAGCCCTTTTTATTAAAAAAAAAAAAACTTAACAAAAAGGAAAATGTGACAGAATCATTCTTGATGACAGTTATATTGATCAGTTATTTTGTTTTAGAGCATTTGTTGAAAGTCCCTATCTGATCAATGTTTTGTTTTTCACTTTTGAGAACAATGCTGTTTATCTAGTGCATGCACTAGAACTTCTATGTATCAAACTTCTATTGATTTTTGTACGCAGTTTCTGAGGTGGCTAGGTTATATTAGTAAGCATTTTCAATGTATCAAAATGTTTTTCCAGTTCCTGTGGTCCGACAATGGTGAAAGTTGCAAACTATCCTTAGCGTGAATATATATCTAATCAAGTAACATGCACATTGAGTAAACATGATTCATAACATGTCTTAATATCTAGTTAAACTGAATCTGTTAAGGTAATTAACTAGTTTAATAAATTTCAGCGCAAACTTAATTGACACTGATGCTATCATTGTTTAGATGGAATGCATTGAATAAGATAAACCTTGTTTAAGGGACTTCAGTATTTATCAACAAGAAGTTTGTTGGGAAACAAAGAACACTTGTACCTTACTTGTTCAATACCATCAAAAACAAGATAGTGTCATGAAGGGTGAAACATACATCTGATTTACATGCCCATAAATCATTTAGGCAGTACATATACTTGATAAGTATGCCCCAAACATCACTCATCCAGATCTACTGGCAAAGAATAGAGTACTTCTGGTACATCACTTAATCTCAAAATTTTGGAGTTACATCCCTTGAACTTTGGTTCATTGAAGTTACACTGCACATTCATTTTTGCAGGTATTGGTATGATCCTGGCGGCAATGGCCATGCTGTACTCTGGTATATTGGAAATTATTCGCAAGAATGACATTAGAGACAATGGCTATATCACCCAGACTCTTTCCAAGGATGAATTTAATGCATCCAAAATAAGCATGTTTGCACAGATTCCAGAATTTGCCTTCATTGGTTCCAGTGAAGTGTTTGCCAGTATCTCAGGTACTTGTTTTATAGATTTTCATAAAATCTTTCCAGCTTTTGGTACCTACGAATTCTGGTAATAATATATAACTTATTCAAATGTTGCTGAGAAAAAAAAGATTTACAAGATTATGAATTACCGAGATGAAACTCACTAACTTAACATAACAACTGTAAAAACCAGTCCCTGCTTTTTTCCATACTTATTTCAGGAATCTGAGTTTTGAATTAAATCTTGCTTACTTAATCTCCATACACAAAGGCTTTGAATGGAGCCTGCACTTTGTAAAATGCAAACGTTTATATATATAACATAGTGCTTAGCTATGATTTTACGCAATCTGATTAAAATCAGCTCCTAAATAATGCTCTGCATTTAACTGTAGTTAGATTGTGCACTTCAGTCAGATTGTGATATTATGTAGAAAGTTTGTTTAGCCTTACTGCAAAACTGTTATGTATAAATCCAGGTCTAATAATTCTAATCTAGGAGTCTTAAATTGGAACACCCTTATTTATTGATGTTTTACACCCTGTTCTTGTATGTAATTTAATTTTAAACCTGTGACTACTTCTGTCTTGTGTTTTCTCTCTTGGAAAAAAGGTCTACAATATCTGTCTTGAGGTAATTGTTTTCAAATATTTTTCTTTTCTTTTTTGAATTCTAAAATGATACATTTTTTTTCCTTTTAGGTCTAGAGTTTGCTTACACACAAGCCCCTCAGTTCATGCAAGGTTTAATTATGGGTCTCTTCTTGATGACATCTGGTCTAGGAAGCTATGTGGCATCACTGATAGTAGCTATAGTTGGAGCCTGGAGGAGAGATGGTAAAATTAGATTCAGTACTAAATAAGAGTCTTTTTAAATGATGAGATTTATGATGTTGATAAATAATATCATGAGAGCAAACTCTAGAGTTTACAGAGTTACACCATATAGAAACCACATAGGAAAAAAACATTCTAGAAACAAATGAAAAATCAATAGTTGCAGAACCAACTATTTCATATTCTCTTGACTGCATACAAATTTGGATTGGGAAACCCAAGTAGACAAAGGACTGATTTTACACAGTTTAAGAAAAGAGATCTTTTTAAACATAAGGTTTCCATTTACTTGTCACTGATGATTTTCATTATACAATGTACATGATACTTATTGTCATCTTCTATGTAAAGTAAAAATAGGAAGTTACTTCGCTCTGGTATTATTATGTCATATTTATTTATTTTCTGAGGAATTCTATCCAAAGGCAAATTCTACTTTACTGGTTTAAGATTAAGAAAAGTTCCAATATCTTGAAATTACACTTTTCTCATTTCAGAGGCATCTGACTGGTTCCCAAAAGAACCTAACAATGGTCATTTGGAATACCTTCTGTTTTTACTGGCAGCTCTTACTTTTATAAACTTGATAATATTCGTCTTTGTGGCAAAGTGGTATAAGTACAAGAAACCAGACTTTGAACAGGAGGCTGATATCCCTGTAGATTCTAATGACGTGTCTGTTGATGTACATGTATATGATAACACTTCATTCCAACCAGAATCAGAAAAGAAACCATTGCCCCCAGAATATTCTGAGACTTCAAAGTTGTAACAGACATCTCATGACTGCTGCAGGGGTATTTGATAAGGATTTCAAGGGTATTTTCTACAGTTGAAGGAGGTTAAATAAAAAAAATAAACCAACTTTACTTAGAGAACATTTTTGTAATGCATTCCAAATGAGAAGTTGGGATCATATTTTCTCAGATTTCAGAAGTATTTCAAATAGAAAATCAGGGTTAATTGAACCAAGCATTATTTTTTTAGCTTATGTCTATCAGAGATGATATATTTCATGCTTGTATTTTGTTTTAAGGGAAGAAACCTATTTCACACATCATACGAGTATGTTTGGTGTCAGCCTTTTTAGATACCAAGTAATTACAGATATATTCCAAAATCTTTCTAAATGCACACTATACCAAACATTCTGTTTTTAAGTTGCTGTATTTTAAACCACAATTTAAGGAAGTCATTGTGAATTATTTACTGTGTCAGTAAAAAGTAACCATCTCTTTTTTGTTTTTGTTGTTGTTGTACTTGTTTTCGTAATGGGAGAACTTTTAGTTTCAATTGTGCGTATAAGGTATAATTTGTCAGTCTAACGTGAAAATCAGGATAATTGTATTTTTTTATTGAATTTAAAACATTACATAGAAATAAAAAATATTCATTTACTTTTTTTTAAAGGTATTACTTTTATTAACACTGTAGAGTCCAATTAGTTTATTCAGTAAGTATTATAACAACATTCATTTCTGTTGTCTTTATTTCTTTTTAGCATGTTACAAATATGGTCAAAGTTTTTCATTTGTTAGAATAGAGTGATGATTCATCAGTCACTCCCGTAATTTTGTTTTTTGAGAAATTGCTTCATATGTGCCATATGTTTGTATCATAATCAGAAACACTGAAAATACATTATTATAGTATGTTTTTTTGTAGTGCCTTCTTGCATGTAATATGCTTGTTAGATAGACCGTGCAAGTGAACATAAACACAAGGACATTGCTATGTTTGTGCATATTAAGGGTTTAATTGGAACAAGTGGTCTTTTTTCTTGTTCCAAATGAAGATACAATAGTTTTGTATTGAGCGATGATGAATTTCCACTTTTGTACAAATGGGTGAGCTTGTGTCACTTTGCACAATGTTGACAATACAAAATTATCAATATTTTTATTACTATTATTATTTTTGTTATTATTTTGAGTCTGCAGTGAAGGGTATTCTAAAGAAAAAAATGTTATTTTTTTGTATATATTATAGTTTAATAAGATAAAGTTTAAATGAAAAATCAAAAAGGTTTGTAACATTTACATTAAAGGTTTTAGTAATATTGTTTGTATTTTAGTTTGCCAAGTGTCTGTTTTACATGTATATTAATTTTCTGTTTAGTTTGTTCATGAAATCCATTGTTAAATCAAACACCATTTATTATTTATGAAATTAATTGTTAAATTAAAACCATTTATTGTTTTATGCTCCTAGTATAGGAAGGGATGGTTAGGTATTCATATTTTTAACTGTGCAAGTCATTTTTTTACTGTTCATGTTAAATTGCTACGGTACTTTTCCTTCTTAGTTTAGGGACTACAGTGTGGTTTGGTGTAACTGATATTGGATGTACGGTATTCAGTTTTGATACTGAAGTGCTTTTCAAAAGAAAAAAAACTTGCTCCACAAAATTAATTCTTTAGAAACACACACGTTTTTGTTCTTAGCAGTCAATATCTGTATAATTTAACATCTTTATATACCAAATATTGAACTGGAAGATATTTTTGTTGATTGTCTGTGATATAATTGTGTGGTCATTACTAATGATTTGTTTAGTATATGCTTTATAGGGGCTGCTCATTTAGCTGTCTGTGATTTCCTGTTTGATTAAATAATACCAGTGTTAGTTTTTATTATAGCCTTTAAGTACATGTATACACATTTTAGCCAGTTCTTTAGAATTCATTCCTTTACTTTTATCAGTATAAGCACATTTCACTACCTAGTATTCAGTGTGCTCAACTGAGATTTTGTTATCGCCCTGTGTCTGTGTGTCATCATCTTTGGCTTCAAACAACATTTCCTCTTAAACCACTTTGTCACAGTTGGGGAATCCTAGAAGGAATGTTCCCTGCATAAAGACCTATCAAGGTTGTTAAAAAAAAACTCCATTCTATTTACAACTCTTAACTAGTGTTTGTGTCTCAAAGAGAGACAGAGTTCTGAAATTTACCTGATTGCCCAGTAGACCTCTACTTAGATTGTTCAGACTTGGATTTCAGAAATCATAAGGCTGAAACTTCTGATATTTGGTATGTATTGATTGATTGATTTATTTGGTTAACAAATGTACAATAGTCATAAAACATTACATCAAACATGATTAAAACAATACATATGATTAATCATGATAAGCAATGATCAATGTCAAAGTACATGAATAACCTGGATAACACAAAAAAGGGAGGCCCTTATTTCCATTGTGGTCCAAGACTATTGATGGTTTGATGTAGAGAGACATGAAAGATGAAAAATAAAAGTCATGTGATGTATATATAAGAATTTAGTAAAAAATTAAGCATTATCACAGTTAAAACACAGTATTTAATACAGATGAAATAGATACCAGAAGGTTATCACATAAGTCCACAGCTATCACAGTTTACAAAGTGTTATCTATCAGATAGTTTTTAACAGACATTTTAAATAGACTGATGTTTGAAATAGTCTTGATTGTCAATGGCAGTTTGTTCCACAGGGTTATACCATTATACATGAAAGTTTTCATACCAACAGATTTGACTTTTGGAACAGCAAAAGAACAATTTGTGCTAGATCTCGTACCATAAGAATGCACATTGTTATGAATGAAATATTATGTATGTCTTATGAACTTCTACCAAAATTTTCCCAGTTATGTCCATGGGGGTCTCATGTCTGATCTAAAAATATAAAGGTAATTACAGAGATATATGGAAACCTTTAAAATATTTGGTTCATAAACAAAATAGACTGAACTGTTGATATTTTGCTTGTATCATTTTATAGTTCTTTCTTTCTTTTTAATAAATCCAAACCTTGCACTGGTTGTTTTAGCTGTTATACTCAGGTGAGCAATTTAGGGCCATCATAGCCCTCTTGTTTAATCCTATGTTGCTCAGTTGTTTAACTAAACTAAATTGTTTCAGTTTCATGAACACACTGCATCTGAAACAAATTTCTTACAGAGTAAGCAATTTGTCATAAGTATTACTCCAGAAATGTTGAATTGACAGTCAAGTTCTCCTGACAATATTCATGAATCTGCAACTGACATGTTAGGAGTCTGTACGCTTTTGCTAATGTTGAAGGTACCACAGGTGTTTTCATAGCATTTGGTTTCTCTTTTTCACTTCTGTGTCCTTTTCATGTCTGAATGAAATATTATTTGTTTCATGTTCTTTCATAAGTCTACCATTTCTGGTTAAAACATAAATCATCACTCCAAATTATAAAAAAGAGGTATTTTATAACTTCTCAAAATTATGTACAGAGGATTAAGTTTAATAGATCATAACACATGTCACTATCCTCAGTATGCAGTGATCTTTGTAGATTGTTTTAGTATCCAACAGTACAGCAAGTTGTTGAATGTATGAACCCCACAGCCTTCTTTAATTTCTTATATTCCAAACTGACACCATAGCATATATTAAGAGTGCTACTTTTATAAAGATTAAACCGTATTTTCTCATCATTGCATTTTCCCTAGTTTTCTGCATATTTGTTATTGTTTTATCATTTTGTTATTTGTTTGTCAGTATTCATTTTTCTTTAAGATTTTAAGAGTTTTTCATTTTCTTTCAAATGTTTTCTTTTTTTCTGGAGACAGTTACTGTAGCAGATGTAAAGACCAACTATTTACACAGAAAGTTTTAGTAAAATACAGAAAACTGAAATGTCTTTGTTTTCTTTAAATCACTGGATGTTGTTGTTGTTGTTGTTTCAATGTGTTCAAAACCAGCTACAGTATTTATGAAAAGCCTATTTAGTGAAACACAATGTTTTTGTTAGAGAACCCATTTTGATTTACCTGCCAGTAATTATCATGATCATAATTTTGCTTTAAGCTACAAGTTGATCAGAACACAGTATTCCCTCGGACTCTACAATCATTACTCTTAAGAAAGGATGTTTTTATGTTGAAAATGCAATTATTGATACAATCAAGGTAGTTAAATTTTAGGAAAAAAGTACTCATGTTTAGAACAGAAAAATTAAGTGAAATGTTCTAAGGGGTACTGTTTATTTTGGAGGTTTTTGTTTTGTTTTTGTTGTTGTTGTTTTTTGCCAACAGGTGTCAACCATTAACGGTCTGATTTGCAGTATCTATGTCCTATTCGGTACTTTACAAGCAACAAGACTTCGAAAAGAAGCATGATAGTAGTAAGTGATTCCTAATTAATGTTCATTTTAGCCCACCAAAGTTCAGTTGGGATAGGCTCAAAATGACCTAGACGGGAAGGACAGACTTAATAAAAAGTTGCTATCGCAGTTCATCGATGTTGCACCTACTAAGACGCCGCTTGCTTCTCTTGACAACAACTAGGAGCTCAGTTTTAACCCTGTCGTCTGTAAAAGGAATATATCTTTCTGTTAACCATGCCTTTATGCAATCCTTCCTCATGACAGATGTCGATGACTATAAATCATTAATAAACACTTGATTAGTACCTCTCTTGTTTCCTATTGATCTAGATATCTCAGTTAACATGGATAGCACTCCAGTCATCTTTAAAATATTTTAACATCTACCCAAGTTTCTACCATACAACTGTCAACATACTCTCTTACTTTCTAAATCACTTTCAGATACAAATGCTTGTTATCTCTTTCCCTCAAGAATCACTTTCAAATGCTGCCCTTGGAAAACCTGAAAAAGAAAGAAACACTTTTCTTATTAAGTATTCTACATTCAATCCAATACATAAAACGATGATTGTTTTTCAGTGTTACCAAAGCGTGTATGTGTTACCAATATTAATGTTTAATTTACCTTGCACATAAAAGCCAGTGCTGCTCATGAAAACAATGAGGCGTTGTATGTCTTGTCCATACCAGTGTTTGGAAGATTATATTTTCGAGTGAAAACACGAATAATGATTTTTCATAAAAATTGTTTTTCAAGTTAAAATCATCTCTTCTCTTTTTTTCCGTGTTTCGTCATCTTAGATTAATTTGTACTTTATATGGGACCATGTTTAAAGTTTCAGTTTTCGTGTAAGTCAGCATTCAAAAGGTATGCTTTTATTACTGACATAAACCAACATTTTTCTTTATTTTCTCAATAAGCAATAAATAGGACTTGAAAGTGATGAATTTAAGAGTTTAAACTGGCTAAGCACAAATCTCTCAAAATGATTTAATTTAACTTGGATATTATTTAACCTTAGAAGTATGTGTGAAATGCTTATGATTCAAAATATAGTCCATAATTAACTGTTTTATTTGTAATGTCAATTTATATCTGTTTTTACTATTTAAATATATATTTCAGAGAAAAAAATAATATAGATCAGAATTATCACTATGATTTTATTATACAAATAATAACAGAATGCTTAAACACATGGCTGTCCCCATATTTTGAAAAGGTTTGTATCATTAGTCTGAAAGGCTTTGTGAAATTTCAGATTGACATATAGAAACAAAAGAGAAACTTTAAAAAAACTGGTCAGTGGGAAGGTCTTATCCAAAGGGGGTTGTGTCCAAATATGAAGTAGATCCACTTACTAAAAAGGAAGTTATGGGCAATGTTAAATTTTTCGGACGGACGGACTGACGGACGGACAGTTCAAAACTATATGCCTCCCTTCAGGGGAATGAAAAAGGGAAAAACAGAACAACAAACATTGAAAAGTCAATCATAATCCAATATTTGTATCATATCAAAGAATACATCATGTAATAAAGCCATGTCATATTTCATATAATGCTAGTGTAATAACACTTTTGCATTAACGTTATTAACAATAAGCTTATAATGATGTTCGCACGTATATGACAGAGTCTCGTTCTTATCATTTTCAAATAACTCGTGCAATAAATCCCGTACTACATGACGAAACATTTAGTATCTTTGATCTGAAAATGAAAATCACATTTTTTTCTTAGAACACAATGCATACATTTTTATTTTATAGAAATAACATTTTTGTTAAATTAGATCTTGAAAAATCATCTAAAGTCCTTTCCATTTGTGCTTTTAATATTTGAACTGAGTTGGAAAATTGAGTATTGTTTTTGTTGTAAAATACATTTGTCTTTAGGCTGCCATGTGAAAAATCACACCAAAAGCACCTTTTTCCTAAATTTTGAAAGAGTCATCACACAATCAGTTAGTTTTTGTAATATTCTTCTTCCTCATATTTCACAGTGTGTATCTTACATTGTCAGGTGCCTAGTTTTTTTGAATCCATATCATGAATGGAGAAATCTTTTCAGATAAGTATTCATTTTACAATTACAAATGATAAAAAAATCACGCCTAGATTTATTACTCAACAAAGAAACAATCACTAGATTTAACTCAAAGTTAGATAATTTCCCCTTTATTGGTAAAATTTCTCAGGAAATGTTCTGAGCATTATCGGTTTTTTTTGCACCCCACTCCTTTCGAAGAAGCCGTGCATGGTATATTGCTTTGCACATGTCGGTCGGTCCGTCCGTCCATCTTTATGACCATGTTTTCGATCAATACCTCGAGCACCATTTGGCCCACAACCTTCAAACTTCATAGGTTGTTTACTCTTATTAAGTAGAAGATCACAATTGTTTTGGGGATCAGTAGGTGAAAGGTCAAGGCCACTGTCACTTTGAATTTGAAAACCATGACCACTCAATTATTTGAATACCATTTGGCCCACAGCCTTCAAACATCATAGAGTGGTTGCTCTTACTAAGCAGAAGACCCCTATTGTTTTGAGTGTAAGTAGGTTAAAGTCACTGTCACCTTGAATTTGAAAACCATGTTTTCTCAATAACTAGAGTACCATTTGACCCACAGACTTCAAACATTATATATTGTTTTTGGGAGCAGTAGGTCAAAGGTCAAGATAACAATCACCTTCAATGAAAAACTAGAGAATGCTTTGGCCTACAGTCTAGGTTGGTCATGACCAGTAGTTGACCCCAATTGATTTTGAGGTCAAAGGTCATGGTCACTGTAACCTTGACTAAGGAAAGCTTATATTACCAATAACCAGAGAATGCTTTTGCTTACAGTCTTCATATTTTGGTAGGATGGTTGAAAATTACCTATAGATGAGCTCTATTTATTTTTTAAGTAGGTCAGAGGTCAAGGGCACTTAGTATGGTCACAGAAAGCTTGTTTGATCAATATTTAAAGAATAACTTTGCCAGCTGTCCTCAGATTTGGTGGGGAGGTTGGTCAAGATGGTAGACCCCTTTTAATTTTGAGGTCTGTAGGTCAAAAGACAAGGTCACTCTGACCTCGACCAAAAAAGCTTGTAGAATCAATAACTAGAAAACACTTTGGCATACAGTCATCAGATTTAGTGAAGGGGTTGGTCATGACCAGTAGTTGATCACTTTTGATTTTGAGGTCAGTTGGTCAAAGGTCAAGGTCACACTGACTTTCACCACAAAAGCTGGTCTACAGTTTTCAGATTTGGTGCTGTGGTTGGTCATGACCTGTAGGTAACCCATATTAATTTTGAGGTCAGGAGCTCAAAGGTCAGTGTCACGTTTAGAAATCCATGTAACATGATTAATTGGTTGCAGTTAGTGGGGGGGGGGGGCATTCATGTTTCACAAATAACTCTTGTTAATTTATATTCTAACGAATGACCAGAGACATAGACAATCTATCTGTTATCAGGGCTTTAATTTACAAATTTAATTTAAATTTAATTAAAGCCCTGCTGTTATCTATGTCTCCGAAATGACTGATATGTTATACAGTTTGTTCGCCAGTTCCGGTGTTTCACCGGTTCCGAAGGATTCCGAATATTATTTCACCAAAATTAGGTCATCCGTAAGCGAAAGTAATCAGCTGTGTTCTTGCATGTGTATCAACCTAAATGTTGTACTAGGTTTGATGAAATTCTTCTTTGATGTAGTTAAATGTCCCAATCAAATGTGAAGAGGTTCTCATATCAGATAAAACAAAATGGCTGAAAATGTCAAGTTGAGAACTTGATTTCAACTTACCAGATACGCTTGGAGAGGATTGAAAAATTTTATGGTACTGAATTTTTGTCAGATTAACAGCAACACATGCCCTAAAGTTTAATCAGTACCGTCCATTTATTCAAATAAAAATTAGATCATAACGGTAGGGGGTACATTTAGCTATTTCCGACGGATTTGAGTACAACTTTTTTGAAAGAGGTGCCATATGTGGAACACCATTTCTTTATTTATATTTTATCATATTGACATGATTTACGTGGGTCATGCTTTTATCTTTCTCCATGCAATAGTATATGCTATGTCCATTACAGTTTTTTATTCATGATTTGGCTGATTTTCAGGTGGTAATACACTTCAAATGGTGGTAACCTTTTATAACCCTGTTTTCGATTTTAATACAAGACATGATGTAAATTTTATAATCTGTGTTAATGTCTGTTACTGTTCACAGATATACCGTAAATTTCCCCATGGGAAGCCTCTTTATGTATTTTCACAAGTGTTAAAAAAATGATGTCCGCCGAAACCGGTGAACGTGCTTCGGAACTGGTGAAATCGGTCCATATGAAATCAAGAACGACAGCGTAATAAGTTAATTTAACTTTGAGTAAATATTTAACGATGTTGAAGTTAAGACTTGTGTCAAACTGTATGTACAATAATGTTTTCTTTCTTCTGCACTTTGATGTAATTTGACCGATTTATGTAAAAAGTGCGGCGAAACTGGCGAACAAACTGTATGTGTGAAACAAGACTTATCGACTAAAAAGTGTACCATTGAATATTTGATATTCATTGAATCTATAATGAATCAGAAACATTATAATTCGATTGTTTTTCAAATCCAAGAAAGATCTTTTAAATAAAAAAGTAGACAGTGTAAAAGCCCGCGCAGCGCGCAGTCCAAATGTCAATATACGCTGCCTCGAAAACCTGATATCTGCATATTTTAATTTTATACAAGTTAATTCAGTACAACAGTTCTATCTAATTAAGCAGGAGCTTGAAGTTATGCGTCTGTAAAATTATCACAGCAAAGGCAAAGGTACAAAGAAGGCCAGCTTATTCAACAAAGCTATCTGCTTATCCAAAACATTGTAAAATTCAATTTCTTTACTAAATCAAATCTTTTTCAAAGAAATTCACCTTTCCGACTGCCGACTAGATGCGCGATTCTAGGGGACGCGCCTGTTGCACTTCGTCTCTAACAATATACATGTTTGTAATTTCTGACCAATCAAAAATATGAATTTTAACCTTAGACACGGTCCAAAATTAGATTTCCCGAATATGGAAAGGGGTCTAGCGAGCTTTTGATAAATGCAACATTAACAACGAGCAGGCGACGTAGAATTTAGACCTGGCTAACAACAGGGCAAGAAAAAGTTTCAAATATACGAATCATTGTTTCTTAATTTGAACTTCATATTCCAGATCACTTACTCTCCTACATTAAGGTTACTGTTTTTACTCCTTGTAAAATGTTCTGCAGGTACCTCACACAGGCTTTCTATTTTTAACAGAGTAACCAAGCCCCTTATCAGATTAATTAGACCTGGTCGGTCTTCGATTTACTGCCTGAGATAACAAACCGTGTAAAAAAAAAATTGTGTCAGAAATATGGTACTTCAGGTCATCAGTTACTAAACACCAAACAGTATCAAAGTCGGATTTGAGAAAATTTTCTGGAATAAAAGAATATAGTGTATACGCTGTATGCTTTTTTTATAAGATGTATGTAAGATGGTACGAACAGGGATTATATCCAGGGTATCCTGAAAAAGTAAATCCAAGTTCTTTGCAATGTTTTTCATGCGTTATAGATTACAGTCATTTGTTTTTCTGTTCTAGGTCACGATGTAAGAATATCCCTTCTCCCACCGTTACACGTTTCTTTAGAGTAATTGTTATTTAGTTCATTTTCCCAGTTTGTTTTAGCTTATTGACATAAGGATCCACATTTTTCTATCATGGCTAGCTAAAAAGTAGCTATCTAATGAAATATGTGAACAGCGAGCTTGACATTCATGAACCGACGGTATGACCTTAAAATCTGATCTCTTTTATTATAAACTTATGGTGGTGAAAATATAACGGAAGTAATACCCACCAATCAACAGCAGTAAGAAGCGAAAGATACTAGTCTAAACCACATACATATATTCTTCTTAAACTACTGTACTTAAATTTAACAGTAATAAACTTTGCAAGCATTGTAAATGCTAATTAATTTAGACAATACCATAATCATATTTTCCTTTTCATGATAACATTCATGAACAGTCCACACCAAACCACGCCATTGGTCAGTATGAAAACCAAAACAAACACAGTTGTAAGAAATAACACTAAATGAACACACCATAAATCACGAAGAACACTCAAAATACAACTTAATAGATCTACGGAATCCTGTTGAGGCCAATTAAATTGTCGCCGTCGCGCTTAGAGGTAGACGCTCGACAATGCGACGCGACATTTATTGGAATATCGTTTCGCGTTGTCGTGCGTCTACCGGAAATTGGCAATTGTATATTCCGGCCATTGAATTAATTAAGAACAAATTCCACAAGAAAATGCAGCAATCACGGCCATTCTCTAAAAATGCGATATGGCTATGGGGAGTGCCGGGTAATACACAGGCACGTGAAATTTTGTCATCGCACCGTCAGACGGCATATAGAACTTGTAACATTTTAACCTGTCACCGGTAGACGTACGACAACGCGATACGATATTCAAATAAATGTCGCGTCCCATTGTCGAGTGTCGCTTTGCATTTTCGAGCGTCGCGTCGCGTTGTCTAGTGTCGTTTGGCATTGTGTCGCGGTAGAGGTTCACACACGACGCACGACAATGCGATACGATATAGTGAAAATGTCGCGTTGCGTTGTCTCGCGTCTCTTCGCATTTTCGAGCGTCGTATCGCATTGTCGTGCGTCGAGGCCTACACAAATACAGAACGCCACGGACGAGAACGCGACACGACATCGCGACAACGCGACGCGACACCGCGAAAATGCGATACGACGCACGACAGTGCGAAGCGACAATGCGATATTTCGCGCTTTTATAGCGCGACAATACGAAATGAAATCGCAAAATTTCGTTTGACATTGTCGTGCGTCGCTTCGCATTGTCGAGCGTCGTATTGCATTTTCGCGCTGTCGCGTCGCGTTGTCGGGCGTGTACCTCTAAGCACGACGGCGACATTTTAATTGGCCCCAACAGGATTCCGTACCAACAGGATTCCGTATAGATCAGCATGAACTCTTAAAAACAACAAAATAATAAAAAGAAAAAGGAACACACAATAGGAAAGCACACTGAAAACGCACAGAAAGAGCATTCAATTTACACTCTGTAGACTGTCAAAAACACTCAAAATAGCACGCCATAGGACAGAAAGAGCATTCAGAAAACACGCTGTATGGTGCCAAAAACACTCAAAATAGCACACCATACTATGGACAGAATGAGCATTCAGAATATACGCTGTAGACTGCCAGAAACACTCAAAATAGCACGCCATACTATGGAGAGAAAGAGCATTCAAAATACACGCTGTTGACTGCCAAAAACACTCAAAATAGCACGCCATAGGACAGAAAGAGCATTCAAAATACACGCTGTAAGCTGCCAAAAACACTCAAAATATCACGCCATAGGACAGAAAGAGCATTCAGAATACACGCTGTAGACTGCAAAAAACACTCAAAATAGCACGCCATAGGACAGAAAGAGCATTCAGAATATACGCTGTAGACTGCAAAAAACACTCAAAATAGCACGCCATAGGACAGAAAGAGCATTCATTATACAGTCTGTAGACTATCAAAACACTCAAAATAGCACGCCATAGGACAGAAAGAGCATTCAGAATACACGCTGTAGACTACATAGCACGGTATACCCTCTCCCCCACTAAAAAAAATGATGACATAATGCACGGGGAGAGCATCTATCATCGATGAATGGTTTATAATAAACGCTTTTAACGTTCGGCAGCTCCGTAGCAGTTGATATATATGTAGGTCAATAGCTTGGTCAATTTAGCGATCAAAGCTTGGTTGACTGCTCTACTGTGCTTTCAGATACATGTGCAATATAGTAGTTTGGTACTAGATCTAATGGTTTTTATCCTGTCCGACCCGATAAAGGGGGGTCGTATAAATTTTGCTTTATACGGCACATGCTACGTCATGGACTACTTTTGTGTTTATAATCAGAAGGAAGTGATTAAATGGTTGTTATTACAAACAGAGACTACTTGAATAAAAATTAAATATTTCAATATCTAGATCTTATAATATAGCATGATCATTTAAGGGAAAAAATATCGAAATTTTGGAACTATTTTGTGTGTATATGTTCACCTGGCGGATAACCTTGACATTTTGAAACACTTTAAAGATAGGTTTTCAATATCGTAGCAATTTACTGACAAATGCCAGATGTGACAGGATAAATAGCGGAATAGCGGCTCACCCGATAAATTCCTACGCCTTGCCAGATAAACTTGAAAAAAAAAATCTCATATTAAGACACTTACCTATTATTCTCTATATTTCATTTTCTCCTCCTTTTTGCGATAATCATAACGACTACAGTTACAGTAATCAAGTATTCTATATACATGCCAGTTTGATAAATACCTGATCTAGATCTAGTAAATGGGTAGATCTATTAAGAGACCAACTCAGATACAAAGGAAAACAAAATGTTTCATACTCAGTACTAGTATTGAAGCAATATGACGGCCTCAGCTGCTTCAAACGAAGGGCGAGTATTTCGGTAGGAAAACAAAGAAGAAGAAAAGAGAACAAGGAAAATTCAAATGGACTTGAGTCCATTTGAGTGTACGGTTTTTACTGAATTTTTAAGGAACCTTAGGCTATGTACAGCACTCTATTTTGTTTGCAGATGCTAATAAAAAGAAAAAGAAAGTTAATATATATCTTTAAATTGAAGACCTGTCTGTTCAGACAAATTATAACTAAGTTAATGCCCATTTTTTTAAAGAACAACAACAACATATTTGTTCAACCTTTTATTTCCAGATATCTCTTGATGTTAAAGGTGATAATTATGATACTGAAACAGTGTTTGTTTTCTTAAGTAACAAACTAACATGAATTACATGGAATGACATGCTTGAACAGAATAACAAACATGCCTGAATAGAATAACAAATATACTTGTAATATCAATTAAGATAATAAGCTATGACCATGCTTTGATTACTTTGATATAATTCAACATATTAAAGACCAGGTGAGGAACTGTCACAGTCGTAGCAAAGTACCAACGGGAACCAGACAGAATTTTTAACTTTAGATTCTTTTTTCTTTGTGAGCCGAATTTTATTATTTGAAAACATTAAACAAACATTGTATCATTTTACATCATTTGAAAGCTCTTTAAATTCATATTTTGAAAATATAAGCAGATTTCAAATTTTTGCTTTTAAAAAAGAAAACTTAACTAATTTATACCTGTCGTTTCAGCATTTTTTCAGCATTTTTCTAGCAGCTTAGTAGTCTCAATATTTCAACTGCAAAACCGACCGATTTACAAACTGATATTACATAGATGTCGGCCTTTGACCATCGTCTATAATAAAGAGCCCTGGCGCACCATTTGTTGGGCTAGCAGCTTAGATGCTCTAAGTTTAGCCATTTACAAACAAGAAAGTGAACAGTTTTGAAAAATATTTTTCTTATTTGTGAAATATGAGTTTACAGACCTTTTAAATGATATAAAATATGAATTGTTTGATGAAAAATGACTTTGTAACTGTAATTACAAAATTACTTTGTTTTGCATTCTTATCAACGGCAATATTTTTGCTTGTCTTCAAAAAGTTACCTGTATCTGTTATCAGTTACTTGTTACTATTAATAGATTTCAAAACATTCAATGTTCCTATACAATATTACCAGACAGTCACGTGATTCTGTCCGTGATTCTGTCCGAGGATTTCCGGAATAACACAACTTCGCAAATTGATTCAACAGGTATAGTACATCTTAAAAATACGTAATATTTCGGCAATACAGTTTGTTCGCCAGTTTCGCCGCACTTTTTACATAAATCGGTCAAATTACATCAAAGTGCAGAAGAAAGAAAACATTATTGTACATACAGTTTGACACAAGTCTTAACTTCAACATCGTTAAATATTTACTCAAAGTTAAATTAACTTATTACGCTGTCGTTCTTGATTTCATATGGACCGATTTCACCAGTTCCGAAGCACGTTCACCGGTTTCGGCGGACATCATTTTTTTAACACTTGTGAAAATACATAAAGAGGCTTCCCATGGGGAAATTTACGGTATATCTGTGAACAGTAACAGACATTAACACAGATTATAAAATTTACATCATGTCTTGTATTAAAATCGAAAACAGGGTTATAAAAGGTTACCACCATTTGAAGTGTATTACCACCTGAAAATCAGCCAAATCATGAATAAAAAACTGTAATGGACATAGCATATACTATTGCATGGAGAAAGATAAAAGCATGACCCACGTAAATCATGTCAATATGATAAAATATAAATAAAGAAATGGTGTTCCACATATGGCACCTCTTTAAAAAAAGTTGTACTCAAATCCGTCGGAAATAGCTAAATGTACCCCCTACCGTTATGATCTAATTTTTATTTGAATAAATGGACGGTACTGATTAAACTTTAGGGCATGTGTTGCTGTTAATCTGACAAAAATTCAGTACCATAAAATTTTTCAATCCTCTCCAAGCGTATCTGGTAAGTTGAAATCAAGTTCTCAACTTGACATTTTCAGCCATTTTGTTTTATCTGATATGAGAACCCCTTCACATTTGATTGGGACATTTAACTACATCAAAGAAGAATTTCATCAAACCTAGTACAACATTTAGGTTGATACACATGCAAGAACACAGCTGATTACTTTCGCTTACGGATGACCTAATTTTGGTGAAATAATATTCGGAATCCTTCGGAACCGGTGAAACACCGGAACTGGCGAACAAACTGTAATCGGATCTTCTAACAGCCAATCAAAACATAGAATTACATAATACTGGATAACACTAACCCCGCTCCAATTGTACATATAGGAATATAATACTGGCAATTTTCCGTACAGAAAAACATACTATTTGAGAGCTGCATTTACTTTATGTATGGAAATTGCAGTAGAAGTAGGTTTATGAACTTGACAGTAATTTCGTTATCAGCTTCAGCATGTACATCTACCGTCGAAGCGTATAGAAGCTGTATACACCACAGGGAATCGGTACGTAGGGGTAAACTGACCCTACAAATACTTATAAACCACATTTCTCCCAAATCCTTTGAATACATGTTTATATATAAATACTAAATATAAATAATATATAAATATATAAATTTATAATGTTTAAATATAAATAAGTATTTATATATTATTTAGAAGAAGTGTGGTTTATCAGTTACTTTAGGGTCATTTAACCCCTACGCAGCGATTCCCTGTGGTATACACATTCAAATTTTGATGTGTTAAAAATACTGGATTAACATGTTGCATACTATAGATTGAACACTTGACGAGTTTATTTATTGAATCAAACGTTATTGAAATTATTGATTCAATATTGTGCATAACATAGCCAGCTAGGAAGTGCAGTGTACAGTACACACTGTTGCGGCAACAAAAGGTGCCACTGACATTGGATAGAGGTGTTAACCTCAGTCAAAGTTAGAGCTGAAAGGTTTGTTAATTTGAAATCTGATATTGTAAATCTAATATCTCATATTATGATGTGATTTTTTTTTTTATAAAAAGAGTTTCCATTATAATTATAAAATGTCAGGCGCTCTAATGTTTTACCCAACCACGACCCACAGGAGGTTGAAATTGTATTTTTAGTCATTCAAGTGTCGAAACTGTTAATCTAGCTTTTATATACAGAATAGAACCTAGAAATACAGTTTTGAATCGTGAAGTTTTCAAGCTCCTGTGCACAACCTGTCAGGTAGGGGCATAGGCCTATAACATATAATTACATAATGTATATAGGATCAATTGAGTGTTAAATTTTAATGAATTGATTTGTTATATTGTTTAGATATTTATGGATGAATATTGTTCCAAAGGTTTAACCTTCTGTTAAATGAAGAACAAAAAAATAATCTTTCTTCTGACCAAAGCACACATTTAACTTTTTTAAGTACATTTAATGAAATATAAATATATTATCTCACATTTTCATTTTTTGCCATGGTAACATATTTCATGCAGCACATATTTTTCTGAAGCTTGCCTAAGTTTTGAATGCAAAAATTACCTCTAATTACAACTGATATATTTCTGATTAGACACACTGGTACATCAGGATTGTAGTGACTAATCATTCTATTATAATTAACCATTCTGTGAATCAAATCCTAGATGGAGTTAATTAAGATGGCTTATCAGCACCAACTGTTAGATCTGTGCATTAAACATTCCACAGATCTGTGTCCAGCTAGAGAATAGCATCAGGTCAATGCTCTGAAATTTGATGTACCGGTATTTATCTTCAACATGAAATTTTTGTATAATTTGCTCAATTTTTTAAATCATTTTCTAGGGTGTTAAATGAGCAATTTCTGTTTATAATGTAACAGTCATTTTGTTGGAAAAAAAAGTCTCTTTTTTTTTCTTTTTCTTAATGTATTGAACAAACAACACTAACTTGATCCTGAACAGACAGCAAATAATCTCCTCGTTGACTCTTTCTTGAAGCTTTATATTATTATATACTCTGCAACCAAGCTTTAATTTTTCTTTGCAACATTATCAAAAATGAGCATAGTTCACTCACATAAAGACAAATATCAATTTCATGTAATTGTATGTGAGGATCACTTTGTTAGCAGGACTGTATATCGGTGCTTGACACTGAACAGAGGATTTAATCACCGCTCAGCTATCATCGGGGTTCTTCAGTTTACGCTCTTATAGCTCTAGGTACAGGACTACATGTACTTTGCTGATTTCACTTGATGCTTTACCACTAGTGTGATCAGTGAATACACAACCAACCTGTCCCCAAGATTTACACATTACTGTGTCATTCCATTTGTACTGTAGTTACTGATTTCAGTCAGACATTTGCTGTGGTAAAACACAGGAGTGAATAGTGTGAGTTTATGAAATGAAACTTCTTTTGCAGATTCTTACCAGAAAAAGTCCAAGAAAGCCTTGTCCTGTCTGCTTACTGAATTAGCCAACCTAACCGATGGCTGGAAAAAGAAACTGCTCCTTGTTCTGTGCCCCACAGCCGATTGCCAGACTGATACAGGTGTTTCCAAAGCTTGCCATTATCTTCTTTGTGATACACTTCACAGTAATGATCTACTCTTGTAAGTAGGTAACGAGATATTATAAATAGTTGAAAAATAAACCGTTTTATAGATTTTAGTTTAAGTTTTGACAAGTATTTACTCTTGATAACTACCTCGCCTCATTGCAGATTCTTAATTCAAGACTGTAAGTACCGTTTTAAGTGTAGAATTAGTCTTCACCATTAGTGTAGAAAATATATTCCTGATTTAAACATTTTTATTCAGGCACATAGCCAGGTATACTCCCATACTCATGGGAGTACTTTGATTGGAACAATCAAAGTTTTAAATGGCCAGAAAATGATGCTAAACTTGAAGCCTAAGAGCGGTACAGGACTGACCCCGTCCCCCAGGTGCCACACAAACACCTGTAGGAGTACTTCTAATTTAGATTTAGCTACGCCCCAGTTATTGAGCATAAATATCTAAGTGCATATACAATGTAAGAGCATATACTTTAAAAATGATACATCACTGTTTTGAATAATTATGGTATTGATTCTAATTTTTCAGTTTTAAGCCCATCTCCACACAATATGAAGGTGAAAGAAGTGCCACCTGGTGTTGTAGATCTAAAAATAAAGCCTAAAATTGATGCTGAACATGTTCAGAGGATACATTCAGAACTGAGTATGTTGTTATAACTGTCATTTTCACTGTGCTGCAGCATTTGTGGAATCTTATCAAAACCTTTAAAGTTGAACTTGGCAGTTAGAGTTTAGAGCATTATTAGAGTCTGGTCACTTTTAGTCAGCTGTTGCACAGTCATATTTGCCACAGACAGACAAAGTGTACTCTGAGTGTTAATTTTTCAACAAACAAGGGTAATATTTGTCATAAATGTGATGGCCAACTTAAATCAGTAATTCAGGAACAGTTACTGCATACAAGAGTATTGTTGCTGGTTGAAATGAGACACTTTTATTGTTTTTATATGATAAATTCACATATTTAAAACTCTCCTGCCGCATGGTGGGAAGGCGATTACAGGAATGGCCTTGTCTGTCTGTCTGTCTGTCTGTCCATAGCATAGCATTTTCATTTCAGTTCCATATCTCCTATACCATTGACCTGATTTTATTGAAACTTTTGTCAATATTTAACTATTAAAATGATGTGCAGAATGTGTAGTCCAGCCGTGTCAGTTCAAGGTCAAGGTCACACTTGAAGGTCATTTGTTGCCTTTGATTTTGTGTTTGCTCAATATATCCAAAACCTTTGAACCAATTTTCTGTAAATTTTCCTCAAATGTAGATGTGCAGAAAGTATGGCCAAGCCATGTCAGTTCAAGATCAAGGTCACACTGGAAGGTCTTTTTATTTCAGTCTTCAGTTTTGTATCTGTTCAATATCTTCTATACCTTTGAACCAATTTTCTTGAAACTTTGGTCAAATGTATAGGCTAACTCAGTGAGTAGATATGCAGAAGGCATGACCAAGTGTTCGTCTGTCTGTCTTTGTTCATATCATTTTCATTTCTGTTCAAGGACAAGGTCACACTTGAAGGTCTTTTGTTTCAGTTACTATGCTAACAGCGGGAGATATAGCAGTCCTCTTACTTGTTATTGTTGGTAAATATCCAAAGTATTTTTTTTTCAGTAAAATTCTATATAGTTACCCCAAGTTTCATTTGAAATGTTTTAAATTTATTTCTAAGTGAAACCAAGTTAAAATAAGGTATTTTCGAACTACACCATATTTTTTATGCCCTCCTTCAAAGAGGTGGGAAATTTTTGTTTTGCTATGTCTGTCACAATTAAGTGTTATTCCACCAAGTGATTTTTGACCAATAACATGAGAACACATAGGCACCTGACTTGCTACAATTGCTACCAGGACATAAAAAATTTACACAGTGGTTAGGCAATTGGCATGATAAGCAATAAACCTTGTAGCTTTTTGACTCATAGGGTCAAGGGTAATACTCACTGGGCCTGTACTTTGAAAATGGTTTCCAATCATTAAAAATTACTGCTACTAGGATATTAAAACTTTACAGGGTTGTTGGTCATAATGAGATGTTTTTTGGGCTTGTTAGGTGAAACTTTTTGAAAATGATGTGAGATCAATGATTGAAGAACAACTTCAAACTTAACAGGATGTTTTGGCATGATGAATAGTTGACTGCTTCTATTTTTGAGCATGCAGGGTTAGTGGGTAAACTAACAGCGGTCCACACTTTGAAAATAGTTTCTGGTCTATACACTCTTAAACTGTAAAAATAACTACTCCCAGGACTTTTAAACTCCTGACGATAATAAGGCTTGATCAGTTAATTACTTGGTTTGTATTGAGGTCCACTGGATCAAAGGTGAAGCTGTAATAACTAAAATAGTCTCTATTCTATAACGGAAGAACTACAGTATGGTACAGGTATCCCTTAAACTATACAGGATGGTTTGGGTATGTATAGACTAAGTGCTCACTGCATCAAAATGTCAGATTCACATACTTCATAGGTTGTCTTCAGTCAGTAACACAGAAATTAGTGAATCCAGGAATTTTAAACAAAGTTCACCTTAAGTAGGCTCGGTGGCCAAGTGGTTTATTTGTTTACCTACGAAGCTATTGACCCGGGTTTGATTCCGGGTAGCAGCTGAGTTACCGACTGATTTGCCAGGACTGGGAAGTAACCTAATTGGGTACTGTTTCCAGTAGTATCAGCATATATCGGGGATTAGGGAGGTAAAATACATGCACCGTGGGCTCTTCTAGAAATAAGTTGTTCCATCCACACCAGGCGGGGACTTACATTGACTGTTAAATAAGAAAACTTTACCTTTACTGAATAGAAAAGTCCAGATTGTGTTGTCTAAACCTCACCATGAGCTGACATTACTTACTGATCTTAAGGATCATGAGGATTTCTGAAGCAAGCATTAGTGTCATTTTCACAGTTTTTGTCTCGTGGATTCATGTTACTTTCAATATTCATTTATGAGCTTTGAGGGAAAAGTTGAATTATTCGGTAGGACACAGAATCACAGTGACAAATGTTTATTTTTAGTATGTGGACATGTTTTCAGATCTGTTTTGTATATTGTTTCTGCTGGTGGAATGCAAGACCTATATTGCTGGTGGCATGCAAGGCTTTGCTGTTTTTTCCACAACACAAATTAAATAATTGAAGTTGTATGATCCAGAAGCTCTGATCAATGGACATTATTTAATGTTTATGATCAATGAACTCAACTTAATCTGTAATTTTTTGATTTTATGATGTATATTTCTGGTTTCAGTTAATAAAACACTGCACGCAAAAAATGAAACTGCTTTAAGAAAAGATAAGTCACCTTTACTGCATGGACTCCTTCCTGAAAGTCACCATAGCAACCTAAGAGGACAGGATCACATGAGGTTTCAGAGATAGCTTGAAAAATCTGCCAGGGAGATGACGTATTTCATCAACCAGTAGGATTAACTGGTAAAATAATGCATGCGATTTAGATTTATTGTGCATGAAAATTCTTCAGAACATAGTTAAAAAACATTATGGAAGGATAAGTCACAAGAAAGTTGTTACAAACAATGCCTGAGAATTACAGCGTTCTTCTTTTGTGATACTGTTATATAAAGCATTGATACACGTAGTTAGAAACAAAGATCTTAAACTGTGATACTGTCTTGTAGAATAAATGAATTATGTGTGAAATAGTGAGCATTGGAAGATAACTGGTGGAAATGTTTCCAAATGTCATGTTCTGCCTTAATATGTGAACTTGATTTTATTTCAGTCTTTCATATGGAGACATTTACATGTGCCTAAAATTAAGGCTCTTTATACATAGCTACAAAATAGTTATCAGTAATTACTGATTATACTTGTGTTTTATACAAATGATTTCCATGATTTTAGGTTTAAAGTTTTTTTTCTACTTTTATAAATGTATATTAAGTTTTTATGTTTTATTATATTTAGAATTGTTATTCTGTTCAATATTTACTAGATTTATCCCTTTTTTTCCATACATTTGATAGTGTGCAATCTGGCTTCATTCAAGGAATTTCTTGACTTAATTTCCATCTGAGGTTTGTTGTTTGTTTGTTGGATTCTTCTTGTGTGTTTAAACTGTTGGATTCTTCTTGTGTGTTTAAACTATGAAAATATTAAGATCAGTCTACTGCTCCATAGTCATATAATAGAATATGATTGTATTATAGTTACTTTGATGATTTTACTATTCTGTATCATTGTTACAGTTATTAGCTCTCCAGTCAACTCCACAGCAACCAATTAAACATTGCTAATTAAGGTTTATTTAAGTTGATTTCAAGTTACTGTTTACTGTAGATTTTTTAAAAACTATTCATTGAAATAATTAAAAAAAATATCCATCTTTTTTTGTGACTGTGACCCTAGTAATAATTGCATAGGTTAGTTACCATAAGTATCATTTCTTACCCTTAGTGAGTGTAAATTCATTGTTACTGGTAAATTCCATCTTAATCAAATAAAACCACTAGTCCTTGCAAAGTCAGAAGTATGCTTCAGCCAATAATGAAATGTTAATTCAAAAGTAATATTCCGCAATAATAATCAACAAATTAAGTTATTTCACTTCCAGTATGATGAATGACTTGGCAATTATGTCAATTTTATATGCCGGTTTGAAAAACGGGACATATTATGGGAACGCCCATGGCAGGTGGGCGGGCGGCATCCAGTTTTGTCCGGAGCATATTTTTAATGTGCATGGATGGATTTTAATGATACTTGGTACCAATGATCACCATAATGGGGGGTTGTGTTATGCGCATGTACCAGGTCTCTAAGTCAAAGGTCAAGGTCACACTTAGAAGTCTGAGAAAAATGCTTGTCCAGGGCAGAGCTTCTACTTGCATTGAGGGATTTTAATATAACATGTCATAAATGTTCACCATTTTGAGATAGAGTGTGGTGTGCAAAATTCAGGTCCTTGTGACCAAGGCCAAGGTCACACACAGAGTTTCAAAAGTCAGAAAATATATGAAAATGTGGGTATGGACCATTTAGACATCATGAATTGAGGGATTCTATCACAAATGTTAGCCATCATGAGACTGAGCATTACATGCATAATCCTGGTCCATATATGCAAGGTCGAGGTCACTAGAGATGATGAAATGTCCAGATTTTGTCCAGAGCGTATCTTCTTCATGCATGGAGGTATTTTAGTATTACCTGGTACCAAAATTCACTACATGAAATGTAGCGTTGCTTGCATGAACCAGGTCTCTAGGTCAATGGTCAAGGTCAGAGGTCAGTGGAAAACATTTGTCCGGAGCAAAACTACTACATGCAATGAGAGATTTTAATATAACTTGGCACAAATGATGACCATTGTAAGGTGGAGTGTCGCACACAAAATTCAGGTCCCTGTGGCCAAGTTAGGGGTCATACATAGATCGCGTATTTTGTGACAATGGCACACTTGTTTAAATTTTATTTTATTTAGTTCCGCATGTCGCATTTAGGGCACACATATTCTTTTACTTGGGGACCATATGTTGTTTTTCTTGGAATAACATGAAAATGTCACATCGAAGGTTCTATGATCACAATTATTAGAAGACATAGATTTCCAAGTTTTTCTTTCATCTTTGCTAGTTGTTCACTTGCTAAAGGAAGGTAACCTGACCCTTTTCTCTGAAATGGTGGTATTCCAAATAAATACAGAATGCAGTGTCTGTCCACCAATATCAGAACAACTATATCATCTTCTGACTGGCATACATTAAGAAGGCTTGAAACAGACTTCACTATTGTTCAGATTAAATGACTTTTTCCCATTCCAGCACCACCAGATATAAACAAATGAAATGGTTTTGGTCGATGCCTCTTTTTTGATGAGTCAACATTATCACACACCATTGGACAAGAAATTCATGAACTGGCCTTAAATCTTCATTTAATAAACATATCAGTTGTAAGTTTAGGAGCCCTGGTTGTAACCATTCTTGATGACTTACTTTGCCAACAATTACCTCATATTAATATCTGAGCAGGCCAATATCTTGGGGATTGAAGGCACCATTTCAGTGGAAAGATGAGCATGTAATGAATAAAGTGTCAAACCTCATGCCTTGTCCTCTTCTTCTTGTTTAAAGTCAGCTGTAAGGGTTGTCCAGGCATTCTCTGGAGGGCCCTTTTCTTGAAGAAATTTAGCTGCCTCTTCCAATGTAGCATTGTCTAGTGGACCTCTACCAAGTTTGTTCAAATTATGCCCCTGGGGTCAAATTTGGCCCAACCCCAGGGGTCAGTTGATTTAACAAAGGCTTATGTTGAGAAATTTTACAAAATCTTCTTGTCTGGAACCACAAGAACCTGAGCCTTAAGATTTGGTATGTAGCATTGTCTAGTAGACCTTAACCAAGTTTGTTCAAATTATACCCCTGGGGACAAATTTGGCCCTGCCCTGGGGGTCAATTGAATTTACATAGGCTTATATAGTGTAACTTTAAAAAATCTTCTTGTCTGAAACTTACAAGGGTCTAGTGGACCTCTACCAAGTTTATCCAAATTATGCCCCTGGGATCAAATTTGGCCATGCCCCGGGGGTCAGTTGATTTTACATAGGCTTATATAGGGAAAACTTTGAAGATATTGTTGTCTGAGAACACAAAGCCCTGAGCCTTAAGATTTGGTATGTAGCATTGTCTAGTGGACTTCAACCAAGTTTGTTCAAATTATACCTCAGGGGTCAAATTTGGCCCCACCTCGGGTCATTTGTTTTACATAGGCTTATATATGAAAAACTTCGAAAAAGTTTCTTCTCTAAAAACCACAAGGCCCTTAGCCTTAAGATTTGGTGTGTAGCACTGTCTAGTGAACTTCTACCAAGTTTGTTCAAATTCTGCCCCTGGGGTCAAATTTGGCCCCACCCTGATGTCAATTGATTTTACATAGGTTTATATAGGGAAAGCTTTGAAAATAGTCTTGTCCTGTCCTGTCCTTGCTGCCTTTTTACAAACAACTGAACTCGACTTACACATTCTGATAAAGTTAGTTTTTTTTCAAGACTATACTTAAAAGCACTATTGAGAGCTTCATTTGCGTTTTGTGTGTAGTTTATAGGAGGATAGCCAAGACCAGACATAGATCGAATTTCAGCTGTCATATGGTTTTTTATCAATGGTGCTTTTTCTTCTAGGAAGTAAATAAAAAAATCTAAACCATTCACATGTCTCTTTGTCCAAACGTCCTTAACTTTATCTAGTTTTTGATCAAATTCCGATGACATGGCATCAATTAAACCTGGCTGTCTCTCATCACCAATGTCTTTTCCAAAAATGTCTAGAAGGTACTGCGCTGCTACACTCTTTGTTATACCAAGTTTTGTCAATTTTGATCTTACGTTATCTTACATATGCATGTCACACAATAGGTGTATGGCATTTGGAAAAAAAATTTCAAATGCTTTATGTGAGTTATGTTCACCGTCTGTACCAAAAGCAAGCAAGGAAGATTATGCAGGTTTGTTTTTTATCATCTTACAAGGAAGTTCAAAGTAAGAACTTTCAAGTTTTCGTTGACGAATTAGAACTGGGCCCAACATTACCGGATGAATGTCCCTTTGGTTTTTCTCTTTAAGATTTCTGTACGATGTTAAAGTTACCATAAAATTTCCAATGTTGAATGTTGGGTCAATTCCAAGGATACAAGGATTTGTGCAAAAAATTTCTATATCATTCAACCACATTTCATTTGCAATGAATAAGACAAGCTCTGGGTCTGTTGAAAGTTCAAAAATGAATGTATTATCTGCATTAAGTTTTTAATTTGCAATCTTATCCATTAGAACTCTAAGTTCATCTTTTTCATCATCATGCTTATTGCCATTTTTCAGGTCAGAAATTTGCTGAATATTTCGAGGAATCTCACCTGGGCTACTTAATCCTGTCACACCACCTCGTGAAGTTAATATTTCATGAAAAACGTCTTTAGGTTTCCTTGACTACGATAAAAACTTAATGTCATTTTTTGTTGATTCATTAGTCCTCACAAATGGATGCAATCTTATAGCATTCCCATGTGGAAGTACTTTCACTTGTTTTTCTTCCACTTCAAAATAATACTGAACAAAGAGAGTATCAATCTGATTTCCAAGATTATCTATTACAGTAACAATTATTTTACGCAGCTGCATTTCACTTTTATTGACATAATGATCGTCTGAGGACCTTGTATATGTTTGGATTTGGATACATTTCTTCTGTAATATAAGCTGTAGCAAACCCATTTTCACAATAAGCATATTTGGTTTTTGTGCCAGTGCTGTTCCAAACTCCCATTCCATCACTCTGGATATTTGTCCAGTGGCCAATAGCTCTTGTTGATACTAAAAAACACACATTAGATGATATGTCGTATGGCACAGCTTTTGAAACAACATTTTTGGGTGGATTGATGATGTAATCGACAACTTCTAATAATTCTATCCATTTACACTCGCAAGCCAGTATTGGCAGATCCAAACAATCATTGTAGAAGTTCCTCATAAATGTGCCTTTTCTCACTAAGCTGAAATCATCAAACTCATCTTCAGTATTTTCCAACTTACACCCAAAGTCACTTACAGTTGTTTGCACTGACATAACAGAGTCTGAATCGGAATCAATATATATGTATGAACTTCCTGCTGTATCTTGATCCTGAAAAGTAGACAACAGTTTTGTAAAGATTGACAGGATAAGAGGCAAAATTTAATATTGTAAGTAACATTCATATTAAAATGACTGCAGATGTGAGAGATCTTCAAATTTCAGATATTTTAATTTCATTGCTTTGATTGGAGAAATTACTGTGCAGTCCAGGGAAAGTTGGCTGAAAAACCAATCAGTTAATTCTCTGGCTTATCAGCATGGGTGTAATTACTCTGTCCAGCTAACTGACCATTGTAATTTATTGCCGTTTGCCAGAAATCTAATACTGCATTACTGCTAGGAGAAGAGAGTGAGAAACTGAATGATTGTTGGATGTTCTAGAGACCTACAGAAATGTTGGTGCCAATACAGACTATTGTCAGGTGATTTTAAACTGAAGGGATCAAGGCTTGACTCTTTTTTTTGTAGATCTACCGTGATAAAACCTCAGCATCTGTTCATACATTGTATAAATACAGTAAGTGGTAAACGATGGTTTTAGTGCATTAATTATGTAAAGATGCACAAACGTGTCAGGTGTATTTAAAGGGCTCTAAATAATACTATAGTCAATGGCATACATACTACAGACATGCTTAAGTTAGTTTTACAAAGTCTATGAAATATTATGTACTTTTTCAATTAAATGGCATGGTCACTAAATATTTATTTAGTACACATTAATTTTCCCCAAAACCCAGGGGCATTTTTGTCTTTGTAAGTACATCTTAAGTTTAATCTGAGTATTGTGAAATAACCAGTGCAACAACACATGGTGCTTAGTGTTAGATCTCTGATTCTGCATGTGCTATACATTTGAATCCTGTGCCTGTTCCTTTTGCTTCTAATGAAAGTCACAAATTATTTGGTAATTTAGTTATCTGGTTGGTTTGACTTCTTTAATATTTTATACATTATTATTCTGGCAAACATAAATACACATTTATGACTGCTACAATTTCTATGGCTTTTGGACAAAAGTGTCTTATTATTTGCAAGTACATTAACAATTGAATACACATGTTTATCCATTGAATAAACATACTGAAACTGAAAGTGACTCCTCTGAACTTCCATATTAGTTTGTAGACAAAACATAAAAAATGATCACAGAAAGGTAAAAATCAAACCTCTAAAGCCATGCTTCAGAGCTATTGAAACAGCGTTTTCAGAATACAGCATAATGGACTTTGATAATGTCCATAATTTCTAACAAGTTACAGGATTTGCTTGGCAGAATGTCTATACAAAGTATAATACACAAAGAAACAGATCGTGAATCTTGTTGATGTATTTATTCATTGTTTCTTGTAATATTGCAAAACATGTACCTTCTAGACGGCGAACATGAGAACAACCTCAGTGTACTTTTTGCTACATTAAAAATAGGTTATAGACCACTAGGACATAACAGGAAGACTGTTAGTTAAGTTACAGTAATTAAAATGCCAGGCAAATACAACTGAAACCTGGTAACATTATTATGTCAAATTTTACTTTCTTGTTTCTATTACTGTATATTGATAAGTATCACATCAAATTGATAAGAATATTCCATCACCCTGTATGTCTCTGCCAAAATAAATTTGTAGAAATGACTTGTTAATTATTAAAATGAGATCTTGTCAACAGAAGACCTGCATTTTATTTTTATAATATAATTCACTTTTAGCCATACAAGAATAATAAAATAATTTAAAATTTACTTCAAAAGTCACATCTTAATTATAAAATCTTTTAAAGGTCATGTGACACAAATTTTTGACCTCGAAATTTTCATATGTTTCAAGACGACCACATTTGTAACATTCTGTGTCCTTAAAGCCTCCTTTAGAATGCTGACGTGGTGGTACAAATGACTGTGATTATTCTTCAAGTTTAACTTATTTGCCAGATGATCTATTTTTTTCCAAGTTTGATTTGATGTCTCGCCCAAACTCCTGTGGACGCGACTCTGTGACACATTCTTGCTGTTTTGTGTCAGCACTTCTAATTCTGGGACCTCTGACATCGTCCCGGATGCTGGTGTAATTATCTAGTAGTTCCCTTGCTTGATCTATTATTGTCTTTTGATCCTGCATTCCAATAAAAAGAGCTGCTTGGGAGTCTTGCAATCCCTTCAAAAAATAAGGCAAGTTGATAGTTTCACATGTAGCGCTGTCTGCAGTGGGGTATCCCTTGATCACTAATCTTTTCACACTAGCAACATACTCAGCTAATGATTCTCTGTCACGCAGATACTTCCGGTTTTCCAGTTCTGCCAAGTAGGAAGATGTTGATCTTTTCTCTTGGAATCGTGTTGCCAGTGCTGACTGAATCTGATCATAGCTGTCTAAGACTTTGGTACTCAGTTGTTTGAACACGTACTCTGCTGCCTCGCCCCTAATACTGTTGATGCAAAATAGCCTTTCATTGTTGCCCCAGCGACAGGCTACTGCCATAGCCTCAAACGGGTTGATAAAACTCTCCCAAGAACTGTTATCATCAAAGAGAATTTGTCTTGGAAGTGGAACCTCATATTTAAACCTAGCCCCACTAACTGGGTGTTCATTGTTCAACTGGTCGCTATTAGTCCTGTTGGAAAAAGCTATCTCACTCTCTAACTGTCGTATTTGATTGTCTTTATCAGTGTTAATTTCATTTAATTCTTTTCTGATATGTTCTCACTAGTTCATCTCTTTGTAACACATTCTCTTCTTGGTTTTTTTCGTGATGTCTCCTCTAATTTCTGACTTTGTTGTTCTGTGGTTTTTAGATTTTGCTTTAACATTTCAATTTCAGATAAAAAATTCTTCATTAGTCTCATATTCCCCTATTGTAACCGAGTCTTTTTTCATTTTGTTTCTTAGGTCCCATCTTGCTTTTTTTTATGATAAATCACTGTTGTGTATGAATATTCTTGTCAAAAAGAAGTTGTCTTCAAAAGCATGTTGAAGTGATTATCCCACCACTGCCACCAGTGTTTTAAATTTAAGGGGGGGGGGGGGGTAGGAAGGGACCAAAAGTCCATGTTTTCAAGTTTTCGATGTTTAGTATATGTCCATTAATTTTGATTAAACATCCATATAAATTTCCAATATATATTTTAAAGGATATATTCTCTCTCACACAGTCGAGGTATCTATGGCCTCCTGCAATGTCCTAGGATTTGTTCGCATGACATTGAGCTTCATTGGGTCCTTGTATAAGCCATCAATGAAATATCCTACTAACTGCCTATCTCATATATCCTGAGGTTGACCCTCAAAAGTGTCTTCGCCCAGTGTAATAAGTCTGTCCGCATAAACCTGTATGTTTGTTGCCTAAATTTTCATAACAGTAATAACGCATGTTGCGGGTCGATCACTTCAGCAAACCTAGCCTGTAATTCTACCTTAATATCATTCCAGGTATGTTGTGGATGGGCGTCCATGTATCTTTTCAAGAAATCACTGACTGCACCCCTACTAGACTGATAAGCTACCAATTTAATACTGTCTGGACTCAGACCAACTAACATAGAATATTTCTCGATGCTTTTAACCCATTCCTCGAATTCTTTGGAATTACCTTCAAATGGTTTGATAACCTTAGCTACACCTTGCGCACCTACTGTTGTCGTTAGCCCAGATAATTGTTCGCCCATTGTTTGAAACATACCAAAAGTTGACCTACTTCTGCTTGTTCTGCCATGTTTGCTAAAGTATGAAATACTCACAGTTTTTGAAGAAATATCTGGTCCGAAGAGAATTCTATCTTTTATTAACAAATTACCTTCAAATGGTTTGATAACCTTAGCTACACCTTGCACACCTACTGTTGTCGTTAGCCCAGATAATTGTTCGCCCATTGTTTGAAACATACCAAAAGTTGACCTACTTCTGCTTGTTCTGCCATGTTTGCTAAAGTATGAAATACTCACAGTTTTTGAAGAAATATCTGGTCCGAAGAGAACAGTCACAGCATCACCACACTTGGTGTTAAAACTGGTATCCTGGTCATCGAAGCACCAAAAACAGCCACACATGTAACACCTCATGTGTGCTACTTGAGACCGTAATCTAAAACCAACTAGTCACGTTTTGGAGTTTCTATCTTTTATTAACAAATTACCTTCAAATGGTTTGATAACCTTAGCTTCACCTTGCGCACATACTGTTGTCGTTAGCCCAGATAATTGTTCGCCCATTGTTTGAAACATACCAAAAGTTGACCTACTTCTGCTTGTTCTGCCATGTTTGCTTAAGTATGAAATACAATTTGAAGAAAGATCTGGTCCTAAGAGAACAGTCACAGCATCACCACACTTGGTGCTAAAACTAGTATCCTTGTCATCGAAGCACCAAAAACAGCCACACTTGTAACACCTCATGTGTGCTGCTTGAGACCGTAATCTAAAACCAACTAGTCATGTTTTAAGTTTCTATCTTTTATTAACAAATTTAGTCTCTCGAGAGGTTATCTAAAGATATAACGATAAGGTATCAGAACTCTACAACTCTCTGAAAAACTCCGCAGTTCTCCGCAATTCTCTCTCTCAAAAGCTCTCAGGGCTCTGTGTCCCCTAGCTTAAATACACACCAGCACGTGCTCATACCTCATTGGTTAAACGATCATAACCAATTGGTCTGTCTGAGAATTACTCAAGACAGAACTTCTACGCAATGAATTAGCTAACTGCTTTCCAGGTAACCTAGTATCAAAGAGGCATTGACTGAATTATACCTGTATTTCTGAGTCAGCAAATACTAGCGCGGAGCACGTCATAGTGTTACAAGCTAATTCAATGACGTGTTCAACTTATTTGACTTGGTCAGGAAAATGAAAACAAAACTTCTTTTAAGAGTCTATTCAATAAGATAGTTACTATAAAACTTCGTTTTAAGAAATAAATTGTTGTATTAAAATTTTGTAAGTAATAAATAGTATTTGGAAATTCAAGGTAGTAGTTTGTTTGGAAATACCCATTTTAACATCATAATGATATTAGAACTGCCACTTATGGCATGCCAGTTGTTCAAATATTATGTGAACCTATGTTTACGGTAAAATTAGGATTTACGGTTGATAAACCAGGTTTTTCGTATATTAACTAATATTTTGAGCGAAATCGTGGGTTATCGTCGTAAACCGTAGTTAACGCTTGTAAACCATAGATCACATTTGAAAACACATGTTTACAGTCGTAAATATAGGTTACGTTTTTAAACTATCCTTTACGAGCATAAACCGGGGTTCTCGAGCGTATCAATAAGGTAGTGTCCGTAAACATAGGATAACAGTTGAAATCCGTTGTGTCATTGAAAAACCTAGTTTATCAATTGTTAACTATGGTTTACATTCGATATTTAGGATTATGAAATCAAACTTGAATTTCGAGCGTTAACATGTGTTTACGATCGAGAACCTATGTTTTCAAGCAGGAACCTACATTTACGGCCGTGAACCCATGTTTACGGCCGTGATCATGGGTTAATGACTGCCTATCCTATTTTATCAAGCGAAAACATTGGATAACGTCGTGAACCATAGTTCACGCTCGTACATTCACGTTCGTAAACTTAAGTTACAATTGTTTCGAAAAACATAGTTTATCGAACATAAATATAGGTTCAAGAGCATAATCTAGGGTTTACGACAGTTATCCTATATTTACGCTCCAATAGGATAAAATTCGAAAAACCAGGTTTTATGATTGAAAAACCTGTTTAATCGATCTTAAATCCTAGATTAACGGGCGTAAACATAGGTTCACATTATTTTGGACAGTTGACTTCCCTTGAAATATATTTTACGGAATTTAACCAGTTTTGGAGCAAAAACGTAGGATAACGGTCGTGAACCATAGTTTACGGACGTGAACCTACGTTTGCGTTTGATAAACTAAGTTACTGAGAAAAAATATGAATTTACGAACGTAAATATAGGTTTACAATCGTAAACCTATGTTCACGGTTGCAAACCCAAGTTTTTAGTGATAGTCTTAGGACAACGACCGAAATTCTAATATTATTTGAGAAACCTAGTTTATCAAACGTAAACATAATTTCATGAGTTTAAACTACGGTTTCGGCCGTTATCCTATGTTTACGCTCGAGAATAGAGGTTAAAAATCGAAAAACCAGGTTTTACGTTAGAAAAACCTAGATTATCGACCGCTAATCCTAGTTTTACGAGCGTAACAATAGGTTCACGTAATAATTGGACAATTGGCGTGCTATAGCCGCTTCAGCAATGATGATTAACTTATCTCAAATTTCCATCAAATTTATTTACAAAATATAGATTTCAGCTTTTGAGAAAAGAATATTTGGCTCATTCGTTGCACTAGTTATTACAATTAAAACATGACAACAACATAGAATATGAAACTAGATTTACCTGCTAAACATAAAAGGGCTGTTTCTACATCCATTTCTCATCAGATATTCTAAAGCATCGACCATGTCAGGTGGGAGATTCATAAAAACTTTCTCAGACCTCTAGTTGACTTCCCTCTGACTTCCATGACTTTCATTCTATGTTGAAACAATTACTCAAAACTCATATTGCAAAATAAATAATATGAAGAATACAACCGAACTTCAGCTGATGATAAATAAATGATATGAAATAAAAAATCAAGTTGTTACTGTTAACACTTAAGTTTTAAATTCTGTGACTCACTACTGAGCTGAAAATTTCAGCAACCAACTGCATCACAAATTATAGGCAATATCACAATAAAAGATACTACATGTACTACATTCTGATTATATAAAGATCTAAAGCAAACTCTTTGGATACCTTTTTTGCCAAACTTACCTTCTGGGCAGAATTTTTGTAGATAAATCCAGGGAATTCAAGATTTCCATATCAGTTTTCTTTTTTGTGTCGCCTGCTACGGAGTAGCCGTGACATATAGGGATCACTTCTCCGTCGTCTGTCTGTCTGTCCGTCCGTCCGTCCGTCCGTCCGTCTGTCCGTCCGTCCGTCACAAAACTTGTCCAGACTACTCCGCAGAAACTACTGGTGCGATTTCATCCAAACTTTACAGGAATGATCAGTACCAAGTCTGGTTGTGCATATTGTCGGCATTTTCCAGTCCAATGATTTTTGTGAGAGTTATGGCCCTTTTATGATTTTATTTTAAAAGTTTGTCCGGACCACTTCTCTTATACTTCTAATGCAATTTGAATGAAATTTTACAGGATTGATCAGTACCTCAAGTATTTGCGCATATCTTACGGGTTTTACGGTTGAATGATTTTTGGCTGAGGTACGGCCATTGAATGAAAAAGGCATTTTAGCCAAATAATGTATTTTGTGTTGCAGGCTTCACAGTAGCTTCAACATGTTAAAAATAGCCAAGAGATATAGGGATCACTTCCCGGTCTGTTTGTCCGTCTGTCTGTCTGTCCTTCACAAAACTTGTCCGGACTACTCCTCAGAAACTACTGGTGCGATTTCATCCAAACTTTACAGGAATGATCAGTACCAAGTTTTGTTGTGCATGTCTTCAGCATTTTCCGGTTCAATGAATTTTGTCCGAGTTATGGCCCTTTAATGATTTAAAGTATGACCGGACTACTTCTCTTACACTACTAAAGCAATTTAACTGAAATGTTACAGGATTATTCTGTACCTCAAGTACTTGCGCATGTCCTACAGGTATTTTGGTTGAATGATTTTTGGTTGAGTTATGGCCCTTGAATAAAAAAATGCGTTTTAGCCTACAAACTGTCCAATCACCTCTCAATACTACTGTTTAATTGGCTATTATCAGGCGACACATGTGATCACTGATCGCCCTTGTCTTTTTAAAGCTCTTGTAAGCCGAGACCTTCTAGTCCTGTACTTTTGAAATCCTGCTCTTGTTGAATACGGCAGTATGGACAATAGTCAGTTTGGCTGTCCATTTCCATGATTGTTCATCTTGACATGCGACCTTTGTGAAGTGGGTCAGCTCTTTCTTAACAAATTCTTTAAGCTTTACCAGATCTTTTGTCAGTGGTATGCCTGCAGACTTGTTAAGCTGCCTAAACTTTTATCGGCATTTTGCCACACATGACACGTGTATTTTAGTAGGCTTGGTGAAGAATCTGAAAATTTCTTTCATCCTCCAGATCTTTTAGGGTATTGTTTATGGCCAAAGTGATGTTCAGCAAGGTAACTTGTCTGATGTAATGTCCGAGAACAAGAGCAATCCCCCTCCATAGTGTGAGAGCTAGTAAGAACAATACCAGTTTACCTAATCAAAAGCAACAGAAACCTTTTCACTGAACGGAAACCATTAAAAGACTTGATGAAACTGTTATATATGATACAAGAATATTCTTACAATAAGTGTTGGAATGCATTTTTATATATTTGCCGTAAAGCAAATTCAGGACAAAATTTGGAAGTTAAAGAAACTTGTCTCATTGTTGCATTACATTTGCAAGCATTATGCCCCCCTAAGCAAAAAATAACATTTTCAGACTCCTGTTGCATGTAACTCCAAACTGTGAAATGTATAACTGCTACGGCCATGAAACTTATTAAAAAGAGTTGTAAGCATGTGAACTTATGCAGCTGGGTATTTTGACTCAAATAAATTGGAGATTGGCAGACTTATGCCCTTGATTAATAACAAAAAAGCATTTTTACACTTGTATCGTATGTAACTCCAAATGTATTACTGCTGTAACACATGGTGTGACAGAGTAAATGACAGTCTTATTTCCATACTATATGTTCACCTTCTTATTAAGTTCCAAATAGTAGTGGTGTTAACCAGTGCAGCGCCAAAGACAGACTGACTACTCTACATGCTGCTATGATATTGAATGGTTGATAAATTATCATTCAAACTTCAGTTTCAGGATGCAGTGCCTTTGTGCGTTTCAAGTATTCCTTTAATGATTCATACACGCAGTTTCTTATTTCTCACATATTTATCCAAATAAATAGTGTCCAAATGATATGATGGCCTAGATTGCTTTAACAAATGAGTAGTATGAATAATATCTTGACTGTCAGTCATTTCTACATCAGTAGTATGTATTAAATGAAGAGTTTGGCACCTCAGTGCACTAAGTAACAAAAACAAAATACAAAGTTTACAAGACAAAAACATCAGTGAATCATTGTTTTCATGGCAAATGAAATTTAATATTATGTTTACATCCCATACTGCTGGGTGTTTTGGAAATTGAGGCCTATTGTTAAATACGCCTCTCATGAAATTCTTAAGTATTCTGTTCTCAGAAAAGTCTGTTCCACTACACATTATGGTATATGCATTAACAGCAGCTCGTGCGGATCCAAGTGCACTAAAACTTAATCCCAGATAATATAAATAAGGCAAAAAATCAATCACTGTCTGTATTGATGGTCTCACAGAGTCACTGTTACTACTGTCACCATCAACTATCGTTTTATGTAGCTGGTATATTGTATAATCTTGGGTTCTGGTGGAAGTTCTCCACCCATCAGTAATGATGTTAACAGATTGTTTTGTGAAACCTTGTTTGTGCATGGCTTCCTGGATATTTTGAAAACTACCATTCGCATTTTCTTTAATGGGTGGTGATATTCCAGTTTGTGTGGTAACCGAAGAATTGTTTGCGGTGACGGTAGTAAGTATCCGGGTTTTTCGACTAAGGTCATCATTTTGGCCACCAGTTTTGTGTATGCCATACAGGAGTGATCAGTATTGCCTCTGCCAGATCCGCTATTATCTTCTGCAGTACCCACGTTATCATGCTGAAAGAAAGAAATGCATAGATGAGAAATTGCGACCAGTTTAAAGTGAATGCATCAACGGCAAATGCTCTTGGTTCTGGTAGTCTTGACACATACTTACCTAGTTTATTGTTAAGTCTTGAAGCAAATAAATCTATGTCAGGATATCTAAATTTTTCACAAATCATATCAAATACCTCATTATCAAGTGACCATTTGATGTCATCGTTAATTTTGCGGGACAAACTATCTGCTTCAATATTTTCAACTCCTGCTATGTGAGCAGCACTCAGACGAATTTGTCTGTTAATACACCAGAACCAGATTTTATGCGCAAGTTGATCCAACTCATGAAATTTCCCCCCAAAATTGTTGATATAGGCACAAGGTATTAGCTGTATAGATGCGAATATGCATATTACTTTTATCATGACATAATGCAAGCAGTCCTAGTTGGCATGCTTTAAGTTTTAATATATTGATATGCAGAGTTTTTTCCTCTTGTGACAAAGCCCCATTAGTTTTCAAGTTCAATGCTTTGATACAAGCCCCATATCCTAACAAACTAGCATCTGTGTATATTTCTAAATCTTGGTTACTATATGATACTGGTTTAAAACTAGATGGCAAATTACCTACAACTGAATATCCAGCTTCATCTGAGAATGAATTGTCATAAAAGCATTGTAATTCCCCCTCCTTATACGCAAAAAATTTACTTTTTTTTTCTCTAATGGTTTGTAATATAATGGAGCATAATCAACACCCAGTTCCGTTGCCAGTAAGTTTCCAATGAGTTGTGCAAATTTTTGATGGTTACCCTCTTTTGATGCATGATAGACTCACATAAATCTAGAATAGCAATAATTTTTTTAACTGTCAGCCGTACTGTCATTGTTTTTGAACACGGAATGAAATCAACAAATTCTGTTTGTTGTGATGGGAAAAATTGTGATTTAGAAGTATTGATTGTAAGTCCTAAATTGTCCATGGGTGATACTGTGTTCTTTATATTTTCAAGGCAACTTTCAAATATCTGTCCTTGCAGACAGGAGTCATCAGTGTAAGCAGTTGAAATGTGTCCTTTCGCTCTTAACGATGCAAACACTGGTTGAAGTACTTCAGTAAAAACTCTTGGGACTGTTGTAAGTCCCATTACTAAAGCCCAGAATTGAAATTTCCTACTCTTGTAAATAAATCGAAAATACTTCCTGTCAATCTCATTTATTAAAATGGAATAGTATGGATCAGATATGTCAACTGATCCAAAATAACAGTCTTTTGTCATTAAATTTACTGCGGTCTTTAAGGTTTCCATCTTGAAATGAATGTATTACATAGATTTATTTAATTATGTCAGATTTAGAATGATTCTGATACTATTATATGATATACCTTTTTGGGTGTGGCAAAAATGTTGGAAATATATTCGTCTTTATCTGAAGATATCACTGGTTCAGTTATTCCACAGTCTAAGAAACATTTTATTTCATTATTGTTGACATATTGGTGCATGTCAATAACTCATTTTTAGGTCATAAAGAAGAATAAATAATTATGTTTTATAACTACATTTGTTACTTTGATGACGTAGAATGGTGCTGCTATCATAGAGAGCATAGTGTATATATATATATATATATATACACACAAACAGTATTACATGCTCATTAATTCAAACCAGAAATATCAAGTATCAAGAGTTATTTCCCATAATGGAACATCTCCCTTTAAAAAAAATAATTTCCCGCATACAACTTCCTCATAATCATTTGACAGTTTCTAAGTGGAATAAAGGCTTCTGCCATGGTCATCAACCCACAGCATTAGGTAGTTACATTTTTCTTCCTCTTCTTTATTTTTCAGAGGTCTGCGTAACATGAACTGGCAATGGGTCTCGAACCCTTTCCATGACCCTGCCAAGTCTCTAGCGTTCCAATCCATTTCAGGCATTGTAGTATTGTTTAATTCCATTTTTTTCAATGTGAATTAATATGTCACTAAACTACGCTACTGATGAATTGTTAATGTAACTCCAACTATTCTTATGTATCCACTGGAAATAAATGAAAAATTATTCCATAATTTTGTTTAAGTGTTCGTGTTTACTCTGACACCATGTTGACATATTGGGTGTATGTCAATAACTCATTATTAGGTCATAAAGAAGAATTAATAATTATGTTTTATAACAACATTTATTACTTGATGACCTGATGCCGAATGGTGCTGCTATCATAGAGAGCATAGTATATATACATACAGTATTGCATGTTCATTAACTCAAACCAGAAATATCAAGTAGCAGATTTTAAGAGTTATTTCCCATAATGGAATAATTATCCATCTCCCTGCTGTCATTGTCTAAAACATTCAGAAGTGCAGGTATATAGTTTTGATAAGGTTTGGTATCGTATTCTACTTTGTAACCACAAATTGTTAGTAAAATCCATCTGTCACTTGAAATTTTCTTCCACTCATTAAATTCTAATTTTGTTTTACCAGACAAAAAATTGTCTTTCATATTACATAAATTTAATTTCAAATTACCAGTACTCTCTTTTGATATTATTTCCTGTTGGTATTCTTTGCTTTGTTTTGTCCGTATATGTTTGACTTGCGTTTTGATGTCTTCCATTGCACCTGACGTTGAGGATGTTGAGGGGTGGCTGTTTTGAATTTGTTGTTGTTGCAACTGTTCATCTTGTAGTTGTTGGTTTTATTGCTGCCACCCCTCCCTGATGATCTTGCCTTATTTTGTCAGCAGCATTTGAGAGACTGGAGTGTCCACTCAAGACTGAAAGGTCTTTTTTAGTTTCATTTAAATTTGCTTTTATATATACATGCACTGATATACAGTAAAGACTGTCTCAGTGACCCCCTGTTTATCTGTAGTGCATCTATAAGGAAAACGGTGAATGAAGTGCCATATATCTAGTCTGAAAATATGTGACAATTGCCAATTCATTTATATAACTCACAACTTGCCAGTCAGTCTTCAGCATGAAATAAATACTTTTTATGTTATTTTTTTTGCATATACTGGTACTTTGGTTAAGTGTACATTGTCAGTGCCTGTTTCAACTGCACACTGGAAACTAGGATTTTGATTATCCCGGTTTAATGCCAATTTAATAAATTTAATTTAATTTCTGGGATTTTTGATTTCCCCGGTTTAATGCCAATTTAATAAATTTAATTTAATTTCTGGGGTATCTCTAGAGAGTCAGTCAACCTACCTTGCACCCCAAGGTACCTCACCAGTATCACAACGGGAAGGGATATAATAAGGTGGAAAAACATACCTAATGTTGAGGAAAGGCCTTGCTCCAAAATACTTCTGAACAGATGAGGAGCCACAACAATCTCTGTCCACATATAGCGCCAATGGTGGAGAAACATCAGCATTCCTGTAACGTGTGACGAGACCATCAATCATTGCTTTAAGACCTGAATCCCTCACCAGCTGTAAGGACTGACATCAGGACCTGTCCGTATTCATTTCCGATGTTTGTGGCCCACATTGCTGTTTTCCTTCCTCTTCCTACAAAATAAATAAACTAACATTAAAGCTGCACTCTCTTCAGAGTCTCAATATGATCTGATTCAGCTGATTTTTAATCGGATTCAAATAGGTGAAATATTGTACAATGTCTAAATACATTTTATAGAGCAAAAATATCAACAGATGGTTATATACAAAACATTGGTTTCCAGTACTCATAGCAGTAACTGTGCAGACCATCAAAATTAAAAGCAGTATAGCAGACAAATATGGTATACCTTCTCTAAAACAACATGCTTCAGGTTACCACAGATATTTGTTTGTTGTACAGAGGGAGTTGCTCAAGAGAGGTAAAATAAAGAACATCTGAATATCTGGGAGACATCAACTCTTACTGTTGTGCAGAGGCAATCCTTGTTCAGAAGGCCGTTCAACAGGGAATACTGTACTGAAGAAGGTAAATTAAACAACCAAGCTTAGTATTACAAAATGCTCAACATGTGGTCATAACATATGTTTTTGGTGCTGAAAATACTATGAATCAACACAGTATTTTCAGATCTAAAACATACATTCTATACATTTGGGCACAATTTATAGAAACAGGCACTGGATGACTATCCCTTTCTTTCAGTTTCATCAAGAAGTGTTATCATGAAAGACTGTCACAATGTCGCTAAACTCCAGATGCAATAATGTCATCTTAAATTCAAACTGAACTTAAGGTACTGAAATCTTAGACAATATACCGGTAGTGATGTTAGGATAATTGAAAGGAGTCTGTAAAATCGTAATAGTGGTAATTACCTGCCAGCTTGTTTGTTATTTTCTTTGTTGAGTCCATCTTCAGGATGGTAACATACTCTGAAGTGATGCATGCCTTAATGTAGTCCAAGCGTTGAAGTACATCAAACTGGTAAATTAACACCAACCAGCAATGTCCTGGAATGGGAGCTTGGGGTGGAGGCTCTTTGAATGGAGGCAGCACAATGAATCCCCTTTCAGCTGAGGTCTTGAAGTCTTTATAGTTGGGCAGGTACCTCTCCAAGCTGACAAGGTATGTCTCACCATGCTCCTCCAGCACCTGCTTGCGAACAGCACTACTGCTCTTACCCAAACTCCTCTGCTGCAACAGATAGACAACCTTAAGGTCACAGGCATACTGCGCTGTCAGTATACAAGGAAAACGTGACCTCATTGTGTTGTCCAGCTGGTTCAGGATACCCTCACTCCAGCTAATGACCTGCAAACAAAAGGAAAATTCTTGTCGAAATACAGAACACAGGTCTTAATTCATTTTATGAGGGTGACAGTAATTTATAGAATAATTTCACCCCTCGACAATACATCTGTTTGGGAGACATCTAAGTTCTCATGTGATATTTGGCAGATTCAGTTTCTCTTCAGCTTTTGCAGAATTTGCTATTAAGGAAGATGAAGTAATAGGGAAAAGTCTAAAATAATGGAAAGTTGTTCCTTAAGACACCTGTGTTCCTCGCATTAAAAAGAAAAGAGACTTAGCTTGAAGAGTACCCTTGCTTGTAAGCTGTTTTATCCTTCAATTTGTATTGTCATTTGTCACTCTGAGATTTAAATGAGAAAAGAACACAGCATATACTGTGGATTTTTTTATTCCTCAAAGCTGAAAAAAAAATTCCCAGATTGAAAATTTGACATTAAAATTCCCAATTTCAGAGGTATGGGTCTTATTCCCAAAATAAGCCCTGCATTGGTCTTTAGTGAATCAGCTACAATGTACACCAGTTCATGTGGTTTTTAGAATACATATTGATTGTAAGATAGCTGTGTTTCATCAGTCCTTATCAGTCAATAAAATGTCAGTTTGACCAATGCAGAAGTAAATCGGGGTACAAAATGGTTTATGGTATACATACTTTTACAGCACTGTCATTGTGATCCGACAATTCCTGATAATCTTGTATCTTGCCTTAAGGCATGTCTGGGCTTTATATGTGGATGCTGTACCATGTTCAAAAAAACAAGGGCCTGAGCCTTAGGATTTGGTATGTAGCATTGTCTAGTAGACTTCAGCCAAGTTTATTCAAATTATACCTCAGGGATCAAATTTGGCCCTGCCCTGGGGGACATTATTGGTTTCACATAGGCTTATATAGGGAAAACTTTGAAAATCTTCTTCTCTGAAGCGACAATGACCTGAGCCTTAATATTTGGTATGTAGCATTGTCTAGTAGACCTCTACCAAGTTTGTTCAAATTGTACCCCTGGGATCAAATTTGGCCCCACCCCAGGGTCATTGGTTTTACATAGGCTTATATAGGAAAAACTTTGAACATCTTCTTGTCTGAAACCACAAGGCCCTGAGCCGTAAGATTTGGTATGTAGCATTGTCTAGTGGATCTCTACCAAATTTGTTCAAATTGTGCCCCTGGGGTCAAATTTGGCCCTGCCCTGGGGGTCAGTTACCTAGGCTTATATAGACAAAACCTTAAAAATAACTTCTTGTCTGAAACCACAGAGCCTAGAACTTATATATTTTTAATGGAGCATCAGGTAGAGGTCATCTACCAAGTTTGTTCAAATTATCCCCCAAAAATCAGTAGGTCTATTGTGAGACTTACCTTAATCCTTTTGCTCCCTTTTTTTCACACCATTTCTTCATTTCTCAATTCTTCTTCGCAATTGAATGTTACGCTTTCTTTTCAGATTCACTAGTGTTGTATGCATACTCCTTAACTTTTTTTTCTGCTACAAAATTTACTATTGCCCATGTTCTTAGGTGATGACTAAGTCCCTACTAATTTCTTTTACCAGGTTTGTTCAAATTAAATCGCTAGGTCAGAATTGGCCCAAACATTGGGTGGGTGGGCGGGTCCAATTTGAAACTATGATTGCTCAACAGCAGACCTACAACCAAAGAGCCAAATTAGTCATGTGAGTGGTCCGGGGCTCTCATGGCCCTTTTGTTTGTTTATCCTCTTTACCTGTTATATTTGAACTGGGTATTGTCTGATCAGACTTTTTCTCCATAGTCACACGAAATCCATCAGTGCCATTTTGGGCAAAAAGCATAAGAACATTCAGATTAATTAGATTTTTAGGAATAAAGATGACTGCAGATAGCCTGTCTCTTCATTTTCTCTATATATTATCATTATACCATTATCTACATCTTGTCTGAAGTTTCTTTATGAATAAGATTTTTCTTGAAGTTATTTCATCTCATGATCTGTTTCACTTAATGGTATGCCATCTTCAGAATCAGTTTTATCAATTTTTTTTGTCTTTTTTTATTATCTTATTACATGACATTGATCTCAATCCAAGTCACAATTTCAACAATTTAGCAAGTACATCAGACACGGGACCAGTCAATTCATTTTTGTTTAAAAAATATTGTCTTTCAATTATTCTATGATAAACTTTTAATTTTCATTCATTGTACCATGTTTTTATGTTCCCGAAGGGAGGCATATAGTTTTTTAACTGTCCGTCTGTCAGTCTGTCCCGTCTGTCTGTCCGAAAACTTTAATATTGACCATAACTTCCTTATTAGTAAGTGGATTTACTTCATACTTAGATATAATACTGCTTTGGACAAGACCTCGCCACTGACCTATATTTATTTAACCTTAATCCCCTGAATGACCTTCATCTTGAAGATCCCATTGTCCAAAAACTTTAACATTGGCCATAACCTCCTTATTAGAAAGTCAGTTTACTTCATACTTGGACACAAAACCCCTGTGGACAAGACCTTTCCATTGACCTATATTTATTTGACCTTGACCCTTGAATGACTGGTCCTCAGCCCAAAGTCAAAGCACTGCTTCAGGGGCATTGTCATCATACAGTGACAGTTCTTGTTTGTCTTTTTCTTTTAATGACAAGATCTAGAGAATCTTCTGTGTGTTTTTTATTCTTTGCCTGTTTTGAATTTTTTCTTTCTTTCAGCTGTTTAATGCATTTCTTACCTTCAGTATTGATAGAAACAAAGGGTTATTTGAACTAAATTCAGAAGATTGAGAAACACTAATCTTTGTTGCAGCAAGACTTTACATCTAAAGTTCTACATTTTTAGCCATGTTTTATGCCATATATGTTTCTGTGTACTTTGGATGCCAGATTGCACAATTTTAATTCATGTATTTCTTTTCCTTCAATTCTTATATATGATTATAGATTGATAATAGATAACTTTCTTACTGTCATACACTTTCTTTCATAAATGTCAGTAAGAGATATTAACTGATTTTCAGATAAACAAAACTGTGTAACTGTTGCTTGATATGCAATATATTTCATATTCACGTGCTTATTATGCCCCCCTTCAAATATTAGGAAATAGGAAGCATATTTCTTTGTTATGTCTGTCAGTCATTGGTAGATCAAGTGGTTTCTGATTGATAACTTGAGAACATACTGGCACAGAGACTTGAGATTTGAACTGTGCCGTTTTGGGGCCTGTTGCATCAAAGAACAAGTACATGGGATCCTACTGTTTGAAATTAATTTCCTTTCAATAAATAAAACTAGATGGGTGTTCAGTGGAACACTTGTGTCGCCCTTGGGTACTCTGTTAGAATAACTAAAATGGTAAACAAGAGCCTGCTGGAAAAGACAGCATGCTAGTCAAAGTACAACATGACATGTCCACAGACAGCATGCTCCACTTTTCTCAGTGCTGGATAATCAATTATAAGCCAAGTTAAACAAGAGGCCCAAGTGGAAAAAATTTGACTGGGGCAAGGCAAGTACCTAGTGATACAAGATGAAAAAAAAAATTGTCGTCATGTAGTTATGTATTTAAAAAAAAATAGTTATGTATTTAAAAAAAAAAAAAAAAAAAATTCGGGCCCCAGGTGGGTGGTGTGGGGGGATGGGGGTTTGGGGGGAATGGGAAGTCAAGTACCTATGCATTTAAAATAAAAAAATAAAAAAAAATTTCAGGCCCCCGTGGTGGGAAGGGGGGGGGACTGGTTTCAGGGTTGGTTGGTGAGTCAAGTACCTATGTATTAATAAAAAAAAAAAAAAAATTGGGGGTGGGGGGGAGTGACTGGTTTTGGGGGGGGGGGGGGGGGGGGGGGGGTTTGAGGGTGGATGGGAGTCAAGTACCTATGTTTTAAAATTTAAAAAAAAAAAAACATATGGCCCCGGTGGTGGTGGGGGGGGTCCCATGCAGTGGGGACGGGGGAAGTACTTACCCATCTCATGTCACTTAATATTTTATTTCTAGGCTTAAGAATTTTTTTTCCTATAGATAAGTATGAGCAAAATCAAGTGACCCCTGGGGGTGGGGCTAACTGTGACCCCAGGGACATGGGTACCAACAATCTTTGCAGGGATCTTGCTGGTGATCAAGTATTCCAAGTTTGAATGGAATGTCTTTGACATTTTTTGAGACATGGACATAAAGAAAAAGGTTAACCAAGAAATTTTAACTTAAAAAAGGGGCATAACATTGCAAAAATAAATTTGAGGGTTATCTGCCCTTGAGCAATTTTGCTGTCTTAAGTGATACAATTATAAACATTACAATTGGAAAGTTTGATGAAGAAATATTAAGAAATGGAATAGTTATAGCCAATGTTAAGTTTTCATGACAAAATCCAAGTACAAAAAGGGGCATAAATCTGTCAATTGTGACTTTGACCTACAGATTTTGGCATCATCACGACCCTGTCGTCGTAAGCAATATAATTTGAAAGTTTGATGACGAAATGTTAAGAAATGGCAAAGTTATTGCCAATGTTAAATTTTCATGACAAAATCCAAGTACAAAAAGGGGCATAACTCTGTCAAATGTGACCTTGACCTAAAGATTTTGGCATCATCCTGACCCTGTTGTCATAAGCAATATAATTTGAAAGTTTGATAAGATAATGTTTAGAAATGGCAAAGTTATAGCCAACGTTAAGTTTTCGTGACGGACCGACGGACAAAGCGATCCCTATGTATCACTATTTCTTCGAAAGGGCGACACAAAAATGCACCAAAAACCATCAAATTTTAGCTGACAGTAAGGCATAACTGAGTAGATGAACCCTATCATTTCTGTGTCCACAAGTTCAAAGGTCAAGGTCACAGGGGCCTGTATTTTGAAAATAGTTTTCAATCAATAAATCGATAAAAAAATGCTCCCAGGACCTTCAAGCTTTACAGACTGGATGGATTTCATGAGAGAGACTGTTATGGTTTTGGGGCTTACAGAGTCAAATCTTAAGCTCACAGGGGTCTGTACTTTGAAATCAGTTTCTAGTCAGTTTCTTAGGAACAACTCTTTCTAATACCTTCAAGCTTTACTGGATGATTTTTGCATAATGAGTAGCTCAAAGGACCAACACTTGAAAAATGGTTTCAAATCAAAAAATCAAGGACACCTACTTCTAGGATGTTCAACCTTAACATGATATTTTGATACTACGAGTTATTGATCTATTTTAATTTTTGCCTACATGGCCAAGCTCACATTGGCTCAGTTTTTGAAAACCGTATCCAGTAAACAACACATAAGTACTCCCAAAACTGTCAAACTTCCTGTGATGATCATTAGGTTACCTGGATTTGTTTTGGGTACCTCAGTATAAACTCAAGGTGAGCTGAAAGGCTCACCCTATGTCTGGCATCAACATTTACTATGGTTCAGAGCTCTGAACTTTGGTATCTTCATTGGCCAAAATTATTCATCTAAATTCCTGAGGGTCTTGAGAGTCATATATAATGTAAAGGTATGTAGGAAAAACTTGTTAAAATTGACGTCTTTTTTGAATAGGCTCAAAGTTCTGAAACTTGGTAGGTAAAATTGAGTAGTGAACCGCTGCCAAACAGTACAAACTGCCACTTAGATCATTTTAGCCTAGTGTACAAATTTGACTCTGTTTCTTTGGCAAGTTGTACACATGATTAAAAAAGAAAGCTTTTGTGAATCTGTTTTGCAAAATTTTTCAGGCAGTGGTATGACTTTTAAAATGTAATAATTTTGTTTAGTATATGTAATTTACAAATTACTTTTACTGTTAATAATCTTATACTGTATGTACATAATCTTTACTGCTTTACTTTATGCATAATTATTACATACTGTTTTTGTATACATGTAGTTTATTTTCTTTCTTTTAGTTGTTTTACTATGATATAATATAATATTTTGATACTAAACCTGTTTTAAGTTTATTGTTAACATTTTCTGAATAAAAATGTTGAAATGAATGTTCCTTAATAGTTTTTTCTGTGTACCTTAAGCATCATTATTATTATCATAAAATTATAGATCATATATGTTTTATTAGCTCACCTGAGCATGCTCATGTGAGCTTTTAGGATCCTTGATTGTCCGGCGTCCGTCCGTCCGTCCGTCGTCCACAATTCATTCAAACGACATCTCCTCTGAAACCACTGGGCAAAATTTAATGAAACTTGCCTAGAATGTTCCTTGCATGAAGCTCTACCAAGTTTGTTCGAATGGTTCCGGTCCATTGCATTTCTGGGTCACAGGAGCTAAAAACAGATTTTAAAAGTTGGATCTTTAAAAATCTTCTTGTCAGAAACCACAAGGCCTGGAGCTTTGATATTTGGTATAAAGCATCATGTAGTGGACCTCTACCAAGTTTGTTCAAATTATGATCCTGGGGTCAAAAATGGCCCCGCCCCAGGGGTAACTTGTTTTACATAGAGTTATATAGGAAAAACTTTAAAAATCTTCTTGTCAGAAACCGTAAGGCGTAGAGCTAAGATATTTGGTGTGCTGCATTGTCTAGTGGACCTCTACCAAGTTTGTTCAAATCATGGCCTCTGGGTCAAAAATGGCCCCGCCCCAGGGGTAACTCGTTTTACATAGAGTTATATAGGAAAAACTTTAAAAATCTTCTTGTCAGAAACCGTAAGGCATAGAGCTTAGATATTTGGTATGTAGCATTGTCTAGTGGACCTCTACCAAATTTGACCAAATTATGCCCCTGGGGTCAAATTTGGCCCCACCTTCGGGGTCATTGGTTTTACATAGGCTTATATAGGAAAAACTTCGAAAATCTTCTTGTCTGAAACCACAAGGCCCTTAGCCTTAAGATTTGGTATATAGCATTGTCTAGTGGACCTCTACCAAGTTTGTTCAAATTATACCCCTGGGGTCAAATTTGGCCCCACCCCGGGGTCATTGGTTTTACATAGGCTTATTTAGCGATAACTTTGAAAATCTTCTTGTAGAAGGAGAAGTAACATTTTCAGTCCAAATAATCTGGAAATTTGTCAGACAGGTTGTTTCTATGATTTCTAGCTCAAGTTTGAATATGGGTCATCTTGGTTCAAAAACTAGGTCACAGAGCCCAAAAATAGAAAAACCTTGTTAACACTCTAGAGGTTACATTTTCAGTCAAAATATCCCGGAAATTTGTCAGAAAGGTTGTTTTAATGATTTTTAGCTCAAGTTCAAAATTGGGTCATCTGGGGTCAAAAACTAGGTCACAGAGCCCAAATATGGAAAAACCTTGTAAACACTCTAGAGGTAACATTTTCAGTCCAAATAACCTGGAATCTGTCAGAAAGGTTGTTTCAATGATTTCTAGGTTAAATTTGAATATGGGTCATCTGAAATCAAAAACTAGGTCACAGAGCCCAAAAATAGGAAAAAAACTTGTTAACACTCTAGAAGCTACTATATAGTCCAAATATTCTGCAAATTTGTCAGAAAGGATGTTTTAATGATTTCTATCTCAGATTCGAATAAATCTCATCTTGGGTCAAAAAGTAGGTCACAGACCCCAAATATGGAAAAACCTTGTTAAGACGAATTGAGGTAACATTTTCAGTTCAAATAACTTGAAATTTGTCAGAAAGATTATTTTAATGATTTCTAGCTCAGATTTGAATATGGGATATCTGGGGTCAAAAACTAGGACACAGGGCCAAAAAGTAGAAAATCCTTGTTAATGCTCTAGAGGTTACATTTTCAGTCCAAATGTCCTTGAAATTTGTCAGAAAGGTTGTTTCAATGATTTCTAGCCCAGATTAGGATATAGGTCATCTGGGATCAAAAACTAGGTCACAGAGCCCTAAAATGTTAAAACCATTTTAACACTCCAGAGGTTACATTTTCAGTCCAAATATCCTGGAAATTTGTCAGACAGGTTGTTTTGATGATTTCTAGCGCAAGTACTAATATGGGTCATGTTTGGTCAAAAACTAGGTCACAGAGCCCAAATATGGAAAAACCTCGTTAACACTCTAGAGTTAAGATTTTAATTCCAAATAACCTGAAAATTTGTCAGAAAGGTTGCTTCTATGATTTCCAGCTCAACTTTGCATATGGGTCATCTGGATTAAAAAACTAGGTCACAGAGCCTTAATATTGAAAAACTTTGTAAACACTCTAGAGGCTACATTTTCAGTCCCAATGTCCTGAAAATTTGTCAGAAAGGTTGTTTTGATGATTTCTAGCTCAGGTTTGGATATGGATCATCTGGGGTCAAAAACTAGGTCACAGAGCCCAAATATGGAAAAACCTTGTTAACACTCTAGAGGCTACACTTTCAGTCCAAATAACCTTGAAATTTGTCAGAAAGATTGTTTCAATAATTTCTAGGTCAAGTTCGAATATGGGTCATCTGGGTTCAATTAACCAGGTCCATAGCAACTTTGTTAAAAGCAGTCATATTCAGGTGAGCGATATAGGGCCATCATGGCCCTCTTGTCATAATACTGTTATCCCTCTTATAAAAAATACTACTAGGATCACCGTATCACTGATATCAACCTTTACTGTCAACAATTAGCCACTTTTTTAGTAAAGAAATTTTGCATTTTATGATAAAATGAAAATAAATATGAGAAATAAGAAAAAAGTTCTAAGAGATAAAAAAAAGTTTCTCTGATTATAAGAAAAACTCCTAACTAATCTGTTTGCATGTAGTTTTTAGGGCCATTATTTAAAAAGTGCTGTGAAAATGAAGTAAGGTTCACTCCAAGTGCAACAAGTGTCAAGGTTATTGTAAACTGTACTGTATTTTCTGTCTATGCAAATAAAACACTATTCAAAGTTTGTCAAGCACCAGATTTTGGTGCATAATCTGTGGTTTGATAATTTGTAGTACATTTCTATTCAATTTTGATTCATTTACATATAGACAAGGTCCTCATTTTAAACCATAAGCTTCTCAGAAAAACAATGACTGTGTGATGGGTCTTTGTAAACACGCACCTCTTGTTTTTGCACAAGAATATGGTATCCTGCACTTTGTATGTATGAAACACCCAGATGTCCAGTGGTTTGTTCATGTGCAAGACCTCTTGTTTTAGCTTAAATGGCATATGTAATTACATATGTAATTCAAAAAACCAAGCAAATTTGTAGCGTGCTGAAGGGATGATGGAACAAGGGACCAGTCGCCATGAGGTTTGGGAGGTCTTGAATAAGCACCACAACTAGATCATAAGAACCTGGACCAGATATCAGCAGTATAGCAAACCTGTTAGACAACATGGTTGGGGCAGAAAAATGCTATACCAAATGCTGATGATAGGAATCTGCTAATTCAGACAGGTAGGAACCATTTTGCAATTGTTTTCAAGCTACCACGAGTCCTAAAAACATCTGGGGGTGAATGTTTCCACCCAGACTATCTGGTTCAGGATATACAAGATTGGTCTTTGGTCTACCCTACAGTCCCAGATTAATCACCAGTAACAGTATAGCTGACCTTAATCAATGAAGACCAGTCTCTTTACAAATGTGTCAGTTTATGGTACAGGGGAGACCAGGGGAAAAGAAGTAAACATGCTTACAAAGAAGTAAAAATGGTATAGTGGGGGCTCAGTGATGGTCTGAGCAACACTCTCAACTAATGAAATGAGTGCATTTTAGAAGGGTATGTTATATCACATTATAAAGACTAAGCTTAGGAACACACAAGAACTGTCCTAATTAGTGTTATACTTCTAATTTCTGTTGTAGAAATTATACTGGCATAACATGATGGAATTTTTAGGTCAAATTCTTTTTCCTTGCACATTTTGTTTGTATCAGCAAAATTGACACTCAACTCTCTGCTCTTGGTCTCAAACTATACTTTCTTGTATTGCATTTAGTACTGATAATAGCTTAAGTTTTTCATACAGAATCTAAAAAATGCTGTAAAGGTGTCACTGGTGAAAAGTGTACACTCTAAGTAAAATTCAGTCTAGGTTTCATACAAAAAAAGCACTGTTTTATAACATTTTTAATAATTTCATTATAGTTGCATAATCTGTAACTTACTGAACAACTGATAAATTTCTGATTTTTTTTCTTAAAGTAGATTATCACATACAGCAATATCACAGCATTTTAAATTCACAGAAGAAAGTAAACAGGACCGTCTGTTCAGAAACTGCAACTGAAATCTAAAATTTCTTGGAATGAAAACTAATTTCAGAAATGAACAATAATTTAAAAAAAAACACCCAGTGTGTGGTAATATCATGCTTCTCAAAAAAGTACTGTAGTTACAACTTGTGCAGATTCAAAGAAACAAAGAACCTCTTTAGATCATTAAGCCACTGCTTTGAAAGTTGTAACAATTTTTTGTCCATTCACTAATTTGTTCAACATTGTGCTTGATCCTCCAGTTTTCAGGTTTTTCACTTGATGTGTAACCCGATGTCTCCCCAGTTCATCCAAGTTTGATCGTACTGTCATAATGTTGGCATAGGCTTCCTCACTTCTCTGAAATAAAACCTTGTCAACAAACAGTTCTGCTGATGAATAATAGCAGCTTATATAATAATTATCATATATAGTTTTATGATATTTCAGGAGATTCTTAAAATTTAAAAAAGACAATAAAGAATAGTTAGATACTAGTATTCATGAAGAATAACAGCAAACATACAAAAACTTCCACTTCTATATAAGCTGCATTCCCATACAGCATAGTTTTTAAAACTGTTTTTTAAAGAAAATTAATCTCATATGATACACCTCAACTGTATTTTTCCCCATTTATTCCTGTTTAAATCTGACTTTTTCTGCATATTTTACGATATTAATGTATCTATTATTTCAGTGGACTTACTTTTGACTTTGACGTAAGTTTTGAGCGGGAAGTCGGTATCCTACTTATTCTTTTTTTGTTCTCATCTGACCTTTTGGATGTGACTGCAAAGTATCATAAAAAAAAATAATTCTGCTGGAACTCAAAAAATAGTGAAACAGGTACCTTAAATAAAACCCAGTCGTTTAAAATCTCAAGCTAGATCTCTTTCTTAAGACTGTGCCATATGAACAAAAGCCTTAACTTCTATGAATAATGAGTCAGTGACAGCTGTAGGTAAAAATATGAAATTCATATAAAGATTTAAACTAAATCTTACCATGCTCAAACTTTTTACTTGGTGACTCTGTTTTTTTCAGTACTGTTTTCATTGGAAGATTTGACTTCACAGATGTCTTTTTAGGTTCAGTTTTCCCTTCCACAAGTGGGATGTGTTGAGACTTGTCACGCGGAGGAAATTTATGCACTGGGTACGTCTCAAATGAATTCAAAGGAGAGCTCTTGTTTGAAATACATTCTTTATTTCTTGACGAGTGATAAAGTTCATCATCAAAATAAAACTCCTCCATTTGTGAGCATTTTACCTGTAAAGAAATTGTTCAAATCAGACCTGAATAAGTTTTCTGTTTCAGTTTTATTCATTTATACTGGTAAATACTACCGCTTGCAAAACTGATTAGAGTTTACACTGTTAGCTAATGAACAAGACTTGTCCGTACACTTTTCAAAAATCAGTTAAAGCGCCGCCCAATGTGTTTCTTTCAAACTCCGCCTTTTTCCTGTCAAAAGTGTCATTCTTGTGCCATTCTGTGTACGAAATGGAAAAGCGGTTAGGAAAAAAAAAAAACATATTGAGTGAAGATTTCCAGTAGCAACGCAGCGACAATTACAACACAGCAATTTGGCGCCGCCCAGGTACATTTTTCTGGCTGCGTGTAGATTGCAAGACGCAGTTTTATTGACAGGTATACCTGAGAAAACTGCGTCGCTGTGATTGGATGATCAGTAAAGTGACAGTTTAAGCCACTGAAATAAAACATCATAACGTCACTTTTTACCTCTTTCCGAATACGTGAAACTCTAATCAGTTTTGCAGCGGTTTTATTATTAACATATTAACAATGGGGCTAAACTGAAGTATATTTGAATCAATACCTTACCTATATCTCTTTAGAAAAAGGAAGTTTTAAGTAAAATTCAGTTTATACAAGACCTGTCCTTGTGAAATGACATATGCCCCCAAGGCATACTTAGGACAAGAACACGTTTTTCACTGGAAATGAAGGCCAGATAGTATAGGAAAGTGTGAAAGAAGAAGTGTGAAAGGAGAAAGGAATGTTAACAAACAAATGTCAATAGGTTGGTGCAGGTGCATGTTTAATAAAACATAAATTACTAAACATACTTATAGTTTGGAGGTTTCCTGTCTGTGAAATTGCTGGAGTTGGCCAAAGCACAAGCACCTTTTATATCTGATCACTGTATCATTTATTTTTAACTTGTATCATTTTTGCGAGCATATGAAGTAGATGTGTTTTCATTTACCCACTGTTAAATTAGTAACACCATAAATAATTATACTGATAGAAATTATAATAAATGACAATGAACAATAAAAGAATAATACATATATGTTGTTTGTCAGTTGAGATAAACGCTCTGATTATATATATAATAGCTAATAAATTCTTTTACAACAAAATATTATTATTCGTCATGTAAATGTTGATACCAAATAACTTAAAACTCTAATAGCATATTTTTTTCAAGAAATATTTCATGAGAACATCCAAACTAGGCATTCATGAATAATAAAATTATTTCCTGGAACAACCATCAATGTATTATTACAAAAAAAATCTTTTCCTGTTAAGTGTGACCTTAACCTTTCAGCTACAAATCTAGGATTGTCTCAAGTTTCAACAATTTTCAACACATTTACCCATAATTATTTCAAAATCCATCTATGAATAACAAGAATTATGCACAAAACACGACCATCTAGTCACAACCATATCACGACTTTTGACATACAAGTGTGACTTTGACCTTTGAGGTGGAGGCCTGATTCTTGCGTGTGGCATGTCATCATGTCTAAGACATTTATGCCAGGTCATTTTAAAATCCATTCAGGGATGTCAGAATTGTTGACCGGACATGACCATTAATGCACTTTTATGAAATATTCATATAATGACTTTGTACGTACAAGTGTGACCGTGACCTCTGAGCTGGACAACTGATTCTTGCCTATGACACGTCATCATGTCCAACACATTTATGCCAAGTCATTTTACAATACATCCAGGAATGAAAGAATTGTTGACAAGACACAACCATCAATGCACATTTATGAAAATTTCCTTTCAAGTCTAAGTGTGACCTTGATGTTTGACCTACAAACCTGGGTCTTGCATGTGACAAATTGTCTCAATGTGCCACATACTTATGCAAAATTATTTCAAAATCCATCCATGACTGACAAAGTTATTGACCATACAAAAAGCCAACAGACAGACAATTCAAAAACTATATGCCTCCCTATAGGCGCATGAAAATCTTCCTTAACATAAACACTCATGAAAACAAGACTAAATACATTGTAAATGTTAATAAGTATCATTCTAATGTGATAAATACTACAAGAAAAAAAATCTCACATGGTCTCCGTTTTCCTGTCTGTTACATGTAAGACTTGTGTCTGAAGTTTCTGGCGTGACTTCAGTACATTCACTGCTACTATAAAACCCATTTCCATCACCTGAGTCCTTTTGAAGTAATGATCTCCCTATCAGATGAACATGATTGTCTGATTTGTCAAACAGTTCTGGTGAATGCACTGCAACAAAATTGTAAATTAGCAATGCAGCAATTTTAATGACAAATCACATGCAATTTGTTTTTCAAATACTCACAGCAACTGTATAAGGAAACAAAACACAACATTATTGTTTATCATTTTTGATCTAGATATAAACAGTACTTGACTTTGTATGAAAAAGATAAAGTTGCTACCATCTAATCATATTAACCATTTGTTTGCGAATCATCATCATATTTCCCAAGGGTGCTTAAACTGTGTTTCGACATCATTTCTTTTGATAATTTCCTCTTGATTTTTCTAAGTTCATGATCTACCCACTGAGATACTGCATTAGATTCTGAGCTGGTACCAGTTGTAAAGCTACTACTACTCTTCTCACTATCACTTTCAGCAGCAACATCAAAAGCTATCTGGTGGATATTACTTGTTTCTGAAATTACATGAACCTTTTGTCTGATTTTGTTTTGTTTTGTTTCTGTAAATGCTAAACAGTAACTTTAAAAGGAAAGGTATTTTTTAACATTTAAATAATTGATCTTCAAACTGAGTTGAAATAGTTTCCAATTTTTCATCAAAAAATTCCAGTTAGAAAAAAGTGATTTATATAATTCCAAATTATTAATAGAAAGACAATGGCAGAGACACAATCTTACTGAAAAAACATTATCACTTTTTAGAACAGTTCTGATGAAGGTCATGTTTTGTTCCTTAAACCACTTTAATTTAGAGACAGAAAGTTTGTAAATGTAACCATTGTCTTTAAATTACAACTCAACAATACTGTACAGGAAAAAGCAGAAAGGCTAACAAAAAGACATCATTCCTTACCATTATCAGCTGCAGTCACACTTGATGAAACACTTTCCATACTTCCAGGAGCTAGAAATTTCACACCTTGTGCAGTTCTCTGAATATCTGTATTGTAGCATTGCTCTGTCAAGAAAATAAATTTTGATAGAAAATACTGTGTGTATTTCTTTTAGGTTTATGTATATTTTTGTTTAACTGTATAAATTTTGTTACTTGTGATTTACTTGTAGGGATGAATAAGTACAACAACCTTGATAACAAACAAACAAAGATTGAATTTATAAATGTAAAATCTTCATTAGAACAAATAACTTTCTGCAAAATGAATCTACTAGAATATTTTTGGATTTAATTCATTACAGATAAAAGAAACAATAATACCAATATTTTTAAGATCATTGCTAAAGTAAGTGCCTAGATTTCATCTCAATAAACCTTGAACAAAACTGAAATAGATAATACATGTACCTTCTTTGTTATTATTAACACAAGTGTAAGCATTATGTTTGACTGAACCACCAAGTTTTTCTCTAGAATGTTCTTTGTTTACTGTTCCATCCACCACTGCTTGATAATAATTGTGCTGGATCAAACACAAATTAGCGTGATATAATAATCAGATTTTCAGGCATACACAACTCTTCTACTAATGTTTCAATAGACAGATCCTTATCTACGTCTCTTAAAAACTTAAAAACTGTTGGCTTTATACATAAACTCTACTTTTAATATGAAAATATTTTAGCATAACCCTAAGGCTGAATTTGAGAAATCTTAAAATGTGAAATAAAACAGACAGATGCTGGTTGCTTTCCATCTTATGCTCACTTTAAGAGTGCTTTTATTAATAAAATCATATGGTTACCTGTTGGATTTGTTCTTGAAACACCTGAGCTAGGTTTCTGACACTTCCTTTGCCGCCAAACCAGCTTGGATCTGCCTCCACTCTGAAGAGAAATATTTAAAAGAATAAGATCAGTAAACAGTTCAAAAGTCTGTAAGCACTTGACAAGTATTTGTGAATTTGCTAACAGCTACTATTTTCACTTTTTCTTACATATGCAGAAAAGAAAGGGACATTAACTACCCTGAGTAATGATTTTGTAGTACTTAACTGAGAAATCTGCTTATCCCTATAAGAATGTAACAATGTCAAAAGCAAGTCAAAAACTTGTCAAACTTTCCATTTTAATTTTTGGAACTCATTTATGAAGCTATATCCATGTATAAACAATATTTTTCATATATTTCTCTGGACTACCAGGTTTGTTGTATGATACAGTTTGACAATTTGGCAGATTATGTTGAATGATAGTATATGTACTTTTTGTTATGTTACTTGTTACATACAGTGGAGCAGAGGGCTGCTTCCTTCTGGGTAGTGTTGCATATATAGGATGGCCTCTTCTTTTTTCCACTTGGCCCAGCGGTAAGTTTGGACTATGTTCATTGTACAATGAATATAAACTGCCTGCAGTGGTAAGTTTCCCTGAAAGAGTACAAATAAATATACCATGAATACTGATTTTTACATTATATAAGTCATTATAATGCTAAAAATATTGCTTGGTGTTATAGGTTGTTGTTTTGAATTTAATTAAAAGGCATTCCACTTCCCTAAAAAGTACATATACAAGCAATTATTGTAAAGCCACACAACATGTATGAAAATGTCAGATCAAAATTTCTCACCGTATAAAAAACTGCCATATTTTGTATTTAGACTCAAGTCAGAAAGAATCCTTCAAATTCTACACTGTAGAGATGAAATTCAAGGAGAAACTCGACAAGTTTTTATTTTGTCTACCTGTATTTCTAAAAAAATTGACTATTCATTTTTATGAAGTCATTCTGTATCTGTAACTTTTAAAACCCTTTATGAATTACACTGAACTTTATATCAACTGCATTTTTTTCAAATTCAAGCTCCAAAAATTTCTGTCGGCAGTATGTTTATTTGTACTACCAGATGTAGAGAACTCCTCTGCTACAGTTTCATAGTGTCCATGACATGCTGGTTTAGCACTTGCACTTCTTGTCCTCTGGTGTGCATCTAGAGCAAGATAGCTGAAGTTTCCCATTGATGATGTTTTTCTTTCAAGTTCTCTGTTATTAAAAAGCACATTCTGAAACATGATTTTTTTTTATCAAATACCCCCCCCCCCCCAACCCCAAAAGCTAGAACAGTCACTGAATGTGACAGATACCCAAACAAACCTAAAATGACTCAGCAGATTTTCATCAAATACTCTTCTTCAAATCATTATAACATGCAATGAATGCGTATCATTATTATTTGATATCCTTTGAATACTTACCCAATAGTTTGCTACACAAACTTTAAATGTCAGTGAAAATCTGCACTGAAAAAAGTCTAAGTTTAATGGTAGATAACCCTGGAATGCTTTGAAGAATGCATGTGAAATACTTTATTTTTGGGGGTACAATAATTAAATATTTTAAACAAGCTTACAAGAGCATTCCAAAACAAAAATTACAATAAAATAATGTCGCATATCAGAAGAGCATGTGAGACAATTTACTTAGCAAATATTTACAAGATATTAAGAAGACACCTCTATAAATAATAACCTAAGGCTAAACCAGCATAATGTAGTAAGCATATAAAAATACAGGTACCACATTTAACAAATAAGAATATTGCCAAGCAATAAAAGTCCTGTACCATATAGGGCATTGTCACACTAAATATACCCAAAATTAAAATATTTACAATAAGTTATCTGAAATCAGTAGTTTGTTTGTTAATGATAGATGAAGGTATGTTTTATACAACAGATAATCAAACTAGAACTGTGTCCATGGGACACGGATGCCCCCACTATGCATAAGTGCTCATAAACAAGAGCATGTATATCCTGTATGTAAGATTTTTTCTAAAATGATCTACAGGTAACCTTATTTACATGTTAAATTAAATTACAAATGTAAAATTTATATGTTCAATTATTTTTATGGTATATAGTGAAAAAATCAACAAAGGTCCATAATTCTGTTAATATGGTCACAGCAAAAATCCTTCCTTTACTACCATCTACACATTAAAGCTGTTCATCCCTGGAAGTTTAAGCAAAATCTGCCATCCGGTTTAAGAGGAGTTGTGTTCACAAAATTTCAATATAGTAAATAGTGAAAAAATCAACAAAGGGCCATAATTCTGTTAAATTTGGTCAGAGCAAAAATTCCTTCCTTTACTACCATCTACACATTAAGGTTGTTCATCCCTGGAAGTTTAAGCAAAATCTGCTATCCGGTTTAAGAGGAGTTGCGTTCACAAAATTTCTATATGGTATATACCGAAAAAATCAACAAAGGGCCATAATTCTGTTAAATTTGGTCGCAGCAAAAATTCCTTCCTTTACTACCATCTACACATTAAGGTTGTTCATCCCTGGAAGTTTAAGCAAAATCTGCCATCCTGTTTAAGAGGAGTTGCGTTCACAAAATTTCTAGTGAAAAAATCATCAAAGGGCCATAATTCTGTTAAATTTGGTCGCAGCAAAAATTCCTTCCTTTACTACCATCTACACATTAAGGTTGTTCATCCCTGGAAGTTTAAGCAAAATCTGCCATCCGGTTTAAGAGGAGTTGCGTTCACAAGATTACGGGACAGACGGACGGACGGACAAGTGCAACGCTATATGCACCCCACTTTGTGGGGGCATAAAGATCACATGCCTATTATGTGGGTGTAATGTTATAAATAAAATATTCAAAAGGAACAGACTTATAAATGCACCCTGCTGTGTGATCTTTAAGACTTGACTAAAGTTGTATAGGTTCTGTATATGTTCAAAAGTAATTGGAAGAAAAACATTCTAGAGAATAAAAAGTTTGCTATATTCTGTATTAAGTAAAAAGGGGTACAATTTTGTCAATATAAGGGAAAGAGTTATGAAACTTATAGTGTAAACTAATAATAACACCAATAAAATTTGTATAAAGTCTCAATCAAATGCATCAATAGGTTCCAGAAATGTTCATGGAAATGTAGATTTTTGGAAAATTTTCAATGTGAAAAAGGGGGTAAACTTCTTGAAATCAAAGGTCAGAGTTATGGAACATCTGAACTGGTTTTTGAGTATGAAAACATGTAGCAATTTCAAAATGGATATCTATAGGTTTTAAAAATTATCTCAACATTTTTGCAATATTTCAAGTCTATTTGTTGTAATAGCAACCAGAGTTCTCAACATAGGGACAAAATAAAATGATGTGCATAATTTCCTTATTGCCATCTATCAATGTTTCAAGTTTCATGAAAATACTTCAAGTACTTTTTGAATTATTGCAGGATCCAGTTTTTGCAGACAGACAGATGGATGGAGGGCAAACCTATAGTCCCCTCCAGTGAACAAGGAGGGGACTAACAAACAATAAAGTGAATAAGAAAATATTATCTCATTTAAGTCAATTCTATGCTGCTGCAATACCTTCCAACAGGCACATCTGATGAGGTACATCCACTTCCAGTGTAGTTGTTGGCACTAGTTCTGTAATCTTCACTTGTTTCAGTGCCTGAAGATTCTTTGGGTTCATTAAAACAATCCTGATTTCTGAGACTGTCCATTCCCTGCCTTCTGTTATGAGACTGAAGAATAGGCTTTATTCCTTTATTCAGACTTTGACTTTCTTCAACAGCTAATTGTAAATTGATCAATATATTGACAGCCTTATACAAATGAAAGACACTCCCAACTATAGTCTATTTTAGTTTGATGGGAGTTTTGAGAATTCTATGCTATTACTTTTATTTTATATTTATTTCAGGGTTCCTAGATGATCAGTTAAATGTGTCATAACTCCAAATTAAAACAGTTCATGAAACTTACTTCTCTGTAAGTATCAGATACTTTGACTGGTGAGGTGTCTTTTCTTAAATTCACTCTATACTGAAATTCATCTCCAACTTGCCTTGATACACCTTCCCAACTCAGCCTGATATATATGTATTTGACATGTTTTATTGAAAAACAATACACAAGTCACTATATACAGAAACTTCTGAAAACCTGGATTCTGAAAACACTGAAAAGTTTGAAAAATTTTACCTTTACTGACAAGGTGGTTACAAACTGAAATAAAACATTATTGAACTGCTGTCTTCCTTTTTCTTGCCATGACATCATCTGACTTTTTAAATCTGAATGGCAGATGCAAATTATTCAAATCTGTCTCAGTAAAAATATATAAAAAAAGTGTACTATAAGACAAAAACATTTTTTTAACATCAATAATCAAAAGCTGGATATTCACCCATCTGCAGTGTAGTGTAGCTGTTGAAATGGTTTGTTAGGCATTCTCTGGTAGCTCTCTAATTCATCTCTTTCTTTTCTCCTACAAGTACATAACAAAAGATATAACATGAAACAGAGTAAACTGTTTCAAAAAACAGCATTGTTATGGTAAACTGAATGCTCAATTACTTGCAGACAGTGCAAGGTGTCTAAAAGTAGCTGTTAAGTCATAACATTTTGTCAATTAAGTGATTTCTCAAAAGTTTTGCAAGAATTCAGAATGAATGTAATATGTCACCTGAAACTGACCTAGGTTTTGGGGGTCCTTCAACTGTTCTTTCATTTCTCCATCTACTGTTGTCTTTATTCCTTTTCTCTTTTCTCTGGAAGTCCACAAAAGCTTCATACCTATTTTCAGTCTCCATCTCTGTCTTGCATTCTCTTTGGCCTCCATCTTGTCTGTGTCTACCTTTATCCTTTCTTCTCTGCCTGTCTTCTATGTTACTATCAATGTTCCTACTAGTGTTTGGTTTATGGCCACTAGGGGTATCTCTTGAACCACTTGCAGAGTCAGGTTTAGGGCCTGATCTTGAAAGACTACCACCATTATCATCATCATGGTGATGCAGATGTTGAAAATGAACTCTTACAAAATTCCTAGCATCCTAAAATTACAAGAGCAACTTAAAACAAGAAATGTCACTGAGAGATAACAGTGCCCCTGAATTAGTGATTTGACCTGTGTGCTAAAGATTCATATAAAAAAAGTAGATCCCTAAAAAGAAGTGGGGTTTTATGGACAATTTGACATCAAGATCAAGGTCATTTAGGGGTCAAGGTAAAAAGAAATATAGGTCATTTGGAAGATCTCTTCCAAAGGGTCATTGCATGCAAACATGAAATAAATCTGTTTAGTAGCAAGGAAGTTATGGCAAATATAAGGTATTTTTTCTTCTAAGGGAATGGTCATCCAGGGGTCAGTTCAAATAAATATATGCCAGTGGGAAGGACTTGTCTAAAAAGATGTTGTGTTTAAGTATGAAGTAAATCCATTTACTAATAAGGACATTATGGGCAATGTTAAAGTTTACAGACAGAATGACAGAAGAGCTGACAGGCAGACAATTAAAAAAACATATACCCTCATTCAGGGGCATAAAAATTCTAGCAGGCAAGAAGGTAATAATCATTTTTTTCCAAATACAGTCTACCCTGCCCATCCGACCACCCCACTCAAGCCACTCCCTGCCTTATACGACAATTACAAATTCCTCCCGAGCGTTTTTATTCATTAATTTAACTTAGTTAAACGACCCCCTGCGACACGCAACTACCGACCTTAATATTTCACCACCTTAACATTGCTATGCGACCGGTAAATGATCAGAACTATTTTATTGGCTAATATGTCAGCAAAAGAAGTGGGGAAAACGCAGATTCAATCCACACGTAAATGAAAACTGGAATTTATTGAGGACTATGAAAGCAATGTAAGTGGTACAAAAAGCGGCGTTGTTCTGGACTTACTCAAAACAACGACATTAATGAACTTCAGAAATGGTTTCAAAATGGTAGAATGCGGAACAAAAACATATCTTGACATTTAATATAGGAACGAGCACAAAAGTTTTTCGTTTTTTTGTTTTGTTTTTTTTTGTACAATTTTATTGTACAAGAAACATTTTAATGTACTGTATATAGCACAGGGTTGAATTTTATTTGTGGAATATAGGCATTGTGGAAAAAGTCAATATTAAAATTTCCTGTAGTTTTATTCAGATGAAATCATTTTAATGTGCATACATGCAGTATTTACATGTTTTACAATGCACACTTACATTTTAAAACGTACAACATTAAATGCATTGAAAAGAATATGGTATAACTCAGTTGGTAATGTTGCCATCACAAATCCTTAGTTAAGAGACCACCTGTCTTAGGAGACCATATTTCCTTTCTCCCTTGATTGGTCTCTTAAGACAGGTTAGACTGTAGTTTAGAGTCATAGTATGTACAATTTGTTCCACAATGGTTCCAAATGAAACATTTCTCTGAAAACTGTCCCTAGTAGTAATCAAAAAAAAAAAATGCCATTCTTGTTTTATTTCAAGTGCAGGAGATGTAAACAAAGACCCTAAAATATTTGAGCCTAGTCATAAACCTTTGCCTCCAGCTGACAGTATTTCTGTGCTTAAAATACACTCATATTCTTCTGATTCTTATGATCTAGAGTAATAAAAGTAAAAATCCTTTACTTGAACATAATCCTGTATAATTCTCAATCTAAGTCTTTTTTGAAAAATTCACTTGGCTAGAGACCTAATGAAAACTCAATGTACCTTTGGGGCTGCCTGTAGAATGTCTCTCACATGCAGAAATGACAGCTGCCGTTGTGTTGGATCTTGCTGCAATCCATAGTCTAAGATAATTCTGAAGTATTCAGGAATCTTACCATTGCTGACCCTCAAACCTTCCCCCTTACTGTAATGTGACTTGATGTTTTCTGAGCACTGGCTATCCCAAGGTACATCTCCTTGCAAAAACAATAAAGACAATATTAATGTGAAATTTTGGTCATTTGGAGAAGTAGAAAATTTCACTTTAAACAGATTGAACAATATTTGGATATGAAATTTTCTACACCATTACTGATATGCTGAAACCTAAAATTTGTAGATAAAATGGCCAACAATTATTTATTGTTGTCAATTATATGATATATTCTCAACATAAAGAATGTTCCTGTACTACCATGAAATATTTCCCAAAGAACAGCACAGAAACTGAACATATCACAGTAAAAGGAAGGTGGCATGTTGATCATAACTTCAGGTGCCATCCAGTTGTACACTGCATTCTCATCTGTGTTTGATGCCACTGCATTCTTCTTACCCCAGTCACACTTAGATCTGGACAATGTAAATATAATAAGTCCATTTCATCATTCTCACACTTTAATTTCAGATATTTCCTGTGTTTGGTAATATTCAAATAAATAACAGCTCTTTCTTTTAAGAAGACTCAGTTAAACAGGTTATAATTAAGTGACTATTTTGTATCATTGAGAAACGGGTGTAAATATACAATCACAATCAGTATTCTATATACTGCATAGTCAGAATGTAAACCAATCACATACACAACATACATCTTATAATTTTCCAATCAATATGATGTTTAACTTATTGTTTATTAAGAGTTTTAAAAAAGCAATTCTGAATTGTAAATTTAAGATAAATTACAATTGAACATTGATAGAACAAATATCACAGGACCAAAATTATGATATGGTTACAAGAGTACTGTCATCAGCCTGGAAAGCTAAGTTGGTTGAGCAACTGACCTGCAAGTTGTAGCTGGGGGTTCAAGTTCAGCCCTTGGTTAATGATTTTTCTGACCCTACTACACAAATTTCAAAAATCCAAATACGCTGCTATTTCAGAGTGCTTTTCCTGTCCAAATTTCTAGACTCAATAATTTTTCAACAACATTTGCATAAGGTTCTAACTTTTTAAATCTGAATTATCACTAATTAATGAAAAGTAAAATCTTTCGTCCAATTAAAGTACTTTGCACCCTTTATCTTCAATCAATTATCTGAAGCAAGCATAAGACCCTTTTAAAAATAGTGGAAATTTGTATTTTCAGGCCTCAAGACAGCTGGTATTATTTTAACAAACAATGTTGCATGTTGAGTAAAATTATGAACATTTCTCCCTCTGTGAAAAAACTCCCAAGAAACATTAGTAGACTTGACAATAATAAAGAACTGTCATGAACACTTTTAACCAATGTGTCTTAAGAATGTAAAACAGAATAATAAAATATTTGGCAATGCACCATCAGCCCTTAACTGAACCTGTTTAACTTTTCGAATAAACAGTGAACTCAATGCTGAGCAATCTGTAACTGTGTTCTTGTTATTCAATTTGACATTGTAATTACCTGCTTTAGAAATATTGTATGGTTTGTGTATATGCTAGCAGCAATGACAATCATTTTAACAAATACTAAAACATCTGACAAGAAATTGTGTTAAAATTACTCACGCCTCAATCATATACTCAAAGTTTCCTAGTTTAAATGTGTGTGTGTTGATGACACTGACAGCATGTGATGTTATGGCACAATGAATAAGTCCTTGAAGGTGAATAAAAATTATTGCATCACACAATTGTAAAGCTATATCTTCTATCATCTGGCTGTGCAACCTCTCCATCTAAAATGCATGCAAAGTAACATTTCATATAGTTAAGTGTAACCCTACATTTTTATTCTCATGTTGGGTGGTTAAAAAAAGTAGGTTTTTCAAGAATTTCTGTACTTACTTCAGTAGAAATATGCAACAATTTTATTACAAACTGGGGGTGACATGGGCCATTGTGGAAGTGAAATGCCACATGTCATGTCTTTATTCTTTTACTGTCTAAAAAACGAAACTTTTTGCTTTCATACTATGACCGGTACTGTTGTAAAGGTCTTTTTAAAAATAAAAAGAAAGTTAAGTACAAAAAGGAAATTATTTGACAGTTATTATAATTATATTTAAGACAAAATACAGTTTGTATCTAGCTGAGAACTGTTTGTATGCTTCACATACCTTCTGATGAAGGTAATTGTACAAGGATCCACCAGCTATTCTTTCATATATAAGGATCAGTCCATCTAAATTGCTTGTTTGACAAACACCCATCAATGTTAAAATATTTGGATGTCTCAATTTCCTAAAATATTGTAACAAAAATATCAGATTGTATTATTCAGGATTAAAACAATTTCAAGTGTTATTCAGTGAAAAAGCACAATACCATGACCCTTACAGTCTTAGAGACATTGGTCTTGCAGCAACTGTAAATATTGCCTTTGTGAACAGAACAGATTATTATATATGCTGGCACATCCATGTTTGTCAGAATATTTAAACCCCCCCCCCTCCCCCCCGCCAGCTTGCCACTTTGTCAAAAGGGTATTGATATATGGGAACATGTTACTTTATGCCCCGGACTAAAATTATGTATGAAAAATTACAAACTAAAGGCAATAATTCAAAATTATGCAAAAAGAGTTATGGTTCTTGGACACTGCACTTCTCCACAATGAGATCTATCCATCTATGAAGTTTCAAGTATGAAAAATTACAAAAGGCAATCACTCCAAAATCATGCAAAAGAGGGTAATGGTTCTTAGACACTGCACTTCTCATCAGTGAGATCTATCCATCTATGAAGTTTCAAATATGAAAAATTACAAATGGCAATCACTCCAAAATTATTAAAAAGAGAGTTATGGTTCTTCGGCACTGCACTTCTCCTCAATGAGATCTATGCATCTATGAAGTTTCAAGTTGATACCTCCGATAGTTTTTGAGTTATGCTCCAGACAAAGCCTGACAGCTGGACCCACGGTCAGGCAGAAGGCCGGCCGGACAAGCTCCTCAGTACAACTTCATTGTGCAGGGGGTATAATAAAATTACAGGCATGTACATTTCAGAAATGAGCAAAGTTAATGATTAGTGGTTAGTATAAAGGTTAGTGATTAATAAACTGAATCTTAGGATATTTACATGTTTGATGGTTTTTTCCTGTGAAAGACACAAGACTTATCCTTTCATTTTTTTAAGTGACAGCCTTGTACAAAGAGTTTAAAGAAGTCTCGTCATTTTATATTTTTACTTTATTCACTTTAAATTTTCAGTCTGACCTTTAAAAGCATAGTTAAATTTAAAAATTATACAAATAATGCTTGAAATGAATGGATTCTCCCTAAAGCACATGCAGGGCTATGACATACAAAAAGAAAAGCATTGTGTATGCACTTTCTAACTTCTGTAAACTTTCATCAAATCTGCATTCCAAATTTCAGGGAAATCCCTCTGTAGAATGACCTTGACCTAATTCATGATGGAAAAGTACATATCTCCTGTTACAGAGGCTTCCCATATATTTTCATGGAATTCAAGCAACTGGCTTCTTAGAAATAGCTAAGACACAAATAGAGATAAAGTATCTTATATTTTGTTATGTAACAAATCAAAGGGCCACAACTCTGTAAGAAATAAGTGAATGTCCTCCACATGTGCTAAATTTTTCTATTAACTTCCATTTAATTTCACAAGAAGTTGCTGATAAATAGCCTAGACACAAATAAAGCTTTAATAAACTATATGTAGCAAATCAAAGGGCCAATAACACTGTGAAAAAAGATAGGTTTTAGAAACACTTATGACCCCTTAATGGGAACAAATTAGTTATGTTACATGGACTTCTGTGAACTTGGCTTTTGACAGACTGACCTCAAAATCAATATGGGTCAACTACAGGTCATGATCAACTATACTATCAAATCAGAAGACTAAAGACCAACTTTTGAGGTATTAAACATACATCAAAATATTGATTTTGAGGTCAGGAAAAATTTCTAATTTTCTTTCCATGCTTGAATACCATGAGATCAATATGTTTTTGACATATAAATTTACTGTCAATTATATTCAGGAATTATGCACTCTGTAAAGCTGAAGGAAGCTACTGACAGTGAATGACCTTTTACACAATCGATAAACACTTAATGAACAGCAATATTATAACAAGGTGTGGCAATGACAATCTTTAAGGTCAACGTTGTAACAATGTCTGCAAATAAGTTCAGAATATTTACTATTTACTGATGAATACTTTATTCAAGTTTTACATTATAAACTGTTCACCTGAGTTAGCCAAACCTGTGCTCTGCACAGAAGTATTTTCTTAAAAATAGTCACATTTTCCTTCAAGCTGTTGAAGTGATACAGAGGAGATGCAAAATGTCAAATAGTTTTAAATCCTTCAAGCAGTTAAAAAGATACAGAGTGGGACATGTGGCCTGTAAGTGTTGTAACCTTAACCTTGACCTGAGCCATCCAAAATATGTGCTCTTCACTTCATCTCATTATGGTAAATACTTCTGCTTAATGTTTTCTTTGCCCAGGATCAAGGTCAAGGTCTAACTGAGACTTGAAATTTCATGTTAATTCAAATACAAAATATTGCAGTTACCCAATGTGATCAACTTCATTAATAAGCAGGTCAACAACTCCTCCCTGGTATGGATCCAAATCCCTATGTAATCTCTTCACTGTCACTTGGCTATAGTTCCACCAGGCACTGCATATGAAATGAAAAGGCAACACCTTATACTCCACTGCTACATTTTCCATGCAATTTCTGTATAATATTCAACAACTATGAAAAGAAATTATTTTTCTTGAGCATAATCAAATGTAAAATGCCACAGAAAGTGTTAGCCTTTAGATTAGCCTTGGTGTGGTAGTTTATTACGAAACACCTGTTTTTTACAATTTGATCAAGTTACCTTTCCATAACACAAAATGCACCATTATTGTAGGTCTCTCCCACTGGGTCATGTTTTAGGTTATGTTCACTTACAAGAGGTATTGTGGACATGAAACCAGTCTTGTCTGTACCATTTGAATAAACCTGCAATCACAAGCATTTTTGATCTAGCAATTAATGTTGTCGACGAGTAAAAAGACAGAAGATATATTTTGTAACTATTTTTTAAGTTCTCTGAAGTTGATTTTCTTTCTGTTAGCAGGAGTTGGGGTATAGTCAACAGTAACTGGCATGTTAGTTTTGAAATGAAATAGCAAAGCCTTGAAATATGTCTATCATACAAAACACTTACACGTCCAAATCCTAGGGAGTGTTGGCTAGTTGCCATTCTTTCAAGATTATTGTGAACTGAAGGGTGCCCAATTCTTTCCCGTATGATTTTTGTAACTGTGTTTCTTCTGTGGTGAGCTCTGCGCACAGATACAAAAACAAAATAACATCTAAGAGTGAGAATAGGCTCTGCAGTATGAAAGAAAAATTACAGATGAAAATAACAGGCAGTGGAATCCGTGGTTGATAATTAAAAAAATTAACTTCAAGACATTCAGGAAGGGCATTAATCAACTAACAACCAAATAAACTACTCAGTGTCAACCTTTATCATCATCTTGCAGTTGTTTCATTGTTTTTGGAAACTTGTATACTTTAAACAGATGCTGAAACATACTAGATTCATTCTACAAAAAATCAAATTTCTTTTTTTTTTTTTTTAAGTCTGTTTCAAATGAACAGTCTTGTGATGAAACTTAAGAGCATTCAGTTGTTGAGTTCTGAGGCAATGCAAGCTAAGGGTAAAACATTTTCAAACACCTATCAAAAGACATAAATATAGTGATGGTTTATTTACTGATATTTCAAATCACTGACAGACTGCAATATTTCACAATCAACAGATTTTGAAATAACATTAAAACCCAGTTTTTGTTTTAGTTCCTACATTTTTAAAACTATGTATTGCACTATTTGATATATACCTGTGTAAGGTCCTTGATGAGGCTTTCTTAAGTAGCAGGTCTTGCCCTGAGCTGGACATAGCAAACATCCTTGCTTTGTCCAGGAATTCTAATATCTTCATTCTTTTCTTTGGTGTTGGGTTTAGCATGGCCCAATCTTTGACACTTCTTCCCTGATAATCATGCAGTCTCAGATCTCCACCTTCTTTTAAAAGTTTCATCAAAATCTTTACATTTCCAGAATAGCATGCTGCATGGAGTGGAGTTAAACCTTGGTTTGTTTTTCTGAAGTAAATATACATATTCTCACATCTGATCCAATAAAGATTTTTTTTAATAATAAAACATAATTTATTTTTGCTTTCTTTTTCTTTTCTTGAAGTATAATAAATGCTTTATGTTCCTAATGCAAATGTATCTACAAAACAATGTGACAAGTAATTCAGGCAGTATCAGCATAAAGATAGACCTACTCATTTGGATCAGCTCCAGATGACAGAAGGTATGCAACAACTGAATCATGTCCTCCAAGACAGGCACAGAATAATGGTGTTTGTCCTTCATCATTAGGGTAGTCAACATGGATACCTACATCAAAAAGGCTAGTCAACATGAATATCTACATGAAAAAAAAAAAAATTATAGAATTACAGACATGCAGCAAGTCAAAGAATTCTTTTTTAAAAAGTATTAGATTTATTTCTGTGTCAAATCTGTCAAATGAGAATTTCAGTTGATCTAAAACAATAAAGCCAATTACATTCCAACACTTGCATAGTAACGACTGGTAAAAAATTTCCTATTATGTTATATGATTTATAAATATGATTGACAAACATAAAGTCTTGCCTTTGTCAAGGACTTTTTTCAATGCTCTTTTGTTTCCAACATAAGCTGCATGATGTAATGTTGTGCCAAGTGTGTCACTGGAATCAACCTGCCCAACATCAATTAACTTCTCCATTGAACTGAAAAAGCAATCATTCTTTGACACAGAACTTCCTCAAGGTTTTTATCTCTACTCTATAATAATCAGAACTAAATTAGTTGTATGAATTATATTCATTCATTTATGACAGAAAGTAGATCTGAATTATGAGTCAGTTAAAAAAGGAGCATAATTTGTTAAATTATTCCTTAAGAATGGCATGTTAAAGAATATCATCGGCTGTTTGAGGTAGCTTTAAAAGTTCTTTATTGAGGACACTCGCTTGGTTGTTACCACTCTGTTCTGTTCGTATAATTCGGTCCGACGTGTATTGGGTGGGGAAAAGGTGTTGCATTCCTGGTGTTTTTTTTTATTATATAGAGGGCATAATTTTTACAATATCACTTGTTTATTGATAGAATTTCAAACTCCTGTGGTTTGGCTCTCAGTCTTTCGTGATTTATGAGAGAATTCTAAAGTAACCTGGCCTATGAGATTATTCTGATTGTGACATGGTATCTAGGTTTTAGTCCTTTATTATTTTATAGCCTAATTTAGCAAACTCATATAACTTTTTTTTTAAAAATAGAGAAGAAAAATCTGTTTTGTTCCTGGGATAGATGCATCCACATTTGTTAGAACTGTTCACGAAAATGCCTGGTTTTGCATTTCTATCGTAAGATCATGAGATGTCAGATGGAAACAAACATAAATTAACGAAATGTAACAATTCCACACGTTTTAAACTCTGAAATCTCGGCTGAATTTATGTTTAACACACTACATCCTCAGCACCTTGTTGTCTTTGGATCAACATCATTTGAAAACAGACATAAACATGATAAAGTTTTCAACATTAGCAGACGAGAACTGATCAACGTCCTCCAGAAGAATGTTAGTACTAAAACCCGGTATAGTACGGTTTGTTCCGTCGATAACACTTTGCTATACATAGGATATATCTCGTATGAACTAACTAGCCCATATAATGTTTACTTTGGATCACAAACTTTGGATCACAAAACTACGAAACAAGTGATGCTTCTTAACAGACTTTAACTATTGACTATATTCTCATAGTTTTGGCTATATGGAAGGACACATGCATATGCATACCTGCTACGGGTTACGTACGCGGTCATTCGGTATTTTTATGTTCTTATAAATGTTAATTGGTTAGTTTTGCAGACACATGTAAATGAAGCTTGAATTTTCAGTTTTCATTGAACTTCACCTTCCCACCCCTATAGATCGTGTTATAAGTTTCGATGTTCCATTTTTTTCTTGTTTGGAAATTAAGTGACGGACGAAGGCCCTCTTTTGGAGGACCGAGCCTATTCATGGATCCACTGCATGAATCTTATTACAACAGACAAACATTACCATGTGCTTTTTTTGTTATATACTTGTTTGTGGTGAAAATATAACTGTACTTCTTTGTTAAATCATGCAAATGTGAGGGGTCAGGGATCCATCAATTGTGTCTGATAGGGGCTACGACGGAGATGTTTTTCGCCTGCTGTTCAGCTGATGTAAAAATTTAATGACTATAAGCAAAGACCTAAAACTTTACTGTTTCGTGGGCCATTTGTTCACCGCTTTTACAATATAGATCCTAGTTTCCAAACTAGTGCTGCTGCTATACACTTTATATGCACTTACAAAACTCTGTTACTCGAGTTGGTCCATACTTCGAGACAAATAGTGCACACTCAATTTTAAGAACTACAGGGTACAGGGAAGTCTTAGATGAAACTTATAAAAATCTTAGAATGGATATATCTTCTCTTCCTTTATTAAAAATAAAAAGATCAACATGGAATCAAGTAGGCCTAATTGCTTTTATGACATCCTATGTAACATCACTCCGTCAAATAAAATAGCATCATAAACAGTATTCTATTTATTTTCATTTCAACTGTACATGTTTTCACTCCACTGCCATGCAAGAAGTTTACACTGAACCTTTTACTTACAAAGCCTTCAATCCTGTGACGAAGTGGAGTGTGGGGCTATTGTAACTTCTTTGACAAACTCTAGTATGTTTGGTTTTTTTTTTCAGTTGACACAGGAATTATCTATGTAAAATGTCCAGAGGAGCTGCGATTACTAAGAGTAAATTAAAACACTTGTCAATAAATGTCTCACTGTTGGATGCATGGGCGTAGTAGTCATGTTTGTTTCGTATTGTTTGCTTCCGTTTTTGTTGCCTTGACTATTGCACTATTATACTCTATAGGTGACCATTACGGCTGTTTGGCTTTTCTATAGGTAGATTCCAGTATTTGTTTCTTTTGGCTGATGAATAACTATTGCATCTTTGCTGGTTTCGACACATATATTTTGTAAAAAAAAATGAATATAAGTTCTACTTACCTAGAAGTTAGACACAATGACATAAAACATATACTGTTCACAAAAAGTAGGGGATATTATGTTATTTTGTTATGATATGGGAAACCAACTCTTTATGGGCAATGATCATGTATATTTTTACAATGGCCGATTATGTGTAGATAGTGTGGTCACTAAAGTATAGAAATCTCGTTCAAATTTGTGCTGCACGTGCAAATTTAAGACATGAAGGGTAGCACGCGGGTTTTAACATTGACTGAAATCATGGTAATTGTGAATTTTGTTGAGCAAAACTTTCAAAATATTGTGTTGTGTAGATGTCAAACACAAATTCACAATCAAATTTGCAATTTGAATTATGAGACGTCTAACGGAACGTCAACGTTGGCGGGCCATTTGTATGCTCCAGACCGGAAGTACACAGGCACAGCTGCAGCTGACTTGAATGTTTCACAGTCCGTTGTCTGTCGATTGTGGACACACTATCAAACAACTGGTAACGTGATTGATATCCAAAGAAGAGGACGTCCAAGATGTACTGACGGTACTGGCGTCCGAGACGACTGCTATGTTGTTAAGCAAGCTCTCCGTAATAGAGCACTGACTGCCACAGTCCTTCAGCAATGCCCTCGATCTGTCAGAGGAGTAAATGTCTCGAGACAGACAATCAGAAATCGCCTTCACTCAGACGGTCTTAACGCTAGGTGCCCTCAAGAAGTTGTTAGCAAGGCACCGTCATGAACTTTTGGCGTGGTGTAGACAGCAGTGTCGTTGGAAACAGTGGTCACACGTGATGTTCAGTGACGAATCCAGATTCAACCTAGACTTTCGTTTTGGTCGAAGAAGAGTTTGGTGTTGCCCAGGTTACAGACCTGCTAGGGTTGCCCACGATCGATATGGGGATGGGTCCGTTATGGTATGAGTATTTTAGTTTTCTGTCTCTATAGAATTTACGGACAGTCAACCTAGGTAATATTATCTACTAGAACTTTGTTTTAGACCTGAGGATTTTTTAACTGAAGATTATGCAGAGAAACCAACGTATCTGAGACAGACATCTTGCCCTTCATCCAGACGATCTTGTAGTTACTTTTCAGTACACCTAACTGGAGATAAGGAAAGGAAATACAACATAATTGATGCCGACATACTTTTATTCAGGAAAAATTTCAAGTTAAAATTGTTACAGAGATTCATAAACATTAAAGAACAAACCATGTAATTAACAGTAACAAAATGTGCATGAGAAGAACAACACAAAACTAACTATCAAATTAATCAAAATACAGTGAACACACACTAAAAATCCGTTTTTAAAAACACAAAGAAAATCAAACATCTTTTTTTATATTTAAAGCCAGTGCTAAAAAGCAAGTTTTATAGCCCTAGCACAATACTATGGTAAAATCTTCTGTTTTCACTGACTTCCACAATATTGCACAGGCCATCATGTGCATATGAAAAGCAAGTTTAGAATTTTAAAACCTGAAAAACCTTTTTTCAGATAAAACAGTTACTGCCCAATTACCACAAAACATATATGCCAAAATTTACAAAAACCTGTAAAGTTAACAATTTTATTACGAAAATAAAGTTAATTTGTAAGTTCTGGAACTGCTCTCATTTCTTTCCAACATTACATTTTACAACCTACATGTACGTTTAATGTAAAGAATAAGATAATTTGCATAGATACAAGTCTCGTATAGTATTTATTAAAAAACGAAATCTGAAACAGTTTGATATAAAATATTTGCATATGTGTGACAGAGAAGTAGGATTTTTCAATGGTGCATAGTATAAAGTGTTGAAAGAATCAAAGATCAAAGAAAGAAAGAACATTTGACTATCAGTAACTTTGGATGTACATGTAATCTCTGGAAGCTTCACCTGAGCAAATCATATTTGGCATTAAAACGGTCTAAACCATATAGATATAAAGAATAAAATAAAATATGTGTGATCTTAATCTTACCAATGTTAGAGTGTCTCATTAAGACATCTTACTGAACTTTCTGTAATAGCATCATTTTTTTTTCACATTTTCCAGAATGGTTTTATAGTTGTAAATGTTTGATTTATTAGAAAATGTATGCATTTATGTATCAGTTTCTTATTAAATCTACTGTCAATCTTACTTGCATCAAATCAATCTGATGAACATGTGTATCATTAAAACAAGCAAAAACACTTTTTGTGACAGGTAACCTGTGCGACACAAACACCTCAAATTTTGCAACAAGCATAAGAAATTCTGCAAGCCAGTATTTAGCACACAAACTGAAAATGTGTGTACTTAGCAAGGAAATTGCAATCTTGTGAACTTAACAAGCATACCTTCGCAAATATGATAAATACATTTTCAATCAAGCAAAATTTAAAAGCTGTTAAAAAACAAAGATTCTTAAACCATAAAATTATGAGAATGCCTAAAAAAACAACAACATAAAAGCATGGCAGTATAATCAAGTCTTGCTTGGAACTGTTATTACCTTGCACATATTTCATAGTAACTCTGTATCTGGGTATAACAACATTCTTATATATTTTAATATGCATAAAACTGTATATCACAAATATTTTGTATGTGCATAACAACTGCTTACTGGATTTCACATGGATTCTTTTAACAACCTAACATTAAAATAAAAGCAAAAAAGCTATACTACCATGACTGAGCAAGAAACATAAAGGGAAAAAATCCAGTATCATACTAAACTAGATACGATTACCTCCCATTATTTAGGCAGAATGTTACTAAGAATACGTTACACATGAAAAATATTAAAGCTTCTAATTACTGGCCTGCTCAACATATAAAATAGCACTGCATACAATAAGCTTGAAGCTAAAAGAACCCTGTAAAATTCATTTCTTCTTGATAAATTTAAAATTTCACTTATGTTTAAAGATTTATTAAATACTGCCCTCTGTAAAAGGCCTTTATCAACAATGTAGCTTACTCTATCTAAATAACATGAGCAACATTATGAAGAAACATTTTAGATCTTGTATTTCATGGAAATCTAAAAAAGAGAAAAATATCAAAATAAAGCTCAGCTCAGAAGTTACGGATGTGGATGACAAAACTGAAATAAAAATACTGGCAAATATTTGTACATGGCACATAATGAAAAAATAATGGACAATTTGTGTGCAGTTTTCACCCTCATGCCTTTCATTTTCAAATTATTAATAAATCATCTTAGAATGCCAATTATTTCCGTTTTAATGCTATTTTACACAATGTCCAACTACTTCACATATACATTATAACCTGTCGTAAATCTAATCAGTAATATTATATGTTATTTGGGTTTTTGTGTGATATATGTGGATATATTACCTGCCAAGATTTTATATCACCTGAGCCGTTAGGCGAGGGTGATATTTTATCTTGGCAGGTAATATATCCACATATATCACTCATAAACCCAAATAATAATTTTATTACCCTTCCCCTGCCGAGTAAGACGATTTTAAAATAAATCATTGCTGTTTCAAATAAAACGTCGAAATAACATTCCCTTTAGGTACCCCTTCACGGCAAAATGACGTCACAACATAATTTGTGCTGGCGAAAAGCGGTATTTTCCAAGTGGTGATATGTTTGTTTGAATATTAAATATATATCCTTAATGAAAGCCATAAATTTGGGTTAATATTTTCGCGCATTCAGTACAGATTTTTTTCTTAAACTTTTTTAAAATTTTATCTCAATAGTTCGTCTCTAGATCTACATGAAGTATTTTGCTTTCGTACCTAACGAATGTAAACAAGAGAAAAGGAGTAGTCTGTTGAAGACACTTTTTGTGATTAATATCAAGGTTTGGCGAGGTCATATTTGTTTCAAATACTGATTAGAATATTTATAATTACTCTATTCTGGTAAATATATTCTATTTGACAATTAAAAAGTGCTTGTATATCGGAATTTACATTTTACAACATCGAACCGTACGCGCATCGTCAGAACGCATGTTGTTTACAACATGGGGTACCGAAAGGGGAAATTTAATGTGTATATTACCTGTCTGGCTCGGTAATATCAATTTCTTTTGACGGATCAATAGCCAATCAAAAAAGAGAAAACAATCTGGAAGGGTAATAAACGATTAAATGGCAAGTCTCCAAAGTTAGAAATGATCCATGCGATAAGATGGTTGTTTAACAGAGGCTGGAAATAAGTAAAATTGTTAAAAAGTTGAGTTCAGTAAAGGGAAAGGGGGTTATTATAAAAACGTTACACTGACCACCAAAAAAATATTGATATACTCTTTCAAAATAAGATCAATTTCTTTTTACGAACATGATTACAAAAACATCTTCTGACTTCAATTTTGGACAAAGGCATTCCAACCAAAAACAAAATTTAATCAATAATACAGAACTGTTTTATGAAAGTGAAAACCTCACACATTTGTTCATTGAAACAATATGTTTTGACATAATATGAAAAAATAATGATAATATTTTTTCTTAAGTCACAGAAATGAACATGTATAATTTGTAGTCATGCACCTAGTTTTCCAACAGTCTTAACTGGATTTCTGATCATTTTACAATTTTAAACTTTAAAAGCTATCAATAATTTTCAAATCAACAATTATGCCTACAACAGTGGCAAGATTTATATTAAAATCACAAGTGTGCTTCAATGTCACTTTTATAAAGACTACAGATTGTCACAGTTCAGTCTAACTGTTAAATTGTACATGTACATTAATACCTAAACAGGTAAACATAGTGAACTAATATACAAAAAAAAAAACATTCCGACATTTTAAAACTTGCAATGCAAATACGATTTTGAAATTATATATTCTTTACTTTATATCAAACAATAACATGGGCGGAACTGTATTTTGATTAAAACTTGATTATTTTAGGGACATCAATTGAAGACCCCATTTCCACTTGCTTATATTATACAAAACCCCAAAATGAGATCCCAATACCTATTTTGACAGTTGTATGCATCTCTTAGTTTGGCTATCTGTTTCATTTTCACATTTTCATCTCTCTTCTTATGATATTACCAAATGACTCTTTTTCACAGTAGTTTAATCCAGCAATATCAAGTTCTCAATGATCCAGATGCTGCTATTGAAATTAAAATTCCATTGCCTTTTTGCATAAAGGCAACCAAAAAATAAAACAGTCTTCAAATATAAAGTCACTTATAGTTATATAGTAAACCAGTTTTAACATTTCTCATAAAAAAAGTCTGAAACAGGCAAAATGAGATCATTTTAAAATATGAACAATCATAAGGCAGACAGGTTTAATAACAGAAAGAACAAAATTAAAACCAAATCGGATGTTATCTTTCTATTATATAACACTATAAGTATTTCCACATCATGTGCTGATGACTGAAGTTTTTTCAAGAGTAGTGGTCTAAATGGAACTGAATTTTCAAACATTATTTATAATTAACTCAAAAATCATATACATAACAATTTGGTCCCAATGCTAGTACAGTACAATTAACAGTGAGACTTGACTGTTGACATGTTTCACTTAATATAAATGCTAGATATGTATAATCACTCCATCTCACGTAGACCACAAGGCCTATTAAACTCTTGACCTCGCTCATGTATCCATTTATTTGAGACCCACTTTGAACCAACTAGTACTGGACATGCTGCATGCCTTGTATTGTAGATACCTTCTCCATTCTTGTACAAGTTATACCAGAATACTGCCTTGCCCTGAAGAAATGTAATACAACATACAGTCGATTATGAAACAAAGCAGCCTCAGATATTTTTACTTCTACAAAAATGACACTAATTCTTTTAGTTTTATCTTGCTAATTAAAAAGAAGAATAGAATTGACCCCATTATAGCATAGGAGTGCCATTTATATTTTAGATGAGAAGCATGGACAGTTTCTTAAACAACTGTAATTTTGTGAGAAACTGCTACAGTGAAAAGGACTTCCCAACAACATGCTTCTTTTATACACTTCCCAAACAGTAAGCATACTTGTCCTTTTCTACTGGTCTCAGCAACACTATTTTGTTTTACTTCTTACTGCCTACTTACTGAATTTGTAGCTGCTTAATAGCCTTAATGGTAATTTTCAAATAAAAGAACACTTATTTCATTGAAAGTTAAAACTATGAAGTTATTTCTACTGCCGAGTATTTCATTCACTTACCTTTTCAGGGAGAACTCTTAATCCAAGATAAGGGAAGACAGTTGCTCCTCCTGCCTGTACATCTGACATCTGAAATGAATCAAACCAAAAAGTTAACATCAGACACACTCCATACAACAGATGGCGAATAACTGAAGTGCCATTATAGTTTATGAGACAAGATACAATCTGAGAAAATGTAAATTTAGGCTTCAAAACTATTATTTTGCTGAGGCATCAAAAGCATCGTATTTTATAATTGAATTTGAAAATTAAACTGCATGCATAAACTAAGAATTTTGTTCTATCTGTATTTTGATCAGACTATGCATAAATTAAGGGTTTTGCATGAATTTTCAAATATATGTTACATTGTGTTTTCGCTCATCTTCTCTTACATATAAAGAAATTTTAAGTTATTACGATAACAAAACACAATACATTTGTATTGCAGAATATTAGACAAAAACTCAGCCTCTCTGAGAAGATCATCCAATATTTTAACAAATGCTCTATCTGGCTCTTAGTTTATTTTTCAAAGAACAGACTGACTTATTTACAAGGTTTTACACAACTTTTAAATTTTCTGGAAACAACAACCCAGTCACATCAAAAATATACAGAGACACAGATCTAAAACAAAAGCCCTTAAATTTACAATACTGCCCATTTACAAAAATATTAAAAATATTCTCTGTATTTTGGTTTTGGCAACCATGTTTCCCAGTGCTTTAGTTCTGTCTGTCTATCTGAGTTAATTTATGTTTTGGTTGATCCACCACTGTTGTTTGCATTAAATATTCAAATTTGATCATGTGGCAATGATGACCTGTTTTATGGATACTGACGGTGAGTGGGGCATAACCAAAGCAGTTTAAAACCCACAGTGTCTAAAATATTTTGATCATTTTATCCTGATGTATCTCAAACACATCTTGCCATCCATGAAAAATAACAGTGCAGATAGGGTGCTGATAATGTTTTAAAACATTCTAGAAATCTTATTTGGTTTATTTTACAACAATTTTGGCCAGTATTATAACTTTAAAGCACCTTCGTTTTTCTGATAAATATTCTAATTCCAATGTTTTATACTTTCAAAAAAATACAAGCAATACTCCACACAAATAAACACTTTAGCTTTTCAGCAAGGTTATTTATTTCAAGCAGTTTCTATTCATGGAAACATATTGCTCTAAAACAGTCTTTAAAGTATAAACTGCATGCCTTATCTGATTAACACTATCTCTGCACAGTCGTGCAGATATATACGTCAACTTTGATAATTCGTTCTCCCTCCAGAGAGCTATTTATACTTTATTATAATTCTAAGTCTGTCACCATAAACCTTATATGATTAAATTTGTTTTCCTCTCTTTCTAGTGCTGTGTATACTTAGTGTACCAGTCAATGTATTTCGATTTGTCAGTGCGACAAGATTTCATTGTGATCTACTAAACAGAACACATTTCAGTTCAGCTTTGGTACATAGCAAAAAGACAGCAACTTAATTAGTGCAGCCAAAAAGCTTCAAATCCACCAAGAATCCTCATTAATACCTCAGCATTTACACAGCCATGTACTTAGATTGAGTGCTTCAACGGTTTGTTATGGCTGGGTGTTTGAAAATAGTACAACTTTTCACACTTTAAACATAAAACTTACATAAAACATGAGAGTAGCTATTCTGTTTCCTGATCCTAGGCCTTCAAATGCTTTTTCATCTTTCTGAATTAGTGTAAGAGTAGATATAATAAACACTAGCCAATAAGCTTATCCGTTAACCTGCTGGAACTGCAAGTGATTAGCCTTTGCCACCAGTATAGAGCCAGGCCAGCCTGCACATCTGTGCAGCCTGACAAGGCTCTATACTTTTGGTACTTCAATTTTTGTATTTTGATATTGAAATCCCTTAAACTTTGAATGGACTGTTCCAAATTCAAGCTGGGCAAATCCATTACAAAAATTCAGCAGGTTAAGGGTTATGTATGCCATCTAGGTATGGAGAAAATATGCAAAATGTGCATGCAGAAGCAATGCCAACCTAGTAAAAATACTGAACTGTTAAATACACTGTTTTATATGTTATAGTAATTAACATATTACAGTTAAACATTAGGATTTTACAGAACTTTACAACGATGCATGCTTTTCAAAGCTACATGCTTATATAAGTTATTCAACATCAGTATTTTTCTTTCTGGCAAAAAAATGTGAACATAAAAAAGCCTCAGCCCACAGCACATCTTGCATATTTTCCAAAATGGTTTCTTAATAGAAACAAAAGACTTACATAGTACATGAAAGTTGCAATCCTATTTCCTACCCTCTCTTCAAATGCTGTTGGTTCCCTTCTCTATAGTATGCATTGCATTAAAACACAACACAATGAATTTACAAGAGTCTCAATATATTTACACTAAATAGCTGCTGAAGTTAGGTAAATATATCTGTCTAAATTTGTATGTTTGAAAGAAAGAAGGACATCCTCTGAATAAACAAAAATGCTATGTTAATTAACCCTACAAACAATTTCCAGGCTCTGTCCATGTTTCTTTAAATTCTTACTAAAAAAACACAAAAATTTTCTTTTTTAAATCATTCATTTCAAATGCAAATACAAGTTAAGAAATTATTCATTTATCTTAAGTTACTGTATTTTTTAAAGATTGATCTCAATGAAATAACCATTCAAGCACAGAAAGTGACATGCTGTAATCAGCCTTACCCTTGCAAAATCAAAGTGGGGCTCATACTGTCCCCCTATGCCGTAGTTTGCTATCTGTAATTCCTCAGCAGTGTCCATTGCAAGCCCTGTGATAGCAGCTATACGACTGTTTATATATCCAATACGTGGAGAATCATATTCAGATAACCAGCAACTGCAACAAAAACATATTTCAACTGTAACTGTCTTATTCTTTTAAATTCTATTTACTGGAGAGTTAATTTGAATTGAACTGAATTTCTAAGAGTGCTTAATTTAAGAGGAATTCTTCAGACTTCTAGATATTTTTATATAAACAACAATTTAGAAAATAAAAATTGTTTAAAATCTGTTGATGCAACAGTCATTAAATATATTGGAGTAAACAACAGATTGTGTTAACAATAAAAAAATTTTTTTTTTTAGATTTTGATGAGCATGCAAATATTAAAGAAATAATTCACACTGCTGAGGGTGTCCTAGCAATATAGTGACTATTCAGTCAGCACACAAACACTGATGGACTGAAGCCAAAGGCTTATGTCTGTTCAATGTTTGGGGCTGAATGGGGTTTGGGGGAGGGGTCAATATAATGCCAGGATGTCCAAAGTGGTGTGTACTTTTTCTTATATTAAACGGCACATTATTTCTAGCTTTTAGTTCATTTTCACATTCAAATAAAATGTAGAATTGTGAGAACAACATGACCAACATGTTTAAAGAATTAACACAATCATCAAAATCTCAGCCAGCTACTGTGCTGAAATAGTGACCGTTTGAGCAGGCTGAATAAATTTAGCCCATTCACCACACTGATTATAAACATGATGTGGGAGTTTCTTAAAGGTTGCATACATCTAAATCTCAGTGAATGTTTTGGTACTGTTTTGTTGTTAAAATCTTTATTCAATTGTCATGACATTTTCATAAAGCCTGAAACAGTTTGAAAAGACATAAGCATCTTAAAGGGATGCACAGGCAAATGAGTGCCCAAAAAATTAAAACTGATATTATTTGCTCAAATAACGTTCAATATGAAGAACTTTAAATTCCCAGTATGTTTGTAGTGAAAGGCGGGCTTGAACGTAAATATTTGAACGTTCTTTAACAAAAAGTAAAACGTGAATGAAATCACCAAGTTGTTATCAAACAGGTTACGTGACAAAAACAACCAATTGTCGTTTCCCTAGGGTTGTTTTTGCCGTAGATCACGAAACAGGTACTTCAACAGTTCAATCACTCACTGCAAAATTTAGCGTGCAATCTAAATTTTCTATCTAGACCCACATGGTTCAAGTTAGGAAACCACCTGGCTTTTCATTTAAAACGAGGAAATCTTTGTCACTGGGACAGATCATTGTATTTATTTCAATCACATTTATAGTATATTCATAGAAGGAATGAGAAAGAAAGCATAAAACTTTGCCTGTATATCCCTTTAAACAAAATCCCTTTAAAACAATTAAAACAAAATGAAAAAAAAAAAAGTATGTTTAACATTGTTTTATAGAACAAAACTGAAGCATGGTCAATTTAGTCAGCTCAAAAACTTGTACAGAAGCTGGAGGTACTGAAATTAAATGAGAGGTCATGCTGGCATAAAGGTCAAGGTAAAAGTACTAGGCAGGAACAAAGAAAAACTATCTTAAGATTGGTGAATGTGAATTATATTAAAAGACAAGAATGAGAGTTGAATATTTAAAAATCAAATTTAAAAAGTTAAGTTCAGACACCTTGAAGGCAAAGGTCAAAAGGTAGTGTGGGGGTCATATTTCAACTTAACTGCAGATATACAAATTGATCTGAAAATATTTTTTTCATTACTTACTGAAAGAAAGGAAATAAGGACAAAGTTCTGAATAAGTATGTGAAGGTATAGTATATTCATTAGTTACCATGGGAAAAGCTGTCATAGGATAAATCTTAATGACTTACATTTACCACTGACATCTTCAAAACAGTAAATCCATTTCAGAAAGATTGAGGTAGGTTCATTAACAACTGGGTCCATATAGCAATGGTATTTGCCCATGTTACTGAAAACTTGTGTGTTTTGCAAAGTATGACTGTTTCAGCTTAAAAAAAAATGTCAAGTTCCTTAAACAATAAAATTCTAAAACTGCTTTCTAATGTGTCAAGAGCTGTGCAAGCCAGATATTCAACAATTCAAAGAGATGTTATTTTACACAATGACATTTAAGATTAGCACCCGACTATGGCACAATTTGCATATCAAAATTGTATTACTGTAAAAATTATATTTATAGCCCATCCTTTAACAGACGCCCATCCCCCATATTTTGGACAAAAAACGGCCATTTTTCAGCCCAAAGTTGAAAAATCAACTACCCCTTTTTAACACCCATCCCCCCAATTTGAGCAAAATTGAGCTTACCTTTACAATTCAAGTTTACTTATTTCCCTTTGATTTTACTTTTATTTCCCTTATTTTTGCCGTAAGAAAGCGCGAGGCTTATTCTAAATTCCCGTGCTCGGCAAACTTTCACACATACCAGACTCTACATGTACGGTAATAGCGGAAATGAACAGATTTTAGCTTTGTCTGCAATAAGTCAACATCCATTCTTTCTTTGGGACAATTTCTTCTTGTAATTATGAGGGGTGAGTAGATTTATAAAGCCCTGCTTAGAAAATCGGTCTGTCTTGTGAAGATGTGTCTCCAATTAACCCCCATCCCCAACTTTCGAACAATACATGATTCTAATAAAGGCCCGGGCTATAAATAGAATTTTAACAGTATGTTTTTATACAACAGTAACCTATGAGTAATTTTTACAGTACAGTGCTGTAATGTCAATCATGTCTAAAACAGTCTTGCTATCAGCTTGAACAAAGTGATTACCTTTTGCTTACACGGTACCCAGCTGTTTCCAGTTTTCCTGTCTTAGGATTGTGTACTGTTGCTCTACCAAGCTGGAGAACAAAAGGATAATAAAGCAAAAGCCATGCAACACCTATAACAAAAACTATTATTGAAAATGTTCCAAAAACAGTGCAAGTTGATACATTCTTACATTACAGCTCTTCAACTGATTTCTTTTAAGATGAAAATAATCTAATAATTCAAAATATCTAGTCAAAACAATAATGTTTCAACTATCTATGATAGAGAAAAAAAGCATAGAAAAATTAAAAAACTTCTTTGAAACATTATTAAGGATTTTTTGTTAATGAGGTTAAATATTGCTTTTAAAAGGTTCTCATCTAGATATTCACCACTTCTAAACTACAAGCATTTGTCAGAGCTGTGATGAAAGAATTGTATGAAAATACTAGATTTTCCTCAGCACAACAGGGTGGGAACATGCATCTTTCTATATGGGCGCTACACCACCAAATCATTTTACCTTTTACTAACTCTGTATTGGGCAGTCTCCAATTTACCTGTGATAGGGTTATGTACAGTCGCTCTGCCAAGCTACATTTACACAGAAAAATAATAACTATGGATCAATAACATTTGCACTGTCACATTCTCAAAACTTATGAATAAGTTCCTCTTTAAACGAAATAACAATACTTACCCAAAAATTACACAAAATAAAAATGCAAACATTTTAAAGATAAAAGTAACTACAAAATTTTAGAATTTAACTTTAGGTCCATTTCTCTAAAAAAAATGAAAAACTTTTTCTTCACAGAAAATAAATATCTCTAATAATATGCCATTTAACCTTTTTAAATTTACAACAATTAGACAATTAAAACACACACAAAATTCACACAAGCATACTATACCTTAGGCAAAGCTAAATCTTTGATCATTTTTATCTCTTTATCACTTATACTGTTATGGAATACTGATAAATATGGATTCAAATATAACACTTCTTCTTTAGCCGGCGATAAAATTAACAACGGATGGTTATTTGTCTTGTATCGACAGAATAGCTTGTGCTTGTTTTTGTTATCCTGTAAGAGAAACAGTAAAACATAATTTATGTAAAGTGAATGTGTTTTTTGTGGCTTTTTTGAAAAAACAAGAACTAGAAAAATAATTAAGTATTCCTACTAGTAACTGTGATAGTTTGTAACTATGTACTAGTAACTGCATGCTTCTTAAAATGTGTAATTATTGATGACAAAAAGGTATTTAGCAATGATTTGATCATATATGTACTTGTTAAGCAGTGTTATTGAGAGACTGGCATTAAAGAGCAACAGCAATGTATTAACCCTTCTCCTGCTGGCGGCAATTAGGTTTGCCTTTGCGACCAGTGCAGACCAAGATCAGCCTGCACATTTGCCATTCAGACGGTAAGGACGGAAAAGTCCATTCAAGATATTTAGCAGGCTAAGGGTTAAGACTCAGTATTCTCATGTAATTTTTGCTTCATGAACAAACCATAGCTTACTTTAATATGCTCCCCTCTACACAGAGCCTCGTAAGCCATATACTCATCACCACTCCTGTACTCATCCAGCTGACGTTTATTAATGATCTCCCCATCATCTCCACGCTTCGAATTCTCATCTTCTTCACGTAAAACCTTCTCATAATAATCTTTGTTTCCTAGTGCTCTCTTATGGTCAGGGCCTAGTTTAGAAGATTAATAAACATGTAATTCAACATTTTCTATCCACAATACTTTATGTTTTAGTTTAAGCAGCTTAGTGATTGTTTAACATTGTTGGAAATGTTTTTTTCTGAAACAGTACTCAGAGGTATCTGGTCAATGTATTACTTACTTAACATCTGAAAGAAAATCAAATCCAAATAAAGGATTAAATGAGGACTCATTTGACATTCCATTATCTTTTTAAACAAACATTTTGACTTTGAACTGGAGGAGGTGAACAAAGTAAATGGGAAGTTAAACATATAAACTTACTTAAGGACAACATCTCATTTGTTAATGTAAGAGCTCTTCTGATATTGCCTTGCTGAAATGTAGGAAGTAAACATTTTGCTTTTTAAATCAATGAACATGAAAGGAGACTTTTTTGTTCTAAATTTTAGACTTTGATTCTTTAAAATTGCTGATTTTGCATGATTGTGAAATACTTAATGTGGTCTGAACAGCGAAACTTTACTGTATTTTCTGAGTGGTTGTTTCCCTTCTTTCTTCCTTTACATATATGTAACAATACAGAGAGGGTGGGTACACATGTATTACTTTTGGTGATCTACAACCTAAAACTCGGAACAATTAGAAACTACGGAGGATTTTGCTAAGAAATCCAAGCCCTTGGTGAAATGGTCAACACTTATATGTTTCATAAGTACCCCATAATCACCTGTTTTAAGTATGATGAAGAGGAATGTATCAAAGATTTGCTGTGATTTGAGGATACTTGCAATTCTGGAATGGTCAAACAACATGTTACAAGGTGGAAAAGATCCTGAACAATACTGAAGCAATCCCAAGTACTTGACATACGAGATAAAATATATACAACAAAACACACAATATACCTTCCTGACCTTGCTTGTTGACATAACTGAAAAGGTCAAGGGAAAATAATCTGTCTTACGAGTACTAGTACATAAGGAGGAATGTAATAAGAAACCTGAAAGACCAAGACAAAACACACATCTTACCTTCTGATCAAATCATCTTGACATTATTACTGTTTGTCTATGGAAAGTGGGTGCATATCAGTCATAAATATTCTTGACCCCTTCTTGGTAATTATTAAAAAACAGACTGTGACCTAACACAATCACTAACTAACCTTATACAATGAGTACTGCAGGTAGTCAAGGACTATAGTCTTTGAGGCTGTTGCATTTTTCTCAGTAACAACTTTTTCATAGGCCTCTTGCATCCACATGATAGCATGGTAGTAATCCTGACCAACATATGACTGTCTGCCAATCTCAAAACACTCCTCAGCTAAAACAATGACACATGACAATAGGCACTTTTGGCTGTCTTCTCCATTTTTAGTTCTCATTAGTGCCATGCATTAACAATGCATTCAGGACTTTTTTTCACATGCACATGCATATAACTTACCTTCTTACAATTCCCAAGAAACAAAATGCTGGTAACACTGCCTACAGCAAAAACCTTTTTCTTTATATTGCAATCATAAAGCCTCCAACTTTGCTAAAATAAAGCCTGCCCTTTTCTGTTGCCGAAAACAAACCTGCTCATTGCCACTGCTCATCTACAACTACTCCTATACAACTAACACTTAAGAAACCTTTAGCTCTCTAGCCAAACTAACAGTACAATATTTTCATTTTTACATTGTCAAACATTAACGTATGAATTTACTACAAACTGCCAGGTTTTACCAGAAATCCTGAATGACTAGCTTCATAATATTCTTTTAGTTTAAAGAAATCTCAATCATCTGAATTGAAAGATGATCTGAAAATACTCAAAGCAGTACTGTGTACCAAGTAAGTCAGGATGTATGGTACCATCCCAGGATTTCAAAAAACTTCAATTGAGAAAAGATCTCACTACCCTGTTAAAAGTAATGCAAGATAACAAGCAAAAGCAACAAGATCTGAAATCAGGTCAAGCAGATCAGCTTGTTTCTGTAGTCACAGAGCAATTCTAAGGTGCAGTTCATGTTTTACTAAAATCCATTCACCAGAATTCTACAAGAGCTGACAGTACAACACTTTAACATTCACTGATTTGTATGAAAAAAAAACTCCACATCTTTGTCAACTGTGTATCAATTACTCTTCCCTGATTTGAAGTGATTGCAATATCTAACTTCTGATTTCCTGACCTTCAAACAGGCTTCATTACCCATTCATAAAAAATCTTTCTAGCAAGTCTTAAAACCCTACTCAAACATTGAGTAACTGATTTAAAACCATTTTACAAAAAGATCACTATGTCCTTGACCGTTGACAAAGTGACCTCAAAAACATCAGGGATCATCTTCCAATTGAGACCAATATTTCCTATCAGATTCAAAGTCCAGCATAAAAATCAAGTTCTTGTATGTCTGCCTGAACATTATTTTACTTGTTGTAGACCTTTGAAAGAGTGACCCTGAAGTAAGCAGACAATACCTAAATATCCAGTTGTTCTTGCATTAACGATCAGAAGTTGTTTTTACACTGATGGTCACTAAGTTCTTGGCCTCAGATACTGATACCTCAAAATAAATAGGGCCATCTACCTATCATAACCAATTGTTTTATGAAGTTGCTGGGTACTAGGTGCATCCTGTATTTAGAAGTTGACAGAAACCATTTTGAGTTGAATATTACTTTTACCTTTGAAGGAGTCATCTCAAAATTCTTTTAAGTCTTTAACTCTGATCAACCTATCTGCTAATTATTTAGGGCCTAGTCCAATGCTTTCTTAAGATACAAATTAGAAACCAAATAGTCTTTGTTTGACTTACACTCATTTTGTGAAAATAAATAAAAATTGCATTGTGTTAATACAGTAAACTTACATGTATATCTGATGCAACACATGGGTTAACAACTGAACAACAAAAAGTGAGACTTTTTACAGCAGCAAACATTTGTTTGCACTAAGACTGGTAGCCATCTCTACACTTAACTCCCCTGAAATTTCTAAAATGAGCTGAAAACAAGCGTGCTTAAGCATTTACCTTATACTGAGCAAAAGCCAGGTAATCCAAAATAGATACAACATTAAAATCATCATCAGCATCTTCAAATTCTTTAACTTTAGCGAGTGCTTCTTCCATCCACTTGATTGTGTGGTAGTAGTCTTCAGTGTTGTAGGCCAAGCGACCAAGCTCAAAACAGTCCCATTCTAAAATTCATCATGCTTAACAGTGATAACATCACAGGTCATGCTGTTAATTTCTAAGATCTTTCAACTCTAACAATTATATCTCAAATTATCATTTCTGAGCATAATAATTACACAAAAATATTGTTTAAAAGCTCCTTAACTGCAACTTTTTTTGTCCATTCTTCCTCCTAAATCTCCCTTTTTTTCAGAAATGTTTTTAATATTATTATTTAATTCTTATCATTATATTAAGACAGCATGAATGAGTGCCATTCCAGTAAAATCAGTATATTCCACACCAGGAAGGCAATTTCAAAATGAAACAACCCCCTTCAGAAGTTTATCTGACCAGAAAAGACACCCCTCCCCATACAGAATTTGTTCATTTTGCCTTTCTGTAGTTAAAAGATGTTTAACTGGAATTGCTCTGAATGACACACTGGCTATGCTGGAGAAAAGAAAATCAAGTCATTACAAATTCATTACAATATGTTATACCTGGAACCGCAGGTTCTGGAAACAAACTTATTTAGAATCATGCATTTACACTCATGTTTGTCATTCATAAATGTATAATTATACAGATAGTATTAAGAATAGAATGCATTCAGTCGAATGCACTTATTAACGTTTCACCTCATGAAGGTGGTAAAGGGGGAGGTGGGGGGGGAGGGGGGCTCTACATTGAAAAGTGCATAAACTAATTCCCTTTTAAAGGCTGCATGCAATTACTATTACTAGTTTCAAAACCTTGTAAAACTGGAGTTAATAAATTAGTATACCATTACAGCATTCAACATTCAAAAACATTAATATAACAACTTAAGATAACTATGGATATTTCTGTCACTGTCAAACTACCATACATACTCACTTATAAGACGCCTTTGTCTATAAGACGCACCCCCTACTTTTACGCTCGTCACTCGGAAATTTTATGTAGACCCTCATATAAGACACGGCCATATTTCGGCCATACTGGCTGATACTGGTAAATCGATTTGCAAAATCGCGGAAAATTCGTCAGTTGTGATATAGTTTTAATCCAAAATTTTAAAATATAATGGAAGTCGGAAAGAAGCAGTTTTTACATTTTAAAAGTTCATGAAAGTAAAGTAAAATTTGTCTAAACTGACGATTTTAGACGATCGGTGCTTACGGCAATTTAACAGGACCGAATATATTAAGGGCTTTTGAATAATCATAATCATACTGCCACTATTTAGTGTTTACTTGTGATTATATTTCAGTTGCTGATGCTGATAAGATATTTCAGGTCAAAACTGCCTAACACTGTAGCGTAAGTGCAGACGAAGGACGACGGATATAAACATGAAGGCATATTACTCGACACAAAGTCTGTTTCTGCTGCCTAAATGTTGTAATTGACATGGGATGAAACAGGGACATATGTCTATCACATTGTCATAATACAAATACTGATTATTAATACGATGTTGTCTTGTTATTGACTGCTGTTTCTTTGTCATGGATGGCCAAAAGTGCGTCTTATAAGTGAGTATGTACGGTAATGGAAAATTAACCTTATGAGCAAAAAACATCAAAGAAATCTAAAGTATTGACTAGATGTAACCAACAGATCCAGCAATTCTTAAGGACTTCACCAAAGTTAATTCTATTCATTTTCTTTCCTCATGAATTAATAAATACAAACAAAACTTTAATAATAAAAATCAAATCCATCTTTAACAATATTTTTCAGAAAGTTTCATACAATCATGAAATCTAAAATTTGATATATTTGAGTTCTGCTTGGTCACTGAAATGAATACTTTCTGTATCAGAGGAAAACAGAAACAAATAATAATGATTAATCTGAAAACACTTCCTTGGCAAGTTCATTCACAAAGAATTCACGTTTGATGTTTTTGTTTTCATATACATTTGTTTGAGTATGTAATACCTGAGAGTTCAGGGGAGGAAACTCCACCCACATTTCCTCTAGCTAACTCAGTCGTCTCCAACTTGTATGTATCTTGCAGACGTAATAATGCACTTACTGACCCTGTCAAATCTTCATAGGTAGGCAAATATTGACGCATCTCCTCCACTTTCTTGTAAAACTCTGGAAAATATTGTAACACATAATATGCAATCATACATGTACTGTGTCATATTGCTTTACCTCCACTGACGTAACTTTTAAGGAATATGAACATTTATATGGGCACTTTCAAAAAATAAAAAGAAAGTCACTTCTGCTACTAACACCTCTACAAGGCAAACAAATCTTTTTATAATCCTGCAAAGTAATGGCTTGCCTTTTGAAAGATAACAAGTTGAGAACTGTACAGTAGTCATCACTAAAATCCTATTGCCCTAACACTTTATCATTTTCATCTACAAAAGAAAGAAACACTGTCAGTAAGTACAGCACAATTCAGATTTGCATAACATTTCATACACTTCATAATTTAGCAACCTGAAATACTCTAAAACCTACTGAAGAAAACACTTACCATCCCTGCTGTTATTTTTGATGACAACATCAATGCTATTATCCCAGTCGAGTGTAAAATGTTTCACAAACAAGAAGGCATTCACTGGGTTGCCCATGTACCTGTCAGGGTCTTCAAGGGCTGCGTTACTGTGCTCCTCAAACTCATCTGCCAAGCTGAAAAGAGAAACATTTTAATGGTCTAATGCTGAATAATGTTCATCCCTTGACAAGAAATAAATATAAAATCGTAATTTGGAACCAAACGATTTTTTCACAGTATATTTAAATAAAGTGTTCTTCGATTAAAACATATGAAAAATCATGATGAAAAACAGACAGCCATGACAGCTCTATATTGCTCATATCTCATTTCTCTAATAGGTTAGCACAGAGCTATCAGCACTGTCATTTCAGACAAAAAGCTTGTGAAAAGTGTTCTTTTCTAGTTGCCATAGGAAAACAGTTCTACATTGAATAAAATTCTTTGAACGGCTGCAACTGAACTTGAGGAAAAAGTAAGGCATAATTCCCTGCAAAGTTTCATCAACTTCATTCAAGTGGTATTATACAGATTTCATGTACAGCTTATTATTGTCAAGCTCAGGTATGCTCTAATTGCAAAAAATGATCATGAACTAACTTTGCTAGTTATTCAATTGATCCAAAACATTGTACTCTGTTTTATTACTAACTGCAATAAATGCTTTTTATCAACTTTTACATGGCTGAATTGGTGAAAACGGACTATTCCAGCATTCTATTTGGACTGACTCATTTTTCATTAGAAAGAGTATCAGATCTGTTGTCTGATCATGGTCTATACTGATTAAAAAGATTAAAGAGGCATTAAATGATGCAATGTTTTCTACTCAATAACGTATGATCACATACAACCATCACGTTCTACTCATCTATCTATCAACAATATAATTCTATTGCATTTAATATGCACAGCACAAATTCACTTTGTTTTATACTATGATTAATTAAATTTTGCAGTAATAATTTGTATTATGTCAGAATAATACATAACACCATTTTTTTTTTCAGCAAGCATAAATCATATGTACAATTTTAAGCAAATCAACTGCAACATAAGCAAAATTAAAGTAAATTTTTGTATTCATCATTAAACAGTTTAACAAAATACAAAGTTCAATTAACAGTTTATGTCAGGACCTTGTTCTTAATTACCTCCTATACATGTATGCCTGTCAAATAAATCAATCAAAGGTTGTTCTTTATTAAGTTTAGTAGGCTATACTTTTAACAAATTCGAATGAACACCAAACAAGAAGATCCTTTATTTGATAACAACCTTTGATTACAGCTAATATTTCAAACAGAAACCAGATGTCTTTGTCTGACAGAAACTTTTTTTTACTACAATTTCATTCAGCTTAGTTGCAGTGATATTTGTAAATTTGTATTTTCTTGTAGGTTAGTTGTAACTGAATTTAAGTGCTTACAATTCATTAGATTGGATTCAGTTATCAGTTCTTTGACAAAGGAGGCCTTGAGCTGCGTACACTGTGACAAAATTCAATTGATCCAAAAAATTTACTATTTATGGCATTGTTCTTAAAAGATGACACTATAAATATCAGAAGAATATGTATAACTAGAACTGTGTCCATAGGACACAGATGCCCCCACTATGCATAAGTGCTCATAAACAAGAGCATGTATATCCAGTATGTAAGATTTTTTCTGTACATATACCTAAAATGATCTACAGGTAACCTTATGTACATGTTAAATTAAATTACAAATGTAAAATTTATATGTTCAATTATTTATATGGTATATAGTGAAAAAATCAACAAAGGGCCATAATTCTGTTAAATATGGTCACAGCAAAAATTCCTTCCTTTACTACCATCTACACATTAAGGTTGTTCATCCCTGGAAGTTTAAGCAAAATCTGCCATCCGGTTTAAGAGGAGTTGCGTTCACAAAATTTCTATATGGTATATAGTGAAAAATCAACAAAGGGCCATATTTCTATTAAATTTGGTCGCAGCAAAAATTCCTTCCTTTACTACCATCTACACATTAAGGTTGTTCATCCCTAGAAGTTTAAGCAAAATCTGCCATCCGGTTTAAGAGGAGTTGCATTCACAAAATTTCTAGTGAAAAAATCAACAAAGGGCCATATTTCTATTAAATTTGGTCGCAGCAAAAATTCCTTCCTTTACTACCATCTACACATTAAGGTTGTTCATCCCTGGAAGTTTAAGCAAAATCTGCCATCCGGTTTAAGAGGAGTTGCGTTCACAAAATTTCGGGACGTACGGACAGATGTACGGACGGACAGACGTACGGACTGACGGACGGACAAGTGCAACGCTATATGCACCCCACTTTGTGGGGACATAAACATGTATACAGAAAGCCTATTTTCTGCTTAGATCATAGACAAAATATATTCAACAAGTATATTTCAAACTACATAAAGACTTTCAGTCCAAAAATACTCTAATGAATATATATAGAAGGAGTTTTTCCTAATACCCTATAGCTGTAAGTTCATTTAAATCTACAAGATTCTTATATCTCATTTCAAGTTTTCTTGACTCTCTCTGAAAAATTCTGCCTTGTTTTGTAAGGTATATAACATTTAATATGTAATAAATGAAAGACGAGGCATAATTTCATCTGTATGTTATAGATATCTTCATAGTTACATGTAGGCAGTTACAATGTAGCTCCAGCCTTCTAAACTAGAGGTCATTGGTAAGAATCTCTCTGTCTCGATTAGTTTATCTATGACACTTGTACAGGTCTCGGCCATAATGTAAATTATGTCCTCAGAGAGGAATAATAATTTTAGCTGTGGGGGATTAGTGCAAGAAAGCATCTTGTTCTAAAGACATGCACTCTTTTTTCATATCTGTATAAGTAAGATACATGGGACGTCTGAGTTTAAAGGCTTATTCTAATTAAATTGCTGACTCAGCTGTACTAAATTAAATTTTTTCAATAACTGACACTGGTAACACCTGAAGGGATAGGAAATCAGTGAAATGACACTTCACTGACAAGTTGAAGTGATGAGAGACTAAATGCCTCAAGCATCATACTAGTTATCTATCACATATGGAATCCAGGTGTGTGCCCAGCATGTTAAAGACTCTCACATATTTATCAAGCACAGAAAGGGGTGAATCAGTGGTTCAGTGGTACTACACTGAACTTGTGATCCAGGGGTTTTTGCAAGTTTGATCCAGCTCCTCAACAAACATTAGTTATAATAATTGTCATTAGGATGAGACAATAAGCAGAGGTCCCATGTATCTGTGCTATTATACACTAAGCATGAAAAAGTACCAAGGGTGTCTCTGCCAGGAATGGGATGGTTTCTGTACCTTGCACTATCCCCAAACCCCCACAACATAAAATGAATTAATTCTGTATGGGCATCTGAGACATATGGGCAACTGGTACAAACAAATAACACAGAACAGATACTGTGTATGAGATGGGAGAGAGGAGTATGAGATGGGTTGATAACTTTACAGTTACATTTATTATTAATTTAGTATTATTATTATTATTTGTAAGGGATATCACATGCTTATTTTATTAAAGACACCTTGTACAACCTCAACATCATAGAAGCAATTATTGATAGCAGTTTATATACAGTAAGTTGAAACAACTCCCAATCAACTAAAAATGCACAAAATACAAACAGTTAATCTATATATAAACTGAATTTTAAAATTTTGCTGACAAAAAAACTTACTTTGCACACTCATTACTGAAGCAATCATTATATATTCAATCTTGATCAATCATACTTTTATTAAACAGATAATTATGTTACAACAACAACTTTTATCAAGTCAGAAACATGATGTGAAAAAACTTGACTGAAAAATATCATACATAATAGTGTGGATTCTTATGGTCATACAGTGAGGCATATGGCGGGGACAATTATTACTGTCTAATGTTATTAATAAAGGGTATATTATGATATACATGTACAGTAAAAAGTAAAATGAAAAAAAGTTATTTTAAAATTCATTTGAAAAAAAGAGTCAAATATGTTATAGAAATAAAATCATTTTCAATTGTTCAGGGTAACTGTCAAATTGCAGGTGGCAACTATTAAAGTTTACTTGTAGTGAAATCTATTCTTAGAAGCATTAGCTCAGGATTCTTGTAATAACAGGAGGTGGTAAAGAAGATGAGAAGATCACAAATGAATATTTAGAAGTTTTCAAGTAGGGGAGGGGCCAACTCAATCATTGAATGTACTGTTAAAATACTTTTTAAAGAGCTATAAGTTTAAGTGGGTTCTATGAATATATGTAGACAGCAAAAAAGTATATATTTTGAAAATAAGCTGAAGAATGCAGAATATCTGAGTTAACATATAAGTTGAAAAAGGCAGAGTATATTATATATCTGTATATTCATCATTCAACTAAGTAGGGGTCATCAAGTATTAATATCATATTAAGACTGAGCATTTTAAACAAAAGAAAGCAGATCATGGCTATCTTAGAATAAATCATCAATGTCTAAAATCTAACTACATTCTGAGGGATATCACTTATCAAATAAACTGGATTAGGATTCAGTTTTAAGTGAATTACTGTACAGTCCCCTCAGATCATGCTAGTCTTTAGCAGGATAAATGGACAAAAGTTATGTCACATAACAGCATATAAAATCAGTATTTGTTTGGTTCAGTAGTGGTCCAGTAGATGACAGTATGATTTCAATAGTTGCTAGATTTATTTTCATTATAAGTTAGGAATAGTTACTCTAACATGTACATACAAAGACTGAGTTACCAGTTCTTTCCTACCAAAATCTTAGCCAATTCTTAGCAGAGAGAATACGTTCTACTCTAACAGAGCTGTAGTAAAATCATTTACATCAGTAACTTTTGAAATGCTTTATTTATATTATCTTGTCAATAGTATAGCTGAAGCAGACTGTTTTCAGTAGCTCTACAAACGTTCCAGTCTTAATCAAGACAATACAATATCCACATACAGAAAATCTTTAAATTTAAATGCTGCTGTTGGAAACCAATTTTCAGACAAAGGATAATTTTCTGCTTAATTCTCTGAAAATATAGCAGCATTGCTGATAAATAATCATGAAACTGGTAATTACTTGTCAATGTAAGGAAGAAAGATGAGGGCTAAACAAGTCATATAATCCTGATGAAGCTTCAAATTTATGATGCTCTTATTTCCTTGTGAATGTGTCATCAATCCAGATAGCAGTTTTATGTTTTCTGTGACTGTCTCACAATGCTTCTCTTAGAACCACTGAATACAGCAATGAGAAAGAAGTAGAATAAGCAATAAAGAAGAAAATATTGCCATAATACAAATTAATAAAGTGAATGATTCCTTAGACATAAGAATACAAGAACTTGGCCTAAAAGGGGTTGAAAAATTTAGAATGCCTAAATGACTAATGGCTGTGTATGAGTGACCATAAAATTTTGCTGACACATTCTCAAGGATTGTCATAACATTTTTCAGAAATAAACAACTTATCATGTCAAAAGACAATGTAATCTGTAAGTCACTGGCATGACTACCTATTATGAATGGAAACTGCAAAACTTTTAGTTTTTTGTGAATGATATGTTATAAATGTAAAATGAGACGTTCAATTATCTAAAAAATCTTTGATTTGTAGGAAGTAACTGAAACTGCAAGTGCAACCAAATTAAAATCACTCAATCACAATTGATCTTACTTTTCATAATAATGAATAACCTAATAATTCACTTTAACCATTTAGATATGATCAGTAGAGCTACTACATACATTTCTGATGCAAATCACTTACCTGCTTAGTTTCTTCAGTCTTTCTTGTTCATCATAAATGTAATGTCTGATCTCTTTAGCTATGTCCCTTTCTGTGTACAAGGCCGTCTGCAGGTGTGCCAGACTAGAAAAAAGCTCCCCTGATCCAAAACCTGCCACGCTGGCAAGAACTGCTATAACAATGTACATGACTTTGTCTTTGAGAGGTCTGTACTGTACCGTTTAGTTCTAAACTTTTACAAGTGTCAAACCGTGAGGAGCGTTCTCGGCGCTTTACGCGTATAAACACATAAATTCCTAGAATGTCTGTCCCCTTAAATAAAAGATAAATTTAATCAGTAACTGTCCACGTAGTTTTGAGCTTACGTGCAAATTTACACAGCGGAAATGCCTAGAAGTTTTCCAGCATATATCAAATTACAGGCTCCTACGGATTTTTGGGATAATGGACAAAACCACTTCCCGATATGAAGGTAAACACTCTCTTGTTTAAAGACTAATACAGCGATTATTCAGTCTACCATATAGATCCAGAAAACAAAGGTTTTCAACAAAAATTAATAAATCTTTATAAATGATAAATACTGATACAATTAATGAGGTATGCTTTCCATCTTATTGTTCCAATAATTGGACCAGTTCATTTTATTTCCCTCTACTGTAATTAGCACCCCACGTGTCAGTCATGTGATTACACAAAATGGTAGACGAACGTAAACATACAAAATGAAAGTAACCTATGATTGATCGGTATTTATATATCGCGATACCTCTTCTATTTTTCATTGAACGTTGCCAAAAATAGAATCATAGTATTTTTTTGCTGTTTGTCTGAACATACTATATTTAGTTTTATATCATCTTAAATATATTCAATAAACAATTTTGATAGGATAAACGGTAATCAAAGGACTGAAAATACCGAAAGTCACAGCTTTTGGTCCATCAATAAATCATTTTTTTTTCGAAGAACGTTTAAAGACAATTTTTCGTTTAATTTTTATGGAAAAAATGTACCTTTTTTTATTTGTAACACATTTTCAACAGAAAAAATACTTAGTCTTGCATGTCCTGGTCTAGTCTAATTCATTGTGCTTGATCGGTTCACCTTTGAAGGCACAATAGTGAGACCAATCCAGTACGTCAGTTGAAGAGCAAATTCTTGCAACTTAGATTAATCCCTCTAGATGAGAGTTTCCAGGGTTCAAACCAGTATTCATGCTGTAAGTGTGACATGCAGACTGTCACTGTAAACTCTCACCCCTGATGGGATTCGAACCAGTGACCTCCAGATCAGGAGTGAAGCACTTTAATCCCTCAACCACAGCTCATCCTCTGACCACGGCTCCTTCTCTGGATTACCAGAACAAGTGAAAAATCAAAGCGTTTAAAGCACTGAATAACCGTAGGCTAGAAAGGAGGCAAAGGTTTATTTCGAGGCTTTTGTAATCATCCCTCTATTTGGAATCAAGTTAGTACTCATATCAGCAAAATATTAATCTTATGATGTACATGTTAGCATTACTTTTAAATGGCCATGCTATGGAACTTATTCAATCATTTATTTATTAGATTTTTTGCTAACTTAAAAAATCTGAACAGAGAGTTTAAAGTTGCAATGACCTTCCTGAAGTGTCACATTACATTGTAGTGTTCCGGTCAGTCTGTTGCCTTTAGAAGTACATTATTAAAATCTTTCTTGGTATTTTCCTAATGTACCTACTTTGAAACAAACAAAACAAGAGGGCCATGATGGCCCTGGATTGCTCACCTGAGTACTTTGCCTGAGGGTCTACCGTTAAGCAAACATCAGATGCAACATTACATTTTCAACTGAAGATATTCAAAGATCTCATATTTTATACCAAAAAAAATCCATTGGGCAGAGGCAATTTCATGATAACAGCTTGTGAGGAGATGTCATTTGAAGCCATATATTGAAGAAAACCTATTTTTAGCTCTGGTGGCCATTTTGTTCAATGGAGCAGAACTGTTTAAGCAGTTTTAAAGCAGGGGTATGTAAGGAACATTTCCGTGAAATTTGATGGAAAATTACCTTGCCATTGAGGAGGAGATGCTGTTTGATTTCTTTTCTTCTCTTAGCTTTTTGCAGCCCTTATGTGCAGTGGAGCAGAATGGTTTGAGCAGTTTTAGAAAAGGGCATTATAAGGAACATTTCTGTAAAGTTTGGTTTAAAATGGCCAAGTGGTTTTGGGGGAAATGCCATTTGAAGCCAAATATTGATGAAAATCTATTTTTAGCTCGGGCAGCCATTTTGTTCAATGGAGCGGAACCGTTTAAGCAATTTTAATAAAGGGCTATGTATCGAACTTTTCTGTAAAATTTGAGGAAAAAAACCCAGTCGTTTAGGAGATGTTGTTTGAATTTTTTTTCTTTTTTTAGCTTTTGCAGCCCTTATGTGCAATGGAGTGGAACAGTGTGCTATTTTGATAATGCAAAAATGCATGTTTCTGAACAAAAGAACATCAAAATGACCTTCTTTTCATGAAAAGTAAAATTCCACTACATAAATATTTGCATGTCAAGATCCCTGTTTCACCATGCATCTGTTGGGTATCTGTGTACATAATAAGCTGAATACTGTTATTGAACAACTAGGACTGCTAATTAGCTTAATACAAGTATTTTTCCAATTTTTCAGTTTTTAGTCAGTCATGTTATATATTGTTTACCATGGTTGCGCTAATTTCTCTGCATAAAACAGTACATGTACATCTTTATTGTTTTTGTATACTCAGTGGTTTACATAAAGGAGATGCACATATTTTTGGATAGGATATGTACCTATAGTAGCATATTGCATTGTAAAAACACATTTTGCTTTAAACACAAATTATTGCCTTTATATATATAATGTATGTTAGAAAATTATCTACTCAAATCAATCTGAAAAGTAATTTTACCTTAATAAATAGGCCCAAAAGCTAATAGATTTGTATATAGGGTGTATGAGTTATGGTGTGACAAAAAAAAATGTATGAAAATTTACAAAACTTCAAAATTATGCAATAGAGAGATACGGTTCTTGTGCACTCCACTTATTGTCAATGAGATATATCATACTATGAAGTTTCATGTTAATTCCTCTTAAAGTCTTTTTGGACAAAAAAAGGTATGAAAATTAACAAAGGGTAATAAGTAAAAAAATACACAAAGGAGAGTTATGGTTTTTATGCACCACACTTTTCCACAATCAAATCTATTCACCTATCAAGTTTCATGTTGATATGTGTTATAGTCTGAGTGATGAGCCAGAAAAAAATATATGAAAAATAACATTGGACAATAACTAAAAAATTACACAATGGACGTTACTGTTCTCATGGACTGCAGTTCTCCTTAATAAGATCTATCCACCTGTGTTATAGTTTTGTATTGATATCTCTTATAGTATTTGAGTTATGCTCCAGACAAAAATTTAAGTATGAAAATTAACAAAGAGCAAAAAATGAAGTGCAGAGTGATGGTTCTTGTGCACTGCACTTCTCTTTCATAAGATCTATCCACTTATGAAGTTTCAAGTTGATAGTTAATATAGTGAAATAGTTACACTCTGGACAAAAATTGAGCATGAAAAATCAACAAAGGGCAATAACTCCAAATTAAGAAGTGCAGAGCACAATATGCCAGATAGCAACCGACTGGAATGCAGTGAATAAATATCAACTCACTGATTAACTAAAAATACCCGATTTGGAACAGTGCATGGTTATTGTGTACTGTACTTTCCCTTCATGAGATCTATCCAACTATGAAATTTCAAGCTGATAGAGCTTGTAGTCTAAGAGTTATGCTCCAGAGAAAAAATAAGTATGAACAAGAGGGTCTATGGGACCCTGTGTTGCTCACCTGCCAACAACTGCTCAATGGTTGCAAGAGTCAGTGGATGCAAATACAATTGCCAATTGACTCAAAGGGTGCAGGCAATTATGACCATGGGGTCATCTTTGGTAGAGTTTCACTAGATGTCTTGCGTCATCAGGATTGTTAAAGCACAACGTGGACTATAATGGACTGAGCCTCATAAAAAATATATCAGGCATGTATATACATGTACATGATACCTAACATGTTTAAAGTTTCAAAGCAGTATCTTGAAAAATGTAGAAGTTTGTGCCGCAATATTTTTAAAAAAATCCTGCCGTCATACAAAAAACTAGGTTGCTATGAACTGAATGTTGGAACACCGTTCCAAACAGGGATTATATACATGACACATGTTCACTCTATTGCCAATTCTGCTAATTATTTTAAAATCCAACCATAGATGCAAAAAATATATGGGCAAGACACAAACTATCAGCAGTAAGGCCTATATAGCAGAACTTACTAAGTTCAGAGGGTTGCTGTGACATGGATCTTGGAGAGAGGATCATAGGTTTCGAGTGTAACACATACTTATTTTAATTTTTTGTTGTAAGGGTTGCAGAGACTTTCAGTCTTTAAGTAATGTTATTTATAATACTAGAACTTTTATTAAAATACAATGTACACAATTATAAAGAAAAAGATTCATAACGGAAAAAATGTGTAAATGCAATCTTTAATAAAATAGAACAATATTAGCCCTTCAAAATTATTTTTCCCTGACTTTTCACTAACTTTTCTGGATTTTTATTTTTCACTGACCAATTTTCAAAATTCCCTGACAATTCCCTGACCTTGAAAAAAAAATCAAATTTCCCTGACTTTTCAGGTCCCCTGGCAACCCTGCAAGATCTTATATTAACTTAAGTATTGTACAAGTCTGATTAAATTCAAATCAAAAATGAAGCTGCTATTGTGCAGACAAGGTCTAAAAAGTTAATTTTGGCACTTTCAGGGGCCATAACTTTGGAACCAATAATGCAATATGGCAATTAAAAGAAAGGAACCAAGATCTAATGGTAATGAAAGTGAAGATCAGACCAAAATTAAGACCACTAGAGTGCAGAAAAGCTTTTATCATAACTTGACCTAGTGACCTAAATTTCAAAGTCACATAACCCAGTTTCAAATTTGACCTAGATATCATCGAGATAAACATTCTGACAAAGCTTGAATCAGATCAGAGCAAAATTAAGACTACTACAGTGCGGACAAGCTTTTTCTATAATTTGACCTAGTGACCTAGTTTTCAAGGTCACATAACCCAGTTTCGAACCTGACCTAGATATAATTGAGATACACATTTTGACCAAGCTTGAAGAAGATGGGACCAAAATTAAGACTGCTAGAGTGCGGACAAGCTTTTTCTATAATTTGACCTTGTGACCTAGTTTTGTAGGTCACATGACCCAGTTTCGAAAATGATCTAGATATCATTGAGAGTAACATTTTGACCAAGTTTGAAGAAGATGGGACCAAAATTAAGACCGCTATAGTGCGGACAAGCTTTTCCTATAATTTGACCTAGTGACCTTGTTTTAAGGGTGAGATGACCCAGTTATGAACTTGACCTAGATATCATTGAGATAAACATGACCAAGTTTAAAGAAGATCGCAACAAAATTAAGACCGCTAGAGCGCGGACAACAATTGTGAACGGACGGACGGACGAAAGGCGATAACAAAAGCTCACCCTGTCACTTTGTGACAGGTGAGCTAAAAATCAACAAAAGGCAATAATTCCAAAATGAAGAAGTGCAGAGTAATGGTTCTTCAGCACTGCAGCTCTCCTCAGTGAGATCTATCAACCAATGATGTTTCATGTTGATACCATTATTGGTTTGTGAGTTATGGTCTGGATAAAAAGTGTGATGGAGATGCAGAAAGATTAAGGCCAGAAGAAAAATGCGGCAACTATGCCCTCCCCCGAAAATTTTTCAGGGAGCATAAAACTGATAATGCAACTGACTTGAGAAGACTGGATAAGATTAACTTACGAACTCTCATAATAAAGCACGGCAGCATCTTTAAAGAAAAGAAGTCTTCCAAGCTACTTTCCATGTCCTCTATTTTAGAAACGATGAAGAAAAGCAAAAGTAATATACCACAATAAAACCACATATAAAATTTTATTTTATTCAGTAAAAGTAAATGTTTTAGAACAAAATATATTAACAGTACACATACAAAATCTTAAAACATTTTATGCTCTTAAAACAACATGATTTTATTACACATAACATGCTATGTATGAAGAAATCACAGCTGTTATAACAGTACAAGAAAAACCTCTTGTCCCTAACAACAAATTACAGTCTTGAGTATACAATATAACTATATAGTAACAAATTAAGTAACTATATAATAACAAATTAAGAAAATCTATCATTATCTGCAAATACAAAACAACATTTAATACTAAGCAAGACCTTAAATGTGAGAGTGGGTCTCAACAGCTGGGTGTTGTGCCTGAGTTTGCTTTGCTGGGTCTGTGGTCTATGGCTTGACCATACAATCAACAGAAAGCTGTACATGTTTAAGAAAAAGATAATTTTCATAATACTTCAACTACAAGGTCACAGACTCTCAGAAGTTATTTCAATCTCTCTTGCCACATCACTCGTGATACAGTCAGTAACTTGACAGAAGAGCCAGTACTAGATTTTACATGTACTTGTATACAGCACCTGGGACCTTCTGAACAGATGACGAAACACTAAACACTTTCCGCTACCAAGCTTCACACATATGCATTGACCCAAGCAGGGTCTTTCAAATAGCTATTTGAAAGGCCCTGACCAAAGTGAGTTTAAGATAAGATTTTGGTAAAAAAAACAACTTTTTCATGTCTTGGATGGTGTTCCAAAATCAAAAACAGACAGTATCAAATAATTTATGCTGTGGTGCTGGAACAAAGTATTAGACAAAAGTGACTTCTGGAACAACTCTAGCATTCCTATTGTATTATATGACACTGGATTAAAGAAATGATATGCAACCTTTTTTTCAAGAAACATCAATCCTGTTTTATCATTTTAGATGCAAATACAAGTATTATGTAATGACTTCCCTTTGTCTAAGTGCACCATTTGTAATAAAGCAGATGATAGCTTTGAACACAAGAATTTCATAATGTTACAGGATAATAAAGTATTAATTTATAAATTCTTAAACAAATATTTTTCATGTAACGAAGACTCAAAATCTCAGAATAAAAAAACAGAAAGACGTTGCGCACAGTGTTTGACTAGTGGCGTTTTTTACCTTTCGCTGCAGAATAATTTAATGTACGCTGTTCCTGTTTCAATATGTTATATATGAAATGAAAGAGAATTTTTTGCCGATTACGGCAGTATTTCTTGATATAAAAAAATATCTCCAAGTGCTATTCGAAAACATGTATTTAGTGCGCTAACGTTGGTTTTAGCGTGTCCCAGCGTAACACGCGACTTACAGTTTTATTCGAGAAACTGCTGCAGTTTCTTTAAAAATTTAGCAAAACCCGCCAAATTTTAGCATTTGACGTTCACGTTACACCCGTTCATGACGTCATCAACGGAATGTGAAACAAAATGGTGGAATTCACGATTCAGACTTTTTGGTAAGTCAGAATAATTTGTCCCATTTTCGTGCAATTTAACAGAGCTCACATTTTCAACGATATTTACATTTACATGGGAAATGGGAAAGTTTTGATTTACATATGAAAAAATTGTAACTTGCCTCGGCTACATTTCCATATAAAAATAAATTAAATGATCGCATTATTAAAATTACAGTTTTAGAACATCTGTGTCTAGCAAAATTTTGAAAATCCGTAAAATTTGCGCTATTTCTAAAATCGACGTTTGTTCCAGTGGAAGTTTGAAAAAGGGCGTTTATTTGCATGAGAAACAAACCAGTATTGAGCTTGTAATTTTTTCGCTTTATCTTTACATATATAGTTTTTGGTATATAGAGTAATAATTAAAATGGTACGAATACAAATTCATGTCTAGCAATAATGTGAATTGAACCATTTTGTGCGACGTCGGAAAACATCAAAAGATCCGAGTGTTGTAAATATTATTTATTTGAATTTCATTTTTGCAATATAATCTAAAAAGAAATTGTTTTAATTAAGTGCATGTAATTTAAGTGAAATGATTGTTTGTTACATTTTGTCCTATTTCATTTCGGATGTTGTTGTTTTTTTATTTTCAGTTCCGTCAATCGTCATTATTTCCATGCATGGGCTACGCTAATCTCGATGTCTCGGGCGTAAACAGAAATCGAAATATTGGCTCTAACCTTTCAACATAGACAAAGGTAATTGAAAAATTATAATTTTTCATCAGTTATTTGATTGAATTATATCTTTGATTTTATAACGAGTGAGTAAAGTATCGGTAGCAGAACAACGAGTTGCCGTATGTATACGACTTTACATGCTACTGCTGCTGCTTAATAATGATACATGTACATTGATAATTATAATGATCACAACAACAACAAGAATAACAACAGCCACAACAATAACAACAACAACATAATAATAATAATTAATAATAATAATAAATAAATAAATAAATAATAATAATAAGCGGAAACAAACAACTGTTTAAAAGCAAGACATATTGTGGATTTTTCTGAAGAATTCTGATGATTTCGCATAACATTACAAAATATTAACTTTTGTTTTCTATAGGCAATGACACCCTCCGAAAGAACGCAGTTATACAAACTTAAAAAGGAAGAGAAGAGAAAACAACAGAAAAAAACTTATTTTGAAAAAAACAAAACACTTTAAACAAATACGTAAGCGTCAGTATGAACTGTCTAGCAATGCTCACTCAGTTTACATTAGAAATAAAAGAAATGCAGAAAAAACAATGAAAGAAGTTTCGAAAGAAATTGAACGGATCAGGAAACAAAATTACCGCAAGAAAATCGAAGAAAAGTGTTTGTCTAGTCATAATGTCAACGATAGTTTACCATTTTCTAACAGAAGTAGTAAATGCCGGGCAAAAAAACGGGTAGAAAAGGCACTACCTCAAACACCACAAAAAAGAAGTGCCTTGTTACGTTCGCTTCTTGCAACTAACCTGACCTCAACTGACAAGGTGAAATGCCTAAATGAGCAAGTTATGCAAAATGTTAATAAATTTGTTAATAGTGCTAAAAAGAAAAGAACTGACGAGCACGTCATGCGGTCACTTTAATTACTGCTTCAGTGAGTGGAGAGAATATTTCCCAAACAAATGATAATCTAAATCTGTCAAAGAAGTTAGGATTGACTCCACGCAGAATATCTGGCGGACAACGAGTAAGACAGTCTGTTCTAGAAACTGATTGCTTCCATTTAACAAAACGAAAAGTTCGAAAGGATGCACTTAGCAAAGCTGACCTAACGAAAATATATGACTTTTGGGTTTCACCTGGAATATCACGGCCAACTGGCAATAAGGCGGACATTAAACGTTTTCGGACGGGTCCAAAGCAATACGTGAGCCAAGCAATTCATATCCTTGAAAAAACACAAAGTGAGGTGTACCAAGATTTTAAAAAATCACACCCAGAGGTCAAAGTTGGACTTAGAAAATTTGAATCTTTAAAACCATACTTTGTACAACCTGTGCGATAAAGAGATAGAGAAACTTGCTGTTGTAGACAACACACAGAAATAAAAATGGTCTTAAAAAAATGTATGGAATTCCGGAGGCAATTGCTGAAAACACTGGCGACACATTGCGAGGAGAAAAATGAGGAATGTGAACATTTAACAGTATTTGAGACACTTAATGACATGGTAAATGCAACACTCTGTGATACAAGCCCAGGCGAAAGTCATAAATTGGCTTGTGTCAACAGACAATGTACTCTTTGTGGTGTTCATAAACTTAAATTTCACAATAATGAAATGGATGAAAATGAAAACACTGACAAAATTCAGTGGGAAAAATATAGCTATGTGGCACTCAAAGGGAAAGGAGAGGAAATCATAAGAAAGCTTCAAGTTGTTAAGTGCCAAACATCACCAGGGCAACTGTTTAAACACATGATTGAATTGCTGGAACAGTTTCCAGCCCATCAGTTCAGAGCAGTGTGGCAGAACGACGCATATAAAGATACTCGCTCCAACCTGCCTGCAAATCATGCTGTGTGCGTGCATGACTTCTCAGAGAATTATCGGTGAATGGAAAAAAAAAAAATATTAGGATTAGAAAAGAAATGAAGTGCTTATTAATATCATTGATAGTTTTTTGTTGTTTGTTACTTTTTCACATGCTAAAATAGTAAAAATAAAAAGTATTTTTCGTGCAAAATAAATACATTAAAAACTGTAGTAGTATTTGTCTTTCTCGAATAATATTGACAGCAAACTACTGTGTCACTTTCTAATTATCCCTTTAAAATATCTTGAACCATCCTGCCCGTACATCTACTGAATAACGTACCGTAATACCGTACACCACTGTATCAACGTAGTTGCTTCCCTTTGCTGTAGATACGCCATTTGTACGAGTACAGAAATCTAAAAAATCCAACTCGACGTATGAAAGGGTCTAGGTAAAAATCATCAATTTTAAACCCAAAACCACCTTCTCGACTTATGGTCAAGTCGACTTAAGGCCGAGTATATACGGTACAATCTTCATACTTTAAACGAAATGAAGTCAGCATCCACGTATCTATTATCCACAGACATAAGACTATGGATGATAACGCACCAGACGAAATTGTATCTGAACAATTTTTCGTTATATCTAATGATCTGAAACATGATAGATACTTTACAGCGTATGTGCAGGAGTCCATTTCAGCCTACTTAAAAAGTTTAGATTTGGATATTAAAGTTATGCATGAGTTTTGTGATGGCTGTAGCAGTCAGTACAAAAGCAGAAATTGCATGGGGGATGCACGAGTCTTGAATATGAGGCGCTTATTAGAAACTACCATGAAACAGCCCATGCAAAGGGTCCACAAGACGCTGCTGGTGGTATTCTTAAACGACAGGCAGATACCCCAGTATTAAGAGGGAAGACATCAATTCAGAATGCAGAAGATTTCTACAACTTCGTGGTTGAGAATTTAGGAACTCCGAAGTCTGGCATTTACAGCAAACGCACGTTCTGATAAGTAGACAAAATCCCTAGAAACTATTTCAAAGAAAGAGATTTCAAACCAGTCAAAGGCAATCGTAAAATCCACCAGATTGTAGCTACCAAATCAAATACATCTGAGCTCTTAGTGTGCGATATTTCCTGTTACAAATGTGTGCAGTGTGTTGAAGGTAGAACGGATGCCTGTGAACTTACAGGAGAAATAGGACCCCCAAAATCGCAGCCAATGATTATGACTTCATACGTTCGGTCTTTCGAAATGGTGAAAGAAACCGATGTAGTAGCCGTATTCACCGATGACCCAAACTGTGACTTTTACTTACTTAAGGTGATAAGTGGGCCTTAAATATTAGAAACAGAAAAGTCAGATTGCTGGGGAAATACATTTCAGGAGGGAGCCAATGTTGTAGAAGGACTGTACTATGACAGAAATGGAAGATCTTGTTTTGCATACAAACTTGTAACTGGAAAAACTGCTATTGTGTACACATATGCTATTCGCTTTGTGTGTTTAGGGGTTAAGGCAAATAATAAAATTTGCCTTGATGATGCCATGCACAGGTCTATTTTAGAAGCAGTAGACGCATGAATACACTGTCGCACTGTTAGTCTCATAGTGAATTTACAGAGTGCACACTTCAGCTTCTACATTAGACCTGTGCATGTATATGATTATGTATGTGTTCTATGTATGGCATATCTAGAAATAAAATAGTTACAGTAGTTGAAATACAGTAATTCTCTACATGTCTAGAGAATATAAAATTTTTAATCTTATGTTAATAGGTCATGCTAGCGTAATGATTGAATAAATAATACTTATAAAAGTAAAATAAAATATTAAACATTCACGAATTTTCAAAAGGTTTTTAATGAATTATTTTATGCTGTGATATTTTATGACAGAATTAAAAGTACAATATTTTTCCTATTATATCCAATATACTTATGTGTACACAATAGCAGTTAACCAGGTGGTTCGTTTACAGAATCGTACTGCCACCATTTAAAAGTTATCACTTTATTAAATTGAACTTATTTATTACGCATAACAATTTCGAAAACAAGGTGCTATACTCTTTTATTTTTGAAGTAAATATTTTAAGCTTTAAATGTTAAGTAATTCACGGTTAAATTGCATAATGTATTGTTGTATATAAATGTTTCATGAAAGTATATTTACTTGTAAATGATATTAAAATGCTGCACAATGTTTATTTAGTTTCCACGTTTTCGTTGCCCCAATACGACGTCTTGAGTGCTAAAATGACGTTATGCTCGATAGTCGAACACTGTGCGCAACGTCAAAAGATTCCATGAAAGGAGGTAATGCATGCGTACTTTGTAAAGTGTAATAGTACTCAGAGATGGAAATTTTAAGACAATATAATAAATATTCAAGTTAAAAACTGGCTCAGCAGAAGCTCAATATAGAAACATTACTGTGAATGAAGTTGAAATTTTACTAAACATGTTCATTTTCAGAAGACAGTTCAAGCAGAAGTCCACTGAAGCATGGTCTTTGTCAGAAAACTGTCAGAAGAAGATTGAGTGTTAAGTAGGTATGTGTTTAAGAAAAACATTAAAAAATATTTAGGCTAGATTAGATATAATAATAATAAAGCAATAATAATAATAATGATGATGATGATGATGATGATGATAGTAGTAGTAGCAGTACTAGTAGCGAAATTGTTTGTTTACAAATGTTACTGTGAATATATATGAAATCAAAGAAATGATTAAACAATTGCCCTTTATATTTAGAAGTATGTTTAAGCTCTGTTGAAATGAAGAAAGGTCAACGATATAGCCAAAACAGAAAAGTAAGTTCACAGCACAAGTATAGGTGGAAAGTTACAGGCTTACCTGAAGCAAACTAGACGGTGACCAGGTCATGCAAGACAAAGTATTTTTTTCTGTTGAAAATGTGTTACAAATAAAAATATGTACATTTTTTCCGTAATAATTAAAAGAAAAATTGTCTTAAACGTTCTTCGAAAAAATGATTTATTGATGGACCAAAAACTGTGACCTTGTGTATTTTCAGTCCTTTGATTACCGTTAATCCTATCAAAATTGTTTATTGAATATATTTAAGATGCTATAAAACTAAATCTAGTATGTTCAGACAAACGGCAAAAAAATTACTAAGATTCATTTTTTTTGCAACGTTCAATGAAAAATAGGAGAGGTATCGCGATCATAGGTTACCTTCATTTTGTATGTTTACGTTTGTCTACCATTTTGTGTAATCACATGTATAAACTGCCTGTTTTGTGTGTTAAATGCATTCATGATTACAAAGTATGTTTCAGTTCACAAAAGTAAAAATACTTTAAGGGCTGTTATAGTAGGATTTTCTTGAGTTTTTGTTTGTGCAAATACATAAATCCATTTATGCAGTCGTATGTAAAGCAAGAACTGAGATAGCACTGAAGAAAGGTTTTCTGGTTATAGTAGATTATGCAATTTACAACTCACAATTCTAATACTTACAGGTTACATGCAAATGCATGATCAGTGTATTATAATGCAAACAATAACTGTTAAAATCCATTACAAGACATGGTTATGTATAAAAAATTCAGTTCACAAACAAAATGCTGGTGTGATTCAAATAATATTCCAATTTTCTGTAATTGTTTACTGTTTAAACTTTTGCAATATAAATGAGCCTCAAAAGTTAAACCCATACAAACTCTTTAATTCTAAAGTCAAGTTTGTAGCCTAATTTGACAAATACAAGCCAAAGGTCTGATAATACTTTAATATCTACTACAACAATTTATGCAACCCAATTTCTATGATAAGTAACAAAAACAGATGTCGAAAAACTTTATACATGTAGAAACATGCCTAAGATAATAAGTTACCCTAATGATTGCTTTTCTTAACCCTTTCCTCCATATATACACCTTTTTGGCTTGGGCTAACAGTGTAGATCCAGATCAGCCGGCACATCTGTGCTGTCTGATCAGGATCTACACTGTTTGCCTTTTGATACATTAGGTTATTTCTGACCAAAAGCGACCAGTGCAGATCCTGATCAGACGGCACGGATGTGCCGGTTAAAGGGTTAACCATCTTACATATAAAGCAGTTATCACAAACATATGTACAGATAAAAAAGTACCTTTAAATACTATCTGAAGATCTTTAATGCATTTTAACAATGGTCTTGAATTCTAAAACACTGAAATAAGTCTCTTAGTCAAGGCATGCCTCCAGATGTAACAGGTAAGAATTTTCCACCACAAACCTTCGTAAACATCTCGGGCATTTATATTTTGGAGAAGAAACATCACCAAACTGTGGGATATTTGACAACTTTGGTTCATTTTCTCCAGATGACAAATTATTCTGGGAATTCAATCTAGGTATCCAATTTTCAGGTCGAATATTATAAGACTCATTTCTTGAAGTGAAAGGCAAAGGACTGGACCTGTTAGAGCTGAATCTGCCATATTCTCCAGAACGATTACTTCCACCAGAGCGGTTGAATTCAGATGACCCCATTTGACTCCGTGGAGACATGTATCTTACACTTGGGGTATCCTCAAGAGAACGAGTCTTTTCCAATGCATTCTTTTCTTCACGGAGTTCTTCATACTTGAAAGAAAGAAAATAATGTAATGTTAATAGCAAACATCTTAAAAGTTAATAAAGTTAAGTACCACTTATAATACATTATGGATTTGGTTTGGTTTGGTTGAGGTTTAACACCAGTTTTAACTGCTAAGGTCATATCCTGGCAGTCAGTCCACCTAACCAGTGTCACTGGGTATCCAACCGGTTTACTTACTTTACTTACTTTCTCTGCAATTGACTGACTACTTCCTCACTTGCTTCAGAGGTGAGGGACAAATGACCTACAGATGCACTGTCTGAGATCAATTATCACAGAGAAATTTTGCCGACCCTGATGTGGATTGAACCGGGATCATCAAGATTGACAATCCGATGCTCTACCGATTGAGACAGCCAGGCTGGCAAATAAAAATAATAATAATAATACATTATGAAACTTCCAATACTCAAAAGAGAAAGAAATATCATACATAACTAGAATTTTCAGCATAAAGATTTGAATTTCTTATAAAGCTGAATGGTTAAAATGTGCAAAATGATCAATTTCAACACAGGAAGTGAACTATATTGTTAGTTATGAAGAAATAATGATGCACATGTACAAATGTACCTGCAAAATGTCTAGTTTCATTTTTTTATGATAGTTAAGTCTGAACAGTGATTATTATTGTATTACAAATAAATTCACAGAGTTCTGTGAAAAAACCTTTTTCTTGCAACTGACATAAAACTAATACAAGAAGCGCCGCAATGCGACGAAAACCAGGTTTTCAACGACCAAGTATTGATGTGACAGGAATTAGGAAGAAATATGGCAGTGAAGTAAAAATGGTGCTGTTATTTTGGTACCAACACAGAAAGTTGGTTTCAATAGTTCAAAATAAAATTTTCAAGTTACAAAGTAGACATGAAATAATATATCATATCTTTTTTAAATTACCTCCAAAGATGATATGACCTTTGACTGCCAAATCAAGTTAAAATCATGTAAACAGGATTTTCAATGTTAATGTCACTGTGACCTTGACCTTGGAGCCAGCCATGCGGAACATGCGTTCTGCACGTCATCTTGATGTGGTAAACATTTGTCTGAAGTTTCATCAAAATTCTTCAAAGGGTTGAAGAGTTACAGAGCGGACAGGATTTTCAATGTTAATGTCACTGTGACCTTGACCTTGGAGCCAGCCATGCGGAACATGCGTTCTGCACGTCATCTTGATGTGGTAAACATTTGTCTGAAGTTTCATCAAAATTCTTCAAAGGGTTGAAGAGTTACAGAGCGGACAGGATTTTCAATGTTAATGTCACTGTGACCTTGACCTTGGAGCCAGCCATGCGGAACATGCGTTCTGCACGTCATCTTGATGTGGTAAACATTTGTCTGAAGTTTCATCAAAATTCTTCAAAGGGTTGAAGAGTTACAGAGCGGACAGGATTTTCAATGTTAATGTCACTGTGACCTTGACCTTGGAGCCAGCCATGCGGAACATGCGTTCTGCACGTCATCTTGATGTGGTAAACATTTGTCTGAAGTTTCATCAAAATTCTTCAAAGGGTTGAAGAGTTACAGAGCGGACAGGATTTTCAATGTTAATGTCACTGTGACCTTGACCTTGGAGCCAGCCATGCGGAACATGCGTTCTGCACGTCATCTTGATGTGGTAAACATTTGTCTGAAGTTTCATCAAAATTCTTCAAAGGGTTGAAGAGTTACAGAGCGGACACAATTTCGTTTGACGCCCATCCGCCCATCCGCCCATCCGCCCGTCCGCCCATCCGCCCGCCATACCCCAATCTAATAACCAGGATTTTCAAAATTGAAAACCTGGTTAAAAACTTGGTTTTATTTCTTCAGTCTGTATACATACTGCATTTACCTTCTGTCTAAGTGAACCAAGCTGAGCAGATAATTTTCTTGTCTCTTCTGTTTTGGTTTTTGACCTTGCCTTTTCCTCCTGCAGACAAGAGTGTAAAATCTTTACCTGAAAAAAAAAAATCAAGAATATCCATTTTAAGGCTGCACTGGAATTCTGTTCTTTAAAATGGCCAGATCATTTTTTTGTGGTTTTCTTTTGTATAAAAAAATTCTTAAACTGAATATGTTTATAACTTCTCTTAATATTAAACATTAAACCTGTTAGTACTTTTCAATTCATATTTAATAAAATACGTACAGGCTCATTCATAAACGTTTTCAGAACAGAACCGACACCCAGATTTTTAAACATGTCGAGTTTTGCAGAAGATATGGCAGCCATATTGGATGTGATACCTGACAAAACCAAACTGCATGGGCATTATTCTCCTTCAATGATAACTCTTGTTCCTTTTACAGATTTTTAAGCAGATTTCAGTAGTTTTACCAGGACAAGTACTTACATCTTCTTTCCGCCTGTTATATGCATCATTTAATTGCATCAGTTCCCTATTAATTTCATGATTGTCCTTCATTAGCATCTTGTGTAACTCTTCTTTTTCTTCTATTATCTTCTACAATGTAAATAGATATATAAATTGTTTACATAGCACAAGTGACAATGCACAGAATGACTTAATCAACTCTTTTCCTACTAAATTACCAGTTTAAAAAAGGTGTTATTCATCAGTCAATCTAAACAGTACAGTTATCATTCATATAGCCTATAGGTATTCAATGAAAACTTACAAAATGAAAAAAAAAACAAGGCAGATCAGACTGCAGAGAGACCAAATGGTTAAAACAAGAAAGTAAAGCAGTGAATAGGTTTAACTTGAATACGCAGGTTTATATCCGTGTATTTCAAAATTCACAAGTTATAAATGGAACATATGTTAAAAGAAACTCTCCTGAAGTTTTTTTCTATCTCTTTCTGGCTAGGTTGACTGTAGTTTACAAACTGACTGCTTTTATGGTGAATGTCCAAGACAAGTTCAACAACTTCAAATTTCCAAGAGTTAAGTAAGACAAATGTCTCCTAATTCCAAAGACATCCCTGACTATACAATATGCTCAGTATGAAACAACAATACAGTGTCTCAGCGTCCCAGTAAGGTAACATTCTAGGAGACTGTGTTTCGTATTGTTACTGAAGGGGTTGGGAGCAATCTTTTGTTGACCAATTCTTAGTCTAGATCATGGATCTTCTTGACCATATTAACATGCATTAAGTGCAAGGGCATAAAAAGAAAAAATACTAGCATATAAATTGCATAAATCATACTTCTTCTTATTATCTAATAAGTAGGGATGGGGTCTGATTTCCAAAATACATGCATATTAAAGGTTTATCCTTATTAGGAACTATACAACAAATTAACTTAAGCAGGAGAACATAGACAGAAACTGGGAATAATTTAAAACAAGAGGGCCAAGATGGCCCTATATCGCTCACCTGAGAATCATTGCACAGAAACATAAAAAAAATCAGGATGTAAGTAAGTAGGTCAAGGCCAAGATCACCCACGGTCAAAGATTTAATCTGCATCCAAAATTATCTAATGTTTCATTGTTGTAGCTGAACAGAAGGTCTTCTAAGAATAGGCCCTGTGACCTATTTTTTGACCCTGGATGACCCATATACAATCCCATCCTAGATTTTATCAAGACAAACATTCTGACCAAATATTAGGAAAGTCGGATGAAAAATACAGCTTCTATTGCATACACAAGGTTTTTCTTAGATTGGACCCCGTGACCTAGTTTTTGACCCAGATGACCCATATACAATCCCAACCTAGACTTCATCAAGACAAACACACTGACCAAGTTTCATAAAGATCCAATGAAAATTACAGCCTCTATCGGATACACAAGGCAAATGTGAACAGACAGATGATAGACACCAGACAACGGACAGACAGACAGACGACAGACATCCAGCGATCACAATAGCTCACCCTGAGCATTCGCTCAGGTGAGCTAAAAATTAAGCTCAAACTAGCTAGAAACCTTGAGGCAGTCCAGCTTGTAAAAGCTTATAATCTGCATAAAATCTAGATATTTTCAAGATTCCAGATGTCACATTTGATGTTGAATTGTTAATAGAAATAAGCCTACTTGCCAAAGCCTAAATAATTTTAGCTTCTTTGTAATACAAGTTATCCTGATTTAACTACACCATCTCTCAGACACAACTACTGAGTAAATGAAACACTTCGGAGCAGAAATAGTAACTTTATTACTGGTTCCCATTTATGAGAGATGAACTAAATGTTGTGTGGCTTAAAGTGCCCTTGCTCATAGGCTTGTTTGAGGTGTTTTGCTAACTGACATGCTTCAGGTGTCCTTGTTCAAAGTCATGGTTGAGGTGTCCTTGTTCAATGACATGAGTAAGGTGCCCTTGCTTAAAATATGCTTATGGTGCCCTTGCTCAAAAACATGCTTAAAGTGTCCTTGCTCAAAAACATGCTTAAGATGTCCTTACTCAAAGACTGTGCTCGAAGACAAACTTCAGGAATCTTTGCTCAAAGACACGCTTGAGGTGTCCTTGCTAGAAGACATATCGGAAGCTCTAGCTGGGCTTTGAACCTGGGACATGGTGAAACAAGCACAAACAACCTAACCATTCCGACAGATATTATATTATTGCATTTTTCACAAAGCAAAAAATCATAAATGGGAAAACCTAAAGACAGAAAACTAAAACATGTACCTAAGCTCATGAATTCTTACATGTTTCTCCTGAATCAGTTTTTCATTTTCCTCTCTTAATCTTTGGAGTTCTTCCTCAAGAGATTCCTATAATATACAAGAAAACGTGATATTTTTTTCATTTACAAACCCAAGTATGTTTAGACACTTGATGGTGGCTGTAAAAATAAACAAGAGATGTTTGTGAAAGACGTATGCCCCATTAATGGCAACTAATTAGCCATGTTACATAGACTTCTAAACGTGACCATCATTGACCTACTGCTCTCAAAATCAATATGGGTCATGTACAGGTCATGACCAACCACAGCACCAAATGTGAAGACTGTAGACAAGCTACTGTGGTGAAGTTCAATGTGACCTTGATCAAATCAATAGAGGTCATCTAACAGTCATAACCAACCTCCCCAACAAATCTGAAGACTTTAATCCAAAGTATTCTTTACTAATTGATTGGACAAGCTTTTTCGTGGTAAAGGTCACAATGACCTTGACCTTTGACCTACTGACCTTAAAATCAAAAGTGGTCATTTATCAGTCATGACTAACCGTCCAATCAAATCTGAGGACTGTAGGCCAAAGCATTTTCTAATTATTGATTGAAGGTGAACATGACCTTGACCTTTGACCTATCGACTAAAAAATCAACAGTGATTTTTTACTCAGTAAGGGTAAGGGCAACCATCCTTTTAAGGCTGTGGGTCAAACAGTACTAAAGTTATTTATCGGACAAGGTCTGGTCTACAGACAAGAGTGACTTTGACCTTAGACCTACTGACCTCAAATACAATTGGGGTTATCTACGGGTCATGACCAAACTCCATACTAAATCTGAGGACTGTAAGCCAAAGTATTCTCTAGTTATTGATTGAAGTTAATTGTGACCTTGCTTGACCTTTGACCTACTGACCCCAAAATCAATAGAGATCTTGAACTCAATAAGGGCAACCATCTTATGAAGTCTGAAGGCTGTGGGTCAAACAGTATTTAAGTTATTGAGTGGACGTGCTTTTCAAATTCAAGGTGACATTGACCTTGACCTTTCACCTAATGAACCCAAAAACAAAATGTGTCTTCTACTAACTAAGTGCAACCCCTCTATGAAGTTTGAAGGCTGTGGACCAAAAGGTATTCAAGTTATTGAGCAGACAGGGTTTTAAAATTCAATGAGACAGTTACCTTGCCCTTTCACCTACTGGGTCTTCTACTCAGTAAGAGCAACTAACCAATGAAGTTTGAAGGATGTAGGCCAAATAGTACTCGAGCTATTGATCGGACAATGTCTGGGCTACAGACTGACTGACTGACTTGTGCAGAGTAATATAACCCCACTTCTTTGAAGGGGGCATAATAACCTTAAACACTAGCACAATATCCAGTGATTCATACAAAATTATATCAGTTATTTCACTTAAGCACCATTAGCACAACCATTCATATAAATGATGGCAACAAGTAACCAACAAACTGAGTACTCAACTGAACATCAAAATATCAGTTACCAAAATTCATAAGTAACTACTTGCGAAAAATTAAATAGAAAGTACAACTTAATTATTATTATTTTCATCACTTTTTTTATCAAGGAATAAAATTACAAAATAACTGTATTTATCATTATTCTTGACTTTACTGTAAAAGTTTAACATTTTTAGGCTTATAAAAACCTATTCATGCTAGTACATATTGCCAACCACTAGTCAGAATCGCTTGTGGTTTTCTGGCCCTAAATTCTTTGACATGAGATAGCAATGTGAGAATTCTGAATGAAGCTTTATCTGAAAATTTCATGTACTGACTGGTCCATTTTCAAAAGTGAGCAAACAGTGAAAGCAGTATCCATGCCGGCTACCTGCTGCATTTCAGGCTTGTTTTAAAGTAAGTCAAGCATAATTATGTCTGTGTGTTCAATCTTATGAATACCCTAAGAAATCTTCTAAGTAACCAACTACTCAATCAAAAGAGTACTGGAGTATTAAAGTTGCCATCCCTAATTCATACAATATATAAATATCATTTCACCTTGGCATCACTAGAACCACCATTTTCTAAAGACTCGGACAATTCAGCTTCAGTCTCTGTGCTGAGCTCAAAACTCTCATCCTTAGTAAGCGTAGGTTCTTGTCTCACTTTTGCCATTTCTTCATCTTTTTTAGCCAATTCCCTCTGAAAAATGTAATTACTACTGTTCTAGAACATCTATGGAGGTACTGAAATATTTAGCACCAACTACCTGAACTTTCAGAATTCTACTCTATGCAACTCTACAACCATGTGATAAAATGTGAACAAATACTGCACTCTTTCTCAAAACTTTTTAAGTCACTGGTACAGTTTTCAGCTACATTACCCAGAATGCAAAATGTCTGCTTCATAGTACATGTTGGCTAAATGCCAAATTCTTTGTGAACTTTCACTTCTTATTTGGGAAATTAAATAGAAACTGAAACCAAATACCCGGTACATGTACATATTTTCGCAGAACTTATGATTCTGGGAACTGAACTGTGACAAACCTTTTCAATAGGATTATTGCATTACAACATGTTCACGTAAGAACCAAATTATAACTTATAATATCAAATAAGAGGTTTAATACTAACAAAATTATAATCTTGTTTATTTTTATTTTCATACTGTTACTTAGCCATTTATAAAAAGTGAAACATTTTCATTTCATTATCCAGAGTTTATTACATCATGGTTTACCTGTAAGAAATTCAGAATTATTAAAAATGCTTGTGTTTCTGAGTACTAAAGACTAAAGATTCACTGTAAAGGGTATTCTGAACTAAAATGAGAAAAAATTGTTTTGAAATCGTCTGGACAAATTTTGTCTACCGACAGCTGACGAAGAGATGGACAGACCAACGGGCGTGAATCTTATAAGTTATATAGCCCCGAGATATTCTATGTGGGGGTATAACGATGTTAGATTAAATATTGTAGATAGGCGTGTGGTGCAAAAATTTGTTCATTATATTCATTTTAAAGCAGCTCATTCACACTTACGGCGAAAAAAATGAATTCTTCAAAGACATTTTTTCAATCACTAATGTTAAGTCAAAACTATAACCTACAGAACAACTGAAGATTTATGAGAAAATCTGACCAAAATATATTTAAACTGCTTGAAGGCTCTAAGCCCATTTTGTGAATGTCTATACCATTAGTCAGAGTATTGATTGTTGCATGTCACTGCAACCACCTGACTTAATTAACATTGAATTCAACTTCCTCTTCTAAGAAAATCATAAATTGATATCAAATGATTTATAATTTTTTTTTCCTTTTAAAGTGACTGACAAAATTTGTCCTAATTTTTTTTTCTTTAAAATTAAAGAGAAGTTAAAATACTATGACATAAAAAATTATTTTATGCTTCTATACATTATAAAAACTGAAGAAAAAAGGATGTGCTTTTAACAGGATTCGAACCCAAGCCTACAGGTCAGTAAAAAAAGGAGCAGTGTACTCTTTGTGAATGTCAAAATTAACAATATAAACAAAGGACCTAACCCATGACTAACGGGTTCAATTTTTTACCAGTAAGTGTGAAAAACTTTTTACTATGATGTGTTTCTGTAACAAAAACTGAGACAGTAACTTATCTTAGATATGGTTTTTAAAACTACAACCAGAATTTTTACATATATAAACATTTTCTTTTATATGCACCGTTGACCCATCTGTGAGTCAGTCTCTTTGAAATGAGTTACAAATTAAAAACGTGAAATCTGGCCACTATGTTGATTATGTTGTAGCATGGCTCATCTTATGTTGCAATAACTGGTTTCCAAATTGTGGTACAAAAGTGTTTAAACTAAATTTTACTTGCAATATCATGTCTTTATTGTAACTGCAGAGTGATGTCCATGCGATGCAATCATGTAAAGTTACCTAAGTAGCTTCTCTGCCTGTTTGATACCCGACTCCTCTACCATTCTAGCTAGGATTAAACAAGAGCACTGCTGGGCGGAGCATTATATGACCAATGGGTGTTTTTTTCTAAGTATGATACATTTGTGATATAAGGGAGGAAACCTCAGGCTTTGAAATTAAATTATTTGCTTTAAATTTTGAATTTTTTGTTTTTGATTGATAATATTTAGATTTTTATAATTTGAATTTTAGAGTTTTATAGATCTTCGTCATATCTGAATTTTAGGTTTTATAATTGGTATAAATGTCAGTCGTTCAGAAGTTATGATGTTCATGCTGTGATGCATGGTTAGTATTGGTTACCAAGTTATAGTGCAGATATACTGACTGTTTAGCTGATTGTCACCTTGACCTTTAATGAAGTTTAAAGTCTGTATGGGAAGTAGTTGCCAAGTTATACAGCAGAAATGCTTTTCAGAGTATAGGTCATTATGACCTTAACATCTGACCCACCGATCCTAAGATGTACAGGGGTCATTTTCTCAATGTAATCAATCATCATATGAAGTTTGAAGTCTGTAAGACAAATGGTTATAAAGTTTTACAGCGGAAATAGTTTTCAGTGCTTAGGTCACTTTGTCTTTGACCTACTGAACCCAAAATCAATAGGGGTCATTCACTCAATGTGTGCAATGATTATATGAATTTTGAAGTCTCCATGACAAATCGTTGTCAAGTTATAGAGTCTAAATGATTCTAAACATTTAGGTCACTGTGACCTTGACCTTTGACCCCAAAGTGTATAGGGGTCATCCACTGAATGTTAGCAATCATGACATCAAGTTTGAAGTCTCTACAACAAATGACTGTCAAACTTAAAAAGTGTCAAGTTACACGATGGAAATTGTTTTTTCAATGTTAAGGTCTATGTGACCTGAACCTTTGAGCAACTTACTCCAAAATAATCACATGAAGGTAAAAGACTGTAGGCCAAACAGTACTCAAGTTATCCTCCAGAAACCAAATTGCTAACATGGACGCCCAGGACCATAACATAGTATGCCCCCTTTAGGGATATAAAAAGGGCAGGTGCTGATGGAAACTGGGTATTTGAAAGCATGAAAAATTCAAAAAGACCATTCACAGATTTACCTATGCTGAATCAGATTCAACTGTTTGTAATACCAGTTTAGAGACATATTCTCTCCTTCAAGATCTTAGTGTCTTATAATTCTAATACCAAATTATAATCGACTAGAAATACATAAATGCAAAGTCCTGTAAGATCACAGCAGGATGCAAGAGAAACAGGCAGTGTACAAAATTAATGGGGCAGTGTGCAAAATTAATGGGGCAGTGTGCATAATAAAAGGGTCAGGGAGCCTTGTCTTCTCTTTAATGTGTAAGTAAAAATACTTTATCAGCAATAATTCACAGCTCTTGCAAATTATTAATTTGAGAGAGGAATTGAGTCAAATAGTATACCATTGCATCAGTGGTAATACCTCAAGGTCCTGATTCTTTGACCAAAGCTCCCGTATTTCACATCTCATTTTCTCCATCTGATTCTCACATACATGTACACCTTCACATTTCTGAAGATGAGAAAAAGGAAGAAAGAAATTTCATGAAAACTCATAGCTAATTATTTGAGATTCAGTTGTGACCACAAGACTAACATAGTGCCACTTAAGGTTTGTCTGATTTATTTCCTCACAGGCAATTAATTTATGTTGAGTCTATGGTATTATATCAGTAACACATTGCAGCTTCTTATTCTGCCTTCAGTTTACTTACCCGTATCAGTGAATCTGCTTGTTTACATCCAACAACGTGCCCTTTTCTTGAAAAACATGTCCCCTTTTCATCCGAATGTAGCGCAACACTTAAATCCTAAATTTAGATCTTTCTCAAGAAGTAAGATTACCTGTTTCTGCTGCAGATTATACAGGTACGTCTTCACCTTCAGAAGCTCATTGATAGCATTGTTGAAGTACTGGGTTGACACACCAGGTGGTTCATGGAAACTGTCCTTTAAACCAAGGAACTCATTGGAATCTTGACCAGCTGAACCTGAATTCTCCAAACTGTTTCTTAATCCATCTTCACTATAAGGATCTGAGGATCTGCTTTTATTGTTTTGTTTATGCTTATTGTCTGGGAAAAGGAACACTTCAGGGTGAATATCACGTTCACCTTTGTTACTCTCTGGTGCAGAATTTGACCTAGACACTTGTTCCCTCCCAGAATGGGGTTGTTCCTTCTTTTCATAACTCTCTATTTGAATCCTAAGTTCCAACTGTGCACATCTTTCTTTTAACTGTTTATTTTCAATCTGTGTGGTGTTCAATATGTTCAAAATTTGCGAACTTACTGCGAACAGTTTTTGCTGTGACCATTTTTGTTGTACACTTTCCTGTGGAACAACTACCTGACAGGAACCATTTGCCTGTAACTGCATGCCTACACATTGTTCTGATGTTACTTGTCCAGATATTTCATTTAGATTCTTGTTACTGCTGTTGTTCATTTCAGCAGTATTAACTGTATCAGATTTATCGCGATCCTTCTCCAAATTTCCTGTAGACCTTTCATTAGAATGGTTCAATGACTTTGACTGCAAGGACATTTTCTATACTCTAAACATGTCCTTTCGAGCCTTCTTTTGTGCTGTGAAAGTGTACCCTTGAAAATAAAACAAGAATTTATATATATGTAGATATTTATGTAAAATTTACTGTAATGGTCAGGAAAATATAACCCATATTCGTTATAAATTAACAACAAACTAAAATGGTTATATAAATATACTGATCAACATTTCTTGAGATCAGTATTATTTGTTTTATACATTCATTGCAGGATATTAATATGCCAAGTAAATGAAAAAAAAAATCTCCTTGTTTTACTAAAATGGTCGCACACTGTATACGTTCTACTTGGGTATGAAGCGTTTTCATCAGAACTGCTATCAAGAATTTCAAATTACTTCCCTAAGGTCGTTAATGGTCCCTAACAGAGACTGGTGTCATACCATAAAAGAAACAATTTGGACCTTTTCTTTCATAGCATATTTGTATAAGTTGCAGGGCTTTAAACTCTTATACAAAATTAGAAGGTTAGAGGCTACTTTCCAACTGAAAATGAGAAGATTTCTGTGCCATTAAAATTTCCCCAAAAGTGACATTACAAAAATTATATTATAAGTGTTCATGATTTCCCAATCAGTAATTGATATGCTGGAAAATTTCCAATTTATCTGTTGTTTTTTTCTGTCATATCCCTATGCTACATTTTTTAATATTTGATCAGGTGCAGCATACTGCACAACCTATTCAATTTTAACGTGAACTGGCTCTGGTTGAAATTATATTGTGTGCAGACTAAAATTGATCATTACACTCGACTAGAAGGTGTCTATTTCTCCTGAATGGCACCCTGACAGAATCAACAAACAAGCTAGGGTCAATAAACAGTCACTCATCACTGCTCCTGATATGCCCCGCCGAGAAAACAGAGCAGCTTTTCAAGGTAGACAGATGTTGTGAAGTTGGCACCAATACCTGTACAACTACATACATCAGAATGGTATATTCCCCTTTCCCCTACCCTTTCTAAAGAGCTCTTAACAAGTTCTAAATTCTGCAAAATTTAAAAGGCCTTAAGTCTATAAACTGTAGAAAAGTTTCCAAACCACTTCAATTCAAGAAAGGATTGTTGTGGAACTATTTTCATCAAAGAGGACTACAGATTTACTTGTGATGTACAGTCATGTAATCCATGTGTGTGTGTTTTTGTGTGTGTGTTTTTGTGTGTTTTATATAGAGAGGGTAAATATTTTATTGGAATAAGGTTGTGACTTTTTCAACAGAACCACCTGCTGTACAGAAGTACCTCACAGAGGCAAACCAGCTTCCCATACAGATGGTATTCTATGTATACAGAATTGCTACCTTGGGATGGCCAACAAGTGAGACAGCTTGTCATTCAAAAAATCACATAGGAACATTGCTAGCAAAGGCATCCGTAATGATGCTAGGCACTAGGGCAAAGAAAAAACATTATGGCTTGGCAGACAAAGGTTTTATTGGCCTGGTATTGTGAAGGATATTGACAGTTAGACTGAGCAATGTGATCGCTGCATTAGAAGGAAGACTCCAGGTAACAAGCTTTTCACCAAACTGAAGCCTATCCATACTACCAGATCCATGGCATTGGTCTCCATTGCCTTCTTAAAGCTAGAGTCCAGTATTAAAAGGTGGTATTGAAAATATTCTTGTTATAGTCAACCAATTCACATGTTTTGCACAGGCTATTCCCTGCAGGAACCAAACAGCAGTTAGCACAGCAAAGGCATTTATGAAGGTTATTTTTGATACTAAAGCTTCCCAGAGCAACTGCATAGTGACCAGTGACGTAACTTTTTAAGTTGCATCATCCAGGAGCTATGCAAGACTGCAGGCATTAAGAAGTCAAGGGCAACTCCTTATCATCTCAAAGGGAATGGTGGAGCAGAAAGATGGAACCAGTCTCTCCAAAAAATGTTAGCTCTAGAAAATCACCAGCAGTCTGATTGCAAGGCATACATAGTCCCCTGGTGCAAGCATAAAAATGCTACTAAGAATGATGCAACAGGATACACCCCTCACTTTCTGATGTTTGGCTGGCACCCTAGGCTTCCTGTAAAAGCTTATCTAGGAACAGATCTGTCAGAATCACACAGGTAATATGTCCTCCTATGCATTAAAGATGCTGAAGAAGCTGGAAAGATGGCTGCCAAAAACACGAACATCTATTATCAGAGAGTAAGGTATACCTGGCTGGATGTTGGAGATAAAGTTCTAATTTGGACGGCTGAACTGAAGGGAACTAACAAGTTGACAAATCCCTGGGATGAAGAAATCCACAAAGTCCCTTCTATGCCCAATCCTTACATTCCCATGTATAGAGTTCAGCAAGAGAAAAAGAAGGGTCCAATAAAGAGTCGACACCGGAGCATATTACTTCCCCATTTTTGCACTCAATATGTGGAAGTGGGTGCTGAAACTAGAACAGTAGAACTGAAAGCAGTACTCACAGGAGAACTCTAAATAAGTTTGGACCGGCAGTCAATACTCTTTCCACCAAACCTGAAGATACCATTAATTTCCTAATCAGAAGGTAACACTGACAGAGTTGGAATATATATACCTTCACCAATGAGGCTCCAGAAAAGCCCCCCAAGGACAGTCTACAGAGACAGAACAAAGTCCATAACCCCTGTATCTTCACAGGCCCTGGAACTGCCTCAGAGGGAACCTTGTGCAGAGCCAGTAACTTACCAACAATTTTCCAAATCTGACAGTTTATTATCGCAGTCAGATGCTGAGACTACATTTGTAAATGTGGATCAGGAAACTTGCTCCACCCCAGCACCTGACCCTCCACCTTGTAGTCCTCAGCCAGAAAGGCGCAGAGCCCCACCACAGGGAATGGGTTACATGTACTTCCATTATTGCAGAACCTAGCCAAGATTTAGAAGTATTTGTGTAATCGCTTACTCGTAAAGCTTTAATGTATGAAACTTTCTCAATTTATTTTTCACAGAAATTAAATTAAATGAAAAATAATCATCTTTATGGTATAAAACATTTTCAGATACATAACCTGAAATGATTATATAATTATGCAAGGTACATAATGAACAGATACTTGACATTTTATTTCTGCTGACTGTACAGTTTGATTTCGAAGCTAAAATCAGATGTTTTATTTTTATCAATTGCCTAAATTGATTTAATACTGTTATTTCTGAACAGAGAAATACTTAGTCATATTACACACAGAAGCTCGTATAATGTGCATATAAATCCAGAAATAGGCTGTGTCTTCACATAAATTTCATGTGAAGTTGCTGCCTTCCTGTGGAGAAGTTGCTGTTTCTATGTGGAGTTGTTTTTATTGATCAGCGGAGATTACACTGAGTCTGAAATATTTCATATGTTCTTACAGCTGCAGTTGTGTGCCACTGTAAATTTATTTCATTACAGATCTTAATCAGATATATAGATCTATTACAGTTAAAGAAGTTGATTCCTTCATAAGAGATTTCATAATTTCATTGCGATATTGGATTCTAATTAAACCATTTAAAATTTGTTACTCCTCCTTAAGAGTGTCTGTCATACTGTGTTGTACCATACACTGTATCTTTGTGGTATAAAAATTTTGCATTCAAAGATCTATCACATTTTTATTTTCTGGTATAGAAAACTGAATGGAAATGTCAGGAGCCATATCCTTAAAGGGAGGGAATATGTAACCTAGGCATTCTTATTTTAACTGCCATGCATCTGCTTGATATTGTATCTTCCATGTTGTATTGTCTCTCATCTGTATTTGCCTTACAATAATGTGTCTTCTGTTGCCTAACCATAGTAGCATTATGTCTACTGTCTCTTACATAAGAGAGGTCACTGTAAGTTGCGAGGTCATATGAATTTCATGTGCATGACCATAAAATCCCACGAAACATTTTCTTTCAGCTAGTTCTTTCCTTTGTACAGATCCTTTTACAAGTAATGGCATGACGTGTTTTGCAGTGCATTCATTGTAGTATGTCTACATTGTAATAAAATACTTGATTAAATATTACATGGAATCAAGTTCTTATATGGATTCCTTGTAAGATTTTATTTATTCATTAATCTATTTAATAAAAATATTTGTAATATGTAATTCTTCATGTTTGACGAATTTGATGAAATGTGTAAATTATAATTTTCGATGAACTGTTTGAAATTCTTTGGTATTATATGTTTTAGGCACATTTAAATGTTTAATGTTTATATTAAACTGGAAGAAATTGATCAAAGACTTTGATTTCATTAACCCTGGGTTATATGAGTTTAAGGGAGATAGTGCAAGAAACAAAAAGCATCACATTCCAGATCCACTCCTGGTTCTTAAAAATGCTCAGTGTATAGCACTAAAACATGAGACCTTAGTGTAATGTCTCAAGCAAAAGACCATAAGTTGTGTTAGTGGAGGAGCAGGATACCAAACTGGTGACCTTTACACTACCTTTTGACCTCTGTGACCTTGACCTTGGTGGTAGGGGTCTTGGTTTTGCGCATGACACATTGTCTTAATATGGTAAATATTTGTGCAAACTTATTTCAAAACCCTTTGATGAATGGAAAAGTTGTGGACCAGACACAAAACAGACCCTATAACAGACCATGTTAAGCTTTGACCTCTAAGTGTGACCTTGACCTTGGAGGCAGGGGTCTGGGTGTTGCGCATCACACGTCTTCTTATTATGGTAAACATTTGTGCCAAGTTATTTCAAACACCCTCGATGAATGGTTTTGTTATGGACCGGACACAAAGTGTGAAGATTCATGAAATTACTGCTGCCACCAATGTAGTAACCTGATGAAGTCAATTTTGGTCACCCATCCAAGTACTAACCATGCAAATGTTCCAGACACTCTAACCATGTCGCTTAAAAGCTAGCCCAACAGTGAAGCTGTTGGAAGTGCCTTTATCTATCTGATGTCCACTACATTCCTCCTTTAACCTTCAGGAGCCGGGCATCTACTGTATAGCTTCCTACAGAACTTGTTTCCACTCCAATCATGCAAATGGACTTAACAGATTGTTAATCGTTGCACTTTCAGTGCATACATGCACAAACCAAGGTAAAGACCTGGCTGAGGTTCATGGAATACCACTGCCACCATTATAGTAACCTGGCCAATGAGCTCAGTTTCGTAACCCATGCAAGTGCTAACCATAGATAACATTGCTTATCTTACCAATCATTCCAGACTCTCTAACCATGTCGCTATAGTGCTAGCCCAACTGCGAGGTTATTGGAAATGCCTTATCTTATATCTATCAGCCACTTATTAAAGTCATATTTGCATTGTTAGAATGCAAGTCAAAAATTTACTTTATTAATTGTGGTACGCTTCGTCTTAAAATGGTACGCTCTCGCACTGGTACAGTTTTGCAATGGGAGGCTTCGACTGTGAACGATGAATGTGTACGACATTAAATGAATACCTGCTGATTCAGACCTTGGCTAATTCGGCCCCACCTTGACTGATTCGGACCAGTTACTGAAAGATTATGGTTGTTTATCAACTCCAATTCAAGTTTGTCAGCTGAAGCATTAACACGCCAGATTGGAATAACTGAAGTTCATTAAGCACTGTAACCCGACATAATGTGCTATCAACCCACAGACTGAATTTTTATCATGCCCAAGTAACGCGTATTTATGTAGTATTTTTATGTATTGTGTGCTAGATTTGTTATACGAATAAAGATAGGAAAACTTTTACTCAACTTTTGCTTCACTGTGCAAGAGTAATGGAAAAAAATCCTGTCCTATAAATTTATTTTGCTTAAACTTTTGCCACGTTTCATTTCAGTTAGAATATTGTTAAACATTTCACTGATTATGAATAATGTTATTAAAGAATAAAAATGTAAAACGATTAAAATTTAAAGAATAAAGAAACAGAATTTTCTTCGAATTTTTATTCACTTGTATTTTAAATGTTAAGTTCGTCGCAAATATGAAGATATATTCTATGTAGTCTCACAATGCTAAAGAAGCAGACAAACTTAGTGTAATAAATAACAATTATCAGCATTAAGCCAGATAATGACACAAATATAAGCAAGATAAATATCAAAAATAGGTATATAATTACCAAAAATATTCAAATAAATATCTACTAAACTTCAATCAAATGGTCCAAATCATTTAAGAAAGTGACCTGAATCAGCCAGACATATGGTCCGAATCAGCCAAGGCGGGCCGAATCAGCCAAGGTCCGAATCATTAGTGATTACGAGTCTGGATAAAGAGCAAAATGATCGTTATCATTAACGAAAAATCTGATAATTACAACAGCTAAAATCTACCTCGTAGTACCTGTTTGACTTGTGTTTTTACTTCAAACTGGTAGTTACTCTTCAAACACATAAATCATTTGCCGCGAAGAAATATTAAATCGAAACAACTTTTTCGATTGGAAATTCCGAACAAACGTCCAGCTGACCGTGACTTAGGGTTTCACACTGCTATATTTTCAAATTTTCATATTATATTGTGTTTCTTAAAATGTTTGACATCTCATACTTCTCGAACTAATCACCCTAATCACAGCGATAAAGTTAATGAAGAACTTATTCCATAAATATGCTATACAGTAACTTTTGTTCTTTTAGATCCTTCTGACATAAATATATTTATCTGGAATGTTCTAAATATTAGTGTTCTTTGGCCTTATTCAACGTTCGTGGAAACTTGTTTCAGTGGCTCTTAAAATAGTTTTTCTGAGTATTTGCTAAAGTTTTGGTTACCCAAACTAAAAACGTAAGTTTTCTTTCTTTGGTTTATTAATGCTTAGTGATCTACATCTACATTGTTCTTCCGAGCGATCATTAATGATTATTACTGGAAGGCAGAGACATATATAATATATCAGTATACATGATTGTTGGGAGTACCAGTGTAGAAGTTCACGAGATGAAATCATCAAAGACTGGCAGGAGCCCAAGGAGGATAATGTCACCATAGTTTGACAGCTCTAAAGTTAGTGGAGATCAGGCATAGCCTGACAGCTAACAAGCGGAGATCCATCAAGGCCTAGTCAAAATAATTCAAGTGACGTCTTGAGCAAATTCTGAGATATTTTTGTTATGATTCAGAATCTCGCTTTAACGTCGCGGAGGCGAGCTATTGACCCATACAAAAAATTACACAATATCATCGACTTGCGTAAAATTAGTTGGACTACAGGTCTTACTACGCACCAGTGGTGTTCCATAGGCATAGCCTGACAGCACAGTGAAGGTACATAGACATAGCTTGACAGCTCACAAGTGGAGATGAATCATTCATAGGCATAGCCCATCAGAGTTCCAGTGACTCCAGTGGAGATCCATTGGCATAGTTTGACAGAACACCAGTGGAGATTCATAGACATAGTATGAGTATGACAGCTCACAAGTGGAGATCTATAGGCTAGGCAGACAGCTTATTGCTGGAGATACATTATAAGGCATAGCCTGACAGCTCACAAGTGGAATTTAAATCACCAGTGGAGATCAGTAGGCATAGCCATGTATGCTTGAATATAGGGAATACATGGTTGGTGCTGAGATGGAAATGGTTTATCCGGTGAGCAAGAATTAAGCTTATCTTGGTGAGCTTTAGCAAGACAAGATTTGCTTTTGCGGTGAACCGGAAAAAAAGCATAAAATTATGTAGTCAATTTATCCTGTTTGTACAACAAAATAAGTCTTAAAACTCCATTTACCTGGATTTGAAACCACTTCAGAGCGTCAGTTTGACAGCCTTACAACCATTCTGCAACATGATGCGCCAGTAAAAGAGTCCGATAAAAATGTCATGGTTTGCAAAATAAAAAATCAACAAACTATGTTTGGAATATAATATATCACTTTTATTCATAACACTGTCTCCCTTTGTGTAATGAACACAAAAATATATTGTCAGTATTTGTAACGAGTGCACTGCTTCATGTAGGAATACAAAATTATAAAAATAAAGCTAACCAGATGACCTACTGACAGGATATCACTTAGTTTATCTGGTCAGCCCTTTATTAGGTCCGGAAATTCTGTAGAAACAGGATAAAAACTATATATATAGCCTGACTGTGCACCAGTGGAGATCAATAGGGATAGCCAGACAGCTCACCGGTAAAGATCCATAGGCATAGCCTGAAAGGTAACCAGTAGAGATCCCTATGCATAGCCTGACAGCTCACATGTGGAGATCCACAGGCAGAGTGAGCCCTGCATATTATTGGAAGAAGAAGAAGCCCACCACTGTAGGTGGACTACAAATAACCAATCATACAGTCTCTGAAAATTGACCATCAAGATTCCTGTAAAACAATATTTATGGCAGTGTAGATTTAAATGAAGCAGATGCTTAAGTCATAGACCTATGTCCAGAGGTCCATTATCTGGAACACCAGTCAAACTTGTGTGGTTTTTAAAGAGCTGATTTTTATGCTTGAAAAATATATACCTGCACACCCCAAGCAGTAGTGGGACAGTGTTTTTGTTGCTAAATTTTCTCTGCATTACCTTCATAGTGTAAGTTGGAACAGTAACAGATTTTGGTTTGAATTTGTGTTTACTGATCTGCACTATATTTTGTAATGAAATAAAATATTTGGTGCGATTCCAAAGGTGAAGCATGATTGAGAAGTAAATAAGCTTCTAAGGTTACTGTTATTTTTTTTTGTTCTTAAGTTTTATTAGTTTGTCATCTCATTTTCAGTAAAATGGCCTAGGTATAATGTGGCCTAGGAAACAAGTCTACATCTGAATAACAAAGACATTTACAGAGATGAGCCGTCTATTCTGCTGGGGCAGTAACCAGTCGGGACAGCTAGGTATTGGCAGCTTGGAAGAACAAAAGGTGAAAAATTAATACTAACAGCCCATGATTTACATGTCTTACAAAGCTTTTGGATGGTTAACCTGTAGGTTTTTTCTGTATGTCAATGAAATATTTTGTTAGCAGCTGTCAAATTGAAATGGGAGTGTTTTATCCGCTGTTTATTCAAGAGATAGAATATTGAGCTTGCTGAGTACAACATTATTGTTTGCTAAAGCCATATTGTTTTTGCTACGACTGGGACAAAGAACTGCAATTCATACTTATCATGATGACTGCTTCCTTGATTCTAACAGTATTTGCTCCAACAGTGTGGAAAGTCTAAAGCTACTGGATGATTCACCCCTGTTGAGATTTCAGTTCATGATCTCCTGATCAGGAGTCCTGCACTATAACCCCTCGATCACTGCTTCTCCATGACTTGTTAAGCATAATTGTTTCACCTTTTTACAGATGTGTTTTTATATATACTTTAAAACAGCCCAAAATTTTATCTAGTTGATGAAAAATAAATTGATTTTTAGAGACTTTCAGTGTTACGAAAACTAGCTAAGCAAATATTTATTTTTGTAGGTTACACAACCAGTTGTGGTAAAAGAGCCACCAAATGGGGACATTGCCCAGATTGTGTGTGGGGAGTCTCATACATTGTTTGTACTGAAAGATGGTCGTCTATTTTCCTGTGGTAACAATGACTATGGCCAGCTAGGCCATGAAAAGAGGGCTTCTAGACCAGGTACTCTTAAGCTGTCCAAGAGTTTTAGTTACATCACTAATATATAAAGACTTTACTAGCTATATAATTTTGAAAAAGTAACACAAAACAGTGTGTCTGAAAAGCTAAATAACGTGCAGGTGTTCAGGTGTTTGGTTTTACATTTTAATTATATTTCACTCAGATAAGTTTGATGTCAAAGCATTTTTCCTTGAATGATACTTAGACAAGTTTTGATGTCAGAGCATTTTTCCTTGTTTGAACAAAATAGAATGTGACAAAACAATTAACAGTAACATCTAGGCTATGTAATAATTTTACATGTATGGCTTATAGAACAGATAGATGACTTGAAACCACAGACTGTAGTACTGGGTGCAGCTGGGGTCTCCCACAGTCTGTGCTTGACAAGAGCAGGGGAAGTCTTCAGCTGGGGAGATAACTCTTGTGGTCAGCTAGGAAGGGGTCAGCCTGAGCCAGAAATATGCAGGAAACCCAAGTAAATATTACTAAAATTTATACAAGTTTGGAATGGTTAGAAAACATGCTTTTGCAATTTCTTAGTTGTCTTTTTCTAAATTTTTGTTTGTTTTCAAAAGATTGTCCAGGTTTTTGGAGGCAGTTGAAACATGAAATTTACATGTTGTTACGTGTCTTTGGATACTCCAACTAAAGTTGTGCTGACTGAAGGCCCTTTGACTTAGAGATATGTTTTGCAGTCAAAGTGATATTATTATGAGTAATTGTCTAATTGATAACATTTTAAGAGGCATACCCTAAAATTCCATTTTTTTTTTTCCACAAAAACCATGTTAATGTGAATGGTATTGAATGAATAATTAACCCATGTTGTGGTACTTGAAACTACTAAGTACAAATGGCAAATTGAATGTACTGATATAAATCTTTAAAGAGGCTGTACTCCATATTTGACATAAAATAATTTTTTTCATAAATTATATATTTAGATGCCGTGAGATTATAACAACATAATATTTTACTTCAAAACTGATTATAAAAGTCAAAATAGAATAAAAAAAATATTTTCGCTCCAGCCTGATTTGAACCCTGGATCCTCATGTTAACAAAATATTTCCAACGCTTTTACTGTCACCACCATCGCCACATGTGATATCAGAGATATTTACTTTAAATCTTATACGATATAGTTATACTGTTGCCTTACGGTATAGCACTTTGAAAGGGAAAAAAATCAATTTATAATGTAATTATTTAACTTTTTTTTTGTCAGTAAGTTATTTTTTAAGCATTAGTCATAAATATTGCAAGAAATTTATAATACAAGAAAACTTTATTTTTTTGTCATCTGGAGCACAGCCCCTTTAAACAGAGTGGTTGTAGTACCATTTTTGGGTAGGTAACTAATTTTTACAAGTGCACACTTTCATGGTTGCTATATGCTTTTAGGAAACATTTTTGAACATATGTTCTTTTTTAATTTATCTATTAATTTTCATTTTATTAGAATAAGCAGATAAAAAAACATATATCATTGGTAAACTCTATGTCCCCTTAACTCTCGTCTTAGATTTACTATATAGATATGCCTTAGGTAGTTTGTATGTTACAAGAAACCAGTTAGATCATCAATGTTTCTTATAACAACAAAAAACAGGAAATGAAAACAAGGAAGTTGAAAGACTGTAAAATTGTATTGTTTTTGCATTTCTAAAATAAACTAGTTTTTTAAAGCGGTCTATCCATTTAGGTATTATTTAAAAACTTACTAACTGAATAAGGAAAACTGAGGAAATTGCATAACTGAGCAGTCTGGTTAAGGTCTACACTGTTTCAAAGACAAAAAAAATGATATCTGCCAGCAAAGTAAAAGATTATATATTTTCCATAATAATAAAAGTATACCTTATATACTTACAAGTAATATTTTGTAATGTAAGATACATGTATTAGATATTTTATCATCATTTTCAACCTATTACATGTCAGGTTGATCAAGATACCTCACACTGTGGTACAAGTTTGCAGTGGTAGATACCATAGTTTGCTTCTTACAGATGGTAAGTTTTACTAGCTTCAGAATTAGAATTGCTACTAAGCGCTGATTTCAAAAAAATAAGAAGACATTTTACCTGGTGCCTGGTGGGCACTTGAAAAAGTTATACTCCTGAAACTTAAATTCAAATTATTCTTAGAATAATTCTTCTTAAGACTTGGTGTTTTATCCCTGTATAAGTGTAGAATATTTGTATTGTAATACTAGTAGCCCGGTTTATCAAGGCACAGTCTTGTATATTAAAGGGTTTTCAAAGTAACAATCCTAGGAAGTGGGCTAGACCAGGTTGGGTTCGAACCCGATAGACTGAAGTCTATCCTAGACCCGAAGAGAAATGAAATGTATCAACCAAGTGATTGAACACAAATAGACTGAACACAGACACAAGGTGATCATGAAGTTTTCAGTGACCTCGACTTTAGAAATAGGATGTTTCAGAAAAGACTAACACAATCTGCTGATGAATGTTAATTAATTTAAATTCCTAAGTTTTACTATTTAAATCTATTTATTTTATAATTAAAGTATGAAATGATAAAGAAAAATGGAAATAGATGTATTTTAAACTTTTCTTAAATTTAACACTTGTGTGTTTGATTTCAAAGATCCAACGTCTTTATTAATATAAGGCTGAAAGCCTTAGGAGTACTGACCTGAGAAGGCCAGCACCCAGTCTGCTAATAACGTTGAACACTAGCTTATATAGACAAAATAGCACAAGAAAATTGAGATGAAATGAGATGTAAAAATTTCAACCAATAACAATCGCTGAAAGGCATGGGTTCAAACCCCAAACTAGCCATATTTTTTTCTTTAGTTTTTGGCAGTTTAACATTGTCTTGGTTTTACAACAATAACTTTAATAGAATTAAAATTCAATTTCTTTCGATTTAAATTTATTTCAATTGTAACAAAGCTTTTCAACATAGTAGATCGATCAAAAATTTGGGTATCTGTGATTTCAGTTATAAATTTCTCCAAAACTACACGGTAAAAGTATTTGATATTTTGCCAATTTGTTAAGAAATGTACATGAATAAAAATAATTATAGCTAATTTGATGCCCGGAAGATTTATATTGAAGTTTTCGTTGAAAATGTTCCTTCATAATGAAGTGGGTGCTATGTGCTATGTTTATAATCATATTTCATTTCTTTTCACTTTTGGCTTTTCATTTTATTTGTATTTTGTCAGCAGTCAGTAGGTCTTCATAATTTGAATGATTACGTACCAAGTAACAGTTATTTTTATATTCAGTCTTAAAAAAACATACCGGTAGTTTCTCTAAACCTTATAAACCCAGTAAGTCAGGTGAGGATTGAAGTAGATATTTATCATTTCCTGAAACCCCCATGGTAAAAGTGTCTTATATTGTTTATATTTTGTCCTAGGATAGTATATTTCTTAAAAAAGGTCAGTTTAATGATGGCTGAGAAAAATGTTTATTAGTATTCTAATACCTTAAATAATAAGATTTGATCATAGCAGAAAAGATAAGCAAATAACATTTGTGAAAATAGTTTCTAAATGTACTTCAGCTTATTCTAAGCATGGCAGTGGTTTCTGATACATTTGGGGAAGTAACTCTGCTTGAAGTTTGCTTTACTTTTGGCTGTCCACTATTGATTATGGAATGAGTGACCAGAATCATTATACTATATTGAGACTGAATGCTGATCTTTATACATAACTATATCTTTATCTATGTATTTGTAAGTGTTCTGTTTGATAATTGTAGATGGAAGAATATTTTCCTGGGGAGATAACAAGTTTGGGCAGCTAGGGCTGGGTCATTCTGTACAAAGTAACATACCCCAGTATATTGCCAGTCTGAAAGGGATACCAGTGGCTCAGATTGCCTGTGGGGGCTCTCACAGCTTCCTGCTGTCTAAGTCAGGAGCCCTGTTTGGATGGGGCAGAAATTGGTTGGTTCAAGACTTGTATAATTTAGTATTATGTTAAGTATTTTGTATTAAGGTTCCTTCTGAAGCTTTTGTCCAAAAATATTATTATGACATATTATCTTAGATAAGAGTTTTATATTATTATTGTTTTTTTTGGACTGGTAATTTTTTTTTTGCTTAAAAATTAGTACATACATATATATTACCTCTAAAGAATGTTTAATGTTTATGGTACAGGGGACATTAGTAATTTACAATACAAAATGAATGTTTTATTATTTGTGGTTATATTGCACCTGCCAAATTCCAGATTAATAGTAGTTGCATGAAGCATTTTATCGTAGTTCTGAATGTAAATGATTTTGCTTATGACACTGAATCCAGCTTAACATTTGCATTGTTGCATACATTTCTCACAAGCAAGAGTAAAGTATGTTGAATAAAATGCTCCTGGAACTTATACTCTGTGCCTTTATGAATCAAGTGTACCCCGCCTGTGTCTGCTTCTGGTTTTTGTCGTCTTTCAGTATCTGGATGAAACATTGTACATGTAAATTTCATGGTCCCCTAAAATGTGTGCTGAACAGGGCTTTTGAATATTAGTTGCAGAAAAATTTCCATAAAAAGAAAAAGGTTTTTTTGGTTGAAAAGTATTTCAGTATTGAAGTAGCTGGAGCATGTTTAGACTGACACTTTTTTATTAATTAATATTACCTAATTCTATATAACATTTTCCTTTGTTTCAGTTTTGGTCAGCTTGGGTTGAATGATGAAATAGGTAATTTTTTTCAAAATTATTTTTCAGTAAAATGTGTTTTACTTACAATATCAGTGAAACAGGTGCTTTAATTGATAACCTTTAAACAAGGAAGTACAATTTATTCAGGATACAGTGTGTCTATATAAACCATTTATCTTTCGTACTGTTCCTTAGTGTTGCAGTCAAATATTATGTGTCAGATTGCATAAATAGTATTAAGTGAGTATAAAACTGGTTTACAAATACATAGCATAGTCTAATTGACCAAGTATAGATAACTTGGATGGTACCTGATTACATGAACTGTGAAAACCATACATATTACTTTACCATTTTAACAGTGTTATACATTTTTGTATATTAAGCAGCCATTTTTCTAAGACATTTTCACTTCGGTGATAAACTAAAAGTTATATTTGCAAATACTGACCTCCTGGATACTACCTAGTGTTGTGACCCTAACTCAGTACTGAAAGTGGTCCAGGTGAAATTATACACTAACCTGCAATGAATTTGAATGGATGTTCTTCAAATTTTCAATTGACAGTAATCATATTTACCATCATGATTTGAAATTTGTGTTTTTAGATCGTCAGTTTCCATGTTTATGTAAATCATTACGTACCCAGAGGGTCTGCTATATTTCCTGTGGGGAGGATCATACAGCAGCCCTAACACTAGATGGAGGTCTATTTACATGTGGCGCTGGTTCATATGGACAGCTTGGACATGGTTCCAAAATGCATGAGATCTTACCGAAAAAGGTCACAGAACTTATGGGCTCAGTTGTGACCCAACTTGCTTGTGGAAGGTTTGATTTTGTTGTACTTCTTAACTGAACACACATAAGCATTTACATTGGCTTGTGATACTCTTGGTTTTGGTCAGGTTTAATGGGTCTTCTTGTTCTTAACAGCATAGGTTTATGTCTAACATTTTTATCTACCATAGAAAATACAATTTGCTATCACATGATCAGTCAGGATATAGATGTCTGGTTTGCTGTGACCTCATTTAAATGTACCATTTATTCATGACTATGACTGTTCCTACACTATATAACACTATATCTTTATTTCTGACAGGAGACATACATTAGTATTTGTAGCTGAGAGTGGGCGGCTGTATGTATTTGGCTCTGGTGCTAATGGCCAACTAGGTACATCCAGCCCTGATGTGAAGTCTTTACCCGTCCATGTTCAGGGCCCATTCATGGCCTTCAGTAAGATTGGAACAGCAATGGATACAGGGGGTGGACCCATGTTTGTCATTTATACAATAGCTGCTGGAGGAGATTTTTGTTTCACCTGGGCTGTTACACCAGAGGTGAAAACATCTTGGTTTATACTCCTTAGAATTACAAAAAACCTGAATGATAGTTGCTTCACAATCTTTACCATATGCAAATCATGAGAAATATAATTAGTACTCTTGTGTCAGGGCAACTATAATTTGAAATTTCTTACAGTCTTGAGGTGTTTACTTGTTTATTTGAGAATAATTTATTCTGACTGTGTCTTTTTTCTTATATGAACAAATGTATTTCAGTGTTTTATTCCAAAATCTTACATTAATTATTAGTGTTTTTTTTATGCAGCTGAAGCAGCCACCATTAGACTACAGGGATTGGAGTTCAGGATTTCAGATAAAATCACTGTCACCAGATGTTGTTCACAAGATATCTGAGCTCACTGCAAGTGAGGATATACCAGTAGAGTTTGAAGAGTGAGTTAGTTTCTTCAAACATTTTTCCATTTACCTCTGCCTATATTTGGTAAAATGCTTAGCAAAGTTTTTATTCAAACATTTTACCAAAGATAGGCAGAGGTAAAATGAATAATTCTTGGCAGTGAATTGTTGAAGTTGAGTCTAATTTAGTTTTCCAATCTTCAGTTAAGGTTAACATTATTTACAGACATATTTTTAGATTGTTCTTGGCTTTCCCCATGTTGTATACATGTATACCTGGGTGAAATAAAAGTTTGTTGTTGTTGTCTTACTGCAAGGGTATTCAACATGTCTAAGACTTTTGTTCCTGTTTTATTTCCATCCATTAAACATATAGATTTCGAGAGTGAAACTAACTGGTGGAATTTTATGTTTCCTTTCAGAGAGGTGATGAGGATATTTTCTTCTGCATCTTGTTTGAATTCGTCCTTCTTACTTGAGTAAGTTTTGCAAACATTATGCAGCAGTTACTTCCCCTTACAGTACAGTACCACCACACATAGGGATGGTTGCAGGTACAGAAACAAACTCTTGAACAAGTTCAGTTTTAAAAACATTTCCAAATATAGTCTGTTCATGTACCGGGTACTTCTTACGGTGCATTTTAAGCCAGATAAACTGTAGGCAGTGGTTAACATATTCAGTAGAGGAAGTAACTGTATGGTTAGCAAGTAATGTAATGTTTTCATTTATGTGATGGTAAACAAATATTTATGTTAGTTAACTGTAAGTTAACTAACAGAACAGGTTATGCTGCTTTTGTTATGTAAATTTTTGTGTGTTTTATTTTGTGTTTTATTAACTGACTTTCATCAGCCTGCTGGCAGTGATACTTTTATCTTCGAGTGTGATGCAGATACAACATAAATGTCTGTACAGTCTAATTTTGGTCTGCTTTTTTTGTTAATCAGTCAGTCAGTCAGTCAGTCAGTTAATAATATTTTAATTGATAACTTTTCATTAGAAAAATTTAGCAGGACTAGTGTTAAAAGACATGTTTAGTATATCTTTACTCACAGTACTTTCATTTCTTTTCATAGTTGAAAAAGTTAATAACATCATTCTTGCCTTATTAACTCGTATGATCAGATGCTTGTTAACTTGTATGATCAGATGTTTGTTAACTCGCATGATCAGATGTTTGTTAGAGTTTGGATGTGATTGAAGAAGAGTAAGGTAATGTAACTATTTTATATTACAGTGGAAATGAGCACTATGGTAGCAGTAGTAAGAAGCATGGAGTAAACATGCAGTCAGTCAGAGAACACCTGGAAAAAATGGGCAAAACATCAAATGTTGTCATCATTCAAAAGGTGCAGACTTGAGTTTTATAATTGTCTTATGTTATATGGCTAGGATGTAGAAAAGTTTCAGTTCATTTTTTTAATGATTTCATACATTACAGATTATACTTGTTTTTCTTCAGTTACACTTCACATTTTTGCAGTTACTCTTTGCTGGCATTTTCATAAAAAATGTGTGTGTATCAAAAGGAAAATTAAAGAAAGTTGCAGATTTTATGTCTTTACTAGCAAGTAGCAACATTATGTATGTAACGAGGGGTGGATACAAAAAAGTGCTTTCTGCCCATAGGCTTGAATATTGTCTAGAAGCATTAAAGGTGTTTAGTTGTATACCAGTGATAGTGAGAGGAATTTACATGAAATATTCGATAAAGGTTACAGATGACCAGAATCTGTCTGGAGAAGTTCTGTAATCTTATATATTTGTCTTAAATTATTTTCTCATAAGGTTAGTCTAGTTCCTGTAGACATGAATAATATTATGAATTTTGTCTGTTGTATACGGTAAGATATATATTTTGTCATTTGAACTCTGTGGTATGTCATTTATCATTGAAATTGTGAGGAATATGGCAACATATGCACTTTGTCACCAAATGCTGTGGTGACTTTTGAAGCAAACACTCATATTTTAATTCTATAGGTGAACAAGTCCATACTACCTCCTGCAGCTTCATTGCTTTAAAAGTATTAACATTAACTAAGATGTTTCTGTTGAAATGTTATACTGAGGTTGTTTGTTTTTATTGTCTAGATTTTACAAAGTTTGGGTAGTGCCCTGTATCCGAGTCTTCCAAAGTCACCGCCTGATGTAGAGGCCCTTAGAGTTTACCTCATTCTACCTCATCTCCATATGTTTGAGCTGCCCAAGTATTACAGCAGTCTGATAGATCCCCTCGGACAGTGTATCCTAAACCTCGATAAACCTGCATCCAGGGTGCTGGGTAAGTAGAGGTGTTTCTTATTTCTGTTTTTTATGGTTCACGGAAATATAGTTGTCGCTTTGTCCATCCCTCTGTCCGCACATCTGTCACTCTTTTTGTCTGGACCATAACTCAAAACCTAATAAAGATATCGACATGAAACTTCATAGGTGGATAGATCTCACTGAGGAAAGTGCAGTGGAAAACCATTACTCTGTACTAAGTCATTTTAGAGTTACTGCCTTTTGTCAGTTGTTTCATTCTTAATTTTTGTTCTGAGCATAACTCTTATAATATAAGTGCTATCAATTTGAAATTTCATAGTTGGATAGATCTCACGAAGGAGAAGTGCAATGCACAATAATTGTTGTCTGCAATTCATAATTTTTGAGTTATTGCCCTTTGTTGATTTTTCATATTATCTGGAGCATAACTCTTACACTATAAGAGCTATCAACTTGAAACTTCATAGGTGGATAGATCTTACTATGGAGAAATGCATTGCTCAAAAACCATATCTTTATTTTGCATAATTTTGGAGTTATTGCAGTTTGTAAATTTCATACTTTTTTTTTTGGCCAGACCATAACTTTTACACCCTGTATAATAGCTTTTGGGCTTTATTGTAAAGGTATAGTTTCTTTTCAGATTGATTTGCCTACATAATTTTCAAACATACATTATATTTAAAGGCAATAATTTGTGTTTACAACAAATGTGTATTTACAAAACAATATGTCATTTTATGAACTAATTTAAATTATACCCATGAATTTTGCTTAAAAAAGTATGCCATCCATTTCTGTACCCATTATTAAATTCAGTTCTATTCAGATTACTTTCAACACAATAAACTACATTTTGTTGTTTTCCTTTACTAAGCTCTAAATCCTAGGAAAGACAGCACTTCAGGGAGCATAACCTGTTTCCACCAGTTTCTTGTTTTGTTTTTTTTTTGTCTGTTTTTGTTAGTGTGATATTTTCTTTGATTATTTGTATTTTGTTGTATCTTTTTGTAATAATATTTATATTTTGATACAGCAGTATCTAAAGTCTGTCCCACCTAATGTTGAAACCTCAGTTGTGTCCCTTTATTAGCTCACCTGAGCACAAAGTGAGCTTTTGTGATCGCCTGATGTCCGTCGTCCGTCCGTCCGTGCGACGTCAACTTTTTCTTCAAACAACTTCTTATCCTGAACTGCTGGGCCAATCTTGCTGAAACTTAGCAGGAATGTTACTTGCATGAAGCTTTACCAAAATTGTTCAAATGGTTCAGGTCCATTGCATTTCTAGGCCACAGGAGCTAAAAATAGATTTTCAAAGTTGGAACTTTAAAAATCTTCTTCTCCAGAACTACAAAGCCTGGAGCTTAGGTATTTGGTATCAAGCATCATCAGGTGGACCTTTACCAAGTTTGTTCAAATCATGACCCCTGGGTCAAAAATGGCCCTGCCCCAGGGGCACTAGTTTTACATAGAATTATATAGGAAAAACTTTAAAAATCTTCTTGTCTGAAACCACAAGGCCTAAAGTTTAGATATTTGGTGTGCAGCATTGTCCAGTGGACCTCTACCAAGTTTGTTCAAATCATGGCTCCTGGGTAAAAAATGGCCCAGCCCCGGGGGTCACATGTTTTACATAGAGTTATATAGGAAAAACTTTAAAAAATCTTCTTATCAGAAACCTAGAGTTTAGATATTTGGTGTGCAGCGTTGTCTAGTAGACCTCTACCAAGTTTGTTCAAATCATGGCTCCTGGGTCAAAAATGGCCCCGCCCCAGGGGTCAAATGTTTTATATAGAGTTATATAGGAAAAACTTTAAAAAATCTTCTTGTCAGAAACAGCAAGGCCTAGAGTTTAGATATTTGGTGTGCAACATTGTCCAGTGGACCTCTACTAAGTTTCTTCAAATCAAAGCCACTGGGTCAAAATAGGCCCCACCCTGGGGGTCAATTGATTTTACATAGGCTTATAAAGGAAATCTTTAAAAGTCTTCTTCTCAGAAACCACAATGCCTACAGCTTAGATATTTGGTATGTAGCATTGTCTAGTAGACCTCTATCAAGTTTGTTCAAATTATGTCCCCTGGGTCAAATTGGCCATGCCCCAGGGTTCTCTTGATTTACATATAGTTATATAGGAAAAACATGAAAAATCATTTTTCTCCGAAACTAATAGGGCTAGACCTTAGATATTTGGTGTGGAGTATTGTGTTGAGAACCTTTACCAGTATTGTTTATATGTTGGCCCCTGGGTCAAAATTGGCCCCACCCTGGGGGCCCTTAATCTTCTTACTGGAAACCTCAATGCTTACAGCTTAGATATTTGTTATGCAGCATTGTCTAGTGGATGTCTACCAAGTTTGTTCAAATTATGTCCCCTGGGTCAAAATTAGCCACGCCCCAGGGTTCTCTTGGTTTACCTATAGTTATATAGGAAAAACATGAAAAATCTACTTTCTGTCATAGAGCCTTTATTTATTGACTGATATTTTACATATTTGGTTAGTAGGCACTTACATATTTTCAATTAAAAAATGAAATACTGCCTAACAGCAAACCTACCGCCAAAGTACTCAGGTGAGCGATCCAGGGCCATCATGGCCCTCTTGTTGAAAGTAAATCCTTGCTACATTTATAGATGTAATAACTACAGGGCTTTTAATTAATTCAAGGAGAATGCTTATAGGTGTTAGATAGAACTTCTTCACGCATGCTAAGCAAAATGCATTTTAAGAGAATAACTTCATTTAAATACATGCACATGAAAATGCTATACATGGCTATTATAGATGAAAACTGTTTTGGAAGTATACTTTTTCTTAAGATTATTGTATTTTACAGATCTGTGGTGGGGAAGCCTTCCGTCTTCATTTTTTCTCAGGGTTTTATATGTAAGTACCTTTAAGACTTTTCTAGAAGTGCAAATAAACCATTCCATCATAATTAAGGATGCACAAGTTGATGTTTTTGACAAATGAAAAAGCTTTTTATACAACAGTATATGTGCCTTAGAATTAGTGATTTTTTAACTGTTCTGACCTTCATATAAGAAAACCTTTCTGTCATAAAGTTACAATTTAACAACACACACATTAGTTTTTTCTTTATTCAAAGAGTGCATAGTTGTGGAAGGCACAGTTTTCCATACTTTCCACACAATACAAAAAAAATATACAAAAATTACAATCTGAGGTTCTGCAGTAACTTTTTCTCTGTTATTTGATATTCATTTAAGGTTTTCATCAATGCATCAACACCATCTTTTATATGCATTTTATTGTATTATTTTGGTGATAGTTCAAGATTATTTAATATTTTATTTTACTCAGGTTTTCAAAGAAACTGTGATTTATATTCTTCAACTGCCTGACACTCAGAATCCGAGGGAGGTATGTTTAGTTGGAATTATTTTTAACTTCAGCAAAAAGAGTTCTGTTTTTTGAACACCCAGTGATATTATGAAAAGTGTGTTGTATACACACGCAGATGTTGCGATTTGAAAAATTAGTTGTTTGCAAGTTATGAATGTTTTAACACTAAGCTGTAATGTTTTAAAAATATTGGTAAACATGAAGAACTGCCTAAATAGGTCAAGTGGAAACTATGATGTAGAAAAGCTGTTTTAAGAATGCTCGGTCATGTACTTGTATACAACCGGATCAGGTTAAATTCTGTAATTCTGGGTAAGTAGCTTATAGATTTTAGACTGAAAAAATCTTTGCAGATGATGCATTTGAACTTCTAAGAAATTTGAACATTGAATTTTGTTTTGGGTCTTCATTTGTTTATAATGATGAAGTGAAATTCATATAAAGCAGTTTTTATTTAATGAAGGAAAATACTGTAGTTGCAACTGGGTGTTTTCTCCTTGAAGTTGTTGTCAGGGAAAGATTTTAATGTTTCTGTTTTAATAAGATTCAGTAAGCCTTGTGTTACCACATAGATTGGAGGCTTTATTTGAATCACACGTGTTTGTTGGTTAAACAGTCCATTTTTAGACAGTATGTGTCCAAATAATTTCCCGAGAACTGTTTTCTTGATTTTATTGAAATCTCACGAGATAGCTTGATATTTTCTCATGCTTATGCTTCCCCTGTGTCCACTATCAAAAAAGGTACAGTAACTTTAACTGTTTAGGGCAGTATTGTTGGATGGGTGGGAGTGTTGGTCATCCTCTATGTTAATTTATGTTGAATTTGTAAAGAACAAGTTGTGTTTGACTTTTTAGATGGGTACCAGGTACCAAGCACTGTACATATCACTGGAGGTGTTGAAGAAACTTAACAGTGTGAATGAAAACAATGGACAGATTGTTCCTTACAACAAGTTCTATGTGAATGACCTGAAAGACAAGGTCAATCTTAAAGGTGATTACGTACAGTGGGTACAACAACAAGTTCAAGCTCATTTCTCCCCAGGGGTAGGTTTCAATAGCAATTTTAAATATAGTATCCTGTAGAATGAGAGATATGAACAAAAAATGAAGCTCTTTTAAATTTTAGCTTTAATTTTATTTCTGTGTGACATTTTTAAAGTACAGCATTCTGTGGAAAGGAAATTTGCATGAATTTTTCTAACAAAAACTGTGTATGTATTTTATTCCACAAATACCATAGTTCTCTTCTGTAACAAAAAATTATCCCACAAAAGCTATTGTTCCAAAACTTTTTACTCCAGCAAAAGCTATTGTTCCATAACTCTTTGCTCCAGGTAAAGCTATTGTTCCAAAACTTTTTGCTCCAGCAAAAGCTATTGTTCCAAAACTTTTTATTCCAGCAAAAACTGTTGTTCCAAAACTCTTTGCTCCAGCAAAAGCTATTGTTCCAAAACTTTTTATTCCAGCAAAAGCTATTGTTCCAAAACTTTTTTATTCCAGCAAAAACTGTTGTTCCAAAACTTTTTGCTCCAGCAAAAGCTATTGTTCCAAAACTTTTTATTCCAGCAAAAGCTATTGTTCCAAAACTTTTTATTCCAGCAAAAACTGTTGTTCTGTAACTATCCATTCACCTTTGATGCTGCTGCCAAAAGTCTTCTACTACAAACTGATGCACTTATGCAAATGCAGGTAATGTTTCTGCAGTCTCTGTTATCTAAAATGTTCTACATATTTAAAAGTCGTGTTATTTTTAAAATAGTAAGATTCATTTACCAATGAACAATTTTAACTTTTCTAGGAAAACAGAAAGTTACCAGAAAATTATGATGATTCTTTATTACTTGATGTTGTCTTTATTAGAGCTAGTACAGTGTTTGTGTAAAAGTATTGTTGCTTAAATAAGGCACCCCCTTATAATCTGCTGTAATGTTAGTTAAAGGTATATTTTCAATGCATGTATCTTAACAAATGAATTTATTCGCTTCCTCAAAGTAAGCAGATCTTGATGAAAGCCAGATACTGTTTTATTTTGGGAGATGTTTAATTTTTGGAATACTTAAAAAGTTTTATTTGATTTATATATTTCAGTCTGCTATAGATGAAGTTCATCGTCGGAATTTCCAAAGTTTATTTTTGCCTATAGATCCTGTAAATCCTTGTTTGGTGTTCTATGTGTCCAGAAACAATATTGTACGAGATACAATTCAGCAGATGATGAACCAGGGAAGTGCTGATCTCAAAAAACCTCTAAAGGTAAAATGTGCTTTAAAGATGAAACACACAGACTCTGAGACAAACAAAAAGAACATCACAAAAGTAAAAAAAATATTAATTTGCTTTAAAGTGAAAAGTTGTCAGTGATACTAGTTAAATGATGATGATGTCAATGATGATTATGATGGGATGATGATTGTAATAGTTTGATATTGAGAAAATTAATAAGTTGCTGCTTCTTTGGTTGTTGTTGTTGCTGCTGCTGCAGGTGCTGCTAATGATGATAATGATGATAATTACAGTATTGATGATTTTGTAAAGTCAGTTGTGTTATGCATCACATGTTAGTTGTGTGAGCAGGTAACATTTAATGGAGATGAAGAGACTATAGATGCTGGAGGAGTCAAAAAGGTTTGTGATTAACTCTGGCCAGTAACTTTGACTTTAGCAGCTAATCTTGACCAGAATATAGCAGACAGTTTGTTTAAGGAAACATTTCAGATTTTTTTTAAATTTAAAACTTGAAAAGAAAATAATTTCAGAATCTTATAAAATCTAGTTACTAATAAATTTCAATAAAAATTGTGGTATTTTTGACTCCTAAGAAAATGGCTTTCTGCTGTATTGACTTCATTCCTTTGATACAAATGCAATTCTTCTGTCTTTTGAAATTGCTTTCTTCACAACAGCTTAATTCACTGTGTGGAACATGCTCCACACAAGAAGTTTTGTTTTTTCTTTGTGCTCACTTGTCATTCTCATAATATATATCGGGATGTATAACACATATTTAAGGCACAAATCCAACTTGAGGGCAGACAAATTTCTCAAGCATTTACAAAAAGTCAGAAAAATAAGACGATTGTGAGTCAGACTGATATTGCCTGCAAATTGTACAGCGAATTCCTCCGAGTTTTGAGGAATTTGCATATTTTTCCATGCCATACCATATGACTTACAAGGAGAATTTTTCATCATTTTATCCCAAGTCTTATCAATTATCACAAGACCTGTACTTTAGAACATGTTAAACTTTATAAACATTTTCTGGCAGTTATTTCTTACATGAAACGGATTTATGAGACCTATCTTGTAAATGTGTATCAATTGTAAAATTTAGGGAATGTCTTTTTAAACACAGTAGTATGAAGTAAAACTGCAACTCATCTTTTCTAAATACAAAATTGTAGCAAGTTCCTCACAGTGAATACTATGCTAACTTTATGCTACTATAAGTAAGTATCTATTCAGTCATGGCTGAGGACAGACAGTGTGTAGGGTGTTTTGCTGGTATATTTCAGGTGGTTTTTCATGGGGAGGAGGCACAGGATGAGGGTGGTGTTAGAAAGGTTAGACATTCTTCAGCATGTCATATGTTCTCTGTTTTGGGTAATTTACAACATAAAGTCAAATCTGAATAAAGGTTGAATGTATTATAATATAATTGATAAGCCATTCTTAAATTGCATTGTCTGCAGATAGTTTGACAAAGAAAATATAATTATTAAGTTTAAATTGAGGCATGACCAAAGTGGTAGAGTGCTGAAGTATTTAGTTTTCAGGCAAGAACATGTTTTGAAAAGAAATATCATCTTTGGTATAAATTTTCTTTCCTAGATGCCACACCTAGCAAAAGGTAGATTTCTTGTCCTGGTCAAGAGCACAGATTCTATTCACCAACAATTTTAGATGACCATAAACTGAGATACGCTTGTGCTTACATTCACTTTTTCATCTTATTCTATTCCTTACAACATTGGCAAATAGATGTTTCTTAAAACTGCTGGCTTAGTTTTCTTTTTGGCACATTTGTTTTCTATACACTTACTGTAATAATACATGTATTTGAAATATCTTAAAGGATCTAATGAAGCATGGACCTTTGAAGCATAGTTAACTTCCTAGATTTTGCAATTACTTGAGAGCAACTGACACAAATTAGTGATTAACTTAAGAAAGATGTCACTCACTGAACAAAGATACTTTCTTGAAGCATTTTCTGTGTTTAGAGTCAAATTTTGAAAATAAATGTCGAATGATGACATTAAAATTTTGTTAAAGTATTCTAAGATTAAAGTTGATATTACATCTCTTCATGTTGTTATGATTTGTATTATTGGAAAAATTCTTTGTGTACATTGGGATGTACATATTTCATTCTCAAGTTTTTTTTAAATGTTTTTAATGTGTTTCCAGGTGAAACTACAATACATATTTATCATTTTCAGGAGTTCTTCATGTTACTTCTACGTGAGCTGCTGGATCCAAAGTATGGCATGTTCAAGTTTTACGATGAGTCGAGAATGCAGTGGTTCACTCCATTTGTTAGTTAACTGTTTGTTTATTTGTTTGCTCTTACAAAATATATCCACTCAGTATTTAATGTTGGCATGGTTTGGTTTCTTGGTTCTAGGGTGAGAAAAACTCAGGTCAGTGGGATTCAAACCTGGGACTCATGGGTTCTAGTAAGTAGCTCTACAAACTTGGGATGGTTGGATGTCTGCTGTGAATCTGTCCAGCATTGCCACAGCAGTTCATTGGCTGAGCTGGCAGGTTCAAATGGCTTGTGATGCAATCAACTTCTGCTACATAGTAAATCTTATACATTTAAAACAGTTATTACCAGAATACATGTATCACTAGAAGTTATCAAGTATGTGATATAGTAAGGGAAGTGTAGGGGAGTGGGGTTATCTCACAGTTGTATTCCATTTGGCATCTACTTCTGATAATTTGTGGCACTTGAGGTTTAGCAAAAACTTCAGGTGAGGATGTCATTTATAAATGAAATTTGTTTAATTGCTTTATAAAAGTAGCTAATACAGTTTGATCTAGTATACATTACAAAGTATAATACACATTAATCAAGCAGAAGAATATCAGAGGAAACACTGGTTTTTCTGAAAGATTTAGTGTCTGAGAAATGAGCAATGACTTTAATGTCTGTCACTACAGCTAGGTTTTCCCTGCTATTTATTCTGGTACTATCACATATGATTTGAAGTGGATATATACAGAACTTATTTATATACAAAATTCCCTTTCCTATCCATTCAATCTGCAAACACACTGATAAGTTAGGGTCACTTTTTTTTACATAAATGTTCTTTAAACATACAGAACTTTACTTCATACCAAACTGCATGTATGTGCTGAAGTATTTGCCCTGTGTCCCTGCTCTAAGCATCGTCTCCTCCTAAACCACTTGGTCAGAGTTGATGAAGCTTTGCAGGGATGTTCCTTGTATGAAGCTGTACCAAAATTGTTCAAAGAATTCCATTCCATGTAGAACTCTAGTTGCTGTTGCAACATCAATGAAAAATCATAAAAATCTTCTTGTCTTAAGCTAGGCCTAGGACTCTGAAATTTGGTTTGTGGCATTGTCTAGTGAACCTCAACCTAGTTTGTTCAAATAATGTCCCTGGGGTCAGTATTGGCCCTGCCTAAGGGTCATGTGATTTACATAGAAATATTTAGGAAAATCTTTAAAATCCATCAAAGAGTTTAAAAAATTAGTATGAAGCATTGTCTAACTAAAGAACCTCTGCCTAGATTGTTCAAACTTTGCGCCTGGGGCATTTTTGGTTCCATGTTGGGGGTCAGATATTTTACTTACACTTGTATAGACAAATTCTTAAAAAATATGGTTGAAAAAAGTCACAAGGCTGACACTTATGAATCTGTTTTGTTTAAATTATGTCCCGAAGCCTTTATTGGCTGCTACATGGGGTTCACTTTTTTAAATTGGAAACTTTGTTAAAACTCTTCTTGAAGAAAGGTATAGGATTGCCCATTGGACCTTTACCAAGACTGTTTAAACTTTGCCTTTTGGGTCATTATTGGCTCCAGATGTCTTTTATAGGCTCATACAGACAAATGGAATAAAAATATTCTTATCAGAAACCACAACTTGACAAGACTGACACTTTTGAAATTTAGTCTGAACCTCTACCAAGATTGTTCAGACTTTGCTTCTGGGTTATGTTTTGGCTCCACCATGGGGGTCACATGATAGAATTATAAAGGAAAATCTTGAAAGAATTTCTTTTCTGAAACTCTAAGTTCCAGAGTTCGGAAATTTTGCTTGAAGCAATGCCATGCAAACCTCTACCAAGACTGTCAAAATTTTGCCCCTGGGATTGTTTGTCTCCATCCTGAGAAGCAGAAACTGTAAAGATAAATTCTGTAATGAAATTCTTGTCAGAATCTTCCTAAATTTGGAATACAGCATTGTCTATTCCTTTCTTTTATTTTGATAATAGATCCCTTACATTGCAACAGTAATACTTGGGTGAGTGATTTATTGCCATCATGGCCCTCTTATTTATTCTTGCAGGCATTTGAGGATCACCAGATGTACTTGCTGATTGGATGTCTATGTGGGCTAGCCATTTACAACTCTGTACTCATACAACTTAGTTTTCCATTAGCTTTGTTTAAAAAGCTACTTAACCAGTAAGTGTCACGTACAACTTGGCCTTTATTTTGAGGGGTCAGTGCAGATTGTTGTTTGTTCACCAGGTTTTCAACGAAAACCTGGTTATTGTAATGCTGAAGTCGGCGGGCAGGCGGGTGGGTGGGCGGGTGGGCGTCAACTTTTGGTTTCCACTCAATAACTTGAGTTTACTTTGGCCTATTGACGCCAAACTTGGTGTATGGGTAGCTCATATCAAGAGGCAGCTTGGGATTGCTACCCAGGTGTCTGTGATCAAGGTCAAGGTCACTGTTGCTAAAAATAGAAAGTCAGTTTCTGCTCAATAACTTGAGTTTGCTTTGACCTATTGACCTCAAACTTGGTATATGAGTGGCTTACATCAAGAGGCAGCTTGGGATTGCTACCCAGGTGTCTGTGATCAAGGTCAAGGTCACTGCTGCTAAAAATAGAAATTCAGTTTCCGCTCAATAACTTGAGTTTGCTTTAACCTATTGATGCTAAACTTGGTATATGGGTAGCTTATATTAAGAGGCAGCTTGGGATTGCTACCCAGGTGTCTGTGGTCAAGGTCACTGTTGCTAAAAAAAGAAATTAAGTTTCCACTCAATAACTTTAGTTTGCTTAGACCTATTGAAACCAAATTTAGTATTTGGGTAGCTGATATCAAGAGGCAGCTTGGCATTGCTACCCAGGTGTCTGTGAACAAGGTCAAGGTCACTGTTGCTTTAAAAAAGAAATTCAGTTTTCACGTAATAACTTGAGTTTGCGTTGTCCTGTTGACACCAAACTTGCTGTGTGGGTAGCTTATATTAAGATGCAGCTTGGGATTGCTATTATGATATCTGGGAGCAAGGTCAAGGTCACTTGCTTACAATAGAATTTTCAGCTTCTACTCAATAACTTCAGCACACTTTGACCTATTGATACTCAACTTGGCATGTGTGTAGCTTACATGAAAATACAGCCTGGCATTGCTACTCAGGTATCTGATTTATTTTTATTTTGAACTATTGAAACCAACTTTCTGTGTTGGTACCAAAATAACAGCACCATTTTTAATTCACTGCCATATGTCTTCCTAATTCCTGTCACATCAATACTTGGTCGTTGAAAACCTGGTTTTCGTCGCATTGCGGCGCTTCTTGTTTATTTTATACATGTATGTAGTTACAATAGTTTTGCATTTACTTCTCAGTTTGGTTCGTTTAAAACCCTTACCATGCTGATTATCCAGAATGAACTAGTCCATCTTTCAATTTGGACAGATCCATTAATTGTTTATGGGGGTGCTAATTGAAAATTTACTGACTGAATGTTGAATAGTGCAGATCATGATAATGGATGTGCAGGCTGATCTTGGTCTCCACTAGTCACAAAAACAGAGTCAATTGCCTCCAGCAGGGTAAGGGTTAAAATGCTTCTTTAATAGTAAAAGTGATAATTCATTTTGGCAAACCAGTATTGCTATGATGGTACATAGTCTTGCTGTTTATGTTCTAAAGGGGCTCCATAAAATAGATAGGCTGAGATTTTAAGGTTGGAATCAAATTGTATTTGAGTGATACTATTTTTAGATTTCTAGCAACATATACCTGATAGTCTCTTGAGCATTGGAGTCTGGTACTGGTCATTCCCATGATCAATGATTAAATAGCTACATTTACCAAGAATTATTTTCACCATCACACTACAGTTTCCATACATATGTCATTTTATTTATGCATAGTTAATATATTTTGTGTGTTTGTTATTCAGGACACCTTCCTTAGATGATCTTACAGAGCTGATGCCTACAGTAGGAAGGTAAAATCTCTTCTCTATATCATTATCATTCATTTCTGCTTTGTGTCTCAAGTGTTCAAACTTCTTTATTTCTATCTGATAATATTTCCAAGTAATTTAGAATTTTTGTTCTTCACTAATATTTAACTGATATATTTTCTCCATTGTGATAGCTGGATGGCTGTCATGTTTCTGTTTGTCTGTCCGCACTTTATTGGTTAACACTGTATATGACCCCTTTTGCCCTGGAGGACACATTATGTATCCAGTCAAAATGAAAGGTGTTTATTGATCTTAATGATTTTTAGGTCAGTTTTGAATATAGATCACTTGGGATCAAAAGCAAGGACAGTGGCTTAAATCAAAGGAAAATGTTGTTAATGCTCTAGACTCCACATTTGGAATTCAGTCATCATGAATATTGGTCAGAATGTTTGTAGCGATTATTTTCTAGGTCAAGTTCAAACATGGATCACCTGGTGTTAAAAACTAGGTCACTATTAAGTCAGAGGAAATTTTTTTTAACACTAGAGTGTAGAGGCCAGATTTAGAATTCTGTCTGCATGATTTTTTAGCTCACCTGTCACATAGTGACAGAGTGAGCTTTTCTGATCACCTTTTGTCCGTCATCCGTCTGTCCGTTCGTCCGTCCGTCCACAATTAGTTTGTTAACACTCTAGTGGTCACATTTTTGCCTCAATTGTCATGAAACTTGGTCAGGATGTTTGTCTCATTAATATCTCAGACGAGTTCGAACATGGGTTATCAGGGTTTGAAAACTAGGTCACAGAGCCCAAATATAGAAAAACCTTGTTAACACTGTAGAGGCTACTTTTTCAGTCCAAATATCCTGGAAATTTGTCAGAAAGATTGTATCAAAGATTTCTAGCTCAAGTTCAAATATGGGTCATCTGGGTTCAAAAACTAGGTCAGGGAGCCCAAAAATAGAAAAATATTGTTAACACTCCAGAGGTTACATTTTCAGCCCAAATAATCTTGAAATTTGTCAGAAAGGTTGCTTTGACAATTTTTAGGTCAAGTTTAAATATGGGTCATCTGGGTTCAAAAACTAGGTCATAGAGCCCAAATATTGAAAAACCTTGTTAACACTCGAAAGGTAACATTTTTACACCAAATAATCTGGGAATTTGTCAGGAAGGTTGCTTCTATGATTTCTAGCTCGAGTTCGAATATGTGTCATCTGGGTTCAAAAACTAGGTCAAAGAGCCCAAAAATAGAAACATCTTGTTAACACTCTAGAGGTTACATTTTCAGCCCAAATAATCCAGAAATTTGTCAGAAAGGTTGCTTCAAAGATTTCTAGCACAAGTTCAAATATGGGTCATATGGGTTCAAAAACTAGGTCACAGAGCCCAAAAATAGAAAAATCTTGTTGACACTCTAGAGGTTACATTTTCAGCCCAAATAATCTTGAAATTTGTCAGAAAGGTTGCCTTGAGGATTTCTAGATCAAGTTCGAATATGGGTCACCTGGGGTCACAAACTAGGTCACAGAGTCTAAATATGGAAAAACCTTTTTAACATTCTAAAGGTAGCATTTTCATTCCAAATAACCTGGAAATTTGTCAGAAAGGTTCTATCGATGATTTCTAGCTCAGTTTTGAATATAGGTTTTCTGGGGTCAAAAACTAGGTCACAGAGCCTGACAGTAGAAAAACCTTTTTAATACTCTAGAGGTTACATTTTTAGTCCAAATGTCCTTGAAATTTGTCAAAAAGGTTGTTTCAAGGAATTCTAGCTCAAATTTGGATATGGATCATCTGGGATCAAAAACTAGGTCACATCGTCCAAATATGGAAAAACCTTGTTAACACTCTAAAGGTATCATTTTAATTCCAAATAACCTGGAAATTTGTCAGACAGGTTTTTTTGATGCTTTCTAACTCAAGTTGGAGTATTAGTCATCTTGGGTCAAAAACTAGGTCACAGAGCCCAAATATGGAAAAACCTTGTTAACACTCTGAAGGTATCATTTTAATTCCAGATAACCTGGAAATTTGTCAGAAAGCTTAATTCTATGGTTTCTAGCTCAGGTTTGAATATGGGTCATCTGGAGTCGAAACATCTAGGTCACAGAGCCCAAATATCGAAAAACTTTGTAAACACTCTAGAGGCTACATTTTAAGTCCAAATGTCCTGGAAATCTGCAGAAAGGTTGTTTTGATGATTTGTAGCTCAAGTTTGGATATGGGTTATCTGGGGTCAAAAACTAGGTCACAGAGCCAAAATATCGAAAAACCTTGTTAACACTCTAGAGGCTACTCTTTCAGTCCAAATATCCTGGAAATTTGTCATAGAGATTGTTTCAATAATTTCTAGGTCAAGTTCGAATATGGGTCATCTGGGGTCAATTAACCAGGTCCATAGCAACTTTGTTAAAAGCAGTCATACTCAGGTGAGCGATACAGGGCCATCATGGCCCTCTTGTTTGTCAAAATGTTTATATTGATGATTTCTAGATCAAGTTTGAATATTGGTTACCTTCACTTGAAAAAGTTTCAGATGAAAGAGTTAACAGGTCAGCAATATATGGTCATCATGGCCCTCTTCTTTTATAATTGGTATACCATATGAAGGCATTATCAGTTTGTGGTTGGTGCTTTAGAAACATGGCCAGCTTGATGGGATTAGTGAGACATGTGTGTGGTATTTAGTATGTTATATTATTTATATCATTTCAGAAGTTTTGAAAGCTTGTTAAATTATGAAGGAGATGATATAGAGGACACTTTCTGTTTAACATTTGAGGTGAGACTATTTTCTTTAGTGTGGTTATATTATTCATTAGTGTATTGCTACATTGCATCAGTCTGAGAAGTGGTCCATTATACACACAGTGAGATGAGATCACTATATATCAAGGTTGAGTGAGCAGATACAGTATTTCTTTGCCATGCCAGTGCAATGTTTAGATACATGTACATATATATTTGTAACATGACTTGTGTATATACCATTTATTATGCTTCACCGTTCTGAAATTACTATACAGTTATTGCATTATATTTTTGAAATCATGTATATATCAACACTGTATGTGAACATTTAAATACTTTCTCAAAGGGCATCACACGAATAGTGCTGTTTTAGTATAATTATAGTGCAAAGTTTTTTTTGTAGGTGACTCAAGAATGTTTTGGAGAAATAAAAACTGAAGAATTGGTTACAGGTGGTGCATCCAAGACTGTCACTAAAGAAAACAGGTATAAGCAACGTGATGTTTATCTCTGTCATATATTTTATATTACTAGTATGTACTTCTGTTGTTCTAATTTCAACAGAAAAGTTGCTGTATCTGTAAATACAAAAATTTCAACTATATCTTTTTATTGTTGGATATTTAAAGAAAGTTCTTCTTTTGGTCAGAAACCTTTTATTTGAATAAAACAATTTTTTTAATGAATTAGAAGAAATAGCATGAATGATGGTAGGGGAATTCTTGTGTAAAAAATAAATGAACTGGTTTTTAATACTGGTTTAATGTGTATTAAGATAAGGGAGACAACTTACATTAGAGCAGGTGTGGTTAAATTTAAGACACTACTGGTACTTGCATTTCTGCCGTCACTTTCACTTTATCTTTGGGACAATAAAGTGTTCATCAGGTGTGTCAAATAATAAAATGATTTCTTGTCAGCTTCTATAATCAAGTTCTTAGTTTTATTAGGAGAACTGATACTTTAAAATGTGTTTATCCAGGTCCTGAATAGAAAAAAAAGTAACAAACAAAAAATGGCTTCTGATATGTTTGAAAATGTTATTATTTTTTTAGGAAAACAATGAAAGCTGCATGTTTAAAGAAATTTTATGAGTATTTTCAAGTACATTTTATAACCAGGTTATGTGGTGTATTTGTTTCTAGGCGTGAGTTTGTGGATCTGTATGTAGATTACATCTTCAACAAGTCAGTAGACAGCCATTTTAGGTCTTTCTCCACCGGCTTCCATAAAGTCTGCGGTGGAAGAGTACTGGTGAGATTGTCTTTATTTATACATTGATAAAACATTTCATCTTATTAGTGAAAAGGCCCTGTTTATATTAACTAAACTGTATTTGAAATAATAATTATTTATTCTACTGTGAAATCAGTAATAGAATTTGTAGGATAACTTAATAAAGCCCAACTTACTAGATGATTACTTAACAGTATACTGATAGCACATAGAAGCCAGTAGATTTTCATGCCTTTGAAGAATTTAAGAAATCTTGCCCTAGAGTTTAAAGGGACATACCCTGAAACTAATTGATGATATCTATACATTGTACTTATGGCCATGCCTGTTGGCCAAAGAATGGTACAACTACTACTATGTAAAAACTAATATTTATGCATTTAGTTTACCTATTGTATTTAGAATCTTCTACTGACAACATGATATCTAGTAATATTTCATTCAATAAAATTCATATCTATAAATAATTGTATTATTCTGCAATATAGGGTATGCCTCTTTAAATCATCTTACAGTTTCTGAATATTTATCATCTGTTGCTTAAAAATGGTGGTCAACAATTGTTCTTGATTACAAATATTTGAAGTCTAGTTTTTTATTGATATTCTCATGACCTATCACTTGAAAGATGAAACCTATATAAAAGATTACATATTTTTCCCCCAGGAATTGTTTCATCCAGATGAGCTTAGATCCATGGTGATAGGAAATGAAAACTATGATTTCCATGAATTAGAAAAGGTGAGCAGTGCTAGAGTATTCTTCAAAGGAAGGAAGAGTAATGGAGAAAAATCACGTGTCTTGAAAATGTAACACTGTGAAGTGTTGTTGTTCTCTAAGTTGCAAACCAGTCATATGGAAGCTGAAAATATATCACACCTATTATTCACCATATATTCAGCTTGTATAGAAGTTACTGCAGTTTTTCTTCTGCCATACAATGTGGTGATTTATTTTATTTTGAAAGTTGGATATTTTAAACTTAATGAGAGATAAAAGTTCTTTCAACCAATATTAACTCCTATAAGTGACTCTGCCTTGGTTGTTCTTTATAACAGGACAGTTGCAACCTGTTCAGAGATAGTGCAGAAGTCCTGGCCAAATTCTTTTGACAGGATTTGAACTCATGACCCCCAGGTTCACAATTTGCATTTTATCCTGTTTTGCCACCCTTAAAATTAAGTTGATTGCAGTAGATATGTGTTGACAGTCTAGGCCTCAGCAGTGACAAAATTTCTCCTTCAGCTGAGCTTATACACAGATTTTTTTCTGTTTATAGAACACAGAGTATAAGGGAGAATACCACAGATACCACGAAACCATCAAACATTTCTGGGATGTGTTCCACGAGATGACACTAGAGGACAAGAAAAAATTCCTATGTAACTCCCTCGATTTTTCTCATCAGCCATTTAAGTGTGACAGGAAAGCCTTCATTGACTTTCAGTTTTTTATCTTAAAAATTGTATTAGCAATGAAGAACATTAGAATAATAAAATATTGAATTCTGGTATGAATTTAGGGTAAAAAGGAAGACTGGTTCAATCTAAAGCACCACTGAACTGTGAAAACTAATCAACATATTTTCATAAAATTTAAACAAAATTCCTAGAGTAGTGTTTTATTGGGGGATATGTCTGCTGAGTTTCAGTAGCACCAAATGTACAAACATCTACATAGCCTAGTGGTTTGTGTGTCCACTTATAGTGGGAGCTAGTTAAAGAATGGATTTTGATTGCCTGTCAACTTGATGCCTCACATTAATTTATTGAGCGGTGTCTCTTAAACCCAAGGGGGCTGGCTTTTTCAGATGGTTTGTTGGGGACACTACAATAAACAAGCAGTTAGTTTACTTTATATAGAATTTGAAAAAATGTGGGACTAAACCTGTGCAAGTTCTGCTAAAAAAAAAAAAAAAAAAAACATACCTTTTTTTACGATTTTTTTTAATTATTGTATTTAAAAAGAAAGTGGTTGTTACAAATTAAGTAAAACATATCTGAATAAAAAAATTAATTTTGATTTTCAGTATACCTTACTGGAAGTGACAAAATTCCAATTGTAGGAATGAAACATGTAAAGGTTGGTTAATATTTGCTTTAAATATCACTAGAACTTCTTTTCAGCTAGGACTTAGGTCAGTAGATGAATGCTAAAAATAAAATGTTTTTAATAAAAAAGCTGTTTGATACATGTCAGGGGAGTCAATAAAAATTCTGTATATCAATAGTCCAACTTGCTTCAGAAATTCTGAAAATGAAATAGTTTGAGTAGTTTACAGTAGTAAATGTGGATCGGGAAGAAACAAGTACTGTGAAATAGTTTGAAACTTAAACAGCTGGAAGCAGCTGTACATCCTGTAGGTATTCTTGAGCTTAACCTGTTTAGCTCTATATGTAGTCAAAACTAGTATTTTCAGCAAAGCAGTTGAAGTTAGGTTTTTTGTTTATATTTTGGATTTTGAAATCTTCTTGGCATTAAAGGTGCATTTCAAAAACAACAGTTGCATTTTTGTTTTTTTTGCTGATTTCTTGAAACCATATTCATGCCTGTGTTCTAAGCAAACTACATGTAAATTGTATTAGTTGTGCAATGGGAAGTTCCATTCTGTAATTGTGAAACCATAACCAGGTACATATACATCATTTTGTAACTTTTTGTTGTTTGTTTACAGCTTGTGATACAACCAATGAATGTAGAGCAGAAGTATTTACCAGTGGCTCACACTTGTTTCAATCTTCTTGACCTTCCAAAGTACACAACTAAAGAAAGAATGAAAGCTAAACTGCTTCAAGCTATACAACAGACTGAAGGGTTTGGACTTGTGTGAATTATCTCATCTAGTTAGAGACAAGTTTCATTAAACACAAGAATCCCATACTGAATACCCGTTCGAAGATACTGTCATAGTCTTCAGGTGTAGGATACAAAATCTTGGATGTACTTTTGAAGCAATAAATTCTGTTCATCAAGCTTTTCTGTGACTGTATAGACTTAGGAACTGGTGGTTTTATAACACATTTTGATCATGCCTTCGGACTTTGATAATTGTTTCATTCATTGTAAATTGAACTTCCTCTCTTTTTTGTGTTAAAATAAAGGACATTTGAGCACTTATCTGCTTAACTTACTTTCCATAATCATGCCAGAGTTGATCCATAACTGGCGGTCCAGTTGATCTGTTTTATTCAGAAAATAATGTGTTTCACTTTGTGCATAATGAGTGGATTTTATTTTGTATTTTTCACTTTTTTATTATCCAAATCTGTGCATGTATTAACTATATGAGACAGATTGAAGTGATTTTTTTAAACAACATCTGAGTTTTTTGTTTTGTTTTGTTTATTTTAATGGTTTAATAACATCAAACTTTGTAGGGGAATGTTTAACTGAAGCAACCAGACAATTCTGGGTTATTAGTGTTGTGACTTTTGTCTCCCTGATCAGGAACTGAAAAAGGTTCCACTTATTTAGAAGCAGTTGTTTAGAAAACACAGAATTCTTTGTAATTTTATGTGTTCTCTGCAGAAGCTTCCAGCTTTAATCATTTTATTGTTTCTCTGTGAGTCCTTGTGTTACTTTGTATAACCGATTAACTTTGGACTTCAGTGTCTTTTATACTTATAATTCCTAAGTCTTAAGAAACCTTAAACTTTCAGCCATTGATACTTAAAAGCCAAGATTAAAAAGGTTTTACACATCAGTTTTGTTTTGAAGATATTTGTTTTATAGTGTGTATGTTTAATAGAAAACAATATGCCTCGACACTATTTCAGATGCATATTTTATCTTTTATCAATGTGTGTGTTTTATTATGCTGTTTTTTCCCCCCAGTAGTATAATAAATCTTAATTGCTTTAATCTAAGAAACAGTTTGAAGTATATGGAAGTAATATATTTTTTCTCTAATAATTTGACAGTGCAATACATATTGGTTTAGAGTTCATTTTTATGTCCACATACCTGCTTGCAATGTCACATATGTAAATTACAAGATAAGACAGTTAGGCTGACACACATTTTGAGAAAAAGAACTGACACCATAGCAATCAGGCAAACATGGTCATGGGTTTGTAACAATATTGTTTCACTCTAGGCTTATTTTTATAAACCGCATCATGCAGTTTCTAGGTCATGTGTGGTGATAGTGTATAGTTTTGGACTGGTTCGTTCACCATACACTTCCTATCTTAATTCTGGTACATTCTCATGACTTACTGATACTTTAATCGGAATCCAATTTTGATAAATATCCTGTAACATGGAAGTAAAATTTTGTTGTTGTAATTCATGTGTTTATTGTTGGAATTAAATTTTACATTTGGTTATATAATACAAGGCTAACATATTCAAAATGCAAAAAATTATAAGAAAGTACCCAAGTTACATTTTTGTGATAGGAGTTTGCAAGATGTGTTGCATTCAATTATGATTATATTGAATATTAAAATTTAACTTGTCTGTATGTCTGCAGCAAAGTTATTATCTTTCAGAAAAAAAAAAAAACAATTACCGGTATAAAGTCTGTTAGCCGTTTTTATTTGATTCACTGTTGGCTTGTTGACATGAAACAAGAAAATATGAATACATATACACTAGTTACATCTGTTAATGTCTTTTTAGATCATGTGGCTAGTTTGTCAAGAGTTTGCCTTTACCATCTTTAACCTTTGTGAAGATAACCACATTAAAAACCAGTCTCGTACCTTTTAACCTTTGTGAAGATAATCACTTTGAAAGCGAGTCTCGTACCTTTTAACCTTTGTGAAGATAATCACATTAAAAACCAGTCTAGTACCTTTTAACCTTTGTGAAGATTATCACTTTAAAAACCAGTCTAGTACCTTTTAATCTTTGTAAAGATAACCACATTAAAAACCAGTCTCGTACCTTTTAACCTTTGTGAAGATAACCACATTAAAAACCAGTCTCATACCTTTTAACCTTTGTGAAGATAACCACTTTGAAAGCCAGTCTCGTACCTTTTAACCTTTATGAAGATAACCACTTTGAAAGCCAGTCTCGTACCTTTTAACCTTTATGAAGATAACCACTTTGAAAGCCAGTCTCGTACCTTTTAACCTTTGTGAACATAACCACATTAAAAACCAGTCTCGTACCTTTTAACCTTTGTGAACATAACCACTTTGAAGCCAGTCCAGTCTCACGTTAATAGATAATTCACAGAACTACATACAAATAAATAGCTTTGTTTGCTTAAGAAAGGACATGTTATAGCTCATGAATCCAGTGGTTTTGACATGAAGAGTGTTTTCTTTTTGTACATGAAAATATGATACTTATCCCAGTCAATGATAAAAATATCAACTGTTGATAAACTTGCATGGGGACCACCCAACTCCCGGCATTACCACCCCCCCCCCCCCCCCCACCAACCACCAATTTTTTTTCCATCTTTTTTATATTTAAATACATAGGTACTTGACTCTCCCCGTACAAGCACTGAACTCACACCAGGGCAAAGAAAGTAAAATGTATGTAAAAGAGCAGTGTTGCAACAAGCAAAACACATTTTTTAATACTTTATATAATAAACAGTACTACATGCATATAACTATTTCAGTAATTTGTCACAAAGATACAACACTTTTTTATATTTTATATAGAATTCTGTCGCAAAGTTCTTTTTTGTGCCCCCCATCGAAGATGAGGGGGCATATAGTTTTGCAAATGTCGGTCGGTTGGTCAGTCCATCGGTAGACACTTCGTTTCTAATCAATAACTAGAGAATGCTTTGACCTAGGTTCACCAAACTTGGTTTGCTGGTTGGTCATCACCAGAAGATGACCCCTATTGATTTTGAGGTCATTTGGTCAAGCTCACGGGGACCTTCATCCTAAAAACGGTTTCCAGTCAATAACTAGAGATCGCTTTGACTTAGGTTCACCAAACTTGGTGTGCTGGTTGGTCATCACCAATAGATGACGCCTATTGATTTTGAGGTCATTAGGTCAAAGGTCAGGCTCACAGGGACTTTCATCCTAAAAACGGTTTCCGATCAATAACTAGAGAACGCTTTGACCTAGGTTCACCAAACTTGGTATGCTGGTTGGTCATCACCAGTAGATGACCCCTATTGACTTTCATCCTAAAAACAGTTTCTGATCAATAACTAGAGAACGCTTTAGAGGTTGCTCCGTCGGTAGAACAACTGTGCTAACTCGACACTCATCTTTTTGTTGTTTTGCGTTTTCTCGCATAGTTTTGAGTGCATAGTTCAGAAACCTTTCTTCTGGGTGTTATGCATAGGCTCGAATCCTTCCTGGAGATCAGTATTACTTTTCTTTCTTTCTCAATATGAGTTTTTTTTCCATTTCCCTTTCATAAAAACTGTATAACTGTATGAGTTTAATGATTTATTATGATATAAAAAAAAGCAGAGGTATGAGGGTGTTGAAGAATGCACTGATAGCTGGATTTTTTGGTCTAAACTATGAATTATAGAAACACGTGACTCACATGAAGTGGTGATTACTGAACATTTTTTCCAGCTCTTATTGCGTGAAGTGTTGCTACCATTAACTAATGTTACCACAAAGAGAAAGAAAAATTGCGCCCAACGTGGGGCTCGAACCCACGACCCCGAGATTAAGAGTCTTGTGCTCTACCGATTGAGCTAGGCCATCACCCACAAGTCTCTGCCAGGCACACCAGAAAAAAAAGAGAAAAGAGAGAAAAAAGAAGGAAGAGGAAGCAAGAGAGGAAAACAAAATGGAAGAAATAGAAGGAATGGAAGGAGGCGAAGAGAAGGGAAAGTTTTTTTTCCAGTTTGCTAGTTTTTTTGATCATAGACAGAAAAAGTTTCACTTTGCACCTTCTGCCAATACTTGAACTTGGATCTCTTTCTGCTAGCATTCAGTAGGAAGTATTCTTCATTGAACTACAGAAGCTATGTGCAAAGCAATAATCCACTGATTCTGCTTCTGAACAAAATTTTGAAATGAAGCAAATTGTACAAAAAAGCTTGCCCATTTGGACATGCTTAAAACTTAAGTCAATCTTATCCTCTGCTTTCACAAGGGCTTGGAACCTTCTATTGTATTACAAAAGATTTTGCAATACAATAGGCAGCATTAAAAGATTTTTTTAAGACTGTCACACTGGTTTATTACTACTGGCTTGGACATTCCTTCCTCACAAGTCCAGTATCACTAACACTTTGGAAAATTTTAAGACTGGCTTGGACATTCCTTCCTCACAAGTCCCAGAAAAAAATTTCAGCACTAAAGCTGACTTGTTGACTCACATTTCTTTTTTCTGGCTACGCCATCTTTTTTCAAATTCTCCCTCCACTCCAGAAATGGTATACTGTCTTTGGTGGCACAGTATCTGTAGCCCATGTACTGCTGGTGGGCTGGAGGTAATCTGTCCTCTCCACACTTGCTGCATTTCACTGTGACTGCTGTTCTTGTGTATTTCCTCTTTGGTTTACCCTGCTCCTCCAACTGCTGCTTGCGTTTCCTGTACTGCTCTGTAGAGTAAGGAACACTACAACTGGCAGGAAGAAGCAGGGTACTTTTGGATCCACCATCAGTGACAAGCTGAAAGCTGATTGCTTGATTCATACCAGGCAGCTGACGGAGAAGAATAGGAACTGGAGCAATTGCAGCAGTCACAGGAGGCTTGCTTGGTCTTTTTTTCAGTTTGGCCATTCCGACAGTAGAAAGAGGCTCTTGAAACTGGTAGGGTGCACTGGTACCAAAGGGAAGCACTGATGGTTTAGACAGTGCTTCTGGTGCCTTGCTGACCGTTATGCTGGGAGCATATTCAGACCCTGTACCAGTACCCTCTTGTCTTGCTCTTTGCTCTTTTCATTAAACCTGTAATCAAAGGCAGACAATGTACATGAAAGAAAATATATACATATCTGAAAAAGTTATGAACAACAGCCAACAAGAAATATTAAGATGTTGTTTTTCCCGGAGCTCCTCACCAAAATTAAGAACAAGTTTCAGAGTTGAAATCTGGTATTTTCTACTGGAGAGCACAAAGTAAGTTTACATTTGGAAAGAGCAAAAAATGAGTTTCCACACAAATGTTCTAAACAAATTTAACATCTAACTTGGCAGTCAGACTGAAGAGGTACAGCTGAGAAAATAAAATGATCTTAGTACTGACAGTCATGGATCAGACATAGGTTTGAAACTGGAGCTTAAAGTATGTATGTTAATGAAAAGACCTCAAATATTTGACCTACCAAAACAGGTTCACACACGTGTACATGTTGTCTGAAACTACATGTTTTACATTTAGCTCATCAGGGGTGTCAGTAAGACTTCAGAGGCAGTAAAGGTCAGTGCACACACTTAAAACTATGACTTTTACACCCAGTGACTTCTTAGTAAATAACTTTTTATGTTAATTTTTTGCATATACCGGTACTTTGGTTAAGTTTACATTGTCAGTGCCTGTTTCAACTCCACACTGGAAACTAGGATTTTGATTTTCCCGGTTTAATGCCAATTTTAATAAAGGTACCTTTCTGGGGTATATCTTGAAAGTCAGTCAACCTAACTTGCACTCCAAGGTACCTCACCAGTATCACAAAGGTAAGGGACATAGTAAGGTGGAAAAACATACCTAATGTTGAGGAGAGGCCATGCTCCAAAATACTTCTGAACAGACAAGGAGCCACAACAATCTCTGTCCACATATAGCGCCAATGGTGGAGAAACATCAGCATTCCTGTAACGTGTGACGAGACCATCAATCATTGCTTTAAGACCTGAACACTCACCAGCTACAAGGACTCACATCAGGACCTGTCCATATTCATTTCAGATGTTTGTGGCCCACATTGCTGTTTTCCTTCCTCTTCCTACAAAATAAATAAACTAATTTAAAGCTGCACTCTCTTCAGTGTCTCAATATGATCTGATTAAGCTGATTTCACATCAGGTTCACATCTAAAGGTGAAATATTGTACAGTGTCTAAATACATTTTATAGAGCAAAAATATCAACAGATGGTTATATACAAAACATTGGTTTCCAGTACTCATAGCAGTAACTGTGCAGACCATCAAAATTAAAAGCAGTATAGCAGACAAATATGGTATACCCTCTCTAAAACATGCTTCAGGTTACCACAGATATTGTTTGTTGTACAGAGGGAGTTGCTCAAGAGAGGTAAAATAAAGAACATCTGTATATCTGGGAGACATCAACTCTTACTGTTGTACAGAAGCAATCCTTGTTCAGAAGGCTGTTCAACAGGGAATACTGTACTGAAGAAGGTAAGTTAAACAACCAAGCTTAGTATTACAAAATGCTCAACATGTGATCATAACATGTTTTTGGTGCTGAAAATACTATGAATCAACACAGTATTTTCAGATCCTAAAACATACATTCTATACATTTGGCACTATTTATAGAAACAGGCACTGGACGACTGACCATTTCTGTCAGTTTCTTCAAGAAGTGAAAGACAATCACAACTTTGCTAAACTCTAGATGCAATGTCATCTTAGATTCCGACTGAATTTAAGGTACTGAAATCTTAGACAATATAGTGATGTTAGGATACATACTGAAAGGAGTCTGTAAAATCGTAATAGTGGTAATTACCTGTGCCAGCTTGTTTGTTATTTTCTTTGTTGAGTCCATCTTCAGGATGGTACCATACACTGAAGTGATGCTTGCCTTAATGTAGTCCAAGTGTTGAAGTCCATCAAGCTGGTAAACCAACACGAACCAGCAATGTCCTGGAATGGGAGCTTGGGGTGGTGGCTCTTTGAATGGAGGCAGCACAATGAATCCCCTTTCAGCTGAGGTCTTGAAGTCTTTATAGCTGGACATGTACCTCTGCAAGTTGGCAAGGTATGTCTCACCATGCTCCTCCAACACCTGCTTGCGAACAGCACTACTGCTGTTACCCAAACTCCTCTGCGGCATCAGACGGCCAACCTTAAGGTCACAGGCATACTGCGCTGTCAGTATACAAGGAAAACGTGACCTCATTGTGTTGTCCAGCTGGTTCAGGATACCCTCACTCCAGCTAATGACCTGCAAACAAAAGGAAAATTCTTGTTGAAATACAGAACACAGGTCTTAATTCATTTTATGAGGGTGACAGAAGTAATTTATAGAATAATTTCACCACTCGACAATCCATCTGTTTGGGAGACATCTAAGTTCTCATGATGTGATATGTGGGAGATTCAGTTTCTCTTCAGCTTTTGCAGAATTTGCTATTAAGGAACATGAAGTAATAGTGAAAAGTCTAAAATAATGGAAAGTTGTGTCTTAAGACACCTGTGTTCCTCGCATTAAAAAGAAAAGAGACTTAGCTTGAAGAGTACCCTTGCTTGTAAGCTGTTTTATCCTTTAATTTGTATTGTCATTTGTCACTCTGAGATTTAAATGAGAAAAGAACACAGCATATACTGTGGATTTTTTATTCCTCAAAGCTGAAAAAAAAATTCCCAGATTGGAAATTTGACACGAAAATTCCCAATTTCAGAGGTTTGGGTCATATTCCCAAAATTAGCCCTGCACTGGTCTTTAGTGAATCAGCTACATGCATGTTGAAAGCAGCTGATAGACATAGAGGGACACAATTTACTCATGCATATAACTGTAATCATTCCAGTGCAGGGACAAAAATAAAATTTTCATAGAAAGTATTCAGCATGCATGATAGCGACGCAACAAACTAAAAAAATACTAGTTACTATATCGTGCAGTTTGCAGCAATGTACTAATATATTTGTTGTTATATCTGTTCGGTGAAAGTCAACTGTAAAATATATTAAGCAGCTTTGGCCCAAACCAACTGCATTACTGATTTGACAATAAAATATGTTTAAACCATAAACCATAACCATAAATAACTTGTGTCTATAATACAAAAAAAGAGCTAATATTGCGTGTAAAATTATATCAGTAACACCACTCTACTCTTGTCTGCACTCAAGTCATACCTAGTCAAGACTAGGAATCCAACCTTTTGTTTGAAACACTTTTATTGTACCTACATGAATGCTAATGAATGTCAGGAGCTTTAAACTTATTCTGAATAACTGAAATGTTGTTGTTGTTGCACTTATCTGAAACAATGACCATACATGTTGTTGTCATCTTGGTACTTGAGGCTGAATAATTTACATTCCTTCATACATGCATCTGCTTTATGGCACATACAGTATATACTGTTATAACAAGTAGTAACGATTAATAAACCGATAAAATTTTGATCACTCGTGATGAGGATGGGTATTTTAAGCTCCACTCTCGACAGATATATCCGGGGTTAATGTTATACCATGTGTGTTCCAACAACACATAGGTCATCTATCTATCCATCCATACTGCAACGCCCTCTCTCCAGTATTTACTGGCAGGTGCATCCTGGGTATTCTCTATGCGAAACACTGTTCAGTCTAAATTTTCTTATATTTTAATTTCAATAAGAGTATACTGCAATTTACTGGCTGTATATCTAGATGTCTACTAATAATGTGCACACAAAAGAACATGTTACCTCAAGTTAGCCAGGTGCAATGAGACTAGTGTCGTCTGAGCTTCTTGCAGTACTGCGGACTACACTGAAAAATTCAATCATTTCCAGTTAAATTAAATGACATGATTATCCTTCAAATTAATCACTTAGCATCACAAACTGCTTCTTTTTTTAAGTTTTATCTGCAGGTAACAAATTTCTGAATCCAATATGGATGCTGCAATATATCTAATTGGATAATTTGTGGTTCAATTCTAGTTTGGCTCAGTGCCCTATTGGTCACATAGCAGACGTGACAAAACAAATTGAGATGGCTCTATGCTTACCGCCAAAAGCATCCTTTTTCTACATAGATCTACATACAAAAGATAAACCGTTCTAACATTGAATAGCCACATGCAAAATTAGCAACTTACTGGTTAAGTTTAGTTTTGCATTTTATCCAGGATGTCTGAAAAGCGAGAATTGACTTGAACAGTTCATGCATTGAATTTATCTATATGATTTTATTTTCTGACATTTCTCATAAGATTATTCTTTTCTAAAAATATCATTTCATTGTGGTTTCCCATTATCGCAGGCTTAACGTGTGTAGGGTAGCACATAAGAAGTCCTTGCTAAAGAACGCACTGTAGCCAGCATGTATTATAAAGCTTACACTTGCAGCGAAATTAACAAGATCTGGACCCAATCGCTGATGTACATACATCTTCACATTGTACTTAAAGAACAAGACGGGCTTGTATCTGTACATAATGGCGAGAAATGTATTAATAAAGGACGTATAGCACCAAAGGTCCAGTGTCCAAGTCCCGGCTTGTCAGACTTTAAAGGTTTAGCTTTCTCTGGTTTATTCTGAGTCTCTATGGAGGTTCATGGTTAGTCAAGACTAAAATTGAATAATGCTGTAAAACACAGGAATCCGACGTTTTATCCTAGAATTCACCGAGATGGGAATGAAAGCACTGCCACTCTGTAGCCTATATTCTTTTCTATAGGCTACAGAGTGGCAGTGCTTTCATTCCCATCTCGGTGAATTCTAGGATAAAACGTCGGATTCCTGTAATCTACTATACTGCACTGAAAAATTCAATCATTTCAAGTTAAATTAAATGACAGCTCATTACCTTAATGGTTATTCTTCAAATTAATCACTTAGGCTCACAAACTACTTCTTTTTTAAGTATTACCTGCAGGTAACAAATTTCTGAATCCAATATGGCGGCTCTTGGATGCTGCAATGTTTCTAATTGGATAATTTGTGGTTCATTTCTGGTTTGGCTCAGTGCCTGATTGGTCAACTTGTGGTTACAATTTCTGGTTTGCTACCTTTTCATTGGATGATGAAACCAAGAATAGTAAGTTAAGTCAAGAGTGAAGGCCATCACCCACAAGTCTCTGCCAGGCACACCAGAAAAAAAAGAGAAAAGAGAGAAAAAAGAAGGAAGAGGAAGCAAGAGAGGAAAACAAAATGGAAGAAATAGAAGGAATGGAAGGAGGCGAAGAGAAGGGAAAGTTTTTTTTCCAGTTTGCTAGTTTTTTTGATCATAGACAGAAAAAGTTTCACTTTGCACCTTCTGCCAATACTTGAACTTGGATCTCTTTCTGCTAGCATTCAGTAGGAAGTATTCTTCATTGAACTACAGAAGCTATGTGCAAAGCAATAATCCACTGATTCTGCTTCTGAACAAAATTTTGAAATGAAGCAAATTGTACAAAAAAGCTTGCCCATTTGGACATGCTTAAAACTTAAGTCAATCTTATCCTCTGCTTTCACAAGGGCTTGGAACCTTCTATTGTATTACAAAAGATTTTGCAATACAATAGGCAGCATTAAAAGATTTTTTTAAGACTGTCACACTGGTTTATTACTACTGGCTTGGACATTCCTTCCTCACAAGTCCAGTATCACTAACACTTTGGAAAATTTTAAGACTGGCTTGGACATTCCTTCCTCACAAGTCCCAGAAAAAAATTTCAGCACTAAAGCTGACTTGTTGACTCACATTTCTTTTTTCTGGCTACGCCATCTTTTTTCAAATTCTCCCTCCACTCCAGAAATGGTATACTGTCTTTGGTGGCACAGTATCTGTAGCCCATGTACTGCTGGTGGGCTGGAGGTAATCTGTCCTCTCCACACTTGCTGCATTTCACTGTGACTGCTGTTCTTGTGTATTTCCTCTTTGGTTTACCCTGCTCCTCCAACTGCTGCTTGCGTTTCCTGTACTGCTCTGTAGAGTAAGGAACACTACAACTGGCAGGAAGAAGCAGGGTACTTTTGGATCCACCATCAGTGACAAGCTGAAAGCTGATTGCTTGATTCATACCAGGCAGCTGACGGAGAAGAATAGGAACTGGAGCAATTGCAGCAGTCACAGGAGGCTTGCTTGGTCTTTTTTTCAGTTTGGCCATTCCGACAGTAGAAAGAGGCTCTTGAAACTGGTAGGGTGCACTGGTACCAAAGGGAAGCACTGATGGTTTAGACAGTGCTTCTGGTGCCTTGCTGACCGTTATGCTGGGAGCATATTCAGACCCTGTACCAGTACCCTCTTGTCTTGCTCTTTGCTCTTTTCATTAAACCTGTAATCAAAGGCAGACAATGTACATGAAAGAAAATATATACATATCTGAAAAAGTTATGAACAACAGCCAACAAGAAATATTAAGATGTTGTTTTTCCCGGAGCTCCTCACCAAAATTAAGAACAAGTTTCAGAGTTGAAATCTGGTATTTTCTACTGGAGAGCACAAAGTAAGTTTACATTTGGAAAGAGCAAAAAATGAGTTTCCACACAAATGTTCTAAACAAATTTAACATCTAACTTGGCAGTCAGACTGAAGAGGTACAGCTGAGAAAATAAAATGATCTTAGTACTGACAGTCATGGATCAGACATAGGTTTGAAACTGGAGCTTAAAGTATGTATGTTAATGAAAAGACCTCAAATATTTGACCTACCAAAACAGGTTCACACACGTGTACATGTTGTCTGAAACTACATGTTTTACATTTAGCTCATCAGGGGTGTCAGTAAGACTTCAGAGGCAGTAAAGGTCAGTGCACACACTTAAAACTATGACTTTTACACCCAGTGACTTCTTAGTAAATAACTTTTTATGTTAATTTTTTGCATATACCGGTACTTTGGTTAAGTTTACATTGTCAGTGCCTGTTTCAACTCCACACTGGAAACTAGGATTTTGATTTTCCCGGTTTAATGCCAATTTTAATAAAGGTACCTTTCTGGGGTATATCTTGAAAGTCAGTCAACCTAACTTGCACTCCAAGGTACCTCACCAGTATCACAAAGGTAAGGGACATAGTAAGGTGGAAAAACATACCTAATGTTGAGGAGAGGCCATGCTCCAAAATACTTCTGAACAGACAAGGAGCCACAACAATCTCTGTCCACATATAGCGCCAATGGTGGAGAAACATCAGCATTCCTGTAACGTGTGACGAGACCATCAATCATTGCTTTAAGACCTGAACACTCACCAGCTACAAGGACTCACATCAGGACCTGTCCATATTCATTTCAGATGTTTGTGGCCCACATTGCTGTTTTCCTTCCTCTTCCTACAAAATAAATAAACTAATTTAAAGCTGCACTCTCTTCAGTGTCTCAATATGATCTGATTAAGCTGATTTCACATCAGGTTCACATCTAAAGGTGAAATATTGTACAGTGTCTAAATACATTTTATAGAGCAAAAATATCAACAGATGGTTATATACAAAACATTGGTTTCCAGTACTCATAGCAGTAACTGTGCAGACCATCAAAATTAAAAGCAGTATAGCAGACAAATATGGTATACCCTCTCTAAAACATGCTTCAGGTTACCACAGATATTGTTTGTTGTACAGAGGGAGTTGCTCAAGAGAGGTAAAATAAAGAACATCTGTATATCTGGGAGACATCAACTCTTACTGTTGTACAGAAGCAATCCTTGTTCAGAAGGCTGTTCAACAGGGAATACTGTACTGAAGAAGGTAAGTTAAACAACCAAGCTTAGTATTACAAAATGCTCAACATGTGATCATAACATGTTTTTGGTGCTGAAAATACTATGAATCAACACAGTATTTTCAGATCCTAAAACATACATTCTATACATTTGGCACTATTTATAGAAACAGGCACTGGACGACTGACCATTTCTGTCAGTTTCTTCAAGAAGTGAAAGACAATCACAACTTTGCTAAACTCTAGATGCAATGTCATCTTAGATTCCGACTGAATTTAAGGTACTGAAATCTTAGACAATATAGTGATGTTAGGATACATACTGAAAGGAGTCTGTAAAATCGTAATAGTGGTAATTACCTGTGCCAGCTTGTTTGTTATTTTCTTTGTTGAGTCCATCTTCAGGATGGTACCATACACTGAAGTGATGCTTGCCTTAATGTAGTCCAAGTGTTGAAGTCCATCAAGCTGGTAAACCAACACGAACCAGCAATGTCCTGGAATGGGAGCTTGGGGTGGTGGCTCTTTGAATGGAGGCAGCACAATGAATCCCCTTTCAGCTGAGGTCTTGAAGTCTTTATAGCTGGACATGTACCTCTGCAAGTTGGCAAGGTATGTCTCACCATGCTCCTCCAACACCTGCTTGCGAACAGCACTACTGCTGTTACCCAAACTCCTCTGCGGCATCAGACGGCCAACCTTAAGGTCACAGGCATACTGCGCTGTCAGTATACAAGGAAAACGTGACCTCATTGTGTTGTCCAGCTGGTTCAGGATACCCTCACTCCAGCTAATGACCTGCAAACAAAAGGAAAATTCTTGTTGAAATACAGAACACAGGTCTTAATTCATTTTATGAGGGTGACAGAAGTAATTTATAGAATAATTTCACCACTCGACAATCCATCTGTTTGGGAGACATCTAAGTTCTCATGATGTGATATGTGGGAGATTCAGTTTCTCTTCAGCTTTTGCAGAATTTGCTATTAAGGAACATGAAGTAATAGTGAAAAGTCTAAAATAATGGAAAGTTGTGTCTTAAGACACCTGTGTTCCTCGCATTAAAAAGAAAAGAGACTTAGCTTGAAGAGTACCCTTGCTTGTAAGCTGTTTTATCCTTTAATTTGTATTGTCATTTGTCACTCTGAGATTTAAATGAGAAAAGAACACAGCATATACTGTGGATTTTTTATTCCTCAAAGCTGAAAAAAAAATTCCCAGATTGGAAATTTGACACGAAAATTCCCAATTTCAGAGGTTTGGGTCATATTCCCAAAATTAGCCCTGCACTGGTCTTTAGTGAATCAGCTACATGCATGTTGAAAGCAGCTGATAGACATAGAGGGACACAATTTACTCATGCATATAACTGTAATCATTCCAGTGCAGGGACAAAAATAAAATTTTCATAGAAAGTATTCAGCATGCATGATAGCGACGCAACAAACTAAAAAAATACTAGTTACTATATCGTGCAGTTTGCAGCAATGTACTAATATATTTGTTGTTATATCTGTTCGGTGAAAGTCAACTGTAAAATATATTAAGCAGCTTTGGCCCAAACCAACTGCATTACTGATTTGACAATAAAATATGTTTAAACCATAAACCATAACCATAAATAACTTGTGTCTATAATACAAAAAAAGAGCTAATATTGCGTGTAAAATTATATCAGTAACACCACTCTACTCTTGTCTGCACTCAAGTCATACCTAGTCAAGACTAGGAATCCAACCTTTTGTTTGAAACACTTTTATTGTACCTACATGAATGCTAATGAATGTCAGGAGCTTTAAACTTATTCTGAATAACTGAAATGTTGTTGTTGTTGCACTTATCTGAAACAATGACCATACATGTTGTTGTCATCTTGGTACTTGAGGCTGAATAATTTACATTCCTTCATACATGCATCTGCTTTATGGCACATACAGTATATACTGTTATAACAAGTAGTAACGATTAATAAACCGATAAAATTTTGATCACTCGTGATGAGGATGGGTATTTTAAGCTCCACTCTCGACAGATATATCCGGGGTTAATGTTATACCATGTGTGTTCCAACAACACATAGGTCATCTATCTATCCATCCATACTGCAACGCCCTCTCTCCAGTATTTACTGGCAGGTGCATCCTGGGTATTCTCTATGCGAAACACTGTTCAGTCTAAATTTTCTTATATTTTAATTTCAATAAGAGTATACTGCAATTTACTGGCTGTATATCTAGATGTCTACTAATAATGTGCACACAAAAGAACATGTTACCTCAAGTTAGCCAGGTGCAATGAGACTAGTGTCGTCTGAGCTTCTTGCAGTACTGCGGACTACACTGAAAAATTCAATCATTTCCAGTTAAATTAAATGACATGATTATCCTTCAAATTAATCACTTAGCATCACAAACTGCTTCTTTTTTTAAGTTTTATCTGCAGGTAACAAATTTCTGAATCCAATATGGATGCTGCAATATATCTAATTGGATAATTTGTGGTTCAATTCTAGTTTGGCTCAGTGCCCTATTGGTCACATAGCAGACGTGACAAAACAAATTGAGATGGCTCTATGCTTACCGCCAAAAGCATCCTTTTTCTACATAGATCTACATACAAAAGATAAACCGTTCTAACATTGAATAGCCACATGCAAAATTAGCAACTTACTGGTTAAGTTTAGTTTTGCATTTATCCAGGATGTCTGAAAAGCGAGAATTGACTTGAACAGTTCATGCATTGAATTTATCTATATGATTTTATTTTCTGACATTTCTCATAAGATTATTCTTTTCTAAAAATATCATTTCATTGTGGTTTCCCATTATCGCAGGCTTAACGTGTGTAGGGTAGCACATAAGAAGTCCTTGCTAAAGAACGCACTGTAGCCAGCATGTATTATAAAGCTTACACTTGCAGCGAAATTAACAAGATCTGGACCCAATCGCTGATGTACATACATCTTCACATTGTACTTAAAGAACAAGACGGGCTTGTATCTGTACATAATGGCGAGAAATGTATTAATAAAGGACGTATAGCACCAAAGGTCCAGTGTCCAAGTCCCGGCTTGTCAGACTTTAAAGGTTTAGCTTTCTCTGGTTTATTCTGAGTCTCTATGGAGGTTCATGGTTAGTCAAGACTAAAATTGAATAATGCTGTAAAACACAGGAATCCGACGTTTTATCCTAGAATTCACCGAGATGGGAATGAAAGCACTGCCACTCTGTAGCCTATATTCTTTTCTATAGGCTACAGAGTGGCAGTGCTTTCATTCCCATCTCGGTGAATTCTAGGATAAAACGTCGGATTCCTGTAATCTACTATACTGCACTGAAAAATTCAATCATTTCAAGTTAAATTAAATGACAGCTCATTACCTTAATGGTTATTCTTCAAATTAATCACTTAGGCTCACAAACTACTTCTTTTTTAAGTATTACCTGCAGGTAACAAATTTCTGAATCCAATAT